>CM075350.1:69190000-71790833 GCA_037693485.1 Kitagawia praeruptora
CCTCATCTTATTCGAGCAGAAAAAGGGCAGACACCGGTTCACAGCATTGAGGAACTTCTCCAAGAAAGGGATGCGCTGTTGGATGACCTCCATTTCCACTTGGTGCGAGCCCAACAGATCATGAAAAGTGCTGCAGACACTAAACGTCGAGAAGACAGTTTTGAGGTGGGGGATTTTGTGTACTTAAAGTTACAGCCGTATCGGCAGCAATCATTAGCCCGACGTCCCTTTGAGAAGCTAGCTCCAAGGTTTTACGGGTCGTACCGTGTGGAACAGAAGGTGGGCAAGGCTGCGTACAAGTTAGCTCTACCAGCGACAACAAAGGTGCACCCAGTATTTCACATCTCCCAGCTGAAGCGATCATTAGAAGATGTTACTACTATATCACAACTGCCAACGCAACTGACAGCAGAATTGGAGTTAAGGGTGGAACCTGAACAATTACTTGAAGTTCGAGAGATGCAGAAGGGCAAAGAAACAAGGATAGAGGTGCTCATCAAGTGGAAGGCATTACCAGATACTGAAGCCACCTGGGAGGATATGTTGGTACTTACTCAACAATTTCCTAATTTCCACCTTGAGGACAAGGTGGCTGTTTGGGGGGAAAGTAATGTAATGCATCAAGAAACAGCGAAGCAGCTTATAACATATTCTCGAAAGAAAGGAAGGGCAGCAAAGTAATTTTACACCAGAAAAGTTAGCTGAGGTCAAATAAGAAGTCCAAGGGCAGAAATGGAAGAAGAGAAGAAAAGAGGATATAAGGCTAGGAAAATATCTTTGAGGGTTTTCATCGATTATTATGTCTGTGTTCTTTTCATTTTAAAACTTAAGGAGAGACTGGGCTCTCGAATCTCCAGATTATCCTGTAAATTAATTATCAATTTCCGTTTGCTGCCTTTACAAAAGTTGTAGATCGGAGTTTACTGTATTGTTAATCGTAAAAATCGAGTCATTCCATTACAGGCACCCCATGAACCAACTCATCTGCATAAATATTGCTAACAAGTGACAGATAAAATACAAAAATTTCATAAAATAATGGCACTGACAGGAAAATAGTATTAAGAGGGGGAATTGAAATAACACAAGTGCCAATTTTAACACAATATTCTTCGGTGAAGCGTCTAAACCAAATTGTCTAGCTAAGCCTTATCATTTGGAATACATAATACTAACTTAACCAAACAGATAATTACATATAGGTATATAAGTCACTTTTGCTTATAAGTTAGTAAAAGTAATTAGTTTAGAGGTAAGCCTTACCATCCCAATTCAAATTCCAATCAAAAATCACTCCAAGCTTATGCTTACATATGGGTGTGGGATTGAAAGTTCTGTTTCCCCATGTTGCTTTAGAACAAAGGTCTATCTTAATCAGTCAACTAAAGATATGTAAACTTCCGTAGATGATCCTATATTCGAGACACATGTATACTATGAATTTTGGCATATCAAATACCTGCAAGCAAACTATTGCAGCTACTCTGGCCTTGGAGCTGTTAATATTAAAGGCTTCATTTGGTGATCCATCACTGTCGCTGTAATCTGAGTCAGATGACATGTGATCAGGTGAAGAAACTTCATGATACTGGTTTGACTTGAGTCTGCGCATATGCGGAGGCTTGTATGGACCAGAACTAGTCAGATTTTTATTATTTTTGTTAGCGTTGTCTTCCTTCTTTTGACTACATAGAGTCAAGATAATTTGTGGTTTATGAATAAGCCCATAGTTAAAGAACATCCTCAATGCAGCTACCAAACCAGCTACCTGTAAGAACATTAAGAATCTGTTTATATTATACAAACAATTAGCAAAAACAATATTGCTTGTCTTCACGGGAAGTATAGACAGATTGTAACTAGATTGTATGTCCTCATTCAGAACTTACTCGTCCCTATCTTACAAACTACTGCAATTGTTTACTTACATGGTCTGAAAGGGAACCCTTTGGATCTGTAAGAATTAAGTGCAAGCAATGAAGCAGTGAAGTGTAAAACCTGCAGAAGAAAGAACCACCACTAATTATATTGCAAGATCAATATTCTATCTTCTATATGCTAAATTACTGATGGAAGGGTAATGGATACTTGGCCAGAGTATTGTCTTCCACTAAAAAGCCTTTGGCTGCTAGGACATCCATTATTTTCCGAAAAACCTAGTTACAAAAAAACCGTTCCAATTAAAATTCCATGTACATCCACATTCTATCGCACTGAGTAGGAGGAGCATGCTTACCACAACTGCTGATAGCCACCGGTTAACTGGTAGGATGCTCCCGACTCTAATATATATTTCACTAATCATGGTGAAGACTGTTGTCTGAACTTTCCATACACTCTCAACTGTGGATGCTCTATTTCCATTTCCAAATTCATGTCTCCAATCAACACATGAGTGAGATGCACTGATTAGGTCACGTTGAAAGCGTGCAACGATGTTCAGAAGGAAATTCAATAGTATCGGATTTTCTGCTAATGAAGTGGTTCTTTGATACAAATTAGAAAAACTCCTGTGTGTAGTGGTAATAATTAGCCACCAGAAATTCGCATAAATAATTGATTGCTTAAAGTTTCAACAGTTAAATAATAAACGCTTCAATATTTAAATAATAACTCGGCTATTACTTAGTGCACCACTATTCTCAATTATAATAAAATCCTCATCTTGGTTTCAAAATAATAAACAAACTTTAACAGTTTAGAATAAAATGACTTTTTTTTTGTACAACCAGATGCCATGCCGCATATTTTGGAGAGATCGAGACTAGTAATAGGTAAGACCACATATAATGACGATACTTTCAACGCAATGACGATACTTTCAACGCAGATAATTACTCTATACATATAGGCATGGCAAGCAAACAGTAATGTGTTGCTTCATTACATAATAATCTACATATCAGATGCATATAGTAAACAGTAATGTGTTGTGTAATCAACATCAGTGGCTAGCGGTTTTAGAACCCAGGGGCGAGGGCTGAGGTGCATTAAACTTGCCTCACATTGCCAGATCCACAAAGACTTAAAAGAGCCTCACCCTCTCAGAAGCAGGTGAGGTAAGGCCTCTACAAGTGAAGGGAAATTTTATATTTCAAGGAAAAAGAAGTTCCGGGCCAGCCCACTTCTCGGATTAACAAAAGTAATCAAACATAACAAGATTTGTATATTAAGACAGCACTAGTCGGTCGGTCACCCTAATCTTTCTTCGTTGCATTTGCAGGCATGATAATTTCACCTGATATCATCATAGTCTTTCGCCTTTTCTCTTCTATTGTGATTCAGTACTTTTCTGTCTGTGGGTTACATTTGATGATAATTGGATTTTAATTTCACTAAAGAAATTGAACATGGGTATCTAATGCAAGATACATTAAATTTACAAAATTCAAAACTTACAGCATACTGAATGTTGGTATTTGTCAGGATCTGGTATGTTCCTGATGGATTTTAGGTCTGTTTTTGGTGTTTTCTGTTTAATAAAAGTAAGATAACAGCTAAACAAGGTAGAATAACAGAGAATAGAGCAGATTGAGATGAGAAATCAGAAGAAATAGGTGAGAAAACAGATCAGATCAGAGTTAGATGAGAAGAGAATAAGAACCCTAGGAGGGAGAAAGAGAGAGAGTTTGTTATAGAGAGAGAAAGAAGTTGGAGGCAAAGCCAATTTTCATATTTCATAACTGGAATGTAAACATACATCAGGTATTTATAGTAGTTCCAGCCAATTACTAGTACACACAGATTAACTAGTACAATGACTGAATTACCCTTACTACACAAACACAGAACAGAACATATACTACACAAACTACTATACTGTTATACTAGCCATCCTGACAACCCCTCCTCCTTGAATCACCATGTCCTCATGGTTGCAGAATTCAGGGAAATTGTACTTCAGCAACTCTTCATCCTCCCAGGTTGCCTCATCCACACTGCAGCCTCTCCATTGAATCAGTTGCTGGTACACCACCTTATGATCCCTCAAAATCTCTGCTGTTCAACTTCCTCAGGGGTGTTAAATCAAAAGTTCCTTGTTCAGTAACCTGAGGTAGCTGCAGTTGTACCTTACTATGCCCAATAGCTTTTTTCAACTGTGACACATGAAAAACTCGATGTACTCTAGAAGTTGCAGGAAGTGCCAATCTGTAAGCCACAGTACCTATTTTCTCTAGAATCTCATAGGGTCCATAAAGCTTGGCAGCCAATTTCAAATTCTTCTTAATAGCAACAGTTACTTGCCTATAAGGCTGTAACTTGAGATACACCCAATCCCCTTCTTTGAATTTTCACCTGAGCACTTTCCAACAACTCTCTCAGTCTTGTCCATTGTAGTTGTCTATCAACCATTAAGCTCTCCAAACTGTGAATGTTGGTATGTCCCATGTCTTGCCAAGCTAGATGTCTTGGCTTACTTCCATACACAATCTGATAGGGAGTAGTGTTCAGGGCAGTATGAAATGTGGTATTGTACCACCATTCAGCAGATGCCAGCCATGTAGACCAATTGTTGGGAATCTCACTGGTCATACTCCTCAAATACTGCTCATGACACTAGTTAACTCTCTCTGTGCTACCATCTGATTGTGGATGGTATGCTGTGCTCAAATTAAGTTTGAACAGGTTCTACCAAAATTCACTAAGGAAAATACTATCCCTGTCACTAACAATGGTTTCAGGCAGCCCATGGAGTTTATAGAATTGCTCAAAGAACTCCAATGACAAGCTCTTAGCAGTAATAGGGTGGGGCAAAGCTATGAAGTGACTGTACCTACTAAATCTATCCACAATCACCCAAATTACTTCATTACCTCTAGATTTAGGTAGTCCAGTGATGAAATCCATAGCAATATCCCTCCATGGCTCTTGAGGAATTCTTAATGGCTGCAAAAGTCCTGGTTTCTTAACATGCTCCCCTTTGACTTGTTGACACACAGGGCACTCACTAATCCATCTGCCAACACACTACCTAATAGCCAGTAGAAATATTCCAATATTCTCTTAAGTGTTGCCCTCTGACCTGAGTGTCCACCATACCCTTACAATGAAGCTCATCAAAAACTTGTTTTCTTAGTTCACCAATTGCTCCTACTACCCATTTACATCAACAACCCTTGCCTCAGGTAATACTCTTGTGGTCCAGATTTATCTACTGCCACCCTTGCAATCAGATCTTTTAACTCCATGTCCCCCTCATAGCTTGCTTCTAATTGCTCCAACCACCTAGGAACCACCTCAGTTATTTGACAACTCATACTGAACATCTCTAGCTGTGAATTAGGAGTTAGTGGTATCTCATGGCCTTCCGAAGTGAATTGCATTGTCTGTAGTGAGTAGTTACATCTCACAACTTTGCCAACCAATCCACACCTAAAATCAGATGCCATTGCTTAAGATCAGCTACATGTATTCTGATCACTATTTCAGTATTCTTCCACTTCAGCTTAAAGTGTGGACAAACAGCTGCACTTGTGAACATAGTTCCATTTGGAAGCTTCATAGTTATGGGTGTTTGTGGTTCAACTAACAGTCCCATTTCCTCACATAAATCAGCAGATATAAGACTTAAGGTGCTGCCACCATCAATGAGAATCTTATACTGCTTCTCCTTATTAACTCCTGTAATCTGTAAGGGACCTTTAGCTTGCACCTCTTGTATTCTCATAGCTGCTAGAATTATTTTTTGCTCCTATGGATCACAATCTTCCTCATTAGGGTCTTCATCAAACACAGGTGGTCCTTCATAACCATCAGGGCAATCAGTCTCTGCAATCATTAAGAAATTCTGAGGTTTTTTACATTCATGACCTTTTACAAACTTCTCATCACAGTAAAAACATAGTCCTTTTTGCCTTCTCTCTTCTCTTTGGCTGTAAGGTAAAGGCCTAGGTTTAGAGTTAAAGCTCTTGCTTGGTAGGATAAGTGCAGACTTATTGCTTGCACCTGTGTTTAGGGATTCACTGCTGGATTTATAGCTGGATTGAGTATTGTAATTTGCTTTAAACCCTCCTCCCTTCCTAGACTGACTTCCCATTGTCTGCTCATAGTATCTAGCAAGCTTCAATGCCTGCTCCAATGACGCAGGCTCCAACAACCTTATCATTCCTTTGATGTCTAGTTGAAGACCTCCAATAAAATTCTCTAAAAAATACTCTGGTGGTAAGGCTTGGAATCTTACTCAACAACTGACCTCGGCATCTTTCATATTCATCATAATAGGCTTCTACAGAAGTAGTTTGTTGCAATCTTTTGAACTTATCAAACACCAGTTCTGTCTCCAACTCTCCAAATCGCCAGAAAGGCTTGAGAAAACTGCTGCCATGTAACTCTTTTCTTTCCCACCATAAAGGATTTGTACCAATACCTAGGAGTTCCACTCATGTGCATAGCTGCAATGGTTGATTTCCTTTGGTCACTCACCTCAAATATGGAAAAATATTCCTCACAGTCTCTTAACCACTCTACTGCATCTCCTCATTTTAAGGAAGGGAAAGTGAGCTTAAGATGCTTCAAGCTATTTGTATCTGACATTTCCTCACCAGAACCAAAGTTATCTGTCTTGAGCTCAGCATTCTTCTTCTTAACAGGTGGAATGGTTTTCTGTCTTTCAAAGGCAGCAAGAATTGGATTTCTGAACACTCCTTTAGCTGGTATAGTTCCAACCTCTCCATCATTTAATTCTGGTTCACTATCATCGGAGAATACTTCAATCTCATGTTCTTGAGTTCTCAAAACTCCACTCATTCCCCTTAGTATCTGACTAATCTGCTCCTGTAAGATTCCAAACTTCTCATCTGTGTTATCCATATAACTTTGAAACTTAAGTAGCATCAATCTCTTTGAACCTTGCTCAGAAGTCTCAGCCTGCTTACTCTCATTTCTGACATTATGAGCCATTTCTAATTCAATCAACCTCTCAGAGTCAATTACTCAAACATCTTAACTGCACAAAGTAAATCTAATAGTAATCTCCTTGTTCTTAGCCTTCAAACTCCATAACACCACAATTCACAATAGAACAACAACAATATTGTTCATCAACTTCAAATTCAATCCACAGTATTCTACAATATCAATTCTCACAGAGATTTCAGTTTCCTTACTGATTCTCAACTTACTCACTGATTCAATCAGAAAGTAACAACTACACCTACTATTTTTGTAATTTTCTGATAAGGAATGTAGTAATCAACAGTTATCTAAAGAAAACAAACTAGTATCAACAAATTCTAACTTCAAATCCACAATTTCACCTCCACAATCACAGATCTGTGAAGAACAGCTAAGTACAGAGTACCTGGACTGATTTGAGTAAAGGTAGAGACTGAGATTCCACAACCGCACAGCTCGTTTTCATCATCTCAACACAATCGAAGCAGTGATTTGGACCAAATATGAGCTCTGATACCAATTTGTCAAGATCTGGTATGTTCCTGATGGATTTTAGGTCTGTTTTTGGTGTTTTCTATTTAATAAAAGTAAGATAACAGCTAAACAAGGTAGAATAACAGAGAATATAGCAGATTGAGATGAGAAATCAGAAGAAATAGGTGAGAAAACAGATCAGATCAGAGTTAGATGAGAAGAGAATAAGAACCCTAGGAGAGAGAAAGAGAGAGAGTTTGTTATAGAGAGAGAAAGAAGTTGGAGGCAAAGCCAATTTTCATATTTCATAACTGGAATGTAAACATACATCAGGTATTTATAGTAGTTCCAGCCAATTACTAGTACACACAGATTAACTAGTACAATGACTGAATTACCCTTACTACACAAACACAGAACAAAACATATACTACACAAACTACTATACTGTTATACTAGCAATCTATACTAGCCATCCTGAGAGTATTGTAATGACCTGATATGCAAATTTATAAGTTATAAGTATGGAAATTGGTGTGATGATGTCAATAAATTATACTAAAATTTATATGTTCAGTTTCGTGTGTTTATTTATGATATCGTATAAGAATAAGGTAGAGGGGGATTTTATTATTTTAAGTTGAAGTACCAATTTATAATAGAGGAATTATTTCATGACCGAGAAGAAAGAAATTATGTCTATTACAAGGTATCCTATTTGAAAATAAAAGTCTGGGGAGCATATTATTCTTCTGAGGTTACAAATTATTTATGTGTTGCTTAAATTTTTTATTGATCACTCTATTAAAATTCTAATGTCATTTTTTTTACTAACACTCAAATTTAAAGTTTTACTTGGCTAGGTGTATATGAAAATAGGTTAAATGTTTCAGTTGTACTCATATATACAAGGACATGTGGCTAGTAAAGGGACACATGTTGATTAAAGACTAAGAGCATCTCCAATGGGAGAGACCCCTTAGGTAAATTTTAAAATTAATTACTATAAATAAGAATTAAAAAGAATGTGTAAAAAAATTTACACTCCAATGGGACAAAACTGTTATCTATAATTATAGCTAATCTCTTGATGTTGGCTATATTTGTCGAACCTCTAGAGACCTGTAGTGAATTGCCACATCACTTATTTCTATATTAAAATTATATATTCCATTAATAACAACTTGAAATATTAATAACATACCATTTTTAAAATATAGCCAATCATTATAGCCAATACCCTCGGAACACAATGTCTTACAGGTTCGACAAATTTTACATAATCAATATATTATGTAATTTAGCCAATCATTTTTAGCTAACGCCATTGGAGATGCTCTAAAGAGTAAACATGTGAAAAAAAGGGGGTTATTTGTCAGGATCTAGTATGTTCCTGATGGATTTTAGGTCTATTTTTGGTATTTTCTGTTTAATAAAAGTAAGATAGCAGCTACACAAGGTAGAGTAACAGAGGAGAGCAGAATGAGATGAGAAATCAGAAGAAATAGATGAGAAAATAGATCAGATCAGAGTTAGATGAGAAGAGAATTAGAACCCTAGGACAGAGAAAGAAGTTGGAGGCAAAAGCCAATTTTCATATTCACTCATAATCCAGAATTCACAGCTTACATTGATATTTATAGACTAGCACAACACAGCCAAGTAAAAATACCACATTACCCTTACTAACAGTACTAGCACAACACCTGTGCCACTGCTTAGCAAATACTACTAATTGTACTACTACAACTGCCATACTACTATGACTGGCTACTAGTAATGAGTCTGATAATGGTGGTCAGGCTTGAGTTCCTGACAAACCTCCCCCCTTAAAATTCATCCATGTCCTCATGGATCTTGCACTTCCAAACTTTGTTCCATCTGGATCAAGCTTCTTCTTGTCTGCTTTTGTTTTTGTACAGCTCTTTCCCATGTAGAACATCTTGCAGCCCTGGTTGAAATCCATAAATCCAGTAGAGCCACCAACAAGGTGTGCTTCAAAGAAACAACTTAATAATCCTCCTGGATCAAAAACATATGTTGCTTTATAGTGCACTAGAATTCCAACGAAAAGGTGTTTCTGGATGCTTTCAACTGCCTTGCCAGATACTTCCATTGAAACCTATGTTACTCGGACTCTTCAATTTACCTTGGAGTACCGGTGTCGGACACTCGACACTCGGACATGGACACTCGGACTTGGACACTTATTTTAAGCCAAAAACATGTACATATTCAAAATGTTGCCGAGTCGGACACTTGGGACACGTACCCATGTCGGACACTTATAGCCGAGTCCGAGTAACATAGATTGAAACTACATCTTGACTTACTGAATTTAAGTAAGTATCACAATACAACCTTCCCTGCAACTGTATTGTCCAGTTCTCTGGAACATGAAGCTCTGGTTTAAGTTCTTTTAGCTTGTCGAAGCCTTCTTTGAGAGCAAAAACTGCCTGAATTGAGGTTATTAACTCAGATTCCTCTATTATCTCAGCAGGCATCTTCTTTGGCACAAATGCAAGCATTGCAGTAAGAACAGGAACAGATGCAAAAGAATTCTTCACATCAGTTGGACAGTCCAATCCTTTCGCACCAGTAGAAGTGTCTTCTTTGAAGTTCAACTTGTACCGAGAAGAATCCTCAAGTCCCATTAACCTATACATTTCAAGGATACCTTGTCTCATAACCATGTACTTGGATTTCACCTTCATTCTAACCCTTATAGAATCAACATAATGATGATTGATCTCATAAACAACTTCATTACTCTCTTCACCAACTCCTTGAATCCCATTAACAGCCGTTATATGGTGCACATACCCACCAGGATCAAATATAATCCTTTTATTCTTGTGAGGATGACTGGACTTCTCTTCCAAATCAGAAAACTTTGCAGTTGTGGGACTTTTTCTGCCCCTCTGGTGGTTATCCAAGTATTGTGCATCATCTTCTGTTGACATTATGGATAGGCAAACTTCCTCACACACATCTGGCAGACCGTCAAAGTCTTTTAGGTTTGAAAATTCTTCTAACTCCTCTGATTTTTCACTTGTGCATATTTCTGATTGTAGAGTATAAGGTGAGTGTGAGTTGTCACCTCCTAGTGCTGCTAAGATGAAATCCTGTTCTGGTCAGCACTCTTGATCCTCCCCTGGATTTTCATCATAGATAGGCTCCACTGTATAAGTTTCCGGAGCCACATCAACATCTGGAAGTTTCTCTGTGAGGTTTGACCACTCCTGTGCCTTATTTCCAATGCAAAAATCAGCCAATGGCTGCTCACAATCAAGAACTTCAGAGTCTTCTTCATCATAGACAGGTTCTTCCTCATATATAGGCTCCCCTATAAAATTTTCCCAAACAGCAGAGTCTTTAAACACCTCCTTAGTTCGAGGCTTACTGATATCACTCCCTGGGCTGAACTTCTTGGAATCTTTTTCCATAAGTTGAGCCTTGGACTTCTCAAATTGAGAATAATAAGATTCCACCGTAGTCAATTGCTGTAATTGCTTAAAATTGGCATAGACCAAATCATGTTTCCACATTCCAAACCTATCTTCCAATTGACTGCAGAATTCAGTCCAACTCCAATCCTTCCTTCCAACTATATAGGTCTGAAACCAGGTCCTAGCAGTGTCTTCCAAATGCATTCCAGCAATGGATACCTTTTTACCTTCTCCAACCTGGAAGATGTCAAGGTAATGTTCACAGCCCTCTAACCATTCCTTCACTCCAATATGATCCTTCCACTTAGGAAATTGCCATCTCAAGTGGTGTAAAGGAGTATCCTGCCTTACTTTTGAACCCTCTACAAACATTGGGAAACTGAACTTAAGGTGATGCAAAGGTTCAGACTCTGCTCTCTTGTTACTATCCTTCTTTGTGAAGCCAAAGGATTGTCAAGCCTAATCTTCTTCCCTTTTGCTCTCCTCATTTTCAACTTTTCCAACTGTTGAGCAGCTAACCCTAACATTCTCTCCATCTCTTGGAACTTCTTATTAACTTCCTCTTGATAACACATAAGTTGCTGATAAACTTCTGGCATAGACTCACCAGATTCATCCATTTCTAACATAGTAAGTTCTCAGAAACAATTCCTTAATTCAATCCTTCAGGGACAATTTGTCAAACACCTTGACTGCACAGACTAACTTCTCCAGTACAACTCTATTCTCAACCTTTACAACTCCACAATTCACAGAGAACAACACAGCAATATGATTCCTCAATGTTGCGATTACAGAGATTCCACAAATGCCCGACTCGTTTTCGTCATCTCAACATAGTAGAAGCAGTGATTTGGATCAAATGAGTGCTCTGATACCAATTTGTCAGGATCTAGTATGTTCCTGATGGATTTTAGGTCTATTTTTGGTATTTTCTTTTTAATAAAAGTAAGATAACAGCTACACAAGGTAGAGTAACAGAGAAGAGAGCAGAATGAGATGAGAAATCAGAAGAAATAGATGAGAAAACAGATCAGATCAGAGTTAGATGAGAAGAGAATTAGAACCCTAGGAGAGAGAAAGTTGTTATAGAGAGAGAAAGAAGTTGGAGGCAAAAGCCAATTTTCATATTCATTCATAATCCAGAATTCACAGCTTACATTGGTATTTATAGACTAGCACAACACAGCCAAGTAAAAAGACCACATTACCCTTACTAACTAACAGTACTAGCACAACACATGTGCCACTGCTTAGCAAATACTACTAATTGTACTACTACAACTGCCATACTACTATGATTGGCTACTAGTAATGAGTCTGATAATGGTGGTCAGGCTTGAGTTCCTGACATTATTACATAAGAATAACAATTTGGTCAGTTTGGTGTGGAGAAGTCGGTGGAAACTCCATAGTGATTAGTGAGAGTGAGAGAGTAGTACTGGAGGACATAGCTTTGTTAATTAAGGAAAATCTGAAGAACGAAGTAAACACCGGGAGAAGCAGAGGAATAACATTATATCAGGGACAATTGCAAAAGAAAGGCAAAAGTATAATTTGTATCCAAAGAGTCAACTGAAGAAAGGGAAAGGTCAGTTGTAATTAATAACCTAGAGCTTTGTCTTTCTTCCATGAAACTCTTGCGATATTAGGTATTTGATTTATATAGCTATATATACTGTATTGTTTAATTATGTCATGGCCTTGTCCATTTACACGGGGTCTTTGAGCTTAAAGTATATCACATGTATTAGTAGATTTTTCATTTTAGAAATAAATGTATATACTGCTAAAATTTAGTTGGTGCAGGAATTGAGTTAGTATGGTCATCTAAATAGGTACATGTATACGAATTCACTTAGGTAGCTTGTAACTTACAAACCGGTTCTAACACTTGTAATAGGATGATCGCAAGAGTAAATTGCTATGAGAATTTGCTTAGGTGCAACCACTTTAACTTTGGTTGAAGCTCGTACATGTAATAAATCTGGAAGCTTGAAAATGGTTATTTGATAAATGAGCAGTGTCCTGGTGTATGTTTACACAGATAACAATTGGCTATGATTTTCGATAGAGGTTATAACAAAAAACACCGGGGAGTGAATTACCAAGATTATTTAGAGCCTACTAAGTTCTGCTTAATAGTTTGCACTTACCAGGCAAGTTTACTAACTTCTTTATTCTTCCTTCATATTGTTGTCAATATTTTTGGAAGCTTCGGGTAGTGTATACATCTTGTTAATAGCTACCTTCTTTGCTTTCTTGACAAGCTGAAGGTTAAATTAGAATACTCATATATTCTTGTTGTCTTTAAATTTAAGTATTTTCTTCATTTGAAAGCTTATTCTGAATTCAATTCATTGTTGAATAACACACCCTACTTGTGCTTGAGAATAGTGTTTTTGTCAGTTGACTTCCTAGAAAACAAAGTTTTATTCGGGGGATATGAGGTCCACATTTTTGAATCACTTTTTGTGTTTAAATCTTTCTTCGTGGTGTTTTATATGAATCACTGAGCTAAACATATATGGGGGAAAATACCGTGTCAAATGTGATTCACTGTTTAATTGCTAGATAACTATTATGGTCAGGGGACCAATTACATTGCATGCAATAGGGGAAAATCATTATAGACCGATCACCTACAGTGATATAATGGAGTATGTTTTCAATTTGTTTCGCTCAGTGGAAAATGGGGGGAAATCATTATACGCCGATCACCTATAGTGAAATAACGGAGTATGTTCTCGATTTGTTTTGCTCAGTGGAAAAAGGGGGAAATTTTGTTGTGATTCTCTTCTCTTGTTAATTTGTGATTAAGCAATGGAGAGCAACCAGGTCACTCCAGTCGAACATAAGCCTGGGTATTGTTATGATATGTGTTTAAACTAGCTTAACTAGTTTTTATGTTGACTTGTTTAGTTGCTATGTTATTGTTCTGTATGGACTAATTTATGTTGTTTGGACTAATCTCTGTTGATGATTTACAAATCGCGGGTATGCCCCTAGAAGTGTAATCTTTTGCCTTTGGGTATAAATTTTTTTAATTAGCAAAAAAAAAAAAGTAAAGGAGTCATGAACCTTATGTTGAATCTATAAGAACAAGTATATTGAGACAGAGTTATATGAACCGGGACAAGAACTATAATAGACATAATTTAGGTATTACATCAATGATCAATATGGCATTTGTGAAATTAATAATCTTTGGTTATCAATAATCTATCGCTATACTTTGACTGACCACACGATAACTTTAGGCACTAATTTTGTTTATAGATAGTTTTCATAATAAAATAAACAGAAGGATTTTTTTAGCAAAACAAGGAATACAAATTAGATATTGATGAAAGCCACTGGCGAACTCTTATTCTTTGATTGTTTTCTCTCGTGCTTCTAGTTTATTATTTCCTGTTAGATTAATTTAGTTGGAAATTACAATCTCTCAAATTATTCTAGACCCCTATAGATTGCAGGAAATAATATACATAAATTTATAGTAATCAATACTTCAAATACAATAATGTAACACACTATTTGTGTGACCCCCTGCCTTATTCCGTTTGTGCTAACAAGAAAATTAAACCTGAAATCGCTAATATAATCCCGACCAGTATATATTCCAATTGGTTTAAGGTACTTAAGAAGAAGAAGAAGAAGAGTGATGAAATAATAAACATACCGTAGAGTTTTTAAACATTGTTCTAAGGTTTGGACCACATGAGCATTCCCCAAAATACCATTCTTTGTAACAAAATTTGTGAGGATGAGATTCACTAGTTTTTCGTAAGAGTCTATCACAACATCCCACGAACATAAAGTCGTGTCAAAAGAAACATGAAGGGTGACATTGTAAATCTGCATGAGGTAAGAACAAGAGTCAAACAGCTTTTGTATAAACTTGAGAAGGAAAAAATTATTACATGTCACTAGAAGATAAGAGGAAATAACGGAAATTCGGTATATATGTATTATTCTTTGGCAGAAATTCATGGGGTGATGATGTATATAACTGCAAAGATTGTTAGAAATAACATCCCAAAGTTGCGCATTTCAATAATTTTGGAAGTCATATAGCAAATTAAAGAAGGGAATATGAATTAGTTTGATTATGATGAGTTTAACAAGCAACACTGGAAGTCTAAACTGGTTGACAAGTATCAAGTAAAATTAATGATTTTAGGGGTAAGGCACAACATTTAAAAGTAAAATAGGAAGAAACTGAGATGTGAATTTCTATCTTACCAAATGGGAGAGCTGTCTAAAAATATCGACCAATTCATCATCCTTTTGTTCAGAAGCCGATACAGTCTCAATTACTTGAATTAAAAACACTATATCCGAAGAAACCTAAAAAAAACAACATATCAAAATCAGTTGCCAAATATATAATTTGAAAACCTAACCCAACAGAAACTTAAAAATCAAGAAAATATAGACAAGTTACTTGTTGAGGAGATAAGTTGGGGAAAGAGGCAATGAAAGCATCGGAATGTGAGAAAATAATATGGCGGACAAGGGAAATGGTGGGGTTTGAAGTTAGGGTTTGCTCTCTCAAGCTTAAAAAGGCCGTGCTCCATGATGATGCCGCCATCCCCCCCTTCGCTTCCAGCTGATAGCAAGCTATGTGCATGTTTGGCACTTCAGTTGGACTAACTTTTATTTGGGCTTAAGCCCATTTCAACTTATTTCAAAGTGTTTGGGTAAATTTTTAAATGACCTTACCTGCTATAGAAAAGTAGATAAGAGAAAAGTAAAGAAATGAGTACTTTTCCATTCTGACTTATTTTTTCTCTCACAAAACTCAAGCCTCTCCTTCAGCTTACCGTTGAGCAAATTTCTTCTTCTTCCGTCCGATCTACTGGTTATTCCGACTCCTAAACTTGTCAGGTACTTCCCGATTTCTTTCTTTTATGTTTATTTACATATATGTATCTATATATATGTGAACTTTCAGTTTTATTAAAATCAGATTTCATATAAGTTAAACATCCAAACACGAAAATATAAGTTATAAGTTATAATTACTTATTTCATATAAGTTACTTATTACATTTAAGTGTTAAGTAAGTTATTTTAAAATATCCCAAACGGGTATATAACATCATCTCCAACCGGGGGTGGGTTTAGCTATATACATTAGTTAAAGTAACTAGCTTAGTTTAGTATAATAATTATAAATATTAATTTCAATTTTGAAAATTTTGAATCTTACATTTTTGTATATAATAATTTTTAATATTAAATATAAATTAATATATTATTGTCAAAAATCGAATCTTAAACCTCTGTATATAACTTAACTTATAGAACTTATAGTATTGTTGTATCTGACGGTCAAGATCTATTTGATTTGAACATCTAACGATTGTGAATGAGGGGATAACCAAAAATAAGAGATAACCAAACTACAAATTATACTCATTTCTCCTAGAAAGAATGCCCAAAATACACCATATTTGTATGAAATGTGCCCGAAATGCCTATATTCAATACCGTCCGCCTTTTTTTTAACCACGGAGCACGCATGTTCTTTGTGTGTATAGCGAGATACGCATTAAGGAAATGCGTACAATGAGATACGCATCAGAGGAATGCGTATTGACGTCAGCACACGTCATTTTCTCCTAAACCAGCGTCGTCTTTGTGGAGATCAAAATCTCCTCTCCCGTCGCCTGCGTTCGTTTGGCACTCTCCGGCGACCTCCACCATATTTGAGCACATGAAAATGATGCCCACACATCCCTCTCCCTTTTCCCCTCTTTATTTCTTGAGTTTTGGCCCCGCAGGGGCGTTTATGGACTCGTCGGAAAAAGAATCAGAAAATCGAGCTCGATTTGGGGCTTTCAAATCCGGTGAATTAAATGGGAAATGGATGGTATAGGCTTGTAGAGTACAAAAAGGCGATCATTTTGATATATGGAATGGTATTCAAAGATGTCTGGAAAGGACTGTAAGAAGTGTTTGATTTTTTTGCCGAAAAATGCCTCCGGCGATGGCTGAGAAGACAACGACGAGTGTGTTGAATACGCATGCTAAACATGCGTATCTCAAGACGCGCATGTTGAACATGCGTATTCAACACACTGTTCACATTTGCAAATTTCTGATTTACAAAGAATACGCAATCATGCAATGCGTGTACAGTGTACGCATCTCCAAGATGCGTATATCGTGGGTAAAAAGGGCGGAGCTCAGCGCCTGTAGGTATTTTGGGCAAATGGATTTAATTGGTGGGTATTTTGGTTTTTCACCCTTTTGCTTATAGCCCGTGCAAAGCACGAATTACTATTAATTTTTTATAATTTATTTATAGTGTAATATGATATTATAAATGTTAATTTTAAAATGTTATTGGAAGAATTCGAAACCTAAATCTTTGTATATAATAATTTTTAGTATTAAATATAAATTAATATGTTGTTGGCGAGAATTGAACTTTAGATATCTATATAACAACTTTTAGTATTTTGTATCTAACGGTCATGTTCTATTTGAATTGAAAATCTAACGATTGTGAATAGTTTGGCTAACCAAACTACAAACTACAAACTACAAAAAAATCTCTAGTTTGCTTATACTAATATAGTATTTTTAATTTATTTATAGTGTAATATGATATCCTGGTCCCGACACTCGTTTGTCAGGGACCGGTTATTTAACAATCGGTTCCACAGCCGTTGGATCGTTGATCCAACAGCTGAGATTAAAAAAAATAAAAAATTATTGTCCGTTATAATTTTCCGCGGATAAGCAGATTGCCTATCCGCGGGAAATTTCCGCGGACAGGCAATCTGGCTATCCGCGGAAAATTATAGCGGACAGTAAATTCTTTTTGTAATCCAGGGGGGCCGTTGGATCAACGATCCAACGGTTTAGAAACAGATTGTTATATAATCGGTCCCTGACAAACGATTGTCAGGGACCAAAACCCTTATAAATATTAATTTTAATATGTTATTGGAAGAATTCGAACCTTAAATTTTTGTATATAATAATTTTTAGTATTAAATATAAATTAATATGTTGTTGGCGAGAGTCGAACTTTAGACCTCTTTATATAACAACTTTTAGTATTTTGTATCTAATGGTCATGATCGAATTGAAAATATAACGGTTGTGAATAGTTTTGGTTAACAAAACTACAAAAGATCTTTATTTTGATTATAATAATATAGTATAAATAGATAAGTATCAAATAATGATCGATTAAAATTTGTGTTTCAAGCGCGGTTGTTAGCTATATTTCGAAAATAGCATTCTTTATTTTGAATAATATCTTTTCAATGAAAATTAAATTTTCATAAATTAATATTGACATTAGATTATCTTGAAATGAAATCATTTTTCTATAAAATTTTAAATAAAATTTCTGTTGAATTTTAATATATTAATTTTAATATTAATAATGTATTTTTGTTATTAGATTTTCATTTCTTTTTTAGAAAAAAATTGAAAAAAATGATACATTTGTAAATGTGGAAAAGTTGAGAAAAATAGCTGAAAGGAAGACCGTTGAGAGATAACGTGAAGATTGTTACAAATCTAGGCTTAGGCCATTGTTCTGCATAGAACCAAATTATATAAGAATCGTAGTACATCACAAATTCCTGATTCTATAATACAATTAGAGTTTTAATTTTTGGTTTTATAAAAGAAAAAGACCAATTTTTTTGGTTCTATAATAGAAAATGACCAATTTTCTATTTCTGTGTTAGAACCAAATGATTACGTGGTCACGGCATTACTGATGTCGTGGCACTGTCACATCAGTAGTGATGATGTTATTGCTGACATGGCAGTGACATGTGGCAGTGACATGTGGCAGTGCCACGACATGACGGTGATGATGTGGCAACGGTCAGATTTTTTTTAAAATTTGTTTTTTTTTTATTTAAATTTTTTTTTTCTAAACTTTGATTCTACTATATAATCAAGAAATTAGTGGTTTGCTGCGATTATCTATATAAAAAGTACTCCGTGGAGTGCTACTCTACAAATCTATAGTATTTAACATAAATAACCGGTGGATGGTGAGTGGCTGAGCCTATAAATTTAGTACAAGAACGGTGTAAAATTTAGTGAAAGTGGGTTAAAGTCAAATTTAAAAATAGGGTAAGTTTTACACCATTTTGGTATAGAATTCAGACCAAAATAGTGTGATGGGTACAACTTCCATATTTGAGTTCTTAAGTTGAAATTTAGAAAATTTAGCAAAAAAAAAACCACTTTAACAGTGTTCTAGTGGTTGCCTAATATATTAGGAACCACTAACCATTCTCTTGAGAAATATCTAGTCATCCGTAACTCCATTTTTATCAATTAAAAATTTACTTGCTTCTAATTTTGTACTTCTATTTTCTCTCTTACACTTAAATTTATGATTTTAATAATAGTAAGGAATGAATAAACGGATATTTGTTGGAGTTCATAGATAAATAAAGTTCTTATCAAAAATTATTATTTTATTATATTTGTAGAAAATAACTAAGGATCCGTTGGATTTGCTCTAAGCTTGGTTTTGCCTAATCTATATCATAAAGTTAAATCAAAATAATAATCACATCGATATATATATATATATATATATATATATATATATATATATATATATATATATATATATATATATATATATATATATATATATATATATATATAACCTTATTTTAAAGTTAAGAACTTGCAGCATATAAATTCATTTTTTTATTCTCTTACAAAACACAATATATTATTAATGAAATATAAAAAAGATGTATATATACAGTATATCTTTTTAAATAAGTTACATAATATCTTTAAAAAATATATATAATTTATTTTTTATTTTATAAAACATTTAAAACAATAAATACATAAAAATTATTTTAATATTATTTAATAAAAAAAGATAATATGGTCTGCAAAAGAATATATATATATATATATATATATATATATATATATATATATATATATATATATATATATATATACTATTACACTAAAACCAAAACATTGAAATTTATTAGTTTGGTTTCGATATAGTTATCCTAATTATTAAAATTAAATAATAATATTATAGTTATCAATCACTAAAAAATTTACTTTTTCATATAAACCATATTTTTTAATAACTTATTATTTTTTCCCAGGTAAAATACATTATTTTTTATATTTCAACTGACTATAATTTTTTCTTTCTTCAAATCACTACGGATAATTATATTTAATAAAATAAAATAATAATTTTGTAATTATTAATACCTAACCAATTATCTTTTTCAGCTAAAACATGTTAGTTTTTCTATTTTTTCTAACTAAAATCTCTTATCCTCCAATAATGTCACGGAATGTTCTATTTAGTAAAATAAAATAATATTAATACTGTAATTGCTAATAATTAACCGGTTACCTTTTTAGTTAAAATGTATCACCTTTTCTATATTTTTAACTAAAATCTATCTTTTTTTAAAAAAATATAACGGGCAACATACATATAATTATTAGCAAATCATATCATTTAAAAATTCAAGCTTAAAAAATTCATGTATTAAAAAAATCGATTCAAATTAAGTAAAAAATCATTTAATATTAGAAAATTCGTGCATCACATGGGTTCTATGTGGAACCTGACCCATATATCTATATCTATTTATCAATCTGGCACTCTAGAAAGAATCAGTTTATATATACTCCAAGAAAGAACCACCACAAAACACATAATTATCTTACTTTGTACGAAATAGAATTATAAATCTTAATTAGAAAATTAAAAATAAAATTACGTAACTTTTTTTCGAAAATCATTGAAAATTAATGAAATAATCCAAAACGATTCTACAAAGTCAAATTAAATTTTCTGTTCAAATTTTACGTGTTCATTTTTTTAAAAAAGTTTAAATATCGTTTGTATTCTATATTAAAATCAAATTTTTTATTTTAGAATTATTGATATGATTCTATAGTACAAGCAATGACTTTCCCCGGAACTCTTCATAAAAAGTTTCTCTCTTGAACAGTGGTCTATCTGTATATAGCATAAATTTCTGTATAACTTATTTCTTAGGTTCAGTATCCATATTTTCAATGATCCAATAGATTTTTAACTTTTATTTCTTAGGTTTGAATAAGATTTTTAACTTTAAATTGATCCAATACATCATCCATTTTTAGGTTTTGTATCGAGTTTATAAAAGATCCATGGTATATTTGACCCATGTTCAATTACAATATGGTAACTATGCATTGAAAAGGAAAGATATGAGTTTCGAGATAGGAAATCAAGTATTGCTTAAAGTGTCAGCGTGGAAAGGAGTTACGAGATTTGGTAAGAAAGGAAAGCTGAGTCCAAGATATGTAGGACCATTTGAGATTTTGAAGCGAGTTGGAAATGTTGCTT
The DNA here is from genome assembly GCA_037693485.1 of Kitagawia praeruptora. Lineage (NCBI taxonomy): Eukaryota > Viridiplantae > Streptophyta > Magnoliopsida > Apiales > Apiaceae > Kitagawia > Kitagawia praeruptora. The sequence goes on from CM075350.1 coordinate 69,211,199, forward strand.
ATGAGTTGGCGTTGCCACCGCACATGCACTATATTCATAATGTGTTCCACGTGTCTATGCTTAAGAAGTACAATCCCGATGCGAGTCACTTAACTGAGTATGAGCCCATCGAGATTCAGCCAGATTTATCTTACGAAGAGCAACCAATAGAAATTCAAGATAGAAGTGATAGGAAGCTTAGAAATAAGGTTGTTAGATTAGTTAAGGTTTTGAGGAGGAATCCTAGAGTCGAAGAGTCGACTTGAGAACTTGAAAGCGAGATGCTTGCCAAGTATCCTCATCTGTTTACTTAGGTGAGATTCTAGGGACAGAATCCTTTTAAGGGGGGAAGACTATAACGACCTAGAATTTTTCGCGATTTATAAATGCTTATTTAATTGTTGAATGTGGAATCTATGTGATTTATATGATGAATGTATTTTGTGAAATCAAGAGATGTGTGAAATCATGTTTATGTGACTATATGATGATTGATATGTGTCGTACATGTTTGTGGAATTTTATTTATATTTTTGGAGCATTAAAACTATTTTAAAAGTGCATTTTTTATCTTTCGAAAATCATATAAAATCATTGGAGTTGATTTAAATCATGAAATCTTTTGCATTATCATCTTTGAGATATGATTTAGTTTTAAAATCAGTGTGGATAGTTTATTTGGTATTTTAAAATGATTTAAAAAGCTTTATTTCTTTTAAAGAACCTGTATTTTGAAAATTCATATAAAATTCAATTATGAGCCTAAAATTATTTTAAAAATACGGGGAGCCTTGTAATTTCATAAATTTTATTTTAGAATTTTAAAAATTATTTTTATCTTAATTTCCTAATTTATTTCGATTTTAAATTGGTTAAAAAACAGTTTTGAGTAAATAAGTAGATTTTTCAGCATTGTGTAATTACTATTTTGCCCTTCTGTCTATAACACCCCCACCGCCCACTTCTTTCTTCATTTCTTCATCTTTCACGACTGTGAGTTCTCTCTCCCTCTCCTCTTCTTCATTCCTTTCGATTTTCAACCCCAAAATCATGTCTAAATTCATGTTTTAATCATCTTTGTGTAGTTGGTGATTGGGTTGAGTTTTGTGTGAGTTATATGTATGTATATATTCATCCGTATGTATATGCTCTAAGATTCGCATGCAAGCTCTGTTATGCATAAGTTTGATGATTAAACTTTGTTATGATGTTAGTTAAGTATTAAAATCGAGTTTTTTTTGCTAAATGTATTAAAATCGAGTTTTAAATAAGTTTGATGTGTGTTCTTGAGTTTCGAACAAAACCCTCATCGCCGATGGCCTTTTTCCGACGAGTTCTTGGTGGTCAGTGATGGTCTGATGTCTTTGCTGTATTATTAAGTCTATTGGAACGTTAATTTATGGTTTTAAGTGATTGCATGTAAGAGATTTGCAAGTTATGTATATAATTCGAATTTTTTGAATTAAATAGGTTAAGAAAATAATTGTTTAGATTGTTATATGTTTGATTCTTGAATATGTTCCTGATGATTAAATGAATTTTGCTAGCTAATTAACATGCATGTGTAATTTTTCTGATTTGTTTGTAGATTAAATCGAATTTATATGTGTACATGTGAATGATTCGAATTTTATGAAATATTAATATTAATTCAAAGTGTTCTTGATGATTAAAAGGTCATAATCAGTTGAATAATTGTGTGTATGTGATTTGCAAATTTTATAAAGAGGAGATTCGAATTTTTGTATATTAATTCGAATTATTCAAATTTTCACAATTATAAATAGTAACTTAAAAATTAATATTATGATTATGTGTTAGATGAATTTGATTATATGATTTATGTGATTTCCAGAAAGTATATGAGCTAAGTATTCGAATTTTTAGATTAAAAGCTTGGTTAAATGATTCGGTGATATAGTTCATGTAATTTAGTGATTTTATTCAATAATCGATGCTAATTGAGTTGGTGACTTCGAATTGAGATAAATGGTATATAGTATGATTGTTATGATATTAGAAATCCATTTTGAGTGTAGGTGGATCTTAAATCAATCGGATGGTGATTTTGAGTCGGTTAAATTCCGACGGGATAGTCCTATAAACAAAGGAAACTCTGCCCAATTTTCGTTAGGATTTTAAGTCATAAAGACTATAGTATAAGGTTATACATTGATTACACGTTAAGTTAGTATTATGTGTTAAGTGTTTAAGTGGTTTATATGATTGCATGTTATAGATGATGTGTGATTATGTGCTTATTTGGTAAGTATGTTCAGTATATGTGATCTATGTGAAGTGTTAAAGCGATATAAGAATTGTTTGGGTAGATTAGGATTAGACGATTAGAAGATATAGTGTTCTAAAGTAGTTATATGGTTTATGTAGATACGAAGGACGTAGGCCCTAGCGATAAAGGAAAGGCTAAGGTTGAGTATTAGTGAGCTGAGCTGTTGAGCTACTGCATACGACCGAGGCAAGTAATTCTGTCTCTTCTTGAAAGTTCATATTCCTGAAACTGTTATACCATGTTGATCCATGTTTAGTTATCCTGCTTTCATATGCTCGTACCCTTATCTTTGCATGAACCCTGATATCTATTGTCACTTTACTGTATAACTACAAACTACCCTAGATCAGACTAATTCTTTTTAATTGCTTCTTGACCATATATGCCATACTGCTTTCCAGAGTTAAACCTAATTGACTCACGGATAAACCACTGTGATAGGTCCCAAATGAGGGTGAAATAAGCTAGAAGGGGGGGGGGGGTTGAATAGCTTATTACCTTTTAAAATTAGAGCTTGGCGTTTTAAAATTTTCTTACTCTTTTAAAATTAATTACTTATAAACTAGTAATATATAATGCGGAAAATAAAAGAGAGAAATGAGACACGATCGATTTATCCTGGTTCGCGATGCTGCAATCCCCTAACGGATTCAAACACCCCTACTCCAGTCCCCGAGCTCCTCCCAAACTCGAGATTTCTTCCACTATAAGTAAAATACTCCTTATAGTAGGCGGAGAAGCCTTTACAACCACTATGTATTTATCTTAGAGCCTAACTACCCGTTACCTCTTCAAAATACTATAGCTACCCCTTGCAAGATAATCTTGGAGCGTAACTCCCCGCTACCTCCTCAAATGCTATGCAAGAAAACCCCTTACGAGTTTATCTTGGAGCGTAATTCCCCGTCACCTCCTCACAACCACGTAAGTAACCCTTTGCATAGACTTCGTATCTACACCCTTTAACGATCTTGGATCTTAGGTCTTAGATCTTGGGTCTTTCCTCCTCCTCACGGTGCAAAGACACCCAAATCCCCGTTGGCGTGTCTAAGACTTGGGTCTTAGAGCGAGAATCACCTCACGTCAAAGGATATAATATAAGTCCTACGACTTAAATCCCTTTTAAAATGACGGTTTAAAATGAGTTATACAACACAAGAGTGAGTTAGAGCAAGTTGTAAATATTTCGTAAAATATTAAACAAGCAACTAAACTTGAATAACACAAGTGTTTACCACTTGCAAATGGCTTTAATATAGGCGTTAAATTAAACACACAAGCACATAAACACAACTCACACGTTCGGAAAAGTAACTCGCTTATATATAGGATAAAACGAGGGCCGCTATTATGCGTTAAACTAGTGCAAGAAAGATAAACACGTAAGTAGCTGGGAGAAGTCACAAAAGGGACTTAACACACAACTAATGCAAGACAATAAATTAAACGTGGATGCAACAATATATACTATGCAAATGAAACCTTCGGCCGAATTTAAATCAAGTAATGCCAAACGGTTTTTGAACTTAGTTTCGGTTAAGAAACAAGTTCAAGTAGTATTGGTTAAGTCCTTAAAGAATAAACACAATTAAGATTCAAGGGACTTGTATAACCAACACTAAAAGAAGCTTTCTTTTAACTTAAGATGTACTAAGTTTAAACCACTTAGTTTATGCAAATTAAGCACTAGTTAAAAGATAGTTCTTTGCCTTATAACCAAGTATATATCAAGTGGTTACTAAGGTCTTCAAGAAGGCTTAATGAGTTCTTAAAAAACCTCCTCTTGGTAGCTTACAAAATGTCTACACACACTACACGAATTAATTCAAGAACAAGTGTGTAAAATGACAAATGTAAGACTACTAACACAAGTATATATTCAAACGAATTTAAACACTTAGTAGCCGAATATATAGCTTGCACAAACCCACTAACTAGCTTATGACTCTTGACCTTACAAAGGCTCAAGTTCCTCTTTAAATTAAGAGAGAACTACAAGAGATACGAGCTAGTTTCAAGTTCAAGTCTAAAACCAACACCAAAATGAGTCGAAATGAGCACCAAAGAAGATATAATCAAGATGAGTAAAAGGGTGACTCAAATGCTCAAGAAACAACACTTATAAGGCTGCAAAAAATTGACCAAGGGGCTGCCTTAAAGAGTGTTTACCGAGAGTCCAAGATGAGCAAAAACAAGAGCCAAAACACCAAATGATAAGTGGATTTTATATCCACTTGGAGCGTTCTATATCGGCTTAAATTGATTGTCTTGGTCTCAAGTTTGTCGTAGTTTTGATGTGTTTTGCTTAATTGTGCAGGGTTGAAGAAATGTCGATTAAGGGTGAAGTTTCCGTCGTTTTGGAGTTGATTTACGATATGGAATGAAGAATGAAGGCTAATGTCAGCTACCAAGAAGTATACAAGTCAAGAAGTATTAAAGACGGAAGCTCATGCAAAAGGAACGGGAAGAAAAGGCTGAAAAACGAAGAAAAAAATGCAGAAAAAATCCATCAGATTGCAGCCGGGCAGTCTGCCCCAGATTTCGAGCAGTCTGCGCCAGAACTGATGTTTTTATGCAGATTGCACCCATGCAGACTGCTCCAAACTCGCGCAGGGTGCCCCAGAAGTCACTGAAAAATTACAGTTTTGCCCTTTTTACGATTTTGGTCATATCTTGAGTTCTACAACTCCGTTTTGGGCGATCTTACTGTCAACGCGAAGCTAACGAGATTCTCTATCATTCTAAAGTGGTTCAGAGGTCCAAATACAACTGGAACGGCCCAGAAATATTGAAGAAAAGTCAGCTACGAATTTTCCTTAAAAACAGAATCAGTTTATGAAACGTATTATGTGCCGAACTGCAGAAATTCAACTTTGACAAGGAAATTGCTATAATTCCTACTTCTAATAAGTATGGTAATTGCTTTGGGCGGCTAGAACATTCCAGAATCAGATCTACACATGGAATTTGCAATTCTATTCTCATTCAAGAACGGAAATTGCCAATCTTCTATTCCAACTCTAAAAAGGCAATTGCTTGGTGGACAAGACTTCTAGAGACAATATAAACACATCCAACCTTTGTAATTTGTATCATTAGGAGTAGAACGATTACATATCAATTACTTAGGTTTATTTGTATATTTTCATACTTTGTTTTTATCATGGTTTCATCAGATCCCATGATGACGAGAGGTTCAATTATGAGCTAATCGTTGTCATGGGATTCTAACGGATTTATTTATGGAGCTTTAGTATCTTGATGCTTTACAGATCTGTGTGTGATGTATATCTGATATCCTTGTATGGTTGTGCTTAATTGTTAGATGCGTAGCTAACATCTAATATGTTAATCTCTTGTGAAGTGAAAGTGGATCTTGAGATTTAGAACTTGCCATGCTAGCATAGGTTCATGATTGTTTATCAACATGATTCGTAGTATGAGATGAGAATACTTGTATTGCCCTATGTGATCTTTATGGATAACTTGTTCTTCAACCGTTATGTTTTCAAATTCTATAGACATATAGGGTCTAAGCATAATTGGTGTCTATTCATCTTCTATCTCTTTTTTGGATGTATGTTTAGTTTGGTATACGTATGCTGACAGGTAGCGTGTACTTGTTTCGTGTTGTCCGATCAGATATCATAACCATTGCATATAATGATTAAAGGCGTCAGATCTAAGCAAAGTATTTAATGAAGTTAGGATTCCATGGTTTCTCTTGCAGAAGTAATTCGCTTTCAATTCTCGTTAGTTAGTTAATTCTTAGTTTGTTAATTTGCTTTTATTTAGATTTAGTTAATTAAAACCCAATTTGTTATTTGTCTTAGCAGTGAATTAAAACCATACATTGTTGCATAGGTACTAAATTGAATTAAAAACCAGATCTCTGTGGGAAAGAACTTGACTTATATCTATATTACTTGTGACCACGTGCGCTTGCGTGATTTAGTGCAAACAAGTTTTTGGCGCCGCTGCCGGGGATCATCGGTGTTTTATTTTTGGTTTATGTGCTTGTCAATAGTGGTCGTTAGAGTTCACTGACTCGGATTTTTTTTTTCTCATCTATTCTTGTATAGTTCGTTGGTGTTTCAAGTACTTGTCAGAGAGTGTTGGCGTTGAAGATGGATTTTCTAACTTACTATGGAGTTCAGCAGGTGGCTAGTGTTTGTGAGCTATGTGCGGGCGCACATGAGACGTATCAGTGCTGGAGCAACCAAGGTGGTATTCAACAGCCTCAGCAATGTGAGCGGTGTTTGGGCGTTCATGATCCCTCACAATATTGTTACTACGAAGGAGTTGATCCATATGTCACTTATGAGGAACAACCATATTTTCAATACCATCCTCAACAGTACCAGCAAGATGTTCCAGATATGTCATATTTCTATGGTAGTGAAGAGTTTCAACATCAGCAACCTATTCCTACTTTTCAGTCAGATGAGGTTGATGATTTGAAGGAGATTAGGATGCTTGTAGAGAATCATGAGAAGTCTATCAAATCTATGGGGACACTTGTTGCTCAAGTTTTGAGTGCCTTGTAACAAGAGAAACAACAGTTCATATTAGAGGTGATTCCAGAGAGTAACGGTGACTTGGAGCAAGGTACTGCATGCTTAATTGAGGAAGACAAATTCCAAGAGGAGGTTAGTGTTCACAAGCCATGTGAGGAATTTGATCATGTTAGGATGGTGGATGATTTGGAAAGGGCACTATTTGGGACAGACACTGATGAGCTGCACAAATTTCAAAAATTGGTATGTGCGTACCAAGATGCTGATGAACATGAGAAAGATGCAGGTCTTCTACTTGTCTCAGAGCTTAAAGATGGAGGTAGCGGATTAAAGCCAATGGAGGAAGTTCTCTTTGAGAAACCAAAGGCTTCAGCAACTTACATTTACCCTCCTCCATTATATTCAAGCGAAGCCCGCGAGTGTGTGTTGTTCTACAAATTGACAGATTTTAGGTCAACAGATGAAGGCATTGGAATAGGACATAGTTGTTACACGAATAGGCTAAGCGAGGAGAAGGGGCAGAAAGTGTGTCGCCGTGATGACGATGAAGTATCGCGAAGAGAGGATCAGGCCAACTATTATCATCCTTAATGGAGGCTTGGAAGTAACGTCAAGCTATTGACGTTAAAGAAGCGCTTCTTGGGAGGCAACCCAAGGTATGTTTTCTACTTTCCCTTGTATTTACTTCCATTCAATGAGGACATTGAATATTCTAAGTTTGGGGGTGATGGTTTGAGGGATAAGTAGTGTATATATATGTGATTGTTAGTCATTGTGTTCATGTAGGATTTCATGCTTTGCATATTAGTAGTAGTAAATTATGCATTTATGTTCGTGTTATCTACGTTTGTTTCATATAGGACATTCTGTTTTTATGTTCGTATATCATGTGAGTTCATAATAGTTTGCATTTGCACCCATGCTTGATAGGAATTTTGTGTTGTTGACGCTTTTGATTGAGAAGTGATATGCTTTGTTCTTGTGCGCACACATACACTAGTAAGTTGAAGCTAGTAGAATTATTGAATGTTGTAAGTGATTAGAAGGACATGAATATGTGCAAGTTGATTTAGTTTGCATGCTTTGAATACAAGTCGGTGCGTTAGAGAGATTTTTGCTTGGGATTGAGTATGTTTTTCCACCAAGTGAGATTTTGAGCCTTATTGCATATTTATTGCAAATTATTCGTTTGCTTGAGTGTCCACGAATTGTTTGCATTGCTAGCAGTTGTTTGAGATCTTTCTTGAAACGTATGACATTATTTGACGATTAAAATGATAAAGTCATTTAGGAATAACCGCATATTTTCCCATATTACCACACCATATTTACATGATCAATTTGTTAACCCGTTGAGCTTAATCCTATTTTTTCGATGACATACCACATTACTTGTCTAGACTTTTTCTTGTATTGGTCTTACATTAATTTGAACCCACATTGTCAAAGGCTAGTAGAGTGCTTATGGGAGTAATAAGGTGTGCAAGGAGGGGTTTATTGTTGGTCATACTTTTGGGGGAAATATTGAAAATTGGGTTTGTTTACTTGATAGTCAGCATGTGTAATAAATTCATGGGATCATTGTTATTGTTTATATTATTGTTTGTGTTATATTTAGCTCTCGAAAAAAAAGAGAAAAGAAAAAAAAGGAAAAAAAAAAGAAGAAAAAAAAATATTATGAGAGCATGTTTGTGTTTGTTGTGATCCTATTTAAGTCGACTAGTCGAGTGTTGGTTTTAGTAAAAATTTATGTGGGGGGAAAATAGGGTGTTGTGTATGATTTATTATGGTACTTACTAGCTTTGGACACTTCACCTGTTTTGGCTTATTTGACATACCTTGTCCCTAGCCCCGTTACAACCCAAATAAAGACCTTTTGATTATCGTCATTGATGTATGTTGTGTTAAGAGTTAGATTGATACCAAATGTCAAGCATGCTTATGATTTTGTTGGAATTGAGTGATACACTTACCCTTGTTCTTGAGTGAATATTCTTTTGTGAGTGGATTGTGAGTGTTTGATTGTTTTTGCGTATGAGATCCCGAGTTTTGACTCAAAAATGTACTCTTGTAGGCTTAGCATGTTTACTAACTTATTCTTACACTTGACATGGACTTGTGAGAACTTATGCATGTTCATTGAGTAGACTATGTGAATACTTGCACTTTCGACACCAAGACATTGCATTATTATTTTGATTCTTAAGTTGATATGGCATGAGAGGATTTGAAGGTGTGGTGATGTATTAGTAGTAAATCATTTGCATTTTCATATTAGCTGCATGCATTGCATTGCATTAGGTTACATGAATTTTGTGGGTACATTCGCTATAGGCCCTCACGAGACCTTACTCGTCCACTAGGGCTGCCTAGGGGTTTAAAGGGCTTGTTGCATATGCCAAATGCAACCGTGATCACCTACGGAAGTTGTACTAATTAGTTAGTGTTTAGTTGTTTATGCTTGAGGACAAGCATCGGTTTAAGTTTGGGGGTGTGATAAGTGGATTTTATATCCACTTGGAGCGTTCTATATCGGCTTAAATTGATTGTCTTGGTCTCAAGTTTGTCGTAGTTTTGATGTGTTTTGCTTAATTGTGCAGGGTTGAAGAAATGTCGATTAAGGGTGAAGTTTCCGTCATTTTGGAGTTGATTTACGACATGGAATGAAGAATGAAGGCTAATGTCAGCTACCAAGAAGTATACAAGTCAAGAAGTATTAAAGACAGAAGCTCATGCAAAAGGAACGGGAAGAAAAGGCTGAAAAACGAAGAAAAAAATGCAGAAAAAATCCATCAGATTGCAGCCGGGCAGTCTGCCCCAGATTTCGAGCAGTCTGCGCCAGAACTGATGTTTTTATGCAGATTGCACCCGTGCAGACTGCTCCAAACTCGTGCAGGGTGCCCCAGAAGTCGGGTCGCTGAAAAATTACAGTTTTGCCCTTTTTACGATTTTGGTCATATCTTGAGTTCTACAACTCCGTTTTGGGCGATCTTACTGTCCACGCGAAGCTAACGAGATTCTCTATCATTCTAAAGTGGTTCAGAGGTCCAAATACAACTGGAATGGCCCAGAAATATTGAAGAAAAGTCAGCTACGAATTTTCCTTAAAAACCGAATCAGTTTAGGAAACGTATTATGTGCCGAACTGCAGAAATTCAACTTTGACAAGGAAATTGCTATAATTCCTACTTCTAATAAGTATGGTAATTGCTTTGGGCGGTTAGAACATTCTAGAATCAGATCTACACATGGAATTTGCAATTCTATTCTCATTCAAGAACGGAAATTGCCAATCTTCTATTCCAACTCTAAAAAGGCAATTGCTTGGTGGACAAGACTTCTAGAGCCTATATAAACACATCCAACCCTTGTAATTTGTATCATTAGGAGTAGAACGATTACATATCAATTACTTAGGTTTATTTGTATATTTTCATACTTTGTTTTTATCATGGTTTCATCAGATCCCATGATGACGAGAGGTTCAATTATGAGCTTATCGTTGTCATGGGATTCTAACGGATTTATTTATGGAGCTTTAGTATCTTGATGCTTTACAAATCTATGTGTGATGTATATCTGATATCCTTGTATGGTTGTGCTTAATTGTTAGATGCGTAGCTAACATCTAATCTGTTAATCTCTTGTGAAGTGAAAGTGGATCTTGAGATTTAGAACTTGCCATGCTAGCATAGGTTCATGATTGTTTATCAACATGATTCGTAGTATGAGATGAGAATACTTGTATTGCCCTATGTGATCTTTATGGATAACTTGTTCTTCAACCGTTATGTTTTCAAATTCTATAGACATATATGGTCTAAGCATAATTGGTGTCTATTCATCTTCTATCTCTTTTGTGGATGTATGTTTAGTTTGGTATACGTATGTTGACAGGTAGCGTGTACTTGTTTCGTGTTGTCCGATCAGATATCATAACCATTGCATATAGTGATTAAAGGCGTCATATCTAAGCAAAGTATTTAATGAAGTTAGGATTCCATGGTTTCTCTTGCAGAAGTAATTCACTTTCAATTCTCGTTAGTTAGTTAATTCTTAGTTTGTTAATTTGCTTTTTAGTTAGATTTAGTTAATTAAAACCCAATTTATTATTTGTCTTAGCAGTGAATTAAAACCATACATTGTTGCATAGGTACTAAATTGAATTAAAAACCAGATCTCTGTGGGAACGAACTTGACTTATATCTATATTACTTGTGACCTTATTTGTCTTAGCAATGAATTAAAACCATACATTGTTGCATAGGTACTAAATTGAATTAAAAACCATATCTCTGTGGGAATGAACTTGACTTATATCTATATTACTTGTGACCACGTGCGCTTGCGTGATTTAGTGCAAACACCAAACAAGGCCAAATGAGCTCCAAAGAAAGATATAATCAAGGAGGATAAATTGGTGACTCAAATATACATTAAAGAGCACTTGGAGACTGCCTTAAACGTGCAAGAGACTGCTCCAAAAATAGCTTGGCCGAGTGGTGTATAAAATGTAAGAAATGAACCAAAAACAAAGCTAAAAAGATGATAAAAGATGAAGGAGCAAAGCTTTGTTATCCAAATCTTTTTGAAGGCTCTTGGCTACTTGATATTGCTGGGTTTCTAGAGAGAAAGTGGCAACAATTCTTTGGCGCAAGAAGGCTTGGAGAAAAGAGTGTGTTTAGCTTGGTATTTATAGGCAATTTTAGGGTTTTATTGACCAATGGACAAGTGACACTTGGCTAGCTACTAATAAACTAATCATTTGCATAAAGTAGCTTTTTGGCACATTCCTAGAAAGCTCCAGCAATCAGCATGTGTGGAATATAATAGAGAAAATATCTAGGAAGCTTCTTTTGGCTCGGTTTAACCGAAAAACCGGAAACGAAGCGATACACCCATAAATATGAAATAAATCGAAACATCACTTAAAAATTATGAAACTTGGGGAATCCTCTTGAAATATTCCCAGAGGATTATGGTCAAAATTTCACCTTGAAATTAGTTGACCATCTATGACTTTTAAGCGACCGAAAAATCAATTACGTATCGATTTTTGGAGTCCCGGAAAAAAGTCATGCTAAAATCATGAAATTAATCCTAAAATTCTTCTTAATTATTCTAGTGACGTATCCAAAGTTTCAAGTCAAAATAACATGTGGAGGTATTTTATTCAAAAATATTTTGATTAAATGTCCTTATGCGACGGAATAAAATACATTAGCCGTTTACCGTAACTTGTCGATACTCTGGCCAAAGTTTTGACTTGAAATATATTCTAATATAATATTACTCAAATAATAATGACTATGAAGTCCTCAGAATATTTAAAATGAAAATTTTAGAGTTTTATCCAATTTAAGTGAAAACTGTTAAGGGTTCCTGGATAAAATCTATTTTTATTCTTTCGGCAAGTCTTTGGGCAAGGCATTTTGAAATTAAGTCTTTGAAAAATATATCGAATATATTTGAGAATAAAACATTTGAAATGAACAATGTTTTGAATAAAACATTTATTTTTTTTCCGGAAAATAAGTGTTCGGGATATTTCGATATTTGTGCCTTCTAGACTTTGTCTTTAAATATTTCACAAATAACTTAGACTAGGAGACATCATTTCATTGACATTCCTTATCCAAATTAGTGATTGGTACGAGAAAACGTTTTGTCAGTTTGACTCGTCACTTGTTTATGTCACATCGAATAAACCTAAGGGAGGATTTACTATGTTATCTAGTAAATTCCTAAATCTAATTTAATTTTCATTTTCGAACTTGACAAATCACCAAAACCTACAAGTGAAAGACGGTCTAGCAATCTTCCCAAAAGACTGTCGACTCACAATCTTCCCCTTTTTGGTATTTGTCAAAACTACTTGCGAAAATTAAATATGTGTGTGCTACTAATCTAGTGTATGCATGCTAAGCTATATGAGAACCAAATATGATAAACATACATGCACATAAACACACAAGCATACACATATATCACATAAAGAATAAAATCAAGTAAGCACAAGTGATATATTGTGAGCAAATATGTGACTTAAAACTTTTGAAAACTAACTTCCCCTTGCTATGAAAACCATTTTGAAAATTAATTCATCTTCCCCTTTTAAAACAAACAAATTTCGAAAATTTTGAAGTAAAAACATTTTTCAAAAATTTTTGCAAGGATCCATTTTGCGTTTGAACGACTTAGCACGTAGTCACATAGCATGCTTTACACATAATTTATCTTCCCCTAGATCAAAACAATCGAATTACAATTTCTAAGCATGCTTCCCCTAAATATCATACATTTAAATTTTATCTTCCCCTAGAGACACATGCACAATTAGTCACACACATATATAATTCATCTTCCCCTTTTTGATAAAAACCAAAAAGTGAAAAATAAATTATAAGGGAATTAAGGAGGGGAGATCACATAAGCATGCAAGCAAAACATATAAGGGGAGAGGGATTACTACTAGCTATTACATGTTAATATCCACCAATCCACCTTATTTCTCCAAACAGTCCTTCTCCACAAATCTTCACAAATGTGGACTGTATTTAAATTTACAAACCATATAATCCTAACCAAATTACAAGACTAATTCTCCCATACAAGAACATAACATAAAAAATATTACAATGCAGTACATGGTTCTTGAATTCGAAAATGCAGTGCAGGGCTAGGTTGTTGGTTTGGAGTCTGCAACATCTTAGCTTGAATGATCACCAAGACAAAAGCACAGACTTTGTGACCAAGGTCCAATGCATAGTTTACCAAAATGATTCAGAGAGGCAACCTGCATGGTTAGCACTCGAATAACAATGTCAATGAATATATATATATATAGCAATGAGTATAACTTGACAAAGTTAAGAACTAGAGATACATTACAGTGCATTCAAGTTACATTGTCTGAGAGTCAAGGACTCGAATTTAGCTGTCAAGTAACACTTCGAACAAGAATGCATCTATATGACCTAATTATGGCCAGTTTCCCTTGGGTTCAGATCAAAGAGATCTCTAAGGGATCTCAATGCAGTCCATAGGTACAGTGGCATGTGTGTGCTCGGAATCTAAAAATGCAAGTGCGGTAACTATTCAAGAGAGCATTATAAATAAAGCAAGCCAACTGCAATTCATTAGTATCAATCAAAAGGTACATTTTATTACGCAAGGCTATGAATTCCTGACTTTCATCCCTATTAATAGCGAAAGTAGCCTTAGCCACTCCGTTTACCGTGTCTCTTTCAATAGCAGATCTGTCATCTTCAAACATAAAGGCGTCTTCTTCATATGGGCCATCGCCAACATCTACATTCTCCACAGAGATACCCCCAGAATTAGTAGGAACCCCCACCAAAATGGGGGAATCCTCGACTTCTCTGCACAAGCACAAATCTCCCAAATCATTAACCTCAAAGTCTTCCTAAATAAACCCCGATAACCCATCAGAGTCACAGTGAGATCCTCGGCTAACCATACCAAAAAAAGGTTAAAAATAGATATAGAATATAAGAAATACTCCCTCTGTCCCATCCATTTCTTTACAATTTCCGTTTTGGGACGTCCCACCAATTCTTTACATTACTAAAAATAGTAACTTTTAATAATAAAATACATTCTTACATCCACTACTTCACTCCACTTTTTCAATACTTTACACTATTACACCCACTACTTCATTTATTTTAACAATAAAATCACTGTTACACCCACTACTTCATTTATTTTAATAATATCACACCCACTATCCTTGGTCTCCGTGCCCAGCCCCCATGTTAAGAAATTGTTGGGACAGAGGGAGTATACTGTTTAGGTTAAAGATGAGGAGAGAGGGATTTGTGAATATATAGACTTGAGAGATAGATTAATTGGGTGTAAGAAGTGAGATCTAGGAAAAAAGAAAGAAAAATGCGGCTGGAAGAAAGTGAGGGCCAAGAAAGGAATGTCCATGGCTTCGCTTGAGAAAGAATTGATGGAGGAAAAGATTTCTTTTAACGTAGGTTTAAATGACCTCCCTAGATTTGTTTCGGGTCGAGATGAATTTGGCTTGCCCATCTTCACAAATGGATGTCAGAATGGTAATAATACTGGAGACAATTCCTTAAGGGAAAAGGGTGACCGCGGGTCTCCTATGTCCAAATCTAAGAACAATGGAGGTGTATTAGATGGCTTAACGCCTGTTCAAGCTGAGATTCAATCGAAGAAAGATGAAGGAACGTCTGGTGCTAAAGACTCCCAGGGGAAGGAGATTTCTTGGTCTCAAATTGTTCGTAAGTCCCCTTCATCTGCTAACCCTATTAAGTTTGACTACTTGCCTATGCCAAAAGGTGTTAGTGTTGTCACACCCCCAGATGAGGTGCTTCAAGAAGGCAATGATAAATTTCGTAATTGTATTGTTGGTTCGTTCTCTAAGGCTTCACTTCCTTTCAATAGAGTAGTAGATTTTGCTAATGAAGCCTGGAGCAAGCGTGGTTTAATCCATGTTTCTCAGAAAAGCTCTCGGGTTTTCATTTTCAAATTTGAAACTGAGCTTCAAATGCATAGTGTCCTGGCCAGAGGCACTTATTATATCAACAAGAAACCGCTACTAGTGCACGCTTGGGGCACCAACGTTCATTCTGACTCAGTCAAATCCATACTTTTGTGGGTTAAGTTTAAAGTTATTCCTGACTGTTATTGGACTCGTAGGGGTCTGAGCTTTTAAGCTAGTACCATAGCACCTCCTCTTGGCGCTGATGAGTTAACTTCAAAGCTAGAGATTCTACCTTATGCCAGAATGTGTGTGAACTACACTTTGGGCGATGACTTGCTAGAAAAAATTAGTGTTACAGATCTAGTTCCAACCACAGGTGAGAAGAGGATTGTTGATGTGCTTGTTAGCTACCCTAATAAGCCTTTAATGTGCAGAGAATGCAAAGCCTTGGGTCATATAGCAGGGGCTTGTCCGGTCACTAAGAAACGATGGGTTCATAAAAACCATGATAAAGATGAGATGTATCCCGAAACTGATAGTAAGCAAGATCATGATAAAACTTCATAGGAAACTATGAATGAGGATGGCCCATTTACTGATAAGGCTAGACCTGAGCCTATTGTGGCTGTTTCTGAGCAGTCTCCTTTGGTTTCATCACCAGTTGACTGTTCTACTCCTAAGGCAGATGAAGTAGGTTGGCAGAAAGTAGAAAAAAAGAGAAGTTTTGTGCCATCTCCTGGTCCTTCTTTGGATGAATCTCCGACTCCTTTAAACACTTTTAAGAGCCTTGCTAGGGTTGATGAAGTTGATGCAAAACATGGCATGCCTATTAAAGCTAATAAATCTTAGTCTCATACGAAGAAGCAGAAGCACAAGCAGAGGGGAGCTTCTGGTAAATTCTCCCCACGATTCACGTAATTTTTATCTCAATCGCTTTTTGTTCCTATAACATCAGAGGTCTCAACAATAAGAAGAATTTCGTCAAAGATTTTGTGAGCTTGCATAAGCTGTCTTTTTGTGCCATTATAGAGACTCATGTCAAAAAAGATTCTGCATGTAGTATTTCCAGATTTATCAGCCCTAAGTTCAAGTGGTTCTTCAACTATGAGCACCACCACAATGGACGTATTTGGGTTGGATGGGACCCTGGTGTTTGGAAGGTTGTTATTTTGAATAGTTCTGCTCAACAAGTTACTTGCTCAGTTCAACGAGTTGATACTCAGGAGGTGTTTGTCACTTCATTTGTGTATGCCTTTAACACTGCTATCGAGAGGCGTACTCTTTGGGATGATCTTACTAATGTGGCTGCTCTCATTGGCCAGTCTATGCCCTGGGGAGTTATTGGCGACTTTAACATCTGTTTGAGGACTTTTGAAGCGAGCAATGGTACTAATTGGAATGCCGGCATGATCGAGTTCAAGGATTTTATTGCTCAGCAAAGTCTCTCGGATTGAGATGTACATGGCCTATTTTTACGTGGTGGGACTCTAATGTTCGCTCGCCTTCTTATAAAAAGCTTGACAGATGCTTAGTCAATGGGGCTTGGTTAGATAAATTTGATTTGTCTCATGCTAGAGTTCTTTCAAGGGGCCTATCAGATCACTGCCCGGTCACTGTTTCTCTGGGTATTCAATATGAAGTCATTCGTAGACCTTTTGCCTTTTTCAATCACATCATCAAAGCCCCAGAATTCTTAGAGGAGGTTCGTTCTGCTTGGAATGTGGATGTCGAAGGTGATCCTTGGTTTGTTTTGACTTCTAAACTTAAAAGAGTCAAAGAGGCTATGAGAAGATTGAACACTTCTAAGGGTAACCTTCATTCGGAAGTTGAGAAAACTCGATCAACTCTTCTAGCTTTTCAAGAAGCTCTCCTGGCCTTGCCTTCCTCTGATCTTTTTGCAAAGGAAAGAGACCTGATTCAAGACTACTGCAATGCTTTGCATCTTGAGGAAATTTTTCTAAAACAAAAATCTCGGGTGAATTGGCTGAAGAGTGGAGATTCGAACAATAGTTTTTTCTTTAACTCATGTAAAAGTCCCTGGAATCACAATAAAATCCTGGCCTTAGAAGATGAAGAGGGTTCTATTCATACCTCTCATAGAGATGTCTCACGAGTGGCTGTTAATTACTTTACATCTCTTTTGGGTCAAAACAGCAGTGTTGTTGATATTCCAACTGATCTTAACATTCTTCAACTCACTACGTTAAAGGTTGAGAGCTTGGCAAAGCCTTTCACGCCTGCTGATGTTTGGCGTACTATCTCTCATATGGCTAAGAATAAAAGCCCAGGCCCTGATGGGTTCATGGCAGAATTCTTCATAGCTTCGTGGAGAAAAAGAAGAAGATGTTTGTAGGGGAGTTCTTCATTTCTTTGATTCTAACTACTTGCCACAAGCAGTCAACTCTACAGCTATAGCATTGGTTCCCAAGCACCACTCTGCCTCTAAAATGAATGATTTTCGTCCTATTGCTTGCTGCAACATCTTATACAAATGCATTACAAAGATGTTAGCAGCAAGACTCAAGTGCATTATGCCCAACATTATATCTCCATGTCAGTCGGCTTTTATCCCGAGAAGATTAATAGGTGACAACATATTTCTGGCACAAGCCTTGTGTACTAAATACCATTTGAATTCTGGCAAGCCTCGTTGTGCCATCAAGCTCGATATCAAGAAGGCGTTTGATACGCTTAATTGGCATTTTTTAGAAAATGCCCTGCATAGAATGGGTTTTCCGCAGTTGTTTGTTTAGTGGATCATGACATGTATTCGTACATGTATGATATCGGTGAAGGTGAATGGTTCGCTTGAAGGGTTTTTTGGTGCTAAATCAGGCCTTCGACAGGGAGATCCTATATCTCCCTATCTCTTTGTCATTGCTATGGAGGTGCTCACTTCGTGCCTAAATCACTCCATATCTTCTACTCCAGCGTTTAAATATCACTGGCTTGCTAAACCTCTATCTATTACTCACCTCATCTTTGCGGATGATGTCATGTTATACTCTTACGGAGATCAGGTTTCTATTGACTACCTCATGTCTGGTGTTGTCATGTTTTTTAATATTTCTGGGCTACATCCTAACAAAGGTAAAAGCTCCTGTTTCTTTGCTAATGTGGGTGGTGATATCCAGAGTAATGTTTTAAACTCCACTGGTTTCCAAATAGGCTCTCTGCCTATTCGTTACTTGGGGTTACCTCTTATGTCGACTAAACTCTCTCATAGAGATTGCAACCCGCTAATCATGAAGATAAGAAACAAGATTGACCTTTGGACAAACATTACTTTGAACCATGCTGGCAGATTACAGCTTTTAAAAGTGGTGCTTTTTGGGATTCAAAGTTTTTGGTCTATTCACTTGCCTCTTCCTATGTTAGTTTTAAGAAATCTACAGTCAATGTTCGTTAAATTCCTGTGGGGGGGGGGGCTCTGCTTCTAATACTAAACAGGTTAAAGTCTCTTGGCGAGATTGTTGTCTCCCTATGTCAGAGGGTGGATTGGGTTTTCGAGACTTATGTGAATGGAGTAGGGCTACATTTTTATTTCATATTTGGTGTATTATTTAGCCCACTAGCACTTCGCTCTGGGTTAATTGGTTCAAGAGAGTGATCATTAAGGACAAACCCTTCTGGTTCATTAACATACCATCTGGTACTTCTTGGTGTGTCAGACAAATCCTAAACGCTAGACTTGATGCTTTGAGGAATATTAGCTACCAAGTGGGTAACCAGTCTCGATTCTATTTCTGGCACGATCCTTGGGTGAATGGTGATATTCTAATTAAACGCTTCCATCCCACTATCATTTCATTAATGGATTATGATAGCTTTGCTAAAGTTGATCGATACATTCACAATGCTGCGTTGACCTTGCCTTCCTCTAACCACTCTTGGGTGATTGATCTGCGTGACTTAGTAAGTTCCATTTCTTTTTTTTTTTGCTAATTAAAAGTTTATACCAAAAGGAACAACAGTTATAAATCTAGGGGCATACCTCGCGAAATCAACATCCAGCAACTAAAACAAATTACATAAAACTAGATAAAACTAGTTTAACAACATAAATTCAGATATATGCTAGAGAAACAATGAGAGTCGTATTCTCTCTGCCTTCTCTCTAAAAACTTCTCTCTAAAAATCTCCAAAATCTAAACAACTTCTCCATCAGATCTAAAGTTTCAATTCCTAAATCCATCTCCTTCTCCCTTCTCTCACCGAAACACATAATTTCTGTTCTTTCCTTCCGCTTTGAGCATGAGCAGGAAGAGGGTTTCTTTCTCGGAGGATTCTGTGGTGTTGACTAGGGCAGCTAGTGACAGGGATCATTTGAGAACTACCCAGGAGGGGTTCGTCCCGGTCTTGAGCCCGAAAAGGGTCTCCTTTGCGGAGAATTTGGTGTCGAAGATACCCTATGACGGTCCTCGATCCGAATATGGTTTGGATGGGTCAAGTAAATCAAATGTTGGGAAGAAGAAGGTGCGTGTCTCCTTTGCTGAGAATTTGGTGTCTCAGGGGAAGGATGAGGGCATTTCTTTTGCGGCTGACTCCAGATCTGGAGTAGCGGCGCATACTCGTAGTGTGGTTACACTACAAAGGATTGAAGGTAAGATTTTCTCACAAAAGAAACTGATTACATTGAATGAAATAGGGGATGATACTCTTATTGAATTATCTGATTCTATGAATTCAAGTTATGTTAATGATGTGGGTGTCGAGGAGGGGGTTAACTCTGAGATACCTAGTTTATGGGGTGATGGTTCTTCAGATGTAGTCTTGGGTGAGGGGTTCAAACCTAACTTACAGGGATACCATGGTAACGAATGATGTCGAGGTAGGAGCCTCGATTGGTATACGAAATGTTGTAATGTCAAAGGACGAGGGAAATAGGGGTTTGGACCATATTTGGGCTCTTCCGAGTGTCTCTTCTGTCCTGGAAGGTGAGTCAACAGACGTAACTGGATGTAACTCTGTAAGGGCTGAGGCTTTAGCCTCTAGTGAAAAGGATAGTCTGGGTGTAACTGATATGGTCAAACAGATTGGTACCCAAGATGCGAGTTCGGAGAACAATGCTAATGACTGTGTGAACTTAAGTTATGTAAAAGATGAGGATTCGGGAGGTGAGGAAGTCCTTTCGAGACAGCTGGAGAACCTAGTTTCAAGAATTGTCACTGATGACTTTTAGGATGGCAAAACCAAGAGTGACCCTGTTACTGCTTTATCTGTTGATGCTCCACTATTCGAAGCGAATAGATTGAATGATGGGTCATGAAATGCAGGATTGGATGAGGATGCTAGTGGGGGTCGTCAGCAGATTACTCAGGCTAAGCACTACTTGCAATTATTGAAATTGTTTATCCAGTACATGGGGTATGAGGTGCCGGTGATGCAGGGGAAGAAGGACCTGCATATTATGCGCTCTGGGAAGTTTTTGACTGACATTTCTGAATGTGGCCAGGATGAAGAGCTATGTGTAGTTCTTATTGATACTTTTCAACTGCAGGGTTTTGTGATAAATAAGGGTATTGAAATCCCTCTCGAAGGCATTCCTCTTGGGATTATTTTTTATGACAATGGTTGTCCCAGGGATAGCCTTCCTAGTGGCCAGGTTTATGGGACCTTGAATGATACTTATAACAATATCCATGTGGGGGAGCAGATGGTGATTCAAACCAATGAGGACGAAGTTTCGAAGGAGCAAATTGATGCAGAGGTTGATGAAGCTTTCAATTACCTACTGGTCAATAGTCAGACTATGACTTAGAGTCAGGAGACTGGGAGACTTGGGGACGATATTCCATGGGATGACCTTCCCACTGTGAGTATTCTACCCTTGATTGATAATGACTCTTCTAGCAATGGTGTCATGGACAGTTCTGCATCAATACATGTTGGAAAGGAGGCTGAGGCGGGTGGCCAGGAAAGGGATGATCAGGTCTTAAGGATCAGGAAAGGCATGCTCAGGGAGAGCATTGTGAAGGTTGATGGTAGTCAGGGCATGACAACCAGTGTGGATCATATGGAAGCTGATAGAGAGGCTCCTGTTCAAGGAAGGGCGATTGTAGACCAGGCTAGACAAGTGCGCTGGACGAAGTCCAAAATCAAGCAATGGAGAGCGACTAGAGGTGGACACGTTGGACACGCTGGCAGGGCGCCTTAGATTATGCTTATTTGTCTTTATTTTATGCAGATTCTATTATGACTTAATGTTGTGTAGTTTATTCGGCTGTTGATTTCGCGGGGTATGCCCCTAGACTTGTTCTTGTTGTTCCTTCTTGGTATAAAATTTTAATTAGCAAAAAAAAAAACATAAATTCAGAATCTAACAAAATCATAAAAGACCTATGCCAAGCACTTTCTTCATCTTGATGACCTCAACCAGGTCCACTTCCCGCATAGCTGCATATCTTCCTTCCGCCTGGGGTGGCCAGTTTGGCTCCCGAGTAGGAGACCTACCCATGTGCACTACCTGACCAGCTCTTCTCATGGGTTCACCAAACCACCAAGTCCGTAACATTGAAGCCAAAAACCTGCACCCTTTCACACATGCACTACAAGCATGCATCACCTCCCATACCATCCAATCAGAAGTAAGAAACCACCAAACAACAACCAAGCAAGCTAAATGCATCATTTCATGACGCATTGACCACAAAACCCACCAGCATGATAACAAATTTATCGAAGGAGAAAGTGGGGAGCAGAAGATGAGAGTCGGTCTAAATTCTCTCTAACTTCTCTCTTCTTTCTCTCTCTAAATTCAAATCACTTTCTTCATCAGATCAAATCAGCCTCCCAAACCCATTTCTTCACCTAATCTCCTAACTCAAACACTAAATTTCTTTCTTTCCTGTCTCATGTCCCGTAATAGGGTTTCTTTCTTGGATGATTCCATATCGGCGGCTGATGTCACCGATAGTATGAAGCTAACCCAAGAGGGGTTAGAACGGGTATCGAGCCCGAAAAGGGTTTCATTTGCAGTTGATTTGGTATCGTATATACCATCTGTTGGCTCCCATTCCAGGAAGTTAGAAGGATTGGGTATTAAGAATGATGGTAGCTTGCTGGATCGGACCTCTAATGGCAGGAAGTCGGAAGTGAGCCCGAGCCCGAAGAAAGTGTCTTTCGCGAAAGATTTGGTGTCAGTGATACCGTTGGAGCAGGTTAATCCAGTAAGATCTACTTGGAGACCTCAATCCAAGAGGAGGAGGTTGGATCTGGATGGGTTTGATGATAACAAAGGGCGAAAGTTGGGTCCTGGTATTCAAGATGCTATTCAGTATGATGAGAAGGTTAGTTCTTTGAATTTGAGTTATACTAATGATGTGGATTCTGGTAATGATGAAGTAACTTCGGGGTTGGTGGCAAACCTTGTTCAACGAATAGTGGCTGATGCTGCTTGGGATGGAAATCCCAACACATCGGCTGGGGATTCGCGTGATTCTCACCAGATTTTGGTGAAGACATGTATTGATGAGGGTTCCTATGGTGACAAAAAGGGGGTTGATAATAAGGAGACTTCCACTGGATGTAACGAAGGTGCTATTCTTGATGGCCTAGGTGGGTTATCTGGGGACGAAGTGGATGACTTGCAATGGAAGATGTTGGCCACTGAGAGGCATTTGTCTGATAATCGGAAGTATGCTAGAGTGTTAAAGTTTTTTATCAGTTACATGGGTTTTAAGGAGCCGTTGCTCAAGAGGCGGATGAAGACAGAAATTAAAGTTGTTGGGGATTTCATGATTGACATTTCGGAATGTGGACAGGATGAGGAGCTCTGTATAGCTCTTAATGAGGTTATCCAGTTGTAGCAGTTTGTTGTTAAAGAAGGGATCGAAATCCCTGTTGAAGGAATCCCTCTTGAGTGGGGTTTTTTGTGAGAATGTGCGCACTAGGGACTTTATGGTCACCTTGGAAAAGGAAGAGGGTACTGGGCCAGGGGATATCAAACCTCAGCAGATGACTGTCAGGTGGAAGGATGATATCCAGTCCATAATGTGGGGGAAAATTGGAGACTCTGAGATTGTTGATGCTGACTTCAAAAAGGCTCCGGATAGAGCTTACTGAGATTGATGAAGCATTTGACTACTTGATGAGTAGGGGACCAAATGAAGGCACTGTTGCTGAGATGCAGAGGAAGGAGGATCTGGGGGATGGTATTCCTTGGGAAGACTTTCCCACTGTTAGTATCCTCCCTGCTTTCGAGACGGATTACTATGCTATGGAGACTGATGAGAAGCCGGGAAGCGGTAGACCTGAGAAAGGTATTTGTAGATAGGATATGACTCTTTTAAAGGACACTGTGATGCGGATGGAGGTTGACCATGATGATGGTCAGGGTTGGGACAAAATGGAGGAAAAGCGGGCCACTTCTGGTCTTTGTAAGGAGAAGCTGAAAGCATCTGTGCAGGAATCAAATGTTCATTGGACCAAATTCAGGCTCAAGCAATGGAGAGCGACTAGAGGTGGTCACTCCATCAGGAATTAATTATGGGTCTTTAAGCTTTTGTCTTTTGTTTCTTTGTCTTTGTTGATTGTAAAATGACTTAATGTTGTTTTGTCTCTGTTTGTTTCATGTTGTTTTGGAGGGGTATGCCCCCAGAATTCTGTAAGTTGTTCCCTTTGTGGTATAAATTTTTAATTAGCAAAAAAAAAAAAAATTTATCGAAGGAACAATTTCAAACAGCCTCATAATGACAGCCAAGTGGTATCCACCCCTACTTGTCTCCCAACATTTCCTAGCAATCAATGCGCTGCAATAATCCAGCACAGTAAAGATAGGTCATGAGGATGCTATTTATTGGGATGGGCAGCCTGCTAGCCTTATCTCGATTTCTTCTATCTGGAGCACTATTAGAGCTCGTGAGACTAGTCCTACTTGGATCGATATCATTTGGCATAAGGTGGCCATTCCAAAGTGTTCCTTCATACTTTGGCTAGCTTTCAAAAATATGCTCCTCACTAAGGAGCGAATGATTAGGTTTGGGATGAATACAGATCCAACCTGTATTTTATGTAAAAATGCTACTGAAACTAACACTCATCTGTTCGCTTCTTGTGGCTTTGTCGACAAAATTATGTCTACCTCTGGGTATAGCTTCTTGCGTGACTGGAATAGCTATTTGGATGGTCGGCTTGTAGTGGGTTCTTACTCAGAAATGCAGAATTTAATGGCTAACCTGTTCTTGGTAGTGACTGTGTACATGATATGGCAAGAAAGAAACAACCGTGTTCATAATTCTGGGTGTGTAAGATCAGCAGAGCAAGTGCAACAAGTGGTTAAACAAATGGTGCGAGAAAAGCTTTACTCTTGCGAGTGCTTCAAAAAGGCAATTAGGAAGGACAACTCCTTATTATCTCTTCTGTATTAATTCTTTGTTGAGTTTTGGTCTTGTTGAGCAGCCTGTTTAGTCTTGCTTTAGTCGTTTTCTCTCGGGGTATGCCCCTGGCTTTTGTATTTCTTTTGCCTTTTTAATAC
This sequence comes from Kitagawia praeruptora, assembly GCA_037693485.1. Lineage (NCBI taxonomy): Eukaryota > Viridiplantae > Streptophyta > Magnoliopsida > Apiales > Apiaceae > Kitagawia > Kitagawia praeruptora. The sequence continues at coordinate 69,235,936 of CM075350.1, forward strand.
AAATTTAACTTCACAAAAAAAAGTACATCATTGTTTAACTTCTAAATCCAACTAACATTAGAAAATAGTTGGAAGTAGAACTACACACACATTCAGCATATAAAACCAACAGCAAGGCTTTCAACCACAACAACTACAAGCAAACAGATAGACTAGTGCATAAACAGATAGCACAAAGCACATACATAGATAGATAGAATAAAGTCAAGTAGCCAGAGAATCCAACACTGCAAGTTTTAAGAACACCACCACAGATTAGTCAAGCTCATTGTAGTGATCATTGTTAATCACTTCATTCACCATATTGTCACAGTCCATTCCCACATTTCCATTTCCATTCTCATTCTCAACAGGCTCAGATTTCACATTCACCTCCATCACAGTGTCATTCTTATCATTTTCAGCAATATCAATAACCTCAGTCTCTCTAGGCATATGAGCACTCACAGGGATTCCTAGGATGATGTCATTTGGAGCAGGGTTGCTATGCATGTTAACTTGAAACTGAATGAGCTGACTTAGAGTATTTTCAAGAAGGGCCAATCTAGTCATGGCATAGTTTAAGTAACTCTGAATAATCTCTAGCTTAGAAGAGATTTACTCATAGTCAGCAATAAGAATATTCAAGGTAGACTTCAACTGGGCACACTCAACCTTAAGCACATCCAAATCAGCAGACATAGTCCTAAATTTCTCATAGTGGACAGAGAGTGAGAGACCTACTTGCCTAGGGGGTTCAACAGCCATGTTAGAGACCATAGGTGGATCTCTATGAATGTTAAGAGGCAAGATAAGCCTAGTTGTGACGGCCCCAAATCCCTTAATTAGATTTAACTAAATAATGGTAAAGCATGCATATTAATTAATGACCATTACCAATCACACGCCTAGATCGCCAACAGGTAAGAGTTTGAAACAATATAAAACTACAAATTTAAAACATTTTTATTATTACAAGCCGACATAATTCTAAGTTCAAAAGTTATTACAGATCGAGTTCTAAAGTTCTGTTAAAACAGAAACCATCAGATCGCCACTCCCTTCTACCTGATAACGCCTCCTATAGGCTATTCCGGATCCACCACAATTCTTACGAGCAGTCTCAAGTGTCCTTACCATCTTCGAGTTTCACTGTAAGGTTAAGGAAAATAAAATAATTGAGCCAATTGCCCAGCAAGTGCATAAACCAACAATAATATAAAACTGGCAGAATAAATCAAGTGTAGAGCAAGATATATCAATCTGCAAATGAAAGTTATCAACTGAATCAATGTCAAAAATAAAATGAGTAGGAATTGGAATATCTGATAAGACGCTACGAGCAAAGCTGGGTGATCAGCCCACGTCAGAGCTCCGAACCCGTATATCCAATACGTGTTCTCAAATATGAGGGGATCCCAGGCACACATTGGCCTATAATAATAATATAATTTGGACCGGCGCCTCGGTCAAAGTAACATTCCATCCAATTCCATTTAGGTTAAATAAAGATCTGTCAAGTTCAATTCATCTCAATGAAACAAGAATATCAGTGTTATATCAAGTTGCTGATCAACAAAAATAGGATCCTCAGATTTCAAATGATGTCAAGGCAAAGTGAAGAAAGTTAATCATTTTGGATTCTTGGGAGTTGGGATTCTGTTTAGTATCTTGGTTAAGTCAAGAAAATTAATCAAGATTCAATAAGTGTTTTAAGTGGAAAAGAGTTCAAGAAGGTATGAAAGGATTTTAAATAATGTGGTCAGTGTAATTGAAGTGAAAGGATATAGTTATGAATCTAGTTAAGTAAATGAGTTGCAAAGTTTTGGCATCGGTTAACAAGTCAATTCAAGTTCAAGGGGATATGAAATCAATCACATGGTACGCAACAATAATAAAGTTGGAAGAGCATGGTAGTAGTTTGTGACAACTTAACAATTCAATATCTCATGGCATTCATCATATGGTAACAACAAGGTTAGGGTAGTACACTTGCCTTAATACACGAGATTGCACTTAGATAGCTTCTTCTTCGATTGGCTCCTTGCCAGGCCTCCTAATCGGACCTATAATAACAAAAGCAATATCTTATTTTAATATTATAGATATCGATCCACAGAGACTAACATTTTCGCAAACCTGACTTCCTGTATTCTGGGTTTTCTAAAAATGAGAGTCGTATTTGCTCTAACTTCTCTCTAACCTCTCTCTAAAAAAACCTAGCCGCCACCAAATTCAAACCTTAATCTAAACCATTTCTTCATCAAATCTTCTCTTTAGCCTTCCCAAATTCACCTTCCTCTTCTAATCTTTCACCTCAAACACCATATTTCTTTATATAATTATTAGTTTAATGAAGAAGGTTTCTTTTTCGGAGAACCTAGTGACCGTGATTCCTCCCCGTGCGCGAGGATCTGAAGTTTGCCATCCGGTGGGTAATCCGATTAGGAGTCCGAAGAGGGTCTCCTTTTCGGAAAACCTTGTGACTGTGTATCCTTTGGAGGATAATCCGAAGGGTGTGCTCAGGGTATGTACACAGAGTGGCTCCTCTCCTGGAAGGGAGAAGATTAAGCCCTTGTTTCAGGTGGCTAAGAGATTGAAGTTTGAGAAGGAGTGTACAGAGTTTGGTACTTCTGGTCTCATAGATGGGCTGGAGGTGTCGGGGAGGGCCTTCACTCCCACAACTGGGATTACTTCTAGGACGTGTAGCTCGTTTGAAGGTAAGATCTACTACTCCAAGAAGAAAGTTACTTTTAACGATTTGGTTATTGAAATTAAAGATTTCAATAATGAAATGTCCGATTCATCGGAAGCAACTGACATTTCTGTTAGTGCTAATGTGGATTTGGGAGTCAATTCCTCTTTGATGGATGAGGGAATTGACTTTCCAATTTTGGGTGAAAATGACTGGCCTAGAGAGAATCTAGTGGTTTGCCGAAAGGCTTGCCTTAGGAAGTCTACACTTAATGTGGAGGTTGTCAAACCTGTGAAGAAATCAGTGAAGTGGAAGGATAATGTCCAGGTTTTTATTGATCAAGAAGTGACTATTGTTAATGATAGTCAGGTCAATAAGAAGTTGGTTATGGATGAGGAGGTGGGTCACAAGCTGAATGAAAAGGACATTGATGAAGCCTTGGAGTATTTAAGGAGTAGCGGTTGTGTTCTGGAAGGGACAGAAAGGATGTTGAGGCGTATGCTTAGGATACTTGGGTGTGAACCAGGGGGTTACACTTATTTTAATTGTTGTTATTGTAGTTACTACTTGAATGATTGGAGGTTTAGGAATTCTACGGTAGGACATATCATTGGGATCCTCCTGGTTAATGAGCAGGCAAGTGTTCGAGGTTGTTTGAGCTTTGTTGGTGCTGATGTAGAGAAGCCTGTTGGCTTGGATTGTGTCTATCTTTTGAATGGCCACTTATGTGCGACTTGGTGTGGGCTTCAGCACTGTGATTGTTGGTTCACCAATGAGGTTAGTCACTCAAGCGGGACAGGTTTCACTGATGGGGCTGGAATGCATTCTATGCAGGAGCCTGAGGATGACTGCGACAATGATGTTGTGCACACTAATGGTGAAGGCTTGAAGGCCTGGTGGACCAAGTCCAAGTCGACAAGGGGTGGCTACTCTGGTTTATTTCGTGACCATGTTGTTCTCGATGTGTTGCAGGATGGGTTTTGTCTGACTTTTGAGGACTGCAGTGTTTTTGCAGTATTGAAGACTGATTGGAGATATGGTCCTGTTTACTGCGGTGCTGCAACACTTTCTGGCATGTCCATGGCATAGCTTTTTTATTGCGTTTGTAATCTGTTGTTGTTGATTGCTAGTTATCTAGCATTATTGATGTTTTTTCTCTGTTGTTCCGCTAGGTAGATGTGTTTCTTATCGCGGGGTATGCCCCTAGAGATGTAATCTTTTGCCTGTGGTATAAAATTTTAATTAGCAAAAAAAAAAAAATCTTATTTTCCCCTCATTGTTTACATATCACAAAACAACCTAATAGTGCTAACGCCCCATCGATCACTTTATAATTATACACACATATTTTTATATACACATAGCCATGTAAGTCAGATATCACGTAGAGTCATATAACATATAATGTAGTATAGCATAGTAGGGCTGAGCAAAAATCCGAAAAAATCCGAATCCGAATTCGCTAAAAACCGATCCGCATAACCCGATCCGAAACCGAAACCGAGAAATTAAAAACAGAAACCGAATCCGATTATGCGGTTTCGGTTTCTTGTCAAATCCGATCCGAAAAACCCGAATCCGATCCGATTAAAATAAAAAAATAAATTATATATATATATATATATATATATATATTCATAATTAATATGTACACATATTTTTTAAAATATAATCGCTAAAAATAATGGGCTCTGTCTTTAATATTTGGGCTAGCAGGTAGCAGCCCAATTAAATCACAATACATACAGACTACAGAGCACACGCAGGCACACTGAACACAGTAGGCATCACAATAGTGATGGAATATTGGAATGGAATTCTCTCATTGTCTGCAACTCTTTTATTCAAATAAATTTTATCTTAGACTTTAGTACTTAATTATTAAAACTATGTATGTTTCGAGAAAACAAATATTTCATGGATGTAATTTTTAATTTTACGTACTTTTCATTTAAGTATGGTATTTCGGTTTTATTATTTTTATTTGAGTCAGGTTTAAAACTGAAACCGAACCGATTGCATCCGATCCGATACTTTTGAATCCGAATCCGAACCGCCGGTTTCGGTTTTAGATTTTAAAACCCGAAGAGTTTCGGTTTTGGTTTTACCATAAATCCGATCCGATCCGTGCTCTCCCCTATAGCATAGTACTATAATGACACTACGACTTAACATTAGAGATGTGCCTTAGGGTTTTGAAAATCCCACTTATAAGTTTTTAGAAATTTCGGTGGCATCTCCTTTGTATAGTCGTCATACCATACCGGATTACAACCGGCCCAAGCAATCAAATTACACTCACAATGCACACTACTCCATCGATAAACCACTACTACTCACTACTAAGCAATTTCACAACCAACCTACTATCTCCAAGATGATTTACTTACAAATTATGCTATACACTTAGTTAATTCATACAACGATTATATCATGCCACAATTTAATCAAGTAACACATATGATTAAACAATTAACCTCAAGAAACACACAATTTCTCAACAATCTCTCTTCTCCTTCCTCTCGGCTTCTCTCTCCCTCTCTCTCTCGGCCTCTCTCTCTCTCTCTCTCTCTCTCTCTCTCTCTCTCGGGTTCTCCCTCTCCCTCTCTTTCTCTTCTCCCTCTCGGTCTCTCTCCTTCTCCATCAATCTCTCTCTTGGCCTCCCTCTTTCTCAACACCAATCACACACAAACCTTTAACAATTTCCTACACAAGTACTTACACACATATTAATCAACAAAATCTCTATTTCAAATTCACCCAATGCTAACTTGTAAATTTATACTAAAAATCAAATTATAACTTTAACCCATCAAATTACATATCATATAACATCAAAATCTTGACTCTTTTTAATTAAAAAGCTACTAACAATTATCAATTCATCAATATAAACATACCCACATCTTGTAAAATTATAAAAACTCAAACCCATCAGCAGTTTGGAGACGTCTGTCAATTCCGAAGTGCTCGTTTATCCTATGGTTAGCGCTTAAAAATAGGCTCCTAACTAAAGATCGTATGCTTGGTTTTGGGATGAATGTTGACCCAATGTGTGTGTTATGTTCTAGTGAACACGAAACTGGGCAACACCTCTTCGGATCTTGTGCTTACACAAAGGTGGTAATGAATGATAGCATCTTATCGGGAGATTGGAATGATTATTTGGCAGGTGATTTTTTCAATACTGTTAATGCTTCCAGAGCCAGACAAGATTTAGCATATCTATTCCTTGCGGTTGCTGTTCATGCAGTGTGGAAAGAGAGAAACTCGAGGATCCATTCCAAGGGTCATGCAGCCCCCCCTCTACAAATCCGTAGCATTGTCAAAGGCACTATTCGTGATAGAGTGGCCTCTTGCGCCTGGTTCCAAAAGAGCATTAAAAAGGATCCTACTTTGATTCTAGATCTGTACTAACATAAGTCTATTTTTGTGCCTTAGACTTTTGTTTTGATATTCTATCCTTAGTTTTTTCCTTGTCCTAGCTGTAATGCTTTCTTTTTCCGCGGGGAATGCCCCTAGATGTGTATCGCTTTTCTAGTGTAATATATTTTCATTTAGCAAAAAAAAAAAAAAAGTTATAAAAACTTACATGCAATCATATATCACATAGTAATCACATAAAATCACCAAATCAACACTTGCATGCAAACCCTTGGCTCACTTTCGATCATGGCCGAAGGTTTGGGGTTCTCCGGAGAGCCCGAAATTCGTGGGTCTCTACCACGGAGTAATACCCATCACAATAACCCACAAAACTTACCTTGATTCTTGATTTTCGGAAAAATCCTAATTTGAAAAGTGAAGAAAATCGAAATTCAAAGACATGGGGTTGTAGAGGATTACAAGAGGAGTATTTTTATAACTAGTACTTCATGGTTTAGTGGAGAAATTACCTTGGATTGTGAGTTTGAGGTTTAATGGAGGTTGAGTTATAGAGAGATTTGAGAGAGATGAGCACGGGCGGGGGATGACACACACACACCTCATACAATTAATTCATATTTTAATGATACATCTTTTAATAAAATAAAAGACTTATAAAATCCTAATTACAAGATATTTTGGATTTAAAATAATTTATTGACACATAAATTTAAAATATACAATTCTTTTTTTTGCTAATTAAAAGTTTATACCAAAAGGAACAACGGATACAAATCTAGGGGCATACCCCGCGAAATCAACGTCCAAACATTACAAGCAGAATTCGTCCAGACAGGACAACAACAGATTAATTAAACTAATCCACAAAAGAACTAGTTAAAACAACTTAAAACTATTCAGGTCTACATAAGAGAACTAGATTAAAAATAAGAATCTGAATTCTTAACATCGATTTTCCCTTGCGGCCCCACTCCATAGCCACACTAGCGTGTGTACCAGCAGACTTTCTAAGAGAATCACTTTCACTTGTTCTAGCAACCCCAATGTTGCCATCATTGCAACAGGCCTGGGTGCAGTGCTCCAGATTCCAACCATATTGCAGAGCAACTCTCACAGTTGTGCTCTTACGCAGCCAAACTGATTTTACCAATCGTCCCATATTAACAAGGGGAACCTCCTACACCAGCAAAGCAATTACAGATCACACACCTGCAATGACTGTTTGCAGCAGGGTGGCACACATTAACAAGCCTAGAGGAAGGGGCTCCCCATTCAACAGAAACCATAGTTAATCTCTTCCGTAGACAGAAGACCGGGTGAGGCAAATCATCAAAAAGTTTGTGGCCTATAGTCACAACTCTCATAGTCTGAGCGAAACTCCATTGTAAATCACAATCAATCATCTGCAGGTTCTCATTGACAACCTCATATCCAACGGTCTGAAAAACACACCTCGACCATCGAGAGCATTGATACCATCGAGATATAGCATAAGCCAGTAGCCCATCAAGCATATTGTAGGCTTTAATCTGGTTTCTGCACCGTGCATGATCACACATAGCCCAAAACAGGTCATAAAACAACCTTACCATTTCTAGAACCTCATACCAGCTAAAAACCCATGTAGGCTTTAATCTTGTAACACCTTTAACAAACAGCAACATTGAAGTATCCAGAGGAGTGTCACCACAAATACTTAGAGTCAACCTGGTCCGCAAGGATGACCAGTACCACTCATGCAACCACGAAAAATACAGCAAACATTAGGCCAGAGTCCTTGTGCCCCTAGCTTAACACATGATCCATGCCGAGAGAAAAACAAAATAAAATGATCCTTGAAGATCACATCTTGGAAGCTGCCCGACCACAGCAAACAGATTCTCCCAAAATGCACACACATAGTTTCAGGCACGCGTACGACAATTACATCATCCCTGCTGAATAAGCCATCAAAGAAATTCTGGATATACAGTCCAAAATTACTACTCCATACAGGCCTCACAGAAACGCCCAAGTGGTTTCCCTCATCACATCGCATAAACAAACCAACCAGATCGATCTCAATCACACATAACATAATTGTATCAAAAACTACATTCAATACAAGATCATGAAAATTCCTAGAGTGAACCTGAAACAGAGTTCGCAATACATAGACATGAAAACCTGAAGGCAACATAAGACCAAGCAGCAGCCGAACCTGCTCTCCATGGACAGTGAAGTGACATGCCTTCACTCTGCTAACCTCAAGATTCATCCCATCATAAGGATTCCACCTGACATTTATCGCCATAGGAAAACATGTTGAAAAATAGCCCATGTTTGCTTGCCGAGTTCCAACAGCCCCCATTCTAACTAGAGAACCATAGGCTTCCAAAATCTTAGCCCGAATCCATAAATCTCCTACCTCGGTCTCCATTTGATTCCTAGGACTACATCTTCTCATTGTTAATTGGGTGGAACCAGGTAGAGTTTTACAAATACTAACCTCGGTATCCAAACCAAAGAACCCACTAAAACCTTCCTTCAGAGCAGCGAATAAATCATCCCCTGTGCCGTAACAAACGGCAAGCTGATTTATCAGTATCACCATGTGCACAATAAGTCCCTCAATTGTCGCAAAGCTTCGATGGGGCATTCCATCGAACACTAGGTAGTCAAACCCAGCTTTCCTTTTAATTCCAGCAAACAAAAAAGCTTGCGAAACAAGAGACCCATCTATATCAGAGATGAAATCTATCTTTGCATCGTGGTTAGTTTTCTCAACAAAACCAGAATTAGAATTCTCATCAGAGACATGACCCATGAAACCAGCCTCTAAACCCAAATAACCATGCGTTATACTAGGAGAGAAAGATACGGTTCCATCCACAAGAAATAGAGATTCATCAGAATCAATCAACAGAACAACAGTAGAAGTAATCAGGAACTGATTACTCTTCAAAAGAAGCGAAAATCCCAGCAGGGTCTCCGTAGAACCTATCAAACAGAAATCCCCAAAAAAGGATCCCATAACAACAGAAATTTCGGGGTAAAGGTGGGAGATAAGTAAGGGGGAGATGGATTTAGGAATGAGATATTTAGATATAATGGATTTAAGGTGTAGATTGGGCTGAAAATTCATGGCGGCTAGAAGAAATTTAGGGTTTTAGAGAGAGGTTAGAGAGAAACGACTCTCATTGCTTTTTAGCAGCAGCTTAGATTATATACAATTCTCTTCCTCAATATATTTTTGAAACATTTTTAAAATCGTTTTATAAAAAGATTTGGATTTTACAAGTTTTAATATTTTAAAAAGGATAATAAATAGAAAAATCATTGTAAAATATTTTAATTCGAAAATAAATTAAACCTTTATTTTAAAAAGTCTCTAAATACTTAAAGATAATAAAACAAGAGATTTCATGATTTTTACTAGCTTCAAGAATTTTACAAAAATGTTTAAGCGAATTAAAAATCATATTTTAATATTTTAAAGATATGCAAAATTTAATATAAATTCACGTCAACGCATCTAGCAATTTTAAGCATAGCACAAGTCCATAATCATATAATCATATAATGACTCACCAATTAAAGCACATAATAATTTTTTTACTTCCAAATAATATAATTTACAGAGTACAAAATTCCCAGATATTACATCTTTCCCCCTTGAAAGGATTCTGTCCCCAGAATCAGCTATGTAAACAAATGAGGGTACTGCTCTAACATATCACTTTCTAACTCCCAGGTTGACTCTTCAACCCTTGGGTTCCTCCACAAAACTTTTACTAAAGCAACTGATTTATTTCTAAGCACTTTCTCTCTACGATCTTGTATTCTGATCGGTCGATCTACGTAATACAAATCTGGCTGGATTTCTACTGGCTCGTACTCTATCACACACTTAGTGTCAGGATGAAACTTCTTAAGCATCGATACATGAAAAACATTATGAATATGCAAGATTCAAATTGAATAAAAAAATGAGAGTCATCCTCTGTCTTCTCTCTAACCTCTCTCTCTAAAAACCTTCTTAGCCGCCTTTAATTCTAACAAAAATTCCCATCAGATCTATACAATCAACCTTCATAATTCCATCTTCCATCTCAAATCTCCCACCTATACACCATATTTCTTATAATATATATATATTTTTTTTGCTAATTAAAATTAGCTATAATAGTTTTGAGAATGAGTCCGAAGAGGGTCTCTTTCTCGCCGGAGATTAGGGTTTTTTACCCTAGTCCTCTTGAGTGTTTGCACGGTGCCCCTACTACTGAGTTAGTTAAGGGGGAGCAGGTTCCGAAGAAGGTCACTTTTTCGACGGAGGTCAGGGTTTATTACCCTAGTCTTTCTACTAGGTTAGTTAATGGGGAGCAGGATTTGTCGACTCAGTCCGGTGAGAGGTTGCAGCCTACTGGTTGCAAGCAGATGGAGTATGTTTGCGATAGCAACCTTCTGGGCTCAGATGGTTGTGGGTCTCATCCTCTTGTGGTAAATGGTGAGGTTTCTCTTTGCAAAGAGGAACTTATGAAGACCGACCGCCAACTGGCCGACGAAAGTCCTGTGAAGGCGGGTCGACCCGAGAGAAAATTGGGTGTCAAACAAATGGAGTATGGTCATGGTAAGGACAGTTCGGGGTCCATGGTTGGCCTTATTCAGACGACGAATGTTTGTGGAAAGAGGGATTGTGAAATTGTTGATTTGGAGGCTGGTTTGAGGGCTCGTAGCTCTCGCAACCTCCAATTGTTTGAAGGTAAGGTTTTTGCTTGTACCACTGAGTTGGCTCAAGTTTTGAAGGGGATGTCGAAGAAGACCCAGGAGGGGTTGGTATCGACTATGAGGCTGAAAAGGGTTTCTTTTGCGGAGAACCTGGTGTCGGAGATTCCTAGTGATAGTGATTCTCATAGTTTCGTTAGTACTAATGTTGAGGTACCTATCGAGTTATCTGACTCAATTAATGATGTACCTGTGGACGCGGGTACTAAGGAATTAGAAGTTAATTCTTCGGTGCTTTCTAATTCCGGTAAAGGTTATAGGGCTGTTAGTGTCTCTGTTATGGAGAGTCCCCTTGGGGTGGGGCAAACCATTTGTGATGGTTTGGTGGATACTGGTGCTCAGAATGATGGCACGGTAGATTTGGGGCTCATGACGGAAAGGAAGAAGCAACAAGATGATTCTAAGGTAACAGATCTTGCTACTGCTTGGGAGGATGTTGTCCTGGTAAGGGGGGATAAGGATGAGGGGATAGAGGGGTTCGCTCCTAATCAAGAGGTTGGTACTACTGAGTATAGTGATGGTCTTCGAGATCCTTTGATCGAGACCTTGGTTCATATTGATAAGCTGATGAATGACATTGACATAAGGGGCTTAATAATTCCTGCTGTTAAGGAATTTACTATGATCAGTGGTCATGACCCTTTCAAGGATGAGTTGGGATGGTTTCATGGTAGGAGGCCCCCGGAGCTGGTGAGCATGTTTTGTTGAGATCTTCTACTACAGGCTTTTATTAGAAGGAATGGGTTGGAGCCCTTTCATGAGGAGCCACCCACTGGAGCTCTCTCTGACCTGAGTTTGCAGAAACGGGGAGGGGGGAAATTGGCTGATGTGGTGGATTATAGGGATGTCAAAAAGGTAGGAAATGTATTGGTTACTAGCATGGAGGCCATCCCAGCGAAGGTTTTCATAGGGACTGTGTGTAGTTGGAAGAGGTTGGCTTTATGCGGAGTAGCGATTCGGGAACCCAGCCTGCTTGCGGCTAAGATGGTGATTTCGAAGGAAAATGATGAGCCATTCATGGACTTGGAGGGTGTGCAGTTCGTGCAGTCTAGGTGGCCAATGAACTGCCTTTGTTTAGGATTGCTGGAGGCACCAGATTAAGTTTGTAATAGGCTTAGTTCTATGTTTTGTTGATTGTAAAATGACTTAATGTTGTTTGGCTTTGTTGTCTGAATGTTGATTTCGCGGGGTATGCCCCCAGAATTGTGTAAGTTGTTCCTTCTTGGTATAAAATTTTAATTAGCAAAAAAAAACATTATGAATATGCTACATCTGAGGCGGTAAAGCTAATTCATAAGCTACTTTGCCCACACGTCGCAAAATTTCGAAATGTCCTACAAATCTTGGACTTAACTTTCCTTTCTTCCCAAATCTGGTTAATCCTTTCCATGGCGAAACTTTTACAATACTGGATCTCCTACTTCAAAATCTACTTTCTTTCTTGCCGGATCTGCATACTTTCTCTGCATGTCTTTTTTTTTTTTTTTGCTAATTAAAATTTTATACCAAAAGGAACAACTGATACACTTCTAGGGGCATACCCCGCGAAGACAACATGCCAACAAAACAAATAAACAAAGCATCAGTAAGTCGCCTTACTGTCAACATAAAAACGAAAGTAAGCTAAAGATTATTCTGGCGCCTTAAAACAACCTAAAAATGAGACTAGGCACATGTCTCACAAAGCCCATAATAATGAGAAGCAGCAGATAAACCATGTAGTGACACAGCCGCATTTCATGAGAAACATCCATATGACATCCATCAATATGAGAGTTGGCCTCCAAGAAAGCACCACCGACTAACTTTCCATTAGAAGGAGAACCAGCCCCCAGCTGATTAAAGAAACCCATATGACAGCCATCATGCACTGAACATGGTACATAAAGCACCAATCGTCTCCAGGCAATTCGCTTTCTAGCGGCAATATGACAATTCCCTGCCCGTCTTTGGCATGTCCGTACGCAAATGTAACTCCTGCTTCCCAATGGCCTGCCCACCCCATCAGTTTGCTGGGAGCTTAGCACAATCATCCTAGTACTTTGTCGACACATTTCATCAAGAATCAACATAGACTCAACACCCCATTCCTTCTGAAAGGACACATTGCGACCATTACATGAACTTCGGTTATGCAGCAGAAAAACCGAGTTGACAGCATCCATGTCCCAGGGGATACTATCATCCATATCTCCCTCAACATACCACCTGCTGCTAGGACCAAACCCCAGTTTCACACAAGAACCCTTGTTATCAACAAATGCCTGCAACAAATGGACCCAATGCCCGCAGCAACCTATAAGAACTCTATCGCAGCCCTCTTTTGACATCACAAACAATTGGGCCGAACCCTCATCAGCAATGGTAATATCATTCAAAGGACCTGACAAGACCATGCTAGAAGCCATCTTCAATCCTGCATAAACATTGCAGTCACAACCCCCATCACAATACCTACAAAATAGAATAGCAGCACTCCCACAATCATGTAAGAGCTCTCCTTCAATAAATCACCATTTGCCCAAATCTCAACCTGAGTTATTTGTTCCAAGTACTCCCAGCACCCTTGAGTGCAATCATTGAACATCCGACCCTCCTCCAAGAAGCCCATCCTTACCCTATAACTGAATTCGTCAGGAAATACAGAACTCAAGTTCATCTTTTCCCGTCTCGACCTCCTATCAACAGCAGAACCCATCATAATACAATTAGAAAATCTCCTAAGGTCAGTACCTCTCACCGCTACGAATACCATTATGTAGTTTTTGCAAGAAACAAAAACCCACAATCCATACACAAAGCTACCACATACAGCGGGCTTAACACGCGCGTCTCCACTCTGAGCAAAAGAGCTAGAACAGAGTCCCATACCCAAAGGCGAGACCAAACATGGCTCACCGTAACAAACATCCTGAGCATCCATGTCTAACTCCTCCTCTTTCTGGTCCCCGTGCCCCTCATCAACATACTTAATCACCCAACCTTCCTTTAACATCCCAAGGGAAGTTGCCATAAGCTTTTTCACTCCGACAACCAGAATGAACCCCATTGAACAGACATTCGCCCAAACGAAGGACCCCAAAAAAACAGCTTCAATATCCTTCTCCAAACAGAAACCAAATCTTATAAAAGGAATAGGGATCATCATTCCATCCATGTCACAAAGCTTAGCCCTTGGAGGCACAGCTAGAGCAGGATTCAAAGTTCTCAGAGTCATAATATCAAACAGATGGCATCCAGAGTACGCAGCCATGCTCTTCTCCAATACAAGATTCCCCGACCAAAACGCCATTAAACCCAAATCTAGCGACGGGCATTCGTAAAAACGAATCCCTAAATTCCAAGCACTAAGCAAAGAACCCAGAGTTTCAACATCAACAGCAAGGTTTCCAGCCCTCACCTTTTGCTTCGCAAGAACCACTTCCCGGAAACACTCATGAAAAACAGCAAACGTAGTGTCTACACACCGAACCCCATCCCAACCACTAACAGGAGTCTCCAAAAGAACGAGAGGAGACCCATTTTCATGAACCGAACCCACCACAAACACCAGTTGGGCCTTCGTAAATAAAATTCTCATTTGAATCACCAAAGAACATTTCGAAACCAACAACCTGAACACAAGATTATGAACTTCTTTTAAAGGAACCTCCATAAACTCTTCTCCAAAAACCGAGACGGTTTTCTCATCCCTGACAAGATCCATACAAACAGCCCCCCATCCCGAATACTCAGCGCAAGAATAGTCCTGCAAAACCATCGATGACACTAATTAAAATACAAGATAATATATATAAGAAATATGGTGTTTAGGTGGAAGATTAGAAGGGGAAGATGAATTAGTGAGGTTTAATAGTATAGATCTGATGGAAAAAAGGTGCAAGATTAAAGGCGGCTAGGGTTTTTTAGAGAGAGGTTAGAGAGAAGGCAGAGCAAAACCGACTCTCATTTGTTTTTTCACTTTCTCTGCTTGAGCAGCTCGTAATCTTTTCTGAATTAGTTCCATTGTCTCTTTCGTCTGCTGAATCAATTCTGGTCCTATTATCTTTCGCTCACCAACTTCTTCCCAACATACAGGAGATCTACACTTCCTTCCATAGAGAGCTTCATGTAGAGGCATTCCGATACTAGCATGATAGCTGTTGTTGTAAGAAAACTCCACCAAAGGTAGGTGCTCATCCCAATTGCCTTTAAAATCTATTGCATAAACTCTAAGCATGTCTTCAATTGTCTGAATCGTCCTTTCGCTCTGACCATCGGTCTGGGGATGATAAGCAATGCTCATTCTGAGTTGTGTTCCGAGATGTTCTTGAAACTGTATCCAAAATCTTGAGTTAAAACGGGGATCTCTGTTAGATACTATAGATACTAGAACTCAATGACGAGTCACAATCTCTTTCAAATACAAATGCACCAACTTGTCTAGCGAAAATCTTTCGTTAATCGGTAAGAAATGAGCTGATTTCGTCAATCGGTCAACTATAACCCAAGTAGCATCGTGATTAGCCTTCGATCTTGGTAGACCTACTACAAAATCCATTGCAATGTGCTCCCACTTCCACTCAGGTATTTCCAATGGTTGAATCAATCCACTTGGTCTTTGATGTTTCGCTTTCACTCTTTGGCATGTATAACAACGACTTACCCACTCAGCAATTTCTCTTTTCATGTCTGGCCACCAAAAGTTCTTCTTCAAATCTTGATACATTTTCGTGCTTCTAGGATGTAACGAAAACTTAGAACTATGGGCATCACACAACACCTCTTCTTTCACTTCCTTCACATCAGGAATCCATATTCTTGAGGAAAATCTTAGAATACCTTGTTTATCTTTCTGCGTGCAAATTTCTTCTCCGGTTAACTCATTCAATCTTTGATTCATCACTTCCTCTTGGCATTTTCGAATTTTGTCCAATAATGCTGGTTGAAATGTCATGGTGTAGACTTGCTCTGTTGGCATCTCCGTCGGACAAACTTCAATTTCTAACTTCTCAAACTCTCTAAACAATTCTTGAGTCATTGTCAGCATATTCAGCCTTTCCTTCCTGCTCAGCGCATCAGCTACGACATTCGCCTTTCCTGGGTGATAACTATTTTTTTTGCTAATTGAAATTTTATACCAAAAGGAACAACAGATACATTTCTAGGGGCATACCCCACGAAATCAACAACTAAAACATCAAAACATACTCAATCAACCAATCAAATCAACATAAAATCCTAACAAGTCTACAGATAATCAAAGCTATGCCAGGCAAATAATACAATAATATGAACCTTCAGATTCACATCCAAGCATAATCAGCAACATTTTCTTCAATTGCTGCCTAGCAGCAGCCCTATTATCCCACGCTGAACCCGCAAGACAGAAGCAACTCCCTTGGGTTCCGAGCAAAAGCAGTTCCATTGTAAGCAGAAGGCAGACCATACCTTCATCAAACTTCAGACAGCTGTGCTGGCCAGTTAGGTTCCCGAGTAGGAAACCTCCCCTGTTTCCAACACACTCACCTTTAGAACTCCATTTCTTCATGGAAGAAGAAACAACATCCACCCAAACAGGGTCTACTCCCAAGCTCTCCCACTCAGGGACATCGTAACGAGCAAGCAACAGCATCCCATGTCTTCCATCAAACAAAACAGGAAAGGTGGATTGTAAATGCGGCTTCCATCTGTCTGGTCCCAAAATAGGAAAACCCCTCCCAAATGCATCACTTCCGCCCTATATCCTGTTGCAATGTCATCTACAAGTGCATCTCTAAAATGTTAGCTCGCAGACTTAAGTTTGTCATGCCTTCTCTGATCTCTCAGCATCAATCGGCTTTTGTAGCTGGGAGGTCCATTGGGGACAATATCTTCTTAGCTCAGGCTCTTTGCAAAGGTTATAATCGCAATGATGGTCAGTCGAGGTGTGCTATAAAGTTAGATATCCACAAAGCGTTCGACTCACTTAATTGGAGCTTTATTTTTGTGGTGCTGGAAAGGATGGGTTTTCCCCCCAAATTTGTTGATTGGATCAGGGTATGTATCACTTCCACCATGTTCTCAGTGAAACTCAATGGAAGCTTGGAGGGTTTCTTCAAAGGGGAATCGGGTTTGAGGCAGGGCGACCCTTTGTCGCCTTACCTATTTGTAATGGCAATGAAAGTGTCTACTGCATGTTTAAATAAATCAGTTGACGGCACAGATTTTAAGTTCCATTGGAGAACCAAGGAGGTAAACCTGCACCACATCATTTTTGCGGATGATGTCTTCCTCTTTAGTCATGGAAATTCCAACTCTGTCGCTAAACTGATGGATGGGGTTAACAGCTTCTCTAGGTACTCAAATTTGATACCTAATCGTGATAAGTCTTTATGTTTCTTCGCTAATGTGGGTTCTAATGCTGTTGAGGACATCTTAGAGGTGACTGGTTTTCAAAAAGGTAATCTCCCTATATCCTACTTGGGTCTGCCTCTCATAACTGGTAAACTTAATAGCAGGGAATGCACTGCCTTGGTAGCTAAATTGTGCAGACGGATTGAAAGCTGGATGGCTCGTTTTCTCAACTTTGCTGGTCGTCTGTTGCTTATTAAAGTAGTAATGGCTAGTATTGTTGGCTACTGGAGTATGTATATCTTTCTTCCTAAGGCTGTCCATAAGAAAATTAATAGCTTGTTCTTCAAGTTTCTTTGGGGGGGCTTCTACAAGGACTCGGGAAAATGCCATTACAAAGTAAAATGGGAGGATTGCTGTAAGCCTAAAGTAGAGGGTGGGTTGGGGATTAAAAATGTATTTGAATGGAACCAAGCTGCTATTCTGCATCAGCTATGGCGCCTGCTCTAACCCAACTCTGATTCTCTCTGGATTGCCTGGTTCCACAAAGTTCTACTTCGAAGGAAAGCGTTCTGGACAGCAGCAATGCCTTATAAATGTTGCTGGATTGCTAGGAAAATCTTTAATGCTAGATCTCAAGCTCTGTCTTATGTTACATACAATGTTGAAGCTGCATCTGGGTTTTTCTTTTGGCATGACCCTTGGGTCAACAAGAAGCCTTTAGCTCTCATTTCTCCCTCGGTGATTTCGAATGCAGAATCGACTAGTATGGCTCTTATCAACTCTTACCAGCAGAATGGGGCGTGGAGGCTTCCAAATTCAAATCACATGGATGTATGGGAGGTTAGAAGAAGGGCATCTCAAACTCAAGTCCATAGATATGATAAGATCACTTGGGATGGACTTCAGCCAAATATGATTAAACTGTCATCAATTTGGGCATCCATTCGTGATTCTGGGCAGGGGGTCGATTGGGCTGGCCTGGTTTGGAGCTCTTTCAACATTCCGAAATGTTCCTTCATTTCGTGGCTAGCTATCAAGAATAGACTTCTTACAAAAGACCGTATGATAAGTTTTGGCATGAGGGTTGATCCAATGTGTGTCTATAGGCCATTTGTTTACTACTTGTCCGTACTTCAACCTCTTAAGTAAGGTGGTGCCATTCCGGCTTAATGATGACTGGGTAAGGTGGCAGCAGGGTGACTTCTTTCGAACCTCCCTGTCAGAGCAGAAGAAGGTTATTGCAGGGGTGTACTTAACAACATGCATATATAGTGTATGGAAGGAGCGAAATTTTAGAATCCACAATGCAGGTCCAGGACAAGCGACGCAGGTGCTTAGTCTTAAGGTCAAGTGCCTTATTAGAGAGAAGTTGTTTTCTTGTTCTTCATTCCAGAAGTGGGTTCGGAAGGACCCATCCCTTGTTCTTCTCCTTTACTGATAGGCCTAGTTTCTTTTTTTTTTTGCTAATTAAAATTTATACCATAGGAAAATGATTACATCTCTAGGGGCATACCCCGTGATTAGAAAACCATCTTCCTAACGGAACAACAAAGAAAAGACAACAATAATGGATATGGCACAACATATCTCATTCATAAAAGTCGCATTGTCTTCAACCTTTACCCACATCAAATCAACATTTACGGGAATTACATAAATAACCATGAGAGTCTAGAGAGAGAAGCTCCTCCTTCTCTCTAGAAACCCTCTTGTAGCCGCCTGTATTCTTACACAATTTTCCATCAGATCTATACTTTCAACCTTCACTAATCCATCTTTCATCTCTAATCTCACACCTATACACTAAATTTCTTTCTTAAGTTTGATTATGAGTCCGAAGAAGGTCTCCTTCTCGTCGGAGGTTAGGGTTTATTCCCCTTATCTTTCTGAGTGCTTTCACAGTGCCCTTTCTACGGAGATAGTTAAGGGGGAGCGGGGCTCGAAGAAGGTGTCTTTCTCGCCGGAGGTGAGGGTTTATTATCCCCCTTCTGTTTGCGATAGAGACACCATTGGGTCTAAAGTTTTCCGAAAGAAGATGGATGTTGGTTGCTTTCCCGTTACTGGGACTGCTTCAAGAGCTCGAAGCTCGCTCAACCTACCTTTGGTTGAAGGGTACTCTTCTGGAGAGATTTCGTCGGAACCTCATTGTTATGGAGTTCGTCTTCATGTTCGTTCCTTCAGAACCCATCCTTCTGGGTCGGTTTCGAAGGGGAAAGATTCGCAAAACCAGCCTTTGGTGAGGTTGGGGTCAGTTTGTAATGATGAAATTGGTTTGCGCAAGGGTTGCTCTGGGCAGTTGGGTTATGCTAACAACCTGAGATCTGGGATTGCTGCTCGTTCCCGAAGCTCGCTCAACCTAAATTTGGTTGATGGTAAGTCTCTCTTTTCTAAGAAGCATTTTCCTGGGCCTAATGGTGTAGGTAATGATTTGACTATTGAGGTTCCTGATTTTATGGATTTAATTTCTGATAATGTTGTTGGTAACAAGGAATTCGAGGTTAATTCCAATTTATTGACCAAGGAACCAATAGATTTGATTCAGGACAAGGGACAGGGGTCAAACCTTCCCTTGATTGAGATGGAAAACCAATCGGGTAGAGGTGATGTTATAGGTAATGGTGGTCCTGTAGTTTTGGGGATTTCTGACCATATGGAGAAGCACGATGTTGAGGCTAATGCTGAGGAGGGGAGGATCAAGCTATTGGCTTATGTGAGGAATAATTTGGGGGCTGGTTGGAACCAAATGAACCAGGCTTGGAGGAAAGTAGATAGTGTTTGGATAATCTTGAATGTTGTTGGTCCTGTTTTAACAGGTTTAAAGCTCAGGAAACATGTTTCGGGTATCTTAGGCCTTGGCATTGTCCATGCAAGGTGGGGAAAACAGAGCTGTGGGGTGTTGTTTGGTGAAAGACATGGGTTGCGATTTGCTTTAACTCGCTATTGGGTTTCAAAGACAATGGGAGAGCGGGAATGGATATCTGCTGGTTACGATGTCCCTGAGTGGAAGGGATTCGTTGAAGACCTGGTTTGGGTGGTGGATGCTTCTGGCTCTTGTGTGAAGAATTGGAAGCTATTGTCAAGGAAGGGCTGGTCAGGTGTTACGCAGCTGGTAGCCATTCTTGTAGATTATGGTATGTGCTCTGGATGGGAATTCAAGGTGGATGCTTTTGCTCGAGATCCTGGGGCGTGGACCAGGAGTTTTTCAATTTAATTTCTTGGCATTGATATGACCTCATTGTAATGTACTTAATCTAGTTCTTTTTGTAGACTAGATTAGTAACTCTATGTTGACTGTTAGTGACCTAATGGTGTTATGTCTTTTGTATTTGAGTGGTTGATTCTGCAGGGTATGCCCCTAGAATTGTGTAAGTTGTTCCTTTTGGTATAAAATTTTAATTAGCAAAAAAAAAAAAGAGACAACAATAATGCTAGGTAAACTAGCAATCAACTGATAAACTAAACAAAACTAAACAACTAAACAACTAAGTTGCACACATTCTGACTAAAATACCACTAGAAGTGGTCCCTCCACAAGCTCCTGTTCCTGCACATCCATACATTACCCGCACAGTAATCACCACGAGTGCAATACTCACCAGAGGAGTGAGTAGAAATAGCCTAGTCCACATGAAAACAACTAGGAAATTATGACAACTTGGCATCAGGCCATTTATTGGGCTTCCGTCCAAACCAATGCGACCATACACAATGTATGTCATCATATAGTCACCCACACAATTCATTACCGGCCCATTATTCCCAATCATTGCCTACAAAAAATGGACAGAATGCCCACCATAACTAGTGAGAGGAGCCGCATCGCAGCACTCCATTGATATCTCCAGAATTTGGGTCGTGCCCTCATCAACAACAGAAATAGCACTCAATGACAAAACCATCTTCAAAACTGCATAAGTACTGCAGTCACAACCACCATCACAACTTCTACCCAATAAAGCATCAACACTCTCACAATCATGTAAGAGCCCCATCTTTGCCGATAAAACAACAGTAGCCCAAACCTCCCAGCACCAAAAAGACCAAGCGCCAGACATCTTACCCTCCTCCTTCAAGAAACCCATCATTACCTTATAGCTGAAATCATCTAGACATAACTCATCATGAATTCTGCAACCGAGTCTCCAAATGTTGGAAAAATGGACAACAGCAGTAAGGTGAATAATCATTTCATCATAAATTGACAAAACCAAATCATGCATCCCGAATACATCTTGGCTCCATTTCCAGCAGTTAATTCCAGCAAGGAGAGACTCAACCACTCCCTTAAACATCAGCAAGGCCACAATGCCCTTCTCTTTCCCAACATAGACAGCCGTAACAAACAACAGCAACTCGTCTATCTTGCTATAGTATCCAACAAACCCGAAGACTTTGAAAGAAACAACCAAAGCTGAATGGATGTGAAGGTCCAGACCAGCAATCAAAAAACCCGCAAACATCATCTTCTTGCATAAACAAAGCTTACATAGTATGTCACTAACATACTTCAACAACATCCCCTTTAGCATAGTCTTAAAACACGACCAAATATGATACCACCAAATCCGTTTAGCATAAGCCTTGAGGCCCTGTTCCTCCATCTTACTTCGCAAAAGCGAACCTTCAAACACTTGGTAGGCGTTTCTAATAACAAAATTGTCACCCCCACCCAAGACTCCCCTTTTGCAAAAGAGGGCTGCATAGAGTCCCCTTATAGGGATACTACTTTGTATCACATTGAGTACCAATAAAATCAACTGCGTATCGAAGGGATTCATCGAAGCCAAAGAAATGGCCCCAATGACAGACCCAGGATCCGCCAAGAACTGAATAACACCAGGAACTATAAAACTAGCGAGGTAAAGAGATGAGAGTCGTTTTATCTCTTCTCTCTCTATAACCCTAACCTAGCCGCCATTAATTTTCAGCCTATTCTCCTCCGATTTCCACCAGATCTACTCCATCAAACATCGCGAATCCACCCCTTCTAGTCTTCCACCTTCATACCATATTTCTTTTATACTTATTTTATCTATATTCTCCTTATGGCTTTTTCTTCTGATGAGCTTTGGGTCGCTAAAGTTCATGTATGGGTTACGGATCTATTTCGTGGCTTGGGTTTTAAAGGGGCTTCTGTTAAGAGGTCTGGTAAAACTCAAGTTATATCTTATGGCGTTGATTTGGCTACTGTTTCGACATTGTTTGTCGATAAAAGGGGTTTCCCTTTGAGTTCGAAATTCTCTGAGTTTCGAACTAAAGATTTGTCATTTTCAATGATCTCCTTACTTCGTAAGGCGCCGGGTTTCTCTAAAGTCCAGGCAAGAATTTCAAAGGGAAGTGGTTTTCACACCCTTGTGAAGAAAGATGTCAAGGTGTTTGCTGATTTGCTGGAAAGAACTTTTGAGTTCAGTTCTGATGGGGTTGTAAGAACAGGAATCTTTGCCATTAGAAATGGTGGTACACTATATGTTGACTGCATCCTCGATGTGGTTTTTGCTCGTGTGTGTGCTTCCTCCGGCTTAGTCTTCATTGGTGGAAACTGGGATGGGTATGGGCTTCACACCCTTATTGAGGCCTAGTTTCTAGTTGAGCTTGGTTGGTCATGTCGACCCTTTCTAGGTGTTTTTTGTAGATGTTGTGTTGGGGTATGCCCCAGACTCTCATGTAGCTCCTTTTAGTGATATAAATTTTTTAACTTAGCAAAAAAAAAAAAACTATGTTTTCCCCACCTTGCAATTCCGGAAACAACAACAACATCACCACCTAGACTAAGGGTCACACAAGTCAAGAACAAAGCTACAAGTGAGAGTCTAGCATTTTGGACAAATGAGAGTCTACCGTTCTCTCTAGAAACCCTCTTAGCCGCCACCTAAATTCAGCCAAATCTTCACCTTTTTTCATCAGTTCTGTACCTTTAATCCTCACAAATTCATATTCCCCTTCTAATCTTCCACCTAAACACCATGTTTCTTATATATATACTATCTTGTATTTTAAAATGGTTTTGGTTTCTGAGTTTTCTTTTCATGTTCGAGGTTTGGTGAGGTCTTGGAAGTTCGGTTATGCAGATCTGGAGAATGGACTAGTTGTGTTCCATTCTTCTCTGAGAAATAGCATCACTCTCGGAGTGGTTTATGCTATGGAGGCCTTGGGAGATGGCTTGATCTGCGATCGGAATGGATTTGACCTTTTAGTGCCTACTTCGTTTGAAGATGTGGAAGTATTGCGTTCGGTAATGGGTTTTTTTTAGGGGAATTCTGCTGGGATTCAGTCAAGAAAATCCAAGGTTATGACTTCACACCTCTCTGTTGAGAGGTTGTTTCAGAAATCGATGGGTTTCATTTTAGTAGTTTATGACGGTATGAGAAGGGATATCCCTGTTATTAAAATGGAATCTGACTCCGCTCCCTCTCGAGTGATAGAGAACGAGGTCATCCATGATGACTTTATCATGCTGCTTTTATTGAGTTATTTGTCAAAGGGTTCTTTCAGATCTATGAGAGATGAGACAACCCTGGTGGTTTCCTTGCACAGGGAACAGGGCGGCGACGCTCACCTTGGATTTATTGCATACAAGATGTTCGATGGAAGTCTTGTGTGTATAATAGAGAAAAATCTGACTTTTTATGATGCCGATCATCGTTCTGGGTGTTTGGTATATCAAGAGGATGTGGATGGGCTGGTGAATCTTGTTCCTCTTTTGAGAATATGTAAATGGTCGGAGATGTACAAAGTGGGCAAGACGAATATCATCGAGAGAGTTTCTTTCTCTGGTTTCTCAAAGAAGGATACTAAGTTTGTTTGTTTGGGCCTGGGTATGCACCTGTTCGTTGCTGTGACAGTGGCGCCCCAGGTGTTCGATGATTTGTGTAATTGTCGAGCATTATGTTGCCTGTGCTATTGCCCGTTCAGTTCTTCTTTCAGAACTGCAATTCATGACTTCACGGTGGATGTTATTTGGAACCTCCTAATAGTATTCGCCGGAGCTCGGGATGTTTGTTATGGTAGGCAGTGTGGTGATTCTGTCAAGACTACTGCTGTTGTTGAGGCTGGTGTCTTTTTCGAAAAAGATAAGAGCATGGTTGCTACTGCAATTCGGATGTTGGTGGCTATGCCTCCCAGAAATTTAGGTTCCGATGTGTTTGCACATTTCCTTGTGAGAAATGGTCTTATGGCCATCAAGAATAAGGGGGCTTATTCGTCAGAATTTTACTCAGAGGTGGTAAGTATTAAAGGAGCTTCCTGGAAGAATCAATTTGCCACTAATAATGCTATTGGAAACCACTTCGGCGGTTTAGCTGTTAAGCAGATCATAGATATGGTGTTGTTAACCCTTGTTAGTGGTGTGGAGTTTAGCTCCACGAATTTGAAGACCTTTATTTTAATTGAAGGTTTCTTGGAAATGGTCAATGTCAGTTTTCAGCCTGCCAGTTTGGGGGCTTGTTTGCAGGTGATAACGTGTAATGTTTTACACTTCTATGATGTTACACGGATGCTTGGCATTGTCCATGATGGAAACGTTGAGGGTATTATCACCTTCTCTGATGACTTTGTCTTAGATTTTTCAGATTTGATGAGTGTTATCTACGCTGTTGTAAATGATTTTGACTTGGTTTTCACTGGGGATTTATTGCCTTGGTCTAAGTTATGGAATGGATGGCTTCACTTTTTTTTTTGCTAATTAAAATTTATACCATAGGCAAAAGATTACATCTCTAGGGGCATACCCCGCGATTAGCAACACATCTACCTAACGGAAAAACGACAAGAAAACATTAATAATGCTAGATAAACTAGCAATCAACAGCAACAGAACCCAGACACAGACTAATCAACAACTATGCCATGAACAAAATACACAATAAACCCCTACCATCACAATAAACCCCTACCATCAGGGCCAATCCATACAAATTCATATTGGCTTGGCAGGGAGAAACTCCAGCACCAAGCCCATAGCAGGCCCCAGTCACCAAGAACGTAGCAGCACTCATTAATAGAGGCTCCAAAATCAAAGGCTGTCTCTCCTGGCAATTAACAACGTGATGTCTCCATGGGCCACTTCCTGTATTAGGCTCAACAAATGCTATCTCCCCCTTCCAGACGGACCTCACAACGACTGTTTTAACTTGAAGACCTCCAGCTTCCATATTCCTTGCAGAACTGCTAAGACAATGCAGGTCAACGCCAGTTGCAATGCAACTATCAACATAAGACTGAACTGATAAACCCAGTCCGCACACTACCATTTCTGGAATCATGAGGAAACTGCCCTTCATTCCTTGCCTCCAATCCCTGATCCAAACACCAATAAACCCAACAGTAGACATTATCTCAACATTAGAATTAGTAATAAAATCACTTTCCCAACCAATCACAGGAACGCCCCTCCTCTGTTCCACATTGGAGTCACCAGAATTTACACATCTACTCTGTTCCACATCGATGTCGTCGTCTACAGAAATTCCAACACCTGTGCACCAGCACCAGATATTAACCATCAATTCCTCAGCTTGAACAACCTGAATGTCCTCCTTGAGCCACATTCGTGTAAACCAAACCATTACAGTAGAATTCGTCCTTAAGTCTTTAAAAACCCACAGAAACAGATCATGGGTAAAGACAACATGGATGTCCCTTCCAGAAGCAGAACTGAGCTTAGCACCATCAACTCCCTTCTCACCAAAATTCTTTAAATCAGACTTTTTTTTTTTGCTAATTAAAATTTTATACCAAAAGGAACAACTTAAACAAATCTAGGGGCATACCCCGCGATCAACCATAACAGAAGTCATAACATCAGTAAGTCACCTTACTGTCAACATAACAACGAGAAAAAACTAAGATTATTCTGGCGCCTTAAACAACCTAACATTGAGACTAGGCACATGTCTCACAAATCCCATAGTAATGAGAAGCAGCATTAACCATGTAATGACCATTCGGCACACAACAGGCCGAACACCTGCTCCCTAATATGCTTGACAAAAGAATGTCAAGCCACTCATCCTTGCATTGTTTTAAACAATGGCACCTGTTGCGACCAATTTCTTGCAAATCAATCCCAGCCCCATTGCAAATATAATCAAGAGAGTATAGTTCGAACTCTGTCTCATCAAGCATAAAGTGCCCAGAAAGCATCTGACTATGCATAAGCAGCATCCCCTTTGCTACAATAATCAACATCCACACCTGGCTCTCATTAGTGTCAACGCCAGTGGTGACCTTCACTGCAAAGTCCTTGTGTAATCCACATAACACACAAAAAACTTCACAATCAGAATCTTCAGGATCAATTGATTGTTCCATTCTATAACCTACCACAGTTTGGAACCTGTCCTGTCTCATAACAGTATGCATCAATACCCAAGCTATGGATGCATCTACATCGTTACCAGCCCCTCGAGCATCTCGAACAACTCTAGAGTACCTTTGCTCAAACATTCCAAAGTCAGAATTACTAACCTCTCTGCGAGAGAAGAGAGTAACATCTCCAACGCCAAGTCCAGTAGAGTCACGAACAAAGCTCGGACTGCATAGCGCCATACCGGAACCCAAAGAACTAAGAGGCATAACCCAAACACCTGGAAGGCACCCAAATGAGGCATGTCAACAATCCTCTCCATCAGAGATATGTCTCCCTCCACACCCAAATGAGGCGTAAGTATGAGAACATCCCAATAACCCACAATGGCCACCACATCATTCGTTGAGATGAGGAAAAAAACAACTAACCGCATCCCAACAATAAAGCCGCCTGAAACAGTAGGCTCAACAAACACCTCACCGTGGCAGTTTTCATGGCTGAGAACGAATCGCAGAAGGTATGGATACCCCTTCAACCCAGAACTCAAACCCAACAGATCAATGGACTGAAACTGAAAAAGTTCCCTACCCAAAGAACTCAAATCATCTGATCTCAGAGAGAACAAATCTCACTCATATCGTTTCCCCTGTGAAAACCGATTCACAACCAAGCTGACTACCCAGCCCATACAATTAAAACCCAAACAAAGTTCCCTTCCATCAAAAGAAGAGGAACCCATTTAACAATTTTATAAAATACAGTAAGAAATATGGGTTTAAGGTGGAAGATTTGAAGAGGAAAGGTGGATACAGGAAGGATTAATGTAGATCTGGTGGAAAATGGTGTAGAATAAGGCTAAGATTTGGTTAGAAAAAGAGGCGGTTGGAAAGGGTTTTAGAGAGATGTTAGAGAGAAGGCAGAGAAACCAACTCTCATTTGTTAACTATTTTCATGTATGGATGGCTTCACTTCATGCTGAGTCAGGTGTTTCTGGGACACCATCTGTTTGGTCGCGCTTTTTATGAGTCTTTCATCTCGATGAAAGTAAATGGAGCGGAAGGGGCTGTTAGAAACCCCAACATGATTACTGTTTTCATGGCAGATGACAAAGATGTTGATTGCAGGACTGGTATAGGCCTGAATATGGTAAACTTTAGCTTGGAAATGAAGGTTGATGGCTTAATGACTGATGTGGTTGACACTGAGTGCAAAATGGCTGTTATGCCAGGTTTGTGTAATGTGCGAGCGATGGCAGTTTGCATGTCTGTTGTCAAGATGGCATATACTTTGTATGGTAAGGTTGGGACTTCCACCAGTGTGTGCAACGCGTGCAGTGAGCCTAGGTGCAAAGATGATGTTGCTGGGCCCCCTCGTGGTGAGCCAACTAGGTGTGAAGTGATGCAAGGTTCTGTGAAGGTGTATTTTGTGCTCCAGTGGTCCCAGTTATATCACGTTGCTCGGAAGAGACACAACGTTGAGGGGAGTGGTGGTGTGTCCACTACTATGGCGTACCCATGCGGTTCAAGCCTGAACCTTGGTCAGGATTATGGGAAAAATGGCTGGCGTGTGATGCTGTTGGTTTGGATGGAGGCCCGTAGGTGGGGTCTGAAGAATTCTATGCAAAGTATGCATATTTACTAGATCTTAACTAGTTTTTTATCTTGTTTATGTTGATTGCTAGTTTATCTAGCTTTATTTATGTTTTTCTATGTTGTTCCGCTAGGTAGATGTATTATTAATCGCGGGGTATGCCCCTAGAGATGTAATCATTTTCCTTTGGTATAAAAAATTAATTAGCAAAAAAAAAAAGTCCAAAAAACTCTCAAACAGCTAATATTACTAATTGCAGAACCATCGTGGTTGTCACCACCAACAAAGTCATCCACTCTATTGCAATACTCTACAGAAAGGTGAGTAGAATAGAGTGTCTTCTTCAGAGATATACCCCAAGTCGCATTGTGAACAGAAGGAATGAAAGCCTCTTCATGACAATTAAAAAATCCTTGTCCAACCTAAACATTGAATTCCTCAACAAGGCAATTCAACATAGACTGAAAGTCCTCAAAACACTGTCTAGTCTAATTATGAACAAACACAAGCTTAGTTCCTGTTAAAACAGAACCAGAATCATTTATATTTATGCGAACACCGTTCGCAATGCTTGAACTAAAACAAATGCCAATATTCACATTCCTCCAGATTTCATTGAACTGGTTCCAAACAGCCACCAGTTTATTCCTCACACAATCCATTTGGTTGATGTCCGATTATTTTCGGCGAACTGCCCCCTAAACAACCCATCATCACAACCTGGTCTAGAAATCCCATTGTCCTTCAAATGCTTGCAATCTGCAAATGCCACCAGGCAGTTAACCTCGACATACCCTTCCACTTTCTTAAGTCGCATAATCAGCCGACTATAACACCTATGCATTTCTTGTAAACCCACCCAAGATGGGTCAACTGTTTGCACATAGAAGGCAAAACGCACATTTCTGCTATGTTCCAAGTCCCCATTTCAATACCTCTCCATCTGGTAGTCGAGCAACAGCATCCACAACACCCGTGAGCATATTCCCCATGACAAACCCAAAAAACATTTGTACCCCTCATAGGCTGTGACACCACTTGAGGCAGACCTTCGATCTTCAACCCAGTAGTTTCCGCATTCGCATAGGGAGTTCGTCAACCAGTTGGCGGGCGTTCTTCATAAGTTCCTCTTTGCAAAGAGAAACCTCACTATTGACCACGAAAGGGTGAGACCCACAACCATTTGAGCCCAAAAAGTCGCTATCGCAAACATACTCCATCTGCTTGCAACCAGTTGGCTGTAAACTCTCACCGGACTGAGTCGATAAATCCTGCTCCCTATTAACTAACCTAGTAGAAAGACGAGGGTAATAAACCCTGGCCTCCGGCGAAAAAGTGACCTTCTTCGAAACCTGCTCCCCCTTAACTAACTCAGTAGAAGGGGCACCGTATAGACACTCAAGAAGACTAGGGTAAAAAACCCTAACCTCCGGCGAGAAAGAGACCCTCTTCGGACTCATTCTCAAAACTTTTAGAGATAATATATATAAAATAAGAAATATGGTGTATAGGTGGGAGATTTGAGATGGAAGATGGAATTATGAAGGTCGATTGTATAGATCTGATGGGAATTTGTATTAGAATTAAAGGCGGCTAAGAAGGGATTTAGAGAGAGAGGTTAGAGAGAAGGCAGAGAACGACTTTCATTTTGTCC
Organism: Kitagawia praeruptora; assembly: GCA_037693485.1. NCBI lineage: Eukaryota > Viridiplantae > Streptophyta > Magnoliopsida > Apiales > Apiaceae > Kitagawia > Kitagawia praeruptora. The sequence goes on from CM075350.1 coordinate 69,265,627, forward strand.
AAAAAAATTCTCCTTCTTCTCTCGAAATCTTAGGGAATGACATTCTTTCTCTACAGGTTGTGAAGACTTGGTTGGGAAAAAGTTTCTCTATGAAAGACTTTGGCGATGCTCCGGGGTGATAACTAATGGTACAATCATAATCCTTTATCAGCTCAAACCATCTTCTTTGTCTCATGTTGAGTTCCTTCTGAGTAAAAGTATACTTTAGACTCTTATGATCCGTAAATATCTCACACTTTTCACCATAAACATAATGTCTCCACAATTTCAACGCAAACACAATCACTGCTAGCTCGAGGTCATGGGTAGGGTATCTCTGTTCATGAGGTTTCAGTTGCCTTGAAGTGTACGCAATCACCTTTCCATGCTGCATCAACACACACCTTAAGCCTTTATGAGAAGCGTCACTATAGATTACAAACTCTCCTTTATCATCTGGCAATGCAAACACTGGAGCAGTTACCAACCTTTGCTTTAGCTCTTGAAAATTCTTTTCACACTTTTCAGTCCATTCAAACTTTTCATTCTTTCGCGTTAACTTAGTCAACGGTACCGCAATCTTAGAAAAATCCTTAACAAATCTGCGATAATATCCTGCTAGTCCCATAAAACTTCTTACTTCTGTCGGTGTCCTTGGCCTTTCCCAATTTACAACTGCTTCAATCTTTGCTGGGTCGACTCGAATTCCTTCCTTACTCACAATATGTTCCAAAAATTGGACTTTCTTCAACCAAAACTCACACTTAGAAAACTTGGCATACAACTTCTCCTTTCTCAATATCTCCAATGCTATCCTTAAGTGCTCTGCATGATCCGCTTCCGTCTTGGAGTATATCAGAATATCGTCGATGAAGATTATCACAAACTTATCCAAATATTTCTTAAACACTCGGTTCATTATATCCATAAATGCTACCGGTGCGTTTGTCAATCCAAAAGCCATAACCAAAAATTCGTAGTGGCCATACCTCGTTCGAAAAGCAGTCTTCGGTAGGGGTGAGCAACGGTTCCGAACCGAACCGAACCGGCGGAACCGGGAACCGAATTTCAGAAATTTTGAGAACCGAACCGGAACCATTTATGTAGTAGAACCGAACCGGGAACCGAATCATAAATTACGGTTCGGTTCGGGTCAGAACCGAAAGAACCGTCCAAACAACAATTTCCATACTAAAATTTAAAATTTGAAATTTGAAAAGAAAATGAACATAATATTTCATCCAAAGGCCAAACAACAAATGTCTATTATTGCAAAATGTATAAACGTATAAAAAGAATACTTGATTCTCTGTTATATATAGTATAAAATATATATTTTTTATTTGTATGTATATATATACGGTTCGGTTCTTACGGTTTTTCTTGGAAGAGAACCGGAACCGAACCGGGAACCAAAATTCTATAAAAATTAGAACCGAACCGGAACCAAATTACAAAATTATAGAACCAGAACCAGATTTTTTCCCAGGTTCGATTCGGTTCCCGGTTCCGAACCGGGAAATGCTCACTCCTAGTCTTCGGTATATCATCTGGCTTGATTTTCAACTGGTGATATACTGACCTTAGATCTATCTTCGAAAAACATGTAGCTCCTTTCAACTGGTCAAACAAATCATCGATTCGCGGTAACGGGTATCTATTCTTAATCGTCAACTTATTCAACTCTCGATAATCAATACACAGTCTCATACTTCCATCTTTCTTCTTTACAAACAATACTGGCGCTCCCCAGGGTGATACACTTGGTCTTATAACTCCTTTGTTTAGTAAATCTTGAAGTTGACTGGCGAGTTCTTTCATTTCAGATGGTGCCATTCTGTATGGAGCTTTAGAAATAGGTTCAGTTCCTGGCGCTAAATCAATCGTAAACTCAATCTGACGATCTGGAGGTAATCCGGGTAGTTTTTCGGGAAATACATCTGGAAATTCATTAACTACGGGAATATCCAAAAACTGAAAAAACCAAATCCAAAAAAATGACAGTCGAATTTTCTCTGCCTTCTCTCTAGAACTTCTCACTAATAATCTCTAACAATCTAAACATCTTCTCCATCAGATCTAAAGTTCCACATCCTAATCCATCTCTCCCCTCTAATCTCCCACCTAAACACCATATTTCTTCCTTTCCTTGTCGGTTAGCATGAGTCGTAAGAGGGTTTCATTTGTGGATGACTCTGTGTTGGCGACTTCTGTTAAGAACCATGTGGTGATGACCCAGGAGGGGTTAGATCCAGTTTTGAGCCCAAAAAGGGTCTTGGTTGCGGTTGATTTGGTATCGGAGATACCATCTATTGATATTCAGTCTAGGAAATTGGAAGGATTGAGTACGAAGAATGATGGCAAAAAGAGGGTCGCGAGGGTCTCCTTGCTGACAACCTAGTCACGATGATTCCAGAGTCTAGGGTGGCTGCTCGCACCCGTAGCAGGGTCATGCATCAATTAGTTGATGGTAAGATCGAGCATAAGAGTTGGAACAACTGCGCTGTCGATGGTTCTAAAGCTGGGATTGCTAAGCGTGCTCGTAGTTGGTCTAAACACCAACTGATTGATGGTAAGGTTTTCTCTCAGAAGAAATCTGTTAATCTAAATGTCTTTAGGGATGATGCGATTATTGAGTTATCTGATTCTTCGAATTTGAGATCTGTAAATTATGGGGATAGTTTGGATATTGTGAGATCTGGTTGTTTGAGACCTACTAATGATATGGATAATGAGGGGGAGGTTAACTCTTAGTTTCCTTTTAGCCCTTGTCGGGAATTGGTTGGTGTTCCCAACTTTGTTGGTACTGACCCCTTTAATGTTGAGGGTCCAAAGGACCCTATCATGACTGGTTTTTCCAGTGCTTTAGGGTTATTGGATGTGCCCAATGATGGTAGGAAGGGCTTTGTGAATACAAGCAGTAATAGGTTGATGGGTCAGGTTAGTCATCAGATTGCGGATGATCCGATGTGTTTGGACATTCCGGTCTTAAAGGAATTGGATGGCATTAACCGGATTAATGGACAGGGTACTCAAGATGCTACTCATTCTACGAATTTGAGTTATACTAATGATGTGGATTCTGGGGAGGATGAAGTAATTTCAGGGATGGTGGCAAACCTTGTTCAAAAAATAGTGGCTGATGCTAATTGGGATGGCAATCCCAATCTGTCGTCTGAGGACTCGCTTTTGAAAATGGAAGACTCCCATCAGTTGATGGTAGTGTCATGCAACCAAGGGGGGTTTGATAAGAAGAATGCCACTGGAGGTGAGCTTATTGGCCTGAGTGGGTTAGTGGGCAGTGATGTGGATGATTTGCAATGGAAGATGAGGGCCACTGAGAGGCACCTGATTGATGCTAGGAAGTATGCTTCAGTGTTAAAGTCTTTTATTGAATGCATGGGTTTTGAGGTGCCTATGCTCAAGAGGCGAATGGAGACTGCGTTTAAAGTTGCAGGGGATTTTATGATTGATATTTCGGATTGTGGGCATGAGGAGGAGATATGTGTAGCTATTAATGATGTTATCCAGTTGCAGCAGTTTATAGTAAACGAAAGAATTGAAATACCTATTGGAGGCATTCCTCATGAGGTGGTTCTTAGTGTGAATGGCACCTTGGAAAAGGAATCTGGTCCTGGTGACATAAAATCCATAATGACGGGGGACACTGGAGTTTATGTGAATGATGCTGTGAACATGACGAAGGCTCCGGTCCAAATTGATGCGGAGATTGATGAAGCGTTTGATTACTTGATGAGTAGAAGTTTAATTGAAGGAATGTCTGCTATGCTAGCGGGCAATGATGCTGTGGTACAGAGGAAAGAGGATCTGGGGGATGGTATTCCTTGGGAGGACTTTCCCACTGTTAGTGTCCTCCCTTCTATTGGGACGGATAACTATGCCATGGAGATTGATGCGAAGCAGGGAGGCAGTAAGTCTGATATGGGTAATCATTGCAACCAGGATTGGGGCCATGGTAATGGGAAGCTGGAAGTCACTGAGCAGGATTCAAAAGTTCGTTGGACTAAATCCAAGATCAAACAATGGAGAGCGACTAGTTCTACAGAAGGAGCCCTCAGTGCTAGAAGGTGGTGGCAACGCTTTCCGTTGTGGTCACTCCATCAGGAAGTAACTATGGATGTTTAATCTTTTGTTTTTTGCGTAGTTTGTTGATTGTAAAATGACTTAATGTTGTTTTAACTAACATACGAGTATCACACTTCAACTTATTCACAAAATCTTTAGAGACAAACGATCTAGTAGCACCCGAATCAATTAACACTTTTGCACTAGTGGCATTCACGAAAAGCGTACCTGCCACCACATCCGAGCTTTTCACTGCGTCGTTCATATTCATGTTGAAGGTCCGGGCATGAATTGGATATGCTGAAGCTTGATAACTTGGAGCTTGAAGTGCTGGAACTTGCTGAAGTAGAGGTGGACTTAAAATCTGAGTTGGAATCTGAGAAGTTACCATCTGATTCATTGGGGTAGAGGTAGTCAATCTCATCAAGTTGTTGTTTGGAATAGGCGATCTGCACTCTCTAGGCATACGTCCCACTTTACCACACTTGTAACAAGTCATATTCGATTTCGAATTCCGGCACTCATTAGCATAATGGCCCTTCGAGTTACACTTGAAACAAATTACTCCAGTTCAGAGACTTGGGTAAAGCTTTGAATTGCATTAAGCAGCTTGGGAACTACATTAGGAAGACTGGAATCCCTCACCCGGAGTTAAGGGAGGATGGCCAGATTATTCAAGAAATGGAAGAAGAGTCTGAGATAGCAGGGTTGTTAGACCACACCTTCTACAACACTGAGTTGAAGAGGAAGGCTCTGGTGGCAGCGAGGCGCAACTTAGATAACTTATAGAGGTTCATTGCCTTGATGGGTAAAGAAGTTCCTTTGGTTAAGGGGTCCCGTGATAGGGAATTCAGTGCCTCTGCTTGTGACTTAAGAGATATTGAGGAAGCGGAGCTTCATGATTTAACATGTCGTACTATCTAACTGAGGGACTACTTAATTGATTTAGGGATTCATTCACCAACGACTGAGCAACAACAGAGTCCTCTTCCTGGAGGGAAGGCTGCAAAATCTACTAAGGAATGGGGGATAGGGGGAACAGTGATACTCTTTCTAAAGGAGAGAATTTAGTTTCGTCAGGAGATGGCGCTATACCATGGGAAGAGCAAGGGTTTAAAAAAGCAAGGGAGCCAATACAGGGTAACATGCAGTACTTGGGGCCTCTGTTCGGGTTTGTTGGGGATGTGGGGCTCAAGGCTAGGAATGTTGATACTGAGCAAATGCAGAAGAACCACAAAGAGAATCAAGGTGGGGAAGGCATGAAGGAGGTCAAGGGGGCAAGCGTTCGCTGGACTATGGCCAGGATCAAGCAATGGCATTTTCGTAAGGGTGGTCAGTCATGATCTGGCAGGGCTGCTTAAATGCTTTGTTCAATGTTTGTTGATTGTAAAATGACTTAATGTTGTTTTGACTCTATTTGTCCGTCTGTTGATTCGCGGGGTATGCCCCTAGATTGTGTTTGCTATTCCTTTATGGTATAAAATTTTAATTAGCAAAAAAAAAAACAAACAATATCCGCTTTCACACACGCTCCGGTATGCCTCTTAGAACATATCTTGCACTCTGGAATTGAGGATCGGGGAAATCTTGGTTGATTGGGGTTCTGAGGAAGGGTTTCTGAGTTTCTGTTTCTGGACACATTTCATTTAAAATTTCTTCCCTGGTTCTGAAATCCGGGCTTTCTCTCCATTTGATTTGTTAACTTTCCTTGATCCTGATTCCTTTCTATTGCTTCCACTTTCCTCTTCAAGTTGCCCCTTTCCTTCTGATTCTGATCACTCTCACCTTCTATTATCATTGCCTTCTGAACCACATCTGCATATGTGTTTATCTCAAAAGCTGCAACTCTGCTTCTTAACCATGGCTTCAATCCCTATTGAAACCTCTTCGCTCTCTTCTCATCTGTATCCACGTAATCTCCTACAAACCTTGCTAATTCTGTAAACTTCTCATATTCATCAATACTCATATTCTCCTGCTTAAGATTAAAGAACTTTAACTCTATATGATTCTGGATATACCTAGGAAATTAATTCTCGAGAAAAATCCTTTTAAACCTATCCCACGGAATCACTTCCGTTGCTTCTAGGGCCTTAGCCGACTCCCACCAGTAGTTAGATTCACCTTTAAGAAAAAAGCTAGCAAACTCTACCTTCTGCTCATCACTAACCTTCACCAGTGCGAAGGCCTTCTCCATTTCCTTAAGCCATATCTGGGCTTCAACTGGATCTTTTGTTCCTTGAAAGTCTGGGGGTTTCACAGCCTGGAAAGATTTAAAAGTTACCGTTGGTTGAGCTGGTGGTTGCTGTCCTTGTTGCTGTTGTAACTGTTGATGTTGTTGCTGAAGTAACTGCTGCTGTGCCAACGTAGCCGTCTGCTGTTGCAAAAGTCCCAGAAGTTAGGCCATATCCATATTGCCTTGATTTCCTTGATTATCATCTCTATTCTGATCATCTTGATTCCTGTTTTGATTAGCTCTAGTATTACTCCTCCTTGGAGGCATCTTTCTGAATAATAAACAATCATCTATTTATCCACAAGCATACATCTATCCGCAACATGGCATAATATAGTCTAACAGTTCTAATATGGCATAAGTACGACCTAAAATTTAAACAATCTCACGTGGCCAAATAATACGATAAGGGAAAACGATAGTAATTAAACGATAACAATACCGTTGTCATCCATCGATAACCCAAAATCCGAAAGTTCAAAGTACCAACCAACATAAAGTACGAAATACCGGGAAACTGAAACTACGATAAAGTTTAGCAACACAAGTCTGATAATAAAATGGCTATACTATACGCCATCTCATAAACCCAAAGCATAAAACTAGTTATCCTGCAACTTGTTGATCACGCGCTGGAGCTCATCCACCATCATCTAAACCATCGTATGACTCTCCCAATCACTATGAGGTGCCATCTCACGAAGCCGCTCGTTAGCCATCCGGGTAAGTACCTGAAGCCTGGAGGTAAGGGTTCCGTCATGGTTCGCAAGTATGCCCTCATCATCATCATACAGCGCATCAATCCTCTTTTGAAGCTGAGTATTCTCACCACAAAGATGTTCACACTCCCTGAGCATTTCCTGGTAGACAGACAAGGGTACAGTAGCTGGAAGATCTGAAGGGGGTGGAACTGAAGGTCCAGGTGCCTGCTGTCGCTGCCAATAATATAATAATATATATATATATATAAAGCGTTAGATATAACTTAGAAACATACTACTTAAACACTCTCGATAATAGGGGTCAACCATTCCTATTCTTTTATAAATATCATACTATATACATTCTAAGTGTGTTTCTATTTTAATCCTAAGTGATTATAAAAATGTGATCTATCTTGTTACCTAAACCTATATTGTTCAGTGACTCAAACCTGTGGCTCTGATACCAAACCTGTGACGGCCCCAAATCCCTTAATTAGATTTAACTAAATAATGGTAAAGCATGCATATTAATTAATGACCATTACCAATCCCACGCCTAGATCGCCAACAGGTAAGAGTTTGAAACAATATAAAACAACTGAAAAACAAAACATGAGAGTCTTAGAGAGAGAAGCTCTTCCTTCTCACTAAAAACCCTAGCTAGCCGCCATTTTATTTTAGCATAGATCTATTCTCTTACACACATGAGGGCCTCTTCTGATGATCAGTAAAGTCCAAATCCACTTCATTTACTCCATATTCTCCTTCCTCTTTAACCTAAACACTAAATTTCTTATATATGTATATATTTATATTCGATTAGTAGTTTTTAATGGTGAGTCAAGATTCCAACTGTGATACTGAGTCTGGTCTGCCGGGGTATATGCAGGACATGGATGATGATGAGTTTAATGAGATGCTTGCTCGTAGAGAGGAGGAAGATTTCCCAATCTTGTCGGCGGCGCATTCGGTGGAGCCAAGCAACTCGGGGGACACTGGTAACAAGGTGATGAGGGCCTCTTCTGATGATGAGGAGGTTCACCATGAGGATTTTAGAGATGCTATGGAGAGGGTTACAATTAGTAGAGTAGCGACTGCAATGGCAACTACTAGCAAAAATGAAAGAGAGGAAATGATAAGATTACGCAATAAATTAGCGGAGGTTGAGGTGTTCCTAAAGTCCAAAGGATTGTCTATAGCGGAAATGGAAAAGGCAAACCTAACTGCTCAGGCTGAGTTTAATGTTGGGTTATGCAGCCCACTCAACATTATAACTGGCAGGGATGAATTTGGCATCCCTATCTTCCAGAAAGGAAAAGAGGAGAGAAAGAATACTGTGCAAACTACGCCCACTCTCAAGAGTATTCTTAAAAATGGGAATTTTAATTTGTCTAAAGGTGAGTCTTCAGGTGTAGTGAAGGATTCGTCGGAAGGGCTAGGACAGGATGAGGCCAACACTGAGAAGAAATCGTGGAGTTCGATGTTGAAAGAGGCCCCGGGTCCCCATAAGGGAATTAGCTTTGATTATGTGCCTCTTCCAGAGGGATCTAGCATAGTCCAACCTCCTGATGAGATTTTACAGAAAAGGAGCTGAGAAATTTAAATGTTGTGTTGTGGGGAAATTCACAAAGGGCACCCTACCATTTAGAAGAGTGAAAGTAATTGCTCAATTAATTTGGAAGAAAGGCTTGGTTTCTGTATCGCAGCGTAATGAATCTACTTATATTTTTAAGTTCAGCTCCTTAAATGATAAGAATGCTTCTCTATCTAAAGGGACTTGGTACTTTGATCAACGTCCCCTTGTGGTTACAGATTGGGGTTGTTCAGGTTCGGGTACTACGGTATCGACTATGCCTCTGTGGGTTAAATTTTCCAATCTACCAGACTGCTACTGGACTCAAGAGGGGCTGAGTCGAATAGCAAGTGTCATAGGTGTCCCACTTGGTGCTGATGCTCTAACTTCAGAGCTGGAAATTCTCCCCTTTGCAAAAATGTGTGTGCAGTATAAGATTGGTGACCCCCTTCCAGCAGTTATCCCTGCGGTGGATTACGATAAATCTAATATGGAAGTTAAGGTTTCGTACGTTAATAAGCCCTTAATTTGTGCCCATTGTAACTCTCTTGGGCATCTTATTGGTGCTTGCCCATCTGCACCGAGGGACTGGGCTCGAAATTCTGGGAAAACGGAACTCAAGCCAGAAATGAATTAAGAGAACCTAGAGACAAATCTTGGATCTACTAAGAAGGAGTCAGATAAGGGCAAATGTGTGCTTGTGGAAGATAGCAACTCTGGTGAACAAGCTGTTGAGGGTGTTTCTAGTTCGGGTGGCAGGGATGTAACTCTGACTCCTGTTGCAAAGCAAGGGCAGGATGACAACGCTGACTTAGTCACTAACCCTGTGGATGGGGAGGGTTGGACAGTAGTAAAAAACAAGCGCAAGCCAGTAAACTCCCCGGGTATCTCTACGGGTACTCCATCCCCTCAGGGGTTTAAGCATGTGGTAGTAGATGAAATAGCTAAGAAGCAAGGTGGAAAGAAAGGGAAGTCAAAGGGTGTCAAAAGAGCGAAGTGGGGGTCTGGGGGCCCTCCTTCGAAGTCTTAACTCAGTTTTTAATGACTGTTTTTTGTTCTTACAACGTTCGTGGGCTCAACAATAAGGTTGACTTTGTCAAGGATTTCATTTCTGCTAATAAAATATCCTTGATCAGTATTTTGGAAACTCATGTGTGAAAGGACGTTGCTAAGATTATCTCTAAGGAGATTAACCCGTGTTTCGAATGGTTGTTCAATTATGAGCACCATGCGGGTGGCCGTATTTGGCTTGGGTGGAACCCTGATTTTTGGAAGGTTACGGTGCTAGCCTCTAGTTCGCAGCACATCACGTGCTCAGTCCTTCTACTGCAGCAAAACATTAGCTTTGTTGTTTCCTTTGTGTATGGTTCGAATGATGACATTGAAAGGAGAATTCTTTGGTCCGATTTGTCTCAGGCCTCGAGGACTTTGTCAAATGATGCTTGGGTTATTTCTGGGGATCTTAATACCTGTCTTCGGGCAGAGGAGAAACTTGGAGGTAACACTCAATGGACCACGGATATGACTGACTTTAAAGATTTTGTGCATGCCTTAGGCATCACGGACCTCCGAAGTACTGGAAATGTGCTTACCTGGTGGGATTGCAACATTCACAATCCGAAATATAGAAAGTTGGATAGAGTTCTGGTAAATGCTGCCTGGCATAATGTGTTTCCTTCCTCCTACACTGACTTCTTACCTAGAGGGCTTTCAGACCATTGCCCTGCTCTGACTACCCTAGGTTTGGAGCGTCCCGTGGTCAAGAAACCTTTCCAGTTTTTCAACCATTTGATCAGTGATCAGAGATTCATTCCTTTGGTCCAGCAGGCTTGGGAGGATCAGGTATCTGGTGACCCATGGTTCGTTCTAACCTCAAAGTTAAAGAGAGTTAAGTTGGCAATTAAAGGGTTAAACACCTCGGTGGGAAATCTTCATCAGGTGGTGAATGACACTAGGCAGGAGCTGTTGAGATTTCAAAAAGGGCTCCCTCTTCGGCCATCCTTGGCTCAGTTTGAGGAGGAAAAGAGATTGATTGATGCCTTCACAAAAGCTCTGCATTTGGAGGAATGTTTCCTTAAGCAAAAGTCGAGGGTTAACTGGCTTAAGAATGGGGACAACAATAACAAATTCTTTTTCAATGCCTGTAGAGGAAGGTGGAATGTGAATAAGGTGGTGTCTCTTACTGACTTGAATGGTGATCATGTAACATCTCATGAGGGGATGGCTTCTATAGCGGTGGACTACTACAAAAACTTGCTTGGCCAACAAAGTGAGGTTCGCCAACTCCCTGCGGATTTGCACATTCCTAAGCTTAGTGAAAATCAGGCTTGCTTGATTGATCGACCGTTCACGGAGGCTGATGTGTTTACCACTTTAAAAAAGATGGGCAAAAACAAAAGCCCTGGTCCAGATGGTTTCTCAGTGGAGTTCTATTTGGCCACCTGGCACATTGTGGGACCTGATGTCACAAGAGGTATTCTGTATTTCTTTGATTCCCTTGTTATGCCTAAGATTATTAATGCTGCTTCTATTTGCTTGGTTCCAAAGCACCAAAACCCATCCCAGATGCAACACTTTCGACCAATTTCTTGTTGCAATGTGCTGTATAAGTGTATCTCTAAGATGATTGCGGCTAGACTCAAGGGGGTCATACCCAGTTTGATCTCTCCAAACCAGTCTGCTTTTGTGGCCAAAAGGTCCATTGGTGATAACATTTTCCTGGCTCAAGCCCTCTGCAAAGGTTACAACCAGAATTCTGGCCAGGCTCGATGTGCAATCAAACTTGACATCCACAAGGCCTTTGACTCTTTGAATTGGAGTTTTATATTCCAAGTTCTTCACAAAATGGGTTTCCCTCAAAGGTTTTTTGATTGGGTTAAGGTGTGCATCACCTCCACGATGTTCTCTGTAAAGTTAAATGGTAGTTTGGAGGGATTCTTCAAGGGCAAATCGGGCTTAAGACAGGGAGACCCCATCTCTCCCTATCTTTTTGTGATGGCCATGGAAGTATATACAGCTTGTCTGAACAACTCTATTGGTGGTTCTGATTTTAAATTCCACTGGCGAACAAAGAAAGTCAACCTGCACCATATTATCTTTGCTGATGACGTTTTCCTATTCAGTCATGGTGATGAATCTTCAGTTGCTACTCTTATGGAGGGGGTTTCTATGTTCTCCAACTGTTCTAACCTGGTTCCAAGTATTGATAAGTCAGTTTGCTTTTTTGCGAATGTCAGAGATAATGTGGTGGACAATATCCTTCGGTCTACTGGCTTTCAAAGAGGCTCCTTTCCTATCACTTACCTAGGGCTGCCTCTCATTACTGGTGTTGTGCCCAAAATATCCATGGGCTAGATTTAGGCCCATTAGGCTTAAGGATCCAATCCGTATGAGTAATATGGGTTATGATTGAGGTCCCTTAAGTTAAATGGGGCTAAATAGCATGTGAAATGGATCTAAACAGGTTCAGGTTCCCGAAGAGACAGGTTCCCGAAAGACAGCTTCCTGTAGACAGCTTCCCGAGAAACAGGTTCCTGCAGACAGGTTCCTGAGAGACAGCTTCCTGTACGAGAACAGATTTATTCCAGCAGAATTCTAGTATGATTAAGCCTCCTATTCTTTAGGAGCAAGTCATGAACATCAACTCCTTATTGGAATGTATTCCTTGGGCGCAGATGATCCTTGAATACATCTAATAGGACGAGAACTTGTAAACATACTCCTAGTCGGACTAGAACTTGAGTTCTATTCGACTTAGGTCGCCTATTCGTGGCTGAAATCTGGAGAAAAGGAGTTCCCCACGAATTAGGAACCTAGTTTATTGCCGCCTAACCAGACTTCTAGTCTAAAAAGAACTACGTGAACTTGATCCCTATATAAGCAAGGGTACGTAGGCACCTTGAGAACATGTTTTTTTTACAAGCCTCGCAATACACCTACGAGATTCTTGAGAACACACGACACAAGCCTCAAGGGAACTCGCGAGATTCTTGTAAACGCTCTCGAGCTCAGTTCAACCCCCACAAAAAACCTCCATTCTCCATAGATTAGTTGATCGTTAGCCTTTACAACTCACCATAAACCTCTCAAAAGTTGTTACGAAATCCACTCATCAACATTGGCGCTAGAAGGAGGGGAAAGTTATCATCTTAAGAGTGGAAAGATGGCAGGCAGTTCTGATAGCGAAGCAACACAATCTGTAGAGAAAGATCAAACCCCGAAAACGAAGAAGATTACTCCTGCTGACGTCCTAGAGCATCTAAAGTCGATTGAAGAAAGGCTTACAACCCTCGAACAAATAACACCGAAGAAGAAGAAGAAGTCGAAGTTAGCAACTGGTAAGAAGGGTAAAAAAGCTAAGATTAATCCCAAGCAGTTAGGCGTCGATGAAGAAGAACGTGAAGAAAAGGCTGAGGAGGAGATCGAAGACCCAAAGAAAGATATTGAAGGTGAAGAAGATGGTGAAACGAAGGATAAACAACCTCCTGTTAAGGAACCTTCCATCGAGATAATTAAAGATGACTCAAGTTCAGTCGAGACCACGAACGATTCGTGTATAGCAGATTCACAGGAAGCCGATGATAAAGATAAGGAAGCAAAGGACGGTGGAGCTAGTGATTTGAATGCTGAAGACATCAAGAAGATTCTAGTGAAACTCAAGGAAGAAAAGCAGTCAATAACAGGTGCGATGACCTCATCTCCATTCACCAAGAAGGTTAGAAAATCCCCGTTACCTAAATCCTATCGTATGTCAAACGAGTTTAAATTTGATGGCACTACGGATCCTGTGGAGTATCTGGGTCGTTTCAATACCGAGATGGAAGTTTATCAAGTTAACGAGCCAACAAGGTGTAGATTACTGGGTGCAACCCTTCATGGTGGAGCTCATCAGTGGTTCAAGAGGTTACCATCAGATTCTATAGATTCCTGGGAAAATATGGGGAAACTCTTTGTTACTCAGTTTAGAGCTTCCGTCGCTTTTGCACCCCCAACCAATACCTTGGCCAACATCAAACAGAGAGCAGATGAGACCTTGACAGAGTACCTCAAACGTTTTAATGCAGAGGTTCCCAGAATTAAGAAAGCTCCTGACGAGGTCATTATGAGCTTCCTGATTGCTGGAGTTAGAGCTGGTTCAGACTTCTGGAAGGAGTTACAAGTACGTGAACCTGGTACACTGGCTGATTTCTACAAACAAGCTGAATTATATAAGTGTGTAGAAGAATCCTTGTTGAAGTTGAGAGAAACAGAAGATTTTGGAGATGAAGCTAGTCATAAAGGAAGCAAGCGAGAGAGGTCTCCAAGCCCGCAAGCATATGTTATTGGAGATCGAGCTTCCTCCAAAAGAAGTAAAGCAAAATTGAAGACAAAGTGCGACAATTATACCTCTTTGGTCGCTCCAGTAGACCACATCTTCACGGTTTATGGGAAAAAAGGAATATTTGTGAAGCCTACACCTTTACCTGTAGGAGCAAGGAAAAATCTGAAGAAATATTGTGACTTCCATGAGGATAATTGCCATGATACTTCTGAATGTAGAGCACTGAAAGACCAAATTGAGGAATTGATTAAAGCCGGGAAGCTCGCGGAATGGATAGCTCGAGGGGACCAGTAGCTGAAAGTTTGAGAGCTTCCTTAAAGTATAGTTGAGAGACCTTTATTTATATATGTATTTCCTTCTTAGAACTGGGGGGTAGTGCATGTATACCTTCCCAGCAAGCAAACCTATTTCTTTCGAGTAGTTTTCAACGAAATTATGAGTAGTTCTTTTCCTTGTATTACGTCATACATGAGCTTATATTTAGCTTGTAAAACAAGGAACATACCTCATTCAATTCAGTGACCTGCGAGAAATACTTCACAAGTAATCTCTTTAAGTATCTCTTGTTTCTTACAATGAGTTAGCTCGCGTAAGCTTAGAGGTACTGTATTGGGATATTTGTATAGAGGTTCATTCTCAGCATGTTTCGTAAGAAGATAAAGAAAAAAGGAGAAGACATGTTAAATCTACAAGCAAGAATGATGTGAAGAGGTTATAGTATTTATTCGAGCGTTAAAGAAAATTCGACATAGTTGAAGATTTTGATGAAGAGTATCTACAAGAATATGATATAAGCATCTTGAAGAAAACACACAGTACTCAACTTCATGGATGAATATTCAACGACTTATTAGAAATTATCGAAGAATTGTGAAGCTTCTTGGAGTTAGTTCTTCATCAAAGACAAGCTTCCCTGAAGAACTGGGGGGTAGTACAATTACTATAGCACATGGTACTTTGAAAGTTGAGGATTTCAAAGTTTTGAGAATTCAGACCAGGAACCTCACCACCAGGTCCAGGAAGCTCGCGATTTGATTCAGGAACCTCACGGCTAGGATGCAGTTTAGAAACCTCATAGCTCATATTTGATTCAGGAACCTTGAAGATTGATTTGGTTTAGTATCTATAAGAGCAGCATGTTTGCATCATGAACACGTCAATGAGTTTTCGAATCTTAACGGAGGCTTCCACTTCACATCTGATCAGTCTACAGAAAGATCCAGGTGATACCTCTTCTTGTATGCTTACATATTCGTAGAAAACCTCCCAGGTACGCGCAACAAACTCTTACTATACATAAATCATGCTTAAACATCTATGCTAGTATGGTCTTATATGTGATAAAGCTATGATTATGTCTTGATTATGTTTCTTGATGTTAGAATGCACATGTACCTAACAGATTGTAGGTTTCCTTGTTATTTACCTGCACCTCACAGGTCCCTTGATATTTACCTAAAGCTTACAGGTTCCATGTATTTACCTTTAGTTAACAGGTTCTATGTTTCTCACCTGAAGCTCATAGGTAGTAGCTTCCAGGTCTAGTTGTATTTATTTGTGTCTAGTAGATTACTTGTTATTTTCTTGTAACTGACATTTGCAGGTTCATTGATATTTACCTGAAGCTTGTATGTCACAGCTTCCAGGTTCATTGACACTTGTTAGAAACCAATTGTTGATAGTTTCTGATTAGCAGCTTCCTGCATGAAGTTCCCAGCTAGCCGATACCTGAATAGAGGAAACTGTACTTACAGCAAGAGCTCCATGCCTTTAGAGGATTAATCTAGTGCCCTTCTGGATTCTCTTTGTGCTCCATTCAAGGATTCACTTAGAGCCTATAAGGATTCACTAGGTTCCCCGAGAATTTTTCATCTATTCACCTAGTGCCCTTAAGGATTCTATTTGCCCGTATAGGTTCACTTAGAGCCCAAAAGGATTCACTTGGTGCTTCATGCATCCACGCGCATTTCTTTAGTATCTTAATGGATTCTCTTTGCACCATTTTAGGGATTCATTTGGTGCCCAATTGGTTTTGATTTTTGACCTTAGCAGAGGTTCATAAAAACAACCAGTTGGATTCACCTTATGCCCTTACAAGGATTTGCATAGAGCCCAGAAAGATTCACTTTGAAAGCCCTGTCAGCTGCAGGCACTCGATAGCCAAAAAAGACTTGCAAGCACGAAAGATCCACATCGAAAAGCCCTATGAATCGTAGGCACGCATTCAAAAGTCCCATAAGCATGTGGGCACCTAGTTAAGGGTTTTGGAAACCTGAGCATGGGGAACCTAACCTAGAGTTCTCTTGTATTTGAAAAGCCTTCAAAGGGATTCACTTAGTGCCCTTATGGATTCACTTGGTGCCCCTAGAATTTGAAATGATTCATCATGTGCCCTATAGATTCTCTCTGTGCCCTCTTTAGGATTCACTTAGAGCCTATAAGGATTCACTTGATGCCACAAAGGAATTCACTTAGTGCCCAACCGGATTCTCTTCGTGCTGTTGCCATGATTCACATAGAGCCCGGATGGATTCACTTTGTGCTCCCTAAAGCCAAAAGGATTCATTTGATGCCCAGTCGAATTCTTCAAGTGCCCTTCTCAGGATTCACTTAAAGCTCAACTGGTTTCGTCTTATGCCCTACTAAGGATTCACTTAGCGCCCAATTGAATTCTCTAAGTGCCCTTTTCAGGATTCACCTAGAGCTCAATTGGATTCGCCTTGTGCCCTCATCAAAGTGATACAAAGATGAATACTCTCATTTTATAAAGCTTGTATATGATCGAAACAGGTATCGTACTACTAACAGGTTCTTGATAAAATAGCTTGCAGCATCCTTGATGATCATCAGAAGCTTCCAGTCAATAGGTGAAACAAGCAGTTTTCAGTCAACCGCTTCAACAAGCTATAGGAGGTTCACGCGTCATGACGGCTCGGGGGGTAGCTCAATTCCCCTATGTCTTACTTCTGTGAGCTTACACACAGAAGAGCTTCCATTTTCCAGGTTCAGTAACGGAACCTCAATACAAACAAGCACGATGAAGCATAGATAAGTTCTAACTTTATGCCTTTATACCTTAACTATCATGCACATTTCCTGTTAATGAGAGCTTATATTTCTATAATGATTAGATACATATAGCGTTTAATGTGCATACTGCATGATCTTTAGAAATGAAATTTATGTGAACTTATGCTTAGGATGTTGTCATGCCCTATAGGTTTACAGTTTACACAAGATATATGCTTAGCTTATGATCTCGAACTTGTTAGTTGAATTAGTCAAGTAGATAATTGATATGCCACTTGAGAAGGTAGGAACATATATATTGTAGATAATCATTCATACTTGCATACATGCATCACTTATATGTGAACTCTTCAGCTCGTATTACTAATCCACTTTTTCTAGTTTTCTTAGTATTGTGCCCAAAATCACCATGGGCTAGATTTAGACCTATCAAGTCGTAGGTTCCAACCAACAAGTATTGTATGAGCCAGGAGACAAATTGTATCCAGTACTAAATATGAAGGTCAGACATGAAGAAATGAGCATTAGACAAAGAGATTATTAAGAGTTGACAAGCATCAAGAGGTTCCTCAAGAACCAGAAGCTGAGTAGATTACAAGAAGACCAGGTTCCTCCCCGTAGAAGAGCCCGAATTAGCCTAGCAACAGCAATGAGAACAACAAGAAGTACATGGGAACTACAGAAACGCTCCCGAGACTAACAAATTTGTTATTTGTGCAGGTACAGTTTCCTGTAGAGAGGTTCCTGAGAACCAGATTTCGAGACATAGGTTCCTGAGCACCAGGTTCCTGAGCATAGATAGCAGAAAGATCTAGAAGCCAGCCAGATAGATGCCGACTTATTATTGGAGAGTACTCCTAGGACGCAGCTGATCCTAGATTACCTCTAATAGACAGCATGCACAAGACAGTCAGATGAAAAGCAGCTTATCAGATAAAGCAACCTCTCGAGCAATTAAGTTATGATTTTCAAGGTTAACCTCGTGCCCTTTTAAGGATTCATCTAGTGCCCTATTGGATTCGTTTTGTGCCCTCAGCATAGGTTCACATAACGCCCAATTAGGTTCACTTTATGCCCTTATTTGGATTCACTTGGTTCCCTTAACAATCTTGAGGTTCACTCAGTGCCCAATTAGATTCGCTTTGTGCCCTTGTTAAAGGATTCACTCAGCGCCTAATTGGATTCATTTTGTGCCCTTGTCACGATTCAAACAAGAAGACAAAGACCCGCATGGTTCCCTCAGAAGAAACATGGGAGCACTGAAGGGATTGGACCTTAAAATATCAAGCTATTTAGGTTCCTCTTGCATCCTATGACTTCGAGGAACCGGGGGGTACTTGTTGTGCCCAAAATATCCATGGGCTAGATTTAGGCCCATTAGGCTTAAGGATCCAATCCGTATGAGTAATATGGGTTATGATTGAGGTCCCTTAAGTTAAATGGGGCTAAATAGCATGTGAAATGGATCTAAACAGGTTCAGGTTCCCGAAGAGACAGGTTCCCGAAAGACAGCTTCCTGTAGACAGCTTCCCGAGAAACAGGTTCCTGCAGACAGGTTCCTGAGAGACAGCTTCCTGTACGAGAACAGATTTATTCCAGCAGAATTCTAGTATGATTAAGCCTCCTATTCTTTAGGAGCAAGTCATGAACATCAACTCCTTATTGGAATGTATTCCTTGGGCGCAGATGATCCTTGAATACATCTAATAGGACGAGAACTTGTAAACATATTCCTAGTCGGACTAGAACTTGAGTTCTATTCGACTTAGGTCGCCTATTCGTGGCTGAAATCTGGAGAAAAGGAGTTCCCCACGAATTAGGAACCTAGTTTATTGCCGCCTAACCAGACTTCTAGTCTAAAAAGAACTACGTGAACTTGATCCCTATATAAGCAAGGGTACGTAGGCACCTTGAGAACATGTTTTTTTTACAAGCCTCGCAATACACCTACGAGATTCTTGAGAACACACGACACAAGCCTCAAGGGAACTCGCGAGATTCTTGTAAACGCTCTCGAGCTCAGTTCAACCCCCACAAAAAACCTCCATTCTCCATAGATTAGTTGATCGTTAGCCTTTACAACTCACCATAAACCTCTCAAAAGTTGTTACGAAATCCACTCATCAACAACTGGTAAACTAAATAGCAGGGACTGCTCATCCTTGGTGGCGAAGCTTTGCAAGAGGGTGGAATCGTGGATGGTGAGATTTCTCAATTTTGCAGGCCGCTTGATGCTGATTAAAGCGATCATGGCTAGTATTGTTGGCTACTGGAGCATGTATATATTTCTTCCAAAAGCTATCTTAAAGAAGATCAACAGTTTGTTCTTTAAATTCCTTTGGGGAGGATTCTACAAAGAATCGGGAAGATGTCACTACAAAGTTGGCTGGGAAGATTGTTGCAAACCAAAAAGTGAGGGGGGGGTTGGGGATTAAAAATCTCTTCGAATGGAACCAGGCAGCTGTGTTACATCAGCTCTGGCGCCTGCTCCAACCCTCGCCTGACTCTCTTTGGATTTCTTGGTTTCATAAGGTGCTGATTCATGATAAAGGTTTCTGGACTGCAAAGATGCCGTACAGGTGTAGTTGGATTGCAAGGAAAATTTTTAATGCTAGGCATCAGGCAATGAACTTTCTCAGCTTTGAAGTTGGAGTAAACTCTAATTTCCTTTTTTGGCATGATCCATGGGCAAATAAAAGGCCCCTGGCTCTTGTCTCTCCTTCTATGATCTCTACGGCTGAATCATCTAGCATAGTTAGTATTGGGACGTACCTTAGCAATGGGGTATGGCATCTCCCTCAATCGAATCACATGGATGTCATTGAAGTTAGGAACAGGGCTAGTATGGTTCATCTCCATGACAGGGATTGCATCACTTGGGATGGTCTCCAACCCAAACTTGTCAAGCTGGCATCTATATGGGCCTCTATCCGTGACTTAGGCCAATCTGCTGATTGGAGCGATCTAGTATGGAATTCTCTCAACATCCCAAAGTGCTCCTTTGTTACTTGGCTTGCTGTGAAGAATAGACTGCTCACTAAAGAGCGTATGGTCATTTTTGGCATGAATGTAGATCCTGTGTGCACTCTTTGTGGAACAGCTGTGGAGTCGATTAGCCACCTGCTCACTACTTGTCCTTTTTCTTCCCTAGTTATGAGAGTTATTCCCTTTCCACTTCATATGGATTGGGCTTACTGGTAGCGGGGTGACTTCTTTAATTGTCCTCTTAATGCAAAGCTTAAGGCCATTGCTGGTACTTATCTGACGACATGCGTTTACAGTTTGTGGAAGGAGAGAAATTTCAGATGCCATAACACTGGCCCAGGACATCCCTCTACTGTGCTCATTTCGAATGTTAAAGTCATTGTGAAGGAAAAACTTTCTACGAGTTCTTCCTTTAAAAATTGGGCCCGAGAAGACCCATCCCTTGTTCTTATGCTGTTCTAGTTCATTTGCTTGATGTTGTTTCTTCCAGGTCTTGTGGACCATGGTTAGTTGTCTGCTACTTTATCTAGTTAATCGATGTTTTCCTTGTTGTTCTGATAGGCAGATGCATTATTTTCGCGGGGTATGCCCCTAGAGTTGTAATCATTTTCCTTCAGTATCAAAGAGATTAACTAGATAAAACTACAAATTTAAAACATTTTTATTATTACAAGCAACGGTTCCGAACCGAACCGAACCGGAACCTGCGGAACCGGGAACCGAATTTCAGAAATTTTGAGAACCGAACTGGAACCATTTATGTAGTAGAACCGAACCGGGAACCGAATCATAAATTACGGTTCAGTTCAGGTCAGAACCGAAAGAACCGTCCAAACAACAATTTCCATACTAAAATTTAAAATTTGAAATTTGAAAAGAAAATGAACATACTATTTCATCCAAAGGCCAAACAACAAATGTCTACTATAGCAAAACGTATAAACGTATAAAAAGAATACTTGATTCTCTGTTATATATAGTATAAAATATATATTTTTTATTTGTATGTATATATATACGGTTCGGTTCGGTTCTTACGGTTTTTCTTGGAAGAGAACCGGAACCGAACCGGGAACCAAAATTATATAAAAATTAGAACCGAACCGGAACTAAATTACAAAATTATAGAACCAGAACCAGATTTTTTCCCCGGTTCGATTCGGTTCCCGGTTCCGAACCTGGAAATGCTCACTCCTAGTCTTCGGTATATCATCTGGCTTGATTTTCAACTGGTGATATCCTGACCATAGATCTATCTTCGAAAAACATGTTGCTCCTTTCAACTGGTCAAACAAATCATCGATTCGCGGTAACAGGTATCTATTCTTGATCGTCAACTTATTCAACTCTCGATAATCAATACACAGTCTCATACTTCCATCTTTCTTCTTTACAAACAATACTGGCGCTCCCCAGGGTGATACACTTGGTCTTATAACTCCTTTGTTTAGTAAATCTTTTTTTTTTGCTAATTAAAAAATTTATACCAAAGGAAACAACTAGTACATAACTAGGGGCATACCCCGCGAGACAACATCCAAGCTACAACTACAATACAACATGATACAAAGAATAAGAAGGTAAACCCTACTCAACATCTCGGATGTACCTAACCTATTCTTTTACATGATAAATAAGATGATGGTCGGGTCTTTACGAACCCAAACCTTAAACAAGCTACATGAGAACAGTTTCTCGCGCACCATACGCCTTATCTCACTGCTGACCACTGAGGATGGATGGCCAGGCCCGGGGTTGTGCATGCGGTAGTTACGCTCCTTCCAGACATGGTAGATAGCTGTGCTAAAAAATAGTTGAGCAATTAATTCCTCCTTTGCCCCCAGCTGTGTAGTAACGCAATTGCCTAACTGACAGTTGGACCAGTTCCGCGTGAAACGCAATGGCATAGACCTGCTAATAAGATCAAAGAATGGGCAAGCAGTGAAAATGTGGCTAACCGATTCATCATCCACCCCACACAAGACACATTTTGGGTCAACCTGCATTCCGAACATAAGCATTCTATCCTTCGTGAGAAGCCTGTTCTTTATGGCTAACCATGTGATGAATGAGCATTTCGGGATATTGAATTTCCCCCAGACCATGTTCAACCACTGGACATGAGTTCCAGTTTCCCGCATGGAGGACCAAATAGTAGTTAATTTGACATTCTTTGCTAACATTCCATCCCACGTAATGGAATCAGACTTATGAATTTGAATTTGTTGCACCACCCGTCTAATTTCAATCACATCATTATGGTTCGAAGATGGCAGGTCCCAAATCCCATTTCGGAGGTAGACATTGATACTGACTGCACTCGTGGACTCAACTGTAGATATAATGGATGGGGAGATATCCAGAAGAGGCTTCTTATGGACCCAGGGATCATGCCAGAAGAGAAAATCAGAGTTTTCTCCTATGTTATAGTGTAAATGCTGAAGAGCTCGCGACCTCGCCTTGAATAATTTCCTTACAATCCAACATGAGCGATATGGCATTGAGGAAGTCCAGAATTCCTTCTTTGCCAGCAAGGCTTTATGGAACCATGCTATCCAAAGAGAGGTAGAGGTGGGCTGTAAGATACGCCACAGCTGATATAGAATGGCAGCTTCATTCCATTCAAAAAGATTTCGAATGCCAAGACCGCCTTCCGCTTTCGGTTTACAGCACTCCTCCCATCCTACTTTATACTGACATTTCCCATCCGGCTTGTAGAAACCTCCCCAAAGAAACTTGAATAATAGAGCATTAATCTTTTTAAGAATTCCTTTCGGAAGGAAAAGAAACATACTCCAATATCCCACAATACTGACCAGTATAGCTTTGATCAGTTGGAGACGGCCTGCAAAATTAAGAAATCTAGTTGTCCACAGCTCCACTTTGCTGCATAATCTACTGATCAGAGTCTGGCAGTCATTCTTGTTGAGCTTGCCCGTAATGAGAGGAAGCCCCAGGTAGGTGATAGGCATATGACCTCTTTGGAACCCTGAGTGAGAAAGAATAGCATCAACCACATCCTGTCTAACATTGGCAAAGAAGCAAGTAGTCTTGGAAATGTTTGGCTTTAGGTTCGAACAGCTTGAGAAGAGCTTGATCCCATCTAGCATAGCTGAGACTGACTTAAGATCACCATGACTAAACAGGAACACATCATCAGCAAAAATAATGTGATTCAGTTTTACTTCCTTTGTTCTCCAATGGAATTTGAAATTTGGATCTCTGGTCATCTTATCCAGACAGGCTGAGAGAGCCTCCATGGCAATCACAAATAGATAAGGGGATAGGGGATCCCCCTGCCTCAGGCCAGACTACCCTTTGAAAAAACCTTCCAAACTGCCAGTCAACTTTACAGAAAACATTGTGAAAGTGATACATTTCTCCAGCCACTTGATGTACTGATTGGGAAACCGCATTTTTTCCATGATTTTAAACAGGAGTTTCCAGTTTAGTGAGTCAAAAGCCTTATGTATGTCCAGCTTTATAGCACATCGGGGCTGACCTGAGTTGCCATTATAATCCTTGCATAAAGCTTGAGCAAGGAAAATATTGTCACCAATGGATCTCCTAGCTACAAAAGCAGACTGTACAGGAGAAATGATGGAGGGAAGGACAGCTTTGAGCCTCTTGGCCAACATAGAAGAAATGCATTTATACAGTACATTACAACAAGAGATGGGCCTAAAGTGTTGCATTTCAGAGGGGTTAGCCTGTTTAGGAACTAAACATATGGAAGCAGCATTTATTACTCTAGGCAAGTGCAGGGTATTAAAGAAATACATGATACCTTTAGTCACATCGTTTCCTACCAAATGCCAAACAGCCAAGTAAAATTCAACTGTGAACCCGTCTGGCCCAGGGCTCTTGTTCTTAGCCATTCTTTTTAGGGTGCTCAGCACTTCACTTTCAGAAAAAGGGGCAGCCATAAGATTAACCTGGGAATCAGAGAGAGAGGGAAGAGGGATGTCATTAGGAAAATCTGCCACCTCAGATGTTTTTCCCAAAATATTTTTATAGAAATCCGTGGCCACTTTAGCCATATCAGCATGTGAAGAGTGTGAAACCCCCTCCGAGTCCCGAAGAGAAGTAATCTTGTTAGTGTTCCAGTTCCCTCTGCAAGAGTTATAGAAAAACTTACTGTTGCCATCTCCAAGTTTTAACCACTGAATTCTGGATTTCTGCTTTAAAAACTGTTCCTCTAGCCTTAAAGCTGCTGTATAGTTCTCAATAAAATCCTTTTCTTCTTCAAAGTATGCAGCAGTGGGGTTAGCAGGCATTGTATCCTGGAACTGAGATAGAGCATCCCGAGACAGGATCACCAGTTGGTGAATGTCCCCCATCTTTCTGTTAAGGTCCTTAAGAGCCACCTTTACATTCTTGAGCTTCGAGGTTAAAATAAACCAAGGATTTCCTTCTACCTCTAAAGACCATGCTTTCGCCACTGAGTCCAAAAAGTCTGGATTATCAATGAGGTGATTAAAAAATTGAAAAGGCTTCGCTCCAGAGGAGAAACTAGTACCAAGTGAAGTAATAGCAGGGCAATGATCAGATAATCCCCGAGAGATGAACTCCACCGTGGAGCAAGGGAACACTGAATGCCAGTCAGGATTTACTAACACTCGATCCAACTTTCTGAACTTTGGCTGAGAAATATTGCTATCCCACCATGTGAAGAAGTGGCCTGAATACCGAAGATCAGTGAGCCCATTGGCAAGCAAAAACTGTTTAAACTCCTCCATTCCAGTAGTCCAGTCTAAAACTCCTCATTGTTTTTCATCAACGCTAATCCAAGAGTTGAAGTCACCACATAAAGCCCAGGCTGTAGCATTCAAACCATGCGCTATTCCTGCCAAATCAGACCATAGAGGTCTACGGTCAATCGTATCATTAAGACCGTACACAAAGGAGATAACAAAGCTTGTGTTGCTCTCAATAAGGGTGACAGAGCATGTGATATGCTGAGAAGAAGAAGCAATAACCAAAATATTCCATATAGAGGGGTTCCACCCCAGCCATATACGGCCTCCCGGATGATGATCATAATTAAAACACCACTGAAACCGTGGATTTATGGTCCGAGAGATAATCCTAGCAACGTCAGTTTGGACATGAGTTTCCAATAGACCTACCAGGGACAATTTGTTTTTTGAGATAAAGTCCCTGATAAAACCAACTTTATTATTGAGGCCTCTAACGTTGTAGGAACAAAAAATAGTCATATAAGATTTATGACCTAGAGGAAGGGGTACGACCCCCTACCTCCTCTTTTTACTTTCTTGTATGGCTTAGGAGTTCTAGAGCCATGCTTCATTGCCACCTCATCAACCACAATATTCTGAAACTGCTGAAGAGTGGTGACATCCGGAGATATACTTGGCGATGTCACTGGCTTCCTCTTTGAGCAAACCTCCGTCCACCCCTTATCTACTTCCTCTTCTGTAACATCTACCTGGTGGTTAAGGGTTTGCTCATCCCCATCTGCTCCCCTCATGTGACTGTCCTCCTCCTCTAAAGCCCCTTCCTTTTGCTCGACCACCACTTTTTGTTGTTGAACTTCATTGCCCTTACCAATTTGGTCCACTTTATCCTTTCCTTTGCCATTTTGGCCAGTTGAATCCCCTTTTGTATGGATTGAGCCCCCTGCCGCCCATTCCCTAGAAGCCACCGGGCAAACACTAATGGTGTGGCCAAGTGATTTACAGTGGTTGCACACCATTGGCTTATTAATGTATGTGACTTTAACCTCTACTATAGAACCATCCAGGTCCACCACTTTGAGGGTTGGTGGTAATGGATCCCCTACTTCATACTGCACACACATTTTAGCAAATGGCAGGATTTCTAGCTCAGATGTAAGGGCATCTGCCCCTAGGGGCTTGCCAATGGCACTAGCAACACGGCCCAGACCCTCCTGCGTCCAGTAACAATCTGGTAGATTGGCCAGCTTAACCCATAACAGCATTGAGGTAACAGGTTCTGAGCGCACAGTGAAACCCCAATCAGTTAGGACCAAAGGCCTTTTATCAAAGTACCACGTACCTTTGCTTAGAACCGCATTTTTTTCATTGGAAGAGTTGAACCTAAAAACATATGTAGACTCATTACGCTGAGAGACCATGGTGAGGCCTCTCCTCCAAGCTGAAAAAGCCACCTCCTTAACTCTCTTAAACGGTAAAGTGCCTTTGGTAAATTGACCCACAATGCAACATTTGAATTTTTCCGCACCTTTCTTGAGGACATCCTCTGGGTGGGATACAACATCTGATCCTTCAGTTGGAGGCACGTAATCAAATTTCACTTCCTTGAAAGGGCCCGGGGCCGCTCTTAAAACTGAAGACCAGGATTTAGTTCCTTTTGACCCCATTTCAGTCTTCTCATTCTTCTCCCCATTTTTGGTGTTCTCATTGCTTACTTTGTCTGCAACAGGTTCCTGTTTACTCTTCGAGCTTTCACCCCTTTCCAAACCCCCAGATGGAGCATTCTTTAGGATTCCTTTAACCACTCCCGCCCCCTTCTCATTGGCAGCCATGCTCTTAGGTATTTCCTTGCTAGAAAAAATGGGAAGACCCATCTCATCTCTACCATCAATGAAACGCACTGGGCTAACTAACCCTGCATTAAATCTCTCCTTATCCTTCAAGATTTCTTTTTCAACTTCACTCACCGAAAAACCCTTCTTGGCAAGAAAGCTATGGATATCCATCATTTGGTTGCGGAGCTTTATAAGATCCTCTCTTTCATACTTGTTGTTCGCAGCCACACCCTTTGCTACCATGTGAATCGTTTCTCTCTCTACCGCATCTCTAGCGGTCTCATAAGAAGCTTCATCCTCATCCGAGGGAGTCTCACATATCTTCTCAGCTGAGGCACCTCCCTCTAGGGTTAGTAGGCACTACTAAAGCTGGAAAGTCCTCCACTTCTCTTCGTGCGAGCATTTCCTGAAACTTATCATCCTCCATATCGTGCATATAGCCAGGCAAGCCAGATTCGGAGTCACAATGCGAATCTTGACTCACCATGGGAGAACTGACCGAAAAAGAAATAAAATAAGTATAAGAAATATAGTGTTTAGGTTTGGGGAACAAGGGAAGGTGGAAGAAATGAAGGGAATATGGAATTTATGATGAGGAAAAGGTGTAAGAGATTAGATATGGAGATATTAAAATGGCGGCTGGCTAGGGTTAGGGGTTAGAAAGAAGGAGGAGCTTCTCTCTCTAGGACTCTCATTTTTGTATACTTTTTGTTTAGTAAATCTTGAAGTTGACTGGAGAGTTCTTTCATTTCAGATGGTGCCATTCTGTATGGAGCTTTAGAAATAGGTTCAGTTCTTGGCGCTAAATCAATCGTAAACTCAATCTGACGATCTGGAGGTAATCCGGGTAGTTCTTCGGGAAATACATCTGGAAATTCATTAACTACGGGAATATCCTCTAATTTCACTCCTTCTCGACTCTTGTCTATCACATAAGCAAGATAAGCCTCACGTCCTTTTCTTAACAATTTCTTGGTTTGCATCATGGTAAGAAATGTACTAGCTTGCCTACGCCCCTTAAAGATAACTCTATCGCCTTCTGGAGATCTCAACGTAACTCTCTTACTCTTACAATCGATATGCGAATCATACTCGGAAAGCCAATCCATTCCTAAAATTATGTCAAAATCTCCTAATTGAAAAGGTATCAGGGTGACGGGAAAAAGATGTCCTGAAATCTCTACTGCACATGGTGAACATACTTTATCTACTGGTATCTGATCCTGATTAGCTAACACAATATTCAAAGCTTCTTCTAACATACGAGTATCACACTTCAACTTATTCACAAAATCTTTAGAGATAAACGATCTAGTAGCACCCGAATCAATTAACACTTTTGCACTAGTGGCATTCACGAAAAGCGTACTTGCCACCACATCCGAGCTTTTCACAGCGTCGTTCATATTCATGTTGAAGGTCCGGGCATGAATTGGATATACTGAAGCTTGATAACTTGGAGCTTGAAGTGCTGGAACTTGCTGAAGTAGAGGTGGACTTAGAATCTGAGAAGTGGTTCATTGGGGTAGAGGTAGTCAATCTCATCAAGTTGTTGTTTGGAATAGGCGATCTGCACTCTCTAGGCATATGTCCCACTTTACCACACTTGTAACAAGTCATATTCGATTTCGAATTCTGGCACTCATTAGCATAATGACCCTTCGAGTTACACTTGAAACAAATTACTCCAGTTCAGAGACTTGGGTAAAGCTTTGAACTGCATTAAGCAGCTTGGGAACTACATTAGGAAGACTGGAATCCCTCACCCGGAGTTAAGGGAGGATGGCCAGATTATTCAAGAAATGGAAGAAGAGTTTGAGATAGCAGGGCTGTTAGACCACACCTTCTACAACACTGAGTTGAAGAGGAAGGCTCTGGTGGCAGCGAGGCGTAACTTAGATAACTTATAGAGGTTCATTACCTTGATGGGTAAAGAAGTTCCTTTGGTTAAGGGGTCCCATGATAGGGAATTCAGTGCCTCTGCTTTTGACTTAAGAGATATTGAGGAAGCGGAGCTTCATGATTTAACATGCCGTACTATCCAACTGAGGGACTACTTAATTGATTTGGGGATTCATTCACCAACGACTGAGCAGCAACAGAGTCCTCTTCCTGGAGGGAAGGCTGCAAAATCTACTAAGGAATGGGGGATGGGGGGAACAGTGATACTCTTTCTAAAGGAGAGAATTTAGTTTCGTCAGGAGATGGCGCTATTCCATGGGAAGAGCAAGGGTTTAAAAAAGCAAGGGAGCCAATACAGGGTAACATGCAGTACTTGGGGCCTCTGTTCGGGTTTGTTGGGGATGTGGGGCTCAAGGCTAGGAATGTTGATACCGAGCAAATGCAGGAGAACCACAAAGAGAATCAAGGTGGGGAAGGCATGGAGGAGGTCAAGGGGGCCAGCGTTCGCTGGACTATGGCCAGGATCAAGCAATGGCGTTTTCGTAAAGGTGGTCAGTCATGATCTGGCAGGGCTGCTTAAATGCTTTGTTCTATGTTTGTTGATTGTAAAATGACTTAATGTTGTTTTGACTCTATTTGTCCGTCTGTTGATTCGCGGGGTATGCCCCTAGATTGTGTTTGCTATTCCTTTATGGTATAAAATTTTAATTAGCAAAAAAAAACAAACAATATCCGCTTTCACACACGCTCCGGTATGACTCTTAGAACGTATCTTGCACTCTGGAATTGAGGATCGGGGAAATCTTGGTTGATTGGGGTTCTGAGGAAGGGTTTTTGAGTTTCTGTTTCTGGACACATTTCTTTTAAAATTTCTTCCCTGGTTCTGAAATCCGGGCTTTCTCTTCATTTAATTTGTTAACTTTCCTTGATCCTGATTCCTTTCTATTGCTTCCACTTTCCTCTTCAAG
The DNA here is from genome assembly GCA_037693485.1 of Kitagawia praeruptora. Taxonomy (NCBI): domain Eukaryota; kingdom Viridiplantae; phylum Streptophyta; class Magnoliopsida; order Apiales; family Apiaceae; genus Kitagawia; species Kitagawia praeruptora. The sequence goes on from CM075350.1 coordinate 69,294,942, forward strand.
TTGCCCCTTTCCTTCTGATTCTGATCACTCTCACCTTCTATTATCATTGTCTTCTGAACCACTTCTGCATATGTGTTTATCTCAAAAGCTGCAACTCTGCTTCTTAACCATGGCTTCAATCCCTGTTGAAACCTCTTCGCTCTCTTCTCATCTGTATCCACGTAATCTCCTACAAACCTTGCTAATTCTGTAAACTTCTCATATTCATCAATACTTATATTCTCCTGCTTAAGATTAAAGAACTTTAACTCTATATGATTCTGGATATACCTAGGAAATTACTTCTCGAGAAAAATCCTTTTAAACCTATCCCACGGAATCACTTCCGTTGCTTCTAGGGCCTTAGCCGATTCCCACCAGTAGTTAGATTCACCTTTAAGAAAAAAGCTAGCAAACTCTACCTTCTGCTCATCACTAACCTTCACCAGTGCGAAGGCCTTCTCCATTTCCATAAGCCATATCTGGGCTTCAACTGGATCTTTTGTTCCTTGAAAGTCTGGGGGTTTCACAGCCTGAAAAGATTTAAAAGTTACCGTTGGTTGAGCTGGTGGTTGCTGTCCTTGTTGCTGTTGTAACTGTTGATGTTGTTGCTGAAGTAACTGCTGCTGCTGTGCCAACGTAGCCGTCTGCTGTTGCAAAAGTCCCAGAAGTTGGGCCATATCCATATTGCCTTGATTTCCTTGATTATCATCTTTATTCTGATCATCTTGATTCCTATTTTGATTAGCTCTTGTATTACTCCTCCTTGGAGGCATCTTTCTGAATAATAAACAATCATCTATTTATCCACAAGCATACATCTATCCGCAACATGGCATAATATAGTCTAACAGTTCTAATATGGCATAAGTACGACCTAAAATTTAAACAATCTCACGTGGCCAAATAATACGATAAGGGAAAACGATAGTAATTAAACGATAACAATACCGTTGTCATCCATCGATAACCCAAAATCCGAAAGTTCAAAGTACCAACCAACATAAAGTACGAAATACCGGGAAACTGAAAGTACGATAAAGTTTAGCAACACAAGTCTGATAATAAAATGGCTATACTATACGCCATCTCATAAACCCAAAGCATAAAACTAGTTATCCTGCAACTTGTTGATCACACGCTGGAGCTCATCCACCATCATCTGAACCATCGTATGACTCTCCCAATCACTATGAGGTGCCATCTCACGAAGCCGCTCGTTAGCCATCCGGGTAAGTACCTGAAGCCTGGAGGTAAGGGTTCCGTCATGGTTCGCAAGTATGCCCTCGTCATCATCATACAGCGCATCAATCCTCTTCTGAAGCTGAGTATTCTCACCACAAAGATGTTCACACTCCCTGAGCATTTCCTGGTAGACAGACAAGGGTACAGTAGCTGGAAGATCTGAAGGGGGTGGAACTGAAGGTCCAGGTGCCTGCTGTCGCTGCCAATAATATATATATATATATATATATATATATATATAAAGCGTCAGATATAACTTAGAAACATACTACTTAAACACTCTCGATAATAGGGGTCAACCATTCCTATTCTTTTATAAATATCATACTATTTACATTCTAAGTGTGTTTCTATTTTAATCCTAAGTGATTATAAAAATGTGATCTATCTTGTTACCTAAACCTATATTGTTCAGTGACTCAAACCTGTGGCTCTGATACCAAACCTGTGACGGCCCCAAATCCCTTAATTAGATTTAACTAAATAATGGTAAAGCATGCATTATTAATGACCATTACCAATCCCACGCCTAGATCGCCAACAGGTAAGAGTTTGAAACAATATAAAACTACAAATTTAAAACATTTTTATATTACAAGACAACATAATTCTAAGTTCAAAAGTTATTACAGATCGAGTTCTAAAGTTCTATTACAACAGAAACCATCAGATCGCCACTCCCTTCTACCTGATAACGCCTCCTATAGGCTATTCCGGATCCACCACAATTCTTACGAGCAGTCTCAAGTGTCCTTACCATCTTCGAGTTTCACTGTAAGGTTAAGGAAAATAAAATAATTGAGCCAATTGCCCAACAAGTGCATAAACCAACAATAATATAAAACTGGCAGAATAAATCAAGTGTAGAGCAAGATATATCAATCTGCAAATGAAAGTTATCAACTGAATCAATGTCAAAAATAAAATGAGTAGGAATTGGAATATCTGATAAGACGCTACGAGCAAAGCTGGGTGATCAGCCCACGTCAGAGCTCCGAACCCGTATATCCAATACGTGTTCTCAAATATGAGGGGATCCCAGGCACACATTGGCCTATAATAATAATATAATTTGGACCGGCGCCTCGGTCAAAGTAACATTCCATCCAATTCCATTTAGGTTAAATAAAGATCTGTCAAGTTCAATTCATGTCAATGAAACAAGAATATCAGTGTTATATCAAGTTGCTGATCAATAAAAATAGGATTCTCAGATTTCAAATGATGTCAAGGCAAAGTGAAGAAAGTTAATCATTTTGGATTCTTGAGAGTTGGGATTCTGTTTAGTATCTTGGTTAAGTCAAGAAAATTAATCAAAATTCAATAAGTGTTTTAAGTGGAAAAGAGTTCAAGAAGGTATGAAAGGATTTTAAATAATGTGGTAAGTGTAATTGAAGTGAAAGGATATAGTTATGAATCTAGTTAAGTAAACATTCGTTACATCGCAGTCATAACCACTATTTCTAATGAGAGTCGCTCTATTCTCTCTCTAAAAATCCCTAGCCGCCACCAAAACTTAGCCTAATCTACACCATTTCTCCATCAGATCTTCACTCACGCCTTCTCTAAACATTTTCTCCACTAGATCTAAATCAACCTTCCTGAAATCATCTCTTTCTTTTCTCTCACCTAAATTTCTCTTCTTTGTTCGCTCCAATGTCTCGGAAAAGGGTTTCTTTTCTGGATAACTCGTTGGTTTCTGAGAGATCGAGTGTTTGCCCCTATGTGGGCAACACTGATAGGGAAGATGACTGCAAGCATGAGACGCAAACTCGGGAGGGGCTGGCTCTAAGCCCGAGTCCGAAAAAGGTTTCTTTCGCGAGAAATTTTGTGAATCGGAGCGGGGAAATCGAGTGAATGTTGCCCAGGGATTCCAAATCGAGATTGGTGACTCTAATGCTCGCCTCCTTGATTGTACCACTGAGTTGGTTAAGGATGTTAAGGGTCTGATGACAAAGACCTGGGATGGGTTGGTCTCGACTATGAGCCTGAAAAGGGTTACCTTTTCAGAGAGATTGGTTTCGGTGATTCCTTCTGGTAGCACTAATGGATGTGATGCAGGGAGGAGGAGTCGGAACTGGTATGATTGTCCAGGAAGCGGTATTAAGACTAATTGCAGGATGGATGATGGTTTTAAGCCTAGCATAACCCAAGAGGGCCTGCATGTGGTGAAACCTGAAGGGAGCTCTTATAGATCTAAGGAAGGTTTGAGATCGGATTTCGGTCCAAAAAGGGTTTCCTATGTGGAGAATTTGGTGTCGGAGTTAACTCCTGGTAGGTCACAAGCAAAGGAGGACGATGTGAAATCGGGAACCTCTAATATGCGAATTGAGGGAACTAGGGGTGTTTGTCTTGGGGGAGTCCCTAAGAACTCGGCTTGTGGAGATCGGGGCAAAAGGCGAAAGGTAAGCATGAAGGATAAGGAAGCTCCCACTGGGATTGCCTCTAGGACTCGTAGCTCATGCCATATCCAAAGAGGGGAGAGTAAGTTTTGTTACTCTGTTAGAAAACATGATAATTCTGGGTGTAATGGGCATAATCCCAGGGTGAATGTGGTCAGGGAGGGTATTATGGATTTGGTGGTTAGCTCTGGAATCGTTAAGAGTTGTAATAGTACAAATGTTGCTGATGTTATGAGTCAAGTCAGGGATGGGAATGATATGACCCAGGTCAATGTGTTTGACCATTCGTGTCCATTTAGAGGACCGACAAAGACTGGGGTTATTGACGATAGTCTTAAAATGACTGGGGAAAAAATGGAAGAGAAGTTGGATAATGCCCATTGATCTGGTGTAGAGGAGGATGGTGGGAGTTTGAGGTCTGACACTGCTTATACTGAGATCCGTTCGGAGGAATACCAGGATGGTGTTCGGGAGTTATTGATTGAGACTCTATTTCATGTTGAAATGCTTAAAAACCATATTCGGTCAAATGGGTTCTCTGTTCCGAAAGTGTCTGATCTTGTGGAGATAAGTGATGGTGACCCATTCAGAGATGCTTCTGGGAAGTTTTTTTGCAGGGCAACTAAGGAGCTTGCAATTTCGGTAAGTTGTGCTTTGCAGCTTCAGGATTTTATTACTAGCATTGGGCTTGGTGCTCCTATTTCTCCTACGGGAGGGCACTCTAGCCATGAGCAGGTGGAGGCATTGCTTAATGACAAGGGATCTAAAGGCAATGGGAATAAGGAACACAGTTTGGATGCAACTACTAAAGGCGCTTGTATCATGCCTGTGGAAGACCTTGCCCTCTCGCCTGGGAATGTCTCGGGATCCCCTCTCCCAAATGAGACTCTGGTTCCATCTACTTGTACAACCAAGGTTCGGTTCAAGAAATTCGAGATTCGGAAGTGGCGTGCTGGTAGGGGAGGCCATTCTCGACCCCCATGATTTTAGATTATGGTTTTCAATCCTCTTTGATGTAGCTTGTGTTTAGTTTATGTTGTGGTTCTGGTTGGACTATTTCTGTCTGTAATGTCTAATCGTTGATATCGCGGGGTATGCCCCTAGATTTGTTTTATGCTGTTCCTTTTGGTATAAAATTTTAATTAGCAAAAAAAAAAGTAAATGAGTTGCAAAGTTTTGGCATCGGTTAACAAGTCAATTCAAGTTCAAGGGGGGTATGAAATCAATCACATGGTACGCAACAATAATAAAGTTAGAAGAGCATGATACTAGTTTGTCGTCACTTAACAATTCAATATCTCATGGCATTCATCATATGGTAAAAACAAGGTTAGGGTAGTACACTTGCCTTAATACACGAGATTGCACTTAGATAGCTTCTTCTTCGATTGGCTCCTTGCCAGGCCTCCTACTCGGACCTATAATAACATAAGCAATATCTTATTTTCCCCTCATTGTTTACATATCACAAAACAACCTAATAGTGCCAACGCCCCATCGATAACTTTATAATTATACACACATATTTTTATATACACATAGCCATGTAAGTCACATAGCACGTAGAGTCATATAACATATAAGGAGATTAACCCATGTGAGAAAGGACGTTGCTAATATTATCTCTAAGGAGATTAACTCGCGATTCCAATGGTTGTTCAATTATGAGCACCATGCGGGTGGCCGTATTTGGCTTGGGTGGAACCCTGATTTTTGGAAGGTTACGGTGCTAGCCTCTAGTGCCCAGCATATCACTTGCACAGTTCTATTGCTGCAACACAACATTAGCTTTATTATCTCTTTTGTTTATGGCTCGAATGATGACATTGAGAGGAGAATTCTTTGGACCGACTTGACTCATGCCTCGAGGACTTTGACAAATGATGCATGGGTAATTTCTGGGGATCTTAATACCTGTCTTCGAACAGAGGAGAAACATGGAGGTAACACTCAATGGACCATGGATATGACTGACTTTAAGGATTTTGTGCGTGCTTACCTGGTGGGACTGCAACATCCATAATCCGAATTATAGAAAGTTGGATAGAGTTCTGGTAAATGCTGCCTGGCATAATGTGTTTCCCTCCTCCTACACAGACTTCTTACCTAGAGGGCTTTCAGACCATTGCCCTGCTCTGACTACCCTAGGTTTGGAGCGTCCCGTGGTCAAGAAACCTTTTCAGTTTTTCAACTATTTGATTAATGATCAGAGGTTCATTCCTTTGGTCCAGCAGGCATGGGAGGACCAGGTATCCGGTGATCTCTGGTTTATTCTAACCTCAAAGTTAAAGAGAGTAAAGCTGGCAATTAAAGGGCTAAACACCTCGGTGGGAAATCTTCATCAGGTGGTGAATGACACTAGACAGGATCTGTTAAGATTTCAAAAAGGGCTTCCTCTTCTACCGTCCTTGGCTCAGTTTGAGGAAGAAAAGAGATTGATTGATGCCTTCACCAAAGCTCTGCATATGGAGGAATGTTTCCTCAAGCAAAAGTCGAGGGTTAACTGGCTTAAGAATGGGGATAACAATAACAAATTCTTTTTCAATGCCTGTAGAGGTAGGTGGAATGTGAATAAGGTGGTGTCTCTTAGTGACTCGAATGGTGACCCTGTAACATCTCATGAGGGGATGGCCTTTATAGCGGTGGACTACTACAAAAACTTGCTTGGCCAACAAAGTGTGGTTCACCAACTCCCTACGGATTTGCATATTCCTAAGCTGAATGAAAATCAGGCTGGCCTAATTGATCGGCCGTTCACGGAGGCTGATGTGTTTACCACTTTAAAAAAGATGGGCAAGAACAAAAGTCCTGGTCCTGATGGTTTTTCGGTGGAGTTCTATTTGGCCACCTGGCACATTGTGGGCCCTGATGTCACTAGAGGTATTCTGTATTTCTTTGATTCCCTTATTCTGCCTAAGATTATTAATGCCGCTTCAATTTGCCTGGTACCAAAGCACCAAAACCCATCCCAGATGCAACACTTTCGCCCCATCTCTTGTTGCAATGTGCTTTATAAGTGTATCTCTAAGATGATTACTGCTAGGCTCAAGGGGGTTATGCCCAGTTTGATTTCTCCAAACCAGTCGGCTTTTGTGGCCAAAAGGTCCATTGGTGATAACATTTTTCTGGCCCAAGCCCTTTGCAAAGGTTACAACCGGAATTCTGGCCAGGCTCGATGTGCAATCAAACTTGACATCCACAAGGCCTTTGACTCTTTGAATTGAGTTTTATATTCCAAGTTCTTCACAAAATGGGATTCCTTCCAAGGTTTATTGATTGGGTTAAGGTGTGTATCACCTCCACGATGTTCTCTGTAAAGCTAAATGGTAGTTTGGAGGGTTTTTTCAAGGGCAAATCGGGCTTGAGACAGGGAGACCCCATCTCTCCTTATCTTTTTGTGATAGCCATGGAAGTCTTTACAGCATGTCTAAACAAATCTATTGATGTTTCTGATTTTAAATTCCATTGGCGAACAAAGCAAGTCAACCTGCACCACATTATCTTTGCTGATGATGTTTTCCTATTCAGTCATGGTGATGAAACTTCAGTTGCTACTCTTATGGAGGGGGTTTCTATGTTCTCCAACTGTTCTAACCTGGTTCCTAGTATTGATAAGTCAGTGTGTTTTTTTGCGAATGTCAGAGAGAATGTGGTGGAGAATATCCTTCGGGCTACTGGCTTTCAAAGAGGCTCCCTTCCTATCACGTACCTAGGGTTGCCTCTCATTACTGGTAAACTTAATAGCAGGGACTGCTCCTCCTTGGTGGCCAAGCTTTGCAAGAAGAAGGTGGAATCGTGGATGGTGAGATTTCTCAATTTCGCTGGCCGCTTGATGCTGATTAAAGCGATCATGGCTAGTATTGTTGGCTACTGGAGCATGTATATCTTTCTTCCCAAGGCTATTTTAAAGAAGATCAACTGTTTGTTTTTTAAATTCCTTTGGGGAGGATTCTTTTTTTTTTTTTTTTTTTTTTTTTTGCTAATTAAAAAATTTAAGGAATCAGGTAGGTGTCACTACAAAGTAGGCTGGGAAGATTGTTGTAAACCTAAAAGTGAGGGGGGGTTGGGGATTAAAAACCTCTTCGAATGGAACCAGGCAGCTGTGTTACATCAGCTCTAGCGCCTGCTCCAACCCTCGACTGACTCTCTTTGGATTTCTTGGTTTCATAAGGTGCTGATTCGTAATAAGGGTTTCTGGACTGCAAAGATGCCGTACAGGTGTAGTTGGATTGCAAGGAAAATTTTTAATGCTAGGCCCCAGGCGATGAACTTTCTTAGTTTTGAAGTTGGAGTGAACTCTAATTTTCTTTTCTGGCATGATCCGTGGGCAAACAAAAAGCCCCTGGCTCTTGTCTCTACTTCTGTGATCTCTACGGCTGAATCATCTAGTATGGTTAGTATCGGGACGTATCTTAGCAATGGTGTGTGGCATCTCCCTCAATCAAATCACATGGATGTCATTGAAGTCAGAAATATGGCTAGTATGTAACTACTTGACAGGGATTGCATCACTTGGGATGGACTCCAGCCAAAGCTTGTCAAACTGGCATCTATTTGGGCCTCTATTCGTGACATGGGTCAACCTGCTGCTTGGAGCGACCTAGTGTGGAATTCTCTCAACATCCCAAAGTGCTCCTTTGTCACTTGGCTTGCAGTTAGAGATAGGTTGCTCACTAAGGAGCGTATGGTCCTTTTTGGCATGAATGTTGATCCTGTGTGCACTCTTTGTGGAACAGAGGTTGAGTCAATTAGTCACCTGCTTACTACTTGTCCTTTTTCCTCCCTAGTAATGAGAGTCATTCCCTTTCCACTCCATGCAGATTGGGCTTGCTGGCAGCGGGGTGATTTCTTTAGATGTCCTCTTAATGCAAAGCTTAAGGCCATTGCAGGTACTTACCTAACGACATGTGTTTACAGTTTGTGGAAGGAGAGAAATTTCAGAAACCATAATGCTGGCCCAGGACATCCCTCTACCGTGCTCATTTCGAATGTAAAAACCATTGTGAAGGAAAAACTTTTTACTTGTTCTTCCTTTAAAAAATGGGCCCGAGAAGACTCTTCCCTTGTTCTTATGCTGTTCTAGTTCACTTGCTGTAATCTTGTTATGTTGATTGCTAGTTTTTTTTTTTTGCTAATTAAAATTTTATACCAAAAGGAACAAACATAAAACACGTCTAGGGGCATACCCCGCGAAACAACAAATAACCATTACATGAAATTTGTTCAAATAGGGGCATACCCCGCAGATTCAACAATAAACTAAAACAGAGGCAAACATAAAGAGACTTGCCAATCAACATTCGGATTAAGTAAAGAGAAAGAAATTAAGCAGCCATTATTAAGGCTTGTTGGAGTGACCTCCTCGGGCTTGTCTCCACCTCTTGGTCGTAGATTTAGACCAGCGAACGTTCTCAGCTGCATGAACATGGGAGCTTCCAGCCATTTGTGCCTTAGCATCTGAAACAGAGTTGTCCATTTCATCTTCGCTTCCCGCCTCGTCTTCATCAATCATCAGGCCATAGCCATCAGCAAACCCAAACAGCATTCCCAGATAATGCATATGTCCACGCATAGAAGCCCTCGTGTTAGGAATAAAACCCCCTGGAGCCAGGCCTTTCTCAGTACCCTTATCCGAGATTTCAATCACTTGCACCAAATCATACTTCAGCATCAAGGAGTCCATAGGTCCACCAGTGCGGCCTTGCGCTCTCACCCCCTCAACCTCCTCATCTTGATCATTTTCCCCTTCAGTACCAGATATGCAGCACAATCCCACCTCTGCATCAATTTCCATCACCACAGTAGTGCCCAATTGGCTAAGACCACACTCATCCAGAAAGTCCCTGAGTTTGCCTGGCAAAGCTTGAATACCCTCCTTGTCTGCATTTCTAGAAACATTATCAAAAGAAATAATGAAAATCTTCAACCCATCCACATCCTTCCCTTGGCTAACAGTCACTAGCGTTCCGCCTTTCCCTCTCAGATGGAACTGGTCTAACAACCCAGCCACCTTAAGTTCCTCCTTCATACCCTGTAGGAGCACTCCCTCGCCCCCTAAAAACACAGGCAAAGGGATTTTCCTATCCCGAATGAAACCACTCAATTGTTTTATACAATGCAGAGCTCTAGCAAGATCCTCCATCATCCTAAGGACAGGTAGGTCTTGTAAGTCATTTGAGGCATTCAAAGCTCTCGTAGCTATCTTACCCCAGAAGCTGGGAACCTCATGGCCATTCCTCACAATACAATCCCTAAGGACCAGGATAACTTTCAAAGCTATATTCAATCTCACACTAGTGACTGTACTCATCTTTTGACTATCCTCAGAAGAGTCTACTTTATCAGAGTCATAGTTCTTACCAGATTCCATGCCTTTCGCCTGGGGGATCCTCTGTCTAGATCCCGCATGTCCCATAGCCATATTCATAATAGAGTCCCCTTTTACAAATTTGTTCTTCTTGGAGTCACCCTGGAGCATAGCGCCCCTTACAGACATGACCTTCGAAAGGTTAGCATCCCTTTCGTTGCAGACATCATCAAGACTTTCAACACCTTCAGCATCCTTGGAGGTCATAGATCTACCCAGTCCATTAAATGGCTCAGTAGCTCTGGCTGCGCTACTAATCAATGAAGCATACCCAACAGAGGGGTTGCAACCAACATCTTGTGTCCCCAAGCTGCATTGAGACCCATCACTAGCCATCTCTGCGGAGGTTAACCCCTGGTTTAGGCTAGAACTCAAACACCTTAAAGGCGTTTCCATTTCATGGTTCGCCAAAGGGGATTCCTTTGCGAACAAATCTACGGAGCCTACCCTCCTTTGGACATCAGAGCCAAGCGGCAGCCCGTCCTTCCAACAGTCATCCGATTGAAGATGGCTTACGTCCTCCAACCCTGGGTCCGAACCACCCACCAACTCTTTAAAAACAGATCCAGCAACTAAGAATGGGGTTTCATACCCATCGAACACTCCAAATTCAAGCGGAGCACCATCATGGTCCGCTGGACACCAGAAAGAACCCAGCTCACGGTTGAGTCCAGTTGCATCAGAATTGGATCTAGACATGATAATAGTATAAATAAGAAATTTAGAGTATATGGAGAGAAAGAAGAAAAGGGATGAATTCGTGGAGGCTATATGGAAAGGATGAATGAGAAAGTGTTTTGATTTTGAGGCGGCTAATTAGGGTTTTTAGAGAGAGGTTAGAGAGAAGCTAGAGAGACGACTCTCATTTTTATCATTTGATTTGATTGCTAGTTTATCTAGCTTTATTGATGATTTTTCTTTGTTGTTCCATTAGGTAGATGTTTTATTAATCGCGGGGTATGCCCCTTGAGATGTAATCATTTTCCTATGGTATAAAATTTAATTAGCAAAAAAAAAAAACATAGTACTATAATGACACTACGACTTAACATTAGAGATGTGCCTTAGGGTTTTGAATATCCCACTTATAAGTATTTAGAAATTTTGGCGGCATCTCCTTTGTATAGTCGTCATACCATACCGGATTACAACCGTCGTCATACCATACCGGATTACAACCGGCCCAAGAAATCAAATTACACTCACAATGCACACTACTCCATCGATAAACCACTACTACTCACTACTAAGCAATTTCACAACCAACCTACTATCTCCAAGATGATTTACTTACAAATTATGCTATACACTTAGTTAATTCATACAACGATTATATCATGCCACAATTTAATCAAGTAACACATATGATTAAACAATTAACCTCAAGAAACACACAATTTCTCAACAATCTCTCTTCTCCTCCTTCCTCCTTCCTCTCGGCTTCTCTCTCCCTCTCTCTCTCTCGGCCTCTCCCTTTCGGCCTCTCTCTCTCTCTCTCTCGGCTTCTCCCTCTCCCTCTCTTTCTCTTCTCCCTCTCGGTCTCTCTCCCTCTCCATCAATCTCTCTCTCGGCCTCCCTCTTTCTCAACACCAATCACACACAAACCTTTAACAATTTCCTACACATGTACTTACACACATATTAATCAACAAAATCTCTATTTCAAATTCACCCAATGCTAACTTGTAAATTTATACTAAAATTCAAATTATAACTTTAACCCATCAAATTACATATCATATAACATCAAAATCTTGACTCTTAAGTACTAGGCCTTTCAGTAAAGGAGTAAAACATGAGAGTCTAGAGAGAGGAACTCCTCCTTCTCTCTAGAAACCTTTGCAGCCGCCACTTAATTTCAGCTTAATCTAATCATTTTCTTCATCAGATCTATAATTTCCCTTCCTAAATCCATATCCTCTCTCTTATCCCCCACCTATACACCATATTTCTTTTCACTTAGTTTGATTATGGTTCCAAAAAGGGTTTCCTTTTCGGAAAATCTTGAATCGGTGATTCCTTTCACAGATTCTCGGTTTCGTGCGTGTTTTCAGGTCGCCCACTCAGTGGTAACTGCTGTGGGGAAGAGGGTTTCTTTTTCGGAGAACCTTGTGACAGAGATTCCTCTCCGTTCTACTGTATCAGTTGAGGGGAAGCAAGAATCTCCAGTTGCTGGGGCTGTGAGTCCGAAAAGGGTAACTTTTGCGGCGGTTTTGGAGACAGAAATCCCAAGATCTGGGTTTGATAAGTCTTCGTATGATTCAGATGGGGCGGTTTGTGCTCTTCCTCCTCCATCTCTTCTGGATTTGAAGGGTACTAGTGAGGGGGTTATGAATGGAGAAATCACTCGTGTTGAGCTTACCATTTCTGGTGGCTCTGTTCCCATGATGGGCTTGCAGTCCTATGGGCTCAATGTTGAGAGGGAAACCTTTGAGGATCGAGTGAAGGCTGTTGATGCAAAGAATGAGTTTCAGCACAGAGATGAACATAAGGTGAATTTGGTTAATTCTCCTATGGTGAATTCGGTAGAGCCCACCATTAGGGTTTCTAATGATGTTGGCAATGAGGGATCTGGATGGAAGCGGGAGGGTGTTTTCATTCCCATATCTGGGATTGCTTCTAGATTGCGCAGCTCCTACTATCTGTAGTTGATTGAAGGTAAGCCCTTCTATTCTAAGAAGAGGGTTACTTTTAGTAATATGGATACGGTGATTAGGGTTCAGCCTATTGAGTTGTCCGATTCTTCGGATCGGAATGATGATATTGATAGAGATAATCGGGATTTGGGTGTTTATTCTCCTATGGTGAATTTGGTTAATTCTCCTATGGTAAATTCGGATGAGCCCTCCTTTAGGGTTGATTTTATTTCTGAACAAGTGAGTGATGTTGGTAAGAAGATTGTTAATGAACACCGGCCTGGTGAGGAGCGGGTTACGGAACTCCGGCCTGGTTCTGATGATTCGAGTACGAGGAGGAAGAACTTTAGTGCTGATACTAAAGGGAACTTTAGTGCCTGTAAGGCTTGGGTTAGTCTGGATGGTCTTATTCAGATGGAGCAAACAGGGTATGTTGCTGTGTGCTTGCAGGAAGGTCTTCTTAAAGAATGTGATACTATGGGGAAGGTATGTGTTCGTGTTACTGAAAATAATTTGTCTGTTATTAGACTTTCGAAGATGGGTGCTAAGCAGGTTTTCTTACTGCTTTTGAGTGATAACCATGTTGTGAAGAGCCATCCATGGCACATTACATGGAAGGGCTTCATCTTTGATGGTGCCTGTGATGTTGATGAGATAACAAAGGGGCCTATTCAAGGCTTATTTGCTCTGTTTCTTTATACTTCTGCTGACAAATGCATAGAGACTGGTCTTGTTATGTCCCGAGTGGGGATGGCTGGGTGCGGTAATGATGTTTGCAACGCTGATTGGAAGAACAGGGATTGCTACCCGGAGGCAGGGAAGATTGTCGATTTGATCGAGGATGATGGCACTGTTTTGATTGCTACTACTGCTGTTGGGGGCTGGCACAGGATGATTGAGATGTCAATCATGCAACTTCTGTTGGTCTCAAGTTTGTTATGCTAGAAGAGCAGGCTCCATTTGTGGACAGCTGCTGGATGGGTGCCTAAGGGTGTTGATGCGAGGCAGGAGGGTCAGAACAAGGAAGCTATAGCCATGGGTGCTTGGGATGATTGTCATAGTGGACCATGTTTGGTCATGAAGAAGCTTACTCTCGGCATAGTATTTTAACTTATGATTAATCTAGTTTGCTATGTAGACTCTATTATGACTTAATGTTGTGTAGTTTATTCGGATGTTGATTTCGCGGGGTATGCCCCTAGATTTGTATCATGTTGTTTCTTTTGGTATAAAATTTTAATTAGCAAAAAAAAAAAAATCTTGACTCTTTTTAATTAAAAAGCTACTAGCAATTATCAATTGATCAATATAAACATACCCACATCTTGTAAACTTATAAAAACTCAAACCCATCATCAAACTCAACTTAAAAGTTATAAAAACTTACATGCAATCATATATCACATAGTAATCACATAAAATCACCAAATCAACACTTGCATGCAAACCCTTGGCTCACTTTCGATCATGGCCGAAGGTTTGGGGTTCTCCAGAGAGCCCGAAATTCGTGGGTCTCTACCACAGAGTAATACCCATCACAATAACCCACATAACTTACCTTGATTCTTGATTTTCGGAAAAACCCTAATTTGAAAAGTGAAGAAAATCGAAATTCAAAGACATGGGGTTGTAGAGGATTACAAGAGGAGTATTTTTATAACTAGCACTTCATGGTTTAGTGGAGAAATTACCTTGGATTGTGAGGTTGAGGTTTAATGGAGGTTGAGAGAATGTAGAGAGATTTGAGAGAGATGAGCACGGGGGGGGGGGGGGGGGGGGGGTTGGTCGTGTAAAAAGAAAAGAAAAGGGGGAGAGTTGAATCTTGTATGACACACACACACCTCATACAATTAATTCCTATTTTAATGATACATCTTTTAATAAAATAAAAGACTTATAAAATCCTAATTACAAGATATTTTGGATTTAAAATAATTTATTGACACATAAATTTAAAATATACAATTCTCTTCCTCAATATATTTTTGAAACATTTTTAAAATCGTTTTATAAAAAGATTTGGATTTTACAAGTTTTAATATTTTAAAAAGGATGATAAATAGAAAAATCATTGTAAAATATTTTAATTCGAAAATAAATTAAACCTTTATTTTAAAAAGTCTCTAAATACTTAAAGATAATAAAACAAGAGATTTCATGATTTTTACTAGCTTCAAGAATTTTACAAAAATGTTTAAGCGAATTAAAAATCATATTTTAATATTTTAAAGATATGCAAAATTTAATATAAATTCACGTCAACACATCTAACAATTCTAAGCATAGCACAAGTCCATAATCATTTAATCATATAATGACTCACCAATTAAAGCACATAATAATATTTTTACTTTCAAATAATATAATTTACAGAGTACGAAATTCCCAGATGTTACACTAGTTCAGAGATTGTGTTTGTGACATGAAAGAATGGGGGAATGCAAATGTTATGCTTCATGTGTTCGAAGACTTTAGTAAGAAGAAGGCCATATGGGCTATAGCCAGCCTTAGAAGCAGCATGCATTTTAGTCATGAGCATGTGAGGAATGTTGAAAGAGATTCTGTTTGTGGCTATTTTGTACATGATCTTCATATCAAGAAAAGAGGCAGACTTTTCAAGAGAGGGAAAGAAATTCTCTTTGACAACAGTAGCCAGATTTTGATAGAGTGGAATGAAGTGAGCAGAGTTAAAACCTCTATCATTGGAGAACACATTGTGAGGAACCTCAACATTGCAGAAAGTAGAAATGAAATTTCTATATTCATTCATGTCAAACAAGGACTTAGAGATGTTAACATGAGCAGGAGTAGTGAGAGATGCATGGAGTTTGAGAGCACTTATTAAAGTCTCTTGATCAATGAGGCAAGGAATTCCACTCACCACAGATGTGAGGAAAACAGTGCCATTGATACCAGGGTTTAGACTAAGATTTGCATAAAATTGGGTTAATGCTGCCCTCTCAAAATGAGAGTCGTCTTTTGCTCTACCTTCTCTCTAACCTCTCTCTAAAAACCCTAGCCACCATCTTACTCCTTTTTTTATCAGATCTTCATAGCAAACTTTCACTAATCCATTTTCCATCTCTAATCCTTCACCTACACACTATATTTCTTAATTATATTTAATGTCTTTCGTGGGAGTTAGTACTCCTACTGGGTCCTCAGATCTCTTGATGGATTTGTGGGAATGTTCTTATCAGTTAGATAGAGAGGATGTCAAGGGAAGTTGTCCTAATTTCCACAAAATTGGCACCTTTGGTGATGATTTGTCTTTGGACAAATTTCCTTTAATGTTGACCCCTACTGGGGGGGTTCGCACATCTGTTGGGCTATCGGAACAACCGATTGATCTCGAGTGTGTGGGTATGCGGAATTCTCTTCTCAAGAGAATTCGTTCTTTGTGTTCTAAAAAGGCTTCTCTGTTGGTTTCTTTTGGTGGAAATTCCTTAGATATTTTTTCACCTGTTCTCACTTGTAATGAACGGAATGATGGGAGCTCTACGAATTTGGAGCACCATCTGGTCTCCTGCTCCATTAGGATCTATGAGGCTAGGACACGCCAACTGTCTGAGGTTGGATCTATGAATGACTTTGGAGAGGGCTTGTTTATTCAAGTTGAATCCGGGTTTGCTGGGCTCCTCGTAGCTCCAAGAAACTTGATAGCATCTATGAAATGGGTTTTTTCAAAACGGGTTGAGGCCATTACTGGTTTTTTCTCAAAGACTGAATTTATGAAGGTTTGCCAAGTGTTCAATGAATGTCCTGGCTTAGAGCACAAATGTGATGGTGAGTCCAAGATCGAAATTATCGTAGATGAAATTGGTAGAATACATTGTGTACTGGTTCAGGGCACTACCAGATGTGCGGTGGTTGCAAATGTAAAAGGTTGGTCTGGTCCTAATTTTCAGAGAATGATGAATGTGTTTGTTTTTTTTTTTGCTAATTAAAATTTTATACCCAAAAGGGAAAAGCATAAAAACACTTCTAGGGGCATACCCCGCGAAATCAACAGAACCACATTACAAATGCCTAAATCGACATTTGATAGTCAACAAACAACTTAACAACTTTACAACATAGCAAGTCCGAAAACTACATGTATATCATAAAACAAGAGGAAACCTCCTGGTTCGCATCCAAGAATCATATGCAAAAGCCACCTGTGCTGGACAGTTTGGTTTCCGAGCAGGAAACCTCCCTCGATAACAACACACTCAGCACAGTTACATATGCCCAGACCACATTTGTTAAGACCAGAGCTGCTGGTCAAATCAACCCCCTTCCTTAGGGCTGTAAACCCCGAGTCAATAGCATGGGCAAAGCTGGACACACATTCTAACTTGATTCCCCCTCCGTAAAACAGAATCATATCCCTTCGATTACATAGTGGCATAGCCTCCTGATCACTTGTATCCACCATAATCAAAGCAGACCAAAAGAAAGTCTCATCCAACATATAGGGATCCTTTTTGAGAAATAGATCACCTTCAGACCTTACCTGCAAATCACACCACTTCGACTCCATCATTTTTATGCCACCGAACATAGCACGAAACGCAGAGACTGGTTCCCGCTGAAATATAGTGGCAAATCCCCTGAATTCTATGCTAATTTCATCAACCCAAACCTCATCAGTACGCTGAGGAATATCCTCAAGAACCTTGCAGAGGTTTGCATTCTTCACTAACAGAACATCAGTTTGCATACTACTACAAAAGCATAACGAGACTCCTCGTAAACCTAGCTGCAAAATCGCTGTCCCAACTGCATTATAATCCTGGTGTATCAGACCAGTTACTCCTGCAAAAACTAAGGAGCCAACAAACCCAAAATCAGTTTCGTCCTTCTTGAAAGCAAAGAATAAATCTCTTTCAACGACATCCCCCACATTCGCTTTGCTTGCATACCACAGAAGTCGTAGACTTCTCAATAGCACAGCGCTACCCAATGAATTCATTCCCGGATAGAGATAACACTCAGCATAGCTGATAAATCCTCGGTGAGGCAACATATCAAACACAGCGGGGTATTCAGCAATAGCCCAAAGAAAATCCCCCAAGCTCAGCTTTGGGTCAGAACATGTGTCAAACACCTTGTGAGCACAGCCATCCTGATTCTCACAATCAAATGGAGGGATTCGAATGTAGTACCCATCTTCAATGGGCTTGCAACCAGCATCCCTCTTCCTCAGTCCAACCTGGGACTCAACAGTATCACTATCCGTTTTTACTCGAACATCCTCCAAAGGATACTCAGTCACCAGGTTCTCCGAAAAGGAGACCCTCTTCGGGCTCTTAATCGGACTACCCACAAGAAGGCGAGCTTCAGATCTACGCGTCTCCCACAAAGTGTCTATCATCGGAGCTATTGAAGATACCTTTTCATGACCAACAACATCCATAATCAGTTGGCCATCACCCAAACTACTAGTACTGGATCCTCTCAATCCAGACTCAACATCACACCCGGTCTTCATCTTATAAGATAACAGCTCCTCACTAAAATAAGGTCTGTCATTTGGAATCACCGTAACCAGTATTTCCGCAAAGGAAACCTTTTTTGGACTCACCATCGAACTCCAAACCTCCTGAGACTTTGACACACCTCCTGCCCGGTCTTTAACCAGTCCAGTGGTACAACCGCGAGGACGATCCATCGACCTCCTTTCCCCCGATGTGATTTCCTCCACGACCTCCGCGAAAGAAACCCTCTTACTGCTCATGATTAAGAACGAAAATAGAATATTTAATAAGAAATATGGTGTATTAGGTGAAAGATTTGAAGAGGAGAGGTGAATTTAGGAAGGCTAATTGTGAAGATCTGATGAAAAATGGTGTAGATTAAGGATGAAGTTTAGAGGCGGCTAGTTTTTTTTTAGAGAGAAGTTAGAGAGAGGTTAGTGCATATCCGACTCTCATTTTCATGATGAATGTGTTTGTTTATGTATATGTAAATTATGTTGGGCTCTTTTTGGAATGGAGGAGCGATTTTCTTGGTTGCAAGTGTGTTGGTAAAAACAATATTGTGGGTTTGAGACCCGATGGAAATGATTTTTGGAATTCGCTGAGGAAATTCGAAGCCTATGGTCTTCGTCTTTCAGTGTTTATGGATAGATCAGTTGACGAGAAGGAGTGTGTCTTCTCTAAAGTCACTGCTTATGGAAGCAACTTCTTTGTTTCAGTTGAGTTTGCGACCTGTTCCCCAAACTGTTCTCTGAATTCATTGTTTCAGAGTTGGGTTAGGGAGGTTATTAGTATTGAGTCTCAGCTGATTTCTGATGGAATGCATCAACAAAGGTTCGGGCTAGCTGCATTAAACTCCCAGCAAACTGTTATGACTTCTGGTCTTGAGGAGGATGGACCTTGCCTGGGAGCTGGTGTTTCATATGTTGCAAGGAAAACGTCAGAGAAGTACAAGGTGTTTGTTTTGTTGCCGCGCATAAGCGGAATGATTAATGACGACTTGTGCTGCATGTACCATGTGGTGGTCACGGAAAAGACCAATGGTTTTGATTATATCTACCTTGTGTGCCCTGTGTACATCTTGATGGTAGTAACAGATTGTCTTCTTGTGAGAAGGAATGCCACACTTGTTTTGACTACAAGTCATAATTTGGTTTACCAAATACCAAACTCGCGGTGTTTTGTAAAAACAGGAAAGGTGTATGTTGCTTGGTGGGCTACATGCATTGTTGGCCATGCTACAAGGTCAACAAACGTGCTGGAACCTGATGTGGGTTTCAAGGAAGTTGATATTATGGAATATGAGGAACAACATGGGCACTCAGTTTTGGCTCATGTTGGCAATTGGAAGATGGTTTGGATGGTGGCCCGAAGGTGGGGGCTGAAAGACTTGATGTTTAGCAGGCATTAGTGGTAGTGAAGGTTAAGCTAGGTTGTACCTAGTGTTGTTTATGTTATGTTGTCTAGGTTGTTTCCTTGATTTCGTTGTAATGTATGGTTGTTGATTTCGTGGGGTATGCCCCTAGAATTGTATCCGTTGTTCCTTTTGGTATAAATTTTTAATTAGCAAAAAAAAAAGATTTGCATAAAACTCAGAAATCATGTTAGGCAAGACTCTTTTAGAAGGGTAGGAAAGGAAGGGCTCAAGATTGGCTCGAGTGAGTATCTTAAACAAGTCAGAGTCAGGTAGCAACTCTACTAGTTGGCCAGGGACAAGTTTGCTTTTAGTAGACTTGGCATGAGCATTGTTTGAAACAAACAAGCCTGAGTTGAGCTTGGCTCTTCTCCTCTTAAGTTTGATCTTGTTACCAGAGGAGGGTTTTGTTTGTTTGGTGGTGTTTTGTGTGTTGTGAAACAAGGATAAAGTAGTGTTGACAGGATTCATGGTGCTCAAGCAATTATTACAACTAAATGCAGAAATTATGTGTATGAAGACAAGAGAAATCAATGCAAGAATATGAAATGAATGCAGCTATTGATTGGTCTGGGACAGGGACTGGGACTAATGAGAGTCGTCTTTTTCTCTCTAGCAACTAACCCTAGCCGCCACTAATTTCAAGCCTAATCTTCACCTCTTCTCCACCAGATTTACTCATAAGCCTTCCTAAATCCATTTCCCTCTCTTTCCTTCACTTAAATCTTAATATTTCTTACTTATATTTTTTTTTTGCTAATTAGAATTATATACCATGAAGGAACAACTTGAAACACATCTAGGGGCATACCCCGCGAAGTCAACATGCAAACCAAACAAATGTCATAGCATCAGAAAGACACTATACAATCAACATACAATTAGAACTAGATTTAAACTAGTTTAAAACCTCACAATGAGACCTATGCCAAGTACGAATAGTAAAGGGACCACCCGGTCCACATCCAAGCATTGTAAACTGGTAAGCAGCATCTTTTTCATAGGCAACACTAGCACAAGGTAAGCCCAAACATGAGCGCCCTGGAAATTCTTTGAAAAAACCTCCTGACCCGAAAGGGTGGAGTCCTCTCGCCTAAACAAGCTAATTTCTTCACCAATACCACCAGTCTTTTCCTGGCCTTTACCAACCAGCTGCTCCAATTCCACCTTATTACAGAGCTTTCCAGATAGACTAACCTGCCCCCTTTTGGACACGCATTTGCTCCGCATCTCTAAAATTTTGCACGATACTGCAACAACCAGCACAGTGCCTGTAGTCGCCTCAGTATATTTTACACCATTTTTACCAGGAGAGCACACAAACATGCCAAGCGTGCTACCAATAGGAGCTAGAAGTCCTGTTCGCTCCATCTGAATATCATCCCAGAGAATTAAAATCACCATCCTAATTGTAATTTCCTCATGAGGGAACCTCAGCCACGTAAACGCTCTCAAAACAATTTCCGCCTTTAAGCCAACTTTAAGCAAGACCATGGGAGAGACACAACATCTCTGAATACCATGAACATCCCCAAACCGCTCATCATTGAATATCCCCAAACCAGACCCACCTTTATACAGATGAAATGCACTAACAACCATAACGCCAACAACATCGAAAATGAACCCCTTACAAACATGACCCATTTTATAGCCGAGCATCAGCTGCAAGTTTCCACATCTACCAGCAAAGGGCAAGTTAAGAGCACTACCCAGTTCATGCAGATAACCAGAAACATTTCTTCCAACAACCGGAAGCACAACATTCATTTTAGACTCATCAATGAGTCGGTTCCAGCTTCTCCATGTAACCTGCATAAACGGCATCTTGTGACCCCTTGGTGTTACATGGATACCAGATCCATCCACCCAACAAACATTGAAATACCACCCATTGAACCCGCTATCTTCACTCAAATAAATTCGAGTCAGCAACAACCCAGGAATGCCGAAGACATCCAGAAGGACCAGAACTACCTCAATCGCGTTGCAGCTACAACAAACACAGTTTTCACACAAAACATTCGCAATGCACAAAATAACTTGCATTAAGTTCAAAGAAAGGTTAGAAACTTCCATTCTTATCTCCATAAACTGAGTTTGGAAGTCAGTCATACGGAAAGAAATCATCAAACTACCCTGTAACCTACTATAATTACCGTTGGCATAAGCATCGAGCCAGTACATAGCCACACTTTCAACTGAATATAAGATACCCAGTTTACAAAGTCTCATAGAAAAACCCACATTAACCTGACTTACATAATACCAAAACCATGGGAGCTTTGAGGCCATACTATCGAAACTATCTCCTTTTTGCAATAGAGTATACCAACATAGGCAGAGAGAGCACTACCTTAAGACGTGTCATTGTAAAATCGACCACCACATATGCGTCCTTTTTTGAAAAGAGAACATTCATAAGCTTGTCAGCTCGTCTCTGAGACCTTTTATCAAACGGCTTCAAAGCCGGTCCAATCTTCCCCTTGCCTTTAGGCGCAGCAACAAAAAACCCATAAGACCGAGAATTCCTTGGATCAAAAGCGTTTGTATCAATAGGATCTCTAGCCAAAAGTCCCTCTATCTCGCAAACAAGGGCAATATCATCTTCAAAATGATTCACCCGAGCTCTCAGAGTCTTTCCTTCAAACAGGCTACGAACACAAACCATCATAGGACACTCAGAAAATCTCCTAGTACCCTTTTCAGCTGTGAAGATGAAATTCACCGAGCTTCGTGCAAGTTCTTTAATCACTGAACTAACCAAACCGATTATCCCAGGAGCAGCAAGAAGATCGACGCCATTGACCGCATTCCAAGCTGAGAGAGTCCCCTCAACACAGGACCCATAATCAAACAAATCTTTAAACGGGTTTGGAGACTTCAAGGCGTGAAGATCCCAAACCGCGATAGGAGAAATCCAAGAAAACGAGGTAGTCGGTAAGAGGTCGAGTCCATTCCGGTCGCAGATCAAGCCATCTCCCAAGGCCTCCATAGCATAAACCACTCCAAGAGTGATGCTATTTCTCAGAGAAGAATGGAACTCAACAAGTCCATTCTCCAGATCCACATAACCGAACTTCCAAGACCTCACCAAACCTCGAACATGAAAAGAAAACTCAGAACACAAAACCATATTAAAAATTATAAGATAGTATATATATAAGAATTATGGTGTTTAGGTGGAAGATTAGAAGGGGAATATGAATTTGTGAAGTTTAAAGGTATAGATCTGATGAAAAAAGGTGAAGATTTGGCTGAATTTATGAGGCGGCTAAGAGGGTTTCTAGAGAGAACGGAAGACTCTCATTTTTTTTTCAGGTCGGAACTTATGTGCCTACTGCAGAGACAAGCCTCCGCAATGTGGAGACGATGGCCTATCATGGAAGTGAAAAAGGCGATGACACCTGAGCTGCCCCTTCTTCAAATGAAGGGGTTAAACGAGTCAAGAACAGAGTTACAAGTGGTTTCCATGCTCAAACGAGTCAAGAATGAAGTAAATCATATTATCTTGTTTGAACTAGTCTAAAATGAAGTTTTTTTTTTTGCTAATTAAAATTTTATACCCAAAAGGGAACAACATGAAAACACTTCTAGGGGCATACCCCGCGAAATCAACAAAACAACATTACAAATGCCTAAATCCACATTTGATAGTCAACCAACAACTTAACCAGAACAAAGTAGATAATAGACTAGTGCCCGACAATATTAATATGAGACCAAACACATGTCTCACAAAATGCATAGAATACGACTAAACTAAACATAACAATTATGCCTGGATCATAAATAGCACGCATTCTTCCAAACACAAACTTCAACAGCGCATCATCAATCCCTGCGGTGACTCTGCCTTTATCCTCCTTTGGGTCTGCTCTCTCCTTCAAAATCACATAAAGCATACGTATTCCCAGCATTTCCTTAGATTGAAAACCCATCTTCAAAACCATGTCTTCTATGCAGCCAACTTCCACAGTTCTAGCCAGCTCGCTGTAGTCTTTACCATCAGTTTTCACATCCACATTACTGCAATGCCTTGTCCAAATGCAGTTGATTAGCATACGCTCAACCATAAGATTATTGGCGCACCGCTCCTCTTTACACATCACTTCAGTCACATGGAACAACAGCTTCCTCACTAGACAATGAGTAACAGCACTCTGCTCATCAATCTCCTCAGCTTGAGTCTTGAAAGCATCAAATAACCTCCGCTTCTCTGTAGAAATCATCAACACGGGGACAAATTCCTGTTGAGGCATAACCTCAAACAGAAGACAGTATGCCTCCACCAAGCCCTTTAAAAGCTCAACCAAATTTCTAGAAATTCGGTGAGGCATTCCATCAAACAGATGGTTAGCTTCAAACTTCGCGTTAGCCTCATGAGACGGAGACTCATCTCCACCAAGATCTACCAGCAAGTAAATCAGATTTAAAATCTGCAACGTAGAGAAATGAGATGAAACTGCTGTATTAATCCACTTCTTTAGAGGACCCAACAGTTCACTCGAAGTACAAAATATGGAAGCAAGTCCATCAAACAGATCGGAGGAGAACAAAATCTCTCCAAATCGACCAAGGATAATCTCCCCATCGCAAGAACAGAGGAAACCACATCATGTAGAGGCCACTCAAATGACCCGTCATCAACACCCAATGACTTACAGTTTATAGAGACCTTTGAGGCAGCAACCCCTTGTCCTTCACTGTCCTTTTTAACTCGGGCATCCTCCAAGGGAAACACCATCACAAGGTTCTCTGAAAAGGAGACCCTCTTCGGACTCCTAATCGGACTATCCACATGAAGGCAAGCTTCAAATCCTCTCGCACGTGGAGGAATCACAGTCACTAAGTTTTCCGAAAATGAAACCCTCTTCATTAGAAAATAATTATATAGTAAGAAATATGGTGTTTAAGGTGAGAGATTAGAAGAGGAAAGGTGAATTAGGGAAGGTGAATGAGAAGATCTGATGAAAAATTGTGTAGATTAAGGTAAAGATTTTTTGGCGGCATTCTTTGCTCCCTTGCTCTTCTGTGGAATTCATTTCTCGGGGTTTGTCTGATCATTGTCCTGCAATCACTTCGCTTGGAACTAGTTTCTCCTCCGGGGCGAAGCCCTTCCAATTTTTTAATCACCTCATTGAGAATCCTGATTTCTTGGAAACTGTGGTGGAAGCTTGGTCTGTGGAGGTGGAGGGAAACCCTTGGTTTATTTTGACCTCAAAGCTAAAAAATGTAAAGTTGGCTCTTAAGGGCCTAAACAAAAAGGTGGGGGATATCCATCAGTTAGTGATTTTATCTCGGGATGCTCTATCTCAGTTTCAGAGGGATATGCCTGCCAACCCCACTGCTGCATATTTTGAAGAAGAAAAGGAGTTTATCGAGAACTATTCAGCAGCCTTAAGATTGGAGGAGCAGTTCTTAAAGCAGAAATCCAGGATACAGTGGTTAAAACTAGGTGATGGCAATAGTAAGTTTTTCTATAACTCCTGCAGAGGGAACTGGAATACAAATAAGATTATCTCTCTTCGTGACTCGGAGGGAGTTTCCCACTCTTCGCATGCTGATATGGCCAAGGTGGCGACGGATTTCTATAAAGACATTTTGGGGAAAAAGTCTGAGGTAGCTGATTTTCCAAATGACATTCCTCTTCCCTCTCTCTCAGATTCCCAGATCGATAATATTTAATGTTTATTAAAAAAACCTAATGAGAGTCGCTTTTGCTCTCTAGGAAAATCCCAGCCGCCACTAAAACTTAGCCTCAATCTTCACCTTTTCTCCACCAGATCCACAATTAATCCTTCCTAAATTCATCTTCCACCTTCAAATCTCCCACCTAAAACACCATATTTCTTATTTTATATAAATATTTTATTTAATGGGTACTCCTGTTGCGTTCCTTTCTTCCAATGGCGGAAGGGAACAATGTTTGTTAATGGATCTTGGTCTATTAATGGGTTTAGGAGGCAGGGCTTTCAATAAGCTTTCCATCTGTGGGAAGGTTTATTTGGATTCGGGTAGTAGGTTTTTTTTTTTTTTTGCTAATTAAAATTTTATACCAAAAGGAACAGCTGATACAAATCTAGGGGCATACCCCGCGAAATCAACACCTAGACAAAGTCATAACAACATCAGATTACAATACCGGAACAAATCTAAAAAGACCATCCAGTCTACATGAACAAGGATAACCAGCTAAAATGAAGACTATGCCATGGAATAAGCGATGCAGGAGTGACCTCCTCTGTCCACCCTGATATCATCTTTATGCATCCTGCGCCTACAATAGGCACACATCCAGTCCAGGTCCCGAGCACAATCATCACAGCAAATTCCATAATTAGAAACTCCAAAATCAATCGACATTAGACTGTCAATTCTTCCATCACCATTGTCCTTAACCATGGCCTTATAACAGGTCTTAGTCCCCCTTTTGTAGTCTGCCACTACAATGTTGACAAGAAATTTAGCTCGGAGAGCATACTGTAGCCTCATGCCCATTAAAAAATAGCCCAGCAGCAGGCCTCCCATCCTTCGCAAATTTATCAAAGAGGAACCATTATCAAACAACATCTTATTAACAACCAAGTGGTGATCACCACTACTCGTCTCCAGGCATTTTTCCAGATGGTACATGGATCGAACTGAATTCTTCAAACTTCCAGAAATAGTAGCCGCAACATCCTTGCATAAGTCATTAATCGACCCCTGTCTTTGTGCAGTCCCCTCCGGCACTGCTTCCACCTCCACGCTCGAATTTATCTCAATGATTACTTCAGGCTGTACCTTCATAGCACACTCAGATGGGTCAAAACCCTTCTCAACAGTCATATTACCAATATTCAACTTTCTAATCATTGAATGCATCTTCCTTAACTTCTCGACCATAGCACAAAAATTCAAGACATCAACAAGGCGACACAAGTTGCCTTCATTCAGATTCCAAGCGGCATACAATGCCTCTGCCTCTTGGATTTGACCAACAACTTCTAGTAAACCACCCATAACAAACGCCCGCAAACAAGTTCCTTCACTATGTAGCATCGTTACAAGCACAATCCTATCACTAGAAATTGGTCTCCATTGGTCCAGCACTTGAACCATCAATTTCGTAAAATAACAAAGAGGCATTTTAAAAAATACATGACTTACATTCATAATACAAGCTACAGGCCCAGAGGACCCTCCGTCCAGTGAAAGTTTATAACCACGACTCGTCATCATAGCATCATACAGATAGAAGGTTGATTCCCCAACACCCTGTATTACATCAATACATTTCCCAAAGAAGTTGCTGCTCCCACTAACAAGACTATCCTCCAGAATAGACTTTATCAGTACCCGTGAACCAGGCCAATAGTCAAACACCTTGTGGCCAGAATGGCATTCACTTTCCAAACCAGAACTCCCATTGCAGAGTATAGCGATGCCTAAATGACACCCATCCACGACCTTCTTCTCATTGAGTAACACCAGAGTAGACTCCAAAGAGACACCAACAATGTCATCAACCAACAGAACCCCCATGATGAAGCTCTTGTTAATTAGCAAAAAAAAAAATAAAAAATGATGAAGCTCTTGTAAATCTTGGGTCCCTTCAAATTCATCAAGAAACCGCCTTCTGCTCTAGCCAGAGGAGAAGTTCCTTCCAATCTTAAATAAGTATAATCCAAACAGATGATAAAACTAACAGAAGGTAGGATACCATCCGTACACAGAATAAAAAGCCTACTGGAAAGCAGGTTCTTCATTAATGCCGAATACAGATCTGTCTTCCAAAAAATGGAAAGATCATGTCGAATGGGAGAAAACAGAAGTTCTCGTTCAAGGAGCACCAGATCAAAATCGGTGTCCTTCGAATAATCCACACAGTGGACCACATCATTCAACTGAATAAGGGACTCTTTTGCAAGGACCCATAATCCAGCATAAAACCCACTATAAATGGTAGGCTCAACAGAAAAATTTTCATGACAAACACCCTGACTGAGTTTGAAAAAACCCTCTACAATTAACAATCGGAGAGGAACCTCCCGTAACAAAGAGAAGTCGTGATAAAGGTGGGAGATAAATAAGGGGGAGATGGATTTAGGAAGAAGGTATTTAGATCTGATGGATTTAAGGTGAAGAGTGGGCTGAAAAAACATGGCGGCTAGAAGAAATTTTAGGATTTATAGAGAGAGGTTAGAGAGAAAAAACGACTCTCATCTATATCTTCTTGATTCGGGTAGTAGGTTTTCTACCTCTGGGTGTATAATCTTTTACGATTACAGTCACCCTCCATTGAAAGGAGTTTCTCCTTTGAGACGAATGTTGTCCCACCTCTCTGAGATGGTGATGGTTGATTTCAAACTCTCTGACGAGTCATGGAGGATCTTGCTAGATTCTTTGGGTCTTAGGCTGTTTGAATATCTCCCAAGATCTGGGTCTTATTTGGGAATACCCGATAAGAAGGTTTTAACCAGGTGCTATTATGTTACTGCTGCTATGCTGTGCGTAGAGATTGATGGTTTTGATGGAGATGGCCACTATGGTCGCAAGGTGTTTGGTTATTTGCCTAGTCTGATGGACGAGGATGTTATTAAGAGTGCCACTCTCTCTGGAGATGTTATAGAAGCAAGACAGGGTGTTGTGAGAACAACCCTGTATGTTGGTGACTTAATGGATGTTATGGGTCTAACTCAGAATTTTTTTGATGCCAAGCCGAGGAGGCACGCTTATCAACTCATTGCTGGTGTTGATTTGGTTTATAGGAGAGTGTTCGGAATGGAATTAAAGAAATTTCAAAGGGAGATTGTCTTTGGAATGGGGATTCGATGCTCCTTGTCAAATCCTGGATCAATTGTTGATTCTAATGGAAAGTTGAGCACCTCGCAACTGGTGTTTGTTGTCAGAGGTGTTGGGGGACTTAAAGCCACTGGTCAGAATGTTGCATTGCTGGTTGAGGAAGTCGTCAATATTGGAAAAGGCTTTAGCGATGGGTTTCAGCGGTCCAAAATGAGGAGTGAGGTTAGTATTTCTCATATGCGAAAATGTGGGACTACATTTCATGTGTGTAAATGTGGTATTAATGTGTGGGAACTCACCTATGGAGTTATTGTGAGGTTAGGGATGCAATGTTATGACTCCTTTGATTACTTGATGTTTATGAAGTGCGCTGTTCTTCATAGTAGGATTTCTGCATGTAGTCCTGTTTATAGTTTCAGAACGGGGTCCATTATGGGAATAATTGATGATTTATGGAGAAAATGTTGTCATTGTTATGATGGGTTTGGCACCGTCAATGTTGTTAGGTTGTGGGTTGTATATCCAGTTATGGAAATCGACAACAGAAGCGACTTCGTATGGAGAATTATTGGTATGCTGTGTACAAGCAGCAAAAGGTTTCAGGTTTGCAATAATGGGGACGGTAGACGGTTCAAGTGCAGCTGGAATGAGGTTTTCGAGTCGATTATGCTGAGTACTTGTAAAAGTTCTGTTTCTTCTTGTGGAGATTTTCACAATCTGTTCGATATTTGTGAAAAATGGCTGCACCTTGGGGTGCAGAGAAGTGACCTTGTTCGAGTGTTCTATCGCTTTGCTTGGGAGGTGGAAATGAAGCTGGGTTTCTATAGGTGCAGTTTGAAGGAGGTGTTGCTGGTTGGCCATAAAGAACAGGCTCCTCACGAAGGATAGAATGCTCTTGTTTGGAATGCAGATAGACCCAAAGTGTGTCCTCTGTGGGGTGGACGATGAGACGGTCAGTCACATTTTCTCTGACTGCCCATTTTTCGATCTAATTAACAGGTCCATGCCAATGCACTTCACTAGGAATTGGTCCAACTGTCAACTAGGTAACTGTGTTAGTAGGCAGTTGGGGGCAAAGGAGAAAACAATTGCCGAACTATTTTTCAGCACAACTATCTATCATGTCTGGAAGGAACGTAACCACCGCATGCATAACTCTGGCCCTGGCAATCCAACCTCTGTTGTTAGTAGTGAGATCAGGCGCATGGTGCGCGAGAAATTGTTCTCTTGTAGCATGTTTAAGATTTGGGTTTGGAAAGACCCGACCATCATCTTATTTCTCAACTGGTATATCCGTTGTAGTTGAGTAGGGTTTACCTTCTTATTCTTTGTATCATGTTGACTTCGTGGGGTATGCCCCTTGTCTTTGTATCAGTCGTTCCCTTTGGTATAAAATTTTAATTAGCAAAAAAAAAAAAAAGATTTTGTGGCGGCTAGGCTTTTAGAGAGAGGTTAGAGAGAAGTTAGAGCAAACGACTCTCATTTTTCCTTAATTATATTTCGTCTTTTGTCTAAAATGAAGTTTTAGTGAGTGTTAGGGGTAAAATGTGTCAAGAACAAAGCTACAAGTGGTTTCCATGCTCGAACGAGTCAAGAATGAAGCAAAATTAATTTTCTTGTTCAAACGAGTCGAAACTCCTGCTATGCTCACCACATTCAACAGTAACCTTCTTCATAGCCAGATCACAATACAAGAACTTGCTTGCCAAGTTCATCCTACCAAAGAAACACACATTTCTGCTCTTCCTCGAAAGACAGGAGGTCATATTGAAAAGCACACCAGCAGTCCTAAAAAGATAGAACCAACCCTTACCTTCATCAAATGCCATCTACTTCTCCGAAGTGGTCCCTACACGCACAACAAGCTCGGAAACCGCTTGTTGAGGCATAGTGGCAAACATAATCAGAGCACCATGAAATGCCTCATTCCCATACAAAAAGATGCGGGGAGTGGCCTCATTATAGAATGGCATCATCATCAGATACTCCTTAACCTTTAAACGCAAAAATAGTCTCAGAGACCTTCCGTCAAACATCTTCCAGTCGAGATCACCCAAAACCCAATAGCTTCCAAAATAAGACGCACAACATCATTTATCTCCTGATTCTCACCATCAGGATTCAGAAAACGAAGATGTAGAACCATAGATGTGATAATCCCATCCATAGCCATCCCCGAAGACCTCACCTCCCAGGCAGCAACGCACACTTCGACTAAACAAATCTGGTGTGTACAGTGCAGGAGCTTGATGGTGATTTGTGCAGGGATGGTGTAGTGAGGGTGCTCATTGGTTACGAGGTGCAGACTCAAGCTATTGTTGCGGAAGGCGTAGTGCAGGAAAAAATGCAGGATGCTGCTGTGGGGTTTCAGATTAATGAAAACATGGAAGTGCAGGGGCTTGTTCCTGACTTTCATGTGGACTTGGTTGGAGCTGGGCATCAAGGGCTAGTGCATGTTCAAGCATTTCTACGCAAAGTTGGATGGCCTCTCTGGAGCAGTCATGGGATGCTGGTATGGGACTCAAAACTGAACCGTTGGAAGCACCAGTTTTTTATGTTTAATCTAGTATTGTACTATGTTGTTGATTGCTAGTTTATCTAGCATTATTGATGAAATTTCCTGTTGTTCCGCTAGGTAGATGTGTTGCTAATCGCGGGGTATGCCCCTAGAGATGTAATCATTTTCCTGTGGTATAATTTTTAATTAGCAAAAAAAAAAAAACAAATCTGGTGTGTATAGCAAGTTTTTTGAGACAATCCTACAACCCCTTTCGATTCTTCCATCAGAATCATCTTGGACTGAGTCTTCTTAAACCATAAAACATAGCAAAGGAAATAATCCTAAGCACGATCCAGGTCAAGACACTCTCCAACAACATAAGTAAAACCTTCCTTAACAGAGAAAACTGGTAAGACAAGGTCATCAGTGCCAGCCAAAACACCAATCGCATATATCACATCAACGATGTGTAAATCACCACCCACGAAAATTATCAGCAGAGCACCCAAACCAGCGGGATACTCTACAAAGGAAGTCATCCCCAGAACGCTGGAGGTGCTAACACAAACTAGAGGTTCAACCTCCAACCATAGTAAGCAATCAGATCTAAGATTTTCTAGGAAAAAATCCAGAAAACCCATCAACAAACAAGCTAAAATATAAGAAAATATAAATATAAGAAAGTTGGTGTATAGGTGAGAGATTTGAGGAGAAAGATGGACTCGTGGGGTAAGAGAATAGAGATCTGATGGAGAAAGGATTAGAATTAGTGTCGGCTGAGCTAGTTTTTAGAGAGAAGTTAGAGAGAGGTTAGAGAGAATACGACTCTCATTGATCTATCCCTCCCGAAATCGAATCTTTTTATCTAAAATGAAGTTTTAGTGAGTGTTAGGGGTAAAACGTGTCAAGAACAAAGCTACAAGTGGTTTCTATGCTCGAACGAGTCAAGAATGAAGCAAAATTAATTTTCTTGTTCAAAAGAGTCGAAATGAAGTTTTGGTGAGTTAGAGGGTTTAACGAGTCAAGAACAAAGCTACAAGTGGTTTCCATGCTCAAACGAGTCAAGAACGAAGCAATCATATTATCTTGTTCAAACTAGTCTAAAATGAAGTTTTTAAACAAGTCAAGAACAAAGCTATAAGTGGTTTCCATGCTCAAAGGAGTCAAGAATGAAGCAAAATTAATTTTCTTGTTCAAACGAGTCGAAATGAAGTTTTAGTGAGTTATAGGGGTTAAACGAGTCAAGAACAGAGTTACAAGTGGTTTCCATGCTCAAACGAGTCATGAATGAAGCAAATCATATTATCTTGTTCGAACTGGTCTAAAATGAAGTTTTAGTGAGTGTTATGGGTAAAATGTGTCAAGAACAAAGCTACAAGTGGTTTCCATGCTCGAACGAGTCAAGATATATCCCATCTTATATTCGCAAACGATGTCTTCCTTTTCTGCAAAGGCGATGCTTCTTCTATTAAACTGCTGTTTGATGGTGTGACCAAATTTTCACGGCTTTCGGGTCTCATTCCAAACCCAAGTAAAAGTTCATGCTATTTTGGTAACGTGTCGGTGGATATCCAAGACTTTGCTCTTCATCTCACTGGATTTGAGAAAGGAACTCTTCCTGTCAAATACTTAGGTGTTCCACTTATCTCAAAAAAATTGTGTGCTCGGGATTGTGAGGTGCTAATTCAAAAATTGTGCACGAATATAGGTCTATGGATATGCAAAACTCTTAGTAGAGCTGGAGTGCAATTAATCAATACGGTTCTTTTTGGTATACAAGGGTACTGGAGCATGTACTTGTTCTTACCGAAAGGAATTATAAAAAAGATCCAGGGTATTTTTGCAAGATTTTTATGGGGTGGCACGTTGAATGGGCCCTGTCAATTCAAGGTAGCATGGGCTGAGGTTTGTTTGCCGAAAAATGAGGGTGGAATGGGTATTAAAGACCTTATTTCTTGTAACACCAACGCTATTTTATACCAGCTTTGGCGTATAATTAGCAGAGCAAACTCGTTGTGGATAACTTGGGTTCACCTGGAAGTGTTGCGTTCAAAGTCTGTTTGGACTATGCCTATTCCCTCGAAGGGATCTTGGTGTTTAAAGAAGATTCTGGGAGTTAGAGATATTGCTAGGCAGCATGTTCACTTCGAAGTGGGATCGATTTCATCCTTTCACTTTTGGCATGATCCGTGGTTAGAAAGGAAACCTCTAGTGCAGTAATTTCGGGTGGGAATCATATCAATATTGGAGTCAACTTCTCTTGCCAAGATCTCAGATTTGTATTACAATCAACAGTGGCAGTTGAGCCCTACAAATCATGTTGATGCCATCGAATTGCGCCACAAATGCTCTACGGTTACAATTCACCAAAATGATCGGATCTTGTGGGACACTTCAGACTTTAAACATCTCTCTCTTTCGGACATTTGGAATTCGATAAGACCTGTTGGGCAGTCCTACAACTGGGTTGATGCGGTCTGGCACAAGTTCATGGTTCCCAAATATTCTTTCTTGATGTGGCTAGTAATGAGGCAGCGGTTATTGACAAGGGACAGGATGCAGCGATTTGGTATGGCAGTTCCTATTAACTGCATGCTCTGTTCACATGGTGCTGAGACACATGAGCATTTGTTCTCTCAATGTGCGTACACGGAGAAAATACTCAATTCGAGCCCTTGTAGAATATCTCGGAATTGGCAGCATCTCTTAAATGGCGAAATCCTTCAAGATAATGTGGACAAGGTGCGGCAGCATATAACCTGCTTATATGTCTCAGCAGCATGGCATGCTATTTGGCAGGAACGTAATAATAGAATCTTCAATCAAGCTGGGCACAAGCGAGTGGAGCAAATTATGACAGAGGTAAAGCGGAATGTTCGAGAAAAGCTAAGCACATGCCCTGTTTTTCAAAAAAAGGCAGGGAAAGATCAAATGTTATAGACCTTACTGTACTAATTCGTAGAGAGTTTTTTTAGTAGTTGCTGAGCAGTAAAATACGCTTTCTATGGTGCGGGGTATGCCCTGGTTGATGTATTTGTTTATTCGGAGTAATATATTTTTTATTTATCAAAAAAAAAATGAAGCAAAATTAATTTTCTTTCTTTCTTTTTTTTTTTTGCTAAATACGTATTATATTGCTAGAAGAAATATTTACAGGGATAAGAGGGGTATACCCCAATAAAGCCTATAAGCCCAACCGGCTTATCAAAATTAATTTTCTTGTTCAAACAAGTCGAAATGAAGTTTTTTTTTTTTGCTAATTAAAATTTTATACCAAGAAGGAACAACTTAAACAAATCTAGGGGCATACCCCGCGAAATCAACATCCGAATAAACTACACAACATTAAGCCATAATAGAGTCTACATAGAAAGCCTCAATTTGGACGGACTAATGAGAGTCGGTTTTTCTCTCTAGCCTCAAACCCAGCCGCCATCAAAATCTTTCTTTAATTTTCACTTTTCTCCATCAGATCTACAATTTAGCCTTCCTAAATCCACATTCCCATTCTAATCTCTCACCTAAATTTCTTATATGATATTAATTATTAATTTTAAGGTTTGCGTATCTTCCTTAGTTGCTGAGATGGGTTTAATCTCTTGGGTTCTTTTCAGGGTTTCTTCGCAGCTCTTCTCTACCGAGGGATTGTTACTGAGATCCATGGGGTTTGATTTATCAACCTATGTTGTTCTGAGAAAGTGTAAGATAAAGAAAGTGTTCAGCGCTTGCTTTCTTCATGATAGGGAGATGCTCTTTGTAATGAAGGGGGATACATCTTTTGATTGGGTAGTGTTACATCTTTATGTAGATGTGCGCTTACCTCTCTTTGCTCAATATGATTCTATTATTATTGATGCCAGGCTGGTGTTCGCCAAAATGCCTGAATGGATTCTTGATGTTTTGAGGGGGTACACTTTCAAAGCATATGTTGAGTACTCTGTTATCAAAATGATAGGTGATGTTCGTATGGATCTGAGGTTGGGGGGCAAGCTATCTATGGACGACTTGGGTAGTTTCTTGGAGATCTCTAATCTACGGTGGATGAGGAGTGTTTTCTCCTATTATCGATTTGTTTTGTATGGTCTGGTTCTCTCTTCTCGAAGTTCGAGGTATGGAGAGGAGATGATGGGTTCTTCAGAATCTATTTTGATTCACAAGTTTGATGTGCACTCTTAGATGGCCAGTGCAATGAGATATGTGTTATTTGCTGGATTACATGGTGTTATTGATGTCAAGCTTGTGTTTACGGTTATGCTTCAACAAGCTTTTATCGCTGGGATTGGTGACCACGTCGTTGGTCTTCTGTATGATGCTGACTTCAGGAGCTTTCATTACTGTGACATGAGTCCTGTTTCGACTTTGTTTGTCGATAAAATGAAATGGGTTCATGATGTTCTGATATTAGATGGTGGACTGGGTGACTTAACAGAATTGGTGGATAGCTCATCTATTCTTGTTGAAGACAAAATGGAGGTCTATTCTTGTATTCAAACTGTTCTTAGAAAGTTTGGAGTGTAGGTTTGCAATGGTGTTCATGGACGCTGGGAGACAAACGGGACAAGAGAGGTGGACGATGAGGTTCATATTCTGGTTGATGATATGCTCATTCAAAAGATGGGTATCTATTCTGAAAAGGTATTGACTGCAGAAGGGTATGAACTTCTAGCTTGGAACCTTGGTTTCCAGGTTAAAGTTTGTTTCGACGCAATTGTTTTGGGGTTCAGACCTTGTCATGATTTTTTTTTTTGCTAAATGAAAATTATATTAAAAGGAAAATGATACAAATCTAGGGGCATACCCCGCGAGATAAACCGAGCATATACTATAATTTAGTAAACTAGAACAAGAAGCTTACTAAACTATAGAAAAACAACAAGAATTCTAAATGCCTAGGAAACAAACAGAAGCAACACTAAGCGAGCATCCAGACCAAATCAATAGAGCAGTAACAGGATCGTAGGATCCTTAGCAGCTTTTTTCTTGAAGTAGCTGCAATCGTGCAATTTCTCTCGAACCATACGCTTGACCATACCTTCTAACTGCCTTGTGCTACGAGGTTTCTCCGACTGGTGAATTCTATTGTTACGCTCCTGCCAAACCATATAAATTACCACAGAAAGGTGCAAGAAGCCAATGAGTTTGTTGAGCATAGTGTGATTCCCTTGAAAGAAAACACCATCAATCCAGTCCGCCCACACCAGGTTAAGGGGAACTGCACAACTCCTTAGTAGGGCTTGAGAGACCAAACAAGAAGAGAACAAATGCTCATGGGTCTCATCTGCACTATTGCATAGCACACATTTAGGGTCAATACGAAAACCAAAGGTTGCCATCCTATCTTTAGTGAGAAGGCGACTACGCAGGGCAAGCCAGGAGAATATAGCACACTTAGGAATTGCAAACCGGTGCCATATCGCACAAAGCCATGGCGGGGGAGTGCCTCGTCTACGGACTGACTTCCATACAAGTGATAGGCTCACTTTCTTTGAGCCATCCCATCTGACCAGGTCTTCAACACCAATAATTCTGTTACCAATCAAATGTCTAAGATCCATTGCTAGTACATGATTTGATCTGGGTAAGGCCCAACTCCCATTAGAGATGAAAGAGTGAATTCTAGCTAAACTAGTCGATTCAACAATGGAAATTATTTCTGGCCCCAGCTGCTCAATAATAGGTCTAGCATTGATCCATGGATCATGCCAAAGAGATAGATTTGAGTTCTGGCCTATATCATGAGATAAGAAGTTGCATGCCTCATGTCTATGGTTAAGCATTTTCCTCATAGACCAAGGGCAAGCATACGGAAACCCCGATGTCCAGAAGTGTTTGTTTTTAAAGAGACATTGATGCAACCACAGGATCCAAAGAGAGGTGGTCGACGGAGTGGAAACACGCCAGATTTGATACAGGATGGCTGCCTTATTCCACTCAAAGAGATCACGAATACCGAGGCCACCTTCAGCTTTTGGTAAACAACAGTCCGCCCATGACACTTTATAGTGGCAAGAAGCATCATAATGGCTCCCCCACAAAAATTTTGCAAAGTAGGATTGAATGCATTTGAGAACACCCTTAGGTAAGAATAGATAGGAAGACCAGAACCCCTGAATATTAGATAGAACTGATTTAATTAATTGCAGCCTCGCAGATAGTCTCAAACCCTTTGTCATCCAAGAATCCATTCTGGAGCAGATTTTGTGGACTAATCCATGACAGTCTACTGCACGAAGGCGACTAGTGATTAATGGAAGACCAAGATACTTGATGGGTAAAGCCCCAATATTAATGCCAGTGTCACGAATAATCAGAGACGAATCTTTTTAGGGCTAATGGATTCTGATGGGTCACCGGTTGACCACGATGGTAATAGCTTGGAGTTTGGTTTAAGGGGTGATGAAGCGCCTCTCTTGGTTTCTAGATCTGTTTTCCAAGAATCCAAGGTTTCTGAGGAACCACATCATATTGAGACTAACCCAGTTGAGGATAATACGAGGGTCGGAGATGTAGGGGTTCAGCCTAGCTCTTTTGGTGGCATACCTCTTGAGAGAGTCGATGTTGAAGAGATTCAAAGCTCTGAGGATGAAGAATGTGTTCAGAGTGAATCAGACCTGTTCACTAAAAACTACTCTGCTAACCCCGCTATCAAAGCAACGTTTGATATAAGCAAGGCAGAGCGGAAGGAATTGGCGGAGACTAAGGTCTTTCTTATGGAGATGAAACAGTACATGGAAGCTAAAGGTTTGTCTGTGGCCGAGTTTGAAAAGGAAAGATTAGTGAAGAAAGGTAATTTCAATGCTGGATTGGTGAACCCTCTAGTCTTCATTAATGGCAGAGATGAGTTTGGGTTGCCGAAATTTGAGTCTATACCTACTGATGTAGGAACTTCGGGTCTAAAAGATTCACTAGGTAGAGAAAAGGTTGAGAACTTGCAAGCAAATCCTGATTTTCCTCTCCTTGGTAAAGACTCTAGTACTCCCCCGAGAGCTCCTGGTCCCTCTAAGGTCGCAAATTCTTGGTCTAATGTTGCTAAATCGCCACCAGTAGTGAACAAACCCAAGTTTGAATTTTTCCCTTTGCCGGAAGGTACTACAATTGTTTCCCCCCCTGAAGATGTTCTTTTAGAGGGCATGGATAAGTTTAAGTATTGTCTGGTAGGAGAGATAACCAAAGGCTTTATGCCTTATGCTAAAGGCTTTATGCCTTATGCCTTATGCTAAAGTCGTTGGTCCCTCTAATCTACAGGGAGGTGCACAAAGTGGTCATTTGCGCTGGATGGGCGAATGATTCCGCTGTTGCGGGAAATGGGTTGCTAGCCTTTTTCTGTTTTGTTAACAGAATTATTGAGAAGGGTTGTATGATGGGTCATGTGGATAAACACTATGTGTTTGCCAATTTCAAGGTTTTTGGAAATGTTTTTTTTTTGCTAATTAAAATTTATACCATAGGCAAACAAAATACATCTCTAGGGGCATACCCCGCGATTAGTAAAACATCCACCTAACGGAACAGCAAGATTTAAAAACATAGGAGAAACTAGATAAACTAGTTTAGACTAGTTTAAAAACAACAAAACCAATAACTAAGCATAAACTACTTAGCAACTAAACAGGACTATGTAACTAGCCTAGGCACAAAAAAGAACTATGCCAACTCGGCATCTCATTTGGCACAATGCCACATTCCTGGCAAATAACAACATAATATCCCCACTATGCCGCACATAGCAGGCCAGGATCCACAACAGGTACTCAGCTTGGAACCAATCTCCTTTTTTGACACCGCCATAAGTCGAACCAGCATGAGATTCCCGGGCTACTGCTCTCAGCAGGAGAGTTGGCCTCCAAAAAAGCACCTTATCGGCTAACTTTTCATTTGGAGGAGGACCAGCCCCCAGCTGATGGATGAAGCCAAAAACTAGGCTTGTAATGGTCATGAAAAACAAGGTTGACAAATGATCGTTGCCCAGCCGCGGCAATCTGATACTCCAAAATGAACACACAAGGTTCCCCCCTTGTATACTACCATCAGCATCATCTCCGCTGGATAAACCAAAAAGGGAATGCTCAACATACATTCCAAAACCTTCCATAAATAAAGCGTAGCGATCAATTGACAAAAAACTATCATTTCTTCCAGCAGCACTATCCATCCCATTCAACAGTATAATGACAGTAGGACATACTGTAGTCCTCAGATGGCACCCTGCCACCACCGTGCAGACATAAATTTCCATGGTACAAGGAGCACCTTGACATCTAACATAGATAAGCATCACATCAATGCAAGTTGCATCTTGCATAGCGACATCAGCAAGCATACGGATGTACAATCCGTAGTTCCCAGTTCTTGTGTCCCCCGCAGCTCCATAAACAATTGAGTCCATGACAACAGACTTTTCTAGGCATGGAATGCCAATCTTCCACCAATTGCTGTCTAAGAAATTGATAACCGCCATTGTAACTTCAACTAGATTAACATCAAGCATCTGGTTCCCCTTGTAGCTGTAGCGACGATCACACTGCAAATCAGCTCCAGTCAAACTGCAGTTATCAACATTACAAATCTGAACTTGAGCATCAACGCCCAGTTCAAGCATCAGGATATGCTCCATCCCAAAACGGGTGAACTCCTCAGCATCTATCTCACCCTCACACCACATTTTCAAAACCTCACCAGCAGCGACCTTCTTATGCCTCACCACACCCAGGTCAGCTACCAATATGACCTTCGAAAAACTCAATCTTCCAACGTAGTAAAGAGGCACAGGAAACATACTCTTATGGATACCCATCATCAAGTTTACAAGCATAATCAAACCACAAGGCTTAACCTCAGTTCCAAACACAACATACCAGGTCATGCCTAGTACGAGAACAATTTTGAAAATACCATTCTTTACGATATATGCAAAAAACTTCTTGCAACATTCATCACGCACATACCCGAACAAATGGCATGTTTTAGTCACAAAACCCCCATTGTAGAAAAATACCAGCACCATTTGAGTACTTACAGCTCCACAAATCTTATTGACCAACGAATCCCATTCAGACAATTGGACAAAGACTAGAAGTTCATCATAGCTTGAACCTATCATCGTGTAACCCTCATCCTTTCCGACGTTCTTACTACAAGAGCCCACCAATATAGTCACATAGTAATGCCTACCCATTATCCCCAAAAGACAGGATGAGTAGATCAACAAGGAAATCAACACATCGATGAAAGAACAAGTCTCAAACTCCTTGAAAATAAAGCCATTGCTCCCCTTACCGTAGGTTTTAGAGAATTCGACATTCAGAATCTTGGCTGCGGAGAGCATCTAAGTCTCGCTAGAGATAGACTCCTTCACAGCAACGGAGTTCACCATGGCTCCTATCTCCTCCACTTGAGATGCATTGAACACAACAACATCACCACCATAGTGAGTATGTTGAATACCAGGACAAAGAGAGTCACCTCCGTCCCTTAAAACCGAAGATTCAATCGAATCAATCAACAAAACGTTGCTTTGAAAGATCAAAGAACGAATACACTTCAAAGGAAGTGAGATTGCCAACTGGCTCTCCATAGAACCCATTACAAGAAATACAAATAGTAGATATAAGAAATATAGGTGTTTATGGAGAAAGATAGAAGAGAGAGGTGGATTAGTGAAAGATTTATGGTCAGAATTGATGGAGAAGGTTTAGATTTAGCTTTGGATTAATGGCGGCCAGCTAGGGTTCCTAGAGAGAAACGACTCTCATTTTTTTCCTTGATTCTCGGAAATGTTCAAAGGAGGTCCTCTGTAAGGGGACTTATAAGAACAAATCTTAATGTCTTTACTAAACAATGGTTGGTGCCAGGTATGCAATGCCTGAATAATTTTTTGTCTCTAATGATTAAAGAAGTTGAGCAGCTGTTTGCTGTTTGTTATGTGACCACGCTCACCTTGGGTAGGTATCAATGGTTAACAATGGTGACTCTTTGTATAAAGGAAAGTAGGAATGATGGGGGCATTTTGCCTCATCGTGTTCTGTTAAAGAACAGGGTCTGTGGTGTTAGAAGATTTCTTTTTTTTTTTTGTTAATTAAAATTTTATACCCAAAAGGGAATAGCATAAAAACACTTCTAGGGGCATACCCCGCGAAATCAACAGAACCACATTACAAATGCCTAAATCGACATTTGATAGTCAACAAACAACTTAACAACTTTACAACATAGCAAGTCCGAAAATCTAGTGGAGAATTCACTAGATGATCTAACCTCTCTCTCTAAAAACCTTCTTAGCCGCCTTTAATTCTAACACAAATTCCCATCAGATCTATACAATCAACCTTCATAATTCCATCTTCCATCTCAAATATCCCACCTATACACCATATTTCTTATTTTATATATATTAGCTATAATAGTTTTTAGAATGAGTCTGAAGAGGGTCTCTTTCTCGCCGGAGATTAGGGTTTTTTACCCTAGTCCTCTTGAGTGTTTGCACGGTGCCCCTACTACTGAGTTAGTTAAGGGGGAGCAGGTTCCGAAGAAGGTCACTTTTTCGACGGAGGTCAGGGTTTATTACCCTAGTCTTTCTACTGGGTTAGTTAATGGGGAGCAGGATTTGTCGACTCAGTCGACTCAGTCCGGTGAGAGGTTGCAGCCTACTGGTTGCAAGCAGATGGAGTATGTTTACGATAGCAACCTTCTGGGCTCAGATGGTTGTGGGTCTCATCCTCTTGTGGTAAATGGTGAGGTTTCTCTTTGCAAAGAGGAACTTATAAAGACCGACCGCCAACTGGCCGACGAAAGTCCTATGAAGGTGGGTCGACCCGAGAGAAAATTGGGTGTCAAACAAATGGAGTATGGTCATGGTAAGGACAGTTCGGGGTCCATGGTTGGCCTTATTCAGACGACGAATGTTTGTGGAAAGAGGGATTGTGAAATTGTTGATTTGGAGGCTGGTTTGAGGGCTCGTAGCTCTCGCAACCTCCAATTGTTTGAAGGTAAGTTTTTTGCTTGTACCACTGAGTTGGCTCAAGTTTTGAAGGGGATGTCGAAGAAGACCCAGGAGGGGTTGGTATCGACTCTGAGGCTGAAAAGGGTTTCTTTTGCGGAGAACCTGGTGTCGGAGATTCCTAGTGATAGTGATTCTCATAGTTTCGTTAGTACTGATGTTGAGGTACCTATCGAGTTATCTGACTCAATTAATGATCTACCTGTGGACGCGGGTAC
Organism: Kitagawia praeruptora; assembly: GCA_037693485.1. Lineage (NCBI taxonomy): Eukaryota > Viridiplantae > Streptophyta > Magnoliopsida > Apiales > Apiaceae > Kitagawia > Kitagawia praeruptora. The sequence goes on from CM075350.1 coordinate 69,336,948, forward strand.
TAAGGAATTAGAAGTTAATTCTTCGGTGCTTTCTAATTCCGGTAAAGGTTATAGGGCTGTTAGTGTCTCTGTTATGGAGAGTCCCCTTGGGGTGGGGCAAACCATTTGTGATGGTTTGGTGGATACTGGTGCTCAGAATGATGGCACGGTAGATTTGGGGCTCATGACGGAAAGGAAGAAGCAACAAGATGATTCTAAGGTAACAGGTCTTGCTACTTCTAGGGAGGATGTTGTCCTGGTAAGGGGGGATAAGGATGAGGGGATAGAGGGGTTCGCTCCTAATCAAGAGGTTGGTACTACTGAGTATAGTGATGGTCTTCGAGATCCTTTGATCGAGACCTTGGTTCATATTGATAAGCTGATGAATGACATTGACATAAGGGGCTTAATAATTCCTGCTGTTAAGGAATTTACTATGATCAGTGGTCATGACCCTTTCAAGGATGAGTTGGGATGGTTTCATGGTAGGAGGCCCCCGGAGCTGGTGAGCCTGTTTTGTTGTGATCTTCTACTACAGGCTTTTATTAGAAGGAATGGGTTGGAGCCCTTTCATGAGGAGCCACCCACTGGAGCTCTCTCTGACCTGAGTTTGCAGAAACGGGGAGGGGGGAAATTGGTTGATGTGGTGGATTATAGGGATGTCAAAAAGGTAGGAAATGTATTGGTTACTAGCATGGAGGCCATCCCAACGAAGGTTTTCATAGGGACTGTGTGTAGTTGGAAGAGGTTGGCTTTATGCGGAGTAGCGATTCGGGAACCCAGCCTGCTTGCGGATAAGATGGTGATTTCGAAGGAAAATGCTGAGCCATTCATGCACTTGGAGGGTGTGCAGTTCGTGCAGTCTGGGTGGCCAATGAACTGCCTTTGTTTAGGATTGCTGGAGGCACCAGATTAAGTTTGTAATAGGCTTAGTTCTATGTTTTGTTGATTGTAAAATGACTTAATGTTGTTTGGCTTTGTTGTCTGAATGTTGATTTCGCGGGGTATGCCCCCAGAATTGTGTAAGTTGTTCCTTCTTGGTATAAAATTTTAATTAGCAAAAAAAAAAAAAAAACCTTGCCAAGGTTTCACCATTCAAAAAATAGAGTTTTGAACCTCTAAACCCATGATAACAATCAAATACGCATAAAAAAGAAACGCATTTATAGACGAAATCCACTTCTGGATCAACAAACTCTTCCGTAGAAGACATACATTCATAAACTTTATCATTCTCTCATTAAGCTCAGAAAAAGCTAAAGCTTGTTGAGGCATAGCATCAAATATAATCTGGTCCTCAAGAGCCAGAAAACTACACAAGTCAACCGAAGACTTCTTCTTAAGTAAAGCTAAATCCGCATCAGCTTGAAACCAACCAGATGACCCAAAATCAGACAAAAGCCTATCCACATGAGGCAAATTGACAAACACATAGCACTTGACTCCATCAGAGGTTCCATCTCCATCATGGCACCTATCATCCAAATAAGATCGAACTAACATCACTACCTTCAAAGGAGTCTCTAGACGCGATGCCATAACTTGTTTCCCTTCTGTGCGTAAGACAAACTCCACATCAACACTAAGCCCATAGGGTTCCAACCAAACTGAGCCCGTAACGAGCAAGACAGAACCCACCGTGGGAACAAAGCCACCAAAAACGGTAACCTCAACATAAGTGATTTCTCTATATATAACCTTAGAAGTCATATCCAGAGAACAAATACTAGAGAAATCTCCCACAGAGATATTCTCAAAACCATCAATGGAGGCATCCTCTACCGTGACATCCTCCAAAGCAGATCCCAACCCAATAACAAGGCACCCCGACAGGGTTAAAGCCAGCAAACTTCGGTGAGTCATTCCATCAAATAGATGGTGCTCTACAACGCAACCAACCTCCAACATCTGAAATGCAGAATGCTCAGCAGGTAGCACCTCATGGGTGAAAACCATCTGATTCATTAACATACCCTTTGTGAAGAAGAGCACAACTTTCCTGGACATCACCATATCCTTACAAGCATCAAGCTTATAAGTTTCAATCGAAAAAACATTCATCCGAGAAGAGTCAACAGGTTGAAACAAACCCATCCTCATCAAAAGATGATAACTCTTCAAAGGGAGAAAGATCCCCAAACGGTTCTCCATAGAACCCATCAGACAGAACAAACGAAACAAAAAACCCATTTAAACAAAGATAATTAAATATATATAAGAAATATAAGCGATAAAGGTGAAAGATTAGAAGAGAGAGATGGATTAGTGAAGGATTTATGGTCAGAATTGATCGAGAAAGGGTTTAGATTCAGGAAATTTAGTGGCGGCTAGATAGGGTTCCTAGAGAGAAAACGACTCTCATTTAGTATTCTTGACTTTTTCTTTAGGGGTTGATGTGAACATGGAGGTTCATTATTGGAATAGTTATTTTATTTTTAATTTCAGTTATGAACTTGTGTTAAGCTAGGATAACTAGCTTTTATGTTGTTTATGTTGACAGTAGGGTAACTTACTGTTTTTTTAGCTTTTGCTGATTCCGCGGGGTATGCCCTTAGGTCTGTTTAAGTTGTTTCCTTCGTGATATAAAATTTTAATTAGAAAAAAAAAGTAGGCTGTATCCATGTTCTATAAGGACACAGCCTCACTTCATAACTTAGCAACTTTGTGAGTCAAGTTTTTTTCTTACACTAAGCTGTATCTCTCTGAGAAAAACGAAGCTGAGAATACTATCATTTGTATTCACAGATTGTAGCAACCTTTATCTAATAATACATTAGATTAAAGTGATATTTTGTTTTGTGTTATTCTTTATCCGCACCTTCAATCCTGTACACACAAACACTCTTGCTACATAGACTCGGAAAAGAAAAGTTCGAGAATCCATTCACCCTCCCCCCTCTGTATTCTCTTATCGTATTCAATACTCAACAAGTGGTATCAGAGCCAGGTTGTTTATTCAAAAATAGAAAAACGATCATGAGTTCGAATACACCAAAGACTACAGGAACGGTGAAGGTCCCTAAGTTTGACAAAGAGAATTTCAACCTCTGGAAGATAAAGATGATGTTGTTCATCAAAGCCTCTCATCCTTTGTATCCTGAGATTCTCAAGAATGGTCCTTTTGTTCCACAACAAGAGATACCAGAGAAGACTGTTGGAACCACAACTATCCCAAGATCTTATGAGGCCAAGGATCCATCAAAATGGACAGAATCAGAAAGGGAGAAGGTTGCTCTTGACAGCCACCTCATGTTGCTTATCATTGATTCCATGGACATGTCAATGTTTGCAAACATTGCATCATGTACATCTGCCAAAGAAATGTGGGATCACATTGAGGTGTTGTGTGAAGGAACTGATGAGGTTAAGGAAAACAAGAAACAGATACTGGTCACACAGTATGAAGCTTTCATGGCACAGCCCAAGGAAAGCATTACTGAGATGTTTGAGAGATTTCACAAGCTAGTTACAGAGTTGCAGATGAATGGTAAGGTTTACAGTACCAAGGAGTTAAACATGAAGTTTCTGCTATCCTCACCAAACCATCTAGAGCAAAGGGTCATTTCTCTAAGGGAAAGAGATTTGAACAAAGTTACATATGATGTGCTCTATGGAGTTTTAAAAATGAGCTTGAGAAAATAATAAATTCCTACGGCTAATATGCTAGAGAAACAATGAGAGTCGTATTCTCTCTGCCTTCTCTCTAAAAACTTCTCTCACAAGTCCATCTGGACGATGAAAATTCCTTATAATGCTTCGTGGTGTCTGAAGAAAATTCTGAAAGCTAGGACTGCAGCTCTTGCCCACACTTCTATCCGTGTTGGTCCTCAATCAGCCTTCTTATTTTGGCATGATCCATGGTTTGAAAATAGGCCACTGATTGAAAGATTTAATAGCAGAATCATCTCCATCTCAGAGACTTCAGAAATGGGAAAGGTGGGAGACTTCATTAGAGGTAATAGCTGGTGCCTCCCTCCATCTAATCATATGTTGGTAATTGATCTTAGATGCTTATTGCATGATGCCCCCATTCACACACATGACTTGCTAGCTTGGGACTCTACCCCGGCTCCTAAAATTAAGATCTCAGATATTTGGAACTCTGTTCGAGTTAGAGGCAGTCCTCCCCTTGGCTTGAGGCTGTCTGGCACCGTCTCTCGATTCCAAAATGCTCTTTTCTACTCTGGCTGGCATTTAAAAACTGTTTGTTTACTAAAGATCGAATGGAACGTATGGGTATGCATGTGGACCAGGTATGTGTCATGTGTGGCAATGACCAAGAATCGGTTCACCATATTTTTGGATCATGTTCATTTGCAAAAGTAGTGCTTCAAGATATGGTTTTATCAGGTTGCTGGGAAAACTACATGCTGGGAAACTTCTTCAGGAATGGAAATAACTCTAGAGCTCGTAAACTACTTGCTTATTTATTTCTCTCAGTGGCCACATACTCTATATGGCGAGAAAGGAATGCAAGAATTCATAATTCGGGTCATAGATGTACTGCTCATATAGTTCGAGCAAATGTCTTGAGTATAATTAGAGATAGATTGGCATCTAGCGCGTGGTTTGCTAAAAGTGTACAAAAGGAACCTTTAATCACTCTAGGACTATTTTAATTTACTGATGATTTTGAGATCATAGGATTCTCAATATTTTTGTTTAGATGATAGCTTAATGCATCTCTGTTTTCTATTACCCGACTTGTGGGAATAGATCTTTCTGGTAGTTGTTATCTTTTTGGATGCAATAAAAAATATTTATTTAGCAAAAAAAAAAAAAAACTTCTCTCTAAAAATCTCCAAAATCTAAACAACTTCTCCATCAGATCTAAAGTTTCAATTCCTAAATCCATCTTCTTCTCCCTTCTCTCACCGAAACACATAATTTCTATTCTTTCATTCCGCTTTGAGCATGAGCAAGAAGAGGGTTTCTTTCTCGGAGGATTCTGTGGTGTTGACTAGGGCAGCTAGTGATAGGGATCATTTGAGAACTACCCAGGAGGGGTTCGTCCCGGTCTTGAGCCCGAAAAGGGTCTCCTTTGCGGAGAATTTGGTATCGAAGATACCCTATGACGGTCCTCGATCCGAATATGGTTTGGATGGGTCAAGTAAATCAAATGTTGGGAAGAAGAAGGTGCGTGTCTCCTTTGCTGAGAATTTGGTGTCTCAGGGGAAGGATGAGGGCATTTCTTTTGCGGCTGATTCCAGATCTGGAGTAGCGGCGCATACTCGTAGTGTGGTTACACTACAAAGGATTGAAGGTAAGATTTTCTCACAAAAGAAACTGATTACATTGAATGAAATAGGGGATGATACTCTTATTGAATTATCTGATTCTATGAATTCAAGTTATGTTAATGATGTGGGTGTCGAGGAGGGGGTTAACTCTGAGATACCTAGTTTATGGGGTGATGGTTCTTCAGATGTAGTCTTGGGTGAGGGGTTCAAACCTAACCTAACTTACAGGGATACCATGGTAACGAATGATGTCGAGGTAGGAGCCTCAATTGGTATACGAAATGTTGTAATGTCAAAGGACGAGGGAAATAGGGGTTTGGACCATATTTGGGCTCTTCTGAGTGTCTCTTCTGTCCTGGAAGGTGAGTCAACAGACGTAACTGGATGTAACTCTGTAAGGGTTGAGGCTTTAGCCTCTAGTGAAAAGGATAGTCTGGGGGTAACTGATATGGTCAAACAGATTGGTACCCAAGATGCGAGTTCGGAGAACAATGCTAATGACTGTGTGAACTTAAGTTATGTAAAAGATGAGGATTCGGGAGGTGAGGAAGTCCTTTCGAGACAGCTGGAGAACCTAGTTTCAAGAATTGTCACTGATGACTTTTGGGATGGCAAAACCAAGAGTGACCCTGTTACTGCTTTATCTGTTGATGCTCCACTATTCGAAGCGAATAGATTGAATGATGGGTCAGGAAATGCAGGATTGGATGAGGATGCTAGTGGGGGTCGTCAGCAGATTACTCAGGCTAAGCACTACTTGCAATTATTGAAATTGTTTATCCAGTACATGGGGTATGAGGTGCCGGTGATGCAGGGGAAGAAGGACCTGCATATTATGCGCTCTGGGAAGTTTTTGACTGACATTTCTGAATGTGGCCAGGATGAAGAGCTATGTGTAGTTCTTATTGATACTTTTCAACTGTAGGGTTTCGTGATAAATAAGGGTATTGAAATCCCTCTCGAAGGCATTCCTCTTGGGATTATTTTTGATGACAATGGTTGTCCCAGGGATAGCCTTCCTAGTGGCCAGGTTTATGGGACCTTGAATGATACTTATAACAATATCCATGTGGGGGAGCAGATGGTGATTCAAACCAATGAGGACGAAGTTTCGAAGGAGAAAATTGATGCAGAGGTTGATGAAGCTTTCAATTACCTAATGGTCAATAGTCAGACTGTGACTAAGAGTCAGGAGACTGGGAGACTTGAGGACGATATTCCATGGGATGACCTTCCCACTGTGAGTATTCTACCCTTGATTGATAATGACTCTTCTAGCAATGGTGTCATGGACAGTTCTGCATCAATACATGTTGGAAAGGAGGCTGAGGCGGGTGGCCAGGAAAGGGATGATCAGGTCTTAAGGATAACGAAAGGCATGCTTAGGGAAAGCATTGTGAAGGTTGATGGTAGTCAGGGCATGACAACCAGTGTGGATCATATGGAAGCTGATAGCGAGGCTCCTGTTCAAGGAAGGGCGATTGTAGACCAGGCTAGACAAGTGCGCAGGACGAAGTCCAAAATCAAGCAATGGAGAGCGACTAGAGGTGGACACGCTGGACACACTGGCAGGGCGCCTTAGATTATGCTTATTTGTCTTTATTTTATGCAGATTCTATTATGACTTAATGTTGTGTAGTTTATTCGGCTGTTGATTTCGCGGGGTATGCCCCTAGACTTGTTCTTGTTGTTCCTTCTTGGTATAAAATTTTAATTAGCAAAAAAAAAAACTCATGAGCTTGAGTTGCTTCAGAAAATGGCTATCCAAGCCAATCAAGGCAGAATGGTAAACACATCATGTGCCTTGATTGTCAACAAATCTATTCAAGACCTAGAAGCATCTACAAGTCAGTTAAGGATAGAGGAGGTAGTAGAAGAGGAAGAAACTGAACCTGAGGTAAGTGAACCTGTTGAGGAGAAGGAGGAAGAAGAGTTTTACACTCTTGAAGAACTAGATGGGATGGAAAACACTTCATATGCTTTCATGGCCAGAAAATTTCCAAACATCAGATTCAAAAGGAATCAACCCTTCAAACCCAAAACCCAAAACCATTCATTCAACAAAAGCAAGGCAATTATGAAACCAAACAAGAATAAGTTTAAAACCAGCCATGTGGATAGGTCATCTGTAAGGTGCTATAGATGCAATGACCTAGGGCATTTTGCCAGTGAATACAAAAAGCCTAAAAAGAAGGATAGAGACTATCTTGAGCTTGAAGCTAAGTATGAGGCCCTTCTGAAAAAGCAGACACAAGGTAAGGCCTACATAGCTGAAGGGAAGTGCTGGGATGATTCTGATAGTGATGGAGAGGAGCAAGAATTCTGCAATTATGCCTTGATGGCCAATTCCAAGGATGACCCATCTCCATCTGATTCTCAGGTACCATCTCTCACTACTATAGATATGTCTGTTTCAGAGTATAAATGCATGATTGAACAACTATCTGTTGAAATATTTAACATTCATACTAGTATGACTGCTGCTAATGAAGAGATTGCTAAACTGTCTACTAGAAATGAAATGTTAACCAAAAAGAATGAGGAACTTGAGCTAACTGCTATGCAAATAGAGAACCTTAAGAAAGAAGTTGAATATCTGCAGAATAAGGTTTTGTGTGCTAGTCAGGTTGAAAAGGCTCTTAGGGATGAATTAGCTAAAAATGAATTCAAACTAAAAACTTTCAAGAAATCATCTGGTCTAGTGAACTCCTACTGTGAGAAAATTGAAGCAAAACCCAAGGCTGCTATTGGACTTGATTATGACACTCTTAAACAGAGAAAAGGCTATGTTGTCATTGAAGATGACACAGTTGTTCATGAGGGAGTGCCTCACATTTTGAAAAAGACTGAAAATCCAATTTTTAAGGAACCAACATTTGAAATTGATGAGGATGCCTTACTCATCAAACAAATGTTGAATGATGAGGATGAGGCACAATCAAATGAACAACAAGCATCATCCAAGAGTGAGAGTGTCAGGTCAAAAGACAAGGAGCCAGTAGTTGATAGGCCAAGACCTAAGAAGTTTGTTAAGTTTCACTACGTCAAAAAAGGGCTTTAGTCACATCAAAAAACTGTGACGGTATGGTTTTGGTCACACTTATTTTTTTCACATGTAGTGTCACCAAAGCCTCCACTACCATAGACATGATATAGCCACTCTTTTTCTTAGTAGCTGTATTGACTTATAGAGTGGCTAAAAACTTTTAATATTTGATGCTGGGAGCAAGCATTCTAGCCAGTTTACTGTAACTAAAAGGGGTATACCGTTACAGCAGGAATTAAAAATGTGGCTAAATATTTTCAAAAGCTACATTTATTTGATTTATGGCCACATTGTCAAGATAATATCGTGACCAAAATGATATTTTTATTGGCCAGTTTTTGCTAATTAGTGTATATAAAGGACGTCAACTATTACACTTCTTTTTTATGTAATGTGTAGCTAAAGCACCATAACTGTTATACTTTCTTTATATATTCGTGTCTGTTTTGATACGAATACCAACTTTTAGCTCAAAAGTGTGACTAAATACCAACTTGCAGCCACAGGATGGGTAGTGGCTAAAGAGAATTAATAACGTGACTAAATACCAACATTCATCAAACGCTTAGTTTTGGTCGCACTATTTATTGGTAAATCGTGGCAAAAAGTTTTGGTATGGCCACATTCTATAATTTTTATGTGGTCGTTTCTATGTTATATACACTATTAAATAACTGCTTTTAGTCACTAATAATTGTAGAAACTATAGTTCTGGCTAAACCTATTTTTATAGAATTTTTGTAATATATAGTGTGGCTAAAGGATAGTAATAGCCACACACACTTAACTAAATTATACAGGATTTTATTTATATTATAAATGATCATAAGTAATAATACCAAAACGCCAAAATTGAAACACAATGCTATTCTAAAATTCAAACACTTAGCCATACATAAATCAATTCTCATCTACATAAAATTTTGTGCGATAGAAACCTATTCAATTGTTGAAGGAAAAAAAATCAATTACTAGTCTACGCAAGTCAACGCAAGTGAAGCGTTCCAACTGCTTTATCTTTTGATGTAGTTTTGCTGGTCTGCGCAGAAGAAATTGAGGTGCTGGTGGTACTATCTCTGATCCTTGTGCCATAGCCATCAGCTACTTTGCAACCAGAAATTAGAAATGGTGCCTTGTGAATGAACCTGCGAAATACAGAGTATGCTTTAAGCAACATCACAATCTCTGTGCAAGTTTTAACATTGGGTGTAAACAAAGCATGGCACAAACACTTGAGCGCAATTCAAACTCCATGAGTCCCTTAGTAGGTGCCTACTGTTTTTTAATTTACGTTATATATAGGTCCTGTTGGCCAACATGACTATACCATAGAGGCCTTCATTCTCTTCAAATTAGGACAAGAAAATTTAGAACGAAATCCTACTTACCATATAAAAAAGAAAGATCAAGGATGTTCTGACTAATGAATATTACCTCTCTTGGGAAGTGGTGGTACGTCTTCTGCGGGAAATGAAAATAATATGGAGGAAGATGAGGAACCATGTCATGCTCATTTGTTACGCGTATGGTATTAGGCACAATTTGGCTAAAGTAAGATGCATTGCCGATGCGAGGTTGTCCAAATGTCATAACTTGAACATTTTGCATTCCAAAATTGACCTGATAAAACCCAATAAATAATGATTAATAATCCAGCATCAACAAAAGGAACATAAATAGCAGATACTTGAGTAATGGCATAAATAAGCTTTTTAGTTAAAGCTGGCAGTCAAGAAGGTAGTCAATTACTATATAATTAGAAAGACAAAGGCTGAAGGCCCATAACTGAAAGTAGGGGACATTTAGAACTGTGCAGTAAATATGCAGGTTGTCATGGTAGTATAGCATTTTAGTGAAATACTCATTGATCTCAAACTGGAGCACACAAAGTCACATATTATGCTGCCTTTTTTTTTTTTTTTTTCTAATTAAAATTTTATACCAAAAAGGAACTACTAATACAATTCTAGGGGCATACCCCGCGAAATCAACATTTAAACATAACAAAAGTCATAACAACAGTAAGTCACCTTACTGTTAACATAAACAAGAAAAAGCTAGTTAAACTAGCTGACTACACAGATTAACAACTATGCCATAAAGGTGCATCATCCGGGGTAGTACTGCAGAGCTGCAGTAATCTCAATTGCACTGCCTGAAGCTTTAACGCCACATGTTCCTCTATTCCTCCATTTTGACCAACCATAAAAGGCTCCATCTTATGAAATTGAATAATCAAGCTATGCCAAACACTAGCACGCTTGTTCACGCAGTCAAACACTGCCTTACCGACCTCAACATAAAAGTACCGCCCATTGCTAGAAGCAGCGGTGAGGCTCATCTTGATTTTAAAGAACATAGGCCAGTTCTCATCAAATCGGATTAAAAGAACCCGAAAATCGTTATCGTTACCGTGAGTAACAAACACATCGTGTCTGAATCTATCAACAGACTCCATATCAGATAAAATCAATCGCAATCCAAACATGGAGTCACCATCTGTTTTCGAGTCACCAAGACTACCAGTAAATAACTCAAACATGAGACCATGCCAATCACATACATGGTAAGCCATAGCAACATGATCCATAGCAGGTCCATTTTCCCCAACATTTCCCAACAGAAAATTGTGCAGTTGGTAAAACACCTCATAGCAACACTCGGTCTGAACCAAGTCTCCATCAGCAATAATACATCTCTTACAGAACCTCACCGGCGTCATGTCATGGACAATGTGCTGGTGGCATAGACAAGCTATTCGAAAAATATCATCATCACAGCTACCAAACAAGAGCCCCTTCTCCCTCGAAAGTGCAGCAATATTCCAACATGGCCTGTCACACAACCACTTCTTCATGGAGTTCAAAGAAGAAGCAGTGGCATTTCCCACCGAAACAAATTCAGGAGCAGAATAAACATGCCCAGAAGCAAATTCGTACGACGAGCCGGCCAAAATAAAGTTGGACACCCAACAAATACTCTTGATGTGCAATTGTTCTACAACACGAACACTAACCAAAACATCAGCGAATAATCTCCATCCCTTCTCCAACAGGGATCCTCCATCATTAACTACCCTTCTAAGTCCATAAGCAACATACGACTGGTTGACATCCCATGCCAGGCCGAAGTCAAACACCCATCGGATATTCCATCTTCTGAGTTGCAACTGATAGAATGCACCCCCATTCTCCTCCAACCAAGGAATATCTCCATTCTCCTGAAATAGTAGAGTAACCAGACCAGGTTTCCACTTCATCCAGCATGGCAGTTCATCCTGCTCAGTAGACTTGAATTACTACCATCCCCGTTCGCAGCACAATCGAACAGGTGGTGGTCATTGTCGAACAGCTCCTTCTCAAAGGCAGCAAGGACCCTGGTCGTCAAATCATCGAACACCTGGTGTACAACACCAACGTTGCCCGATGCCAACATTAATTCCTTAACTTTATACCTATTAATAGAAATTCCAAGAAACCCCTCTAAAACCAGGGTTCTTAAAATCATGTCTATACCCTTTTCCATGGAAATCTCATCCTTGACGTGAGGAGAGTGAGTATCAAACTGAGCAGCGCCATAAGGAGCCCCACCCCCAAGATTAATGCCGGGGGTTTTCACCTTATCTCCATGAACCAGATCTGGCCAGAGGAACCCATGATACACGGATGTCATCTTGCAGCATTCGTCTCGAGAGATACCTCTGTTAAAGCTAACCTCAAGACTAATCCTAGGATCCCCTTTGCAGAGAAAACCTACGCCCTCTGCCATAGAGGGTCTTAATTTAGTGCCCAGATCACCTAAAAAACCCATCTTTGCTAACCTCCTTGGTTCAAGCAATACAACGAACAGGTTGGGCACAACAATCTCTTCCAAGCAAGAGAGTTCCCCTTCCCTCTTGAAGACCAGAGGAAATACATCTTTCACCAAGGCAGTGACCTGTCGTCTCTCACTGTCCTTTTTTACTCGGACATCTATCAGATCCCAATGATTAAGACCGATAGATTGATCCCTCAGACTGTCCTTTTTTACTTGATTATCCTCCAAAGGATACACAGTCACAAGGTTCTCCGAAAAAGAGACCCTCTTCGGACTCCTAATCGGACTACCCACATGAAGGCAAGCTTCAGATCCTCTCACACGGGGAGGAATCACATTTACTAAGTTCTCCGAAAAGGAGACCCTCTTCGGACTCTTATTCAGATTACCCACCGGATGGCAAACTTCAAATCCTCGCGCACGGGGAGGAATCACAGTCACTAGGTTCTCCGAAAAAACAACCCTTTTCATTAAACTAATAATTATATATAGTAAGAAATATTGTGTTTAAGGTGAAAGATTGGAAGAGGAAAGGTGAATTTGGTAAGGCTAGTGTGAAGATTTGATGAAGAAATGGTTTAGATTAAGGATTGGGTTTGGTGGCGGCTAGGTTTTTAGAGAGAGGTTAGAGAGAAGTTAGAGCATACGACTCTCATTCTTCTCTGTAGAAACTTAGATGTTCTTGTTTAGAAAATGTCTTAAGAATAGTGGGACGCCACTGATTGTGTTTGTCATATGCTGCCTTTTGATATTACTATTACTTCCATTTCCATACTGTTATAAGATAAGTGAAAGCTATAAGGTCAAAATTGCTAACACAAAATTCCTACCGAAGGACATTGATAGAGTGTCAAGTCCATGTAAATAAGGTTGCATTGGAGGATGCAATTGCTGATGCCATAAACCTAAGTCATTACTGAACACCTAAATTTGATGTTTTTTGACTCCATGTACCACGTGCACTCGCTTACATCAAATATTTACATATTTAACTAATGCATGAAATTGTTGAAAATAGTTGCACAATATTTAAGATGCAAGACAATAGCACATATGTAATTGTAAAAGTAGCCAAGATTTTAACAAACAAGAAAAGGATACGAATGATCATCGTTACGAGCATCACCAGTGAAGAAGCCCGTAAGGTAAACGCCTCAGCCTTATCAGGCAACAATGCACACAAAAGAACAGGACTCTTATTTCCAACATTACACTGGACTACACTAGTTTTGTTCGAAATCCCAGCCGCCAATGTGGCCTATTTACACAAACAAATTTTTATCATTCAACCATTCCAAAACACGAAAAAAAACCAAAAAAAAAAAATTTCAGATACATTTTAACTATAAACAAAAAAGACCCAGATAACATTTTCACCAAAAAAACCCATACACATACATTTCATCCTACACATTAATACCTAGATATGCAGGGCCTGTAATCGAACAAAATCAGGCTTGAGAAAACAAACAGACAAATAATACAGCAACTGTGTGTGTGCGTGTATGTGGAATTGGAGAAATCAAACTGTGTGCGCGTTCAACTATAAACAAGAAAAACCCAGATAACATTTTCACCAAAAAGATTAAAATCTTTAAATAAAAACAAAGGCAAGAAGAAGAAAGGATGTAACCTGAGAAATATGAAGCCTCCTTCGAACCCCAGCATCAAATTTCGGAGTAAATGGGCTTCCGGGCTTCACTTGGACTCCTGAAAAATCAACAAAGATTTTGCCTTTAACAATCTTGAAAAACAAAATGGAAGTAAAATGAACATAGTAATTAAGCTCATACAAACTTATATCGACATTAAGCTCATACAAACTTATCAGAGAGTGTTTGGGTTACTACTTATCTGAGCTTGAAAAGAACTTATATATAGATAAGTTGTAAGTAGAGAACCCTGTACTTATCCAACCCAACTTATTTCTAACAACTGTGCAAAAATTTGTTATTACTTGATTCACAATTGCAAGGCTTAACCCATCTAATTGAAGTGACCAAGAAATTTAACAAATTACAACCAAAGGGAAGGTGTTTCCGGCGACGAACTCCGTAAATCCAATGGTGCGTGTATATGTATAGCCGTATAGGACTTTGAATTTGTTGGTGTTTTTGTAGAAGGTTTATGTATTTGTGTGTGCTCGATGATTGATTGGCAAAGGACGAAAAAGATGGTGCCGGTGATGAATTTCCGACGAATCTGTTAATCGACAGGTGAGGTTGGTGTGTATGTGATGCCATGGGATTTTGAAAATAAACAACTTAGGAGAGCTCTCACCATGGCCCTGTTGAGGGAGTGAGAGGATGATGTTGTGTTTTTTTAGAGAACATTGATTGAGGATTACTTTTTCACTTGACCCAATAATTGTCTTCAAAATTTTTGGAAGGGGAAAGGCGGTAATATTTGCCGCTCACAACTACTTTCATTCATCAAAATGTATGGCCAGATTTGGAATAAAGTTTTGATTTCAACATTATCTTTTTCCAAGCATTTGTTTTTAATTTGTTATTTTTTAATTATTTTTTCCCAAACTTTTTTTAAATTTTTTCATGTTAAAGAACTATCTTCATTCAATCTTATTTAAATTAATAATTCCAATAAATAAATAAATGAGATTTTACAGAAATTATTACTTTTTATGTAAACTGATTTTAACAATAAAAATGCCGGGTTGTACGAGATTTTAACAAAAACGTAGTGAAGTGCTGCTTCCTTTAACAGGACACGATCCAGATTCATTGAATAATTTTTTTGAATGATTTCTTCGACGATCGAACCGTACAGATGTTAATAAACACTCATTTTAGTGTTGGAAAAAAATATTCAAAAAATAGAAAGGTCTAGTTGTACGAGATTTTAACAAAAACGTAGTAAAAGTGTTGTTTCTTGTAACGGGGCACGATCGAGATTCACTGAATACTTTTTTTGAATGATTTCTTCGATGATCGAACCGTACAGATGTTAATAAACACTCATTTTAGTGTTGGGAAAAAATATTCAAAAAATAGAAAGGTCTGGTTGTATGAGATTAAAACGAAAACGTAGTGAAAGTGCTGCTTCCTTTAAAGGGACACGATCCAGATTCACTGAATAATTTTTTTGAATGATTTCTTCGACGATCGAACCGTACAGATGTTAATAAACACTCATTTTAGTGTTGGGAAAAAATAATCAGAAAATAAAAATGCCGGGTTGTACGAGATTTTAATAAAAACGTAGTGAAATTGCTGCTTCCTTTAACGGGACACGATCCAGATTCACTGAATAATTTTTTTGAATGATTTCTTCGACGATCGAACCGTACAGATGTTAATAAACACTCATTTTAGTGTTGGGAAAAAATAATCAGAAAATAAAAATGTCGTGTTGTACGAGATTTTAACAAAAACGTAGTGAAAGTGTTGCTTCCTTTAACGGGACACGATCCAGATTCACTGAATAATTTTTTGGAATGATTTCTTCGACGATCGAACCGTACAGATGTTAATAAACACTCATTTTAGTGTTGGGAAAAAATATTCAAAAAATAGAAAGGTCTGGTTGTACGAGATTTAAACGAAAACGTAGTGAAAGTGCTGCTTCCTTTAAAGGGACACGATCCAGATTCACTGAATAATTTTTTTGAATGATTTCTTCGACGATCGAACCGTACAGATGTTAATAAACACTCATTTTAGTGTTGGGAAAAAATAATCAGAAAATAAAAATGCCGGGTTGTACGAGATTTTAATAAAAACGTAGTGAAAGTGCTGCTTCCTTTAACGGGACACGATCCAGATTCACTGAATAATTTTTTTGAATGATTTCTTCGACGATCGAACCGTACAGATGTTAATAAACACTCATTTTAGTGTTGGGAAAAAATAATCAGAAAATAAAAATGTCGTGTTGTACGAGATTTTAACAAAAACGTAGTGAAAGTGTTGCTTCCTTTAACGGGACACGATCCAGATTCACTGAATAATTTTTTGGAATGATTTCTTCGATGATCGAACCGTACAGATGTTAATAAAAACTCATTTTAATGTTGGGAAAAAATAATCAGAAAATAAAAATGCCGGGTTGTACGAGATTTTAATAAAAACGTAGTGAAAGTGTTGCTTCCTTTAACGGGACACGATCCAGATTCACTGAATAATTTTTTCGAATGATTTCTTCGACGATTGAACCGTACAGATGTTAATAAACACTCATTTTAGTGTTGGGAAAAAATATTCAAAAAATAAAAAGGTCTGGTTGTACGAGATTTAAACAAAAACGTAGTGAAAGTGCTGCTTCCTTTAACGGGACACGATCCAGATTCACTGAATAATTTTTTTGAATGATTTCTTCGACGATCGAACCGTACAGATGTTAATAAACACTCATTTTAGTGTTGGGAAAAATTATTCAAAAAATAAAAAGGCCTGGTTGTACGAGATTTTAACAAAAACATAGTAAAAGTGTTGTTTCTTGTAACGGGGCACGATCCAGATTCATCGGAGCTGTTAAAAATCATGAAATCTTTTATAATATTATCTTTGTATATTATTTAGTTTTAAAAATTGTGGAGTGAATTATTTTCTGTATTTAAGGATTTTAAAATGATTTTCGGATTATATTGCATTTTAGGGATCTATACTTGCAAAATTCATAGTTAATTCGTTTTTATCCTAAAAATATTCTAAAAATAAGTATGTGTTCCTAATTTCATGCTCTTTATTTTAAAAATATTAAGTTTTATTTTCACCTATTTTCCATTTAAATTTGTAATTTGTTGCAACGAATTTTAGAAAAAAATCCCATTAAGCTAATTTTTTGGGGCCAAATTATTGTTATAATTTGAATTTATTTGTTATATTGAAAATATTAAATTAAATAGGAGTGAATGATAATTTTTTTGAATAATTTTGAAATGAACAAATTTTGTAAAAAAATATTTTCAAAAATGAGATAATTAAAAAACTTGTGTCAAAAAAGAAAAAACTAATACAGCTGCACACATTTTGATCAAAGTTGGAGCGGCAAATCTACCGCCTCCCCTCTTTGCCCAATTTTTTAACAAATTAAGACAATTATTGTCTCCTCTCTCTTTCACTTTCTGTTTCTCCCTATCTCTCTCTCCCTGCATCTCTCTCCCTATCTCTCTTCTCCCCTCTCTCCCTGCATCTCTCTCCCTCCATCTCTCTTTGTATTTCTCTCAATTTTTTCATTGACAAACACTTTCCCCTCTTAAATTTTTCAATTTTTTCATTGACAAACACTTATAATTTTGGAACAAGGGTGTATAAAACTCAATTGTCAAATTACTGGCATCATTTGGGAACAAGTTAACTGAAATTAAACCATCCGTTAATACACGAGTTTTGGGGGTTTGGGTTTGAAGGGCTACATTGATGGGAACTCGAGAAGTATACGAGGAGAAAATAAGAAGAGGAAACCTCGACTTCGATCCCACCATTAATCCTGGTCTCGGCAACCCTCGTAGCCCTCGTTGTCTCTCTTTCCTCGACTCTAATTCTGTACGTCCTCTCTCTCTCTCTCTCTCTTATAATATTTGCTTTTTGCAGCGCAGATGTTTGTTAAATTGCTTGTTAGAATTTGACTTGTTTTGACATATACAGGAAAACGGGGAGTGGACTATCACTTCTGTGCTACACGATGCCACTGCTGTAGTACGCCACTCTTATATTCCTACTTCTTTTTGACATATAAATTATGTGTTCACTTCATAGCTTCTTGTTATTTTATAACTTCCTTACATGTTCTTTTGATCCCTGGAAAATGGAAGTAGACAACGTTATTAAGTTTTTATGGGTTTGGGTTCAATTGTTCAAATGACTATGTAACAATTGCAGAAGACAACTTAAAAAAGTGTAGAACATTTGGTTCGTACAGTTGTCATTTAAATGTTGGCTTGTTTTTGTGTGTTTATAGATGACTAACTTCATGGTTGGTCTTCCTTTAATCCTACTAGCATTGGAAAATAGAAAGAAATGAAATATCTATTATATATGGTCCGTCCATATATGCTGGACTAGGACCCTTGTTCTTGGTTTTATTTTTTGGTTGCGGTTGGCTGCAATTTTTTTTTTGTTTTTGCTAATTAAAATTTTATACCAAAAAGGAACAACTTACACAAACCTAGGG
Organism: Kitagawia praeruptora; assembly: GCA_037693485.1. Lineage (NCBI taxonomy): Eukaryota > Viridiplantae > Streptophyta > Magnoliopsida > Apiales > Apiaceae > Kitagawia > Kitagawia praeruptora. The sequence continues at coordinate 69,355,161 of CM075350.1, forward strand.
GCATACCCCGCGGTATCAGCATTTAAATAACAAAGTCAAAACAACATTAAGTCATTTTACAGTCAACAGGTAAGGAAATAGAACAAAAGCTTAAACATCCATGATTAAATCTTTTTGGAGTGACCTCCTCTAGTCGCTCTCCATTGTTTGATCCTGGATTTAGTCCAGCGAACCTTTTTATCCTGCCCATTGCCTTCCAGCTTTCCATTGCCTTCCTTCCTGCCAGCAGCATAATCAGCTTTAGGGGCAGCCTCCATCTGCCAAGTATTCAGGTTTGTAGGCCCCTTTTCAATCGCCATGATAGGGTACTCGCCATTGCCAAGCCCAGTAGTCGCTTGATCCTCCTTCATCTTCCCACAAACATGATTCTGCATAGTTAAAAAACTCGCATCGATAGAAGGGAGGATACTGACAATAGGGAGATCCTCCCAGGGAATATCAGCCACAGGTTCCGCCACCCGCATAGCAGACATACCCTCATTTAGACCACTTCCGATAAGATAATCAAAGGCCTCATCAATCTCTGCATCAATACTGTTGGTGCCATCAGGAACTTCCATCAAGTTTGGATTAATACCCACTTCCATCTTCGCAGTCAACTTGTTATGGACAACCTCCTTCCATCTGATCTTCTTCTTTTGAGGCATAACAATGCCACCATCACTACCCGAGAGAGCTCTTTGTCTCTGCTCCTTCTTTCCATCATCTTCAACGAAACTTACCTCTAACGGGACCCCTTCAGGAGGAATTTCAATTCCTTCCATTATGATAAAGTTCTGTAACTGAACCACATTGTTAAGAGCTACACATAGCTCCTCATCTTTGTCACAGTCTGAAATGTCAATGAGAAATTTGCCCGACACCAGATTCAATTCTTTATGCCCCTTTAACGCAGGCACCTCATAACCCATATACTCAATGAAGCGTTTAAGCACTTCAATGTAGTTCTGTGCTTCCAGCAGATGAGCCCTGCTAGCCAACTCTTTCCATTTAAAACCACCAGTCTCAGTCTGAACAGACTCCACCTGAATAGCGTCAGCATTAGAAGTAGGAGGAGATGTCCCCTTCGCCTTATCATTCATCCAAGAGGAATCAACGTTGAGTCCCGAACAGGGTTGCCCCTTTTTATCAAGGTCAGCCAAATTATAGACATCCTCTACAATTCTGTTGATTAGGTCCTCCAAGCAAGAGATAAGAACCTCATCTTCCGGGATATCATCTCTTATATGACCTAACGTCCCATAGCCATCCTTTCCAGGATCCGCACTCTTCAGACCCTGTTCCTCCCCCGTAGCAACAAGATCTAAGTGTCCAATAGACTCAACATCATTAGCTTTTTGAACACTCAGGTCCCCCTCCTTCTCATGAGTCATTGACCCATCACCAGTTACCATAGTGTCCAGACTAATCAGAAAAGTCTCATCTTGAGAAACATGATGCTTTCCCTCGACTATGGGTATGACCAACTCAGTGTCACTGGTAAGAACAGGCAAATTATGGTTGAAAGAGCCCTCAACATTGACGAGGTCAGTTCCAATAATAAAATCAGAAACGACCTCCCCTCCCTTGCCACTATCATTTACAGATCCCAAAATCGAATCCGATAACTGAACAAACGAATCAGCTTCCACAATAATTTTAGGGGGTTTCACTTGGTGCTTTACCAAACTGCCAGAACTGCCAGAGCGCGCCGCAACCCCCGTTCTTGAGCCGACGACAGTGCCAAGATCCCACCCCTTACTCTGGGGAGGCGGTATCCTCTCAATGGTGTTTCCGGTTCTCGAGGCCACCTCCGAGACAGATCCCACCACCAAGCTCCTCCCGCTTTCATCATTATCCAGCTTCACCCTTATTTGGGATCCCTGGTCAACATTGACTCGTTTCCCCCGCTCCGATGGTATCACCGATACCATGTTCTTCGCGAAGGACACCTTTTTCGGACTCGGGGTCAGTTTGTAATTATGAAATTGGTTTGCGCAAGGGTTGCTCTGGGAAGTTGGGTGATGCTAACAACCTGAGATCTGGGATTGCTGCTCGTTCCCGAAGCTCGCTCAACCTAAATTTTGTTGATGGTAAGTCTCTCTTTTCTAAGAAGCATTTTCCTGGGCCTATTGGTGTATGTAATGATTTGACTATTGGGGTTCCTAATTTTATGGATTTAATTTTTGATAATGTTGTTGGTAACAAGGAATTCGAGGTTAATTCCAATTTGTTGACCAAGGGGCCAATAGATTTGATTCAGGACAAGGGACAGGGGTCAAACCTTCCCTTGATTGAGATGGAAAACCAATCGGGTAGAGGTGATGTTATAGGTAATGGTGGTCCTGTAGTTTTGGGGATTTCTGACCATATGGAGAAGCACGATGTTGAGGCTAATGCTGTGGAGGGGAGGATCAAGCTATTGGCTTATGTGAGGAATAATTTGGGGGCTGGTTGGAACCAAATGAACCAGGCTTGGAGGAAAGTAGATAGTGTTTGGATAATCTTGAATGTTGTTGGTCCTGTTTTAACAGGTTTAAAGCTCAAGAAACATGTTTCGGGTATCTTAGGCCTTGGCATTGTCCATGTAAGGTGGAGAAAACAGAGCTGTGGGGTGTTGTTTGGTGAAAGACATGGGTTGCGATTTGCTTTAATTCGCTATTGGGTTTCAAAGACAATGGGAGAGCGGGAATGGATATCTGCTGGTTACGATGTCCCTGAGTGGAAGGGATTCGTTGAAGACCTGGTTTGGGTGGTGGATGCTTCTGGCTCTTGTGTGAAGAATTGGAAGCTATTGTCATGGAAGGGCTGGTCAGGTGTTACGCAGACCTGGACTATGACTCCAGGATTGACTTGGATGACAAGGTTGGTAGAGCTGGTAGCCATTCTTGTAGATTATGGTATGTGCTCTGGATGGGAATTCAAGGTGGATGCTTTTGCTCGAGATCCTGGGGTGTGGACCAGGAGTTTTTAAAATTATTTTCTTGGCATTGATATGACCTCATTGTAATGTATTTAATCTAGTTCTTTTTGTAGACTAGATTAGTAACTCTATGTTGACTGTTAGTGACCTAATGGTGTTATGTCTTTTGTATTTGAGTTGTTGATTTCGCGGGGTATGCCCCTAGAATTGTGTAAGTTGTTCCTTTTGGTATAAAATTTTAATTAGCAAAAAAAAAAAAAGAGCAAGCCCCTGCTCTCTCCGATGTCAACAATGTATCATCCAGAAAGGAAACCCTTTTCCGAGACATTGCAGCGAACCAAATAGACGAAAAGAAGAAATTTAGGTGAAGAAAGGAGAAAACTATGGATTTAGGAAGGCTAATTTAGAACTGATGGAGACGATGTTTAGGTTTTAGAGAGAGAAAGAAGAGAGAAGCTAGACAGAATATAGACCGACTCTCATTTTTTTCTGGTTGGCTGCAATTGATGTTATAGTTTTGTTGCCTGCAGCACTTTTCATGGAACCAGATGTGCTTGATGTCACAATAACACTTGGATTAAAACATGTTTATGTGGCTGCCTGCAATTGATGTGCTTGATGTACATACATTTATGTGGCTGCTTCTTTTTGTTAATTCAGTAATGGATTATTCAGTCAACTTAACGAACTTCTTGGTGACCAAGCATACAAGTGTTGAAGATGTGCTGAAGATCCAAAAAGAACTTGAATGTCTGAGGATGTCAAGATCGAGATGCAAAAAACCATTTCAAACTGTTGAATGTCTTAGGATATGGATACCAAGTTGTATTAGTTGAATCATGTAGGCATTGTTGTCATCATTTTCTTTGTTTTTTATGTAGTGAAAAATATGTAAGTTGATGGTTGGATTGTATGTTGGATAATTATCTTGTAAGTTTGTTGGATGATTTTCTAGTGTATATTTGAATTATTATGATTGATATATCAGGATTTGGTATTATGGTGTGCGATTCGGATGTTTATTAATTTGCGTTTGGTTTGGCAATTTGATATGCCAGGTTTGTTAAGATATACAAACAAAACATGTACAGTTGGAATTATCTTTTGTCACACATAAATATAGTAACCGTGGCCATTACAAATGTTACGCTACCGATTTTCTTCAAAACTGTGACCATAAAACAATATTTGGCTACAATAAAACCCGACTCACATAAAACAATACTAGTGGCTATATGTTTTAGCTTTTAGTGACGCATTATTTTCCTGAATGGTATTTACATATATTTGGTCACTATTATTTTGTGTGGCAGAAAATAGTTACATTTTATTCGACAAATGTAGCTATAAGATGTCCCTGAAAAGGAAAAACGTAGCAGTTGGCATTTTTTTGGTTGCGGTAATTATTAACATGGCCATTATTTGTTACTATATTTGTGAAGAGTGACTAAAGGTATAAAAGTTTGTAATATTAGTTACACAAATATTAAACTTGTAACCAAAACACAGAAGATTTATAGTTAGTTACGCTTTTTGAAGAAAATGTGGCAGGGATTACTGTTCAAAAGTGTGACTAAAGCCCTTTTTGACGTAGTGTTTGTTTCAGCTGGGAAGAGTGAATCAGAAAAGAAAGTGACTAAGAAGAAACAGAACAGAAATGGCAAGTTAGGGATTAACAAGGATAACAACTATGCTTATATGCCTAATGCCCCTAGGAAAACTTGTCAGAACTGTTTCAGTACCAATCATTTAACTCATGCATGCAAGAAACCTGTTGGTAGTGTGTCCAAACCTTTTTATGATTGTTCTGTGCCTCTAAGACATAGAGATGCACCATTTTGTGATAAATTTGACTGTATGCCATGCAATATGAATGCTATGACTAGTTGTTTCAATCTGAGAAGGCAATTCATTGATGGTTGTATCAGTCACAATTCTCACACACACTACACCAGGTCAAAGTCTTCAAGTCCTCCTAAAGCTAGGAAGGTACCTCTGTCACCTAAGTCTGAAACCTCAGGTTCCAAGACTTCTAACAGTGACAAGAAGACTAATGCCAAGAAAGTTGACAAGCATGTTGTTTATGATAAAATTGTTTCTAAGTGACATGGACCCAAACTTGTTTGGGTACCAAAGGAAAAGTAATACCTTTGTGTTTGCAGGGCAAAGAAAGTGAAAAGAAGGTCATGTGGATTTTGGACAGTGGATGCTCAAATCATATGACTGGTGATATGGCCCTGCTATCACAGTATGAGGAAAAGGCTGGCCCAATGGTTGCTTTTGGAGATGACAGCATGGGTAACACATTGGGATATGGCAAGTTGAAAGTTGGGGATTCAAGGTGGATTTTGACAAAGATGAATGTTTGATCACCCACAAGAAGACTGGAGATTTTGCTCTATCTGGAGTAAGGAAGGGAAGCCTGTTTGTAGCCAATATGGATTCTGCAAACAAGGACAAAATTTGTTGCTTTTACTCAAAAGCATCAAATGAAGATTGTTGGCTGTGGCACAAGAAACTATCACACCTGAACTTCAAAGCCATTAACTCTCTAGTCAAAAGAGAGTTAGTGAGAGGCATGCCCACACTTGAATTCTGTCAAGAAGGAGTGTGTGAGGCTTGTTAAAAAGGAAAGATGAAAAGATCAAGCCACAAGACAAAGACAGTGACATCTATAACCAAGCCCCTACAACTCATTCATATGGATTTGTTTGGGCCTGTCAATATTATGTCACTTAAAAAAAATGGGAGGATTGTTGTAGGCCTAAGACTGAGGGTGGGTTGGGGATGACCAAAAAATGAGAGTCGTCTAGAGAGAGAAACGCTCTCCCTTCTCTCTAGATACCTAATTCTTTTCTTCTAGCCGCCTTTTTCCTTCTTCAATATTTTCACCTAAATCCATCAGATCTGTACATTATCCAACACTAATTCATCTTCTCCTTTCTTCTCACACCCCTCTTATTTCTTATATTATATTATTATGTCTTTGATATTTGGTCTTGGCTCCTGTTTCGTCTCGGCGATTTCCTTGGAGTTTGCGAATAGTTGTTCGGATGGAGTTCTAATCCCATCTACTTCTGGTTATTGGGAGATTATTCTCTCTTTGTCTGGTTTGGGTACAAATGTTTCAATTGTTGTGCCTCACGGTTCTTTCCGGGCAGCGGTTCTTGGAAAACGAATGGTGAAGGTAGGATACCTCTCCGGTGCTGTGGAAGCTGGAGGTTATCATGATGTGAACCTACATCCAGGGTTGATGGTTCGATTTATGCCAATGAGTCTCATCCTTAAGGATATGACTGGAGGTCTGTTCTTGGACCCTGTTTCACAATGGAAGCGACCCACCCTTTTGAGGGAGCTTGCTATCTTCGAGAAGGCGGCTAATCGATACAAGTGGTATGCTGGGGTTGTTATAGAGACCATTGCGGTCTGCAGGAATGATTTGGATGGTTTTTCCAAGCCACACAATGATTTTATTGAGGCTTTGCTTGTTAAAGCCAACTATCTGTATGATGGAGTGCTTGTTCGAGTTTTTGTGCTGTTGAATGGAGGTTTTCAAAGGTGTAAGGATGGTTCTGTTGAAAATGTGACTCGAGCCTCCATGGAGGGTTCTTTAGAGATGATGGACTTAGCAATGATATGCTATCGACATAGCAACCTTATAAGAGGGGATAAGGAAACCCTTGATGCACTGATTATGTTTGTCAATATGCCTCATCAAGCTATTAAAACCCTGCTGGGTGTGCGTATATCGGGACAGTTTGTGGACTTCGGTCTATTGATTACTGTTTTTGCTGAGGTTTCGTTTGATCTTTCCATGGTTGGGGAGGTCACTAAGGCTCCGATACTGGCGGAAGATACAAGCCAGGTGTTCGATGCTATGCCTCTGAGCTCTCTGAGTTGCGGGTTTGATGCACTGGTCAAGGTACAGCCTCACGACGATGTTGGGGATAGTAGACTTGTTTACTACCCTAGATTTTATTGTTTTTTTTTTTGCTAATTAAAATTTATACCATAGGAAAATGATTACATCTCTAAGGGCATACCCCGCGATTAGAAAACCATCTGCCTAACGGAACAACAAAGAAAAAAACAACAATAATGCTAGATAAACTAGCAATCAACGGATAAACTAAACAAACTAAACAACTAAGCAACTAAGTTGCACACATTCTGACTAAAATACCACTAGAAGTGGTCCCTCCACAAGCTCCTGTTCCTGCACATCCATACATTACCCGCACAGTAATCACCACGATTGCAATACTCACCAGAGGAGTGATCAGAATAGTCATAAATAGCCAATTCCGTGCGCCATAAGATTGCATAGCATCATCAAACCAATGTCCCGTCCTATCCAACATCCAAGGATTAGTGCTTTCCAACCTTGCACTCCCACACATATGGCTGTCCATCTCCCACGCATGTACAAGCCTCATATATCTAAACGAGAACTTGTCCCATTTCCCCCAAATAACAAGCAAAGGCCTGCTCGGGTCAACAACCATTTTGGTCTCACTGTCTTGAGCATTCCAATGAATAGCTACCTTCTGAACAAGGCTTGAATCAATAAGCACTTGGTAAGCACTTTGCACATCAACTTTATGCACACTGTTGATAAATTCCATAACAGCACAATGCACTTGATCTTGCCATGCTTCTGAATGCATGGATGCACTTTCACCAACATAGCTGCCCAACTCAGTAGACTGGGACACATCACATGTAACCAAACCCTGCACCTGCACTAGAAGTACCAACCCTCCTGGCCCACTCGTATTAAGAACACCATTCCAGAACCGACATTCGAAATGTCCATCACCACACCCCTTGTAATTAAACAAGTGCCTATTCGAGACAACAAAAGTCTTGTAACTTGGAGAAAACTCCATCTTGTTCATGACCATATCAACATCATTCCACACATTTATACCAGGCCTAATTACCCACTCAGCAGGACCGAGTCCTACGACCACGTCAAGCCCGCAACCAGCAGCCTTGAAACCAAATTCACCATCAGTTGTGCTTTGACAAAAGCACCCATCCAAAGTTTGTAGACATAACCAACAAACCATCTTCCACTCTGACCCGGTAAATCCCAGGTCAGCCCTCCATATACTGCCAATGACATCCCTGCAGTTGACAACGTTGTTGAAGAAAGAAACCAACTGATTCTTTGCGGAACGAGCAAAGTCATCAGTTCCAACCTTACAAAGAGTCCAGAAACCCCAGACACCAAATGCATTCCCATGCTCAGAAGCAAAACCCAGAACTTCGAGTTTCTTATGTAGAAGCGTACTTGACCATAACTGTATAGAATAGTCACCCATAAGGTCAATGGAGACCCTTACCATGAGAGTAACCCTCTTAGAATCATTCTTAAACACCCAGCAAACAATATCGCACTTCTTAACAACATCCATTGAGATAGTGAACATATCAAACCTCAAATCCATAGGACTTTCTCCTTTCACATTGATATCGCAATGCACAAAAAGTCCGATGCGAAACCTCAAGAACATCCACTTACCACGAATTGTAGTATCCACCATAGTTCGCCTCAAAAGACCAAACAATGCAGGGAACAGGTTGTGCTCATCTTCATCACACGAGTATACCTCTTCCAGATCTGAGAAAGAGACGTCCCCTTCATTCAAGGCTGGACGAAACCCCTCCCTCTTAAAGACCAGAGATTCAACTCTCTCAACATATACACGAAGAGAGAAACCCACAGAAGTGGATTTTCCCAACCAAATCTTCATCGAACCATAAACAAAGTTTCCACAACTGACAAGCTTATCCTTCGTGTCGCCACTCTGTTCAAACGAGACAGAGTAGAGCTCCACTCTCGAAGTGTCGAAATCCAGGGTCAATTCCACACTCAATCCCGGCTGAAAAAGACCATCTACTTCGCCCACCATATCAATAATGGCTTTTGACAAACCAAAGAACATGGACATACCATCAACTTGACATATGCAGCCCTTGCCACAAACCACCATCACAGAAAGATCAGTGCGTTCTGTGATAAGAACAATAAATTGATCGACAGCATTAAATTCCTTGTCTCTACCGAAGAGAAACCCAGCACCGTAGCAAACGGCAAGCTCAAACGAGCTTGGAACATGTTCTTTATCTCCAAAGATAGGAGCTTCTATACGAACCGGATATATCAACAACACCGTGTGCGCAATAAATCCCTCAATCATCTCAAAGCTTTGATGGGGCATTCCATCAAACACTAGGCAGTCTCTAATCAATTCTGGAGACTTCAGAGAGTGAGAATCCCTAGATCCGACAAGAAAAAGCTCGCACAACAGGAAAGAAATTCTTCTCTTCAAACCGCAAACACCAAAGCTTTCCTTCAAGAAAAGCTCTCTCATCATAACATCAGAATTTGAAAGAACCATTGGTTCCACCTCTTCAAAAAGCACCCGAAGAGATATATCCAAACAACAGGATCCCTTCGAATCCTTAATAACGGAGCCTTCTACCAACGAGTTCTCTGAGCAATCATCGAGCAGATTTCCATAGAAACCAGCAAGCACCGATAGTTTACGCATTCCACCGAAAGAATCCTCAAAAGTGAATTCCGGAAGGGCCCTCGATCTTCTAACCGAAGAAGGAAATACATCTAACGATCCCATCTTCAAACAACGCAACAAGAAATTAAAAATTAATTATATAATATATAAGAAATATAGTAGAAGAGGTGAGAGATATGAAGAAGAAGATGAGTTTAGGAAGGAAAGCTTTGATCTGGTGAAGAAATGGTGTAGATTAGGGCTAGATTTTGTGGCGGCTAGGATTTTAGGAGAGAGAACAGAGCGACTCTCATTTGTTTTTTCTATTCGCCTAGATTTTTTTGTTACAAACAGTACTTTGGATTTGTCAAAGTATTGGTACTAAAAAATGATGGCGGACTCCTGTTTGAGACCGGGAATGCAATTGATCATGAATTTTTTGTGGATGCGCTTAACCGAATGGAATGGAGCTTAATCTTTGGTATGGTTATTCTTCATTTAGAGGTGACTGGGGTTGTTAACTGTGCTCTCTACCAAGTTGTAGAAGGGCAGTTACAACTCAAAAGGTTTAGTATTCGAGGGATGTCCTTTTTTGGTTTGGAAAAACAATGGGGTGTAATCTTGTCTTATGAAGGATTATCTGCTGATGCTTTTGGGCATGATTATTTGCACAAGTTCTTTGGTTTAAAAAATGCTTCAGATTCCGTTTTGGTTTCTGGTATGTTTCGGTTAATCGAGGTGCCTGAGCTTGGGGTTGTGAGAAATCTAAGGATTGATCTTGGTTTCTCTGAACAGATTGTGGTTCTGGTTGATATGATGGTTAGCATTATTCTGAGTGTGTGCACTCATTGGTTCGCAATGGTTGAGGCGCGCTGCCCTGGAGGTCTTCATAGACTGCCATGGCGTGCCTCTAAGACGATGCAGGGGTTGGTTTATAATGGAGTAAGTTCTTATATGCTTTTATGCAGGACCTGGGATGAAACCCTTCATGGTTCGAGAACATGGATGGGGGACTCTGTTATTGATGCTATTAGAGTGGGTGATGGTGTAAATTGCATTCAAGTGTTTTCAAGTAATGATGAAGGCAGAGTAGAAAAATGAGAGTCCTAGAGAGAGAAGCTCCTCCTTCTTTCTAAAACCCCTAACCCTAGCCGCCATATTCTAATCTTCAGATCTATTCTCTAACACACTTTCCTCATCATTAATTCCACATTCCCTTCATTTACTTCCACCTTCTCTTGTTCCCCAAACCTAAACACTATATTTCTTACTTACCTATTTTTTCTTTTTCGGTCAGTTCTTCCATGGTGAGTCAAGGTTCGAATTGTGACTCTGCATCTGGTTTACCTGGCTATATGCAGGATATGGAGGATGATAAGTTTCAGGAAATGCTTGCACGAAGAGAAGTGGAGGACTTCCCAGCTCTAGTAGTGCCTTCCACCCTACAGGGAGGTACCTCAGCTGAGAAGATTTGTGAGACACCCTCAGATGAGGATGAAGCTTCATATGAGACTGCTAGAGATGCGGTAGAAAGAGAAACGATTCACATGGTAGCAAAGGGTGTGGCTGCGAACAATAAGTATGAAAGAGAGGATCTTATAAAGCTCCGCAACCAAATGATGGATATCCATAGCTTTCTTGCCAAGAAGGGTTTTTCGGTGAGTGAAGTTGAAAAAGAAATCTTGAAGGATAAGGAGAGATTTAATGCAGGGTTAGTTAGCCCAGTGCGTTTCATGGATGGTAGGGATGAGATGGGTCTTCCCATCTTCTCTAGCAAGGAAATACCTAAGAGCATGGCTGCCAATGAGAAGGGGGTGGGAGCTGTTAAAGGAATCCTAAAAAATGCTCCACCTGGGGGATTGGAAAGGGGTGAAAGCTCGAAGAGTAAACAGGAAACAGGCAAACAGGAACCTCTTACAGATAAAGTAAGCAATGAGAGCACCAAAAATGGGGAGAAGGATGAGAAGACTGAAATGGGGTCAAAAGGAACAAAGTCCTGGTCTTCAGTTTTAAAAGCAGCCCCGGGCCCTGTCAAGGAAGTGAAATTTGATTATGTGCCTCCAACTGAAGGATCAGATGTTGTGTCCCCCCCAGAGGATGTCCTCAAGAAAGGTGCGGAAAAATTCAAATGTTGCATTGTGGGTAAATTTACCAAAGGGACTTTACCGTTTAAGAGAGTTAAGGAGGTGGCTTTTTCAGCCTGGAGGAGAGGCCTCACCATGGTCTCTCAGCGTAATGAGTCTACCTATGTCTTTAGGTTCAACTCTTCCAATGAAAAGAATGCGGTTCTAAGCAAAGGTACGTGGTACTTTGATAAAAGGCCTCTGGTCTTAACTGATTGGGGTTTCAACGAGCGCTCAGAATCTGTTACCTCGATGCCGTTATGGGTTAAGCTGGCCAATTTACCAGATTGTTACTGGACGCAAGAGGGACTAGGCCGCGTTGCTAGTGCCATTGGCAAACCTCTAGGGGCAGACGCCCTTACATCTGAGCTAGAAATCCTACCATTTGCTAAAATGTGTGTGTAGTATGAAGTAAGGGATCCATTACCACCAGCCCTCAAAGTGGTGGACCTGGATGGTTCTATAGTTGAGGTTAAAGTCACATACATTAATAAGCCAATGGTTTACAGCCACTGTAAATCACTTGGCCACACCATTAGTGTTTGCCCGGTGGCTTCTAGAGAATGGGCGGCAGGGGGTTCAATCAATACAAAAGGGGCTCCAACTGGCCAAAATGACAAAGGAAAAGATAAAGTAGACCAAATTGGCAAGGAAAATGAAATTCAACAACAAAAGGTGGTGGTTGAGCAGAAGGAAGGGGCTTTAGAGAAGGAAGACAGTCACATGAGGAGTACAGATGGGGACAACCAAACCCCCAACCACCAGGTACATGTTACAGAAGAGGATGTAGACAAGGAGTGGACGGAGGTTCGCTCAAAAAGAAAGCCAGTGACATCGCCAAGTATATCTCCGGATGTCACCACTCTTCAGCCGTTTCAGAACATTGTGGTCGATGAGGTAGCAATGAAGCATGGCTCGAGAACTCCAAAGCCATACAAGAAAGTAAAAAGAGGGGGTAGGGGGGGTCGTACCCCTTCCTCTAGGTCATAATTCTTATATGACTATTTTTTGTTCCTACAACGTTAGAGGCCTTAACAATAAAGTTGGTTTTATCAGGGATTTTATCTTTAAAAACAAATTGTCCCTGGTAGGTCTATTGGAAACTCATGTCCAAACTGACGTTGCTAGGATTATCTCTCGGACCATAAATCCACGGTTTCAGTGGTGTTTTAACTATGATCATCATCCGGGAGGCCGTATATGGCTGGGGTGGAACCCCTCTATATGGAAAATTTTGGTTCTTGCTTCTTCTTCTCAGCATATCACATGCTCTGTCACCCTTATTGAGAGCAACACAAGTTTTGCTATCTCTTTTGTGTACGGTTTTAATGATATGATTGACCGTAGACCTTTATGGTCTGATTTGGCAGGAATAGCGCAGGGTTTGAATGCCACAGCCTGGGCTTTATGTGGTGACTTCAACTCTTGTATTAGCATTGATGAAAAGCAAGGAGGATCTTTAGATTGGACTACTGGAATGGAGGAGTTTAAACAGTTTTTGCTTGCCAATGGGCTCACTGATCTCAGGTATTCAGGCCACTTCTTCACATGGTGGGATAGCAATATTTCTCAGCCAAAGTTCAGAAAGTTAGATCGAGTGTTAGTAAACCCGGAATGGCATTCGGTGTTCCCTTGCTCTACGGTGGAGTTCTTCTCTCGGGGTTTATCTGATCATTGCCCTGCTATTACTTCTCTTGGCACTAGTTTCACCTCTGGAGTGAAGCCCTTTCAATTTTTTAATCACCTCATTGATAATCCAGACTTTTTGGGCTCAGTAGAGAAAGCATGGTCTTTAGAGGTCGAGGGGAATCCTTGGTTTATCCTAACATCGAAACTCAAGAATGTAAAGGTGGCTCTAAAGGAACTAAACAGAAAGATGGGGATATTCACAATCTAGTGATCCTGTCTCGGGATGCACTATCTCAGTTCCAGGACTCAATGCCTGCTAATCCCACTGCCGCATACTTTGAAGAAGAAAAGGAATTTATTGAGAACTATTCAGCAGCTTTAAGGCTAGAGGAACAGTTTTTAAAGCAGAAATCCAGAATTCAGTGGTTAAAACTTGGAGATGGCAACAGTAAGTTTTTCTATAATTCTTGCAGAGGGAACTGGAACACTAACAAGATTACTTCCCTTAGTGACTCGGAGGGAGTCTCTCACTCTTCACATGCTGACATGGCTAAAGTGGCAACGGATTTCTATAAAAATATTCTGGGGAAATCATCTGAGGTAGCAGATTTTCCTAATGATATCCCTCTACCCTCTCTCTCTGATTCCCAGGTTAATCTTATGGCTGCCCCTTTTTCTGAAAGTGAAGTATTGAGCACATTAAAAAGAATGGCTAAGAACAAGAGCCCTGGTCCGGATGGGTTCACAGTTGAATTTTACTTGGCTGTTTGGCACTTGGTAGGAAACGATGTGACTAAAGGTATCATGTATTTCTTTAATACATTGCACTTGCCTAGAGTAATAAATGCTGCTTCCATATGTTTAGTTCCTAAACAGGCTAACCCCTCTGAAATGCAACACTTTAGGCCAATCTCCTGTTGTATTGTACTGTATAAATGTATTTCTTCTATGCTAGCCAAGAGGCTTAAAGCTGTCCTTCCCTCCATCATTTCCCTAGTACAGTCTGCTTTTGTAGCTAGGAGATCCATTGGTGACAATATTTTCCTTGCTCAATCCTTATGCAAGGACTATAATGCAAATTCAGGTCAGCCTCGATGTGCTATAAAGCTAGACATTCATAAGGCTTTTGACTCCCTAAACTGGAAATTCCTGTTTGCAATCATGGGAAAAATGCGGTTTCCCAATCAGTACATTAAGTGGCTGGAGAAATGTATCACTTCCACAATGTTTTCTGTAAAATTGAACGGCAGTTTGGAAGGGTTTTTCAAAGGGGAGTCTGGCCTGAGGCAGGGGGATCCCCTATCCCCTTATCTGTTCGTGATTGCCATGGAGGCTCTCTCAGCATGTCTGGATAGGAAGACCACGGATCCTAACTTCCAATTCCATTGGAGAACTAAGGAAGTAAAACTAAATCACATTATTTTTGCTGATGATGTGTTCCTGTTTAGTCATGGTGATCTTAGGTCAGTCTCAGCTTTGCTAGATGGGATCAAGCTCTTCTCAAACTGTTCGAACCTAAAGCCAAACATCTCCAAGACTACATGCTTCTTTGCTAATGTTAGACAGGATGTTACTGATGCTATTCTTACTCACTCAGGGTTCCAAAGAGGTCATATGCCTATCACCTACCTGGGGCTTCCTCTTATCACATGCAAGCTCAACAAGAATGACTGCCAGACTTTGATTAGTAGATTGTGCAGCAAAGTGGAGCTGTGGACAGCTAGATTTCTTAATTTTGCAGGGCGTCTCCAACTGATCAAAGCTATACTGGTCAGTATTGTGGGATATTGGAGTATGTTCCTCTTCCTTCCGAAAGGAATTCTTAAAAAGATCAATGCCCTATTATTCAAGTTCCTTTGGGGAGGTTTCTACAAGCCGGATGGGAAGTGTCAGTATAAAGTAGGATGGGAGGACTGCTGCAAACCGAAAGCGGAAGGGGGTCTTGGCATTCGAAATCTTTTTGAATGGAATGAAGCTGCCATTCTTTATCAGCTGTGGCGCATCATACAGCCCACCTCTAATTCTCTCTGGATAGCATGGTTCCATAAAGCCTTGCTGGCAAAGAAGGAATTCTGGACTTCCACAATGCCATATCGCTCATGTTGGATTGTAAGGAAATTGTTCAAGGCGAGGCCGCGAGCTCTTCAATTTGTTCACTATAACATAGGAGAAAACTCTGATTTTCTCTTCTGGCATGATCCCTGGGTCCACAAAAAGCCTCTTCTGGATATTTCCCCGTCCATTATATCTACAGCTAAGTCCACGAGTGCAGTCAGTATCAATGTCTACCTCCGAAATGGGACTTGGGACTTACCATCTTCGAACCATAATGATGTGATTGAAATTAGACGGATGGTGCAACATATTCAAATTCATAAGTCTGATTCCATTACGTGGGATGGAATGTTACCAAAGAATGTCAAAATGTCCACTATCTGGTCCTCCATGCGGGAAGGGAAGTTATGTTCAGTGGTTAAACATGGTCTGGGGAAAATTCAATATCTCGAAATGCTCATTCATCTCATGGTTAGCCATCAAAAACAGGCTTCTCACGAAGGATAGAATGCTTATGTTCGGAATGCAGGTTGATCCAAAATGTGTCCTGTGTGGGGTGGATGATGAATCGGTTAGCCACATTTTCACTGCTTGCCCATTCTTTGATATTATTAACAGGTCTATGCCATTCCGTTTCACGAGGAACTGGTCCAACTGTCAGTCAGGCAATTGCATTGCTACTCAGCTAGGGGCAAAGGAGGAATCAATTGCTCAACTGTTTTTTAGCACAGCTATCTACCATGTCTGGAAGGAGCGTAACTACCGCATGCACAACCATGGGCCTGGTCACCCAACCTCAGTGGTCAGCAGTGAGATAAGGCGTATGGTGCGCGAGAAACTGTTCTCATGTAACTTGTTTAAGGTTTGGGTTCGCAAGGACCCGACCATCCTCTTATTTATCATGTAAAAGAATAGGTTAGGTACATCTGAAATGTTGAGTAGGGTTTACCTTCTTATTCTTTGTATCATGTTGATTTGTAGTATTAGCATAGATGTTGTCTCGCGGGGTATGCCCCTAGCTATGTATTAGCTGTTCTTTTGGTATAAATTTTTTTAATTAGCAAAAAAAAAAAGTAATGATGAAGGCTCGCCTAGGGAGATTCTAAGAGCAGAGGACCTTGTAGATTTTGATATGGGAGTCACTGATGGTGTTGGGATTACTGTTGGCATGGGTAGTGTGCCTGATGAAGATGACATAGATGCGACTTTTGAGTATCTTGCTAGAAATGAGGAAGCTGTGATGAATTCGGATGTGCATGTTCAGGACTACCAGGTGCAGGATAGTCTTGATGTTGTTGAGTTTGACCTGTTATGGAACTCTTGTAGGAGTGAAATTGCTATTAGTTTCGAACTGTGTGCAAGAGGCATCAAATGGTTGTTCAATGCTGGGATCCTCGAGGATCTTTTTCTACTTTTCTCTAGGCATGGATTATGTGTTTAAGCTAGTTTAGTCAGATCCCTTAGTTTGGAACCTGTCTATAGTTTGTTGATCTCGGCTACCTGAGTCGACTTGTTTAGGTTGGTTTTTGTAATGATTAGTTGTTGTTTCGCGGGGTATGCCCCTAGATATGTATCCATGTTGTTCCTTTTGGTATAAAATTTTAATTAGCAAAAAAAAAAAATATTATGTCACTAGGAAGAAAGAAGTATGCCTTGGTGATGGTTGATGATTTTTCAAGGTATACATGGGTGGAATTTCTGGCATCAAAAGATTAGGCTCCACAAGTAATCATTGAGCATATAAAGAAAGTTGACAAGGAAGCAAAGGCCAACAATGCAAGTGTGATTGCACTGAGAAGTGATAATGGAACAGAGTTCAGAAATGTCAAACTTGAAGCATTCTGTAAAGAGAATGGCATTTCTCAGCTCCAAGAACTCCACAACAAAATGGAGTTGTTGAGAGGAAGAATAGAACTCTAATTGAGGCTGCTAGAACAATGTTACTTGATGAAAAAATGCCTACATGTTTTTGGGCTGAGGCTGTGAGCACTGCATGCTATATCCAGAACAGAACCCTCATCAACAAAAACACTGGAAAGACACCTTATAACTTGATGACTGGAAAGAAGCCTACTCTAAAGTATGTTCATACTTTTAGAAGCAAATGCTTTGTATTGAAGGATAATTCTGAATATGTTGGAAAATTTGATGCAAAAGCATTTGAAGGAATTTTTCTTGGCTACTCTATGGAAAGAATTGCATACAAGGTTTATGTCATCAGTCAAAAGAAAGTTATGGAAAGCGCAGATGTGACATTTGATGACAGCAAACTACCTGGACTAGAAGAAGCCAATGATGAAGATAAAGATCCATTGAAGTTTGATAATCTAGATGACTCTGATGAAGAGACTGAAGTTGAAACTCGAGTTCAACAAACTCAAGTGAATGATGGTACAAGAGAAGAATTTGTGCCAATCAATAGTGAAGGAACAAGCATCCAAGACACACCTGTGAGTAGTGGCAACTTCACAGGGGGAGGAAATGAGAATGACCATGATGTGGATGATGAAGCAACATCAAGAATGAGAAATCAGGCTGAGCACTCAAGGAAATGGGATAGATCACACACTGCAGAGCAAATCATTGGAGATCCTAATGCAGGAGTAAGGACTAGGAGAGCAACTCAGAATGAGTGCCTCTATGGCTGTTTTCTATCACAAGTTGAGCCTAAGAAACTTGATGATGCTCTGTTGGATCCAGATTGGATTATTGCCATGCAAGAGGAGCTGAATCAATTTGAAAGGAACAAAGTATGGGAACTTGTGCCTGCACCAAAGAACAGAACCATTGTTGGAACAAAATGGGTTCTAAAGAATAAGATGGATGAAAATGGTGTAATTATAAGGAACAAAGCAAGGTTGGTTGCAAAAGGATACTCTCAACAGGAAGGCATTGATTATGATGAGACATTTTCTCCTGTTGCTAGATTGGAAGCCATCAGAATATTCTTGGCATTTGCTGCTCATTCAAACTTTAAAGTATATCAAATGGATGTCAAGAGTGCATTTCTGAATGGAGAGTTGCAAGAAGAAGTTTATGTGCAACAACCACCTGGTTTTGAGGATCCACACTTCCCAGAATTTTTCTACAGATTGCTTAAGGCATTGTATGGACTTAAGTAGGCTCCAAGAGCATGGTATGATACTTTATCACAATTTCTTCTTGAGAATCAATTCACTAGAGGCACACTGGACAAGACATTGTTTTACAAGAAGCATGGTGATGATCTTATCTTAGTTCAGATCTATGTGGATGATATCATTTTTGGTTCTACAAATGAGAAGCTATGTGAGAAATTTTCTAAACTCATGCAGAGCAGATATGAGATGAATATGATGGGAGAGTTGACATTCTTTCTTGGGTTGCAAGTCATTCAAAGGAAGGATGGTATCTTTATCAGTCAAACCAAGTATATCAAGGATTTATTGAAGAAGTTTGACTTGGAAGATTGCTCACCTGCAAAGACACCCATGGCCACTGCCACTAAATTGGATGAAGATGCTAAAGGCAAGAAGGTAGACATCTCAGTCTACAGAGGCATGGTTGGTTCTCTGCCCTATCTCACTGCAAGTAGGCCAGACATCATGTTTGCTACATGCTTGTGTGCAAGGTTTCAATCAAATCCAAAAGAATCACATTTGATTGCTATAAAAAGGATCTTTAGATATCTGAAGGGCACTCCAAACTTGGGACTATGGTATCCTAAGGACACAGGGTTCAATCTGGTTGGTTATTCTGATGCTGATTATGCTGGATGCAGAATGGATAGGAAAAGCACCTCAGGTAGCTGCCAGTTTCTTGGACAAAGGTTAGTCTCTTGGTATAGCAAGAAACAACAATCTGTGTCAACTTCTACAGCTGAGGCTGAATACATAGCTGCTGGAAGTTGCTGTGCTCAAGTGCTTTGGATTAGAAATCAACTTAGAGATTATGGACTTGTGTTGGAAAGAATTCCAATCATGTGTGACAACACAAGTGCAATCTCTATAGTTGTCAATCCTGTCAATCATTCTAGAACAAAGCACATTGACATCAGATATCATTTCATTAGAGAACATGCAACTAATGGAACCATTGAGTTGCACTATGTCTCTACAGATAAACAACTAGCTGACATATTCACTAAGCCACTAGATGAAGCAACCTTCACAAGGTTGGTTAGTGAGATTGGAATGCTGAATTCTTCAGATTCTGGCTAAGTGAATATATCATCTAGATTGTTGCAGCAGTAAACACTTACTTTATCTAAATTTTCAATATTTTTGGAGTAAGTGTTGGCTGAAATATGATTTATAAATATTTCAAATCTGTTGCATATGTTGGAAAATCATATTTTTGCTAACTTGAAATTTCTATGAAATTTTGAGAAAATCACTATTTAATTTGCTAGAATATTCTTCAATGAATATGGCTGGTCAATTTTAAAAGATAGTGAAAATCAAATTTTTTTTTTGAGTGATGGGTATAGTTCGATAAGTCAAACTTCTTGAATGATTCACTATTCGACATCTCTAACAAGTCTCATTAGAGTACTCTTGAGTTCTCGAATAGAGTCTTTTAGAGTTCTCGAATAGAGATTTCCTTGACTTCTCGAATATAGTGTTTCAATTCTCGATTGACTGAGTTCTCGAATACTATATTTGAGTTCTCGAATCATTTGAAAAGGCTGAATTCTCGCTGAATCTTAACCGATTTTGGACTTTTGTCTAAAAGTTTAATTCACTCATAAAAACACATTTTATTTAATTTAGAAATATTTCTGAGTTAGATAACTGCCAGCTGTGAGTTACTATCTGCTTGAGTTATCGATTAAGCCTTTCTTGACTTTTCGAATAGTTGTTTTCTACTTCTCGAATGCCTGACTTGTCGATACAAAACATACTTCTAATCGACAATTCAAGTACTTCATACTTATACAATTCTACACCTATTCGATTCATTTCATTCGATTTCTCAAGCATCTACACTCTCTAAACCTCTGGAACCCTAACTACCAAAAGCCAAATTTCTTCTTCAACCTTCAATTCCTTTTTTCTTCTCCATACAAATGGCAACAGTAAAGTTCAACACCAATTTCATTGCTCTAACTAGTGATGTGGAAGCACCCAACGCCAATTTCAAGTGCTTTGTGAAATGGATGGCTGAGTCATACATCAAGGATGCACTCTCTGCCAACCCAACTCTATATCTGGATATCCTGGAACAGTTTTGGGGCCCTGCTATTGTGGAGGTTGTAGCCCTGGAAAACGCAATCACTTCATATATCATCTACTGCAAGATTCAGAATCAGGAAATCACTATCACTACTGCAGACATGAATCAAGCACTGGGCCTACAACAAGAGTCATTTGACAGACTGGCCACGAATGCAGAGTTAGAGGAATTCTTTGAGTTCATCAACTACTCAGTTGGGATCAATCTTAGCAAGCTGAACAAAAAGAATCTGAGAAAGGAGTGGAGCTATGTGTTTGCAACTCTTCTTCAAGTCTTCACTGCCAGGAAATCAAGCTTTGATCAAATCAGTGCACCTGTGCAGCAAATTGGCTATGCATTGGCCCATGGAAAGAAGATAGATGTTGGCCAAATCATCCTACAAGAACTATATGGGAGACTTGGTAAGAACACAACCAAGAGAGGTACTGATATTTTCTTCCCTCGCTTTATTCAATCTGTACTTAACTTTAAAAATGCTCAATTGATTGAATTGCCTGGGATAGATAAAAATAAAATAGGCTATCCTAAATCCATGACCAAACTCATTTTTGGTAATTTGGAGACTAGGAATGATGTGGATGTAAGACTTAACATAACTCCCCATATGGAGAGTTTGTTTAGAACTTACCCCCACAACATACCAACATTTGATGCAAAATCTCAGTTAGCTAAGCCCAAGCAAGTAGAACAAAATGCTAACCCAGGGCTAGCTAACCAACCCTCTCAACCAAACACTCTACCAATTACTGAACCAACTGCATCATCCTCTCAAAAGGGTGATGTTAGTAAAAAGAAGAGAAAGGAAGTAATGTCTGCACCCTTGAATATCTTATCTGAAGTAGCATTAGCTGTTGAACTAGGTCTAGAAAGTGAGGAACCAGAGTCACCCTTACTAAGGCCAAAGAAGAAGAAGAAAACTAAGACCACCTCTTCAGTCACACAAATGGCTGAAGTTGTAAAATCAGGGGCACACAGCTCACTAGATGTATCCTCTCAACAGGGTGCATCTATAGAATCAGGCATCCTCCCCAATGCACCTTCTTGTATTGAGTCAGCACATGGGAGTGATAAATATGGCACTACACTGAGTGGAGAGCACATCACACTTGAAACTCCCTCTATCTCTCAGGGGGAGTTGCCAAAATCTACTCTACAACACACTTCTCTTCCAGAATCTTCATCTCAAATTTCTTTGTAGCCTGCAACTCAAGCAATTGAGGAGCAAGGCATTGATCATCAAGAATTCTTTTCTCATGACACTTTGCTCACCACCCAGGACCCACATTTAGATGGTGAGGGAATGCATGCTGGGGCATATCCTAATGACACCATCACATAAACAGAGGTTCCACTAGTTTTCACTAGAGACTCTGTGCCTGTGTCAACTGCTGGTGTAACTCATCCCACTTTTGTGGAGACACCAGTAGTAGAGTCAATCCATCCGGTTACAGAAGTTGCATCTGTAACAGAGGAGTCTAGTTTACCTAGCTCTAGCTCTAACTTTATGTCACAATGGCTGAAGCCTGTGCACCATGACAGTGCTTCAGGATCAGGGTCGGTTCCACAACAATTGACGGTTGAAGCACTTCAAAGCTTAATTGTGGATCAGATTCCTGAGTTCACAAAGATTGCCCAGCACCTCCTCACTGCCAACCTGCCAAATCCTGACTATGAAGCTATTCTCCTGTGCCATAAAGAGGATGTGGAGCAACAACAGACCAAAATTGTGGATGAGTCTGAGAGAGAAGGAAATATAGATGCCTGGCTTCAAGGAAAGTATGACATTCCTCTCTCAGAAGGCCTACAATACCTCAGAGAAGAGTACATCACTTCACTAGGGTCCAATGCCAATTCTCTCACCCCTAGTGCTGTGTATGAAGCAGTCAATGATAGTTACAAGGGAATTCTCAAGGCTGCACACTACCTTGGCAAGGGTCTAAAGACAGAAGTCACAGAAGTGTGTACAGCCACAACCAAGGAGGTGCATGAGCTAAAAAGGGCTTTTGATTCCAAATTCCCTCAACTGGAAACTGTGGTCAAGGAAATTCTAGCCTGCAAGTCTAGCTGTATCAAAATGGACAATGGCTTGGCCCTTCTCAAGGATGCTGTCACAGGGCTGGGGCATAAGTTTCAATCTCTGTCTGATCAAACCACAGACTCAAATGCCATGCTGAGAACACTGTTCAGGAATCAATATGGGGATAAGCTGGTAACTGAGGTCCCTGTTCATGACATGACCAAGTATGAAGTCCAGAGACTAAAGGATCAATCACTCTCTGGTTTCAGGGCACATGAGCTATTCACTAAAGTGGATACTCTTGAAAAGGAGGTGGCTACTCTCACTAAGTCCAATGCTCATCATTTTACAAGGAAAGATGAGAGTCGGTCTAAATTCTCTTTAACTTCTCTCTTCTTTCTCTAAATTCAAATCACTTTCTCCATCAGATCAAATCAACCTCCCAAGCCCATTTCTTCACCTAATCCCCTAACTCAAACACTAAATTTCTTTCTTTCCTGTCTCATGTCCCGTAAAGGGGTTGATTTCTTGGATGATTCCATATCGGCGGCTGTTGTCACCGATAGTGTGAAGCTAACCCAAGAGGGGTTAGAACCGGTAACGAGCCCGAAAAGGGTTTCATTTGCAGTTGATTTGGTATCGTATATACCATCTGTTGGCTCCCGTTCCAGGAAGTTAGAAGGATTGGGTATTAAGAATGATGGTAGCTCGCCGGATCGGACCTCTAATGGCAGGAAGTCTGAAGTGAGCCCGAGCCCGAAGAAAGTATCTTTCGCAAAAGTGTTGGTGTCAGTGATACCGTTGGAGCAGGTTAATCCAGTAAGATCTGCTGGGAGACATCAATCCAAGAGGAGGTTGGATCTGGATGGATTTGACGACAACAAAGGGCGAAAGTTGGGTCCTGGTATTCAAGATGCTATTCAGTATGCTGATAAGGTTAGTTCTTTGAATCTGAGTTATACTAATGATGTGGATTCTGGTGATGATGAAGTAACTTCGGAGTTGGTGGCAAACCTTGTTCACCGAATAGTGGCTGATGCTGCTTGGGATGGAAATCTAAACACATCGACTGGGGATTCGCGTGATTCTCACCAGATTTTGGTGAACACATGTATTGATGAGGGTTCCTATAGGGACAAAAAGGGGGTTGATAATAAGGGGACTTCCACTGGATGTAAGGAAGGTGTTACTCTTGATGGCCTAGGTGGGTTATCTGGGGACGAAGTGGATGACTTGCAATGGAAGATGCTAGCCATTGAGAGGCATCTGTCTGATTTTCGGAAGTATGCTAGAGTGTTAAAGTTTTTTATCAGTTACATGGGTTTTGAGGCGCCGTTGCTCAAGAGGCAGATGGAGGCAGAAATTCAAGTTGTTGGGGATTTCATGATTGACATTTCGGACTGTGGGCAGGCTGAGGAGCTCTGTATAGCTCTTAATGAGGTTATCCAGTTGCAGCAGTTTGTTGTTAAAGAAGGGATCGAAATTCCTGTTGAAGGAATCCCTCTTGAGGGGGTTTTTTTGTGAGAATGTGCACACTAGGGATTTTATGGTCACCTTGGAAAAGGAAGAGGGTACTGGGCCAGGGGATATCAAACTTCAGCAGAAGACCATCAGGTGGAAGGATGATATCCAGTCCTTAAAGTGGGGGAAAATTGGAGACCCTGAGATTGTTGATGCTGATTCCACAAAGGCTCCGGATAGAGCTTACCAAATTGATGCTGAGATTGATGAAGCGTTTGACTACTTGATGAGTAGGGAACCAAATGAAGGACTGTCTGCTACGCTGGAGGACACTGTTGTTGAGATGTAGAGGAAGGAGGATCTGGGGGATGGTATTCCTTGGGAGGACTTTCTCACTGTTAGTATCCTCCCTGTTTTCGAGACGGATTACTATGCTATGGAGACTGATGAGAAGCAGGGAAGCGGTAGACCTGAGAAAGGTATTTGTAGACAGGATATGACTCTTTTAAAGGACACTGTGATGCAGATGGAGGTTGACCATGATGATGATCAGGGTTGGGACAGAATGGAGGAGAAGCGGGCCACTTCTGGTCATTGTAAGGAGAAGTTGGAAGCATCTGTGCAGGAATCCAATGTTCGTTGGACCAAATCCAGGCTCAAGCAATGGAGAGCGACTAGAGGTGGTCACTCCATCAGGAATTAACTATGGATCTTTAAGCTTTTGTTTTTTGTTTCTTTGTCTTTGTTGATTGTAAAATGACTTAATGTTGTTTTGTCTCTGTTGGTTTCATGTTGTTTAGGCGGGGTATGCCCCCAGAATTCTGTAAGTTGTTCCCTTTGTGGTATAAACTTTTAATTAGCAAAAAAAAAACGTCCAATGCTCATCTTACAGACAAGGTTGCACTTCTCAATGATCAGTTGGACACTCAGGCAACCACCACAGCTGATGTTCTTCTACATCAACAATCTATGTTGGCTGCTATGATGAAGCATATGGGTCTTCCCCTCCCTGAAGAATCTTCCACCCCAAAGGTCACTTCTAAAGCCTCTATGCCTGACAACAAGCCTAAGGAGAGAAGAGGACAAGGAATTCAAATACTAAGGGGGAGAAACCCAAGGAAAAAGGGATAAAGTTCAGAGAGGGTGATCACCAAAGGGCAAATAAATCTCCAACTCATGTGCCAGGCAAAGGAAAAACAAAGGTTGATGAGCCTCCTACCTCACTGCCAGTTGTTACTCTACCAACTGTGCATGTCATTACTCCTGGTGGCTAGAAGCAGTCTATCACAACCACAGTGGTTGCAGGGAGTATGCCAACTGACAAACCTCCATCCTCCATATCTGAAAGTGCCAAGCCTATAGAAGTCAAAGTAATTACTGAGGCCAAGCTACAAGAAGTGGCTAACTCAAATGTTTTTTTTTTTTTTGCTAATTAAAATTTTATATCACGAAGGAAACAACTTAAACAGACCTAGGGGCATACCCCGCGGAATCAGCAAAAGCTAAAAACAGTAAGTTACCCGACTGTCAACAAACAACATAAAAGCTAGTTATCCTAGCTTAACACAGGTTCATAACTGAAATTAAAAAAACAAAATAACTATGCCAAGGAGGCATCATAACTCCAAGCGCAAATCTCTGCACATCAGACCACTCCTTCTGTAAGGACATATTGTAAGCATTACATGAATTGCAATTATGCATCTGGACAACTAAGTTGTCAGTGTCCTCGTCAATATCTCTGAAAACAACAGCAGGCACCTGGAGGGCATCTGCATTCTCAATACTCCCATGACTGCTCCTGATAGGCCGTCCAATATTGCAGGAACCATACCCAGCAGTGCACACATAACTGCTACCATACCACTTAGCATGGCACCTCACATGGACTTGACAAAAACCAACAACCAGGTCCAGAACTATTAAGCCAATTTCAAACACCATCATATAAATCCCCATGAGAAAAGTGAGGCCAAATCCCACCAAACCTAGCCTCCTATCAATAACCCAGGAGCAGAAAGAACCATCTGTTTCCTTCACAACAGGCATCACCAAGGTACCATGACTTGAACTATCACCAACAACAAATAAGCCATACCTCTGTTTCACTATGGACCCCGAAGAACACACCCATAAAGGGTCTTCAACCAATCCATTCATCTCAAGGACATCATAACAAGCAAATAACCATGTTGCAATGCGCATTGCACACACTCTGTGAACATCCAGCTCTACACCTTGCTCCATCGCGCCCTCACCATTCAATGTCGAGTAATAACTACAATAACAACAATTAAAATAAGTGTAACCCCCTGGTTCACACCCAAGTATCCTAAGCATATGCCTCAACATCCTTTCTGTCCCTTCCAGAACACAACCGCTACTCTTTAAATACTCAAAGGCTTCATCAATGTCCTTTTCATTCAGCTTGTGACCCACCTCCTCATCCATAATCAACTTCTTATTGACCTGACTATCATTACCAATAGTCACTTCTTGATCAATAATAACCTGGACATTATCCTTCCACTTCACTGATTTCTTCACAGGTTTGACAACCTCCACATTAAGTGTAGACTTTCTAAGGCAAGCCTTTCGGCAAACCACTAGATTCTCTCTAGGCCAGTCATTTTCACCGAAAATTGGAAAGTCAACTCCCTCATCCATCAAAGAGGAATTGACTCCCAAATCCACATTAGCACTAACAGAAATGTCAGTTGCTTCCGATGAATCAGACATTTCATTATTGAAATCATTAATTTCAACAACCAAATCGTTAAATGTAACTTTTTTTTTTTTTTTGCTAGTTAAAAAAATTTATACCAAAGGGAACAGATAATACATATCTAGGGGCATACCCCGCGAGACAACATCCATGCTAAAACAACTAATCAACATGATACAAGAATAAGGAGGTAAATCCTACTCAACGTTACAGATGTACCTAGCCTATTCTTTTACATGATAAATAAGAGGATGGTCGGGTCTTGCCGAACCCAACCCTTAAACAAGTTACATGAGAATAGTTTCTCACGCACCATACGCCTTATCTCCCCACTGACCACTGATGTAGGGTGGCCAGGACCATGGTTGTGCATGCGGTAGTTACGCTCTTTCCAAATATGATAAATAGCTGTGCTAAAAACCAGATGGGCAATTGGTTCCTCCTTTGCCCGTAGCTGATTAACCGTGCAGTTGCCTGCCTGACAATTGGACCAGTTTCGAGAGAAACGAAATGGCATCGACCTGCTGATAATATCAAAGTATGGGCAAGCAGTGAAGATGTGGCTAATGGATTCATCATCCACCCCACACAAGACACATTTTTGATCAACCTGCATTCCGAACAGAAGCATTCTATCCTTCGTGAGGAGCCTGTTTTTGATGGCCAACCATGCGATGAATGAGCATTTCGGGATATTGAATTTGCCCCAGACCATGTTTAGCCACTGGACATAGCTTCCTTTCACCCGCATGGAGGACCAAATAGTGGACAATTTGACATGCTTTGGAAGCATTCCATCCCACAGAATGGAATCAGACTTATGGATTTGAACATGCTGCACCATCCGTCTAATTTCAATCACATCATTATGGTTCGAAGATGGCAAGTCCCAAATCCCATTTCGAAGGTAGACATTAATAGTGACTGAACTAGTGGACTCAGCTGTAGATACAATGGAAGGGGCCATATCCAGAAGGGGCTTATTATGGACCCAAGGATCATGCCAGAATAGAAAGTCAGAGTTTTCTCCTATGTTATAGTGCACATACTGAAGGGCACGCTGCCTCGCCTTGAACAGTTTCCTTACAATCCAACAAGAGCGATATGGCATTTTGGAAGTCCAGAATTCCTTCTTTGCCAGCAAAGCTTTATGAAACCATGCTATCCATAGAGAGTTAGACGTGGGCTGAATGATGCGCCACAGCTGAAAAAGGATGGCTGCTTCATTCCATTCAAAAATATTCCGAATGCCTAGACCCCCTTCTGCTTTTGGTTTGCAACACTCCTCCCATCCAACTTTATATTGACATTTCCCATCTGGCTTGTAGAAACCTCCCCATAGGAACTTGAAAAATAGAGCATTGATCTTTTTTAGGATCCCTTTCGGAAGGAAGAGAAACATACTCCAGTACCCCACAATGCTGACCAGAATGGCTTTGATTAGCTGGAGACGCCCTGCAAAATTAAGGAATCTAGTTGTCCACATTTCCATTTTGCTGCACAGTCTAGTAATCAGTGTCTGGCAATCATTCTTGTTAAGCTTTCCTGTGATTAGAGGGAGCCCCAGGTAAGTGATGGGCATATGACCTCTTTGGAACCCTGAGTGAGAAAGAATAGCATCAGTCACGTCTTGCCTAACATTAGCAAAGAAGCATGTAGTTTTGGAGATGTTTGGCTTCAAATTCGAACAGTTTGAGAAAAGCTTGATCCCATCCAGGAGAGCCGAGACTGAACCCAAATCACCATGACTAAACAGGAAAACATCATCGGCAAATATAATGTGATTTAGCTTTACTTCCTTAGTTCTCCAATGGAATTTGAAGTTGGAGTCCACGGTCTTCTTATCCAGGCATGCTGAGAGAGCCTCCATGACAATCACAAACAGATAAAGGGATAGAGGATCCCCCTGCCTGAGGCCAGATTCCCCTTTGAAAAACCCTTCCAAACTGCCATTCAACTTTACAGAAAACATTGTTGAAGTGATACATTTTTCCAGCCACTTAATGTACTGAGTAGGAAACCTCATTTTCCCCATGATTGCAAACAGAACATTCCAGTTTAGGGAGTCAAAAGCCTTATGAATGTCTAGTTTTATAGCACATCGAGGCTGGCCTGAATTACCATTATAGTCCTTGCATAATGCTTGAGCAAGGAAAATATTGTCACCAATGGATCTCCTAGCTACAAAAGCAGATTGTACCGGGGAAATGATGGAGGGAAGCACAGCTTTAAGCCTCTTGGCTAGCATAGAAGAGATGCATTTATATAGTACATTACAACAGGAGATTGGTCTAAAATGTTGCATTTCAGATGGGTTGGGTTGTTTAGGAACTAAACAAATGGAAGCAGCATTTATTACTCTAGGCAAGTGTAATGTGTTAAAGAAATGCATGATACCTTTAGTCACATCGTTTCCTACCAAGTGCCAAACCGCCAAATAGAATTCAACAGTGAAACCATCCGGCCCAGGGCTCTTGTTCTTAGCCATTCTTTTCAAAGTGCTCAGCACTTCACTCTCAGAAAATGGTGCAGCCATAAGGTTGACCTGGGAATCAGAGAGAGAAGGTAGAGGAATATCATTAGGAAAATCTGCTACCTCAGAAGATTTGCCCAGGATATTTTTATAGAAATCCGTTGCAACTTTAGCCATGTCTGCATGTGAAGAGTGAGAGACTCCCTCCGAGTCAGTGAGAGTAGTGATCTTGTTTGTGTTCCAGTGCCCTCTGCAAGAATTATAGAAAAACTTGCTGTTGCCATCTCCAAGCTTAAGCCACTGAATTCTTGACTTTTGCTTTAAAAACTGCTCCTCTAGCCTTAGAGCCGCTGAATAATTCTCAATAAATTCCTTTTCTTCCTCAAAATAAGCAGCAGTTGGGTTAGCAGGCATGGATTCCTGGAACTGAGAGAGAGCGTCCCGAGACTGGATCACTAGGCTGTGAATATCCCCCATCTTTCTGTTTAGATCCTTTAGAGCCACCTTTACATTCTTGAGCTTCGATGTTAGGATGAACCAAGGATTCCCCTCAACCTCTAAGGCCCATGCTTTCTCCACTATTTCCAAGAAGTCTGGATTATCAATAAGGTGATTAAAAAATTGAAAGGGCTTCGCTCCAGAGGAGAAACTAGTGCCAAGTGAAGTAATAGCAGGGCAATGATCAGATAAGCCCCGAGACAAGAATTCCACTGTCGAGCAAGGGAACACTGAATGCCATTCAGGGTTTACCAACACACGGTCTAATTTTCTGAATTTTGGCTGAGAGATATTGCTATCCCACCATGTGAAGAAGTGGCCCGAGTACCGGAGATCAGTGAGGCCATTGGCAAGTAAGAACTGTTTAAACTCCTCCATTCCAGCAGTCCAATCTAGGGACCCTCCTTGTTTTTCATCAATGCTAATACACGAGTTGAAGTCACCACATAGAGCCCATGCTGTGCCATTTAAACCCTGCGCTATTCCCGCCAAATCAGACCATAGTGGTCTACGGTCAATCACATCGTTAAAGCCATACACAAAAGAGATGACAAAACTTGTATTGCTCTCAAGAAGGGTAACAGAGCATGTGATATGCTGAGAAGAGGAAGCAAGAACCAAAATTTTCCATATGGAGGGGTTCCACCCCAGCCAAATACGGCCTCCCGGATGATGATCATAATTAAAGCACCACTGAAAACGTGGATTAATGGACCGAGAGGTAATCCTAGCAACGTCAGTTTGGACATGAGTTTCCAAAAGACCTACCAGGGATAGTTTATTTTTGAAAATGAAGTCCTTGATAAAACCAACTTTATTATTAAGGCCTCTAACGTTGTAGGAACAAAAAATAGTCATAACAGATTTATGACCTAGAGGAAGGGGTACGACCCCCCCTACCCCCTCTTTTAACTTTCTTGTATGGCTTTGGAGTTCTCGAGCCATGTTTCATAGCTACCTCATCAACCACAATGTTCTGAAACGGCTGAAGATTAGAAACTTCTGGAGAAATACTAGGCGATATCACTGGCTTTCGCTTAGAACGAACCTCCGTCCACTCAGTGTCTACATCCCCTTCTTTGACATCTACCTGGTGGGTGTTGATGTGGCTTGCTTCCTTCTCTAAAACCCCTTCCTTCAGCTCCACCTCAACCTTTTTTTGACTTGTTTCCGCCTCTAAAACCCCTTCCTTCAACTCCACCTCCACCTTCTTTTGGTGACATTCATTTACCTTACCACTTTCGTCCACCTTCTCTTTTCCCTTGTCGTTTTGGCCAGATGGAGCCCCTTTAGTATGGATTGACCCCCCTGCCGCCCATTGTCTAGAAGCCACCGGGCAAACACTAATGGTGTGGCCAAGAGATTTATAGTGGCTACACACCATTGGCTTATTAATGTATGAGACTTTAACCTCAACTATAGAGCCATCCAGGTCCACCACTTTGAGGGTTGGTGGTAATGGATCCCCTACTTCATACTGCACGCACATTTTAGCAAATGGAAGAATTTCGAGCTCAGAGGTTAGGGCGTCTGCCCCTAGGGGCTTACCAATGGCACTAGCAACACGGCCCAATCCATCCTGTGTCCAGTAACAATCCGGGAGATTGGCTAACTTTACCCATAACGGCATAGAAGTAACAGATTCAGAGCGGTTGTTGAAACCCCAATCAGTTAATACCAGGGGCCTTTTATCAAAGTACCATGTACCTTTGCTTAGAACTGCATTTTTTTCATTGGAAGAATTGAACCTAAAGACATAGGTAGACTCATTACGCTGAGAAACCATGGTGAGGCCTCTCCTCCAGGCTGAAAACGCCACCTCCTTTACTCTCTTAAACGGTAAAGTCCCTTTGGTAAATTTACCCACAATGCAACATTTGAATTTTTCCGCACCTTTCATGAGGACATCCTCTGGGGGGGACACAACATCTGATCCTTCCAATGGGGGCACGTAGTCAAATTTTACTTCCTTGACAGGTCCCGGGGCCGCTCTTAAGACTGAAGACCAGGACTTTGCACCCTTCTCACCCTTCTCCCCATTTTTGGTGTTCTCCTTGCTTACTTTATCTGCAAGAGGTTCTTGTTTGTTTGTTTCCTGTTGACTCTTTGAGCTTTCACCCCTTTCCAGGCCCCCTGGTGTGGCATGTTTTAGAATTCCTTTAACAGCTCCCACCCCCTTATCACTGGCAACCGTGCTCTTAGGTACTTCCTTGCTAGTGAATATGGGAAGACCCATCTCATCCCTACCATCAATGAAACGCACTGGGCTTACTAACCCTGCATTAAACCTCTCCTTATCCTTCAAGATTTCTTTCTCAACTTCACTCACCGAAAAACCCTTCTTGGCAAGGAAGCTATGGATATCCATCATTTGGTTGCGTAGCTTTATGAGGTCCTCTCTCTCATACTTATTGTTCGCAGCCACACCCTTTGCTACCATGTTTATCGTTTCTCTTTCTATCGCATCTCTAGCCGTCTCATATGGAGCTTCCTCCTCATCTGAGGTTGTCTCACAAATCTTTTCAGCTGAGGTACCTCCCTGAAGGGTGGAAGGTACAACTAAGGCTGGAAAATCCTCTACTTCTCTTCTTGCAAGCATTTCCTGGAATTTATCATCCTCCATATCCTGCATATAACCAGGTAAACCAGATTCGGAGTCACAATTAGAACCTTGACTCACCATGGGAACTGACCGAAAAGAAAAAACCAAAAGGGAAGGAAAGAAATATAGTGTTTAGGTTTGGGGGACAGGAGAAGGTGGAAGTAAATGAAGGGAATGAGTAGTTAATGGTGGGGAAAGTGTTTTAGAGAATAGATCTGAAGATTAGAAAATGGCGGCTAGGTTTAGGGGTTTTAGAAAGAAGGAGGAGCTTCTCTCTCTAGGACTCTCATTTTTTTTTTGATTGGCCTAGAGATTTGGTTTTTTTATGTAATGTAACTTTCTTCTTGGAGTAGTAGATCTTACCTTCAAGCGGGCTACACGTCCTAGAAGCAAACCCAGTTGTGGGGGTGAAGGCCCTCTCCGCCACCTCCAGCCCATCTTTGAGACCAGAAGTACCAAACTCCGTACACTCCGTCTCAAACTTCAATCTCTTAGCCACCTGAAACAAGGGTTTAAACTTCTCCCTTCCAGGAGAAGAGCCACTCTGTGCACACACCCTGAGCACACCCTTCGGATTATCCTCCAAAGGATACACAGTCACAAGGTTCTCCGAAAAGGAGACCCTCTTCGGACTCCTAATCGGGTTACCCACCGGATGGCAAACCTCAGATCCTCGTGCACGGGGAGGAATCACGGTCACTAGGTTCTCCGAAAAGGAAACCTTCTTCATTAAACTAATAATTATATAAAGAAATATGGTGTTTGAGGTGAAAGATTAGAAGAGGAAGGTGAATTTGGGAAGGCTAAAGAGAAGATTTGATGAGGAAATGGTTTAGATTTAGGTTTGAATTTGGTGGCGGCTGAGTTTTTTAGAGAGAGGTTAGAGAGAAGTTAGAGCAAATACGACTCTCATTTTGTATGGTATAGACGTGTCAAATGTTCAACTGTTATGTTAACTCAAATGTTTATCATGATAAAGCCTTCTTGGAGTTTCTGAAAGCCACAAGGGAACAGGCTGGTGACACTCAGTTCTATCTGAGGGAGTTGAAGGAGCAGATTGACTACATCACTGTCATCCCCAAGAAATTCAATAATCTATGGTTCAAGGAGATAGTGATGATATCAAAATCAAAGATATGGCATCTAACATACAAGACTCTACAAGCCCTAAAACACTCAGAGATAGATGCCATACTTGAGCTTATTGAGAAGAGAAATGAGAACAACAAAAGTTTGTTTGATGATTTGAGGAATGGCCAACCTTCAAGGCTGCCAGAAGTGATAAAGAAGCCATGGACAATCATCTATAAGTCTGGCACCAAAATTGAAGACATCAAGCAATTGGTCATTCCCCATGATCTCACTTCTCGAAATCACAGACTGGTCATTGCCATCATTGATCAACTACAGAAAAAGGTTGGAACCAGAAATGCTGAAGAAATTGAAGCTCTGCACATTCTCAGATCTTTTATAGCAACTGGTGAAACTCCAGAGAGGGCTCAACCTAGGAGAAATAAGGATGATGATTCTGAAGACAAAAGTGATGGGAGGAAGAGACATCACAGGAGAGATAAGGGTGATGAAGAAGAAGAAGGATGACAAGAATAAGAAAGATGGTGATGACCAAGGAAGAGTCTATGAGAGGAAAATTGGAAAACAGTAAGCCATGAACATTACTAATGATACTCCTACCACAACACAAGGCTCAATGTCTAGGGTGGATGTCACTAGTAATGATTCATCAAAATCTACATCTCTGGCCTCTGCAAGTGTTTTACTACCTCAAGAAGAGAAAAGGATTCAAGTCAAGAAACCATATGTATGTTTCAAAAAGCAAACTGCTAATGGAACACTACTATGGTCAGCCAACAAAGGTCAGAAGCTTCTGCCAAACAATCAAGTGAAAAAGTTTAAACTCAAGCATGTTGCTAGGAGAGTAAAGCCATCCAGGTCAAGGGCCCTAACAATATATCCAGGCTTAAAACTCCAACCATTAGATGAAGACTTTGATGAAGACCAATTGCAATATCTAAGAGCTCAAAGAATCTACTATGCTGCCATTATGGATAACTACCTTGAGATTAAATATACTGATGGAAGGGAAAAGAAATTCAAACAAGGACAGTGTCAAAATTGGGGCAAGCTATATGAAATAGAAAGAATCATTGCATTATTGGATTCTGAAGACAAAGTGGAGAAAATATGGAAGCTGGAGTTGATTGATTTTGTAAAAATGAAGAGAGATTATGCTGAGAAGATAAGAAAGGGGTGCTTTGAGAAATGGCTAGAAAGGGAGAAGGAGATTGATAGGCTGGAAGTTGAAGCAGATAAGCTAAGGGCCAAGGAATGTGTAGAGTTCAGTTTGATCCCTATATGGTGAAGTACAGGAGGAGAAATGGAGACAATGTCAATATCAGAATGAATCTACTCAGTCACTATCCTGCCAACATTCTGAAACCAGTACTTGAAGATTTCAAAGACTCCATCATGCTTGAAGAATTGGATGCTCTGGCAGAGATCATAAAGGCCATGGATGATAATGCAAGAAAGGAGAAAGAAAGAAAACAGAAAGCATATGATGATCTACAAGCCAAAGCAATGGAGATGGAATCAAATGAGAATGGCTAGTATTCATCATACTGTAAGATTATTCATCTTGTAACTTCATTCATGTGCTCAATCAATCTACATACCTGTACTTTTAAAGTTTTATCTTTATGTATGTTAGGCTTGTTATCAGACATGAAATTGTGACTAAGGGTCTCACTCACAATTTGGGGGAGATTGTTAGTCACAGAGGCATGCCTGTATACATCTAATAACAAGCCTAATTGTTTGTAATGCTTTGCATTACTTACATGACCTCTTAACTGAGGGAACCTCTAGTTGTAGAGTTTCTATTTGTATTGTACTTGTAGTAGGCATCAAATCCTAGTTGTGTAACTGTACTTATAGAGTCTAGAATAATGCTTGAAAGAAGTTCCAAGGTTCATGCCTCAAGCAAGGAGTTAAAGACTGTCAAATAATCATAGTTGGGATTTGAAGAAAAGAAGAATTTGCCTAAGTACCAATTAGAGAAGTATATTTGTCTATTCGAGAAGTCCAGCATTCGAGAAGTCAGGGATTCGATATCTCAAGACACTATTCGATATCTCTGTATATACTGTTCGATATCTCATTCGATATCTCAGAGATTCGATATGTCTATGTACTCTATTCGAGAACTCAGGAAGTCAACAAGTCAAAGTAGTATTCAAGTTCTCAAGGAGTCAACAAGTCAAAGTTCCATTCGATATCTCAAGGACTCAGAAAGCTATTCGATATCTCGAGGATTCGATAAGTCAAATGTTCTATTCGATAACTCAAGGAATCCTGATGGAAAAGGGCTATTCGAGAAGTGGTTCGATATGTCAATATAACAGTGTTCGAGAACTCAGAGTTATCGATCAAGTCAATTCCAGTTCTCGAATCACTTACTTAGTCACTTCTCGAATACACTCTTGGAGACAAAATACTGAAGAAATTGTACAAGTCAGAAACCTGCAACAAGCCAATGCACTTTATGGACCACAATCTGTAACGTGCTCTGGAAAGCCTACAAGGAAGCTTGGAGAGATATAGAAGAGACAAGGAGCTAAAGAAGTGGATCTAAACAGGCTTTGCAAAGTCAAATCTATAACCGTTTGGACACTTACTCAAAAAGGATAGACAGACTAGAAAGTAATTTGTTTAGCTACCTTATTTGCAGTAAGTAGGTTGTATCCATGTTCTATAAGGACACAGCCTCACTTCATAACTTAGCAACTTTGTGAGTCAAGTTTTTTTCATACACTAAGCTGTATCTCTCTGAGAAAAACGAAGCTGAGAATACTATCATTTGTATTCACAGATTGTAGCAACCTTTATCTAATAATACATTAGATTAAAGTGATATTGTGTTTTGTGTTATTCTTTATCCGCACCTTCAATCCTGCACACACAAACACTCTTGCTACATAGACTCGGAAAAGAAAAGTTCGAGAATCCATTCACCCCCCCTCTGTATTCTCTTATCGTATTCAATACTCAACAAATCATACTCCCTATGTCCCTCCCATTTCTTTACATTTCTTTTTCACTGCTCGACACGCATTTTAAGGCTCCTAAAAAGTATAGTTCCATAACTTATTTTTTAAATTTTCTTTTTTTGTATAAAAATAGAACAATTCTATTTTTATACAAAAAAGAAAATTTAAAAAATAAGTTATGAAACTATCCGCAAATTGCACCTTAAAATCCGTGCCAGAATTACGTCCCCCAAGGTAAAGAACCAAGGGGGATAGAGGGAGTAATATACTTTCAAGCCTTGAAATTAAATAACTCAAATAGACTTTTAAATAAATTTGCAGGGGATTTTTAGAAAATTTCGGCATGAAGTATTCGTTTATCGGACTATGGGCACAACCCCTCAAATACAATTCAACCCTGTTTTTTGCAAAAAATAAAGCTGCCTCAACTTGCAGCAACATAAAAGTAAACAAATAAGAAAAGTACCCGCCCAGACATGCGGCACCTAGCACATAATGATTTACATTACACTACTACTTACGCTACACCAATGATCGTATTTCTCACGCATTTTAATGATACACATGACAATCAATCATTGATGTTCGTAAGCCCTAGGGAACAACCCCTAGCACTAACTATTACTTACGCTATATCAATGATCACATCACTCAAGTATATTAATTATACTCGTGATAGTTAATCATTGCTATTCGTAAGCCCGAGGAACTAGTTGAAGAGAATTACACAAGTTCTTAAATATTGACACTTAAGACTTGTGATCTCATTACAACTCCTCGCAGATAAACACATAACATATCACATTCATAATTAGTAAAGCTATCAAATACTACGACTCGCTTTATACCATCTAACATTTATACAATTATACAACTTAGGCAATTATATAATTCCTTTATCAAAACCACTTGACCACATATAATTCACCACCAGGAATTTAACAGAAAAGCACTTAACAAATACTATTATTCGTCCTATAACACTTAGCACATAGCATTTATAAATTAACAACACAAATAAACTTTTAACATGCCTTATATAGCAATAACAGTTTACAATTAATGACTGACAACTACTAATCCGAGCATTCAATCGGACTTGCAATAAATCTCCACAATAATATTTAACAATAACCATCGCTGACTCAAATATATCCAAAATCCCTCAAATTTCAACTTATACTTACAACTTACAATTAATACACTACTCAGCTATGAACTTATAACACAACAATTGTTGTCGGAAAAACCAACATATAACTTTAACATACAAACGCCCATTTGCTTACACATACGAACTCTATTTGCTTATTAAATTAAACCATTAATCAATAATCACAGTATGGTCTTACTAATTATCAACTAGTTATTATTAAGAACAACTAAGTACACTTAATAACTTATAACAATCAAATTTACACCACCCTCATCATATTATTCTTTCTTTTCCCGAAGTCAACCTTAATGGCTCAACTTTGACCGATCATATCTCATTCATTTTAAATTCAATTGACATGATTCAAGAGCCTATTCCATCTATTTTTTCGCAAGGAATCCAAATATATAATTCATTTTCAGATCAGGTTTGAAATAGGCACTGAACGAATTGATTTACAGCAGCAGTTTTTAACTTTATGCTATTATCTATACACGCAACCAAGATCAATCAACAATTAACACTCTACATCATACACACAGGCCATATCATCACAATTAATTAACAATTATACACTTTTCGAATTAAACTATGAAAATTAAAACAATAATATTACAATTTAAATCTAACTTAATTACAACAATAACAATTAAAATACGATAATTATATACAATATACGAGCTTTCGCAATTTTACCTTTCCAGTGACCACCAACATCTCCACCATCTCTCTCTCTCCTGTAGCACAGCCACCACCACCACCACGGTGGTGGTCTTCCCCGCCACTGCTCCTCCGTGCAACACCCACGTCGCCTACCGATCTTCCATCGCTGCGCCACCATACATACACTCACACACACAGATTTTATACATACACTCACACACATATATGTATGTATATATATACACCTCTCTCTCAATTGATTTCCCCCAATTTCTCTTTTCTTCTCCTTCCCTTCTCTCTTTTCTTTCTGCGTTTCTTTCTTCTCCCGACTGCTCTAGAGTGTTCTCCTGCTGGGCTCTCTTATTGGGCCTAGCCCAATACTCTTATTTCCACTCTACTCTCTTATGGCCCAATTAAATACTAATAACCGACCTCTATAAATCACAATTGAATAAAACCTTCGGAAAATTACACTTTTCATTTTTAAAATAAAGAATATAAAATTAGGAGCACCCACATATTTTTAAAATATTTTTCGGATCAAAAATAAATTAAATATGAATTTTTCAAAGTTTTGATCCTTTAAATACAATAAAACTCTTAAAATCATTTTAAAATACTCAACCACCCAAATTAATCCACCCCACGATTTTAAAAACTCAATAAATATATAAAGATAATTTTACAAAAGATTTCATGATTTTTAAGCCCTCCGATAATTTTATAAAATTTACAGAGGATCAAAAATACATGATTTAAATATACTTAAATCCTCAAAAATACAAATGAAAATATACTGACCTTCACCACTTATCCAAATCATCATATAAGCACATAAGCAAAATTTTCACGTACGTTTCACCTTTACAACAATACTCACATAATAAAATTCATAATTTATATTAAATAAATAATTCGAAATTCGAAATTTTCTAGGACGTTATAATTGTAATAATAGTTTATCTTGAACTGCTATCATTAATGGATGTTGTTCTCTGAGAATATGATTGGTGTGTGTGATGATATTAGTGTGGGGTCAATTATGTGAGTATTAAAAAAAGATCAAGAGATATTGTTAATAAATGGAAATTGGAGTATGATGGCCCGGATTCCTGACCCCGGATCTGGGGCTGTCACATGTCAGATAAATGAGATTGACAGTATATCCTGGTAGTGATAAATTCTCAAATGATTGCATTCTTTATACATGAGACATGTAATTTAGTAGTTACAGGTTGTTTCTGGAAAACGAAATTGAGAAGGCAGAAAATTATAGGGAACTACCTTTATCAGGGAATCAAATATTGATTGTCAGGGAAGGTGCATTTGAATATTGATTTTCAGGGAGTTGAATCAGGCTATGGTGTATTTATATTGCGTTTTGTGTATTTTACTGAACCTTATCACATAAACAAGTACTTCTGGGTCTGGATCATGTTTTAACTTGTTTCTTTTATGAAACTTTTTGCTTAAATACTGTAGGTGTTAGAAAGGGATTTAGCTATATTTGGGTTCTTTATTGCCTTAGGAAGAAGTACACAGTCCTTCCTCTATGCAAGTGGCTTTGAGGTGGTAGAAGAACCTATGAAAGGATTCGTAAGGTATACCTTGTTGTTTACGATTACCAAATTTTGCCTACATATAATAATTTTTTCTTCTGCAAGTTTCTTCGAATTAGTAACTCTAATATATGTTATTTGTTTCTCTCTTTTAATCAGGCATCTTATTGGTGGCAGTTTGTTATATTATTCCGAGCTCTCATCTATAAGTTCTTATCAGTTATAGTTATATGTAGAGGTTAGCACGTTTGAGATGCACATACTATCTATGGTCTTTATTATATGACATAATTGAGTTTTTCTTTTATAGGTTGTTTTGTGAAGTTGATATAAGGAAAATTCTTCTACCTGCATTTTATATTCAAATCAGTCTTGTTATTATATGGGTCTGTGACTAGTCTTGATATGTTCTTTTGTAGTACGGAGAAACTCCTTTTTTTTCTTTTTTTTTTTGCTAATTAGAATTTTATACCATAGAAGGAACAACATACACCATCTGGGGGCATACCCCGCAAATCAGCAATAAAACAGAGTTAAAACAGACTTAAGCTGTTTACAATCAACAAAATAAGCAAACCATTATCAAAAAAGCACAGCCCTACAAAACATAAATCAGGAGTGGCCACCCCTATTCAGGCGCCATTTCTTCAGCCTCCCCTTTGCCCAGCAGACTCTGGTCCCCTTGATCTCCTCCATACCTGCACTTCCTTTATTCACACCTTGATTCCCAGGCGTCTCCACTTTTGCTGAGCACATCTCAGGACCCCCATCGCCATTTAAGCCAGCATCCTTAAAGAATTCCTTGCTTTGGAAAGTGCCAATTATTCCGTCCCATGGCATTGCATTATCTCCTAGCATTGCATTATCTCCTAGCATTGCATTATCTCCTGGCCTGTCCTGTGAGAGGTAGGGCATCATGGCCTCCTTAGCCTCCTCCATGTTCTCCGCCACTTGTTCAGAGTCAACATGCACAGCAACATCCCCAACAAGACGAAACAAAGGCCCCAAATACTGCATCCTGCTAATATTATGTTCCTTGGCATTGTTTCCCCCCTCTCCCAGTTCCTTGAAGGGTATTACATCCCTACCCCCAAAAATCGGACTATATTGTTGCTCAGCTGTTTACAGATCAATTCCCAAGTCAATCAGGTATCTCGGGACCCTTTAACCAAAGGGATTTCTTTACCCAGAGAGTCGATGAACATCCTAAGGTTATCCAAATTATGCCTCGCTGGCCCCAAAGCCTTCCTCTTCAACTCGGAGTTGAAGGATGTGTGGTCTAAAAGACCCACTATCTCCGCCTCTTCTTCCATGTCCGAAAGAATCTGGTCATCCTCCCCTAGCACCTGAAGAGGGATTCTGTTCTTCCTAATGTAATTCCCAAGCTGCCTAATATAATTCAGGGCTATACCCAAATCTCTCAAAATCTGTACATCCTGCCTTCTTTGCAATCCATTTAAAGTATCCAGATCTCTCATGTCAACATTCCCCCAGATCGTAGGCACCTCGTGCCCATTGTGAACAATGCAGTCTCTGAAGAGAATGACTACCTTCACAGCAATAGCCAACCGTTTCTGCATTCGCTTTAAAGATATATTCCAACTAGGAATCTCTTCTTCTTTTTTCATTTCATTACACCGGGTCTTCTCCTTTCCCTTAGCATCCGTCTGATTCATCTTAGCAATCTCAACATTAGGCCCAGCATTAGGCCCAACATTATCACTGACTCCACCAAAGTCCATAACCGGGACAGAGAGATCCCCTTTTGATGAATCAATGACCTTATTCAAGTCATGCCCGACCCCCTCAGCATCACCCATTCGAGCTTCAGACATAGGCACATCAATGGCTAGACCTTCCCCTTTACTAGTCGAGTAATTTTCCTCTTCCGGGGAGGACTCCGACAGATCAACAAAGGGAGTAACACAATGACCCCCATCTACTTTATTAATACTAGTAGGTTTCGTTTGGGAAAAAACCTTACCATCAATTAAGTGATGCATGACCCTGCTACGGGTGCGAGCAGCCACCCCAGGCTCTGGGATCATCGTGACTAGGTTGTCAGCAAAGGAGACCCTCGCGACCCTCTTTTTGCCATCATTCTTCGTACTCAATCCTTCCAATCTCCTAGATCGAATATCAATAGATGGTATCTCCGATACCAAATCAGCCGCAAACGAGACCCTTTTTGGGCTCAAAACTTGATCTAACCCCTCCTGGGTCATCACCACATGATTCCTAACAGATGCCGCCATCACAGAGTCATCCACAAATGAAACCCTCTTACGACTCATGCTAACCGACAAAAAATAGAAGAAATATGGTGTTAGGTGGGAGATTAGAAGGGGGAGATGGATTAGGATGTGGAACTTTAGATCTGATGGAGAAGATGCTTAGATTGTTTGAGATTTTTAGAGAGAAGTTCTAGAGAGAAGGCAGAGAAAATTCGACTCTTATTGCAAACCACAATTAGTAGTCGTTCCTAGTTGTATGGAGAAACTCCTCTTCATATGGCTGCTAAGAATGGGTGCAATCAGGCTGCACAAATGCTTCTTTCTCATGGTGCTTCTGTTGAAGCCAAAGCAAATATATGTAGGCTTACTACTCTGTAATGTACTCTATATATTATGTTACGGCAGATCCAAGAATCAATTGCCCAGACTCAGCGCCAACAATCTGAGGCACTAGGCAACAAAAAAAAGAGTGCTAGAGCCACAGCTGCTGCGTTTGCGAGGAGATCACAGGCATTTTGAAGTTCTCGAGGAAGGA
Organism: Kitagawia praeruptora; assembly: GCA_037693485.1. Classification (NCBI taxonomy): domain Eukaryota; kingdom Viridiplantae; phylum Streptophyta; class Magnoliopsida; order Apiales; family Apiaceae; genus Kitagawia; species Kitagawia praeruptora. The sequence continues at coordinate 69,397,595 of CM075350.1, forward strand.
GAAACCAGAGAGCTATCGAACAGCAGGGATCTGATGAGGAGGATTATGCTAATGACCGTGATAGAGGTAAGGATTCATCTTTTGCTGATGAGCTGGTGATAAGAGTTCTGATAAGAGTGTACAAGAATGCAAACTATGAGAACAATTTTTTCCCTAATGAGAAGCCAATGTACTTATTTTCGAGCATATGGAATGTAGATGAATGGGCAACAAGAGGAGGGCTAGAGAAAACAGACTGGAAAAAAGCACCATTTGTATCATCGTACAAGGAATTTAGCGTTCAAGGTTGCCAATAGGAATACCCTTACCCTGCCTGTGTATCAAGTACAACAAAGAATTCGGGCGATTCCTGTAAGTTTGGCGATTCCTGTAAGTTTGAACTCAGTTTATGTAAAAACCTAAGAGTTCACTTGTGTATTGCCTATGTCAACTGGTAAATCAACGAAGATAAATCACTTAAGTTTTCTCTTTTTCTTGTAAACTTGCAAGTGCAGTTTTGCGCTCCAGGTTCTCGGTGCATATGACTTTATCTGATATAATTGTTCAATTTCCATCAACATTATGTATATCCCATTTATTAATTTCATTTTCTGTTCTGCTTTCATATGATCACCGCAGGAAATGTTTCTGGAAGTTCTGGAATTCGGTGGACACTAGTGGATTTTCTCCAGGTCATGTCGATGAACAAGTTACTACACTGTTATGGAGTCCAGATGGAAGATATCCAAAAATAATGAGATGATGAAGATGAAGATGTCGATGCATGAGTCGTTCCTGTCACTTAATGTTTAAATTATGTGTTAATAGTTGGTAGACTACATGTACTTTATGTTTAAATTTGCGCGCGACTGTTTCGTAGCTATTTGTATGCGCTTTAGTCATTTCATTTTTACTTCACCTTTTGAATGGTTTGTACGACCACGTTGTTACATGGTGCTGCTTTTGAATTGTTCGTCATGTAGCCCTATAATGGTACATTTGGATATTTGGCATTAAGTTGCCCCGGTTTATGAAATATGAAATATTGATGATGCTTGAATTTTGGCTATAAATGGCCTGGTTTATTGTATTTCCAGCATGATCCTGCTAATTTTTTTTTTTTGAAAAAATGTTACAATAGTGTCAAAATATGTTGCATTAATCTATAAAAAATCAGTGCAATTGGTCTGAAAAATGTTGCCTTTAAGTGTCAATAAACTACCTTCTTATGCTACTGCAATAGTTTTTAATTGTTGCTATAGAGTCTAAAATGTTGCTACTGAAATTTATTGCAATGATTTAATTATGTTGTTGTTTGGTATCAAAACGTTGCTAAATCGACCTATTGCAACGCTCAAATTTTGCAAATTTGTTGCCATAGACTCTACTGCAACGAATAAAGGCCTTAAGGCAATGTTTTCTTGTCGTTGCAATAGGCAATATATGGTGTAGTGTTCGTTACATCATAACCAAGCCACACCGGGCATACCATACATGATATTCATATTAACAAGTTCAAGAACAACTCTCTTAACCATCATAATCATCAAATCTCTTAAACCAACTAAATCAACTTCATAATTATGCTTACATGCTTAACATAACATCATAATCATATCTAAGCTAAATACCACCAAGAACACCATAAAACTTAAGATAAGATCTAGGGTTTCAAGTGGTATACCTTCCTTGGAGAGTGTACAAGCCCTAATAAACCTTGTATAGTCCTTGTATGGCCTTAACATAGCTTAAATCATCCAAAGAAACAAGAAAACTAATGTTAGATCTTGAAAGTTACTATTCACCCTAGACTTTGATGATTTATTTGAAAATGGAAAAAGTGGAGTTTGAAGCTTAGATTTCTAGGATATCATTTTTATGAAATGTAGTACTTACCAAACTGATGGAAATGGGGGAGAAACCCCCTGCCCAGGAAAATCCAAACTGATGGAAATGGGGGAGAAAGAAAGAAAAGGTGGTTGGCATGCTTTGCTCTTGCTTGGCTTGTGCTAGAATGAATTGTTGTGGTGTTAGGAAAATATCAAGGCCATAAAGTAGCTTTATTAAAGTGATTTGCTCATGGATGATGCTATTCAAGTGGCCATGTGTTGCATTCTTGTGGTTGGATGATATAATCTTGTTAAGTACTAGTTTGATTCTAATGTTTTTTTTTTTTTTTGCTAATTAAATATTTGAATTAAAACACCCAACGGAGCTACAAGAGGAAACAGGGGCATACCCCTGGAAACTTACATCGCAGAAACTCCAACAGGAGTCAGCATACACTAACAATCAAGGCTATTGAATCAGAACAGAAATACTACAAGGGACGGTTCCTTTTGGACCCATTTCTTGAATGCTGCACAAGAAAATAGCTTTTCCCTAACAAGCATTTTAACATTAATGGCAAGCACATGAGTGGGATGGCCAGGTCCCGTGTTGTGCACCCTGTAGTTCCGCTCTTTCCAAACACTGTAAATGCATGTTGTGAGGTAAACTCCTGCTATAGCCTTTAACTTCCCAGATAATTGATTCATGAAAAAATCCCCTTGCTGCCACCTAGCCCAATCATCATTCAATCGAACTGGAATCACACTCCTGAGGAGACTAAAATAAGGACATTGAGTTAGCAAATGGATAATTGACTCCACATCAAGACCGCAAAGAAGACACTCATGATCCACCCTCATGCCAAAAGACAACATTCGATCCCTGGTAAGTAACCTGTTTTTTAAAGCAAGCCAGGAGATAAAGGAGCACTTAGGAATATTAAACGAGTTCCACAGCAAAGTATCCCAGGTAACATTCTGGCCATGATCACGAATAGAGGCCCAGATAGATGACAGCTTTACAAGTTTTGGCTGTAATCCGTCCCAAAGAATTTTATCACATTTGTGGATTTGGGTTTGAGTTGCCCTCCTTCTGACCTCTAAGACATCCATGTGGTTTGATTGTGGCAAACTCCAGACCCCTCCTTGGAGATAAGTATTAACTAGAGCCAAGCTAGAAGATTCTGCATTATTAATCACCGAAGTCGAGATGTGAGCCAAAGGTTTCTTATTCGCCCAAGGATCATGCCAGAAGAGAAAATCCGAGGTAACCCCAACATTATAGTCAACAAAGGTCAAAGCTTGAGGCCTGGCATTAAAGATTTTCCTTGCCACCCAACAACATCTATAAGGCATGGTTGCTGTCCAGAAAGCTTTACGACGGAGCAAAATTTTGTGAAACCATGCAATCCAAAGAGAGTCAGAGTTGGGTTGGAGCAGGCGCCAAAGCTGGTGCAGGATAGCAGCTTGGTTCCATTCAAATATATTTTTTATCCCCAACCCACCCTCTACCTTTGGCCGACAACATTCCTCCCAACTTACCTTGTAGTGGCATCTGCCCGATTCCTTATAGAACCCACCCCACAGAAATTTGAAGAAGAGGCTGTTAATCTTTTTAAGCACCCCTTTCGGAAGAAAGATATACATACTCCAGTACCCTACTATACTCGCCATGACTGCTTTGAGAAGCATTAACCGACCAGCAAAGTTTAAAAACCTGGCCATCCAGTTTTCCACTCGTTTGCAAAGCTTTGCAACCAGAGAGACACAATCCCTGCTATTCAACTTTCCTGTGATGAGAGGCAAACCCAAGTAAGATATTGGTAAAGAGCCTCTCTGGAACCCAGTCACTTCTAGAATATCCTCCACAATATTAGCTCCCACATTTGCAAAGAAGCACACCGATTTTGCTTGACTAGGAACCAAGTTAGAGCATTTAGAAAATCTGCTGACCCCTTCCATCAATCTCTTTACAGAGTTTGCATCTCCATGGCTAAACAAGAAGACATCATCAGCAAAAACAATGTGGTGTAGGTTCACCTCCTTTGTTCTCCAATGGAATTTGAAATCCGCCGTATCAACCGATTTATTAAGACATGCAGTGAAAACTTCCATAGCCATTACAAATAGGTAAGGCGATAGGGGGTCCCCTTGCCTTAAACCAGACTCACCTTTGAAGAAACCCTCCAAACTGCCATTTAGCTTCACTGAGAACATGGTAGTAGTGATACAGATCCTGATCCATTCTATAAACCTCTGGGGAAACCCCATTCTTTCTAGCACCTTGAAAATAAAACTCCAATTAAGAGAGTCAAAAGCTTTGTGAATGTCCAGCTTAATTGCACACCTTGGCTGCCCATCATTACGGTTATAACCTTTGCAAAGAGCCTGAGCAAGGAAAATGTTGTCTCCAATGGACCTACCAGCCACAAAGGCCGACTGGTGTTTGGAAATCAGAGAGGGCATGACCAATTTGAGCCTATGCGACAGCATTTTGGAGATGCACTTGTAAATGACATTGCAACAAGAGATAGGGCGAAAATGCTGCATCTGTGAGGGGCTTTCCTGTTTTGGCACTAGACAGATAGAAGCAGCATTAATAATTTTTGGCATAGCCAGGGAATTGAAGAAGTAAAGGATACCTCTCGAGACATCCTTCCCCACTAAGTGCCAAGCAGCTAGGAAAAATTCTACTGTAAAACCATCAGGCCCTGGGCTCTTGTTTTTCCCCATCTTCCTTAGAGTGTTAAACACATCAGAATCCCCAAATGGGGCACTTAAGACACTAGCCTGAAGCTCGGTGATCTTTGGCAGATTGATGTCACAAGGAAACTGCTCCACCTCCCCACGGTGGCCAAGCAGATTTTTGTAATAATCTACCGCCACTTTTGCCATATCTTCGTGGGTCGTAACCATCTCCCCTGTTGGAGTAGTGAGAGATAATACTTTGTTAACATTCCATCTTCCCCTACAAGCATTAAAGAAGTACTTGTTGTTGTTATCCCCATTTTTGAGCCAATGGACCCTAGATTTCTGTTTTAAGAAACATTCCTCCATGTGAAGAGCCTTCGAATAGTCTTCAATTAGCTTGGACTCTTCTTCAAACATATCAGGGGTGGGAAGAGCTGGGAGGCCCTTTTGGAACTCCAACAATGCATTGCGAGAATCCTTCACCCTTTGCTGTAGGTTACCAGTAGAATTATTCAGCCGCTTAAGAGCAACTTTTGTGCGTTTGAGCTTTGCTGTGAGATTAAACCAAGGGTCCCCAATGACTGGACCGGACCAAGCTCTCTCAACTGTAGGGAGAAATTCAGGATTATCAATAAGGTGATTGAAAAATTGAAATGGCTTTAATACCTTAGTACGCTCCAACCCCAACGAAGTAAAGGCTGGGCAGTGATCAGAGAGACCTCTTGGGCCAAACTCAGCATAAGAACAAGGGAACAGATTGTGCCAGTCCGCATTCACCAAAACACGATCAAGTTTCCTGTATTTTGGTTGGTGAATATTGCAATCCCACCACGTCAGGAAATTACCCACACTCCTTAGATCAGTGATGCCCAATGAGAGTACAAAGTCCTTGAACTCTGTCATATCCGTAGTCCAGTTGACATTCCCACCTTGTTTCTCCTCCAGCCTTAAGCAGGTGTTGAAATCTCCAGTAATGACCCATGCAGCATTATTAAGCCCCCTAGAGATCCTTGTCAAGTCAGACCACAAACTTCTTTTCCCCATATCATCATTAAACCCATAAATGAACGAAGCCACAAAACTCAAGTTCGACTGAATCGAGGTAATTGAGCAGGTGATGTGCTGAGCAGAAGAGGCAATAACCATAATCTTCCAAAAAGTAGGGTTCCACCCTAGCCATATACGGCCACCCGAATGGTGCTCATAATTGAAACACCACTTGAAACTCGGGCTGATCTCCTTGGAGATAATCTTAGCAACGTCTTTTTGCACATGGGTTTCCAAAATACTAATCAAGGATATCTGTTTAGACAAAATGAAATCCTTGATAAAATCAATTTTATTATTAAGCCCACGGACGTTGTAAGAACAAAAATCACTCATTAAAACTGAGTTATGAATTTGAAGGAGGGTACCTGGACCCCCCCTTCACTCTCTTAATCCCCCTAGATTTACCTTTTTTATTACTTTGTCTGCGTTCAATCTCATCCACCACTACATTCTTGAAGCCATTTGGCGATGGAGTACCTGATGAAATACTCGGTGAGGCAACAGGCTTCCTCTTGTTCTTCACCTCCGTCCAACCATCCCCATCTCCAGAAACATCTTTTGATTGGTTCTCATCCAAATTTAACTCAACAAAAGGAATTGGAGAGATTTCCCCTGATTCCTTAACTTCTTTCCCCGAAGCCTCAGTGGTATCCTTTTGCGATTCCTTCCCTTTAGTAGCATCCTTTACACCAACTTCCCCATAATTAGAATTTTCATTCTCATCACTCCTAATCTCATTGTTCACCATAGGTTGAGGTTGAGGTTGTTTAGCCCAGTCCTTTATAGCCAAGGGGCAGGCACTAAGAACATGACCCAAAGACTTGCAGTGGGAACACAGTAAGGGCTTGTTGAAGTACGAAACCTTCACCTCCACCTGAGATTTGTCAATGTCAATCACAGGGATACTATTAGGAAGAGGGTCACCTACCTTGTACTGGACACACATCTTGGCAAAAGGCAAAATTTCCAACTGAGATGTGAGATTATCCACTCCCAACGGGACTCCAATAACACTCGCAACTCTGCTCAACCCTTCTTGTGACCAGTAACAGTCAGGCAAATTGCTAAATTTGACCCAAAGAGGCATTGAAGAGATCGGTTTTTCACCCAAAGAGTTACCCCAGTCTGTGACCACCATTGGCCTTTGGTCAAAATACCATGTGCCCTTAGAGAGTGCGGCATTCTTGTCATTTAGGGAAACAAATTTAAAGATATAAGTCGAGTCATTTCTTTGAGCAACAGAAATGAGACCTTTCTTCCAAATTAATTGTGCTATTTCTTTCACCCTTCGAAATGGCAATGATGCCTTGGTGAACCTTCCCACCACACAACATTTAAACTTTTCAGCCCCCTTTTCCAAAACTTCTAGAGGAGGATCCACCACATTAGATCCCTTTGGAAGAGGGACGTAATCAAAGGTTACACCCTTCACAGGACCTGGAGAGTCTTTCAAAACCGACGACCAAGATTTCTTCCCTCCCCCTTCCTGCGTCTTCTTGGTTTCATTATCCACATCACCTATTGGATCCTTCATTACCCCAGATGACTCCCCTTTTGTCAGGTTAACGTTTTTGTTCTTAAGAATACTCTTTAGGACAGGAGTATCATTTCCAGCCATTTCAGAACCAACCCTAACTCCTTCCTCCTTAGCACCCTCAGCAACATCTTTCTCTATCTCCGATTTGGACGATAGAAAGGGTAGACCAAACTCATCCCTACCAGTAATGAAAGAAAGAGGGTTCTTCATACCCACATTAAATTTCGCCTGCTTTCCTAGGTTTCCTTTCTCCATTTCTGCCAACGAGAGACCATTTGCCTCTAGGTATGCACTTACCTCCATCATCTTCATCCTAAGTCTGATGAGGTCATCACTATCACTCTTATTAGCCGCCGCCAAAGCTCTCGACACCCGACTAATAGTATCTCTCTCCATTGCATCCCTAGCATCTTCATGGTACATCTCCTCATCAGAAGATGACTCCTTTGTTCTTTCAGCACCTTTCTCTCCATGGGGATTAGGTTCAACTCGCTCCGCCGCCGTTAATATCGGAAAGTCCGCAACCTCCCTCATGGCAAGCATCTCCTTGAATTTGTCATCATCCATGTCCTGCATATATCCTGGTAACCCAGACTCGGAGTCACAATTAGAGCCTTGGCTCACCATTACCGCTCCACACTATATATATATATATATAAGAAATTTAGTGTTTAGGTTAAGGGGGAAGGAGAATATGGAGTAAATGAAGGGGATTTGGTCTTTACTGATGGAGAATGTGTGTAAGAGAATAGATCTGTGTTAAAATTAAAAGGCGGCTAGCTAGGGTTTTTAGTGAGAAGGAAGAGCTTCTCTCTCTAAGACTCTCATTCTTTGGTTTATTTGATTTTAAAAAGAAAAGATTGGTTTTTGATTCTAATGTTGCTAGTTCCTCTTGTAACTAACTTGGTTACTTGCTCTTATCCACTAGCACATGCATGTATCTTGGCTTCCTACTTGTTCTTTGTCCGGTTATTGCTCAATTTGATTGATCGTTTGGAGGAATATCTCAAGGATTTCTAGTTAGGGTTTTACCAGAAACCTTCTTAATATTTATACTACCATTCTCAATCCTCCTTTATAATCCATGAATTTAAATTCCTCAAATCTCTTTATTAAATCCTTAAGTCTTTCAGTGTCCAGGGAAATCTCGGAGAAAATAAAAGTCTATTTTTCTGAATCCGATATCGTTTACATACACTTATTTTACCTATAGATCGTCAATACGAACTCAGAAATCCATTCGGAATACTTCTATATAGTGTCATCTGATAATATTCCAAATTCCCTTAAAAACACTATTCATCACTTATTTTCTCTTTAATCCTTATAATTAGAAAAATGTCCTTGTTCTTTTTCGAGCGTTCCTTAACCCTTTTACGGAACCACTGGACTAATAACAGATATTGATTTGGATGACACAAGAATATCTCCTTCCTCTTTGGAATACCATATTTTATTTACTAGGAGATAGATTATTCTAATCTAAGTTGTCAACCAATCGCATTGCTCATGGCATATAAACATTTGAATCTCAATCCATTTCATATTCATTTATTAGAACCACTTTTACACTTATACTCCTTTACATAATAAAAGTTTTAATTAATACCAAAAATCTGGGTTCTTACATAAACCCAAAACACCATCGGAGTTACAGAAAGAACCCTGACTGACCATGATGAAAATAGAGAAGATTATAATGAAATATATACTATAAGTAAGAAATATAGTGTTTAGGTGTAAGATGGGAAGAAGAAAGTGAATTTATGTTGGCTAGATGTTTAGATCTGATGGAAAAAGGCGGCTGAGAAAATTAGGGTTCAATCCTAGAGAGAAGGGAGAGCAAAGTTTTAGAGAGAAAAACATTCTATGTTGACTTGTTTACGGCCATCAATTTTCAATTGATAAGGGCCAGGAATTACATCAACATTCTAAAGAAGTTTATTCCTTTTAGTGGTCTTGAGGTGCCTGTGATTAAGGGGTCTGCTACAATGGATGCTCAGTTTAAGCACCTGGTAGGGGTATCTGATTGTGGAAAGAATAGGGAGCTTAATAAAGCTATAAATTGCATTCTGCAATTAGAAGACTTTATCATTGCTGCTGGTACTGAGATTCCCATGGAAGGCATCCCTATGGAGATGTTTTTAGATGATGACCTACATAGGGAGATTCCTATGGCAGGAAATAGACATGGAACAGGTGTCTCAGAGGAAAGGGAGTTGGGCTATTTGGGTCTCAAGCATGGTTTCTTAGGAAGTGGGGCTGTTAAGCCTAAGAAGAAATTTGTAACATGGAAAGAGGATATACAGGTCGATCTTGGTCAGGAGCTATATACTATGGGTGTAGATTTCATGGATGTGGATTGCAAGGGGCATGATAGTCCTGTTCTGAAAGACTATGATAAGGCGAGTTCTGTGGATAATGAAGATGCTGGAAATCTGGAGGTTAAAACAATGCAGGGTGTAATTCCTTTTACTTATGATTTAGGTAAGGAACAACAGGGGTCCATGTTTCAAGCGCATCGAAGCCACTCTGAGGGATTGGAAGTTGACCATGCTCAAACGGAGATAACTCATGTTACTGATTTGCCCAAGGCTGATGTGGTGAAGGTTCAGGATAAGGCTTTTGAGGCAACCTCTATTGATTTGCACAAGGCTGGTGAAGCTCCTGTTGGAGAAGTCACGAAGGTGAAGGTCAGGTTGACGAAATCAAAGATCAAACATTGGAGGATGAATAGAGGAGGTCACTCCCGTGGAATTTAGTTCTTGGCTTAGTTGCTAAACTTGTGTTTTAAACTAGTTTATCTAGTTTCTTTATGCAGACTTGATTAGTTGCTCTGTTATTGTTCCTTTTGGACATTTGCTTAGTTGATGACTTACAAATCGAGCCCTAGAATTATAATCGTTTGCCTTTTGGTATAAAATTTTTTATTAGCAAAAAATATATATTAATTTTGCTTCATTTTGACTCATTTGAGCATGGAAACCACTTTGTAGCTTTGTTCTTGACATATTTTCTTTTTTTGATAATTGTTCTTGACATGTTTTACCCCTAAAACTCACAAAAACTTCATTTTGGGTATCCAGAGGTTGTTTTTGCTCTGCCTTCTCTCTAACCTCTCTCTAAAAACCCTAGCCGCCATCAATCTTACACCTTTTTTCATCAGATCTACATAGCAAACTTTCACTAATCCATTTTCCTCTCTAATCCTTCTCCTACACACTATATTTCTTAATTATATTTAATATGTTTTTATATCTTGGGTATCCAGAGGTTGTTTCCTTTATTTCCGATGGTGAAATTGGGGTGTTTTACCCAAGCTTTGTATTTGTCTTTCTGGATTTCGATCCACTTATGTCTCTGGGCTTAGGGGTTGAGATAGTAGATCATGTTAAAAATAGGACTACCGTCTACGTTTCTAGTGTTGGGCTCAGCACTATTATTGTTGGGATTGCTCAAGCCTATGTTTGCTATGGGTTTGTGACATTCGCGAATCGTGGGTTTCTTTGCCCAGATTTGGTAAATGGAGATAAGGTGAAAACCTTCTGCAGTATGATTAATTTTGGGGTTGAGACTCCCTTTGGCGCCATGGCGATGCAAGATAGCACTGTTAGTGCTCACTTTGATACTCATTCTTCTCATGTCAAGGATGAGATTTGCGGGGTAAATGCCCTGCTCATGTTTGATGTTTTTTCCTCAACAAGTTTTCACTTCAGCTGAGCTTGATTTGAGATTGGTGGGGTATTTGTTGGTTTTTAGATGCAGTTCGCAAGACTTTATCGTGGTTATGGGGATATGTATTGAGAATGCGACAGACAATCAGATGGATTTTGGTGGTGTTGAGGATTGGGTTTGCCTTCCCAAGACTCATGTTAATGAGATTGAGGGGAAGAGTGCAGATTCTGCCTGTAAAGAAAATGGTACCCTTGGGTTGATTTACATCATTGTCTCTTTGATTTTGAGGAAGAGCTTGAGGGTGAACAATTGGTATGATTGGTGTATTATTCTATGCACTGTTCGGAAGTGGTTTGCGACTACTTTTGTGTGCACCAGTATCAATGGTTGGGAAGGAGATGTTAAGCACTGCATTCTGCTCCTTCAAAAGATGAAAATGGCTAATGTTATCAATGTAGGCAATATCTTGTATTGTGACCTTGCTGGAAAGAAGATTATTATTGAAGGGGGTGAATTCTACAAGACTCAGGTTTTGTTCAGAGGACCAAAGCCTACCTATGGGTCTGGCGCATTGTTGAAGCTGAATGCTTATACTAGTCGAGGCTTTGGAAAATCCTGGGCATATGGAAGGAAAGTTCTGGATCATTTGTGCTCTGTTGAACAGAGTAATACAATTTATATGCTCTATGTGACTTCGAATGAGATTGATATTGCTATGCGTTTGACTGATATGGATGATAAGGTTTTCCGGGATGAGGTTGAGTATGATTTGTGTATTTTTCTGGTTCTTGTTGAACAGATTATAACTGATGCTATGCCTCAACAAGCTTTAGCTTCTGCTATGCATAATGAAAGACTGATGAAGCTGTTGTTGGTTTATCGATTCAGTTTGCAAGTCCCCGATATGGTTGTAGGGGTAAGATCTGAGAACACTACAGAGGAGCAGATAGCATTGGACGACGCTATGGATTGGGTTTGTTCATCTAAGGCTCGAATTAATTCGGTTAGTGATATGAATGTGTGTCTTCTACGGAAGAGTTTGAAGCTTTAGAAGTGGATTTCGACTATAAATGAGTTTGTTGGGAAGTGCTGTTTTAGTACTAGAGATGTTTTCGAGGGGCCCCTCGAGATAAGGCAGCAGTACATCCTTCTATTGGATGTGAAATTCAGTTTGCGAGTGTTTGTTTTTCAAGGAGATGAGGTCAGGAAGGGGTTTGTCTTTTCCCTCCCCGGAGGTCATGTTGGTCTTAGCAAACGGGAAATTGAGATGCTGGATGATTGCTTCAAGTATGAGAATAGGCGTGCTATTATGCGAAGTGTATGTTGGTTTCAAATTTCACAGGGTCGTGATGATATTGTAAAGGCAAAAGTGGATGGCTTGATGTTATTAGTTTGTGGGTTGTGCAGGACGGGACAATTGATCATTGTCTTCAATTGTTTGGATGGCATAATGGCGATTAGTTCTGATGTTGTTTCGATGACATCCAAACTAATGTGTGGAAAAAGGTTTGTAATGGGGAATGGTCAAATGCTTTTATGTGCTACTCTATGTTGCGAGTATGCAATTTTGATGTCGACTCGTTGGGACACAACTCTTGTGAGCGAGTTTTTTGTTCTGGTCCAAAATGGAATCACAGGTGCTAAGCTCTCCGTTATTGGTAGCTTTGGTTGCGACAACTATGCCAAGGAGTGGATGGATGTAAGCAGGGGTGGTCCCTTGGAGAAGATAATTATTGGCGTAGATCATTTTATTATGTTATAGCTAGTTTAGCTAGTTATTTGTATGCATGTAGACTTGAATAGTTGGTTGATGTTGTCCCTGTTGGACTAGTTTAAGCTGTTGATTTCGCGGGGTATGCCCCTAGATTTGTATCCGTTGTTTCCTTTTGGTTATAAAATTTTAATTAACAAAAAAAAACAACTTCATTTTGGACTAGTTCGAACAAGAAAATTTGTTTGTTCCATTTTGGACTCGTTTGAGCATTGAAACCACTCCTAGCTTTGTTCTTGAATCGTTTGACCCAAAAAGTCACTAAAACTTCATTTTGGACTCGTTTGAACAAGAAAATTAGTTTTACCTCATTTTTTACTCTCTTGACTCATTTAACCCCTAGAACTCACTAAAACTTATTTTAATTAGCAAAAAAAAAAAACTCACTAAAACTTTATTTTGGACTCGTTTGAACAAGAAAATTAATTTTGCTTCATTTTGACTCGTTTGAGCATGGAAAGCACTTGTAGCTATGTTCTTGACTCGTTTAACCCCTATAACTCACAAAAACTTCATTTTGGACTCGTTTGAACAAGAAAATTAATTTTGCTTCATTCTTGACTCGTTTGAGCATGGAAACCACTTGTAGCTTTGTTCTTGACTCCTATAACTCACTAAAACTTCATTTGGACTCGTTTGAACAAGAAAATTAATTTTGCTTCATTTTGACTCGTTGAGCATGGAAACCACTTGTAGCTTTGTTTTTTTTTTTTTTTTGCTAATTAAAATTTTATACCAAAAGGAACAACTTACACAATTCTAGGGGCATACCCCGCGAAATCAACAACTCAAATACAAAAGACTTAGGTCACTAACAGTCAACATAGAGTTACTAATCTAGTCTACAAAAAGAACTAGATTAAATACATTACAATGAGGTCATATCAATGCCAAGAAAATAATTTTAAAAACTCCTGGTCCACACCCCAGGATCTCGAGCAAAAGCATCCACCTTGAATTCCCATCCAGAGCACATACCATAATCTACAAGAATGGCTACCAGCTCTACCAACCTTGTCATCCAAGTCAATCCTGGAGTCATAGTCCAGGTCTGTGTAACACCTGACCAGCCCTTCCATGACAATAGCTTCCAATTCTTCACACAAGAGCTAGAAGCATCCACCACCCAAACCAGGTCTTCAACGAATCCCTTCCACTCAGGGACATCGTAACCAGCAGATATCCATTCCCTCTCTCCCATTGTCTTTGAAACCCAATAGCGAATTAAAGCAAATCGCAACCCATGTCTTTCACCAAACAACACCCCACAGCTCTGTTTTCCCCACCTTACATGGACAATGCCAAGGCCTAAGATACCCGAAACATGTTTCTTGAGCTTTAAACCTGTTAAAACAGGACCAACAACATTCAAGATTATCCAAACACTATCTACTTTCCTCCAAGCCTGGTTCATTTGGTTCCAACCAGCCCCCAAATTATTCCTCACATAAGCCAATAGCTTGATCCTCCCCTCCACAGCATTAGCCTCAACATCGTGCTTCTCCATATGGTCAGAAATCCCCAAAACTACAGGACCACCATTACCTATAACATCACCTCTACCCGATTGGTTTTCCATCTCAATCAAGGGAAGGTTTGACCCCTGTCCCTTGTCCTGAATCAAATCTATTGGCTCCTTGGTCAACAAATTGGAATTAACCTCGAATTCCTTGTTACCAACAACATTATCAGAAATTAAATCCATAAAATCAGGAACCCCAATAGTCAAATCATTACATACACCAATAGGCCCAGGAAAATGCTTCTTAGAAAAGAGAGACTTACCATCAACAAAATTTAGGTTGAGCGAGCTTCGGGAACGAGCAGCAATCCCAGATCTCAGGTTGTTAGCATCACCCAACTTCCCAGAGCAACCCTTGCGCAAACCAATTTCATCATTACAAACTGACCCCAACCTCACCAAAGGCTGGTTTTTCGAATCTTTCCCCTTCGAAACCGACCCAGAAGGATGGGTTCTGAAGGAACGAACATGAAGACGAACTTCATAACAATGAGGTTCCGACGAAATCTCTCCAGAAGAGTACCCTTCAACCAAAGGTAGGTTGAGCGAGCTTCGAGCTCTTGAAGCAGTCCCAGTAATGGGAAAGCAACCAACATCCATCTTCTTTCGGAAGACTTTAGACCCAATGGTGTCTCTATCGCAAACAGAAGGGGGATAATAAACCCTCACCTCCGGCGAGAAAGACACCTTCTTCGAGCCCCGCTCCCCCTTAACTATCTCCGTAGAAAGGGCACTATGAAAGTACTCAGAAAGACAAGGGGAATAAACCCTAACCTCCGACGAGAAGGAGACCTTCTTCGGACTCATAATCAAACTTAAGAAAAGAAATTTAGTGTATAGGTGTGAGATTAGAGATGAAAGATGGATTAGTGAAGGTTGAAAGTGTAGATCTGATGGAAAATTGTGTAAGAATACAAGCGGCTACAAGAGGGTTTCTAGAGAGAAGGAGGAGCTTCTCTCTCTAGACTCTCATTCACTTGTAGCTTTGTTCTTGACACGTTTTACCCCTAACACTCACTAAAACTTCATTTTGGACTAGTTCGAACAAGAAAATTAGTTTTGTTTCATTTTGGACTCATTTGAGCATTGAAACCATTGCTAGCTTTGTTATTGACTCGTTTGACCCAAGAAGTCATTAAAACTTCATTTTGGACTATCATTGCCCAGCTATCACTTCTCTGGGGCTTTCTCATGCATCTGGGTTTAAACTGTTCCAATTCTTCAATCATCTTATTGAGAATCCTAGTTTTCTGAAAACAGTTGAAGAGGCTTGGTCCCCTGAGGTGGTTGGTGACCCGTGGTACATTGTTACTACCAAACTAAAGAGAGTTAAGTTTGCTTTGAAGGACCTCAACAAAAAAGTGGGTGATATCCACCAGTTGGTTATTACCTCCAGAAATGCTATGATTAATTTTCAAAGTAGTATGGCAGGATGTCCTACTGCTGCTTAGTTTGAGGAAGCAAAGGAGTTTATTTAGAATTATTCGAAAGGTCTTCTCTTAGAGGAGCAATTTCTTAAGCGGAAGTCTAGAATTCAGTGGCTAAAGCATGGTGATGGTAACAGCAAATACTTCTATAATTCATGCAGAGGCAATTGGAATACCAATAAGATCCGTTCTCTTCAAGACTCTAGGGGTCTTACTCACTCTACTCATGCAGCCATGGCACAGGTTGCCACTGACTTCTATAAAGGAATTCTAGGTAACCTTTCTTTCCAATGAGAGTCGCTCTATTCTCTCTCTAAAAAACCCTAGCCGCCACGGAAAAATCTATCTTTAATCTTCACCATTTCTCCATCAGATCTTCAATCAAGCCTTCCTAAATCCACCTTCCCCTTCTTATCTTCCACCTAAACACAATATTTCTTAATCTTATATAGTATGGTTCTTTATTTAAGTTTTTCGAAGGTTGTCTCTCTCACTCCTGATGGAGATTTATGGTTCATTTCAATGAAGAGCGCCGACCTTGTAGGTGTTCTTGAAACTTTAAGGTTTTCTAACCTTATCAAAGTCGTAATCGAGATGGGTCTGTATCGCCATGGATCTTTTATTCACCTGAGAGAAAGTTTGTCTCTGATTAACTTTCTTTTGATGTTGATCCCGATTGATGCGTTTTCCACATCATTTGGGTTGTTGGAGCTACTGATTTGCCTAGGGTTGGCCAATCACAGTTCCATATGGGTTACGCTGGGTCTCACGACCTTCGTTAAGGTCTGGGCTGTGAAAGATGAATCTGTAACTTCTAACTGGTTTGAAGAATGGTTGTTGTTGAAACTCTTGGGTTCAAAGATTACATATTATGATGGTTTGTGCAAGGAATCCGATTCTGCTTGGCGCGAAGAATGGTGTATTGTTGTTACCCGCATGGTGCTCGATAAAATGTTTCCAGGGATCTTGGGTCTGGAGATCGTTATGTTAGTTCTTGGTGGAGATGGGGTTTCGTCTAGTGAGGGTAAGGCGAAGGTGGATGGGGACGGTGCTGGTATCTCATTCCCATCCAAAGGGGTGCTTGACCTCTTTTCTGATGGACATCTTTTGTATGATATAATGTCTACAAGAGCTGTGTTAGTCAAAGTTTCGGATCAGGGCATGAGTTGCAACCCCATTTGGATGGTCGCAAGAGCGGAGGCTATTTCTGGGATTCAGAAGCGTTCGCTGGTTGTACCCTATACATCCGAGGCCCCTTTGGGGGCTGTCTTGGTCAGCTTTGTTCCGATTGGAGTTATCCTGAGGGATTTTACTGAGGTCATAAATGGTGGTCTTGATGTTGATGTCAAGCATTGGAGAGATGATACTATCTTTAGAGTTAGTATTTGTGATGGAACTCTTTCGGTAAGGGAGTTAGCATTGTTAAAGATGTTTCCGCTTGGCAATGTTTTGCTTTGTTACTTTATGTACTTGAAATATGAAACTTGTTTTTTGGGAAGTATGAGCAACAGGGCAGGGACCATAGCTCTTTTGGGTCTCTTGTGTGTGCTTTTACTTCCTGTAACTTGGGGTTCGGGAAATTATCAAATGGCTTTGTTTGACGAGTCTCGACTCGGGCTAACTCTTCAGATGGTTGATCCTGTAATGGGTTTTGCGGTTGCTATGGGTTGTCTTAGGTACAACCGGATGGTCCTAACGACGTTTTTTCTCATGAGAAGGAATGCTGCGGCAGCTTTGGATCAAAAGATTATGGGCAACTTAATGGCCAGCGTGCTTTGTCAAAGGTTGAATGCAATCCATAATTTGGTTTCTTAAAAACTAAAAATGTGGTGTGTTGCAAAAGAAGGATATGGTTATGCTGCTTGTTGGGATGCAGGCATTGATGGCCATGCTTCGAGGGTTGGTCTGATCTACAAAGATGAAGGTCGGAACGTGCTTGTGCTCCCTGTCCTTATGAGTATTCATGATGGGATAGAAAAGCATTGTCTGGTAGCTGAGGATTTTGAGTCCTTGTTCTCTTTGTATTTCTTTGTCATGAAGTGGTGGGTCTGCTTCTACTCTGCTAAAACTGGACATGAATACTGTAATATTCATGATGGTTTAGAAGTTCGTAGTGTGCACCATGTGTGGGGTGATTTTCATGATTTTCGATACTTTCCTAAGGCAATTTATCTAGGAAATGTTGAACAGATGGTTAAGTTTCCTTTGGGTGCTGGAAAGGATTTTGACGCTGGGTCGTTTAGGCTAGGGCGTGCACATGGGATGTCCTGTTTTATTTATGTTGAGATTGGAGAGGTCTTGAATGGTATTTACTTGGAGGATGAAGTGTGGGCTGGGTTTTCAAAGCACATAATTAAAGACGTGGGGAAAGTTGTTGTAGAGGTTGTGGGAGTCATGATTGGGCATGGTGCTAGCCATGTCACTGACCATGTTGTTAATTTTGGAACTTTTAGACTCCACATAATGGGGTTTATTGCTGAGATTATGAGACGGAAACCTTGTCACCAGCTACGGGCCATGGAAATAATTGAAGTTGCTGATGCTCTGTATGCTACTTATGCGCTAATTCTGTTAGAATGTGGGAACCTTCTTTGGGCTCACGATGCTCTTTTATTAAATGGCTTAGGTTTGGTTCGACTTGCTGCGGTGAAGCTGCTAGTTCCACTGTTTAATGCTTGTTTTAATTTCAGTTAGGAGTAGGTTTTAAGCTAGGTTATCTAGCTTCCTGGTTTTATGTTGACAGTAAGGTGACTTACTGATGTTATAACTCTCTTATTGTTTGGACATTGACTTCGCGGGGTATGCCCCTAGATTTGTACTAGTTGTTCCTTTTGGTATAAAATTTTAATTAGCAAAAAAAAATAAAAAATTCTAGGTAAAAAGAATGATGTCCTTGATTTCCCTGAGGACATTGAGCTTCCTTCATTGTCTGATTCTCAAGCTAGTTTTATTACCACACCTTTTTCTGAAAGAGAGGTGTTTGGCACTCTAAAGAAGATGACAAAAAATAAAAGTCCAGAACCTAATGGTTTTACTATTGAGTTCTACTTATCAGTTTGGCATATGGTGGGACACGATGTGACAAAAGGCATATTACACTTTTTCGATTCCTTGCAACTGCCTAGGGTTATCAATGCAGCTTCCATCTGTCTGGTTCCTAAGCATTTCTGCCCCATCTCCTGCTGTAATGTCTTATATAAATGCATCTCTAAAATGCTCGCAAAGAGACTCAAGGCTGTCTTACCTTCTCTCATATCCCCAGCACAATATGCTTTTGTGGCTAAGAGATCCATTGGTGACAATATTTTTTCTGCCCAAGCACTTTGTAAAGATTATAACCGCAATTCGGGTCAGCCTCGCTGTGCTATTAAGCTAGACATTCACAAGGCATTTGACTCCTTAAGTTGGAAGTTTCTCTTCATGGTTCTGAGACGAATGAGGTTTCCTCATCAATACATTTTGTGGTTGGAAAAATGTATCACTTCCACCATGTTCTCTATTAAACTCAATGGCAGCCTTGAGGGTTTCTTCAAAGGAGAATCTGGTTTAAGATAAGGGGACCCTCTGTCCCCATATTTGTTTGTGATTGCAATGGAAGCTCTCACTGCTTGCTTGGGGAAAGCGGCTACTGCTTCCGATTTTAGATTTCACTGGAGAACGAAAGAGGTGAATTTGCACCATATCATCTCTGCGGATGATGTGTTTTTATTTAGTCATGGGGATCTTAGATCTGTCTCGGCATTAATGGATGGGGTTAGTTTATTTTCTAAGTGCTCTTGCCTTAACCCTAACCTTGCTAAGTCGACATGCTTCTTCGCTAATGTGAGGAATGAAGAGGCTGATGCTATCCTTACAAAAACTGGGTTTCAACGAGGCCACCTTCCTATTACTTATCTTGGCCTGCCCCTTATAACAGGGAAGCTTAACATAAGCGATTCTCACTCCTTGGTCTCTAAGCTTTGCTAAAGAGTCGAATTGTGGACTGCTAGGTTCTTGAACTTTGCAGGGCGCCTCCAATTGATCAATGCCATTCTTGTTAGTATTGTTGGATATTGGAGTATGTACTTATTTCTTCCGAAAGGAATTTTAAAGTAGATAAATGAGAGTCATTTTCTCTCATTCCTCTCTCTAAACTCTAGCCTAGCCGCCACCTAAATCAACCAGATCTGAACCTTTTTTCCATCAATAACAACCAAAAACCTTCACTAATCCATCTTTCTCTTTCTTCCTTCACCTATTCGCCTATATTTCTTATATTAGTATTATTCTCTTTGTTGCTTTGGGCTCTATAATGGGGTCTTTCTTTTCGATATGTTGGTGTCCTGGGAGGGGATTTCATCCTCGTTTGGGGATTTAGAAGTTGTGTTTGATAACCCTACGGGGTTTTTTGAGAGGTATTCGAAGGTTTCTGCCATCGAAGGTCGAGTGTGTGATGACTCTCTAAAAGTGGCTCAATTCAAAGAAGAACACAAGATGTTTGTCATAATGCCTCTGTCCGACATAAGTTTCGCAGGGGAAGGCTTGCACCATGTTTGGTTGGGCCTTGGTCATGTAGCACCTTCACTGTTGTTAGAAGGTAAGCAAGATGTGTGGAGTGATGGAACTGGCCTCATCTTTTTTAAGTTCTAGAATGGCTATTCTTCCAAGATGTTTCATACATGTGTTGACCCAAAGCAAGGCTTTAGGGTGTTTCTCTGGATTATTGTCAAATACTACGAGGTGTTTGATACTCTGTCCCATCGAGGATCTGTCTTCTATGCTAATTCAGAACATGGGAGAGGCCTCTTTGAGTTCGTTCTTAAAAGGGCCTCTACGAAGCAGGTTACAATGGAGTTGTGCTCATGGATTGCTTTCTTAATGATGATAGATCTAGATGGATTCGAGCTGGCCTTATTCGCCCAATTTCAACCTTCTTTTGGGATGCTGGAACTGTATGCTTGGACCAACTGTATGCTTCTACCTTCTTTTCGGGATAATGACGAATTGTCCGGAATTTGGAGAAAATGGATAGTGCAAATGTTGGGTCAAGCTCCGCACTTCATCTTGACGAAGGAAAGTGATGTGAATGAGGTTATCACTCATACTCCGAGGATGGATGGTTTTTGTATAACCTTCCATATGTTCATTTTGATGGTTCCATTTCTTAGGAATCTGAAAGCTGACGCCGTTGGCATTCCTGTGATGTCAAGAGAAAATCGACTTGGTGGTGTTGATGTGCTCAAGAAGGACACTGGATCCTACTTGGATGCTGTTTATCGTATTGATGCGATGCTTCTTCGAATTTTTATGATGTCTACGAATGAAGAGAATAGGTGGAGTTCTTGTCATGCTTTTGAGAAGTGGGAGGTCGTGAATTCTGGCCCGTTGTCTACTGGATTGCATTTGGATTATGTGTGTCCTAGCATTGTTATTGCTAGTATGGTGTTGGGTATAATGCCCCAAAGAATTTTAACTGATGTTATTATTATGATGATTGTCGTGACTTCGCCCAGGTGCTCGTGGGATGGTCGTGATACGGTCAATGAGGCTGGTTTGGTTATCATAAAGGAAGGGACTATGGTGTGTTCAGGCAAACACCATATGTTGGTTATAATGACTGATGGAGTTTTGATTGACTCTATGGTTACGAAAGTGTGTTCAGCCCAGGTTTGTCAAGATGGGTGTATGAACTTTGTCAACGTGGGCCAAGAACGTGTTCCTGTTAGTGAAAATGTGCGGACTGTTGCCTTTCAACTTTCAAAGATGAGTGCTATGCAGGGTTTTTTACTGCATAAGAGCATTAAAATTGTGGGACTTGGAATTGATTTTAAGGTTGTGTCGAGCCATTTATGGCAAGTTGTGTGGAAGGAAAGCTCGGGGCTGGTAAGGCATAACAATTGCCTGGTGACTGGTCTTTTCTTTGATGACACGAACATGGATTGTCACCTTAGTCCAGGGAGGCTTGGAGTCATGCTTGAAGTCCAGGGATGCTGGAAGTCATTTGCTAATGTTGTTGACGGTGAGCATGGATGGCTCAACACGAACATGGACAGCTTGGGTGTGTACCGGGCGCTCACTTTACTATTTGTAACTGGCATAGGTCTCATTTTTTGTTTTTAAACTAGTTCTCTTTGTTTGTTGACTGTATAGTGTCTATGTGATGCTATGACATTTGTTTTGTTTGCATGTTGTCTTCGCGGGGTATTCCCCTAGATGTGTATCAGTTGTTCCTTTATGGTAAAAAATTTTAATTAGGAAAAAAAAATGCCCTCATTTTCAAGTTTTTACTGGGGGGTTTATAAATCTGATGGAAAGTGTCACTATAAAGTAGGTTGGGAGGAATGTTGCAAACCTAAGCTGGAAGGAGGGCTAGGGATTAGGAACTTGTTTGAATAGAATGAACCTGCTATTCTCCATCAACTTTGGCGTACTTTACAACCAAATCAAGGATCCCTTTGGATTTCATGGTTCCATAAAGTCCTCCTGCATAAAAAGGGTTTCTGGACTGCTCAAATGCCTTATCGTTGCTGCTGGATTGCCAGAAAGATTTTCAATGCAAGGAAGGTAGATTTGAATTATTTGCAATACAATATATGAGAGAATTCCAACTTTCTCTTTTTGCATGACCCTTGGGTGAGCAGAAAGCCTCTCCTTTCTATATCTCCTTCGGTTATTTCCACGGCAGAGTCTACTAGCTTTGTGAGTATTAATGTTTATCTTCGAGATGGAACATGGGATCTTCCATCTTCTAATCACAATGATGTCATTGAAGTCAGAAAAGTTGTTGAGCATGTGCAGATTCACAAATCTGATTCCATTACTTGGGATGGCCTTTAGTCGAAGCCTGTTAAGCTATCTCCTATATGATCCTCTATTAGAGGGACTAGTGGCCCTGTTCACTAGAATGATACTGTATGGGGGTCTTTAATGTTCCTAAGTGTTCTTTTGTGACCTGGCTTGCCATTAAAAACAGACTTCTCACAAAAGACAGAATGTTAACATTTGGAATGCAGGTTGATCCCATATGTGTTCTATGCAGGTTGGAGATTGAGACTGTTAATCATCTCTTCTCTAACTGCCCTTACTTCGATCTTATTCGATCTTCCATGCCAGTTCATTTTGCAAGGGATTGGTCTCAATGTTAGCGGGGTAATTGTTTTAGAATGCAACTGGATGAGAAAATGAAAGCTATTGCAGCTGTTTTTTTTCTACACCACTATCTATCATGTTTGGAAGGAGCGTAATCATCGCATTCATAATTTGGGTCCTGGTAACCCTACTTCTGTTGTTTGTAAGGATAGGAGAATGGTTCGTGAGAGACTGTTTTCATGCAGCTTGTTTATGAAATGGGTTGGCAAAAACTCGAGCCTTGTCTTATTGCTTTTTTAGAGGAATAGAGTTGGTATATCTTGCTCATATAGCCGATGTGGCTTTCTAGCTGATTGGGGTATACCCCTCTTATTCTTTGTTTAGATGGTTGAGGAGTTACTTTCACGGGGAATGCCCCTAGAAGTGTAATCTTTGCTTTGGTGTTATAAAATTTCAATTAGCAATCCTCTAACCTCTAACTTCTAATTTCAATTAGCAATCCTCTAACCTCTAATTTCAATTTGCTTTCGTGATATATAACCATTAGAATAAAAATGAGAGTCGTTTGCTCTAACTTCTCTCTAACCTCTCTCTAAAAACCTAGCCGCCACCGAACTCAATCCTTAATCTAAACCATTTCTCCATCAAATCTTCACACTAGCCTTCCCAAATTCAGCCTTCCTCTTCCAATCTTTCACTTTAAACACCATATTTCTTACTATATATAATTATTAGTCTAATGAAGAGGGTTTCTTTTTCGGAGAATCTAGTGACTGTGATTCCTCCCAGTGCGCGAGGATTTGTAGTTTGCCATCCGGTGGGTAATCCGAAGAAGAGTCCGAAGAGGGTCTCCTTTTCGGAGAACTTAGTAAATGTGATTCATCCTCGTGTGAGAGGATCTGAAACTTACCTTCATGTGGGTAATCCGATTAGGAGTCCGAAGAGGGTCTCTTTTTCGGAGAACCTTGTGACTGTGTATCCTTTGGAGGATAACCAATATAAGGGTTTTTTGGATTCGGAGCCACATGTGTTTCTGGGCATAGGGGTTGAGATAGTCGATATTGTTAAAGATAAGACTACTATCAGCGTTTCTAGTGTGGTGCCCAACACTATCTTCTTGAAGGATTATCTGACTGCTCAAGCCTCTGTATGCAATGGGTTTGTGATGTTCGTGAATTGTGGGTTTTGTTGCCCAGATTTGTTAAATGGAGATAAGGTGAAAACCTTTTGTAATACTCATCTTACTCATGTCAAGGGTGAGGTTTTGAGAACCCGTGATTGTGGGTTAGAATGTTGTGGCCTTATTCTTGATATAAAGGAGGGATCTTGTAGTCGCAATTGCCTTCATGACTTCTGTTTGGAGGGTTCGTTAGTAACCCAGTTGAGGAATTCCCTTTATCGGATGAGTAATCGCTCTTTGACTACTAGAAACTCTGTTTCGACATGGTTTGTCGATCAGATTCCGGAGATGCCTACATTTTCTGGTGGGTTGTTGTCTTTGGATGCTCTGAGAGGATCCTGGAAGATCTCCATGCCATTGAGGAAATGGCATCCTCTGGTTTTGGGAATGAACTCGAATGAGGACTTGGTTAAACATCTGATTTCGGTCACTACAATGACTCAGAAGATTTATGGGGGGACGGAGGTATCCATGCTGTTTACTCTTGGGGTTTTCTTTCCGGTGGAGGGGCAATTGAACCAAAGACTGAATTACCAATTCTGGTTGGAAGATTCGGGTTCTGGGTTCTGGTTGGAAGGTACGGTTCTTGTTCTGGTTGGAGACTCTGCTCGAGTTTTGAATGACGTTAAAGTTGATGACGGTAAGGTGTTTGTTGGTTTTACTGTGAGAATTCTTAATAGTTTACTGGAAATAATGATGAACCAGCGTTTTGTACGATGTTATGTTAGACTTAGAGATGAAGAACATATGTTTGTTCTTATGCCTCGAAGAGATAAGGTTGTTCTTATGCTTCCTTATGAGGTTTTGCTGTTTCAGTACATAAAAGAAGGCAATGAAGCTGTTGATACTCACAGATATGGAAGACACAGTTATTTTATAAATCTAACTGATTTGAAGGATAATATATGGTTTCAGTCTTGTTGGTTTGATGAGTATAACGTATGGCCTACTCCGGATAACTCAAGTCGGTGTGAAATGCTGGTAACTCAACCTCGTTGTGGGTTAAAACCAAAATTTGTTAAGCATGTCCAGACGGAGGTGGATGTTGAATTTAAATTCGATGGTCATAAGGTGATGAGTATTTTTGTCCATAAGCACGTTTATGGTTCAGTGAGGGTGTTCTGCACCAAAACCAATGGTTTGGGCACTGTTTTTGGTGCTCAATTATTGTTGGAGGTCCTTCCTCAAGGTGGCATTGAAGCAAATTCCGTTGACACTGAAGAAGTGAGCTTTGCTCGTTATTTGTCTCAGGAGAATCTTGCTAATGGGATTGGATTTCTGAGTGACATCCATTTCTTTGGTATGAATGGTGATTTGGGGTTTAAGGTTGACCCTAAGTGGGATTATGTATCGGGTTGTTGTGGAATTAAATCTGATGGCAGGAATGATGGTGTTCGTGTGGCAATAGGACACTGGCAAATGAGAATTGGAGGCTGCGAGGGTTTCGTAGCAGCTGGGGGGAATTGTAGGGGGCTTAACTCCTCGATGGAGCAAGAGGAAGCTGGTCTTGCCGCAATCAGAAGCATGATCGCTGGGAATGCGTTATGCATTAAATTGGTTTGCTACTTTCATTGCCTTCGCACCGCTGGTGCGCATTTGAGAAGCTCAACCAGATGGGTCCTAAAGGGACACTCTCTGACCATTGCTTTTTTTTTTTGCTAAATAAGATTTGTATTAAAACCCAAGAAGGTACAACTGACAGGGGCATACCTCTCAAAACAAGAAATAGTTTAACTAAAAAACTACATCGACCATGCTATACACCGAAAAAGGATAAAACAACAATGAACTAATATAAAAGCAAACTAAAGGTGGGATCCCTTTTGATTCTTTCCTGAATAACTTTGACACCAAACAGTCTTTCTCTCACCGTTCGTTTAACAAGCCATATTATCTGGTCCACATTCTTTGTCGAGCCATTCCGATGAATCCTCTCATTTCTTTCACGCCAAATAGAATGAATAGTCACAGATATAAATAAGTGAGCTATCATCCTTTTAATAAGTGAAACATTGTCTTGAGTGAAGTTGCCTACTTGCCAATCCTGCCACGAAAGGTTTATAGCAACTGGACTACTCCTAAGGACCAAATATGTGAAGGGGCAATCCAAGAACAAGTGATCTACAGTTTCAATGTTGCTATGACAAAGGCAGCATCTAGGGTCCACGTTAAAACCGAACCTGACCATCTTCTCTTTCGTAAGCAGGCGATCCTTGAGGGCAAGCCAAAAGAAAAAAGCACAATTCTGAATAGAAAATCTATTCCAAACTGCATGCAACCAGGGAGGAGGGGAACCCACATTCCTGATAGAATTCCATACTTCTGAGATTTTGAAATTATTTGAGCTGTTCCAAAGAATCTTGTCCTCACGAGCAATAGGGATTGAGGCTAGCATATGTCTAAGCTCAATGGCTAGAACATGGTTTGAACCAACATTAGCCCATCTACCGTTGGAAATGAATGAACGAGCAGGTGCCAGACTAAATGATTCAGTTATAGAAATGATGTCTCTGCCAAGTCTGCCAATGAGGGAGTCTTGATTAAACCAAGGGTCATGCCACATCGAAATGTTCGAGTGTCTACCAATAGACCACGAAAGGAAGCGCTTAGCTTTGTGCCTCAAATTCATAATTTCTTTAATGCACCATGGGCTTTTAGCAGGGATAGATGATGTCCAGAACGATCTGTTCTTGAATAAGCATTGATGGAGCCACAAGATCCAAAGAGAGTCAGCACTAGGTTTAGCAATTCTCCAAATCTGGAAAAGAATAGAAGCTTTGTTCCAAATAGCTAGATCCCGAACCCCCAAACCACCTTCTGATTTAGGAAGACAGATGTTTTTCCAGGATACTTTGTGATGACATTTAGCAGCAGTACCACCTCCCCATAAGAACCGAGCAAAGTAAGAACGAAGTGAGCTAAGCACACTTTTAGGGAGAAATAAATGGGATGCCCAGTGACCTTGAATATTGAACAGGACAAATCTAATCAGAGCAAGCCGGCTAGCAAATCTTAGAGTCCTCGAGGTCCAATTGTCAATACGAGAACAAAGCTTACGAATAAGCTCAGAACAGTCAGAGGCTTTAAGCCTGCTAGTAATGAGGGGGAGTCCCAAGTACTTAATTGGAAGAGAACCCCGCTGAAATCCAGAAATAGCAAGAGTCTCAGAAATGACCTCCTGAGAGACATTACAGAAAAAACAAGCACTCTTCTCTGCATTAGCTTTAAGGTTCGAGACACCTGAGAATCTGTTGAGAGATTGCAGCAACACAGAAATTGAGTTGTTATCACCTCTGCAGAACAGAAATAGGTCATCTGCAAAAATCAGATGGGAAAGATTAATATCTTTAGTTCGCCAATGATATGAGAATAGGCTGCTGTTAGCAATGTTGCGATTAAGATAAGCTGAGAACACCTCCATGCCTATAACAAACAGAAAAGGGGATAGCGGATCGCCCTGACGCAATCCAGATTTGCTTTCGAAATAACCCTCAAGAGATCCATTTATCTTGACCGAAATCATAGCACTCGAAATACAAATTCGCACCCAGTTGATGAAGATAGGAGGAAATTTCATTCTTTCCATTGCTGAGAACAGGAAAGTCCAGTTAAGGGAATCGAATGCTTTGTGAATATCCAATTTAATGGCACACCTGGGAGAGCCTTCATTTAGATGGTAGTTACGACATAATGACTGAGCAAGCATTATGTTATCCCCAATGCGACGGTTAGGCACAAAGGCAGATTGGTTGTGAGAAATAAGGTTTGGGAGAACCTTCTTAAGTCTCAACGAGAGCAGCTTGGATATGCATTTGTACACTGTATTGCAGCAGGAAATAGGCCTGTATTGAGTAATTTTTGAAGCACCCTCACATTTAGGAATAAGAGCAATAGCAGTTGAGTTTATACATCGAGGAAGATGCAATGTGTCAAAAAAATGAGAGATAGCATTTACCACATCATTTCCCACAATATCCCAGGCAGCGATAAGAAATTCTGATGTAAATCCGTCGGGACCAGGACTTTTGTTCTTTGGCATACCTTTAAGGACATGAATAATCTCCTCACGAGTGAAAGGAGTAGAAAGATTAACCACCTGATCGTCAGAAATACTAGGCAGACTAACATCAGGATCAATTTCTTGGACCTGACTAGAGGTCCCCAGAACCGATTTAAAGTACTCAACTGCTATGTCTGACACATCTTGATGAGAGGTATAAGTTATCCCACTATCGTCTTCCAAGGACATCAGTTTATTTGAATTCCAGCGATTTTTGCAGGAATTATGAAAAAAACTGTTGTTATTATCCCCCAATTTAAGCCAATTTATTCTAGACTTCTGTCTAAGAAGGGTTTCTTCCTGCTTAAGGCACTGAGATAGAGTTAAGCATAGAGACTCCTCTCTATCTAATTGATCACGAGAAGGAACACGAGGAAGAGAAGCTTGAAAAACAGAAAGGTTGGCAGAGGCTTCCTTAACCTTGACATGAACATTTCCCACATTTAAGTTCATTGCTTTCAGGCCAACTTTAACTCTCTTGAGCTTCGAAGTTAAAACAAACCAAGGATTACCGGAAATCTCGCAATTCCAAGCTTCCTGAACTGTGCTTAAGAAAAGGGGCTCTGCTATAAGGTGCTGAAAGACCTGAAAGGGCTTGAAGACTCGTTGAACAGAGGAGCCCAAGAAAACCATGGCTGGGCTATGATCTGAGAGACCGCGAGGCAAAAACTGAGCTCTCGAATGCTGAAACCATTGAAGCCAGTGTTGATTAGTCAAAACACGATCAAGTTTCCTCCACTTGGGATTAGATTTATTACTATCCCACCAGGTTAGCAGATTGCCAGAGAAATTAAGATCAAAGAGCCCAACATCCTCTAGGAACTCTTTAAACTCTAGCATACCCCTAGTGATCATCAAAGAACCACCCTCCATTTCCTCCTGGTTCAAACAAACATTGAAATCACCTATAACTACCCAGGGATGAGAATTTCCATTTACAAACAGATTGTTGAAGTTCTGCAAACTAGACCATAGGGGTCTCCTCTCCATCTCCGTGTTGAATGCATAAACGACAGAGATTAAGAAAGACTCCTTAGTGTCAAGACAGGTAACAGAGCAAGACAAATGTTGAGCATCTGTAATCAAAACCTGCACTGCCCATTTATTAGGATCCCAGCCTAGCCAAATTCGCCCATTTGGGTGGTAATCGTAGTTAAAAGCCCACTTAAAACGCCGCTGAATAGACGTAGACAAAAAAACGGCCGATTCCTGTTTAACATGAGTTTCCAAGAGGGCAACAAGGCCGAGTTTATTGGTGCTGATAAAATCCTTAACAAAGGACAGCTTATTATTTAGCCCCCTTATATTGTAGGAACAAAAAATCATCTCCAAAAAATCAAGATGGAGAGCCCCTCCCACGGGGCTTCTACAGTTGCTTGTTTAAATTCTGGCCTTTAGCCATAGCTCTAGAGATTGAGTTAAAGATAGGGAGATTAGCACCTGGAGGTTCCGAAACAGAGCTATCTGCCACTGGAGATTTATCTGATTTAGTTCTTTTCTTTGCCACTGTCTTCCACCCTTCATCCTCTTTAGGCTTCTTGCCCTTATCTTGGTTATTGGAATTAGAATTCCGAGCCTCCTCTTGTTCAGCGACTTTCGATACCAGCGGAACCTCCTCATTTGCATCAGGATTTTTCATGTGGCCCTCGTTTATATCTCCCAGATTTTTTTCATCAGCTTTCGAGACCGTCGGAACGTCCTCCTTTTCAACTACATTTTCCTCTACAACCACTGGTTTTTCTTTACGCACCCAGGAACGAGAACTAACAGGACAAGCCCCAACTGTGTGACCTAGAGAATGACATCCATTGCACATAAGCGGCTTATTCGGATAGGAGTATAGCACCTCTGAAATCGTTCTCTCCTTTGTAATCGGGTCAATGGACTCCACTTTCATAGAATTTGGCAGTTCAGTTCCCAAAGATTAATTGACACAGACTTTGGCAAAGGGAAGGACCTCGAGTTTAGATGTTAGATGATCCGCACAAAGGGGGCGGCCAACAACACTAGCCAACCTGCTAAGGCCCTTTGCCGACCAATAGCTATCAGGGATACCAGAAATTTTTACCCAGAGCGGAATGTTCAACACCTTTCCAGAATTATCCGATTCGCCCCAAGATTTAACCACCATTGGTTTCTTGTCCACATACCAGGTGCCTTTAGAAAGAGCACTGTTCTTAGTCGATTCCTCCACAAAATCAAAAAGGAAGGTGGAACTATTCTTTTGAGCTACGTTACGAATCTTGCTGCCCCATAAATTAGTAGCAAAAGAGGTAACTACATGAAAGGGAGGGGATTTCTTAGTGAAAACACCCACCATACAGTTTTTAAATTTAGCGTTTCCAAGCATTAATTCTTCGTCTGGAGGAGAAATGACAGAATCCCCCTCTTTTATAGGCATATACTCGAAAGAAAAATTAGACGGAGGCGGATCTTTCACTACCTTAGACCAGGATTTTTTTCCGCTTTGCTCATGAACTGGAACAGACCCTTCAGCAAACTCAGGCTGGTCATCTTTCTCAGTCTCACATCCTTTGGAATCTTTAGCCCCCGAAACTCCTTCTTTCACCGGCACTCTATCAAACAGGTTATCTGCATTCCTATCTTCTAAGCTTTCAACATTTTCTCTGACCTGGGAGACGAATCTAGGCAAGCCGAATTCATCACGCCCATTCACAAACCTTGCAGCATCGCCAGTACCTTCAGTAGCCTTAGATTTAGGCTCGCATTTGCTGGCATCTTCCTTATTGAATTCCGCCACATTATTTTTGAAAATTGGCAGACCAAATTCATCTCTCCCCTTTATTATTTTAAAGGCACTAGGCAACCCTGAATTAAACATATCATCCTCTTTTAATGAATCCTTCTCCAAAGCAGCCATAGATATCCCTTTCTTCTCCAGCTGCCTTTGGATCTGTTGAAATTTAAGCCTTAGAGCAATGAGCTCCTCCCTCTCATCTTTGTTGTTTTGGGAAACAGCTTTAGCTACACGGGTAACTGTCTCCCTCTCAATTCGTGCCCTATCGTCTTCAAAGGGGTGCTCCTCCATTTCTTCCTCATCGCTAACCGTTACCCGAATACCACCTGAGGCACTCTCTCTTGTACCGGCATCAGGGAAAGCCATCGGAATGGGAAACTCCTCAACTTCTCTCCTCGCTCTTAGAACATTAGAGCCATCATCACTGAAAGAGTCTTGCATAAAACCAGGCAAACCAGTCTCAGAGTCACAATCAGAACCTTGACTAACCATGATAAAGAACTAAACTAATTAATATATATATAAGAAATTTGAAGTGTTTATGTGAGAGAAAAGAAGATGGTGGGATTATGATAGGATTTATATGGTTTAATAATGGAAAAAGGGTGTGAGAAAGAAGATCTGAGAAAAAACTAAGGCGGCTAAAATTTAGGGTTTTTTTACAGAGAAGGAGGAGCTACTCTCTCTAGGACTCTCATTTTTCTTTTTTCTGACCATTGCTAGTTTGTGTGACAAGGCATGTGACCATTTTCTTGGTGTCTCTGGTGGGGTCTACACTAGAAATGCTCAAATGCATAGGGACCACGTGTTTGCTAGTGGTATTTAGAATGAATGCTCAAATTATCTCTGATCTTGTGTCTCTAAACTAATTTAGTTTTTTCTATGTTGTTGTTCTGCTAGGACAATTTCTGTATGTAATGGTTAATTGCTGATTTCGCGGGGTATGCCCCTAGAAGTGTATCTGTTGTTCCTTCTGGTATAAATTTTAATTAGCAAAAAAAAAAAAAAAAAAAAAAATTCAATTAGCAAAAAAAAAACTTCATTTTGGACTCGTTTGAACAAGAAAATTAGTTTTGCTTCATTTTTGACCTTTGTTCTAAAAAAAGGCCGCCTAACCGCTTAAGCGGTCCGCTTAAGCGGTCCGCTTAAGCGTTGAAGGTCCCCCAACCGTCCCGATTTTATGTTAACCGCTTATTCCCCGAATTTATATAATTATTAAATACATATACTTATGTATATAAATAATTAAATATATATTATATAATCCGCTTAATTGATCCGCATTGAAATCCGCTTAAGCGCCCGCCTAACCGCTTAAGCGCTCGAAGGTCGTCTTACCGTTTAGAGCCGCTTACCGCTTTTTAGAACACTATTTTTGACTCTCTTGACTCATTTAACCCAGCTTTGTTCTTGACTCGTTTGACCCTAAAACTCAATAAAACTTCATTTTGGACTCTTTTGAACAAGAAAAAAGTTTTGCTTCATTTTTTACTCGTTTGACCATGGAAACCACTTGTAGGTTTTTTCTTGACTCGTTTGACCCTATAAGTCACTAAAACTTCATTTTGGACTCGTTTGAACTTGAAAACTAGTTTTGCTTCATTTTTGACTTGTTTGAGCATGGAAACCACATGTAGCTTTGTTCTTGACTCGTTTAACCCCTAGAACTCACTAAAACTTCATTTTGGACTCGTTTGAATAAGAAAATTGAATTTGCTTCAATTTGACTCGTTTTAGCAGGTAAAGCACTTGTAGCTTTGTTCTTGACTTGGTAGGCCTTATAACTCACTAGAACTTCATTTTGAACTCGTTTGAACAGGAAAACTAGTTTTACTTCATTTTTGACTCGTTTGAGCATGGAAACCACTTGTAGCTTTGTTCTTAACACATTTTACCACTAACACTCACTAAAACATCATTTGGGACTAGTTCGAATAAGAAAATTAGTTTTCCTATACATCCATCATTAATCCACCTTCTTCTTCTTATCCACTCACCTAATCACCATATTTCTTATATTTATATATATTTTAATTGCTTTATTTGTATCGTTCGTGTTTTGCAATGGTCAGTCAAGACTCAGATTGTGATGTTTCGACGGGGTTGCCGGGTTATATGCAGGATATGAGTGATGATAGCTTCAATGATATGCTTGCTCGTAGGGAGGTTGAACATTTTCCCCTTTTGGTGGCCCCTAGTTCTCTTGATGGGGGTATTCCAGTTGAGAAGATGGCTGAGGAGTCCTCTGGTGAGGATGAAGTTGGTTATGAGGATGATAGGGCTGCAATGGAAAGAGAAACAGTTAATAGGGTTGCAAGGGTAGTGGCTGCTGACAACAAATATGAAAGGGATGACCTTGTTAAACTCAGGACTCAAATGACGGAAATTCATAATTTCCTAGCAAAGAAGGGATTTTCTATGGTTGAGGTTGAAAAAGAAATTCTCAAAGATAAGGAGAAGTTTAATGCAGGGCTTGTAAGTCCTCTGCGTTTCATTGATGGAAGAGATGATATGGGTCTACCTATTTTTTCAAATAAGGTCAGCCAGGAGAACTCAGTTACTAGTGGCAAGGGGGTTGGTGTGCTAAAAGGAATTCTTAAGAACCCTAGTTCGGTGGTTCTGGAAAAAGGTGAAAGTTCAAGCAAAATGGAGAACCCAACAGGAGATAAGGTTGGAAAAGACATGAGTGGGAATGAAGGGAAGACTGAGCAGGTTGCTAATGGGAAGAAGGGAGTTTGATAATAGTAAATCCTGGTCTTCAGTGTTGAAAACCCCTCCTGGACCCTTTAAAGAAGTGAATTTTGACTATGTCCCTCCACCGGAAGGTTCGAACGTTGTATCTCCCCCAGATGATATTCTTAAGAAAGGAGTAGATAAATTTAAATGTTGTATTGTGGGTTAATTTACAAAAGGAACTTTGTCGTTTCGAAGGGTGAAAGAGGTGGCACACTCTGCTTGGAAAATGGTGCTCATTATGGTCTCCCAGCGAAATGAATCCACATATGTCTTCAAGTTCAGCTCAATTAATGAAAAGAATGCAGTGCTCAGCAAAGTTACGTGGTTTTTTGATAAAAGACCTTTAGTTCTAACTGACTGGGGTAATAATGCGGGTGTTGAATCTATTTCTTCAATGCCGTTATGGTTTAAACTGTCTAACTTGCCTGACTTTTATTGGACACAAGAAGGACTTAGTTGTGTTGCTAGTATCATTGGTGTTCCCTTGGGGGCCGATTCACTTACATCTCAACTCGAGATTCTTCCGTTTGCAAAAATGTGTGTGAGATACAAAGTGGGTGATCCTCTTCCGCATGCTATTAAAGTGTTGGACTTGGATAAATCAGAGGTGGTGGTGAAAGTAACATATCTAAACAAACCCATGGTATGTACTCACTATAACTCTCTTGGTCATGTCTTGAATGTCTGTCTGGTGGCTAGAAGAGAATGGACTAGAGGGGGTGCAAAAGGAGCAGATGAGGAAGTGGGAGAGGCCCCAAAATCTGATAAAGGAAAGAACAAGGTGAACCTAAATGATGACAAGGTAGCTGAGATGGAATTAAAGGAAGCAGTGAATGGAAAAGAGGAAAAGAAGGAAGGGGAAAGTAGCAAGGAGGTGAACGAGGGTGATAAGTTTGAAGATATTCCTGGTTCTACTGCTGGTGTTTCTCTGAACCCTATTGCAGCTGGAGTTTTGGAGCACTCAACCCCTACTGCTAATACTATGGTGGAGGGTACTGAGGTGGGTTGGACAGAGATAAAGTCTAAGAGGAAATCGTTGGCATCTCCAACCATTTCTCTTGACTCTCCCTCCCCCAAACAATTTAAAAATATTGTCATGGATGAGGTTGCTAAGAAACATGGATCCAGGAATCCTAAACCTCATAAAAAGGTTAAGAGAGGGGGGAGATCCTCCTTCTCTCGGTCATAATTTTGCTCTCTATGACTATTTTTTGTTCCTACAACGTTTGAGGCCTTAATAATAAAGTTGCATTTATCAAGGACTTTATTTCTAACAATAAACTCTCCTTGATAGGTCTCATGGAAACTCATGTTCAAAAGGACGTTGCTAGGATTATATCCCATAATTTAAATCCACGGTTTCAGTGGTGTTATAATTATGATTTTCATCCGGGAGGTCGCATTTGGATAGGGTGGAACCCTACTTTTTGGAACGTTACTGTGCTAACTTCCTCTGCTCAACACATAACTTGCTCTGTCACCTTTGTTTCATATAATAAAAGCTTCATTATCTCCTTTGTTTATGGGTTTAACGAGGCTACTGACCGTAGGCCTCTGTGGGCAGATCTTTCTAGGTTTGCAGCAGGTTTAAATGATGAAGCTTAGATTCTTTGTGGAGATTTCAACTCCTGCATTAGTATTGAGGAGAAACAGGGGGGTTCCATTGACTGGACCACAAGTATGATGGAATTTAAGCAGTTCATGCTTTCTAATGGTCTTACTGATCTTAGAAATTCTGGGCATTTCTTCACTTGGTGGGACAGTAACCCTGACCATCCTAAGTTTTGGAAACTGGATCGTGTATTGATCAATGCACAATGGCATAGCCTCTTTCCTTGCTCTAATGCCGAGTTCATGTCGCGAGGTCTATCTGATCATTTCCCGGCTATCACTTCTTTGGGGGTTATGCATGAATCAGGATCTAAGCCATTCCAATTCTTTAATCATCTTATTGAGAATCCTAGGTTTCTTAAACTAGTGGAGGATGCCTGGTCTCCTGAGGTGGGGGGTGACCCATGGTTCGTTGTTACTACAAAGCATAAGAGAGTTAAATATGCTTTAAAGAATCTCAACAAAGAAGTGGGTGACATTCACCAGCTGGTCATCACCTCCGGGAATGCTATGATAGATTTCCAAAATGGCATGGCTCAATGTCCTATAGTTGCTCAGTTTGAGGAAGAAAGGGAGTACGTCGAAAACTACTCGAAGGCTCTTCTCTTGGAGGAGCAACTTCTAAAGCAAAAATCTAGAGTCCAGTGGCTTAAGCATGGTGATGGCAATAGCAAATTCTTTTACAATTCATGCAGAGGCAATTGGAATACTAATAAAATCCTTTCGCTTCGAGACTCAAGGGGTGTTGTGTACACTTCTCATGCAGCTATGGCTCAAGTGGCCACTGACTTCTATAAAGGAATTCTAGGAAAGAAGACTGATGTTATTGATTTTCCTGAGGACATTGAGCTGCCCTCATTGACTGATTCTCAAGTGAGTATTATAGCAACTCCTTTCTCTGAAGGTGAGGTTTTTAGCACTCTGAAGAAGATGGCAAAAAACAAAAGCCCTGGGCCTGATGGGTTCACGGTAGAGTTTTATCTTGCTGTTTGGCACATAGTTGGACATGATGTAACTAAAGGCATCTTGCACTTTTTTAATTCTTTGCAGCTGCCTAGGATGATTAATGCAGCCTCCATTTGCCTGGTCCCTAAACAACCTAACCCATCTGAGATGCAGCACTTTATTAGGCCCATATCCTGTTGTAACGTTTTGTACAAGTGCATCTCCAAAATGCTCGCGAAAAGACTTAAAGCAATCTTGCCTTCGATTATATCTCCAGCTCAGTCTACCTTTGTGGCTAAGAGGTCTATTGGTGACAACATTTTCTTAGCTCAAGCTTTATGTAAGGATTATAATCGCAATTCGGGTCAACCCAGGTGTGCTATAAAACTTGATATTCACAAGGCCTTTGACTCTCTAAATTGGAAGTTTCTTTTCATGATCTTGAGGAGAATGAGGTTTTCGCAACATTTCGTTCAGTGGTTGGAAAAATGTATCACATCCACAATGTTCTCTGTTAAACTAAATGGTAGTCTTGAAGGTTTTTTCAAGGGTGAATCTGGCCTAAGACAGGGTTATCCCCTGTCCTCGTAGGTGTTTGTTATTGCAATGGAAGCCCTCTCTGCCTGCTTGGGAAGGGTGGTCAACAACTCCGAGT
Source organism: Kitagawia praeruptora (assembly GCA_037693485.1). Taxonomy (NCBI): domain Eukaryota; kingdom Viridiplantae; phylum Streptophyta; class Magnoliopsida; order Apiales; family Apiaceae; genus Kitagawia; species Kitagawia praeruptora. The sequence continues at coordinate 69,434,089 of CM075350.1, forward strand.
TTAAGTATCACTGGAGAACGAAAGAGGTTAATTTGCACCATATCATTTTGACACCATAAGCATCAAAAAGTACCTTGATGTCCTGCCCTGCTATTCCAAAAGCAATAAAATGCTCAACATGTTCTGCAATAATTCTGTGTGTCAAAACATCAAACAGCTGGGGCACAGCTATCGCAACTATAATGTAACCATACTCGAATTGGTGCATTCCATCAGTGACAAGAATACCCGCAACTCCTGCCGCAATAAGTGATGTCCTGACCAAGTCAAGAACAACACCTATCAAGCTGTGAGAGACAAAGCTCTCCATCATCTTATCAAACAAAATGGGAGAAAGAACCACCTCAGCAGTGAGACTAACCATTAAATCCCTTAACAATTCGCCATAACCACTAATGCTAACGATGTCACACTCAGGCGAATCATCAAACAGCTGGTGTTCGTCACCTAAAGACGCTCCATCCTCGACAAACTTCGTAACCCAAGAAGGTTGGTTAAAGACCCACCCACCATTGAGGAAGTCATTATACTCATTAACTGAGTCAATATCAATAATATCAGAGAGATTTCCATCCTCCGAATAACTCACCCTTCCTTTCTCAGAAGAAGAGGACGCATATAACAAGTAGAAAACCATACCAATTTCCCTACCACCATACGAGGGGTAACCTTCAATTTCAAAGACACATCTTGGAGAATAAACCCCATGAGTTCTCGTCTCCAGAAGATAGATCTTGCTCTCAAAAGGGTTCAAACCCTCAACTGAGTACTGCTTGTCGGAAAATAGCTTCATATAAACAGAGAGGTTAAACAAGAACACCTCAGCCAGCATGAAATTAAACTCCTCCCCAACAAGAACCAGGGGAGTAGAAATCTATTTGAGTGACCCATCCAAAACTAAATATATCTTATAAGAAGTATGTGTGTAGGTGAGAGGTGAGAGAGGGAAAGTGGATTCATGAAGGTAGTATATAGATCTGATGTTTTTTGGGTATAGAATGGAAGATTTGAGAGGCGGCCGCCTAGGGTTCTCTAGAGAGAAAACGACTCTCATCCGCCAGTCATTTGCCATTGTAGGAGTTTATCTATGCACCACAATCTATCATGTTTGGAAGGAGCGCAATCATCGCATGCACAATACGGGTACTAGTAACCCTACTATTGTTATATGCAAGGAGATTAGGAGAATGGTTCGTGAGAGATTGTTCACATGCAGTTTGTTTAAGAAGTGGGTTAGTAAAGACCCGAGGCTTGTTTTGTTGTTATACGAGGAATAGGAATAGGTAGTTGATTGAGATTTACCCCTCTTATTCTTTGTTTAGATGGTTGAGGAGTTACTTTCGCGGGGTATGCCCCTAGAAGTGTAATCTTTGCTTTTGTGTTATAAATTTTAATTAGCAAAAAAAAACTTCATTTTGGATTCGTTTGAACAAGAAAATTAATTTTGCTTCATTCTTGACTCGTTTGAGCATGTAAAACACTTGCATCTTTGCTTTTGACACGTTTTACCCAAAACACTCACTAAAACTTCATTTTAAACTAGTTCGAAGAAGAAAATAATATTTGCTTCATTTTTGACTCGTTTGAGCATGGAAACCACTCCTAGCTTTGTTCTTGAGTCGTTTGACCCAAAACTCAATAAAACTTCATTTTGGACTCTTTTGAACAAGAAAAATAGTTTTGCTTCATTTTTGACTCGTTTGAGCATGGAAACCACTTGTAGCTTTGTTCTTGACTCGTTTAACCCCTAGAACTCACTAAAACTTCATTTTGGACTATCTGATCCACAAGGGTATGAGAGTCGTATTCTCTCTGACCTCTCTCTAACCTCTCTCTAAAAACCCTAATTAGCCGCCTCCAAATCAAAACACTTTCTCATTAAACCTTTCCATATAGCCTTCACGAATTCATCCCTTCTCTTCTTTCTCTCCATATTCTCTAAATTTCTTATCTATACTATTATTATGTCTAGATCCAATTCTGATGCAACTGGACCCAACCGTGAGCTGGGTTCTTACCAGTATCCAGCGGACCATGATGGTGCTCCGCTTGAATTTGGAGTGTTCGATGGGTATGAAACCCCATTCTTAGTTGCTGGATCTGTTTTTAAAGAGTTGGTGGGTGGTTCGGACCCAAGGTTGAAGGACGTAAGCCATCTTCAATCGGATGACTGCTGGAAGGACGGGCCGCCTCTGGACTCTGTTGTCCAAAGGAGGGTAGGCTCCGTAGAATTGTTCGCAAAGGAATCCCCTTTGGCGAACCCTGTAATGGTGACGCCTTTAAGGTGTTTCAGTTCTAGCCTAAACCAGGGGTTAACTACCGCAGAGATGGCTAGTGATGGGTCTCAGTGCAGCTTGGGGACACAAGATGTTGGTTGCAACCCCTCTGTTGGGTATGCTTCATTGATTAGTAGCGCAGCCAGAGCTACTAAGCCTTTTAATGGACTGGGCAGATCTACGACCTCCAAGGATGTTGAAGGTGTTGAAAGTCTTGATGATGTCTGCAGTGAAAGGGATACAAACCCTTTGAAGGTCATGTCTGTAAGGGGCGCTATACTCCAAGGAGACTCCAAGAAGAACAAATTTGTAACAAGGGACTCTATTATCATGAATATGGCTGTGGGAGATGCGGGATCTAAACAGGGAATCCAACCCCTGGCGAAAGGCATGGAATCTGAAATGCAGACAAGGAGGGTTTTCAAGCTTTGCCAGGCCAACTCAGGGACTTTCTGGATGAGTGCGGTCTTAGCCAGTTGGGCATTACTGTGGTGATGGAAATTGATGCAGAGGTGGGATTGTGCTGCATATCTGGTACTGAAGGAGAATATGATCAAGATAAGGAGGTTGAGGGGGTGAGCGCGCAAGGCCGCACTGGTGGACCTATGGACTCATTGATGCTGAAGTATGATTTGGTGCAGGTGATTGAAACCTCGGGTGAGGGCACTGAGAAAGGACTGGCTCTGGGGGGTTTTATCCCTAACACGAGGGCTTCTATGCGTGGACATATGCATTATCTGGGAATGCTGTTTGGTTTTGCTGATGGCTATGGCCTGATGATTGATGAAGATGAGGAGGGAAGCGAGGATGATATGGCCACCTCTGTTTTAGATGCTAAGGCGCAAATGGCTGGAAGCTCCCATGTTCACGCAGCTGAGAATGTTTGCTGGTCTAAATCTACGACCAAGAGGTGGGGGCAAGCCCGAGGAGGTCACTCCAACAAGCCTTAAAAATGGCTGTTTAATTTCTTTTACTTAATCCGAATGTTGATTGGCAAGTCTCTTTTGTTTGCCTTTGTTTTAGTTTATTGTTGAGTCTGCGGGGTATGCCCCTATTTGAACAAATTCCTTATTTGTTGTTTCGCGGGGTATGCCCCTAGATTTGTACTAAGTTGTTCCTTTGTTGGTATAAAATTTTAATTAGCAAAAAAAAAAAAAAACTTCATTTTGGACTGCATGGCAGGTTGGCAGTGGATTTGGCAACAAAGGTACGGGGAGGTCACTACCGTGGAATGTGATCCTTGGCATAGTTTCCGACCTTGATTCTAGCTAGTCTTATCTAGTTTTTTATGTAGACTTGTTGTTTGTTATGTTAGTGGTCTTTTCAGACTAGCGCTTGTTGTTGTTTGCTGATTTTTAGGGGTATGCCCTTTGATTTAATTTGTATTTGATCTCGCGGGGTATGCCCCTAGAAATGTTTCTGCTGTTCCTTTTTGGTATAAAATTTTTAATTAGCAAAAAAAAAAAAACTTCATTTTGGACTCGTTTGAATAAGAAAATTAATTTTGCTTCAATTTGACTCGTTCGAACATGGAAAGCACTTGTAGCTTTGTTCTTGACTCGGTTGACCTTTTTTTTTTTTTTTTTGCTAATTAAAATTTATACCATAAAGGAACAACTTGATACACATCTAGGGGCATACCCCGCGAAGTCAACATACAAACCAAACAAGTGTCATAGCATCATAAAGACACTATACAATCAACATACAAATAGAACTAGATTTAAACTAGTTTAAAACCTCACAATGGGACCTATACCAAGTACGAATAATAAAGGGACCACCCGGTCCAGATCCAAGCATTGTAAACTGGTAAGCAGCATCTTCTTCATAGGCAACACTAGCACGACATCCCTCACTCCTTCCATTAACATTCTAATTCCTAGCCCATGCAAACTCAAACCACGACTAACAGCCGCAAAGCACAACTCCAAAGTAGATCCGCTGGGCTCCAAATGGACCTGGACCGAACTGAACACACCATAATCCAGAAACCAAACCCATTGATGAATCAGTGGGCCGGTCAAATTTTCCATCCTCCTATGCGTACCCTTATCAGACAAATTTTCACAATAACAAAACCGAGCATAATCTGCACAATAAACTCCTTGAAAAAACCCAACATTGTTGATGATAGTCCCTAAGGACTCTGGACCGTCTCTATAGCTTAAAGCTAAACTGCAAGCAAGTATTTTTCGGTGTACCACACCATCGAACAATCGACTGTCAACATAAATCATAGCATCCCCACAACTAATGTTCACACCAGCAGCAATTCTATTTCCAAGGGACAAAAAACCATACAGATGTGCCAAAGATCGAGTAACCTCAAACAAACGAAACCCCCTGCATACGCGTGGGCCCCTGCATTGCCTCCATAAACTGCCCTGCCACTTGCAAAAACAAACTTCATTACCCGAAGCTCCTACCAGATCAACAGCAGTTGATCTCCAATTCAACCAGCAAAGTAATTCATCTATTAAAACATGTTCAGTGAAGAACATCATCCCCTTTCCTTCATTAACGACCCAAATTGCATACACATCTTCCACAAACAGGAGTCCTCCATCCATCTTGAAAGCCAAAAGACCAGCAACTCCAATATTCTTCATGCCAACAGCGAAACAAAGTTCCCCCCTTGCAGGCGAAATGAAGATGCTCATAGGCATGACAAAAGGTCACCTGCTAATGTCTAAGAGACCATCAATGTACCCCTTACTCCCAAGAGTGCCCTGCAGACCACTAGTGTCTCCGAAAAAAATAATGTCAACATCAAAATGATCATTAACAAGATGACCATTAACATCGTCATCCTTTCCGTCATTTCTCAAAACAAGGCTATAAACCTTCTCTTCTACCACAGTTCCTATCTGCTGCAATGTGACTCTGTTCCCAGCCCGAGTCATGCTATGTTTACCACATTCAACAGTAACCTGCTTCACAACAAGGTTACAAAGCAAGATATTTCCTCTTTGAACTTTTGTCAAATCCATCAAACCACAATGGAGGCAATGCAGATGGCAGACCTCTAAGTGTAGTTCCCAGTCATGTAAATTGTTAACGGTTAAGCTCATCCACGTTAGACCAGTGGGCATATCTAAAATCGTAAACAAAGTGTTGTAAACCAACACACCATGAGCTTTTAAAGTACAGGCCCAAACCTCCATGCTATCAAAGGCCATCAGCTTCTCCAAAATATTCCCAATAAAATTAGGCACCTTCAATGCCAATCCGTTCCCCTCCTTACTGACAAAAACCTTGTTGCTAAGGTTTAGCAGAAACACATCATCGTCCTCATTCTCATTATGAGCCATAAGGGTTTCCCCTTCCCTCTTTGTGTGAGAACCAACATGAATACCCATAAACAATGGGCCTATCTTCAACATGGAAATAGAGAACTCAACACCGTTTAAGGCACCATGGCTAAAACCGAAAAACCCTCCTTCGAAAAACCCTCCTTCGAAAACCAAAATAGATGTCTCGTCCAGGTTAAAACCTGGAGAGGAACGGATCATGAGGGAGCCCTTCATAGCTGCCCCAGCAATAAAATGCTCGACATAACCTACAGTAGTATTGTCAGGCAAATCAACAAACACCTGAGGTGCCTCTGTCATAACTAAGGAAAACTTAGTGACCACCATAGCCATCAGGCCTTGAATAACCTCACCCACAATGAACATCATTAAGTTGACATTATCAGAAAGTACATCCCTTCTAACGTCATACACCATATTGTCTACGATTTTAAAAAACACCTCTAATCCACCAGAGTGTTTTTCCACATCATAAAAAATATCAGCATCAGTCCCCATTTGAATCAACAGACGGGTAACCAAAAATGTCTCCACATTATTAGCTGGATCCCAGATCACTAGAACAACAGGGTTCCTCAACCTAATTGGCATAATTGCATTTAAGCCTAGCCACGAGGACTTATGGACAAAGACATGAGCATACCCTGTATGAGGGTTCCCATCATGAGCAAGACCCGTACAACAAACCCCTAAATCCAGAGCATCGAGCGAAAAACCCCGAGCTTCAACACCAACAAAGAGGTATCCACCCCTCTCCAAACGTTTCATAAGAACCTTATCCCGGAAACAGCCGTGAGATACAATAAACGTACCATCTGCACACAGTGCAGGCACAGAGGGAATAATCTCCCCAGAAGCAGAAGCAGTTGAGACCGAAACCCCATCCGAACAACATTTCCAATCAAGAAAAACCAAAGAATAAACCATAGTCTCCGAATCCAAAAGACTGGAATCCGAAAAAAGACCCATTAATAATAAATAATATAAGAAATATGGTGTTTAGGTGGGAGATTAGAAGAAGAAGATGAATTTGTGATGGTTAATAGTGTAGATCTGATGAAAAATAGAAAAGATTTGGCTGGATAATAGTGGCGGCTATTAGGGTTAGGAGAGAGAAGGGAGGACTCTCATTGAAAAAGGTTATATACGATTATGGTGACACTCCTCTGGATACTTCAATGTTGCTGTTTGTTAAAGGTGTTAGAAGATTAAAGCCTACATGGGTTTTTAGCTGGTATGAGGTTCTAGAAATGGTAAGGTTGTTTAATGACCTGTTTTGGGCTATGTGTTTGACTCGGTTGACCTTATAAGTCACTAGAACAAAGGAGAGACGAATGAAGCTTGGACAAGAAGCTGATTATTATCTATAAGTATTAAGTAGATTTTGGCTTGCAAGTTTTTACCTTTCATTTGAAAGGGTTTTCCTTGTTTTAAGCACTTAGGATTTTATTTTCCTGTTTGGATTCGGTTTTATGTATTTTCTATTTGGATTTGGTTTTAAATTGTGTTTCCTGGATGGATTCAGATATTAGCTAATCTTCAAGCTGGTATTGGATTTCTTTTGGATTCCTATTGGGTTTAGGTTATTGTCTAAGCCTATATATACCCCTCTCATGTAATGTTTTAAGATAGATAATGGATGATATAAACTTTTGTTTTGAGATAAACTATGATTAGTTTTTCTTTCCTCTAAACTTCAATTACTGGATTGTTTTGAAGGTTAGATTCAAATTACTTAGTTTCTGGATTGATCTAAGTTATTTGAGATTCAAAGTTCACGTTTCTAGATTGATCGTGTTCTTTTGAAATATCCTTTTTTCTTGTTTTCTTTATTTGTGGAGCGATCCACATCAATTTGGTATCAGAGCCAAGGTTTCTCCATCAATTTCTTAATTGTTGGGAGATCTAGGGTTTTCAGAAAAAAACAAAAAAAAAGTTACTGTTCATCGGGTACTATTCACGTGACTGTTCATCGGGTACTGTTCACAAACACTGTTCATCCGCACTGTTCATTGGCACTGTTCATTGGCACTGTTCATCGGGTACTGTTCATCGGCACTGTTCACGAGTACTGTTCATCCAGATTTTTTTTTTTCCCTTTTTTTCAAATCTCGATCATGGCAACGGATGAATTGGTTAAACGCTTGCTGAAAAAATTGGATGCGATGGATATACGAACGGAGAAGCTAGCTAATTCAATGGAGTCTAGATTTGATGCGTTGGGTAAAATTCTTATGGTGAAAGATAGAGATGAAATCTATGATCCCGGAATAGAGCTTAATTATTTTACGGGTTTGGGTAGCATTGAAGATTTTGATGAATGGGTAAGACAAGTTGACAAGATTTCAGATTATACGGGTTGGAGCGAGACAAAAGTATTCAAGATTGCAGCGATTAAACTTACGAAAAAATCAAGCTTATGGTTTGACAATCTTAATACAAGCAGAGCTAGATCTGGAAAGGAGATGATCATGACTTGGACGACTTTAAAGAAGAAACTTCGTGCAAAATATATTCCTTGTGATTATGAACTAGAAAATTTCTTGAAGCTCACATCTTTGTCTCAAGGTAACATGAGTGTTTCTGAGTATACATTCGAATTTGATAGATTATGCTTTTTTTTTTTGCTAATTAAAATTTTTATACCAAAAGGAACAAACAAAAACACGTCTAGGGGCATACCCCGCGAAACAACAAAAGTTCAAAAAGGGCATACCCCGCAGAGTCAACAAACAGCTAAAAACAAAGCCAACCATCATAAAGACATTTGGCAATCAACACAACAAAAGAGAGAAAGTAAAAGAGGATTAAGCAGCCATTTTTAAGTCCTGTTGGAGTGTCCACCTCGGGTTGCTCTCCACTGCTTGATCTTGGATTTGGTCCACCGAAATTTCGTGGCCCTGTCATTGTTAAGCGTGCCCATATCTTGATCATAGGTAGCCTGCTCCTTCTCCATCCAGTCACTAGCGTGATCAACGTTCGGGTTCTCCACTGCCTGGTCAACAACAGTAGCTACCATGTCTCTGCCCATCTTGTCCTTGACACCCTTAGCATCAACTTCCATAGGAGCTTCCTCACAAGTCATTCCCTCAGCCTCAGTACATTCCTGCACCACATCAAACTCCATACTAATACCTCCCAGGCTATCCAGCAGCTTATGTATAGGAGGGTTGTGAGCTCCCCTGCCCGTTCCAGCTTTGAACATAACAATATCCATGATATCCATAGAGGGAAGGGTGCTAACATTTGGGAATTCCTCCCATGGGATGTCATCCCCATTCCCAACATCAGACCCAGTGCTGTCAATCACCATAGCAGAGGTGTCACCGTGTATGACCTTCCCCTTCAGAAAATCAAAAGCCTCATCAACCTCATGCTCAATTTCCTTTAACAAAATCTCCTTTATCGCAGAGGCACCCTGGCCATTTCCAGGGACACCCAACCCTGAAGAACCATCAACTAAGCACACAGGCATCGGCTTCTCAGCGGATACAAAGTCATCCTTCCAAGGAAGCCTGTTCTTGTCTGGCTTTGCGGACATGTCATCAGCTTTCACCCGATGTTCCAGTTTAGCTTCCAATCTTTCCCTAGGGTCCCCATTGTCATGAAAAAACACATCCAAAGGAATGCTATCAGCTGGTATCTCAATCCCCTTTTTGACCGTAAAATCTTGCAACTGGACAATACAATTAAAAGTCTCCCAAAGTTCCTCATCCTGGGCAAACTCAAATAGGTCCACCAGAAATTTACCCGAAGACTTAACCAAAGATTCCCCATTAGTGCTCAGCACTGGGACCTCATACCCCATAAATTCAACAAACATCTGCAGAACTTTTAAATAGTTCCTAGCCTTTATTAAAAACTGATTAGCAGCCACCTTATCCCAATCAGAGTCTTGTACCTCAGAACTTCCAACACCTTTACAAACAGGACCAATCGAGGCAGGAGAGTTCCTATCCTTAATCTCATTCATAGCACCATAAGGCAAATGAGCGCTAGATTTTAGAGAAACCGCAGCTTTGGGGGCAGTAAGGTTCAAGTCCATGATCAGATTCCCCTGATCAGAGTCATCATTTGGCTCATTGCTCTTAGGATTCCTGTCCCAATAGACATCAGTCACTATTCTTTGGACAAGTGACGTCACCATACCTGAAATGACTTCCTCATCTCCAGAATCTACGTCATTTACATAACTAAGATTCCCCGGAATAAAAGAACCCAAACAGCCAAGAGCCTCCTCCTTTGCAGAAACCTCAGTAACATCTTTGGTGCTGTTTTCTTTCAGCACACCAACCTCGTAAACATTATCATTTACATTTTCATGGAACTCTTGAGAGCCAGCCAGAAAACCCTCGCTCTGATTATAACCCATCCCCAACCCCTTAATGGAGCTACCAGCCAGATCCCTACCAGGGCTCAAAGAAAAGCCCGAGGAACCCTCCCCCACATTTTCCCAGTCCTTAACAGATCTAGAATTCAAGGAATCAGGAAGCTCAACAAGAGAATCTACACCTAAATCAATAGATCTAACATTGTCCTTTTGGGAGAAAAACTTACCATCAATTACTTGGTGCTTGACCAGACTACGAGTGTGCATAGCAATCCCAGATCTAGGTCCCTCAGCAACGCAGGTGTTCCCACCTATGTTCCCCTTCGTGTCACCACTAGACAAAGCCACTCTAGGACTCGCATCTGCCTCAGTTCCCAAAACCTTCCTGGAACAGGGGCCAATAGATGGTATAATCGATACCAAATCAACTGCAAAGGAAACCCTTTTCGGGCTCATTGCCGGATCTAACCCCTTCTGGGTTAGCTTCACACTATCGGTGACATCAGCCGCCGTTGTGGAGGCTTCCATGAAAGAAACCCTTTTTTTTGCTAAATAAGTAATATATAAAACAACAAATCGAGGCTACATGATTAAAAGGGGCATACCCCAGTGAATGAAACTAACTAAACAGTTCAGCTTTAGCAAGTACATCTTCTAAAAAAGAGCAATAATTAACGATTTGTTTTTACAGGTTTTTGCCTTAAAACTATTACAGCTGAAAAGTTTTTCTCTTAATGTCTGTTTAATCACCCGAATTATAGCCATAGATGGATGTCCAGCACCCAAATTGTGAAGCCTGTGGTTTCTCTCCTTCCATGTATGATACACTGCAATTGCTAAGTAAAGCCCAGCCATCTACCTCTTGATCCCCGTGAGGTTTTCAACAAGGAAATCTCCATTTTGACAAGAACTCCAGTCTGGGTGTAGCCGGAATGGGCACGCATCTCTAATACGGTCATAAAAGGGGCAATCTGAGAATAGATGCTGAATTGTTTCATCATTACAGTGACAAAGCACACATTCCTGGTTGACAGTCATGCCAAACCCTCTCATACGATCTTTTGTAAGCAACCGGTTCTGCAAAGCAAGCCACAAAACAAAACTACATTTCGGGATGGGAAAAGAATGCCAAACCAAATTAGTCCAAAGGGGAAGCCCTGTTGCTATACGAGCACTTTGCCAAATGGAGGAGATAGACACATCCTTTGCAATCATACCATCCCAAGTTATGCTATCATGATTATGAACTCGAATATCACCAAGCTGTTCTCTGAGCTCCATCATTTCCACATAGTTCGAAGGGGGTAATGACCAGACACCATCTCGAAAGACATCTCCCACCTTTGCTGAGATACCAATTTCAGAATGGGATATTAACAAGCTAGAGAATCGGTGTAAAATAGCTCTGTTATGAAACCATGGATCGTTCCAGAAAGAAAAGGAAGAATTTTGACCAATCAAGTAGCACACCAAATCTCTGGCCCGAGGTCTAAATTTCAGAATTTTCCTTGCAGTCCACGAGCATTTGTATGGAATCTTACAATGCCAGAAGGGTTTACTCTTGAGGAATGACAAGTGAAACCAACGAACCCAGATAGAAGTTGATTGGGGCTGAATAACTCGCCATAACTGGTAACCAATAGCAGCTGAATTCCACTCAAAAATGTTACGAAGGCCTAGTCCACCTTCAGCCTTTGGCTTACAGCAATCTAGCCAGCTGACCTTGTGCATACACTTCCCAGATATATTTTGAAACCCACCCCATAAGAACTTTAGATTTTTTAGGATGTACTTTGGCAAGAAGAGAAACATACTCCAAAATCCCACAATTCCTGTCAAAACAACTTTAATGAGCTGCAATCTTCCCCCTTGATTTAGAAAATGATTAGTCCAAGTTTCAATCCGTGAACTGAGTTTATGCATAAGGGGCAAACAATCTCGAGCATTAAGCCTACCCAGAATCAGTGGTACACCCAAGTAAGTGATAGGAAGCTCCCCTCGTTGATAGTTGGTTATACGCAATATTTCATTGCTAACCTGCTCAGGAACATTGCCAAAGAAAACCATTGATTTAGAGCTATTTGGTGACAATCCAGAAATTTTAGAGAAGGTGTGCACACCCCTTATAAGAGTACTAACAGAGCAAGCATCCCCTCTACTGAACAAAAATACGTCATCAGCAAAGATGAGATGGTGTAAGGAGACCTCCTTTGTACGCCAATGATATTTAAACCCTGCTTCTTTGCTGACAGAAAAGTTGATACAAGTAGTTAAGACCTCCATTGCAATCACAAAGAGATAAGGCGAGAGCGGGTCCCCTTGGCCACTGACTCCCCTTTGAAATACCCTTCAAGTGACCCATTAATCTTAATTGAGTACATACAAGAGGTGATACACTGTCGAATCCAAGCACAGAATTTGTCTGGAAATCCCATTCTCTCCATGGCCTCAAACAGAAAATTCCAATTCAAGGAATCAAAAGCTTTATGAATATCCAATTTTATAGCACACCGAGGCTGAATATCTCGAAGATGGTAGTCTCTACAAAGGGCTTGACAAAGAAATATATTATCTCCCATAGATCGTTGAGGCACAAAAGCTGATTGAAATGGGGAAATAATAGCAGGGAGCACCTTCTTCAACCTTTTAGATAGCATCTTTGCAACACACTTGTAAAGCACATTACAACAGGAAATCGGTCTAAATTGAGTCATGTTGACAGGTTGGGCAACCTTGGGCACCAAAGTAATAGCAGCTGAGTTAATAATCCTGGGAAGATAGGAAGTTTCGAAGAAATAAAGAATGGCATCAGTAACTTCCTTCCCAACGATAGACCATGTACTTAAGAAAAATTCCGCCGAAAAACCATCAGGGCCTGGGCTACGCCCTTTTGCCATTTGTTTTAGCGTTAGAAAGACCTCCGCAGAAGTAAAGGGCTTAACCAAATCATGCACAGTTGATTGATCAAGAACTGGGAGAGCAAACTCTTCCGGAATATGATTGACACTCTTACTTTTTCCCATCAGATTTTGAAAATGAGAAACAGCCACAGAAGCAATACCTTCATGAGAAACATGAACAGTCCCATTACCATCCTCAAGCGATAGAATCTTATTCGAGTTCCACCTTCCTTTGCAGTTATTGAAAAAGTATTTGTTATTTCCGTCACCATGTTTAAGCCAGTGAACTCGGGACTTTTGCTTTAGGAATTTTTCTTCAACAGCAAGATCACGCGACAAAGCAGCAATCAAGTTACTCTCCTCTAAAAACTGTTCAGTGGATGGAACAGGGGAAAGATTCAATTGGAAATCCAGCAGAGCAGTCCGAGAAGCATCTACCGCAGCATGAACACTACCAGACCTTGCGTTTAAGCTCTTAAGGCCAAGCTTGACTTTCTTCAATTTCATAGTGACAATATACCAAGGGTCGCCAATCACAAGAGCCTCCCAAGAATCGCTTACGATCTTGAGGAAATCAGGGTGCTCAGTTAAGAAATGGTTTTGGTCTGTTCTGATAATTTATACCCAACGTTATAGCTGTAGGGCAGTGATCTGAGATACCACGCGGCATGAAATTCACAAGAGATAGTGGGTAACTGCCAAGCCATGTAGAGTTTACCAAAACACGATCCAATTTTCTGAATTTCGGAGCAGAAATACTACTATCCCACCATGTCAAATGTGCCCCTATACTCCATAAGTCCGCGAGACCATGTTGTAGAATGCAATCTTTAAACTCTGCCATACCATTGCACCATTGGGGATTACCTCCCTCCGCTTCATTTAGATCTAGAATGATATTAAAGTCTCCACATAGAACCCATGGAGCATCGCCTATAGGGACAGCAATGCCATTGATATCCTCCCAAAGTCTTTTTTTTTTTGCTAATTAAAAAAATTTATACCAAAGGAACAGCTAATACATAACTAGGGGCATACCCCGCGAGACAACATCTATGCTAATACTACAAATCAACATGATACAAAGAATAAGAAGGTAAACCCTACTCAACATTTCAGATGTACCTAACCTATTCTTTTACATGATAAATAAGAGGATGGTCGGGTCCTTGCGAACCCAAACCTTAAAGAAGTTACATGAGAACAGTTTCTCGCGCACCATACGCCTTATCTCACTGCTGACCACTGAGGTTGGGTGGCCAGGCCCATGGTTGTGCATGCGGTAGTTACGCTCCTTCCAGACATGGTAGATAGCTGTGCTAAAAAAACAGTTGAGTAGCAATGCAATTGCCTGACTGACAGTTGGACCAGTTCCTCGTGAAACAGAATGGCATAGAGGTGTTAATAATATCAAAGAATGGGCAAGCAGTGAAAATGTGGCTAACCGATTCATCATCCACCCCACAAAGGACACATTTTGGATCAACCTGCATTCCGAACATAAGCATTCTATCCTTCGTGAGAAGCCTGTTTTTGATGGCTAACCATGTGATGAATGAGCATTTCGATATATTGAATTTTCCCCAGACCATGTTTAACCACTGAACATAACTTCCCTTTTCCCGCATGGAGGACCAGATAGTGGACATTTTGACATTCTTTGGTAACATTCCATCCCACGTAATGGAATCAGACTTATGAATTTGAATATGTTGCACCATCCGTCTAATTTCAATCACATCATTATGGTTCGAAGATGGTAAGTCCCAAGTCCCATTTCGGAGGTAGACATTGATATTGACTGCACTCGTGGACTCAGCTGTAGATATAATGGACGGGGAAATATCCAGAAGAGGCTTTTTGTGGACCCAGGGATCATGCCAGAAGAGAAAATCAGAGTTTTCTCCAATGTAACAAATTGAAGAGCTCGCGGCCTCGCCTTGAACAATTTCCTTACAATCCAACATGAGCGATATGGCATTGTGGAAGTCCAGAATTGCTTCTTTGTCAGCAAGGCTTTACGGAACCATGCTATCCAGAGAGAATTAGAGGTGGGCTGTATGATGCGCCACAGCTGATAAAGAATGACAGCTTCATTCCATTCAAAAAGATTTCGAATGCCAAGACCCCCTTCCGCTTTCGGTTTGCAGCAGTCCTCCCATCCTACTTTATACTGACACTTCCCATCCGGCTTGTAGAAACCTCCCCAAAGGAACTTGAATAATAGGGCATTGATCTTTTTAAGAATTCCTTTCGGAAGGAAGAGGAACATACTCCAATATCCCACAATACTGACCAGTATAGCTTTGATCAGTTGGAGACGCCCTGCAAAATTAAGAAATCTAGCTGTCCACAGCTCCACTTTGCTGCACAATCTACTAATCAGAGTCTGGCAGTCATTCTTGTTGAGCTTGCCTGTGATAAGAGGAAGCCCCAGGTAGGTGATAGGCATATGACCTCTTTGGAACCCTGAGTGAGTAAGAATAGCATCAGTAACATCCTGTCTAACATTAGCAAAGAAGCATGTAGTCTTGGAGATGTTTGGCTTTAGGTTCGAACAGTTTGAGAAGAGCTTGATCCCATCTAGCAAAGCTGAGACTGACCTAAGATCACCATGACTAAACAGGAACACATCATCAGCAAAAATAATGTGATGTAGTTTTACTTCCTTAGTTCTCCAATGGAATTGGAAGTTAGGATCCGTGGTCTTCCTATCCAGACATGCTGAGAGAGCCTCCATGGCAATCACGAACAGATAAGGGGATAGGGGATCCCCCTGCCTCAGGCCAGACTCCCCTTTGAAAAACCCTTCCAAACTGCCGTTCAATTTTACAGAAAACATTGTGGAAGTGATACATTTCTCCAGCCACTTAATGTACTGATTGGGAAACCGCATTTTTCCCATGATTGTAAACAGGAATTTCCAGTTTAGGGAGTCAAAAGCCTTATGAATGTCTAGCTTAACAACAAAAAAAAAACTAAAAAATGAGAGTCGTTTCTCTCTAGGAACCCTAGCTAGCCGCCTCTTCTCTAAACTAAATCTAAACATCTTTCCATCAATCTAACCATAAATCCATCGCTAATCCATCTCTTTCTTCTAATCTTACACCATAAACACCTATATCTCTTTTCCTTTTTTTTCATGAGTCGGAAGAGGGTTACTTTCTCCGATGCTTCTTTGTCGGAGAATAGTAGTTCTATTGTTGGTCTCCTTGCTGACTCTAAGGAGTTGGTTAATGATGCTAGGGGATTGTTGGCGAAGACCCATGCTGGGTTGGTACCGAAGATGAGTCCGAAAAGGGTTACCTTCTCAGAGAACCTTGTATCGGAGATTCCTAGAGTTGGGGGTTGTATCCTTATGGGTGAACCCATTGTTAAGTTGGGGAGTCCAGTTAGTAGCCCGAAGAGGGTCTCCTTCTCTCCGGAGGTTAGGGTTTTTTACCCTAGTCTGCACGGTGCCCCTTCTACTGAGTTAGTTAAAGGTGAGCAGGTCTCGAAGAAGGTCAGTTTTTCGACGGAGGTCAAGGTTTATTACCCTTGTCTTTCTACTGGGTTAGTTAATGGGGAGCAGGATTTGTTGACTCAAGCGACTCAATCTGGTGAGAGGTTGCAGCCATACAAGCAAATGGAGTACGATAGCGACTCTCTGGGCTCGGATGGTTGTGGGTTTCATCCTGTTGTGGTAAATGGTGAGGTTTCTCTTTGCAAAGAGGAACTTATGAAGAATGCCCGCCAACGGATTGACGGAAGTCCTGTGAAGGCCTCGGAAGCCCAGTCTCTTTCTAAGGAATTGGTGGGAAAGCTGGTTGGAAAGTTGTGGCCCAAATTGTTTATGGATGATGGGTTCAATGTTGAACCTGTGTTAGAGGAACACAAGCTGCTCGATGATTTAAGGAGTAGCGGTTGTGTTCTGGAAGGGACAGAAAGGATGTTGAGGCGTATGCTTAGGATACTTGGGTGTGAACCAGGGGGTTACACTTATTACCCATTTGTTGGTGTTGGTATGCTTGAGATGAATAATTTGTTTGATATTGCCAGGTTGTTGGTGTCTTATTTGAAAATGCAGGTTTTGAAATTGGAGTTGCCGAATGAAATGTGTGCTAATAGTACTGGAATTGGTTGTGTGACGCATGGTCATAGTGGTGTGGTTCTTGGCTTATTGATGCCAACTGATAGTTGTGAGGGCATTTGGCCCTGGCCAGAGCAGGATGTCCTGCTGATTCATGGGTTCCTTGGGTCACCATGGAGGATTCTGATGATTTCTAGATGGGTGCTATATCATGCTGAATTGGTTGTGGTTTTGGAAGGATTTGAGTGCAGGTTGCTGCCTATGACTGCTCTTCAGTCGTACGTGAGGGAGTGCAGCGCTAAAGATGGATGCGCTGATTTGGTGATCATGCTTCGACCTGGTTACGGGAGAGGTTCCTTGCTTGGGAACCACACTGTCCAGCTCGGGTGTTTGTGGGCTTGTTCCTTCTGTTGGGTTTTGATGCGCTCATGTAGTTCGGGTAGCATCATTGTCATGATGCTAAGAATGCAAATTCTTAGTGCTCTTCCCTATGATCCGACATAGACTTATTTTGATGTCTTTAGACTAGGGGTGGTCACTGATAACCTCGCTAGTTTATGTTGTCAGTAAGGTGACTTACTGATTTTTAATCTTTACATTATGTGATTGTTGACTTCGCGGGGTATGCCCCTAGACTTGTATTCGCTGTTCCTTTTGGTATAAAATTTTAAATAGCAAAAAAAAAATGAATGTCTAGCTTTATAGCACATCGAGGCTGACCTGAATTGCCATTATAGTCCTTGCATAAGGCTTGAGCAAGGAAAATATTGTCACCAATGGATCTCCTAGCTACAAAAGCAGACTGTACTGGGGAAATGATGGAGGGAAGGACAGCTTTAAGCCTCTTGGCTAGCATAGAAGAAATGCATTTATACAGTACATTACAACAGGAGATTGGCCTAAAGTGTTGCATTTCAGAGGGGTTAGCCTGTTTAGGAACTAAACATATGGAAGCAGCATTTATTACTCTAGGCAAGTGCAATGTATTAAAGAAATACATGATACCTTTAGTCACATCGTTTCCTACCAAGTGCCAAACAGCCAAGTAAAATTCAACTGTGAACCCATCCGGACCAGGGCTCTTGTTCTTAGCCATTCTTTTTAATGTGCTCAATACTTCACTTTCAGAAAAAGGGGCAGCCATAAGATTAACCTGGGAATCAGAGAGAGAGGGTAGAGGGATATCATTAGGAAAATCTGCTACCTCAGATGATTTCCCCAGAATATTTTTATAGAAATCCGTTGCCACTTTAGCCATGTCAGCATGTGAAGAGTGAGAGACTCCCTCCGAGTCACTAAGGGAAGTAATCTTGTTAGTGTTCCAGTTCCCTCTGCAAGAATTATAGAAAAACTTACTGTTGCCATCTCCAAGTTTTATCCACTGAATTCTGGATTTCTGCTTTAAAAACTGTTCCTCTAGCCTTAAAGCTGCTGAATAGTTCTCAATAAATTCCTTTTCTTCTTCAAAGTATGCGGCAGTGGGATTAGCAGGCATTGAGTCCTGGAACTGAGATAGTGCATCCCGAGACAGGATCACTAGATTGTGAATATCCCCCATCTTTCTGTTTAGTTCCTTTAGAGCCACCTTTACATTCTTGAGTTTCGATGTTAGGATAAACCAAGGATTCCCCTCGACCTCTAAAGACCATGCTTTCTCTACTGAGCCCAAAAAGTCTGGATTATCAATGAGGTGATTAAAAAATTGAAAGGGCTTCGCTCCAGAGGTGAAACTAGTGCCAAGAGAAGTAATAGCAGGGCAATGATCAGATAAACCCCGAGAGATGAACTCCACCGTAGAGCAAGGGAACACCGAATGCCATTCCGGGTTTACTAACACTCGATCCAACTTTCTGAACTTTGGCTGAGAAATAGTGCTATCCCACCATGTGAAGAAGTGGCCTGAATACCTGAGATCAGTGAGCCCATTGGCAAGCAAAAACTGTTTAAACTCCTACATTCCAGTAGTCCAATCTAAAGATCCTCCTTGCTTTTCATCAATGCTAATACAAGAGTTGAAGTCACCACATAAAGCCCAGGCTGTGGCATTCAAACCCTGCGCTATTCCTGCCAAATCAGACCATAGAGGTCTACGGTCAATCATATCATTAAAACCTTACACAAAAGAGATAACAAAACTTGTGTTGCTCTCAATAAGGGTGACAGAGCATGTGATATGCTGAGAAGAAGAAGCAAGAACCAAAATTTTCCATATAGAGGGGTTCCACCCCAGCCATATACGGCCTCCCGGATGATGATCATAGTTAAAACACCACTGAAACCGTGGATTTATGGTCCGAGAGATAATCCTAGCAACGTCAGTTTGGACATGAGTTTCCAATAGACCTACCAGGGACAATTTGTTTTTAAAGATAAAATCCCTGATAAAACCAACTTTATTGTTAAGGCCTCTAACGTTGTAGGAACAAAAAATAGTCATATAAGAATTATGACCTAGAGGAAGGGGTACGACCCCCCCTACCCCCTCTTTTTACTTTCTTGTATGGCTTTGGAGTTCTCGAGCCATGCTTCATTGCTACCTCATCGACCACAATGTTCTGAAACGGCTGAAGAGTGGTGACATCCGGAGATATACTTGGCGATGTCACTGGCTTTCTTTTTGAGCGAACTTCCGTCCACTCCTTGTCTACATCCTCTTCTGTAACATGTACCTGGTGGTTGGGGGTTTGGTTGTCCCCATCTGTACTCCTCATGTGACTGTCTTCCTTCTCTAAAGCCCCTTCCTTCTGCTCAACCACCACCTTTTGTTGTTGAACTTCATTTTCCTTGCCAATTTGGTCTACTTTATCTTTTCCTTTGTCATTTTGGCCAATTGGAGCACCTTTTGTATTGATTGAACCCCCTGCCACCCATTCTCTAGAAGCCACCGGGCAAACACTAATGGTGTGGCCAAGTGATTTACAGTGGCTGCAAACCATTGGCTTATTAATGTATGTGACTTTAACCTCAACTATAGAACCATCCAGGTCCACCACTTTGAGGGCTGGTGGTAATGGATCCCCTACTTCATACTGCACACACATTTTAGCAAATGGTATGATTTCTAGCTCAGATGTAAGGGCGTCTGCCCCTAGGGGTTTGCCAATGGCACTAGCAACGCGGCCTAGTCCCTCTTGCGTCCAGTAACAATCTGGTAAATTGGCCAGCTTAACCCATAACGGCATCGAGGTAACAGATTCTGAGCGCTCGTTGAAACCCCAATCAGTTAAGACCAGAGGCCTTTTATCAAAGTACCACGTACCTTTGCTTAGAACCGCATTCTTTTCATTGGAAGAGTTGAACCTAAAGACATAGGTAGACTCATTACGCTGAGAGACCATGGTGAGGCCTCTCCTCCAGGCTGAAAAAGCCACCTCCTTAACTCTCTTAAACGGTAAAGTCCCTTTGGTAAATTTACCCACAATGCAACATTTGAATTTTTCCGCACCTTTCTTGAGGACATCCTCGGGGGGGACACAACATCTGATCCTTCAGTTGGAGGCACATAATCAAATTTCACTTCCTTGACAGGGCCCGGGGCTGCTTTTAAAACTGAAGACCAGGACTTTGTTCCTTTTGACCCCATTTCAGTCTTCTCATCCTTCTCCCCATTTTTGGTGCTCTCATTGCTTACTTTATCTGTAAGAGGTTCCTGTTTGCCTGTTTCCTGTTTACTCTTCGAGCTTTCACCCCTTTCCAATCCCCCAGGTGGAGCATTTTTTAGGATTCCTTTAACAGCTCCCACCCCCTTCTCATTGGCAGCCATGCTCTTAGGTATTTCCTTGCTAGAGAAGATGGGAAGACCCATCTCATCCCTACCATCCATGAAACGCACTGGGCTAACTAACCCTGCATTAAATCTCTCCTTATCCTTCAAGATTTCTTTTTCAACTTCACTCACCGAAAAACCCTTCTTGGCAAGAAAGCTATGGATATCCATCATTTGGTTGCGGAGCTTTATAAGATCATCTCTTTCATACTTATTGTTCGCAGCCACACCCTTTGCTACCATGTGAATCGTTTCTCTTTCTACCGCATCTCTAGCAGTCTCATATGAAGCTTCATCCTCATCTGAGGGTGTCTCACAAATCTTCTCAGCTGAGGTACCTCCCTGTAGGGTGGAAGGCACTACTAGAGCTGGGAAGTCCTCCACTTCTCTTCGTGCAAGCATTTCCTGAAACTTATCATCCTCCATATCCTGCATATAGCCAGGTAAACCAGATGCAGAGTCACAATTCGAACCTTGACTCACCATGGAAGAACTGACCGAAAAAGAAAAAATAGGTAAGTAAGAAATATAGTGTTTAGGTTTGGGGAACAAGAGAAGGTGGAAGTAAATGAAGGGAATGTGGAATTAATGATGAGGAAAGTGTGTTAGAGAATAGATCTGAAGATTAGAATATGGCGGCTAGGGTTAGGGGTTTTAGAAAGAAGGAGGAGCTTCTCTCTCTAGGACTCTCATTTTCTGCCAGGACCCAATGCTTCCATCCTCCCAAAGTCTTCTACGTTCAACCATAGTGTTCAGACCATACACAAAGGTAGCAACAAATTTAGCCGAGGTATTCAAGGAATTCACATAGCAAGTAATATGCTGACTAGATGCAAAAATAATGGAGAGATCCCACAGCCTTCGATTCCAGCCAACCCAAATACGGCCACCAGAGTGATATTCATAATTATGAAGCCAAGAAAAACTAGGGGCAATCTCCGAGGAGATACTCTTTGCAATGTCCTCTTGAACTCTCGTCTCTAGCAGACCAACTAAGGAGAGCTTATTATGCGCAATGAAATCTCTAACAAAAGAGCGCTTATTATTAAGGCCCCGGACATTGAAAGAACAAAAATCAATCATAAATCAAAAGATTAAGATTGAGGGGATTGAGTCCCCAAATTCCTCTTAACTCGCTTACGAGCTTTAGGAGATTTCTTTTTCATCTTACGATCCACTTCATCAACAATAACCAGATTTTTGAAATTGCTTGGTAGGGGCGGAGATTCTTGAGAAGGAGAGCACACCACTTGAGGTTTCCTTTTAACATGCACATCTGTCCATCCGCCACCATCAGTATCATCCACCTTATGCTCAGGCGATAACGATGGTTTCCCAGCAAAATCATCCTCGTTCATATTAACATCCCCATCAGTTCCAGCCTTGACTTCATTTTGAGCTCCAGATTCAGTTTTCCCACCATCATTTGCACCCACAACATCCTCAGATGACACATTAGCCTTTTCCTTAGAAGTGTCTCCTTCCTCAGTGCCTTTTGATTTCTTGACCCATACACGTTTTACTACTGGACACGCCGCAGCTACATGACCCAATGAGTGACACCCCGAACACACTAAGGGTTTGTTAAGATAAGAAATTTTTACCTCCACATTGAAACGAGTTTTAGTAACCGGGTCAAAATCAGTCGCAGGAATTACATTCGGAAGAGGATCTCCAATTGTATATTGGACACACATTTTTGCGAACGGTAATATTTCCAATCTTGAAGTGTAAGAATCAGCTCCAATAGGTTTTCCTATCACACTTGCAAGCCTACTCAAGCCCCTTGAGGTCCAGTAAATGTCTGGAATATTTTGCATCTTAAACCACAGCGGCATAGACGTGATTTTATCCTCACCTACATTAGTTCCCCAGGTACTAAGTACCACAGGCCTCCTTTCAAAATACCAGGTTCCCCTAGCTAATACCTCATTTTTCTGCCGCAAAGTATTGAATCTGAAAACAAACGAGTTTTCGTTTTTCTGAAACACACCACATATGCCCCAACGCTTCCAAATCGAGAAAGTCGTATCTTTGACTGCTCTAAATGACATCGTTCCTTTAGTGAAAGTACCAATGAGACAGGTTTTAAGCTTTTCTGCCCCCTCAATCAGTTCCTCATCGGGTGGAGATACCACAGATGCACCCTTCGGCAAAGGGAAGTATTCAAAAGTCACATTCTCAGTAGATGGTGGGGGATCTTTCAAGATTTGGGACCAGGATTTTGGTTGAGCTTCTTGACCCACATGAGTTTTTCCAGGAATCTTATCTTCCTTCTCTTGTGTTTTCCCTTCAGGCTTTTTATCAAACTCCTTATCATCACGATTTGTGTCTCTCCCTTTTTCATCTTTTAGACCCGAAGATCCTTCTCCTGCTATATTTGACTTAGGCATTTGTACAGGCACTTGAGGGGAATTATCACCAGCATGGCCATTCGACCGAAAGATCGGTAAGCCATATTCATCCCGACCAAGAATAAAGCAAGAATGGCCACCCATGTCGCCATTAAACTCCACCTTGCTCTTTAAGATCTCTGTTTCAACCTTAGCCATAGACAAACCTTTTTTCTCCAGGTAATTATTAAGCTCCATCATTTTGTTTCTCAATGCATAAAGTTCATCTCTTTCAGCTTTGTTAGCTGCAAAAGCCGCCGCAGCAATTCTGCTCCTTGTTTGATGCTCAATCGCTTCCATATCACTCACAAAGGGAGTATTATCTTCATCCGAGGAATCATCCTCAGAGACTACAACTGGAATGTTACCCAGTGTACTTGCACGAACCTTGTCTCCCCCATTTAGCAATATAGGGAAATCTTCAACTTCTCTTCGAGATAAAACCTCCTCTAAACCATCATTTGCTTGCGCATCCTGCATAAAATCGGAACACCATCTGAGTCACAAAACGAACCTTGGCTTACCATGATAGAAGGTAATAAAATATGTATAAGTAGAGAAATTTAGTGTTTGGGTTAGGGGATAAGAGAAGAGATGGATTATAGTAGGGATAGAGTGGATTATGATGGAGAAAAGGTGTAAGAAAGTAGATCTAGGTAAAGAAAAAATGGCGGCTGCTAGGGTTTTTAGTGAGAAGGAAGAGCTTCTCTCTCTAAGACTCTCATTAGCTACAAGTGCGAGTAGATTATGCTTTATTTGTGACTTGAAGGAGAACGAAACAAAGAAGATTGCAAGATTTATTCTTGGATTGAACTTTCCTACATATGAAAAGGTTAAATCAAGTCCATATATCTCGTTCGGTGATGTGTGCAATCTAGCTTTGGAATTTGAATTTCATCAAGAAGAGGAGCAAGAGGTGAAACTGAAGTCTTCTTTACAAAGGTTTGATGTTTCGAAAGACAATCAAGAAGATGTCGTTGTCATGGAGAATGATGTTGATTTGGTTGTTGATTCTGCGATGTTACCTTTGGAGTCTACACCAACTTTTGATGCGAAGGAGGAACACGTTTCAATGGAAGTTATAACGGAGAAGCATGGAGAAAGTAAGTCATATTTTTTTTTTTTGCTAATTAAAATTTATACCATAGGAAAATGATTACATCTCAAGGGGCATACCCCGCGATAAGTAACACCTACCTAACGGAACGACAAAGAGAAAACATTAATAATGCTAGATAAACTAGCAGTCAACAACTAATTAAAACCTAGGCAACTAAAACCTAGTCTGCATGCAAACAACCAACTAGATGAAACTAGCTAAAACCATAATAATAGAATCGCCAATTATTTTCCTCCTGGGGTAGCCACCCCTGCTTCCTTGCACCATGCCCTTGTAAAAGGGGAGAGACAGTCTGCATACCAAAACCATCATGCAGTTGGTCCACGCGCGCGGGACCTCCTTTGGAACCAGCTCCGTCATACATCCTTCTCATAATGGAACCAACACCATTATGGGTTCTTCCTTCCTGGAAAACACATCTATAACCAAACAGCAAGATGCAGTAGAATCCACCACAGCCAACAGTTAACATCTCAACCATCATGGGCACACCCTCAACATCAATACTGAAAGCAATCAGATTCAATTGAACAAAATTGTCCGAGAACATAGGCCAGCCTTGTTCCCTTAGCAGTAGCACTTCATCAACATGGCTTCTTTCCCAATATCTTCGAATGGTAAAGAACCCCAAGCAGCAATCCTTAGCCGCCTCAATCATCGTGGACATGTCCTCATCTATTTTTAATTTACCACTGTCTAGAAAGTGGTCCCTTCCCCCAATACCAAAGTGGTACCTCAACAAACCACAAATCAACATACCCCGTTGGGCAAGATAATAACATTCAACCATTATCATCTGCTTCATCAAAGGCATCGATTTTAGCCATTCATGGCCGCTGGGCACAGCCTGCGACTTGCTGTGCTCATATTCAACAATAACCTGCTTCGCACCTAAATCACAATAGAAGAAGTTGTCTCCGTGACACTTAGTCAAGTCCGTTCCACCATAGTGGTGGTAACACAAAACCAGTCCACAAAGGAGAGTCCCCAATCAAATAAGTTGGTCATATTAAAGAACCAACCCTCAACATCTTCAAAAGCCATCTGCTCCTCCGAAGAGATAATAATTATATCCCTCAAACCATTCCTGATGGGCTTCAACTGAACAGCAAACCAAGTTTGCTTAAGACCAAAAACCATTCGCCATAAAGCCGTGTTGGACTCTACAAGCCCAAACTGTGGAACAAACAAGCAACCAGTCATAGCAGTTAACTCCATAACATTATCAAACACTCCAAATAAACTGAAGTCAGCAGCCTCTGAGCTCGCACTCATCATGGAAATCACATAAAAAATCCTAGTGATAGGACACAAGATCTTACCCATTATAAAGACATTCCCACTGATGCTCCTGAATGTCTTTATCCCATCCATACAATAAAAGTTGTTCTCCTCCTCGATAGTACCCACAATCACCCACATGATGTCAGTCGTTAACAAGTTCCTCTGGTAAGCCAAAGGGTATCTGCGAAACCTGCCATCCTTAGCATAAAGAAAAGAGCCTTTAAACTCTAAATCCTGTGCAACTACTTTCACCATGCTATAGTTACCATCAGCAACGAAGACCTTGTTTGGGAGAAGGTCTAAAACATCAATCAATATGCCCACAGACTTCAGAATTATGCATATGCTCAACTGTATATCAATCAACTGAGCAAACCTGCACACAGTACCATAGTGTAGAGGTTTGAAGGACCCCCTCGACCTGTTCCAGCAAGGCTGGCCAACTTTGCTATAACCGCATCTAGCAATGCGCATCCCATGCCTCCGATTATTGCCATAAAGGCATGGCTCGAAATAAAACCCCATCTTAGACATGACAACATCCATATCAATCCTCACGGTTGAACCCAGCCTACACGCCCACTCTAAAGGACCAAGTCCTACCCTCCTATTTATCTCGTTAAGACCAAGCATCATCAGTGTCGCCATCTGCTCATCCGAAAACCCCGCCTGCAAGACTGTACCTAAGACCAACATAGGCTCCCTCAATTTAGGACATCCCAACAACGAGAGTAAACTTCTAATACCACAATTCCTAGGAGACCTTTTGACGAACACTTGGAGTGCGTACCAGCTACCCCTTCCGGGGAGCTTAGCACCTGTGACTCCGCTTCTATTCACACAGACACGGGAGAGCACCCTTCTCAAAGGGGTAGACCTTGAAGCATCAAAGATTCCGTCACAATGAGCCCAATCCCTTCCTTCTAACTCCTGCGAATCGGAGAGACCCAAAACTAACACACAGCGATGGCTAGCTTCAACAACAACAAAGAGGTATCCACCCCTCTCCAAGCGTTTCTTAAGAACCTCATCCCGGAAACATCCGTGAGGTACAATAATCTTACCTTCTGCACATAGTGCAGGCAAAGAGTGAATAATCTCCCCAGAAGCAGAAGAAGATGAGACCAGAACCCCATCCGAACAACATTTCCAAACAAGAAAAACCAACGAACAATCCATTTCTGTTGTTAAACGAGTGAGTTTGGGACTCAAAGATGGATTCCTTTTCAGATCTGAGCGCGTTCTCCACTGAATCCTCAATAATCCCAACGAAAACCTCCGCCAATCACAACACGAAACAAATTTTCTTGACATGAAAAGGTTAATACTCTTCAAAGGAAGAGAATTCCCCACCTGGTTCTCTAAAGAACCCACCAAATAAAGGACCGAAACAAAAGAACCCATGACTATTAGAGATAATATAAATATATATATATATAATAAGAAATTTAGTGTATAGGTGGGAGATTTGAGATGGAAGATGGAATTATGAAGGTCGATTGAAAAGATCTGATGGAAAATTGTGCTAGAATTAAAGGCGGCTAACTAGGGTTTTTAGAGAGAGGTTAGAGAGAAGGCAGAGAAACGACTCTCATTAGGCCCCCCGTCTTTTTTACTATACCTCACTAGAAAGTAAGTCATATCATGAGAAAGTCTTGATTGTTAAAGATGATCAGATGGATACATCTCTTGAACTTGTTTGTAGCGATATTGACGAAGAGAAAAAGGTAGTCAAGGAGACGTTTCAAATGGAAAAAGTTGTGAACAAGGAGAACAACATGATCATGGTGGAATATATTGATTTTCTGGGAGCGGATGACTTATTGAAAGCAACTACTTCATCAAAGTATCTTGTTCTTTTGGGGTTGCTTCCAAAGATCTTGATCATGAGGCTAAAATTTGATCTTTTTGAGTTCTACAAGCAATTATCTCATTGTGTGCTTATTCTTAAATACTTTAGAACTCGAGGACGAGTTTTCTTCAAAGGAGAGGAGAATGATGAGGATCAGGGAATGAATATGTTAATTGGTAAATATTTAATATTATTATTCATGAAAGGATTCGAGTTAGAATTTGTGGGAGAGTTGGGTCAAGAAGCTTACTTGGACAAGAAGGAATAAAGGAGAGACGAATGAAGCTTGGACAAGAAGCTGATTATTATCTATAAGTATTAAGTAGATTTTGGCTTGCAAGTTTTTACCTTTCACTTGAAAGGGTTTTCCTTGTTTTAAGCACTTAGGATTTTATTTTCCTGTTTGGATTCGGTTTTATGTATTTTCTATTTGGATTTGGTTTTAAATTGTGTTTCCTGGATGGATTCAGATATTAGCTAATCTTCAAGCTGGTATTGGATTTCTCTTGGATTCCTATTGGGTTTAGGTTATTGTCTAAGCCTATATATACCCCTCTCATGTAATGTTTTAAGATAGATAATGGATGATATAAACTTTTGTTTTGAGATAAACTATGATTAGTTTTTCTTTCCTCTAAACTTCAATTACTGGATTGTTTTGAAGGTTAGATTCAAATTACTTAGTTTCTGGATTGATCTAAGTTATTTGAGATTCAAAGTTCACGTTTCTGGATTGATCGTGTTCTTTTGAAATATCCTTTTTTTCTTGTTTTCTTTATTTGTGGAGCGATCCACATCAAAGTGGCAACGCAGGACAAGGGTGAGGTCAAAAGTGAGAAGAAATCGTGGACTTCGGTGTTGAAAGCTGCCCTTGGACCTCAAAAGGGAGTTAGATTTGACTATGTGCCCCTCCCGGAAGGCTCTAATATAGTTGAACCCCTAGATGAGGTGCTGCAAAAGGGGGCTGAGAAATTTAAGTGTTGTGCTGTGGGCAAATTCACTAAGGCCACTTTGCCATTTCGAAGAGTCACTACAAAAAACTTCATTTTGGACATTTTGGACTAAGACAAAAATAAAAACCTCATGAGAGTCATTTTTCTCTCTAGCTTTAAACCCTAGCCGCCATTACTTTCAGCCAAATCTTTACCTTTTCCCATCAGATCTACACTCTTATCCCTCACGAATCCATTTTCCTCTTCTAATCTTCCACCTATACACCATACTTCTTATTTATATACTATCCTTTATTTTATTTTTTTGTTTCAGATGGTTTTCGAGCATGTTTTCGAAGAGGAGATTATTTATGTTTTCTTGAAGGAAACTTATAATCTTGTGTTCTTGAAGGATGTGAACGATTCTATGCGGATCTGGTTGGGGAAATTCGTATCACTGGATTTTTCTCTGATTCGTACCTTGCCCACCTTGGTGGAGGTTGTAGCTGATGAGCTCAGCCCTTTGAAATTGATGATGGTGATGTCGTTGGGCATCATCGATCTGGATTTGTTGGAAGGACCATGTGTTGGTTTTGCTTCTCGAAATCAATTCTTCGTCTTCTTTATGGAAGAGGACTTTGGGGTATTTCCTTGGATTGTGGTCGATTACTCCGTTGGGGTTGATATTTGGCCTAGTTGGGCTGCTATCAAATATGCTGAGTTTTTTTTTTTTGCTAATTAAAATTTTATACCATAAAGGAACAGCTTAAAACAATTCTGGGGGCATACCCCGCGAATTCAACATCCAACTACACTAAAACATCATAGTATACTCAATTAAAAATCGAGTCAACAACCAGCTAGTTACTACTATAAATACTACAAAACAAAGGCTTCCATATGATATGAAGCAGCTGAAATCTGCTTCCCTTCTTGCATCTGATTGCCACCCAGTCTTGACTGGTCTCCTTCCAATATTGCCACAAAAGGCAGAAGTCATCAATTAAAACCAAAGACAGTAGAGACTGAGTGTCCCTCAACCATGTCACGGCAATCAAGCGGTCTGACCCTGTTGACCGCAACCACTTTTTGTTGTACCTCATCTTCACAGACCCAAGCATACGCATTTTGCAAGCACTCTGCACATCAACACCATGCATACAGGTATTCAAATCCGTACCACCATTTTCCTGTCCCGAAAGGACCAAAACGTGTTCAGCATATTTTTAGTACCTGCCGAGTTACATCCCAGGTTTTTAGCTCTTGCCCGAGTCACCTTAATGGTACTTGGTCAAACTATCTCCAGGGCAACTTCTTCTCGACTACTCCTTCTAAGGTCAAGGAGCTGGTCTCTTATCTTTTCTTAGCAGCAGCTGTGCATAGCATATGGTTAGAAAGGAACTCTAGAATTCATCAATCAGGTCGTCCAAAGTCGCCTGATGCTCTTACTCTTGAAGTCCAGCGTAAAGTTAGAGAAAAATTGTTCTCTTGTGATCAATTTAGAAAAGTTGCGAGGAATGATAGAACATTAATTTCTGATCTGTATTAGTTGCTTGATTTAGTTGTTCTCTTCATATTGTATTGTTGGATGAGCTTTCATTATATTTGGATGCTTGGCCGGGGTATGCCCCTTAGCCTTTGTTCCTTGTATTTCTGTGAATAAAAATTTTATTTATCAAAAAAAAAAAAACCATTTTGGAAAATCCCCTGAACTACATCAAGGATTCGCCTCCTGTTGACCGAGCCCACTGTGCCATAATCAGTGCAAGACCAAACATCGAAATAACCATTCAGAGACAACCGAGCCCTTCTTTTTAGAACAGGGGAGGGGCCTTTCTTGGTTTGTTTTTTTTTTTGCTAATTAAAATTTTATACCACGAAGGAACAACTTATACAAATCTAGGGGTATACCCCGCGAAGTCAACAAAAGTCATTACAATAACCCACCTGGGCAGGTCTACATAAATGGAAACTAGTAAAACTAGCTTAAACACAAGAACACACCAATGCCAAATACATATTAAGATAGGGTGAGCCTACAAGCTCACATCCTAGGAGGCTTACATAACAAAAGTACACAACATATCCTCTTCGAGCCACATCCTCGACCACCTGAGATGGGCAGTTTGCTCCCCAAGCAGGAGACCCACCCTTGTGCCAATAAATTGATGAAACCAAGCCGTGTGTAGAAGAAGCTTTCAACATTTCCACCTGGCCCACACAGAAGGGCTGCTCCATGCGCGTATCTGAAATACCAGTCTCCATTAGCCCATTCTGTGAGAGGAAAGAGGCCTCCCTTGACACCACATGAGCATCCGCAATAGCAACACTTCGGCCCTGCTGTGTGTTCCCATGATTACAAATAACTCAAACCAGGTCTACAACCATCTTTACCATCTCCAGGATCGCATAGCTGCTAACAAGCAGAGAAAACATTAATCTTATACCATACTGAACAAAAGGAAAAGTGTCCAGCAAACTAAAATCCGCCCAATCCAGGATGGCGTCATCATTTCCCTCTTCCATCAGGAAACCTCCAGCCTTTTTATCCTCATCAGAAGCGGAGCATCTAATGGTTCCATCCAAATACACAAAACCCTCAATTATATTCCACATGTATACTACATTCGAAGAAATGTAGTAAAATATCTCCATAACCATCCTAACCCCCTGGGGCAAAATCAGCAACACCTCCTTCAAACTGCACCTATAGAAACCCAGCTTCATTTCCACCTCCCAAGCAAAGCGATAGAACACTCAAACAAGGTCACTTCTCTGCACCCCAAGGTGCAGCCATTTTTCACAAATATCGAACAGATTGTCAAAATCTCCACAAGAAGAAACAGAACTTTTACAAGTACTCAGCATAATCGACTCGAAAACCTCATTCCAGCTGCACTTGAACCGTCCATTATTGCAAACCTGAAACCTTTTGCTGCTTGAACACAGCATACCAATAATTCTCCATACGAAGTCGCTTCTGTTGTCAATTTCCATAACTGGATATATAACCCATAACCTAACAACATTGACGGTGCCAAACCCATCATAACAATGACAACATTTTCTCCATAAATCATCAATTATTCCCATAATGGACCCCGTTCTGAAACTATAAACAGGACTACATGCAGAAATCCTAATATGAAGAACAGCGCACTTCATAAACATCAAGTAATCAAAGGAGTCATAACATTGCATCCCTAACCTCACAATAACTCCATAGGTGAGTTCCCACACAATAATACCACATTTACACACATGAAATGTAGTCCCAAAGATGAGAGTCGACTTTCTCTCTAGCTTCTCTCTAACCTCTCTCTAAAAACCCTTCCTAGACGCCACTATTATGCAGCCTAATCTTCGCCATTTTCCATCAGATCTACACTATTTCCTCTCGCAAATCCATCTTCTCCTTCTAATCTTCCACCTATACACCATATTTCTTATAGTATATATTATAAATGGCTATTTTGATCTCTCCTGTTTGGGTTTGGACTACAAGTCCGAATTTGAGAAATGGGTCGTGTTTGTATGGGTCTCTGGTTGTGTCAACTAGAGATGCCGTCTATGATGTTGGCTTGTTGCTTGATTTAGCATAGTCTGGATTTGTCTTGGGTCTGACTTTTAGGACCAGTTCCTTAAGATGTGATACTATCTCTATGCTTGTAGAGGATTTGGATGACTCTACAGGGGAATTGATTTGTGCTCCGGTCTATGAAGGCGATGCTATGCTCGGTCCATCTGAGTATGGTCCTGTCGTTGTTGAAGGTGGTTTTTTTAAACTCTCGTTGGTTACGTTAGATGTGTATTTCAGTGAGGCATCTATGGTTGAAGAGGCTGTTTCTTTTTCATCCGATGTCTTCTTTTATGAATCTCTTTCCTCGGTTAGAGATTTGTAAAATTATGTGAAGCTCTCTCATGTGGAAGATGGTTTGGCCGCGCTTCAAACCTCCCAGAGGAATCCTACTTCTTTTGAAGTGGTTATTGTTGTTTTTTCGTATGTTAATTTGGAGGATGATGAAGAGTTCTCTGATAATAATGATGTTGACTCTGTTAAAGAGTATAACGGCTTTGCTACTAGCTCTGGGTCTGTTCATCCCACTCGCAGCGGTAGTGTGGGTCAAATGGCGAGAGAGGAGGTGTGTTTCACCTCATTCTCTACGGAGGTTCAACCCCATTTGTTTGTCAATTTACCTCATTCTCAGTTGCTTGCTACGACTCCTAGCTCAAGGGATGTTGTTGTCTATGATGAACGCGAGGCGTTTGATGTAATACCCAGGCAAAATCTTGGTGTTTTGTTGCCTCTTCGAGATGTTGGGACTGCAATGATAATTGTTAGAGATGATTGGTTGAATCAGCTCTACAAGTATGGATACAAAAGAGACGTGTCTCCATTCTAAGATGTTTGCTGATATGTTTCCTTGGAATATTGCAAAATATGTTAACCAATCTATTAGTTGGGCAGCTGTGAAGAGATCCCTAAAGGGTCTTTTTAATGGGTCTTCTAAATTTGCTGTCATTCTCTATGTGAGAATTGAAAGGCTGGGAGAAGATATGCTAGGTGGGTGTCGTCGGCTGACTACGGAACTGACATCTATGCCTTTCGTTAATTCAGTGGCTTCTTGGGTGTCAAATGATGTTGCTGGAGCAGGATGGCCTGTGTGATGTGGTCGTGATTGTGCATGAGTCTGAGAGGATTAATTTGGATGGGGTATTGGTGACTAAGGCCCTCATAGTATCTAAGGGTTTTCGAGTGTGTGGCCCTGGGCCTATTCATAAGCCTGTTTATCAGGCTCATGTGAATGCATTGCTTAGTGCATTACTGCCTAAGGTCTCTCTGCGTTTCAAGGAGATTTGCTGTACAATGTTATTATGGAATTTTGTTTGGACTGTGAAGCTCACACCGATCAAGGGGGTGAAGTACCAGTGGATTTATTGTGCCATGAGAGCTCGATTGCAGGTTAGT
Organism: Kitagawia praeruptora; assembly: GCA_037693485.1. Taxonomy (NCBI): domain Eukaryota; kingdom Viridiplantae; phylum Streptophyta; class Magnoliopsida; order Apiales; family Apiaceae; genus Kitagawia; species Kitagawia praeruptora. Next base: position 69,467,294 of record CM075350.1, read on the forward strand.
GCTGAGGATGTAGTAAGTTATGTTCAGGGAACTGGCCACGGTGTTCAACACTTGCTAGCTGGTTGCTATATGCTTGCAAATTGGTGTGTTTTATGCACCATTGTTGACTTTGGACCTGTGGATTTCGATGGGTGTATTGATTCCCCTGCTGACTCATTACAACTAGGAATGAATAGGCCTGGTATCAATGCGTGGATTGATTATGTTGGTATGGTTACAAAGCAGATTTGGCTACGTCTGGTGGCCTAGAGGTCGATTGCAGGACCTGAGCAGGTCCAAAGATGGTTAAATTTAGTGATTTCCCTGTCCAGTTGGAGTTCAGTAGCTCTGTACTGAATTTGTTATTTAGCCAGTGTGGTGGTGATCTTGACAGATTAAGCTATGATGTTAAAATTTTGCTGGTTAGTTTTGACAGCAAAGGGTTAATGAGTAGAATGCAGTACGTTCAGATCAATGGTGCTATTGGAATGCATTTGCGTCACTACATGGTTTATCTGCTGCTTCTCATTACTATGGGCTTTGTGAGACATGTGCCTAGTCTCAATTTTAGGTTGTTTAAGGCGCCAGAATAATCTTTAGCTTATTTTCGTTGTTATGTTGACAGTAAGGTGACTTACTGATGTTATGACTTTTGTTATGTTTGATCGCGGGGTATGCCCCTAGATTTGTATTAGTTGTTCCTTTTTGGTATAAAATTTTAATTAGCAAAAAAAAATAAAAATGCAGTCCCACATTTTCGCATATGAGAAATACTAACCTCACTCCTCATTTTGGACCGCTGAAACCCATCGCTGAAGCCTTTTCCAATATTGACGACTTCCTCAACCTGCAATGCAACATTCTGACCAGTGGCTTCAAGTCCCCCAACACCTCTGACAACAATCACCAGTTGCGAGGTGCTCAACTTTCCATTAGAATCAACAATTGATCCAGGATTTGACAAGGAGCATCGAATCCCCATTCCAAAGACAATCTCCCTTTGAAATTTCTTTAATTCCATTCCGAACACTCTCCTATAAACCAAATCAACACCAGCAATGAGTTGATAAGCGTGCCTCCTCGGCTTGGCATCAAAAAAATTCTGAGTTAGACCCATAACATCCATTAAGTCATCAACATACAGGGTTGTTCTCACAACACCCTGTCTTGCTTCTATAACATCTCCAGAGAGAGTGGCACTCTCAATAACATCCTCGTCCCTCAGACTAGGCAAATAACCAAACACCTTGCGACCATAGTGGCCATCTCCATCAAAACCATCAATCTCTACGCACAGCATAGCAGCAGTAACATAATAGCACCTGGTTAAAAGCTTCTTATCGGGTATTCCCAAATAAGACCCAGATCTTGGGAGATATTCAAACAGCCTAAGACCCAAAGAATCTAGCAAGATCCTCCATGACTCGTCAGAGGGTTTGAAATCAACCATCACCATCTCAGAGAGGTGGGACAACATTCGTCTCAAAGGAGAAACTCCTTTCAATGGAGGGTGACTGTAATCGTAAAAGATTATACACCCAGAGGTAGAAAACCTACTACCCGAATCCAAATAAACCTTCCCACAGATGGAAAGCTTATTCAAAGCCCTGCCTCCTAAACCCATTAATAGACCAAGATCCATTAACAAACATTGTTCCCTTCCACCATTGGAAGAAAGGAACGCAACAGGAGTACCCATTAAATAAAATATTTATATAAAATAAGAAATATGGTGTTTTAGGTGGGAGATTTGAAGGTGGAAGATGAATTTAGGAAGGATTAATTGTGGATCTGGTCGAGAAAGGGTGAAGATTGAGGCTAAGTTTTAGTGGCGGCTGGTTTTTTCTAGCTTTCTTGCCAAGAAGGGTTTTTCGGTGAGTGAAGTTGAAAAAGAAATTTTGAAGGATAAGGAGAGATTTAATGCAGGGTTAGTTAGCCTAGTGCGTTTCATTGATGGTAGGGATGAGATGGGTCTTCCCATTTTTTCTAGCAAGGAAATACCTAAGAACATGGCTGCCAACGAGAAGGGGGCGGGAGTGGTTAAAGGAATCCTAAAGAATGCTTCATCTGGGGGTCTGGAAAGGGGTGAAAGCTCGAAGAGTAAACATGAACCTGTTGCAGACAAACTAAGCAATGAGAACACCAAAAATGGGGAGAAGAATGAGAAGACCGAAATGGGGTCAAAAGGAACTAAATCCTAGTCATCAGTTTTAAGAACGGCCCCGGGCCCTTTCAAGGAAGTGAAATTTGATTACGTGCCTCCAACTGAAGGATCAGATGTTGTATCCCCCCCAGAGGATGTCCTCAAGAAAGGTGCGGAAAAATTCAAATGTTGCATTGTGGGTCAATTTACCAAAGGAACTTTACCGTTTAAGAGAATTAAGGAGGTGGCTTTTTCAGCTTGGAGGAGAGGCCTCACCATGGTCTCTCAGCGTAATGAATCTACATATGTTTTTAGGTTCAACTCTTCCAATGAGAAAAATGCAGTTCTAAAAGCAAAGGTACGTGGTACTTTGATAAAAGGCCTTTGGTCCTAACTGATTGGGGTTTCACGGTGCGCTCAGAACCTGTTACCTCAATGCCGTTATGGGTTAAATTGGCCAATCTACCAGATTGTTACTGGACGCAGGAGGGTCTGGGCCGTGTTGCTAGTGCCATTGGCAAGCCCCTAGGGGCAGATGCCCTTACATCTGAGCTAGAAATCCTGCCATTTGCTAAAATGTGTGTGCAGTATGAAGTAGGGGATCCATTACCGCCAACCCTCAAAGTGGTGGACCTGGATGGTTCTATAGTAGAGGTTAAAGTCACATACATTAATAAGCCAATGGTGTGCAACCACTGTAAATCACTTGGTCACACCATTAGTGTTTGCCCGGTGGCTTCTAGGGAATGGGCGGCAGGGGGCTCAATCCATACAAAAGGGGATTCAACTGGCCAAAGTGGCAAAGGAAAGGATAAAGTGGACCAAATTGGTAAGGTCAATGAAGTTCAACAACAAAAAGTGGTGGTCGAGCAAAAAGAAGTGGCTTTAGAGGAGGAGGACAGTCACATGAGGGGAGCAGGCGGGGATGAGCATATCCAAAACCACCAGGTAGATGTTACAGAAGAGGAAGTAGATAAGGGGTGGACGGAGGTTCGCTCAAAGAGGAAGCCAGTGACATCGCCAAGCATATCTCCGGATGCTACCACTCTTCAGCAGTTTCAGAATATTGTGGTTGATGAGGTGGCAATGAAGCATGGCTCTAGAACTCCAAAGCCATACAAGAAAGTAAAAAGAGGAGGTAGGGGGGGTGTACCCCTTCCTCTAGGTCATAAATCTTATATGACTATTTTTTGTTCCTACAACGTTAGAGGCCTTAATAATAAAGTTGGTTTTATCAGGGACTTTATCTCTAAAAACAAATTGTCCCTGGTAGGTCTATTGGAAACTCATGTCCAAACTGACGTTGCTAGGATTATCTCTCGGGCCATAAATCCACGATTTTAGTGGTGTTTTAATTATGATCATCATCCGGGAGGCCGTATATGGCTGGGGTGGAACCCCTCTATATGGAATATTTTGGTTATTGCTTCTTCTTCTCAGCATATCACATGCTCTGTCACCCTTATTGAGAGCAACACAAACTTCGTTATCTCTTTTGTGTACGGTCTTAATGAAGCGATTGACCGTAGACCACTATGGTCTGATTTGGCAGGAATAGCGCATGGTTTGAATGCTACAGCCTGGGCATTATGTGGTGACTTCAACTCTTGCATTAGCATTGATGAAAAGCAAGGAGGAGTTTTAGACTGGACTACTGGAATGGAGGAGTTTAAACAGTATTTGCTTGCCAATGGGCTCACTGATCTTCGGTATTCAGGCCACTTCTTCACGTGGTGGGATAGCAATATTTCTCAGCCAAAGTTCAGAAAGTTGGATCGAGTGTTAGTAAATCCTGATTGGCATTCAGTGTTCCCTTGCTCCACGGTGGAGTTCATCTCTCGGGGTTTATCTGATCATTGCCCTGCTATTACTTCGCTTGGAACTAGTTTCTCCTCTGGGGCGAAGCCTTTCCAATTTTTTAATCACCTCATTGATAACCCAGATTTTTTGGATACAGTGGCGAAAGCATGGTCTTTGGAGGTAGAGGGAAATCCTTGGTTTATTTTAACCTCGAAGCTCAAGAATGTAAAGTTGGCTCTAAAGGACCTAAACAAAAAGGTGGGGGACATTCACCAACTAGTGATCTTATCCCGGGATGCTCTATCTCAGTTTCAGAATGCAATACCTGCTATCCCCACTGCTGCATACTTTGAAGAAGAAAAGGATTTTATTGAGAACTATTCAGCAGCTTTAAGGCTAGAGGAACAGTTTTTAAAACAGAAATCCAGAATTCAGTGGTTAAAACTTGGAGATGGCAACAGTAAGTTTTTCTATAACTCTTGCAGAGGGAATTGGAATACTAACAAGATTACTTCTCTTCGGGACACGGAGGGGGTTTCACACTCTTCGCATGCTGATATGGCTACAGTGGCCACGGATTTTTATAAAAATATTTTGGGAAAAACATCTGAGGTGGCAGATTTTCCTAATGACATCCCTCTTCCCTCTCTCTCTGATTCCCAGTTTAATCATATGGCTGCCCCTTTTTCTGAAAGTGAAGTGCTGAGCACCTTAAAAAGAATGGCTAAGAACAAGAGCCATGGGCCAGATGGGTTCACAGTCGAATTTTACTTGGCTGTTTGGCATTTGGTAGGTAACGATGTGACTAAAGGTATCATGTATTTCTTTACTACCCTACACTTGCCTAGAGTAATAAATGCTGCTTCCATATGTTTAGTTCCTAAACAGGCTAACCCCTCTGAAATGCAACACTTTAGGCCCATCTCTTGTTGTAATGTACTGTATAAATGCATTTCATCTATGTTGGCCAAGAGGCTCAAAGCTGTTCTTCCCTCCATCATTTTTCCAGTGCAGTCTGCTTTTGTAGCTCAGAGATCCATTGGTGACAATATTTTCCTTGCCCAAGCTTTATGCAAGGATTATAATGGCAACTCAGGTCAACCCCGATGTGCTATAAAGCTTGACATTCACAAGGCTTTTGACTCCCTTAACTGGAAATTCCTGTTTAAAATCATGGAAAAAATGCGATTTCCCCACCAGTACATCAAGTGGCTGGAGAAATGTATCACTTCCACAATGTTTTCTGTAAAGTTGAATGGCAGTTTGGAAGGTTTTTTCAAAGGGGAGTCTGGCCTGAGGCAGGGGGATCCCCTATCCCCTTATCTGTTCGTGATTGCCATGGAGGCTCTCTCAGCCTGTCTGGGTAAGATGACCAGAGATCCTAATTTCAAATTCCATTGGAGAACAAAGGAGGTAAAACTGAATCACATTATTTTTGCTGATGATGTGTTCCTATTTAGTCATGGTGATCTTAGGTCAGTCTCAGCTCTGCTAGATGGGATCAAGCTCTTCTCAAGTTGTTCGAACCTAAAGCCAAACATTTCCAAGACTACTTGCTTCTTTACCAATGTTAGACAGGATGTGGTTGATGCTATTCTTACTCACTCAGGGTTCCAAAGAGGTCATATGCCTATCACCTACCTGGGGCTACCTCTCATTACGGGCAAGCTCAACAAGAATGACTGCCAGACTCTGATCAGTAGACTGTGCAGCAAAGTGGAGTTGTGGACAACTAGATTTCTTAATTTTGCAGGCCGTCTCAAACTGATCAAAGCTATACTGGTCAGTATTGTGGGATATTGGAGTATGTTCCTTTTCCTTCCGAAAGGAATTCTTAAGAAAATTAATGCTCTATTATTCAAGTTTCTTTGGGGAGGTTTCTACAAGCCGGATGGGAAATGTCAGTATAAAGTAGGATGGGAGGAGTGCTGTAAACCGAAAGCGGAAGGCGGTCTTGGCAATCGAAACCTTTTTGAATGGAATGAAGCTGCCATTCTATACCAGCTGTGGCGTATCTTACAGCCCACCTCTAACTCTCTTTGGATAGCATGGTTCCATAAAGCCTTGCTGGCAAAGAAGGAATTCTGGACTTCCTCAATGCCATATCGCTCATGTTGGATTGTAAGGAAATTATTCAAGGCTAGGCCGCGAGCTCTTCAGCATTTACACTATAACATAGGAGAGAACTCTGATTTTCTCTTCTGGCATGATCCCTGGGTCCAAAAGAAGCCTCTTCTGGCTATCTCTCCGTCCATTATCTCTACAGCTGAGTCCACGAGTGCAGTCAGTATCAATGTCTACCTTCGAAATGGGATTTGGGACTTGCCATCTTCGAACCATAATGATGTGATTGAAATTAGACGGGTGGTGCAACAAATTCAAATTCATAAGTCTGATTCCATTACGTGGGATGGAATGTTAGCAAAGAATGTCAAATTAACTACAATTTGGTCCTCCATTTGGGAAACTGGAACTCATGTCCAGTGGTTGAACATGGTATGGGGGAAATTCAATATCCCGAAATGCTCATTCATCACTTGGTTAGCCATAAAGAACAGGCTTCTCATGAAGGATAGAATGATTATGTTTGGAATGCAGGTTGACCCAAAATGTGTCTTATGTGGGGTGGATGATGAATCGGTTAGCCACATTTTCACTACTTGCCCATTCTTTGATCTTATTAGCAGGTCTATGCCAATGCGTTTCACGCGGAACTGGTCCAACTGTCAGCTAGGCAATTGCGTTAATACACAGCTGGGGGCAAAGGAGCAATCAATTGCTCAACTGATTTTTAGCACAGCTATCTACCATGTCTGGAAGGAGCGTAACTACCGCATGCACAACTCGGGGCCTGGCCATCCAACCTCAGTGGTCAGCAGTGAGATAAGGCGTATGGTGCGCGAGAAACTGTTCTCATGTAGCTTGTTTATGGTTTGGGTTCGGAAAGACCCGACCATCATCTTACTTATCATATAAAAGAATAGGTTAGGTACATCCGGGATGTTGAGTAGGGTTTACCTTCTTATTCTTTGTATCATGTTGTATTGTAGTTGTAGCTTGGATGTTGTCTCGCAGGGTATGCCCCTAGTTGTGTACTAGTTGTTTCCTTTGGTATAAATTTTTAATTAACAAAAAAAAAAAAAAAAATTTGAGACGGAGTGTACGGAGTTTGGTGCTTCTGGTCTCAAAGATGGGCTGGAGGTGTCGGGGAGGGCCTTCACTCTCACAACTGGGATTGCTTCTAGGACGTGTAGCTCGATTGAAGGTAAGATCTACTACTCCAAGAAGAAAGTTACTTTTAACGATTTGGTTGTTGAAATTAAAGATTTCAATAATGAAATGTCCGATTCATCGGAAGCAACTGACATTTCTCTTAGTGCTAATGTGGATTTGGGAGTCAATTCCTCTTTGGTGGATGAGGGAATTGACTTTCCAATTTTGGGTGAAAATGACTGGCTTAGAGAGAATCTAATGGTTTGCCGAAAGGCTTGCCTTAGGAAGTCTACACTTAATGAGGAGGTTGTCAAACCTGTGAAGAAATCAATGAAGTGGAAGGATAATGTCCAGGTTATTATTGATCAAGAAGTGACTATTGTTAATGATAGTCAGGTCAATAAGAAGTTGGTAATGGATGAGGAGGTGGGTCACAAGCTGAATGAAAAGGACATTGATGAAGCCTTTGAGTATTTAAGGAGTAGCGGTTGTGTTCTGGAAGGGACAGAAAGGATGTTGAGGCGTATGCTTAGGATACTTGGGTGTGAACCAGGGGGTTACACTTATTTTAATTGTTGTTATTGTAGTTATTACTTGACATTGAATGGTGAGGGCGCGATGGAGCAAGGTGTAGAGCTGGATGTTCACAGAGTGTGTGCAATGCGCATTGCAACATGGTTATTTGCTTGTTATGATGTCCTTGAGATGAAGGGATTGGTTGAAGACCCTTTATGGGTGGAGGATGCTTTAGATACCTATGTGAAGAAGTGCAATTCTATAGCTGAGAATGTTGATAACATGGGAAGTTTCCTGCTCGGGAACTTAACTCTTTGCCTTGATTCTGCTAATAGACTCGCTGCTTTTGTAGGGTACTTTGGTACTCATGCAGGGAAACCAAGGAGGAAGCTTTTGCTTAGGATTGTTGATGTTTTGCTTCTTCGAAACATTAGTGTGATGTTGATGACGTACAGTTTCATGCGAAAGGAGGACGCTGGGAGATGGGACCATTCTGTTGTTAGTGATAACTTCAGACAGGAATGCTGGTGTATCATGTTTGGGGGAGGGTCCTTTTTGTTGCAAGTGGATATTCGCATGATGCTTGTTCGCATGAAGATCAAGGCTGGTTTGGATATGATGTTGCTCTTAGTTCATGATCTAGGCATAGATTTTATTTAATGTGTTTAAACTAGTTTTCTAGTTTTATCTTGTTATGTTGACTGCTAGGTTTATCTAGGTTTATTGTTGTTTTTTCCATGTTATTCCGTTAGGCAGGTGTATTATTTATCGCGGGGTATGCCCCCAGAGATGTAATCATTTTCTTATGGTATAAAAAATTAATTAGCAAAAAAAAAAACAAAGAGATCCTCAATAAAAAAATCAGATGAGAGTCGTATTCTCTCTGACCTCTCTCTAAAAACCCTAAATTTCTTCTAGCCGCCATGTTTTTTCAGCACAATCTACACCTTCAATCCATTAGATCTAAATTTCTCCTTCTTAAATCCACCTTCCCCTTTCTTATCTCTCACCCTCAACCCAAAAATTCCTTTAATTTTGTCCGTTTTTTGGTGAGGTCTTGGCAGTTCGGTTCTGTGGATCTGGAGAATGGACCAGTGGTGTTCCATTCTTCTCTGACAAATAGCATCACTCTCGGAGTGGTTTATGCTATGGAGGCCTTGGGAGATGGCTTGATCTGCGAATGGAATGGTTTTGACCTGTTAGCGCCTACTTTGTTTGAAGATGTGAAAGATGCGGACTCGTTTGCTGGGGGTCTCTGGTTGATTACTTTTAGTATTCAATCAAGGTTTCTTATGGTTGTGTCTAATGAACGCCATATGTTTGCTAATATGACTTTGAGATTGATGCTGGAATTCTTTGAGTTTCGATCTAAAGATATGTTGGGTTTCTTGATTTCTGGGTTGAAGGGCTACCCTTGTCTGTTGCGAGATGCTTCACCAAGGTCGCTTATTGAAGAGGAGTTCTTAGTACTTAGTCGCGACATTTTTTCTGTTGAGACTTTGTATGGAGGAATCGTTCATGTTGAGAGTTTGCTTAGCTCTAGTCGATCTTTTAATCGACATATGGAAGGTGATGCTTCTATGGGAAAGTCGGAAGATGAGAAACACGCGTGCGAGGGTCATCTTATTCGATTCATGGGTACTTTTGCTGTTAATCGCCCACAGATGGAAGGGGAAACCCTTATGACATTGAAGATATCTGATAAAAGGTCTCGAAGATGGGATTCATCGGAAAAGAAGATGAATATTATTATCTGCATTAAGGATGCATATGTAGTGTTTGACTTTTTGTCTAAACAGCAAACAGAAGCGTTTTCTCCGAATGGGATGGTAAACTATGGTATCATAATTGAAGAACGAAGCATTGTAAATGATGGCTTAGTGCCTGCTGAAGTGTCTAAAAGAGTGGATACGCAGGACCTCGTTGAGACTTTCGTTGAGACGAGGTTGTGTATGGTATTGCTGGATGTTATAACTTGGGATGTTATCCCAGACTCTGGAGGTTCTGACTCTTTGTTACATGTTGGGGTCATTGACAATGATCAGCTCATGTGGGTAGATATGGGTCATGATACTCGGTTTATTAGAGTTAATGTGAGGCTCACTGCTGCTTCCTGCAAGGAGAAGTATCATTACCCTGGTAATCATGGAATGGAAGATACTTGGGAAGGGATTGTCCCTGTTTATGAGAATTGTTATTCCGAGCTGACTATCACTATAAAGATAGATGAAGTGTTACTCTGTTCTCATGGTTTCATGTCCAATGGACTCAAACTGCTGAAGGTTGGGGCTGGGATCAGCAATACGGGGTTTGTTGCTAGTCAACGTGTCTGTGCAAGCAAGGTGCGTTCTCATGGTGTTGAGGAAGCAGAGGTAATTGTGAAGCTTCGAAGATTTGTACCAATTCTGAAAATTGCATTTTGGCAAAGTTGGACTCTCGTTGAGGGTGATGCGATGTTTAAAGCTGTTAGCATGGCGGGAAGTCTTCCAGTAGCTAAGGGATTCTCTGGCCCTTTAGTTATCTACAAGATTAGATGGATTGACTGCATTCCCATGACTCGTAGTTGGGAGGTCATTGTGGATGATACAAATGGGCCGACAACTGATGTTGTTACAAATGAATCAAAGTGTTTATCCTGATGGAATATACGTTTGGTTGCTGGTTGGAAGATTAGCAGAATTTGTTATGTTGAGATGCGTTTATTCCATCAGCAGGGGCGAAGAATTGCTACGTCAAGCATACATGTGGGTCTTCATTTGGTAAAGAGTTTGTGTATGATGGGTTTATTTGATGTTCTTCTGGGGGGCAGTTTGGTGAAGAAAATGAGGGTGAGTTTTGCCATGGTCGACAGGCTTGGCTGTAGGATGATGCATCGAACATGGACTCTGCTTGGTCTGTACAGGACTAAGGGTGTGTTTATAGCAGCTCTTGGTAGCTCGGTGTTGCGGGTGTGCACTGTTGCGGAACCTTGTGCATGTCTGGTCGCTAGTTGTTGGTTGATAGTTGAACCCTTGGTGGTACAAGCGGGGTTTTTTGTGTATGGAATTGCGGGGCTCGCTGTTGCTTGTGAGGTTGTTGAGGTCACTTTGTTGACTATGTTATCTGCTGTTTGCCAATGTCGAGTAGTTGACATTTGGAATCTTCGAAGGGGAGCTGTGTATTGCTATACTGTTCAGGTGGTGATCTCTCCGGAGGGCATCTTTAATCAGCTGGAGGCTGGTTCTCCTTCCAAGGAAAAGTTAGCCGATGAGGTGCTTTTTTGGAGGCCAACTCTCATGTTGAGAAGGGGGGTGTCGGTTGCTCCGTATCATGTCAGGAAGAGGTTTGCTGTTGGAATGCATTTGCGTCACTACATGGTTTATCTGCTGCTTCTCATTACTATGGGCTTTGTGAGACATGTGCCTAGTCTCAATTTTAGGTTGTTTAAGGCGCCAGAATAATTTTTAGTTTTTCTTGTTGTTATGTTGACAGTAAGGTAACTTACTGATGTTATGACTTCTGTTATGGTTGATCGCGGGGTATGCCCCTAGATTTGTGTAAGTTGTTCCTTTTTGGTATTAAATTTTAATTAGCAAAAAAAAAACAATATAACAATCCATTTATTTTCTTCTCTTTCTTTTACCTCTCCTTCCATCTTTCTGTCTCCCCTGTTCCTATCCTTCTTTACTTCCCTCAAGCTCTTGCTTCATTTCAATACACATACTGCACTCATACACCCCCAAATGCACTGTGCAAGCACACTCAACCACAGGGCACACTGCACCCTTTCCTCCATCCTTCTCTCGTCCTTAACACCAACCCCCAATTCAGCCAATAATTCAGCTATACATCCAAACTCACCCACACCCTGTCTCACACAATACGCGCACAACATATACACACACACTCTCGTCTCTCCTTCCTTCTCTTCACCGTCCAAACCTGCTGCCATACCACACAGCTCACACACTCCTCTTCATCTCTTCTTTAATCTTGCAAGACAGCACACCCCAACACACATAAACACTTATATAAATACACACACGCACATACAATCGCACATAGCAGTAGCTTACACGCACAACACCCATTAATCTTCTTTTCTCCATCTTAAACCTTTCTCAGCCCCCTCTATACACACCAATTCGACCACACACAGCAGTTACCACATCTTCCACTGCACAACCATATCCACTCCTGTCTCCTTCCATTCCCCACAACCTCAACACAAACAACCCGAACTGAACAACAAGAATCCCCATACCTTCGGCCCTCAATTCTGCCATACAGAGACACACCGGACCACACATACACACACACGTCGTATTAACTCACCCATACATTTCAATTTCAACCCCTCACCCCACACACCTGTATATATATACACACACCCGCACCGAGGAAAAGAGTGAGGGAGAGGGAGAGATTCTTGAGGGAGGGAGAGAAATTACAAGAGAGATTACAAGAGAGATAGAGAGAGATAATAGAAAGTTCGAGAGAGAGGAATTAAGAATGAGAGATTGAGTTCGTGAGAGGGAGAGAGTTCTCGAGAGAGTTCGAGAGATTTTGAGACACTCAGAGAGATTAACGGAAAAAAAAAACAGAGCTGCTGGGTTTCAGAAACTAAAATTTAAGGGGAAAAATGGTAATATCAAAATGCTAAAAAAATCCACAAATTCTAATAATTTAAATCAATTCCAAAATCCAAAATTAACTGGAAAATAAATGAAAATTAATTTTAAAATTTCTAAAATAAAGTTTATGAAATTACGAATGTTCCCATATTTTCAAAATATTTTTAGGATCAAAATTGAATTAAATATGAATTTTGCAAGTTTCGATACTTTGAATGCAATATGACTCTTAAAATCATTTTAAAATACTTAAACACTCAAATAATTCGCCCAATAATTTTAAAAACTAAATAATTATACAGATATGATATTGCACAAGATTTCGGGATTTTTAAATACTCCGATGATTTTATAAAAATCTCAGAAGATTAATAATGCACATTTTAAATAAATTTTAATCACCAAAAATACAAATAAAAATACAAGGACTTAGATTTCACATATACATCATCATATAAGCATGTAAAAAAAAGTAATTTAACACATATTCAATCCTAAAAAATTTCACCTCATATAATCCACATTTAACATTAAATAATAATAATTATGTCGTTCTCTAACTTCTCTCTAAAAAACCTAGCCGCCATAAAATTGAATCCTAAATCTTTAATCTTCACCATTTCTTCATCAGATCTTCTCTTTAGCCTGCACAAATCCATATCCTCTTCTAATCTCTCACCTCAAACACCATATTTCTTACTATATAATTATTATTTAATGAAGAGAGTTTCTTTTTCTGAGATCTTGGTGACTGTGATTCCTCCCCGTGTGCGAGGTTCTGCAGATTGCCTTCCTGTGGGTAGTCCGATTAGGAGTCCGAAGAGGGTCTCTTATTCGGAGAACTTGGAGACTGTGATTCCTCCCCGTGTGAGAGGTTCTGCAGATTGCCTTCCGGTGGGTAGTCCGATTAGGAGTCCGAAGAGGGTCTCCTTTTCGGAGACCTTGGTGACTGTATATCCTTTGGAGGATGTCCGAGCAAAGACGGACAGTGAAAGACAAGGGGTTGCTAAAACAAGGGATGGTTCTGATGAATCATTGGTTGCCGATGCTTCGGGAACTGCAAGTTGGGGCTTATCCGAGCTCTTGGGGGATGGGGTTACCCTTCATCATTGTGATGTGAATTCGGTGGCTGAAGCCTCCGTTGTTTTGGAGGGATTTTTCAGATCTGGGTGTGCTCTGGAGAGTAATCACTCGATGAGTACAATTAATATTGGTTCGATGGTTGATTCGAATAAATCTTCGAAGCAAGATGGAGTTAAATCTTTGAAGACGGGTATGGAGGAGGATCCTTGCTTCGATTCTTTGAAGCTTGCCGGAATTGTTTTTTTGGGCATGGATAAATTCAAGATTTTGGTGGTCACGAATGATGCTTTCATAAGTGTATTGAAGGTTAGCACTTCCATGGTTGGAGGTATGAGTAATGCCTATGAAGTGCTTCAGGGCTGAAGGGTCACTCGGTTGAGGGACATTTGCGGACTCGGTTTTATGCGAGTAAGAAAAGGGGTTGAACAGGGGATGGCCTCTACACTCAATTTGGCACACTGTATGCTGAGAAAGATCCTTACAATTGTAGTTGGCCCTCGGGGGCAGAATGTTGTAGGCGCTATGCACACTGGAATTTGGGACTTTGAGCAGCCTAACTCGGTTTTGGGACATAATGAATTTCGAATGATAAAGATTTTTGCACACAAGGTGGTAGTGACTGATGATGTTATAGTTCTGAATACTTTTATTGATAATGCTCTTCGGGGTGTGGTCTCGGTGCTTGTTACTCCGGGGTCTGGGTTTAATTATGGGTTTGCAGAGTTGGTTGTTTTGCAAATTTTAATCTTAGCTGATAAGATGATTGTGGCTATTGCAATTGATTTATGGTTTGTAGAAATATGGTGCCACATTGTTCTCAGGCATTGGCATGTGCGATCTGTAGGCTGTGTTGATGTCAATTACATGTTCTGCATGTTGGGACGATGCGAGTCCGAGCCTATATTGCTGATTTTGTTTCAAGGGGTTATTGTCATGGAAAACATGGGATATGCTCATGTTGGTTTTAAACTTGGTGATGACTTCGCGGGCCCTGATTTGGGGTACAGGAAAAGTCTGGAAGGAAGCTTGCGGAGGGGCCGCTCTTTGCTAGTGGAATTTCAATCAGGATGTGCAGGAACAGGAGCTTGTGGAGGAACCACTTCTAGTGGTATTTTACTCAGAATGTGTGCAACTTAGTTGTTTAGTTGTTTAATTTGGTTAGTTTATCAGTTGATTGCTAGTTTACCTAGCATTATTGTTGTTTTTTTCTCTGTTGTTCCGTTAGGAAGATGGTTTTCTAATCGCGGGGTATGCCCCTAGAGATGTAATCTTTTTCCTATGGTATAAATTTTAATTAGCAAAAAAAAAAAAAGTACGATATTTCTGGGACGTTATATCCTTCCCCCCTTAATAGGATTCTGTCCTCAGAATCGACCGTAAGAAAATATATGACAGTATTCTCAAACATTTCTCTTTCAAATTTCAAATCATTTCTTTCATCTAGAATTCCTTTATATCATTTCATATCTCGCTAGGCTCGTCTTGTGAGCCCGCAGATTCCAACATAAACTTAAACCTTCGGTTTACATGCCTCATTAATCTAGATACTTACCACTCGTATGTGACGATCCTGGTCTACCGAAAATTGGACATGACATATTCGTATAATGGACTATGTCCTGCACACAACGCCTCCATTACTGACCCAATCATCCATAATAATTCCTTCATATACAATACTACAACAAAACCTGCCTTGACTTGCAGTATAAACGAAGAAATCTACCTTGACTTGAAATAATAAGGTAAATAATTAAAATCTTTAAAACAAAATCCACGCGACTAACAATTAATACCACTTCCACGCTCCTACTCATAACCATACTCATCCTTTCTTTGTCCATCCGGTTGCATTGACTCTGGAACGGTTTTCAATCTTTTCACTGACTCCTGAAAGCTTTCTCCACCTTTATCCCTTCGTTTCCTGATTGGTAGGCTTGTCCACTATTGTAGCTATCTTGGTAAAATCTTTGACAACCTTCGATAATCCTTAGCTGGTACTTCAAAGTTTTCGATCTCTACTGGCGCCTTAGGCCTTTCCCGATTCATTACTACTTCGTCGTCACGGCATTCACTTCGATCCTCTCGTCATATCCTGAAAATTATAGTTCTTCCAATCGCAAAGCTCGTACTTAGAAATCGTATATATGCTCTTCTCATGTCCTTGTCATCTGCTCCTTAACCAAAATCAGTCTCTCCGTATTATCGAATCTTGTACGTGTGTTGTCAATCCACTGCGTAATCTAACTTGATATTCAATCTCTGCTTTAACCTCAATTCTCAAACATGATCATCAAATTATGAATCGACAAACATCTCCATCTTTTCTACTTTCAATCACTAGTCACTTTAGGAAACACAAGGATTTATAACAAAAAGAAGCATTAAAATAGATAGGTGTTAACTTGTATGAATATAAGATGAGTTTGTTTGATAGGAATTTTATAAAAGAATTTAACTGAGATCAATATGATCATTGAACTAATTTCAGGTTGCATTTGTCACTTAGGTCAACTGCCATAGCACAAGAAGGGGGCCAGCCTTCTGTACTTTCATGACAAACACAATCAGTGGCGTCCCACCAGACTTCTATCACATAGATAAGATGTCCCTGAATCCCCAATATACATAGGGTTGTTCATCCCAGTCAGAATAAATAAGGTTAAGTATTCAGGGAAAAATAGAAGAATTTCAAGAATTTCAAAAGTTTATGAGTATAATGTTGAATTAAATAACCCCTGGAAAATAGAGGTGTCTCTGAAAGAATAGAAATGTGTGTAATCGAATCCGATATGCAAAGTTCATCATCAATTGAAGTATAATCGATTATCAATAAGATCTGTTACCAACAAAACAAGGAAGAATAGAAATAAAGGTTAAGTCTCTTTAGAAGATTAATAAGATCAACAACTAGTAGTGAACAGCCATGCCCTTACCTCCAACACATGCCAGAAATCACATTTCGTATCTTGTTTACCGTCCTTTCGCACTTTCTATGTCGTTCACGGGTAACTAAAGTAGCAAAGGAAATTCTAGAACATACACGAAGTTCTACACGTAGCATCCTCCATGCTGGTAACTCCGGTCGTCTATTTAACGTAGGCGGCACCGAATCAACTACCTCATCCAAAGTCGTACCTTCGAATGAATCGCATTCCGGCTCGCGCGATATGTCGAAATAGCAAATAACGTCGCATCACTCGTTGTACTAACGTATGGCGAATCTTATCCTAAATCGTTCTATATAACGTCTAACCTAAATTTAAACCTAATCATCCTAATTTGTTTCAGTGACCATAACCTGTTGCTCTGATACCAACCTGTAACGCCCCGACTTCCCAATACTAAAAATATACTTTTTATAATAAAATGGACTTTGATACAGGGGAATTTTAGAAAATTTCGACATGAAGTATTCGTAAATGGGACTATCCACCTGTATTCCAACCCAACCAAATTCCAATTTAATAAATACAATTAAAATTTAATACACCAACGATTCCTCACTGAGGATCGATTCCAGGTTATGGTATGAAACAATAATTTAATTAATACAAATTATTCCCAACTTCTATTAGCGCTCTGAATACAATTTACTAAACCATCTGATCTGTAGCTCAATCCCAGATCTGCTTACCCGCTCTGGTTCCGAAATCTATCATGTATCGAATGCCTCATCGCTCTCATTTGCAGGGATAAATGTAGTAGATCATCCTTAAACCTAACTGCAAAGGGTTAGGTAAAACAAAGCAAGAGTGAGCCAAAGAACGCTCAGCAAGTTAATAATATAGTGAAACAATGATATTACGATAATTCATTAATGAACAATATCAATGAATACATGATCTCAAGAGGTCATTCCATTTCAATCATAGAGTAAAACTTTTCCATTTTCTTCAACTATACTATCTCAGATAAAACTTTGAGAAAAAGAATATCAAGAAATCCCTCAATCATTCTTACTCCACTTTCAACGTACAATGTTACTCGCGAAGGGAATAACTGGGAAACTTCTATCCATCCTAAATCTCATTGTTTTACTGAGTTCCCAATATTGATCAAAATAGAAAACAACTAACTCTAATATCCACAATTTCGAAACTAATTACCATTTACCTTGAAACATATATATCTTATCAAAACATTCCTTTCTTTGAAACCCTTTCATCTTTGAAACATACTTTTCATAAAAACTTTTTAAAAACATTTAAATTGATTGGAGTTTCTTCCCTTAACATCGGACAATACGGGTGATCAGCCACGTAAAGTCCCCATACCGGACACGAAGTCCCTCTTGACCTTGAAATTGGGTTCCCAATTAGGCAACACATTAGCCTTTAATGCTAGACTAGGGGAACCACCCCTAGCCTCTTACGCTTCTCCAATCTATAA
This sequence comes from Kitagawia praeruptora, assembly GCA_037693485.1. Taxonomy (NCBI): domain Eukaryota; kingdom Viridiplantae; phylum Streptophyta; class Magnoliopsida; order Apiales; family Apiaceae; genus Kitagawia; species Kitagawia praeruptora. The sequence goes on from CM075350.1 coordinate 69,485,033, forward strand.
AACCTTTAAAAACTTTAAAACATTTCACTTTTAAGTCCTTTATACTCACTGATAACATATCAGCCCAGTATAAGGAAATTTATAAACATCTTTAATTAATTTAAGCCATTTTCATTTTCCATTATAAAAGACTGAGAGTCAAGGAAGCAATTGATATAAGGAATTATAAACAGCAAAGCAATAAGATTGAACTAAGCAGGGGTATAGTTTAGCAAAACAGGATCATATACCAACAAGGAAACATTAATCAATAAGAAACAGAGCAATTATTCAAGGTCTAGAATTGAACAACAACTTATAAGCAAAATCATGCAATAAAGGAATCTGAAGTTCAACTGAAAGTTTAAATTATTGCACTGACTATAACCACTCATTTCAAATATTATCAGAAATTCCGTTGCAAAGTTTGAACTAACATAAAAGATTTGAATAGTCTAAAACGAAGATTTAAGAAATTCTCAATTACTCAAGGTCTCACTCTTGTCAGCTAAGCACTCATAGGCTTCAGCTGCCAAACCTGCATGACAATAATGAGTTTGAATAATTAAGAAAGACTCGTTTGAGCATGGAAACCACTTATAGCTTTGTTCTTTTTTTTTTTTTTGCTAATTAAATTTTATACCAACAAAGGAACAACTTACACAAATCTAGGGGCATACCCCGCGAAATCTGCATTCAAGACATTAACAACAATAAGACACTACACTAGATAGCTTAAATACTATACTAGTCTGCAAGCATACAAGTAGCTAGTTAAAACTAGCTAAACAAAATAAAGATCTAAAATGAGAGTCGTATTTGCTCTAACTTCTCTCTAACCTCTCTCTAAAAAACCTAGTCGCCACCAAATTCAAACCTTAATCTAAACCATTTCTTCATCAATTCTTCTCTTTAGCCTTCCCAAATTTACCTTCCTCTTCTAATCTTACACCTCAAACACCATATTTCTTTATATATTTATTATATAATTATTAGTTTGATGAAGAAGGTTTCTTTTTCGGAGAACCTAGTGACCGTGATTCCTCCCCGTGTGCGAGGAACTGAAGTTTGCCATCCGGTGGGTAATCCGATTAGGAGCCCGAAGAGGGTCTCCTTTCGGAGAACCTTGTGACTGTGTATCCTTTGGAGGATAGTCCGAAGGGTGTGCTCAGGGAGTGTACTCAGAGTGGCTCCTCTCCTGGAAGGGAGAAGATTAAGCCCTTGTTTCAGGTGGCTGAGAGATTGAAGTTTGAGACGGAGTGTACGGAGTTTGGTGCTTCTGGTCTCAAAAATGGGCTGAAGGTGTCGGGGAGGGCCTTCACTCCCACAACCGGGATTGCTTCTAGGACGTGTAGCTCGTTTGAAGGTAAGATCTACTACTCCAAGAAGAAAGTTACTTTTAACGATTTGGTTGTTGAAATTAAAGATTTCAATATTGAAATGTCCGATTCATCGGAAGCAACTGACATTTCTGTTAGTGCTAATGTGGATTTGGGAGTCAATTCCTCTTTGATGGATGAGGGAATTGACTTTCCAATTTTGGGTGAAAATGACTGGCCTAGAGAGAATCTAGTGGTTTGCCGAAAGGCTTTCCTTAGGAAGTCTACTCTTAATGTGGAGGTTGTCAAACCTGTGAAGAAATCAGTGAAGTGGAAGGATAATGTCCAGGTTATTATTGATCAAGAAGTGACTATCGTTAATGACAGTCAGGTCAATATGAAGTTGATTATGGATGAGGAGGTGGGTCACAAGCTGAATGGAAAGGATGTTGATGAAGCCTTTGAGTATTTAAGGAGTAGCGGTTGTGTTCTGGAAGGGACAAAAAGGATGTTGAGGCGTATGCTTAGGATTCTTTTTTTTTTTGCTAATTAAATTTTATACCAAAGGCAAACAAATTACATCTCTAGGGGCATACCCCGCGATAAGTAAACCATCCACCTAAAGGAACAACAGAAATAAAAACATGCTAGCACAAAGCCAGCAACCAAGCTCAATAACAGATTAAACCAAAAGCATGAAAATAACATAAAGACCTTTATGGCCTCAACAACCTCATCAAACGAGCAGCTCAGAAGTGCCCTACTTTGTCTTAGATTTCCTTGCCCTTGCCGCGACCATGATCACCAAACGCCTCCACGCCAGGGCAGTGGAGGCTTGTATCAGCAATAATCCCATCATCCTCAACATGGTGCACTTTAGCATCCATCTCCCACTCTTCATCGTCCTCATCATCTTCAACCAGCATGCCATAACCTTCAGCAAAGCCAAACAACATACCCAAGTAATGCATGTGACCACGCAGGGAATCCTTTGCACTCTTTTTAAAGCCATCCATATTCAGAATATTCTTTACATTGTCAGCCCCACCCGGGACTTCAACCACCTGAACCAGATCATAGTTGATTGTCAAAGAATCCAAATCACCGCCAGAGCGGCCAATCGCACTTGCCTCCGCGAGCTCTACATTCTACCCCATCTCAGGAATGATACCAGATGAGCTCTTTAAGCTCACCTCAGCATAGATTTCCTTGACTATAGCCGAAGCCATTGAGCCATGATAACCGTTCACCAATACAGTTAGAAAACCCTCAAGCAGGAGAGGGAGGCTTTGACTATCTCCATTAGCTACACGGCCGGAGGCATTTTTCCCCTTATGATCAAGGGAGATAAAGAAAATTTTTAAACTACCCACATCCAGCCCAGGACTAGCAGCTACCAGCTTCCTCTGACCACCCCAATGTGGCTGTTCCAACAGCCCAACATCCTTAAGCTCCTCCCTCATGCCTTGGATAAGAGACTCGTCATCTCCTAGCAGAATAGGTGGAGGAATTTCCTTCTTCCGAATGAAGCCACTTAATTGTTTGATACAGTGCAAAGATTTAGCACGGTCTGCCATCATTCTACTCACAGGCTGGTCCTGCAGTTCATTCATAGTCCTCATAGTTATCATCCCCCAAAAACTGGGGACCTCGTCACCATTCCACATAATACAATCCCTAAGCAGCACAATTACTGCCAAAGCTATGTTCAGTTTCTCCTGAAGTTTCGTCGATTCCGACCAATTTCTAACAGGCATTCCAGAGATCCCTTGCTCCAAATCTTCCGGAACATTATCAGTTGCAACTTTCCTGGTAACAAGAGTCATCCTAGTCTCCTTAAGAGGATTCTCGTCAAAATAGTTGCTACCAACATCTTTATTTCCCAAACTAAATTGGGACTCATCAGATTCCTTCACACTAGTGCCCATCCCTTGAGTGTGACCAAGAACCAAACACATACCAGGCGAGTTCTTCATAACATTCTCCATAGAGATCTCCTTTCTCAACCAGGAGTCTTTCATCAAACCTTGGGTGCTCATTAAAGAGCCCTTACGAGAAACCCCATCTTGAGCCGAGACTGCGTCTACCTTCATCTGGATGCAACCTTTCTTCCTACACGAACCTGGCGTGTCTGTCATACTTTCTCCCATGGAATCCATCTTTTGAAACAAAGAGTCATCCAGCAATCCTTGGGAATCCTGGATTGAACCCCCAGGAGCAACATCATCCAGAACCGGATCTGAGTCCAGATGCCTAGTTTCATCCACCATAGGAAGACCCAACAACTCTCTGAATACAGAGCCAACAACTAAGAATGGGGGCTGAGCCCCATCAACCACTCCAAATTCAAGTGGAGCTCCATCCTGATCCACAGGACTCCTAGGAGAAACCACATCGTGGTTAGAACCGTCCATAATAGAAATAAGAAGAAGAAATTTTGGAGGATGTGAAGGGACAGAGAGGGAAGATGGATTCGTGATGGTGGAGAATAGATCTGATGACAAGTGTTTTAAGGAAAGAGGCGGCTGATAGGGTTTTTAGAGAGAGGTTAGAGAGAAGGCAGAGAGAAATGGAACGACTCTCATTTCTTTTTTTGATTTTAGGGATTGTGGATTCTCCTGCATTTGCTCTGTATCAACATGCACAGTCACCCTTAGGATTCTTGGGTGTGAACCAGGGGGTTACACTTATTTTAATTGTTGTCATTGTAGTTATTACTCGACATTGAATGGTGAGGGCGCGATGGGGCAAGGTGTAGAGCTGGATGTTCACAGAGTGTGTGCAATGCGCATTGCAACATGGTTATTTGCTTGTTATGATGCCCTTGAGATGAAGGGATTGGTTGAAGACCCTTTATGGGTGGAGGATGCTTTAGATACCTATGTGAGGAGTAAGGACTCCTGGTTGGGCGAGGCGTCTCTTCTGTCTCTGCAAATTCAGGATGCAGGTGTTAAAGGGATGGCCTATGATTGGGGGTTGTTTGTACCCCAGGGCATTCAGTTCTTTGCGGTTAGCGATGGGGTTGCCACGATTACTATTTGTGGTGCAATGCGCATTGCAGGGTATGGTAAATGAGGGCTGTCTGGCTCCACCATCGACTAAGGAGAAGTTGGAGGAGGAGAGTAAAGTTGAGGGTAGTGTGACCGTGGTTAATGTAGAGAATGAGGGGTGGACTGAGGTCAAGAACAAGAGGAAACCTGTAGCTTCCCCTAGTGTTTCTGCGGGTACTCCGTCTCCTCAGGGTTTCAAGAATGTTTTGGTGGACGAGGTGGATCGTAATCAGAGCAGTAAGAAAGCAAAATCTAGGGGAATCAAACGTGCGAAGCGGGGGTCTGGCCCCCCCTCTTCGAAGCACTAACTCAGTTTTTTTACTGACTGATTTTTGTTCTTACAACATCCGTGGTCTCAACAATAAAGTTGATTTTATCAAGGATTTTATTTTGTTTAATAAGCTATCCTTGATTAGCATTTTGGAAACTCATGTTCAGCAGGATGTTGCTAAGATTATCTCTAAGGAGATTAACCCGCGTTTCAAGTGGTGCTTCAATTATGATCATCATGCAGGTGGCCGTATATGGCTTGGGTGGAACCCAGATTTTTGGAAAGTTGTGGTTATTGCCACTTCTGCTCAGCACATCACTTGTTTGCTCACTTCGTTGACTGCGAATTTGAGCTTTGTGGCTTCTTTCATTTATGGGTATAATGGGGACATAGATCGGAGAAGCTTATGTTCTGACTTAGCCAATGTCTCTCGGGGTCTCTCTAATAAGCCTTGGGTAATTTCTGGAGATTTTAACACTTGCATTAGATTGTCGGAGAAAAAAGGTGGAAATGAGAGCTGGACTTCTGATATGACTGAATTTAAGGACTTCATTCTTGCTATGGGAATTACTGAACTTCGTAGTGTTGGGAATTTCCTGACTTGGTGGGACTACAATGTGCACCATCCAAAGTTTAGAAAGCTGGATCGTGTTCTGGTCAATGCAAAGTGGCACAATTTGTTCCCTTGTTCGTACTCTGATTTCCGTGCTCGTGGCTTGTCTGACCATTGCCCCGCGCTTACTTTCTTGGGTTTGGATAGGCCTAATGTCCCCAAACCTTTCCAATTTTTTAACCACCTTATTGGGAATCCTGGCTTTCTTTCGGTGGTCCAGAATGCTTGGTCCAATTTGGACACGGGAAATCCTTGGCAGGTGCTCTCTGCTAAACTTAAGAGGACTAAGGTTGGGCTTAAAGGGTTAAACAGATCTGTGGGGAATTTGCAACAGCTGGTCAGAGATACGAGAAGTGCTTTGTTGGCTTTCCAGAACAACATCCCTACCTCCCCATCTCCTGCTTATTTTGCGGAAGAGAGCAATCTCATGGATGCCTATGCTAAAGCTCTTCACTTGGAGGAGTGCTTTTTGAAGCAAAAGTCTAGAGTGCAATGGCTTAAGAATGGTGATATTAATAACAAATATTTTTTCAATGCTTGCAGAGGGAGATGGAATGTTAATAAAATTCTGTCCTTAGACAATCAGAATGGAGAGACAGTCACTGACCACGGAGACATGTCAAAGGTAGCTGTTGACTATTACAAAAACCTGTTGGGAAATAGTGGGGAGGTTTCCCAATTTCCGAATGATATCTCTTTGCCAAGGGTAACTGAGTCCCAGTCGATTTCCCTCACTGCTCCATTTAAAGAGAGTGATATTCTGAACACTTTGAAGCGAATAGGAAAAAACAAGAGCCCAGGGCCTGATGGGTTTACGGTGGAATTCTTCTTAGCTGCATGGCACATTGTGGGGCCTGATGTAACAAGAGGTATCCTCCACTTCTTTGATTCTCTTACTATGCCTAGAATTATTAATGCGGCTTCGATCTGTTTGGTTCCAAAGCAGGATAACCCATCCCAAATGCAGCACTTTCGGCCTATCTCTTGCTGTAATGTTTTGTATAAGTGCATCTCTAAGATGTTAGCAGCTAGGTTGAAGTCTGTGATGCCTTCCTTGATCTCCAAACACCAATCTGCGTTTGTGGTAGGAAGATCAATTGGAGATAACATCTTCTTGGCTCAAGATTTATGCAAGGGTTATAATCGAAATGATGGCCAGGCCCGATGTGCTATAAAACTTGACATTCACAAAGCCTTTGACTCACTCAATTGGAGTGTTGTCTTTGCGGTTATGGAAAGGATGGGCCTTCCACACAAATTTGTTGATTGGGTTAGAGTGTGTATTACCACCACTATGTTCTCAGTCAAGCTCAATGGAAGCTTGGAGGGTTTCTTTAAAGGGGAGTCTGGGTTACGACAAGGAGATCCCCTTTCTCCTTACCTCTTTGTTATGGCCATGGAAGCTCTCACTACTTGTCTCAACAAGTCAATAGTGGGCTCTAATTTTAAGTTTCATTGGAGAACCAAGGAGGTGAACTTACATCATATCATCTTTGCAGATGATGTGTTTCTGTTTTCTCATGGTGATGTTCAATCTATTTCGAGACTCATGGAAGGGATTCACCAATTTTCTGGCCTCTTTAACTTGGTTCCAAACCAGGCCAAATCTGTCTGTTTCTTTGCAAATGTGAGAACTGGTGTTGCTGAGGATATCTTAAGGGTAACAGGCTTTCAAAGAGGCACTCTTCCAGTCACTTACCTGGGCCTTCCTCTCATTACTGGCAAGCTTAACAGCATGGATTGCAACATTCTGGTGACAAAGTTATGCAATCGAGTGGAATCCTGGATGGTGAGATTTCTTAACTTTGCTGGTCGTTTGATGCTAATCAAAGCAATCATGGTTAGTATTGTGGGATACTGGAGCATGTACATTTTCCTTCCCAAGTCAGTCCTTAAGGCGATCAATAGTCTTTTGTTTAAATTTTTATGGGGAGGGTTCTATAAGGAATCAGGTCGATGCCACTACAAGGTGTCCTGGGAGGATTGTTGCAAGCCTAAAAATGAGGGTGGTCTGGGGATCAAAAACATTTTTGAATGGAATCAGGCAGCTGTTTTGCACCAGCTTTGGCGCCTGCTCCAACCCACTTCAGACTCTCTTTGGATAGCCTGGTTTCATAATGTACTGTTACGAAACAAAGCCGTCTGGACTGCTACAATGCCCTATAGGTGTTGTTGGATTGCTCGAAAGATTTTTAATGCTAGACAGCAAGCATTGCAATTTGTGGGGTGTAATATGGGGCGAAACTCTAGATTTCTCCTCTGGTAGGACCCCTGGGCTGATAAGAAACCTCTGGCATCCATCTCGTCCTTTGAAATCTCTAATGCTGAGTCCACTGCCATGGCCCCTATCAGCTTTTACCTCCAAGATGGAGTGTGGAGACTTCCCCAGTCTAACCACATGGATGTCATAGGTGTTCGAAGAAGAGCATCCCAAGTCCAAATTCACCGGACTGACAACATTACTTGGAATGTCATGCAGACTAAATTGGTAAAGTTGGCAACTATATGGAACTCTATTCGGGATATTGGTCAACCCGTAAGCTGGGGAGAAGTGGTGCGGAACTCGTTCAATATTCCGAAATGTACCTTCATTACTTGGCTTGCTGTAAGAAACAGGTTACTTACTAGAGATCGTATGATTTCGTTTGGTATGGAGGTGGATCCCTCTTGTGTGCTGTGTGGAAATGGAGTGGAATCTATAAGCCACCTGTTTACGGCTTGCCCATATTTTAGGCTCTTGAGTAATGTAATCCCTTTCCAGGTGAACATTGATTGGACAAGGTGGCAGTAAGGAGATTTTTTCTTTTCTAATCTTTCTAGAAAGTTGAAGAGAATAGCGGGGGTCTACCTTACAACGTGCATTTATAATGTCTGGAAGGAAAGGAACTTTAGAATGCACAACGCAGGGCCTGGGCACCCAACAACTGTGCTTAGCTTGACCATCAAATCCACAGTGAGGGAGAAAATGTTCAATTGTGCTTCCTTTCAAAAGTGGGTTCGGAAAGATCCGTCCCTTGTTCTGTTTCTCTTTTAGCAGCTGTCAATTTGTTGGCCTGTGGTAATGTTGGTTTTTTGTCGTTTTAGTTGGGTAGTGCATTAGCAGTTTGCTAGCTTCTTCTTTGTAGAACTGTTTTAGTTGTCCTTTGTTGTTCCGGTTGGTCGACAATTTTCGCGGGGTATGCCCCCAGAAGTGTAGTTGTTTGCCGTTGGAATATATTTTAATTAGCAAAAAAAAAAAAAAAAAGATCACCGTATCCCATGCAGCAAGCGGCAACATTCCAACTGTGAATGTCCCAATGCAGTTGCTTAGCATAAGCTCAACCATAATACTGTTGCCAAACCTCCCATCTTTGCACATTATCTAAACATACCCAGCACTACTCACTTGGTATCTGCTGTGGTAAACACTTTGCAAAACAACTCCAGTCACACTGCAAATATCAACAAAACAACACATATTCTGAACCAACAAACCCAAATCAGTCGAGTCTAAAATCATGACGAACATACAATTTCCCATTATTTCAAGCCTCCTATCAGCCCAGAAGCCGAAAACCTCAATTGTAGACAGGTTCCATGGTTTAAACAAGCTGAGCGTACAAGATGTTTCCAACAATACCACCTGGCCTACAAAAAAGGTCAGCTCCATGCGCGTACAAACCATCATACCGCACATCTCCACGTTGATCCCTTGAGACCACGATAACACCCCATTAATTTTTGAACTTTGCGACCAAAACTCATCAGCTGTAAAAGCATGATGAGGCATAACCACTAGCTCAAGCTTAACATCAAGACAACCATTTATGATCATCAACATCTCCACAGAACCCCCCTCAATATAAGTCGAACCCGTAGTCACGGGAGACTTGTCACTATTGGAAACAATAAACTTTTCCAAAACATTGACTTCAACTATGCGCAGCAAATCAATTCTTGCTACCCATACCAGCATCATCAATGTGATATCAACCATTTTCCCTTTACTTGGCACCCAAATTCGCAAGGACAAATCTGAAATATTCACCACCTCCAAACCTATCCAAGAATAGGTTAGAAACCACACCCAAATACTATTTTTAACAGGCCCATAATTAACTTTTACGTTGCTCTTTAAAGAACCAGAAGTTAGCAATGAACAAAGTGCTCGATAGTTTGCACTAAGCAACATTACATGATGGCATTGTAAGAACCTGAGATAATACAATGTCATATCCAGAGAAAACACAACAACCGTACACATAGTAGGCAGCGAAAGAATCACCTCCAATTAGCAAAAAAAAAAAAAAAGAAAGAAAGAATCACCTCCAAGGAACCAGACCTAGAGAGACTCAGAACTCCATCTAAGCGACGTTCAGTAAACTTCAAGCAATTCGCGTGAGCGAGCACATAGATTGAAATGGGAAAGGACCCATTCACTTCCACAATCATCGAAACCAGAACCTTGCAGGCCTCACCAGCATGAAAATCCACACAAACAATGTAAAGAATAACATCAAATGAAGGTTGAAAATGGTTCATGCTGCGCACCAGTGGATTGAAAATGAAGGTTGTTCTAACAGTCAGAGGTATTTATGGACAATTTGCTCTATGTTGGGCCCGACCAAGCGGAATGAGGTGTATAATGAGCAGTGCTTCGATGGTGGGCAGAATGGTGGTGATCTCCTTGGAAAAAGAGTTGTTACTGTTGCAGTGTGGACTACTGAATTGCATTGTGCGCCTCAAAAGAGTTCGGTTTATGGGATTAATTGCTGGCATCTGCTGCAGTTGGTTTGGATGGTGGCCCGTAGTTGGGGGCTGGGTGGATTTGCGCATAATGGGCATAATCAGTAGTAAATTTTAAACTAGTTTAATCTAGTTCTCTTTGTATGTTGATTGGATAGTGTCTTTATGACGCTTTGACATTTGTTTTGTTTGCATGTTGTCTTCGCGGGGTATGCCCCTAGAAGTGTTTCAGTTGTTCCTTTATGGTATAAAATTTTAATTAGCAAAAAAAAAAAAGAATAACATCAAATGCTCTGCAGATATCTGAACTCTCAACACGTCCAGCCGCTTTATACACCCTTACAGAGTCATCAGTTGTAGACCACATAAAAAATAAGACACAACTTGGGAAGAAATGCACTCAGAAATGCATTCTTGAGAATTAATGCACTCAAAAATGCATTCGCACTAGACTGACCCACAAGTCTATCATCCTCTTTACTGACATTAAAATACACCCAAATGCGAACACCTTGAGTATGGTAAGTCAAGGCTGGCCATAGATTCACCACATCAGCACAGACGCTCATGGTTATGCTTTGGGGAAAAACCTCAAACACCTTATGGGCTTTCATAATAGATTCCATATCAGAAGAAATAATGAAATTAATCCCCTCAGGGACAACCACGTTCGCATCAAGCACCTTGACCTTAAACATCGACAACCATGTCTTCATTGCTACCAAGGACCTTGCATACACGGATCTTCTTATACACATAACCCGTGCATCCTTGTCTCTATGGGACAATTCATCAAAAACTTCGAGGACATTGTTTATACCTCCAACAATGGAAGTGTCCATCATCTTTATAAGATCTTTCCCATTAATACGCACACCACAATAATGATTCAGCGCGTAACCAAAGCTTTCCTTCAAGAAAAGCTCTCTCATCGTAGCATCAGATTTTGAAAAAACCATTGGTTCAACCTCTTCGAAAAGCACCCGAAGAGATATATCCAGACAAGAGGATTTTCTCATCCAAATCTTCAAGAAATCATACAAAACCAAATCAGTTTTCTCGTCACTAACATGACCAAATAAAAAAGCCCCTATCCCCAGAAACCCAGGAGAGGCAAAGCCTTGAATAACCATAGAGGAAATAACACTACGCCATAGATGGCTTTCTACAACACTTAGGGGGGGGTGTTACCTTCTCAGGTGTTACCATAGCTATGAAATTTTGGACCTACTACAACACCCTAGTTTTGGTGTTACCATATCCTTAAAGGTATGTTACCATAGATGTGGAAGGTGTTAAACTTAGTAACACCATGAGCTGTGTTACCTTAGAGTATAATTAACATATTTTTGAATTTTATTTATAATTAACGAATTAATATTTATTAAAATTTAAAATTCAATAATTTTAATCAAGTCATTGAATTTATTATTATAAAAATAATATTCTATCAAATAATAGAATCATTCATATTTTTACAATATTAATATATTTTTTAATAATTTTATTTTAAATATCTTAAAATAAAGTAATATTCAAAATTATTAAAAATTGATTAAAATCATTAATAAAATTATTGGAGAAAATAATAGGGTATAATAAATTTAAATTATTATTCAATAATTAAAATGATAATATTTATTGTCATACATTTTGTATAAAAAAATTAATAAATTTTATAATATTAGAAAATGAAAAAAAAGCCACAAATGAAAAATTGAAAAAAAAAATGGGGATTGACTGGGCGACAAAAGAAAATGGGATGGCTGAGGCGGGCAAATCAAAATTGGTCAAAAATGAGAAAGCGGGCAAAACATAATTGGGGAAAAACAATTAGGTCACTTACCCTCTCTTCAATCTCACTCACCTCTCTCTCTCTCACGCTCCCTCTCGAAACCTCTCGGCTGTTCTTCATTTCTCCGATGAATTCATTGTTTTTTCTCCGACGAATTCATTGTTTTTTCTCCGATGAAACACTACTCTATACACTACACATCATCTTATCATCGATTTGTTTCTTAGAAATCTCAGATCGATACAAAATTCAAATGGGTTGGGTATATAAAAAGGATTTTTGATATACAAATCATTATCGTCTTAATCGATTTCGATCTATAAATCAAAATCAACAGTTATATATATATATACACGACATATACACACACGCTCACAGTCTTTTGAATTTTATTTACGATTTATTCTAAACCCTAACATGTTATCGAGAGTTTTATGCAGGATTGATGAAGAATTGATCTAATTGAAGAATTGATCTAATTGAAGAATTGATCTAATTGAAGACATCACGGTGATTTATGGGTAAGGTAAGACCCCAAGAAGACGATGAGGCCTTGGGCTAAGGTATAAACGTTATTGATTTTCATTGGCGTATTCGAACTCTGTGATATCTTGACTCTTTTTTTTTTTGCTAATTAAAATTTATACCATAGGCAAATGATTACATCTCTAGGGGCATACCCCGCGATTAGTATCACATCTACCTAACGGAACAACTAAGAAAGACATCAATAATGCTAGATAAACTAGCAATCCACATAGAGTTCAACAATAAAACAAAAACCTAATGAACATAGAAAATCTTAAAGAACAACATCTCAAAATTAACAACTATGGCATGGGCAACCCGAGCAGCACTGCAGCACTGCAACAAACAGGTTCAACTGGGCCAATCATTGGCTGGTAGGCTCCATTCACAAACATGCTATGACACACCTGGTTGGTCACGTTGTCCAGGTCAACACCACAATTGCTTAACAAATTGCTGCCACAACTTTTGTCATAAACAGAGCACTGAATCGCACAATCAAAGTCCAGAACCTTCACTCTCCTTGCTTCATTCGATGAACTAACATTAAATAACCTGTTCAGCCCTTGAGAGATCACGCCTACTCCACATAAGACCAAATCTTTAGTGAAACAAGACATCCCATGTGCATATGACAGCAGCCCAGCCGACCCTGCATCAACAATATTGACCCAAACAAAAGGGCAAAAAGTTCCCCTTCGACACCTCCATTCATTGCAACCTTTTTCCTTTGAACAACCATGATCAAACCCGCTATTCGCATAGCCTGTCATGACCATCAAGCGACTAAGTTCCTTGCACAAAGGCTTACACGGAATATGCGGCCGCATAATATGAGTTCCATGAACCTTGAAGCTCTGTTCCATTATTGTGTGGTCCGACACCACCAGCAAAGTCATCACCCTTAATGAAGCATTCTTAACAATGGAGTGCAGGACCAGCCACTCCTCAAAAAGTGATTTCATAGAACCCAACGAAATGGGACCGAAGACAATCATAAGACCAAAAGAGGAAATAAAATCCTCAAATACCTTAAGAATCTCATTAGAGATGCACTCTACATCCCCTAAGGAACCGTCAATGATTAGAATACATCCTCTCATAATATAGACAATACCCTCCTGATCAAGAAACTCCAAAGCGCTCAACAACTTACACACATGCCCCCCAACTAGATCACAATCTTCGAAAGTGTAGAAACCCAGAATCTGTGCACCTGGAACTCTCTGTTTGTTCACTGGCCCGGATAGAGAGGCAACAAAATCAATAATCAAACATCCAGCAACCATGCGATGAATAACGCTTCCTGCTTTCAGAGTCCGAGGCGCCATCATGCCCTCAGCACCCATTTGGAAAGAGTCCACCGCTGCAGTAATTTGTTGATTTAAGATATTCAAACCAAAAACCAACAGCGCCTTCTGAGAACAAACATCAAACAGATAGCAGGCCTTCCTTGGAAGCACCCTCCTTTTACGAAAGAGTACCACAATATGAAGGTTCCCTTCCATCTGAGCAAGAGACATGATAACCTTGCCTCCTTCAAATCTCTGACGATCAGAATCGTCATTAGTAGGTACCCCCAGACCTCGAGCATAGCTACCACGAAAGGCTAACTTGCCGAAAACATCTCCGCTCCTGATAGAATCTTGAAAACAGCGTCTATAAACCAACAAATACCGCGTCATTTTCACATCAAGCTCAGTAGAGGCGAAATCTTGTTGAGGCAATAAATCAAACATAAGCTGGCCATCCAGAATTTCCTTTTTTCCAGCCAAAGAAACAAATACCATTGCACTGTCCAAAGGACTCTCATTTAAGTTATAAATCAAAAAAGGGTCACGAGAACCCTTCATCTCCGCTTCGCATCTCAAGATGCAAGAAGAGTAAGCAAACCCATACAACACAATTTGAGGAAACATACCCCCAAACTGCTTCTGTCGTCGAGAGTAAGAGTTCATCGCCTCTTCAACAAAACATACGAACGAAAGCAAAACACGTTCCATCCTCTGTAAATCGAATATCTCCGAACAAATACACAAATCGTCCATAGATAAGTTTCCCCCCGCGAAACAGGAAAAAATCACTTTATCATTTGCTGAGAGTTTCTCATCCCCCACGTGGTAAGAGAGGAGACTCACAGCTTCATCCACAACCTTCAAACAGAACCCAGCAAGAGTTCTTGCTTCCGGTAGATAGATCAACTCATCAACAGGGTTCACACCCTCAACAGAGCACTTCTTGTCATAGAAACAGATACAAAATCCATCTGCATCATCCACCTGTAGGGAGGTAGTGCGATAGGTGAAAGATAAAAAACCCAAACACGGGTTTTCTAGCAGAACCCAGAGATTTGGACCCAAGAAATGGTCCCGCACAACACACATGAGAGTCAATAACACCGAACCCATAAAAGCAAATATATATTATAATGTATATAAGAAATTTTGAGAGGTTATAGGATGAAAGGGGAAGAAGGATTCGTGATGGATTTATGGTTAGCTGATGAAAATTGGTTTAGATCTAGAGTAAAATTTGTGGCGGCTGAAGAAGGGTTTTAGAGAGAAGGGAGAGCGTTTCTCTCTCTAGCGACTCTCATTTGGTATTCCGGTGCGATATTTGTCGAGCCTGCTATTACAGGTGGACAAATATTATGGTATTCTCGTGATGCCTCGAATCTGATTAAATCTCTCTGCGAAATTCATGTGTTCTTAAATATCTCTGTGATTACTTGAAATTTTGTATTATTCCAGTATATTGATGTCAACAAATTAAGTTCAGTAAATTTGTTCGTTTATAATTGGATACATTTTAATTGTATTTTGTTTCTCTTTAATAATTCTCTTACAGGGAAAGGTCAGCTGTTAGTCACAACATTACTTGGATGCATCCTCTCCATGTCAAGTAAGTAGAAATTCAGGGAGCAACAGCCTTTGCAATTTATGGTTTGTTTTCATTTTACGTAGTAATTTAATACAGGATCTTTCATTTTTCTTTGAGAATGAATTACTTGTGTGTTTTTGGCACTCGCACAGACATATTGATGGAATCCACGTGAACAAAGATAGTCGATCCAGTGTAAGTTTGTTGTATACCAAATCTGTATGCATTTTTTTGGGGTGTCAGTATTCTTGTTTATATGCTATTGGAAAACCTATATACTTTAGGAACCACAAACTGGAACACCTGCAAAGAATATGAAGACAGATCCTGATAGCAACTTTAAGAGGCCCCCTGTTGATCGCCAACATGTAATTGCTGATTTTCATTTCAAAGATCTTATCCTCTGGTTTAAAGATGCCTTAAGATAGCTTACCATAATATTTTGTTGCAGGAGAATGTTGATGCTCTTATTGAATGCGTCATGAAAGATGTCGGTTTAGTCAAGGCAAACCTGTTGCTGCCTTTACAATTTACAAATACACTGGAAGTCTTTGGAAGCTGAAAAGACTAGCGTGTTTGATCGTCTCATTCAGATGATTGGTGCAGCAATAGAGGTAATAAGAATGCATCGCCCAAGTCATTACTTGAATCATTGTGATCATTTGATTCAGAGACATATATTTTATATTGTATACTTTTTGCTTTTATTGTTTCATTAACCTATCCTATTAATGCTGTTAATATTAATACTAATACTGTACTTGTACACGCAGGCTCAATGAAGGAATTGATTGTGAAAGATAGTTCTGGGCTTACTCCTGTACAGATTGCTTCCAATAAAGGTCATCGGAATCTCACTTCTTTCCTTGTACGTAGCTTTGTATTTGATGTTCCTACTGTAATTCACTTGGTTTTTTTGTTCAATCTTCACATAGGGTCATGAAACTAATGTTTGGTATAATGGTTGTAGTAATTGTTTTTTTGGCAAACTTCCTATGAGATAGTAAATGATTGTCAATATTATTTCTAGTTCCTTCATATAAATCTAGTTGGGCCCTTCACAGAGTTTTATGAAATAGGATTTGTAAATTATTGTGTTAACAGAATTGGATAAATGTTTCATCTAGTCATCATAGATCTATGGTGCACTTCCCCTGTTTGAGCCTTATTTCATTTTCTCCTTTGGATTTTAGATTCCTGGGAATCTGGGATTCAAGAGAACAATACTTCTGGACAGGAGGCTACTAGTTTATTGATGGGGGTAGCGTTGTGTGAAGTTTTAGAAACTGAGTTGAACTTAGCAATGGAAGGCAATGGAAGAGACATTGGTTAAAGGCAGGCAGATGCAAGATGATTGTTCTGCTGTGGTAAAGAAACTTTGTGCTATTTTTCACTCGACAGCTTCGAGTCCACAAGAAGCAGGCCTTGTTTTTGACACATCTAACTGCAAAAACGCCAAGGGGATTTAGATCTCATCAACCTTGGTGAAATTGTTAATATTTGTGGGGGATAGATTAGTTTTTGTTGGGATGTTTAAGTAAATGTAATCGGTTGTACAATTTGTAATTTTTTCTTCAAATTAATGATATTTACAGTTTGTAGTTTTATTTTAGATTTGACAATTGTGTGTTTTTTTATTTTTTTTGTTGTATCTATGCATTTTTTTTATGAATATTAGAGAAGGAAATGGTAGAAAAATAATTAAATTTGAATCATTAATTTAAAAACAGATAATGTTGGTGGGGTCCACATGTGGGACCCACATAATTGATTAATAATTTTGCAAAATTATAACATCTGAGGTAACATAGATTTGGTGTTGCTATAGAATTGCTTAGTGTGTTACGTTATAGGTCTATGGTAACGAATTTGCCTATGTTAGCTTATGTGTGTCGAGGTGTTACCTTAGACCCCAAAGGTTACATAGAACAAAACTATCCCAGCTAAGGTGTTACCTTAGCCTTTTTTTGGCCTTTGGTAACGTTTTTTAGGGTCTAAGGTAACACAATCGTGGTGTTACCGTAGGCTGTTTATGGCGTAGTGTAATTAAAAAAAAAAGTAGAATAGATATAAGAAATATGGTGTTTAGGTGGAAGAATCGAAGGGGGAGATGAATTCGCGAGGTTTAATAGTATAGATCTGATGGAATATGGTGTAGATTTGGCTGAAATTAAGTGGCGGTTAGGTTTTTTAGAGAGAGGTTAGAGCGACTCTCATTGAAGCTAACTGTCAAGAACAAAGTTACAAGTGGTTTCTATGCTCAAACGAGTCAAAATGAAGCAAAATTAATTTTCTTGTTCAAACGAGTCCAAATGAAGTTTTAGTGAGTTATAGGGGTTAAACGATTCAAGAACAAAGCTACAAGTGGTTTCCATGCTCAAACGAGTCAAGAATGAAGCAAAATTAATTTTCTTGTTCAAACGAGTCCATATGAAGTTTGAGTGAGTTATAGGGGTTAAACGAGTCAAGAACAAAGCTACAAGTGGTTTCCATGCTCAAACGAGTCAAGAATGAAGCAAATCATATTATCTGGTTCGAACTAGTCTAAAATGAAGTTTTTAAACGAGTCAAGAACAAAGTTACAAGTGGTTTCCATGCTCAAACGAGTCAAGAATGAAGCAAATCATATTAACTTGTTCGAACTAGTCTAAAATGAAGTTTTTTTTTTGCTAATTAAAATTTTATAACACCAAGAAAATATTACATAGCATGGGCAAACCCCACGAAAGTAACACCACAAACAATAGGCAGAGAATAGAGGGGTAAACCCCAATCACCTATGCCATAATGGCTACAAGAGCAAGATATACCAACTCTATTCTACTAATGGAGCAATAAAACAAGACTCGGGTTCTTACTAACCCACTTCTTAAACAAGCTACAAGTAAATAGCCTCTCCCGAACCATTCTCCTAATCTCCTTGCAAATGACAAAAGTAGAGTTGCCAGGTCCAGCATTGTGCATACGGTGATTTCGTTCCTTCCAAACATGAAAGATGGCAGTGTAGAAAAACACCCCTCCAATAGTTCTTTCCTTCACCCCCAACTGCATTCTGAAGCAGTTGCCCTGCTGACATTGCGACCAGTCTCTAGCAAACTGAATTGGCATGGACATGCTGAAGAGGTCAAAAAAGGGGCAGTCTGCAAAGATATGATTAACATATTCAACCTCCAACCCGTACAATACACACATGGGATCAACCTGCATTCCGAAACTAAGCATTTTGTCATTTGTTAAAAGCCTATTTTTAATGGCAAGCCATGCCACAAAGGAACACTTTGGGGCCTTAAAAGCCCCCCAAACTATATCCTTCCATTGAACCTGATTAGCAGTCCCACGAATAGAAGACCAAATAGACGATATCCTTACATGCTTAGCCTGCTTACCATCCCAGGTAATAGAGTCAGATTTGTGGATCTGAACCTGCCCCACAGCTCTTCTGATTTAAATGACATCATTGTGATTAGAAGATGGAAGATCCCACGTTCCATCTCTAAGATAGACATTTATACAAACAGAACTCGTAGACTCTGCTGTAGAAACAATAGAAGGAGATATAGAAAAAAGAGGCTTTCTGCTCACCCAAGGATCATGCCAAAAGAGGAAGTTGGAATTCTCACCTACATTATAGTGCAAATACTTCAAGGCAACCTTCCTTGCATTGAAGATTTTCCTGGCAATCCAGCAGCGGCGGTACGGTATTTGAGTAGTCCAAAATCCTTTTTTGTGTAAAAGAACTTTGTGGAACCAAGCAATCCAGAGAGAACCTGAGTTTGGTTGCAAGATGCGCCAAAGCTGGTGGAGAATAGCAGCTTCATTCCATTCAAATAAATTTCTGATCCCAAGTCCTCCTTCTACCTTCGGTTTGCAACATTCCTCCCACCCTACTTTATAGTGACATTTTCCATCAGATTTATAAAACCCTCCCCAAAGAAACTTGAAAAAGAGAGCATTGATCTGCCTGAGGATTCCTTTTGGAAGGAATAAGTACATACTCCAATAACCAACAATACTAATAAGAATTGCTTTGATCAATTGAAGGCGCCCTGCAAAGTTAAGAAATCTAGCAGTCCACAATTCAACACTACTGCAAAGCTTAGAGACCAAGGTTAGACAATCAGTTTTTTTGAGCTTCCCAGTTATAAGAGGCAAACCCAAACAGGTGATAGGGAGGTGACCTCGCTGAAACCCAGTTTTTGCAAGAATATCATCCACAACTTCTTGCCTTACATTGGCAAAGAAACAAGTTATAACGTCAGGAAATGAGAGTCGTATTCTCTCTCACCTCTCTCTAACCTCTCTCTAAAAACCCTAAATTTTTTTTTTTGCTAATTAAAATTTATACCAAAAAGGAACAACTTCTACAAATCTAGGGGCATACCCCGCGAAGTCAACATTTTAAAACTAATTAAACTAGTTTAAATAAACTAGTTTAAAAACAACAATAAAGAACTAAGCCTGGATTACATGATTAATCTGGAGCCTCCAACAATCTAGGATGGAACCCAGTTCGAGCACTGAAAGGTGCAACTGAGTAAACTTTCTTCCAAAGTCTGCTAACAGAAACCCAATTCGATAGCCGTATTTCGTCAACACCATCCATATGACATCCATCAACATGAGAGTTGGCCTCCAAAAAAGCACCACCGGCTAACTTTTTAGAAGGAGAACCAGTCTTTAACATGTTGACAGGGGCACCACCACACTGGCTTACCAAACAAGAGTTGAAGCCCAGAATACTACCACAACTTATGACATCAGAACTGCACATGCTAGACCATCCAACAGAATCATTGTGTATGTTCCTTCCACATGGCAGATTAAAAGAGTTCCCATCAGTTTGAGCACAATTACGCCAGAGACATATATTGTTCGTAACAAGCCGTAACTTGTCAAGCCCATCATATTCGAAACATAGCACACTAAAGCCCAACCTGAAACTAAAGGTAGGTCTACAACCAGCATCGTACTTCAAAAGCATCAGATAATCAATTAAACCATGGCATTGCATCACCAAAACAAAGCTGATGCAAAGCATCCCCCTCTTGTTCAGCCCAACAACCATTACATTCCTTAAGATAACACCATAGTTGAGCTTCTCCCCAATAAGACTAACAGCCTCAATCTTCACTCTGCTTGCGTGAGCAAAGAATCGTGAAAACACAAATGAAACCTCTGCCAAAGACAAAGCTCCTGAAGTAATACCTAGCAAATCAGCCTTTAGTGGTGATAAACCACCAACATCTTGTGACCTTATTTTGACCAGAACGCATAAGAGTTGTTGAATAGAAATGAGGCCAGAATCACCTTTCCACAATGGAAAGAAATCAGTGTATGCTTCCACACACTGATCCTTCTGAGACAAATTGACAAACACCTGGAAGGCAAGAAAATTGACCTCGAAATTCTCTAGGAAACTAAAGCTACCAGAAGCGGTACGCTTGTCCTTAACGTCGCCGACCTGCAAACCGAGTTCGATGCGCACAAAGACCTTAGTATTTCCCAATACATACCTCAAAAACCCATCACAAACTGATAGAAACATCAGATACATAGTAAAACCATATAAAGGGCTGAGCCCAGCTGCTACATCCACCACCCAGGTGGATGAAATTCGAAGAAGGTGGGTGTGTTCCATCAAATCCATGAAACAAAAACCCATCTCAGAAGAGCCACCCAAGACATTAGGCTCAACCAACAAAGCTTCGCAGAAGCCTGAATCATCTTGCAGCAAGAAAGGAAAACCCTTCAACAAGAATGCATTCTCATCTTTAAAAAGAACCACTAACCCATCCCCTGAGCCCAAAAACCCAGGTGGTTCGAGATCCAGAAATCCCATCGAAACCATTTAGAACAGAGTAAAAAATTATATTTATAAGAAATATTGTGTTTTAGGTGAAAGATCAGAAGAGGAAAGATGGATTTGGGAAGGATTTAGTGTGAATTTGGTGGAGAAAAGGTGAAGATTAAGGTTTAGAATTGAAGGCGGCTAGGGCTGGCTGCTAGAGAGAAAAACGACTCTCATTAGTTTTTTCTCGTTTTAAAAACCCTAAATTTCTTCTAGCCACCATGTTTTTTCAGCCCAATCTACACCTTCAATCCATTAGATCTAAATTTCTCCTTCCTAAATCCACCTTCCCCTTCCTTATCTCTCACCCTCAACCCAAAAATTCCTTTAATTTTGTCCGTTTTTTGGTGAGGTCTTGGCAGTTCGGTTCTGTGGATCTGGAGAATGGACCAGTGGTGTTCCATTCTTCTCTGACAAATAGCATCACTCTCGGAGTGGTTTATGCTATGGAGGCCTTGGGAGATGGCTTGATCTGCGAACGGAATGGTTTTGACCTGTTAGCGCCTACTTTGTTTGAAGATGTGAAAGATGCGGACTCGTTTGCTAGGGGTCTCTGGTTGATTACTTTTAGTATTCAATCAAGGTTTCTTATGGTTGTGTCTAATGAACGCCATATGTTTGACTCTTTGGTCCTAGGAGTTGGATTTGTGAGTCTCATTTGTGATGAGATTTCTGATTTGATAATTGGCGTTGCACTTAATAAAGTTTTCTTGAAGAAATCTTTTTGTAGTGTTAGCAATGTTGGGACTGTTGGGTGCCACATTTTGGTAAATGGAGATGTGATTCAAGATGATTTTTCGAAGGATAGCTATGCTTTTATGCCTTCGTTTCTTCTAGATCTGGAGGGTATTATTAATGGAAAGGGTATGGATGGCAGCTATGAACGGTCCACTAGTTCTGGGGTCCTTGTTCTTGGCCATGGTGCCACTCTTGCAAGTCTGAGAGGATGTATCCTTTTGGAGCTTGCGGAGGCTGTTGATGGGTTTCTTGGTCATGTGGAGTGCATATATGAAATGATTCTAAAGGTAATTGAGCGCCACCGATCTAGGGCGGGTACTTTATTATCTATGAATGTGAATGTTGGGTTCTTCTTCTTTTATGAATGTAGGGATGTTCTCGGCCTCCCTGTATTTAAGAAGTTTAAGTTCACATCTGGTATTATGATCGTCTTTGATATTGCTTTGATTTCAATGAACTCGCTTGTTAAGAAGGGGTTTGTCCTTTCTTCTTGTAATGCGACTCTGGGTAGTTCAAGGGGAGATTATTCTCGCCCATCTTATAGTAAAGTTGGAGGTCATGTAGCTGGTGTTATAAACCAGGTGTTTGTTGATTTTCTTTTCCGATTGATGGATCAGAACTTCAAGGTCCTTGGAAAACATATTATGTGGTCTCTTCAGAGCGATGGTTTTAATACGGTGATGTTGCTCGCTGAACTAATTCTCATTGAGGAAGTGCTTCATGTTGTTGTTTCTCTGTGCAAAGGAATTCTTGTGAAGAACAACCGCCTTCTGGTTGTTGAAAATCCTGTGTGGTTTTCAGAAAATGTTGACCAGCGTAACATGCTGGCTATTGTATTTTGTGGCAAATGGATGTTCTTGGGAATGCACTGTATGGTGCTTGGGCCTTCTGTTGTTGTTTTTATTATGATGATATCGGTTATCAGCAGCGACATTTTGCCTGCTCGAACTGCTGTGATCAGGTGGGAATGGGTTGTTATTGAGAATTATGCAGAGAAGCAGAGGATTAATGATGGTGTTCAGGGTTGGTCGTGTACTTTCAAGAGGAAGACGATGGTGCAGGTTGCTGCAGGTGTAATGCACAATGGAGCCTGGGAGCTCACGCTGTTTAACTCTGTTTTAGGACAGGATCTTCACATGATTGCAGGATACAACGTTGTTGTATTGGGAGGGCTGGTCAACTGTTATGCAGACCTGGACTATAACCAGGACTTTTCCAAAATCATGGTTTTTGTTCATGATATTGATGGGGATTTATTTCTCTATGATGATTTTATTGATATTATTGGGCCATGTGTCGTTGACGATGGAAAGTTGGATGGGAAATGGTCTTGGTACAAGGCTATTATAGTTGCTGGCACACAGCTAAAGGTCTTGGTAGAAGTTGCAAGGGTAGGACGAACAGGATTGGTCGCCCAGCTTGTTCACTGTGTGGAGGATATCTTTGATAATGACTCGGAAAGTGATGGGGGCTTCCTGTTGGAGGAGATTATAAATGCAACTTGGCATGTCTTGAATCCGGGAGCTTCGGATATTGAAGATTGTCGCAATCTTTGCAGACGGGGTCTGATTTGGGTGAAGGCTACGGACGCCGTGGGTCAGGATTTTGGAATGCTGATTGTTGCAGTTTATTGTAATGCAAATGCGACAAGCAATTTGATGTTGGAGTTGATTCATGAAGAGGGCAGTCATGGCAATTCTCTACTGCTGCAGGAGTTCATGCAGGTTTGCCTAATGAACTTTTCCAGGTGTTTGATGGAGAGTGACTTCGAGGAGGTCACTAATGGAGTTCGGTATGAATCTGGCGAAGATAGTTTCTGATGTTATTTAGTTCTGTATTGTTGTTTTAAACTAGGTTAAGCTAGTTTAATTAGTTTCGAACTGTTGTTTTATCTGGATGTTGACTTCGCGGGGTATGCCCCTAGATTTGTATAAGTTGTTCCTTTTGGTATAAAATTTTAATTAGCAAAAAAAAAAAAAACAAGTTGACTTTCCAAGGCTGGGCTTGAGACTAGAACATTTGGAAAAAATATCAACCTCATCCATTAGGGCTGAGACAGATCTAAGATCCCCAAGGCTAAATAGAAATACATCATCCGCAAAGATAATATGATTCAAATTTACCTCCTTCGTTCTCCAATGGAACTTATAGTCAGAATCATTAGCCATCTTTTTTTTTTGCTAATTAAAATTTTATACCAAAAGGAACAACTGATACAAATCTAGGGGCATACCCCGCGAAGTCAACATGCAAATAATGCGAATGTCATAGCATCACAAAGACACTATACAGTCAACATAAAAGTAGACCTAGCACATAGAGACAACAACCAAGTAGCAAGCTGGATAGAAGAAAAAAAATGAGAGTCCTAGATAGAGAAGCTCCTTCTTTCTAAAACACAAAACCCTAGCCAGCCGCCAAAATTAAAACTACAGATCTAATCTCTTACACACTTTCCTCATCATAAATTCCATATTCCCCTCATTTACTCCACCTTCTCTTGTTCCCCAAACCTAAACACCATATTTCTTATACCTATTTTACTATTTTTCGGTCAGTTCTCCCATGGTGAGTCAAGATTCGAATTGTGACTCTGAATCTAGCTTACCTGGCTATATGCAGGATATGGAGGATGATAAGTTTCAGGAAATGCTTGCACGAAGAGAAGTTGAGGATTTTCCAGCTCTAGTAGTGCCTAATGCTCTAGAGGGAGGTGTCTCAGTTGAGAAGATAAGTGAGATATCCTCTGGTGAGGATGAAGCTTCTTATGAGACCGCTAGAGATGCGATAGAGAGAGAAACGATTCACATGGTAGCAAAGGGTGTGGCTGCGAACAACAAATATGAAAGAGAGGACCTTATAAAGCTCCGCAACCAAATAATGGATATTCATAGCTTTCTTGCCAAGAAGGGTTTTTCGGTGAGTGAAGTTGAAAAAGAAATTTTGAAAGATAAGGAGAGGTTTAATGCAGGGTTAGTTAGCCCAGTGCGTTTCATTGATGGTAGAGATGAGATGGGCCTTCCCATTTTTTCAAACAAGGAAATACCTAAGAACATGGCTGCCAACGATAAGGGGGCGGGAGTGGTTAAAGGAATCCTAAAGAATGTTAATTCTGGGGGTTTGGAAAGGGGCGAAAGCTCGAAGAGTATGCAGGAACCTGTTGCAAACAAAGTAAACAATGACACCGCCAAAAGTGGGGGGAAGAATGAGAAGACCGAAATGGGGACCAAAGGAACAAAATCCTGGTCATCAGTGCTAAGAACGGCCCATGGACCTTTCAAAGAAGTGAAATTTGACTATGTCCCTCCAATTGCAGGTTCAGATGTTGTATCTCCCCTAGAGGATGTTCTTAAGAAAGGTACGGAAAAATTCAAATGTTGCATTGTGGGTCAATTCACCAAAGGAACTTTACCATTTAAGAGAGTAAAGGAGGTGGCTTTTTCAGCTTGGAGGAGGGGCCTCACCATGGTCTCTCAGCGAAATGAATCTACATACGTTTTTAGGTTCAACTCTACCAATGAGAAAAATGCAGTTTTAAGCAAAGGTACGTGGTATTTCGATAAAAGGCCTCTGGTCCTAACCGATTGGGGTTTAACTGTGTGCTCAGAACCAATTAACTCAATGCCATTGTGGGTTAAATTGGCCAACCTACCAGATTGCTACTGGACACATGAGGGTCTTGGTCGTGTTGCTAGTGTCATTGGCAAGCCCTTGGGGGCTGATGCCCTCACCTCTGAGCTAGAAATCTTGCCATTTGCTAAAATGTATGTGTAGTATAAAGTAGGGGATCCCCTACCGCCTATCCTAAAAGTGGTGGATCTGGATGGCTCTATAGTGGAGGTTAAAGTCACTTATATTAATAAGCCAATGGTGTGCACCCATTGTAAATCTCTTGGTCATATCCTAAATGTTTGCCCAGTGGCTTCTAGAGAATGGATTGCAGGGGGCTCTAAACCTACAAAAGTTGATCTAAATGAGCATCCCAAGAATGGAAAAGGTAAGGATAAAGTGGAGCAACATGGCCAAGAAAATGAAGTGAAAGCACAAAAGGTGATGGTTGAACAAAAGGAAGTTGTTCTAGGAGAGGAGGTGAGTCAATTGGTGAGTAAAATGGCCAAAATGGCGCAGCCAAATTTTGCTGCAAATGAGGGTGGGAATAACCAAAGCCCCACAGTAGATACTATAGTAGAGGAAGTAGATCAGGGGTGGACTGAGGTCCAATCGAAGAGGAAACCAGTGGCATCCCCAAGCATTTCTCCAGATGCTTCTACATCCCAGCAGTTTCAAAACATTGTGGTTGATGAGATAGATAAGAAGCATGGCTCTCGAACTCCAAAGCTATATAAGAAAGTTAAAAGAGGGGGAAGGGGGGACGAACCCCCTCCTCAAGGTCATAATGTCTCTTATGACTATTTTTTGCTCCTACAACGTTAGAGGCCTCAATAATAAAGTTGGTTTTATCAGGGACTTTATTTCAAATAACAAATTGTCCCTGATAGGTCTTTTGGAAACTCATGTCCAAACTGACGTTGCTAGGATTATCTCCCGGACTCTTAATCCACGGTTTCAGTGGTGTTTTAATTATGATCATCATCCGGGAGGCCGTATTTGGCTGGGGTGGAACCCCTCTATTTGGAATGTTTTGGTTATTGCTTCTTCTAGTCAGCATATCACATGCTCTGTCACTCTTATTGAGAACAACACAAACTTTGTTATCTCGTTTGTGTATGGGTTTAATGAAGCGATTGATCGAAGGCCATTATGGAATGATTTGGCAGGGCTAGCAAATGGTTTGAATGATGCGGCCTGGGCCTTATGTAGTGACTTCAACTCTTGCATTAGCATTGATGAAAAGCAGGGAGGAGTTCTAGACTGGACTGCTGGAATGGATGAGTTCAAGCAGTTTTTGCTTGTAAATGGTCTCACCGATCTTCGGTTTTCGGGGCATTTCTTTACTTGGTGGGACAGCAATACTACGCAGCCAAAGTTCAGAAAGTTGGATCGTGTGTTAGTTAACTCCAATTGGCATTCTTTGCTCCCTTGCTCCTCTGTGGAATTCATTTCTCGGGGTTTGTCTGATCATTGCCCTGCAATCACTTCGCTTGGAACTTGTTTCTCCTCCGGGGTGAAGCCCTTCCAATTTTTTAATCACCTCATTGAGAATCCTGACTTCTTGGAAACTGTGGTGGAAGATTGGTCTGTGGAGGTAGAGGGAAACCCTTGGTTTATTTTGACCTCAAAGCTAAAAAATGTAAAGTTGGCTCTTAAGGGCCTAAACAAAAAGGTGGGGGATATCCATCAGTTAGTGATTTTATCTCGGGATGCTCTATCTCAGTTTCAGAGTGATATGCCTGCAAACCCCACTGCTGCATATTTTGAAGAAGAAAAGGAGTTTATCGAGAACTATTCAGCAGCCTTAAGATTAGAGGAGCAGTTCTTAAAGCAGAAATCCAGGATACAGTGGTTAAAGCTTGGTGATGGCAATAGTAAGTTTTTCTATAACTCCTGCAGAGGGAACTGGAATACTAATAAGATTATTTCTCTTCGTGACTCGGAGGGAGTTTCCCACTCTTCGCATGCTGATATGGCCAAGGTGGCGACGGACTTCTATAAAGACATTTTGGGGAAAAAGTCTGAGGTAGCTGAATTTCCAAATGACATTCCTCTTCCCTCTCTCTCAGATTCCCAGATCGATCATGTGGCTGCCCCTTTCTCTGAGCACCCTTAAAAAAATGGCAAAGAACAAAAGTCCAGGACCGGATGGGTTCACTGTTGAATTCTACTTGTCTGTTTGGCATGTAGTGAGAAATGATGTGACAAAAGGTATTATGTATTTCTTTAATACTCTGCACCTGCCTAGAGTGATAAATGCTGCTTCTATCTGCCTAGTTCCTAAGCAGGCTAACCCATCAGAAATGCAACACTTTAGGCCCATCTCTTGCTGCAATGTCCTGTATAAATGTATTTCCTCTATGCTGGCCAAGAGACTCAAAGTTGTCCTTCCATCTATCATATCTCCGGTGCAGTCTCCGTTTGTAGCCAAGAGATCCATTGGTGACAACATCTTTCTAGCTCAAGCTTTATGTAAAGACTATAATGGCAACTCAGGAAAACCCCGCTGTGCTATAAAGTTGGACATCCATAAGGCCTTTGATTCCCTAAACTGGAAGTTCCTGTTAATGATACTGGAAAGAATGAGATTTCCCCACCAGTTCATCATGTGGCTGGAGAAATGCATCACCTCCACAATGTTTTCTGTAAAGCTAAATGACAGTCTTGAAGGTTTTTTCAAAGGTGAGTCTGGCCTGATGCAGGGTGACCCCTTGTCCCCCTATCTGTTTGTGATAGCCATGGAGGCTCTCTCAGCTTGTCTGAGTAAGGTGGCCAGGGATCCTAACTTTAAATTCCATTGGAGAACAAAGGAGGTAAACCTGAACCATATTATTTTTGCTGATGATGTGTTCCTGTTTAGTCATGGTGATCTTAGCTCAGTTTCAGCACTATTGGATGGGATAAATCTTTTTTCAAACTGTTCTAACCTCAAGCCTAATCTTGCAAAGACTACTTGTTTCTTTGCCAATGTTAGACAGGAAGTTGTTGATGATATTCTTGCTTATTCGGGGTTCCAAAGAGGTCATATGCCTATCACCTACTTGGATCTACCTCTTATTACGGGTAAGCTAAGCAAAAATGATTGCCAGACTCTGATCACCAGACTGTGTAGCAAAGTAGAGTTGTGGACAGCTAGATTTCTAAATTTTGCAGGCCACCTCCAACTGATCAAAGCTATTTTGGTCAGTATTGTGGGTTATTGGAGTATGTACTTTTTTTTTTTGCTAATTAAAATTTTATACCCAAAAGGGAACAGCAAAAAACACTTCTAGGGGCATACCCCGCGAAATCAACAGAACCACATTACAAATGCCTAAATCGACATTTGATAGTCAACAAACAACTTAACAACTTTACAACATAGCAAGTCCGAAAACTACATATATATAGCAGATGAGAGTCGTATTCTCTCTGCCTTCTCTCTAAAAAAAACCTCTCTCTAAATAGTCTCTAGTATCTTAGCAATTTCTCCATCAGATCTAAAGATCCACTTCCTAAATCCATCTTCTTCTTCTAATCTCCCACTTAAACACAATATTTCTTTATTCTCCATGGGTCGGTGAGTATGAGTCGTAAGAGGGTTACATTCATGGATGATACCATGATGGCACCCACTGATACGGATCTAGTGAGGATGACCCAGAAGGGGTTGGAACCAGTTAGGAGCCCGAAAAGGGTTTCTTTTGCGAGCGATTTGGTATCGGAGATACCATCTGTTGATACTCGATCTAAGAAGGTTGAAGGATTGAGTATGAAGAATGAGGGGGAAAAATGAGAAGTGAAGGTCTCTTTTGATGACAACCTAGTCACGATCATTCCAAGGAGTTCTGAATACGGGGTGGCTGCTCGCACCCGTAGCCGGGTCAAACATCATATAATTGATGGTAAGGTTTTCTCCCTAACGAAACCTGTTAAATCAAATACTGTGGATGTGGATTGTTATGCTACTCCATTTGTCGATTTGTTGGAGCCCTCTATGGAGGAGGAATTGCCTATTCATTCGGAAAGTCAAAGGGAAGATCTAGTAACTGATGAGAGTTTGTATGAGGCCTAGATAGGTGGTGATGCTGGGGTTGGGAATGAATTGGGAAAGGATTATGCTTCCACAAAAGGGGATTCCTCTGTTCCGGTTAAGGACCTGGGTAGAGAGAGTGGAAAGACTATGAATTCTGGGGCAAATGCTGGGTCCTCTGTCGGGGATACTGATATGGTCAGGATGAAAGACAAGGGCAAGGCGGTCTGTAATGACGTGATAGAAGAAGAAGCAACCCCATGTAGGGATGGTTCAGTAAAGCGATGGCAAGAGCGCCTAGCTATTGCTATAAATGTAATCATTATCATGAGAGACAACATTGTCCAGAGTGGACATGAGGTGCCTACGATTTGGGGGACCGTTGACATGAGTGATTTAGATTTTATAAATAGCTTGCAAAGGAGACCAGATATAAAGCTTTTGAGAGACTTGGGTATAGCTCTGAATTGCATTAAGCAACTTGGGACCTATATTCGAAAGAATGGAATCTCGCTCCTGGTTCTTGGGGAGGATGACCAGATTATTCAAGACATGGAAGAGGAGGTGGAGATAGCGGGGCTATTAGACCACACCCTATTAAACTCCGAATTGAAGAGGAAGGCGCTGGTGGCAGCGAGGCGTAACCTAGAAAATGTGAAGATGTTCATTAGCTCGATATGTAAGGAAATCCCTTTGGTTAAAGGGTCACATGATAGGGAATTCAGTGCCTCTGCTCGTGGTCTAAGAGGTTTTCAGGAAGTGGAGCTACATGACTTAATTTGCCGATCCATTCAATTGAGGGATTACCTGATTGATTTGGGGATTGATCTAATGACTGAGCCAAAGCAGAGCCCTCTTGCTAAAGGTAAGGATGCAAAGCCAGCCAAGGATCCTTCCAAGGATATATGGGAGGGGGGAGCAGCACAAAGGAGCCAATTCAGGGTAACATGCAGTATTTGGGGTGTCTGTTTAGTCTTGTCGGAGATGTGACTGTGCATGTTGATACAGAGCAAATGCAGGAGAATCCCAAGCAGGACTCGAACCAAAAAGAGTTTCCAGGCGAGAAAGGCATGGATGAGGACAAGGAGGTCACAGCTCGACAGACTAAGATAAGGATTAAGAGTTGCCGTCTTCGTACGGGAGATCAGCCAAGACCTCGCAGGACCATGTATGGCGGAGATCAAGGGGACCAGAGTCTGATGGACAAAAAGGAGGCTGAAGAAATGGCGCCTGACTAGGGGTGACCACTCCTGATTTTTGTTTGTAGGGTTGTGTTATTTGCAAATGGTTTGCTTATTTTGTTGATTGTAAACAGCTTAAGTCTGTTTTAACTCTGTTTACTGGTTGATGATTTGCGGGGTATGCCCCCAAATGGTGTATGTTGTTCCTCTTTTGGTATAAAATTTTTAATTAGCAAAAAAAAAACTACATATATATCATAAAACAAAAGGAAACCTCCTGGTTCGCATCCAAGAATCCTATGCAAAAGCCACCTGTGCTGGACAGTTTGGTTTCCGAGCAGGAAACCTCCCTCGATTACAACACACTCAGCACAGTTACATATGCCCAGACCACATTTGTTAAGACCAGAGCTGTTGGTCAAATCAACCCCCTTCCTTAGGGCTGTAAACCCCGAGTCAATAGCATGGGCAAAGCTGGACACACATTCTAACTTGATTCCCCCTCCGTAAAACAGAATCATATCCCTTCGATGACATAGTGTCATAGCCTCCTGATCACTTGTATCCACCATAATCAAAGCAGACCAAAAGAAAGTCTCATCCAACATATAGGGATCCTTTTTGAAAAATAGATCACCTTCCGACCTTACCTGCAAATCACACCACTTCGACTCCATCATTTTTATGCCACCAAACATAGCACGAAACGCAGAGACTGGTTCCCGCTGAAATATAGTGGCAAATCCCCTGAATTCTATGCTAATTTCATCAACCCAAACCTCATCAGTACGCTGAGGAATATCCTCAAGAACCTTGCAAAGGTTTGCATTCTTTACTAAAAAAACATCAGTTTGCATACTACTGCAAAAGCATAACGAGACTCCTCGTAAACCTAGCTGCAAAATCGCTGTCCCAACTGCATTATAATCCTGGTGTATCAGAGCAGTTACTCCTGCAAAAACCAAGGAGCCAACAAACCCAAAATCAGTTTCGTCCTTCTTGAAAGCAAAGAATAAATCTCTTTCAATGACATCCCCCACATTCGCTTTGCTTGCATACAACAGAAGTCGTAGACTTCTCAATAGCACAGCTCTACCCAATGAATCCATTCCCGGATAGAGATAACACTCAGCATAGCTGCTAAATCCTCGGTGAGGCAACATATCAAACACAGTGGGGTATTCAGCAATAGCCCAAAGAAAATCCCCCAAGCTCAGCTTTGGGTTAGAACATGTGTCAAACACCTTGTGAGCACAGCCATCCTGATTCTCACAATCAAAGGGAGGGATTCGAATGCAGTACCCATCTTCAATGGGCTTGCAACCAGCATCCCTCTTCCTCAGCCCAACCTAGGACTCAACAGTATCACTATCCGTTTTTACTCGAACATCCTCCAAAGGATACTCAGTCACCAGGTTCTCCGAAAAGGAGACCCTCTTCGGGCTCTTAATCGGACTACCCACAAGAAGGCGAGCTTCAGATCTGCGCGTCTCCCACAAAGTGTCTATCATCGGAGCTATTGAAGATCCCTTTGCATGACCAACAACATCCATAATCAGTTGGCCATCACCCAAACTTCTAGTACTGGATCCTCTCAGTCCAGACTCAACATCACACCCGGTCTTCATCTTATAAGATAACCGCTCCTCACTAAAATAAGGTCTGTCATTTGGAATCACCGTAACCAGTATTTCCACAAAGGAAACCTTTTTTGGACTCACCATCGAACTCCAAACCTCCTGAGACTTTGACACACCTCCTACCCGGTCTTTAACCAGCCCAGTGGTACAACCGCGAGGACGATCCATCGACCTCCTTTCCCCCGATGTGATTTCCTCCACGACCTCCGCGAAAGAAACCCTCTTACTGCTCATGATTAAGAACGAAAATAGAATATTTAATAAGAAATATGGTGTATTAGGTGAAAGATTTGAAGAGGAGAGGTGAATTTAGGAAGGCTAATTGTGAAGATCTGATGAAAAATGGTGTAGATTAAGGATGAAGTTTAGAGGCGGCTAGGTTAGAGAGAGTTAGAGAGAGGTATGAGCTTATCCGACTCTCATCACAAGTGGTTTCCCGGCTTCAAGAGAAACGCATATCCAAGTTAACGCATATCCAAGTTACATAAGGATGGATATTTGGATAAGTTTGATTTTGAATCATACGAAAAATGCGAATCTATTGGAGTATGTACTTATTTCTTCCTAAAGGAATTCTTAAGAAGATTAATGCTCTATTCCTCAAGTTCCTTTGGGGAGGGTTCTACAAACCAGATGGGAAATGTCAGTACAAAGTAGGGTGGGAGGAATGTTGTAAACCGAAAGCGGAAGGGGGTCTTGGGATTCGAAATTTATTTGAATGGAATGATGCTGCCATTCTCTATCAGCTGTGGCGTATCCTTCACCCCACCTCTAGTTCTCTTTGGATAGCATGGTTTCATAAAGTCCTGCTGTGGAAGAAGGAATTCTGGACTGCCTCAATGCCGTATCGCTGTTGTTGGATTGCCAGGAAAATATTCAATGCTAGGAAGCTGGCCTTGCAGCACTTGCACTATAATATAGGAGAGAACTCTAGCTTTCTCTTCTGGCATGATCCCTGGGTTCATAGGAAGCCTCTTCTGGCCATCTCCCCCTCCATTATCTCAACCGCCGAGTCCACAAGCTCAGTAAGCATCAATGTCTACCATAGAAATGGGACATGTGATCTCCCATCTTCGAACTATAACGATGTCATTGAAATTAGACGAGCTGTTCAGTAAGTCCAGATTCATAAATCTTTTTTTTTTTTTGCTAATTAAATTTTTATACCACAAAGGAACAGCTAATACATATCTAGGGGCATACCCCGCGACATCAACAATACATCAAACAAAAGTCGAGACAACAGTAAGTCACCTTACTGTCAACAAAAGCAACCTAACCACCATTACAAAGTCAACTAAATACTAGATATTTTAAAACAAAAAGGTCTACCGCATTCAGACCATCATCATAGAATACCATAGGCAGAAGTAACGACATGAAAATGCAAACTCCTGTAATAGCAGTCCTGAGCCTAATATTCCACACCTGGCATAGCATGAACCAAACTCCATCCACAATGCATAGTAGGCCATGAATGCAAAGGTCCATTGGCAATCCCCTGCATTACAAAACCTGCACTTCTAGAGCCACTAATCATTTTGGTTGGCATTCCAAAATCCGAACGTATAACTAGAGACAGAACCCATCGATTACACAATGGAGCTGCCACGTCCCAATTATCGGTTCTCATAAGTGAACCTTCCGCCAAAAAGTCTTCAACAAATAGACTAACACCAAGCAGTCTACAGTCTACACAATAGCTTCCTTGAAGCCCCTGTTTCAACCATCTCGGTAAAACCCAGATCACCCACACGAGAAATAAAGCAGACTGAACAACAATCCGCCTTCTAACATTATTACTATCAATAATTACCCGAGGAAACAGACCCTCGAAGAACCGACGCTGGTACAAGGGATCAACATAATTCCTCCAAATACTAACTTCCATTAGCATTGGACTTCGCTTCCTTCCCGGAGGAACAATAAGGATACTACCAACAAGTGGCATAGATCCAGTAGCAACAGCTAGAGCTCTTTGACAAATCCATCTATCAATTTCCTGGGCAGAATTAGACCCACCCGATGCAAAAGCAGTCACACCATCCTGGGCAGTAATACCGTAGTTTTGATAAAACACCGGTGCAGCATTCCTTCGTGTGAGAAAACAACCTAATACAACCATCAAGGTGTACACAGGAATGTCAGCCCGGACATCCCTCGAGAAGTCTTGCAAACTCACCTTACCATCCAGTAAGAATCTGCAACCACTAGTCTGCACGACTTTTGAAACCATGGACGTAATCCCTTTTGAAACCATCTCTCTACCTAAATGCATATCTATGGTTACAAAGCCTCAAAGTTCTTGAAAATCAGAAAACCCCGCTATTAGAAGCCAGACCACAAACACTTGATGTTCTATGGTCATTTCCTCAAAATTCTTGACAGCATCTAAGACACTCCTCATAACAAAATCAGGCCTATAGGACAAAGTCCTATTATCAAATCATAATAAGTAGAGGTACAGACAGTAATTGTACTAAGACACCAATCAGAACCCACAGGAAATATCACCTTTCCGTGAAGAAGCACGCAGTACCTAGACCAAGCGTTGAGGTCTGCAACATAATACTGAGAATCTCCATCCCCCCCACTGGTGGTAATGCATACAATCCCGACGAAGACAACCTGGATACCAATATCCTTATAGTCAGAAATACAGAGCCACTCCGGAACCCCAACATAAGACATTTGTTTGTCTGTAGTATTCTCGTAACTACAGACCAACAAAGACCTCGTTAATCTCACAACACCAATCTCAGCGGAAATGAAATCTTGCTGAAATAAAACATCAAACATAAGCTGACATCTATGAGACAATTGATCAAACACCTTGAGGCCTTCGCCTACAGTCCCCTGAAAACCCTTAAATTTGTCTCTGGGCATACCCACATAGTGGCCAGTAATACAACTATGAAAGATCCTCCTAGAGGAGGGCAACATTCTTTACAAAATAGTCCTTCCATTCGAACTAGCAACCAACACCTGGCATACACCAAGTAAGTCATTCCTTGAGCTGAGACAAGGACCAAACAGCTTGAGAATATATCCATCCTCAAAGAAATTGGGTGAGGAGTGACTCTCCCCGGAGCACAGACCCCCATTCCGAATGTGCCCACCACCAGATCTACAAGCAACATTCGCATCTTCAGACAATAGATGCTCATGACTATTACCCATGTCCATAGAATGCTCCGAAAGCCCAAAAGCAGCCATCATTTGAACATTCTTCATCCCATCGAATCCCATCGGACTCGAGACAACCATCAATCTCCACGACCTTTCACCAAGAAGAAAGGCGTAAACAGCTTTCCCCTCCATTGCAATAGAGGGCTTAGGGCCTAGAGAGTAGCTCCTTAACAGATCCATGAAATTTCCGGATAAAAACTCCGAAACCCCTATTAAAATACTTACCCTTCCAACAATGGAAGAAGTATCCATTCAATAAATTATTAAAATATAGTAAGAAATATGGTGTTTAAGGTGAGAAATTAGAAGAGGAAAGTGAATTTAGGTAGGCTGATGTGAAGATCTGGTGGAGAAATGGTGAAGATTGAGATTTGGAATTTGTGGCGGCTAGGTTATTAGGAGAGAGGTTAGAGAGAACGGAAGACTCTCATTAGATTGCTAACCAGATTCATAAATCTGATTCCATTACTTGGGATGGAATGTCGGCAAAGAATGTTAAATTATCTTCTATTTGGTCATCCATTCGGGGTACTGGAAATCAAGTCCAGAGGTTGGATATGGTTTGGGGGAAATTCAATATCCCGAAATGCTCGTTTGTAACTTGGTTGGCCATAAAGAATAGGCTCCTCACGAAGGATAGAATGCTCTTGTTTGGAATGCAGATAGACCCAAAGTGTGTCCTATGTGGGGTGGACGATGAGACGGTCAGTCACATTTTCTCTGACTGCCCGTTTTTCGATTTGATTAGCAGGTCCATGCCAATGCGCTTCACTAGGAATTGGTCCAACTGTCAACTAGGTAAATGTGTTAGTAGGCAGTTGGGGGCAAAGGAGAAAACAATTGCTGAACTATTTTTCAGCACAACTATCTATCATGTCTGGAAGGAACGTAACCACCGCATGCACAGCTCTAGCCCTGGCAATCCAACCTCTATTGTTAGTAGTGAGATCGGGCGCATGGTGCGCGAGAAATTGTTCTCTTGCAGCATGTTCAAGATTTGGGTTCGGAAAGACCCAACCATCATCTCATTTATCATGTAAGAGAATAGGTCTGGTACATCCGTTGTAGTTGAGTAGGGTTTACCTTCTTATTCTTATTTTTTTGCTAATTAAAATTTTATACCAAAAGGAACAACAAGAAATAATTCTAGGGGCATACCCCGCGAAATCAACAAAACAACCATACAAAACCATCAAGCAAATTAGATAAACTAATTTTCAACTACAAGCAACATAGGAGAAACTAGAACGACTAGTTTAAAACATCTAAAGAGATCTAAGCCTGCATCATAAAATAGGACCAACACACTGGCCTTTGAATAGCATACTAGTGCACAGCTTGAATTCTTCCATCGGATCTTGACCTTTAAGCCCCACTCCATCTTTTCCAATGCTAGCAACTGGCCCCATAATAGCCCAAGCAAATGGCCATTCCCTTCTCAAATACACAGGTACTGACTGAACAGGACCCTTAGATTTATCATGAACTGTATCGACGAGCTTAAGAGGGTAGCCCAACACAAAAACCCATCCTTTCACAATCTGTGGGTTAGGAGGGAAGGCACCTCCATTTCCTATCATCACAACAATGAGCAACAGCCTCCATAAATTCCACCAGGATGAACCTTTAGACCCATACGCCTCAACATTAGTGGAAAAACCACACCGATTGACCAGCTGCAAGAAACAAACAATGCACCAAGGCATGTCACCATAGGGTCAATAGTCATACTCTTAATCTTCTCCATCAGATAAATCATAACAACATAATCCTGAGCACGCCTACTCATAGCAGGGTGAACCATAAGACCCAAGTTGACACAACTGTCCAACAACCATACATTTATCCAGCAAATGTCATTTATGATGCTCAGCAATGAACCAGCAGCCAGCGAAATAATACTATCGAGTAAGCAAAGGACTAGATACTCCCTGAAATAAAACTCACCAAGAAAACCAGGCAGAGGATAATCACCGTCCAAACCTGCTTGGTCATACATAAACCACTTCCCACTTTGGGATAGCAGGGAGAGGCATTTGAGAAACCAATCATCAATGCCAATCAACTTGAATCCAGGACTCGAAAGTCCAAACGCAGGAGACATGGAGCCCCTCGTAGCAATAGTTGAGGAAGTTTGCTCATAGAATTCAAACAAACCATTCTGAGACAAGTTAACAAACACATAAAGGGAGTAAACCCACTCTACTTCATCAGATGTCAAAGAAGCAACGAACTTGTGCTCCTCAGTCAGACGTTCAACCACATATAACCCCTCTTTCAAAGACATCTTAGGCCACATCTTGACAGCAGCTATACCACACATCATGGCCCGCATTATGCCAAACCCCATACAAGCATTTTCTCCATGAAACCCGAGCATTGTCTTCATAACAACCAAAGTTGTTGACAGGACCAACCCACCGTTAATAGAGCAATCAATATACTCATTGACTGAGTCAACATCAGTATTATTCGAAGAATTTCCATCCAGTGGATAACTCATCTTTCTTCTCCCGGAAGAAAAATACGCATAGAGCGAACTGAACGCCATACCACTTTCTCTCTCACAATCGGGGTTACGGAGTGAAACCCCTTCCGTATAGCCCAACTCAGAGAAACCCAAACCCACTCTTCTAGAAAGAGCAGCTAAAAGAGAACGACCATGGCACATAACAGCAACCCTATCCAACAGGAGAGGGAAACGAAATCTTGAGGAAGCACGGCTTCCAGAGTGGTTCTCAAATAAGCCAAGAAACTTCACAACTGCAGGGATAAGTTCCCACCACCGTCTTCCAAGATGATCGAACACACCTAATAGGACCACTCCCCTCGTTAAAGAAGAGGAGACAACAGAGAAATCTTCAATTTCAAACATAAAGATTGGGCAAGAAACCCCAATAACACCATCGGAAGTGAAAGAAGGAACCTCTGGATAGACAAAATAGAAACCCATATTAAATATAAGTAAGAAATATGGCGGATAGGTGGAAGAATAGAGAGGGAATATGGATTAGTGAAGGCTAATTGGTTATAATTGATGAAAAAAGGTTCAGATTTGGCTGATTTAGGTGGCGGCTAGGCTAGGGTTTTAGAGAGAGGTTAGAGAGAAAATGACTCTCATTACTAGTTCTCTTTTTTCCAAGTACCTTTTTTTTTTTTTTTGCTAATTAAAATTTTATACCCGAGGGAACAGCTGATACAATTCTAGGGGCATACCCCGCGAAAGCAACAAACAACACTACAAAACAATTCAGCAAAGCAAATTAGATATACTAATTTGCAACAACAAGCAACAGAATGCTTCTACATTAGAAACTAGGAAACTAGCTTATAAGGTCTATGCCTGGTACATAAAAATTGTCCTTGACCTCCATGCGAACTCCAGAAGAGACTCGCACTGCATCCTTGCATACCTTGTGCGCATAAGTTCTACAAACTTCGCATTTTCATTTTCGTGCATCCTTTCTAGATAATAAGCATTAGGAAAATGCTTATATGCTACCACAGAGAATTTAAACAGGTTTAGGCAACCACAAAACATGGTGACCCACTTAGCATGACAAACCCAACCCTGAGTTGACACCATATGAGCATCCGCAGTAGCAACACTTCGGCCCGGCTTTGTGTTCTCATGGGTACAAATAACCCAAACCAGGTCGGAAAGAGATTAACTTAGTAGGAAAATGAGAGTCTAGAGAGAGATTCTCCTCCTTCTCTCTAGAAACCCTTAATTAGCCGCCTCTAATTCTCGGACATATTTTCATCAGATCTATACAATCAACCTTCGTTAATCCATTTCCATCTCTAATCCCTCACCTAAACACCAAATTTCTTATCAGTTTTTTTAGGCCTGTTATGAGTTCGAAGAGGGTTTCCTTTTCGGAGAACCTTGTGACGGAGATTCCTCTCCGTGCGTGTTCACAAAGTGCCCTTGCAGGGTTGGACTCAGTTCCGAACCCGAAAAGGGTTTCGTTTGCGGTTGATTTGGTATCGGTGATACCTTCTGTTGACACTCGATCCAAGAATTTGGAAGGGTCAAGCATAAAGATTGATGGCAAGAAGGAAGGCGCGCGGGTCTCCTTTGCTGAGCGCCTTGTTACGATGATTCCAGAGAATCCTTGCACTCGTACCCGGGTCAAGCATCTTTTAACTGATGGTAAGGTTCTCTCTCAAAAGAAATCTTTCAGTCTACATGAAGTAGGAGTTGATCCATTGATTGAGTTATCGGATTTTGAGAATCCGAGATCTGTTATTGCTATGGATGATGTGGAGGAGGTTAAGACCCAAATTGTTGGTTCCCCAAACCCCTCTTTGAATGTCGAGGGTTCCCCACACCCTAACCCGAATGCTACTGGGTTAATTGGAGGATTGCAAATCTCAAATGATGAAAGGATGGCAGATTCTGTGAATTTGGGGGACGTCTTGGGTCCTGTCTCGGGAAATTTAAGCTACACGAATGATGTGGATTCGGAGGATGATGAAGTCATTTCAGGGTTGGTGGCAGACCTTGTAAGAAGAATTGTGGTTGAGGGAATTTTATTAAGCCAATGTGGTGGTGATCTTCTTGCAGTCGCTAGTAATTGTGCAAATTCTCGAATGGTTGGAGGTTGTTCAGTTTGCATTCGAACAGAATTCTGGTTGATGAGTAGAATGCGGTGCTTCGAGAAGTATGGTGCAATGGCAAAGGAAAGGGTTTCTGACTCTTTTGAGTACAGATATGAGGTCCCCGCTGCTTGTGTTTCGAATGGGTACAATTTCATTGTCTCGAATGGGTTTGACAGGGAATGTGCTGGTTCCGTGCCAATGTTGATGATTGATGGTCTGCCTATTGCTTGGCTCGATGTGAGAATGGTCTGTAGATTTATTTCTCAAGCAAAGGAGATTGTTGTGACCTCTTGTCTAATTGGTGTTACTGATGGGAATCAGCATAGATTAAATGCAGGGTATAATGTCATTATTGTGACAGGGCTGGATAGGGCGCTAGCGTGGTCCAGCTTGCGGGTTGGAAGTATTGTAATTTGTTGTAATGGCTGGTGCTCTGTTGTGACTTACATTGTGCACATTACAGGCCTGGATTCTGGATTCAGGATAGGCTCGGATGCTGGTAATGATGGTATGCATTCATGCAGATGCATAGTTTATGACATGGATGGAGATTTTAGGATGCAGCCTTGGCAGGGGACCCTGGGGTGTGAACCAGGGCCTTTCATAAATTCTCAGGATGTTTAGTTTATTTTAAGATTTCTCGTTTAATGTTGACTGTCTAATGACATTGTAATGTTTTGACTTTGTTTGTCGGCTGTTGATTTCGCGGGGTATGCCCCTAGATTTGTATCAGTTGTTCCTTTGGTATAAAATTTTAATTAGCAAAAAAAAAAAAAACCCAAACCAGGTCGACAACAATCCTTACCAACTCCAGGATCTCATAGCTGCTAACAAGCAGACAAAACATTGATCTTATATCACCCTGAGCAAAAGGAGACTTTAAAGTATCCATCAAACTAAAATCCGCCCAAACCAGGTCGGTGACACCACCTCCCTCTTCCAACAGGTTTAGAACAAAACCTCCAGCCTTTGTAGCCTCTGCAGAAACGTAGCATTTAGTGGTTTCATCAAAACCGACATACCCCTCAATTGTTATCCACATGCATACTACACTCCAAGAAATATAGTCAGTTATCTTCAAAGCAATCCTAACCCCCTGGGACAGAATCAACAAAATCATTACACACCCATCATCCAATACAAGCCATATAACAAGGCCTCGCATTTCATTTATCAACTTCAATTTCTTCACTTGCACCATGTCACAGGGAGTACCTGTCACATGAAAGAAACATGACCCAATGCAAAAAATCTCATATTTCGCAGTGTCAATCTTTTTGTTCCTTAGAACATCCATGCTCACGAGTAGACCAAAGCCCGCTAACATTAAAACCATGGTGGAGACAACATCATAGTACTCCGACAACATGTCAACGTCAAGCCAAACATTCAGATGAGACCAAATAATTTGCATCCCAAGATTCATGAAGTTCCATTCCATTTGCAACATTAAGTTGTGTCGAAACAGCAAATCGACAATACCACCATCCTTACTAGGAGGAAATATCTCCACATGTTGTACAATAACATCGAATCTCTGAGCTAGAATTAGACCAATGACTGAGGTCTTAAAACCCTCAAAAACATGGTGAGACATCTCCTTTCTGAGAGAGATAACAGATTTCCAAATCGCCTCATGAACACCCATAAGGATATATACTGTCGCCTCATCACGAGGGGCCCTTTGAATACATCTCTAGTGCTGAAACAACACTTCTCACCTTTTATAAAATTCACATCGAATTCAGAGGTCATACCCTGAACATAGACTTTCGTCCATTGCTTAACAATTCTTGTAGGCATTTCATCAGACATTAGATCAACAATAGCTAAGCTATGTTCTCCAATAAGACATTGGTCATACTCATCGAAAACGACAAGTTCGTTCATTACTTGACTAAATGGGTGGGCATCGCATAGCAACAAAAGAGAACTCTTGGACAGCCACCCCTCAATGGTCCGAGTTGCATAAAACAACCCCAACAAATCCAAAATAAATTGGAGCATACCGTGAAATTGAACCTGCAACTCAACAAACAAATTTAACAACAGGTCCATGGATTTTCTTGACTGACCCTTAAAAGAATTCCTAGCAATAGAACCCATCACCGAACAAGAAACAATGAAAGTTCCTTCAAGTAATCCAGCAAACACCTTGTCAACGCGAACCATCTGAAAATATTGCGGACATTTTCCAATAGCAACCCACAACATTTGAGTCTCAA
Organism: Kitagawia praeruptora; assembly: GCA_037693485.1. Taxonomy (NCBI): domain Eukaryota; kingdom Viridiplantae; phylum Streptophyta; class Magnoliopsida; order Apiales; family Apiaceae; genus Kitagawia; species Kitagawia praeruptora. Next base: position 69,527,243 of record CM075350.1, read on the forward strand.
AAAACTCAAGACACCAGCAATTCTCCTTTACAGAAGCTCTAACAGACCCTTCCTTCCATTCATCACGAGTATGAACCGGGAGAACCCATCTTAGATATCCAGTGAAGACTGGAAACACATCATTTTCTGAAATGCTCACCCAAACATGGGGAGTAGTCAAGGCAATACGCTGTGGAAACCTAACACACAAAGATAACATTTCAAGGAAAGGGCCAAGGCCATCCCCTGCATTCATCACCCGAAAGGGCAAAACTCGAGTTTCAGAAGATGGTTTCATGAAATTGAACCCCATCTCAGAACCACAAATACTACAAAACCAATTATACATAAGTAAGAAATATGGAGGAAGGGTGGAGGGAAGAAGAAGAGATGAATTCGTGAAGGTTAATGTATAGATCTGGTGAAAAGGGTGAAGAAAATTGAGGCGGCTAATTAGGGTTTTTAGAGAAAGGTTAGAGAGAAGGCAGAGAAAACGACTCTCATTTTAGTATTATTCGAATTTGCTTGGACTGGTTGGATTCCAAGTACCTTCTTATTCTTTGTATCATGTTATGTTGTATGCTGTAATGGTTGGATGTTGACTCGCGGGGTATGCCCCTAGATTTGTATCAGTTGTTCCTTTTGGTATAAAATTTTAATTAGCAAAAAAAAAAAGTAGCAAGCTGGATTACAACTATTAGAAGACTCTATATGCGCAATTCTGAAAGAAAGGCATCCACCATTATAATGCATCATTTCATAATGCACTGGCCACAAAATCCACCAGTGTGATAACTGTCCCAAAAGAAGATCCCATCCGAAATTATCACCAGAATGCAATCGACAATTAAAAGAAGAGCCCTGGCGCAGGCCTCCCATCCTTTCCAAATTTATCAAAGAAAAAACAATTTCAGATAGCATCATATTGACAACCAAGTGGCATTCACCACTGCTCGTCTCCAGGCAATTTATCCAGATGGTACATAAATCGAACCGTATTCTTCAAGCTTCCAGAAATGGTAGCCTCAACATCCTTGCATAGGTCATTAACCGACCCCTGACTTTGGAAAGTCCCCTCTGGCGTTGCTTCCACCTCCATGTTCAAATTTACCTCAATGTTTCCTTCAGACTGTACCGTCATAGCACGCTCAGATGGGGTAAAACCCTTCTTAACAGCCATACTGCTAAAATTCAACTTTCTTATCATTGAGGACCTTAATGACCCATTACAACTATCAACCCAAGCACATTTGTCCAGTTCCTTTGTATTAACCAGCCTGCCCACCATCAACCGCATTAAGCACCAATACCTTGTCATGGGATTATTCCAACAAAGACCCATGATTGCATCATAACCAGTTCCCATAAATCTATTTGCAGCATTCTTCATATAATGAAAACTCAGACCTCTGAACTCATTGTCATTAGACATGACCGTCTGACTATCAAACCCAATGGAACTCCGTTCCGCTGGCAACACTGCGATTCGTCGATAAGGAATAAACACGTAGCAGATTCCGATAAAGTGACTAGCCAATTCTCCAACAATAAAAGAAAAAAGCTTAAAGAAACCCGTCTCAACAACACATTCATTTCTTCCTCAACAGTAGCGATATTTCTGTGAGACAAATCATCAAACACCTGAGATGCCTCAGTCACCACAACTCTGCGTTCATGGACATAGAGCTGGTGCATTCCATCTTCCATAACAATTACTACATCAATTACCAGGACTTGAAATCCCGTAACCATAGCTTCCGACATCTTGATAGTGTCTCTAGGCAAACCATTGAACAAAGGGCTTTCCACATCAAAGTCTTTGACAACATCTGCATCCTTAAGGTCATGACATGAGCCAAATATATCTCCAATAGCTATATCGCTATCAGAAGCATTTTTCACATTTTGTTGCGACAAAATGTCAAACATGTGGAGCTCATCCACAGTACCCCCAGGGATAGAGCACCCATCCGCATTCACAATTTTTCCCACCATACCAGACCTCGAGAAGCTATTGGGGACAGTCTCAACATCAAGAATGAGTTGTCTCTCAGGCTGGAAGCAAGAAGTAGACAACCCATCTAACAAATCTCACTCAAAGAGCAGATCGAAAACCCTTATGTAACCTATCTGGAACCCCTTTAACCCCGGAATAAGGTCAGGAGAGAGGAAGCCCTTCTCATCAAATAAGGGAGATGTAAAATCCAGCATCAACCACCATTGCAATGGTGAGTTTTGAGCTCAGCGAATAAACCCCCAACAGATATATGGATTTTCCAACCCAAACGATTCTCCAACCAGGAGAAAACAAAGGAGAGCGCACACTCAAATAAAAAGTAATAATATAAGAAATATAAGAAAAAAATGATGAAATAGGTGAAAGATTAGAAGGGGAAGGTGAAAAAATGCCCAGTTCCATGACACAATCCTTGAAATCAGCAATACTACGAGTCCAATTAGCATTACCACCATGAATTTCTTCCACATCAAGGACCACATTAAAATCACCAGTAATAGTCCATGGGGAATTAGTCAGCGAGCTAGAAATTGCCCTTAATTTAGACCACAGAGATCTACGATCTTGAGTGGAGTTAGGCCCGTAACAAAATGAAATAAAAAACTGGGTATGGGAAGCCAAAAGTTCGACAGAACAAGTAACCAGTTGAGCAGTGGTTGAGATAATGTTAACCTTCCAAAAAAGGGGGTTCCATCCGACCCAAATACGACCACCAGGATGGTTATCATAGTTAAAGAACCATTCAAACTTTGGGGCGACCTCCGAAGAGATTTGCTTAGCAACGTCCGGATGAACTCTTGTTTCCAAGAGACCAATCAAAGATAAATTATTAAAAGCCACAAAGTCCCTAATACAGGACACCTTATTATTTAGGCCTCGGACATTGTAAGCACAAAAATCTATAATCATTAAAATTATAGTTGAGAAGGGGGTGGGGATTTCCCCGCAGCCAAAGCCTTTTTTAGCTTCTTCCATTGAGAATTAGAGAGATTCGCATTGATAGAAGGGTTTACTTGGGCACGTTTAGCATCAATTTCATCAACCTGTCTTAAAGACTTGAAAGTATTCAGTGGAGGTGGTGAGGAGTCCGTTGTAGAAAACGGAGAAGGGGAGAAAGTTTTCTTTGCCGGGATCCAGCCATCATTAGAAGGAGTGGTACAATTTTGATCTTGTCTTAAAGAGCTATCGGAGGTTGTACTGGGATCAGAAGCAGCATTATCTTGGGTAGAACTCTTGTTTGGAGGTGTGAAAGCTGATTGTATGAATGGAGTTGGACACATTCGATATGGTGACCTGTTCGAAGATGGGTACACTACTCGTTTTGTCTTAATGAACCAAATTAGTCATGCTCACAAGATGTTTGATTCTTCGTTTATTAAGTCGAAGGGCTGTCCTTTCCTGTTTCGCGATATCCGAACGTTCATTCAAGGGGAGTTCGTCCTTAGTTGCGATGTTGGTGGTGAAGATTTGTTTGTTGAGGCTTTCAATGGTGGAACCATTAACGTTGAGAGCACTCTGTGCTCTAATCGATCTCTTAATCGATTTATGGAAGGTGATGTTCCCACATCAGTTGGGCTGTTGGAGAGATTGATTGTCATAGTCAATCGTTGGTCCATAAAAGTTTTCTTTGGTCTCGTGAAACTCGTGGTTGAGTTTGAACCCAAAGGTTTTGTTTGGATGAGGTTTGGCGTCCTGGGACATCTTTTGAAAGAGGATGGGAGTTCTACCACTTTCAGTATTGTAGATGTACTCCATATGTTTGACATTTTGTCTCAACAAACTGTTAAAGTTGTAGCTAAAATCGTTTCTCTTCAGGAATGGGGAGATTACGAAAGTGATAATGGTAATGATAAGGCTAAAACTTTCGATGTTGGACGCCTTTTGTTTGATGGTTTGCTTGATAGTGTCACTATCATGTTGAAGGGAGCAATTTGGTATTGTTTTAGATCTTCATCTGTTTTGAAGTTACTGGAGATGGTCTTTATCACCGCTGTGAGAGGCATCGGAGAATGTTTTTTTCAAGTAGGGACTAGTTCCCTATGGATTGATGATAATGCTGGGGTCTTCTCAAAGACAGAGTGTGCGCAGGTTCACCAAGTGTTCGATGAATGTCTTGGCGCAGAACTAATGATGTTGCAAGTTGTGAGATATCAGATGTTTAATCGTCTGAAATGGATGCCAATGTCGAACCCAAGTAAAGCCGGTTTGAATTGGGAGGCCTGGTTGCCTCAGTTGATGTTGAATGATGGAGCAATCATTGCCACTGTTTGGTATGGCAGTATGTCAACCTATACAGTTATTACTTTGAATAACTTTGAAAGGGATACCAGGGATTGCTGGATTTGTGCGGAACATGTTTTGTTCTGGAATTTGGATATGCTAAATGGATGCTGGGTTAGATTGGGCTCAAGCCTGCTTAATGATGTTCAGGACGTTGTTTTTTTGTTTGCGCTTGCGAATGATTCATGGCAGAGCAGGTGGTTGATCGAGGATGCCATGGTGTTTAATATCATGCTAGCCTACGATATTGTTTGGGGTGGGTTTGACAATCATGGTTTGTCCAAGAACATGGGAAATGGTTGGGGCCACGAATGGAAAAATGATTTGCAGCGGACTGGTGGCTACTGGCACAAAGTCTGGGCTGTACTTATTTACGGAGAGCTGGATGTTATGGGCATACACCCCATGGAAGTGGAAGACAAGGAACTGGACAGCTCCGTTCAGAGTGTCTATGGAAGTGATGGGAAAGATCACGCTGCTAGCATCGTGATGAAATGGAAGCTTAATGTCCATGTTAGACATTTTCAGCTGTGTGCTTCGAATTATTATGGCGGTTGCATTTTGAATGCTAGTGTTGATTGTTGGGAGATGTCCCTTGTGGGGGGGTTTGTTCCATGTAACCATCAGATGTTTGTTGGTAATCTGGTTGAAATTGATGTGGCGGTTATCAATTTCTTTGACCTTAATTGGTGGATGGAAGGTATTCAGTGCCTAGAAAAGTCTGTTGTCGTGGACTTGATTGTTTATGGAGCTTTGGGATTCACAAGAACTGGGAAATGCGGGTTTTATATCCGTGTGATTGCTGTGGTAGCTTTGCAAGCTAAAACTTGTGTTGTTGTGCTTCTTATCTATTTTAAAGGTCAGGGTGCTTATTGTGCCAAGGGAATTAATGTCCACAAGGTGGAGGCTAGGGGGAGGTAGGCCCTGGTGCTGCTGGAAGAATTGATAGCCTACTGTCAATTGATTGCTATGCTTTATATGCCTGATTGGGGACCCATTAGCACTTATTTCATGGCATAGTCTTTTTTATGGTTTATTTCTGATCTTATGTTGTTAAACTAGTTTCTAACTAGTTTTATTATTTCGAATTTGTATTGTTTAAAATGTTGATTTCGCGGGGTATGCCCCTAGAATTGTATCATGTTGTTCCTTTTGGTATAAAATTTTAATTAGCAAAAAAAAAAAAAGATTTTACAGTACCTTGCTCTGAATCTGGGAGTTTGTCCTGTACATGGGTATCCCATGTACCAGTTGTGCAATCACCATCATCTTGCTTTTGTTTCTCTATCCAGACTCGTTTAGGACCATGACACGCAGCAGAAGTGTGGCCTAGAGATTTACATCCATCACAAAACCGAGGTATGTTGAGATAAGAGACACTAATTTCCGCAATATATTTTCCCCCTGTAGAAGGGTCAATAGTTGTAGCCTTGATCACATTAGGAAGGTGGTCACCAATCTTATGTTTTACACAGAATTTGGCAAAAGGAATCATCTCCATTATAGATGTAAGCTGGTCTGCTGAGAGAGGCTCTCCAATGACACTCGCAAGGCGGCTCAAACCTTCATGTGTCCAGTAACAAGGAGGAATGTGACTGAGCTTAAACCACAGAGGGATAGATGTAATAGATTTAGTGCCATCAGAGCCCCAGGGTGTGACAACCATGGGTCGCTTGTCAATGTACCAAGTACACTGTTCATAGCTGCATCTGAAATAAACTTAAAAACAAACACATTCTCTTCTTTTTGAAAGACATTAACAAGCGTTTTCCTCCAAACTCTATGAGCAAAGTCATTAACAGATTTGAAAGAAGCTACACCTTCAGTAAAAGTACCCATCACACTAAATTGAAACTTTTGATTACCTCAGATAAGTACTTCATCTAGGGGATCCACCACATCAGAACCCGGAGCCAAAGGTACATAATCGAAACGGACCACGGTCGGTGGGTCGGCCTTTAGCACTTGAGACCAAGATTTTGGCTGCGATACATTTTGTCCAAGATTCTTACCATCTTTAGTGCCGGGAGTTTCACCATCGTGAGCAATCTTTTTTTTTTTTTTTGCTAATTAAAAAATTTATACCAAAGTAAGCAGCTAATACATATCTAGGGGCATACCCCGCGAGACAACATACAAGTTAAACTACAAAACAACATGATACAAAGAATAAGAAGGTAAACCCTACTCAACATTTCAGATGTACCTAGCCTATTCTTTTACATGATAAATAGGAGGATGGTCGGGTCATTACGAACCCACCCCTTAAACAGGTTACATGAAAACAGTTTCTCGCGCACCATACGTCTTATCTCACTTCCGACCACTGATGTTGGGTGGCCAGGCCCATGGTTGTGCATGCGATAGTTACGCTCCTTCCAGACATGGTAAATAGCTGTGCTAAAAAACAGTTGAGCAATAGATTCCTCCTTTGCCCCCAGCTGAGTAACCATGCAGTTGCCTGACTGACAATTGGACCAGTTACGAGTGAAACGAAATGGCATAGACCTGCTAATAATATCAAAGTATGGGCAGGCAGTGAAAATGTGGCTAACCGATTCATCATCAACCCCACACAAGACACATTTTTGGTCAACCTGCATTCCAAACATAAGCATTCTATCCTTCGTGAGAAGCCTGTTTTTGATGGCCAACCATGTGATGAATGAGCACTTCGAGATATTGAATTTTCCCCAGACCATGTTTAACCACTGTACATAACTTCCCTTTTCCCGCATGGAGGACCAAATAGTGGATAATTTGACATTCTTTGGAAGCATTCCATCCCACATAATGGAATCAGACTTATGAATTTGAATATGTTGTACCATTCGTCTAATTTCAATCACATCATTATGGTTCGAAGATGGCAAGTCCCAAGTCCCATTTCGGAGGTAGACATTGATACTGACTGAACTAGTGGACTCAGCTGTAGATACAATGGATGGTGCAATATCCAGAAGGGGTTTTTTTTGGACCCACGGATCATGCCAGAAGAGAAAATCAGAGTTTTCCCCTATGTTATATTGCACATACTGTAGTGCTCGAGGCCTCGCCTTGAACAATTTCCTTACAATCCAACATGAGCGATATGGCATTTTGGAAGTCCAGAATTCCTTCTTTGCCAGCAAAGCTTTATGGAACCATGCTATCCAGAGAGAGTTAGAGGTGGGCTGAATAATGCGCCAAAGCTGAAAAAGAATGGCTGCTTCATTCCATTCAAAAAGATTCCGAATGCCAAGACCCCCTTCCGCTTTAGGTTTGCAACACTCCTCCCATCCGACTTTGTACTGACACTTCCCATCCGGTTTGTAGAAACCTCCCCAAAGGAACTTGAAGAATAGAGCATTGATTTTTTTAAGGATTCCTTTTGGAAGGAAGAGGAACATACTCCAGTATCCCACAATAATGACCAGTATGGCTTTGATCAGTTGGAGACGCCCTGCAAAATTAAGAAATCTAGTTGTCCACAACTCCATTTTGCTGCACAATCTATCGTGAGCAATCTTGGCTCCTTCATTGATATTATGTTCAGTCTTTTTCCAAACACCTTGTCTGTAGCATTTGTTTCCCTTCCCTTTGCATCTTACGAACCCGAGACACCCTCTACTTCTCCTGAAGAGGCTTTCTTGAAAATAGGTACGCCATATACATCACGACCACAAATAAAATCAGCAGATCTCGGAAGGCCTACATTGAAAGCATCATTTTTCAATATCTTTTCTTTCTCAAATGCTGCCATAGATAGGCCCTTTGCCTCCATAATTTTTTTCATTTCAATAATCAGGTTCCTGGCTTCTTGCAGTTCTTTTCGTTCTTGTTTAGTAACATCAAAAGCAACTTTAATCGCTGGGTTCGCAGAGTAGTTTTTTGCAAAAAACTCTTTCTCGCTTTTTGTGTCTCCATCCTCATCAAAATTCAAAAGATCCTCAACCTCCACCCTTTCAATGGGGATGCCTCCAGCCAAGCTAGACTGCATAACATGGCTCTTATCTCTCAATCCTTCAAGCACAACATCATCTTGAATTGGATCCGATGCAAGGTGAGGAACCTCATCAAGAACACTGGTCTGCTCACGCATAATTTCTTGAAATACCGAGCTGGAAATCGCAATAGGAGCATTGTGGTTGCTATAGTAACCAAACTCCAATGGAAGGCCCTCATGGTCAACAGGAACTCCGTCAGACTCAACGTTTGAGTCTTGGCTACCCATTAAGAAATATAGTGTTTTGGTGTAGGAGAAATAAGAAAGTGGTTTTATGATGGTTTATAGTTTAGATCTGATGGAAAAAGGTGTAATAGAGGTGAAAACAGCGGAAAAGCTTAGAAAATAATGGCGGCTAATTAGGGTTTTTTTTTGCTAAGTAAAAAATAAATACCACTAGAAAAAGATTACAATTCTAGGGGCATACCCCGCGAAAAGCAAAACATCCCCTCAGCGGAACAGCAAAGATATGCTAGATATGCTAGCAAACAACATCAAAGGAAATACATAACGATCAATACAAATAAATCAGCTTGGTCAAATATCACCCAACTGCTAATAGAGAAGTAGCACCAGCGACGGATCTTTCCGAGCCCACCTTTGGAATGAAGCACAGGAGAACAGCTTCTCCTAGACCGTGGTCTTAACAATCAAGCTAAGTGCAATAGTTGGATGTCCAGGCCCTGAGTTGTGCACTCTATGGTTTCTCTCCTTCCATATATTGTAGATACAAGTTGTGAGATAAACCCCCGCTATCTTCTTCAACTTTCCAGAAAGGCCATATGAGAAGAAATCACCTTGCTGCCACCTCGTCCAATCAACATTAACACTGAAAGGAATTACGCTACTTAACAGCCTAAAATACGGGCAGTTCATAAACAGATGGCCTATAGATTCTATCCCATTCCCACAAAGTACACAACTAGGGTCCACCTCCATACCAAAGGAAATCATGCGATCTCTAGTAAGTAACCTGTTCCGCATAGCAAGCCAAGTAATGAAGGCACACTTTGGGATATTGAAAGTGTTCCACACCATTTCTCCCCAGCATACAGGTTGACCATTGTCCCGAATAGAAGCCCATATCGATGCCAGCTTAACCAACTTTGCCTGCTGACCATCCCAAGTAATACCATCATTCTCATGAATTTGCACTTGGGTCACACGCCGTCTAACCTCAATGACATCCATGTGGTTGGATTGAGGAGACCTCCAAACTCCATTGTGAAGATAAGTGCTAATGGGAGCCAGGCCAGTAGACTCAGCATTTGAAATAACAAAAGGCGAGATAAAAGCTAGAGGCTTCTTATCAGCCCAAGGATCCTGCCAGAAGAGAAACCTAGAAGAACGGCCCACCCTATATCCAACGAGAGGCAAGTCTTGTTGTCTAGCATTGAGAATCTTTCGAGCAATCCAACAGCATTTATAGGGCATGGCAGCAGTCCAGAAAGCTTTATTACGGAGCAACACATTATGAAACCAGGCAATCCAAAGAGAATCACGAGTGGGTTGGAGCAGGCGCCAAAGCTGATGCAAAACAGCTGCTTGGTTCCATTCGAAAATATTTTTGATCCCCAACCCTCCCTCCGTTTTCGGTTTGCAACAATCCTCCCAACTGACCTTGTAATGACACCTCCCTGATTCCTTGTAGAACCCTCCCCATAAGAATTTAAACAAGAGTCTATTGATCGCCTTTAGGACTGACTTGGGAAGGAAAATGTACATGCTCCAATATCCCACAATATTAACCATGATAGCTTTGATGAGCAGTAAGCGACCAGCAAAGTTTAAAAACCTCACCATCCAGGATTCCACACGCTTGCATAACTTTGCCACTAGGGTATTGCAATCCATGCTGTTGAGTTTGCCAGTGATAAAAGGAAGACCCAGATAGGAGACTGGAAGAGTGCCTCTCTGAAAACCTGTTACCATTAAAATGTCCTCAGCAGCATCAGGACTCACATTTCCAAAAAAACAGACCGATTTGGCTTGGTTTGGGACCAAGTTAGAGAGGCCCGAAAATTGATGAATCCCTTCCATGAGTTTCGAAACCGATTGAGCATCCCCATGATAGAACAAAAATACATCATCTGCAAAGATGATATGATGCAGATTCACCTCCTTAGTTCTCCAATGAAATTTGAAATTCGTGCCTACAACTGACTTGTTAAGGCAGGTAGTGAGAGCTTCCATGGCCATAACAAAGATGTAAGGAGAGAGAGGGTCGCCTTGCCTTAACCCCGACTCCCCTTTAAAGAATCCCTCTAAACTTCCATTTAGCTTCACTGAGAACATAGTTGTAGAGATGCAAACTCTAACCCAGTCAATAAATTTATGAGCAAGGCCCATCCGTTCCATAACCGCAAAGACAAAACTCCAATTTAGCGAGTCAAAAGCTTTATGAATGTCAAGTTTTATAGCACAACGGGGCGGCCCATCATTTCGGTTATATCCCTTACATAAAGCTTGGGCCAAGAAGATGCTATCACCAATTGACCTTCCTGCTACAAAAGCAGTTTGGTGCTTGGAAATCAATGAAGGCATAACAGACTTCAACCTTACCGCTAACATCTTAGAAATGCATTTATAAAGAACATTGCAACATGAGATAGGCCGAAAGTGCTGCATTTGAGAAGGGTTTTCCTGCTTTGGGACCAAACAAATCGAGGCCGCATTAATAATTCTAGGCATAGCAAAAGAATCAAAGAAATAAAGGATACCTCTTGTTACATCAGGCCCCACAATGTGCCAAGTAGCTAGGTAGAATTCCACCGTAAACCCATCAGGTCCTGGACTCTTGTTTTTCCCCATTCTTTTTAAAGTATTCAGAATATCACTCTCTCTAAACGGGGCGGTAAGCAGCGTCGACTGGGCCTCGTTTACTACCGGCAAAGAAATGTCTTCAGGGAATTGAGTAACCTCCCCTCTGTTGCCCAACAATTTTTTGTAATAGTCAACAACCACCTTAGACATATCCGCGTGGTCTGTGACTGTCTCACCATTCTTAGTCTGTAAGGATAGGATTTTGTTAACATTTCATCTTCCTCTGCATGCATTAAAGAAATACCTGTTATTACTATCCCCACTCTTCAACCACTGAACTCTGGACGTTTGCTTCAAAAAATACTCTTCCAAATGAAGGGCTTTAGAATAGGCATCCATGAGTTTACGCTCTTCTTCAAAATAAGAAGGGGAAGGAGAAGGAGGAATGCCATTCTGGAATGCCAACAAATCGTTTCTTGTATTCTTGACCTTCTGTTGCAAATCTCCCAGAGATGTATTAAGCCCCTTAATCGCCACTTTTACCCTTTTAAGCTTCGAAGTGAGCACCTGCCATGGATTTCCCAGGTCTGAATAAGACCAAGCAGTCTCAACCACCGAAAGAAAATCAGGGTTTTCGATAAGGTGGTTGAAAAATTGAAAAGGCTTCGGGACCTTAGGCCGGTCGAACCCCAGAAACGTTAGCGCTGGGCAATGATCTGACAACCCTCTAGCACAGAAATCAGTATAAGAACAGGGAAACCTATTGTGCCACTCAGCATTAACTAGGACACGATCCAGTTTCCTAAACTTCGGATGATAAACATTATAGTCCCACCATGTCAAGAAATTCCCAACACTTGGAAGATCAGAAATTCACAAAGAGAGAATGGGCTTTTTGCGTGTTCTAAAAGTGGCCTTTCTTCTGAGAAGGGGAAGAATGAATCGTTGATTCAGACTTCTAAAAGGTCGAAAGGTCCGGGTTCAGAACTGGATGAGTCAGGGTGTGTCGATTATGGCATCACTGGTTCGAAGGATGGTCTGAGGAAGCGGGAGGGTGTCTCCTTGCCCATATCTGGGATTGCTTCTAGAACTCGCAACTCTTGCAATCTGCAGTTTTTTTTTTTTTTTTGCTAATTAAAAAATTTATACCAAAGGAAACAACTAGTACATAACTAGGGGCATACCCCGCGAGACAACATCCAAGCTACAACTACAATACAACATGATACAAAGAATAAGAAGGTAAACCCTACTCAACATCTCGGATGTACCTAACCTATTCTTTTACATGATAAATAAGATGATGGTCGGGTCTTTACGAACCCAAACCTTAAACAAGCTACATGAGAACAGTTTCTCGCGCACCATACGCCTTATCTCACTGCTGACCACTGAGGATGGATGGCCAGGCCCGGGGTTGTGCATGCGGTAGTTACGCTCCTTCCATACATGGTAGATAGTTGTGCTAAAAAATAGTTGAGCAATTAATTCCTCCTTTGCCCCCAGCTGTGTAGTAACGCAATTGCCTAACTGACAGTTGGACCAGTTCCGCGTGAAACGCAATGGCATAGACCTGCTAATAAGATCAAAGAATGGGCAAGCAGTGAAAATGTGGCTAACCGATTCATCATCCACCCCACACAAGACACATTTTGGGTCAACCTGCATTCCGAACATAAGCATTCTATCCTTCGTGAGAAGCCTGTTCTTTATGGCTAACCATGTGATGAATGAGCATTTCGGGATATTGAATTTCCCCCAGACCATGTTCAACCACTGGACATGAGTTCCAGTTTCCCGCATGGAGGACCAAATAGTAGTTAATTTGACATTCTTTGCTAACATTCCATCCCACGTAATGGAATCAGACTTATGAATTTGAATTTGTTGCACCACCCGTCTAATTTAAATCACATCATTATGGTTCGAAGATGGCAGGTCCCAAATCCCATTTCGGAGGTAGACATTGATACTGACTGCACTCGTGGACTCAGCTGTAGATATAATGGATGGGGAGATATCCAGAAGAGGCTTCTTATGGACCCAGGGATCATGCCAGAAGAGAAAATCAGAGTTTTCTCCCATGTTATAGTGTAAATGCTGAAGAGCTCGCGGCCTCGCCTTGAATAATTTCCTTACAATCCAACATGAGCGATATGGCATTGAGGAAGTCCAGAATTCCTTCTTTGCCAGCAAGGCTTTATGGAACCATGCTATCCAAAGAGAGGTAGAGGTGGGCTGTAAGATACGCCACAGCTGATATAGAATGGCAGCTTCATTCCATTCAAAAAGATTTCGAATGCCAAGACCGCCTTCCGCTTTCGGTTTACAGCACTCCTCCCATCCTACTTTATACTGACATTTCCCATCCGGCTTGTAGAAACCTCCCCAAAGAAACTTGAATAATAGAGCATTAATCTTTTTAAGAATTCCTTTCGGAAGGAAAAGAAACATACTCCAATATCCCACAATACTGACCAGTATAGCTTTGATCAGTTGGAGACGGCCTGCAAAATTAAGAAATCTAGTTGTCCACAGCTCCACTTTGCTGCATAATCTACTGATCAGAGTCTGGCAGTCATTCTTGTTGAGCTTGCCCGTAATGAGAGGAAGCCCCAGGTAGGTGATAGGCATATGACCTCTTTGGAACCCTGAGTGAGAAAGAATAGCATCAACCACATCCTGTCTAACATTGGCAAAGAAGCAAGTAGTCTTGGAAATGTTTGGCTTTAGGTTCGAACAGCTTGAGAAGAGCTTGATCCCATCTAGCAGAGCTGAGACTGACTTAAGATCACCATGACTAAACAGGAACACATCATCAGCAAAAATAATGTGATTCAGTTTTACTTCCTTTGTTCTCCAATGGAATTTGAAATTTGGATCTCTGGTCATCTTATCCAGACAGGCTGAGAGAGCCTCCATGGCAATCACAAACAGATAAGGGGATAGGGGATCCCCCTGCCTCAGGCCAGACTCCCCTTTGAAAAAACCTTCCAAACTGCCATTCAACTTTACAGAAAACATTGTGGAAGTGATACATTTCTCCAGCCACTTGATGTACTGATTGGGAAACCGCATTTTTTCCATGATTTTAAACAGGAATTTCCAGTTTAGTGAGTCAAAAGCCTTATGTATGTCCAGCTTTATAGCACATCGGGGCTGACCTGAGTTGCCATTATAATCCTTGCATAAAGCTTGAGCAAGGAAAATATTGTCACCAATGGATCTCCTAGCTACAAAAGCAGACTGTACAGGAGAAATGATGGAGGGAAGGACAGCTTTGAGCCTCTTGGCCAACATAGAAGAAATGCATTTATACAGTACATTACAACAAGAGATGGGCCTAAAGTGTTGCATTTCAGAGGGGTTAGCCTGTTTAGGAACTAAACATATGGGAGCAGCATTTATTACTCTAGGCAAGTGCAGGGTATTAAAGAAATACATGATACCTTTAGTCACATCGTTTCCTACCAAATGCCAAACAGCCAAGTAAAATTCAACTGTGAACCCGTCTGGCCCAGGGCTCTTGTTCTTAGCCATTCTTTTTAGGGTGCTCAGCACTTCACTTTCAGAAAAAGGGGCAGCCATAAGATTAACCTGGGAATCAGAGAGAGAGGGAAGAGGGATGTCATTAGGAAAATCTGCCACCTCAGATGTTTTTCCCAAAATATTTTTATAGAAATCCGTGGCCACTTTAGCCATATCAGCATGCGAAGAGTGTGAAACCCCCTCCGAGTCCCGAAGAGAAGTAATCTTGTTAGTGTTCCAGTTCCCTCTGCAAGAGTTCTAGAAAAACTTACTGTTGCCATCTCCAAGTTTTAACCACTGAATTCTGGATTTCTGCTTTAAAAACTGTTCCTCTAGCCTTAAAGCTGCTGTATAGTTCTCAGTAAAATCCTTTTCTTCTTCAAAGTATGCAGCAGTGGGGTTAGCAGGCATTGTATCCTGGAACTGAGATAGAGCATCCCGAGACAGGATCACCAGTTGGTGAATGTCCCCCATCTTTCTGTTTAGGTCCTTAAGAGCCACCTTTACATTCTTGAACTTCGAGGTTAAAATAAACCAAGGATTTCCTTCTACCTCTAAAGACCATGCTTTCGCCACTGAGTCCAAAAAGTCTGGATTATCAATGAGGTGATTAAAAAATTGAAAAGGCTTCGCTCCAGAGGAGAAACTAGTACCAAGTGAAGTAATAGCAGGGCAATGATCAGATAATCCCCGAGAGATGAACTCCACCGTGGAGCAAGGGAACACTGAATGCCAGTCAGGATTTACTAACACTCGATCCAACTTTCTGAACTTTGGCTGAGAAATATTGCTATCCCACCATGTGAAGAAGTGGCCTGAATACCGAAGATCAGTGAGCCCATTGGCAAGCAAAAACTGTTTAAACTCCTCCATTCCAGTAGTCCAGTCTAAAACTCCTCCTTGTTTTTCATCAACGCTAATGCAAGAGTTGAAGTCACCACATAAAGCCCAGGCTGTAGCATTCAAACCATGCGCTATTCCTGCCAAATCAGACCATAGAGGTCTACGGTCAATCGTATCATTAAGACCGTACACAAAGGAGATAACAAAGCTTGTGTTGCTCTCAATAAGGGTGACAGAGCATGTGATATGCTGAGAAGAAGAAGCAATAACCAAAATATTCCATATAGAGGGGTTCCACCCCAGCCATATACGGCCTCCCGGATGATGATCATAATTAAAACACCACTGAAACCGTGGATTTATGGTCCGAGAGATAATCCTAGCAACGTCAGTTTGGACATGAGTTTCCAATAGACCTACCAGGGACAATTTGTTTTTTGAGATAAAGTCCCTGATAAAACCAACTTTATTATTGAGGCCTCTAACGTTGTAGGAACAAAAAATAGTCATATAAGATTTATGACCTAGAGGAAGGGGTACGACCCCCCCTACCTCCTCTTTTTACTTTCTTGTATGGCTTAGGAGTTCTAGAGCCATGCTTCATTGCCACCTCATCAACCACAATATTCTGAAACTGCTGAAGAGTGGTGACATCTGGAGATATACTTGGCGATGTCACTGGCTTCCTCTTTGAGCGAACCTCCGTCCACCCCTTATCTACTTCCTCTTCTGTAACATCTACCTGGTGGTTAAGGGTTTGCTCATCCCCATCTGATCCCCTCATGTGACTGTCCTCCTCCTCTAAAGCCCCTTCCTTTTGCTCGACCACCACTTTTTGTTGTTGAACTTCATTGCCCTTACCAATTTGGTCCACTTTATCCTTTCCTTTGCCATTTTGGCCAGTTGAATCCCCTTTTGTATGGATTGAGCCCCCTGCCGCCCATTCCCTAGAAGCCACCGGGCAAACACTAATGGTGTGGCCAAGTGATTTACAGTGGTTGCACACCATTGGCTTATTAATGTATGTGACTTTAACCTCTACTATAGAACCATCCAGGTCCACCACTTTGAGGGTTGGTGGTAATGGATCCCCTACTTCATACTGCACACACATTTTAGCAAATGGCAGGATTTCTAGCTCAGATGTAAGGGCATCTGCCCCTAGGGGCTTGCCAATGGCACTAGCAACACGGCCAGACCCTCCTGCGTCCAGTAACAATCTGGTAGATTGGCCAGCTTAACCCATAACGGCATTGAGGTAACAGGTTCTGAGCGCACAGTGAAACCCCAATCAGTTAGGACCAAAGGCCTTTTATCAAAGTACCACGTACCTTTGCTTAGAACCGCATTTTTTTCATTGGAAGAGTTGAACCTAAAAACATATGTAGACTCATTACGCTGAGAGACCATGGTGAGGCCTCTCCTCCAAGCTGAAAAAGCCACCTCCTTAACACTCTTAAACGGTAAAGTGCCTTTGGTAAATTGACCCACAATGCAACATTTGAATTTTTCCGCACCTTTCTTGAGGACATCCTCTGGGGGGGATACAACATCTGATCCTTCAGTTGGAGGCACGTAATCAAATTTCACTTCCTTGAAAGGGCCCGGGGCCGCTCTTAAAACTGAAGACCAGGATTTAGTTCCTTTTGACCCCATTTCAGTCTTCTCATTCTTCTCCCCATTTTTGGTGTTCTCATTGCTTACTTTGTCTGCAACAGGTTCCTGTTTACTCTTCGAGCTTTCACCCCTTTCCAAACCCCCAGATGGAGCATTCTTTAGGATTCCTTTAACCACTCCCGCCCCCTTCTCATTGGCAGCCATGCTCTTAGGTATTTCCTTGCTAGAAAAAATGGGAAGACCCATCTCATCTCTACCATCAATGAAACGCACTGGGCTAACTAACCCTGCATTAAATCTCTCCTTATCCTTCAAGATTTCTTTTTCAACTTCACTCACCGAAAAACCCTTCTTGGCAAGAAAGCTATGGATATCCATCATTTGGTTGCGGAGCTTTATAAGATCCTCTCTTTCATACTTGTTGTTCGCAGCCAGACCCTTTGCTACCATGTGAATCGTTTCTCTCTCTACCGCATCTCTAGCGGTCTCATAAGAAGCTTCATCCTCATCCGAGGGAGTCTCACATATCTTCTCAGCTGAGGCACCTCCCTCTAGGGTAGTAGGCACTACTAAAGCTGGAAAGTCCTCGGCTCGGTCGTGGAGTTTTTCCTTTGTTGCTGGGAGGGTTCCTGGGATCTTTATTTCAGACCCTTCCAAAACAGTTGGAGTGTTTTACTCAAGCTGTGTAATGGAAGTTGAAGATGGTATGTCTACCTTATACGGGAAACCTACATCTTTCGACTTGTCGAGACTCTCGAAGAACAACAAAATGAAATGGGTTTTCTCTGTATGTGGTGGGTTTTCGAACCTCATAACTCGTGGCTTTCTTCCTTTCATGGAAAGGGAGAGTTTTAGCCCAGATCTCGTAAAACAGGGTAACTTCGAGGTGAGCCTGGTGGCTTCACTCCGTTCCTCCAACGGTGGAAGGGTTTTGATGAAAGTTCGACCCATGGACTTGATTCCTTCAGAATTGATGGCTGGAATATCCTCTGGAAAGTTGTGGCTCAAGTCGGGTTTGGACGATGGGATCAACCATGGAGATGGAATCTCTAACAAGGTTGAAATTGTGTTTATGGAATGCAAGGTGTCTGAATATAGTTGTATGGGTATTGTATGGTATACGTCGACCTCTGATGGTGTTGAGAAGACTTCTGCCCATTATATGTTCGTCCAAATGTCTCAAAAAAGAAACGATGTTGGTTTATCCCTTGTTAATCAGGAGGGGATGGTTGTTGTGATTTCTTTCGAGGTTCTTTCTCCGTTGGTAATGAATGGACTTTGCTCCACGAAAGATTTTCTAGGTCCTCTGGGCTTTCCGCATGTTCTAATGAAGAGGAGAACTCTGGTTAATACTGTGAGCTCTGTGTCTGATGTGAGGGTTATGCCTCGTATGTGGACGAAGATGTTGAACTTCTGTTCTATTTCTTTGGATGATTCAAGTGGCAACATGTTTGACGAAATGCCTCTTTCGGCGACCATGTTTATTTGTGGGAAGCGCACGCCTAAGGTAGATGTGCTCTACACTAAAGCTTATCTCTTTGTAAAAAACAATCGTTTGTTGACACTCAAAGTGTTAGAGCACGGTCGTGCCTCTCTATTGTTTCTTCGAGCATGTGGCAAGCTTGATAAGGGGCTGGATATGATTTCTGCGGGTGGCACTGCAAAGGAAATGTGTAGCATTGGATTTCTGTTTGGTGTGGAGGATAGGATCCATTTGTTGGCAGTCAATGGCGTACGATGTATCAAGACTCACCATATGTTTGAGGATATGTTTGAGGATATGCCCTATACAGGAGGAAACTCTGGTGAACAGATGCTTCAAGAAAGCTAGAGTTTGCGTATGTTTGGTCTGGCTTTGTATAGACCTTTCACATCGATGATCGATTGTGAAGCGAGGGAGACTATGCTCCAAATACTGAGGATGGTTGGTATCTGCTATGGCCACCATGTTTTCGTTCTTGTGTTTCAGATTGAGAACCCGAAAGATGAGGGCTCGAGGTTCGCTAGAAGTGATTCTGACCTTGCTATTCTATGGATAAGTCTGATCTTAGATTATGTGATGATGGTAACACAATGGAGTCGGCCTTATTTTATAGATAGGTAATGCCGAAAGATGTTCGATATAAGTATTGGTTTTGTACACAGGAACTCAAATGGTCGGGTTGGTACCTCTGTTGATGTGCAGCAAGGCTTGTTGGGCATGGGTGATGTTTCTGATGGGCAAAAGTCGTTTGATGGAACTCTTAAAAGAGATAGCAGTTGGTTTGCGAATCTCTGCCATGACTCTATGTCTGTTTTTATGGTTTTGAATGCTGGGGGTGGAAATGTTGACTCGGGTGGGGGTGAGGATGAGGTCCCTGGATGCACTGCTTTGCTAGGGTGTTTGTTTTCTGTCGGGTTAATTGCGACAAGGGGACTGTTGTTGTCACAAATGACTTATCCACTATGGCGTATGGACAATTCAAAAAATGGATATTCACCGATAGGGTGCCAAGATGGTTTCAGGTTGCATAAGTTGGGTTTTTCAGTCTTTGGAGAAATGATTAATTTCATTGACGTTGTCCAAATTTTTGACATTTGGAGTTATAGTAGCAGGGTTTATGTGGGGTATTACTGTGATGGTTTATATCGTAGGGATGCTAAGGACACCAGGTTGCGAAAAATAGGGTCGGAGCTTCGGACTGCTGTGATTTGGGTGATAGATATCAAGTCTATTTCTATTAAAGATTGTCACCAGTTTGTGGCTTACGTGCTTGTTATGAGACCCTTGTGGTGGACAGGTTGGTTGTAGGCCCGTTCTTGGTGTTGTGTGGCAATGGGAAGGGTAAATGCCTTTTTTGGAGCCTGGTCCTAGGCATGGTCCACAACGATGATGCAATGCGGGTCACCCCTGGAGTGATCAAGATGAAGTGTTGCCCTTATTTTATGAACCTGGCATAGTTTTTGTTTGTTATTTGGTTGATGTATGTTGATTTCAAAGGGTATGCCCTTTGATTTATTTTGTTTTGTAGTTGGTTGATTCCGCGGGGTATGCCCCTAGATTTGTATATGCTGTTCCTTTTGGTATAAAATTTTAATTAGCAAAAAAAAAAAGTCCTCCAATTCTCTTCGTGCGAGCATTTCCTGAAACTTATCATCCTCCATATCCTGCATATAGCCAGGCAAGCCAGATTCGGAGTCACAATGCGAATCTTGACTCACCATGGGAGAACTGACCGAAAAAGAAATAAAATAAGTATAAGAAATATAGTGTTTAGGTTTGGGGAACAAGGGAAGGTGGAAGAAATGAAGGGAATATGGAATTTATGATGAGGAAAGTGTGTAAGAGATTAGATCTGGAGATATTAAAATGGCGGCTGGCTAGGGTTAGGGGTTAGAAAGAAGGAGGAGCTTCTCTCTCTAGGACTCTTGCTGAGCATTGTTGGCTCACTCTTGCAATCTGCAGTTGACTGAAGGTAAGTCCTTCTTTTCTAAGAAGAAGGTTACTTTTAGTAATATGGATACTGTGATTAGGGTTCAACCTATTGAGATGTCCGATTCTTCGGATCTTAAAGATAATGATAGTGATTTGGATGTTAATTCTTCTTTGGTGAATTTGGTTAATTCTCCTATGGTGAATTCGGTAGAGCCCACCATTAGGGTTTCTAATGATGTTGGCAACGAGGGATCTGGATGGAAGCGGGAGGGTGTTTTCATTCCCATATCTGGGATTGCTTCTAGATCGCGCAGCTCCTGCTATCTGCAATTGATTGAAGGTAAGCCCTTCTATTCTAAGAAGAGGGTTACTTTTAGTAATATGGATACGGTGATTAGGGTTCAGCCTATTGAGTTGTCCGATTCTTCGGATCTGAATGATGATATTGATAGAGATAATCTGGATTTGGGTGTTTATTCTCCTATGGTGAATTTGGTTAATTCTCCTATGGTAAATTCGGATGAGCCCTCCTTTAGGGTTGATTTTATTTCTGAACAAGTGAGTGATGTTGGTAAGAAGATTGTTAATGAACACCGGCCTGGTGAGGAGCGGGTTACGGAACTCCGGCCTGGTTCTGATGATTCGAGTACGAGGAGGAAGAACTTTAGTGCTGATACTAAAGGGAACTTTAGTGCCTGTAAGGCTTGGGTTAGTCTGGATGGTCTTATTCAGATGGAGCAAACAGGGTATGTTGCTGTGTGCTTGCAGGAAGGTCTTCTTAAAGAATGCGATATTATGGGGAAGGTATTGTGTTCGTGTTACTAAAAATGATTTGTCTGTTATTAGACTTTCGAAGATGGGTGCTAAGCAGGTTTTCTTACTACTTTTGAGTGATAACCATGTTGTGAAGAGCCATCCATGGCACATTACATGGAAGGGCTTCATCTTTGATGGTGCCTGTTGTGACAGCCCGGAAACCCGGTGTCACTAACTAGTAACATGCACTGACAGATAATATAAAATATAATGACACTCTCACAAGGCAGGATCTTTTCCAAGTTTTGGCTTTATAAAACAAGAAACTACATTCAGTTATTACAAACCATAATATATCTAGTCCAAAACGTCTATCTGAATACATTACCAGTTATAAGTTTTATAAGTAATATTACAACTCGAAATTCCCATTAGTCCCGGGGGACTACCTGAAGCTGTAGTGCCTCAGCCCTGCGTAGATAGCCTCTCCCGCGATACCTCCTAGAAGTAGAGTGACCACGATCCATCACTGTCTGTCTATAAGTTAAAAGAGTAAAGCAAGGTGAGCAAAGAAAGCTCAGCAAGTAAAAATATATGTATAAATTTTTCCAGCAAGATATAAAACAGATGGTATTCAAGAAACATGAGTAGCAAAGTAGAAATTATTTTGACAATTTAAATCACAAAGCAGGTGTTTAAATTCTAGAATCTCTTTATCGCAGAGGGACATTTTATTTAAAACTTTTGTTCAAGCGAAATTTTAGACTAATGTCTCAAACTCTAGATAGTTGGAATTATTGGACGCTTTTCTCAAAGTCTAAGTTGGTGATCAGCCACTCAGACCCGGAACCTCGGCACTATGCTTTGGTTCCTAATAAATAATCAATCCGGATATATAAAGCACTTATTGACCATGGCTTTATAAAAATTGCTGGGCCGGCGTCACTCGGTCCTCTTACGCTAATCTGGCGACATCTTAGGCCTATTCTCAAGGTGCTGGGCCGGCGTCATGGTCCTCTTACGCAGTCATTCCAACTTCTATGTGAAAATAAGGAATTATCTCGTAAAATATTTTTATCACTGATCAATTATGTGTATCTAATGTTAAGAACACACATATATACTCAATCATAATCTCTGGTGTGTATCTCCCATTTAAGATTACACACTCATAATATCAATATTATCATATCATCATCTCTAGATCATTTATCAAAATCTTAAGACTGAAAATGGAAATTCTCTATATTTAAAAGTATAGGTGTTGTAATACGAACTCAATTGCAATTACTAACAAACTTGTTGGAACACTTGATAACTAAAAACATGTTTCTCTCTCTAGAAATTTCCTCTCCCTTCTCTCTAGGATAAAACCCTAGATCTAGCCGCCGCCTCGTCTAAACCCTTACCATCAGTTTATACGTATCCTTCATAATCTCATCCTCTTCCTATATCTCAAACCTAAACAATAAATTTCTTATTTATATATCTATATATTTATTTATTACTCTTTTATTTTCTCTCTTTATGGTGAGTCAAGGATCAGATTGTGATTCAGAGACTGGTTTACCAGGCTTTATGCAGGATTCGCTCAGGGATGATGGATCTAGTGACCTCAATTTGAGGAGGGAGTTCGAAGATTTCCCCATCCCGGTGGCTTTCCCTAGTGGTACTAGAGAGAGCACTTCAGGTGGTATCCGAGTGGCTGTTAGTGATGACGAAGATCCTGAGGAGAACCCCTTTGAAGACGATAGGGCTAGGATTGAAAGGGAAACGGTTGGTCGTGTAGCTAGAGCTGTATCTCAAAATAACAAAGATGAGAGGGACGAACTCATTGCTCTAAGGCTTAAGTTTCTCCAACTTCAAAGACAGCTCGAGATTAAAGGGCTTTCTCTGGCTGCTTTAGAGAAGGAATCATTAGAACAAGAGGCAAAGTTTAATTCAGGGTTGCCTAGTGCCTTCAAAATTGTAACGGGGAGAGATGAATTTGGTTTGCCAATTTTTAAGGACAACGCAGGAGATATTAAGGATGGTGCCTCCAAGGGTGGAAACAAGACTCAGCACAATGGAGGTTATAGTGATGCTGCTAAGTTTATAGATGGGCGCGATGAGTATGGGTTACCTAAATTCGTTTCCCCTGTCAAAGAAACTGTCAAAAATGATGCGGGTAATGTGTTCGACAAAACGCCTGTTATAGAAAATGTGGGTGTTTCTGGAGTTAAGGATAATTCTGGTAAGGCTAAGCAAACTGAAGGGGATGAAATACCTAGTGTGAAGGTACCTGATGCTAAAGGAGGCGGATCTGTACCGGAAAAAAAATCATGGTCTCAAGTGGTTAAATCGGTGAATTTCGAAAAAAAGAATGTTGTATTCGACTTTGTTCCTCCCCCAGAAGGGGATAACATTATTACACCTCCTGATGAAGTCTTAATGCAAGGTAATGCTCAATTTAAAACAACCATTGTCGGTACTTTCACTAAAGGTACAGTAATCTACTCTAAAGTTTGTGAGTTTGCATACAAGATGTGGGGGAAAGAATTGCTACATGTTGGACAAAAAGATAACAGAACCTTTTTCTTCAAATTTGCAAATGAAAAAGCTATGAATGGAGCCCTTTCGAAAGGGACTTGGTATGTAGCCAATAGGCCTTTGTTAGTCCATGTTTGGGGCTCACCTGTTGCCTCTGTTCAGACATTACCGTTATGGGTTAGATTTGAAAATGTACCAGATTGCTACTGGAATAAAGATTGCCTTAGTAGACTTGCTAGTGCTATTGGGCCACCAATCTGTGCAGACGTGCTTACTTCGCAGCTCGAAGTTTTACCATTTGCCAAAATTTGTGTACAATACAAAATAGGGAAGGAGTTGCCAGATAAATTAAAAGGTGACAGTCCTTGACCCTGTTACTAATGGAAAATCGGTGGAGGAGGTGGTAGTCAGCTATCCTAACAGACCTTTAATTTGCTCAGCTTGCTGCTCTCTTGGTCACTCAGTGGGAGCTTGCCCTAAAGCTACAAGAAAGTGGGTTCGAAAGGAACGGCAGAGTAATGACTCTGCTCCTCATGATGTCCCCTCAACGGAGAACAATACGACTATACATCAAGAAGCCCATGATACTAAAACTGAAGCCAAAGTCGATGAAAATCCTGGAGTAGTTGAAGAAGATAAGTTGAGAAACAAGGCCGAAGATCTTAGTGATGACAACAAGGAAGGTTGGGAAACAGTTGGAAAGAAGAGGCCTGTCAATTCTTCTCCCTCTGTGGAGGAATCTCCCACCCCTATGAATACTTTCAAAAACCTACGCCATATTGATGAAATAGAAGGTAAAATCCTGAATGGTATTTCTGGCCGTGTTAAGCCTCTTTCTAGGTCTCAACAAAAGAAACTTAAGAGGAGCAAGGGGCGTAGCCCCCCTAAATCAACCTAGTCCTATGTTGATTGATTTTTGTGCCTACAACGTCCGGGGATTGAATAATAAAAAGTCTTTTATTAAAGACTTCTTGAGCATTAATAAGCTTTCCCTTTTTGCTCTTCTTGAGACTCATGTAAAAAAGGATGTTGCTAAGGCAGTTAGCTCTTTTTTGGCTCCTCGTTATAGTTGGTTGTTTAACTATGACTTTCACCATAATGGTCGAATTTGGGTGGGTTGGGACCCTACTCTTTGGAACCTCGTTTGTTTAACTAGTTCTTCTCAGCATGTCACCTGCAAAATTCAGTGCTTGGCTTCAAGAGAGGAATTTGTAATTTCCTTTATCTACGGTCTTAATACTAATGTGGAGAGAAGAAGATTGTGGACGGAGTTAACTCATTTTCAAAGCAGTTTGCAGACCTCAATGCCCTGGTGTTTGTTGGGAGATTTCAATACTTGTCTCGGCCCGCATGAATCTAATAGCCTGAATCACTGGACCCCTGGTATGCTAGAGTTCAGAGACTTTCTTAGCCAATCTGGTTTAACTGATCTTAGTAGCTCAGGCCACCTGTTTACTTGGTGGGACAGCAGCATCACTTCCCCTGTTTTGAAGAAACTTGACCGCTGTATTGTCAACAGCTCCTGGTTATCTCAGTTTACTCTTTCTCATGCTCAGTTTGGTGATAAAGGTCTATCTGACCATTGTCCAATTAATGTGTCTATGGGAATACCTCGAGAAATTGTTCATAAACCTTTTCAACTGTTCCATCATCTTATGAAAGCACCAGGTTTCACAGATGCTGTAGCAAACGCTTGGAACGTTGAGATTTGTGGTGACCCCTGGTTTAGACTCACTTCAAAGCTTAAAAGAGTTAAAGAGGCTCTTCGAAGACTCAACGTGGAAAAGGGTAATCTTCACACTGCAGTTGATCTTGCCCGTAAAGCCCTCCTAGACTTCCAAGCCTCCTTACCTAGTATCCCTTCTCCATCTCAGTTTGAAGAAGAGATAAAGCTGAGCTCTGACCTTAGAAAAGCCCTCTCAGATGAAGAAATCTTTCTTAAACAGAAATCTAGGATACATTGGTTGAAAAGTGGTGATAACAACAATCGGTTTTTCTTCTCCTCTTGTAAGGGCAAATGGAATGTCAATAAAATACTTTCTCTGGAGGATGATAATGGTCAGATTCACTACACTCACAAAGGAATATCTGAGGTTGCTATTAATTATTACAAGCAGCTACTGGGCACCGATTCAGAAGTGAATGCTTTTCCTGATAACATAGTTTTGCCAACTCTATCTAATGACCAGAAGGATTCTCTTACTGCGCCCTTTACTGGAGAAGATGTGCTTAATACCTTTAAGAGTATGGCCAAGCATAAGAGCCCCGGTCCAGATGGCTTCCCTGTGGAATTTTACTTAGAAACCTGGAGCATAATTGGTCAAGATGTTATTAATGGGGTTCTCTATTTTTTTCGATCTTTACACCTCCCTAGAGTGATCAACTCTACTGCCCTGGCATTGATCCCTAAACATCACTCAGCTTCTAAGTTGAGCAATTTCAGGCCAATCTCCTGTTGTAACGTACTCTACAAGTGCATTTCAAAGATGCTTGCGTTTAGAATGAGGTCTGTGATGCCCTCGATCATATCTGGATGTCAATCTGCTTTTGTCCCACAAAGACATATTGGAGACAACATTCTTCTTGCGCAGTCTCTATGTAGAAACTATCACCTTGATACGGGACCTCCCAAATGCGCTATTAAACTGGATCTTCGGAAGGCCTTTGACACTATCAGCTGGAATTTTCTTAAGGTTGCCTTGGAAAGGATGGGTTTCCCTCCAATCTTCATCAACTGGCTTATGACATGTATCCAGACATGTATGATCTCAGTAAAGATTAATGGAGCTTTAGAGGGGTTTTTCAAAGCAAAATCTGGTCTAAGACAAGGAGATCCCATCTCTCCTTACCTATTTGTTATATCAATGGAGGTTTTAACTGCTTGCTTGAATCAAGCTTCTTCCTCACCACTTTTCCAGCATCATTGGAAAGCTAAAGACCCAGCCATTACACACCTTATTTTTGCTGACGACATCTTGCTTTTCTCTAAAGGTGAAAAGGATTCTGTAGACACTTTACTTCAAGGGGTGCTTAATTTCTCCTCAATTTCTGGTCTTAAAGTTAACAATGAGAAAAGTGCCTGTTTCTTTGGTGGAAAAGTCGATGTTAATACTAAACAGGAAATCCTTGCTGCTTCTGGGTTTGTCCAAGGCACTTTCCCTGTCATTTATTTGGGGCTTCCCCTGATCACATCCAAGCTTAACACAAGAGACTGCATGCCGTTGGTTCTTAAACTCTGTGCTAAATTTGATATGTGGACTTGTAGGTTTTTGAGTTATGCAGGGCGACTGCAACTGATTAAAGTAGTTTTGTTTGGTGTTCAAGGCTACTGGGCAACACATTTGTTTTTACTAAAGGGTATTTTGAAAAGGATTCAGACTATGTGTGTTAAATTTCTATGGGGTGGTTCTCCTACTTCTACCAGCTCAGTGAAGGTCTCTTGGAAAGATTGCTGCTTGCCTACTAACGAAGGGGGTCTAGGCATTCGAGACCTTGTCGAATGGAACAAGGCTTCGATTCTCTACCAACTATGGCGTGTTGTAAGGTTTGATCAGCCTTCTATGTGGTTAACCTGGCTTCACAGGAATTTTATAAAGGATAGATCGATTTGGACAATGAAAATCTCTCGGGACTTCGCTTGGTGCTTCAAGAAAATGCTTAACATCAGGCCCCTTGCAATGCAGCTAATCTCGTATGAGGTGGGAGTTGACTCGAATTTCTTGTTCTGGCATGATCCTTGGATAGATCATATGCCTTTGATCCATAGATTCAATTTGGACATTATTTCCATTTCTGAAACATCTGATTTGGCAAAAGTAGGTGATTTCATCTTCAACCACACGTGGGTGCTACCTCGTTCTAATCATGGCTGGGTTATTGAGTTACGTGCTCTAATACAGGGGATTCGTATCCATCATCGAGACCAGATTCTCTGGAATTCCTCGAATTTAGTTACTCTTTCGAGCATTTGGCATTCTATCAGGGCAACAGGTACTCCTCAACCGTGGATTACAGCAGTTTGGAGACGTCTGTCAATTCCGAAGTGCTCGTTTATCCTATGGTTAGCGCTTAAAAATAGGCTCCTAACTAAAGATCGTATGCTTGGTTTTGGGATGAATGTTGACCCAATGTGTGTGTTATGTTCTAGTGAACACGAAACTGGGCAACACCTCTTCGGATCTTGTGCTTACACAAAGGTGGTAATGAATGATAGCATCTTATCGGGAGATTGGAATGATTATTTGGCAGGTGATTTTTTCAATACTGTTAATGCTTCCAGAGCCAGACAAGATTTAGCATATCTATTCCTTGCGGTTGCTGTTCATGCAGTGTGGAAAGAGAGAAACTCGAGGATCCATTCCAGGGGTCATGCAGCCCCCCCTCTACAAATCCGTAGCATTGTCAAAGGCACTATTCGTGATAGAGTGGCCTCTTGCGCCTGGTTCCAAAAGAGCATTAAAAAGGATCCTACTTTGATTCTAGATCTGTACTAACATAAGTCTATTTTTGTGCCTTAGACTTTTGTTTTGATATTCTGTCCTTAGTTTTTTCCTTGTCCTAGCTGTAATGCTTTCTTTTTGCGCGGGGAATGCCCCTAGATGTGTATCGCTTTTCTAGTGTAATATATTTTCATTTAGCAAAAAAAAAAAAAAAAAAAAAAAGTATAGGTGTTGCTGTAAACAATAACAATATGAGTTAAGAACCATATTTGTATCACAGTTTAAAACAAGTCACTTGAATGATAAGTGAGGATAGTAACACTTGCCTGGTAGTAGTAGTAGCACTAAAAGGAAACCCTAGTATAACCGATCACTTAACACTGATGTCTCTGTACTATGAAACCCTAAAATATAAAATCAGTGTCACGTTAGTCGTCTGATTAGTTGCATTAACTAATATAACTGACGACTGGATCCCTAAAATCTACCCTTTCGTTACTAGTTATTAATATTATAATTATGGGGAGGTGATAAGAAATTAATTAACATTTAGATCAAACACATAAGCACATAATTAGATTAAAAACATGATTTAGTTTTATTATGCTAACCACACAATTAAACAAGTAAGCACGTAATTGAATTCAAATATTCCTTACCAAATATTTTGGCATATAAGTAATTAAAATAGATAAAGCAATTCACCAATCATATCTAATTAGATTTAATTAGACATTTTTATCTCAAAGATAAACCATTTAAATCCTTTTTAAATGATTAAAATTAATTTAAAACCAATTAATATAATTATTCAATTAACAATTAAATTAATTGAGCAATTAAATCAATTAATTATAAATTAAAATCAATTATATTAAATAAGACTTAAAATTTAAAATTTTAAAATAAATAAAGTAATTAGTTAGGTAAATAAATAAATTAATAAAATAAATATTTAAATAAATAAACAAATAATCACATAAATAATAAAATGATCAAACTGACTAATTAATTATATAAAGTAAATATACAAATGAATAATTAATTACATAAAGTAAATAATTAAATATATAATTAATTATTCAAATGATTAATTGACTATTCAAATAAATTTTGGAATTGTAAAAGAGTTTTCCAAAAAAAAATATTTGCCCAAGTTAGTAGTAAAACAGAATGTTAACAGGGAAATAGACTGAGCAAAACAAGTGTAGAAATACATGCCATTCAGGTGACACCTAAACCCTGGCAAAACTCGCACAACACAAAGTTGTTACTACTCTAATTCAGTTAGCACAACACAGAACCATACCACAAATAACTTAACCTAACACTCCTTCTTGATAACACTCAAATTAAAAGCATGAAATGGTCTATAGCTACTACTGCATGTTGACACCTAACTACAACATAACCACAACAACTTTGCCGTAGAGGTGATTTAGCAGCTTACCAACTTACTGAATAATAAACATCCAAGACAATTAATCCTAAAATGACATACCCATCTAGCACATATAATTGACACACGTTAGGACTAGCTGACACAACTGACATACAAGCAAAACTCTCGGCTTCACCGAGAGTTCCCAGACATACCCTGCACTTAACACTTTTCCCACATAATCTGCAACCCCTCCCCTCTACAGTAACAACAACGCAGAAAATGGAAATCTGTAGCCACGGCTCAATCTCACCCACACCTCTGTTTTCTAATAACAATATTTCCCATTGCCTATCTTAGTCCAGACCACAACATGCTCAATCAAGAACACAATTTAACTAGCTAAAAACTCGGCCACACAGACACTGCATTAACCCAAGTACTACAGGCATAAAAATTCGAGTACAACCACTTACTAGCTATGTTTAACAGCAAGGATGTGATTTCCATATGCACTCTTAGCAAACAATCATCCCAACACCATTTAAGTACCCGAATTAGCAACCAAATACCACATATGACCTTCCTCTTTAAATAATAAAAAAAAAATCTTCCCGACGAAACTAAAACTCAAAAATTTTAACAACCACAAGCCACAAATTCAGGGGATTTTACAAACAACTAATACAAGGTTTTATTAGCAAAAATCGCACATAAAACTAACTCATAAACATAAACACATACTATAATACCATGAAATTCCATACGTCAGAAAAACAAGACCATAAATCAATAGAATTGAGAGTTACCACTCTGGATGTTTTGGCCGGAGGGAAGTTAAAAAGAACAGCTGATTTCCACTGCTAGGTCTCTGGACACAATATGGGGGGTGTGTGTATATAACGTATGTGTGTGAGAGTGCTGCTGGGGTGATAAAGATTTGAGGGAGGTGGCTGTGCAGGGAAAAGGGAGAGGCAGGAGAGATATGTGGAAGAAAAGAAATTATTAGAGAGAAGGTGAGGTGAGGGAGAGAAAACAGAGAGGTAGTAATAATACTGGGAGATTACCAATGTTTGACAACCAAGGAAATAAGTATTTAATTAAAGTCCACCGCCTCAAGATCATTCTAAAAATAAAAATAAACTATCGATCCCATAAATTTTAAACGAGTAAAATTAACATTTAAAATTTTCACAATAACTAATAATAATAATTTATAAAAATTTTAAATAATCTAAAACTAGTAAAAATATAAAAGTATGAAATTTTCGAGAACTTTAGTAATTAAATAAAATAAAATTTTAACACAATTAAGAAACTTAACTTAGGACTCAAAAAAATTTCATAATAATCCGACTAAAATGCTACAAATAAAACGATCAAACATATCAAAATACCCAGTGTATAGTAAACAATACCTCACTTTTTAATATTGGATAAATAATAACTCAACTTATAAGCCCAAAAATAATTTAATAACATAAATTTGACTCAACATAATTTCTAAAAATATTCGAATAGTGTAGAACAATTTAACACATAATTCTTACTAACACACTTTAACAGGTAATTCAAATAATCATGTAATAATTCAGATAATCCACACAATTGGTAAATTAGATAGCACATCAGATTGGAACAAAATATTTTAAATAATACTTATCTAGTAATTCACATAGAATAAAATCCCCGATTGTTACACCTGTGATGTTGATGAGATAACAAAGGGGCCTATTCAAGGCTTATTTGCTCTGTTTCTTTATACTTCTGCTGACAAATGCATAGAGACTGGTCTTGTTATGTCCCGTGTGGGGAGCTACCCGGAGGCAGGGAAGATTGTCGATTTGATCGAGGATGATGGCACTGTTTTGATTGCTACTACTGCTGTTGGGGGCTGGCACAGGATGATTGAGATGTCAATCATGCAACTTCTGTTGGACTCAAGTTGTTTATGCCAGAAGAGTAGGCTCCATTTGTGGACAGCTGCTGGATGGGTGCCTAAGGGTGTTGATGCGAGGCAGGAGGGTCAGAACAAGGAAGCTATAGCCATGGGTGCTTGGGATGATTGTCATAGTGGACCATGTTTTTTTTTTTTTGCTAATTAAAATTTTATACCAAAAGGAACAACAAGAAACAATTCTAGGGGCATACCCCGCGAAATCAACAAAACAACCTTACAAAACCATCAAGCAAATTAGATAAACTAATTTTCAACTACAAGCAACATAGGAGAAACTAGAACGACTAGTTAAAACATCTAAAGAGATCTAAGCCTGGATCATAAAATAGGACCAACACACTGGCCTTTGAATAGCATACTAGTGCACAGCTTGAATTCTTCCATCGGATCTTGACCTTTAAGCCCCACTCCATCTTTTCCAATGCTAGCAACTGGCCCCATAATAGCCCAAGAAAATGGCCATTCCCTTCTCAAATACACAGGTACTGACTGAACAGGACCCTTAGATTTATCATGAACTGTATCGACGAGCTTAAGAGGGTAGCCCAACACAAAAACCCATCCTTTCACAATCTGTGGGTTAGGAGGGAAGGCACCTCCATTTCCTATCATCACAACAATTAGCAACAGCCTCCATAAATTCCACCAGGATGAACCTTTAGACCCATACGCCTCAACATTAGTGGTAAAAACCACACCGATTGACCAGCTGCAAGAAACAAACAATGCACCAAGGCATGTCACCATAGGGTCAATAGTCATACTCTTAATCTTCTCCATCAGATAAATCATAACAACATAATCCTGAGCACGCCTACTCATAGCAGGGTGAACCATAAGACCCAAGTTGACACAACTGTCCAACAACCATACATTTATCCAGCAAATGTCATTTGTGATGCTCTGCAATGAACCAGCAGCCAGCGAAATAATACTATCGAGTAAGCAAAGGACTCGATACTCCCTGAAATAAAACTCACCAAGAAAACCAGGTAGAGGATAATCACCGTCCAAACCTGCTTGGTCATACATAAACCACTTCCCACTTTGGGATAGCAGGGAGAGGCATTTGAGAAACCAATCATCAATGCCAATCAACTTGAATCCAGGACTCGAAAGTCCAAACGCAGGAGACATGAAGCCCCTCGTAGCAATAGTTGAGGAAGTTTGCTCATAGAATTCAAACAAACCATTCTGAGACAAGTTAACAAACACATAAAGGGCGTAAACCCACTCTACTTCATCAGATGTCAAAGAAGCAACGAACTTGTGCTCCTCAGTCAGACGTTCAACCACATATAACCCCTCTTTCAAAGACATCTTAGGCCACATCTTGACAACAGCTATACCATACATCATGGCCCGCATTATGCCAAACCCCATACAAGCATTTTCTCCATGAAACCCGAGCATTGTCTTCATAACAACCAAAGTTGTTGACAGGACCAACCCACCGTTAATAGAGCAATCAATATACTCATTGACTGAGTCAACATCAGTATTATTCGAAGAATTTCCATCCAGTGGATAACTCATCTTTCTTCTCCCGGAAGAAAAATACGATGAACAGGTGTATGATTCCAGGTACACTGTTTGTTCAGTCGTATTTGGCACCATTCAGTTGGATTTTAAGAGTTTATTTGTTGAGGAATGGCAGGTCCTAAACTCTACTATTCAGAGAAGATATGAGAGCAGTTTTTTCATGAGAAGGTTTCTGTTTCTTAAGGAAACTTGGGGTTGTAGCATTAGGGGAGATGAATTGGGGGGCATTGTCAACCTTCACAATTCCAGTACGATGGGAGTTGTTAATGGACTGATGATAAGGGGATTCGATCCCGGGATCAATGTTGCTGTTAATGTAGACTTGCGGATGGATAACCGGAACGGGCGAAACTGGGGAGTCCAGTGGTTCACTGCGTTTGATAATATGCCTCTTCAAGGATCTATGTGTCATGTGAGGTCCACCATGGATCTGATCTTGGAGATCCATGTTTCGAATGGAACAAATGAGGTTTATGACCCCCGGGGTACCGATAGGAGACAAGGTTTGACGAGATTTGGCCTCGTTCGAGGTCCAATATGTTTGAAGTTGGTCTCCTTTGTGGGCTTTCAAAGTATTTTCCACGTTTCAGTGATGTGCATGGTAGGGCTTTGTATGACTTTTGAGGAGGACTGCAGGGCTTATGCAGGTTTGAAGACTGTTTGGAAATATGGACTTGGTTGCAGCTATGCTGCATTGCTATCTGGAATTCATGGCATAGTTTATTAGTGGTTATATATCTGTATTCTGTTGTTGATTGCTAGTTTATCTAGCATTATCTGTTTTAGTGGTTATATATCTATGTGGTTCCGCTAGGTAGATGTGTTTCTTATCGCGGGGTATGCCCCTAGAGATGTATCCTTTTGCCGGTGGTATAAATTTTAATTAGCAAAAAAAAAAAAAAAATATACGCATAGAGCGAACTGAACGCCATACCACTTTCTCTCTCACAATCGGGGTTACGGAGTGAAACCCCTTCCGTATAGCCCAACTCAGAGAAACCCAAACCCACTCTTCTAGAAAGAGCAGCTAAAAGAGAACGACCATGGCACATAACAGCAACCCTATCCAACAGGAGAGGGAAACGAAATCTTGAGGAAGCACGGCTTCCAGAGTGGTTCTCAAATAAGCCAAGAAACTTCACATCTGCAGGGATAAGTTCCCACCACCGTCTTCTAAGATGATCGAACACACCTAATAGGACCACTCCCCTCGTTAAAGAAGAGGAGACAACAGAGAAATCTTCAATTTCAAACATAAAGATTGGGCAAGAAACCCCAATAACACCATCGGAAGTGAAAGAAGGAACCTCTGGATAGACAAAATAGAAACCCATATTAAATATAAGTAAGAAATATGGCGGATAGGTGGAAGAATAGAGAGGGAATATGGATTAGTGAAGGCTAATTGGTTATAATTGATGAAAAAAGGTTCAGATTTGGTTGATTTAGGTGGCGGCTAGGCTAGGGTTTTAGAGAGAGGTTAGAGAGAAAACGACTCTCATTACTAGTTCTCTTTTTTCCATAGTGGACCATGTTTGGTCATGAAGAAGCTTACTCTCGGCATAGTTTTTTAACTTATGATTAATCTAGTTTGCTATGTAGACTCTATTATGACTTAATGTTGTGTAGTTTATTCGGATGTTGATTTCGCGGGGTATGCCCCTAGATTTGTATCATGTTGTTCCTTTTGGTATAAATTTTTAATTAGCAAAAAAAAAAAAAAACTCTGTCATATCAGAGGTCCAGCTCTCATTACCACCTTGTTTCTCCGATAATCTAAGGCAAGTGTTAAAGTCTCCAGAAATGACCCAAGGATTATTAGAAAGACCTCGAGATACATTATTTAACTCAGACCACAATCTTCTCCGATCGGTGTCCCCATTATATCCATAAATAAACGAAGCAACAAAACTCAATTTCGAAGGCAGGCAAGTAAGCGAACAAGTGATATGCTGAGCAGAGGTGGCAATCACCACAACTTTCCAAAAATCTGGGTTCCACCCAAGCCAAATACGGCCACCCGTATGGTGATAATAGTTAAAACACCACTCAAAACGCGGGTTGATCTCCTTGAAGATAATCTTAGCAACATCCCTCTGAACATGCAATTCCAAAATGCTAATCAAAGATAGCTTATTAGAAAAAATAAAGTCTTTGACAAAATCAACCTTGTTGTTGAGGCCACGGATGTTGAAAGAACAAAAAACAGTCATTAGAAACTGAGTTAAGACTTCGAAGGAGGGCCCCCAGACCCCCACTTCGCACATTTGATCCCCTTTGATATTGCTTTTTTACTGCTCTGTTTACGATCAACCTCATCCACCACAACATTCTTAAATCCCTGGGGAGAAGGGGTTCCAGCAGAAAGACTGGGAGAAGCGATCGATTTCCTCTTGTTCTTGACCTCAGTCCAACCCTCATTCTCTACATTAATCTCTCCCAACAAACTACTCTCTGCTTTGCTCTCCTCCTCAGGTTTCTTCTCAGTAGGGGTAGACAAAATATGCTCCTGAGTTGTATCCCCAACATCAACCTTCTCCCCTGCTACTTCCTTACCTTCACGTTTGGTTTGAGGATCAATATCATCCACATTATGATTCTCCCCCTTGTGACTAGGTTCCCCACTCTCTCCAGCACGAGGCCTACGAGTCCAGTCACTGACTGCCAAAGGGCAAACATTGATCAAATGCCCTAGAGA
This sequence comes from Kitagawia praeruptora, assembly GCA_037693485.1. Lineage (NCBI taxonomy): Eukaryota > Viridiplantae > Streptophyta > Magnoliopsida > Apiales > Apiaceae > Kitagawia > Kitagawia praeruptora. The sequence continues at coordinate 69,562,975 of CM075350.1, forward strand.
ATTGCAGTGGGAGCACAATAATGGCTTGTTAAGATAAGCAATCTTGACCTCTACTATAGATTTGTCAATGTCGACAACAGGGATAGAGGAAGGTAACGGGTCACCAATTTTATATTGAACACACATCTTGGCAAAGGGCAACTGAATAGCGCTGTTAAGTAAAATGAGAGTCGTTTAGTCTCTCTCTCTGGAACCCTAGCCGCCTCAAAAACTTAGCTTTTTCTTCACAATTTCTCCATCAGATCTACAATATCCTTCCTAAACCCACCTCTCCTCTCTTAATCTTCCACCTTAATCTCTAAATTTCTTATTTATAATATCTATGACATGTTCTCAGGATTTTTGCGGGGATTTTGGTTCTCCGAGTCCTGTAACTTTGGTTTCGATGAGATCGGCATCTTTAGATGAGAACTCATTGGAGTTATGTGCTGGTAATTCCTTGGTAGACAAATCCTTGGGTTTAGTCTCAGGAATGACAAATGATGGTCGCTCTCCTCCTGAGGATGAGCCCCTTAGTGAACTTGAAAGAATTGAATTAATAACTTTGCGGAGAAATATCATGGAAATGGAAAACTTCCTGAAGGATAAAGGCTTTTTGATGGCTCAATCTGAAGAAGGAACCATTCTGGATAATGCTAAAAATAACCTTGAAGTGGGATTTTCGGCACTGATGGACCCTCTGTCTTGCGAAACAGGTGCGTTGGGAGCTGAAAATCAATATTTAGTTGAGGAGGCGAATCCTATTGAGGGTGCGACCTATTTACTGGAGACAAGAACTCCCGGGAGTCTTGGCTTCTTTGAAGTGTCTATGTATTATCCCAAAAGGATGGAGAAGGTAGTTCTACCTAGTACGGAGGGGGTAGTTATTGATGCCTTGAAGGTGTTCGATGAAATTCCCAAAAGAGATGTCATTGATGAGTTATATCAGGGGAACAAGGATTTGAATATCTATGAAGTTTGGAAGGTTGCTTGGGCTCGTGCTCAAACGCAGAGGATGGACATGGCAGATGTGGATTGGTATATTGATAAACAGAGCGATGAGCTTGCAACGGCAAGGCCTAAACTAGAACAGTTTACTAATTGCGAGACCTCTGTTGAGGAAGCACTGCAGGATAAAGAGGATATGTTGCTGCCGGGTACGAACAGTACTGATTGGCCCCTTGCATTTCTCAACGCTCATAAGGGGAAGTTAAGGAAAAAGCGGTTGCCTAGGCGCAAAGCTAAATGTGGCAGGAAGGAGCTTAAGCCCATAGTGCTGTTTATGTACCAGGGAACCTATGTGGGATTTGCGCGTATGCATGTTCATAGCGCTTGGGTTGTTTTCAAAGCAGAGTTGTTGGCGGCACCAGATTAAAATCTCTCTCCTACAAATTGTTAAATCAAGGCATAGTGCTATTCGGATATGTTTAAACTAGTTTAGTCTAGTTTAGTAGCTCTGTTGCTGTCCTTTTTAAGGGTTATGTAATGTTTGGTTGTTGACTTCGCGGGGTATGCCCCTTGATTTGTATCAGTTGTTTCCTTTTGGTATAAAAACTTAATTAGCAAAAAAAAAAAAAAAAATCTCAAGCTGCGAAGTGAGTGAGTCTGCTCCCAACGGAACTCCAATAGCACTAGCCACACGGCTCAGCCCCTCTTGGGTCCAATAATAATCAGGCAAGTTGCTAAACTTGACCCAAAGTGGCATAGAGGAGATAGGCGTAACACCCACTGAGCATCCCCAATCCGTGACAACCATAGGCCTCTGGTCAAAATACCATGTGCCTTTTGAAAGAACTGCATTTTTGTCGTTCATCGATATAAATTTAAACACATATGTTGCCTCATTCCGTTGTGAGACAGAAATGAGACCCCTTTTCCAAATTAACTGAGCTATTTCTTTAACCCTTCTAAAAGGCACAGGCGCTTTTGTAAATTTGCCAACTACACAAAATCTGAACTTATCAGCCCCTTTCTGCAACACCTCTTGGGGGGTTCTACCACCTTAGAACCTTCCGGAGGAGGAACATAATCAAATACTACTCCCTTTGCTGGCCCTGGAGAGGACTTAAGCACCGAAGACCAGAATTTTTTCTCCCCTGTGGGAACAGCATCCACCTTACCCCCTTGGGACAACCCCTTCTTGGAATCTTTCACCACCCCTGAAGATTCGCCTTTCGACTGATTGATACTCTTGTTTTTGAGAATACTCTTTAAGGAAGGAGTATTAAGTCCAGCCCCCTCACCCTTCTCTCCTCCTGAGTTCTTTAAAACAGATGCAGTTATATCAGCCACCTCACTCTTCCCATCTCCCATATGAGATGAGAAAATAGGTAACCCAAACTCATCTCTACCAGTGATTACCTTAAAGGGGGTAGACAAACCCACATTAAAGTCCGCCTACGCCTTTAGGTTTCCCCTCTCCATGTCTACCAATGAGAGCCCATTTGCTTCAATATAACTACAGACCTCCATCATTTTCAGTTTGAGCTTAATGAGCTCATCCCTATCATTCTTGTTAGTAGCAGATACAGCCTTGGCCACACGACTAATAGCATCTCTCTCCATTGCATCTCTCACGTTTTCGTGATACACCTCCTCCTCATCAGAAGATTCCTTTGTTGTTCCAATACCAGTTCCTCCCGAGGAACCAGGGTCCGCCATCTCCGCCGTTGTCAGGATCGGAAAATCCTCAACCTCTCTTCGAGCAAGCATCTCCTGAAACTTATCATCATCCATGTCCTGCATATAACCTGGTAGCCCAGTCTCAGAATCACAATTTGAGTCTTGACTCACCATGGTACACTACACGAAAATACTAATACTATATATATAAGAAATATGGTGTTTAGGTTAAGGGAAGAAGAGAAAGTGGATTAAATGATGGGAATAGTCTTTAGTGCTGGAGAATGTGTGTAAGAGATTAGATCTGGGCAATAATAAGTGGCGGCTAACTAGGGTTTTAGTGAGAAGGAAGAGCTTCTCTCTCTAAGACTCTCATTATTTTTTACCTTTAGTTTTTAGCTTATTAGGGTTTTTTTAGAGAGAAGGAGGAGTTTCTCTCTCTAGGACTCTCATTTTTCTATCATAGGTAAACTTAATAGCAGAGATTGCAATGTTCTGGTGGCTAAACTTTGTAAACGGGTTGAAACTTGGAATGTAAGGTTTCTAAACTTTGCTGGTCGCTTGGTGCTCATTAAGGCTGTGTTGGCAAGCATTGTGGGGGTATTGGAGTATGTACATATTCCTTCCAAAGTTGGTCTTAAAAAGAATTAATAGCCTTTTGTTTAAGTTCTTATCGGGATGGTTCTATAAAGATACAGGAAGATGTCACTACAAGATAGGTTGGGATATGCAGGATATGGAGGATGATAAGTTTCAGGAAATGCTTGCAAGAAGAGAAGTGGAGGACTTCCCAGCTCTGGTAGTGCCTTCCACCTTACAGGGCGGTACCTCAGCTGAAAAGATCTGTGAGACACCCTCAGATGAGGAGGAAGCTTCATATGAGACTGCTAGAGATGCGATAGAGAGAGAAACGATACACATGGTAGCAAAGGGTGTGGCTGCGAACAATAAGTATGAGAGAGATGATCTTATAAAGCTCCGTAACCAAATGATGGATATCCATAGCTTTCTTGCCAAGAAGGGTTTTTCGGTGAGTGAAGTTGAAAAAGAAATCTTGAAGGATAAGGAGAGATTTAATGCAGGGTTAGTAAGCCCAGTGCGTTTCATTGAAGGTAGGGATGAGATGGGTCTTCCCATCTTCTCTAGCAAGGAAGTACCTAAGAACACGGCTGCCAGTGAAAAGGGGGTGGGAGCTGATAAAGGAATCCTAAAAAATGCCCCACCTGGGGGCATGGAAAGGGGTGAAAGCTCGAAGAGTCAACAGGAGACAGGCAAACAGGAACCTCCTTCAGCTAAAGTAAGCAAGGAGAGCTCCAAAAATGGGGTGAAGGATGAGAGAACTGAAATAGGGTCAAAAGGAGCAAAGTCCTGGTCTTCGGTTTTAAGAGCGGCCCCGGGCCCTGTCAAGGAAGTGAAATTTGATTACGTGCCTCCAACTGAAGGATCAGATGTTGTATCCCCCCCAGAGGATGTCCTCAAGAAAGGTGCGGAAAAATTCAAATGTTGCATTGTGGGTAAATTTACCAAAGGGACTTTGCCGTTCAAGAGAGTTAAGGAGGTGGCTTTTTCAGCCTGGAGGAGAGGCCTCACCATGGTCTCTCAGCGTAATGAGTCTACCTATGTCTTTAGGTTCAACTCTTCCAATGAAAAGAATGCGGTTCTAAGCAAGGGTACGTGGTACTTTGATAAAAGGCCTCTGGTATTAACTGATTGGGGTTTCAACGAGCGATCAGGATCTGTTACCTCGATGCCATTATGGGTTAAACTAGCCAATCTTCCAGATTGTTACTGGACGCAAGAGGGACTGGGCCGTGTTGCTAGTGCCATTGGCAAGCCCCTAGGGGCAGACGCCCTTACATCTGAGTTAGAAATCCTTCCATTTGCAAAAATGTGCGTGCAGTATGAAGTGGGGGATCCATTACCACCAGCCCTCAAAGTGGTGGACCTGGATGGTTCCATAGTTGAGGTTAAAGTCACATATATTAATAAGCCAATGGTTTGCAGCCACTGTAAATCACTTGGCCACACCATTAGTGTTTGTCCGGTGGCTTCTAGAGAATGGGCGGCAGGGGGTTCAACTAATACAAAAGGGCCTTCATCTGACAAAAATGACAAAGGAAAAGATAAAGTGGACGAAATTGGTAAGGTAAATGAAGGTCAACAAAAGGTGGTGGTGGAGCAAAAGGAAGGGGCGTTAGAGAAGGAAGCCAGTCACATGAGCAATACAGATGGGGACAAGCAAACCCCCAACCACCAGGTAGATGTTACAGAAGGGGATGTAGACAAGGAGTGGACGGAGGTTCGTTCTAAAAGAAAGCCAGTGACATCGCCTAGTATTTCTCCGGAAGTCACCACTCTTCAGCCGTTTCAGAACATTGTAGTCGATGAGGTAGCAATGAAGCATGGCTCGAGAACTCCAAAGCCATACAAGAAAGTTAAAAGAGGGGGTAGGGGGGGTCGTACCCCTTCCTCTAGGTCATAAATCTAATATGACTATTTTTTGTTCCTACAACGTTAGAGGCCTTAACAACAAAGTTGGTTTTATCAGGGACTTCATCTTTAAAAATAAATTGTCCCTGGTAGGTCTATTGGAAACACATGTCCAGACTGACGTTGCTAGGATTATCTCCCGGACCATTAATCCACGGTTTCAGTGGTGCTTTAACTATGATCATCATCCGGGAGGCCGTATATGGCTGGGGTGGAACCCCTCTATATGGAAAATTTTGGTTCTTGCTTCTTCTTCTCAGCATATCACATGCTCTGTTACCCTTCTTGAGAGCAACGCAAGCTTTGTTATCTCTTTTGTGTATGGCCTTAATGATATGATTGACCGTAGACCTCTATGGTCTGATTTGGCAGGAATAGCGCATGGTTTGAATGGCACAGCATGGGCCTTATGTGGTGACTTCAACTCTTGTATTAGTATTGATGAAAAACAAGGAGGATCTCTAGATTGGACTACTGGAATGGAGGAGTTTAAACAGTTCTTGCTTGCAAATGGCCTCACTGATCTCCGGTATTCAGGACACTTCTTCACATGGTGGGATAACAATATCTCTCAGCCAAAGTTCAGAAAGTTAGATCGTGTGTTAGTTAACCCGGAATGGCACTCAGTGTTCCCTTGCTCCACGGTGGAATTCATCTCTCGGGGCTTATCTGATCATTGCCCTGCTATTACTTCACTTGGCACTAGTTTCTCTTCTGGAGCGAAGCCCTTTCAATTCTTTAATCACCTTATTGATAATCCAGACTTTTTGGCCTCAGTGGAGAAAGCATGGTCTTTAGAGGTTGAGGGGAATCCTTGGTTTGTCCTAACATCGAAACTCAAGAATGTAAAGGTGGCCCTAGAGGAACTAAACAGAAAGATGGGGGATATTCACAATCTAGTGATCCAGTCTCGGGATGCACTCTCTCAGTTCCAGGACTCAATGCCTGCTAACCCCACTGCTGCATACTTTGTAGAAGAAAAGGAATTTATTGAGAACTATTCAGCAGCTTTAAGGCTAGAGGAACAGTTTTTAAAGCAGAAATCCAGAATTCAGTGGCTAAAACTTGGAGATGGCAACAGTAAGTTTTTCTATAATTCTTGCAGAGGGAACTGGAACACTAACAGAATCACTACCCTCACTGACTCGGAGGGAGTCTCTCACTCTTCTCATGCTGACATGGCTAAAGTTGCAACGGATTTTTACAAAAATACTCTGGGGAAAACATCTGAGGTAGCAGATTTTCCGAATGATATCCCTCTACCCTCTCTCTCTGATTCCCAGGTTAACCTTATGGCTGCCCCTTTCTCTGAGAATGAAGTTTTGAGCACATTAAAAAGAATGGCTAAGAACAAGAGCCCTGGGCCGGATGGGTTCACAGTGGAATTTTACTTGGCTGTTTGGCACTTGGTAGGAAATGATGTGACTAAAGGTATCATGTATTTCTTTAACACATTGCACTTGCCTAGAGTAATAAATGCTGCTTCCATATGTTTATTTCCTAAACAGCCTAACCCCTCTGAAATGCAACACTTTAGGCCTATCTCTTGTTGTAATGTATTGTATAAATGCATTTCTTCTATGCTAGCCAAGAGGCTTAAAGCTGTCCTTCCCACTATCATTTCCCCAGTACAGTCTGCTTTTGTAGCTAGGAGATCCATTGGTGACAATATTTTCCTTGCTCAAGCATTATGCAAGGACTATAATGGCAACACAGGTCAGCCTCGATGTGCTATAAAGCTAGACATTCATAAGGCTTTTGACTCCCTTAACTGGAATTTCCTGTTTACAATCATGGGGAAAATGAGGTTTCCCAATCAGTACATTCAGTGGCTGGAGAAATGTATCACTTCCACAATGTTTTCTGTAAAGTTGAATGGCAGTTTGGAAGGGTTTTTCAAAGGGGAATCTGGCCTCAGACAGGGGGATCCTCTATCCCCTTATTTGTTTGTGATTGTCATGGAGGCTCTCTCAGCATGTCTGGATAAGAAGACTGCGGAACCTAACTTCAAATTCCATTGGAGAACTAAGGAAGTAAAACTAAATCACATTATTTTTGCTGATGATGTATTCCTGTTTAGTCATGGTGATCTTAGGTCAGTCTCAGCTTTGCTAGATGGGATCAAGCTCTTCTCAAACTGTTCGAACCTAAAGCCAAACATCTCCAAGACTACATGCTTCTTTGCTAATGTTAGACAGGATGTGACTGATGCTATTCTTACTCATTCAGGGTTCCAAAGAGGTCATATGCCTATCACCTACCTGGGGCTTCCTCTTATCACAGGAAAGCTCAATAAGAATGACTGCCAGACTCTGATTAGTAGATTGTGCAGCAAAATGGAGTTGTGGACAACTAGATTTCTTAATTTTGCAGGGCGTCTCCAACTGATCAAAGCCATACTGGTCAGTATTGTGGGATACTGGAGTATGTACCTCTTCCTTCCAAAAGGAATCCTTAAAAAAATCAATGCTCTATTCTTCAAGTTCCTTTGGGGAGGTTTCTACAAACCGGATGGGAAGTGTCAGTACAAAGTCGGATGCAGGTTGACCAAAAATGTGTCTTGTGTGGGGTTGATGATGAATCGGTTAGCCACATTTTCACTGCCTGCCCATACTTTGATATTATTAGCAGGTCTATGCCATTTCGTTTCACTCGTAACTGGTCCAATTGTCAGTCAGGCAACTGCATGGTTACTCAGCTGGGGGCAAAGGAGGAATCTATTGCTCAACTGTTTTTTAGCACAGCTATTTACCATGTCTGGAAGGAGCGTAACTATCGCATGCACAACCATGGGCCTGGCCACCCAACATCAGTGGTCGGCAGTGAGATAAGACGTATGGTGCGCGAGAAACTGTTTTCATGTAACCTGTTTAAGGGGTGGGTTCGTAATGACCCGACCATCCTCCTATTTATCATGTAAAAGAATAGGCTAGGTACATCTGAAATGTTGAGTAGGGTTTACCTTCTTATTCTTTGTATCATGTTGTTTTGTAGTTTAACTTGTATGCTGTCTCGCGGGGTATGCCCCTAGATATGTATTAGCTGCTTACTTTGGTATAAATTTTTTAATTAGCAAAAAAAAAAAAAAAAAAGCCTAAGGATGAGGGTGGGTTGGGGATTAAGAATCTCTTTGAATGGAACCATGCAGCTATTTTGCACCAGCTCTGGTGCCTGCTCCAACCTACTTCTGACTCATTATGGATAGCTTGGTTTCACAGGGTGCTTCTTAGAAACAAAGCTTTCTGGACAGCTATCTTTCCGTATAGGTGTTGCTGGATTGCTCGGAAAATTCTCAATGCTAGACCCTAGGCTCTGAGTTTTCTTCACTATAAGGTTGGACGTACTTCGCGTTTCCTCTTCTGGCAGGACCCTTGGGCTGAGAAGCAGCCTCTGGCTCTCATCTCCCAATCGGTTGTTTCTAATGCGGAGTCTTTTAACTTGGCCCCTCTTAGCTCTTATCTCCATGAGGGAGTTTGGAGGTTGCCTAGATCGAACCATGTGGATGTTATGGAAGTTCGTAGAAGAGCAACTCAGGTTCAAATCCACCAGTGTGACAGTATCACTTGGGATGGCCTTCAACCAAAGTTGGTTAAGCTATCATCTATTTGGAATTCTATCTGTAACAAGGGGCAGCCTATAGGCTGGAATGACCTGGTGTGGAATTCTTTCAATGTCCCGAAATGCTCGTTCACCTCTTAGCTTGCTATCAAGAACAGGTTGCTTACTAAGGATCGTACGATCTCTTTTGGTATGGGAGTGGACCATTCTTGTGTTCTGTGTGGAAATGGGGTGGAAACTGCAAGTCATTTATTTACGGGTTGCCCTTACTTTAGACTATTGAGCAATGTCATTCCCTATCGAGTTAATGATGACTGGGCTAGGTGGCAACAAGGGGATTTCTTCTCCTCTCCTCTATCAGCTAAGTTTAAGAGAATTGCAGGTGTTTACCTCACGATGTGTATCTACAATGTTTGGAAGGAACGGAATTTCAGGGTGCACAACCCGGGGCCTGGGCATCCTACTTTAGTGCTTAGCCTTCATGTCAAGACTTCGGCCCGTGAGAAGTTATTTTCATGTACTGCTTTTAAAAAGTGGGTTCAAAAAGATCCATCTCTTGTACTTCACTTATTTTAGAGTTTACTAGTAGTTAGGATTGTCATCATGTTGCCTGGAGTTGCTTCGGAAATATTGTATTCTTGTTCCGGATGTTGTTCCGATAGGTAGTTGCTTTACTTTTCGCGGGGTATGCCCCTAGACATGTAAGCTCTTGCCTATGGTATAAATTTTATTTAGCAAAAAAAAAAACCTTATCATCAAGAAAATGATGCTTGACCCGGCTACGGGTGCGAGCAGCCACCCTAGATTTAGAACTCTCTGGAATCATCGTAACTAGGTTGTCAGCAAAGGAGACCCGCGCATCCCCTTTTTTGCCATCATTCTTCATACTCAATCTTCCAAACTTTTTAGATCGAATATCAATAGATGGTATCTCCGATACCAAATCAGCCGCAAAAGAGATCCTTTTCGGGCTCAACCCTGGATCCAACCCCCCCTCGGTCACATGATCCTTAACAATAGTCGCCCTCATGGAATCATCCATGAATGAAACCCTCTTACGACTCATGCTAACCGATAGATAGAAATTTCTTAGATTTTAGAGATTAGAAGGGGAAGATGGATTTAGGAAATGAAACTTTAGATCTGATGGAGAAATTGCTTAGATTTTAGAGATTTTTAGAGAGAGGTTTTTAGAGAGAAGGAAGCGACTCTCATTTTCAGTCTGAGTCCGCTTTGTTTTAAAATGAGTCAAGTTTCTGCTGATACTTTGAGTCAGGTTAATGTGGCTGATAGAATGGGTCATTATAGGGTCTGATAAGAATGAAGTTGTTGTCAATAATCTCATGATGATGGATGAAAGGACGGAGGAGAAACCGAATGATGTTCTTGGAACTAGCTTTGGTGCCGAAAAGGGTGGTGGGAGAAGAGGGACTAAGTATACTATTGCCTCAGAGATTAGTTCAGCTGAATACCAGGATGGTGTTCGTGAACTACTGATTGAGACCCTGTTTCATGTTGAGATGCTTAAAGATCACATTCGATCGAATGGGTTTTGTGTTCCTAAAGTGGATGATTTTGTGGAGATTAGTGGTGGTGACCCCTTTAGAGATGCATCTGGGAGATTTTATTATGGAGCAACTAAGGAGCTTGCTTTAACGGTTAGTTGTGCTTTGCAGCTGCAGGATTTTATCCAAAGAAATGGGTTGGGTGTTCCCATCAAGGAGACTCCTTCGGGAGATTACTCCAGCCCTGGTATGCAGAAACAGGGGGAGGAATCGCTTCATGAGGAGGGAATGAAGGGCACTGGGAGTAAGGAAACGAGGATGGATGCAACTGTTGAGAGCACTTGTCATGTGCCACTGAGAGACCCTGTAGGAAGGGTTCGTTTGAAGAAGTCTGAGATTCGCAAGTGGCGTGCGGGCAGGGGAGGCCATTCCCGTGTCCCTTGATCTTTCTGATTGCTAGCTTGGGTCGTATGAACTAGTTGGTTTTCAGTTTCTTTGTTGTTGTTCAGTTTGGACAAATTCTGTTTGTAATGTTTGAACGTTGATTTCGCGGGGTATGCCCCTAGACTTGTTTTCGCTGTTCCTTTTGGTATACAATTTAATTAGCAAAAAAAAAACTTCATTTGGACTCGTTTGAACAAGAAAATTAATTTTGCGTCATTTTGACTCGTTTGAGCATGGAAACCACTTGTAGCTTTGTTCTTGACACGTTTTACCCCTAACACTCACTAAAACTACATTTTAGACTAGTTCGAACAAATTAATATGTTTTGCTTCATTCTTGACTCGTTTGAGCATGGAAACCACTTGTAGATTTGTTATTGACTCGTTTAAAAACTTCATTTTAGACTAGTTCGAACAAGATAATATGATTTGCTTCATTCTTGACTCGTTTGAGCATGGAAACCACTTGTAGCTTTGTTCTTGACTCATTTAACCCCTATTAATTTATTTAAAATGATATGTTTAATTGTAAATTAGACTAATATATTAAATATTATTATAATATCCGATTAATGCTCCGATTAATCCGTCCGATTAATCTCCGCCTACAACTCACTAAAACTTCAGTTGGACGAAAAACTTGCAAGCCGAAAAATGAGAGTCGGTCTATTTTCTCTCTAGCTTCTCTCTTCTTTCTCTCTCTAAAATCTAAACACTTTCTTCACTAGATCTAAACCAGCCTACCTGAATCCATCTCTCTCTTTTTACTCACCTAAATTTCTCTTCTTTGTTTTTTTGTTCGCTCAAATGTCTCGAAAGAGGATTTCCTTTCTGGATGACTCATTGTCGGAATCTGAGAGATCGAGTGTCTGCCCCTTTGTGGGTAACACTGATAAGGACGAAGACTGCAAGTATGAGATGCAGACTCGGGAGGGGCCGGTTCCGAGCCCGAGTCCGAAAAAGGTTTCTTTCGTGAAGAATTTGGTGACGTTGATACCATCGGAGCGGGGAAATCGAGTAAATGTTGCCCAGGGATCCCAAAAGAGGGTGAAACTGGATAAGGATGATCCTTTGGTAATGGAATCGAGGGCTCAGCGGGACGGGCTTAGTGTGGGTTCTCAGAGTGGCCTTTATTCAGGAAAGGGGAAGATCGAAACTTTTATGAGGGGGATGACACCGGATTCCATGAGTTCAAAAAGGGTTTCCTTTTCGGAGCAGTTGGTTACGGCATCGATTAATCTGAAGGGTGATCTTAGGATGGGTGCACACTCCTCTCCTGGAAGGGAGAGGTTTTTCCGTGTGGCTAAGAGATTGAAGTTTGGGACGGAGAGTACGGAGGTGTCGGAGAGGACCTTCATCAAGAAGAAAGTTACTTTCAACGATTTGGTTATTGAAATTAAAGATTTAAAGAATGAGATGTCCGATTCAATTTCAAAGGAAGCTACTGACTTTATTGTTGGTGCTAATGTGGATTTGGAAGTCAACCTATTTGGTGGATGAAGGAATGGATTTGCCAACTTTGGGTGAAAATGTGGCTTGCCGAAAGGCTTGCCTTAGGAAGTTTACTCTTAATGTGGAGGTTGTCAAGCCTGCGAGGAAATCGGTGAAGTGGAAGGATAATATCTAGGTTATTATTGATCAAGAGGATGATAGTCAGGTCAATAAGAAGTTGGTTATGGATGAGGAGGTAGGTCAAAAGCTGAAGGAAAAGGGCATTGAAGCCTTTCAGTACTTCAGGAGTAGTGGTTGTGCTCTGGAAGGGACAGGAAGGGTGTTGAGGCGTATGCTCAGGATACTTGGGTGTGAACCAGGAGGTTACACTTATTTCAATTATTGTTATCATGGTAGCTACTTGACATTGAAGTGTGAGGGCGTCATGAAACAAGATATAGAGCTGGATGTTCACAATGTGTGTGGCGCACTGCAACGTGGGTATTTGCTTGTTACGATGTCCTTGACAGGAAGGGACTGGTTGAAGACCCTTTAGGAGTGGCGGATGCTTTAAACCCTGTCATGGTGATTGTGGTTGTGTACTCTGAAAATTTGCAGCAGGGGCGAACGTTTGTTACAACAGGTACCCAGATGGGCCTTGGTTTGGTAATGTATCTGATGGCTTCGCATGCTTGGGTTGAGGAGCTCAAATTGCTTGCGTTCCATTGTGTTAAACCTTATGGGCATAATGACGAATGCCAATTAATGATACTATCAGATGATGAAGGGAGGACTCTTCTCTACGATGTTCAAATTGTGGGAGACTGCGGTGATTATGCAGTATTGCAGACTGGAATGTTCATGTCAATTTCCTAGTTTTAGGATTCAGATTCTGATTGTGATTCTGAATGTGTTTGTGCTCAGCTGTTGTTGATTGCTAGTTTCTAGCATTATTGATGTTTTTTCTCTGTTGTTCCGCTAGGTAGATGTGTTTCTTATCGCGGGGTATGCCCCTAGAGATGTAATCGTTTGCCTGTGGTATAAATTTTAATTAGCAAAAAAAAACTTCAGTTGGACTCGTTTGAACAAGAAAATTAATTTTGCTTCAATCTTGACTCGTTTGAGCATGGAAACCACTGAGTTGGTTAATGATGTTAAAGGTCTGTTGACAAAGGCCCGGGATGGGTTGTTATCGACTATGAGTCCGAAAAGGGTCTCTTTCTCGGAGAACCTGGTGTCGGTGATTCCTACTGGTAAAAAAAAGGATGTGATGTAGGGAGGAGGAATCGGAATCAGTATGATTATCCAGCTTTTGGAGTTGCCTCTAGAACCAGAAGCGCGGATAAGGCTGATGAGGATCAGGGAATGGATATGTTAATTGGTAAATATTTATTATTATTATTCATAGAGAGATTCGAGTTGGAATTTGTGCAAGAGTTTGGTCAAGAAGTTTACTTGGACAAGAAGGAATCAAGGTGAGACGAATGAAGCTTGGACAAGAAGCTGATTATTATCTATAATTATTAAGTAGATTTTGGCTTGCAAGTTTTTACCTTTCACTTGAAAGGGTTTTTCTTGTTTTAAGCAATTAGGGTTTTATTTTCCTATTCGGATTTGGTTTTATGTATTATTTTTTTGCTAATTAAAATTTTAAACCAAAAAGGAACAGCTATTACAAGTCTAGGGGCATACCCCGCGAATCAACATTTAACAAGAGTCATTAAAACAGTAAGTCACCATACTGTCAACATAAACAAACTAAACAAAATAAGACCTACCTGTTCAGAACACAAACATCTTAGCTATGCCGAAATGGCATCCCATCTCGCACTCTGCCAGGACATCTTTACAGGTCGAAACAGACCTTGGCCCACCACTTGCAATACCCCATCTTCGATTCCACCTTGTTACAAAACCAAGCAGGCAAATAGTCCTGCCTCTTCGTTGGTACACACCTGCTCCGAATCCCTGCTCCTTTGAACAATTCTTGCGAGTACTAACCATACATGTAACCTCCAAACCTTTAATAGCAAATGTCAACATGTCCTGATCAAAGCCCATAATAACATCTTGAGTAGTCCCCGTGAATCCAATAGCGCCATTCTTCACATGATGAAAAATCACAACAGGAAGGTGATCACAAGTCACGTCCCTCCAACTGGCGGTAGTCACAAAGTGCCATTTGAGCAAACTGCTCTCAACAACCATGTCAATGAGGCTGTTGTAGTAACCATCAAAATGAAACACACTTCTTGTCCTGTAGATTGTGTACACGCCAGCAGACTCCATTTGACATACTCTAATGGGGACCTCATGAATTATTATGAACAACACATTTAAGTAGTGACCACAATAGCAATAATTAAAGTAAGTGTAACCCCCTGGTTCACACCCAAGTATCCTAAGAATACGCCTCAACATCCGTTCTGTCCCTTGCAGAACATAACCACTACTCCTTAGATACTCAAAGGCTTCATCTATGTCCTTTCCACTCAGCTTGTGACCCACCTCCTCATCCATAACCAACTTCTTTTTGCCCTGACTATCATCAACCCCAGTAGTCACCTCCTGATCAATAATAACCTGGATATTATCCTTCCACTTCACCGATTTCTTCACAGACATTAAAACCTCCACATTAAGTGTAGACTTCCTAAGGCAAGCCAGCTGATTCTCTCTAGACCAGTCATTTTCACCAAAAATTGGAAAATCAATTCCCTCATTCAACAAAGAGGAATTGACTTCCAAATCCACATTATCACTAACAATAATGTCAGTTGCTTCCGTTGAATCGGACATCTCATTATGGAAATTGTTAATTTCAAAAACCGAATCGCTAAAAGTAACTTTCTCCTTGGAGTAGCAGATCATACCTTTAAGAGAGCTACACGTCCTAGAATCAATCCCAGTTGTGGGATTGAAGGTCCACTCTAACACCTCCTGCCCATCTTTGAGACCAGATGTACCATACTCCGTACACTCCGTCTCAAACTTCAATCTCTTAGCCACCTGAAACAAGGGTTTAATCTTCTCCCTTCCAGGAGAGGAGCCACTCCGTGTACACGCCCTAGAAACACCCTTCGAATTAATCAATGCCGTAACCAACGGTTCCAAAAAAGAAACCCTTTTTGAACTCATGGAGTTCAATATCGTCCCCGTCATAGAAGTTTCCATCTTCCCCTTTCCTGAAGAAAGGCCACTCTGAGAACACACACTAAGCCCACCCTGTTGGGCCCTCGATTCCATTACCAAAGGCTCCGAAAAGGAAACCCTTTTCAAACTCATAATCAAATAGCGTATAAACAGAAATTTGGTGTATAGGTGGGGAATTTTAAGAAGGAGAATGGATTTATGAAGGATGATTGTAGAGATCTGATGGAAATGTGTAAGAATTAGAGGCGGCTAAAAGAGCTTCTAGTGAGAAGGAGGAGCTTCTCTCTCTAGACTCTCATTAGGTTTTTTTTTTGGAATGGGTTTTATGTATTTTGCTACGATCTGATGGTTTTATGTATTTTGCTATTTGGAATGGGTTTTCTAATGCGTTTCCTGGATGGATTCAGATATTAGCTAATCTTCAAGCTGGTATTAGATTTCTCTTGGATTCCTGTTGGGTTTAGGTTATTGTCTAAGCCTATATATACCCATCTCATGTAATGTTTAAGACAGATAATGTGATGAATTTGTTTTGAGATAAACTATGATTAGTTTTCTTTTCTCTAAGCTTCAATTACTGGATTGTTTTGAAGGTTAGATTCAAATTACTTAGTTTCTGGATTGATCTAAGGAATTTGAGATTCAAAGTTCACGTTTCTGGATTGATCGTGTTCTTTTGAAATATCCTTTTCTTCTTGTTTTCTTTATTCGTGGAGCGATCCACATCAAAGACAAATTGGAGGATGGATGATGGTGTTAAGCCTAGCATGACCCAAGAGGGTTTGCATTTGGTGAAACCTGAAGGGAGCTCTAACAGGACTAAGGAAGGTTTGATATCGGAATCAAATCTGAAAAGGGTTTCCTCTGCGGAGAAATTGGTGTCGGAGCTACCTCCTGGTAGGACTCAAGCAATTGAGGGGTTGTTCTTGAATAGGAGGGAGTTTGGGGGCGCTGTTGGAACTGGAACTACTAGAAGGTTGAGGAGCTCTGATTGTTCTATGCGAACTGGGGGCGATTGTCTTGATGGAGTTCCTAATAACTCGGCTGGTGGAGATAGGGGCAAAAGGAGAAAGGTAAGCATTGAGGAAAAGTTAGCTCCGACTGGGATTGCCTCCAGGACTCGTAGCTCATGCAATATCCAAAGGGTGGAGGGTAATTTCTTTTACTCTGATAGAAAGATTGGTAATTCTGTGTGTGTTGCGCATAATTCTATTGATCCCATGATTAATGTGGTTAATGAGAGTATTACGGATTTGGAGGTTAGTTCCAAATTCTTTAAGGGCGGTAATCGTGCCAATGTTGTTGATATTATGAGTCAAGTGAATGATGTTGACTCTATGAGTCAGGTTAATGTGGTTGACCATTCGAGTCAATTTAGAGAGTCGGAAAAGACAGAGGTTATTGTCAATAACCTCAGAATGACTGGGGAAAGATGGAGGAGAAGTTGGATGTTATCCTTCAAACTGGTTTTCGTTCTGAGGAGGATGGTGGGAGATTAGGGTCTGGGAATGCTTATATCATTGAGATTAGCTCGCCTGAATACCAGGATGGTGTTCGGGAGTTATTGATTGAGACTCTATTTCATGTTGAGAAGCTTAAAAATCATATTCGGTCGACTGGTTTTCTTGTTCCAAAAGTGACTGATCTTGTGGAGATTAGTGGTGGTGACCCCTTTAGAGATGCTTCTGGGAAGTTTTTTTGTAGGGCAACTAAGGAGCTGGCAATAATGGTTAGTTGCGCTTTGCAGCTACAGGATTTCATTCAAAGAAATGGGCTGGGTGCTCCTATTTCTCCATCGGGAGGCCACTCTAGCCCTAAACAGGTGGAAGCACTGCTTCATGAGGAAGGAATGAAGGCCAATGGGATTAAGGAAAACAAGATGGATGCAACTATTAAAGGCGCCTGTGTTGTGCCTTTGGAAGACCCTGCTCTCTTGCCTGGGAATGTTTCAGGATCTCAACTTGCAAATGAGACTTTGTTTCCATCTGCAGAGAGCAAAGGTTCGTTTGAAGAATTCAGAGATTCGTAAGTGGCGTGCTGGCAGGGGAGGTCTTTCCCGAGCTTCATGATTTTAGTTTATGTATTAACCCTTTCAGTCCTCTTTTGATTTAGCTTGGGTTTAGTTTCTATGTTGTGGTTCTGTTTGGACTAATTCTGTTTGTAATGGCTAAATGTTGATATCGCGGGGTATGCCCCTAGATTTGTTTCTGATGTTCCTTTTGGTATAAAATTTTAATTAGCAAAAAAAAAACTTCATTTGGACTCGTTTGAACAAGAAAATTAATTTTGCGTCATTTTGACTCGTTTGAGCATGGAAACCACTTGTAGCTTTGTTCTTGACATGTTTTACCCCTAACACTCACTAAAACTTCATTTTAGACTAGTTCGAACAAGTTATTATGATTTGCTTCATTCTTGACTCGTTTGAGCATGGAAACCACTTGTAGCTTTGTTCTTGACTCGTTTAACCCCTATAACTCACTAAAACTTCAACAAAATCTATCTGTACTTCTTTCCCTTTAGATGCAACCTGTTCCCCTTTCTCCACAGCCTGATCACCACTTCTCTCCCCTTTCTTCTTACTCTCATCATTCACAGCAGTAGAATGAGACTTATGAGTCCATTCTCTAATAGCCACAGGACAAACATTTAAAACATGACCCAAAGAATTGCAGTGGGTGCAGAACAAGGGCTTGTTGAAATACGAGACTTTCACCTCCACTTTAGATATTTATCAATATCAATAAAAGGGATAGTAGTAGGCAATGGGTCACCTACCTTGTATTGGACACACATCTTAGCAAAAGGCAATATTTCAAGTTGAGATGTGAGAGAATCAGCCCCCAAAGGGACTCCAATAAAGCTAGCAATTCTACTCAACCCCTCTTGAGTCCAATAACAGTTAGGCAAGTTGCTAAATTTGACCCATAAAGGCATAGAGGATATAGGCGCTACACCGGTCGAACAACCCCAGTCAGTGACCACCATCGGCCTTTGGTCAAAGTACCAAGTACCCTTTGAAAGAGCCGCGTTCTTGTCATTCATGGAGCTAAACTTCAAAATTTAAGTCGATTCATTTCTCTGAGCAATAGATATGAGGCCTCTTTTCCAGATCAACTGTGCTATTTCCTTCACCCTTCTAAAAGGTAGGGATGCTTTTGTGAAATTCCCAACCACACAACACTTAAACTTTTCCGCCCCTCTTTGCAACACCTCCTGAGGTGGGTCAACCATAGTGGCTCCTTTTGGAGGAGGGACATATTCAAAAGCAACACCCTTTACAGGTGTCGGAGAATCTTTTAACACCGAAGACCAGGATTTTTTCTCCCCCTCCTTATGCTCCCTTTTCTCCTCAAGACCCACTTCTACTTTAGAAGCTTTATCAACTCCAGAGGTTTCTCCTTTCAATAGATTGACACTCTTATTCTTGAGAATACTCTTTAGGCTAGGGGCATCAGTACCAGCCACTCCACCCTTCTCTCCTCCTGTACTCTTCAAGACAGTGGCATCCAAATTAGCCACCTCTCTCTTCTCTCCTCCTGCCTTAGACAGGAGAATAGGCAACCCAAACTCATCTCTACCAGTGATGACTTTAAAAGGATTATTTAAACCCACATTGAACTCAGCTAGCGCTTTAAGGTTTCCCTTCTCCATTTCTGCCAATGAGAGGCCATTAGCCTCAAGATAAGCACAAACCTCCATCATTTTCAGTTTGAGCCTAATGAGCTCATCCCTATCATTTTTATTCGTAGCAGACACTGCCGTTACCACACGGCTGATAGTATCTCTCTCCATTGCATCTCTTACATTTTCATGGTACACCTCTTCATCATCTGAAGAGTCCTTCGTTGTTCCAATACCTATCCCCCTAGAGGAACTAGGGTCCACCCTCTCTGTCGTCGTCAGTATCGGAAAATCCTCAACCTCTCTTCGGCAAGCATCTCCTTGAACTTATCATCATCCATGTCCTGCATATATCCTGGTAAACCAGACTCAGAATCACAATAAAAATCTTGACTCACCATTAGAACACTACACTAAAATAAGTAAATAAATATATATAAGAAGGAAGCCGGTCCAGAACCACGGATGGATATCCACCAACCGCAATGTAACATTGCGCCAGGTGCAATGTTACATTGCGCCAGGTCTGGGTGAAAAATATGCCTGGAGAATTGTAACATTGCGCTAGGCGCAATGTGACATTGCACCAAGCGCATTGTTACAATGCATCAGCCGCAATGTAACATTGCACAATACGCAATGTTTCAATACCCCAGGTATATTTTTGTTTTTATTTTAATATAATGTTAACTTAATGTTATAATGTTTTTTAATATGATTTCAAAACAAGTCTTAGTAAACGCAACTAATTACTATATTACAAATACGTTTAAATTATTAAAAAAATGAAAAATATTAATTACAAATATAATGTTAACCATCGTGTGCTTTTCAACGAGGGGTACCTTTAGTTTTTACATTTAAATTTACGTTTATTTAATTAAAGATACAACATACAAAATAAAACTCTAACTGAATGATAAGGTCTCAATAAGAGTTATTTTAACTTCTTCGGTATGAACTATCATCTATATTACTACTATCGTTTATTTTTCAACGAAGCGGTACCTCTACTGTGTACATATTAACTTACGTTTATTAAACTTAAGGATACAAAATACAAAATAAAACTCTAGCTGAATGATAAGGTCTCAATAATATGTTACGAGTTATTTTAACTTCTTAAGAATGAACTATCATCTAACTATCATCTATATTACTACTATCGTTTGTTTTTAACGAAGCGGTACCTCTACTGTGTACATATCAATCGCAATGTTTATTAAACTTAAGGATACAAAATAGAAAATAAAACTCTAAATGAATGATAAGGTCTCAATATATGTTAAGAGTTATTTTAACTTCTTAAGAATGAACTATCATCTAACTATCATCTATATTACTACTATCGTTTGTTTTTCAACGAAGCGGTACATCTACTGTGTACATATCAATCGCAATGTTTATTAAACTTAGTGATACAAAATACAAAATAAAACTCTAACTGAATGATTATATGTTAAGAGTTATCATCTAACTATCATCTATATTACTACTATCGTCTGTTTTTCAACGAAGCGGTACCTCTACTTTGTACATATCAACTTACGATTATTAAGATACAAATTACAAAACATAACTCTAACTTAATTGATAAGGTCATAGTTGCATAACTACATACATTCAAACAAAATTCACAACTAAATATTCAATTAAGTGAATTGAATTTTTATTCAACTAAATTAAGTTAAGTGAACTAAATATAGTATTTGTAATGCGATAATAATGATTTTTTAAATTTTAAATAATTAAATTTACATTAAAAATAATGGAGCGATGTTTCATTGCGCCAGGCGCAATGAAACATTGCTCCGGATTCATTTGGCGCAATGATACATTGCGGTCTATCGCAATGAAACATTGCCACCTATTCCATTGGCGCAATGAAACAATGCGCCTGTTTCGTAGATATCTTTTATTTATCTAGATTGGTGGTGGTGGGTGGCTACAACGAGGCACTGTTTCATTGATCAGAAAACAGAAAAACATCTGGACCCCTTAACTCACTTTACTACTTTACACTTTATTACTTTAATCTTTCTAAATCTAAATTCTTCAAACAATGAATTCTCCCATTCTTCAATCCATTCTCTTTCTCTCAACCGTGAACTCTCACTACCATCACTTTCTAAATCAATGTTCTTCCAAATCCTTAAATTCTCCCACTCTTCCAATATTCTCCAATTTTCCCAACATACTTAAAAATTTTCCATTCTCCTAACATCGTTAAAAAAATATCTTTTAAGGTTTCAAAGTGCAATTTTGCTTATCATTTGGAGGTCAAATATTATCAAAAAAAGGTTAGTTTTTATGGCAACATTTTTATTTAAAGATTTTAGTTCATCTAGTGAGGAGCATAATGATTATGATTATGAAGTTACTACGCCCGCTAGAAAAAATCCGGTTTCTCGAAAATTATTTATTGATGAAATAATAGATGTCGATGACTATGATAATGTGGGTAAAGAAAAGATGAATGTGGATGATGATGATGATGCGGGAAAAAATGATGTTAATAAAGGTAAAAATAAGGTGAATGTTGAAAATGATGGTGAAGATTATAATGAAGATGATGGTGATATTAATATCGGAAACGAAAATTGTGGGTTTACATTTCCGAATATTAATGATGTTGTGCCTAGTGTTGGTATGATTTTTGACACATTAGATGAGGCGACAAAATTTTATAGGGATTATGGTCGAAGTGTCGGATTCCAGATAATAATTAGGAATACACATAATCATTTAGGAACTAAGGATCCATCATCCCGATTTTTTATTTGTCGGAAGGGTGGAAGAACAAAACCATTGAATTTAATGGGTCGTGATAAAGGAAAACGTATTAGAGATGTAATTCCACGAACAAATTGTCAAGCCCGCATGTGCGTAGTTCATAAAGTGCAAACAAATAAATGGATTATAAGTTCGGTCGTATTGAAACACAATCATGCTATGGTGACACCGGATAAGGTTCAATTTTTTCAAAGGTCACAAAACATAGATCCAATCACTAAATCAATTATTGAGTTGTTTAACAAATCCGGCATCGAGACGGCAAAAGTGATGAAATATCTAAGCGAGACATGTGGCGGTGTTGAAAATCTTGGTTTCTCCCCACAAGACGTGCGTAATGTCATACGTGACATTCGACGACGGGTATTTAATTTAGGAGATGCGGAGTGTGGTTTGGTCTTACTTCGGGAATTAGAACAAGAAACTAATTTTGGTAAATTTTTCTATCGAGTTGATGTGGACGAGGAGAATCGTGTTAGGGGTTTGGTATGGGTAGATCCTCGATCCATGAATGCATACAAAAATTTTGGTGAAGTGGTTACGTTCGACTCGACTTATCGGACGAATAGGTATTGTATGCCTTTTTTTTTTTTTTTTTTTTGCTAATTAAATATTTGAATTAAAAACACCCAACGGAGCTACAAGAGGAAACAGGGGCATACCCCTGGAAACTTACATCGCAGAAACTCCAACAGGAGTCAGCAGACACTAACAATCAAGGCTAATGAATCAGAACAGAAATACTACAAGGGACGGTTCCTTTTGGACCCATTTTTTGAATGCTGCACAAGAAAATAGCTTTTCCCTAACAAGCATTTTAACATTAATGGCAAGCACATGAGTGGGATGGCCAGGTCCCGTGTTGTGCACCCTGTAGTTCCGCTCTTTCCAAACACTGTAAATGCATGTTGTGAGGTAAACCCCTGCTATAGCCTTTAACTTCCCAGATAATTGATTCATGAAAAAATCCCCTTGCTGCCACCTAGCCCAATCATCATTCAATCGAACTGGAATCACACTCCTGAGGAGACTAAAATAAGGACATTGAGTTAGCAAATGGCTAATTGACTCCACATCAAGACCGCAAAGAAGACACTCATGATCCACCCTCATGCCAAAAGACAACATTCGATCCCTGGTAAGTAACCTGTTTTTTAAAGCAAGCCAGGAGATAAAGGAGCACTTAGGAATATTAAACGAGTTCCACAGCAAAGTATCCCATGTAACATTCTGGCCATGATCACGAATAGAGGCCCAGATAGTTGACAGCTTTACAAGTTTTGGCTGTAATCCGTCCCAAAGAATTTTATCACATCTGTGGATTCGGGTTTGAGTTGCCCTCCTTCTGACCTCTAAGACATCCATGTGGTTTGATTGTGGCAAACTCCAGACCCCTCCTTGGAGATAAGTATTAACTGGAGCCAAGCTAGAAGATTCTGCATTATTAATCACCGAAGTCGAGATGTAAGCCAAAGGTTTCTTATTCGCCCAAGGATCATGCCAGAAGAGAAAATCCGAGGTAACCCCAACATTATAGTCAACAAAGGTCAAAGCTTGAGGCCTGGCATTAAAGATTTTCCTTGCCACCCAACAACATCTATAAGGCATGGTTGCTGTCCAGAAAGCTTTACGACGAAGCAATATTTTGTGAAACCATGCAATCCAAAGAGAGTCAGAGTTGGGTTGGAGCAGGCGCCAAAGCTGGTGCAGGATAGCAGCTTGGTTCCATTCAAATATATTTTTTATCCCCAACCCACCCTCTACCTTTGGCCGACAACATTCCTCCCAACTTACCTTGTAGTGGCATCTGCCCGATTCCTTATAGAACCCACCCCACAGAAATTTGAAGAATAGGCTGTTAATCTTTTTAAGCACCCCTTTCGGAAGAAAGATATACATACTCCAGTACCCTACTATACTCGCCATGACTGCTTTGAGAAGCATTAACCGACCAGCAAAGTTTAAAAACCTGGCCATCCAGTTTTCCACTCGTTTGCAAAGCTTAGCAACCAGAGAGACACAATCCCTGCTATTCAACTTTCCTGTGATGTACCCATTACGGGGGTAAATCACCACTACCAAAATATTTTGTTTGGATTTGCACTCATAAGGGATGAAAAAGAGCCATCTTATAAGTGGGTTTTGAAAACGTGGTTGGAGGCCGTTGACAACAAACCGCCCGTGACAATTATCACCGATCAAGACATCGCTTTGAGTAATGCTATTGCTGAGATTATGCCACATACAAAGCATACATATTGTACATGGCATATAAGTAATAAGTTTCCCGAGAAGTTGTCTAATTTGTACACCAACTATCCGGATTTCAAACCGGATTTCAATGCATGTGTGTACAAGTCGTTGTCACCAACGGAATTCGAAGGTAAGTGGGAGGAATTGGTCAAGAAGTACCAACTTGAGGATCATGTTTGGTTAAATCAAATGTATGTTATTAGAGATCAATGGATCGGTGCTTACACGAGAAATTATTTTTCCGCCGGTATGACCACTACCTCAAGGAGCGAGTCTATGAATGCTTTTTTTGATGAATATGTGCAAGCATCTACCGGTTTGAAAGAATTCATCGAAAATTCACAAAAGGCTTTGGAGACACAATATCTTAAGGAGGTTAAATGTGATTTCGACACCGAGGAAACCGAAAGAAGACTAGTATTGCACTCGTCCTTGGAAATTCATGCATCCGAAGTTTACACCAAGGAAATGTTTAAACAATTTCAAAAGGAGCTTTTAAAAAGTCAATCTTATGTCGTGAAGAAAGCTAAAGGGTTGGGATGTTACTTGTTTAAAATGTATTTGGTGGAGAAGTCTACCGTACCGGAGAATCGTAGAAGAAGTTATCAATTGACGGTTCATATCGACCAAAGGATTAAATGTGCTTGTAAAAAGTTCGAACATTCCGGAATGATTTGTAGACACATGATCCGTTACCTCGATAAACAACAAAAAACCCAAATACCAAAAGATTACATCATGCCTAGGTGGACAATGAAAGGCAACCAAATTGCCGGACCTCTACCATATACGCCTCCCGTTCTTGCAAATGTTGGTGCATCACAATCATCAAGGTATAGTGCATTGTGCAAATCTTTTCAAGGTTTGGGTGCTATTGGTAGTTGTTCCGTACCACGGTTCAATTACGTGATGAATTTGATTGAGAGAGAGAAATGTCATGTGAAAAATGCTTTCCCGGAAGAACGTAAGGAAAGGATGAATGATTCGTTTTATCAAGATGATTACTATCAAGATGATCCAATATTTGATCCACCAAGGTCAAAAACGAAGGGAAGAAAGAAAGCGGAAAGATATAAAAGTGGTATTGAAACTTCGACTTCAAATACGAAGCCACGAAAGTGCGGAAAGTGCGGAGAAGAAGGAGCAAATCATGATAGAAGAAATTGTCCAAAAAACAATTAAATGTGTTATGTATTTTTACTAATTTTTACTATTTTTTTGAAGCATGTGCCAAAATTATGTAAAAATATTGTTATACACCTTCTAAAATCTTAAAATGTTATACTAATTGAATTTTGTTTTTTAAAAAGGTAATATTTGATTATAATTAAAAAAATCAAAATTCTTCAAATAAAATCCAGTTTTACTCTGTTTCTGGACCTGAAGCAATGTAACATTGCGCAGTCATATGACAGGGCATTGAAAAATTGCGCCTGGCGCAATGCATCATTGCGCCATTTCCAGAAACAGAGTAAAACAGAGGATCATAAACTGCATAAACTGCAGTTTTTTACTAATTTTTGGAAGCTTGTGCCAAAATTATGTAAAAAAATATTTTTGCACCTTCTAAAATCTTAAAATGTTATAATAAGTGATTTTGTTAAAAAAAAATGTAATTTTTGATTATAATTAAAGAAAAATAAAAATTGCTTAAATAAAAATCCATGTTGTAGTAATGGCGCAATGAAACATTGCGCTGTTAAAAGACAGAGCAATGTATCAATGCCCAGGTAATTCTGCAAAATTCAACCAAGTTTATGTGATATTCAGTAATATGTGAGAATCTTTTCTTGACACTGCTAAATCATGATCACAATTTTAGAGAGTCATGTTTAAATATCTCAGTTAAGCAAATAGCAGGTTTAATCAAGTGAAACACACATAGAATAACACATTTGAGAATTATAGCAAATAATGAACACAAGAAATGAGGCAAACATATTTCATTAATGATCGATGCAAGTAAAGACAAACATTTTCTTTAAAAACAGAATACAGAAATCCTAAGAACTAGAAGGGTCCTGGATCTTCTGTTTCTTCTGGGCTGCTTCACTTCGGCGATGAAAGATTCTGGACATAGTCACAGCAAGTCGAATGATACGATCCTGTTCGACTAAGGCACGATGCCTCTCCCTTTCTCTTTCTTCTGCAATGATCTCTTGCTCCATGACGAAACTCATTAGTAAGTAGGACATCTCCATTTTCATCTCGAAGCTGAACTTCTTGATTATCGAATCAGGAATGTCATTAACTGGATAGGTGGAGCCTTCAACCACAATGACAAAGTCTTGATAGTTGAAGTAAACTCCTTCGATGAATTTAGAGTACATGATGAGGGCCGTTGAAGAGGTAGATAACTGAAGTAGATTTAAGAGAAGAGATTTGCAGAGAGGACAGAGTAATTGGAAGTGAAGAGATCGTAACTGGCTACTGAATATGTATAAGTGATTTTGGAATATGAAACGAGGAGACACGACTACTTAGAGTTACTCTTTGTTGCTAGAGAGAAAATTGATAAGATTAGGATATGAAAATAAACTTAGGTTGAGGGTGAGTATTTATAGATAAAAATTTAACTTATTCAACATTAAATTTCAAAATTAAATTTAATGACACTTGGAAATTACATTTGAATTTTTGGTTAATGTAACTTGAACACTGTGGTTATACTTTAAATAACTTGAAAATTACATTTTGAATTTTTGGGAATGAAAGTGGAACACATGGAAGACTGTGCAAAACTGTTAGAGCATCTACAGACGCAATGAAACATTGCGCTAAATGGCAGGGCATTGAAACAAAGCGCCAAGCGCAATGAATCATTGCGCCAGGTAATTTAAAACTTCCCAAGGGCAGTGAATCATTGCGCCATATCCAGAAACAGAGTAAAACAGAGGATCATAAACTGCATAAACTGCAGTTTTTTACTAATTTTTGGAAGCTTGTGCCAAAATTATGTAAAAAAATATTTTTGCACCTTCTAAAATCTTAAAATATTATAATAAGTGAATTATTTTTAAAAAATGTAATATTTGATTAAAACTAAAGAAAAATCAAAATTGCTTAATAAAACAAAATGTTTAGAATAAACTTCAAAGCAAGATTTTTATTCATTAATACTAATTTGGGAGGGGGGAAAACATCAAAATACATTTTTTCATAAAAATACATTTCTTCCTTCTATGGATATTCATCTCCATGCCCGTACAATCTCCTCAAATATGCAATCTGCATGTTAGCCTCTTTCAAGGCTTCTTCGAGATCTTCCACTTTCACCTCCAAATCAACAACTTGATCTTCAAGAACCTTGATCTCTCTCTTGGCTTCTTTCAACTTTGTTTTTAAAATAGCCTCCTTCTCATTTTTAGCATCCATGACTTAGAGTTACTCTTTGTTGCTAGAGAGAAAATTGATAAGATTAGGATATGAAAATAAACTTAGGTTGAGGGTGAGTATTTATAGATAAAAATTTAACTTATTCAACATTAAAATACAAAATTAAATTTAATGACACTTGGAAATTACATTTGAATTTTTGGTTAATGTAACTTGAAAATTACATTTGAATTTTTGGGAATGAAAGTGGAACACATGGAAGACTGTGTAAAACTGTTAGAGCATCCACAGGCGCAATGAAACATTGCGCTGTCATTTGCCAGGGTATTGAAACAATGCGCCAGGCGCATTGAATCATTGCCCCAGGTAATTCTGCAAAAAAACTTCCCATAGGATCACCCATCTTAGATTACTCTGAACCCAGCACGCTTAACTACGTAGTTTTGTTTCGAACCAACACTCCCGGCCAGGAATGCCACATCTGTTGAATATCCTTGCCATTCTAATATATAATAGAAACGAATTCCCCTAATATTTATTTCAGTAATTTTTTACCTAATAAAAAATAATATTTTTTTTATAAATCTTGCATTTAAAATTCGAAAAAAGATTAAATTTATATTTTATTCGTGATATTTAATATAAAATTCCAGAAAAATGGGAAAAAATATTTTTTTTTAATTTTTTAACTAATAATATTTTAAAATATTTATTTATAAATCTTGCATTTAAAATTCTAAAAAAGCTTAAAATTTTATTTTATTCGTGATATTTAATATAATTATTTTTTACACCTTCTAAATTCTTAAAATGTTATAATAAGTGAATATTTTTTATAAAATGTAATATTTGATTAAAACTAAAGAAAAATCAAAATTGCTTATGCAAAATCCATGTAGTACAGGCGCAATGAAACATTGCGCTGTCATTTGGCAGGGCATTGAAACATTGCGCCAGGCGCAATGAATCATTGCACCAGGTAATTCTGCAAAAAAACTTCCCACAGGGTCACCCATCTTAGATTACTCTGAACCCAGCACGCTTAACTACGTAGTTTTGTTTCGAACCAACACTCCCGGCCAGGAATGCCACATCTGTTGAATATCCTTGCCATTCTAATATATAATAGAAACGAATTCCCCTCATATTTATTTCAGTAATTTTTTACCTAATAAAAAATAATATTTTTTTATAAATCTTGCATTTAAAATTCGAAAAAAGATTAAATTTATATTTTATTCGTGATATTTAATATAAAATTCCAGAAAAATGGGAAAAAATATTTTTTTTTAATTTTTTAACTAATAATATTTTAAAATATTTATTTATAAATCTTGCATTTAAAATTCTAAAAAAGCTTAAAATTTTATTTTATTCGTGATATTTAATATAATTATTTTTTACACCTTCTAAATTCTTAAAATGTTATAATAAGTGAATATTTTTTATAAAATGTAATATTTGATTAAAACTAAAGAAAAATCAAAATTGCTTATGCAAAATCCATGTAGTACAGGCGCAATGAAACATTGCGCTGTCATTTGGCAGGGCATTGAAACATTGCGCCAGGCGCAATGAATCATTGCACCAGGTAATTCTGCAAAAAAACTTCCCATAGGGTCACCCATCTTAGATTACTCTGAACCCAGCACGCTTAACTACGTAGTTTTGTTTCGAACCAACACTCCCGGCCAGGAATGCCACATCTGTTGAATATCCTTGCCATTCTAATATATAATAGAAACGAATTCCCCTCATATTTATTTCAGTAATTTTTTACCTAATAAAAAATAATATTTTTTATAAATCTTGCATTTAAAATTCGAAAAAAGATTAAATTTATATTTTATTCGTGATATTTAATATAATATTCCAGAAAAATGGGAAAAAATATTTTTTTTTAATTTTTTAACTAGTAATATTTTAAAATATTTATTTATAAATCTTGCATTTAAAATTCTAAAAAAGCTTAAAATTTTATTTTATTCGTGATATTTAATATAATTATTTTTTACACCTTCTAAATTCTTAAAATGTTATAATAAGTGAATATTTTTTATAAAATGTAATATTTGATTAAAACTAAAGAAAAATCAAAATTGCTTATGCAAAATCCATGTAGTACAGGCGCAATGAAACATTGCGCTGTCATTTGGCAGGGCATTGAAACATTGCGCCAGGCGCAATGAATCATTGCACCAGGTAATTCTGCAAAAAAACTTCCCATAGGGTCACCCATCTTAGATTACTCTTAATCCAGCACGCTTAACTACGTAGTTTTGTTTCGAACCAACACTCCCGGCCAGGAATGCCACATCTGTTGAATATCCTTGCCATTCTAATATATAATAGAAACGAATTCCCCTCATATTTATTTCAGTAATTTTTTACCTAATAAAAAATAATATTTTTTTATAAATCTTGCATTTAAAATTCGAAAAAAGATTAAATTTATATTTTATTCGTGATATTTAATATAAAATTCCAGAAAAATGGGAAATTTTTTTTTTTAATTTTTTAACTAATAATATTTTAAAATATTTATTTATAAATCTTGCATTTAAAATTCTAAAAAAGCTTAAAATTTTATTTTATTCGTGATATTTAATATAATAATTTTTTATACCTTCTAAATTCTTAAAATGTTATAATAAGTGAATATTTTTTATAATTAAATAAAAATCAAAATTGCTTAAATAAAATCCAGTTTCACTCTGTTTCTGGATCTGGCGCATTGATACATTGCGCTGCTAAATGACAGAGCATTGAAGCAATGCGCCCAGCGCAATGATACAATGCGGCATTTCCAGAAACAGAGTAAAACAGGGGATTCAAACTGCATAAAACTGCCATTTTGTACTAATTTTTGGCATCTTGTGCCAAAAGTATGTAAAAAAAAATTTTTGCACCTTCTAAAATCTTAAAATGTTATAATAAGTGATTTTATTAAAAAAAATGTAATTTTTGATTATAATTAAAGAAAAATCAAAATTGCTTAAATAAAAAAATCCAGTTAGTACTGGAGCAATGAAACCTTGCGCCTGGCGCAATGTCTCAAAGCGCCAGGTATTTCTTAAAAAAAAACTGCAAAGTGCAGTCTGTAAAACTTTCAAAAAACTGCAAATAAACATGTCAAAACTGCAGATAAACCTGTCAAAAAACTACACCATCTAACTCAACAAAATCGAAACAAAACAAAATCAAATTTACAATTAATACAATCCAAAATTACAATCCAAAATCAAATCTAATAATTACAATCCAGCATTAAATCTAATAAACACGAATAAAAAAACTAAAGGCCCTTGTTCCTCTCCTTAATCCCATATTCAGAAATATGCCGAGCTTCCCCACTAAGAAGCTCCCACGCTATGCGATACCGGAAAGTGATAGAAGTAAGTTCGGCTCCCCATTCCGCCTCATGTAACGATATGCCATTAAGGATAGCATCCATGTACTTGCAAACGTACACGCCACAATCATAACCATTTGGTTGCATCGGTCTTTTTTCCATGAACTTTGACCTCATAGGTTTAAATTTGTCAGGGAATTTTTTCTTGTCCAAGTGATGAAGCATGGAGGGGAGGAATCGTTCCTACAAACGATCATTATTAGTAACAAGATATTCGGATATGAATAAATGGATTCGTCTAGATAACTCTAAAATAATAATGTACCATCACATAAATTTCATGTGCGTACGCCTTCCGTAAGCCATCCCGCCTCTCATCCCGGAGAGGATCAACTATCATGACATGCCAATTCCTGAGGTCCGCAATAAACAAAATCCAATGACATCCTACGCACGCGGGAAGCAAAGCAAAATCACAAGCTTCTAATGGATCCCCGATGTGTTGTTTCCTATAAGTGTTATAGAAAGCTTGTTGCTCCATAAGCGCAGGAGCGCTTTTAAAATGATCTGGATGCACCTGCAATAAATTATGATTTTCTGTTAAATCTGTACAAGTAGGGGCATGACATTCAAAATAGACTATCTAGACGAACAAGCATACTACATTAAAATTGCAATAAAGTAGAGAATAGATGATTTACCTTGCAGTTTGTGCAATGTTTTTTGGCAAGAGTCATGAAATAGCTATAGAAAATGAAGAACTTCTTGCACGGAGGATGGAACACGCCCCCATTATGTGCCTTTTTCTCCCTAATCTTCAACAAATCAGAATAGGCATCTATTATAGCGCAGCTCACATCATGGTTGGGTTGTAGGCACTCGACATTCTTATGAGAAAGAGTATGATTAAACCCACGCCCACCATGATCATACCATACATAATCCTCAGGCTTACCCCACCAATGCTTTTTCAGGAAGTTTATTTTTCGACTTTTCAATGGTCTCGTAAGATCACCACTCCGCTCTGGACCTCCCCGTCTCATTTTATCCATGCATTTATCTCTATCTGTGTCCAACTGCAAAAATTAAGAAAAGACAAAGTTTTGATATCAGTAAGATATAATTTTATTCGTACAACAAACCAGATAAGATTCAAATAATATCCAAGATACGTACACCCAATATCATCTTTAACTCATCAGAAGGAGAAGGAGCAGGTGCAGCTCTAGTCTCAACCTGCAAGATCATTTCAATAAACCGATCATATATATATATATACATGTAATTCTTCACAAATGACTCGAATTAAAGAAAGAGTCAAGGATTAGTACCTCAGCATGGACATCCGGCAGGACAGATGTCTGGGTCGGCGTCTGTGAAGGAGCAGTTGTAGTATCAACCTGCAAGATCATGTTCTGTTAAGATCTCTTTTAAAATTTGGGAATATCATTTAATTAGATATATCTTGACATTCGTACGTTTGGATCGTCGAGAAATATTTGTAAAAAATATAGAAACAATAGTATGGGACGAACCACTAGTTACGAGTACTAGACAATATAGTAATGTTCTATTAAAATCTTCGACCAAATTAATTTTTTATTTTTTTAAAATTTGGGAATATCATTTAATTAGATATATCTTGACATCTAATTTTACTAATTATTTATGTGATGAATGTTACCCTAATTTTACTAATTTTCCATTTTTTTGATTTTTCCCTCATTTTTAACTATTTTGTAAAGTAAATTAAATAAAAACAATAAAACACTAATTTTGATAATAATACAGTTGAGATTCATTGGGTTATAACAAATGTTTTAATTTAAGCCCAATCAGATTTGTTAAATTAAGCCCATAGGTTAAGCCCATCTCTATCTCTCCCTATAAATACATTAAGATGTATTTTTTAGGGTTAATGTTTTGAAGAAAACCTAGCAGCTCTTACCAAATTTCATCTCTATCCCTACATCCACTTAACCAAAATTCCTCTCCCTTTTAACTTTCATTTTCGAAATTTGGTGAAAAAAAACTCTTTATGTATAGATACATGGATCCATGGTTTTGGATTTCGAATCTTTTTATAATTATCCTTGTTGCCGCTGTGATTTACTGCCTCGAAATCCAACAATGGTGTCAGAGCTTCTTGTATAAGGCGATGATTTGGTCAATTGTATGGTGTATTTGCATACGTGTTTAAGAAGAAGAAGAAGAAGAAGATGGTGATGAGACCGATGGTTATGAAGATATTGGCTAGTTTCTATTAGTTGTAATAGAAATTGTAGTCCAAAAAATTTGATTGTAATACTTTTAATCTTAATTAAATGTTATTTTTTGTTTTTAGTTGAAAATTTCATTCATTTTCATCTCTATCTTATATGAACATATAATCGGGTAAAAATCCCTCTAATATTCGTGTGATATGTGTGTAATTTATTCGTACATGTTTATTAGTGTGTGTGTCTTCTTAATTTTTTTTGTTCTTGATTAATACCTCAGCATGGACATCCGGCAGGACAGATGTCTGGGTCGGCGTTTGTGAAGGAGCAGCCGCTGTAGTACCAACCTGCAAGATCATGTCAATAAACCGATCATATATACATATACATGTAATTCTTCACAAGTGACTCGAATTAAAGAAAGAGTCAAGGATTAATTTTTTATTTTTTTAAAATTTGGGAATATCATTTAATTAGATATATCTTGACATCTAATTTTACTAATTATTTATGTGATGAATGTTACCCTAATTTTACTAATTTCCCATTTTTTTGATTTTTCCCTCATTTTTAACTATTTTGTAAAGTAAATTAAATAAAAACAATAAAACACTAATTTTGATACCTCAGCATGGACATCCGGCAGGACAGATGTCTGGGTCGGCGTTTGTGAAGGAGCAGCCGCTGTAGTATCAACCTGCAAGATCATGTCAATAAACCGATCATATATACATATACATGTAATTCTTCACAAGTGACTCGAATTAAAGAAAGAGTCAAGGATTAATTTTTTATTTTTTTAAAATTTGGGAATATCATTTAATTAGATATATCTTGACATCTAATTTTACTAATTATTTATGTGATGAATGTTACCCTAATTTTACTAATTTTCCATTTTTTTGATTTTTCCCTCATTTTTAACTATTTTGTAAAGTAAATTAAATAAAAACAATAAAACACTAATTTTGATACCTCAGCATGGACATCCGGCAGGACAAATGTCTGGGTCGGCGTTTGTGAAGGAGCAGCCGCTGTAGTACCAACCTGCAAGATCATGTCAATAAACCGATCATATATACATATACATGTAATTCTTCACAAGTGACTCGAATTAAAGAAAGAGTCAAGGATTAATTTTTTATTTTTTTAAAATTTGGGAATATCATTTAATTAGATATATCTTGACATCTAATTTTACTAATTATTTATGTGATGAATGTTACCCTAATTTTACTAATTTTCCATTTTTTTGATTTTTCCCTCATTTTTAACTATTTTGTAAAGTAAATTAAATAAAAACAATAAAACACTAATTTTGATACCTCAGCATGGACATCCGGCAGGACAGATGTCTGGGTCGGCGTTTGTGAAGGAGCAGCTGTAGTATCAACCTGCAAGATCATGTCAATAAACCGAGCATATATACATATACATGTAATTCTTCACAAGTGACTCGAATTAAAGAAAGAGTCAAGGATTAGTACCTCAGCATGAACATCTGGCATGACAGATGTCGGGGTCGGGGTCGGCGGCTGTGAAGGAGAAGGAGCAGATGTAGTATCAACCTGCAAGATCATGTCAATAAACTGGGATTATAAACTGTCCCAGTTTACGCACATAAACTGGGATTATATTATAGAAATACAAACCTCGGAATTTCGAGGTATGATCCATTCATTAGGCCATGCGACATGAGATCCAACGGCTTGCTTGACCATTTCCATCTCACCAACTACTGGAACTGGAATCAAGGCTTCTGGTTTAATCACGCCATCCACCGACACTCTATGACATCCAGAAGGCATAGGCTTGCCATGTATTTTCCTACTCATTTCTCCTTCATCTAGAAATGCCATGCCAAATGCAACCTTGTTGTCTATGCTATCCACGACCAAATCACATGCTACTGGAGCCTTAGGAGCATCTGTAGTAGCTGTACTCTCAACCTGCAAGATCATGTCAATATACCGATCATATATACATATAATTCTCCACAAATTATTCGAATTAAACCAACCGTTAAGGATTAGTACCTCAACATGGATATCATGCATGACAGATGTCTGGGTCGGCTCTGTAACAGGAGGAGTACTACTAACCTGCAACCACAATTTTGATAAGAAGTCAAATTATCAATGATATCATCGCCAAATGCACATACTAATTACCTTGAATTAAACCTAGCATTAAGGATTACTACCTGACGAGGACATTTAAAGGAGACATCACCCGTGGCATCTGGCGTAGGTGAAGGAGGAGAATCAGTAGTCTCGGCCTGCAATAACATAACATGGTAATACAAATCCACTACATTCAAAGATAACAAGTATCAAATAAAATTAAAAGATTACTACCTCACGCACACGTTTCTGAGAGACAGATAGTGGAGGCTGCTGCGAAGATGAAGGAGCGCTGGGGTCAATATCCATATCATGTGCACTAGGGGCTCTATCAAAACTAGGCCTGCTAAATCCAAGACCCCTCCACTCGGCATTGACTCGATCATAACGATATAAAAATTCAGGGATGAGATCATAGAACCAGTCAGGGGGGTTACGAAGGTGCATCTCATGAAGTATCCTCATGCCACAATCTAGCTGCATTTATCATTAGCATGTATATCATGTAAGAACTATAGAAACTAAGGAGTAAAGCGCAGAAATCTAACAAATTAAGGTCTAAAATAGTAAAATGCATGAACTATAGAAGCATACCGCATCAGCCATGTCCTGTTGGGGGTACCAATCACGAGGCACTATCTCCGTGGGATGCTCAGCCAGAAATGGAGCAATCCTCAACTTACTAACACGCCCGAACCAGTCCATGTAATCCTCTATGCATGCGTCTGCAACCTCCTCAACGACAGGCAAACCCGTAGCCATAAAACTATCCCAATCATCTCGGATCCGGGCCAAAAGCGTAAAATGATCTTCCCGCCCCCAACGAGACTCCCTCTCCCTCCGCAGCTGAGACATGTCAACTGGATCCCGTGGTATATGCTGTAGCATACCAAACTGTCTCATGACCCTGTCTGGCATGACATACTCTACAATGTCAAAAGACACAAGAGGGAGTCGACCGAGGCTAATATGCAATGCATCCAACATCTCACTGTCATGAGACTCGTCATCCACATCAATGCGATCATAAAACCTCTCATAAGGCCGCCATGTCAGCCAACAAATCTCAAAGCTATCAAAGTCACCCCTGTACAGACCTGTATGGTGGTGGGGGTTAACCCTCTTCCGCGCCTGAATCCATGCCAATGCCCTCGGATGTGTAAAATCCTGATGAGGTGCAATCTCCGGAGCACCAGGTAACAACCTCTCCCATGCCCAATACATAAGAAGCATGCTGCATCCGTTAAAAGCCTTGGCACTCTTATGCGCAGCCCTGGTCAAACTCCTGAACAGATGAGCCAATACAGCGGCTCCCCATGCATAGCCAGCAATCTCACCAGTATCCTGGATGAGCTGTAGATATCGAGGATGAACCACGTCTCGTTTCCCTGAAGGAAACAACACACCCCCAATGATGTATAGAAGGTAAGCCCGGGTGTAAACTATATCATCCTGCTCCATGTATTCTGGACGTTTCGTCTTGGGAATCTTCTTATATCTTTCCCTCAATTTGTGAAGAATCACCCCATCATCATACATCTTTTTACGTTCCTTCTTGTTCAACCTCAAATCCTTCCACTTCGTCATCCAATATGATTTTGGTTTCATAAGCTCCGAATGAGTCACGGGACGACCATAAACAGGCAGGCCCAAGATCATGTAAACATCCTCTAATGTGATGGTAAGCTCACCAAATGGGAAATGAAAGGTGTTCGTCTCTGGCCTCCACCTCTCTATCATGGCCGTGATCAATCTAATGTCGTTCTGAGGAATCGACTGAGGGTATGCAAATGCCCTGAAACCCCATAACTCTAGCAAATCAATCTGACGCTCCCTGAAATCCCACTGCCAATGCATAGTAGTCAACTGTCTCACATCTATCTTATCCCGCTTACCCCCCTTCCATATCACAGTACTAATATGCTCATCCTGCATGGTCAAGAGCGATCTATCGACAGGCCCGCACTCTATATCCATAGTATCTGCAATGTGCAAAATCAAAAAATTAGACCATCTCATAACTTAAGTTTGTATCCAGTATCCAACACTTTGCATACATCATGATAAGCAATAATCAGGAATAAAAATTCTAAGGGGACTTTCATCAAACACTTTTATGTCGCTAATAAAAAAACAACTAGCTTGAAATTAAAACAAATATCGTCAAAATACATACATACAACAACCTTTAGCTTAGCTATTAACACAACTTAAGCCTGAAGGTGAAGAACAACAGAGGATTACCGATAAAATGTACAGTTGAGAGATTACGAGTTGAAGTAGTAGTCCGGAATTTAAAATCGAGCTCGAGTGTGTATGTATAAATTGATGATGATGACTGAAATCGAACCAATCGTAAGAATCACCTGAGGAATCACCTGAGGATCGCCAATCGTAAGAGTCTGTGTGTTTGTAGTAAAACTGAAAACAAGAGGAAACAATGCGGTATGGGAATTAATTTCATCCGCGCCGGCGCAATGAATCAATGCGAAGGAATTAAGGGTATCACTGTCATTTTCCGTCTTATTTTCTATTTATTTGAATTTTACTTTATTTTCTATTATTAAAGCATTCAAATAAATATTATGAAATAATAAAAGTTTGAAAATATTTATAATAATAATAATAATGGCAATATTTCAAATTTTTTAATGACAATTATTAGTTATTTTTAAACATTCGAATTTTAAAAAAAAAATGTAATATTTGATTATAATTAAAGAAAAATAAATAATCCTTAAAAAAATCCAGTTTTACTTTATTTTTGGTAGTACTGGCGCAATGAAACATTGCGCTGTTAAAAGACAGAGCAATGAAACATTGCGCTGTCATATGACAGCGCATTGAAACATTGCGCCTGGCGCAATG
The DNA here is from genome assembly GCA_037693485.1 of Kitagawia praeruptora. Classification (NCBI taxonomy): domain Eukaryota; kingdom Viridiplantae; phylum Streptophyta; class Magnoliopsida; order Apiales; family Apiaceae; genus Kitagawia; species Kitagawia praeruptora. The sequence goes on from CM075350.1 coordinate 69,600,725, forward strand.
TATCATTTCGCCAGGTAATTCTGCAAAAAAAAAACTTCAGGTGTCACCTATCTTAGATTACTCTAACCCAAGCACGCTTAACTACGTAGTTTTGTTTTGCACCAACACTCCCGGCCAGGAATGCCACTTCTATTAAATATCCTAACCATTCTAATGTATAATAGAAACGAATTCCACTCATATTTATTTCAGTAATTTTTTACCTAATAAAAAATAATATTACGGATTCAAACTGCATAAAATGGACATTTTGTACTAATTTTTGGCATCTTGTGCCACTTGGTTGTGTCAGAATTTTAAGTTCAAAATTTTTCACTTTACCTATGTTTACTTAATTTTTTTAATTTATTTGACAAACTAGTTCAAAATTAGGAAAAAACCATAAAAATGGAAAATTAGTGAAAGTAGCGTATGAATTTTTTAATTTCGTTTTGTATGAATTTTAAGTTCAAAATTTTTCACTTTACCTATGTTTTACTTAATTTTTTTTTAATTTATTTGACAAACTAGTTCAAAATTAGGAAAAAAATCATAAAAATGGAAAATTAGTGAAAGTAGCGTATGAATTAGTGAAAGTAGCGTATGAATTTTTTAATATCGTTGTGTATGAATTTTAAGTTCAAAATTTTTCATTTTACCTATTTTTATTTAATTTTTTAATTTATTTGACAAAATTTGCTCATTTGGAGATATTGACCTGGGGCAATGAAACATTGCAACATGTGGCAAAGAAACATTGCAACCGGGTGCATTGTTACATTGCGCCATGGCGCAATGTTACATTGCGCCTGGTGGTTAGCATTCCAGGACCACCCGTGGTTGTGGAAGGGTGGTGTTTAGGTTAAGGTAAGAAGAGAAAGTGGATTAAATGAAGGGAATATAGTCTTTAGTGCTGGAGAATGTGTGTAAGAGATTTGATCTGAGCTAAAATAAATGGCGGCTAACTAGGGTTTTAATGAGAAGGAAGAGCTTCTCTGTCTAAGACTCTCAGGAGTTAGGGACAAGAGATGACTCGGTGTTGTCACCAATCCCATATATTCTAAATGATGGGACTAACGAGAAGAAGGGTATTGAGGAAGGTGAGGGCTGGACTGAGGTCAAGAATAAAAGGAAACCAATTGCCTCCCCCAGTCTTTCGACTAGCACTCCGTCACCACAGAGCTTCAAAAATGTGGTGGTGGATGAGATAGATCGTAAACAGAGTAATAAACGAGGTAAATCCAAAGGGATCAAGAGGGCGAAGTGGGGGTTTGGGGGCCCTCCTTCGAGATCTTAGCTCAGTTTCTAATGACTGTTTTTTGTTCTAACAACGTCCGTGGGCTTAACAATAAAGTTGATTTCATCAAGGACTTTATTTTGTCTAAGAAGTTATCCTTGATCAGTATTTTGGAAACTCATATGCATAAGGACGTTGCTAAGATTATCTCTAAGGAGATTAACCCGCGTTTTAAATGGTGTTTCAACTATGAGCATCATTCGGGTGGCCGAATATGGCTGGGATGGAACCCCATTTTTTGGAAAGTTATGGTTATTGCCTCTTCTGCTCAGCATATTACATGCTCGATTACCTCAATTCCCACGAATTTGAGTTTTGTTGCTTCGCTTATCTATGCTTTTAATGGTGATGTGGAGAGGAGAAATTTGTGGTCTGACTTAACCACCATCTCTAGGGGCCTAACAAATGATGCATGGGTTGTTAGTGGGGATTTTAACACTTGCCTTCTCCTTGAGGAGAAGCAAGGGGGAAATTTCAATTGGACAAATGATATGACAGAGTTTAATGACTTTATTCTCTCTCTGGGCATCACCGACCTTCGCAGTGTTGGGAATCTTATGACATGGTGGGATTGTAATATCCATAATCCAAAGTTTAGGAAACTGGATCGTGTTTTGGTCAATGCGGAATGGCACAATTTGTTCCCTTGCTCCTACACTGATTTCTCGCCTAGAGGCCTCTCCGACCACTGTCCAGCTTTGACTTTGTTGGGACTGGATCGTCCTAAGGTATCGAAGCCCTTCCAATTTTTCAACCACCTTATTGGTAACCTTGGTTTCATTTCAGGGGTTGAGCAAGCTTGGTCTGACCCAATCATTGGGGACCCTTGGTATGTTCTTACTGCAAAGCTAAAACGCACTAAAGTTGTGCTTAAGCGTTTGAACAACTCTGTTGGTGACCTACAAAAGAGGGTTTTGGACTCTCGAAATGCTCTAATGATGTTCCAGAATGGGCTTCCTCCGGTTCCCACTCTTGCCCAGTTTGAGGAAGAGTCTATTCTCATTGAGGATTATTCAAAGGCTCTTCGCATGGAGGAATGTTTCCTGAAGCAAAAGTCTAGGATGCACTGGTTAAGAAAGGAACAGGGACTGAAATGAGAGTCGTTTAGAGAGAGAATCGCTCTCCCCTCACTCTAGAATCTTGTATCCCTTTCTTCTAGCCGCCTTAAGAATCAGCCTATTGACTATTGACTATCCAAAAAAAAGAAAAAAGAATCAGCCTATTCTAATCATTTTGTCATCAGATCTATACACCTCCTTCCTAAATCCACCTCCACTTTCTTATATCCTACCCAAATCTTAAAATTTCTTATAAAATATATTTATATTAGCGTAGATGGATTTTCGGGTCGCTAACTCTACTGAGTGGTCTGTATTTGGTCTGGGGGTTTTTGTTGCCGACGAAAACCACTTCTCGATGATTGTTGCCATGGTTCAAGAGGATTTCTTGAAGGAAATCTTTGGTGGTTCGCCTTCATTTATTCTAGATCTGAAGGATAATAATGACAAGTTGTTTGTGAAGGTTCTTCGGGATCGTTTGACTTGGAAAGACCTTTAGACTTGCTGTGTGATAGGTTCCCTGCCTCTTTCAAAGGAAAGGGGTATATTCACATCCTCACATATACTAAAATGGTTGGTCTTATCTCCGATGGCGCTAGAGCCTTTGTCTTTGCGAAGGGTTACCAAGAGGGTTTTCTTTTGAAGGATTTTTATCCCTACTAGTTGCGATTTCTTACGAATTCAGATGCTGGTCGTCTCTAGTCTGATGACTGCGTAGTGAATTTGGAGCCTCTTTTAGATCGAATTTGCCTCACTTCCTTAGTGAAGGGTCTTTCAAGATTTGCTAGTGCAATGTTTCGGAAAAGCTATGATGCTTGTCAAGTGTTTGACATTTTGTCAAAGCAAAATGTTTCAACAGAGGTGCAGGTGGAGTCGGTGTTGATGCTGGGCATCATAGATCTTGTACCATGTGCTTGTTTCGTTTTCCTTTTGACTTTATCTGTTGACAAAAGAGGTCTAGTCGGGTTGAAATCTGTCGAGTTTTTTTTTTTTTTGCTAATTAATATTTTATACCAAAAGGAACAGCGGAAACAACTCTAGGGGCATACCCCGCGAAATCAACATCCAAACATTACAAACAGAGCTTGTCCAAACAGAACAACAACAGAGATACTAAACTAAGTTAATACCTTGTTTAAAAATACAGTATCAGAGACAATGCCAATAGAATATTATAAAATGGTCCTGGTTCACACCCAGGGTCCCAGGCAAAAGCATCCACTTTCAATTCCCTTCCAGAGCACATACCATAATCTGCATGGATATTTACCATCTCGACCAACATTATCATCCAAGTCAATCCTGGGGTCATAGCCCAAGTCTGCATAACACCTGACCAGCCCTTCCAACACAATAACCTTGGACCCTGCAATCATTTTGAAGTTGTGTTCAGCTACCTCCACGTGACCCTGTCCTAAAGCCAAGTTAAACAACTTGAAATCCCAAGATCCGGTGCGCATTACAGCAGCAGTAGCATACACTATCAACTTCCTCTCCTCAGCGCCAACAATTTTCCTCCGCTTCTCTATATAAACACTAGAGACCACCGGAACTCTTTGACACTTCCATCTATCATTTTCCTGATCAGAACCAGCCCCATCAAATTCAAGGCTTGGCACACAGCCACTTACTTCAACATTATAACTCTTTCGAGCAGCATAGAGCAAATCAGAAGCCAACGCTTCAACACAACCAACTCTTCTTTCAAAGAGATCAATCCGCTGTAAACACCCCAGTTGAATAATTAAAAAACCCTTACTGTTAGGCTGCACACCAACTTTCCCATCAATAGAAAACAACTTCCTCCTATCAATCCAAAACCAACCAAAGACTTCATTGCACTTTCCCATATCTCCATCAACATCCTGATAAAACAGAGGCGCACGCCCTATATCCATGAGAATAACCACTAAGGTCTTCGCAGATTGACACCACACTGCCCCTATCCTTACTCTATTAACACAATACCCATTCCTTCTGCCAGCGAATTGAGCATCCACTCTTGCTCTCCAACGAGGCAATGCCGCCTGAATAAAACTACGCTCCGTTGCCAAAAGCAAAACAAATTCAATCTTTGTACCATAATTAAGAAGCATACCATAATCTGCAATAATTCTGTGAGCCAGAGTTACTAACACCTGGGGTGTCTCTTGCATAGCTAAAATATGCATCCCGTCTTCCAAACCAGTTAACACCGTAAAAACCATGAGAATAAGTCTCGAACCCATAGTGTACACCATAGAAATGACATTGAGAGATAATGAGAGTCGAATTTTCTCTGCCTTCTCTCTAGAACTTCTCTCTAAAAATCTCTAACACTCTAAACATCTTCTCCATCAGATCTAAAGTTCCACATCCTAATCCATCTCTCCCCCTAATCTCCCACCTTAACACCATATTTCTTCCTCTCCTTGTCGGTTAGCATGAATCGTAAGAGGGTTTCATTTGTGGATGACTCTGTGATGGCGACTTCTGTTAAGAACCATGTGGTGATGACCCAGGAGGGGTTAGATCCAGTTTTGAGCCCAAAAAGGGTCTCGTTTGCGGTTGATTTGGTATCGGAGATACCATCTATTGATATTCAATCTAGGAAATTGGAAGGATTGAGTAAGAAGAATGATGGCAAAAAGAGGGTCGCGTAGACCTGGCAAATCGGGTAAACGGATCGGTTTCGGATCAGATCTGCTTCGGATCGGATCCACTTTCGGTTAAGGTACTATTTAGAGCCTGTTCGGTTCGGATCGGATCTGATTCGGTTCGGATCCACTTTCGGTTAAGGTACTATTTAGAGCCTGTTCGGATCGGATCTGATTCAGTTCGGGTAAAATTCGGATTAAAATCGGATAAATTTTGGATTAAGATCGGATCAAATTGGGTTCGGTTCTCTTTCGGATTTTTACTGTTCGGATCGGATTTTGTTTGGATGTAGGAACATTCGGTTCGGATCGGATTGTCGAGATATAACTAATTTTTTGATGTACCCAAATTTTCTAAAAACAAAAAAATTATTTTGGCTTGAGATCTTACCAATGAACAACAAAATTGACTAGTACTAGTAACTAGTGCTTTGTTACCGCTTTTTGTTTCGTTTTACAAAAAATATTTCTCGAGGATCCAACAGTCGGATGTCAAAATATATCTAATTTAGTGATATTCGCAAATTTTCAAAAATAAATAAATTAATTTAGTTGGAAATCTTAGTAGTCAACTACCGAATTGACTAGTACTCGTTTTTTTTTTGATAGAGCAATTGACTAGTACTCGTAACTAGTGTTTTGTCACGGATTGTTATTCAATTTTTTTAAAAATTATTTCTCGACGATCCAACCGTACGGATCTCAAGATATATCTAATTTAGTAATATTCCCAAATTTTCATAAAATAAAAAATTAATTTTGTTGGAGATCTTAGTAGTCAACTACCGAATTGACTAGTACTCGTAACTAGTGTTTTGTCACGGATTGTTATTCTATTTTTAAGAATTATTTCTCGACGATCCAACCGTACGGATCTCAAGATAAATCAAATCTAGTGATATTCCAAACTTTCAAAAAATAAAAAATTAATTTGGTTGGAGATCTTAGTAGTCAACTACCGAATTGACTAGTACTCGTAACTAGTGCTTTGTCACGGATTGTTGATTCTATGTTTTATAAATATATCTCGATGATCCAACTGTACGGATCTCAAGATATATCTAATTTAGTGATATACCATAATTTTCAAAAAATAAAAAATTAATTTGGTTGGATATCTTAGTAGTCAACTACCGAATTGACTGGTACTCGTAACTAGTGCTTTATCACGGATTGTTGATTCTATTTTTTAATAATTATTTCTCGACGATCCAACCGTACGGATCTCAAGATATATTTAATCTAGTGATATTCCCAAATTTTTAAAAAATAAAAAATTAATTTTCTTGGAGAATTTAGTAGTCAACTATTGAATTGAATAGTACTCGTAACTAGTGCTTTATCACGGATTGTTGTTTCTATTTTTAAAAAATAATTTCTCGACGATCCAACCGTACGGATCTCAAGATATATCTAATCTTGTGATATTACCAAATTTTTTTAAAAAAATAAATAATTTGGTTGGAGATCTTAGCAATCAACTACCGAATTGACTAGTACTCGTAACTAGTACTCGTAACTGGTACTCGTAACTAGTGCTTTTGTCACTAATTGTTGATTCTATTTTAAAAAAATTATTTATCGAAGATCCAACCGTACGGATCTAAAGATATATCTAATCTAGTGATATTCCCAAATTTTCAAAAAATAAAAAATTAATTTGGTTGGAGATCTTAGTAGTCAACTTCTGAATTGACTAGTACTCGTAACTAGTGCTTTGTCACGGATTGTTGATTCAATTTTTTAAAAATTATTTCTCGACGATCCAACCGTACGGATCTCAAGATATATCTAATCTAGTGATATTCCTAAATTTTCAAAAAATTAAAAATTAATTTGGTTGGAGATCTTAGTAGTCAACTACCGAATTGACTAGTACCCGTAACTAGTGCTTTGTCACGGATTGTTGATTCTATTTTTTAAAAATTATTTCTCGACGATCCAACCGTACGGATCTCAAGATATATCTAATCTAGTGATATTCCTAAATTTTCAAAAAATTAAAAATTAATTTGGTTGGAGATCTTAGTAGTCAACTACCGAATTGACTAGTACCCGTAACTAGTGTTTTGTCACGGATTGTTGATTCTATTTTTAAAATATTATTTCTCGACGATCCAACCGTACGGATCTCAAGATATATCTAATCTAGTGATATTCCCAAATTTTCAAAAAATAAAAAATTAATTTGGTTGGAGATCTTAGTAGTCAACTACCGAATTGACTAGTACTCGTAACTAGTGTTTTATCACGGATTGTTGATTCTATTTTTAAAATATTATTTTTTGACGATCCAACCGTACGGATCTCAAGATATATCTAATCTAGTGATATTCCCAAATTTTCAAAAAATAAAAAATTAATTTGGTTGGAGATCTTAGTAGTCAACTACCGAATTGACTAGTACTCGTAACTAGTGCTTTGTCACGGATTGTTGATTCTATTTTTTAAAAATTATTTCTCGACGATCCAACCGTACGGATCTCAAGATATATCTAATCTAGTGATATTCCTAAATTTTCAAAAAATTAAAAATTAATTTGGTTGGAGATCTTAGTAGTCAACTACCGAATTGACTAGTACCCGTAACTAGTGTTTTGTCACGGATTGTTGATTCTATTTTTAAAATATTATTTCTCGATGATCCAACTGTACGGATCTCAAGATATATCTAATCTAGTGATATTCCCAAATTTTCAAAAAATAAAAAATTAATTTGGTTGGAGATCTTAGTAGTCAACTACCGAATTGACTAGTACTCGTAACTAGTGTTTTATCACGGATTGTTGATTCTATTTTTAAAATATTATTTTTTGACGATCCAACCATACGGATATCAAGATATATCTAATCTAGTGATATTCCCAAATTTTCAAAAAATAAAAAATTAATTTGGTTGGAGATCTTAGTAGTCAACTTCTGAATTGACTAGTACTCGTAACTAGTGTTTTATCACGGATTGTTGATTCTATTTTTTAAAAAATATATCTCGACGATCCAACCGTACGGATTTCAAGATATATCTAATTTAGTGATATTCCCAAATTTGTGAAAAATAAAAAATTCATTGGTTTAAAATCTTAGTAGTCAACCATCGAATTGACTAGTACTTGTAACTAGTGTTTTGTCACGGATTGTTGATTCTATTTTTAAAAAATTATTTCTCGACGATCTAACCGTACGGACCTCAAGATATATCAAATTTAGTGATATTATCAAATTTTCAAAAAATAAAAAAGTAATTTGGTTGGAGATCTTAGTAGTCAATTACCGAATTGATTAGTACTCGTAACTAGTGCTTTGTCACGGATTGTTGATTCTATTTTTTAAAAATATTTCTCGACGATCCAACCGTACGGATCTCAAGATATATCTAATATAGTGATATTCCCAAATTTTCCAAAAATTAAATATTAATTTGGTTGGAGATCTTAGTAGTCAACTACCGAATTGACTAATACTCGTAACTATTATTTTGTCACGGATTGTTGATTTTATTTTTTTAAAATTATTTCTCGACGATCCAACCATACAGATGTCAAGATATATCTAATTTAGTGATATTTCCAAATTTTCAAAAAATAAAAAATATTTTTTAAAAAATACATGTGTCAAAATTTATTAAATAAGACCGAATATGTCAAAATTTGATACATCACTTATATAACGCTTCCATAAGCGCTATGGAAGTGAATGCACTCACTTAGACAGCGCTTCAATAAGCGTTATATGAGTGAATGCACTTTAATTTCTGCCCAGAATATGCAGAATTTATTTATTTATTTATTTATTTGCTAATTATGTGGAGAATTTATTAATTTATATTTGCAAATTGAATTAAAATTTTATTATATACAAAATATCGTAAGCAATATTCAATGACAATAATAAATATATAGCAAATCAGAAAATATAAAAATTGATAAAACTAAACAAATAAAGCTCAAGAAAATATTAATCTATATAAAATTATTTTATCGGATATTTTTCGAATCAGTTATTTTTAGTTTCGGATTTACATCGGATTCAAGTCATATTCGGTTCGGGTACATTTTTATTCGGATTTGATCGGTTCTGATTATAATCAGATACATGGTCATCATTGGATACAGTATTTCGGATAATTTTTGGTTAAATTTCCGGTTCGGTTAATTTTCGGATCGGGTCAAATCGGTTTTCGGATTGTTATCGGATTTGATTAAATTGAACCGGTTTCGGTTCGGATTCGGATTGTTTCGGTTTCGGATACAATTTCGGATAATTTATTTCGGATTCAATTTCGGATTCGGTTCCACATATTTCGGTTCGGTTTTTCGGATCCAGACCCATTTTGCCAGGTCTAGGGTCGCGAGGGTCTCCTTTGCTGACAACCTAGTCACGATGATTCCAGAGTCAAGGGTGGCTGCTCTCACCCGTAGCAGGGTCATGCATCAATTAGTTGATGGTAAGATCGAGCATAAGAGTTGGAACAACTGCGCTGTCGATGGTTCTAAATCTGGGATTGCTAAGCGCGCTCGTAGTTGGTCTAAACACCAACTGATTGATGGTAAGGTTTTCTCTCAAAAGAAATCTGTTAATCTTAATGTCTTTCGGGATGATGCGATTATTGAGTTATCTGAATCTTCGAATTTGAGATCTGTAAATGATGGGGATAGTTTGGATATTGTGAGATCTGGTTGTTTGAGACCTACTAATGATAAGGATAATGAGGGGGAGGTTAACTCTGGGTTTCCTTTTAGCCCTTGTCGAGAATTGGTTGGTCTTCCCAACTTTGTTGGTACTGACCCCTTAAATGTTGAGGGTCCTTTGGACCCTATCATGACTGATTTTTCCAGTGCTTTAGGGTTATTGGATGTGCCCAATGATGGTAGGAAGGGCTTTGTGAATTCAGACAGTAATAGGTTGATGGGTCAGGTTAGCCATCAGATTGCGGATGATCCGATGTGTTTGGACATTCCTGGCTTAAAGGAATTGGATGGCATTAACCGGATTAATGGAAAGGGTACTCAAGATGCTACTCATTCTGCGAATTTGAGTTATACTAATGATGTGGATTCTGGGGAGGATGAAGTAATTTCAGGGATGGTGGTAAACCTTGTTCAAAAAATAGTGGCTGATGCTAATTGGGATGGCAATCCCAATCTGTCGTTTGAGGACCCGCTTTTGAAAATGGAAGACTCCCATCAGTTGATGGTAATGTCATGCAGCCAAGGGGGGTTTGATAAGAAGAATGCCACTGGAGGTGAGCTTAATGGCCTGAGTGGGTTAGTGGGCAGTGATGTGGATGACTTGCAATGGAAGATGAGGGCCACCGAGAGGCACCTGATTGATGCTAGGAAGTATGCTTCAGTGTTAAAGTCTTTTATCGAATGCATGGGTTTTGAGGTGCCTATGCTCAAGAAGCGAATGGAGACTGCGTTTAAAGTTGCAGGGGATTTTATGATTGATATTTCGGATTGTGGGCATGAGGAGGAGATATGTGTAGCTATTAATGAAGTTATCCAGTTGCAGCAGTTTGTAGTAAATGAAGGAATTGAAATACCTGTTGGAGGCATTCCTCATGAGGTGGTTCTTAGTGTGAATGGCGCCTTGGAAAAGGAATCTGGTCCGGATGACATCCAATTGACGGGGGACACTGGAGTTTATGTGAATGCTCCGGACCAAATTGATGCGGAGATTGATGAAGCGTTTGATTACTTGATGAGTAGAAGTTTAACTGAAGGAATGTCTGCTATGCTAGCGGACAATGATGCTGTGGTGCAGAGGAAGAAGGATCTGGGGGATGGTATTCCTTGGGAGGACTTTCCCACTGTTAATGTCCTCCCTTCTTTTGGGACGGATAACTATGCCATGGAGATTGATGCGAAGCAGGGAGGCAGTAAGTCTGATAGGGGTAATCATTGCAACCAGGATTGGGGCCATGGTAATGGGAAGCTGGAAGCCACTGAGCAGGATTCAAAAGTTCGTTGGACTAAATCCAAGATTAAACAATGGAGAGCGACTAGAGGTGGTCACTCCATCAGGAAGTAACTATGGATGTTTAATCTTTTGTTTTTTTGCGTAGTTTGTTGATTGAAAAATGACTTAATGTTGTTTTGACTCTGTCTTATTGCTGATTTCGCGGGGTATGCCCCCAGATTTATGTATGTTGTTCCTTCGTGGTATAAAATCTTAATTAGCAAAAAAAAAAAAAATGACATTGACACTGCCTAAGGATTCCTTCGTCCTGAGAACAGAACATAACTCCCTTTCAGCTGCATTCATCACCCCAAACTCAAGATAGTCCACCTCCAACCAAGTAGGAACATTCGAAAGAGCTACAGGGTTCTTCCCCCCATCATATTCACAAATCTGAGCCCTGATAGTCACAATCGATCTCAGAGTACAATCAATACCTCTGCATTCCCCTCCACACTTATCAGCAACAAAAGTGCCAATATCCGCCACATTTATAGGCAACAGAGAAGTTCCTTTAAGATCAACCAAAACTGGGCGAAAAACCTTGCACAAATAACTCCCTTCACTCTGGGAGGGCGCAAGTCCAAATCTCATATAGAGATCTGGAAATATCAAACCATTTGTACCAACACCCCATTGTTCAGTCTCTTTGACAACCATCCAATGAAAGGAATCCATTTTCTCTATAGAGAAAGACAATCACCTCTTCAGGAAAACACCAAAGTCCATAGATAGGAGCGGGAGCCCAAGACCATAGACCGCAATATAGCCGACACCATAGTCAGCATTCAAAGCTGTACAAGTCCTTTTAACAGGAGACCTAAGAGCAATAGGGGTAGGAACCATCCCCAAGTCAGTTCGACTATCAGTAGTCAGGAAATTCTCCAAGACCTTCATAGGACTTTCATCATCCAAGTGGTAGGCGTACTTCCTAAGTTCCCCTTTGTAGAGAGAAACTTCATCATTCGACTGCTGTAAAGCGAGCACTTCTCCAAACAGGTTGAAACCCGTAAGCACTTCTGAGATGTTAATAACATCACCATTACAGGAGAATACCCCTTCTAGATCTGGATAAGAGCCTTCACCCTCAATCACAGTTGGGAGAAACACATCTCGCACCAAGAGCTGAACAAAGATTATAATATTTCTATCACAATCACAAGGTTCAGCCACTTCAACATACATAAAAGGAGAGAAAGGAAGTAAATCGTCTCTCCTAATCTTCAAACCTACATCGACCTTCGAAGACCACTCCACAAAGCCTGCAAGTCTTCCAAATCCATCTTCCAAATCCACAATCATGGGATCCGAAAAATACTTCAATCTTCTGAAAGAAGAAAGAAACTCAGAATACGAAACCATAAAAACTAATAATAAGATATATAAGAAATTTGGTGGAAATAGGCGTGAAGAAAAAAGGGAGGTGGATTTAGGAAGGGAATATATGGATCTGATGAAATTTGTTTAGAAATAGCTGATTTTAGTGGCGGCTAAACTAGGGTTTTTAGAGAGAAGGGAGAGGTTCTCTCTCTAGACGACTCTCATTTTTTCTGAGACTGAGAGTGTTAAACATAAATCTGTCGAGTTATCTGCTCTAGATGGTGGGTCTACAGATGTGCTTTGGGTCTCCGTTCTTCTTGAGAACTTCTATCCGGTTCTCGATGTTCTGTTTCAAGGGGAGTGTTTAGAGACAATGGTCGGGGGTTTGATACCTCAATTTCGGTTCGAGATCAGTATAGAGGACTTGGTATTGGATGCCTCTTTTGCCAAGGGAGTGAAGGGGCTGATTTCCTCTGTTCAATTATCATGCTATGTGCTACATCTTCTAATTATAGCGAATATTTCTTGTGGGGCGTGTTCTGGTTCTCAACCAACATGTCAAAAAGCCGCTACTGAAGTGGTGTATGAAGCAGTTGCGATCCTTTTCTCAAAGGGTATGGCTCGATTTATGGATTTCATATTTAAGGATGTGATAGAAGATCTGGTTAGGGTAGAGCCTTTGGAGGACGCTGACCATCTTTTTAATGGTATGCCTCACCGAGTATCTGGAAGTTTGGTCAAGATGTGGAAGGGAGTGGTGCCCTTATTGGACAAGCTGGATATGTGCAAGGATGATTCTAATATGAGTATTCTCTTGGAGATTTTCCTATGGGTGGAGAGAGATTTGCATCAGCAGGTTGAGGATATGGTCCTCAACTTAGTTTCTTATGTCTTTGTCCATCTTGCTCTAACAAGTTTGGAGCTGGTTAGAATTCGAGTCGTTTTTTTGGAGGGCAGCATTTTGTTAAATGCGATGCATATTCAGGTTTATGTTTCCATGTCAATGATCTGCACTAGGCTTAGCGTAAGGACGATGAGACTGGTGTTGTTTCTGGCCAGGTGCCATGTTAAGGTGATTGAGGAGCAGATTGGTGTGACTACTTGTATGATGAGGATTTATGGAAGGATTGTGGTATCATTTATTTGTGCTTCTGATGAGAAGCAGTGGTTTCGGACTGATGAAGCCTTTGTTATGCTTTTACCAAAGGTTTGCACCATTGTTAACGGGTTTTGGGGTCTCTGGTTTCGGACAGCTATCAACTGGTTGATAGACTTTTCTGAGGTTGTTTGCCGTTATGTAGGAACTTGTTTTGATGTCCTTGTAAAGGACAGGTTTGTTGTAGACCTGTTATGGGTGAATTGTGATCATGCGAATGCAAAAGGATCAGACAAGGTGACTTCAAATGTAATGAAGGATAATTTGGTTGCTGAACTTCGTTGCTGGGGATCAATTGTGATAACCCTTATGGGTTTAATGGCCATCATAATGGGAGGGGGGAAGATTTTTCTGTGGAGGCAAATAAGCATTTTCTGGATGCTTATTATCGCTTTAGGAAGCATGATGACTTGGTTGGCGCATCGTTAATTACCAGGAGGGGCATAACTATGGGTTAAACTAGTTTTTAGTTTTTTCATGTAGTCTTATTTAGCTGATTACTCAAGTATTTGTTTTACTTGTTTGTTATTTTTGTATTTGGTTTGTTTGAACTAGATCTTGCTGATGTTGTAGTAAACTAGTTTGCTAGTTTACTTTGTTGTTCCGTTTGATTAGCGCTTATGAATCGCGGGGTATGCCCCTAGAATTGTAATCGTTTTTCATTGGTATAAAATTTAATTAGCAAAAAAAAAAAATAGGGTGCACTGGTTGAAAAATGGGGATAATAACAAGTATTTTTTTAATGCTTGTAGAGGTAGATGGAATGTCAACAAAGTGTTGTCTCTCTCCAAGCCGTCTGGAGAGACGGTCACGGAACATGAGGATATGCCCATGGTGGCGGTTGATTATTATAAAAATTTACTTGGCCATCGGGGGGAGGTGGAGCCATTCCCTCAGGACATTTCCTTGCCTTCTCTCACTGAGCATCAGGCTAGTATCATGAGCAATCCGTTTGGGGAGTCTGATGTCTTTAGCACGTTGAAGAAAATGGCTAAAAACAAGAGCCCCTGGCCTGATGGGTTTACGGTGGAGTTCTATTTGGCCACTTGGCATATAGTGGGGGCTGATGTAACGAGAGGTATTCTCTACTTCTTTGAATCTTTAGTTATGCCTAGAATTATCAATGCTGCATCTATTTGTTTGGTTCCAAAGCAGGATAACCCCTCTCAAATGCAGCACTTTCGGCCTATCTCTTGTTGCAATGTCATTTATAAGTGCATTTCCAAAATGCTAGCCCGTATGCTCAAGTCAGTCATGCCTTCCTTGATTTCTCAGCATCAATCGGCCTTTGTAGCTGGGAGGTCCATTGGTGACAACATTTTCTTGGCTCAGGCACACTGTAAAGGTATAATCGCAATGATGGTCAGCCGAGGTGTGCTATCAAACTGGATATCCACAAAGCTTTCGACTCTCTTAATTGGAGTTTTATTTTTGTAGTTTTGGAGAACATGGGTTTCCCTCCCAAATTTGTTGACTGGATCAGGGTTTGTATCACTTCCACCATGTTCTCAGTGAAACTCAATGGAAGCTTAGAGGGTTTCTTCAAAGGGGAGTCGGGATTGAGGCAGGGCGATCCTTTATCGCCTTACTTATTTGTCATGGCAATGGAAGCTTTTACTGCATGTCTGAATAAGTCAGTTATTAATAGTGACTTTAAATTTCATTGGAGAACTAAGGAGGTGAACTTGCATCACATCATTTTTGCTGATGATGTCTTCTTGTTCAGTCATGGGGATTCAAACTCTGTCGCTAGATTGATGGATGGGGTCAGTGGTTTCTCTAGATACTCAAACTTGGTGCCTAATCGAGCTAAGTCAGTATGTTTCTTTGCAAATGTTGGTCATAATGTTGTTGAAGATATCTTAGAGGTGACTGGGTTTCAAAGAGGTACTCTCCCCATAACCTACTTGGGGTTGCCCCTCATAACAGGCAAACTCAATAGCAGGGACCGTACCTCTTTAGTGGCTAAACTGTGTAGAAGGGTGGAAACTTGGATGGCAAGATTTCTTAACTTTGCTGGCCGTCTGATGCTTCTTAAAGCTGTCATGGCTAGTATTGTGGGCTACTGGAGTATGTATATCTTTCTTCACAAAGCAGTCTTAAAGAAGATTAATAGCATGTTCTTTAAGTTTCTTTGGGGGGGTTCTATAAAGATTCAGGAAAGTGCCATCACAAGGTAAAATGGGAGGATTGTTGTAGGCCTAAGACTGAAGGTGGGTTGGGGATTTAAAATGTATTTGAATGGAACCAAGCTGCTATTTTGCATCAGCTATGGCGCCTGCTCCAACTCACCTCTGATTCCCTATGGATTGCCTGGTTTCACAGAGTTTTGCTTCGTAGGAAAGCGTTCTGTACAGCAACTATGCCTTATAGATGTTGTTGGATTGCAAGAAAGATCTTTAATGCTAGACCTCAAGCTTTGTCTTATGTTACTTATAATGTTGGAGTTGATTCTAGTTTTCTTTTTTGGCATGACCCTTGGGCCAATAAGAAACCCTTAGCTCTCATTTCCCCCTCGGTGATCTCTACGGTAGAATCGTCTAGCATGGTTCCCATTAGTTCTTATCTGCACAGTGGGGCTTGGAGGCTTCCTCAATCAAATCATATGGATGTCTTGGAAGTCCGAAGGAGGGCATCTCAAGCTCAAATCCATAGTTGTGATACGATTACTTGGGATGGACTCCAGGCAAAACTTGTTAAGTTGTCAGCCATCTGGGCATCTATTCAAGATTCGGGTCAGGGTGTCAATTGGGATGGCTTAGTGTGGCACTCTTTCAATATCCCGAAGTGCTCTTTTATTTCTTGGCTTGCAATCAAAAACAGGTTGCTTACTATAACGCCTTAGAAAAAATCGTAATTATAAATATTATTATCTAATATTAGATGTGGATTATATGGTGTGAATTTTTTTTTAGTTAAATGCATGTGACATCATGCTTACATGTTTATATGGTGATTTATACGTGAAATGTGAGTCCATGTATTTTTATTTGAATATTTATGATTAAAATCTATTTAAATCATGCATTATTGATCTTTGAAATTTTTTTGTAAAAATCATTGGAGTATTTAAAAATCTTGAAATCTTTTGCAATATCATATTTATATATTTATTTAGTTTTTAAAATTATTGGGTGAATTATTTTGGGTGTTTCAGTATTTTAAAATGATTTTAAGAGTTTTATTTCATTTATAGGGTTAAAACTTGTAAAATTCGTATTTAATTCATTTTTTATCCTAAAAATATTTTAAAAATATATGGGTTTACGTAATTTTGTATTCTTTATTTTAAAAATGAAAAAAAAAATTAATTTACAAAATTGTTCCATTTAAAATTTGAATTTATTTAAAAGTTGTTTACTTGATTTGTATTAATTTTCAGCATTTTTGAAGATTGACAAAATACCCCTGGTTCTTTATAAATCACAGCTCTTTCTTTTTGTTTCTGGAATAATCTCGATTTGTCTCTCTTTCATTTTCAATCTCTCTCCAGCTCTCTCAAATCCCTAATTGGGTTGTTTCTTTTCCCCAAATTGTTTAGCAGCTAGGGGTTGTTTTCTCTCTCGATTCTTGGGGGGGCTCTCCCTCAACAATCTCGAATCTCTCCACTCCCTCCTCTATTTTCTCTTGAAACCCGTATGTAAGGTTGACGGGTTGTGGGTGTTGTTGTGCACAGGCACGGCTGTGTTGTGTGTGTATAGGTATCGCTGTGTGGGTGTGAGTAGCAGGAGTTGCTATTTTGCCGAGTTGCTAGGACTGAGTACTGCTGCTGCATGTATTGCTGTTGTGTACAAGGGCGGAGCCAGGATTTTTTCCCCACTGGGCTAAGGGGGAAAAAAATTGTTTCCAAAGCTTCAACCACTGGTTCCTCTGTTTTTGGTCTTATGTAAGTAAAAATACAACAGAAGGGAGTCGAACATGTACCTTCTCTGAAGAATTCTAGCCTCTCAACCACATGGGCTACACTAGTTTCATGTCAAATATGTAGTAGTAATATATAGATACTAGAAATTTTACCCTGGGCTACAACCTACCACAGCCTTCAATGTGGCTCCGCCCCTGGTTGTGTATGCGTGTAGAGATAAGGCAGTGTGTGTGTGTAGTCGATGTGGCCGTGTGTGTATGTATGAGTCTGGTCGTGCAGTGATTCAGTGGTACCATTTATTGCTGTTAGTAATTGGTTCGTTCTCGATCTTGTTGTTACTGCTGGGTGTTGTTGTGTTGAAATGTTACTGCGCCTAAAGGTCCTGTGTATGAGCTTGTGTTATGGTTACAGTGGAGTCCGAAATGGGTATTTTATAATCTTGCAAAATCTGAGTTTTATCGATTTGTCAAGTGATGAATTGTTTACTTGTATGTCGGAAAGATTTAAGTGCAGAATATTAATGTTGATTTTTAATTGTATTATTGTTTCGGAATGTTGAGGTGTATTATTAGTTGTATGATGTACGGGTAATTATAATTGCTGATTGTTGTTGTGGTGTCGGTTGTATTCCGATTGGTAGTTTACCCGTATAAAGTATAAAGGGGATGCCGTCAAAATTTTATAAAAATATTAATTTCATTTCTCACTAGTATAACCTACATGTTATTAGTAGAATAATATTGGAATTGTGTGAATTGCTCGATTTTAAATGTTTATAGGGAATTGCGATACATGTTTCAATTGTTAACTTATTTGATAATTGTTAGTAATTAAGGGATATGTAGCGGATCAATGACTTGTACTTTGTGTTTATGGTAATAACTATTACTGGCAATAAGGGTATTAGATGGATTTTTCACTAAACCGAAATGGACATACTGTGATTAAAATTGTGGATGGTACAAGGATGTATATTAAGTATTAAATGCGCGGATAATTAGAAAGATTATAAGTAGTATATGTTGGTGTGGTTTGAGATGATCGTAGATTGTAGTAAAACGAAGAATGTTGTGACTGCTGAATTGGTTAATTTCATTCTAACATGTTAGATGATATCTAAAGGAGGTGTTGTCCAATTTTTATTAAAATTATTTTATGATTCTTGTGGTATTTTGATAAATATTATTTGTGTGCAAGTGCTATATGTATGATAAAAGATATAAGTATAAGATAATAATGTGTGCTTAAGTGCTTATGTGATTTATATTATTAATTATTTTGAGAAGGTGATGACCCCAGGTATATGTACTTATGTGTATAGCGTAATAGGATGCGCATGGGTAGATTAGAGTAAGCAGTAAGGCTTTTAGTGAGTTTTGTATTGAAATAGTATTTTACCTTTATATAGGTACAAGTAAGAGGCCGATTGAGAGCCAGTGCACGCGTATATGGAATCTTGAGGAATGGAATAATTATGGAAATTGACGAGTGTGCTCGTGGAGCGACTGACAAGTTATAGAAGAAAGACAGATGTAGGACTGAGTAAAGGCCATCGAATGGGAAATAGAGACTGATGTGCAATGAGTAAAGAATCGAAATGTTGGGATTGGAAACTTCATGTATATATTGAGACAAGTTTACTATCCCTCACTTATTGTTCAAGTGATGTGAAACCTTTTGTATTATTTATTGTTCTTTCGAAATCCTTTCTTGCAAACAATTATGCTCTTCATATTTATTCTGAATAATGTGAACCTGTTCTGTTAATCATACGATGCTCCTCTCGAATCGTTTTGCTAGTGTATATACCTTTCATTTTTATTTCAGTGACATTTTTCTTCTATTAATTTACATACATTCATTCTCAAATTATTCTATTATTGTTTATGCTCTTCACCTATCGTTCAGGTGATGATTTATTTTAAAATCATTTTATTTCAATATCCCTCATCTATGCTAATATTCTTCAATGTATGTTTTCCTTCAAATTTATGTAAACTAATTCGAGGTTTATACTGTTGTTGAGGCATGTGTTGCTCAGTGATGGTTAAAGCCGAGAATGAATTGAGATCTTCTTAATTAGTCAAACTCATTATTGTCATGCCGGTTTGGCAGCTGAAGCCTATGAGTGCTTTTTTTTTTTTGCTAATTAAATTTATACCATAGGCAAATGATTACATCTCTAGGGGCATACCCCGCAATTAGCAGCACATCTACCTAGCGGAACAACTAAGAAAAAAAACATCAATAATGCTAGATAAACTAGCAGTCAACATAGAAAAAAAAAATGAGAGTCGTCTAATTTCTCTCTAACTTCTCTCTTCTCTCTCTCTCTAAATTCAAATCATTTTCTTCATCAGATCAAATCAGCCTTCCGAATCCCTTTCTTCACCAAATCTCCTAACTCAAACACTAAACTTCTTTCTTTTCTGTCTCATGTCCCGTAAAAGGGTTTCTTTCATGGATGTTTCCATAACGGCGGCTGATGTCACCGAAACTATGAAGCTAACCCAGAAGGGGTTAGAACCGGTAACGAGCCCGAAAAGGGTTTCATTTGCAGTTGATTTGGTATCGATTATACCATCTGTTGGCCCCCGTTCCAGGAATGTTTCGGGATTTGAGGCTGAGGCGAGCCCTAGGGTGGCTTCGCCTAGTGGTGACACGAAGGGGAACATAGGTGGGAACATCTGCGTTGCCGAGGGACCTAGATCTGGGATTGCTATGCGCACTTGTAGTTTGGTCAAGCACCAAGTGATTGATGGTAAGATTTTCTCCCAAAAGGAAAATGTTAGACCTATTGAATTAGATGTAGATTCTCTTATTGAGTTATCTGATTCTTTGAATTCTAGATCTGGTAAGGATTGGGAAAATGTGGGGGAGGTTTCCTCTGGTTTTTCATTGAGCCCTGGTAGGGATCTGGCTGGTAGCTACATCCTTGGGATGGGTGATAACCAGGGTGAGGGCTTTCTGGTTGGCTCTCAAGAGTTTCATGAAAATGATAATGTTTATGATGTTAGAGTGCTGAAAGGAAATAGCACCAAAGATGTTACTGAGGTCCATGAAAAGGAGGAGGCTCTTGGCTTTTTAAGTTCTATTATTCCGGGGAATCTTAGTCATGCAAATGATGTAGATTCTGGAGATGAGGAAGTCATTTCAGGTATGGTGACGTCACTTGTTCAAAGAATAGTGACTGATGCCTTTTGGGATTGGAATCCTAAGAGTAATGAGACAAATGTTGACTCTAATCAGGGGGATCTGATCATGGGTTTGAACCTTTCTGCTTCCAAAGCTGAGGTTTCTCCTCAACCTGGCGCCCATTTGCCTTCTAGTGCTATGAATGAGATTAGGGACAGGAACTTTACTGTCTCGGTTGGTCTTGTTGGTAAAGATGCTGATAATTCCGAGGTAGTAGACTCGGATTGGGATAAGGTGGCTGCTAATCAGTTTTTAGCTAAGGCTAGGAACTATTTAAAAGTTCTGCAGATGTTTATTGAATTTATGGGGTATGAGGTCCCAGTGCTGAGCACAAAAAGGGAATCTTTGGCTAACTTTTCGGGTAAATTTCTGGTTGATTTCTCTGAGTTTCTTCAGGATGAGGAACTTTGTGAGACTTTTAATTGTATTGTCCAGTTGCAAGACTTTACGGTCAAAAAGGGGATTGAGATACCAGCTGATGGCATTCCTTTGGATGTGTTTTTTAATGATAATGGGGACCCCATGGAACGACTAGTGACTAAATTGGAGCATCGGGTGAAAGTTGATGACATTTCTGCAAAGCTTGACAAGAACAGGGTTACATGGAAGGATGACTTTGTATCCACTGAGAACCCGATGAGTGTGTGCTTGATTGATGGTTCTTCAGGGTTGGGTGTCTCTGGAAGAGGCCAGAGTGCTTATGCGATAAAGGAGATTTCGTCAAAGGAAATTGAAAATGAGGTTGATGAGGCTTTCGAATTTTTGAAGGGGAATGACATACATGATGACATCTCTGCTATGGTGCTTGACAGCACTGGGTCTGGTGTTGGTGCTAATGATAAGGCCAAATTGAATGCGGGAAGGAATGGGGATGACATCCCGTGGGAGGAATTCCCAAATGTTAGCACTTTTCCCTCTATTGATATCATGGATAGTGTTCTGTTCAAAGATGGCACTGTCAGGGGAACTCACAACTCTCCTATGCATAAGCTGCTGGATAGCCTAGGGGGTATTAGTATGGAGTTTGATGTGGTGCAGAAATGTACTGAGGTTGCGGGAGTGACTTTTGAGGAAGCACCTATGGAAGTTGATGCTGAGGGTGTCAAGGACAAGATGGACAGAGACTTGGTGGCTCCTGTTGTTGATCAGGTGGTGGAGAACCCGAACGTTGATCATGCTAGTGACAGGATGGAGAAGGATCAGGCTACCTATGATCATGATATTGGCACGCTTAACAATGAGAAGGCCACGAAAGTTCGTTGGACCAAATCCAAGATCAAGCAGTGGAGAGCAACTCGAGGTGGGCACTCCAACAGGACTTAAAAATGGCTGCTTAATCCTTTGTTTTCTTTCTTCTGATGTGTTGATTGCCAAATGGCTTTATGTTGTTTGGCTCTGTTTTAGGAGATTGTTGACTCTGCGGGGTATGCCCCTGATTGGACAAATTACGTTTGTAATGGTTGTTTGTTGTTTTCGCGGGGAATGCCCCTAGACGTGTTTATGTTGTTCCTTTTGGTATAAAATTTTAATTATAAAAAAAAAAAACTAGCAGTCAACATAGAAATCAACAACAAAGAAAATAAGCTAAGGATTATTCTGGCGCCTTAAACAACCTAAAATTGAGACTAGGCACATGTCTCACAAAGCCCATAGTAATGAGAAGCAGCAGAAAACCATGTAGTGACGCAAATGCATTCCAACTGCAAACCTCTTCCTGACATGATACGGAGCAACTAACACCAAGCATCTAGCCCAAACACCAGCATGACAGTAAATTCAGCCCCCACTTCCGGGCCGCCATCCGAACCAACAGCATCGCATACCAACAATTATTTCCATAATCATGCTCGAGATTCAGGATTGGCACATCATCACTTGCCTCGACCTTGTAACCCTTGCGTGCAACATCAAGCAGCAAGGTGCATCTCAGAAGACACCGTTTCAATACCAACAACTCTTCTTTCCAAGAGTTCATCCCGTCGTAGACACCATTACACCTTGCTTGTTTTGAAGCAGCCCTTTTCCACACAAAATAGCGAACCTGTCCAAGTCGCATCCAATGTTTGGTTTCAAAGAACCAAACCAGAATACCGTAGGCTACTAGAACGCAACATCTCAAATTCCCCAACAGAGCATTACCAGAGCTCATCTCATCATAAATCAGAACAAAGAAATCCTCCGCATCATTTGCAGGAAATAACCTGTCACTACTAAAGTGACAGCAACTGCAAAAGCAACTATGATCTGAAAATAGAGCAGAGATACCAGACCTCCGCTTTGTAACCATTATCTCCGCTGCATAGTAACTGCGCCAAGAAAGGCTTGTAGTCATGTCGTCAACCAACGTGTGCAAGTAATCAGACCAAGTGGCCTCCTCTAATCGAACGCATATAAATGAAATGCAAAGCCCATCAGAAGCAAGGGAAGCAAGCATAACGCTAGCAACATTCCCCTCCTGCGCATAGAAATTTAAACCAACATGGATCTCATTTGGAGAGACACTCCTGATAGCGTCAAAAATGCCCAACTCGGACATCCTAATACCTTGATAAACATCAAGTTCAATAGCCTCAAAATCAGTTGGCAAAAGAAAGCCAACACCCATCACAGTTAGGATTACTAGAACGAGACCGCTCATGCCTCCCAAATCATTCAATAATTTCCAATTCTTCATCAAGCCACCACATCGATACTTGAACATATAACAAACATCCCCAAATCCATGATTATAATCAACTTTATTTGTCGTCGCTGCTACATTCACAAGAAACACGATATGACCATGAGCACATGGTACCACATGGATCGTAATCCTTTGAGTAATAACATCAAACACATGGCAGGCATCCTTTGCAGCCCACTTCTCTTCACGGACAAACTTAGGATCAAATAGAGTATCACCTTCTCATAGGTGTCATTCTTCCAAAACCCAAAGGGTTTACTCCTGACAACCTGACCATCGAGTTGGAAATCATTATCCCACCCCAAGAAGCCCTGAAATGTGAGCGAGAGCCCACTAAGCACACCCAAATCCATTAAGAAATCCAAGGTCACGTCGCAAGTCCTGACCCCGACGAGTTGTTGTTGATGACTCATCAAAAAAAAATGAGAGTCGACTTTCTCTCTAGCTTCTCTCTAACCTCTCTCTAAAAACCCTAGCCGCCTCTTTCTCACGCACTTTGTCCATCAGATCTGTCCTCTCGGACCTCGCGAATCCATCTCTCTCTCTTTACTTTCACCTTCCTATAATATTTCTTATCTATATATTATCTTATGGCTTTTTACTATTTGTTCTCCCATGTTCGGGCTCGGATTGCATGTTTGAATTCGAGGAATGGGTTGTTATGGAGTGGGTCGATGGCTATGGCAGCTAGAGATGCTGTTTATGATGTCGGTTTGTTGCTTGGTTCAACAAAGTCGAGATTTGTTTTGGGTCTGACTTTGAGGACCATCTCTCTTAGATGTGAAATTAACTCTATGCTTGTAGAGGTATTGGCTGGTCCTGTAGAGGAAGTGATTCGTGCTCCCGCTTATGGAGTAGATGTAATGCTTGGTTCATCTGAGTGTGGTCTTGTTTTTGTTGAAAGTAGTTTAGAGGGTTTTTTCAAGCTCTTTCTGGTCATGATAGATGTGTATTTGAGTGTAGCATCTATGGCTAAGGGTCAGAACATTACCCTAGATGTGTTTGATGGAATGCCCCATAGAGATGAGTACTCTGTGGCTACTCGGTCTGGGTCTCTAATGCCTATCGTTGAAGATAGGGGTGTGAATGGTTATGTTCTTGTGGACATGGATGTTGTGGAGGTCGCCCCCATGACGGAATTTGTGGAGGGCGCTCAAGCGATGGTTGAGGCAGACTTCTTTGTCAAGGGATTGAAGGGGTTGATATCATGTCGTCAAGTCCCATGCTGTGTGCTTTGTCTATTCGTTGTAGATCATCACTTCGATAATATGACTTTGCACTGCCAAAATGGGAGATTGATTCTAGATGGAAGTTTGATTAATTGCATCTTAATTGCTTCTGCTAATCTTGGGATTATTGTTGATCCTGTTATGACATACCTTTCCTGGTATGAAGGGAATAGACTTCTCTGGTATGACCAGGGGACTATTGATTTGGTTCGGGATGTGCTGTTTCAAGAAGGGTCCTTAAGGACAAGTTTTATGGTTATGCTTTTAAAATGTAGACTGGGTGTTTTATCTGTAAGCGAGGGAAACTATTATGGAAGCATCCCTGTTATGCTGATTCATTCGGGGATGGCTCCGTCCCATTCTGAAATTGATGGTGGGGTTTTGCAAATGAGAATTGTTTTCTCGGATTTGCTTAACTCTGTGGCTGTTACGATTTGTTTCAATGATTTGGTTTGGATGAAATGGCTTAATGGGTACTTTGAGGGTGCTCTAAATGAAGTGGCGGATTTGATTAACCATGGTCTGTGGTTAATTCATAAGGATGATTACACTCTTGATGTGTATTATGACAATTACTGCAGAATGATTGATATCAGTTGCGGCTTATGTGCTCTTGGCAGCTGGTGCAGGGCTGGTAATCACGTTATTGAGGATGTGGAGTTCGCTCGAAGCAAAGACTCCAGAGACGGGATTCTGAGTTTTTGTGATGTGGCCTTCATCTCTCGCGATGAGATGTTTCTGATTGGGTTTTCTTTGCAATGTGGTCTATTCTCTATGAATTCCTTTGGCATCAATTACAAAGAGGACTATGGTTGGTCTCCTGCGCACCAGTGGATCGTAAATGAAGGTTATATTGACATTCTGAGGTATTTGTGGCCAACTTACTCTATGTTCGCCTCGCCCCAGAGGAACGAGGTGTATAGAGGGCAATGCATGGATTTGGATGGTGGGCGGCATAGTGTTGTTGTTCAACAGGAGTGGTTCTGGCTCGTGGACTTCCTTGAAAGGAACGATGTTAGGGTTGAAGCGATGACTTCTGAATTGTCTTGTGCGGCTCGGAAGAGTTTGGTTTTCGGATTTTTTTTTTTTGCTAATTAAAATTTATACCAAAAAGGAACAACTTCTACAAATCTAGGGGCATACCCCGCGAAGTCAACATTTTAAAACTAATTAAACTAGTTTAAATAAACTAGTTTAAAAACAACAATAAAGAACTAAGCCTGGATTACATGATTAATCTGGAGCCTCCAACAATCTAGGATTGAACCCAGTTCGAGCACTGAAAGGTGCAACTGAGTAAACTTTCTTCCAAAGTCTGCTAACAGAAACCCAATTCGATAGCCGTATTTCGTCAACACCATCCATATGACATCCATCAACATGAGAGTTGGCCTCCAAAAAAGCACCACCGGCTAACTTTTTAGAAAGAGAACTAGTCTTTAACATGTTGACAGGGGCACCACCACACTGGCTTACCAAACAAGAGTTGAAGCCCAGAATACTACCACAACTTATGACATCAGAACTGCACATGCTAGACCATCCAACAGAATCATTGTGTATGTTCCTTCCACATGGCAGATTAAAAGAGTTCCCATCAGTTTGAGCACAATTACGCCAGAGACATATATTGTTCGTAACAAGTGGTGGTCTTTTTGAGAATCATGGGGTGGATTACTCTGCCGTTAAGGTTGTTGGTAAGGGTTCTGCTGAAAATTATAATGGTGTTAATGGTAATGGTTGTGCTGGTAATGTTGTAGGCAACGTTGTTGGTGGAATACCGCCATGGGAGCCTGATCTGCTGCATTTTAGCTCAGCGAATGTTATTGTTGTAGCAATCTCCAAGGATGCGGTTGAAGTTGGTGTGGGCGTGGGGCTCAGTCGTTTTGAAAGGATTGGTGCCCCTGCCGTTTATGATTTCGAGATGGGATGTTTCTCAGGCTTCAAGCATTATCTTGATGGAGTCAATAGAAGGTATTGGTATTACCATGTGCAGTGTACTCAGTTGCACTTTTGTAGTGCTTGTATTGGGTTCAATTTAGGATTGGTGGAGGCACCAGATTAAGTTTGTAATAGGCTTAGTTCTATGTTTGTTGATTGTCAAATGACTTAATGTTGGTTGGCTTTGTTGTCTGAATGTTGATTTTGCGGGGTATGCCCCCAGAATTGTGTAAGTTGTTCCTTCTTGGTATAAAATCTTAATTAGCAAAAAAAAAAAAAACTTATCAAGCCCATCATATTCGAAACATAGCACACTAAAACCCAACCTGAAACTAAAGGCAGGTCTACAACCAGCATCGTACTTCAAAAGCATCAGATAATCAATTAAACCATGGCATTGCATCACCAAAACAAAGCTGATGCAAAGCATCCCCCTCATGTTCAGCCCAACAACCATTACATTCCTTAAGATAACACCATAGTTGAGCTTCTCCCCAATAAGACTAACAGCCTCAATCTTCACTCTGCTTGCGTGAGCAAAGAATCGTGAAAACACAAATGAAACCTCTGCCAAAGACAAAGCTCCTGAAGTAATACCTAGCAAATCAGCCTTTAGTGGTGATAAACCACCAACATCTTGTGACCTTATTTTGACCAGAACGCATAAGAGTTGCTGAATAGAAATGAGGCCAGAATCACCTTTCCACAATGGAAAGAAATCAGTGTATGCTTCCACACAATGATCCTTCTGACACAAATTGACAAACACCTGGAAGGCAAGAAAATTGACCTCGAAATTCTCTAGGAAACTAAAGCTACCAGAAGCGGTACGCTTGTCCTTAACATTGCCGACCTGCAAACTGAGTTCGATGCGCACAAAGACCTTAGTATTTCCCAATACATACCTCAAAAACCCATCACAAACTGATAGAAACATCAGATTCATAGGAAAACCATATAAAGGGCTGAGCCCAGCTGCTACATCCACCACCCAGGTGGATGAAATTCGAAGAAGGTGGGTGTGTTCCATCAAATCCATGAAACAAAAACCCATCTCAGAAGAGCCACCCAAGACATTAGGCTCAACCAACAAAGCTTCGCAGAAGCCTGAATCATCTTGCAGCAAGAAAGGAAAACCCTTCAACAAGAATGCATTCTCATCTTTAAAAAGAACCACTAACCCATCCCCTGAGCCCAAAAACCCAGGTGGTTCGAGATCCAGAAATCCCATCGAAACCATTTAGAACAGAGTAAAAAATTATATTTATAAGAAATATTGTGTTTTAGGTGAAAGATCAGAAGAGGAAAGATGGATTTGGGAAGGATTTAGTGTGGATTTGGTGGAGAAAAGGTGAAGATTAAGGTTTAGTGTGGATTTAGTGTGGCTAGTTTTTTCTCGTTCAGATGTTTTCGGAATTATTTGCTGGCTTATGATGCTGTTGGTTTGGATGGTGGCCCGTAGATGGGGGCTGAAGGATTTGCTGCTTACTAGTTTACAATGCTTGGATGTGGACCGGGTGGTCCCTTTGCTATTTGTACTTGGCATAGGTCTCATTGTGAGGTTTTAAACTAGATTAATTCTAGTTCTATTTGTATGTTGATTGTATAGTGTCTTTATGATGCTATGACATTTGTTTGATTTGCATGTTGACTTCGCGGGGTATGCCCCCAGATGTGTTTAAAGTTGTTCCTTTATGGTATAAAATTTTAATTAGCAAAAAAAAAAAAAGTCCTGACCCCGACGAACGAGGAAAAGGGACAAACCACTTCACCAAGGGTGGATTCGTTTAACCTCATCAATCTTCTAATCGAAGAAGGAACATCCACAAGGGTGGATTCCAATGAACTCTTCAAACTTCTACTAGAAGAAAGAATGAACGAGCTTTCCATCGGGTCCAACCATAACTTTTGAATCTTGCCATTGAACGGGATGACAACACAACCCATCAAAAGACACTCAATAAGGGACTCAAAAGTACTCCTAGTACCAAGAACCTTAGTATCCTTCAAATAATCCACACGGGGGACCACATCATTCAGCTGAATAAGGGATTCTTTAGCAAAGACCCATAACCCAGCTAGAAACCCACTAGAAATAGTAGGCTCAACAGTCAAATCTTCGTGACAAACACCATGACTGAGATTGAAGAAATCCTCTTCAATTAACAATCGGGGAGGAACCTCGCGCAACAAAGAAAATCTGTGGTAAAGGTGGGAGATAAGTAAGGGGGAGATGGATTTAGGAAGGAGATATTTAGATCTGATGGATTTAAGGTGTAGATTGGGCTGAAAAATCATGGCGGCTAGAAGAAATTTAGGGTTTTTAGAGAGAGGTGAGAGAGAAGTTAGAGATAAACGACTCTCATTCTATCCCTCACATCCTTTTTTCTCCGAGATTTCCCTGGACACTGCAAGCCTATGAGTGCTTAGCTGACAAGAGTGAGACCTTGGGTAATTGAGAATTTCTTAAATCTCCATTTTAAATTATTCAAATCTTTTATGTAAGTTCAAATTTTGCCATGAAAATTTTATCAACTGGTAACCTTTTAAAAGAATGGTCATACCTTGTGTAGTTACTCCAATTTACGGTTGAATTTTAGATTCCTTTATTGCATGATTTTCCTTATAAATTGTTGTTCAATCTTAGAACCTGAATAATTGCTCTGTTCCTTAACTGATTAATGTTTCCTTGTTGATATACGATTTTGTCTTGCTGAACCTTACCATGCTTAGTTAATCTTATTGCCTTGTTGTTATGATTCCTTCTATCGAATGCTTCCATGTCCCTAGCTCTTTTATTGTGCTCATAAAAATGGCTTAAATATTAAAGAAGTTTTTTTTAAAAAAAAAATTCATTATACTGGGCTGATCTGTTATCAGTGAGTATAAGGACTCGAAAAGGAAATGTTTTAAAATTTTTAAGGTTTTATAGATTGGAGAAGCGTAAGAGGCTACCTAGTCCAGCACTTTTTATTTAGCGTAAGAGGCTAGGGGTGGTTCTCCTAGTCCAGCATTAAAGGCCAATGTGTTGCCTAATTGGGAACCCAATTTCAAGGTCCAAAGGGACTTCGTGTCCGGTATGGGGACTTTACGTGGTTGATCACCCGTATTGTCCGATGTTAAAGGAAAAACTCTAGTCAGCTTAGAATGTTTTTTTTAAAAGATTTTATGAAAAGTATGTTTTAATGATGGAATGGTTTTAAAGAAATGAATATTTTGATAAGATATATATGTTTCAAGGTAAATGGTTTCTAGTTTCGAAATTGTGGATATCAGAGTTAGTTGTTTTCTACATGATAAAATTTGGAACTCGGTAAAATAATGGGATTAAGGATGGATAGATATTTCCCAGTTATTCCCTTCGCGAGTAACATTGTACGTTGAAAGTGGAGTAAGAATGATTGGGGAATTTCTTGATATTCTTTTTCTCAAAGTTTTATCTGAGACTGTATAGTTGAAGAAAATGGAAAAGTTTTACATGATTGAAATTGAATGATCTCTTGAGATAAAGTATTCATTGATATTGTTCATCAATGAATTATTGTAATATCGTTGTTTCACTATATTATTAACTTGCTGAGCGTTCTTTGGCTCACTCTTGTTTTGTTCTACCTAACCCTTTGAAGTCAGGTTTAAGGATGATCTACTACATTTATCCCTGCGAATGAGAGCGATGAGGCATTCTATACAGGATAGATTTTGGAGCTAGAGTGGGTAAGCACAGATTGGGATTGAGCTACGAATTAGATGGTATAGTAATTTGTATTTAGAGCAGAGATAGAAGTTGTAATAATTTGTATAGTTTAGATTATTGTTTCATACCATAACCTGGAATCGATCCTCGGTGAGGAATCGTTGGTTTATTAAGTTTTAATTGTATTTGTTAAATTTTTTTTTTGCTAATTAAAATTTATACCACAGGCAAAAGATTACATCTCTAGGGGCATACCCCGCGATTAGTAACACATCTACCTAGCGGAACAACAAAGAAAAAACATCAATAATGCTGGATAAACTAGCAATCAACAACATTACACGAACCTAAACAAAATTAACAACTATGCCATGGGCATCCCGAGTAGCACTACAACATCCACAAAAGGACAAGGTACATAAAGCACCAATTGTCTCCAGGCATTTCGCTTTTGCGCGGCAACATGACAATTCCATGCCCGTCTTTGGCATGTCCATACACAAATGTGACTCCTGCTCCCAAATGGCCTACGCCTACCGACATTAGAAGTAACTTCAACATCATAATAAGATTCAACATCAGCCACCATCTGAACATGGTTAACCAACCCAATCGTACTACATTCTCCTTTACCATCTCTGAAGAGTCCCTCAATTTGCAATACAACATTCATACAGGTGGTTTTTAACTCACCTACACTGCTATCACACCTGATAAGAGTCACCGGATTTGCATTCTCTAGCTGATCAGCAATAGCGAAATCAGATTTAAGATTTCCCACATTAACATGCACCAACAGTAGATGATGCCCAGGAGCATCTTCCGGTGACCCACCAGTAGTTCCTTGGGATATGTTAGCTCCCCAATGATGTGCCAAACCAAGTTCAGACGCCCATCGAATATTACTCCTTCTGAGTTTCAGCGGTCCTTTTACAACAGGACTGACACCATCACTTACCACCCCATTTTCCTCCAAATGAAGAAGAATCAAAGCATAATTAAATAGTTTCCTATCCATCCAGCAGAGAAATTCATCAGAATTCGATACCCTCACGTATAGTATCAAAGAAACCTTTAAAGAGAAATCTAGGATAGTCACCAAGATTACCATCACCATTAGCATCACAAGGTTGTGCCCTTCCTTGCGCATTAAACCTGCAACTCAAGGAGCTCAGGGGCAAAACATCAAATAGTTGGTGGCCCTTTTCGAAGGGATCCGCAACAAAGATCGTATTGTCTACTGATAATGCAGAAACTCTGCCCATCCTACCATCAAACACCCTTTTAACCTCATCCATAAACTGAATGAAATCGACATCAAACTGAGCACTATCGGCGCCATCTCGTGTCTTCGGGGTGCCAAAAGAAGTCCCGCCCTCGATAATAATCGCAATGTAAAATGTTTCCCCCTTGTCTCCATTTTTCAGATCTTGGGTAACACCCTCCTCTTTTATGACGAAAGGGAGAAATCCACAACTGCAAAGCCTTGTTTGAGCAGTCCCAACCAGTATCTTATCCAACCCTATGGGAGAAACAGCAAAATCAACATTGAACCCAACCATTAGATCCATTAGCAAATCGCTAGAATCGATATTGCTAACAAAATCACAATGAGGAAATTCATCAAACAGGTGGTGGTTATCACCGAAAAACCCTCCATTATCATAAGACAACAAAGGGTATTGGTTAAAAACCAACCTACCGATATACTCATTAACTGAGTCAACATCATCATTAACGGAAGACATTCCATTCTCTGAATAAGAGATTCTTCCATACAAAGTCTCAACAAAACAAATGTCGTGACTGAGTATGAAGAACTCCCCTTTCATCAACTGCGGTGAAACATCACTCAACAACAAAGGATATCCCTTCAATTCAAACATCGAAGAACACAACAGATCTTTAGTTTGAAGATGGGTTCTTTGGTTCTGAAATGTATTTGTTAAATTGGAATTTGGTTGGGTTGAATTACAGGTGGATAGTCCGATTTACGAATACTTCATGTCAAAATTTCCTAAAGTTTCCCTATATCGAAGTCTATTTTATTATAAAAAGTATATTTTCAGTATTGGGAAGTCGGGGCGTTACACTTACAAAGGAGCGTATGATATCATTTGGCATGAGGGTGGATCAAATGTGTGTGCTCTACAGAAATGACAGGGAATCTATAAGCCATTTGTTCACTAGATGTCCGTTTTTCAACCTCCTGAGTAAGGTGCTGCCATTTAGGGTAAACGATGATTGGGCGAGGTGGCAGCAAGGTGACTTCTTTCACTCTCCCCTTACTGAGTAGTTAAAGGCAATAGCAGGGGTGTACCTCACAACATGCATCTACAGCGTCTGGAAGGAGCGAAAATTCAGAATGCACAATGCATGTCCGGGAAATGCGACTCAGGTGCTTAGCCTAAAGGTTAAGGGTCTTGTTAGGGAGAAGCTTTTTTCTTGTTCTTCTTTCAAAAAGTGGGTTCATAAAGAGCCATCTCTTGTAACATTCCTTTACTGATTGGTCTAGAGATTTAGTATAGTGTGTTGGTCATGTTGACCCTTTGAAGGTGTGTAGTTTGCTTGTTGGTTTGGGGTATGCCCCTGGTCCCTTTGTAGCTCCCTTTCGGTGATCTATATATTTTTTTATTTAGCAAAAAAAAAAACTTCATTTGGACTCGCTTGAACAAGAAAATTAATTTTGCTTCATTCTTGACTCGTTTGAGCATGGAAACCACTTGTAGCGTTGTTCTTGACTCGTTTAACCCCTATACTACTAAAACTTCATTTGGACTCGTTTGAACAAGAAAATTAATTTTGCGTCATTTTGACTCGTTTCAGCATGGAAACCACTTGTAGCTTTGTTCTTGACACGTTTTACCCATAACACTCACTAAAACTTCATTTGAGAGATTTGGACTAACGGACGAAATGAGAGTCGTCTAGAGAGAGAAACGCTCTCCCTTCTCTCTAGAATCCCTTCTTCTTGCTTCTAGCCGCCACAAATCTAACACCTTTTTTCCATCAGATCTAACCAAATTTCCTTCATATTCCATCCTCCATCTCTGATCCCTCACCTATACACCATATTTCTTATACTATATATTTTTATTTGTGACTATGTCTCCAGAGGGTGATTTGTTCACTTCTGATAGAGACTTTGGGTTTGGTTTTCTGCTGGGTGTTGACCCATTAAATTGGTTTGAAGCTCTAGACCTAGGGTCGTGGAACTTCATATTTACAGTTGGGAAGGTTCTTGGGATCTCTATTCCAGACCTTATCAAAGCAGTTGGGGTTTTTTACTCACGATGTGTAATGAAAATTGAAGCTGGTATGTCTACCTTCGGCTTTAAGTGGTTTCAGTAGGGTTTATCGGACTGGATGTCTTGTTACTCTTGTTCCTTATGGAACATCAATGGAAGTTGCTGTTGAGAGGTTGCTGTTGGAATGTTTGGGTCTCATTTTAACAACTTTGGTTGTTATTGAAACCGATTCTGTTCTGAAAAGAAAAGAATTAATTGAAGAATATCAGGTGTTGGCGGAGGGGTGGTCTCTTATGCGTGATATTAAGGATAAGGCTGCTATTGATGGTAGCTTGTATCACTCAGAGGGTTCTAAGAACAAGGATGACTTAGTTGCTGCTTTGAAGGTCTCGGGAAAGATTGTTCTGTATCTATATAGGACAAAAGGAAAGAATGGCCACCATGTGTTTGTTTATTTGTCTTAGAAAGGTTCGTATGTGAAAACGCGCTCAACCCATTCTGTTGTTGGATCTAGATCTGTTGATGGTGGTTCTGGCCCCATTGCTGCTCAACAACAGCTTCAAGCTATTGTTATGTTCTACAAACCTCCCCCGGTTTGTATTCATGTCTTTGATGTGGGACTCTTGGCCAGCGGTGTCGTGATTCTAGAGGTTTTCCTGAATGAAAACTTTTTAAATGGTGAGGCTAATGTTACTCTAGAACTAGGGGAGGCTGATGAGCCACTTGAAGCGCAAACAAAAGTTGAGGATGGATTCGTTGGTAATGGAATTCGAGCCTCTGTGGAGGGTTCGTTAGTGATTCCTGCAGTGTTATGTTATGGTCAGAGCAACATTATATGCGGAAAAAAGGGCATCCCTAGAGCTCTGCTTATATTTGTCACTGTGCCTCAACAAGCAATTTCAATTGAGCTTGTTGTGTGTATAACGGGACAGTTGTTGATCTATAGATCTAGTTCGCAAGACCTTGATGGTGTCGAAGGTTGGTTCTATTTTTCTAGGACTGATGGTGTTTTGAATTTCATTAGTATCTTTTTGAATTATGTTATGACTTCTTGTCTTTTGAGGAAGAGCTTGAATGTAGTTAGTTCTTATGGTTGGAGACTCGTTCTAGTGGTCTGTTTCTTGTATTGTGATTTTGCTATGAGGCAGATTACTGTTGATTATGGTGAGCACAGCAAGTCTCAGGCTGTGAATATTCTGGTTATTGATTGTATTACTCATGGTTTAATGGCTTGTGAGATGTATGTGGAGAACAGGTTGCTGGTGTCTTATTTGGAAGTGCAGGTTTTGTATCTGAAGTTGAATGAATTGTGTGGTGATGGTGGCCTTTCTTTGTTAATCCTGCTCGGGATGGGGTTTATTTTGGACTTCTATTATGAGAGTACTGGAATTGGTTCGGTGACTAACCATCGCCGGGTTCTTGGTCTTGATGTTGATGTGATGCATGATCATCGTGGGGTGGTTGTTGGCTTGTTGGCGCCATCAGAACAGGAGGCTAGTACTGTCTTGCTGACACTATGTAGGATTTTAATGATTTCTATCTGGGTGCTATATCACACTGACATTTTTTTTTTGCTAATTAAAATTTTATACCAAAAGTAACAACAAAAACAATTCTAGGGGCATACCCCGCGAAATCAACGTTTAGGCATTACAAACAGAATTAGTTCAAACAGAACAACAACATGGAGACTAAACCCAAGCTAAAACAAGGCTAAGAGAGATAACACATAGAAAGAAATCATGATGCACGGGAAAGGCCTCCCCTACCAGCACGCCACTTACGAATCTCAGATTTCTTCAACCGAACCTTAGCTCTTTCTGCAGGTGGTCCAGAATCATTCAAAGGCACACCATAGGCACTTCCAACAGTAATATCCGTCCTGTTTCCCCTATTCCCATTGGCCCTTGATCCCTCCCCATGGAGCATTGCCTCTTGTTCCGAGCTAGAGTGGCCTCCCGATGGAGAGATGGGACCACCCAGACAATTTCTTTGAATAAAATCCTGCAGCTACAAAGCGCAACGGACCGATATTGCAAGCTCCTTAGTTGCCCCACAATAAAACTTTCCAGAAGAATCTCTAAAGGGGTCGCCCCCACTGATCTCCACAAAATTAGCCACTTTTGGAACATGAAACCCATTCGTCCGAATATGGTTTTTAAGCATCTCAACATGAAACAGAGTCTCAATCAATAACTCCCGAACACCATCCTGGTATTCAGCCGAACTAACCTTAGAAATATAGTCTTTTTAGACCCAAATCTCCCACCATCCTCCTAAGTACACAAACCAGGCTGAAGAACCTCATCCGACTTCTCCTCCATATTTTCCCCATGCATTCTGAGGTTATTGACAATAACCTCTTTCTCTTGCAACCCTCTAGATTGACTCGAATGGTCAACAACAGTACCCTGACTCATAGAGTCAACATCATTAACTGGACTATTAGCAACAATGGCATAATTACAACTAGAATTATGCACAACACAAACAGAATTACCATGCTTTCTAATAGGGTGAAAGAAAATACCCTCCTTGCCAGAGCTACGGATCGTGGAGGCAATCCCAGGCGGCGCTAACCTTTCCTCTATGCTTACCTTTCTCCTTTTGCCCCTATCTCCACCAACCGAGGTCTTGGAAACCCCAGCAAAACAAGCACCCATAGTTCGCTTAGGATAAGCAGAGCTTCTCAACCTTCAATTTGTTCCAGATTCAGCAGCGCACCCAATTGCTTGAGTCCTACCAGAAGGTAGCTCCGATACCAAGTTTTCCGCAAAGGAAACCCTCTTTTTTTTTGCTAATTAAAATTTATACCAAAAGGAATAGCTAATACATATCTAGGGGCATACCCCGCGAAATCAACTTAAAGAAAAAACGATTAGAAATCTATAGGCATACCCCGCGATTCCTAATCATTAATCAAACGAAACAACAAAGTAGACTAGATAACTAGAATACTACAACCATGAGAGACAACTAGTTAAACTAGCTTAAAAATAAGTTCAACACTGGCTTAAACATAACAATCGTGAATATGCCAACCTGGCATCCCATCCCGTACTCTTCTAGACATAAAAGTCCAAACAGACCACTTCTCATGTATTCCTTTCCTGCCAAACCAACGATCACCGAGCTTGACAGAATCCATATTCGAACCACAAGTCTTCCAGGCTTACCAACAACCACTCTGCACCTATACTGGTCAACGTTTACAAAGACAGCCCACAGCTGTTGAACATTATGTTTACCCACACTTTCCGCAATCACCTCAGTATCATCAAATTTCTCAAATTCCTTGAGTCCAACTAGCATCAGCCAGCACATAGCTCCCATCAAAATGGGCCAGGCTAAACGAAATCTAAGCCTCAAATCAGTATCAGCCTCTACTGCATTATTAGTTGCAACACATCCTTGAGCAGTAAGGGAACCCATCAGGCGAGTGGCCTCCCAGCCAACTCCATTAGTGATCAACACCCCATCATTCTTATTCATCAAACATGTGCAAAGAAGCACCATCGTAGACACAGCTTTGGTGCTAGTCATTTCATGCACGACATTATCCCAACTGCATAATTCATAACATCCTTGCCACATAGTGACATTGTCACCTGGGGAAGTAAGTTTGGAACCTGCTACCAACATTCGTCTAAACATGCTTACAGCACCAGCTCGAAAAAACCTGAACTTTCCACTTTGTGTGCATCCAGCCACTCTGAACTCTAAAGAGTCAGCATTTCCAATAATCAGTCTCAGATTGCTAACCTTACACTGCAACACCCAGCTACCAAAAGCTGCTTCTAACACATCCTTTGTCATGTCCAACCAATGCAATGACCATAAACGATGTCCCATCCTGCAGCCAAGCATGTTGACGGTGGAAAAACCCACCCCCATTTTCTCAACATATCTAAAATGAAACCCAACATATGCCTCAATGACATCCTCAAAGACAAGAGTGTAAATCTTGCTTAAAATCTGACCTTCCCCATATTGATTCACCATGCGAACAAAATCAGTTCGAATCATGGTATCAATGTGTTCTGCATCGTCAATCACCCGCACACCAAGGAAGGTGCTCACTTTATCCAGACCCCCCTCAAGGTTCTCGCTTTGCCATTCCATCGAAAAACATACTAGGACAATAAGATAAGTCCCATAGTTGTCCTCCAAGACCCACCTGGTGTAGATGAGACGAGACACATCGGTAATTGGAAGAACCCTCTGTAGACGAGGAGACTTCAACCCTCAATTCTTGAAGGGGGCAATCCTTCATTCCATAATCATGAACATGCTCATAATTAAGCAAAGGGGGTGTGACCCCACTCTCAAACAAATACTTGTTATCTCCCTGCGTATCATCTAGGTTCGAAACTAACTGAATCGAACCAGCATTGCTCAGCGTAGTGATAGCCAAGGTGTAAAACTCATAAGTCACTAGTACATCACTAGATCCATTCTCAACAAAGCAAAACCACGCTTTTCGCTGAGACACTCTATCGAACACTTTGTGTTCAACACTAAGCATAGAATTCAGACCCTTCCTACAAATCATATTAACAACCAAAGACTTGTAGTTCTTGGATAATTGTAGTCTGGACCAACTCTTTAAATCACTACATATCAAATCCATCACGGACTTTGACATAATTTGACATAATCGAGCATCCTCGGAGCATACAACCATCTCCATAAAAGCCATGGACAAAGGCCATAACTTCTTGTTGTGGAATAAAAACTAGGTTATTAGATTGCGGCTAGGGTTTGATGTATTTAATGCTAGGGTGCGTGAGCTTCGTGCTTCAATGGCTGCTTCTGCGTTCGAGACTTAAACGGTCCTCACAGAATGCCTACGTATCTCTGTATTAAGAGAATCAAGCCAATAAAACGTAGTTCTGAGTTGAGGGGTCTGACCCTTTATATAGGCTGAGAAGCCTCAGAATTAGGGTAGGGTTAAGTGACTTGGTGGACAAGTCAATCTTGAGGAAAGTTCTAGACCCCTTCCTTGTAGGAGTTTGTTTCCTTGTATGAGTGTATGCCTTGGAGGCTACTCTTTGTAGGGATAATGTTCTTATCTGACACTTATTGCTGAGCTGTTTATTACCCCCAATATTAATTACGAAATTAATATTGTAAATAGGGTTTGGGCCTACTTGGTGGGCCCCACGTTTGGACCATTCAGGGTCTAATTAATGCCACATTAAATGTGTCTTTAGGGCTTACTTTTAGCCCATATCATTTGCCCCCCAACTTCTAGGAAAACTGATCAGGTTTTCCTTGAAGTTATAACGGCCTTATATGAGACTTGGGTCAGGGTTTATTGCTATTACATGAGTATTTTCAACTTATCATCTTAACGTAAAGCGTGGAGCGACCGACGCAATTTACGACGACGTTGAACGACACTAAGCGGTGTTAAATGGCACCAGACAGCGCTAATCAGCCTTAACCAATGTTTAAACAGTGTTAAACAATGTCGAATGGCATAAAACGGTAGTAACGGCACTAATCGGCGCTAAACGGTGCTATACCGGCACTAAATGGTGCTTAAATGTAAAATTTTTCCATGTTTCTGGAATTTTTTAAGCTTTTCTCTCTCTTTTCTTTTTTTTTTTTAAGCTCAATTTCGAGCTCAATTTTCGAGCTCAAACTGTCCCAGGTCGCAGCCATTTTACCTGTTTCCCAAGTCATTTTCGACCTGGATTTTTCGAGCTCAACTAGTACATTTTCGAGCTAAAAAACGAGCTCAAATAGGGGCCAAGTCGTAGCTTTTTTCCAGGAAATCCAGTGTTTCTTCGACCTGAAACTGACGAGCTCAAATAGTGTTAAAACGACCTCGATATCGTTTAACCTCGACCTCAGTATAGCATAAAAACGACCTCAAAATAAATTCCAGGTCGTAGGGATTTTTTACATTTCCTAGTTCAAATTCGACCTGAGATTTGCGATCTCAAGCCATATTACCACGATCTCAATTGGAGTGGTAGGTCGCGAGAAATTTCCATCTTTTCTAGTTCATTTTCGAGCTCAGACTCACGAACTCAATTCTAGGAGATATCGACCTCAAATTGGCTTCAAGTCGCATGGCTTTTTCGCGAATTTCCGCTTTTTTTTCGATCTCAAATTTACGATCTAGCCATAACATACTTTCGACCTCAAAATGGGTTTTTAATCGACTTTTCTGGTCGTTTGATCGAGCTCGAAAACATACTACAAAATGAGGTCGTTGGTCTCGACCTCAGGCAACTTTGTTTGGGACTTTCGTTTGCTTTTGGGCCTTAGAATCATCAGAATTTGGGGCCTCTCCTCGTGGGCCCTAGCCACATGTTTGGGCTCTTCTTTATTTTTTTGCTAATTAAAATTTTATACCAAAAAGGAACAACTGGTACAAATCTAGGGGCATACCCCGCGAAATCAACAAAGAAACATAACAAAAGTCATAACAACAGTAAGTCACCTTACTGTCAACATAACGATAAAATTAAACTAAAGATTATTCTAGCGCCTTAAGCTAACTTAAAATGAGACTAGGCACATGTCTCACAAAGCCCATATTAATGATAATCAGCAGATAATGCACCAGGCCTAATTGATTTTGGGCTCTTCTTTATTGAAGCCCTAATTGATTTTGACTTGGGCCTTAACAGGCCTGGTGTTGTTTGGGCTTTTTAGAGCCCAATTTGTGTTGATGGCCCACAAAGGTTTCTAATGGGCTACAACCGGTTGATATCCACTTTAACCGGTAGATATTCACTCTTAACCGGTTGGGGTGCTTTAGATTTTTGCCTATATAAAGGTCAAGGCTTTCATTTTCATTTCACCACAAAAGTTTCTAAAAAACTCTCTCAAAAGTTCCAAATTTCTTTAAGAAATTTTCCTTGAAGAATCTGAGTTTGATCCTCGTTCTTTGAGGATTCGAAGGCATCCTTCATGTTTTCTGGCGATTTTTCTTCCAATCTTTGAAGGTTTGAAGATTGCTCAAGGATTTCTGGAAATTTTTTCAGAAATTTTCCAGTTGCTGTTGAAGATTCGAAGAACACTCAAGGTACTTTCCAGAATTTCTAGTTTTATAGTCTGAAGATTACCCTTTTTCTGGGTTTTTTCTTCAATTCCTTTGAAGATTTGAAGATTGTTCTAAAAATTTCTTCGTTCTTTGCAGATTTCCTTTGAAGATCAAAACTTTTCTTTGAAGATTTGAAGAAATGGCTGAAGATCGTGCTACTCAACGTTTACAGAAACTGCAAGGGGCCTCAAAAAGAGGTATCATCATTCGTTCTCCCCTCATGAGTTTACAGGATATGATTTTAAATCGTAAAGAGGATTTTCCATCCTTATCACACCTTGATTCCTTTAATCATAGTAACATTTTCCATGACATAGAAAAAATCACTGACTATAACAGGATGTATAAAATAGAATCACCCTATAGACTTATCCCAGCTGAGCCTGGGGATCGATCTTTCCATTGGCGCCCCAATGCACTTTGTATTTATAGGGGTGCCATTATTGCAGGGGTTCGATTCCCTTTCCATGAGTTTATTCCTAGGCTCTTAGCAGATGTAGGAATTAACCCTTGCCAACTTCCTCCCAACTCCTGGAGGGTGATCAATTGTTTTATGGTCCTCTGCCTTAAAAACAAATTCCCTCTTTCTGTAGCTCTTTTTAGGAAGATTTTTCAATTTAAAAATTCT
This sequence comes from Kitagawia praeruptora, assembly GCA_037693485.1. NCBI lineage: Eukaryota > Viridiplantae > Streptophyta > Magnoliopsida > Apiales > Apiaceae > Kitagawia > Kitagawia praeruptora. The sequence goes on from CM075350.1 coordinate 69,641,672, forward strand.
GCTGAATCTACCCCGGGTTGGGTTTACATTAGTCACCGTACTTCCACTCCTCCAATTTTTCACCCCCAATCTATTCCTGACTCCAACCCAAAGTGGAAGAAGGAGTTCATGTATTTGACATGGGAAGGTGGAGATTGGGGCAATGTTTTTCGTAGTACCTTCGGTAAGGTTGTAGATGGCAGTGCCAGTGATATTGAGCTAAACGAGGAAGAGACCCATGCCTACCAGGAGCTCACCAAAGATAATCATTCTACTATGGCTTGGGATCTCCTGAATGAGTTCCAGCTTAAAACTTTGGGACTTTCCCGAGTGACCAATAAGGATAATTTCCTTTCTTTTTGCATTCCTTTTTCTGAATATGATTGTCTCATACCCATTATTTGTCTTTTGTTTTGTAATCGCAGCTACAGCTTTTATCAACAAGACTAATGAGCCTGAAGATGGAGACACTGCTAGGTTGAAAAGGGCTCGTTCAGGGAAAGATCCTCGAGCCCCAACAGCCACAGATGCCTACCTGAGGCCCCATGTAGCTGATGTTGAAGAAGTAGATGGCTCTTCCAAGAGCGCTTGGCGTCCCAACTGGGGAATTAGGAAGAAGGACTCCATTGTTGGAGACTGCAGGCATGCTATGGATTGGTCCTATCATTCCATAACCCCTGGTGACTTCAAGGATTATGTATCCAGCTCCACTCTTGAAGGAGCTGAGAGTGCTGGAGCTCAGGCCTTTGCTGCTGTAAGCTCCTTACTATCCATTCTCTTATATACTTGTTTTGTTATTTGAATCGTGGTTTTAACTTTGTCTTTTGTAGGCTAATGCCAACTTCCAGGGGGCCATATTCCAGGCTAAGACTTGGCGTTCCAACTATGAGACTTACAAAGCAAAGTATGATGACTCTCAGGATGAACTGGGCTCTGTCAAAGCTACCTTAGCGAGGAGGGAGAAAGAGCTTCTAGAGTCTCAGGCTGAAAATGTCACTCTCAGGAAGGGCAAGGACGACCTGATTGATGACTACCTTTCCTCCCAGGAGTATGTGGGCTTCATGGAGAAGCATGACGACTCTCTATTCCCTTACCAGTTTACTCAGGGATGGGACGGAGCTCTTGCTGAGGTTACTATGAGATTTCCTGGTACCCTTAGTGTTTCAGACTTCCCTAGCCCTCATGCTCCCATGGTCTTGGCAGTGCAAGACACTCAGGAGGAGGACCAGGAGGATGATGAGAGGATCCTGGAGCCAGATTCCTCCGCTCATCTTGGCGCAGATGAAGAGGATGAGCATACTGGAGATGCTTAGTAGTTGATCTCTTTATCTATCTATTTATGTACTCTGCCTTTGGGCATGACTTTGTACTTTTGTTGACTTATTTAGAATCTAGTCGTTTATGTATTCTGCCTTCGGGCATAACTTTTTAATTCGTAATCCATTGTCCTGGATGCTTCGCAACTTATTCATATTTGCATGTGTAGTCTAGCATTTTATGCATATATATCAATAGGTAATGCTCATAGCTTATGCAAAGACATAGAATAGTCTTATTAATATGGAGAAATGGGCACAGCCCTTACATAGATACTCTACCTCCTATGTCTCAAGTTTAAAACTTGGAATGGTTTCATCGACCTTATTTCTACTTCTATTACATAGGCAAAAAGCTAGGTCCTTTTCAGGAGAGCTTAAACATAGTAAACCTTGAGGTTCAATGCATGCCAAGTCCGGGGCACCTCAACCCCGTCCAAGGTTTCCAGTTTGTAAGATCCTCGTCCTAGCGTCTTCTTGACTCGATACGGCCCTTCCCAGTTCGGGGCTAGCTTTCCCTTCTCACCAACTCCAGAAGCCTCGATCTTCCTAAGAACCAAGTCACCTTGTTGAAAGAACCTCTCCTTAACCCTGTGGTTGTAGTAGAAGGATGCTTTCTTTTGATGCTCCGCATTTCTGGCATTTGCCTCATCCCTGACTTCATCAATCAAATCTAGGGCGAGCCTCATGCCTTCTTCATTAGACTATGGTTCAAATGCCTCAATTCTAGGTGATGCATGCATGACTTCTAGCGGTACAACTGCCTCGGCTCCATAAGCCAGTAGGAAAGGAGTTTCCCCAGTTGTTACTTTGCAGGTAGTACGATATGCCCAAAGTATAGGCAGTAATTCATCCACCCAAGTATTTCTTGATCGTTCGACCCTTTTCTTAAGTCCATCAAGAATAATCCGATTGGCTACCTCAGCCTGTCCATTAGCTTGCGGGTGAGCTACTGAAGTAAAACGAAGCTCGATAGCATTTTCCTCACAGTACTTCCTGAACTCTTCATTGTTGAATTGTGTCCCATTATCTGTCACAAGGATTCGGGGGATTCCATATCTGCAGATTATGTTATCCCAAAAGAACTGGGAAACTTGCTTGGTGGTTATCTTTGCTAAAGGCTTAGCCTCAATCCACTTAGTGAAGTAATCAATGGCGACAATCATAAACTTCCTTTGTGCTGAAGCCATGGGGAAAGGACCAAGAATGTCCATCCCCCACATTGCAAACGGAATGGGAGAGCTGATTGAGGTTAACCTCTCAGGCGGCTGCCTTACAACCGGGGCGTGCTTTTGACATCTGTCACACTTCTTGACATAATCCTGAGCATCTGCTAACATCTCCGGCCAATAAAATCCTAGGAGGGTAATCTTGTGAGCTAGGGCTCTGCCCCCCAAGTGCTGCCCACAGATCCCTTCATGAACTTCCTCCAATGCTTCTCTTGCCTCTTGGGGCCTTAGGCACTTCAAGTACGGGATGACAAACGATCTCTTGTATAAGATGCCTTCAATCAAGGCATATCTCAATGCTCTCACTGACAATTTTCGTGCCTCCAAGGCATTGTTAGGGAGCCATCCGGTTTCTAGATGAGCTTTAATAGGATCTATCCAACAGCTTCCAACATTGATAGGTGCTACCAACTTAGAGTTGATGGTCGGGGCCTTCAAGACCTGGAAGTAAACACTGCCTGCATAATTTTCTATCTCAGAAGAAGCGAACTTAGAGAGGGCATCGGCCTTAACGTTCTCTTCCCTAGGAATGTGCTCCAGATAGCACTCCTCAAACTGAGTCATAACAGCTTTCAGGACTCTGAGGTATTTTGCCATAGTTTCATCCTTGGCCTCAAACTCACCATTCACTTGCGAGACTACCAGTCTTGAATCTCCACACACTTTGAGGTTCTTGACCCTCATGACTCTGGCCAATCCCAATCCAGCTATTAATGCTTCATATTCAGCTTCATTGTTGGTTGTAGGAAAGTCCAACTTTAAAGCGTATTCAACTGTGAACCCATCGGGGCTTTGCAAAACCAAACTTGCACCACTAGATTTTGTTTTTGATGCTCCATCAAAATAGAGCACCCAATACTCTTTCTGATCAGGTACAAGTTCTTCATCCTTACTCTCAACTCCAGGGGTGGTTACTATCTCCTGCCCCCCGACTTCTTGGTTGCCAATGGTACATTCAACCAAGAAGTCAGCTAATGCCTGAGCCTTGATGGCTGTCCGAGGCTTATATGCAATGTCAAATTCTCCGAGTTCGATTGCCCACTTAATTAGCCTTCCACTGACCTTAGGGCTATGCAAGATACTTCTCAACTGCTGGTCCGTCAGGACTTCAATCTTGTGTGACTGAAAGTAAGGTCGTAGTTTCCTTGAAGCTATTACCAATGCTAAAGCAAACTTCTCAATGGTAGAATAGTTCAACTCAGCCCCGTGCAACACCTTACTCACGTAGTAGATGGGTTTCTGAACCTTATTCTCTTCCTTTATGAGGACGGCACTTAATGCTTGCTCGGATACCGCCAGGTATAGATAAAGAGTCTCTCCGATGTTAGGCTTGGCCAACAGCGGGGCTTCGGCCATGTATTTCTTCAATTGTTCAAAGGCCACTTGGCTTTCAGGTGTCCATTCAAAATTCTTTACCTTCTTTAATGTTTGAAAGAAAGGTAAACACTTATCACCTGACTTGGAGATAAACCTTCCTAAGGCTGCCACTCGGCCTGTCAATTTCTGCACGTCTCTTACAGAACGTGGTGGCTCCATGTCTAAAATCGCCTTGATCTTGTCAGGATTGGCCTCAATGCCTCTCTTTGAAACCATCAGCCCTAAAAACTTTCCAGATCCGACGCCAAAGGCACACTTGGCGGGATTCAACATCATTTTATGGTGCCTCAGCACTTCAAATGCCTCTTCGAGGTGCTTAATATGATCAGCCTTGAGTAGGCTCTTGACTAACATGTCATCAACATACACCTCCATGGTTTTCCCAATCAGATGGGCAAATATCTTGTTCACCAAGCGTTGGTAAGTAGCTCCTGCATTCTTTAGACCAAACGCCATAACAAGATAACAGAAGACACCAAAGTCAGTTATGAAAGATACCTTAGGGATGTCATCTTTGTGCATCTTAATCTGATTATAGCCACTGAACCCATCCATGAAGCTTAACATCTCATGTCCAGCTGTGGCATCTATCAACATATCTATCCTTGGAAGGGGAAAACAATCTTTTGGACATGCATCGTTCAGGTCAGTGAAGTCTATACACATCCTCCACTTCCCATTTGCTTTTTTGACCATCACAGGGTTTGCTAACCATTCGGGAAACTGAATCTCTTCAATAAAACCAGCTTCCAAGAGCTTATCCACTTCTTGCTTAATGGCCTCTTGCCTCTCCGGAGCAAAGTTTCTCTTCTTCTGCTTTATTGTCTTCCTCTTGGGATCAACATTCAACTTTTGGGTTATAAGTTGGGGGTCAATCCCTGGCATATCAGCTGCTGTCCAAGCGAACACGTCGCTATTCTTTTGTAAGAATTCTATCAACTTGCCCTTCAAGGGTTCTTTCAGAGATGCTCCAACATAAGTAACTTTTTCAGGATCGCTCGGCTCTAGAGGTATGGGAATCAGATCCTCTGCTGGCTTTCTTCTATGCTCTTCATCATCGCGGACATCCATGTCTTCAATTGGAAGGACCTGCCCCCCAACTCCATCGGCCCTCAGTGCGGCCACATAGCAACTTCTTGCCATCTTCTGATCACCCTTTTGTTCTCCGACACCATTCCGTGTCGGAAACTTAATCTTCATATGATAGGAAGAGGCCACAGCCTTAAACGCATGTAATCCAGTCCTTCCAAGGATTGCGTTGTATGTTGAAGCTGCCTTAATCACCAAGAAATTCAGCATCTGAGTCGCCTCCTTAGGCTCCTGCCCAATAGTTACGGGTAACTGAATAGTCCCTTCAACGTTGGACTCCACTCCGTTAAATCCGTATATGGGCATGTTTGTAGAGGTCAACTGAGAGTCGTTGTATCCCATCTTCACAAATGCATCGTGAAACAAAATATCCACAGAAGCTCCATTGTCTATCAAGACTCGTTTTACTTCTGAATTTCCAATCACAGGAGTTATGACCAGCGGGTCATCATGGGGGAACTTTATTCCTTCCAAGTCTGAATCATCAAAACCAATTACCATCTCAGTTTTAGCACGCTTCGGGGCCTCTCCCACAATGTGCATCACTTCTCTTGCGTATGCCTTTCGAGAGTTTCGAGTTGAACCGGCCGCTGTCGGGCCTCCCCATATCATGTTGATAACCGGCCCTCGGGGCTGCGTGTTACGGTCACGATCATTATCCCTCCTGTCATTGTTTCTCCTGTTGTAATCCCCTCTTTGGGTTCCATGATCTCCACCCTTTGTGAAATTATTCAGCTTTCCTTTACGGATCAAGAATTCAATCTCGTCCTTCAACTGTCTGCAATCATCCGTGTCATGTCCCACGTCTCGGTGGAACCTACAGTATTGATCCTTGTTTCTCTTTGCGGGATCGCCCCTGAGTGGCTTCGGCCATCGGAAGTCTTTATCCTTCTCGATCTCTAACAAGATTTGGCTCCTAGGTGCATTCAACCTTGCATAGTCAGAAAATCTTGGTCCCATACTCTTCTTTGATGTTGACTCAGAGTCTTTGCTAGTACGGGGATATTTGTCCCTAGCATCATACTCTTGGTCTTGCTTTCGCTTCTTCGTTTCATTATTACCCTTGCCATTGTTTATCACGACATCCTTCATGGTGCTATCCTCGACCTTGATATACTTATCAGCCCTTCGTTGGAGCTCAGCCATATTCTCAGGTGGGTGCTTTGCCAATGACCTTTTAAAGTAAAGATCAGTGGTGCCGTGCTCCAGGGCTACCATGGCCACCTTGTTCTCTAAATCAGTAATGTTCAACGTCTCCTTGGTGAACCTCTTAAGATAATCTCTCAAATTCTCATTCTTTCCTTGTACCACATACATGAGAGATGCAGAACTTTTCTCATGAACTCTGCCGCTGATGAATTGACTAACAAAAGCAGCACTTAACTCCTTAAAGGAGCCAATTGAGTTTGCGGGAAGTCGGCTATACCATCTTTGAGCCATGCCCGACAAAGTTTGAGGGAACGCCCTACACTTCAAGGCGTCACTTGCAGGCTGTAGTAATAGTGCGTTCGAAAACGTCCTAACATGATTTGCGGGATCACCCGTTCCATCGTAAGCCTTAATTGTCGGCATCTTGAACTTCCTTGATATGTGGGCATTCATCACCTCCTCGGTGAATGGGGGCGTGGGATCATCAGGATCCCCAAGTGGCATCAGATCCTTGGGGTTGCTCTTAGGGGTTTCCACCCTTGTAGTTCTTTCAGTTGGGACGGTAGCCCTTCTTTGCCTTCTTGGAGGCCTCTCCAGATCTATAAAGGGAATCGGTCCTGACGTGGGAGGTGGCAAAGTCTGATTTGATCTGGCTTGCTCCCTGGCCATATCTTCTTTTAATCTCAAGATCTCGGCTTCATAAGCCTTAATCCTCTCAGTAGTTGTTGAAGGGAGTCCATCATGAGTAGTTCGAGTTCTCCCCATAGGTTCTTTACTTGCACGACGCCTCCTCGGAGCTTCATCACGCTCGTAATCATCGCCAGAAGATGATTCATCTGAATAAGGACCAGAAAAATCGCGATAATCTTGATCTCGAATATATAGGGCATGACCACTCGGTCCAGCTCCGTAATTGGGCATCCCATACATTGGATTGGTGCTTATGGGGAGATCCGTAGTGTGGATCTGAACCCCTCGTGTAGGGTTGTTGGGGTCTACAATCAGGGAAGAAATCCCCACCCGGGGGGGGTTAGTCCCTGGAATTGTGTGGACGATCGGAGGTAGTGTACTCTCAACATGGGTAGTCGTCCCTAGAGGTTGAGAAACTTGATACGGAACGATAGTCCCGGATATCGGAGGTAATTGCTCAGATGTCGGAAGTACTTGTTCAGTATGGGGCGGAGCAGAGCTAAGAGGTAGAGCCTCGGTAGCAATTGGCTCCGTAGTGCTTGGTACAGTTCTTCGTGTTTGAACCATGGTTGATGTCTTCTTCCCACAGACGGCGCCAAATGTTGTGGAATAAAAACTAGGTTATTAGATTGCGGCTAGGGTTTGATGTATTTAATGCTAGGGTGCGTGAGCTTCGTGCTTCAATGGCTGCTTCTGCGTTCGAGACTTAAACGGTCCTCACAGAATGCCTACGTATCTCTGTATTAAGAGAATCAAGCCAATAAAACGTAGTTCTGAGTCGAGGGGTCTGACCCTTTATATAGGCTGAGAAGCCTCAGAATTAGGGTAGGGTTAAGTGACTTGGTGGACAAGTCAATCTTGAGGAAAGTTCTAGACCCCTTCCTTGTAGGAGTCTGTTTCCTTGTATGAGTGTATGCCTTGGAGGCTACTCTTTGTAGGGATAATGTTCTTATCTGACACTTATTGCTGAGCTGTTTATTACCCCCAATATTAATTATGAAATTAATATTGTAAATAGGGTTTGGGCCTACTTGGTGGGCCCCACGTTTGGACCATTCAGGGTCTAATTAATGCCACATTAAATGTGTCTTTAGGGCTTACTTTTAGCCCATATCACTTCTCTTTAGCAAGAGACCCAGGAGGAGCAAAAACCAAGAAACCCTTCAAACACTTTAAGAGCAGAATAAAATTCTCATACACCTTAAGTCCTTCGCCTACACTCCATTGAGAAACCTCGAAGTATTGACTGGACCTAGCATCGATCACATAGTGCAAGACTCCGTACCGAATGTGCCCCTTTCCAGAACGACAATCATCTTTCATACCCTCAAACAAAGTAGGAGCTAAATGTTCAAGACCTTTCCATTCAAGGAGCAGGCCATCGCCTACGACCTTTAAAGGCATCAACAAATAGCCGTCAAGGCTATCAGCAATATAAACCACTCTGAGAGTGATATTCCTCTGAGAAGAAAGGAACACAACCATACCATTATCCAGATCCACATGACTGAGCTCCGAAAAACTCACCAAACTTCAGACAAGAGAAAGAACCTCAAAAAACAAACCCATTACTAATATATATTATAAGAAATATGGTGGAGGTGGGAGGGAGGAAAGAAGATGAATTTGTGATGGATAGATATACAGATCTGATGAAAAAAGGTGAAGAGATGGCTTAATTTTTATGACGGCTGGAAGAAAACAAAGGGTTCCTAGAGAGAAGGAGGAGAATCTCTCTCTAGACGACTCTCATTTTTTTCCTAAAGGAAACCCTCTTCACATTTAATTCTGATATCAAACCCTTCTTTGGTCTGATAGAGCACCCTTCAGGTTTCACTAAAAGCAACCCGTTTTGGTTCATGCTAGGCTTAACACCTTCCTCCAGCCTCCAAATTGTCTTACCCGCACTTCTGGTTCTAGAGGCAACTCCAGAAGCTGGGCAATCATACTGGTTCCGATTCCGTCTCCCTGCATCACATCCTTTAGTGTTGCAAGTAGGAATCACCGACACTAGGTTTTCCGAAAAAGAAACCCTTTTCGGACTCATATTCGATACCAACCCATCCCGGGTCTTCGTCAACAGATCCTTTACATCCTTAACCAACTCCATGGTACATTCAAGAAGGCGGGCATTTGGACTACCAATCTCCGACGGAGATCCATCGGAGAAAGATACCTTCTTCCGACTCTGGGATCTGAGTTTGGGTCCATTGGGAGTGAGGGCCTAGAGGGTAGAAATGTTGATGTTGAGAACTTGCAGAAGTCTACTCTGAAGGACTTGAACCAGGTTGTGAAGGCTCACTTGGAGGGTCAAGAGGGAGGGAACATCAGAGATTTGAAGGCTGAGACTACGGTTGGTAATGATATGGGGGTTCCTGATGGTTTGTTGGGGATGAGGACTGCTTCAAGCGGAAAGGGGAAGGTAGTAAGTGATGAAGGCCAGCAGCCTACTGTTCGATGGTCAAAACCGCGGTTGAAGAAGTGGGGCCTTACTAGGGGAGGGCTTTCCTGAAGCTCATGTTTTCTTTTTAAGCTGATAGTTGTCTATGTATTAAATAGTTCGTGGTTTGCAGTTGATTCCTAGGTTTTTTTTTTGCTAATTAAAATTTTATACCAAAAGGAACAACATGGATACATATCTAGGGGCATACCCCGCGAAACAACAACTAATCATTACAAAAACCAACCTAAACAAGTCGACTCAGGTAGCCGAGATCAATAAACTATAGACAGGTTCCAAACTAAGGGACCTGACTAAACAGCTTAAACACATAATCCATGCCTAGAGAAAAGTAGAAAAAGATCCTCGAGAATCCCAGCATTGAACAACCATTTGATGCCTCTTGCACACAGTTCGAAACTAATAGCAATTTCACTCCTACAAGAGTTCCATAACAGGTCAAACTCAACAACATCAAGACTGTCCTGCACTTGGTAGTCCTGAACATGCACATCCGAATTCATCACAGCTTCCTCATTTCTAGCAAGATACTCAAAAGTCGCATCTATGTCATCTTCATCAGGCACACTACCCATGCCAACAGTAATCCCCACACCATCAGTGACTCCCATATCAAAATCTACAAGGTCCTCTGCTCTTAGAATCTCCCTAGGCGAGCCTTCATCATTACTTGAAAACACTTGAATGCAATTTACACCATCACCCACTCTAATAGCATCAATAACAGAGTCCCCCATCCATGTTCTCGAACCATGAAGGGTTTCATCCCAGGTCCTGCATAAAAGCATATAAGAACTTACTCCATTATAAACCAACCCCTGCATCGTCTTAGAGGCACGCCATGGCAGTCTATGAAGACCTCCAGGGCAGCGCGCCTCAACCATTGTGAACCAATGAGTGCACACACTCAGAATAATGCTAACCATCATATCAACCAGAACCACAATCTGTTCAGAGAAACCAAGACCAGTCCTTAGATTTCTCACAACCCCAAGCTCAGGCACCTCGATTAACCGAAACATACCAGAAACCAAAACGGAATCTGAAGCATTTTTTAAACCAAAGAACTTGTGCAAATAATCATGCCCAAAAGCATCAGCAGATAATCCTTCATAAGACAAGATTACACCCCATTGTTTTTCCAAACCAAAAAAGGACATCCCTCGAATACTAAACCTTTTGAGTTGTAACTGCCCTTCTACAACTTGGTAGAGAGCATAGTTAACAACCCCAGTCACCTCTAAATGAAGAATAACCATACCAAAGATTAAGCTCCATTCCATTCGGTTAAGCGCATCCACAAAAAATTCATGATCAAATTGCATTCCCGGTCTCAAACAGGAGTCCGCCATCATTTTTTAATACCAATACTTTGACAAATCCAAAGTACTGTTTGTAACAAAAAAATCTAGGGTAGTAAACAAGTCTACTATCCCCAACATCGTCGTGAGGCTGTACCTTGACCAGTGCATCAAACCCGCAACTCAGAGAGCTCAGAGGCATAGCATCGAACACCTGGCTTGTATCTTCCGCCAGTATCGGAGCCTTAGTGACCTCCCCAACCATGGAAAGATCAAACGAAACCTCAGCAAAAACAGTAATCAATAGACCGAAGTCCACAAACTGTCCCGATATACGCACACCCAGCAGGGTTTTAATAGCTTGATGAGGCATATTGACAAACATAATCAGTGCATCAAGGGTTTCCTTATCCCCTCTTATAAGGTTGCTATGTCGATAGCATATCATTGCTAAGTCCATAAACCCTTTTCGGTAATGAGCTCGAAAAGGGTTTCATTTGCAGTTGATTTGGTATCGTATATACCATCTGTTGGCTCCCATTCCAGGAAGTTAGAAGGATTGGGTATTAAGAATGATGGTAGCTTGCTGGATCGGACCTCTAATGGCAGGAAGTCGGAAGTGAGCCCGAGCCCGAAGAAAGTGTCTTTCGCAAAAGATTTGGTGTCAGTGATACCGTTGGAGCAGGCTAATCCAGTAAGATCTGCTTGGAGACCTCAATCCAAGAGGAGGAGGTTGGATCTGGATGGGTTTGATGACAACAAAGGGCGAAAGTTGGGTCCTGGTATTCAAGATGCTATTCAGTATGATGAGAAGGTTAGTTCTTTGAATTTGAGTTATACTAATGATGTGGATTCTGGTGATGATGAAGTAACTTCGGGGTTGGTGGCAAACCTTGTTCAACGAATAGTGGTTGATGCTGCTTGGGATGGAAATCTCAACACATCGGTTGGGGATTCACGTGATTCTCACCAGATATTGGTGAAGACATGTATTGATGAGGGTTCCTATGGTGACAAAAAGGGGGTTGATAATAAGGAGACTTCCTCTGGATGTAACGAAGGTGCTATTCTTGATGGCCTAGGTGGGTTATCTGGGGACGAAGTGGATGACTTGCAATGGAAGATGTTGGCCACTGAGAGGCATTTGTCTGATATTCGGAAGTATGCTAGAGTGTTAAAGTTTTTTATCAGTTACATGGGTTTTAAGGAGCCGTTGCTCAAGAGGCGGATGAAGACAAAAATTAAAGTTGTTGGGGATTTCATGATTGACATTTCGGAATGTGGACAGGATGAGGAGCTCTGTATATCTCTTAATGAGGTTATCCAGTTGCAACAGTTTGTTGTTAAAGAAGGGATCGAAATCCCTGTTGAAGGAATCCCTCTTGAGGGGTTTTTTTGTGAGAATGTGCGCACTAGGGACTTTATGGTCACCTTGGAAAAGGAAGAGGGTACTGGGCCAGGGGATATCAAACCTCAGCAGAAGACCGTCAGGTGGAAGGATGATATCCAGTCCATAATGTGGGGGAAAATTGGAGACTCTGAGATTATTGATGCTGACTTCAAAAAGGCTCCGGATAGAGCTTACCCAATTGATGCTGAGATTGATGAAGCATTTGACTACTTGATGAGTAGGGGACCAAATGAAGGAGTGTCTGCTACGCTAGAGGACACTGTTGCTGAGATGCGGAGGAAGGAGGATCTGGGGGATGGTATTCCTTGGGAAGACTTTCCCACTGTTAGTATCCTCCCTGCTTTCGAGACGGATTACTATGCTATGGAGACTGATGAGAAGCAGGGAAGCGGTAGACCTGAGAAAGGTATTTGCGGACAGGATATGACTCTTTTAAAGGACACTGTGATGCGGATGGAGGTTGACCATGATGATGGTCAGGGTTGGGACAGAATGGAGGAGAAGCGGGCCACTTCTGGTCTTTGTAAGGAGAAGCTGGAAGCATCTGTGCAGGAATCAAATGTTCGTTGGACCAAATCCAGGCTCAAGCAATGGAGAGCGACTAGAGGTGGTCACTCCATCAGGAATTAATTATGGGTCTTTAAGCTTTTGTCTTTTGTTTCTTTGTCTTTGTTGATTGTAAAATGACTTAATGTTGTTTTATCTCTGTTTGTTTCATGTTGTTTTGGAGGGGTATGCCCCCAGAATTCTGTAAGTTGTTCCCTTTGTGGTATAAATTTTTAATTAGCAAAAAAAAAAAACCCTCCATGGAGGCTCGAGTCACATTTTCAAAAGAACCATCCTTACACCTTTGAAAACCTCCATTCAACAGCACAAAAACTCGAACAGGCACTCCATCATACAGATAGTTGGCTTTAACAAGCAAAGCCTCAATAAAATCATTGTGTGGCTTGGAAAAACCATCCAAATCATTCCTGCAGACCGCAATGGTCTCTATAACAACCCCAGCATACCACTTGTATCGATTAGCCGCCTTCTCGAAGATAGCAAGCTCCCTCAAAAGGGTGGGTCGCTTCCATTGTGAAACAGGGTCCAAGAACAGACCTCCAGTCATATCCTTAAGGATGAGACTCATTGGCATAAATCGAACCATCAACCCTGGATGCAGGTTCACATCATGATAACCTCCAGCTTCCACAGCACCGGAGAGGTATCCTACCTTCACCATTCGTTTTCCAAGAACCGCTGCCCGGAAAGAACCGTGAGGCACAACAATTGAAACATTTGTACCCAAACCAGACAAAGAGAGAATAATCTCCCAATAACCAGAAGTAGATGGGATTAGAACTCCATCCGAACAACTATTCGCAAACTCCAAGGAAATCGCCGAGAGGAAACAGGAGCCAAGACCAAATATCAAAGACATAATAATATAATATAAGAAATAAGAGGGGTGTGAGAAGAAAGGAGAAGATGAATTAGTGTTGGATAATGTACAGATCTGATGGATTTAGGTGAAAAGATTGAAGAAGGAAAAAGGCCGCTAGAAGAAAAGAATTAGGTATCTAGAGAGAAGGGAGAGCGTTTCTCTCTCTAGATTGATTCCTAGTTTATCTAGCACTATTGATGACTTTACTCTGTTGTTCCTCTAGGTAGGTGTTTTACTATTCGCGGGGTATGCCCCTAGAGTTGTAATCATTTCCCTATGGTATAAATTTTAATTAGCAAAAAAAAAGATCCGGAAGCTAAGGAAGACGCATCTGCTCAGGGATGTTAGTAGTAATGGGTCATTGGGTAATATGGCTGTTGAGAAGGGTTTTAACCCATCTAAGTTACAATTCGACTTATGTACCAACTGATTACATTCTTGGAGACGAGCAGTGGTGATCACCACTTGGTTGTTATTATGTTGTTGTCTGATAATGTTTTCGTTATTTGCTATAATAATGGTACGCGTACTGTTGACAAATTTGGATGGGATCCTCTTTTATCATGCTGGTGGACTTGGTGGTCAGTGCATTATGAAATGATGCATTATAATGGTTATGCTGTTGGGTTGGATGGCGGTTCCAAGGATTTGATGCCCTGTAGGCATAGTTATTTTTATGAACCAGGCATAGATCTTTCTTAATGTTTTTAAGCTAGTTTTTTTCTAGTTTCTCCTTTGTAGAAGCAGCCTGTTGCTTGTTGTCGCAAATTAGTTCTTCTAATTTGCTTTGCTGATTTGGTTTGTAATGTTGTTTTGTTGCTTTCACGGGGTATGCCCCTAGAATTGTATCAGTTGTTCCCTTGGGTATAAAAATTTATTTAGCAAAAAAAAATAAGATAGATCAGAAAGTGGACCAGGAAGCTGGGGGGAAACCATAGAGAAAATGGGTGGGAAGACGGAGCGTGAGAACATTACTAAGGTGAATACGGTGAATGAAGAGGTGAATGAAGTGGTAATAACAAAAGACATTACAGGCCTTAGCTCTGTTGAAATGTTGAATCCTAATGTGACTGATGAAATGGAGCTTTCGTCTCCTAATGTAGCTGTTGAGAAAATGACTACCATGGTTGAGGGTGCTGAGGTGGGTTGGACCGAGGTAAAGTCTAAGAGGAAGCCATCGTCATCTCCGACCCTTTCTCTTGATTCTCCCTCTCCCCAACAGTTTAAAAATATTGTAGTAGATGAGGTTGCCAAAAAGCAAGGATTTAGGAATCCTAAGTCTCACAAAAAGGTTAAGAGGGGGGCGGGGGAGATCCTCCTTCTCTAGGTCATAATTTTGTTATCTATGACTATTTTTTATTCCTACAACGTTCGAGGCCTTAACAATAAAGTTGCCTTCATCAAGGATTTTATTTCTAATAACAAAATCTCCTTGATTGGTCTCATGGAAACTCATGTTCAAAAGGACGTTGCTAGGATAATTTCCCGGATTCTAAATCCACGTTTTCAGTGGTGTTTTAATTACGACTATTATCCGGGAGGCCGTATTTGGCTGGGGTGGAACCCTATTTTTTGGAATGTCTCGGTGCTGGCTTCTTCTGCTGAGCACATCACCTGTTCTGTATCTCCAATTTCGAGTCAAAACAGTTTTGTTATCTCTTTTGTTTATGGATTTAATGAAGCTATAGATCGCAGGCCTTTGTGGACTGATTTATCCAGGATTGCGGCGGATTTGGCAAATGAAGCTTGGGCTCTCTGTGGTGACTTTAATTCCTGCATTAGTATTGAGGAGAAACAAGGTGGCTCAATGGACTGGACCTCAAGTATGTTGGAGTTTAAAATTTTTTTACTTGCCAACGGTCTTACAAATCTGAGAAATACGGGGAATTTCTTTACGTGGTGGGACAGTAACATTGACCAACCTAAGTTTAGAAAGTTGGATCGTGTAGTGATTAACTCCAACTAGTAATATTGCCTGTGCTTCGCACACGAGAATTCTTTTCTATCTATTCATTTTTTAAATTTGATAAGCTCGTTGAAATTGATACAAACAGTCTCAATAGCCATGAATAAGTACTAAGCGATTCATGTCTCAAACGTATAGTACATATAGTCATTTAACGACGACATTTTAAAAGTGATAACGAAAACATAGAGGGACGATTAAGTGTTGAACTGATAATGAATGTAGATAAATCAATTTTTCCTAGGTTTAAAAAACATCCAACATGGTTTAAAACCAGGAAAAAAACATTAATAAAGTCTTGAAAGTAGAATATAAATTCAGAAGTAAATCAAACGCAACGTTTCTTGTCAGCTAACAACAAATTATTCATTAACAAAATGATAAACAAATTCTCAAAATGAAATTTTGGCCAGATTCTTCCTCAATGAATCCATAACTGCACTGCTTCTTATAGCTAACTTTCTTTTAAATTTTCCTGCAAATATAAAACGATTTATCAGACTAAAGAAATGTTTTGTTGAAGCAATTTGTATAATAATGATAATGAAAAATATATGTAACCATTTTAATTTTCTTTGTGCATGATGTGGCAGAACCTGGCGTATTCCCAGAATCTTGAACCTCAATGATCTTAGTCTACATAGAACATGTAATAACTAATCAGTAGACAGGATACAAATAAGCATCTTGAATTTGTTTTGAATTTGACAATATGTATATAGATTAAACCAATGAATTCCAAACTCACATTGTCAAAAGCAGAAGAATCAAAACCAGATACTATTGTCTCAGACTTTGATGGATTAGCATTACCAGCTGGATATGCATCAGTACCATGATAAACATTACTATTGAGTAGAATGTTGTCATCATTCAGTTCAATTTGTAGAGTTACTTCTTTGCCGGAGATCTCCATGATTTCAGCAGGATATGTTTTCTCTGTGTTATCCTACAAATTTATATAAAATATATAATGCAATTTAGTTATAAATCTTATATAAGCATCTAATATATATAAAACCTAGAGATATAGCTTACATTAATTCCCTCAGCAATCAATTTTGTTGCTGTTTTCCCAATCAGTCTTTTTGCTGCACGATCCAATAGTACAAAGTTGAAAGCTTCAGTATCATCTTCAGCCAATACAACAATCCGATACCTGATAATCACATGTAAATGCATTTAAAAAAAAATTAAAAAAATGTGACATTATGGTACATGATAATTTACATAGTAATGAGAAATACTACCTCTTTTGTGGAAGTGGAAAGTTTCTGGTGCATTTGAAGCACCTGTACTTGCCTTCCAATTTAGAAACCTCCTCATTGCATTTGTTTTTGTGACAGCCATTGTACCACCAACAATCAGCTTCTTCTACCTTATTCACTTTAACTTTGCACAAAAAATTTTGCTAGAAAACATGTAAAAATAATGGTATGATTAACTGTTTAGTGACAATTATGTTTGAACATTAAAACAAATCTATATCAGCAAATTATAAAAACTCCACCAGTAATCTTTTAGTAATGCAAAATAGTGTTAACATGCAAGTACAAATGAACCTTATATACCTTAAGGAAATCAGTGCTTGTTTTTCCGCTTAATTCCTTCAAAGTTAAAGTTTGAATAACAATTGCAGGTGCAGACACAGTATAAGATTGTGCTGGGGAATTTGCAGGTTTTTCTGATGTAACATAACCTTCTTCATCAAGTCTATTAGAAAAAAAGGCATTCTTCAATAGAATGTATTTAAGTAGTTAACATAGGTAAAACTGGCATGCCATTCACTTAAATATTAACAATTCGAAACAGAATATAAAACCTGTGCTTCATTGCATGCACCACTTCATTATCAAGGTTGATATAATTTTTTGAAAGAAGACAGGGTGCTAATCTGAACTTAGGCTGCAATGAATAATGTTAAACATTATGAATCCAAATTAAGTGTAAGTAACATTGACAAACTGTGTAACAATATTCAAAACTTACTACGAAAAGTTTTAAGCTTGACACTGGAGCATATGACAATAATAGGTTGCTCCACAGTTGCTCTATATGTAGCATCCGTATTCACAGCAAGATTTCCCCAAACAGTAACCTTGGATGAATGTCTACATGTATAGGTAACAGATGATGTAACACGTATAAAAAAAACATAGCAATATAATAATCTATAGGAACAAAAAAACATAAGATATGGTATATTAACCTCCCATCAGTAATCCTAAACTTCGCGATGTCCTTTTCGCCATACATAGTGCTGATTTTGGACACGTTTTCAAAATCCTCAAGTACCCCAATAACATCTTTCACAAATTGTAAACAAATAAATAAAATAAGAAAATTATATGAAACATTACTAAAACGAAATATGAAATTTTGCATCCACGGAAGTGAAAGAGTACTACTAAAATGCATATTAAGATTCTAGATTATAGTTGAATAAAAACCTGTTGAAAATTCAGGGTATTCAACATTTGCATAAGAACTTGCCAAACTGAATAAGTCGCTTAAATCAACAAACTCAAACTTATGTGTTGGTATCATGAAGTCATCCTCCTCCACTTTTTCCACATGTGTTGAAGGTGAAAAGTTAATGAGAATAGGAGAGGAGACTGGTTTAAGATTAGATGTAGCTTCTTTGGTATAAAAGTTTGACACAATATAAACTTCACCCTCCCTTAGTGTATCAGCATGTGTTTTCCAGTCATTAGCATAAATGAAGGCATGGACATGACAATCCTGTTGATAAATCAAAATATACTACTTTAAGAGTATATAATATATTCAGTAAAAAAATTGGTTTTAAAAAAGGCTTTCATTGGAAATTAAAGCATTGTAATACTCACATCATCATCTAGCAAGATAAGATTGTATCCTTTGAGAGTTTGAGTTCCACTGGATGCGTTTGATATGGAAGGCCACATTCTTGTTACTCTAACTTTGATTCTCCATGTGGTCCTTGTAGTATCGAGAGAAGACAATTGATCGAACATGTTTACTGCTATTCTGAAACATATCAAAAGTTGTTAACCACTTCGAAATACTACAACAAATATACACCTAAGAAGTAATGTTAATTGTTTAATTTAAATAATGAATAAGAAAAACAAAGTGAAGATATATGTACTGTACGACATAGTAAAACTGGAATTGCATAAGAAAATAGATGAAAATGTAAGCAAGCAGGAGAACATACCAGTAAGGTTGTCGTCTATAGCTTAATGATTCACAGTAATTGTTTAATGGTTATCGTGGTATAGAATTACGTGGGATAGTGGTTATATAGAAAAACAATAAGTTGTTTCTGTAGTATATCCTTATTAACAAATTTGAAGAGTCTTAATTTCAGGGATATATCGTGATTTTAGGGATATATCGTTGAAAAGATATTGATAGAGTTGATTTATACAATCATATTAACAGAATATCAATATATAATCTTGTATTAAATTTAGGACGTTGATTACTAAAAAGTCTTGCCACAAGATATACGATATATTTGAAATTTAATTTTTTTTTTAATTTAATTGGCATATGTAAACAAATCGCGTGCACCGACTTCAATCAAACACAAATCTAAATTATTTGATTTTTATATAAGATTTGATTTATAAATCATCCTGATAACATTGTTTATTGTCCAAATATATATGAATTCAATTTTGGCCCACATAAAATTTAAATGGCGAAATTGATGGAATTTTAGCTATGAAAACATAAAGGTAAAAATGCTTCTTAGGAGGTAATACAGAAAAAAAATGAGAGTCGTCTAGAGAGAGAAACGCTCTCCCTTCTCTCCAGAATCCCTTCTACTTGCTTCTAGCCGCCACAAATCTAACACCTTTTTTCCATCAGATCTAACCAAATTTCCTTCGTATTCCATCCTCCATCTCTGATCCCTCACCTATACACCATATTTCTTATACTATATATTTTTATTTGTGACTATGTCTCCAGAGGGTGATCTGTTCACTTCTGATAGAGACTTTGGGTTTGGTTTTCTGTTGGGTGTTGACCCATTAAATTGGTTTGAAGCTCTAGACCTAGGGTCGTGGAACTTCATTCTTACAGGTTGGAAGGTTCTTGGGATCTCTATTCCAGACCTTATCAAAGCAGTTAGGGTTTTTTACTCACGCTGTGTAATGAAAATTGAAGCTGGTATGTCTACCTTTTACGGGAAGGCCACCTTTTTTCATTTGTCGAGTTTCTCGAACATCAGTTTAATGAAGTGGGCTTCGGCTTTAAGTGGTTTCAGTAGGGGTTATCGGACTGGATGTCTTGTTACTCTTGTTCCTTATGGTACATCAATGGAAAATGGGTTTGGAAGCCTTGCAGCTTTTTCAGTGTGGTCTTCGAGGGTCTCCGCTGGCGATGTGGTTTGGAACGGTTCTTTGAAGACTAGGAGAGATGAGCTTCTTTTCTCTCTTTTTATGTATGTTGAAGGGTTCGGCGATGTTCCTCTTCTGGCTGTGCCACATCTATGTGTGGCGGTGTGTGCACCTCTTTATGGTGTAGAGGTTTCAGTTACTACTGACGCCCGCTAGGTGTTTGACTTAAGGTTCCAACGGCTGAATCACAATTTTATTGATAGACCTGTCAAGGCAAGGATGTTGAAGGGATGCTGGAGTAGAATTGGTGCGGAAATCCTTGAACATCTTGATGTCCAGGTGTTTGACGATATGCTCGACTCACCTGGGGTCCGTACGGTGCCCTGTAAGGCTAGCAATGTGTGTCATGTTTGCTTTACGAGGCTCCCTTGGAGGTTGTTTTTTGGCTTTACTTGGAACATTCGGGATGGCTGCCAAGTGTTTGGTAAATTCTTGACAGATTTGCTATGGGTTTTGATGGCACGTTTAAATGGATATTCCGAGAACAGAGCGGATACTTTCATTTCCCAAGGTTTGTGGTGGGCTCGTGATGATGATTTCGCCGTTCGACTGAATCATGTCTCCAGATGCAGTATGGATGACTTTGATTGTTAAACTATTGCTTTCTTCTACTGTTATAATTCTGAGGAAGTTAATGAGGTGCGTTCCCATGGTGTTAAGGAAGCAGAGGTAATTGTGAAGCTTCGAAGATTTGTGCCAATTCTGAAAATTGCCTTTTGGCAAAGTTGGACTCTCGTTGAGGGTGATGCGATGTTTGAAGCTGTTCTTCCAGGAGCTAAGGGATTCTCTGGCCCTTTAGTTATCAACAAGATTAGATGGATTGACTGCATTCCCATGACTTGCAGTTGGGAGGTCATTGTGGATGATACAAATGGGCTGACAACTGATGTTGTAACAAATGAATCAAAGTGCCTATCCTGGTGGAATATTCGTATGGTTGCTGGTTGGAAGATTAGCAGAATTTGTTATGTGGTGATGCGTTTATTCCATCAGCAGGGGCGAAGAGTTGCTACGTCAAGCATACATGTGGGTCTTCTTCTGGTAAAGAGTTTGTGTATGATAGTTTTATTTGATGCTCTTCTGGGGGGCAGTTTGGTGAAGAAAATGAGGGTGAGTTTTGCCATGGTCAACATGCTTAGCTGTAGGATGATGCATCGAACATGGACTTTGTTTGGTCTGTACAGGACTAAGGGTGTGTTTATAGCAGCTCTTGGTAGCTTGGTGTTGCGGGTGTGCACTGTTGCGGAACCTTGTGCATGTCTGGCCGCTAGCTGTTGGTTGATAGTTGAACCCTTGATGGTACAAGCGGGGTTTTTTATGTATGGAATTGCGGGGCTCGCTGCTGCTTGTGAGGTTATTGAGGTCACTTTGTTGACTATGTTATCTGCTGTTTGCCAATGTCGAGTAGTTGACATTTGGAATCTCCGAAGGGGAGCTGTGTATTTTTTTTTTTTTTTTTTGCTAATTAATATTTATACCACGAAGGAACAGCTTTACACAATCTGGGGGTATACCCCGCGGAAGCAACATTCAGAAAATAGAGTTAAACAACGTTAAGCCATTTGACAATCAACAAAATAGAACCAAGCCTATTATAACTTAAACTTAAACTTAATCTGGAGCTTTACTGAGGCGTCCATGCCCCGCCTTGATCTTGCAGACTCCGGCCTTCTTCTTAGAATCATCATGCACAGTCACATCACCCACGAGATCAAACAGATGTCCCAAATACTGCCTGTTGCCCTGAATTGGCTCCTTTGCATTGTTTGCCATTTCCCTTTTTTCCTTAAAAGATTCATCATTCTTACCTCCAGAGTGGGGACTAAGTTGCTGCTCAGCTGATTGAAGATCGATCCCCGAATCAATCAAAAAGTCCCTCAGTTGGATAGTTCGACAGGTTAAGTCATGAAGCTCCACTTCCTCAATATCTCTTAACCCACGAGCAGAGGCACTGAATTCCCTATCACGGGACCCTTTGACCAAAGGAATTTCCAGACCCCGAGAGACAATGAACAACTTTAGTTTATCCAAGTTACGCCTCGCTACCACCAGAGCCTTCCTCTTCAACCCCAAGTTATATAAGCTGTGGTCTAACAGCTTAGCAATCTCTAGCTCCTCTTCCATGTCCTCAATAACCTGGCCATCATCCCCTAACATAACCGGAAGAGGGATTCCATGATTCCTAATGAAATACCCAAGCTGCCTAATGCAGTTCAGTGCTTTACCTAGGTTTCTCAGGAGCTTGATGTCTGGCCTTGAATTCAACCCATTGATAACATCCAAATCACTTACGTCAACATTTCCCCAAATCAGGGGCACCTCATGTCCATTGTGGGCTATGCAGTCTCTAAAGATAATGATTACATTCACAGCAATAGACAAACGCTCCTGCATTCTTTTAGTCGAGACATCCCAAAAAGGAGTCCCCTCTTTCCTTGTTAATTCAATACACTCATTCTTCCCCTTGAACTCCACAGGTTTCTCTCTCGTAGCTTGATTAGAGCCCTCCCCTTGTGTTAACTCAGTGACCCTATTGTCAATGAAAGAAGCCCCCTCACTGACCATATCGTTGGGGTTAAATAGTGCATCTTTTACATCCCCTCGAGTCTCATTAGCAATTGGAATATTGGGCAAGGATGCGGAATTAACATCCTCCTCATTCATTACAGAATCTGAACTAGAATCAATAGAATCCGAAGATTCCGCAACCAAGATAGGCTGGATATCATTGAAGAAACCCGGCTTCATCTTCTTTTGAGAAGAGAAAAACTTACCTTCGCACTCCAATAAGTTAATTGAGCTTCTAGTTCTCGAAGCAACCCCAAGTCCAGGGCCCAACTTTCGCCCTTTATTGCCAGCAATCCCATCCAAAACCACCCTTCTCTTGGATTGAGGTCTCCAGGCAGATCTTACTGGATTACCCTTCTTCATCGGTATCACTGACACCAACTCTTCCGCAAAAGACACTTTCTTCGGGCTCGCCTCAGACTTCCTGTCATTAGAGGAGCAATTCGGTGGGCTATCATCTTTATTAACTTCTAACTTCCTGGAACGGGAGTCAACAGATGGTGGTAATGGTACCCTCACGACTAGGTTGTCGTCGAAAGAAACCCTCGCGGCCCTCTTCTTGCCATCATTCTTCGCACTCAATCCTTCCAATTTCCTAGATTGAATATCAATAGATGGTATCTCCGATACCAAATCAACCGCAAACGAGACCCTTTTTGGGCTCACAACTGGATCTAACCCCTCCTGAGTCGTTACCCCATGGTTCTTAGCAGAAGTCGCCATTACAGAGTCATCCACAAATGAAACCCTCTTACAACTCATGCTAACCAACATGAATTAGAAGAAATATGGTGTTTAGGTGGGAGATTAGAAGGAAGAGATGACTTAGGATGTGGGACTTTAGTACTGATGAAGAAGATGTTTAGAATGTTTGAGATTTTTAGAGAGAGAAGTTCTAGAGAGATGGCAGAGAAAATTCGACTCTCATCTTTTTTTTTTCTTTTTCCAAAATTTTTAGGGGAGCTGTGTATTGCTATACTGTTCAGGTGGTGATCTCTCCGGAGGGCATCCTTAATCAGCTGGAGGCTGGTTCTCCTTCCAAGGAAAAGTTAGCCGATGAGGTGCTTTTTTGGAGGCCAACTCTCATGTTGAGAAGGGGGGTGTCGGTTGCTCCGTATCATGCCAGGAAGAGGTTTGCTGTTGGAATGCATTTGCGTCACTACATGGTGTATCTGCTGCTTCTCATTACTATGGGCTTTGTGAGACATGTGCCTAGTCTCAATTTTAGGTTGTTTAAGGCGCCAGAATAATCTTTAATTTTCTCGTTGTTATGTTGACAGTAAGGTGACTTACTGATGTTATGACTTCTGTTATGGTCGATCGCGGGGTATGCCCCTAGATTTGTATAAGTTGTTCCTTTTTGGTATAAAATTTTAATTAACAAAAAAAAAATATAAAGGTGAAGGAGTAAAAATAATTTAATTCTTTCCTAACTAAATTCTCATATAAAACTAAAAAAATACATGTACGTATGTAAATAAAGTATTATAGATTTTAGAATGCAAGACTAAGAATCGCTCTTTTATTATTTTAAATAATAATTTTTTTAATCTTTTCAACTTTTTTAAAATAAAACAATAGTATTTATGAAAAATGAATAAAATATTAGTATCGGCCCATCAAATGACGTTGTTTTATAATTGTTGTCAACAGCGACGATATATGTGATAATTGTAAAATAATTATTACAACATTAATTATAAAATTAGGAATGCTTTTTAATAAACATTCTACTTACTTTTAAGAATTGTAAATATTTGGTTCTTATTAAAAGTGGACCAAAAGTTTAAAAATAAAGATGAATTAAAATATTACATTACAGATTATCTTAAAAGGATCCTAAAACGACCAAACACTACAAAAACTCCAATTAGGGTGAGAAATTTACTTGCATGCATAGAAGTACGAATTGGGGTTTTTGCTTTCTAAGATTAAAACTATGTTTGGTTGGAAGGAATGAATTTAGCTAGGAATGGAATCAAGGTATGAATGGAATGGTGGAAGAATAGAAAGGGGATTGAATGGAATGGCCATTCCTTGCTCTTGTTTGGTTCATATTTTTTTTTTTGCAGGAATGGAATGGATCATTCCATTCAATAGTTTGTTTGGTTACCCAAAGGAATGGAATGGATTCCAAATTTTTCACTTTCCTTAATTTCAATAAAAGATGCCTTTTTGTAACATGATAAATTAAAATATAAATAAGACAAATACTATATAACTTTAAAATAACAAAAAAAGATTCACAATAATCAACTAGACAATTAACAAATTTCCACACAAATGATGTTGAAATGATGTCTAGTGCATAACAGACTCCTTTTGCAAATAAAAAAACCAACAATGTTATTAGATCTTCGTCACTTATTACAACATAACTTTAGTACCAAATGTCACTAAAAATTAGAGCATGAGAAACAGAATTTAATCCCAAATTTCACCCTTTAACACACCATTAACAAACACACTTTTTTCCTCGGCAGGTGCTGCAAAAAATAGTATCATCAGATCTTCATCCTTGGCTATTTTCTTCGCAACTTGAAGTTTCTGCAATACATTGAGTCCTGGAATCTTTGAGATTTCTTCATTCAACTACTTCTTTTTTGACATCATATCTTCTTCTGCTACAATGAGTAACTTGGTGGAAGCTTCAAACTGATTTGCAATCCTGTCTGATGCAGCATAAACAGCCTCCAACAAAGAATCTATGTTTCCTTTTTTTCTTTTTTTGCTTGTTGACTCATCTGAATGTGTGCTTGGTTCCTGTTGTAGAGACACTTCATCAGCAGTTTCTGCATTCAATTCTTCTACCACATCTTCAAGATTTTCAGCCAAATTTCCGGTTGCTCTATCTTTTCCAAAGATAATAGAAAGCTCCTTGAGTAGGGCATAGGGGTATTCTGCCATTTTGCTGCTCCCGGATGAACCTGCATCAATCAGTAAATAGTACATATTATTACCAGTTCTACGCATGCTTAATTCAGATTAGTTTAAACTCAGATGCTTGCTCATCGGTTATAAGAGTTTTTTTCCAGCAATGAAACAGTTCAGATGGACAGTTCTGATTTTTTGATGGACATTCCATAATTTTTTTTTATGGCTCTAATGAGAGATAGCTTAACATGGGACAACCTTCTTGCAAAAATGTCTCTATCTCCTCTATATGGCTGAACTCACGTGGGAACTCAGAACAATTTCCTTGGACAGACTTGGTTTGGAATTCATTCCCTATTCCTAAGTGCAGTTTTACTCTTTGGCTTGCCTTACGTAATCGTCTGCTTACAAAGGACCGTATGGCCAATTTTGGTATGACTGTTAACATGGAGTGTGTTTTATGTCATTGTAATGATGAATCAGTGCACCATATATTTTCTGATTGTCCATTCTATGATCGTATTAGAGCTGCTTCGCCTTTCAAATTGCAGAGTGAGTGGAACTACTGCCAGAATGGAGAGTTCTTGATTGACAACATTAAGGGGATAAGGAGACAAATGGCAGGTCTATATCTGGCTATTGCAGTGTATTATACTTGGAAGGAGAGAAACCACAGGATTCACAATCAAGGTGCAGAGAACTCAACGATGGGTATTATCCGGGTGATAAAGCAAATTATGAGGGAAAAACTGTTTAGTTGTAAGAGTTTTAAACTACAGGCTTGTAAAGATTTCTCCTTAATTATGGCATTGTACTAGTTGAAGAGCTAGACTTTCTAGCTTTTAGTGGTTGTTCTAGGAGACCTGTTGGTATTCGGTTTATTGGGGTATACCCCTCTTAAATCTGTACTTCTTTATTTATAAAATTTTAATTATTTAGCAAAAAAAAAATGTATGCAGGCTTAATTAATAAAATTAAGTTCTACAGGGTACAGGCTAAATTAATAAAATTAAGTTCTACAGGGTATAGGCTAAATTAATAAAATTAAGTTGTACAGGGTGTTTTTTTTAGCCTGGTTCCTTTTTTGTGGAGTTTTGAGTACGTCAAAGTTATGTACATGGGTTATGTGTCCATCTATGGTTCATTTTAAAGGTATAAAGAGTTTATATGTTTACTAATAGCTTAGTTTTGTCATTAAACAGGGAGCAGCAGGTGATATATAATCAGCATAATCACGATACTAGATACTAGATAGAATAGACACCCATCAGTTTCATCTGACAAACACAAAAAGGACAAACACAAAAAGGACAAACAAGCATGACATGTTTTTTTAGTTCCTGTGATTCTTCCCAGAAGTTAAATATCATGTTGGAACTTTTATCATGCTTTACAAATTCTAAATAATACATTCATGTTCACAGAGGGTTCCTTTGCCTTTTCATAAACAATTTGGAAGTAAATTACCATCTGTTTTGAAGATCAGGTGCAAGTCCAATACATGGACTGCTAAATATGATACCGAATTTAATTGCATTTATGGCTTGCGTACCTTTGTAAAGTTTTATGGCATTAGGATCTTTAGCATAGTTCAGTTTGACTATTATGGTGGTGGCTTGTTCGAAGTAAAGATTTATAAAGAAAGTGCTATTGAATGTCACTATCCTCTGAGTGATCCAATAGAATTTAAAAAAATTGAAGCTGCGAAGGAGTTCAATGAAGATCAATTTTTAGTTAATTATGATTCTTTGGAGTATGATAAGCGTCTAGCTCTAATGACGTTCAATGGATTTACACTTGATCCACACTATGTTCAGATAGATATCATGTCAATGGACATTGATCCAAATTATAAAATCCTGGTGAGTTTTCATAACATACACAAATAGTGAATTTGACCAAATGTTATGTGAACATATAAAACACAGGTCATGTACTTATTAATTCATAACAGATATTGAATCCAAGTTTGTACAATGGAGAGTTGGAAGATGTTTTTTTCATAAGGGATGGTTGGATTTTGCAACAGAAACAGAGCTTGCTGCTGGGGATTCATTGATTTTGTATAAATTTACAAATGATGATCAACTCTTGAATGTTTGCATCTTCAAAGGGGATGAGTACATAAATGATAATGGTGAAGGTTAGAAATCATTGTCTTTAATAGAATAATTTTGTCCTATAATAGGATACAACATAATGTAATTTAGATGTTGACTGTATTTATAGCTAAATACTAAGTGATTCACTGTTGGACATGATATTTGAAACAGGATCCATGATTTTCCCTAGATCGTTCTACAAAGTTATGTCACCAGTTTCTTTGGATGATGGACTAATTGTAAGAAAATAGACATTTATAAATTGATTTACATATACTATAGTGTCTGCAATATTGCTTTGGATCAGTTCAATATATAAAATATTTAGCATATTAATTAAGCATACACATGTCTTTTAATTTTCAGATTGTACCAAAATTGGTGAAAGAAAACTACTCTGAGAAACTGAATCAAATCAGTGAGTTGGAAGTTTGTGGTGTGAAATTATCATTTTCCTATAACCAGCGGGAAGGCTGTCTTAAAGGATTGAAGGAAATTACGGACATGTTCTATATCTGACAAAAAGAAACAATTTTTTTCACCATGGAACAGGACAAAAACATTATTACTGCAAGAGTTTATGGAGTTGATGGAATAGAGATCGACTACTTAACTCGTCCCCTAGGATTAACGGATAATTCTGACCATGTTTGGTTCTGGCATATTGATTGGCCATCGGATGATGGTACTACAACTTTATTATGAAAAAATTAAACCAAAAAAATTTATATTCTTATTTTATATTGTTTTCATTTTTAACGCAGAATCTGAATCTGAAGATATTGTGGAGGAAGAAGTACCAGAGGTCGAAGCTCCTATTAATGATAATGCTGTAGATCCTGTAGGAATCAATAACGATATCCATTCTTTTTCTACAGCTTTGTCAAAGTGCCATGTCCATAATAGGACCCAAGGAGTGGTATGTTAAAGTGCCATTCAGATTTATTGGACAATTTTATAAACGACTTATTATTCCCAGTTGTTTGTTGCTTTGTTACAGAACATTCCAAGGAATGTAGCTCCTGAAAATCGAGATTGGATATCAGGTGAAAAGGTTTTGTTGAGGATAGAGAATAGATCATGGAGCATTGGTTTGGCGGTGAATAATGGGAGAGCTAGATTCTCTGCTGGATGGAACAAATTTTCCAAGGATAATGAATTAAGAAAGCGACAAATCCTGGCTTTTAATATGATGGAGGGAGCAGATGGAATAATATTTGATGTTACAAAATAAGTTAACTGATATCTTTCACTTTAATCACTAATTACGTTGGCTTAACAAACATTGGTTTTTGCTACGATGGAAGTAGTATTATTCAGAAACATTAGTGAGTTGTGGAATTAGTAAACTTATTGAAGTTCTGAAATATTTTAATTTTGTAAGCTATGCCGCAATGTATTTGTTTTGATATGAATTAAGCCATTGGTGGTATGTATGTGATACATCAATAGACTTGGCGAAGATTTGGTATTTTTTCTTCATATACTATTATGGCATTGTGTAAAGATTTCCTTTTACAATTGAGATTATTGCAATATGTTATATGTAAATTATGGACTATTAAAATATCAAATATAGTTTAAAGGAGTTCGAAAATTATTACAAATGTGATTAAAATTGTCAATCAATCAATTTAGATGAAAAATATAGTAAATAAAGATAAATAGCAAAAAAAAATGGCAAACACATCATTTATAATCTACAGGAAGATAAAATGTTCAAAATGAACCACAAAAGTTACATTACATCGATCAAATTTAAGTCCAAAGATTCTTAAAACATAAAAACTTAACGTTGAACAGAAGAAAGCAGAACTTTGTAGAGAATTATCTGAACTTTGCAATGAATACAATCAGTTTCCCACATATGTTTCATGGTGATGGATTTTCCCCATGCATGTTCGTCATCAATGTAACTCTCTTCAACAGTTCTCGGACAGAGTGAGAACCATGTTTCCTCTCCTAGAGGAACACCATCTACCTGATACATTGGATTTGGATCCCTTGCATTCGGACAAAACTTGAAAACAGGCAAAAGATAATCTACCTCGGAAATGTTAAAATACATATCTTGAAGAAAGGACATTTGTTCAATTATACAACTCCTCAGATAGGTATTATGCTGATGCAGGAGCATTATGGCTGATTTACTTGTTCTCATGGAGACAAGCGTGCGTGACTTTCAACTTATCTATATTCAATGTTATCCGTGAGAATTAATTGGCTGATTACTATATATTTATTGAACAATAAACACATGTGTTTGTATGTGTTTAGATGATATATATTTTCTATGTAGATCAGATTTGCAGCGGAAAATTTAACTTTAGCTTACTTCTATAAAGAATTTAATCACCAAGAAACAAAACTAAAGGATCGATTTGTTTAGATTGCTTAAAGAATTTAATCACCCACAAACTAAACGAAATCTGGATAAGAAAGTATAAAGGAATTAACCACCAACTTTCAAAGGTTTTGCAAGTATAAAAACTCACGATTTATTATCATCCAATTCTGATCTCAAAAGATTACAATATAGGGGTATATATAGGCTAGGCAAATAACCTAAACCCATTAGGAATCCCAATCAGATTCAAAATCAGCTAGTTAGCTAATATTTGAGTCTAACTTGAAAACCAATCAAAAACCCAATCCATATAGGAAATTACATAAAAACCTACTCTGAATAGGAAATTACATAAAAACCAAATCCAACTAGAAAATAAAATCCTATGTGCTTAAAACAAGAAAAACCCTTTCAAGTGAAAGGTAAAAACTTGCAAGCCAAAAATCTACTTAATAAATATATAGTAATCAGCCAATTAATTCTCACGGATAACATTGAATATAGATAAGTTGAAAGCCACGCTTGTCTCCATGAGAACAAGTAAATCAGCCATAATGCTCCTGCATCATTCTCCTCTTCTTCGAAAACAATTGTCCTCAATTGAACAATAAACACATATGAAGATTTTAATGTTGTACTCCGCATCATATGCAGCAAGGGATTCATCTCCACAGCAGTTTGATCTCTATCAAAAGTTCTATAAATAGCTTTAAAAAATAAGTATGAGAATCTTGAAGGGAAATGGGTACCTGATAGATCACTTAAAACAGATAGATGTTGCTGAACATCGTGTCTCAAGAAGAGTTTCCGAGTAGAATTAAAAAATTTAGCTTGCTCAACATCAAACCGAACAGAAAACTGTATGAAACCATGAAAAAAACCACGAACAACTTCGATAGGCTCATTATGAAACTGGTACAATACATCCCAGTTTAGACTCTCCAGAACAAACTTAATCATTTGCCTTGATTGACCCATTGCCCAAATGATTAGTAGCTTTGAAAAACCTGAGAAATTATTGTCCCCCAGTATAATAAAATTAAAAACTTGAGCCACAACATCATGTCTTAAATTTTGAAAATTGTTAGCATCCTTGGCTTTGGTTATAATTTTGTTGATCAATGTGGTATTATGGATTTAGTATTGAGATGAAAGAAGTTGTAAAGGATTTGGAACAGACAAAAGAACAGGCTAATATTTATAGATGAATTCTGCAAATATAAGTAACGTGTAAAGTTAAACAAAATATATTTCATGAGATTATAGCATTATGTAACAAACCTCCATAAATATATAAATATTTGTATAATTAGAATTATTTAGTGTGAAAATAATATATTATCATTATAAACAATAAATTAAAAATTTTCCTCTTTCAAATGAATGTTATAACAATCAGAAATATATTTTCATAAAATAGTAAAATTTCCTAAAATACAACATTAGCAATTAAATTAGTTAAACCTACGCGATCACTATCAATTAGTATGTGAATACTCTAGGAGACGTAACTCTAGAAACAACTACAATAAAATTTATATCCACAGTAAATTAAAATTGTGAATACATATATTTGGTCCCAACATAATAGCGACAAAAATTTTTTTAACTCTATTAATTAATAATTTTGATAAATTTAAAAAATTTGCCTATCCCAATGATATTAATGAAAAGAAATTTTATTGTACATACAACTGACCATGAGTGAAACCGACCTCGGCAACTTAAATTAGTTAAAATGTTTAAACCTTTCCGGTGATTTGACATTTAAATAATAATTTGAAAAGATTTCATAATTTAAATAATAATTATGTTTTTCATAATTATGTTTCTTTAGAGTTTTTTTTGCTAATTAAAATTTTATACCAAAAGGAACAACATGCTACAAATCTAGGGGCATACCCCGCGAAATCAACAACCAACTAAACAACAAATACATCAAAGCATACTCAATTAAAATCGAGTCAACAACCAAACTGGCTAGTCTAGGCTAAAACTATAGACCTGGCGTCTCAAACAAACTAAGCAGGGAGTACACCATACAATGGTGAGAATGCTTTCCATCTCTACACACATTAGCTTCCATACCAGTCCTGAAGCCGATGCGAAGCTCAATAGCCATTATAATAACATAACAAGCATCAACTGAAGTATGCTTCCCACCTTGCTTCCGTTTGCACTCACCTTCCAAGAATGACCCAAAGTAGCAGGGCAAGGCGACAAAATGCAATAGCATATTCTCAAGCATTGCTCTTGCATAGTCACCACCTAGACTATGCCTCCTAAGCTGCCTCTTTACCTTCCCATTCACCATTCTTAAACAGAGAGCATCACACCTCAAGTCCCAAACCAGGTCCAAACTGCCCAACCCAAGGGCATCAAAACAAATACCTTTAACTAATAGTCGACAACAAACTCGACCACGTAACCATAAGAAATAATCAGTAACCTGAAACAATGCCCATTTAAAGAACATATCCACATAATCAACTCGCATATGCAGTCCCCCATCCAGCAGGTTAAAAGCACACCCCCCTTCCTTAGACAAAACGTATCGATCCGCAGAAGAGATAGTACCATAGCACATAGCACACCTCAAAGCTACCCACTTCCAGACATAAAGCTCAGAGTGAACTAATACAACCTGCATCCAGTCCCATTTTAAAACCCACCCCTTGCTTGCACGTTTCCCAGAATCATTTAACATATCCCAACAGCTCTTCTTTCCCAATCGGGCATCCATATTATGAATCACAATACCTACTCCGAATCTCGAAATTAGAAACCAGCTAACAACCAGTCCCCAACTCTGGAGCAATGGAGCAGTCGTGTCCAAGGAACCAAATCTCATAAAGAGATTCACATTCAACAATTTCTCACAGTAAACTGCGCATCCTGTGTTCATATACATCAACTCAACAAATGACGCAATGTCATAAGATCGTTCCCAGCTTCTACTTTGAAAACTAGATCCATCGACTTTCATAGACATGCGCGCTTCGCATCTAATCACATTTGAGTCCGCAACTCTCATTCCAAAATTAATACAATTAGTATTAATCACATAGAAAAGCAAAAGAGGCCTAGGCCATAAAAGTTGCTTATCCAAATCACAAACAGCACTCTGAACAGAGTCTCCCTTTACTCGACCGTTAAGCCAACTAACAACAAATATTACCTTGCAAGCGCTAAAGCTCTTAAAAAACTTGAAACAATCAGAAAAAACTCTCTGTAGCATTTTAACAAACACCACACAGGCAACAGCTTCTATCTTTGAGATAAACTTAGTAGACAGGCAAACATCTACCTTCACCATAAGATGTTTCAGATCTAAAAAAATAGCCAGTCCTTGACGAACTATACCTAGTTCCTGAACCTGGATGTCATTCTTTCCCTTTTCCATGCCTAAATCCAACTCCTGGCATTCAATCAGTAAATCATGACAATAGTCGAATATCTCGCAAGCATATCCCAAACCTAGATGTAGCATAAGCCAATCCTTAGGGGTATCTCCATTCCGGGCAGCAACAAAACTAACATCAACCAAAGTTGTTGAATTGAGATCCATCAGCATTTCCACAAAAAGGTGCGAAGCTATCTCAGACAAGGCCCGAGAGGTGGAACCCAACTTTGCATTAACGTAAACGATTTTGATTAAGAAAACACCATTCATTTTCTCCCCAAAACCCAACATGCTAATTTCATCCATGACAACAGCCTCCAAGACCCGATGCCCAGACGAACTAACAATAATAGGAAAAGCCCCAGCAGGAGAGAGAGATTCAACTCCATCTCCTAAAACCAATGATTCCTCAGAATCAATCATCAGAATCCCAACTTTGTTAACATAATCTAAAGATTCCTTAAAGAAATCTTTAAAAAACGCAACACCAAAGACCAAATCCAGATTCTCATCTCCAACGAGATGCACAACCCCAACTCCCAGGCCCAAAAAGCCAGAAGGAGCAAAACCCAAGGAGACCTTCGAAAACATTAAAACCGAATAAGAAATAGATGACATAAAAGAAATATTGTGTTTAGGCGATAGATCAGAAGAGGAAAGTGTATTTAGGAAGGATTCGTTGAGGATTTGATGGAGAAAGGGTGAAGAAAAGGCTTAAATTTGATGGCGGCTAGGGTTCAGGCTAGAGAGAAAAGACGACTCTCATTTTTTTTCTTTAGAGTTCCGATTGCTGGTGTGGTAATAAAATGATTAAATTCATATATGTTTCCTTCACGAATCACATGACGCGTAATATACCAAACAGGAGTGTGTGCAAATGCATGAACATGATAATTCTGAAAAAATATGAATAAAACAATAATTAGTGATCTTTTCATAAAACACAACATATGTTTATTTATGAATATTGTTTAGTATTTAGAATCACTTGCATCTACATCAAGCAAAATTAAATTGACACCCATTAAAGCTCCGTTTATGCCAAGTTTAGGCCACAACCTTGTAACTCGCACACGTATCAACCAATCAGTTCTTGTTGGATCGATTAATTGAAGCTTTTGAAACATCTCTGTTAAGACAAATTAAAATACTAAACTCAATTATGTATGAAAGAAAATTTATGAATTGGTTCGCTCTTAAGATCTTTTTGATATAAGTTTTTCGCTATAATTGAAAAACTAACATAATCTCATAATATGGAAGATAGGTTCTTGTGTTTGTTACATTATCTATTAATTACAAATCTTTGTAAATCAATTACAAAAAAAATATCTCTTAAAATCTGATCTTAGAGAATTTTTTTGATATAATTGGAACATATAAGGAAGATATATATTACTGTTTGTTACATTGATCTATCAATTACTAATCTTTATAAATCAATTACAATCAATATATTAGTTAAAATGATTTTATCTAATTTTGACACGTAAAAATTATGTGGTTACATTAATAAGGCTAATTTAAATATTATGTGGTTAACAATGTTGAGATGTCCACAATAGTTGAGATGTCCTTAACAATGTTGTATTGTATAATATACATGAATATTGATATAAAAAACACAATTATTAAAGAAAACATATAAATAGGCATTCCAAAAACCCCAAAAGAATGAGTTACTGACGAATATATTATAAAATATAATACATCATTGGGTTATGTTGGTAAATTATAGAAAACTTCCTCAAATACAACATTAGCAGTTACATTAGTTGAACCTCCGCGGTCACTATCAATTAGTACATGCAATCCAGAAGGAGACGTAACTCTAGACACAGCTACATACAACTGACCATGAGTGAAAACCGACCTCGACAAGTATAAACCAACTTTGTCCAAGGATTGTCCTTGACTTTTATTAATTGTCATGGCAAAACAGAGCTGCACTGAAAATTGAACCCTCTCCTCAATTGGCCATCTTGAATCTGTTGGTTCCATCTCAATCCTAGGAATAATGTGCATTGTACCAGCTTCAGAACCAGTCAATATTTCACAAAGAATGCTATTTGGTAAACACTTTTTCGCAATCATTCTGGTTCCGTTACAGAGTCCCATGAGTTGATTTAAATTTCGCATAAGCATAATAACAGAACCAACTTTGATAGTTAAATCATGTCTTGGTAGACACGACATATTAATTGAATTCAAATACTCAACAGGAAAACCTGCTTCATAATCATTATTCTCATCAACATTGTCACAAAGTGAATCTTGACTGAAGTATGTGTGAGCAGAACCTGGAATTTGGTCAAGAATGTAGGAATTCACATCACTGACAATAGCATTTGTTGGAGTCAGAATAGAACGTTGCTTCAAGAACTCTGGATTTGTAATGTTGGATTTTAAATCTGGATAAATAACATCAACAATATCCTTTATTGGCTGACTTGATGAATGAATTAAAAATTTATCCGGGATCACAACATCTGGATCATTGATAGTATCATCAGCATGAACATTAGGTAGAGCTCCATCTCCAACATCAAGTACCCACTTGCTGAACTCTGCTATATCTTGGATTTCTTGCATATTCTTTCCATTTGACAAACGCATGTTTTGCTTCAGCAAAAACACAACACAATGTTCCCACAACTTTGAACTATTAAGAGAAGAATTTACAACTTCTGCTCTTGTTGCTTTTGGAATAACTAGAAGAATCTGCCTAAAGTCACCACCAAAAACGATAGATATCCCACCAAATGGTTTACCAGCTCTCAAAGGATCAACAGAAGACATAATATCTCTTAAACTACGATCAACACTCTCAAATGCATGACGATGTTGCATAGGAGCTTCATCCCAAATAATTAAACTTGTTTGTTTCATTAACTCGGCAAGTTCAGATCCGTGCTTAATACCAGCAATGGAATGTTGGTCAATTTTTAACGGAATATGAAACCTTGAATGAGCTGTTCTACCACCGGGCAACAATGTGGCAGCAATCCCAGACGAAGCTACTGGGAGTACAATTTTTCTTTCACTCCGTAATTTGCAGCAAATAGTATTCCAAAGGAATGTCTTACCACATCCTCCACTCCCATATACAAAGAATACTCCACCATTGTTATTCTCAACACCGCTTAATATGGAATTATATGCATGGAGTTGTTCTTTGTTTAAATTTTTGTGCATTGCTTCATGACGTTGTTTCATATCATCCCGATCATAAGAAAACTCTTCAGACACTAACCTGTTATCCAAATCTTGAATATATCTTTCATCAGGATATGGCAATGTGGAATAATCTCTCAAGCTTTTACCAACATCATTGAATAATTTTTCAATTTCTACATTAACGTAGAAATAATAAGATTTTAGTAGACTGTCGCAAAAAAATAGTTAGAACATTATAAAGAAGGCCATCAATTCTTAATGACGTTAAAAAAATGTGAAAATTACCTAACAATGTTAAGCTCTGAAGTTCAGATTCGCTTAACTGGAGTCTCACATTATTGCACATTTTACGCTTAGAGTAGAGAATATCAACTGACATTGCTACCCAATGTTGTTCACATAACTTAAGAGGATCAGCAACTTGATTATTTGATAAAATGTGAACAAACAACTCCCTAAGTTGTTGAGGCATGGCGTGAACCGCATTTTCAGACATGGTAAGGTGCCACTGCCTGTCGTCCTTAAGAAGACCAAGCGCATCACAGGCTTCCTTGAAAGAATTATGTACGATACCGTTTACAATTTTCAGATCTTTGTAAGAAGTTGCTCCTTTAATATGCAGCAATAACATCCTAAAAAAAAAGACTCAACAGAAGAAGCATGTACATCGGTTAATCGACCAAAAACAGTCCCTCTTTCTCTTATTTTCCATTTACATAAGTCTGGCTTCCAAGTGAAATTCTGAGGAAATTGAGCATATGAAAGAAGTCTTGCTTCTGGAAACATTTTGTTCGCTTCAAACCAACCTTCAAGCTTGATATTTTTTTTTGGACTTTTCAGCAACTTCTTCCAAATTAGAAGTTTGCTTAAAGTTCACGTTCTTTTCACCCTCCAAATGTACTGGTAAACGCTCTATAGACGGAAAACGATAGTGGATGTCAAACCCCAAAAGTCTCCAGGCAGCCTCCGCGGCACATATATATCGACCATCAAGATAATTTTTTATTTCATCTCGGGATTTTGTTTTAGAACCTGCAGAACTGTCACAACCAGCTGCTTTTTTCTTTCTTAAAAGCATGGTAGCGGTGTCATGGCCTTTCAAACAGTATTTAAACAAATACTTCAAAGATCGAGAACTGTTACATACCTCAAGATTGATATGACAATGAAAGCGGACTAATAAATCCCTATTATATGGAACAACAAATTGGTTATCAAGTATAACACCTTTCTTCTTGACATTAAAATCCGTACGACGCCTGCGGTAAACTGGAAAACCACAGTCGTCAAAAAAAGTATTTGCATTATACCTGCATGATTATAAATTTGGAAATGTTAAAAGGAATTATTGGTGAAATTTAAAGAGTTTAAGCAGAATATAATTAAAAAAACATACTTTTTAGGAAAATGACGACCGCATTTCCCTTTAACCATGCATGGAGAATATCCTTTCCACATGGACCATGTATCATGAAATTGTTAACAACGTGATAACCAATTGGATCAGTTTGTTGATTTGGAATCTCCGCAGATATTAATTTGTCTATGTCTTCAACATTTTTTGGTCGATCACTTGGATGCAACCATATTAACATGTGACAATGAGGAAGACCACGTTTTTGGAATTCAATGACATGCATAACTGTTGGGAAATTGTTTTATAAAACGAAATTAGCTAGAATCACAATGTATAAAATATTGCAATTAAGTTATAGTAGAATTGTAAAAATCAAAAATGTTTCTCTCTCTAGAAATTTCCTCTCCCTTCTCTCTAGGATAGAACCCTAGATCTAGCCGAGAAAAAAAACCCTAATCTTATCTAACACCCTAATCCTTACCATCAGTAAATATTCACCCTTCAAAATCCATCTCTCTCTTAATTTTTAGCCGCAACACAAAATTTCTTATCCTTTTATATAGTTTTTACTATTCGTAATGGGTAGTCAATATTCGAACTATGGTTCTGATGGTATCCCTATTGACCACGATGGTCATCCTTTGGAGTATGGACTGCATATCGGCCATAGTGCCCCCTTTGTTGTTTCTAGCTCGGTGTTCCAAGAAATAATGCGTGAGAAGTCGAGTGACCTGTCTGAGCCTTCTCACCTTGCATCAGATCCAATCCAAGATGAAGGTTTGGGCGTCAATAGTAATTTTGTTCAATCAAGTTTATTTGGAGGCATTCCTATTGAACGTATGGAGGTGGAGGAATCTCTCCACTCTGAAGATGATGATGGGTGTGGTTTTGAGGATGCTAGAGCTGCTATGGAGCGGGAGACTGTTAATAGAGCAACCAAGGCGGCATTTGACATTAACCGAGATGAAAGACTTGAATTGATAGATCTTCGGAAGAGATTCATGGGCGTTAAAGCTCTGTTGGAGAAGAAGGGTATTTCTTTGGCCTCACTGGAGAAGGAGAAGCTTGAAGAGAATGCTAGATTCAATACTGGCCTTCCTAACCACTCTAGTTTCATTAGTGGGCGTGATGAATATGGATTGCCGATTTTTTCTAAGCGAAACACTAATGGTGACAAGGTGTTTGAAGATATGTCTAACTATGTATTTCAAGGAAAAGAAAGTGTTTCTGGGATGAAGGATGTAAATGGAAATCTGAAAGATCATATCGAAAAGGACAAAGGAATTAAAAAATTGTCGGAAAAAACTGAGAATCCAGATAATCAAAAATCGTGGTCTCAAGTGGTTAGATCTAAACCCACTTTTTGCAACAATATCTCGTTTGATTACTGCCCCATGCCTGAAGGGAAAAAAGTAGTTTCTCCTCCTCTAGAGGTGCTTAAAAAAGGGAATGACAAATTCAAATTCTGTATAGTTGGTACTTTTACAAGAGGCGTTCTTCCTTTCCAAAAGGTGTCAAAATTTGCTCATGAGTCCTGTGATAGATGCGGCTTGCTTCACATTTCTCAGAAGGATGCTCGAACTTATGTGTTTAGGTTCGATTCTGTGAATAACAGGAATAAGGTCTTATCTCGAGGCACTTGGTACTGGGAGAAGAAACCCCTGGTGGTTCATGCTTGGGGCACTAAGGTAGGGGAGAAATCAACTATGCCACTTTGGGTCAAGTTTGAAAATATCCCAAATAGTTATTGGACTAGGGAGGGGTTGAGCTTCCTTGGCAGTGTCATTGGAACTCCTCTAGCAGCAGATGAGCTTACCTCGCAATTAGAAATCTTACCCTTTGCGAAATTATGCGTTGATTACAAAATAGAAGATGATTTGCCAAGCAAAAATTGAGGTTGAAGTTCTGGACTCGGACTCGGAATTGGACTCGGATTCTAGGCATATAGAAGAGGTAAAAGTTTCGTATCCCTCTAAACCTCTTGTTTGCAATGCGTGTAAAACCTTGGGTCATTTAGTAGGGGCCTGTCCCGCTGCTACTCGTCACTGGGTTAGAAAGGTTAAACCCCCTCAACAGGCTGGACAATCTGCTCCTGCTCCTAATTCAGGGGATGAAGAAAAGAAGGGATCGACTATCCCAGTCGAAAAACCTACTAATTCAGGGGATGAAGAAAATGTAGAAGTGAAATCAGGAGTTCCTGGAGCAAACTCTGAAACGGAGACTTTGATTTCGGAGGGCGTTGCAAATGTAAAACCTATTGAAAAAGATTTAGAACAGGTTAATGCTTCTCATGAAGGTCAATGGCACACTGTTCAATCTAGAAAACCGAAGTTGGTTGCTGCTGCTACTGATTTCGATGCTTCTAAGACTTCCAAGGTAGCAAAAATAGACAAAGGTCCTATGAATCTTCCTATTTACTCTGCTCTTACAAAATCTTATAATAAAATCAACCAGAGTACCAGGAAGCGACCTAAAGGGTCATCGGGGAATCGTTCCCCTTCTCATTAATTTTATTATGTCTTTTTGCTCCTACAATGTTAGGGGGTTAAATAATAAGATTTCCTATGTTCGGGATTTCATTGATCATAATAAGCTTGGCTTTATAGCCTTACTTAAGACTCATGTTAAGCAAGACACAGCTAGGAGTATCTCTTCTCAAGTTTCGTCTCGGTTTTCTTGGTTCTTTAATTATGACAGTCATTATAATGGGCGTATTTGGGTGGGATGGGATCCTTCAAAGTGGAAGGTGCAGGTTCTTAGTCAGAGCAGCCAGCATGTCTCTTGTTCAGTTCTAAATTATGATTTGAAAATAGACTTCTTGGTGACTTTTATTTATGCTCTCAATACTCATGAGGAACGTAGACAACTGTGGCGAGATTTGACTCAGTTCAAAAATATTGCAACTGTTGCAGGGGCTTGCCCTGCTTGGATTCTTCTTGGTGACTTTAATGTATGCTTAAATGCTAATGAGATTAATGGAGGATCTCTTCGATATACTATTGGAATGCAGGAATTTAAAGACTTTCTTGATGATATAGAAGCCATAGATCTGAGATTTACTGGTAATATTTTAACTTGGTGGGATAGCAATAAAACTCATCCTGTGCACAAGAAACTTGATCGAGCTTTAGTTAATTTGACCTGGCTGAACAATTTCCCTCTAGCCTTTGCTAAGTTTATGCCCAGAGGCCTCTCTGATCATTGCCCCACGATGGTGGATATAGGCTTAACTCGAGAGAAACTTAATAGACCTTTTCAGGTCTTTAATCACATCATTGCTAATCCCAACTTCTCAAGTGTGGTCTCTGAAGCCTGGAATGTTCACATTTCCAGAGATCCCTGGTTTGTGGTCTCTAGCAAATTAAAAAGGGTGAAAGCTGCTCTAATTAAGCTGAATAATGAAGGAGGTGATGTTCATGATGCTGTTATAAGTGCTCGCTCTTCCCTTGCTCAGCTTCAAGATAATATGCCCCTGGTCAATTTAGCAAAAAAAAAAAAAAAAAAAAAAGATAATATGCCCCTGGTCCCTGATCTCTCTCATTTTAAGGAAGAGGCTAGATTAAGCTCTGCTTTGATAGAATCTCTGCAACCGGAAGAGATTCTCTTAAAACAAAAGGCTAGAGTTAAGTGGCTCAATCTTGGAGATGGAAATAATTGTTTTTTCTTTAACTCTTGTCGCAGTAGGTGGAACTTGAACAAGATTCTGCTTTTAGAAGATGACCAAGGTGCTCAGTTTACTTCTCACTCTGATATTTCAAATGTAGCTGTTAATTACTTTAAAAATCTTCTAGGCAAGGAGTCTCCAGTTGCTCCTTTGGACCCAGAAATTGCCCTGCCTACCATCCCGGATCAGCATCTTGACTACCTGTCTAAAGATTTTTCTTCTGAGGAGGTCTTTCAATCTCTTAAATATATGGCCAAGCATAAGAGCCCAGGGCCCAATGGTTTCTCTCCTGAATTCTACTTAGCAGCCTGGGATATAGTGGGTACTGAGGTTACTGCAGCTATTCTCTACTTCTTCCAATCTCTCCACCTGCCAAGATCAGTCAGTTCAGTTGCTATTTGCCTAATTCCAAAATCTGAAAATGCCTCCTGCATAAAACAATTCTGACCTATCTCTTGCTGTAACACTTTATATAAGTGTATCACTAAGCTTATAGCTGCTAGATTGAAACTGATTCTTCCATCAATCATCTCTTATAATCAAACTGCTTTTGTTCATCATCGGAGTATAGGGAATAACATCATGTTGGCTCAAGCGTTGTGTAGGGACTATCACAGGCATGAGGGGACTCCAAGATGCTCTATAAAATTAGACATTCATAAGGCTTTCGACACCTTGAATTGGCAATTTCTTTTCGAAGCCATGAGAAGAATGAATTTTCCTCGAGATTTCTTAACTGGATAATGACTTGTATTACCTCTTGTATGGTTTCTTTAAAAATTAATGGGTCTATTGAGGGCTACTTTAAATGCAGATCGGGGCTTCGACAAGGAGACCCGCTCTCTCCCTATCTTTTTGTTCTTGGTATGGAGGTCCTAACTGCTATTCTTCGTCATGATTTGCATCGAACTGCCTCTTTTAATTATCATTGGCGTACTAAAGAGATTAAACTTAGCCACCTCATCTTTGCGGATGACTTATTTCTTTT
This sequence comes from Kitagawia praeruptora, assembly GCA_037693485.1. Taxonomy (NCBI): domain Eukaryota; kingdom Viridiplantae; phylum Streptophyta; class Magnoliopsida; order Apiales; family Apiaceae; genus Kitagawia; species Kitagawia praeruptora. The sequence goes on from CM075350.1 coordinate 69,683,940, forward strand.
TTATAAAGGGGATTGTGACTCTATTTCTACGTTGCTAAGCTCAGTAAAACGGTTCTCAGAATGCTCAGGTCTGCAACCTAACCCTTTAAAAAGTGAAAGTTACTTCTGCAATGTGCCCCAAGATGTTATAGAATTTACCTTGAGGACTTCTGGTTTTCGTCAAGGGCACCTGCCTATAAAATATTTAGGTCTGCCTCTTATCACCACTACTTTAAGAGCTAGAGATTGTACTTGTCTGATTCAACGCCTGTGCTCAAGAATTGAATCCTGGACTACAAGTTTTCTTCGGTTTTCTGGTCGTCTGTTGCTCATAAAATCTGTTTTGGCAGGAATTCAGGGTTATTGGGCAACCTATATTTTCTTCCGAAGAATGTTCTGAATAAAATTCAATCGTACTTGGCTCGATTTCTTTGGGGAGGTAAGCTCAATGCCTCTTGTCATTATAAAGTTGCCTGGAATGACTGCTGTTTACCAAAATCAGAGGGAGGCTTGGGTATTTCCAATGTCTTTGATCGAAATAAAGCAGCGATTATGTTCCAAATCTGGCGATTGTCTTGGCCAAATCCTTCTTCCATGTGGTTGAACTGGTTTCATAGATGTCTTCTAAAAAATAAAGCTTTTTGGACAGAAAATATTCCATCGTGCTCCTCTTGGGCTGTAAGACAAATTCTAAATCATAGAGGAGAGGCTTGCAGGCATCTCTCGTATTCTATTGGGCATCAGTCCAGTTTTTTAATGTGGCACGATCCTTGGTTGAATCATCGACCCTTAATTAACAGATTTGGTTCTTCTGTTGTCTAGAATGTCAATTCTTCAAATATGGCTCGTATTAGGGAGTTCATCTCAGATGGGCGATGGGTTCCACCTAGATCAAATCATGTGCACATTATAGAGCTTAGGCATTCTCTTGCTCAAGTTCAGTTGACTCGAGAAGATGCAGTTTCTCGGCAAGGTCAGAAACGAATAAATCTAGCAGCTCATATCTGGAATACTAATCGACAAGTTGGTACGCCTCCTCCATGGATATCAGCTTTGTGGCACGCATACTCCATTCCAAAATGTGATTTTATTATGTGGCTTGTAATAATCCAGATTTTTCAGAATTTATTATTATTGTTATTTAAATATTTTATTGGTTTTCTGTAAAGGAGGAATAAGATTTCGGATTTTTATTTTATTTTATTTGAATGTAGTTACATGTTTAATTGCCAATATGTTATTCGGGTAGACTGTATTTGGTACCGATTGTGTTATGAATTATTTTTATTTTATTAAAAATCGATATTTTTATCGATATTGATAAATTGAGTTTGTTTTAAAATTTTATGGATCGAATTGGTATTTTATTGGTGCAAAAATTATACCCGGTATTCTACTAGTGTGCAAAAGTTTATTTATGTAAATTACCAAAATATTTGAAAATTTAGTATTTTTACATTTTTGGTAAATTGAGATTATTTTAGAATTTTTGGGATCAAAACTGTATTTTATTCGTGCCAAAATTTTACCCGATATCTTATTCGTGTCCCATTGATATTTGGGTGAGCTATCAAAATATCCAAAAATTATGTATTTTATATATTTTTGAGTAAACCGGGTTTTATAAAAATTTTGTGCATAGCTATTTTAATTTTTGGAAAGAATAAAATTTCTAATTTTATCCGAGTGAATCATTTTGGGATTACAGGAATGATTTTAAAAAATATTTATTTATTTTATTTGTAACATAGAAATTTATTATTTTTACCTACTAATTATTTAATTGATTTTTGGAACCAATTGAATAAATTAGGGGCCAATTATTATTTATGGGATATTGATTTTAGAATATATAATTTTTTTTTAACTAAAGTTGATCCTAATCTACCCGTGATTAGAGATGCACAAAAAACCTGAGCCCGAAAATTTGGCCCGGCCCGATCCGGCAAAGCATGGTCAAATCCCGGCCCGGTCAAGCCCGGCCTGAGGGCCTTAAACGGTCCCTATATTTTTGGGCAAAGCCCGGCCCGGCAAAAGCCCGGTCTTTTAAAAAGCCCGATCTTCGGCCCGGCCCGATTAAAAGCCCAGTTCGGCCCGAAAAAGCCCGGGTAAAATTCGATTATTCTTGTATACTTACATAAATATTTATGTATTTACACTTCCTACAAATATAAAAATAATTTAAGTACATATATATTTACATATTCATTATTAATAATAAGATTATTTATATGTATATATTACGATACATGAACGAAAACAAGTTAAGTACACGTGTAATCAATTAATATATCATCAAATCAAAAAGTAAATCGATAAATGTAATATTTGTATCGACAAAATAGATTGTTTAACACATGTCTGCCATTATTACATAAAGAACATTCTTATGTAACATAAAATCTCGATCCGATTTGATGCCGGAAAAAGCCCGATCCGGCCCGGCCCGCTTCAGGCCCGGAAAAAAGCCCACCGCGACCCGCTTCGAGGGCCTAAACGGGCTCACATTTTTCATAGAAGCCCGGCACGGCCCGGCCCGGTCAAAGTCAAAGCCCGGGCCGGGCTTTGACCAAAAAGCCCGAGCTTTTAAAAGCCCGGTCAAAGCCCGGCCCGATGGGCCTTTTGTGCATCTCTACCCGTGATTACCCCCCCCCCCTTTGTTTTTTTCTCACGCGACAACATCATCCACCCCCTGTTATCTCTCCCGTCTCTTTTTCTCTCTCATCTCTCTCAACACTCTCTCTCTCTTGTTCTTCAAGATTAAACCCTCGTTTTGTATGATTTTGGACTCCAAATCCATTATATGAATAGCCAAAATTCATCTCTCTCAGTCCTCTATCCATATCCATCATCAAAACACAGTTTTGGTAACTTTCGATTTTCGGCTTAAATTCATTATTGAATTTCGGTTGATTATTAATTGTTGTTGATAGCATATATGAATAGATCGTTTGATTTTAAAGCTATCCATGTAAAGATTTTGAGATTTTGAAGTGATTTTATGTTCGTCGGATTTTAGAAGCTTGGCCGAAAAATAGTTTTGGAGGCTTGTTTGTTTATTTGAGTGTTATATTCGTCCATGTTGTTACAAGTAGAGTACGAATCATATTTTTGTTAATTTTTCTGGGTTGTTTTTGTGTTCGCCGGAAAACGAACTGCTTGGTCGGATTTTCAGTTTTTGGTTGGTTTTGTTAATGTTTTGTGATGGTTTGAACTGTTAAAACTAGTAGGAATGATAATAGATGAAAGAAATTAGGTGTTGGTGTGATTTTGGAGTAGTGCTGCTGTTCGCCGGAGTTGTGCAGAGTCGCCGGAATCTGGGGAGCTCACCGGATTCTGGAAAAATCCGGCGACGTTCTTCATTTTCCGGCAGTCATTCAATGCGTTCTTAATTTTGGGAATTTTGATCTGTTAAAACCTTACATGATTTCTACAAACTGTTTTTGAATAAAAATTTTATTAAAAATTCAGAATTCTTTTTAAAATTCAAAATCTTTATAAAATCAGAAAATTTTAATTTAATTAATTGTAATTAATTTTAGTTAATAATTTTATTAATTTGATTAATCAATTAATTTTATTATTAATTGGTTAATTCTATTAATTAATTATTAATTATCTTTAATTATGATTAATTGGATTAAAATTATTATTTTGGATTTAAAAAATGTGATTAAATATAATTAACCTTAATCTATTTGGGTTAATAATATAATTAATTTATTTGATCAATTATTTATTAATTGGTTAATTTTATTAATTAGTTATTAATCAGAATTGATTATTTTAATTTAATTTAATTATTCGATTTGCTTCTAAAAATGATGTAAGTCATTTAAATTGAACCAAAAATATTTCTAATAATAGAGCGAGTCGATTTTAGAATTTTCAATCTATATTGTCAATAGATGACGAAATATTTTGCAAAAAGAGTTTTCAACTTTATTACGTGCTATGTGATTATGTGATCTATTTACCGAGTTGTTGTACGTGCAATGTGAATTATCAAGGTATTAAGTATCGAGGGTTATGATATAAATCGAGTTTTGCCGATATATATTTAATTGGTGTTTAATTGTTTATATGATTTTATAAGATGTCGCGAAGAGTAGACGACGTTTTCTTTGAGTTACTGACTAGGATTGTCAGATTTATATTTATTTTTGAAGACGAAGTGTTTGTTTCGAGGGTTAAGTGTTATATTTATATTTCTATTTCTTTATCGAGGATTAGAATAAATATTTCGAGGATTAATTGGTGAGTATTGACGTAGGAATGCCAGCAGAGATAAGAGGTTAAATGAAGAAGGTTGGAGACGGTTGCAATATTGTTTGTGGATTGTTGGATTTATTGTGAGGTGTTTCAACACCGAGAAAATGCCTACGTTCAAAGGGGACATTTCCAATTATTTTCTTCTGACAGAGATATTGGTAAGCATGGTTAATACGCTCGAATTAAGTTTATAAACGTTTATAGAAAATAGAAATTGACGTCCGAAGATTGAAATCTACTTCTACAGAAGTAGAAGCGCGGGCTCGATGTCGACGGATCAGACTCGTGGCAACCGCTAGAGCGTAAACCAAAGAATGATCGAAAATGGAGATGGTGATGCCGTAAGATAGAAAGAAGAAAGTAGTATTACTTCGGCTTTACGCAATAGCTAAGGACCAGAGGCAAGTGCTACTATCACTCACTTATTGTTCAAGTGATATTTTCTTGATATCTCTCAACTCGTAAATTCACGAGTAATTATTTTGATTAATATCTGTTGCCAAAATCAATATTGTTGATTATTATCTTGACATCCATTTGTATCGTTCAATATCTTTGCTTACATTCATATAAATGCCTGTTTGACAGCGAAATCTTTTATGATACACTTGATATCCCTCAAACCCTGAAAAGGAGTTTTATTGCTAAATAAAGTTGTGTTGGGGATTTTCACAACAAAATGTTTTGACCTAGACGCAGGTCCCCTTATTATTATTAGGCCAAAGTGTGCCTTGGATCCATAAAATATGTAGGACTCTGCTTTGTGCTTTGTCCGGGACTATTTTGTGACTGATCATCGGCTATAGTCCGTAGCGTCATTTGAAATCCCATATGAGTTATGAAAAGTTTATTGAATTGATGAAAATCAATATTCTATTTGAGCTGGCAAGTTTGATTTTGTTTCCCAATGATTTATAAAATTCCTTGTGTTATTATACACTTGTTGAACATTTTTATCTCACTTTTGCTTGGTTGTGAAATATCAAAAATCATTTTGATGATGTGAGATAAAATAAATATGAAATTTTTTGACCTCCTACCCTATTTTAGTAATGCACTTGCTGAGCATTTCTTCCGCTCATAGTTGCTTGTTTTAAATTTTAATCCTTCAGTAAAAGGTAGTTTGGTGAGACTTATCCGCGTAGTTCGGAAAGAGATGAGGCAGGTGCCATTATGAAGATGACTTGCTCAGGATGACTGGATTTAGTGTAAGATCTACTTTATATAGTTGATTTCTAATATTTATTATTATGTATTAGATTAGTTGGCCTGGTGTACTTCTTGTCGAAATTATACCAGTGGCTTAAGATTTGAACAAAGAGATTTTTGTAAAGAAAAAGATTTTATTATTGGAAATTGGATTCTTGTTTCTAGCACTATAACCTAAAAGGATCTTGGTATAATTGGGGTCACAGATGTTATTTTTCAATCGTTGAACAATCACAAGTGAATGATTATTATTAAACAGGTGTTTTATATTTGAGGATTTTTCGCGTGATGACCAAATCTCCTGACCCCGGATTTGGGGGCGTTACATGGTTTGCTCTGAAAAACCGATTGTTGACTAAGGATAGGATGGCTGCTTTTGGTATGGTTGTTGATACGTCGTGTGTTTTGTGCAAAGGTAATATTGAAACAGGGGAACATTTATTCTCGACTTGCCCATACACTAACCTGGTTCTAAGGAACAGTCCTATTCCTATATCATTCAAATGGGTAGATTGGCGGCATGGAGTCCTCTCTGGAAGTAATCTCACCAATACTCAAAAGTTGATGGGGTGGCTTTTTATTTCTGTGGTGGTGTATATTATATGGCAAGAAAGAAACCGAAGGACACATAAAAGTGGTCTAGCTAGGCCTACAATCCAGCTTACAGTGGTGATTAAAACTATGATGCGAGAAAAAAATTTTACTTGTAAAAGTTTTCAGAGAAAAGTTGCAAAGGACCCTTTCCTCATTCCCTTACTCTATTAGCCCGCATGTGGACTTTGTTTTATTAAGTTCTGTTGTTTAGCTGCTGCTTTCTTTTCTTTCCGCGGGGTATGCCCCTTGATTATGTACTTTTCAGTCTTTAAATACATTTTAATTTAGCAAAATAAAAAATAAAAAAAATTAAGTTATAGTAAAGAGATAGTGGAAATAATAAAATAATAGTTACCTCCAATGCATTTTCCAAAATAATCATGTTTCTTTATTAAGTTCAGCAATTGGTCAAGCTTTAACTTAAACACTCTAGCCACAATATCAGGTGCATCCTCGACACCAACTCCAGGAAAAAATTCTAACATGCTTTTGATCTCAGGCCATTGTGTATTGCATGTCATAGTCAAAAATAATGATGGATGACCAATGGTTCGACAAATGGCCAATGAATCTTTGAAATATTGATTCATGTATCTTTGAGAACCTGTGTACGTAGCTGGTAAAATAACTTTCTTACCCTTGTTATTACAATCTATATCACCTTTTTGAATAGAATCTCGAATTGACTTATAGAGATCTGAACGAATTATATGTTGGTGTCCTCTTAGCCAATCCAATCAAAATTGCTCAACTGCAGCAAAAGCATCAACAACAAATTGTTGTCACAAACGACCACCAAGGTGGAGAGTTTTCCCTAAAATTAAAAACATTGTTAAAAAAAGGTAAAAAAAATTTGCAATATTATAATAAATCATATGGTTTCAATTTAAACAAATAATTATACCTTCATCAGGACGTATCATAAGCTTATATGCATAAAATTCCCTCATTGAGACTGTAGACCTATGTTTGACTTCATCTGGATGTTGATCGTTCACTTCTTGAACTGGAACTTTATGTTTTTTATTATGCAGTGGAATCCCAAGGTGAAAACCATCATCGCCATAAGGAAATAGCAAGGGATACTGAAGCTGCATAAAGTGCTTACAAGTTTCAAAAACCCTTTTCAGATACCTCTGTTTGGTCTCTACAACAATATCTCTAAAAGGACAATTATCGTCAGAATCGGCAACAATTAACGCAGCTACTTCATTTGATGGGCCTATCATATTTTTGCGACCAGATGCTGATTTAGAAGAAACCAAAAGCAAATCAAACTCATCAGGCTGATTTTGATTGAATCGATCACGCGCCATACGAAAACTTTGAGCCATTTTATTGTTTTCATCTAACATATGTAAGAGGATTTCAACAATTTCAGGATCCAGTTCATTTGTACCAGGAACTGCATTCATTCTATTCTGGATCTCATTTTCCGTATCATAGACATAAAGTTGACAAAACTTTGGTGAAACACCTTCTTTGGGTTTAAGACTCCCAATCAAATGGTAATTCTGGCCATACAATTTAAAACAATAGGGACCCCCACCATTGTTAATTTTACGATCAATCTTTCCACCAAGTGAAGTAAACTGGAATAACGAATTGTAAGACCTTATGTTTTGTTTGAAGTGAGCAGTTTTTTCACTACCATACAATAATGACGCTAAATATGGCGGAGGTGGCCTCTCTTCTGGGAGTTTAATTTGTCCATCCTTACAACATATTGAAAATGTTGGTTGATTGTTCTTGGATGATTTATTGTTCCTTTCCTCATTCCACATTCTTGCCTTGCATTTTTGACAAATTGCAGATGGAGGACCAAGATTCATATAACATTTCCACAAATCTGGAATAGATTAACAAAAAAAAATTAACAAAAACCTAAAACATTTTTTCCCTTAAATGATGTAAAAAATTAATGTACCAATAGTTTCCAAATCATTATAATCTTCATCATCAAATATATATTGTCTTCGATATGCAGCATCTTCATCAATTTCTTCGTCTGTAATCAAATAATATGAAGCAAAAAATGAAAAATCTAAATAAGATTTTTGTATTAACATAAATAAATAAAAATTGGTACATAAATATGCATACATTTAACATTGATGAAATATAATAATTTTACCAGATGCAACTGCTTCATATACTTGGTTAGCTGGATTCATGATATTATCATCAAGAGGATTGTTTCCAATAAGATTATCATCAGCTTTATTGAATTCTGACATCAAATTTTTAACACCAGAACTTGACGATTCACCACCAAGTGAATCATGAGATCCTTTAATATTATTTTGTACACCTAATTTGGTCATGAAAGCACAACAGGATTAGAATGCACTTAACAATTGAAAAATAAAACACAAAATTAAAAACACTTACTTGTCGTTGGCTGGAACCATTCTGCACAATAAAAAACTAACATTTGTTAAGAACATAAAAATATAAAAAATTGAACAATTTGTATATTGTTTGACCTGGACGCTTTACACCAATCTGTTCAGGTTCTGGAACAGTTACTGTAATGAAACGCTGGTTTTCTTTCCTTTTTGCTGAAGCAGAACTTTCTACAATGCGAGTATCCATTCGAGTCTTAAATTTATTCATATTGGATTTTGGAACAAAGTGTAAATCTCGATTTGCCAAAAAAATTTTTTTACCTAAACAAAGGGAAATTGATTCGTAATAGTACATTATAAATCATCTACATACCACGATTGTACGAATACAAAATTTTTTGATGATTTATTTCCCCATTTAGTGAGTTGCTTTGGGTAATTCTGGATGTCGGCAAGTGGAACTTGTTTTGCTTGTTATTGCTCTGAGAAATTTTTGTTATAAGTCTTGAAACTAGAGTCTGGAATGTGGTTCCTGGAACTAACATGATTAATGACAAATATGCTTAATACATTATGATACATGCTCTGAAATGTTTACCAGAAGTAGGAACAGCCAAGGATTTTTGAGTAACACCACTTCGATTTGAAGACTGAAATATGGTTCCTGGAATTAACATGATTCATGAGAAATACTATTATTATTATGAGACATAGTCGGAAATGTTTACCTGAAGCGGGTACAGCAAGGGATTTTCGAAATTCACTACTTGGAATTGAAGCTTATGCAAAGAGTGGAAAATGGACTATAGATTTTTGCAATAGGACATTATAAATATGTACAAATAAAGAAAAAAAGATATACCTGAAGAGTTAATCCTGTTAACAACAGGTTGTTTTGGAGTAAATATATTGACATTCGGATCTTTGACATTATCATCTATTTGACAAACATAATGATTAGAAAGTATATGTAATTCCTATGATGTTACACACTAAAAGAAAGAATACTACCTTGAAGGGTAGTTCCAGATTGGAATAGTTTTCATGACGAACCACTTACAATAGATGAACCTGGAACATAAATATGATAAGAATGTAAAATGATAGTTGAAGAGTACTATATCTTAACTTACCTATATGAATCAAAGCCAAAAAATTTTTTTACCTAAACAAAGGGAAATTGATTCGTAATAGTACATTATAAATCATCTACATACCACGATTGTACGAATACAAAAGTTTTTGATGATTTATTTCCCCATTTAGTGAGTTGCTTTGGGTAATTCTGGATGTCGGCAAGTGGAACTTGTTTTGCTTGTTATTGCTCTGAGAAATTTTTGTTATAAGTCTTGAAACTAGAGTCTGGAATGTGGTTCCTGGAACTAACATGATTAATGACAAATATGCTTAATACATTATGATACATGCTCTGAAATGTTTACCAGAAGCAGGAACAACCAAGGATTTTTGAGTAACACCACTTCGATTTGAAGACTGAAATATGGTTCCTGGAATTAACATGATTCATGAGAAATACTATTATTATTATGAGACATAGTCGGAAATGTTTACCTGAAGCGGGTACAGCAAGGGATTTTCGAAATTCACTACTTGGAATTGAAGCTTATGCAAAGAGTGGAAAATGGACTACAGATTTTTGCAATAGGACATTATAAATATGTACAAATAAAGAAAAAAAGATATACCTGAAGAGTTAATCCTGTTAACAACAGGTTGTTTTGGAGTAAATATATTGACATTCGGATCTTTGACATTATCATCTATTTGACAAACATAATGATTAGAAAGTATATGTAATTCCTATGATGTTACACACTAAAAGAAAGAATACTACCTTGAAGGGTAGTTCCAGATTGGAATAGTTTTCATGACGAACCACTTACAATAGATGAACCTGGAACATAAATATGATAAGAATGTAAAATGCTAGTTGAAGAGTACTATATCTTAACTTACCTATATGAATCAAAGTAGGACTGGAAACATTAGGATTGTGATTCTCATTAGAAACATTGGATATCATTGAATTTTGTTGACTATAGAGATTATTATTGGGCTTCATATTAACATGACCGCCACCATTGTAACTCTCAGACCCTGCTCGTCTTTTAGAAATTGGAAAATAACATTAAAAACAGTTAACATTAGTAAAATTAATCATTAAACGCTAGATTCATAGAGCAAAGAAAAGAAATTTCACCATGTTTGGACGAAGCAGAAGGGGAGAGGGATGCAAGCGGGATTCGTTTACGACCTGCAATGTCTATACAATCAGAAACTACAAGTTTTCCATCAAACCATATTGACAAAGACCATACATAAGAACATACCTGATTTGTCCATAATGTTATTCTTCAATGCAGGCTCGACAACGATTTAGATGAACACGAATTAGAGGATTACATACAGTAAATTACATACAGTAAACGATAATCATTAATTGACAAAAAAATCTCCAAAAAAAAAGAAATTAGGAATCAAAAGTAATAGACGACATGATTATAGGAAGATTTTGAAAAGAAGTTACCATAAAACAATTTTAAAAACTGACGTAGTTAGAATTCTTTAATATGGATATGACTCATTTTGATTTGGATGACCTATTTCAATGTTAAATGACCAAAAAGCCTATAAGCCTATATTGAATGTTTAAAAAGTAGAAGGATAGATTAAGTAATTTTTTTGTGAAATGATCAAAAAGCCAACAAAAATATAAAGGATGAGAAAAATGTGGAAGGATAGATTATGTAATTTTAAAATGCTAATGCTAGCACTTATTTAGAATATATTGATTGGCATAACTTATTTCCCTGCTCCTCGGTGGAGTTCATGTCTCGGGGCTTGTCTGATTATTGCCCTGCTGTCACCTCTTTGGGGATTAATCTATCCTCGGGGTTTAAGCCCTTCCAGTTTTTCAACCATCTCATTGAGCATCCTGATTTCTTGAAGACGGTAGAAGATGCTTGGGCCACTGTGGTGGAAGGTGACCCATGGTTTGTTCTCACTTCTAAGCTAAAAAGGGTTAAGTTTGCTTTGAAGGACCTTAACATAAAAGTAGGTGATCTCCACCAGTTGGTGATCTCGTCCAGAGATGCTCTATCTCATTTTCAAGGGGGAATGCCTACCCTCCCTACTGCTGCCCACTTTGAGGAAGAAAGGGAGTTTATTGAGAATTACTCGAAAGCTCTTCGGTTAGAGGAGCAATTTCTTAAGCAAAAGTCTAGAATCCAGTGGCTAAAACATGGTGATGGAAATAACAAGTTCTTTTTTACCTCATGCAGGGGTAACTGGAACACTAATAAGATTCTCTCCCTTCGAGACTCGGAGGGTATCTTGCACTCTTCCCATGCAGATATGGCCCAGATTGCCACTGATTTCTTCAAAGGAATTCTAGGCAAGAAGAATGTTGTGCAGGACTTTCCTGATGACATTGTGCTTCCTGTTCTGTCGGATTCTCAAATTGATCATGTAACTGCCCCTTTCTTTCTTTCTTTTTTTTTGCTAATTAAAATTTATACCATAGGCAAATGATTACATCTCTAGGGGCATAACCCGCGATTAGTAACACATCTACCTAGCGGAACAACAAAGAAAGAAACATCAATAATGCTAGATAAACTAGCAATCAACATAGAATTCAACAACACAAACCTAATCAACACAGGATATTTCCGAAGCAACAAAGGACTCAAGAAAAAAAAAAAGATGAGAGTCGTCCTCTGCCTTCTCTCTAACCTCTCTCTCTAAAACCCTTCTTAGCCGCCTTTAATTCTAACACAAATTCCCATCAGATCTATACAATCGACCTTCATAATCCCATCTTCCATCTCAAATCTCCCACCTAAAAATGAGAGTCTAGAGAGAGAAACTCCTCCTTCTCTCTAGAAACCTTTGCAGCCGCCACTTAATTTCAGCTTAATCTAATCATTTTCTTCATCAGATCTATAATTTCCCTTCCTAAATCCATCTCCTCTCTCTTATCCCCCACCTATACACCATATTTCTTTTCACTTAGTTTGATTATGGTTCCAAAAAGGGTTTCCTTTTCGGAAAATCTTGAATCGGTGATTCCTTTCATAGATTCTCGGTTTCGTGCGTGTTCTCAGGTCGCCCACTCAGTGGTAACTGTTGTGGGGAAGAGGGTTTCTTTTTCGGAGAACCTTGTGACGGAGATTCCTCTCCGTTCTACTGTTTCAGTTGAGGGGAAGCAAGAATCTCCAGTTGCTGGGGCTGTGAGTCCGAAAAGGGTAACTTTTGCGGCAGTTTTGGAGACAGAAATCCCAAGATCTGGGTTTGATAAGTCTTCGTATGATTCAGATGGGGCGGTTTGTGCTCCTCCTCTTCCATCTCTTCTGGATTTGAAGGGTACTAGTGAGGGGGTTATGAATGGAGAGATCACTCGTGTTGAGCTTACCATTTCTGGTGGCTTTGTTCCCATGATGGGCTTGCAGTCCTATGGGTTCAATGGTAGAGATGCAAAGGTGTTTGCGTTAATGGATGTGTCCTTTGATTCGGATATGGGTAGTAGTTATTCATGTGGTAATATAATCTTTTTGGATTATATTCAATTTTCTTTGGAAAGTGGTACCCATATGGGTACTTCGGAGGTTGGAAATCAGCTGCCTGTTGGTTGGCAGTTATTGAATTTGATGGGGTTCAATTCAGCATCTTATGTGCTCCGGTCAGAGATGTTTTTCAATTTAGAGAACATTGACCAGGTGTTTGTCCTTATGTCTCATAGAGATGTTAACTTGATGGCTCCGATGGTGAAAGCTCTGAGTGTAACCACTAGTTGTGATGGTTTATTCCGAACAGAGGGCTCTGTCTCTATTGAGACGATAGAGGATGGAGGATCTGCTCTAAACCCGATAGTGGAGATTGGTGGTGGCAATCCCTTGGTTTGGGAGGATATTGGTTTGCTTGTTTCTTTCACGATTCTTTCTGGTAATTGAATTACTAGATTAAAGTCTGCACTAGTTGTTAGTCGCTATGATGTCCCGGTTTGTGAATACGGGAATGCAAAGGGTAATTGGGTTATTTGGATTTTGTGTACGCTTGGTTCTGAAGTTAGATGGACACATCCTATTGTTGAGGTAGTGTTGATGTTCGTTGGAAACACATGGCATGAGCGAAGTGTTGCTACTCTAGGTAGCCAGGCCTTTGGGTTAACCATTAGATTTGTTTTGTGTATGCTTGTTGTGGGGAGGGCCCACCTTGTGGAGAGTGGTATCTTAAGGCAGGAGTTTGCACACTTTATGGAGGAGGATACAGTTCAGTGGGAGGCTCCAATGGTGCAGGGGTCTGAGGATGAGCGTGACAATGATGATGTCCACACTAATGGTGAAGGCTTAAAAACCCCGGCCGGGTGGACAAAGTCCAAGCTTAAGCAATGGAGAATGAAAAGGGGTGGCATAAAATATGGACCTGTTGGCTGTGGTGCTGCAGTGCTTTCTAGAATGCACATGGCATAGCTATTATATTGTTGTTTAGAATTCTGTTATGTTGTTGTTGATTGCTAGTTTATCTAGCATTATCGATGTTTTTTCCTCTGTTGTTCCGCTAGGTAGATGTGTTACTTATCGCGGGGTATGCCCCTAGAGATGTAATCTTTTGCCTGTGGTATAAATTTTAATTAGCAAAAAAAAAAAATCTCCCACCTATACACCATATTTCTTATTTTATATATATTAGCTATAATAGTGTTGAGAATGAGTCCGAAGAGGGTCTCTTTCTCGTCGGAGGTTAGGATTTTTTACCATAGTCTTTTTTTTTTTTGCTAATTAAAATTTATACCATAGGAAAATGATTATAACTCTAGGGGCATACCCCGCGATTTGAAAACCATCTACCTAACGGAACAACAAAGAAAAGACAACAATAAAGCTAGATAAACTAGCAATCCATACTAACTACAAACCACGGTCCACAAGACCTGGAAGAATAACAAACTACAGCATATGAACTAGAACAGCATAAGAACAAGGGTTGAGTCTTCTCGGGCCCATTTTTTAAAGGAAGAACAAGTAAAAAGTTTTTCCTTCACCATGGTTTTTACATTCGAAATGAGCACGGTAGATGGATGTCCTGGGCCAGCATTATGGTTTCTGAAATTTCTCTCCTTCCACAAACTGTACACACATGTCGTCAGGTAAGTACCCGCAATGGCCTTAAGCTTTGCATTAAGAGGACATCTGAAGAAATCACCCCGCTGCCAGCAAGCCCAATCCGCATGGAGTGGAAAGGGAATGACTCTCATTACTAAGGAGGAAAAAGGACAAGTAGTGAGCAGGTGACTAATTGACTCAACCTCTGTTCCACAAAGAGTGCACACAGGATCAACATTCATGCCAAAAAGGACCATACGCTCCTTAGTGAGCAGCCTATCTATAACTGCAAGCCAGGTGACAAAGGAGCACTTTGGGATGTTGAGAGAATTCTACACTAGGTCGCTCCAAGCAGTAGGTTGACCCATGTCACGAATAGAGGCCCAAATAGATGCCAGTTTGACAAGCTTTGGCTGGAGTCCATCCCAAGTGATGCGATCCCTGTCATGAAGTTGTACCATAATAGCCCTATTTCTGACTTCAATGACATCCATGTGATTTGATTGAGGGAGATGCCATACCCCATTGCTAAGATACGTCCCGATACTAACCATACTAGATGATTCAGCCGTAGAGATCACAGAAGTAGAGACAAGAGCCAGGGGCTTTTTGTTTGCCCACAGATCATGCCAGAAAAGAAAATTAGAGTTCACTCCAACTTCAAAACTAAGAAAGTTTATCGCCTGAGGCCTAGCATTAAAAATTTTCCTTGCAATCCAACAACAGCTGTATGGCATCTTTGCAGTCCAGAAACCCTTATTACGAATCAGCACCTTATGAAACCAAGAAATCCAAAGAGAGTCAGTCGAGGGTTGGAGCAGGCACCAGAGCTGATGTAACACATCTGACTGAGTTGACAAATCCTGCTCCCCATTAACTAACCCAGTAGAAAGACGAGGGTAATAAACCCTAGTCTTCTTGAGTGTTTGCACGGTGCCCCTACTACTAAGTTAGTTAAGGGGGAGCAGGTTCCGAAGAAGGTCACTTTTTCGCTGGAGGTTAGGGTTTATTACCCTCGTCTTTCTACTGGGTTAGTTAATAGGGAACAGGATTTGTCGACTCAGTCCGGTGAGAGGTTGCAGCCTACTGGTTGCAAGCAGATGGAGTATGTTTGCGATAGCAACCTTCTAGGCTCAGATGGTTGTGGGTCTCATCCTCTTGTGGTAAATGGTGAGGTTTCTCTTTGCAAAAGGAACTTATGAAGAACGACCGCCAACTGGTCGACGAAAGTCCTGTGAAGGCCTCGGAAGTCCAGTTAGCTGGCGTTAAAGATTTAGGTATGGATTCTTTGAATATGCCTATTAAAATTTCGGATTTTATGGATTCAATTTCTGCTAATGTTGTTGGTAATGAGGAATTAGACGTTACTTCTAGTATGTTGACCAAGGACACAACTGATTTGGTAAATCATTCGGGGGGTGTTTGGAATGGTGGTCCTATTGATACGGAACCTTCTATGGTTTTGAATGTTTGTGATGTGGATTCTGCCATTAAGGCGGATGGTAGAAACTTTGCTGTTACTGTTGTGGGGAGTATGAATTCGGAGACGAAGGATGGTTGTTTGTTGACTGATATTACTAAAATGGTGGGGTTTGAGAATGCAGGTAAAACTCTATTCTCGACAACACAGAATGCCAGACTCTGATTAGTAGATTGTGCAGCAAAATGGAGTTGTGGACAACTAGATTTCTTAATTTTGCAGGGCGTCTCCAACTGATCAAAGCCATACTGGTCAGTATTGTGGGATACTGGAGTATGTTCCTCTTCCTTCCAAAAGGAATCCTTAAAAAAATCAATGCTCTATTCTTCAAGTTCCTTTGGGGAGGTTTCTACAAACCGGATGGGAAGTGTCAGTACAAAGTCGGATGGGAGGAGTGTTGCAAACCTAAAGCGGAAGGGGGTCTTGGCATTCGGAATCTTTTTGAATGGAATGAAGCAGTCATTCTTTTTCAGCTTTGGCGCATTATTCAGCCCACCTCTAACTCTCTCTGGATAGCATGGTTCCATAAAGCTTTGCTAGCAAAGAAGGAATTCTGGACTTCCAAAATGCCATATCGCTCATGTTGGATTGTAAGGAAATTGTTCAAGGCGAGGCCTCGAGCACTACAGTATGTGCAATATAACATAGGGGAAAACTCTGATTTTCTCTTCTGGCATGGTCTGTGGGTCCAAAAAAAACCCCTTCTGGATATTGCACCATCCATTGTATCTACAGCTGAGTCCACTAGTTCAGTCAGTATCAATGTCTACCTCCGAAATGGGACTTGGGACTTGCCATCTTCGAACCATAATGATGTGATTGAAATTAGACGAATGGTGCAACATATTCAAATTCATAAGTCTGATTCCATTATGTGGGATGGAATGCTTCCAAAGAATGTCAAATTATCCACTATTTGGTCCTCCATGCGGGAAAAGGGAAGTTATGTACAGTGGTTAAACATGGTCTGGGGAAAATTCAATATCTCGAAGTGCTCATTCATCACATGGTTGGCCATCAAAAACAGGCTTCTCACGAAGGATAGAATGCTTATGTTTGGAATGCAGGTTGACCAAAAATGTGTCTTGTGTGGGGTTGATGATGAATCGGTTAGCCACATTTTCACTGCCTGCCCATACTTTGATATTATTAGCAGGTCTATGCCATTTCGTTTCACTCGTAACTGGTCCAATTGTCAGTCAGGCAACTGCATGGTTACTCAGCTGGGGGCAAAGGAGGAATCTATTGCTCAACTGTTTTTTAGCATAGCTATTTACCATGTCTGGAAGGAGCGTAACTATCGCATGCACAACCATGGGCCTGGCCACCCAACATCAGTGGTCGGCAGTGAGATAAGACGTATGGTGCGCGAGAAACTGTTTTCATGTAACCTGTTTAAGGGGTGGGTTCGTAATGACCCGACCATCCTCCTATTTATCATGTAAAAGAATAGGCTAGGTACATCTGAAATGTTGAGTAGGGTTTACCTTCTTATTCTTTGTATCATGTTGTTTTGTAGTTTAACTTGTATGTTGTCTCGCGGGGTATGCCCCTAGATATGTATTAGCTGCTTACTTTGGTATAAATTTTTTAATTAGCAAAAAAAAAAAAACATGCTATTCTGGTTGAGGATGAGGGAGTGATGCTAAAGCCCCACTCGTCGGTGTTAGATAGCCATCTGGGTAACTCTGGTTTCTGGGGGGATCATGGAGTGGTTTACTCTGCCGTTAAGGTTGTTGGTAAGGGTTTTGCTGAAAATTATAATGGTGTTATTGGTAACGGTTGTATTGGTAATGTTGTAGGCAACGCTGTTGGTGGAATGCCGCCATTGGAGGCCAATTTGCTGCGTTTTAGCTCAGCAATTTTCACTGTTTTAGCAATTTCCAAGGATGCGATTGAAGTTGGTGTGGGTTGGGGGCTAAGTCGTTTTGTAAGGATTGGTGCCCCTGCCGTATATGATTTGGTAATAGGACTTGGTCCTAAAGGGTGGGCGAGTAGGCCTGGCTCTATGGTAGGAATTGATATGGATATTGTCTTTTTTTTTTGCTAAGTTAAAAATTTTATATCACCAAAAGGAGCTACATGAGAATCTGGGGCATACCCCAACACAACATCTACAAGCTTGTCAAACTGGCATCTATTTGGGCCTCTATTCGTGACATGGGTCAACCTGCTGCTTGGAGCGACCTAGTGTGGAATTCTCTCAACATCCCAAAGTGCTCCTTTGTCACTTGGCTTGCAGTTAGAGATAGGCTGCTCACTAAGGAGCGTGTGGTCCTTTTTGGCATGAATGTTGATCCTGTGTGCACTCTTTGTGGAACGGAGGTTGAGTCAATTAGTCACCTGCTCACTACTTGTCCTTTTTCCTCCCTAGTAATGAGAGTCATTCCCTTTCCACTCCATGCGGATTGGGCTTGCTGGTAGCGGGGTGATTTCTTTAGATGTCCTCTTAATGCAAAGCTTAAGGCCATTGCGGGTACTTACCCGACGACATGTGTTTACAGTTTGTGGAAGGAGAGAAATTTCAGAAACCATAATGCTGGCCCAGGACATCCCTCTACCGTGCTCATTTCGAATGTAAAAACCATTGTGAAGGAAAAACTTTTTACTTGTTCTTCCTTTAAAAAATGGGCCCGGGAAGACTCAACCCTTGTTCTTATGCTGTTCTAGTTCATTTGCTGTAGTTGTTGTTATTCTACCAGGTCTTGTGGACCGTGGTTTGTAGTTGGTTGGTCATATGGATATTGTCATGAACAAGATGGGATGTTTCTCAGGCTTCAAGCATTGTCCTGATGGAGTTAATAGAAGGTATTGGTTGCATGAAGATAGATGCGGCTTTTGCACTGCTGGACAGTCTAGCGTGAGCAGTTCGAAGGGGTTCTCAAGCCATTATTGGTGGATATGTACGAGGTACTATCATGTGCAGTTTACTCAGTTGCACTTTCTTAGTGCTTGTATTGGGTTCAATTTAGGATTGGTGGAGGCTCTAGATTAAGTTTGTAATAGGCTTAGTTCTATGCTTGTTGATTGTAAAATGACTTAATGTTGTTTGGCTTTGTTGTCTGAATGTTGATCTCGCGGGGTATGCCCCCAGATTTGTGTAAGTTGTTCATTTTGGTATAAAATTTTAATTAGCAAAAAAAAAAAAACCCTAATCAACACAGAAAATCTTAAAGAACAACATCACAAAATTAACAACTATGCCATGGGCAGAACATGATCTGATGCATGACAATGCATCGCTCAAAATGCACCCTGCTGCCTTCGCAATCCATCCTTACATAATGATTCAACATTCTTCGATGTTCAATATGGGTTGAAATCCAAACTTCCCCCATCCTCGCAATGTCCACCAGGATCCGAGGTACAGTTGTAGCAGCCTTACCATCCAACAATATAATGCCCTGGTTATAAAGGCTATACCATCCAGCAGTCGACCTGGTGACGCAGAAAACCAATCTAAAAATAGAAACAGTCATAGTGTGATTCCTGAAAAGAATCCAGCCATAAATAGTGTCATTAAAGGAATGAGAGTCGTCTTTTCTCTCTATCTTTCCACCCTAGCCGCCATTAAAAATCAGCCATCTCTAAGCATTTTTCCATCAGATCTATATATTTCCTTCCTTAATCCACTTTCCCTTACTAATCTCACACCTAAATCACCAAATTTCTTATATATAATAATTTTATTTTCTTAAATTTTAATTTCATGGATCTCAGCCATGTTACGGAATGGGGAGATGTTCGTGATGAATTGGGTTTCACCTCTGTGGTTCTTTTCAAAATGTATTCTAGTCAATTCTCTGTTGAGAGGTTGATTTTGTATTTGATGGGTCTAGATTCATTACCTTATGTTATGAGAAGAGATATTGTTGCTCGAAGCTTTGGTAAGATAGAGCAGCAGTATGGGACTTCTTGTTCGCGGTACGATGAGGAGATTAAAGATGGTCTCCGAAAACAAGGTTTCAGCTGGGTTACAAAGATTGGGTCTCTTGATTGGGATGTGGGTAGTAGGTATTCATGCGGTGGTATAAATTTCTCTGATTATATCCACTTCTATTCGCGCGACGTGCTTGGCTATAGCAGTTTTCTTGACGAAGTTCTGGAGTGTGCTGTATCTCGATATTTATGGTGTTTATATCAGATGCACATGATTCAGGTCATGAGAGTTGAATTGAATGGCCACCAACTGTTTGAGGATATGCTTCTTCAAGATTGCTGTTTGAGGAGGGATTATATATGGTTTATGTTGAATGGAGAGATGTTTCCATTGTGTTTGCTATTATGTCACACCCATTGGGGAGTGGTGATGCAAGTCATTGCAGCTGTTCTGGCTTGACCAGATCTTGCCAAAATTGTAGGTGTACGACGCTGATTTTTTTTTGCTAAATAAGGGATTTTATAAAGAGAAAAATATAAATACAAGGATAGGGGGCATACCCCTCAAAAACTTTACCTGAGGTAAAGACCAATACTAGAACCTAAGCAAGCTGCTAATACTAGATGACTAGATTCTAGTATAACATAGTTTGTAGATTTACATCTCTTCTGGCTTTAATTTTAAATAAAGGACACGTGAATAGTTTTTCCTTGATCTTCACTCTGACTGCATTGGCAAGATTCGAAGGGCTGATGGAGTGGCCAGGATTAAAAGCCCTTAAGTTCCTTTCTTTCCAAATAGAATGGAAGGCTGTAGCAACAAATAAAGATGCCACATTTCTTCTAGTTACATCTGCTTCTGCACAAACAATGTTGCCATTAAGAAATAGAGTCCAAGAGAATTGCAGAGGAATAGGACAAGTTGCTAAAACTGCCATAGTGTAGGGACAATGACCAAAGAGGTGCTCACGAGATTCCATCAATGCATTGCAAAAGTGACAACTCGCATTGACGTTCATGTGAAATCGCAGCATTCGATCGTGAGTTAGCAGCCTTTGTTGGAGAACCAGCCATAGAAGAATAGAAAATTTTGGAATGGAGAATTTATGCCAAAGCAAATGAACCCAACTAGGGGCTTGCACACGCGGCCTGAGAGATTGCCAAATAGCAGCCAAAGAAGTTTTTCCATCCGTAGCATCCCACTTAATTCTGTCAACGGCACCTAAGCGAACAGATGAGCATAACTCTCGAAATTCCATCGCCAAAACATGATTAGTGGGGCTGAGATGCCATTGTCTGTCAATGAGAGCAGAGTTAACTTTAGCGCACATAGTGGACTCCATTATAGATACAATGCTTGGACCCAGCACTTCAATAACTGATTTTCCATGCACCCAGGGGTCATGCCAGAGAGAAAAATTAGAATGATTTCCCACATGATAGGTAATGAACTGACGAGCAAGCGAACGAGCATTATATATCTTTTGGAGACTCCACGAACATCGATTCGGGGTGTTCATGGACCAGAAATGTTTACGTTTCAAAATACAAGCATGTATCCAGTTAACCCAAATAGAATCCTCTTTGTTGATTATACGCCATAATTGAAAGATGACAGCACTAGAATTCCACATAAATAAATCTCTAAAGCCCAGGCCCCCTTCATCTTTAGGATAGCAGCAGCTAGTCCAAGCCACTTTGAATTGACAAGGCCCATCAAGTCTCCCACACCAAAGAAAACGAGCCATAATGCTTTGCAGTCTCTTGAGAATACACTTGGGAAGAAAAAGAAACGAAGCCCAGTACCCTTGGATGCTGAAAAGAATTGCATTAATAAGTTGGACTCTACCAGCTTGACTGATAAATTTCATGTGTACGACGCTGATTGCTTGTCAAACAGTGAAGGTTATGCCTTGTTGGTTGATGAAGATGTTGAACCTGTGTTTTCTCTCTCTTGAGGATCTGCGGTACAACTTCATGATAGGTTTCTTGCAGATTTTTGTTTGGGTGAGCCAGACTTTATTACTTCTAGGTGATATGGCCTTGGCTTGCATCATGTTTGATGATTTGCCGCAACCGTGGAATTTGTTAACAATGCTGGGAGTAGTTCTTTGTAGTGCTTCCTTATTTCCTTATCATGATGGATTGGGGAGATTGAATGTTAAACTTATAGCTGCTGAGGGCTCGCTCATGATGATTGAGAGACCAAAGGTGGGTTGCTTTGGATTTTTTATCATCTACTATGTTTATGCAATGGGTAATGCTCGGTTTCTGAGAACATTCTGGGTTTACAATGGAATCTATGGGTTATGCAGCCGAATTGATGATGCTGATGCATTGTACAATGAAACTTGTGTTCGAACTATGGGAATTTTTGTTCACAAGGTGATGGCAGATTACAAAATGAGAACTAATAGAGTTTATAATGTCATGGGTTTGTTGAATGGGGACAGATGTGTTGGAGGAATTGACAGCCAATTGTCAATTGATTTTGGAATATATGATAATGGAAACTGTTGCGATTTATGCGAATGGGGTCTGAACCTAATGAGGGCCTATATCAGGTGTGGGATGTTGGGGGTGGTGAGTATAAGCAAAGCTGGGAAGCATATTGTTAATGCTTCGTGTCATGTCACTATGAATTCAACTGAGCTAATATATAAAAGGAGGATGCACAAGGATGATGCAAGCTTTGGTAACCATTATGGTCTACTGGGTAGACCGATGTTGTCATTTACCATGATTGACTATATTGGTCAATTTCAGGTTATGGAAATGATGAGGGTGGAGGTGAGCCACCATGTAAAAAGAATTATGATACTAAAATTGTTGTCCAGTAGTGCTTGGAAGTTTCAAACCATAAATGGTGCGCCTTGCTTTTCAAAGATGATGTTGCTGGGTCCCCTCGTGGTGAGCCAACTAGGTGTGAAGTGATGCAAGGATTTGTGAAGATGTACTTTGTGCACCAGTGGTCCCAGTCATATCACGCTGCTCGAAGGAGACACAATGTTGAGGAGAGTGGTGGTGTGTCCACTACTATGGCATACCCATGCGGTTCAAGCCGGAACCTTGGTCAAGATTATGGGAAAAATAGTTGGCGTATGATGCTGTTGGTTTGGATGGAGGCCCGTAGGTGGGGTCTGAAGAATTCTATGCTAATTAGGCATATTTACTAGTTCTTAACTAGTTCATTATCTTGTTATGTTGATTGCTAGTTTATCTAGCTTTATTGATGAATTTTCTATGTTGTTCCGTTAGGTAGATGTATTATTAATCGCGGGGTATGCCCCTAGAGATGTAATCATTTTCCTATGGTATAAAAAAATTAATTAGCAAAAAAAAAAAAAAAAAATCCAGCCATTCATAATACACCTTTCACCATAATACATATCAATGTCCATCGAGTTCAGCTGATAATCATCAAGATCATCAATAACTCTAAAACCAAAGCTCATCCAGAGAACGTAGCCACCGAAAACGGTAAGCTCAGCACGAGAGACACCACCTGGAGAATCAAAACAAAATTGTGAATAGGAACATAGTCAACAACAACCTCCTTAAAATCGCCATTCAAATCAAATAGTTGAGGAGCCACAGTCCCAACTACACTGCTATACTCGTATAGCACATCAAACCTGCAATTAAACAGATGACCATTCAAGACATTAAAAGGACCATTAGTCTCTTCCACCCCGTCAAATGTAAGATGACGTTGGCCATCTGCAATCACAGTAATTATAGAATCACACCAGTCGACACTAGTGCTTACTAACAACATTTGGAGGACGATACAGAGCATAGCATTCCCACTATTGCTCACTCCTGCAACATTTCCACGTTTCCACGAAAAAATCAAATTGCAACAAGATACAATAACAGCAGAATAATATGCAACAACAGCATCACCAAGTAGGTCCCCTCGCTCGAGACCACCATCGTACAACTGATAATCCATCTGAAACCCACCAGCATAATCTACTACATTCCATTTTCCACAATTATTTGAATAATTCCCGATAACAAAATAAACTACAATCAATTTGCATATATAATAACCCAGAATCAAACTCTGCAATATCGAAAACCTGACCAAATCCAGGCACCACGTCCTGAATCTCACCCCAAAACCATTTCCAGTCAGTGTAAACAGTCTGTTACCCATATCTGAGCTTGCATTTCTCTTCGAAATCACATAAAGGTGAACAATCCTAGTGATAGGATAAAGAACCAACCCAAAGGACCCAACTACAATTCCACAAACTCCCCACAATGCACGAAGTTGAAACCCCAGCTTCAAAAATGTGTTCTCTATGGAAATAACAGCATCGGTTTCACAATGAAACCCATCGATAGCATCCTTCAAAATTGTCTTGCTACCATTAGTAGCTCTCCCATTAATCGACGTCTTATGGATCGAAACTCTCTCGCTTGCAATCTGAATGTACTCCCATGGGTACCTAGGCTTGTTTGAAACAGAGATATCATCAAAGTCTTCGAGACTGGCCTAGACGCTACATCAAACAGATTGTGCTCATCCTCAACAAGGGAACACCACTTTTTATCAAAGCGATGCATCACAGTTACATCTGCGACAAGGTTCAACATCGAAGCCCTGAATCCAATCAGTTGCTCCGACAGCCCATCTGATGTGCGAATCACCCCCGTAAGGGTCAACATTAAAGAAAATTTGTCCAAAGACAAATCATCACCAAAGATGCCATTTTTGTGGAAATTAGGACAATTTCCTTTGACATCCTCTCCATCTAACTGATAAGAACATACCCACAAAGTGGGATACTAAAAAATACAAATGAGAGTCGTTTTCTCTGCCCTCTCTCTAACCTCTCTCTAAAAACCCTAGTTAGCCGCCTTAATCTCTAAACTCTTTTCCATCATCTTCCATCATCCTGACCATATTCCTTTCACGAATCCATCTATTCTTCCTCCTCTCACCAGTTCTTCTAGATTTCTTATAATTAGTTTTATTATGGATGGTTCTTACTCTGATGTTGGGGCTAATCGGGGTCTTTCTGACCATGATGGAGCTCCGCTAGAATTTGGAGTGTTTGATGGGTATGAAGCCCCTTTTTTAGTTGCTGGTTCTGTCTTTAAAGAATTGACGGGTCTCACTCACTCGAGGTTGGATGATTTAAATCATCTTGAAACCGATCCGCTTCAGGACGGTATTTGCTTTGGGGTTTCTCCCCTTGTTGTCTCCGACCATGTAATGGAGAAAGATACTTCTTTGGCGGCACCTGTGAGTCAAGCGACGGTTAATTGCAAAAGTGATATTGTTGAATCCTGGAGTAATCTGGGAAAGGAAGATGCTGGTTGCAAACCCATGGATGGGATTGCTTCTGTTCCCCGTAGCTCTAGCGGAGTTATGGAGGTCATGGATGTGATTGGTAGTTCTACTACCATTGAACGTTCTGGTGTTGCTATGGATGTTGACTCTGTAGGAAAGGGGCGTAAGAAGGATGTAAAGGGGCTTGCAGCAGTGGTCTCGGGATCTTTTTTTTTTTTTTTTACTAATTGAAATGTATTTATGACAAAAAATGTACATAATCTAGGGGCATACCCCGCGAGAAAGAAAAGCAAGAGCTAAACAAAGCCTCTAAGCTACTGACTTACAAAAAAAAATATACATACAATTAAGCCAGCAAATAAAGAAGGGATAAAAGGGTAGGATCCCTAGCCACTTGCTTTTGAAAGCATTTGCAGGTAAATAATTTCTCACGGACCATATTTTTGATAATGAGAGATAACTGAATAGTAGGTCTCGGCTGACCACTCCCATGCATCCTCCTGTTTCTCTCCTGCCAAACGGTATAAATAACCACCGAGATAAATAACCACCCAATTCTTTTTTCGAAGTTTGTTTGGTTTCCTTGAACGAAATCTCCATTAAGCCAATTAGCCCAGTTAATGAATATAGGAACTGGACTGCATCCTAGAATGAGGTTTTTTTTTTTTTTTTTTGCTAATTAAAAATTTATACCAAAAGGAACAACTGATACAATTCTAGTTCCTATGTTGCTTCTTGTTGCAAATTAGTATTTTCTAATTTGCTATGTTGTTTTTATGTTGATTTCGCGGGGTATGCCCCTAGAATTGTTTAAGTTGTTCCTTCTGGTATAAAATTTTAATTAGCAAAAAAAAAAAAAACAATTACAACTAATACATCATCCGAAACAAACTCAATCAAGAGAGCAAGTCAACATAAAAACAACTAGCTAAGCTAGATTAAAAACTAGCGACTATGCCATGAATAAAGTTCGGAGAGAGTGGCCTCCCAACCAACTCCTGTAATGACCAGCACCGCTTCATCCTTGTTCAAAAGCACTGCAGAATTAGTGCTAGTCATTCCATGCACGACATCATCCCAACTGCATAAACCAGAACATAATTCATATAAAGAAATAATTGACATGCGACTGTCAATTTCCTCAACCCCTAATATAACCCATAGCAGATCAGTGATTAGGCCATGCCATTCAGTGACGTTATAACCTGAGCTAGCAAGTTTGGAACTTGCCACCAACTTGCAGCTAGACAAGCTTACAGTTCGACCTCCATGTCTCAAATCAGAGGTAATCATCACAAACACCCCAGGATCAGTGTGCAATGCATCAGCAGTGCCATCTCTAAATCTAAACCTGAAATTTCCAAATTGTGTGCATCCAGCCGCAATGAACTCCTGCAATACCCAGCTACCAAAAGCTGCTTCTAACACCCCCTTGTCCTGTCCAGACAAGGCGGTGTCACCATCCTGCATCCAAGCTTGTCGCCAACAAATTCCTTAGTAACATCCTCAAAGACAAGAGTGTCAATCTTGCCTAAAGTCTGAACCATGCATATGGGGCTACAGCCTCCAAAATCACTCCTTCCATGTTTAGCAGTACAAAATCTCAATATAATCTGCACCATCAATCACCCGCACACTAAAGAAGGTGCCTACCTTATCCAACTTCCCATCCAGGTCCTCACTTTGCCATTCCATCAAAAACCATAAAAGGACCAAAAAACCATTAGAATAAGTCCCATAGTTAGCACCCAAACCCCAAATACACTTCACCTGATGAAAACAGGATGAGACAAATCGCACCAATCGCTGGAACAATAAGTCAAACACCTGGCATCTATAAAGACAGATCACACAGCGAGATTCCTCAATTGCAAGCATCGGCAAAGCACTTACAAATCTCATATATTCAGAAAAAACCTCCATACTCAAGGTGGCCCCAACCCTCAATTTCTGAAGGGTAAACATGCTCCCGACCCATCTCACGAAGCAATCCTCAATTCCAGAAACATTAACACACCCACCTTCCTGACCACTACAATTAGGGAGAATAGTGATAGCCAAGGTAGGAATTTCATAAGTCTCTAAAATGTCACTAGAGCCATTATCAACAATGTAGAGGAGTGCTTTCCAG
Source organism: Kitagawia praeruptora (assembly GCA_037693485.1). NCBI lineage: Eukaryota > Viridiplantae > Streptophyta > Magnoliopsida > Apiales > Apiaceae > Kitagawia > Kitagawia praeruptora. The sequence goes on from CM075350.1 coordinate 69,711,262, forward strand.
TGAGACGCTCTCAATGGATACATCCATCTCCTTAGAAGGCATGGAGACCAAGCATCAAACACCTTGGCCTCCTTAAAGACAGGACCGTCTTCCACAATAATATCATGTGCTCTACACTTCAAGGCCAAATAACTAACCTCTATAATTTGACAGAGCACAATGCCTCCAATATCAATAGCACCCACATGTGTCTTCAAGAATCCAATTAGCATATCACAACTGAATTCATCCAGAACAATAGGACAATTGTTCATACATTTCATCAACCAACTAGATTTACTACTGCCACTTTGACAAACAATCATCTTTGAAACCGTACGAATCCCCTTAAACCGGGCCTCCGTCAACAAATAGCGCCGTTGAGTAATATCATCGAACATGTTACAGGCAGACCTAGTCAAAACTGAGAACTTGTCGATGGCACAACCCCACATATCACTCTCAGAAGAGCTCCTAGAATTAGTACCATTCCCCATTCTGAATACCGTTATGTAATTATCACAAGCAACAAAGACCCATTGCCCTCTAACAAAGCTATAGCATACGGAAGGCGCATCACTGACGACTCCACTGTGTTCAAAGGTCGAATTGAACAGCAGAACCACAAAATTTCCAGAACGGATCTTAAGAAAGTTCCCCTCTAGAAACCCCATCACGAACAAACCAGGACTAAATAATAAACCCTCAAAATCCAATTGCAAATGAGGTAAACCCACAAGGAAACCCCCTGGACAGCCTGACAAATCCCTCACAGAGACAACCAACACGCTATCCCAGTCAAGATAAAACAACTGAGAGCACATATCGCAAATACAGTAATTAAATAAGAAATAAGAAATAATGAGATTTAGGTGAAAGAAGAAGAGGGAAAGTGAATTTAGGAAGGCTAATGGTTAGATCTGATGGAGAAATGGTGTAGAAAAGGTTTAGATTTAGTGGCGGCTGGGCGAAGTTGCTATCTAGGGTTTTTAGAGAGAAGTTAGAGAGAAGGTAGAGAAAACGACTCTCATTTTTGCAAAGACTTCCTAGAATGAAGTTTGTGTAGGGGCAACTTATAAACAAGTGGACACCCCAATGAAAAAAAATGAGAGTCGTATTTGCTCTATCTTCTCTCTAACCTCTCTCTAAAAAACCCAGCCGCCACCAAATTCAAACCTAAATCTAAACCATTCCTCATCAAATCTTCTCTTTAGCCTTCCCAAATTCACCTTCCTCTTCTAATCTTTCACCTCAAACACCATATTTCTTTATATAATTATTATATAATTACTAGTTTAATGAAGAAGGTTTCCTTTTCGGAGAACCTAGTGACCGTGATTCCTCCCCGTGCGCGAGGATCTGAAGGTTGCCATCCGGTGGGTAATCCCATTAGGAGTCCGAAGAGGGTCTCCTTTTCGGAGAACCTTGTGACTGTGTATCCTTTGGAGGATAATCCGAAGGGTGTGCTCAGGGTGTGTGCACAGAGTGGCTCCTCTCCTGGAAGGGAGAAGTTTAAACCCTTGTTTCCGGTGGCTAAGAGATTGAAGTTTGAGACGGAGTGTACGGAGTTTGGTACTTCTGGTCTCAAAGATGGGCTGGAGGTGGCGAAGAGGGCCTTCACCCCCACAACTGGGTTTGCTTCTAGGACGTGTAGCCCGCTTGATGGTAAGATCTACTACTCCAAGAAGAAAGTTACTTTTAACGATTTGGTTGTTGAAATTAAAGATTTCAATAATGAAATGTCCGATTCATCGGAAGCAACTAACATTTCTGTTAGTGCTAATGTGGATTTGGGAGTCAATTCCTCTTTGATGGATGAGGGAGTTGACTTTCCAATTTTGGGTGAAAATGACTGGCCTAGAGAGAATTTAGTGGTTTGCCGAAAGGCTTGCCTTAGGAAGTCTACACTTAATGTGGAGGTTGTCAAACCTGTGAAGAAATCAGTGGAGTGGAAGGATAATGTCCAGGTTATTATTGATCAAGAAGTGACTATTGGTAATGATAGTCAGGTCAATAAGAAGTTGGTTATGGATGAGGAGGTGGGTCACAAGCTGAATGAAAAGGACATTGATGAAGCCTTTGAGTATTTAAGGAGTAGCGGTTGTGTTCTGGAAGGGACAGAAAGGATGTTGAGGCATATGCTTAGGATACTTGGGTGTGAACCAGGGGGTTACACTTATTTTAATTGTTGTTATTGTAGTTATTACTCGACATTGAATGGTGAGGGCGCGATGGAGCAAGGTGTAGAGCTGGATGTTCACAGAGTGTGTGCAATGCGCATTGCAACATGGTTATTTGCTTGTTATGATGTCCTTGAGATGAAGGGATTGGTTGAAGACCCTTTTTTTTTTTTTTGCTAATTAAAAATTTTATACCAAAAGGAACAACTAATACAATTCTAGGGGCATACCCCGCGAATTTAACAAAAATCCATTAGGGGCATACCCCACGAAAGAAACCATCAACAGAAAATAGTCTAAAATAGACAACAACAGAGCAACTAAGCAGGAAGCTAGATAAACTAACTTAACTAGCTTAAACTGAAGGTCATATCTCGCCTAAAAAACTAGGAAAATATACCAAACCGGCATCCCATCCCTTCCTTGTCCTGCAAGGCCTTTCTGTTGGCACCAGGAGAACCCCATCATGCGTAGTAAGCATTCCAACCCCCTTATTCAGATCCATCAAGTAATTACCAGCAACGAAACCTGGTCCACATGAATGACTAATTTCGTTCATCATAAGCTTATGATCAAGCTTGTAGTTGATCAGACCACTTATCTCATCGCAGATATCAATTAAATGACCCTGGGAAATTAAGTCCATGGCAAGCACTTGAAAGAGCATAGATGACACACCCATGGTGGTGCAAGCTGTCGAACGCATTAAGATAAACTCAAGAGTAATCCTACTAGTAGGACGCAGATTTCGAGTCCATGCAAGCAACAGGTTAGGACATAGGTCCAGCATCGTACATCCATCTTGGTTCATCAACCAAGTGGTGTACCCATCTTCTATGGCCCTGATGTAAAACACTGATTCCATCCCATAATGGACGAACTCATCTCCGTCCCTCCACACATCTTTTGAACCTTCAACATCAAGGACCACCGACCCTTCTAGCACAACTTCCAGGACTTTAGAATGAAGTTTTCCACATATAGAGACATTCACGAGACCTTTATTAAAAAGACCACCCAACATTGGTACACCACTGCTCGACTTTGATACAACAACAAGGCAAGTAGGCATAGCATCAATCAGAATGTGTTCAACCGAACACCCAAACTTCCAGCCAACATCTTCCTTGCCCAAATTGATTCCCCCTCCGCAGTCGAGAATCACATCAAACAATCTTTTACAGTGTGCAAGCAGAGTGTGCTCGCATGTCAACCTCTCGCCATTCCAACTTGCACCGCAGTGCACAACATCTTCACTGATTACCCCGTCCACATTGTCTATATCAGTGGCAGCATCCACCTCTCTAATAACAATAGAAATAGACTCAATAGGCCTGTCCATTTCTTCAGCTTGTAGCTTAATACGCATCAATTCTCTATTCAGTACATTCCACACATTTTGAGCAAACCCTCCATCCACCGTCATCTTAGCATAGACATAGATAGCTACCCTGTCATATACATCAATAACCATACTCACTTTGAAATGAGTACTAACATCATCTTCCCGTACAGTAATAACCATATCCACCGTACCAACCAGAATTGAATAAACATAGTCAGCATGGAAAGCAACATTCCCCTTCAATAAGGAAGGAGAAAACCAACAAGGCATTTCCTCAAACAGCAAGCTTACCCCCACTTCATAATAGAGCACCTCATCTTGATTCCCAATTAGGCAAACAGTCATCCTCATAAACATACGAATCTCCGCAAAATGGATCATCGTCCAAACCAATCGTCTATGTGTCTTATTGTCGAACAGGTTGCTGGTAGCAGACCTGTCCAAAAGCATAAGAACTCCCTTTCCATTAGTTGCAATCGCCACCCCGAATTCCATCGAATAAATCACAACATCAAAGTCCCTGATAACTCCCATCTCCATTGCCAGAATAGGACACGGAAATGCCAACCGGTCTGCCATTGTAGAGCCAAGACCAGCATTAGGCGGAGACATTACAGCCTGAATTTGAGCTGTGACAAGCCCACATCTTTGAAGAGTGAGAAACCAAAAGAGCATTCCAAAAGAGCCCTTTATGGGTGTGTTCTGCGGGGTCCATAGTGAAACAGAGGTATGGCTTATTTGTTGTTGGTGATCGTTCAAGTCATGGTACCTTGGTGATGCCGTTGTGAAGGAAACAGATGGTTTTTTCTGCTCCTGGGTTATTGATAGGAGGCTAGGTTTGGTGGGATTTGGCCTCACTTTTCTCATGGGGATTTGTATGATGGTGTTTGAAATTGGCTTAATAGTTCTGGACCTGGTTGTTGGTTTTTGTCAAGTCCAGGTGATGTGCCATGCTAAGTGGTATGGTAGCAACGGTTTAGAGTCCAGTGGTGTGGTGATTGTGTTCTCAGCCCTGTATATTGCTAGTAGTTGTTATGTGTGCACTGCTGGGTATGGTTCCTGCAATATTGGACGGCCTATCAAGAGCAGTCATGGGAGTATTGAGAATGCAGATGCCCTCCAGGTGCCTGCTGCTGTTTTCAGAGATATTGACGAGGACACTGAAAATTTAGTTGTCCAGATGCATAATTGCAGTTCATGTAATGCTTACAATATGTCCTTACAGAAGGAGTGGTCTGATGTGCAGAGATTTGCGCTTGGAGTTATGATGCCTCCTTGGCATAGTTATTTTGTTTTTTTAATTTCAGTTATGAACTTGTGTTAAGCTAGGATAACTAGCTTTTATGTTGTTTGTTGACAGTAGGGTAACTTACTATTTTTTAGCTTTTGCTGATTCCGCGGGGTTTGCCCCTAGGTCTGTTTAAGTTGTTTCCTTCGTGATATAAAATTTTAATTAGCAAAAAAAAAAAAAAACTTATAAACAAGTGTTCCACCGTCTCTTAATTACAATGACATAGCAAGCAGGTTGCATTAACAGTCATGCCAAAAGATCTCATTTTATCCTTTGTCAACAGCCTAGATTTGAGGGCCAACCACATGAAGAATGCACATTTAGGAATAGCAAACTGATGCCATACTGCAGTAACCCAGGGAGGTGGTGTTCCAGTGCGCCTGATAGAATTCCAAATTAAGGAAAGTTTCACCTTTTTTGAGCCCTGCCAAAGCACTGCATTCTCTCGAATAATAGGAACAGTCGACAATAACTGCCTTAACTCAAGAACTTGGTTGTGGTTTGAACGCGGTGGAACCCATCTACCATCTGTTATAAAATCACTAACACGAGCTAGAGAGGTTGATTCAGCGTTGGAGACAACCGAGTCACCCAATCTGGATATAAGCGAGCGATTACCCAGCCATGGATCGTGCCACATAAAAAGAGAAGAGGTAGTTGCAATATTAAATGAAATATACCTTCGAGCTTCCATTCTGTGGTTCATGATTTGTCTTACTGCCCAGGAGCTAGCAGAGGGCATAGCAGCTACCCAGAATGCTTTATTCCTTAAAAGGCATTTGTGAAACCATTGAATCCAAATAGAGGTTGCACCATAGTGATAGAGTCTCTAGATTTGATACAATATGGCAGCCTTGTTACGATCTTGAAGGTCACTGATACCAAGTCCCCCCTCTACTTTAGGAAGACTACAGTCGGCCCATGAAACTTTATGATGACATTTAGCATTATGTTTGCCCCCCCACAAAAATTTAGAAAAACAAGACTGAATCTTGGTGAGGACATTCTTAGGACGAAAAAGATACGAGGACCAGAATCCGAAAATACCAAATAAAACACCCCTTAACAATTGTAATCTACCAGAGAATCTTAGCAACTTTGAAGTCCAGGTGTCAATTCTGTCACAAAGCCTTTGTATGAGCTGAGTACAATCCTGCATTCGCAGTCTCGAAGTAATAAGAGGAAGGCCAAGATATTCAATGGGCAGACTATCTCCCTTGATGAAACCCCGAAGATAGGAGAACATGATTAATAGTATCAGGGTGAACATTACAGAAGTAGCACTCACTCTTTCTAGAGTTGGAATAGAGTCCTGAAGTCGAAGAGAATCGAGAGACTGCATGAAGCATAGTAGAGATCGAGGGTATATCACCTTTGCAAAATAAGAAGATGTCGTCATCAAAAATCAAGTGGCTCAACTGTAGCTCCTTGGTGCGCCAATGATAGGAAAAATCTGGAGAAAGTTGCAGCCCATGATTAAGGTAGGCAGAGAAGACCTCCATACCAATCACAAATAGATAAGGTGAAATTGGGTCTCCTTGTCGGAGACCTTTTTTGCTTTGAAAATATCCTTGTGTATCCATACCAATCCAAATTCATAGTGTCAAATGCCTTGTGTATGTCTAATTTTATAGCACACCTAGGGGTCCCTTCAGCCTTATGATAATCTCGGCAGAGAGACTGGGCCAAAAGGATATTATCTCCAATGCTTCTCTGAGGAACAAATGCAGACTGGTTTTGAGAAATGATAGTAGGGAGTATATTCCACTTTTGGAAGCGCGTCATATGTCTTGAAGGGGGCGACCCCTGCCACGCCTGCTAGGATTGGGTCTTTCTCTTCAGGACTTCGGGAATGTATTGTTCAGAATGGACATGAGATACCCAATTTCTGGGGGAAGATAGATATGAGAGGTTTGAATGCCTCAAATGATTTGAAGGACAATCATGTGTTTAGAATGATGGCTGACCGTGCTAGAGCGTTACACTGTATCAAGCAATTGAGTGGATTTATTCGGAAAAGGAAAATTCCCCCTCCGGTTCTTCTAGGGGATGAAGGGCTTATCCAAGGTATGAGAGAGGAGCTCAAGGAGGTGGGACTGTTGAACCAGACCCGTTGTAACGCCCCAACTTCCCAATACTGAATATATATATATATATATATATATATATATAATAAAATAGACTTTGATACAGGGGAATTTTAGAAAATTCCGGCATGAAGTATTCGTAAATCAGACTATCCACCTGTATTTCAACCCAAACCAAATTCCAGTTAACAACTATAGATAAAACGTAATACACCAACGATTCCTCCCCCGAGGATCGATTCCAGGTTATGGTATGAAACAAGAATCAAAATTATTACAACTTCTATTTCTGATTCGAGTACAAAATTACTATACCATCTAATTTGTAGCGCAATCCCAATCTGTGCTTACCCGCTCTAACTCCGAAATCTATCCTGTATAGAATGCCTCAATGCTCTCATTCGCAGGGATAAATGTAGTAGATCATCTTTAATCCTAACTGCAAAGGGTTAGGTAAAACAAAGCAAGAGTGAGCCAAAGAACGCTCAGCAAGTTAATAATATAGTAAAACAATGATATATAAAAAATGAGAGTCCTAGAGAGAGAAGCTCCTCCTTCTTTCTAAAACCCCTAACCCTAGCCGCCATTTTCTAACCTTCAGATCTATTCTCTAAAACACTTTCCCCATCATTTATTCCACATTCCCTTCATTTACTTCCACCTTCTCTTGTCTCCCAAACCTAATCACTATATTTCTTACTTCCCTTTTTTCTTTTTTCGGTCAGTTCTCCCATGGTGAGTCAAGGTTCGAATTGTGACTCTGATTCTGGTTTGCCTGGCTATATGCAGGATATGGAGGATGATAAGTTTCAGGAAATGCTTGCAAGAAGAGAAGTGGAGGACTTCCCAGCTCTGGTAGTGCCTTCCACCTTACAGGGCGGTACCTCAGCTGAAAAGATCTGTGAGACACCCTCAGATGAGGAGGAAGCTTCATATGAGACTGCTAGAGATGCGATAGAGAGAGAAATGATACACATGGTAGCAAAGGGTGTGGCTGCGAACAATAAGTATGAGAGAGAGGATCTTATAAAGCTCCGTAACCAAATGATGGATATCCATAGCTTTCTTGCCAAGAAGGGTTTTTCGGTGAGTGAAGTTGAAAAAGAAATCTTGAAGGATAAGGAGAGATTTAATGCAGGGTTAGTAAGCCCAGTGCGTTTCATTGAAGGTAGGGATGAGATGGGTCTTCCCATCTTCTCTAGCAAGGAAGTACCTAAGAACACGGCTGCCAGTGAAAAGGGGGTGGGAGCTGTTAAAGGAATCCTAAAAAATGCCCCACCTGGGGGCATGGAAAGGGGTGAAAGCTCGAAGAGTCAACAGGAGACAGGCAAACAGGAACCTCCTTCAGCTAAAGTAAGCAAGGAGAGCTCCAAAAATGGGGAGAAGGATGAGAAAACTGAAATAGGGTCAAAAGGAGCAAAGTCCTGGTCTTCAGTTTTAAGAGCGGCCCCGGGCCTTGTCAAGGAAGTGAAATTTGATTACGTGCCTCCAACTGAAGGATCAGATGTTGTATCCCCCCAGAGGATGTCCTCAAGAAAGGTGCGGAAAAATTCAAATGTTGCATTGTGGGTAAATTTACCAAAGGGACTTTGCCGTTCAAGAGAGTTAAGGAGGTGGCTTTTTCAGCCTGGAGGAGAGGCCTCACCATGGTCTCTCAGCGTAATGAGTCTACCTATGTCTTTAGGTTCAACTCTTCCAATGAAAAGAATGCGGTTCTAAGCAAGGGTACGTGGTACTTTGATAAAAGGCCTCTGGTATTAACTGATTGGGGTTTCAACGAGCGATCAGAATCTGTTACCTCGATGCCATTATGGGTTAAACTAGCCAATCTTCCAGATTGTTACTGGACGCAAGAGGGACTGGGCCGTGTTGCTAGTGCCATTGGCAAGCCCCTAGGGGCAGACGCCCTTACATCTGAGTTAGAAATCCTTCCATTTGCAAAAATGTGCGTGCAGTATGAAGTGGGGGATCCATTACCACCAGCCCTCAAAGTGGTGGACTGGATGGTTCCATAGTTGAGGTTAAAGTCACATTTATTAATAAGCCAATGGTTTGCAGCCACTGTAAATCACTTGGTCACACCATTAGTGTTTGTCCGGTGGCTTCTAGAGAATGGGCTGCAGGGGGTTCAACTAATACAAAAGGGCTTTCATCTGACAAAAATGACAAAGGAAAAGATAAAGTGGACGAAATTGGTAAGGTAAATGAAGGTCAACAAAAGGTGGTGGTGGAGCAGAAGGAAGGGGCGTTAGAGAAGGAAGCCAGTCACATGAGCAATATAGATGGGGACAAGCAAACCCCCAACCACCAGGTAGACGTTACAGAAGGGGATGTAGACAAGGAGTGGACGGAGGTTCGTTCTAAAAGAAAGCCAGTGACATCGCCTAGTATTTCTCCGGAAGTCACCACTCTTCAGCCGTTTCAGAACATTGTAGTCGATGAGGTAGCAATGAAGCATGGCTCGAGAACTCCAAAGCCATACAAGAAAGTTAAAAGAGGGGGTAGGGGGGGTCGTACCCCTTCCTCTAGGTCATAAATCTAATATGACTATTTTTTGTTCCTACAACGTTAGAGGCCTTAACAACAAAGTTGCTTTTATCAGGGACTTCATCTTTAAAAATAAATTATCCCTGGTAGGTCTATTGGAAACACATGTCCAGACTGACGTTGCTAGGATTATCTCCCGGACCATTAATCCACGGTTTCAGTGGTGCTTTAACTATGATCATCATCCGTGAGGCCGTATATGGCTGGGGTGGAACCCCTCTATATGGAAAATTTTGGTTCTTGCTTCTTCTTCTCAGCATATCACATGCTCTGTTACCCTTCTTGAGAGCAACGCAAGCTTTGTTATCTCTTTTGTGTATGGCCTTAATGATATGATTGACCGTAGACCTCTATGGTCTGATTTGGCAGGAATAGCGCATGGTTTGAATGGCACAGCATGGGCCTTATGTGGTGACTTCAACTCTTGTATTAGTATTGATGAAAAACAAGGAGGATCTCTAGATTGGACTACTGGAATGGAGGAGTTTAAACAGTTCTTGCTTGCAAATGGCCTCACTGATCTCCGGTATTCAGGACACTTCTTCACATGGTGGGATAGCAATATCTCTCAGCCAAAGTTCAGAAAGTTAGATCGTGTGTTAGTTAACCCGGAATGGCACTCAGTGTTCCCTTGCTCCACGGTGGAATTCATCTCTCGGGGCTTATCTGATCATTGCCCTGCTATTACTTCACTTGGCACTAGTTTCTCTTCTGGAGCGAAGCCCTTTCAATTCTTTAATCACCTTATTGATAATCCAGACTTTTTGGCCTCAGTGGAGAAAGCATGGTCTTTAGAGGTTGAGGGGAATCCTTGGTTTGTCCTAACATCGAAACTCAAGAATGTAAAGGTGGCCCTAAAGGAACTAAACAGAAAGATGGGGGATATTCACAATCTAGTGATCCAGTCTCGGGATGCACTCTCTCAGTTCCAGGACTCAATGCCTGCTAACCCCACTGCTGCATACTTTGTAGAAGAAAAGGAATTTATTGAGAACTATTCAGCAGCTTTAAGGCTAGAGGAACAGTTTTTAAAGCAGAAATCCAGAATTCAGTTGCTAAAACTTGGAGATGGCAACAGTAAGTTTTTCTATAATTCTTGCAGAGGGAACTGGAACACTAACAGAATCACTACCCTCACTGACTCGGAGGGAGTCTCTCACTCTTCTCATGCTGACATGGCTAAAGTTGCAACGGATTTTTACAAAAAATACTCTGGGGAAAACATCTGAGGTAGCAGATTTTCCGAATGATATCCCTCTACCCTCTCTCTCTGATTCCCAGGTTAACCTTATGGCTGCCCCTTTCTCTGAGAATGAAGTTTTGAGCACATTAAAAAGAATGGCTAAGAACAAGAGCCCTGGGCCGGATGGGATCACAGTGGAATTTTACTTGGCTGTTTGGCACTTGGTAGGAAATGATGTGACTAAAGGTATCATGTATTTCTTTAACACATTGCACTTGCCTAGAGTAATAAATGCTGCTTCCATATGTTTAGTTCCTAAACAGCCTAACCCCTCTGAAATGCAACACTTTAGGCCTATCTCTTGTTGTAATGTATTGTATAAATGCATTTCTTCTATGCTAGCCAAGAGGCTTAAAGCTGTCCTTCCCACCATCATTTCCCCAGTACAGTCTGCTTTTGTAGCTAGGAGATCCATTGGTGACAATATTTTCCTTGCTCAAGCATTATGCAAGGACTATAATGGCAACACAGGTCAGCCTCGATGTGCTATAAAGCTAGACATTCATAAGGCTTTTGACTCCCTTAACTGGAATTTCCTGTTTACAATCATGGGGAAAATGAGGTTTCCCAATCAGTACATTCAGTGGCTGGAGAAATGTATCACTTCCACAATGTTTTCTGTAAAGTTGAATGGCAGTTTCGAAGGGTTTTTCAAAGGGGAATCTGGCCTCAGACAGGGGGATCCTCTATCCCCTTATTTGTTTGTGATTGTCATGGAGGCTCTCTCAGCATGTCTGGATAAGAAGACTGCGGATCCTAACTTCAAATTCCATTGGAGAACTAAGGAAGTAAAACTAAATCACATTATTTTTGCTGATGATGTATTCCTGTTTAGTCATGGTGATCTTAGGACAGTCTCAGCTTTGCTAGATGGGATCAAGCTCTTCTCAAACTGTTCGAACCTAAAGCCAAACATCTCCAAGACTACATGCTTCTTTGCTAATGTTAGACAGGATGTGACTGATGCTATTCTTACTCATTCAGGGTTCCAAAGAGGTCATATGCCTATCACCTACCTGGGGCTTCCTCTTATCACAGGAAAGCTCAATAAGAATGACTGCCAGACTCTGATTAGTAGATTGTGCAGCAAAATGGAGTTGTGGACAACTAGATTTCTTAATTTTGCAGGGCGTCTCCAACTGATCAAAGCCATACTGGTCAGTATTGTGGGATACTGGAGTATGTTCCTCTTCCTTCCAAAAGGAATCCTTAAAAAAATCAATGCTCTATTCTTCAAGTTCCTTTGGGGAGGTTTCTACAAACCGGATGGGAAGTGTCAGTACAAAGTCGGATGGGAGGAGTGTTGCAAACCTAAAGCGGAAGGGGGTCTTGGCATTCGGAATCTTTTTGAATGGAATGAAGCAGCCATTCTTTTTCAGCTTTGGCGCATTATTCAGCCCACCTCTAACTCTCTCTGGATAGCATGGTTCCATAAAGCTTTGCTGGCAAAGAAGGAATTCTGGACTTCCAAAATGCCATATCGCTCATGTTGGATTGTAAAGAAATTGTTCAAGGCGAGGCCTCGAGCACTACAGTATGTGCAATATAACATAGGGGAAAACTCTGATTTTCTCTTCTGGCATGATCCGTGGGTCCAAAAAAAACCCCTTCTGGATATTGCACCATCCATTGTATCTACAGCTGAGTCCACTAGTTCAGTCAGTATCAATGTCTACCTCCGAAATGGGACTTGGGACTTGCCATCTTCGAACCATAATGATGTGATTGAAATTAGACGAATGGTGCAACATATTCAAATTCATAAGTCTGATTCCATTATGTGGGATGGAATGCTTCCAAAGAATGTCAAATTATCCACTATTTGGTCCTCCATGCGGGAAAAGGGAAGTTATGTACAGTGGTTAAACATGGTCTGGGGAAAATTCAATATCTCGAAGTGCTCATTCATCACATGGTTGGCCATCAAAAACAGGCTTCTCACGAAGGATAGAATGCTTATGTTTAGAATGCAGGTTGACCAAAAATGTGTCTTGTGTGGGGTTGATGATGAATCGGTTAGCCACATTTTCACTGCCTGCCCATACTTTGATATTATTAGCAGGTCTATGCCATTTCGTTTCACTCGTAACTGGTCCAATTGTCAGTCAGGCAACTGCATGGTTACTCAGCTGGGGGCAAAGGAGGAATCTATTGCTCAACTGTTTTTTAGCACAGCTATTTACCATGTCTGGAAGGAGCGTAACTATCGCATGCACAACCATGGGCCTGGCCACCCAACATCAGTGGTCGGCAGTGAGATAAGACGTATGGTGCGCGAGAAACTGTTTTCATGTAACCTGTTTAAGGGGTGGGTTCGTAATGACCCGACCATCCTCCTATTTATCATGTAAAAGAATAGGCTAGGTACATCTGAAATGTTGAGTAGGGTTTACCTTCTTATTCTTTGTATCATGTTGTTTTGTAGTTTAACTTGTATGTTGTCTCGCGGGGTATGCCCCTAGATATGTATTAGCTGCTTACTTTGGTATAAATTTTTTAATTAGCAAAAAAAAAAAAAAAAAAAAACAATGATATTACGATAATTCATTGATGAACAATATCAATGAATACTTTATCTCAAAAGATCATTCAATTTCAATCATAGAGTAAAAAAAAAAATTCATTTACTACAAACTATTACTGCCTCAGATAAAACTTTGAGAAAAAGAATATCAAGAAGGTCCCCAATCATTCTTACTCCCCTTTCACGTACAATGTTACTCGAGAAGGGAATAACTGGAAACTTCTATCCATCCTTAATCCCATTATTTTACTGTGTTCCCAATTTGATCAAGATAGAACACAACTAACTCTGATATTCATAATTTCGAAACTGATAACCATTTACCTTGAAACATATGTATCTTATCAAAACATTCCTTTCTTTCATCACTTTCCACTAAAACATTCCTTTTCTTAAAACCATTCAATTTTTAAAACATACTTTTCATAAAACCTTTTAAAAACATTTGGGTTGATTGGAGTTTTTCCTTAAACATCGGACAATACGGGTGATCAGCCACGTAAAGTCCCCATACCGGACACGAAGTCCCTCTGGACCTTGAAAATTGGGTTCCCAATTAGGCAACACATTGGCCTTTAATTGCTGGACTGGGCACTCCCCCAGCCTCTTACGCTAAAAAAAACGCTGGACTAGGCACTCCCCCAGCCTCTTACGCCTCCAATCTGAAGGAATCCGTAGAAAACATTTTGACGGAATCCCCCATAATAAAATCTTTAAAACCATTAAAACATTTCAATTTTAAGTCCTTTATACTCACTAATAACAGATCAGCCCAGTATAAGGAATTTTAAAAACAACTTTAATTAATTAAGTCATTTTCATTTTCAATTATAAAAGACTGAGGTTTAGGGAAGCAATTGATATGTAGAATTATGAACAACAGCAATAAGGTTAAGATTCAGGGAAGCATTTGGTATAAGGGATCATAAACGACAAAGCAATAAGATTAAACTAAGCATGATATGGTACAACAAAGCAGAATCAAATATTAACAAGGGAAACTTTAATAATTTAAGGAACAAAGCAATTTGTCAAGATTTTATAAATTCACCGCAAATTATAAGAAATCATGGAATAGAGAAAATCTGAAGTTCAAAAGAAGATTTAAGAAATTCTCAATTACACAAAGTCTCACTCTTGTCGGCTAAGCACTCATAGGCTTTAGCTGCAAGAACCGGCCTGACAATAATGAGTTTGAATAATTAAGAAGATCTCAATTTATTCTCGGATTTAACCGTCATTGAGCAACACATGCCTCAACAACAGTATAAACCTCGAATTAGTTTACAATAATTTGAAGAAAATTGCTCTTTGAAAAATATTAATAAAGACGAGGAATATTGAAATAAATAAATTTTAAAATAAATCAACACCTTAACTATCGGTGGGGAAAATAAACAATGACAGAATAATTTGGGAATGAGTGTTTATAAATTAATAGAAGAAAATGTCACAGAAAATAAAAATGAAAGGTATAAGCACTAGCAAAAAGATCTGAAAGGAACATCGTACAATTAACAGAACAGGTTCACAATTATTTAAACTCAAAAGGAAGGGTATAGATAATTGCAAGAAGAATTTAAAAGAACATATAAATAACAACAGGAGGGTTCACATCACTTGAACAATAAGTGAGGGATAGTATACTTGCCTCAATACACAGAGTTTCCCATACTTTAACTTCTCATCACTTCACATCCGTCTCTACTTCTTTATACATTGACCTTTCTTCGATCGTATATCAATCTTTCCTTTATCATTATCAGTCTCTACAAGCAGCACCCTCGTCAATCCCAATAATTATCTTCATCCTCTATATTCCATCTACACGTGCACTGGCTCTTATCTGATCATTGCCCTGCTATTACTTCTCTTGGCACTAGTTTCACCTCTGGAGCGAAGCCCTTTCAATTTTTTAATCACCTCATTGATAATCCAGACTTTTTGGGCTCAGTAGAGAAAACATGGTCTTTAGAGGTCGAGGGGAATCCTTGGTTTATCCTAACATCGAAACTCAAGAATGTAAAGGTGGCTCTAAAGGAACTAAACAGAAAGATGGGGGATATTCACAATCTAGTGATCCTGTCTCGGGATGCACTATCTCAGTTCCAGGACTCAATGCCTGCTAATCCCACTGCCGCATACTTTGAAGAAGAAAAGGAATTTATTGAGAACTATTCAGCAGCTTTAAGGCTAGAGGAACAGTTTTTAAAGCAGAAATCCAGAATTCAGTGGTTAAAACTTGGAGATGGCAACAGTAAGTTTTTCTATAATTCTTGCAGAGGGAACTGGAACACTAACAAGATTACTTCCCTTAGTGACTCGGAGGGAGTCTCTCACTCTTCACATGCTGACATGGCTAAAGTGGCAACGGATTTCTATAAAAATATTCTGGGGAAATCATCTGAGGTAGCAGATTTTCCTAATGATATCCCTCTACCCTCTCTCTCTGATTCCCAGGTTAATCTTATGGCTGCCCCTTTTTCTGAAAGTGAAGTATTGAGCACATTAAAAAGAATGGCTAAGAACAAGAGCCCTGGTCCGGATGGGTTCACAGTTGAATTTTACTTGGCTGTTTGGCACTTGGTAGGAAACGACGTGACTAAAGGTATCATGTATTTCTTTAATACATTGCACTTGCGAGTAATAAATGCTGCTTCCATATGTTTAGTTCCTAAACAGGCTAACCCCTCTGAAATGCAACACTTTAGGCCAATCTCCTGTTGTAATGTACTGTATAAATGCATTTCTTCTATGCTAGCCAAGAGGCTTAAAGCTGTCCTTCCCTCCATCATTTCCCCAGTACAGTCTGCTTTTGTAGCTAGGAGATCCATTGGTGACAATATTTTCCTTGCTCAAGCCTTATGCAAGGACTATAATGGCAATTCAGGTCAGCCTCGATGTGCTATAAAGCTAGACATTCATAAGGCTTTTGACTCCCTAAACTGGAAATTCCTGTTTACAATCATGGGAAAAATGCGGTTTCCCAATCAGTACATTAAGTGGCTGGAGAAATGTATCACTTCCACAATGTTTTCTGTAAAATTGAACGGCAGCTTGGAAGGGTTTTTCAAAGGGGAGTCTGGCCTGAGGCAGGGGGATCCCCTATCCCCTTATCTGTTCGTGATTGCCATGGAGGCTCTCTCAGCATGTCTGGATAGGAAGACCACGGATCCTAACTTCCAATTCCATTGGAGAACTAAGGAAGTAAAACTAAATCACATTATTTTTGCTGATGATGTGTTCCTGTTTAGTCATGGTGATCTTAGGTCAGTCTCAGCTTTGCTAGATGGGATCAAGCTCTTCTCAAACTGTTCGAACCTAAAGCCAAACATCTCCAAGACTACATGCTTCTTTGCTAATGTTAGACAGGATGTTACTGATGCTATTCTTACTCACTCAGGGTTCCAAAGAGGTCATATGCCTATCACCTACCTGGGGCTTCCTCTTATCACAGGCAAGCTCAACAAGAATGACTACCAGACTCTGATTAGTAGATTGTGCAGCAAAGTGGAGCTGTGGACAGCTAGATTTCTTAATTTTGCAGGGCGTCTCCAACTGATCAAAGCTATACTGGTCAGTATTGTGGGATATTGGAGTATGTTCCTCTTCCTTCCGAAAGGAATTCTTAAAAAGATCAATGCCCTATTATTCAAGTTCCTTTGGGGAGGTTTCTACAAGCCGGATGGGAAGTGTCAGTATAAAGTAGGATGGGAGGACTGCTGCAAACCGAAAGCGGAAGGGGGTCTTGGCATTCGAAATCTTTTTGAATGGAATGAAGCTGCCATTCTTTATCAGCTGTGGCGCATCATACAGCCCACCTCTAATTCTCTCTGGATAGCATGGTTCCATAAAGCCTTGCTGGCAAAGAAGGAATTCTGGACTTCCACAATGCCATATCGCTCATGTTGGATTGTAAGGAAATTGTTCAAGGCGAGGCCGCGAGCTCTTCAATTTGTTCACTATAACATAGGAGAAAACTCTGATTTTCTCTTCTGGCATGATCCCTGGGTCCACAAAAAGCCTCTTCTGGATATTTCCCCGTCCATTATATCTACAGCTGAGTCCACGAGTGCAGTCAGTATCAATGTCTACCTCCGAAATGGGACTTGGGACTTACCATCTTCGAACCATAATGATGTGATTGAAATTAGACGGATGGTGCAACATATTCAAATTCATAAGTCTGATTCCATTACGTGGGATGGAATGTTACCAAAGAATGTCAAAATGTCCACTATCTGGTCCTCCATGCGGGAAAAGGGAAGTTATGTTCAGTGGTTAAACATGGTCTGGGGAAAATTCAATATCTCGAAATGCTCATTCATCACATGGTTAGCCATCAAAAATAGGCTTCTCACGAAGGATAGAATGCTTATGTTCGGAATGCAGGTTGATCCAAAATGTGTCCTGTGTGGGGTGGATGATGAATCGGTTAGCCACATTTTCACTGCTTGCCCATTCTTTGATATTATTAACAGGTCTATGCCATTCCGTTTCACGAGGAACTGGTCCAACTGTCAGTCAGGCAATTGCATTGCTACTCAGCTAGGGGCAAAGGAGGAATCAATTGCTCAACTATTTTTTAGCACAGCTATCTACCATGTCTGGAAGGAGCGTAACTACCGCATGCACAACCATGGGCGTGGCCACCCAACCTCAGTGGTCAGCAGTGAGATAAGGAGTATGGTGCGCGAGAAACTGTTCTCATGTAACTTGTTTAAGGTTTGGGTTCGCAAGGACCCGACCATCCTCTTATTTATCATGTAAAAGAATAGGTTAGGTACATCTGAAATGTTGAGTAGGGTTTACCTTCTTATTCTTTGTATCATGTTGATTTGTAGTATTAGCATAGATGTTGTCTCGCGGGGTATGCCCCTATTTATGTATTAGCTGTTCCTTTCGTATAAATTTTTTTAATTAGCAAAAAAAAAAAGTATTACTTCAGTACGCTTATAACCTTAATCGTCTGACTCTATATTACCCAAACGTGTCCTATAACGCTTTACAACATAACAAATATAGCATAAATTAATCACATTCTCCAAAATAGTACAATATAGCCATATAACCCACATAGGCACTTAGCACGTAATAATAATTTACACTTATACTAGTTATCGCATATCTTATATCTATTCACAAATACTTGCTATCAATTTGCGATGGAAATTACAAAATAATTCTAATAAAATTCCGACATCACCTCCTCTAAAATAGGTCCTAACCTGTCAGAATTACAACTTATCAAACCAAATCGGAAATCAAACATCCTTTACTCCAATATAACTAACACAATATACCTAGTCTTCTTGAGTGTTTGCACGGTGCCCCTACTACTGAGTTAGTTAAGGGGGAGCTGGTTCCGAAGAAGGTCACTTTTTCGCCGGAGGTCAGGGTTTACTTCCCTCGTCTTTTTACTGGGTTAGTTAATGGGGAGCAGGATTTGTCGACTCAGTCGACTCAGTCCGGTGAGAGGTTGCAGCTTACTGGTTGCAAGCAGGTGGAGTATGTTTGCGATAGCAACATTCTGGGCTCAGATGGTTGTGGGTCTCATCCTCTTGTGGTAAATGGTGAGGTTCCTCTTTGCAAAGGGGAACTTATGAAGAATGACCGCCAACTGGTCGACGAAAGTCCTGTGAAGACCTCGGAAGTCCAGTTAGTTGGCGTTAAAGATTTAGGTATGGATTCTTTGAATATGCCTATTAAAATTTCGAATTTTATGGATTCAATTTCTGCTAATGTTGGTGGTAATGAGGAATTAGACATTACTTCTAGTATGTTGACCAAGGACACAACTGATTTGGTAAATCATTCGGGGAGTGTTTGGAATGGTGGTCCTACTGATACGGAACCTTCTATGGTTTTGAATGTTTGTGATGTGGATTCTGCCGTTAAGGCGGATGGTAGAAACTTTGTTGTTACTATTGTGAGGAGTATGAATTCGGAGACGAAGGATGGTTGTTTGTTGACTAATATTACTAAAATGGTGGGGTTTGAGAATGCAGGTAAAACTCTGTTCTCGACAACACAGAAACATGCTATTCTGGTTGAGGATGAGGGAGTGATGTTAAAGCCCCACTCGTCGATGTTAGAGAGCCATCTGGGTAACTCTGGTTTCTGGGGGGGATCATGGAGTGGATTACTCTGCCGTTAAGGTTGTTGGTAAGGGTTTTGCTGAAAATTATAATGGTGTTATTGGTAATGGTTGTACTGGTAATGTTATAGGCAACGCTGTTGGTGGAATGCCGCCATTGGAGGCTGATTTGCTGCGTTTTAGCTCAGCGATTTTCTTTGTTTTAGCAATTTCCAAGGATGCGGTTGAAGTTGGTGTGGGTTGGGGGCTCAGTCGTTTTGTAAGGATTGGTGCCCCTGCCGTTTATGATTTGGTAATAGGACTTGGTCCTAAAGGGTGGCCGAGTAGGCCTGGCTCTATGGTAGGAATTGATATGGATATTGTCATGAACAAGATGGGATGTTGCACTGCTGGACAGTCTAGCGTGAGCAGTTCGAAGGGGTTCTCAAGCCATTATTGGTTACGAGGTACTATCATTTGCAGTTTACTCAGTTGCACTTTCTTAGTGCTTGTATTGTGTTCAATTTATGATTGGTGGAGGTACCAGATTAAGTTTGTAATAGGCTTAGTTCTATGTTTGTTGATTGTAAAATGACTTAGGGGTCATTTGTTAAATCTGAATCACATTTTCTAAATTAGTAAAATTTCCGGATGATCTGGACGAACCGTCAATCTGAATATCTGAATGAATAATATTGTTTGTAAAAAAAAAACTCAAATTTTCTGGACGATGATAAAGAAAATGATAGAGCTCCCAAAATATCACCCAAAATAGCTCCTAAAGCCCCATGTATTCACATTAATAAAACCAATTGAAATCAATCATTTTATAATGTCACCAATGCCATGTCATTTTGGTACCCATTTTGGTAATTCTACCATTACTCCGATAATAATAACCTAATAAATAATTAATAGTGTTCGACAAATAAAAGTAAGAATAAATATCAAAGAGAGAAAATATAAAAATGTAATAAATAAAAGTACTTTTATTTAATAACAATAATTTATTATTTTGTACATATGAACATATTTCAAAATGAAAATATAAGCGGGACAAGGTTACATAGGGATTAAAAGTGGTCATTGTTCATGGTCCCCTAGGATTGTCCTAATATTAACTCATATAATATATTTTTATTTTTAAATTATATATTGATATAATTACATTTTTTTGGTCCCTCTTGAATGAAAAATTGGTTCACTGGACATACCCTATAATTATAAAAAATATGCAAATATTAAAAATATCTAATTTCATCAATCATTGAAAAAATTGACGTAAATTAATGATGTAATTATAGAATGCTTGAATAATAAAATATAGGTCATCTCTATAACCTAAAGAATTGGTTAGTATAACTAGATTTAAAGTTACTAGAGTTTAGTTCCTGACGGGTTCAGTAAAAAATTTTAAGAGTACTGGTCCAGAAGATTTTGGGTCTCGTCCAGATGTTGTTCAGTTCAAAAAAGTAATTCAAATGATCTGAATAAAGATCTCGTCCAGCACAATGTCATTCAGTTTCTGTTCTGGTGTTATCAAATGGGGCCTTAATGTTGTTTGGCTTTGTTGTCTGAATGTTGATCGCGCGGGGTATGCCCCCAAATTTGTGTAAGTTGTTCCTTCTTGGTATAAAATTTTAATTAGCAAAAAAAAAAAACAATACAATCTCATCATCCTTCACAATCTTACTAACATACGTCAAATATAATTTCTTTTGACCATCCGCACATTTACCATTTAATATACATCCTTGCACCTTTCACATTTTAATCAAAATTTGTACATTTCACTTTAATACTCAGAATTTAACTAATACCCCTTTAGAGCAATTATAATCATTATTATAAACACAATGTACAAGTTATCAATCAGATAACATATCCACTAATTCTTAACACTTATCAATTAGACTGGTTAACACTTAACAAGTTATAACATTTGAGCCTATGTTGCTTTAATACATAAATCCAAAATCAGATTATAATTATTCATAAATACAGGTATCCTTGTATGATTTACAACCCAACTACAGTAAATAGATGATAGATATACACTATTTATAATCTATGAAATCAAAATTAAATTAACAAATGAATCTTAATTTGTAAATCCATGTAAACATTTAAAAATCATAATCCTAATATTAGTCTACTAATGAAAGGTTATACTCGAGAAAAGGTAAAATAATATATAATATTCTTAGAAAATTTGACAACATCCCCTTTGCAGGGTAGCCTACCAGTTGGAACACAGCCGACAAAACAATCAACAATTATCACATAACCAAAACCAGTACATCTCCAGTCTCAATTAAACCATTATCCACTCATCATCTACTATAATACGAATCAAACACATAACTACTACTCAAGAACTTGAACAATACGAATCTAATTAACAATCGAAATTAACGAACCAACATACAACATAATTTCTTTCCAAAAATTTTGGTACAACCGAATATTAATATTCAAACACAAACCGAAAATTCCAAATTCAAGAGCATCGACAATAATTACGAAAATAGCCAAAAATAATGAAGATTATAATTGGAGGACTCAAGTTCACAAAGAACAATACATATTGGTTTGACTGATGGGTTGAATACTCAGAGTGGTAGCTTTGCTCGTAGTATGGGGATCCTTGTTGAACAGGGTGGTGTTATATCTGTTGAGCTCATTGTTCGGGGAGCCTTTGTTGTGCAAGATTGGAAGGCACAACGTTATTGTTTGTTGTTGGAGATCCTCTTTAAGGGGGTTAGTAGGTTTATGAGGATGAAGATGATTGTAGGTCAGGATGGGAGGGTTTCTTTCTCCCTTGTTGACTTACATATTGGTTTTGTGAAGAGGCAAGTGGATGTGGAATGCATAGCACTTGATAATACTACTGTAAAAGGTCAGATCTTGAAGGTAGACAAGGTGTTTGGCATTTCGTCTCAATGGTGGGTGAGGGTTCATTACCATGAATTCTCTGGTTTTGTGGGTCTATTTAATGATGAGAAACCCGTTTCAGTTTCTGGGGAGAAGATTATAGAAGTTTTTTGAATGAAAATTATACTCTTCTGTTCCCATCGATGGTTTTGCACGGTTCTTGGAAGTTTCGGATGAGATTATCCTTCTTTATGGATGTCTTACTCTGTATGTATGTTGAAGAGGTCGAACCCAGTGATTTTGTCTATAGTGTGGGAATACTTGCACATTTCTTTGTGCGAGGTAACATATTGTTCCTTGATTTGCTTTAACGAATGAGGTTGGGGAGACTGGTTTCTCTGGGTGTCTGTTAGTGAGAGACTCCCTCCGAGTCAGTGAGGGTAGTGATTCTGTTAGTGTTCCAGTTCCCTCTGCAAGAATTATAGAAAAACTTACTGTTGCCATCTCCAAGTTTTAGCCACTGAATTCTGGATTTCTGCTTTAAAAACTGTTCCTCTAGCCTTAAAGCTGCTGAATAGTTCTCAATAAATTCCTTTTCTTCTACAAAGTATGCAGCAGTGGGGTTAGCAGGCATTGAGTCCTGGAACTGAGAGAGTGCATCCCGAGACTGGATCACTAGATTGTAAATATCCCCCATCTTTCTGTTTAGTTCCTTTAGGGCCACCTTTACATTCTTGAGTTTCGATGTTAGGACAAACCAAGGATTCCCCTCAACCTCTAAAGACCATGCTTTCTCCAGTGAGGCCAAAAAGTCTGGATTATCAATAAGGTGATTAAAGAATTGAAAGGGCTTCGCTCCAGAAGAGAAACTAGTGCCAAGTGAAGTAATAGCAGGGCAATGATCAGATAAGCCCCGAGAGATGAATTCCACCGTGGAGCAAGGGAACACTGAGTGCCATTCCGGGTTAACTAACACACGATCTAACTTTCTGAACTTTGGCTGAGAGATATTGCTATCCCACCATGTGAATAAGTGTCCTGAATACCGGAGATCAGTGAGGCCATTTGCAAGCAAGAACTGTTTAAACTCCTCCATTCCAGTAGTCCAATCTAGAGATCCTCCTTGTTTTTCATCAATACTAATACAAGAGTTGAAGTCACCACATAAGGCCCATGCTGTGCCATTCAAACCATGCGCTATTCCTGCCAAATCAGACCATAGAGGTCTACGGTCAATCATATCATTAAGGCCATACACAAAAGAGATAACAAAGCTTACGTTGCTCTCAAGAAGGGTAACAGAGCATGTGATATGCTGAGAAGAAGAAGCAAGAACCAAAATTTTCCATATAGAGGGGTTCCACCCCAGCCATATACGGCCTCCCGGATGATGATCATAGTTAAAGCACCACTGAAACCGTGGATTAATGGTCCGGGAGATAATCCTAGCAACGTCAGTTTGGACATGTGTTTCCAATAGACCTACCAGGGACAATTTATTTTTAAAGATGAAGTCCCTGATAAAACCAACTTTGTTGTTAAGGCCTCTAACGTTGTAGGAACAAAAAATAGTCATATTAGATTTATGACCTAGAGGAAGGGGTACGACCCCCCTACCCCCTCTTTTAACTTTCTTGTATGGCTTTGGAGTTCTCGAGCCATGCTTCATTGCTACCTCATCGACTACAATGTTCTGAAACGGCTGAAGAGTGGTGACTTCCGGAGAAATACTAGGCGATGTCACTGGCTTTCTTTTAGAACGAACCTCCGTCCACTCCTTGTCTACATCCCCTTCTGTAACATCTACCTGGTGGTTGGGGGTTTGCTTGTCCCCATCTGTATTGCTCATGTGACTGGCTTCCTTCTCTAACGCCCCTTCCTTCTGCTCCACCACCACCTTTTGTTGACCTTCATTTACCTTACCAATTTCGTCCACTTTATCTTTTCCTTTGTCATTTTTGTCAGATGAAGGCCCTTTTGTATTAGTTGAACCCCCTGCCGCCCATTCTCTAGAAGCCACCGGACAAACACTAATGGTGTGGCCAAGTGATTTACAGTGGCTGCAAACCATTGGCTTATTAATATATGTGACTTTAACCTCAACTATGGAACCATCCAGGTCCACCACTTTGAGGGCTGGTGGTAATGGATCCCCCACTTCATACTGCACGCACATTTTTGCAAATGGAAGAATTTCTAACTCAAATGTAAGGGCGTCTGCCCCTAAGGGCTTGCCAATGGCACTAGCAACACGGCCCAGTCCCTCTTGCGTCCAGTAACAATCTGGAAGATTGGCTAGTTTAACCCATAATGGCATCGAGGTAACAGATTCTGATCGCTCGTTGAAACCCCAATCAGTTAATACCAGAGGCCTTTTATCAAAGTACCACGTACCCTTGCTTAGAACCGCATTCTTTTCATTGGAAGAGTTGAACCTAAAGACATAGGTAGACTCATTACGCTGAGAGACCATGGTGAGGCCTCTCCTCCAGGCTGAAAAAGCCACCTCCTTAACTCTCTTGAACGGCAAAGTCCCTTTGGTAAATTTACCCACAATGCAACATTTGAATTTTTCCGCACCTTTCTTGAGGACATCCTCTGGGGGGGATACAACATCTGATCCTTCAGTTGGAGGCACGTAATCAAATTTCACTTCCTTGACAGGGCCCGGGGCGCCGCTCTTAAAACTGAAGACCAGGACTTTGCTCCTTTTGACCCTATTTCAGTTTTCTCATCCTTCTCCCCATTTTTGGAGCTCTCCTTGCTTACTTTAGCTGAAGGAGGTTCCTGTTTGCCTGTCTCCTGTTGACTCTTCGAGCTTTCACCCCTTTCCATGCCCCCAGGTGGGGCATTTTTTAGGATTCTTTTAACAGCTCCCACCCCCTTTTCACTGGCAGCCGTGTTCTTAGGTACTTCCTTGCTAGAGAAGATGGGAAGACCCATCTCATCCCTACCTTCAATGAAACGCACTGGGCTTACTAACCCTGCATTAAATCTCTCCTTATCCTTCAAGATTTCTTTTTCAACTTCACTCACCGAAAAACCCTTCTTGGCAAGAAAGCTATGGATATCCATCATTTGGTTACGGAGCTTTATAAGATCCTCTCTCTCATACTTATTGTTCGCAGCCACACCCTTTGCTACCATGTGTATCGTTTCTCTCTCTATCGCATCTCTAGCAGTCTCATATGAAGCTTCCTCCTCATCTGAGGGTGTCTCACAGATCTTTTCAGCTGAGGTACCGCCCTGTAAGGTGGAAGGCACTACCAGAGCTGGGAAGTCCTCCACTTCTCTTCTTGCAAGCATTTCCTGAAACTTATCATCCTCCATATCCTGCATATAGCCAGGCAAACCAGAATCAGAGTCACAATTCGAACCTTGACTCACCATGGGAGAACTGACCGAAAAAAGAAAAAAGGGAAGTAAGAAATATAGTGTTTAGGTTTGGGAGACAAGAGAAGGTGGAAGTAAATGAAGGGAATGTGGAATAAATGATGGGGAAAGTGTTTTAGAGAATAGATCTGAAGGTTAGAAAATGGCGGCTAGGGTTAGGGGTTTTAGAAAGAAGGAGGAGCTTCTCTCTCTAGGACTCTAATCTCATCTCTGCTCTTGAGTTTTTTAGCTCTATAGAGGAAGCTTGGAATTTTAGAGTATCGGGCGACCCGTGGTATGTGCTCACTATGAAATTAAAGCGAGTTAAGGATGCAATGCGTAAGTTGAATACTGATAAAGGTAACCTTCATTCTGCTGTAGAGATTGCTAGAACTGCTCTAGTCCTGTGCCAGACTAACCTGCCCCTCCAGCCTTCTGATTCTCAATATGAAGAAGAAAGGAAGCTTATTGCTGATTTGCAGAATGCTCTGCAACTTGAAGAAATTCTCCTGAAACAAAAGTCTCGTGTGAATTGGCTAAAAAAAGGGGATGGTAATAACAAGTTCTTCTTTAATTCTTGCAAAAGTAGGTGGAATCGTAACAAAATTCTATCTTTACAAGATGATGATGGTAATGAAGTTACTTCTCATAAGGATATTTCTGCAGTGGCTGTGAATTTCTTCTCCTCTCTTATGGGACAATCTCGCTCAGCTGTCAACATTCCTGATGAGGTGGTCCTTCCTCAACTTTTAGAATCCCAGAGAGATAGTCTTGTGCAGCCTTTTACTCCTTCTGAGGTTTGGGACACATTCAAGCATATGGCAAAGAATAAGAGTCCGGGTCCTGATGGCTTTACAGCGGAATTCTTTCTTGCCTCCTGGAAAATAGTGGGAGAGGATGTAACCAAAGGCATTCTTTATTTCTTTGCTTCGAATCACCTGCCTCGTGCTATTAATGCTGTTGCTCTTGCCCTTGTGCCCAAGACTCACACAGCTAATGTTATGAGTGATTTTCGCCCTATAGCGTGCTGCAATATTCTGTACAAGTGCATCACTAAGATGTTATCTATGCGCCTCAAAAATATTATGCCTTCATTAATCTCTCCTATGCAGTCAGCTTTTGTCCCTAAGAGATTAATTGGAGATAATATATTCCTAGCCTAAGCTCTATGTGCTAAGTATCATTTGAACTCTGGGCAGCCGCGATGTGCCATTAAATTGGATATCAAAAAAGCCTTCGACACCCTTAATTGGAATTTTCTACTAGCTGTTCTCCGTAGAATGGGATTTCCGGAAGGGTTTACTGGTTGGATAGCTTCTTGTCTTAAATCATGTATGATTTCGGTCAAAGTTAATGGAGCTCTAGAAGGATTTTTTAATGCTAAGTCTGGATTGCGTCAAGGCGATCCCATGTCGCCTTATTTGTTTGTAATTGCCATGGAAGTGCTTACTGCCTGTCTGCAACTTTCCACAGCTTCTAACGACTTCAAATTCCACTGGCATACAAAGGATCTGTCCATCTCCCACCTCATATTTGCAGATGATGTGATGTTATATTCTTATGGGGACCAATCTTCGATTGACTGTCTTATGAAGGGGGTGCATATGTTTTCTTCATGCTCAGGTCTATACCCTAGCAAGGAAAAGAGTCTCTGTTTTTTCTCTAATGTGCCGGATGAGGTGAAAGGCCACATCATTAGATCCACGGGATTTAATCAGGGTCAGCTTCCTATTCGATACTTGGGTGTTCCTTTGATCTCAACTAAACTGTCATTCAGAGATTGCAGGCCTCTTATTATGCGAATTCGAAGTCAAATTGAATTGTGGACAACAAAAACCCTAAATCACGCTGGAAGATTGCAGTTAATTAAAGTTGTTCTTTTCGGGATTCAAAGCTACTGGTCAGTGCATCTTTCTCTCCCTGTTTCTGTTCTAAAAGATATTCAGTCATTGTTTGTGAAATTCTTGTGGGGGGGATCAGCCTCTAACTCTAAGCAAGTGAAAGTAGCTTGGCATGAGTGTTGTCTTCCTAAAGACGAAGGTGGTTTAGGCATTAGAGACTTATGCGAATGGAGCCGAACTGCATTCCTTCATCACCTATGGCGAATTATACAACCCACAAATCATTCTCTGTGGATAGCCTGGTTCAAGAACTATATTCAGGGCAATAAACCATTCTGGCAAATGGCTATCCCTCAAGGTGCTGCTTGGTGTATAAGAAAAATTCTGAACTCTCGTCCAGAGGCTCTCAAGTATGTCACATATAATGTAGGGCCCCAATCCCAGTTCCTGTTTTGGCATGACCCGTGGTTTAACAGGTCCTCGTTACTTCAGCACTTCCATCCTACTATTATTTCAGCTACGGAATCTAGAAATTTAGCCAAGGTGGAGGAGTACATTCAGAACCGCTCTTGGTCCCTTCCTTCTTCTAACCACTCCTGGGTGATTGACCTGCGTAGGGTTGTCTCAATGATCCACATACATGGGCAGGACTCTATATCTTGGGATGGACTCAACCCCCAAATTGTTTCCTCTTCAGTTATCTGGAATTCGATTAGAGTTAGACAAAGGTCTCCTGCCTGGACCCCTGTGCTATGGCACAAGCTCCATATTCCTAAGTGCTCATTTACTCTTTGGCTAGCCTTGAAAAACAGATTGCTTACTAAAGAGAGAATGGTGAGATTTGGAATGAGCTCAGACCTTCAATGTGTTCTATGCAACAATGCTATAGAATCGAACGACCATTTGTTCAGTTCGTGTGCCTTTATTACTGAGCTTATGGCCACAGCTGGCTTTCGGTGCATCAGAAATTGGACATGCTATCTAAATGGGCAATTCACTATGGGTAGGCACTTGAAGATGCAAGAACTACTGGCATTCTTATTCATTGCAGTCACTGTGTACTACATCTGGCAAGAAAGAAATAAGAGAGTTCACAATCAAGGGCATAATCGGTCTGCACAACAAGTTAAACAACTAGTGCTCCGCACTATTCGTGAGAAGGTGTTTTCAAGTAAATGTTTTAGAAAAGCAGTGGAGAAAGATATAACATTAACTGCACTATTGTATTAGTTAGCAGTTTGGTGTCACTTTTGTTTGGGCTTAGCCAGTAGTGTGCTAGCTTTTAGCTTAGCTAGTTGTTTTTGGGCGACTTTTATGGTTATTTTGTCTTTCTCGCGGGGTATGCCCCTAGAATTGTAAATTCTTTCCTTTTTTATATACTTAACTTAGCAAAAAAAAAAAAAAAGTGGCGAGATTCCTCTGAGTTGAAAGGGTGCCCAGACCATCTTCCAAAACCCCAGCTGAAAGCTTCATCAAACTCATCAATCTTCGGACAGAAGAAAGAGACAAAGAAACCGAACCCATTAATAATATATTATAAGAAATTTTGGGGTAAGGGTGGGAGATAAGGAAGGGAAAGGTGGATTTAGGAAGGAAATATATAGATCTGATGGATTTAGGGTGTAGATTTGGCTGAATATTCATGGCGGCTGGAAGGGTTTTAGAGAGAAGTTAGAGAGAAGATGGAGAAACCGACTCTCATTTTTTGAGCTATTTAACCATTTTTTTTCTCTCTCTCACTAAACTCTTCCCAAAATGAAGTTTTTTAAATAGCAGCCAGGTTGACATTAAAAGGGCGTAAACCATCCCAAGATATTGAATCCGTACGATGTATCATAACCAAACTTACACGACTCCGTAGCTCCATCATGTCAACATGATTTGAGGTAGGCAAACGCCATTGACTCTCACGAATGTAGTTGCCAACAGTATCCAGGTTGTGAGATTCAGCAGTCGAGATAATACCTTGCCGAAACTGAGACATCAGAGGGATTCTGTCCACCCAGGGATCATGCCAGAAAAGAAAATTAGAGTGGCTTCCTACCTCATACTTCAGAAAATCTAGAGCCCTTCGACGATGATTTAAAATTTTCCTGAAAGACCATGGGCATTTGTAGGGGATTTTTAGTGGTCCAAAAAGCCTTCTTTTTAAGCAGGGAACAGTGCACCCATCTAACCCAAAGAGAAGAAGTGTTGGGCTGAATAACACGCCAAAGCTGATGCAAAATAGAAGAAGTATTCAGGTCAAAGAGTCTCTTTATGCCCAAACCACCTTCCACCTTTGGAATACAACAGTCCTGCCAACAAACCTTGTAATGACACCTACCAAAAATTTTATAGAAACCACCCCATAAGAATTTGAACATTAGGGAGTTAAGACGTTTAAAAATGTATTTCGGCAGAAAAACATAGGCACTCCAGAACCCTACAATACCAAAGAGAATAGTACGAATTAATTGTAACCTCCGTGCAAAGTTTAGAAATCTGGACGTCCAAGTCTCCAACCTACTGCAGAAACTATTAACAAGAGGAGCACAGTCTCTTGAAGACAACTTTGTACATAGTAAAGGGAGACCCAAGTATCTGACAGGCAGACTACCCTCATCTATGTTTGTTAGGTGTTGAATTTCCAATTTGACCAAATCTGGAACATTATCATAAAAACATTTGGACTTATTTGCATTGACAATAAGCCCTGAGATACTAGAAAAGGTCCTCAACCCTTCAAAGAGAACAGAGACAGATGAAATATCGCCTTTGCAGAAGAAAAAAACATCGTCAGCAAAAATAAGATGGTGCAAGTCTACTTCTTTTGTACGCCAGTGATAGCTGAATCCCCCGTTAGAAACAGATTGTTTTAAGCAAGCCGAGAACACCTCCATAACAATCACAAATAAATAGGGGGAGATCGGGTCACCTTGCCTCAGCCCCGATTTACCCGGAAAATACCCTTGAAGCGAACCATTTACTTTCACCGAGAACATTGCTGATGTGATGCACTTAGTGATCCATCCCACAAACTTAACAGGAAACCCCATTTTTTGAAGAGTGGTGAAGAGAAAATTCCAATTTAAGGAATCAAAAGCTTTATGAATGTCTAGCTTAAAAGCACATCGTGGTTGCCCCGAGTTAAGGTGGTAATCTCTACAAAGCGATTGTGCCAAAAGAATGTTGTCCCCCATTAAACGGCCGGGCACAAAAGCAGATTGGTAAGGCGATATAAGGCTTGGCATGATGGATTTTAAACGGGTACTGAGCAGCTTAGAAATGACCTTATACAGAACATTACAGCACGAAATAGGACGAAAGTGTGTCATATTAGTTGGATTCTGGTGTTTAGGAATAAGCGCAATTGCTGCAGAATTTATTTGACAGGGCAACACTCCATCATTAAAGAAAGAGAGCACTGCATTAGTAACATCAGAACCCACAATTTGCCAAGCAGCAATAAAAAACTCTGATGTGTACCCATCTGGACCAGGGCAACGGTTTTTTGCAAAAGATTTAAAGACTTTGAAAACATCTTCTCGAGAAAACGGAGCATTCAGATCTGCTACTTGAGCATCAGAGAGCACAGGTAATTGCAAATTATCAGGGAAGTCTTGAACTGGAGTACTTTGACCCAACAGATTTTGATAGTAAGAGGTAGCTACGGACGAAATACCTTCCTGAGCATTATGAACTACACCATCTCTATCCTCCAGAGTTAAGATCTTATTAAGATTCCATCGCCCTCGACAAGCATTAAAGAAGTACCTGTTGTTTCCGTCCCCATGTTTAAGCCAATGAACACGAGATTTCTGCCTTAAAAACAATTCTTCCTTCTTCAAAGCATCTGTATAACACTCAATTAGCTTCCGCTCTTCAGTAAACTGCTCCGGGCTAGGAGATAACGGAAGACCAGCTTGATTACTAGCAAGAGCATCCCTAGATTCTACAACCAGACTGTGTAAATTTACAGCATTATTGTTAAGGGATTTGAGAACCGGCTTGAGCTTTTTCAGCTTAGTAGTGAGAATAAACCAAGCATCACCAGAGACAGGTATGCTCCAAACCTCTTGCACCGAAGATAGGAAATCTTTGTGGTCAATCAAATGGTTGAAAAACTGGAACGGCTTACGATTAGTAAAACTAGAAATTCCCAAGCTGATAGCTACAGGGTTGTGGTCTGAGTCACCACGAGGTAGGAAACTAGCCAGCGACAAAGGAAAAGAGACATGCCAATGTGAGTTCACCAAGGCT
This sequence comes from Kitagawia praeruptora, assembly GCA_037693485.1. Lineage (NCBI taxonomy): Eukaryota > Viridiplantae > Streptophyta > Magnoliopsida > Apiales > Apiaceae > Kitagawia > Kitagawia praeruptora. The sequence continues at coordinate 69,742,863 of CM075350.1, forward strand.
CGATCAAGCTTTCTAAACTTCGGGTTCGTGATGTTACTATCCCACCAAGTAAAAAGAGGACCAATGCTACGAAGGTCAGCAATTCCCAATTTTATGACACAGTCTCTGAATTCTGTAATGCTATTAGACCACTGAACAGAGTACCTTGAGCTTCTTCTAAGTTCAAAATAGCATTGAAGTCACCACAGACTACCCATGGTAGATCACCTACCAGATTAGAGACTGTTTCTAAATCGTTCCAGAGGCTCCTTCTATCTTGACATGTATATACAAACTGCTTGGGATCTATGTGAGTAGAGACGACACAAGTAATATGTTGAGCGGACGACTAAAGGATGCTCAGATTCCAGATAGATGGATTCCAACCCACCCATATCCTACCACCCGGGTGTGAATCATAATTAAATAACCAACGAAAAGAAGAGGGCGAAATTTCCCTAGAAAGAAGCTTTGCAACGTCAATATTTACACGTGTCTCCAGAAGGCCAACAAGAGACAAATTATTTGACAAAATGAAATCCCTGATAAAGGAACACTTATTGTTAAGGCCTCTGACGTTGAAAGCACAAAAATCCATCATAATACTATCGGCGGCGTTTAGAAGACTTCCCCGAAGCCTTCTTATGTTTTTTAGATTGAGAAGTAGACTGCGAATTTGAGGGATACAAGGCAGCAGCACGCTTAGCATCAATTTCATCCACCTGGGCTAGATGCTTGAAAGTATTAAGGGGAGTGGGGGATTCATCAGAGTAAACCGTAGAGGCAGGACTAAAAGCACGCTTTGGAGGCACTGTGTGCCATTCTTCCTCAATAGGAACACCATGAGATTTTTCATTCGGTTGCGGTGTGCCCACATCATCACGCATAGTAGCAGGCCCAGTGCTAGTGCCAGGAGGATTCCTTTCAAACCCAGGTTCCGAAACAGGGCTTGGATTAGCAGTGCAAGCAACAGGTTCTACAACAATAGTTTCCGCAACAACAGGTACCGCAACAGGTTCCGCAACAAGGCTTATATTGATAGGAGGGGGCGGAGTATCTTTTTTGGTCCACTTTCTTATAGTTTTTTTTTGCTAATTAAGATTTTATACCAAAAAAGGAACAACTTAGTACAAATCTAGGGGCATACCCCGCGAAATCAACAATCAAACATAACAAAAGTCATGACATCAGTAAGTCACCTTACTGTCAACATAACAACGAAATTAAGCTGAAGATTGCAGGACAAGCCGAGACAATATGCCCCAAGGATTTACACCCCGAACAGATTTTGGGCTTTTGTAGGTATGAGACCTCCACTTCCACAATACTTTTCTCTTTAGTAATGGGATGAATGTCCATTGCTTTAATTTTTTCAGGTAGTGGGTCACCAACTTTGTATTGTACACAAAGTTTGGCAAAATGGAGAATGTTGAGCTGTGAAGTCAGATTATCGGCACTTAGCGGTTTCCCAATAGCACTGGCGAGACGGCCCAAGCCCTCCTCTGTCCAATAAGGATCGGGCACATTTGTGAGTTTAATCCACAAAGGGATTTCAGTAACTTGTTTGTCACCAGCCACAACACCCCAATCTGAGATCACCAATGGTCTTTTTTCAAAATACCAAGTGCCTTGACTTAGTATTGCGTTCTTAGCAGCCAAAGAGTAAAACTTAAACACAAAAACCGTATTGGTTTTCTGGTAAACATCAGTGAGCCCCCTACGCTCCCAAGCTAATCTAGCCAAATTTTGCACTCTTTGAAACGGAAAAGTACCTCTAGTAAAAGTCCCTATTATGCAACATTTGAATTTTTCGACCCCTTTCATAAGCACTTCTTCAGGAGGTTCGACCACATCAGTACCAATAGGGAGAGGGCAATATTCGAAGTTTAAATCTTTATTCCTTGGAGGGTCAGATTTAATAATGTTCACCCAGGACTTCTTTTGAGCTTCAAGCTGCACCTTATTTCCAGAACCATCGTTCCCAGAAATATCGTTGAAAGCATCAGGCCTTGACACAAGCATAATAACTATGTCGAGGAGGCATCACAGCTGTAGGCGAGAGTCTCTGCACAACATACCACTCCTTTTGTAAGGACACAATGCAACCATTACATGGACTGCAAATATGTATCTGGACAACCAAGTTGTCAACGTCCATGTCCCAGGGGATAATATCGTCAATATCTCCTGCATCCATCCCAAGACTATCATGAAAACCACCCTCAACAAACCAGCAGTCTTCGAACAAAGGAGGGTACAGACCCATCATCCTCCCCTTAAAGCAGAAATCCCGTAGCCTATACTTTCCACGAAGCAAACGATTGACAACAACAATCCATCCGAATTCAACCCTTCCGGGGACACAGGCCATAATGTCATCAAAGGAATGGGTAAACACCAGATTAGAAGACACAGAATCTCTAACTGGCCCCCTAGAAGCAACTTCCAAACCAGCAAATTTGACATTCCCTGGATGGGTCATACTGTGAAACACATTAAAGAAATTGACAAACTTCCACTTATGAACATCGCGCCTAGCAATGAAATCAGACTTCAAGAACAAAGAGAGCAAATCAATGGCCTCTCTGTTTGAAAACCCCTCGAATCGGCATATCAAACCAACCTCCCAACAAGTACAAATACTAGAAAAAATCCAAGAGAAAACAGCTGGGCAAACTCCAATTCGCCTTACTTGGACATCACATCCATAAAAAATATAGAATACATCTATTGGAAAGTCTAATAGCATATCAGCATACCAAAACCTACCTGGATCGCTAAAAATGAAACCCCCACCTCCACGCAGCTCATCATTTTGGACAGAGTAAAGTACCCCCTTATCAACCGAAAAGAGGGAAACATCCCAACCCTTTAACAGTTCAACTAAAGAAACACCAGCCCTGCCATAGACATCATTGCCCTCAATAGCAAAGGCCATTTTTGACAAACCAAATCTATGATTCATACCCCCAGATTGCAGTAGGGGGGAGAGAGAATCCATCGAAATCCTTTTAAAGTAACCATTCACACGCAAAGCTCTCCAATCTCTTAGAAGCATAATAACAAAAGCTCTCACGGTCAAACCATCAAACACTTTACTGCCATCGGTTTCGTCCTCATTCGTATTACGAGTAGTAGGCAGAAGAATAGCCTCCTTGGTATTCTTATCATCCTCTTTCATTATTGGGAGAGTAACAACCGAATTACCCACAAATCGGACTGGATGACCATCATACAAATGATCCTCAGCCTCCGATTCTCCCTTAGGAGCATCATCTCCTTGAATAAAATCAAGAGAGATAATATCAACACCTGATATCCGACATTCCAAATCCGCATCAAGAGAACGAGGGTAATAAACCCTGACCTTCGGCGAGAAAGTGACTTTCTTCGAAACCTGCTCCCCCTTAGCTAACTCAGTAGAAAGGGCATCGTGCGCATTAGGGTAAAAAACCCTAACCTCCGGCAAAAAAGAGACCCTCTTCGGACTCATTCTCATGCTAGACATTTCATCAAACAGTCTGAGCTCATCATCAGTTGGGGGCCCTCTGTACCTCAAGCCCAATGAGCCCCTCGACCCCTTGAAGGAGCCCTCTTGAATCGCTTCCCTAGTGACCCCGATTTGGATCTTACCAACATCGAAGACACCATTAACAACCATAACATCGCTGTTTTCACTTACCCCATCCAAACTTCTATTACTGATTCTACTCATACCAGACTCAACATCTCGTCCGGACTTCATCCTCTTCGACAGCAACCCCTCATCATGAGTATCATTGGGAATCACTGTAACCAATTTTTCCACAAAAGTCACCTTTTTTGGACTCATACTCAACGTCAAATCCTCCCGGGGTTTTGACACAACTCGAAACTGGTTCTTAGCCAGTCCAGTGGTACAATCAAGAGGACGATCCATAGATCTCCAATCCTCCAAAGGGATCACCGAAACAAGGTTCTCCGAAAAGGAAACCCTTTTCGAACTCATAATCGAACTAAGAAAAAAGAAATATGGAGATAAAAGTGGGAGATAAGAAGGAGGAGGTGGATTTAGGAAGGGAAAGTATAGATCTGATGAAGAAAATGTTTTGATTTAGCTGAGAAAAGGTGACGGCTGCAAAGGTATCTAGAGAGAAGGAGGAGTTTCTCTCTCTAGACTCTCATTACAGAAAAATCTCCAGTAACGTTCTTAGACTTGAAAATGGGCAAACCATTTTCATCTCTGCCAGAGATGAAACAAGAGGAGCCTCCAATGTTACCATTAAACTCCACCTTTTTCATGAGGATCTCCTTCTCCACAGCAGCTATAGATAGACCTTTCTCCGCTAAGTAATTCTTTAGATCCATCATTTTGTGCCTCAGAGCAAAAAGTTCTTGTCTTTCAGCTCGATTCTCTGCAAAGGCTGCCTTGGCCACTTCGCTTCTTGTACGTCTTTCAATAGCTTCTAGGTCATATTCAAAAGCGACATTCTCACCATCTGAGGATTCACCCTCAGAAACCACTACAGGGATATTTCCAAGAGCACTCACGTGAGTGTTTACTGGAATACCACCTTCCGGGGCCACCAAAACGGGGAAATCTTCAACCTCACGCCGTGCACATAATACAGACAACCCATCATCATCCGAAGCATCTTGCATATATCCAGGTATACCATCCGAGTCGCAATGGGAACCTTGGCTGACCATATCCGGTTCTAAAATAAGCAAAAGTAGTAAAATATATATAAGAAATTTAGTGTTTAGGTGTGGGAGAGACGAAGAAGATGGATTTAGGGTAGGATTTGTGAGGATTATGATGGTGAATGTGTGTAAGAGAAAAGATCTAGATTAAAAATTTATGGCGGCTATTAGGGTTTTTAGAGAGAAGGAGGAGTTTCTCTCCCTAGGACTCTCATTTTTTAGTCTCTTGAGTGAATATTCTTTTGAGAGTGGATTGTGAGTGTTTACTTATTTTTGCGTGTGAGATCCCGAGTTTTGTCTCAAAGATGTACTCTTGTAGGCTTAGCATGGTTACTAACTTATTTTTACACATGACATGGACTTTTGAGAGCTTATGCATGTTCATTGAGTAGACTATGTGAATACTTGCACTTTTGACACCAAGGCATTGCATTATTACTTTGATTCTTAAGTTGAAATGATATGAGAGGATTTGAAGGTGTGGTCGTGTATTAGTATTAAATCATTTGCATTTTCATATTAGTTGCATTCATGCATTGCATTGCATTGGATTTTGTGGGTACATTCACTATAGGCCCTCACGAGACCTTACTCGTCCACTAGGGCTGCCTAGGGGTTTAAAGGGCTTGTTGCATATGCCAAATGCAACCGTGATCACCTACGGAAGTGGTACTAGTTAGTTGTATATAGTCATAGTTGTTTATGGTTGAGGACAAGCATTGGTTTAAGTTTGGGGGTGTGATAAGTGGATTTCATATCCACTTGGAGCGTTCCATATCGACTTAAATTGATGTATTTGGCCTCAAGTTTGTTGTATTTTTGATGTTTTGTGTGTAGTCGTTCAGGTTTGTAACTATCAGCTAGAGTTGGTGCTATTTGTCAATTTTGGAGTGGAATTAGAGCATAGGAATGAAGAATGGAGTCTTGCTTTTAGTCACCATAACGATTTGAAGACTAGAGAATTGATGGCGGAAGCATTTGCAAAAAGAACGGAAGGAAAAGACGAAGAAATGAAGAAACGGAGCAGAAAATGGCAAACCAGCCGAAGCCCACGCGCAGGCAGCGCATGGGAGGCGCAGGCAGCGCGTAATGCAGGTGGCTAGGGCGCAGGGAGCGCGTGTGCGCGCACGGTCGCTGACAGAATTGCTGATGCACTGTTTTGGCCATATCTTGAGTTCTACAAGTCCATTTTGGACGATCTTATAGTCCATGCGAAGCTAACGCGAATTTGTCCAGTTGTCCAAATACAACTGGAACGGTCCAGAAATACTGAAGAAAAGTCAGCTACGAATTTTCCTTAAAAACAGAATCAGTTTAGGAAACGTACTAGTAGTTTCTTGTTGGCCAAGACTTCTAGGGCCTATAAAAACACATTGTATCATTGTAATTCAGGGGATATCATATAATTACATATCATAGCATAGAAACACAAGAGAGAAAAGGAGAGAGAGATTCAACACTCGTGACAAGCAACGGATCTAGATCTACTTCATCTTTTGCATTCTTTTCTTAGGCGCTACTTTGGATTATAGATTTTTTTTTTTTGCTAATTAAAATTTATACCATTGGCAAACGATTTAGATTTTTTTGGATTATAGATTTAGGACACCTCGGTGGTTTCTTCGTCTTGGTCTATTGAGAATTCGACGGGATTGAAGGCTTTCGCTGGGAGGTTGGAGCTTCTCGCACCTGGAAAAGAGGCGACTGTCCCATGTTTGACCATTTGTCTAAAAGAAGTTCTTTACCTCTGGATATGGGTTGTAGCCTATCTACAGTGGGGTGTATAATCTTCTCTGATTATACACGATTAATATTGAAAGGAGACTCTCATATGAAAAGAGAGGAGGACGGGTCTTATTTTCTAAGATCGGAGAATGCTACTATAGTGGTTCCTAGCTGTTATTTGGGCATTGTTGTGCTCTGCAATGATGGGATCCATGGTGATGGCCATCTTGGCCACAAGGTATTTGATTGTTTGCCTAGTTCTAGGGTAGTGATGATATCTATTCTGATGGATAGATATGTTCCTGAGATCATATATTTCTCTGGGGATATAATGAGAGCATGCTATATGTTGGTTGTTAAGCTGAAGAGACGTTCTAGTCTACTCATATCGGAAGAAGAGTCGGCCTGGTCTGTTGCGACAGGAAAGGTATGGTTATTTGTTATCTCTAATATGGAAGTCAAGAACGTGGTTTCCTTCCACGGTCTTAAGTGTGTGGGATTAAAGGGAAGAGATGTGTGCTTTTTTGTTCTATTTTTTGATAATTCTGAACATTTTACATGTAGAGAAGGGGCGACCCTTTTCTTATTTGATAGATTCGGGTGTGTTACTTTTGCGGGGGTCATTGTATACATGGCTCATATTACTCTTCTGGTATGTATGGATACCTCTATGTTCTTCCTAACTGATGTGACTGTGAGAAGGCATGTTGGCTATTAGAAGCGGGTTTGGACCCATCTTGGGTCGCAAATGCATCACAAAGTGTTTATGGGTGATGATGTGTGTGTCTGGGGCTCTTTCCGGAGGTGTGATGTACTCTCATCTGTGCAAAGTGGAGTTAAGATGGCGGGTCTTGGCTTTTGTGATTGTGTGATAATAGTCGTTGTTGGAGGAAACTCTAGCAGATTTGGTGTTGCAATGGTTAACGATTTTGAGTTGCTGTTTCGCTTCATTGGACATGGGATTTTGTTCATTTTCAAGATGTTAGATGCTGGAGGGATCCTTCATTTGGTCTCACAGACCGAGAAAGTTTTGGAGGGCATTGACACTATCTGTATTATGGTTAGGAGTCCTGTAAATTTGAAGGTTTATGGGACTGAACTCTTGAGGAATTCCATCCTGTTGTTGGTGGAGGGATTGGCCATCACTGCTGCTGGGCGGGAGGTAATGGTTATAGAACATGTTTTTTCAAAGTGGATGCTGTGCTACGGTTTTTTCAAAAGTTGTGGTAGTAATTGGGGGCTCATTTTGACGGCCCATGTTTTTTCAACTATTAGTTTTCGTACTAAGGTTTGGATAGCTGGATGTCATTGTGGATGGCATGGTCTAGTTTTATTTAAGCAGGTTTGCAGATGGGACCTACAAGGAAAGGCATGGCATATGGATTTTATAGGCAATACATTATTTGAGTGCACCTGGGTGATGGACAGTCATATGCGGGGGAGTGCAAGGGATATGAGTGCGCCTGGTAGCACTGTTAACATTGCTAGAAGGATTTGTCATTGAGCTATGGTTGCTTATAACGGACTTGAGCCATCTATTGGTGACTATTTGAATGTGCCTTTTGAGAAACCAATGAGGAAGCTGCAGTGCGTGGTTAAAATGTTGCACCGTTTTTTTGATGCAATCGTGGTGATTACTGGGCGGGTAATGTATGGATGTGCAGGAACAGGAGCTTGTGGAGGGACCACTTTTTTTTTTTTTGCTAATTAATTTTTTATACCATAAAGGAACAACTGCTACAAATCTAGGGGCATACCCCGCGAAGTCAACATATTAAAACTAATTAAACTAGTCTAAATAGTTTAAAAACAACAATATAGAACTATGCCTATATTACATAATTAATCTAGAGCCTCTAAAAATCTGATTGGACCCAGTTCGAGCACTAAAGAGTGCGACTGAGTAAACTTCTTCCAAAGTCTGCCATGACAAACCCATTTCAACAGCCTCATTTCATCCAAAGATACCCCCTCCTCAACATGAGAGCTGGCCTCCAAAAAAGCACCTCACCGGCTAACTTTTCATTGGAAGGAGAACCAGCCCTCAGCTGATTAAAGATGGCCAAACACGGTACCACTAGCAAATAGGTGCACGCCCAACACATGTTTACACATAGGTTCAAGCACTTCAGCCCCTTGCACTCTACGTCTTTATCTGGGCAGACAAGACGCCCCACCTTCAAAGTGTCCTCCCACTCCCATTCGTTCAAAACAGTCCCACCAAGCAGGGCATACCATCTATTTCCCAAATAAATGGAATTAAACCATGATTTGAAACCATAACAGAAAAACCACACCTTCCACTGCGTGACCTCAGTGATGTGCTCCAAGCTCTCCAACCACTTTTTGTACACAGCATTCCGAACAAGCAATACACACCATCTACTTCCATCAGACATAAAAGCCTTCTTTATTGCACCCACTCCGCTCTTCCCGTTCACGGTCTCAGAATGAGTAAACACAAACTGAGTTGTCTTTAACACCTGATGTCTTCTGTTACTTCCACCCAGCAAATCCAACAAACCCCTTTCGGAGTCGCTCATACTGTCGACATGAATGTTGTCAAACCCATCATACCTGCGAACGTAGAGTTCCCAAAAAACACACACTCTTCCAATAGAATTGACATCAAAATGCAATATATTAAAACCTCTCCTGAGACTAAAACCAATCCAATAACCAGAATTCCTACTCTGGGATACATAGGACTTCACAATCAGCAAACAGTCATTGAAGACTTTGCATTGCAGCACCAAGTCGAAACCAAGAAAAGTGGTGGGAAGCACCCCTATCAAACGATCAATCGTGCCCAACCCTGTATTAATGTCTTCACCGCAAGAAGTCGATACGCAGTCACCATTCTGCTGTTGGATTTCTGCATCCCTCTCATCTTGAAACCGAGCAATAGAGCACTCGTTCACACCACTATGGCAGACCCCATCAATCAACAACATACAGAATGTTCCACATTTCTGAGCACCCAACATTGTACTCAAAACCCTGTACACCCTATGGCTAACAGGCAACATCAGAATCAAGCCACAAGCCTTAATCTCAATTCCAAACATAACACACTAGGTTGTGTTCAGTATGAGAACAACTTTGAGTTTACCATTTCCAACTTTAAATGAAATAGAATCCTTGCAACATCCAGCCAGCACCTGGCAAGCCTTCACAATATCAGACATTGCAAAGGGCTCGGTGGTAGTGTCAGCGTATTGAGAAATCCCAAAACAGACCCTGCTTGTGACCAAACGAGAATTTCTTTCCCCAAGATGAATAAACATATATTTATCCGTTTTCCTCTCAAGACTAACCACAAACAGTTGGCAAGTCTTTTTGTAGCCCTCATTTTTACTACAGGAGGCCACCACAACCATGACCTCCATATGAGTAAGAAAAACACATTCAAAGGTTTGGGCTCCAAAAATAGGATCCAAACCAGGTGCGACGACGCTTCTCTGAACAACCTTGAGCACATCTAAAGGAGATCCGCAATACAACACTCCTCTATCCAAATCTGACATTCTCAACCCCAAGACCCGAATAAGGAAGCCCTTCTTCTCATAAGAAGGAGAAGTAAAGCCCATAACAGCTTCAACCATCATTGCAATGGTGGGTTTTGAGCCCGGAGAGTACACCCCCAATAAAACAGTGGGTTTTTCAACCCAAACAAATCTCCGACCAGGAGAAACCAAAGGAAAGCCCTGGTGAGACACTTTGACAAACACCCTGCGCTCAATATGAAGCGTAGCTTTCATACCCTTACTACACATCATAATAACCATCGTAGACATGCAATTCTTGGAGAACTGTAGTCCAGCCGAACTAATGAGATCACTACGCAGCAAATCCATCTCAAACTCCTCTTTATCAAGAGACCCAAATGGAATGAAATCCCGAAACCCCGTCGAAACCATTTAACAGAATAAAAATATAACTATAAGAAATATTAAGAATAAGGTGAATGATCAGTACAGGAATTTCAACTCATTCTATGAGAGAATCTGTGAGATTAACTTTTAAGTTGCCACGAGGTCCAATACTTTACCATTAATGAGGTGCAACAGGAACTAGAACAGATAAAGGTTTTGTTCAACCAAAATAAGCATTTTAGACTTCAAGGGAATCAAACTTTAACAATTCAATAATTATACTAAAAATTCAAGGTCAAATGATAACCATTCAATAATAATACTTGGAAATTCATGGTCAAGCAATAAGAATCAATGTCCAACTGGATACTCAATTTATAGATTAGAATTGGATTTTCATTTTGACGCAACGAGTTAAAGTGGATGATCAGTCACACTAAAACTCCGGATATACTCTCTTGGTATATCCAAATACTCAACTGGATCCAAGGCCCCTTTTGGCCTATAACATAATACTCATACTCTGACTGGCGTCCTCAGTCCTGAAAACATTTTCATTTAATAAAAACATTTCCAATTCTATCTTTAATACTCAGGTCAGGTGTCGGAACAATCGACCACCCTTGATTTCCAACAACTGGAACTCACGTCCAGAATAACAACTTATGATTAGGAATTAATAAGAAATGACATCATCGTCTGGTATCGACAAGTTCGATACCACATAGGGGAAATTATAAAGAACGTCAATTCAAAAGGTATCAACAAGATTGATACGAATACTTCGAATTATAACCACTGCAGATTATGCAAAGAAAATTTCATTTGAGCAAGAATGGGGATATAATTTGCAATAAGATTCCAACAATGAAATTCTAAACTAAAGCAACGACATGGTCAAGTACCGGCATTTAATAGAATTTATACATACTGAAGAATTTGAGCTTCCATAAGCGGAGAAAACATATTAGAATAATAATTGTAAAAACAGTTTCAATAGTGAAGGGTTTAGATCAGCACAGGGAACATTGTCCGAGTGGAAGTCCATTGATAAAAATATACTAGATCATGCATTGTGCCAGCGGGTTTTCATAAAAGTTAAGAGAAACTTAGATGTTCTTGTTTAGAAAATGTCTTAAGAGTACTTGACAAAACTAAAAGAAATGGCATTCCGCTGACAAAATGTAAAAAAATTATTTATAAGATTCTTGGTAAAACCGACATATGAATTATGGGTGGGGGAAAGTCAACAACATTATACTAATTTGAAGAAGTACGTAAATCATCTTTCAACTATACTTGACCAACTTATTTCATACGATAATTGAACTAAATTGCATCACTTGAATAGTAAGTGAATAGCAATAACACTTGCCTCGATTTACGGAGTTTCTGATCCTACCATGGATCCTCGACTCAAATTCACATCTGTCCTTACTTTTTTTTTTTGCTAATTAAAATTTTATACCAATAAAGGAACAACTACTACAAATCTAGGGGCATACCCCGCGAAATCAACAATCAAACATACCAAAAGTCATAACATCAGTAAGTCACCTTACTGTCAACATAATAACGAAATTAAGCTAAAGATTATTATGGCGCCTTAAACAAACTTAAATTGAGACTAGGCACATGTCTCACAAAGCCCATAGTAATGAGAATCAGCAGATAATGCACCATGAAGTGGCGCAAGTGCATTCCAACAGCAGACATCTCCCTATCATGACATGAAGCAACTGTCTCCAAGCACCCGGCCCAGTCATCAGCATTATCCCATCTATCAACATACTAGCATAGAAGACAAATATCAAGTATCCAGACCATAACACCTCTTTGTTGTACCACCATTATAATCACAATCTCCAACTGATTCATCATTAATAAAAGCATTTTCGTCTTAAAATTCACATTAACACCCAAAAGGGTCAGATTGAGACCATCTAAGAGATATTGGCTATCAATACCAATCAGGTAATCGACAAATTACAAATTTCTTTGTTGAAACAACAACATCATATCCAAATCAGTCCCTCCATCTGTCCTTACTTCATAAACTCATCGGCTTCGGTACTCGTCCTCCTGCTTATCTTTCAGATTACCAGCGCTCTATCCTTGGCCAGGTTTCCTATTCGAACTATTATCAAGGCCAAATGCTAATTTAGTATTCAATCAAGCAAAATCTTATTATCTTGCTTTACTCTACCCATACGCGTCCTATATCGCTGACACATATAACATATACAAACATATACAATTACATATAGACTTATCCAACCATATCCATATAGTAGTCCTAGTACAGTTACTAGGTCACATAATCACGTCACACAACCATTTCAAAACAGCACAACATCCAACTTTCAAAACCACAATATATACTCGAATTAATCCATTTACACATATACTTAAACCCTTAGAAATCATACTTATTTCCAAGCATTGAAATCAAATAACTTAAATATACTTTTAAATAATTTGCAGGGGATTTTTAGAAAATTTCGGCATGAAGTATTCGTTTATCGGACTATGGGCACAGCCCCTCAAATACAATTCAACCCTGCTTTTGCAAAAATAAAGCTGCCTCAACTTGCAGCAACATAAAAATAAACAAGCAAGAAAATACCTGCCCAGACATGCGGCACCTAGCACATAATAATTTACATTAACACTACTACTTACGCTACATCAATAACCGTATTACTCACGCATTTTAATGATACACGTGACAATCAATTATTGATATTCGTAAGCCCTAGGGAACAACCCCTAGCATTAACTATTACTTACGCTATAGCAATGATCACATCACTCAAGTATATTAATTATACTCGTGATAGTTAATCATTGATATTCGTAAGCCCGAGAAACTAGTCGAAGAGAAATACACAAGTTCTTAAATACTGACATTTAGAACTTATGATCTCTTTACGACTCCTCGCAGATAAACAAAATAACATATAACCTTCATAATTAGTAAAGCCATCAAATACTACGACTCACATTATACCATTTAGTCAACTCGTATAAACTCCACAAATAATACCAACATCACCAAGAATTTGACAAATATAACATCCAACAAATATTATGACTCAACTACGACATTTAACCCATATAAACCATTTACAATTAGTAAGTTCATATAAACTCCAACATTACACGACAAATAATAAATAGTAACTAAAAGTCATTTAACCACATATATTTCACCACCAGGTACTTGACCACTACTACGACAATTATTTATCCATATATAGACCAACAGCAACTAATTGATGATTATGGCTTCCAACAATTAATACGACTCGACTTATAACATTTAACACATAAGCATTTACAATATAGTACAATTGTACGACTCCTCACATTATACAACAAATAATAATTATTAACTAACAATCAATTAACCACTTACAACCCATTACCAAGTAATCGACAATTATGACGTTCGACAAATACTCTACCTCAACTTACAACATTTAGCACATAAACAATACCGGAACCATCTTCAACAATTAAAACCATACGAACTCCAATTATTACACAACGATAATCACTAATAATAACAATCACTAACTCGAACATATATCGGACTCACAACTAATCTCAACAACTATAATTAACTATAAACTTTCCAAATTTAATTTCGGAAATTAGACAACATACTCGCAATTAGATCTAATTTAATTACAACAATATTATCACAATTTAATCTAAAATGAAAATTAAATAATTACATAAAAAAATAAAGGAGAATACCATTTCGATATCAATCTCTCCCAAAATCTTTCTTCCCCTATCTCTCTCTCTCACCGCCATGGTACTGCCCCTGCTGCTGCAACACCGCGCCACCAGTGCCACTCTCTCCTCCACCTCTCTTCCTCCTCTCTTCGTGCACGACCAGCCCTACTCCCGCCGGCCGCCAGTCGCCCCCGCTGCTGAATTGCCTCCCCTGCCTTCTCCCTCGATTTCTTGTTTTCCCCCACCCCTTGCGCACAAATACCCAGCCCTCTACATACATGTATACACACATATATATTGCATAGCTAATTGATTCCCCCCCCCCAATTTTGTATAAACCCTAATTTCTCTTCTTTTTCCCCAATTCCCCTTTTCTTTCTCCCCGACTTCTTTTGCTGTTGTGTTGTTTTTCCAGTTGGGCTTGGCCCAATTCTAATATATCACTACTACAATTCATTCCGGCCCAAAATATAACACTACTTATTCACTTTTAAAACTAATAAACAACTTTAATAAATCGAAATTAAATATAAAATTCGGAAAATTTAAACTTTCCATTTTTAAAATAAAGAATATAAAATTATGAACACCCACATATTTTTAAAATATTTTTCGGATTAAAAATGAATTAAATATGAAGTTTACAAATTTTGATCCTTTAAAAACGATAAAATTCTTAAAATCATTTTAAAATACTACAACACCCAATTAATCCTCCCAACAATTTTAAAAACTCAATAAATAAATAAAGATAATTTTACAAAAGATTTCATGATTTTTAAGCCCTCCGATAATTTTATAAAATTTACAGAGTATCAAAAATACATGATTTAAATATACTTAAATCCTCAAAAATATAAATAAAAATATACTAACCTTCACCACTTATCCAAATCATAATATAAGCACATAAGCAAAATTTTCACATACGTTTCACCTTTACAACAATACTCACATAATAAAATTCATAATTTATAATAAATAAATAATTCGAAATTCGAAATTTTCTAGGGCGTTATAGTTAATCTTAGTTAATCAACCCTCAAATTTGTTAATTGTCTTAGCAGTGAATAAAAACCATACATTGTTGCATAGGTGCATTAACTGAATTGAAAACTAAACCAGATCTCTGTGGGAACGAACTCAACTTTATTCTATATTACTTGTGATCACGTACGCTTGCGTGATTTAATGCAAACACTTTATCACAATAATAATCATCATGTTACCAAAACCACTAAATCACTTAACTAATCATGCTTATAACATACTAACATCATAACTACTCTTAAATCCACCAAGAACATGAATATACATAAAGTAAGGCCTAGGGTTTCAAGAGTTGTTTTGATAATAATGCATGAAGTGGAATGGTTTTAGATAATATCTCATCTTATGTTGCTTTATTAAAGTGATGATGCAAGGGATGATGAAAATGGATGGACATGTGTTGATCTTTTTTTTTTTTTTTTGCTAATTAAAATTTATACCATAGGGAAATGATTACATCTCTAGGGGCATACCCCGCGATTAGTAACACATCTTCCTAACGGAACAACAAAGATAAACCATCAATAAAGCTAGATAAACTAGCAATCTGCAATCTACCACATCACAAAACAATAACAATAACAAAAAGATACACAAATGATAAAAATGAGAGTCGTCTCTCTAGCTTCTCTCTAACCTCTCTCTAAAAACCCTAATTAGCCGCCTCAAAATCAAAACACTTTCTCATTCATCCTTTCCATATAGCCTCCACGAATTCATCCCTTTTCTTCTTTCTCTCCATATACTCTAAATTTCTTATTTATACTATTATTATGTCTAGATCCAATTCTGATGCAACTGGACTCAACCGTGAGCTGGGTTCTTTCTGGTGTCCAGCGGACCATGATGGTGCTCCGCTTGAATTTGGAGTGTTCGATGGGTATGAAACCCCATTCTTAGTTGCTGGATCTGTTTTTAAAGAGTTGGTGGGTGGTTCGGACCCAGGGTTGGAGGACGTAAGCCATCTTCAATCGGATGACTGTTGGAAGGACGGGCTGCCGCTTGGCTCTGATGTCCAAAGGAGGGTAGGCTCCGTAGATTTGTTCGCAAAGGAATCCCCTTTGGCGAACCATGAAATGGAAACGCCTTTAAGGTGTTTGAGTTCTAGCCTAAACCAGGGGTTAACCTCCGCAGAGATGGCTAGTGATGGGTCTCAATGCAGCTTGGGGACACAAGATGTTGGTTGCAACCCCTCTGTTGGGTATGCTTCATTGATTAGTAGCGCAGCCAGAGCTACTGAGCCATTTAATGGACTGGGTAAATCTATGACCTCCAAGGATGCTGAAGGCGTTGAAAGTCTTGATGATGTCTGCAACGAAAGGGATGCTAACCTTTCGAAGGTCATGTCTGTAAGGGGCGCTATGCTCCAGGGTGACTCCAAGAAGAACAAATTTGTAAAAGGGGACTCTATTATGAATATGGCTATGGGACATGCGGGATCTAGACAGAGGATCCCCCAGGCGAAAGGCATGGAATCTGGTAAGAACTATGACTCTGATAAAGTATACTCTTCTGAGGATAGTCAAAAGATGAGTACAGTCACTAGTGTGAGATTGAATATAGCTTTGAAAGTTATCCTGGTCCTTAGGGATTGTATTGTGAGGAATGGCCATGAGGTTCCCAGCTTCTGGGGTAAGATAGCTACGAGAGCTTTGAATGCCTCAAATGACTTACAAGACCTACCTGTCCTTAGGATGATGGAGGATCTTGCTAGAGCTCTGCATTGTATAAAACAATTGAGTGGTTTCATTCGGGATAGGAAAATCCCTTTGCCTGTGTTTTTAGGGGGCGAGGGAGTGCTCCTACAGGGTATGAAGGAGGAACTTAAGGTGGCTGGGTTGTTAGACCAGTTCCATCTGAGAGGGAAAGGCGGAACGCTAGTGACTGTTAGCCAAGGGAAGGATGTGGATGGGTTGAAGATTTTCATTATTTCTTTTGATAATGTTTCTAGAAATGCAGACAAGGAGGGTATTCAAGCTTTGCCAGGCAAACTCAGGGACTTTCTTGATGAGTGTGGTCTTAGCCAATTGGGCACTACTGTGGTGATGGAAATTGATGCAGAGGTGGGATTGTGCTGCATATCTGGTACTGAAGGGGAAAATGATCAAGATGAGGAGGTTGAGGGGGTGAGAGCGCAAGGCCGCACTGGTGGACCTATGGACTCCTTGATGCTGAAGTATGATTTGGTGCAAGTGATTGAAATCTCGGATAAGGGTACTAAGAAAGGCCTGGCTCCAGGGGGTTTTATTCCTAACACGAGGGCTTCTATGCGTGGACATATGCATTATCTGGGAAAGCTGTTTGGGTTTGCTGATGGCTATGGCCTGATGATTGATGAAGACGAGGCGGGAAGCGAAGATGAAATGGACAACTCTGTTTCAGATGCTAAGGCACAAATGGCTGGAAGCTCCCATGTTCATGCAGCTGAGAACGTTCGCTGGTCTAAATCTACGACCAAGAGGTGGAGACAAGCCCGAGGAGGTCACTCCAACAAGCCTTAATAATGGCTGCTTAATTTCTTTCTCTTTACTTAATCCGAATGTTGATTGGCAAGTCTCTTTATGTTTGCCTCTGTTTTAGTTTATTGTTGAATCTGCGGGGTATGCCCCTATTTGAACAAATTTCATGTAATGGTTATTTGTTGTTTCGCGGGGTATGCCCCTAGACGTGTTTTATGTTTGTTCCTTTTGGTATAAAATTTTAATTAGCAAAAAAAAATAAAAAAAAAATAACAATAACAAAAACTAACACATGAAAACTAAGGAACAAGCTCCCAGGAAACCATCCTAGCATCACTGCAGCACTTGATATCCTGCATTTCATTACCGAGAGTTGGCCTGACCAATTCCCCATCAGCACAAGCAGTAAAATGCCCAACATATTCTGCATCCAATGTGCGCGTCGCCGTCAAACCAACATTGCAACCGTATCCATTAAACTGATGCATTCCCAAACTAGCTATAACTACATACACCATAATTTGAAGTCCCGAATCTGTAAAAGATAAGGATTCAGAAACAGATGATAAATCTGTTTCAAATACATTGCTAGTATACTTTCCAAGAACCTCCCAGCAGGTGCACGTTCTTGCAAGCGGAACAAGAAACCTCATTTCATCCATGTCATGACATTGGACCAGTCTTGGCAATCGCAGTCCATCCATTACGTTGCCATGGTCATAAATCCCCCAAAATGGGTCAACAGCCATCCTATCCATCTCAAAGTTGCCATTACAAGCATCATTGACAATTATCTGAAGTTTCCAAACAGAACAACAAGGAGCCTCTGTTGCAATAAAAATCACAACCTGATAACGTTCTTCATTTAATCCTGATGAGAAAAAAGACTGGACTTCTACCAACCTTCTCCTCCCAAGATTTCCATTCGCCTTAAACTCAGCAAACCGCAACATTTGGACAGTGTTTCCCACGATTGTAAGGCCACCCTGTCTCAAAAGCAACACAGAAACACCAGTTTCAAAAGCATCAACCCGGATGCATAGCCCGCAACTATCAGTTCTATACTCAAAAGAGTCAACAATCCTATGCTTAACCATTTGAACATACTGCTCTAAGCACCACATGCTACTTACCCGCCATTTATTGTCAAACCTACCAACCAGACTAAACATCCCATTTACATTTACATTTGCAGCCTGGTCCACCATGATGAATGAGCCCTCAATCGTTGAAAGCCTAAGGATCCCCCATTGGATGTGAGCATCCTCAAAATTCTTTGTTGATATAACTTCAGCTAAATCGTCCTGTCCATAACCCACAAGGGCCACCGCACCATTCATCAGAAAGAGGTTTCCTTCAGCAATGAAGACCCATATCCCACCAGTAGAGCTGCTCAAAACAACAAACTCAACAACCACTATTGCATCAAAACATCCTTTATCTTGAGAACCAAGATTCCAAGATAGGTCGAAACGAAGCGAATGAGAGTCGTTTCTCTCTAGGAACCCTAGCTAGCCGCCTCTTCTCAAAACTAAATCTAAACTTCTTCCCATCAATCTAACCATAAATCCATCGCTAATCCATCTCTTTCTTCTAATCTTTCACCATAAACACCTATATTTCTTTTCCTTTTTCTTTCATGAGTCGAAAGAGGGTTACTTTCTCCGATGCTTCTTTGTCGGAGAATAGTAGTTCTTTTGCTGGTCTCCTTGCTGACTCTAAGGAGTTGTTTAATGATTCTAGGGGATTGTTGGCGAAGACCCAGGCTGGGTTGGTACCGAAGATGAGTCCGAAAAGGGTTACCTTCTCAGAGAACCTTGTATCGGAGATTCCTAGAGTTGGGGGTTGTATCCTTATGGGTGAACCCATTGTTAAGTTGGGGAGTCCAGTTAGTAGCCCGAAGAGGGTCTCCTTCTCTCCGGAGGTTAGGGTTTTTTACCCTAGTCTGCACGGTGCCCCTTCTACTGAGTTAGTTAAGGGTAAGCAGGTCTCGAAGAAGGTCAGTTTTTCGACGGAGGTCAAGGTTTATTACCCTTGTCTTTCTACTGGGTTAGTTAATGGGGAGCAGGATTTGTTGACTCAATCGACTCAATTCGGTGAGAGGTTGCAGCCATACAAGCAAATGGAGTATGATAGCGACTCTCTGGGCTCGGATGGTTGTGGGTTTCATCCTATTGCGGTAAATGGTGAGTTTTCTCTTTACAAAGAGGAACTTATGAAGAACGCCCGCCAACTGGTTGACGGAAGTCCTGTGAAGGCCTCGGTAGCCCAGTCTCTTTCTAAGGAATTGATGGGAAAGCTGGTTGGAAAGTTGTGGCCTAAATTGTTTATGGATGATGGGTTCAATGTTGACCCTGTGTTAGAGGAACACAAGCAGCTCGATGAAAGCTTTGAGTATTTAAGGAGTAGCGGTTGTGTTCTGGAAGGGATAGAAAGGATGTTGAGGCGTATGCTTAGGATACTTGGGTGTGAACCAGGGGGTTACACTTATTTTTCCTACCCATTTGTTGGTTTTGGTATGCTTGAGATGAATAATTTGTTTGATATTGCCAGGTTGCTGGTGTCTTATTTGAAAATGCAGGTTTTGAACAGGGAACCCCAAAAATGAGAGTCCTAGAGAGAGAAGCTCCTCCTTCTTTCTAAAACCCCTAACCCTAGCCGCCATATTCTAATCTTCAGATCTATTCTCTAACACACTTCCCTCATCATTAATTCCACATTCCCTTCATTTACTTCCACCTTCTCTTGTTCCCCAAACCTAAACACTATATTTCTTACTTACCTATTTTTTCTTTTTCGGTCAGTTCATCCATGGTGAGTCAAGGTTCGAATTGTGACTCTGCATCTGGTTTACCTGGCTATATGCAGGATATGGAGGATGATAAGTTTCAGGAAATGCTTGCACGAAGAGAAGTGGAGGACTTCCCAGCTCTAGTAGTGCCTTCCACCCTACAGGGAGGTACCTCAGCTCAGAAGATTTGTGAGACACCCTCAGATGAGGATAAAGCTTCATATGAGACTGCTAGAGATGCGGTAGAAAGAGAAACGATTCACATGGTAGCAAAGGGTGTGGCTGCGAACAATAAGTATGAAAGAGAGGATCTTATAAAGCTCCGCAACCAAATGATGGATATCCATAGCTTTCTTGCCAAGAAGGGTTTTTCGGTGAGTGAAGTTGAAAAAGAAATCTTGAAGGATAAGGAGAGATTTAATGCAGGGTTAGTTAGCCCAGTGCGTTTCATGGATGGTAGGGATGAGATGGGTCTTCCCATCTTCTCTAGCAAGGAAATACCCAAGAGCATGGCTGCCAATGAGAAGGGGGTGGGAGCTGTTAAAGGAATCCTAAAAAATGCTCCACCTGGGGGATTGTTAAGGGGTGAAAGCTCGAAGAGTAAACAGGAAACAGGCAAACAGGAACCTCTTACAGATAAAGTAAGCAATGAGAGCACCAAAAATGGGGAGAAGGATGAGAAGACTGATATGGGGTCAAAAGGAACAAAGTCCTGGTCTTCAGTTTTAAAAGCAGCCCCGGGCCCGGTCAAGGAAGTGAAATTTGATTATGTGCCTCCAACTGAAGGATCAGATGTTGTGTCCCCCCCAGAGGATGTCCTCAAGAAAGGTGCGGAAAAATTCAAACGTTGCATTATGGGTAAATTTACCAAAGGGACTTTACCGTTTAAGAGAGTTAAGGAGGTGGCTTTTTCAGCCTGGAGGAGAGGCCTCACCATGGTCTCTCAGCGTAATGAGTCTACCTATGTCTTTAGGTTCAACTCTTCCAATGAAAAGAATGCGGTTCTAAGCAAAGGTACGTGGTACTTTGATAAAAGGCCTCTGGTCTTAACTGATTGGGGTTTCAACGAGCGCTCAGAATCTGTTACCTCGATGCCGTTATGGGTTAAGCTGGCCAATTTACCAGATTGTTACTGGACGCAAGAGGGACTAGGCCGCGTTGCTAGTGCCATTGGCAAACCCCTAGGGGCAGACGCCCTTACATCTGAGCTAGAAATCCTACCATTTGCTAAAATGTGTGTGCAGTATGAAGTAGGGGATCCATTACCACCAGCCCTCAAAGTGGTGGACCTGGATGGTTCTATAGTTGAGGTTAAAGTCACATACATTAATAAGCCAATGGTTTGTAGCCACTGTAAATCACTTGGCCACACCATTAGTGTTTTCCCGGTGGCTTCTAGAGAATGGGCGGCAGGGGGTTCAATCAATACAAAAGGGGCTCCAACTGGCCATAATGACAAAGGAAAAGATAAAGTAGACCAAATTGGCAAGGAAAATGAAGTTCAACAACAAAAGGTGGTGGTTGAGCAGAAGGAAGGGGCTTTAGAGAAGGAAGACAGTCACATGAGGAGTACAGATGGGGACAACCAAACCCCCAACCACCAGGTACATGTTACAGAAGAGGATGTAGACAAGGAGTGGACGGAGGTTCGCTCAAAAAGAAAGCCAGTGACATCGCCAAGTATATCTCCGGATGTCACCACTCTTCAGCCGTTTCAGAACATTGTGGTCGATGAGGTAGCAATGAAGCATGGCTCGAGAACTCCAAAGCCATACAAGAAAGTAAAAAGAGGGGGTAGGGGGGGTCGTACCCCTTCCTCTAGGTCATAATTCTTATATGACTATTTTTTGTTCCTACAACGTTAGAGGCCTTAACAATAAAGTTGGTTTTATCTGGGATTTTATCTTTAAAAACAAATTGTCCCTGGTAGGTCTATTGGAAACTCATGTCCAAACTGACGTTGCTAGGATTATCTCTCGGGCAATAAATCCACGGTTTCAGTGGTGTTTTAACTATGATCATCATTCGGGAGGCCGTATATGGCTGGGGTGGAGATATGGAAAATTTTGGTTCTTGCTTCTTATTCTCAGCATATCACATGCTCTGTCACCCTTATTGAGAGCAACACAAGTTTTGTTATCTCCTTTGTGTACGGTTTTAATGATATGATTGACCGTAGACCTTTATGGTCTGATTTGGCAGGAATAGCGCAGGGTTTGAATGCCACAGCCTGGGCTTTATGTGGTGACTTCAACTCTTGTATTAGCATTGATGAAAAGCAAGGAGGATCTTTAGATTGGACTACTGGAATGGAGGAGTTTAAACAGTTTTTGCTTGCCAATGGGCTCACTGATCTCAGGTATTCAGGCCACTTCTTCACATGGTGGGATAGCAATATTTCTCAGCCAAAGTTCAGAAAGTTAGATCGAGTGTTAGTAAACCCGGAATGGCATTCGGTGTTCCCTTGCTCTACGGTGGAGTTCATCTCTCGGGGTTTATCTGATCATTGCCCTGCTATTACTTCTCTTGGCACTAGTTTCACCTCTGGAGCGAAGCCCTTTCAATTTTTTAATCACCTCATTGATAATCCAGACTTTTTGGGCTCAGTAGAGAAAGCATGGTCTTTAGAGGTCGTGGGGAATCCTTGGTTTATCCTAACATTGAAACTCAAGAATGTAAAGGTGGCTCTAAAGGAACTAAACAGAAAGATGGGGGATATTCACAATCTAGTGATCCTGTCTCGGGATGCACTATCTCAGTTCCAGGACTCAATGCCTGCTAATCCCACTGCCGCATACTTTGAAGAAGAAAAGGAATTTATTGAGAACTATTCAGCAGCTTTAAGGCTAGAGGAACAGTTTTTAAAGCAGAAATCCAGAATTCAGTGGTTAAAACTTGGAGATGGCAACAGTAAGTTTTTCTATAATTCTTGCAGAGGGAACTGGAACACTAACAAGATTACTTCCCTTAGTGACTCGGAGGGAGTCTCTCACTCTTCACATGCTGACATGGCTAAAGTGGCAACGGATTTCTATAAAAATATTCTGGGGAAATCATCTGAGGTAGCAGATTTTCCTAATGATATCCCTCTACCCTCTCTCTCTGATTCCCAGGTTAATCTTATGGCTGCCCCTTTTTCTGAAAGTGAAGTATTGAGCACATTAAAAAGAATGGCTAAGAACAAGAGCCCTGGTCCGGATGGGTTCACAGTTGAATTTTACTTGGCTGTTTGGCACTTGGTAGGAAACGATGTGACTAAAGGTATCATGTATTTCTTTAATACATTGCACTTGCGAGTAATAAATGCTGCTTCCATATGTTTAGTTCCTAAACAGCTAACCCCTCTGAAATGCAACACTTTAGGCCAATCTCCTGTTGTAATGTACTGTATAAATGCATTTCTTCTATGCTAGCCAAGAGGCTTAAAGCTGTCCTTCCCTCCATCATTTCCCCAGTACAGTCTGCTTTTGTAGCTAGGAGATCCATTGGTGACAATATTTTCCTTGCTCAAGCCTTATGCAAGGACTATAATGGCAATTCAGGTCAGCCTCGATGTGCTATAAAGCTAGACATTCATAAGGCTTTTGACTCCCTAAACTGGAAATTCCTGTTTACAATCATGGGAAAAATGCGGTTTCCCAATCAGTACATTAAGTGGCTGGAGAAATGTATCACTTCCACAATGTTTTCTGTAAAATTGAACGGCAGTTTGGAAGGGTTTTTCAAAGGGGAGTCTGGCCTGAGGCAGGGGGATCCCCTATCCCCTTATCTTTTCGTGATTGCCATGGAGGCTCTCTCAGCATGTCTGGATAGGAAGACCACGGATCCTAACTTCCAATTCCATTGGAGAACTAAGGAAGTAAAACTAAATCACATTATTTTTGCTGATGATGTGTTCCTGTTTAGTCATGGTGATCTTAGGTCAGTCTCAGCTTTGCTAGATGGGATCAAGCTCTTCTCAAACTGTTCGAACCTAAAGCCAAACATCTCCAAGACTACATGCTTCTTTGCTAATGTTAGACAGGATGTTACTGATGCTATTCTTACTCACTCAGGGTTCCAAAGAGGTCGTATGCCTATCACCTACCTGGGGCTTCCTCTTATCACAGGCAAGCTCAACAAGAATGACTGCCAGACACTGATTAGTAGATTGTGCAGCAAAGTGGAGCTGTGGACAGCTAGATTTCTTAATTTTGCAGGGCGTCTCCAACTGATCAAAGCTATACTGGTCAGTATTGTGGGATATTGGAGTATGTTCCTCTTCCTTCCGAAAGGAATTCTTAAAAAGATCAATGCCCTATTTTTCAAGTTCCTTTGGGGAGGTTTCTACAAGCCGGATGGGAAGTGTCAGTATAAAGTAGGATGGGAGGATTGCTGCAAACCGAAAGCGGAAGGGGGTCTTGGCATTCGAAATCTTTTTGAATGGAATGAAGCTGCCATTCTTTATCAGCTGTGGCGCATCATACAGCCCACCTCTAATTCTCTCTGGATAGCATGGTTCCATAAAGCCTTGCTGGCAAAGAAGGAATTCTGGACTTCCACAATGCCATATCGCTCATGTTGGATTGTAAGGAAATTGTTCAAGGCGAGGCCGCGAGCTCTTCAATTTGTTCACTATAACATAGGAGAAAACTCTGATTTTCTCTTCTGGCATGATCCCTGGGTCCACAAAAAGCCTCTTCTGGATATTTCCCCGTCCATTATATCTACAGCTGAGTCCACAAGTGCAGTCAGTATCAATGTCTACCTCCGAAATGGGACTTGGGACTTACCATCTTCGAACCATAATGATGTGATTGAAATTAGACGGATGGTGCAACATATTCAAATTCATAAGTCTGATTCCATTACGTGGGATGGAATGTTACCAAAGAATGTCAAAATGTCCACTATCTGGTCCTCCATGCGGGAAAAGGGAAGTTATGTTCAGTGGTTAAACATGGTCTGGGGAAAATTCAATATCTCGAAATGCTCATTCATCACATGGTTAACCATCAAAAACAGGCTTCTCACGAAGGATAGAATGCTTATGTTCATAATGCAGGTTGATCCAAAATGTGTCCTGTGTGGGGTGGATGATGAATCGGTTAGCCACATTTTCACTACTTGCCCATTCTTTGATATTATTAACAGGTCTATGCCATTCCGTTTCACGAGGAACTGGTCCAACTGTCAGTCAGGCAATTGCATTGCTACTCAGCTAGGGGCAAAGGAGGAATCAATTGCTCAACTGTTTTTTAGCACAGCTATTTACCATGTCTGGAAGGAGCGTAACTACCGCATGCACAACCATGGGCCTGGCCACCCAACCTCAGTGGTCAGCAGTGAGATAAGGCGTATGGTGCGCGAGAAACTGTTCTCATGTAACTTGTTTAAGGTTTGGGTTCGCAAGGACCCGACCATCCTCTTATTTATCATGTAAAAGAATAGGTTAGGTACATCTGAAATGTTGAGTAGGGTTTACCTTCTTATTCTTTGTATCATGTTGATTTGTAGTATTAGCATAGATGTTGTCTCGCGGGGTATGCCCCTAGTTATGTATTAGCTGTTCCTTTGGTATAAATTTTTTAATTAGCAAAAAAAAAATAAAAAAAATGCAGGTTTTGAAATTGGAGTTGCCGAACGAAATGTGTGATGATAGCACTGGAATCGGTTGTGTGATGCATGGTCATAGTGGTGTGGTTCTTGGCTTATTGATGCCAACTGATAGTTGTGAGGGCATTTGGCCCGGGCCAGAGCAGGATGTCTTGCTGATTCATGGGTTCCTTGGGTCACCATGGAGGATTCTGATGATTTCTAGATGGGTGCTATATCATGCTGAATTGGTTGTGGTCTTGGAAGGATTTGAGTGCAGTTTGCTGCCTGTGAATGCTCTTCAGTCGTACGTGAGGGAGTGCAGCGCTAAAGCTGGATGCACTGATTTGGCGATCATGCTTCGACCTGGTTACGGGAGAGGTTCCTTGCTTGGGAACCACTCTGTCCAGCTCGGGTGTTTGTGGGATTGTTCCTTCTGTTGGGTTTTGATGCGCTCATGTAGTTCGGGTAGCATCATTGTCATGATGCTAAGAATGTAAATTCTTAGTGCTCTTCCCTATGATCCGACATAGAATTATTTTGATGTCTTTAGACTAGGGGTGCTCACTGTGATAACCTCGCTAGTTTTATGTTGTCAGTAAGGTGACTTACTGATTTTTAATCTTTGTATTATGTGTTTGTTGACTTCGCGGGGTATGCCCCTAGACTTGTATTCGCTGTTCCTTTTGGTATAAAATTTTATTTAGCAAAAAAAAAAAGATTCCAAGCTTTACAATACAAAGTAACACACACTTGCTGCTCAGAACACCCTATGGTCATTTCCTCTCCAGCGATATTACCCAACTTCTGAACAAACATAACATCAAACAGTAGATGTGCAATGACTTCTTCATCAATAAAGTCGCTCAAAACAGCAGACTCAACATCCACAATTGCATCAAAACCTTCTTTATCTTGAAAGACAAGATTCTTTCGGTCAACAAGAATATCCATTTTAACGAACACACCCACAGATAACATTGCTATGTCTGTTAGACTTTCCAAAAGACCCTCATCAAAGTTACTAATCGTAAGCCCAAACTGAGCAAAGATATGCCAGGAAGCCCAGCTCTTAGTACTGATTAAATCAGCATCAACATCATATATTATTCTCCATATAGATTGCTCTAGACAAGAGTCCATGACAACAAACATATTCACCTCATGTTGCAAAAACATAGAGTAAACCAGTAACAAAAGCATCTGAGGACTATCATCAAACACTTGGCGAGCATTCAATCCCTTCATACCCTTGACTTCATAAAGCTTTGCACTCCCAGATCTGGAAACACCCCCAAAGGAGTCTTCTACCACCGATTTCACTTCGCAAAAATCAAACAAATGATGGGAAAACAAGACCATAACCAAATAGCTCTGATTCCCATGGAAACCATCAATCGACTCTAGGTTACCCAGGTCACCGGAGTGAGTCACCAAGTCATTAGAGAGGCAGGAGCTACTAGCATCAACCACCATAGCAATGGTGGGATTTGAGCTCGGTGCTAACCCTGGACTCTGTTTTCGTTCCTCAAGAACCTCAACACGGAGACATCCGTGAGAAACAGCAATCACCACTTCTATACTCAAGACAGGCAACAGGGGAATAACCTCCACAGAATACGGAATGAATGGAACCAGAACCCCATCCAAACATCCTATAAGACTTGACCAAAGATTCACCAAACTTGAAGAAGACCCATTCTGGGACAAATAGACAAGATAGAAAGACATATTAAAATATAAATAAGAAATGTAGTGTGTAGGTGAAGGATTAGAGATGGATAATGGATTAGTGAAAGTTTGCTATGAAGATCTGATGAAAAAAGGAGTAAGATGGCGGCTAGGGTTTTTTAGAGAGAGGTTAGAGACCCATTCCGGGATATGTGTTGATCTTTTGATGGTGTTTAGGCTAACTATGGTTTGATTGTGACTCGAACAAAGTGGATCAATGAGAGTCGTTTTCTCTCTAACCTCTCTCTAAAAACCCTAAATTTCTTCTAGCCGCCATGAATTTTCAGCCCAATCTACACCTTAAATCCATCAGATCTAAATATCTCTTTCCTAAATCCACCTTTCCCTTTCTTATCTCCCACCTTTACCCCATAATTTCTTTTAATTCTTGTTCTATTGTTTCTTTTTCTTTGTCTCGTTCTTCGGCACAAAGATTTTTTTTTTTTTTTGCTAATTTTCTTCGGCACAAAGATTTATTGAGTTCTTTGGAGCTTTTTGATGGGATCCTGGAGGATGGGTTGGCTATCCACCCACCTCAAAGAATTCTTGCCACTTCCATTGTGGATTCAGTTACCGAAAGCCTTATAGGCTATTTGTTGAGGTTTTTGAAGGTTCACACCGGAGAAGACTTGCACTATGTTTGGAACAGTCTTGGCCTCTCATCTTTGCTTTTCTTGTTTAAAGGTAGGCAAGATGCGTATAGTGCTAGAGATGGGTACTTTCGACTTGGTGGTTTGTTGATGGAATCGGTAGATTTCATGGGTCTTTATCGGATTAATGTTGTTCTTAGAATTGATACTATCTCTAGGATGGTAAAAATTTGGGTTGGCTCTGTATTGATTCATTTCTATGGAGTCGATGCGATGCTCAGCTCTTCAGAGTATGATTTTGTCCTTGTTAAAGGGGCTGTTGAGGGATTGGTTATGTCCGATGTGTTTTTGAGTGCAGTTCTTGAAGGTGAGACCAATGTCATGGATGTGTTTGATGGAATGCCCCATAGAGAAAAGGTTTCTGTGGTGAGATATCTGTTTGCAAGGATTCTTGTCGTCAAAATGACAACGATCTTATTGTATGCTACGCTTGTCGAGGGCAATGGTCTGTTTGATGGGTTGTCACTCCGTCTGGTTAATATTCTCCACGGAGCAGGTTTGGAGGGAGGGGCCTGGTCGCCTCATCTTAATTTTAATTTGAATGCTTTAATGCTTGGTTCTACGATGGTGTATTGTAGTCTAAAAACCTGGAAGGGTGTTTTGAAGAGTACCTTGCCAAGGGGTATTTTAAATGACAATGGTATTGACATCATTATTAAACGGTTGTGTTTAGACCTTTGTCTAGATGTTCTTTCTGGGAATGCAGAAGTGTTGAAGGGATGTTGTATTAGAATGGGTGCAGTCATGCCCGATTGCTGTGGCTCTAACTCCTCAAGCTCATCTGACCATGGACTCACAGGCAGGGGTGGTGGTGAAGGGGCTCTCTCAACAGAGAGGGATGGCACTCGAATTCCAGAACTCCCTATAGCATCCTCGAAGGGCTCATCAACATCACTCTCCGTACCCTCATCTACTACCGGCTCTAACACTGCCTCCATAACCTGCTCTGTTGTCATATCAGTATTCTCCTCTGGATCCTCCTCAACAACATCCTCCGCAACTATCTCAGTGTCCTCTCCTGCCTGGACCTCCTCCGGGTCCCCCTCCTCCTCAGACTTCATAACATCAATATCAACATCAGCCTGGACCTCCTCAGGGTCCTCCTCCGCTAACTCAATCACCTCAGTGTCCTCATCAGGCAAGTGCTCATAATATGGGTCTCTGGTCTGGAACATGTCCTCATCATGTTGTCTCGCGGATGCCTCCTGGGCAGATATTTCACTCGCCTACATAATACGAACTTATATTACTATCATGATACTTAATTTTTTTTTTTTGCTAATTAAATTTATACCATAGGCAAAAGATTATATCTCTAGGGGCATACCCCGCGATAAGTAATACATCTACCTAGCGGAACAACAGAGAAAAAAACATCAATAATGCTAGATAAACTAGCAATCAGCAACAACAAAACACGACCACAAACCTAAACAACATAAAATTAGCTATGCCATGGACATTTCAAGAAACACTGCAGCACCGCAGCAAACAATTCCGGGTTGTCACCATCCATAGTAGAGCCATACCAGCTTGCTGGCATCCAACCTTCCAAATTTGCATCATTATTATCAATGGATAAACCATCCCTACACCATCGTAACAAAATACTTCCGCTGTTGTAAACATCACCAGCAGACTCCATTTGACACGGTCCAACGGAGACCTCTTGAAACCAGCAAGATGCAGTGAAACCAGTTTCCACCTGCTCCATAAATTCCTCAGGTCAGTAACCCATATATGAGTTACGACCACATAAATCACAGCATTATAGGTGAAACATTCCATAGTGAACACGAAATCAACATTCACAACCCGGAAATAAATGTTATTCAGAAGTCTAATTCCAATAACAAACTTTCTTTGAGACAAGTAACTGCAAAGGAGATGAGCAAACCAACTCCAGTCATCATTTTCCACTAAAAAAGGTCCAACGCTTCTATGAATAAGAATCATCATTCTTATCAACCATTTGACCTTGCAGTCCACACACAAGTGCCTTTTCACCGCACCCTGATGTGCACAAGCAACATACATAGCCCCTACCTCGAGAAAGGACCTATCACTTTTCTGAAAACCATCTTGAGAAAAAATTCCCATGCCAATCAAGTTCATGTATATGGAAACATTCATACAGGTGGTTGACCCATCCAAACTACTTTCACATCTGGTGAGTATCACCAGTTCTGCATTCTCTAGCTGATCAGCACTAGTAAAATCAAACATAAGATTTCGCACCTGTTTAACACCATCAAGATTTCCCATACCGCCTTTGAAGGCCAGCATCATATCCTCAGCTTTATAACCATTAAGAATGGCATCCCCAACAAGAGACCCCTCTAAATCACACACACTATCAGTGCCATCTTGTGTCGCCAAGATTCCGAATGAATCTAAATCCATTAAACGATTGCCAGCACCAATAATCAGGTGGTGGTCATGACCAAGAACCCCTCCATTATCGACCAATTCCATAACAGACCACCCACAGTTGATAGAAAAGTCACTATACTGTGCTTTTTCAACTGCTTCTTTTCATGTATTTACAATGGTTGAGAATCTCTGTTATTCTAAAGACTTTGGTGACACTTGTCATATTGTTCGTTTTGATGAAGCTGGTGCCGTGCATTTGTTGGAGCTCAAACTCAGGTTGCTTTTGGTTCAGACCGAGAAAGAAGGGACTTTAAAAATGTTTTTTTAGATGCATGCCATCTATGGATCCCGAGGGTTTTGTTGATTGACTCTCTGTTCTTAAGTTTTGGCCTCCATGTGGCTGATATGAGTCCACAGCGATCTGTCTCCTCTCTGCAGACAGCGAATAACCGAACTGAGGTTGGCATTTTAGCTATGAATGGATGTTATCATGTGGGAGGATGTGTCTCCACAAATTTATTCGTGGGTAATATGGTGGACCAGGTTGTGACTGTCAAAGACTGGATCGCTCAGAGTCATGTAGAATGTTATGCTGGAATACTTAAACAAAGGTATTCACGGGCTGCTCGTGAGAGTTTTACCATGCTCGAGGTGGGGTTTTGCTGCCTTGATGACTTCATAGTTGGTCAGTATGGATCTGTTTGCTGCAATGCTGCAGTGCCGCTCGGGATGTCCAAGGCATAGTTGTTTTTTGTTTAGGTCTTTTTTATGCTGCTGTTGATTGCTAGTTTATCTAGCATTATTGATGTTTTATCTTTGTTGTTCCGCTAGGGAGATGTGTTATTTATCGCGGGGTATGCCCCTAGAAATGTAATCATTTTCCTATGGTATAAATTCTAATTAGCAAAAAAAAAAGTCACTATACCTATATGCTAGGTCAACATCAGCATTCTTGGAGAGAATTCCATCCACCGAAGAAATCACCACCCTTTTCATAGGAGGTACCCATCGCACTGCCACATTCACTACTGCCATAGGAGGTACCCATCGCAGAACAACACAAACCACAAACAACTTTCCTGTTGGTAAACCCATCCAACACCTGACTTAGATTTCGGCAACCCACACGGGACACCACACCATTTACCAGGTGGAAGGCCTCGTCTTCAAAGGAGACCCTCAACCCAACAATACAGCCACCCCAGACAGTATGCTCAACAGTTAAGATTTTTCTCAACATACAAGTCGAGAAAAAAGATAGCAGCAAGACAGAGAGAAACTTTGGTGTCCTACCAGTGCCTAACCCACTCTGTACTACTTCATCTCTTCCCCGAAAAGTAGTACAAACACCATTCTTAAAAGCAAGGCTCAACAGCCTTGTCTTCCTTGCTGTGAAATACCTTGAAAAAAAGGGTTCGCATAAACCCATCACCAGAATATCCTTGTCATAGTGGAGCATTTCGACAAACACTTCAGATACATTGTTCACACCTCCAACCATAGGTGTGACACCCTCCAATACATCCTTGTTAACCCTCCATAGCTCGAAAAAATAGACAATTCCCGAACCAAAGAGAGATTCAACATCATCCCCTAAAAACCATAAATCGACAGAACCATCCAACACACCGAAGTTTGTAGAGCACAAAGAACGAATTCTCTTGAGAAGAGAAAAAATCCCCAAATGGTTCACCAATGAACCCTCGAAACGGAGACCCCGAACATATAGGCCCATCAAAACACAGAACATAAGCAATACTATAAGAAATATAGGGTAAATGGTGAAAGAATAGAAGAGAAAGGTGGATTAGGGAAGGTATTTTGGATAGATTTGATGGAGAAAAGGCTTTGATTTGTTTAAAATTAGAGGCGGCTAGCTAGGGTTTCTAGAGAGAAAAATACGACTCTCATTTTTTCCCAAAATGCCTGGATGTTTCTATTTGTTTTGTACTTGTAATAGGCATATACTTAAAATTTCCCGTAAGGGGTTTAGGTGAACCTGGAAAGGGTTCTTATTATTTAGTGAATTTATTATTATATAGCGTCGCATCATCTCTCGAGATATATAACTCTCGCTCTGATACCATTTTTTTTTGCTAATTAAAAGTTTATACCAAAAGGAACAACATGATACATTTCTAGGGGCATACCCCGCGAAGTCAACAACCTAATAATACAGAGGACATAATAACAATGCCCTACAGTAACCCAAGACAAAGGCTAGCCCACTTGCCTAGCAACAACAAACATAACTAAAAAGCTAATTAAAGTTGCTTACAACACAAATCAATACACAGAATAAGAATCCACGTTCTTATCAGCCATTTGACCTAGCAGCCCACCATGTAATGCGTAGGTAGCATACAGTGCCTCCTTATAAGACAGTCGAGCAGCGTCCTTGAGCAGCGTCCTTGACCTTCTGCTAGCACCATCAAGGCGAGTCTTTAAGAGCAAAGGAATGAGCCACACATAAGGAAAATGAGAGTCGAATTTTCTCTGCCTTCTCTCTAGATCTTCTCTCTCTAAAAATCACAAACATTCTAAACATCTTCTTCATCAGTTCTAAAGTCCCACATCCTAATCCATCTCTTCCTTCTAATCTCCCACCTAAACACCGTATTTCTTCTAATTCTTGTTGGTTAGCATGAGTTTTAAGAGGGTTTCATTTGTGGATGACTCTGTAATGGCGACTTCTACTAAGAACCATGGGGTAACGACCCAGGAGGGGTTAGATCCAGTTGTGAGCCCAAAAAGGGTCTCGTTTGCGGTTGATTTGGTATCGGAGATACCATCTATTGATATTCAATCTAGGAAATTGGAAGGATTGAGTGCGAAGAATGCTGGCAAGAAGAGGGCCGCGAGGGTTTCTTTCGATGACAACCTAGTCGTGAGGGTACCATTGTCACCATCTGTTGACTCCCGTTCCAGGAAGTTAGAAGTTATTAAAGATGATAGCCCGCCGAATTGGTTCTCTAATGACAGGAAGTCTGAGGCGAGCCCGAAGAAAGTGTCTTTTGCGGAAGAGTTGGTGTCAGTGATACCGTTGAAGAAGGGTAATCCAGTGAGATTCTGTAAAGGGCGAAAGTTGGGCCCTGGACTTGGGGTTGCTTCGAGAACTAGAAGCTCAATTAACTTATTGGAGTGCGAAGGTAAGTTTTTCTCTTCTCACAAGAAGATAAAGCCGGGTTTCTTCAATGATATCCAGCCTATCTTGGTTGAGGAATCTTCGGATTCTATTGATTCTAGTTCAGATTCTGTAATGAATGAGGAGGATGTTAATTCCGCATCCTCGCCCAATATTCCAATTGCTAATGAGACTCGAGGGGATGTAAAAGATGCACTATTTAACCCCAACGATATGGTCAGTGAGGGGGCTCCTTTCATTGACAATAGGGTCACTGAGTTAACACAAGGGGAGGGCTCTAATCAAGCTACGAGAGAGAAACCTGTGGAGTTCAAGGGGAAGAATGAGTGTATTGAATTAACAAGGAAAGAGGGGACTCCTTTTTGGGATGTCTCGACTAAAAGAATGCAGGAGCGTTTGTCTATTGCTGTGAATGTAATCATTATCTTTAGGGACTGCATAGTCCACAATGGACATGAGGTGCCCCTGATTTGGGGAAATGTTGACGTAAGTGATTTGGATGTTATCAATGGGTTGAATTCAAGGCCAGACATCAAGCTCCTGAGAAACCTAGGTAAAGCACTGAACTGCATTAGGCAGCTTGGGTATTTCATTAGGAAGCATGGAATCCCTCTTCCGGTTATGTTAGGGGATGATGGCCAGGTTATTGAGGACATGGAAGAGGAGCTAGAGATTGCTGAGCTGTTAGACCACAGCTTATATAACTTGGGGTTGAAGAGGAAGGCTTTGGTGGCAGCGAGGCGTAACTTGGATAAACTAAAGTTGTTCATTTTCTCTCGGGGTTTGGAAATTCCTTTGGTCAAAGGGTCCCGTGATAGGGAATTCAGTGCCTCTGCTCGTGGGTTAAGAGATATTGAGGAAGTGGAGCTTCATGACTTAACCTGTCGAACTATTCAACTGAGGGACTTTTTGATTGATTCGGGGATCGATCTTCAATCAGCTGAGCAGCAACATAGTCCCCACTCTGGAGGTAAGAATGATGAATCTTTTAAGGAAAAAAGGGAAATGGCAAACAATGCAAAGGAGCCAATTCAGGGCAACAGGCAGTATTTGGGACATCTGTTTGATCTCGTGGGTGATGTGACTGTGCATGATGATTCTAAGAAGGAGGCCGGAGTTTGCAAGATTAAGGCGGGACATGGACGCCTCAGTAAAGCTCCAGATTAAGTTTAAGATTAAGTTATAATAGTCTTGGTTCTATTTTGTTGATGGCTTAACGTTGTTTAACTCTATTTTCTGAATGTTGCTTCCGCGGGGTATGCCCCCAGAATGTGTAAAGCTGTTCCTTCGTGGTATAAATTTTAATTAGCAAAAAAAAAAAAAAAAGGCGAGTCTTTAAACCAGAATAAATCCCCGCCTTGTCAATAACAAAACCTACATCAATCCACACATTGGTACCAGGTCTATTCACCCACTCATCAGGAACAAGTCCAAACAACAAATAAATGGCAACATCTCGAACAACAGGGGAAACAAAGCTCCCATCAGAATCCACAGGCCCGTAATCAATAGTGGTGCCTAGTATACACCAAACTGGAAACACATAGCAAACAGCTGACATGTGCCCAACAACGCAGCCTGTTGTTATAGCAGTAGCATTACAAAACATGGCACAATTCCAGACCATTAATAATCTCTTCGATAACGTTAATATCGCGAAAACAAACACCCCAACACTCGGTTGAAGCATCACCACCACCACTTCATGGACACCCAAAACAGGTGCAAGAAACGCCCTGCAAATAGACTGAACCTCTATCAACCAATTCACAACAAGTCGGAACTCCGACCCTGTAATTCGCATCCTGAGAACCTTTGTCAGAAGACCATAGTCATGACAAGCAACAAACCTTCCCACCCGAAGAAGATGAATATTAATATCTGTATTAAGGATGCATATGTAGTGTTTGACTTTTTGTCTAAACAGCAAACAGAAGCGTTTTCTCCGAATGGGATGGTAAACTATGGTATCATAATTGAAGAACGAAGCATTGTAAATGATGGCTTAGTGCCTGCTGAAATGTCTAAAAGAGTGGATACGCAGGACCTCGTTGAGACTTTCGTTGAGACGAGGTTGTGTATGGTATTGCTGGATGTTATAACTTGGGATGTTACCCCAGACTCTGGAGGTTCTGACTTTTTGTTACATGTTGGGGTCATTGACAATGATCAGCTCATGTGGGTAGATATGGGTCATGATACTCGGTTTATTAGAGTTAATGTGAGGCTCACTGCTGCTTCCTGCAAGGAGAAGTATCATTACCCTGGTAATCATGGAATGGAAGATACTTGGGAAGGGATTGTCCCTGTTTATGAGAATTGTTATTCTGAGCTGACTATCATTGTAAAGATAGATGAAGTGTTACTCTGTTCTCATGGTTACATGTCCAATGGACTCAAATTGCTGAAGGTTGGGGCTGGGATCAGCAATACGGGGTTTGTTGCTAGTTTCTTTCATGGAATCTTTGAAAGCATCCGTTGGGATGCTAAATCAGACTGTTATTTTAGTGATGAGATTTATCTATTTGAAATTGACGTTTATTCGGGGATTATTCACTTTGTATACAAAAAAGTGGATATTTGTGGTGCTGGTGGGTCGTTAGACAAGTGTATTATGTGCAAGGGGACTGCTGGGATTGATGGAGACTGCCATCCTGGTCGTATAGATTTTGTGACTGGTAACTGGTGGGTTAACATGTTTGAAAATGTGAGCCCGATTATGGGTATGGAGGCTATGCAACGTGTCTATGCAGGGTCCTTTGTCTCAAGACTTTGTGGCAGAGTTTTGTTTGTGGAGCTCACTTCTGGTGGGTTTTTTATTGGCTTTGACGGTTTGGGGGCTTCGTTTAGAGTATTGCTGACCACTGTATGGGAAATGGACGATTGTCCTATGATAAAGAATGAACAACTTCTGTTTGTTAATATGAGATGGTTGAGCTGGGTGTTTGCCGTGCCTGCAAAAAGAGATCTCCGCTATTTTAGCAGGAAGAATGAAACAAAGATGGTTGTGTATGATGGCTGTCATATGGGCTTTTTTAATCAGCTGGGGCTGGTTCTCCCTCTAATGGAAAGTTAGCCGGTGGTGCTTTTTTGGAGGCCAACTCTCATGTTGAGGGTTATCATATGGATGTTTCTGATGAAATGCGGCTGTGTCACTACATGGTTTATCTGCTGCTTCTCATTACTATGGGCTTTGTGAGACATGTGCCTAGTCTCAATTTTAGGTTGTTTAAGGCGCCAGAATAATCTTTAGCTTATTTTCGTTGTTATGTTGACAGTAAAGTGACTTACTGATGTAATGACTTTTTTTTTTTTTTTTGCTAACTAAAATTTTATACCAAAAGGAACAACTTGAAACAATTCTAGGGGCATACCCCGCGAAATCAACAAAACGACAACACAACAAAGCAAATTAGAGAACTAATTTGCAACTACAAGCAACATAGGGGAACTAGAACAACTAGTTTAACCATCTAAATAGACCTAAGCCTGCTCATAAAATATGACCAACATAACTGGTCTTTGAATAACATACGACATAAAATAAACCCAAATCGGGTCACTGCCAAGTCTACCACCAACATGCCCATCACATGGAAACCATAGCAAGCACCGTTTTCCAAATGAACGGCAAAATCCTCAAATGCAATAATGACAACCAAGTCAGTCACAAACTGGAATAAGCCAAAGTCCATCGACGCACCACTTTCGATCAAGCAAAGCACTCGATACACAATATTAATCCCATCACTCAACTGTGATGTGCTTAACAACAGAACACAGCAAACCGATGGACACAAACCCCACCTAGGGTCTTCCGTCCACATCAACACATCCAAGTTTCCCTTCCCTTTGTGTTTACCACACCATCCGCACATATACCTGATCGGCTCATCCAATTGCTTCTTCACAGAAGTTCGACAGTTGATAGCAACAGCCCAAAACAAACGAACAAAAGCAACAACAGTAGTAGTAGCATTTTCACCAACAATAATGCCAATACTAATATCATATTCCCCTGCCTCAATACTCATTGACATTGTTCGTCCAAACCGACCACCACTTAGATTGGCCCACCAACGTTGCCTATCCAAAGCAAACAACATAAAGACATTACAGCATAAAATCTGTTTGTAATCTGCCACCACCATGTGGACAGACACCTCTACTATTCGAACCTTAAGCAACACTGCACTAGCCCCGACCAGTAACCTACAATCAGAGCTGGAATCCAGTCCCTCAATGCTAAATCCCCTTAAACCAATAGGAAAAACTGCAGACTCACATACCGGGCCATCAACCAACATGTGGCGCTCCTTTGCAATCATAGCACCAGCAAATAACCGAAGAGAAGTAACTCTAGAGAAGTGATTACCACTAGCACTCTCAAAGAGAACCCA
Source organism: Kitagawia praeruptora (assembly GCA_037693485.1). Classification (NCBI taxonomy): domain Eukaryota; kingdom Viridiplantae; phylum Streptophyta; class Magnoliopsida; order Apiales; family Apiaceae; genus Kitagawia; species Kitagawia praeruptora. Next base: position 69,781,042 of record CM075350.1, read on the forward strand.
ACTAACCATAACAACAAGTTCAAGAAGAAAATCGTTGTTCCGCTTATTGTGGACATATGCAATTGTCATAGTGAAACCCATAAACAAAGCATACGAAACAAAGTAAAAACGAGACACATATCTTAATCGAAGAAAGGTTCGTGCGTTACCCAACAAGCACACAAGCATTTGGTGAGTCAAATCCTCAAACACATTGTGGGTCTTCCCCACAATTTCCATCTCTTCAACCGTGTAAGATGCGCCATATGACCTATAAAAGCCTAGACCACAAATCTCAACAAACAGCCGATAGAGAATCATGAAATCCACTGATTCCATCAACCATTCACCAAATCGGAAAAACCCATCCCTAGCCCTATACGCACCTTTCCCACCTTGCGAAAACAAGAAAGGCGAAGATGAAAGACCGAGATTATTCCAATCAAAGTGCAAGTCTTCTCCGGTATGAACCTTCAAAAACCTCAACAAAAAGCCTGAAAGGCTTTCAGTAACAGAATCCACTAGGAACGTGGCGTGAAATCTCTGAGATGAGTGGATAGCCAAGCCATCTTCCAAAATCTCAGCAAAAAGCTTCAAAACATTCGACAAACTTCGAATAGAAGAAAGCGACAAAGAAAACGGTACCATTGATATAGAAATAAAAGAAAAATTCGGGTGAGGGTGGGAGGTAAGGAAGGGGAAGGTGGATTTAGGAAGGAGATATGTATATCTGATGGATTTAAGGTGTAGATTAGGCTGAAAAAACATGGCGGCTAGAAGAAATTTAGGGTTTAGAGAGAGAGAGAACGACTCTCATCGGTTGGATTCCGTCCCTAATTATATAAAGATAATTTTACAAAAAAAAGTGTAATGACTTTTGTTATGTTTGATCGCGGGGTATGCCCCTAGATTTGTATTAGGTGTTCCTTTTCGGTATAAAATTTTAATTAGCAAAAAAAAAAACCTTCCCACCCGAATGGAAATCCACATTAGATTCTTGACCATCATAGATGTCGCTAACTCATTAACAACCACTCTCGGTTGTATATCCTTCCAAACAAGAGGCTTGACACCCTTTATCTCAATCAGATGAGGGTCCTCAAACAACTTAATTCTTTTTTTTTTTTGCTAATTAAAATTTTATACCAAAAGGAACAACTTACACAATTCTAGGGGCATACCCCGCGAAATCAACAACTCAAATACAAAAGACATAACACCATTAGGTCACTAACAGTCAACATAGAGTTACTAATCTAGTCTACAAAAAGAACTAGATTAAATACATTACAATGAGGTCATATCAATGCCAAGAAAATAATTTTAAAAACTCCTGGTCCACACCCCAGGATCTCGAGCAAAAGCATCCACCTTGAATTCCCATCCAGAGCACATACCATAATCTACAAGAATGGCTACCAGCTCTACCAACCTTGTCATCCAAGTCAATCCTGGAGTCATAGTCCAGGTCTGCGTAACACCTGACCAGCCCTTCCATGACAATAGCTTCCAATTCTTCACACAAGAGCCAGAAGCATCCACCACCCAAACCAGGTCTTCAACGAATCCCTTCCACTCAGGGACATCGTAACCAGCAGATATCCATTCCCGCTCTCCCATTGTCTTTGAAACCCAATAGCGAATTAAAGCAAATCGCAACCCATGTCTTTCACCAAACAACACCCCACAGCTCTGTTTTCCCCACCTTACATGGACAATGCCAAGGCCTAAGATACCCGAAACATGTTTCTTGAGCTTTAAACCTGTTAAAACAGGACCAACAACATTCAAGATTATCCAAACACTATCTACTTTCCTCCAAGCCTGGTTCATTTGGCTCCAACCAGCCCCCAAATTATTCCTCACATAAGCCAATAGCTTGATCCTCCCCTCCACAGCATTAGCCTCAACATCGTGCTTCTCCATATGGTCAGAAATCCCCAAAACTACAGGACCACCATTACCTATAACATCACCTCTACCCGATTGGTTTTCCATCTCAATCAAGGGAAGGTTTGACCCCTGTCCCTTGTCCTGAATCAAATCTATTGGCTCTTTGGTCAACAAATTGGAATTAACCTCGAATTCCTTGTTACCAACAACATTATCAGAAATTAAATCCATAAAATCAGGAACCCCAATAGTCAAATCATTACATACACCAATAGGCCCAGGAAAATGCTTCTTAGAAAAGAGAGACTTACCATCAACAAAATTTAGGTTGAGCGAGCTTCGGGAACGAGCAGCAATCCCAGATCTCAGGTTGTTAGCATCACCCAACTTCCCAGAGCAACCCTTGCGCAAACCAATTTCTTTTTTTTTTTTTGCTAAATTAGAATTTTATAAACAAGAAAAGGAGATACAAGGAGCTAGGGGAACCCTAGAAAGAGAAAGAGGACATGCCCTCTACTCATCAAAAAACCTTCGTAAAATTACTAGAGGCACCTAATGCAAAGCAACAGCTAGAACATCAAGAAAATTACACGAGACTAATTTAGTAAAGTGAACTGATGAGGTCTATATCTCGACGGGCGGCTTGTTGGAACCTTTTGCAGCTGAAGACTTTGTCTCGAACAATTGATTTTACTTTTTGCAGCAGGATGCAGGATGCTATAGGAGTTGAACCATGAATTCTGTTGTTCCTCTCTTTCCAGATGCTGTGAACCGCTACTCCCAGGTAAAGAAAGAGAACTTGGCTTTTCAAGTTATTCGCCATATCTTGTAAATTCTGAACCCATTCATTAGGCACCGGAGATGGACTGTTCCTCAAAATGTCGGTCGTGTACTGGCAGTCAACAAGAATATGATGAATACTTTCATTAGATCTTTTACACAGAACACAAAGAGGATCCGTAGCCATGCCAAACCTGTTCATACGGTCTTTGGTTAACAACCTGTTCTTGAAAGCTAGCCAAAGAGTTACAGAGCATTTAGGAATTGAGAGAGGGTGCCACACTGCTTTCAACCAAACATGATTAACTCCTGAGGGACGAATAGAATCCCATATAGTCGATATTTTAACCTTGTAAGCCTTCCAATCATCCCAAGTAATATAATCATTCTGATGAAGGGGAATGCTTGTCACCAAATTCCTAAAATCCATTGCAAACATGTGGTTTGAAGGATGAAGAAACCACTGATTATTCCTAATAATAGAGCTAACTTGAGCCAAGTTATGAGACTCTACTATAGAAACAATTCTGTTATCCAGCATAGATAGCAAAGGCCGATGTGATGTCCAGGGATCATGCCACAATAGAAAGGAGCTGTTATACCCTACATGATACTTAATGAAATTTCCGACCTCATCTCGAACCTTCAGAATTTTACGAGTTGCCCAGGAGATTCCAGAATTAATATCTGCAGTCCAGAATCCTTTCCGTTTCAAGATAGTGCTTTTGAACCATTTAACCCAAAGAGAGCTTGAAGTAGGCTGGATGATTCTCCAAAGTTGGAAGATGATAGAGGCTTTGTTCAACACGACTAGAGGCTTTGCGCAAACCAATTTCATCATTACAAACTGACCCCAACCTCACCAAAGGCTGGTTTTTCGAATCTTTCCCCTTCGAAACCGACCCAGAAGGATGGGTTCTGAAGGAACGAACATGAAGACGAACTCCATAACAATGAGGTTCCGATGAAATCTCTCCAAAAGAGTACCCTTCAACCAAAGGTAGGTTGAGCGAGCTTCGAGCTCTTGAAGCAGTCCCAGTAATGGGAAAGCAACCAACATCCATCTTCTTTCGGAAGACTTTAGACCCAATGGTGTCTCTATCGCAAACAGAAGGGGGATAATAAACCCTCACCTCCGGCGAGAAAGACACCTTCTTCGAGCCCCGCTCCCCCTTAACTATCTCCGTAGAAAGGGCACTGTGAAAGTACTCAGAAAGACAAGGGGAATAAACCCTAACCTCCGACGAGAAGGAGACCTTCTTCGGACTCATAATCAAACTTAAGAAAAGAAATTTAGTGTATAGGTGTGAGATTAGAGATGAAAGATGGATTAGTGAAGGTTGAAAGTGTAGATCTGATGGAAAATTGTGTAAGAATACAAGCGGCTACAAGAGGGTTTCTAGAGAGAAGGAGGAGCTTCTCTCTCTAGACTCTCATTCACTTGTAGCTTTGTTCTTCCCACTGCTGCATACTTTGTAGAAGAAAAGGAATTTATTGAGAACTATTCCCAAACAACTTAATTCTGTTATCAGAACAGAAAATAATAGCCATGAATACTTTAACAGCCCTCCTCGAATCCAATACAAGCTTCGAAACATCAAATAAAGACATTATTAGACTTTTTAGTGAGTTAGGAATGAGAGTCCTAGAGAGAGAAGCTCCTCCTTCTTTCTAAAAACCCCTAAACCTAGCCGCCATTTTCTAATCTTCAGATCTATTCTCTAAAACACTTTCCCCATCATTAACTCCTCATTCCCTTCATTTACTTCCACCTTCTCTTGTCCCCCAAACCTAAACACTATATTTCTTTCTTTCCCTTTTTGTTTTTCTTTTTCGGTCAGTTCCCATGGTGAGTCAAGGTTCTAATTGTGACTCCGATTCTGGTTTACCTGGCTATATGCAGGATATGGAGGATGATAAGTTTCAGGAAATGCTTGCAAGAAGAGAAGTGGAGGACTTTCCAGCCCTAGTTGTGCCTTCCACCCTTCAGGGAGGTACCTCAGCTGAAAAGATCTGTGAGACAACCTCAGATGAGGAGGAAGCTTCATATGAGACTGCTAGAGATGCGATAGAGAGAGAAACGATACACATGGTAGCAAAGGGTGTGGCTGCGAACAATAAGTATGAGAGAGAGGACCTCATAAAGCTTCGCAACCAAATGATGGATATCCATAGCTTCCTTGCCAAGAAGGGTTTTTCGGTGACTGAAGTTGAGAAAGAAATCTTGAAGGATAAGGAGAGGTTTAATGCAGGGTTAGTAAGCCCATTGCGTTTCATTGATGGTAGGGATGAGATGGGTCTTCCCATATTCACTAGTAAGGAAGTACCTAAGAGCACGGTTGCCAGTGAGAAGGGGGTGGGAGCTGTTAAAGGAATTCTAAAAAATGCACCACCTGGGGGCTTGGAAAGGGGTGAAAGCTCGAAGAGTCAACAGGAAACAGACAAACAGGAACCTCTTACAGATAAAGTAAGCAAGGAGAACACCAAAAATGGGGAGAAGGATGAGAAGACTGAAATGGGGTCAAAAGGTGCTAAGTCCTGGTCTTCAGTCTTAAGAGCGGCCCCGGGCCCTGTCAAGGAAGTGAAATTTGACTACGTGCCTCCATCGGAAGGGTCAGATGTTGTATCCCCCCCAGAGGATGTCCTCAAGAAAGGTGCGGAAAAATTCAAATGTTGCATTGTGGGTAAATTTACCAAAGGGACTCTACCGTTTAAGAGAGTTAAGGAGGTGGCTTTTTCAGCCTGGAGGAGAGGCCTCACCATGGTCTCTCAGCGTAATGAGTCTACCTATGTCTTTAGGTTCAACTCTTCCAATGAAAAGAATGCGGTTCTAAGCAAAGGTACGTGGTACTTTGATAAAAGGCCTCTGGTATTAACTGATTGGGGTTTCAATGAGCGCTCAGAATCTGTTACTTCAATGCCGTTATGGGTTAAGCTAGCCAATCTTCCAGATTGTTACTGGACGCAGGAGGGACTGGGCCGTGTTGCTAGTGCCATTGGAAAGCCCCTAGGGGCAGACGCCCTTACATCTGAGCTAGAAATTCTTCCATTTGCAAAAATGTGCGTGCAGTATGAAGTGGGGGATCCATTACCACCAACGCTCAAAGTGGTGGACCTGGACGGTTCCATAGTTGAGGTTAAAGTCTCATACATTAATAAGCCAATGGTGTGCGGCCACTGTAAATCTCTTGGCCACACCATTAGTGTTTGCCCGGTGGCTTCTAGACAATGGGCGGCAGGGGGTCAATCCATACTAAAGGGGCTCCACCTGGCCAAAATGACAAAGGAAAAGATAAAGTGGACGAAAGTGGTAAGGTCAATGAAGGTCACCAAAAGAAGGTGGTGGTGGAGCTGAAAGAAGGGGTTTTAGAGGCGAAAACAAGTCAAAAGAAGGTGGTGGTGGAGCTGAAGGAAGGGGCTTTAGAGAAGGAGGCAAGCCACATGACCAATTCAGTTGGGGGCAAGCAAACTGCCAACCACCAGGTAGATGTAAAAGAAGGGGATGTAGACAATGAGTGGACGGAGGTTCGTTCTAAACGAAAGCCAGTGACATCGCCAAGTATATCTCCGGAAGTCTCCAATCTTCAGCCGTTTCAGAACATTGTGGTTGATGAGGTAGCAATGAAACATGGCTCGAGAACTCCAAAGCCATACAAGAAAGTAAAAAGAGGGGGTAGGGGGGTCGTACCCCTTCCTCTAGGTCCTAAATTTATTATGAATTCTAAAAAAATGAGAGTCTAGAGAGAGATTCTCCTCCTTCTCTCTAGAAACCCTTAATTAGCCGCCTCTAATTCTCGGACATATTTTCATCAGATCTATACAATCAACCTTCGTTCATCCATTTCCATCTCTAATCCCTCACCTAAACATCAAATTTCTTATCAGTTTTTTTTAGGCCTGTTATGAGTTCGAAGAGGGTTTGCTTTTCGGAGAACCTTGTGACGAAGATTCCTTTCCGTGCGTGTTCACAAAGTGCCCTTGCAGGGTTGGACTCAGTTCCGAACCCGAAAAGGGTTTCGTTTGTGGTTGATTTGGTATCGGTGATACCTTCTGTTGACACTCGATCCAAGAATTTGGAAGGGTCAAGCATAAAGATTGATGGCAAGAAGGAAGGCGCGCGGGTCTCCTTTGCTGAACGCCTTGTTACGATGATTCCAGAGAATCCTTGCACTCGTACCCGGGTCAAGCATCTTTTAACTGATGGTAAGGTTCTCTCTCAAAAGAAATCTTTCAGTCTACATGAAGTAGGAGTTGATCCATTGATTGAGTTATCGGATTTTGAGAATCCGAGATCTGTTATTGCTATGGATGATGTGGAGGAGGTTAAGACCCAAATTGTTGGTTCCCCAAACCCCTCTTTGAATGTCGAGGGTTCCCCACACCCTAACCCGAATGCTACTGGGTTAATTGGAGGATTGCAAATCTCAAATGATGAAAGGATGGCAGATTCTGTGAATTTGGGGGACGTCTTGGGTACTGTCTCGGGAAATTTAAGCTACACGAATGATGTGGATTCGGAGGATGATGAAGTCATCTCAGGGTTGGTGGCAGACCTTGTAAGAAGAATTGTGGTTGAGGGAATTTTATTAAGCCAATGTGGTGGTGATCTTCTTGCAGTCGCTAGTAATGGTGCAAATTCTCGAATGGTTGGAGGTTGTTCAGTTTGCATTCGAACAGAATTCTGGTTGATGAGTAGAATGCGGTGCTTCGAGAAGTATGGTGCAATGGCAAAGGAAAGGGTTTCTGACTCTTTTGAGTACAGATATGAGGTCCCCGCTGCTTGTGTTTCGAATGGGTACAATTTCATTGTCTCGAATGGGTTTAACAGGGAATGTGCTGGTTCCGTGCCAATGTTGATGATTGATGGTCTGCCTATTGCTTGGCTCGATGTGAGAATGGTCTGTAGATTTATTTCTCAAGCAAAGGAGATTGTTGTGACCTCTTGTCTAATTGGTGTTACTGATGGGAATCAGCATAGTTTAAATGCAGGGTATAATGTCATTATTGTGACAGGGCTGGATAGGGCGCTAGTGTGGTCCAGCTTGCGGGTTGGAAGTATTGTAATTTGTTGTAATGGCTGGTGCTCTGTTGTGACTTACATTGTGCACATTACAGGCCTGGATTCTGGATCCAGGATAGGCTCGGATGCTGGTAATGATGGTATGCATTCATGCAGATGCATCGTTTATGACATGGATGGAGTTTTTAGGATGCAGCCTTGGCAGGGGACCCTGGGGTGTGAACCAGGGCCTTTCATAAATTCTCAGGCTGTTTAGTTTATTTTAAGATTTCTCGTTTAATGTTGACTGTCTAATGACATTGTAATGTTTTGACTTTGTTTGTCGGCTGTTGATTTCGCGGGGTATGCCCCTAGATTTGTATCAGTTGTTCCTTTTGGTATAAAATTTTAATTAGCAAAAAAAAAAAAAAATTTATTATGACTATTTTTTGTTCCTACAACGTTAGAGGCCTTAATAATAAAGTTGGTTTTATCAGGGACTTCATCTTTAAAAATAAACTGTCCCTGGTAGGTCTATTGGAAACACATGTCCAAACTGACGTTGCTAGGATTATCTCTCGGACCATTAATCCACGGTTTCAGTGGTGCTTTAACTATGATCATCATCCGGGAGGCCGTATATGGCTGGGGTGGAATCCCTCTATATGGAAAATTTTGGTTCTTGCTTCTTCTTCTCAGCATATCACATGCTCTGTTACCCTTCTTGAAAGCAATACAACTTTTGTTATCTCTTTTGTGTATGGCCTTAATGATATGATTGACCGTAGACCACTATGGTCTGATTTGGTGGGAATAGCGCAGGGTTTGAATGGCACAGCATGGGCTCTATGTGGTGACTTCAACTCGTGTATTAGTATTGATGAAAAACAAGGAGGGTCCTTAGATTGGACTGCTGGAATGGAGGAGTTTAAACAGTTCTTGCTTGCTAATGGCCTCACTGATCTCCGGTATTCAGGCCACTTCTTCACATGGTGGGATAGCAATATCTCTCAGCCAAAATTCAGAAAATTAGATCGTGTGTTAGTAAACCCGGAATGGCATTCAGTGTTCCCTTGCTCGACGGTGGAGTTCATGTCTCGGGGCTTATCTGATCATTGCCCTGCTGTTACTTCACTTGGCACTAGTTTCTCCTCTGGAGCGAAGCCCTTTCAGTTTTTTAATCACCTTATTGACAATCCAGATTTCTTGGAAACAGTGGAGAAAGCATGGTCCTTAGAGGTTGAGGGGAATCCTTGGTTCATCCTAACATCGAAACTCAAGAATGTAAAGGTGGCTCTAAAGGAACTAAACAGAAAGATGGGGGATATCCACAACCTAGTAATCCAGTCTCGGGATGCACTCTCTCAGTTTCAGGACTCAATGCCTGCTAACCCTACTGCTGCTTACTTTGAGGAAGAAAAGGAATTTATTGAGAATTATTCAGCAGCTTTAAAGCTAGAGGAGCAGTTTTTAAAGCAGAAATCCAGAATTCAGTGGCTTAAACTTGGAGATGGCAATAGTAAGTTTTTCTATAATTCTTGCAGAGGGAACTGGAACACTAACAAGATTACTACTCTCACCGACTCGGAGGGAGTCTCACACTCTTCTCATGCAGACATGGCTAAAGTTGCAACGGATTTCTATAAAAATATTCTGGGAAAATCATCTAAGGTAGCAGATTTTCCTAATGATATTCCTCTACCTTCTCTCTCTGATTCCCAGGTCAACCTTATGGCTGCCCCTTTTTCTGAGAGTGAAGTACTGAGCACATTAAAAAGAATGGCTAAGAACAAGAGCCCTGGGCCAGATGGGTTCACAGTTGAATTCTACTTGGCTGTTTGGCACTTGGTAGGAAACGATGTGACTAAAGGTATCATGCATTTCTTTAACACATTGCACTTGCCTAGAGTAATAAATGCTGCTTCCATATGTTTAGTTCCTAAACAGCCTAACCCATCTGAAATGCAACACTTTAGACCAATCTCCTGTTGTAATGTACTTTATAAATGCATCTCTTCTATGCTAGTCAAGAGGCTAAAAGTTGTGCTTCCCTCCATCATTTCCCCGGTACAATCTGTTTTTGTAGCTAGGAGATCCATTGGTGACAATATTTTCCTTGCTCAAGCATTATGCAAGGACTATAATGGTAATTCAGGTCAGCCTCGATGTGCTATAAAGCTAGACATTCATAAGGCTTTTGACTCCCTAAACTGGAATTTCCTGTTTGCAATCATGGGGAAAATGAGGTTTCCCACTCAGTACATTAAGTGGCTGGAAAAATGTATCACTTCAACAATGTTTTCTGTAAAGTTGAATGGCAGTTTGGAAGGGTTTTTCAAAGGGGAATCTGGCCTCAGACAGGGGGATCCTCTATCCCCTTATCTGTTCGTGATTGTCATGGAGGCTCTCTCAGCATGCCTGGATAAGAAGACTGCGGACCCTAACTTCAAATTCCATTGGAGAACTAAGGAAGTAAAGCTAAATCACATTATTTTTGCTGATGATGTTTTCCTGTTTAGTCATGGTGATCTTAGGTTAGTCTCGGCTCTCCTGGATGGGATCAAGCTATTCTCAACCTGTTCGCATCTAAGGCCAAACATCTCCAAAACTACATGCTTCTTTGCTAATGTTAGACAGGATGTGACTGATGCTATTCTTTCTCACTCAGGGTTTCAAAGAGGTCATATGCCCATCACCTACCTGGGGCTCCCTCTTATCACAGGAAAGCTCAACAAGAATGATTGCCAGACTCTAATTAGTAGACTGTGCAGCAAAATGGAGATGTGGACAACTAGATTTCTTAATTTTGCAGGGCGTCTCCAACTGATCAAAGCCATACTGGTCAGCATTGTGGGATACTGGAGTATGTTTCTCTTCCTTCCGAAAGGGATCCTAAAAAAGATCAATGCTCTATTTTTCAAGTTCCTCTGGGGAGGTTTCTACAAATCAGATGGGAAGTGTCAATATAAAGTTGGATGGGAGGAGTGTTGCAAACCAAAAACAGAAGGGGGTCTTGGCATTCGGAATATTTTTGAATGGAATGAAGCAGCCATTCTTTTTCAGCTGTGGCGCATCATTCAGCCCACCTCTAACTCTCTATGGGTAGCATGGTTCCATAAAGCTTTGCTGGCAAAGAAGGAATTCTGGACTTCCAAAATGCCATATCGCTCATGTTGGATTGTAAGGAAACTGTTCAAGGCGAGGCCGCGAGCCCTTCAGTATGTACACTATAACATAGGAGAAAACTCTGACTTTCTCTTCTGGCATGATCCTTGGGTTCAAAATAAGCCCCTTCTAGATATTGCCCCTTCCATTGTATCTACAGCTGAGTCCACTAGTTCAGTCAGTATCAATGTCTACCTCCGAAATGGGACTTGGGACTTACCATCTTCGAACCATAATGATGTGATTGAAATTAGAAGGATGGTGCAACATATCCAAATCCATAAGTCTGATTCCATTTTGTGGGATGGAATGCTTCCAAAGCATGTCAAATTGTCCACTATTTGGTCCTCCATGCGGGTTAAGGGAAGCTATGTCCAGTGGTTAAACATGGTCTGGGGAAAATTCAATATCCCGAAATGCTCATTCATCACATGGTTAGCCATCAAAAACAGGCTCCTCACGAAGGATAGAATGCTTCTGTTTGGAATGCAGGTTGATCAAAAATGTGTCTTGTGTGGGGTGGATGATGAATCGATTAGCCACATTTTCACTGCTTGCCCATACTTTGATATTATTAGCAGGTCTATGCCATTTCGTTTCTCTCGTAACTGGTCCAATTGTCAGTCAGGCAACTGCACTGCTACTCAGCTAGGGGCAAAGGAGGAATCAATTGCCCAACTGTTTTTTAGCACAGCGATTTATCATGTCTGGAAAGAGCGTAACTTCCGTATGCACAACCATGGTCCTGGCCACCCTACATCAGTGGTTAGCAGTGAGATTAGACGTATGGTGCGTGAGAAACTATTCTCATGTAGCTTGTTTAAGGGTTGGGTTCGGAATGACCCGACCATCCTCTTATTTATCATGTAAAAGAATAGGCTAGGTACATCTGTAACGTTGAGTAGGGTTTACCTTCTTATTCTTTGTATCATGTTGATTACTAGCTATAGCATGGATGTTGTCTCGCGGGGTATGCCCCTAGATATGTATTAGCTGTTTCCTTTGGTATAAATTCTTTTAATTAGCAAAAAAAAAAAAAAAAAAGACATTACTAGACGCCTTGGAGCATCTAAATTGACTCCCCCATCCTCGAAGGTGAACAAAACCCACTTCCATATCCTCCAAGATATTAACCAAAGAACAACAGACACCCACCCTACGCGAACAATCACTTTAGGTGCCTCCTTGTCATTCGCACCAACCTTAACATGCGGCCCTGCCCATATAACATAGCTTAAATCTCCGTTAGCATACACAGCAAACCCACAGCTAGACCATCTCACATGAGCAGACAGAAGACGCCCACGCATTCTCATCGCACAGTCGTCCCCAGCACCCATAGGCCTCACAAACAACAGTGAATGCGGAGAACACGGAGCCCCCAAGCAATCAAAGCCCATAGAAACGCCTCCAGAAGCGTGAACCAAACCACTCAACTGCTGAACAGAGTTTCTAAGAACTCTGCTGGACATTCTATCAAAGAGATAGTGCCCATCAATCTGGCGACACTCCAAACCCTGAACAGAATCATTGTGTGACCTGGCCGATACGCCTATACCATTCACTAGGACCATAGTGAGCACAACTACAACCCCATCATAGTGCATATGTTGATTAGCAGATTTGACAAAGAACACAACCCCCGTCGAGATGGAAGGACGACTCCATTGCGGAAGAGAGTCCAAACGAGAACCCCTTATCACATCCTTATGAGTGGAACCCATAAATTGAATCATCGGACTGGCGAAAACGAGACACGGGGAGTATCCATCTTCAATAAACCTGAAATAGAGACACTCCAGGTGGGTCTTCGCATAATTCCTCTCCCGGAGAGCAAGAACTTGTTTCTCAATCTCCGAAGCTTCCATACTGCAAAAGGTTTTCACCTTATTTCCATTTAACAAATCCGGGCAAAGAAACCCACGATTCGCGAATGTCACAGACCCACAGCAAACGTAGGCTTGAGCAATCCCAACAATAATAGTGCTCAACCCAGCACTAGAAAGGCAAACAGTAGTCCCATCTTCAACAAGATCTACTATCTCAACCCCTAAGCCCAGAGACAAAGGTGGATCGAAATCCAGAAATACAAATACAAAGCTTGAGTAGAACACACCAATATCACCATCGGAGGTAAAGGGAACAACCTCCGGATACCCAAGATAGAAATACATATTATAATATATATCTTATAAGAAATATGGTGTTTTTTTTGAGAGATGAGAAGGGGAATGAGGATTTAGGAAGGGAATAAATATAGATCTGATGAAAAAAGGCTTAGAATTGGCAGAAATTGGTGGCGGCTAGATAGGGTTTTTAGAGAGAGGTTAGAGAGAAGCTAGAGAGTAAGTCGACTCTCATTTCTATTAGTGCTCTGATACCATTTCTGTAACACCCCCAGATCCGGGGTCAGGGATCGGGTCGTTACGGTCTTATTTTCCATAAATAACACTTGACTTGAGTTCAAAATAAGTAACATGATGTGACCCCACAATAATATCCATTCGTACACACACACACAGTTATAGTGTAACAACCCGACGTTTCGGATCGTTAACTAATAGACAAATATCATAATAAAATCTAAATTATTTTAAATCGATTTAGGAAAGAACCGAAAATCCTGATAAATATCAATGTTTTAATCTTCAAAATGAAAATACTGAAAAGTCTGAAAACAAATCTAAAAAGTTCTCGAATTTATTTAAGCAACTATATAGACTGCAGCTAAAGTCTGGTTGGCATCACTCATCTCAATCCCGTTTACCCCTGATTACCTGTGGAAGGAAAACAATACGAGTGAGCCAAATGCCCAGTACGAATATAATACAATAGAATATGGAATAACAAATAACTGAGCTGACAATACAAAAGGAACTAAACGAAGTTCAACAAACAGAAGGCTGAATCACAAGTAAGGTGGGTACAATAAGGGTCTCCTAAATAACCTGTGTTCGCTAAGTCCGGATCACAAAGCGAACACAGTCCAGACGTTTCTTCTCCGGTAATCCATGAGAAGAAATACATGAAATGCATAAAACATTTCAATAGAACAAAAGCGATCATGATCTAAACACAATCTCATACCCCAGAGATGTGCTCGCATACTCACAGCACTGATGCGAGTAAGTGCCTAGTTCACCTTTACTCCGAACTCCATGTGAACATTGTCTGTGATTAACCCACACAGATCGGTCTAAGAGCCCAACAGAATGGTTACAAAATATTGCCAAACTCATTTTACGGAACAGAACAGAACAGAATAAAAAGATATCGCAATATAATTGCGAAACAAAACGAATATAAATGAGTAAGGCAACTATAATTTCAAGAATAAGGAATACAAAAGAAATATAAGGGTGTGAACTAAAAAGTACACACAGAGTACAAGAGCAAACAATTTAGAAAAATGAGCTTACAATAAATCCAACGAATAATTAAGTAGAGGGAAATGAACAAAGAATTTGTAATAGGATTTATAAGAAGAATGTAATAAATCACAATTTATGAATTTATTTCGACAATGAACTTAGCGAATATAAATGAATTTAATTTAAAAGAAAGGAATCAGAATTCGTACCTTGTTTATATAAAAATGGATAACAGAAAATCAATCTCGAAAGCACGCTGCAGCTCACTACCAAATCTATAATAAAATTAATTTTATAAGCTTCACAAACATATTCGACACATATTTAATAGAATATATCTACACTTAATTTTATAACTACATTAAACAATCAATATAAATAAATTACATTGTTGGTACCTTTGTTGACATCGGTAAAACAGAGTGTATATATGTTAAGGAGATGCATGACACAACTTATTAACATGAATATTAGTCAAATTGCAGTGACTAGTTCAAATGTAAGAAATTAGCTCTACTACACCATCATTTTAATATATATCATTATTAAAATATACATTTATAATACGCACATGTATTAACAGCACATTATTTTAAACATAATTATGTTGGCACAAATACTTTATAAAATATAAGTCAAGCGGGTTTAGTAGAATAAATTCGAAGTATGAACACTTAAAGTTAAAATAATAAAATCACATTAAATACAGCAAAATTTGTAATTCATATAAAAACTCACACTTTTACAAAGACTTGCACAACAAATTATGGCCTAGAACAATGAGAGTCTAGAGAGAGAAACTCCTCCTTCTCTCTAGATACCTTTGCAGCCGCCACCTTTTTCTCAGCTAAATAAAAACATTTTCTTCATCAGATCTATACTTTCCCTTCCTAAATCCACCTCCTCCTTCTTATCTCCCACTTTTATCTCCATATTTCTTTTTTCTTAGTTCGATTATGAGTTCGAAAAGGGTTTCCTTTTCGGAGAACCTTGTTTCGGTGATCCCTTTGGAGGATTGGAGATCTATGGATCGTCCTCTTGATTGTACCACTGGACTGGCTAAGAACCAGTTTCGAGTTGTGTCAAAACCCCGGGAGGATTTGACGTTGAGTATGAGTCCAAAAAAGGTGACTTTTGCGGAAAAATTGGTTACAGTGATTCCCAGTTATACTCATGATGAGGGGTTGCTGTCGAAGAGGATGAAGTCCGGACGAGATGTTGAGTCTGGTATGAGTAGAATCAGTAACAGAGGGCCCTCAACTGATGATGAGCTCAGACTGTTTGATGAAATGTCTAGCATGAGAATGAGTCCGAAGAGGGTCTCTTTTTCGCCGGAGGTTAGGGTTTTTTACCCTAATGCGCACGATGCCCTTTCTACTGAGTTAGCTAAGGGGGAGCAGGTTTCGAAGAAAGTCACTCTCTCGCCGGAGGTCAGGGTTTATTACCCTCGTTCTCTTGATGCGGATTTGGAATGTCGGATATCAGGTGTTGATATTATCTCTCTTGATTTTATTCAAGGAGATGATGCTCCTAAGGGAGAATCGGAGGCTAAGGATTATTTGTATGATGGTCATCCAGTCCGATTTGTGGGTAATTCGGTTGTTACTCTCCCAATAATGAAAGAGGATGATAAGAATACCAAGGAGGCTATTCTTCTGCCTAATGCTCGTAATACGAATGAGGACGAAACTGATGGCTGTAAAGTGTTTGATGGTTTGATCGTGAGAGATTTTGCTATTCTGCTTCTAAGAGATTGGAGAGCTTTGCGTGTGAATGGTTACTTTGAAGGGATTTCGATGGATTCTCTCTCCCACCTACTACAATCTGGGGGTATGAATCCTAGATTTGGTTTGTCAAAAATGGCTTTTGCTATTGATGGCAATGATGTTTATGGCAGGGCTGGTGTTTCTTTAGTTGAACTGTTAAAAGGTTGGGATGTTTCCCTCTTTTCGGTTGATAAGGGGGTACTTTACTCTATCCAAAATGATGAGCTGTGTGGAGGTGGGGGTTTCATTTTTAGCGATCCAGGTGCTGGAAAGTGCATATCAAAAATGATTATTAAGGTAATTGAGCATCACCCATTGTCAAGGGTTGATACACTGCTTGCGAATGTAAGGGTCAGATTGATCTACAAAGAGGAAGGATGGGACGAGTTCTTTTTCCCTGTCCTTATTAGTGTTCATGATGGGTTTGAGGACTTCTACCCGGTTGCTGATGGTGTTATGAAACAGATTTGGTTTCATAAGTGTCACGATGGTGGCAATGACATTGACTGCAGGATTTATGCAATGGTTGCAATGGTTGGCACTAAGTGCGATGGGTTGGTCTGTAGTGTTTTATTGCTAGTGTGCTATCTTAGAGTTGGAATAGGAATGCAGCGTCTGTGCAACACTGCGCATCAGGTGCGTGATGATGGGTATGGAAATGGTGAGTTTCGCAGTTGTTTTGTTGAGATGTCTGCTGTTGGAATGCATTTGCGCCACTTCATGGTGCATTATCCGCTGATTCTCATTACCATGGGCTTTGTGAGACATGTGCCTAGTCTCAATTTCAGTTTGTTTAAGGCGCCAGAATAATCTTTAGCTTAATTTCGTTGTTATGTTGACAGTAAGGTGAGCTACTGATATTTTGACTTTTGTTATGGTTGATTGTAGATTTCGCGGGGTATGCCCCTAGATTTGTACTAAGTTGTTCCTTTGTTGGTATAAAATTTTAATTAGCAAAAAAAAAAACAAATTATGGCCTACACAAATTTTGTACAAATTGCTTCAGCGGGTACCTATTAAATGGACCCATCATTAATTACTATATTAAATAATTAAATGCAAATTATTATTTTTTACTAATACAAATCAACATAACCAACACAGTTGTATCCAATTTCTTGACAAAAGGCCAACTTATACTAAAGACTATGCAGATGACTCCTCATTTTCTTATTACTCAACAATTAATATAAGAAGTCTCCATAGCAATTAAACATATAATACAGTCGTATACAAATTGTAACTAGCATAACAATTAAATCGTATTAATGCTAGATAGTATAAGTAAAAAAAATATGTAAAATCATGTTTTCATATAAAGAAAAATTGATCAAAAGGAGTGGTCAATAAGAATATATAAATTAAATATAAATAATAAATCAATACTGTACCGTCTTACATATTTACACATATTATATAATTTCCAAAAACATGGAACCATAATTTTGAAATTTATAATAATTTCTTAACTGAATGCATAAGTGAAAAACAAAATAAAAGAAAATTAATAAATGAAATCTGATTCAGTTAATTATACAATTAAGAAGAAAACATGTATAATTATACACACTTGAATCACGTAATAATTAACCATACAAGAAGAGTTTTGTTTTGGTACCTGGTAAAGTATAACAGAGGTAGGATCACAGTTGGTACAGACAAAACAGAGCAGCGTAGCAACATAGCACATAAACAAATAAAATAAGATTCAGATATGATTGTAAACATAATTAATTAATAGTAGCATTAAGAAGAAGCCCACTTGTAAATTGTACCTTTTCTGGATTTTAAGCCCTCTTCTTTGACTAATGAGTAATGACACACGGCTACAATAGATATAGGGCTATGGAGATAAACCATATCTTAATTTTGAAAATAACTGAACTAAAAATACGGTCATCATGCTAACTATCAATATACACGTAATTATCTTAAATACAATGATATAAATCCACTTAAACAAATACATACATTTGTAAAACAATTAAATAAGAATTTCATTTTATTATCTTAATATAAAATAAAAATAAAGTACAATAAATAACCCATAAAATTATGGGGTATTACATATAGTCCCAGAGATGAAATTGAAATAAGTCTTACATTAAAGGATCCACGAATATAAGTTATTACAGACCAAAAGGATAACATCATAAGTTTAAAAGTTTTGCCGTTTGATTAACATTAGTGATACATATAATTAAACTGGTAAGCCAAAGGCTGCCTATCTATGCTACCTCAGCAATGGTAGCAATGACATCAGCGGGTAGTCCTCAAACGGGGGTAACCTGCTTACGCCGAGTGCGCTTGACGTGGGCCATCAGTCCTAGCTATTGTTGTGACATAATAAATAAGCAAGGGTGAGGAATAGCTCACCAACAATAATATATAGCGGAGCAACAAGAATATATATATATAGCAAGTCAACAATATCGTTGAAACCATATGCCATGCATTAGCGAACATAGTGCCAGTGTAATGTAAAGGATGAAGTTACAAGGTAACTCAAAATATATTTTTATGGGAATATCTGCTATGACAAAGATAAACAAGATAACATCATTTATCATGGAATAGGAAATTTCAGAAAAGGCATTTCAATTCTAGTTTCTGAACATTTTTCAAACTCCTGCCAACCTGAAAGAAGTCTCTTCGATACGTGTTGCGGGAGCTACCCGTCAACCTGAAAGAAGTCTCTTCGATACGTGTTGCAGGAAATTCCCAATTTGGGGGATGAACTAATACTGGAGTTATCACGCACCAGCTGTCCCACTCTCCGATGATCAGTCGAAGATGGTACAACCTAATATAGTTTACTACCGGTAGAAGGAAGAACTGACGGATTTACATGTCTACTGCCCTTGATAGTAACTCCCTGGCCAACGGTTGGGCCTTGTGATGGACCGCGCGACTCGGCCTCTTACACACGACTCCTAGTTCAAATAAATCCATGACTCTGAAACGTAAAGCTCGTCCACCTTTCCCCAAGTGTAATACTTGTTGATAAGACTCCACAAAGTAGTCGTATCTAGTTGGAAAGGAAAATTCACCAATATTTCCCAAGCTCCTGCTTGTTAATGGATTACAACTTGTTCCAATATTCTTACCCCTCGAACAGTGAGTGGGTACACCAGATTTAATGAATAATAGCAACCAAGTTGCGGGTGAAAAGAATAGTTTCAACAATTCATGACCGGGTAGTCACAAGGTAAATAATATTTCTCAAGTAAGGTTCCCTTATAATAGAATTGAATATAGAATGGAGTTACTGAGAACCTTCCTCGATAATATAATATTAATAATAAGGTTCTGAAATAATTTACATAATATTTGAAGGTCGAAGATGATATCTGAATGAAGTAAATCATTTTGAAAAGAGTTATAAGGTTTAAATAAATATTCCAAGGAAAGAATATTGCTGGAAATAATCATTGCATAAATGTCCATAATAATATTCATTGAACGAATAATGAATATTCAAATTAATAATAATACTTTTTGAAGGAATAATTATCAAATGGATATTTGAGATAATATTCATTGAATAAATAATGAATATTCAACTTAATAATATTTATTGAAGAAATGATTATCGAATGAATATTTGAAATAATATTCAATAATTGAATCGACTTTAAATGAATTTTAAAGATAATATTCATTGACTAAAGAAAGCTCAGGGGAATATTTAAAATAATATATATATTTTTTTGCTAATTAAAATTTATACCAAAAAGGAACAACTTACACAAATCTAGGGGCATACCCCGCGATATCAACATTCAAATAACAAAACCAAAAGCTTGAGTTCGAGTCAATGTTCAAAATAATATTTATAAAATAAATAGAGTTTGAATGAATATTCGAAATAATATTCATTGAGTAAATAACTTGAATGAGGGTTCGAAATAATATTCGAATATTAAATCAATTTTAGATGAATATTAAAGATGATATTCATTGAATAAATAAATCTCGAATGAATATTGAAAATATTATTCATAAATAACCTTAAAGGAATATTCCAATAATTTTTGTCAAATAATTAATGGAAAATATTTACTTAAATATTTTCCCCTAAAAATAATATCAATATATCATAAAATACCGACTACCGGTCTATAATCAAAGAATGAGATTCAAATGCCCTCCGCTTAAGGGTCTTAGCAATATCCGGCTTATAACCGATTTATCTATCTAGCTTATAAGCCAATATTAAATCAGGGAACAAGTATCACAATATAATTCTGAAAGTAGACATGCATGCTATGGCATATGTATAACAAAACCAATTCATATATATATTCACAACAACAGTTCCAAAGTATTGGAAACTTGCCTGGTAGTCGGGTGTGGGTAGAGGTAGCGCGCCCTGGGTCTGCTCGGTGATCTATAAACAATCAAAATATTCGAGATTAATTACTTAACACCTTTTAAAAGGCTAAGTATAAACTTAACTTAAGTCGAAACACGTTTTCGAGTTATCTCGTTATACACCCTTTAGCGTAACTCTTTTTATCACCGATACGATCCGACACTTGTTCGTCATTGCAACATGTCATCATACTTGGGCTTCGTGGAGTGCACTTAATTAATAAATAAGAGGCGGAAGGAACAGTATGTAGAATTATGCTCTCCCTTCTCTCTAGGTTAAACCAATCCTAAATCTTCTTTAGCCGCCGCCTCCATCTCTCCTTAATCCACCTCTCTTAAACACATTAATTACATCAGATCTCCTTCATCAACATCACGAATTCACCCTTCTGTCCTTCTTTCACCAACCTCCAAATTTCTTACTTTTCTCTTCTTTTCCATAACTATCCTCTTCTTCTTTCTTTTAGCCATGGGTAGTCAAGACTCCAACCTTGGATCTGACGGGGTACCTTTTGACCATGAGGGGGCTCCTCTTGAGTATGGTCTATTTAACGGGCAAGAGCTGCCTTTTGCTGTTTCTGGGTCAGTTCTTCGGGAACTGGTGAGTGGTCAAGGTAGGGAGGTAGATTGTTTATATAAAAATGGATAACAGAAAATCAATCTCGAAAGCACGCTGCAGCTCACTACCAAATCTATAATAAAATTAATTTTATAAGCTTCACAAACATATTCGACACATATTTAATAGAATATATCTACACTTAATTTTATAACTACATTAAACAATCAATATAAATAAATTACATTGTTGGTACCTTTGTTGACATCGGTAAAACAGAGTGTATATATGTTAAGGAGATGCATGACACAACTTATTAACATGAATATTAGTCAAATTGCAGTGACTAGTTCAAATGTAAGAAATTAGCTCTACTACACCATCATTTTAATATATATCATTATTAAAATATACATTTATAATACGCACATGTATTAACAGCACATTATTTTAAACATAATTATGTTGGCACAAATACTTTATAAAATATAAGACAAGCGGGTTTAGTAGAATAAATTCGAAGTATGAACACTTAAAGTTAAAATAATAAAATCACATTAAATACAGCAAAATTTGTAATTCATATAAAAACTCACACTTTTACAAAGACTTGCACAACAAATTATGGCCTAGAACAATGAGAGTCTAGAGAGAGAAACTCCTCCTTCTCTCTAGATACCTTTGCAGCCGCCACCTTTTTCTCAGCTAAATAAAAACATTTTCTTCATCAGATCTATACTTTCCCTTCCTAAATCCACCTCCTCCTTCTTATCTCCCACTTTTATCTCCATATTTCTTTTTTCTTAGTTCGATTATGAGTTCGAAAAGGGTTTCCTTTTCGGAGAACCTTGTTTCGGTGATCCCTTTGGAGGATTGGAGATCTATGGATCGTCCTCTTGATTGTACCACTGGACTGGCTAAGAACCAGTTTCGAGTTGTGTCAAAACCCCGGGAGGATTTGACGTTGAGTATGAGTCCAAAAAAGGTGACTTTTGCGGAAAAATTGGTTACAGTGATTCCCAGTGATACTCATGATGAGGGGTTGCTGTCGAAGAGGATGAAGTCCGGACGAGATGTTGAGTCTGGTATGAGTAGAATCAGTAACAAAGGGCCCTCAACTGATGATGAGCTCAGACTGTTTGATGAAATGTCTAGCATGAGAATGAGTCCGAAGAGGGTCTCTTTTTCGCCGGAGGTTAGGGTTTTTTACCCTAATGCGCACGATGCCCTTTCTACTAAGTTAGCTAAGGGGGAGCAGGTTTCGAAGAAAGTCACTCTCTCGCCGGAGGTCAGGGTTTATTACCCTCGTTCTCTTGATGCGGATTTGGAATGTCGGATATCAGGTGTTGATATTATCTCTCTTGATTTTATTCAAGGAGATGATGCTCCTAAGGGAGAATCGGAGGCTGAGGATCATTTGTATGATGGTCATCCAGTCCGATTTGTGGGTAATTCGGTTGTTACTCTCCCAATAATGAAAGAGGATGATAAGAATACCAAGGAGGCTATTCTTCTGCCTAATGCTCGTAATACGAATGAGGACGAAACTGATGGCTGTAAAGTGTTTGATGGTTTGATCGTGAGAGATGTTGCTATTCTGCTTCTAAGAGATTGGAGAGCTTTGCGTGTGAATGGTTACTTTGAAGGGATTTCGATGGATTCTCTCTCCCACCTACTACAATCTGGGGGTATGAATCCTAGATTTGGTTTGTCAAAAATGGCTTTTGCTATTGATGGCAATGATGTTTATGGCAGGGCTGGTGTTTCTTTAGTTGAACTGTTAAAAGGTTGGGATGTTTCCCTCTTTTCGGTTGATAAGGGGGTACTTTACTCTGTCCAAAATGATGAGCTGTGTGGAGGTGGGGGTTTCATTTTTAGCGATCCAGGTGCTGGAAAGTGCATATCAAAAATGATTATTAAGGTAATTGAGCATCACCCATTGTCAAGGGTTGATACACTGCTTGCGAATGTAAGGGTCAGATTGATCTACAAAGAGGAAGGATGGGACGAGTTCTTTTTCCCTGTCCTTATTAGTGTTCATGATGGGTTTGAGGACTTCTACCCGGTTGCTGATGGTGTTATGAAACAGATTTGGTTTCATAAGTGTCACGATGGTGGCAATGACATTGACTGCAGGATTTATGCAATGGTTGCAATGGTTGGCACTAAGTGCGATGGGTTGGTCTGTAGTGTTTTATTGCTAGTGTGCTATCTTAGAGTTGGAATAGGAATGCAGCGTCTGTGCAACACTGCGCATCAGGTGCGTGATGATGGGTATGGAAATGGTGAGTTTCGCAGTTGTTTTGTTGAGATGTCTGCTGTTGGAATGCATTTGCGCCACTTCATGGTGCATTATCCGCTGATTCTCATTACCATGGGCTTTTTGAGACATGTGCCTAGTCTCAATTTCAGTTTGTTTAAGGCGCCAGAATAATCTTTAGCTTAATTTCGTTGTTATGTTGATAGTAAGGTGAGCTACTGATATTTTGACTTTTGTTATGGTTGATTGTAGATTTCGCGGGGTATGCCCCTAGATTTGTACTAAGTTGTTCCTTTGTTGGTATAAAATTTTAATTAGCAAAAAAAAAACAAATTATGGCCTACACAAATTATGTACAAATTGCTTCAGCACACGTACCTATTAAATGGACCCATCATTAATTACTATATTAAATAATTAAATGCAAATTATTATTTTTTACTAATACAAATCAACATAACCAACACAGTTGTATCCAATTTCTTGACAAAAGGCCAACTTATACTAAAGACTATGCAGATGACTCCTCATTTTCTTATTACTCAACAATTAATATAAGAAGTCTCCATAGCAATTAAACATATAATACAGTCGTATACAAATTGTAACTAGCATAACAATTAAATCGTATTAATGCTAGATAGTATAAGTAAAAAAAATATGTAAAATCATGTTTTCATATAAAGAAAAATTGATCAAAAGGAGTGGTCAATAAGAATATATAAATTAAATATAAATAATAAATCAATACTGTACCGTCTTACATATTTACACATATTATATAATTTCCAAAAACATGGAACCATAATTTTGAAATTTATAATAATTTCTTAACTGAATGCATAAGTGAAAAACAAAATAAAAGAAAATTAATAAATGAAATCTGATTCAGTTAATTATACAATTAAGAAGAAAACATGTATAATTATACACACTTGAATCACGTAATAATTAACCATACAAGAAGAGTTTTGTTTTGGTACCTGGTAAAGTATAACAGAGGTAGGATCACAGTTGGTACAGACAAAACAGAGCAGCGTAGCAACATAGCACATAAACAAATAAAATAAGATTCAGATATGATTGTAAACATAATTAATTAATAGTAGCATTAAGAAGAAGCCCACTTGTAAATGGGTGCCCTTCCACAGCCCCCGTTGGTTGGAAAAAGGCTCACAACCACCAACTCGTACACTGCCGCAATGAACCCTTGCGGCAGGAAAACTTAAAAAAAATTTAGGGATGCCGCAATGAAAACTTGCGGCAGGAATGGGCCGCATTGAACGTTGGCGGCAGGTGTCGCTCTCAGGTCCTTAAATATTATTTTACGTTTTTATACCTTTATTTTTATTATTATTTATTAAAATTAAAAAAATTGGTAAATTAATACATTATAAAATATAAAAATGTTTATAAAATTTGAATTATTACATAAAATTTTAAATAAATTATTATAGTTTTATATTTATTAAAAGTAATAAAAATAATAAATTAATAAAACCTGTTAATTTGAAATATTGAAACAAGTAAATATATGAAATTACGTTTTCACCCTCCAATTTGATGCCGCAAGGAGACATAGCGGATAAATGAAAATTTAAAATTACTTGTTTGCCCTTATATCACTGCCGCAATGATACAATGCGGATACATAAAAATATGGAATTACTTTTTTACCCTTAAATCATTACCGCAATGATACAATGCGGATAGGAGACTTATACAACCACCCATTGCGGCTGCCGCGACCCGAACTGAACCTAATTAATCACAGAGCTCGATTTCCAGGCGACTCTCAGGCGAATTCAGGCGATTCCGGGCGATTTACACACACAGTTGAGAATGTCAGGCGATCTTCCTCCTCAAGGTATCTTTTAATTGACACTTACACACACGCACGTAGTTATACATACACACACGCACTACTATATACATTGCTACTGACGATTATATGTACATGGTTTGATTCGTTTTTAACTGTGGGTGGTGTTTATTTGCTTCATTTTAGTTAAAATCATGAATTAAATCGAATTATTAGGGTTCATAGTTCGAATTTTACCCATTTTTGGTTTGCATTAGTTTGAAATTAGGGCTTTTACCCTCAATTGAGTTGAAATTAGGGTTTCTCATCTTTAATTAGGTTGAATTAGCTCGAAATGCCCAATTTAGAATTAGGTTTCGAATTATTATTCGAATTTTTATTAAAACTATGAATTAATTCGAATTATTAGGGTTTATAATTATGAAATTATAATTATAATTTTTTTTATGAGTTGTGGAAATTTTAATTCGAATTTTTCTGAATTATTAATTTGAATTTTTGAGTTTAAAATTCGAATTTATGAATTAATATGATTTATTAATTTGAATTTTGATTAATTAACATATTAGTACTGCATTTTATTTGATAAATTATATTCGGTGTTAATTTATTAATGTTTTAAATATGTCTTAATGGAATGATAATTTTAGCCAATTTTGGTACATGTTTATGAAATGTGCCTTATTTCTTTGATCTTGCACATTGCAGATGCTATGGATATGCAGTGCGGGCCTCTCGATAGGTCCCTCTTGACCATGCAGGATGATCATATTAGCAGTCACATATGGCAGGGGGGTGAGCGGGAGAAGTTGGATGTCTACCAGTTGACAGCCAACCTCGACGATTGGGTATTTGATGACACCCAGGTTAGTTTGCTGTCAGACTGGGGTTTCCGAGCGTTTACTAACCCACGCTCGATTCCCCAGAACGACATCCGATTGATCACGGCGTTGGTGGAGAGGTTTAGGCCAGAGACCAACACCTTTCATTTCCCATTTGGTGAGATCACCATCACTCTAGAGGATGTTTACATGATATTGGGATTGCCTGTTCGCGGTCGTGCTGTTACTCATACGGAGCTTTCCGCACCGCTTCCATATTGGCTAAGACAGTGGCATGATTTGAGGTTGACTGAGGCCGAACGCAAAGCTATGTATAAAAAAGGTTTGAATTTTAGTCCATAAATTCTAATTTCTTGCATTTTAGTCCTTAACATGTTTAATTCTTGCATGTTATACATTAAATTTTCATTTCTTTGCAATTTAGGAAGATAATTATCTACTTATTGCATTTTAGTCCATAAATTCTAATTTCTTGTATTTTAGTCCTTAATTTGTTTAATTCTTGCATGTTATACATTAAATTATCATTTCTTTGCAATTTTGGAAGATAATTATCTAGTTATTACATTTTAGTCCATAAATTCTAATTTCTTGCATTTTAGTCCTTAATTTGTTTAATTCTTGCATGTTATACATTCAATTATCATTTCTTTGCAATTTAGGAAGATAATTATCTACTTATTGCATTTTAACCCATAAATTCTAATTTCTTGCATTTTAGTCCTTAATTTGTTTAATTCTTGCATGTTATACATTAAATTATCATTTATTTGCAATTTTGGAAGATAATTATCTAGTTATTACATTTTAGTCCATAAATTCTAATTTCTTGCATTTTAGTCCTTAATTTGTTTAATTCTTGCATGTTATACATTAAATTATCATTTCTTTGCAATTTAGGAAGATAATTATCTACTTATTGCATTTTAACCCATAAATTCTAATTTCTTGCATTTTAATCCTTTATTTGTTTAATTCTTGCATATTATACATTAAATTTTCATTTCTTTGCAATTTAGGAAGATAATTATCTAGTTATTGCATTTTAGTCCATAAATTCTAATTTCTTGCATTTTAGTCCTTAATTTGTTTAATTCTTGCATGTTATACATTAAATTTTCATTTCTTTGCAATTTAGGAAGATAATTATCTAGTTATTGCATTTTAGTCCATAAATTCTAATTTCTTGCATTTTAGTCCTTAATTTGTTTAATTCTTGCATGTTATACATTAAATTTTCATTTCTTTGCAATTTAGGAAGATAATTATCTAGTTATTGCATTTTAGTCCATAAATTCTAATTTCTTGCATTTTAGTCCTTAATTTGTTTAATTCTTGCATGTTATACATTAAATTTTCATTTCTTTGCAATTTAGGAAGATAATTATCTAGTTATTGCATTTTAGTCCATAAATTCTAATTTCTTGCATTTTAGTCCTTAATTTGTTTAATTCTTGCATGTTATACATTAAATTTTCATTTCTTTGCAATTTAGGAAGATAATTATCTAGTTATTGCATTTTAGCCCAAGAATTCTAATTTCTTGCATTTTAATCCTTTATTTGTTTAATTCTTGCATATTATACCTTAAATTTTTATTTCTTTGCAATTTAGGTGGGGTGAAGCTTCATAGGTTGAGGGAAATGTATAAAAAGAAACCGGAGAAGCCTTCTCCCGAGTTTATCGAGCATGATGACCTTGTGTACACCCGGGCTTATCTTTTATACATCATTGGGGGTGTGTTGTTTCCTTCATCGAGTAGAGACACCGTGCATCCTAGGTACTTCTTGACTTCATTTATCTCTCTAGTCCTTGCAATTTATGCTTAAATTTATCTTATTCTTGCATTTTATGCCTTAAATTTCACATTTCTTGCATGTTCATCCTTAATTTCTCCAATTATTGAATTCTTACGTTAATTTGCATTTCCTGAATTTTTGCAGGTATTTACAGTTAATCCAGAATGCGCATGAGATTAAGGAGTATGCCTGGGGAGCTGCGGTTTTGAGCTATTTATTCAGGGGTTTGGCCAAGGCTGCTCAGAAGGGTGCCAAAGCTATTTGTGGGTGCACCATGCTTTTGCAGCTTTGGTCTTACGAGAGGTTGTTGCCTGGGGCACCTCTGATAGCACCTCGTATGGATTTTGTTTGGCCGAGGGCATTGGCTTGGGCTGAGCCGGTAGATGGGAGGAGGGTTAACCCCCACCACCATACAGGTCTTTATCGGGGGGACTTTGACAGCTTTCAGCTTGGTTGGCTGACATGGCAGCCTTATCAGAGATTTTATGACATTCAGGATGTTGATGTGGATTATAATATCGATTTGATGGATGCTCACTATATGGCTCTCGGTCGTGTCCCTCTCATTTCTTTTGATATCGTTGAGTATGTCATGCCAGATAGAGTATTGAGACAGTTTGGTATTCTACAGCATATCCCACAGGCCCCGGTTGCCATGACTTCACTGCGGACGGAGAGAGCATCTCGTTGGGTGCGGGACAATCATACAGTGACCTTGGCAGATTACGTTGAGGAGTGGCATGCTTTTAATGATGGCATGATACCTATTGTCGAGGAGGGCAATTACGTGTCTATAGAGGAGTACATGTATTGGTACAGGCGCGTCAGTAAGCTAAGGATTGCTCCATTTGTGGCTGAGCATCGTTCTAAGATTGTGCCTCGTGACTGGTATCCCCAGCAGGACATGGCTGATGCGGTATGCATTATAGACCTTTATTTCTCCAATTCATGCATTTTAGACATTTATTTGTATATTTCTGCATTTTAGACCTTTATTCCTATACTTTTGCACTTTAGACCTTTATTTATCTAATTCCTGCATCTAAATACTTCAATGCAGCTGGATTGTGGAATGAGGGCATTACATGCCATTTACGAGCGTGATCCCCCCGAGTGGTTCTTTGATATCATCACTGAGTTTTTGGCTCGTTATGATCGGATCAACACCGAGTGGAGGGGTGTTGGATTTATCAGACCTAGTTTTGATAGACCCTCTCGTGCACATGATATGGATATTGACCCCAGCGGTCCTTCATCTTCGCAGCAGCCTCCACTAGCCGTTTCTCAGAAACGTTTGCGTGAGGTAGTAATCTTTTGATACTTGTTATCTTTGAATATAGTGGATTGAATATATGTATGATTGTTGTATATTTTATTGTAGGTTGAGACTGTTGATTCTCATGCTTCACTTACGCACGATGCCACACCTCATGTCTCTTATAAACGTCCTCGTCAGGTAGTAATCCTTAATGCTAGGTTTAATTCGAGTCACTTAAGAGGAATTATATATATA
The DNA here is from genome assembly GCA_037693485.1 of Kitagawia praeruptora. NCBI lineage: Eukaryota > Viridiplantae > Streptophyta > Magnoliopsida > Apiales > Apiaceae > Kitagawia > Kitagawia praeruptora. The sequence goes on from CM075350.1 coordinate 69,810,164, forward strand.
ACTATGTGATCGGTTCGTTGACATATAATTGCAGGTTGAGACTACAGATGCTCTTGCTACACAGCCTACCCTGGTATCTGTCCCGCCTATAGTCCAAGTTGAGGTATCAATCCTTAACGCTTGGTTTAATGCAAGAATTATAGAAATTAATAAGGGTATAAAATGCATGATTGGTGTATCTTGTAGGTTGAGGCTACAGCAGCTGCTCCTCCTGTTACACAGACGACCCCAGTATCTAGCCCTCCTCCTTCACAGTCTACGCCGGTATCTATCCCCCTCATGCTCATATTAATCTCTCCTTACTGTAATTTCCTTATTATATACCAACTTTTTATATGTTCGTGTTTTTATCTCATTGTGGTTGCAGGTTAGCACTATTCCTGCTGTGACAGAGCCTACCCCGGCATCTGTCCCCCATCATGCTCAGATTGAGGTACTAATCTCTCCTATTTGTGATTTTCTTCTTATATACCATTGAGGTACTAATCTCTCCTATTTGACTTTTGTTATCATATTTGTAGGCTCCAATACCATGTGAGTTGGCAGTGGATGGCAACAAGGTTGCCTATGGCATGGCTTACCCGGATGGAGGAGAAATGAGTAGGAAAATACATGGCAAGCCAATGCCTACTGGATGTCTGAGAGTGTCAGTGGATAGTGGGATCCAACTAGAAGCCTTGATTCCAGTTCCAGTACCTGGTGAGATGGAGACGGTCAAGCAAGCTGTTGGATCTCATGTTGCATGGCCCAAGGACTGGATCATACGTCGAAATACTGAGGTTTGTACATCTATAAAAATACTATAAAGGTCTAAATGCAAAATTATAGAAATAAGGGTCTAAAATGCAAGAAATAGAGAAATAAGGGTCTAAAATGCAAGAAATAGAGAAGTAAAGTTATAAAATGCAAGAAATAGAAAAATAAAGGTCTAAAATGCAAGAAATAGAGAAGTAAAGGTCTAAAATGCAAGAAATAGAGAAGTAAAGTTATAAAATGCAAGAAATAGAGAAATAAGGGTTATCACATTGCGGTTGCAGCTTGAGACTACAGTTGAGACTACAGCAGCTGCTCCTCCTGTTACACAGCCGACCCTGGGATCTAGCCCTCCTCCTTCACAGTCTGTCCCCCCTGATGCTCATATTGAGGTACTAATCTCTCCTATTTGTGATTTCCTTTCTTATATACCAACAGCATGAATATGTTATTCATGTTTTTATCACATTGCGGTTGCAGGTTAGCCCTCCTCCTTCACAGCTTATACAGCTTGAGACTACAGTTGAGACTACAGCAGCTGCTCCTCCTGTTACACAGCCGACCCTGGGATCTAGCCCTCCTCCTTCACAGTCTGTCCCCCCTGATGCTCATATTGAGGTACTAATCTCTCTTATTTGTGATTTCCTTTCTTATATACCAACAGCATGAATATGTTATTCATGTTTTTATCACATTGCGGTTGCAGGTTAGCCCTCCTCCTTCACAGCTTATACAGCTTGAGACTACAGTTGAGACTACAGCAGCTGCTCCTCCTGTTACACAGCCGACCCTGGGATCTAGCCCTCCTCCTTCACAGTCTGTCCCCCCTGATGCTCATATTGAGGTACTAATCTCTCTTATTTGTGATTTCCTTTCTTATATACCAACAGCATGAATATGTTATTCATGTTTTTATCACATTGTGGTTGCAGGTTAGCCCTCCTCCTTCACAGCCGATACAGGTTCAGACTACAGTTGCTCCTTCTCCTTCTACACACATGGTAACACCTTTATCAGACCGCCCCATCCCTCCTGGTGTCAACCTTGATGTAATAATCTTTAACTTTGACTCAACTTTGTGACTATTGTATTTGAAATGTTTATATGATTTTTGTATCTTCATCGAATGGCAGGATGAAACCACTACTCCTGGTTCAGAGTTTACCCCAGTGGCGGGTGGATTAGTGAAGTTTGGTAGTATCAGTGGTGTTATTCCTGATCGCTTAAGAGAAATGCTTGGGGTATGTATCTTGAATCATACATTCGTTTTGGCTTGATATTTTTTCCATATGCCATGAATATCCATCATGATTAGGGGTATTGACATGTATTTGCAGTTGGACACTGAAGAGGATAAATACAAGGATGCGCAGAGGCGGCCTGCTTATGTATCAGGTGATATGAAGAGGCCACTGAAAAATCGGAAAATCAACTGGCTGTTTAAGCATTGGTGGGGTGAAAAGCATAATTTTATTCAGAGTGTTGGTGGGATGGTTGCGGAGCTTGCTTGGGAAAATGTCCAATGCCTAAAACGCGATAAGGAAATAGAGTCGTCAGTTCTGGATGCATATATTGACCTGCTGAAGCTTAGGGAGAGTATATATGTTCAGCATAAAATGCTAGGCGGTAAATCCAAGAGGTTCTTCCTTGGCATGAGTTATTTCACGACCATTGCTACTGGGCATTGCACCGACTTGGAGGTAAATCAATTCAAATTTCTTGCATTTTAGTCCTTAATTTGGTTAATTATTCCATTTCATAACTTATTATTTGGTTAATTAGTTAATTGTTGCATTTCATAACTTATTGCATTATTATAGAATTATAAAATGCAAAATTATAAAAATAAAGGTCTAAAATGCAAAATTATTGAAATAAGGTTATAAAATGCAAGAAATAGAGAAATAAAGGTCTAAAATGCAAAATTATAAAAATAAAGGTCTAAAATGCAAAATTATAGAAATAAAGGTCTAAAATGCGAGAAATAGAGAAATAAAGGTCTAAAATGCAAGAAATAGAGAAATAAAGGTCTAAAATGCAAGAAATAGAGAAATAAAGGTCTAAAATGCGAAATTATAGAAATAAGGTTATAAAATGCGAGAAATAGAGAAATAAAGGTCTAAAATGCAAAATTATAGAAATAAAGGTCTAAAATGCAAGAAATAGAAATAAAGGTCTAAAATGCAAAATTATAGAAATAAAGGTCTAAAATGCAAGAAATAGAGAAATAAGGTTATAAAATGCGAGAAATAGAGAAATAAAGGTCTAAAATGCAAAATTATAGAAATAAGGTTATAAAATGCAAGAAATAGAGAAATAAAGGTCTAAAATGCAAAATTATAGAAATAAAGGTTTAAAATGCAAGAAATAGAGAAATAAAGGTCTAAAATGCGAGAAATAGAGAAATAAAGGTCTAAAATGCAAAATTATTGAAATAAGGTTATAAAATGCAAGAAATATAGAAATAAAGGTCTAAAATGCAAAATTATAGAAATAAAGGTCTAAAATGCAAGAAATAGAGAAATAAAGGTCTAAAATGCAAGAAATAGAGAAATAAAGGTCTAAAATGCGAAATTATAGAAATAAGGTTATAAAATGCGAGAAATAGAGAAATAAAGGTCTAAAATGCAAAATTATTGAAATAAGGTTATAAAATGCAAGAAATATAGAAATAAAGGTCTAAAATGCAAAATTATAGAAATAAAGGTCTAAAATGCAAGAAATAGATAAATAAAGGTCTAAAATGCGAGAAATAGAGAAATAAAGGTCTAAAATGCAAAATTATTGAAATAAGGTTATAAAATGCAAGAAATATAGAAATAAAGGTCTAAAATGCAAAATTATTGAAATAAGGTTATTTTCTCTTTTTTGCAGATGCATCCAAATTGTAAAACTCCAGAGAGGTTGAAAGAGCAAGAAAATTTCTATAATATCTATCAAGACCAGCAGTTTGGGCCACCAATACACTTGTGTGATGTTGCTATGTTCCCCGTATGCACAGGTGGTCATTGGTTTTTGTTTGTTGTGGACCTTGAACGAATGAAATTGCTCTTAATTGATCCTCTCCGGGACCATGGATCTTATTGTGACTTACGAAAGGTGTACGCCAAGGAGATTTATGTCATGGTAATCTTATGCAATGTTTTTTAAATATGTCTTCTTCTTGAATATGTTTTTAATTTTTTGTGGTAAATTTGTAGGAAAAATTATTGCCGTGCATGCTTCATTTCTTGGAACCTTTGAGATTTGCTGAAGACAGTTTCATGGATGTGAAGTTCATTAAGGATCGACCGAAGCAACAAGGCGGCTCTGATTGTGGCGTGTACGTTTGCAAGTATATGGATGCTATACTTGGCGGCATATCATTGAAAGATGCAATGTGGCACCCAGTATATGATATTTTGACTTTCCGGTATCGCATAGCTTGGGAGCTTTTTAAAGGGGAAGCACGGAAAATGACTATTGCCGGGTTACAACAAAGGCAGATGGGACTTTAGTTAAATTTGATCTTGTCTATTTGATTGTATTATTATTTTGTTAATTTTGCTTTGAAAATAGGTAGTTGTATTGTTGTATTTATATTGGTTGGGATTGTGTTGATATGGTATTTCGCGTTTATGTGGTTAAAACAGGTTTTATAAAATGTAGATGGGAAGCAGTAAAAACAGATATCCTTATTGCAGTTTTTTTTGCTGTCTGTTTTTACTGGGTAAAAGAAAAAACAAGCTGACTTTTTAAAAAAAAAAAACAAAACATAGCCGCAAGGAGTCATTGCGGATATCCGCAACGCCTCATTGCGGCAGGGGGGAGTCCAGTAGCTTTTCTCTCTCCTCCCCTGTTTTCCCCTGTCACAGGAGAAAACAGGGGAGGAGAGAGAAAAGCTACTGGACTCCCCCCTGCCGCAATGAGGCGTTGCGGATGGCAGTAATTTTTTATTATTATTTATTTCCTGATTATAAAAATTGGAAAAATGATAAAATTACAATTTATTTCAATTGTTAAATGTAAAATTCGAGAAAAATGACAAAAAAAAATTTTTTCCCCAAAATTATATTTTATTTTATTCCTAATAATTAATTTAGAATTAGAGAAAAGTGGGAAAAAAAAATTCCAGTTTTTCAATTTAAAATTCGAAAGAAAGGATTAATTTAAAAAAATTGATGTTTTTTTCGAATTTTAAAGCAATAATTATAAATAAATAATTTAAAATATTATTACTTAAAAAATATTGAAATATGAGCGGAATTCATTTCGGATTCATATATGAACGGTTGCTAAAGTTGACAGATGTGGCATTCCTGGCCGAGCGGGTTGTTGCGAATCGAAACTCCGAGGTTAAGCGTGCTTGGGCTAGAGCAATTCTGGGATGGGTGACCCCTGGGAAGTTCCCTTTTTCTAATTTATTTTTTTTAATTTTGTATAAAAAAATTAGATAAATTTGTTTTAAACTTATATTTTAATCCAAATGTCCCAGGAAAAATTAATTTAATAGATTCAGAAAAATTAGATAATAATTTTTTTGAGCAAACTTAAAAACAAAAAAATTGGAAAAAGGGAACTTCCCAGGGGGTCACCCATCCCAGATTTGCTCTAGCCCAAGCACGCTTAACCTCGGAGTTTCGATTCGCAACAACCCGCTCGGCCAGGAATGCCACATCTGTTAACTTTAGCAACCGTTCATATATGAATGCGAAATGAATTCCGCTCATATTTCAATATTTTTTTAAGTAATAATATTTTAAATTATTTATTTATAATTATTGCTTCAAAATTCGAAAAAAAACATCAAATTTTGTTTTAAATTATTTCGAATTTTAGTTAAAAACCTCGGAATTTTTTTTCCCATTTTTCTCGAATTTTAAATTAATTATCAGGAATGAAATATAATTTATGCCTTTTTTCGATTTTTAAATGCAAATTTTGTCAAGTTTTAAAATAAAATTTTGGGAAAAAAATATTTTTTTTCATTTTTCTCGAATTTTACATTTAACAATTGAAATAAATTGTAACTTGATCATTTTCAAAATTTTATAATCAGGACATAAATAATAATAAAAAATTACTGCCATCCGCAACGCCTCATTGCGGCAGGGGGGAGTCCAGTAGCTTTTCTCTCTCCTCCCTGCCGCAATGAGACCTTGCGGATGACAGTAATTTTTTATTATTATTTTTTTCCTGATTATAAAAATTGGAAAAATGATAAAATTACAATTTATTTCAATTGTTAAATGTAAAATTCGAGAAAAATGAAAAAAAATATTGCTTCAAAATTCGAAAAAAAACATCAAATTTTGTTTTAAATTAATCCTTTCTTTCGAATTTTAGTTAAAAACCTCGGAATTTTTTTTCCCATTTTTCTCGAATTTTAAATTAATTATCAGGAATGAAATATAATTTATGCCTTTATTCGATTTTTAAATGCAAATTTTGTCAAGTTTTAAAATAAAATTTTGGGAAAAAAAATATTTTTCATTTTTCTCGAATTTTACATTTAACAATTGAAATAAAATAAAATTCTATTCCAAAATTTACAAAAAAATTCTTTTTCATTTGAATTCACCTAAAAATATTTATTTAATCGAATAAATGTTGAAAATATATAATATTTTAATTGAATTAGAGATAATACAAAATATTTAGAATAAACATGAAAAGAAAATTTTAATTCATTAATAATATTTTTGGATGGGGGAAAACATGAAAATACAATTTTTATTTAAAACAATTTCTTCGAGCCCTCCTTCTTCTTCCGTCTACGGATGTTCATCTCCATGCCCGTACAATTTCCTCAAATAGGAAATCTCCATGTTTCTCTCTTTCAAGGCTTCTTCGAGTTCTTCGACTTTTACCTCCAAATCTACAACTTTATCTTCAAGAAGCATGATTTCTCTCTTGGCTTCTACCAATTTTGATTTTAAACTAGCATTCTTCTCATTTTTTGAATCCATGATAAGAAAAATTTTAGGTTTCTAGAGAGAAAAATGAGAAGAAGATTAGAATATGAAATTTTAGGTTGAGGGTGTGAGTATTTATAGAGAAAATATTTCAAATTAAAATTTTTTCAACATTAAAATTCAAAATAAAATTTAATGTATCTTGAAAATAACATTTGAATTTTTGGGAATGTAAGTTGAACATATGGAAGACTGTGTAAAACTGGTAGGAGTTCCCTGCCGCAAAGAGTCATTGCGGCAGTAATACAACAGCATGACATCAGTTTGGCGTCAGTTTCTTCACTGCCGCAATGAGGCCTTGCGGATTCTTCACTACCGCAATGAGGCCTTGCGGATGCCAATAATTTTTTTTTATTATTTATTTCCTTATGTTAATAATTGGAAAAATAATAAAATTACAATTTATTTCAATTGTTAAATGTAAAATTCGAGAAAAATGACAAAAAATATTTTTTTCCCCCAAATTTTATTTTAAAACTTGACAAAATTTGCATTTAAAAATCGAAAAAAGGCATAAATTATATTTTATTCCTAATGAGCTTTTTTAAAATTAGAGAAAAGTGGGGAAAAAAAATTCCAGTTTTTCAATTTAAAATTCGAAAGAAAGGATTAATTTAAAAAAATTGATGTTTTTTTCGAATTTTAAAGCAATAATTATAAATAAATAATTTAAAATATTATTACTTAAAAAATATTGAAATATGAGCGGAATTCATTTCGGATTCATATATGAACGGTTGCTAAAGTTGACAGATGTGGCATTCCTGGCCGAGCGGTTTGTTGCGAATCGAAACTCCGATGTTAAGCGTGCTTGGGCTAGAGCAATTCTGGGATGGGTGACCCCTGGGAAGTTCCCTTTTTCTAATTTATTTTTTTTAATTTTGTATAAAAAAATTAGATAAATTTGTTTTAAACTTATATTTTAATCCAAATGTCCCAAGAAAAATTAATTTAATAGATTCAGAAAAATTAGATAATAATTTTTTTGAGCAAACTTAAAAACAAAAAAATTGGAAAAAGGGAACTTCCCAGGGGGTCACCCATCCCAGATTTGCTCTAGCCCAAGCACGCTTAACCTCGGAGTTTCGATTGGCAACAACCCGCTCGGCCAGGAATGCCACATCTGTCAACTTTAGCAACCGTTCATATATGAATGCGAAATGAATTCCGCTCATATTTCAATATTTTTTTAAGTAATAATATTTTAAATTATTTATTTATAATTATTGCTTCAAAATTCGAAAAAAAACATCAAATTTTGTTTTAAATTATTTCGAATTTTAGTTAAAAACCTCGGAATTTTTTTTCCCATTTTTCTCGAATTTTAAATTAATTATCAGGAATGAAATATAATTTATGCCTTTTTTCGATTTTTAAATGCAAATTTTGTCAAGTTTTAAAATAAAATTTGGGAAAAAAAATATTTTTTTTTCATTTTTCTCGAATTTTACATTTAACAATTGAAATAAATTGTAACTTGATCATTTTCAAAATTTTATAATCAGGACATAAATAATAATAAAAAATTATTGACATCCGCAACGCCTCATTGCGGCAGGGGGGAGTCCAGTAGCTTTTCTCTCTCCTCCCCTGTTTTCCCCTGCCCACAGGGGAAAACAGGGGAGGAGAGAGAAAAGCTACTGGACTCCTCCCTGCCGCAATGAGGCGTTGCGGATAGGCACATCCCTACCGCAAGGAGGCCTTGCGGATAGACACATTTTTTTTTTCTCCATATTAAAATTTGGAAATTGATAAAATTCCAATTTATTTCTATAGTTAAATATTAAATTCTAGATAAAATAAAGATTTCGTAATATTCGAAAAATTGGAAAAAATTCTAATTTAAACTAGTACAAATGCATGGATTGCATATTAATACCTTACATAGAAAATTAAGATTATAATTAATAAAAATTGTTTCAAATATTACAGAATACAATTGAAACTAATTGCCAGGACAATTTCTTCTATCATGGTTTGCTCCTACCAACCCACATTTTCCGCACTTTCGTTGCTTGGTTGTTGAAGTTGACGTTTCAATACCACTTTTATATCTTGCCGCTTTCTTTCGTCCCTTAGTTTGTGACATTGGAGGATCGAATATCGGATCATGATCCCAATCTTCTTGAGGAAACGACTCGTTCATTTGTTCGATCTTATCTTCTTGTGGAAAAGCAATTTCCACGTGACACCTCTCTCGCTCAATCAAGTTCATCACGTAGTTGAAACGTGGGACGGAACAACTACCAACAGCGCCTAAATTTTGAAATGATTTGCACAATGCACTATACCTTGATGCTTGTGATTCACCAACATTACCAAGAACGGGAGGGGTATAAGGTAGAGGTCCGGCAATTTTGTTGCCATTTTTTGTCCACCTAGACATGATGTAATCATTCGGTATACGTATTTTTTGTTTCATGTCTAGGTAACGGATCATGTGTTTACAAATCATCCCGGAATGTTCAAATTGCATACAAACACATTCAATCCGTCCATCAATATGGGCCGTCAACGGATAGCTTCTTCTACGATCCTCCGGCACGGTAGACTTCTCAACCACGAACATTTTAAATAAATGACATCCACCTTTAGTTTTCGTCACGACATAAGATGTACTTTTTAGAAGCTCCTTTTGAAAACGCCTAAACATCTCTTTCGTGTAAATTTCGGATGCATGAATTTCCAAGGATGATTGCAATACTAGTCTCCTTTCCCTTTCTTCGCTCTCGTAGTCACTTTTAACCTCCCTAAGATATTGTGCCTCCAAAGCCTTTTGGGAATTCTCAATGAATTCTTTCAAACCGGTAGATGCTTGCACATATTCATCAAAAAATGCATTCATTGATTCGCTTCTAGAGGTAGTGGTCATACCGGCGGCAAAATGCGACTTTGTGTAAGCACCAATCCATTGATGTCTAATGCGATACATTTCATTTAACCAAACATGATCCTCAAGTTTGTACTTCTCGACCAATTCCTCCCATCTACCTTCAAATTCCGTGGGAGACAATGACTTGTACACACATGCATTAAAATCTGTTTTGAATTCCGGATATTTGTTGTACAAACTAGATAACTTCTCGGGAAATTTACTACTTATATGCCATGTACAATAAAAGTGATTTGTTTCGGGCATAACCGTGGCAATAGCATTTCCCAAAGCAATGTCTTGATCGGTAATTATTGTAGTGGGAGGTTTGTTGTCAACGGCTTCCAACCAAGTTTTTAAAACCCATTGATAAGAAGTCTCGGTCTCATCTCTCATGAGTGCAAATCCAAACAAAATATTTTGGTAATGGTGGTTCACCCCCGTAATAGGTATGAAAGGCATACAATACCTATTCGTTCGATAAGTTGAGTCGAACGTCACCACATCACCAAAATTCTTGTAAGCGTTCATGCATCGAGGATCAACCCACACCAAACCTTTAACACGATTCTCGTTATCCACATCCACTCGATAGAAGAAATGACCGAACGCATTCTCTTGTTGTAACTTTCGTAACAAGACCAAGCCACACTCCGCATCACCGGAATCAAACACTCGGTGTCGGATATCCCGTATGACATTACGTACATCTTGATTAGAAAACCCTAAATTTTCAATGCCTCCACATGTCTCACCAAGATATTTCATCACTTTACTCGTCTCGATCCCCGATTTGTTAAACAACTCAATCAATGATCGGGTGATCGGATCGATGTTGCGTGATGTTTGAAAAAATTGTCGCTTATCCGGTGTTACCATGGAATGATTATGTTTCAAATCAACCAAAGTTACCTTCCATTTGTTTACATTAACTAGGTGACATACGTACATTCGAGCACGACAATTCGTTCGTGGATCTACATCCCTAATGCGTCGTTTTCCTTTATCAAGATAATCCGATTCCGGTGCTACTCTTCCACCCTTCTTACAAATAAACAAACGGGATGATGGATCATGACTCCGTTGATGTTTATGAGTATTCCTAATTATTATCTCGAATCCGACATTTCGACCATAATTTCTATAAAAACTTTCCGCCTCATCTAATGTATCGAAAATCATTCCAACACAAGGCACAACCTTATTAACATCCGCAAATGTAAAATCAAAATTTTGGTTTCCAATATCCTCATCATCATCATTTTTTCTCATCCTAACATCCTCATCATCAACATTTTTTCTCATCCTAACATCCTCATCATCAACATTTTTTCCCATCCTAACATCCTCCTCACCATCAATTTTTTCCATCCTAATATCCTCATCTCCTTCATCATCATTTTTTCTCATCCCAAATTTCTCATCTTTTTCATCATCACCATCAATAATAATTATCTTGTTTTTATCCTTTCCACCATCATTTTTTTCCCCACCAACATCATCAACATTCATTTTATTTTTATGAACATTGTATTTCACTCTACGTTTATGAACACTACTATAATAATTATCAATATCTACATCATCAACGAATAATTTACGAGAAACATGATTTTTTTTAACGGGCGGCGTAACATAATCATCACCATTACGTTCACTAGATGAACTAGAAGAGCTAAATAAAAATGAAGCCATTGAATAGAGCACTAACCTTAATTTTGGATGAATTTTTGAGCTCCAAACCCTTGAAAATTTTGAGCACTTGGTTGAGTTTTCTGCTGTTTGGAAAAAAAGAAATTGGGAAAAAAGACAAATTCTGTAACCTTAAAGGAAACAGATTTCACGCCTACCGCAATGTTTCATTGCGGCAGGAAGCCTTAATTGCCAGCTGCCGCATTGAAACATTGCAGCGGATGGTTCATTTATTACCAGCCACCAACCATATTTAATGACTTTTAATTTTTCTGAGCCACAACCAAACATTGCGGCAGGAAAATTTACCGCAATCGCTCATTGCGGCAGCAATTTAAGATTTTTTATTTTTTTTTGTTTAATTTTTAAATCTTCAAATATGCATCAAAATAATAAAATATGTTAATTTTAACTTTAAGGTATCTTTAATAATGTAATATGGATATTTTTTACATGTTATGTAGTTTAAATAATGATGGAATGACATGTACATCTCAATCTTAGATAACTGTTGAAAAATAAATCAGGATGGTAACATTTACCTTCCAAATTAATTTATTATTTTTTGAAATATTGGGAATATCACTAAATTAGACATATATTGATTTACGTGCGGTTGTATCGTCGATAAGTATTTTATAAAAAATATAAACAACAATCCGGGACAAAGCACTAGTTAGATATACTGGTCAAATCGATAGTTCACTACCACTTTTACCACCCAAATAAACTTATTATTTTTTCAAAACTTGGGAATATCACTAGATTAGACATATATTGACTTACGTGTGGTTGGATCGTCGATAAGTATTTTTTAAAAAATAGAAACAACAATCCCGGAAAGCACCGTCCCCGGACAGTGCTTTCCGGGATTGTTGTTTCTATTTTTTAAAAAATACTTATCGACGATCCAACCACACGTAAGTCAATATATGTCTAATCTAGTGATATTCCCAAGTTTTGAAAAAATAATAAGTTTATTTGGGTGGTAAAAGTGGTAGTGAACTATCGATTTGACCAGTATATCTAACTAGTGCTTTGTCCCGGATTGTTGTTTATATTTTTTATAAAATACTTATCGACGATACAACCGCACGTAAATCAATATATGTCTAATTTAGTGATATTCCCAATATTTCAAAAAATAATAAATTAATTTGGAAGGTAAAAGTCGTGGTCAACTATCGATTTGACCCGTACTCCTAAATTAGTTAATCTAATGTAAAAATCTCAAAAAATAGAAAATTAGTGAATCTAATGTAAAATTAATCGTATAATTAATGAGTATTAATACTTTAAATTTTATGAATTTAAATTCGAATTTTATCTTATTTTTCTATTTTTAATTTAACTTTCACAAGAATACTGCCGCATTGAAAGGATGCGGACCGTCCTGCCGCATTGAAAGGTTGCGGACCCTTCTGCCGCATTGAAAGGTTGCGGACCTACTGCCGCATTGAAATGTTGCGGCTATCCTGGTGGCTGGTCCAACCCACGGTGGTTGTGGACCTGAACGCCTTGTAAATTGTACCTTTTCTGGATTTTAAGCCCTCTTCTTTGACTAATGAGTAATGACACACGGCTACAATACTTTATATAGGGCTATGGAGATAAACCATATCTTAATTTTGAAAATAACTGAACTAAAAATACGGTCATCATGCTAACTATCAATATACACGTAATTATCTTAAATACAATGATATAAATCCACTTAAACAAATACATACATTTGTAAAACAATTAAATAAGAATTTAATTTTATTATCTTAATATAAAATAAAAATAAAGTACAATAAATAACCCATAAAATTATGGGGTATTACATATAGTCCCAGAGATGAAATTGAAATAAGTCTTACATTAAAGGATCCACGAATATAAGTTATTACAGACCAAAAGGATAACATCATAAGTTTAAAAGTTTTGCCGTTTGATTAACATTAGTGATACATATAATTAAACTGGTAAGCCAAAGGCTGCCTATCTATGCTACCTCAGCAATGGTAGCAATGACATCAGCGGGTAGTCCTCAAACGGGGGTAACCTGCTTACGCCGAGTGCGCTTGACGTGGGCCATCAGTCCTAGCTATTGTTGTGACATAATAAATAAGCAAGGGTGAGGAATAGCTCACCAACAATAATATATAGCGGAGCAACAAGAATATATATATATAGCAAGTCAACAATATCGTTGAAACCATATGCCATGCATTAGCGAACATAGTGCCAGTGTAATGTAAAGGATGAAGTTACAAGGTAACTCAAAATATATTTTTATGGGAATATCTGCTATGACAAAGATAAACAAGATAACATCATTTATCATGGAATAGGAAATTTCAGAAAAGGCATTTCAATTCTAGTTTCTGAACATTTTTCAAACTCCTGCCAACCTGAAAGAAGTCTCTTCGATACGTGTTGCGGGAGCTACCCGTCAACCTGAAAGAAGTCTCTTCGATACGTGTTGCAGGAAATTCCCAATTTGGGGGATGAACTAATACTGGAGTTATCACGCACCAGCTGTCCCACTCTCCGATGATCAGTCGAAGATGGTACAACCTAATATAGTTTACTACCGGTAGAAGGAAGAACTGACGGATTTACATGTCTACTGCCCTTGATAGTAACTCCCTGGCCAACGGTTGGGCCTTGTGATGGACCGCGCGACTCGGCCTCTTACACACGACTCCTAGTTCAAATAAATCCATGACTCTGAAACGTAAAGCTCGTCCACCTTTCCCCAAGTGTAATACTTGTTGATAAGACTCCACAAAGTAGTCGTATCTAGTTGGAAAGGAAAATTCACCAATATTTCCCAAGCTCCTGCTTGTTAATGGATTACAACTTGTTCCAATATTCTTACCCCTCGAACAGTGAGTGGGTACACCAGATTTAATGAATAATAGCAACCAAGTTGCGGGTGAAAAGAATAGTTTCAACAATTCATGACCGGGTAGTCACAAGGTAAATAATATTTCTCAAGTAAGGTTCCCTTATAATAGAATTGAATATAGAATGGAGTTACTGAGAACCTTCCTTGATAATATAATATTAATAATAAGGTTCTGAAATAATTTACATAATATTTGAAGGTCGAAGATGATATCTGAATGAAGTAAATCATTTTAAAAAGAGTTATAAGGTTTAAATAAATATTCCAAGGAAAGAATATTGCTGGAAATAATCATTGCATAAATGTCCATAATAATATTCATTGAACGAATAATGAATATTCAAATTAATAATAATACTTTTTGAAGGAATAATTATCAAATGGATATTTGAGATAATATTCATTGAATAAATAATGAATATTCAACTTAATAATATTTATTGAAGAAATGATTATCGAATGAATATTTGAAATAATATTCAATAATTGAATCGACTTTAAATGAATTTTAAAGATAATATTCATTGACTAAAGAAAGCTCAGGGGAATATTTAAAATAATATATATATTTTTTTGCTAATTAAAATTTATACCAAAAAGGAACAACTTACACAAATCTAGGGGCATACCCCGCGATATCAACATTCAAATAACAAAACCAAAAGCTTGAGTTCGAGTCAATGTTCAAAATAATATTTATAAAATAAATAGAGTTTGAATGAATATTCGAAATAATATTCATTGAGTAAATAACTTGAATGAGGGTTCGAAATAATATTCGAATATTAAATCAATTTTAGATGAATATTAAAGATGATATTCATTGAATAAATAAATCTCGAATGAATATTGAAAATATTATTCATAAATAACCTTAAAGGAATATTCCAATAATTTTTGTCAAATAATTAATGGAAAATATTTACTTAAATATTTTCCCCTAAAAATAATATCAATATATCATAAAATACCGACTACCGGTCTATAATCAAAGAATGAGATTCAAATGCCCTCCGCTTAAGGGTCTTAGCAATATCCGGCTTATAACCGATTTATCTATCTAGCTTATAAGCCAATATTAAATCAGGGAACAAGTATCACAATATAATTCTGAAAGTAGACATGCATGCTATGGCATATGTATAACAAAACCAATTCATATATATATTCACAACAACAGTTCCAAAGTATTGGAAACTTGCCTGGTAGTCGGGTGTGGGTAGAGGTAGCGCGCCCTGGGTCTGCTCGGTGATCTATAAACAATCAAAATATTCGAGATTAATTACTTAACACCTTTTAAAAGGCTAAGTATAAACTTAACTTAAGTCGAAACACGTTTTCGAGTTATCTCGTTATACACCCTTTAGCGTAACTCTTTTTATCACCGATACGATCCGACACTTGTTCGTCATTGCAACATGTCATCATACTTGGGCTTCGTGGAGTGCACTTAATTAATAAATAAGAGGCGGAAGGAACAGTATGTAGAATTATGCTCTCCCTTCTCTCTAGGTTAAACCAACCCTAAATCTTCTTTAGCCGCCGCCTCCATCTCTCCTTAATCCACCTCTCTTAAACACATTAATTACATCAGATCTCCTTCATCAACATCACGAATTCACCCTTCTGTCCTTCTTTCACCAACCTCCAAATTTCTTACTTTTCTCTTCTTTTCCATAACTATCCTCTTCTTCTTTCTTTTAGCCATGGGTAGTCAAGACTCCAACCTTGGATCTGACGGGGTACCTTTTGACCATGAGGGGGCTCCTCTTGAGTATGGTCTATTTAACGGGCAAGAGCTGCCTTTTACTGTTTCTGGGTCAGTTCTTCGGGAACTGGTGAGTGGTCAAGGTAGGGAGGTAGATACCGAACACCTTGAAGTAGATCCGGTAATGGACGAAATGGGGGGCTTTGGAGGTACAAGGTCTCCTGGGGGTACTTTGGCCGAAGCAAGGGTTGAGGTCTGTAACTCCGAAGGAGATGATGACATAGATATGACTGAACATTTCACTGCTAATGAAGCGGTTAAGGCAGCATACTCTATTAACAATGCGGAACGAAAGGAGCTTTATGAGGCGAGAAATTTCATTATAGAGATGCAAAATTTCATGGAGTCGAAGGGGTTGTCAATGGCTGAATTCGACAAAGAAAGAGTGGAAAAAAATGACGCCTTCAATGTTGGCCTTCCCAAGTATGCTCAACTTGTGACTGGCAGAGATGAATATGGTCTTCCCATATTCTCGAATAAAATTAAACCTACATCTTCGGGGGCGAAAGATTCCCAAGGAGAAGTAAATGGGTCCAACCCTGATACGCCGATGGAGAAGAATAAGCAAACAGGGGAAAGCAAATCATGGAAGAATGTGGTACAAGATGCTACGTCTGACTCTGTAGCCAAACTAAAGTACTTTCCCCCTCATTTAACTTCAGATGGAGATGCTCCAACTATTAGACCCCCCCAAAGAATTTATGCTCTCCAGTCAAAAGGCCTGGGAAAATAGCTTGGTGGGGTACTTCATTGGTTCGAGTCTGCCTCTCAAACTGGTTGAAGAGGAAGCAAAAAGATTATGGCTACATTTAGGCTTTCTGAAAATGTACATGGTCAAGAAAGGTTTCTATGTTTTTAAATTCAACTCGGAATTGGATCGAAACAAAATTTTGGCTGCTGGCCCATGGCATTTCAAAAGGAATCAAATAGTGTTGCAACCCTGGTATGAGGGGATCAAACTAGAAAAATCGGGGTTCTCCAAGCTGCCACTCTGGGTTAAAATATATGACATACCATACCTTTTTTTTTTTGCTAATTAAAATTTATACCATAGGCAAAAGATTACATCTCTAGGGGCATACCCCGCGATTAGCAGCACATCTACCTAGCGGAACAACTAAGAAAAAACATCAATAAAGCTAGATAAACTAGCAGTCAACATAGAAATCAACAACAGAGAAATTAAGCTAAATTATTCTGGCGCCTTAAACAACCTAGAATTGAGACTAGGCACATGTCTCACAAAGCCCATAGTAATGAGAAGCAGCAGAAAACCATGTAGTGACGCAAATGCATTCCAACAGCAAACCTCTTCCTGACATGATACGGAGCAACTAACACCAACCGTTTGGCCCAAACACCAGCATGACAGTAAATTCAACCCCCACTTCCGGGCCGCCATCCGAACCAACAGCAGCATATACCAACAATTATTTCCATAACCATGTCCGAGAAACAGGATTGGCACATCATCACTTGCCTCGACCTTGTAACCCTTGCAAGCAGCAGCAAGGTGCATCTCAGAATTTCCGACCCTAACCAACCAGCTGCACTGCCCATCTTTAATTCCACTTTATCCTGTCTCTTCATATACGATTCTGATGTATCAAAGCCAGTTAACAACTTTCCAGCTTCAATCGCATTCCAGACCAAATAGGTTGTTGCTGATTTAAATCCACATTTCTCAGTCACTCGACCTTGGTTATGTTCCAAATCATCATAACCCAATCCATTAAGATTAAAACATTTTTCATCCTTTGTCCTAGCACCATTCAGGTTTATCATGGACAAAGCTCCATTCTTAATAACAATCCCATAAGCAAATCCATAATTTCTCGTGAACAAGCTATCAAGAAGTTGCGTATTGAACCAACTCCATTCCTCATTCTCAGCGATCCCATCAGTATGACTTAAACAACCCTTGCCACAATACACCGTCGCAGTAACCCCAACACGATGTGGGATTGCAACAAAATGAATGAGCATTAGAGCTTCTAATGGCTCAGCTGCCTCCACCCCTTCAGTAGTAACTTGTTGTACAGCAAGATCACAATACAAGCTAGTGCCTCCTTTGTCAGCCTTTGACATTTCCACCTTTTTGAAACGCACCGCGCCGAGAAGATGCAGATACCAGGCCTCGAAGGGGCTCCTTCCAGTGAGGACAGCAATAGAGTGCTTGGCCTCTCCTTCCCAACCATTGAAAATAACATGGTAGAAACAATACCAATTATACAAATTGGTCACATTCAAGATCTTTCCCGATTGATATGAAGTCACACCGAAAAACAAATAGTCAGTGATGTATAACAACATAACTGGGATACCATTATCTATATGAGCGGAGTCTGAACTCAGCCCCTTCATCACCTTAGCTTGGACCTTGGATATGCAAACCCAAACCATAGCACCACTACGACCCACTTGTTTGACAGTAGTATTCACAATACTAGCCTTAAAAATCCTAAAAGAATCTTGCAAACAGAAGCGATAAGCCAACAAGTACCTGAACAATCTCATATCAAAAGCGAAAGCCGGGCACCAAGCCACGTATACCATTGTATTGTCCATCAAACTCATCAATGGACTCTTCATTGAGTTATAAGTCGAGCAAGCTTCGGGAGAACCCTTCATCTCCGCTGCGTATCTCCGCTTCATCTTCCCCTCCCTCTTGAAGACCATAGACATACCTCGCACAAAGAGATGTACAAGGATTCCATCACTGTAGACACAAACACTAGGTTTGGCCTCTTTAACATACACACAAAGAATCATCCGAATCTTCACAAACCCGTTCAAAAACCGCGACGAGAAATCGTCGAGCACATCAACTTTACCCATCAAACCCAGATTGGTTTGAAGCTGACCATTCCGAACATCATGCTGAGGAAACACATCTCGATGAAAAATCGAAGCAAAGCCATCTCCCCCATCATAGGTAATACCCTCCAATTCCTGAAGAATCATAAGCGTATGGATAACCTCTTCGAACTCAGCTCCAATAACCGAGATGAAAGGATGCAAGTCTATAAACAACACAATACCATTGCTTGTGTTTGAAACAGATCCATTGTTGACAGCAAAGCCATCATACTCATTAACTGAGTCAACATCGTCGTTATCAGAGAACTCACCATCCTCCCAACGATCCAATTGGGGAAACAACCCCAAAAAGGCAACCGAACTCTGAGAGGCTAGAAGCGCCACCAGACCATCGTCCATATAAGTAGACTTCGCAGAAGTCAACGAACCTCTAACAGAGGAAAGATACG
This sequence comes from Kitagawia praeruptora, assembly GCA_037693485.1. Lineage (NCBI taxonomy): Eukaryota > Viridiplantae > Streptophyta > Magnoliopsida > Apiales > Apiaceae > Kitagawia > Kitagawia praeruptora. Next base: position 69,829,368 of record CM075350.1, read on the forward strand.
CAGATAACAAACCCATTTCTAAAATAAATATTATAAGAAATATGGTGATTTAGGTGAGAGATAAGAAGGGGGAAGGTGAATTTAGGAAAGAATAATATAGATCTGATGAAAAAAGGCTTAGATTTGGTTGAAATTATGTGGCGGCTAGGGTTAGTTGCTAGAGAGAAAACCGACTCTCATTTGAGTCCCCTATTTTAATATGACATACCATACTCATATTGGACCTCCATAAATGGTCTTTGCTATGTTGCCAGTGGTGTAGGGAAACCATTGCAACTCGATCCCATCACTGCGAAGTTAGATCCAATGCCCTATGCGAAGGTGCTGGTTGAAGCGGATGCTTCTGTCGCATTACCAACTAGCCTTAATGTTGCTGTCTTGAATAGCGATGGAGTTACAGAATCGATCGTGAAGTCGAAGATTGAGTACTTTAATAAACCTTCTCATTGTGCTACCTGCAATGTATTTGGTCACTCAATTGCTAAGTGTCCAAAACAAATTCCTCAACCTTCTCAAGCCCCAACATCATCCACAACCTGGGTTCCAAAGCCTCAATCGGATTCTCAGGGGAACAATCCTAGCTCTCAGGGCTCTCCTCTCGTAGGCAACGACTCCAACCCCCCTGTTACATCTACTAGCTCAGAGGGAGTTCAGATTCCCACATCAAGCCAAGCTAATCAATCCCCTTGCGAATTTTCACCCCCTATCCCCACCACTGGTATTGTGTCAAGGCTTAAACATGTGGATGAAATTGGCAAAATCCGTGGCATTCTCAAGCAAATAGCATCAATAAGAAATGTTGCTGGGCCAAAACTCAGGATGGATGATGAGGGTTTCCAAACTGTAATAAGCAAAAAGCAAAAAAAGGGGCTAAGCCCCAGGAACTCCCCCCTAGTGCAACTTAATCATGGTAAGAGTGTGTGCCTACAATGTTAGAGGTCTCAATAAAAGCTTTACGAAAGCTGATTTACATTCATTTCTGGTGGATCAAAACATCTCTCTTACTGGTATACTTGAGACCAGGATTAAAGTTAATAAAGCCTCTGCTAGTTTTCGAGGTGTCCACAATTTCTGGAGTTGGGAGACTAACTATCAGCATCACCCGAATGGGAGAATCTGGGTTGGTTGGAATCCTAACATTTGGAGTGTTTTTGTCGAAGCTAAATCAGCTCAATTTATTCATTGTAAGGCCACTCTTATCTCTTCTCAAGAAGTCTTTTTGTTCACCTTTATCTATGCTTCTAATGATCATGAGGACAGGCTTAAGTTATGGAATGACTTAACATCTTTACATATTAGTAACCAACCATGGGCTCTACTCGGTGATTTTAACACTATCAAAGATATAAGTGAAAACAATGGTGGTACGGCTATTTGGACCAGGGATATGCAAATCTTCAAGGATTTTCTTATTAACAATGCCCTTGATGATGTGAGATACCTTGAGACTTATCACACTTGGTAGAATAAGCAAAGATCAAACCCTATAACAAGGAAATTGGACCGAGTGCTGGGGAACCCTGAATGGTTTTCTACACAAAGCAATGCAGATGCTCTTTTCACCACGTGGGGGCTCTCAGACCACAGTGCATCTATATTGAACATTCAAGACCATGCGCGGGTGAAACTAAAGCAATTTCAGTTCTATAATTATTGGACCTCTCACCCAGAATTCCTAAATGTAGTCAAAGAAGCTTGGGCGACTAATATCAAAGGCAATCCCATCTATATCCTCTCTCAGAAGCTCAAACAAGTGAAAAAGAAGCTAATTTCTCTTCACCATAATGAAGGCTCCATTACAACCCAGATCAAAGACACAAGAGATCGTCTTTGCAATGCTCAACAGAAAATTCTAAGTGGCTGTACTGAGAATGCAGTGTTTGAGGAAGAAAGGAACCTCACTTCCAAACTTGGAGATCTTCTGAATTGCGAGGAAAATATTGCTCACCAACGATCCCGAGTGCAATGGCTGGCTCTTGGTGACCAAAACAACTCATATTTCCATAAAAAAAATTGCTACAAATTGGAACAGTAACAAAATAACGTCTCTGGTGGATGCAAATGGCCATATTATTACGGACGGAGATGCTATTAAACATGAGGCAGTTCACCATTTTCAGAGATTCTACAATCAAGAGATGCAATCCTACCCAGGCATCGATCACCTTCACAGCTGCATCAAAAAGAAAATCACTGTTGCTCAAGCCCAAATGTTGACTTTAAAAGCCACAGATAAGGAAATTTATGACACTCTCAAGTCGATGAAACGGAACAAATCTCCGGGGCCGGACGGGTTTAATGTTAATTTTTTCTTGGAGGCATGGGATGTAATTGGTTGCGATTTTTTAAAGGCTGTCCATTACTTTCTGGAAACAGGGGACATGCCTCACTATGCTAATGCTACGGTGATAGCCCTTATTCCTAAATGCAAAAATCCAACGACAATGAAGGATTTCAGACCTATCTCTTGCTGCAATACGTTCTATAAGTGTGTATCCAAACTGATTGCAAAGAGATTTCGAACCACCTTGCCAGACTTAGTGGATAAAGCTCAGGCAGCCTTTATCAAAGGCCGGAACATTTCTGACAATATTCTCATGGCCCAGGAAGTTTTAAAAGGTTATAATCGGAAAAGGGATCCCCCTAGAGCTGCTTTCAAAATGGACTTAAGCAAGGCTTTCGACTCTTGTCACTGGTAGTTCATTATCGACACTTTAATTCCGAGGGGGTATCCATTCCCAGTCATTCGATGGATCCACTCTTGTCTTTCTACAGCCCGTTTCTCTGTAAAAGTCAATGGCGAGTTGGGAGGTTATTTTAAGAGCAAACGTGGAATTAGGCAGGGATGTCCCCTATCTCCTTTTCTATTCGTTTTGGTAATGGATGTCCTATCAGAGATGTTGTCAAACTTGTCTGAAAATCCAAATTTTAAGTGGCATCAAGGTATGAAGAGATTAAAGCTAAATCATTTATGCTTTGCTGACGATCTAATATTGTTTTGTCGAGGTGAAGCTCAATCGATTGCTATGTTAATGAGCACCTTGTTTCAATTTAAAGCATTCTCAGGCCTAACAGCAAACCCCCAAAAAAGCTCATGCTATCTCTCCAAGGCATGTGTTGGTTTAAGCACATGGATTCTGCACACTTATGGCATTGAAATTGGGGACCTTCCTGCCAAATTCCTTGGTGTTCCTATGATTACAAGGAAACTGTCAAAACGCAATTGCCAACCCTTATTTGCAAGGATAAATAGTCGTCTCGAGGCTTGGACAAACCAATTCCTTTCTTTTGCTGGGCGTCTCCAACTGTTGAAATCAGTGTTACATGCAATATGCTCATATTGGACAGCACACTTCATGCTTCCAAAAGGTGTTTTAAACATCTTACAAAAGTCTTCCTCCCGCTTCCTCTGGAATGGCAACTCTCCTGGCCATGCAAAAGCCAAAGTAGCTTGGAGTAAGATTTCTCTGCCTTTAAATGAAGGTGGACTGGGAATAAAAGATTTATGTGAATGGAATAAATCTCATATTCTTAAGCACCTCCTATCAATTATCAACCCTTTTTCTACCTCATTATGGGCTCAGTGGGTAAAGCAGACGGTCATTAAAAATAAATCCTTCTGGATTATTAACAAGCCCAACAAATGCTCATGGATTCTTCGTAAGGTTTTGGATATGCGGAATGAGGCACAACAATATATAACGTATAACATTGGGGACGGTCAAGACACATCTTTATGGTTTGATCCTTGGCGCAACAATACCCCAATCTACTCTGACTGGAATGATCCCATTATTACTCACTCGAGTTATGGTCACCAAGCTAAAGTTTCATCCATTCTTGCCACTCCAGGCTGGATAATATCTCATGACCTTGGTCGAAAGGACGAAATTAGTTGGAACAGGATAGCAATGAAGAAAGTCAAACTGAGTGACATATGGGAGTCTATTAGACACTCTAATGCTCTAATTCCCTGGGCTACTAGTGTCTGGCATAAACTTGGAGTTCCTAGATACTCGTTCCTTCACTGGCTGATCATGCATGGGCGTGTTGCAACTCTTACCAGGCTGAAACGATTTGGCGTAATCCAACAAGATAACTGCTACTTCTGTTTTAATGGCACTGAGAATGTAGGTCACCTCTTCCTTGAATGTCCTTTTACGCAGCATGTTCTCAAGCTTGTTCTTCACAGCAAGCTCCCAAACATGCCAGAAACTTGGAGCGCATGGCTCTCATCCCTTACCTAACATAAGGGATGAGAGTCATTTTCTCTCTAACCTCTCTTCAACCCTTACCTAACATATAAAAAAAACAAATGAGAGTCGCTCTTTCTCTCTCGTTTTAACCCTAGCCGCCACAAAATCAAAATCAAAACATTTTCTCATCAGATCTTCTTTTACCTCCACGAATCCACCCTTTCTATCCCCCTCACCTTATTCTACAAATTTCTTATAGTATTATTACCTATATGGTTTTCTCCAGTTCTTTGGGGATGGTTTCTTGTGGTTGGAATTGCTATTCCCTTTCCTGGGGAAAGTGTTGTGACGCTCGTCTTGCCGTAGAGCGTACTGATGGTTTGGGTACGCTGTTTAAAGTGCTCGTGGGTGGTGTTTTACACATCTCTGATGTGTTATATGCGAGTGGTGGTTTGACCAGCACTGATGTCCTAGCCTTACTGATTTATGTTAAGGAAGGAACTATTTATGTTGTTGGAGAGAGTCTAATCGAGGCGACTCAATCCAAGATGGTTCGGATAGATGAGTCTATCAAGCTTTCGGATGAACTTCTTGTGCTCACTATGGTCTTACTGAATGATTTAGGTGTCTTTGCCAGACCATACATTGCCTCGACTGAGGTTTTGAAGTGTGTGCAGGCTGATGAATACTATCTGTTTGATGGAATGCATAGACGAGTGTTTCTTTTCACTTCGGCTATGGTTCTGCAGGGCAGTCTTGCTCGGATGTGTGTGGGGCTCCACTTCGCCCTTGATGATAAACAACTATGTGATATGAGGAACACTGAGGGATATTCTGAGCAGTGCAATGCTTCATTTGTGATGTTGCTGTCACTTTTTCGTGACAAGAGTATGGTTCTCATTGTTGGTGGAAACTCCAGCATTGTGAATAATGAAGGTAGGAAAGGAGATCTGGAATGCTTTCATGCCTGCGATGAGGTAGATAGGGGTATTATGATATACCTGTTTGATGGAAAGTCTCATAGAGGTTTTGTGACAACCTTGATGAATGGGGTGTTGTTTTGCACCCTTGGTATGTCATTGTTTGGCAGCAAGTTGGAAAATGGTGGTCTGAATCATCAGAGTCCGGTGACAGGGCGGAGTGGTTCATAATCTGATGGAAGGAATATTGTTGTTCCTGGTACAAGGAATTGTAGTGCTGGATACGGACATAACTTCTACATGGAACGGGTTTCTGTTTGCCTGTTTCATGATGTCTGTATGAGTTTCGGTTGTCAACTGGGGTACCTACATACCGCTGGTGAGATTTTGCAGTTGGACATACTGTTGAGTGGTTGCTGGGATCGAGCTTGTATTGTCATCCTTGAGATTGTTGATGTGTAGTTGGCTGTTGACATGCTTGACCAGTTTGTATGGTCGTTTCATGCTGATGCCCAGGTTTTGGGCTGGAATGCCAATCATGGTATTGCGAATATGAAGGTATATGCGAAATGTGTTGGTATTCTTAATGCTTTCGCTCAGCAGCTGGGGGCATTCTTTGTCAGCGTTGTAAGCAGGCCTGGAAGACATGTGGTGAGAATATGGAGATTTGCAAATTCCGAAATGAGACGTAGTTGGTGGAAGTCTCAGAAGAATGCGGAAGATGCTCACATGACCTTTGTAACTGGGATCACTAATGGTGATTTTAGGACATTAAAAGTGGGCACTGTTGAAGAGTTCGTGAGTGGGCTTTGGCCATCATGGACTGAAAATGAAAGTTTAAAATGCCTTCGGGTGAGGCATGCGAAGCTCCATTTATGGAACCTGAACAAAAAATTGGCCCGTGGGGAGTTGCACATGGCCAATAGCCATGAGAGTTTCCTTATGCTTTATTCTTGTGAGACTTTTTTATGTCAAATGTTTGGGATTCTATGCTGCCATGTAAGCATGTCTAGTTGGTGGCAGGCTCCATACTTGCCTCTCTAGGATACAATGTCACTATGTGGCAAGAATGTTATGTATTATGCAGTTGGGATGAGGTCGAGCATGGAATGACTATTTCTGCTGTGCTTCTTTGCACATGTTTGAGCACGAACAGAGTTGACTGGTGCTTCATGTACCATGTTAGTGACCATGGTTGGTTTGTGCCTGTTATGTCTACTGCGGCGGAGACAAAGAACAAAGGTGATGTTGTTTGGTCTCCTCGTGGTGAGCCAACTAGCTGTGCGGTGATGCAGGGAATTGTGGAGGTGCCCATTGTGCAATAGTGGGCGATTGCTTTCAATATTGAGGTGGGTGGCGCTGTGTCCACCATTGAGGTTTGCCCTTGCGATTGGTCAGGATCAAGGAAAAATTGCTGGCATATGACGATGTTGGTTTGGATGGAGACCCGAAGGTGGGGTCTAAAGGATCTGATGCTTTGTAGGCATAAATAGTAGTAAATGTTAAACTAGGTTTTTACCTAGTTCTTTATGTTGACTAGTTTGTTAGCTAGTTTTTTATGCAGAACTGTTTAAGTTGCCCCTGTTGTTCCGTTTGGGCGGCGGTTTTCTTTCGCGGGGTATGCCCCTAGATATGTAATCGTTTTGCCTTTGGTATAAAAATTTTAATTAGCAAAAAAAAAAAAAAAAAAAACTTGGAGCGCATGGCAGCATGACATGGAAAACTATGATAAGAATTCTCTGCAAAGCACTATAAGAATGCTTGTCTTACAAACAGTGTGCTACGCAATTTGGAGAGAAAGGAATGGCCGATTTCATAATGGAGAGATCCTCCAACCGCTTCAATTAGCCCACACTTGTGCTAACATTATTAGTTGCAGACTCAAATCTTCAAAGTGGTTCATGTCTCGGAGCAACTCAGACCAAGATCTTATAAACTGGATAGTAAACTAGTTTGTTTAGATGTCATTCATTCCGTTAACTCTTTAGGGGCCTGTCCTTAAAGTTTGAGGCTTAAGCCTCCTCCTCATGTATTTTTATTTTCTTTTTAATGCACAAATCCTTCAGCAAAAAAAAAACATGTCATCATACTTACACTTGGTATATACTTAAGTCGTATAAGTTCTAAGGTCGGTCGTTTACGAACCAAGATTATACCTCGAGTTTTATCGCCCGTTTTCTAAGTTATAACCAAAGTTATACTTAAGTGATCTTCTAAGTGGTTCATTCGTAATTAACCTTGATTCGAACATTTTTATAAAATTGGAAAATGATCCGTTTGACATGTGGTTTTCCCCCACACCTTCCTTTTTATCTCTATTATTTAATTGTCACAATTCGCCACTGATTAAACAATATTAAAGGGGATCAATTTCAATTACGAACTCGCATGTACGGTTTCGAACCACTTTTACGAATTTAATCATAACTCCTAAATCGTAAGTCCGTTTCACACGATATTTATATACAAACGAAGCTTATGACATGATCTAACTTATCATGGCAGGATATGATGCTAGGTAGTAGGTTAAAGCTACTATGATGCATGGTTTCCAATGATTAACGAAAATTCGGCATTACGACAGCTATAAATCGAACGTTCCAAAAATCATAACAATCAAACCAAGCCACACCGGGCATCCATACAACTTATTCACATGATTTCTCATCCTAAAATGTCCAGAAACATATTTTTTTTTTCTAATTAAAATTTTATAACTTCAAACCAAAAAATGAGAGTCTTAGAGAGAGAAGCTCTTCCTTCTCACTAAAAACCCTAGTTAGCCGCCATAGCTTTCTTCACTTAAACCCTAGATCTAAGTTCTTACACCCTATCTACTCCATTACTATACTATAATTATCACGAATCCATCCCTTCTGTCTTAACCCTATACACCCAAATTTCTTAAATATATTTAATTCCTTTAATGGCTAGTCAAGACTCGAATGTGGACTCTAATGGTGTGCCGGTGGACCACGACGGTTCTCCCTTGGAATATGGTCTTCGAAATGACAAGGTTGAACCATTTTTAGTGTCAGGGGCTGTCCTTCAAGAGATTTTGAGTGGGAAAGATGCAGATGTAGAGCCTTCTCACCTTGACTCTAACCCAATAAATGATGACTTCAATTTTCTTACCTAGGTAGATGGTTACAGATAAAAGAAGAAAATGAGAGTCGTATTTGCTCTACCTTCTCTCTAACCTCTCTTTAAAAAACCTAGCCGCCACCAAATTCAAACCTTAATCTAAACCATTTCTTCATCAAATCTGCTCTTTAGCCTTCCCAAATTCACCTTCCTCTTCTAATCTTTCACCTCAAACACCATATTTCTTTATATATTTATTATATAATTATTAGTTTAATGAAGAAGGTTTCTTTTTCGGAGAACCTAGTGACCGTGATTCCTCCCCGTGCGCGAGGATTTGAAGTTTGCCATCCGGTGGGTAATCCGATTAGGAGTCCAAAGAGGGTCTCCTTTTCGGAGAACCTTGTGACTGTGTATCCTTTGGAGGATAATCCGAAGGGTGTGCTCAGGGTGTGTACACAGAGTGGCTCCTCTCCTGGAAGGGAGAAGATTAAGCCCTTGTTTCAGGTGGCTAAGAGATTGAAGTTTGAGACGGAATGTATGGAGTTTGGTGTTTTTTTTTTTTGCTAATTAAGATTTTTATACCAAAGGAACAGCATAAACACGTCTAGGGGCATACCCCGCGAAGACAACAAACAATCATTACAAATAAAATTTGTTCGATCAGGGGCATACCCCACAGAGTCAACTATCTACTAAAACAGAGCCAATAATTGGCAATCAACAAAAGAGAGATAGAGAACAGAGGATTAAGCAGCCATTATTAAATCCTGCTGGAGTGCCCACCTCGGGTTGCTCTCCATTGCTTGATCTTGGATTTGGTCCAACAAACTTTCGTGGCCTTCTCATTATAAAGCGTTCTCATATCATGATCAAAGGTAGCCTGCTCCGTCTCCATCCGGTCACTAGCTTGATCAACGTTCAGGTTCTCCTCCACCTGCTCAACAACAGGGGCCACCATGTCTCTGTTCATCTCGTCCTTGACAACCTTAGCATCAACTTCCATCGGAGCTGTCTCAGAAGCCACTCCCGCAACCTCAGTACATTTTTGTGCCAAATGGAGCTCCATACTAATATCCCCTAAGTTAAGCATAGGAGAGTTGTGAGTTCCCCTGCCCATGACATCTTTGAACATAATAGCATCCATGGTATCAATAGAGGGAAGGGTGCTAACATTTGGGAATTCCTCCCACGGGATGTCATCCCCATTCCTTCCCGTATGCAGTATGGTCTTATCAGTAGCACCAACACCAGACCTAGTGCTGTCAATCACCATAGCGGAGATGTCATCATGTAAGTCCTTCCCCTTCAAAAATTCAAAAGCCTCATCAACCTCGTGTTCAATTTCCTTTAACAGAATCTCCTTTATCTCAAGAGCACCCTGGCCTCTTCCGAGGACACCCAACCTTGAAGAACCATCAAATAAGCACACACCCATTGGGTTCTCATTAGATACATAGTCATCCTTCCCTGTTGACCTGTGCTTGTCATGCTTAGCAGAAAATTCATCACCTATCACCCGATGCTCCAATTTAGTCTCCAGTCTTTCCCTGGGTTCCCCATTATCAAGAAAAAACACATCCAAAGGAATGCCATCTGCCGGTATCTCAATCCCGTTGTTTATCCTAAAGTCTTGCAACTGGATAATACTATTAAAAGCCTCACAAAGTTTCCCATCCGGAAGAAACTCAGATAAATCAACCAGATTTTTACCCGACAAATTATCCAAGGGTTCCCTATTTGCGCTCAGCTCTGGGACCTCATACCCCATAAATTCAATAAACATCTGTAGAACTTTTAAATAGTTCCTAGCCTTAATCAAAAACTGGTTAGCATCCACCTTATCACAATCCAAGTCTCCAGCCTTGGAATTTGCAGCATCTGAACCAACAGGACCATTCGAGACAAGTAAGTTCCTGTCTCTAAACTCATTAAGAGCACCAGAAGGCAAATGAGCACTAGGTTTAGGAGAAACCGCAGCTTCGGAAGCAAAAAGGTTCAATCCCCTGATCAGATCCTCATGATCAGAATCAACATTTGGGTCAGTACTCGTAGGATTCTTATCCCAGAAGGCATTAGTCACTATTTTTTGGACAAGCGACGTCACCATACCTGAAATGACTTCCTCATCGCCAGAATCTACATCATTTACATGGCTAAGATTCCCCGGAGTAATAGGGCTCAAACAGCCCAGAGCCTCCTCCTTTCCAGGGGCCTCAGTAGCATCTTTGGTGCTGTTTCCTTTCAGCATTCCAACATCATAAACATTATTACTTTCATTTTCGTGGAACTCTCGAGAGTCAACCAGAAAACCCTCACCCTGGTTAGAACCCATCCCCAACCCCGTGATGGAGTTATCCGCCAGATTCCTACTTGGGCTCAATGAGAAACCGGAGGAATCCTCCCCCACATTCTCCCACTTCTTAACAGATCTAGAATTCCAAGAATCAGATAACTCAAAAAGAGAATCTACACCGAATTCAATAGGTCTAACATTATCCTTATGGGAGAAAAACTTACCATCAATCGCTTGGTGCTTGACCAGACTACGAGTGCGCATAGCAGTCCCAGATCTAGGTCCCTCGACAACACATATGCTCCCACCTATGCTCCCCTTCATGTCACCACTAGACACAGCCAGTCTAGGGTTTGCATCAGCCTCAATTCCCAAAACATTCCTGGAACAGGGGCCAACAGATGGTATAATCGATACCAAATCAACTGCAAAAGAAATCCTTTTCGGGGTCACTGCCGGTTCTAACTCCATCTGAGTTAGTTTCACACTATCAGTGACATCAGCCGCCATTGTGGAGACATCCATGAAGGAAACCCTTTTACGGGACATGAAAACAGAAAAGAAATTTAGAGATTGAGTTAGGAGGAATGGGGAGGAAAGGAATTCAGATGGCTGATTTGATCTGATGAAGAAAGTGATTTGAGTTTAGAGAGAGAAAGAAGAGAGAAGGTAGAGAGAAGTTAGACGACTCTCATTTTCCTATCAGGGACAATTTTGCTGCACGGATCACTCTCACAACTGGGATTGCTCCTAGGACGTGTAGCTCGATTGAAGGTAAGATCTACTACTCCAAGAAGAAAGTTACTTTTAACGATTTGGTTGTTGAAATTAAAGATTACAATAATGAAATGTCCGATTCATCGGAAGAAACTAACATTTCTGTTAGTGCTAATGTGGATTTGGGAGTCAATTCCTCTTTGGTGGATGACGGAATTGACTTTCCAATTTTGGGTGAAAATGACTGGCCTAGAGAGAATCTAGTGGTTTGCCGAAAGGCTTGCCTTAGGAAGTCTACACTTAATGTGGAGGTTGTCAAACCTGTGAAGAAATCAGTGAAGTGGAAGGATAATGTCCAGGTTATTATTGATCAAGAAGTGACTATTGTTAATGATAGTCAGGTCAATAAGAAGTTGGTTATGGATGAGGAGGTGGGTCACAAGCTGAATGAAAAGGACATTGATGAAGCCTTTGAGTATTTAAGGAGTAGCGGTTGTGTTCTGGAAGGGACAAAAAGGATGTTGCGGCGTATGCTTAGGATACTTGGGTGTGAACCAGGGGGTTACACTTATTTTAATTGTTGTTATTGTAGTTATTACTTGACATTGAATGGTGAGGGCGCGATGGAGCAAGGTGTAGAGTTGGATGTTCACAGAGTGTGTGCAATGCGCATTGCAACATGGTTATTTGCTTGTTATGATGTCCTTGAGATGAAGGGATTGGTTGAAGACCATATATGGGTGGAGGATGCTTTAGATACCTATGTGAAGAAGTGCAGTTCTATAGCTGAGAATGTTGATAACATGGGAAGTTTCCTGCTCGGGAACTTAACTGTTTGCCTTGATTCTGCTAATAGACTCGCTGCTTTTGTAGGGTACTTTGGTACTCATGCAGGGAAACCAAGGAGGAAGCTTTTGCTTAGGATTGTTGATGTTTCGCTTCTTCGAAACATTAGTGTGATGTTGATGTCGTACAGTTTCATGCGAAAGGAGGACGCTGGGAGACGGGACCATTCTGTTGTTAGTGATAACTTCAGACAGGAATGCTGGTGTATCATGTTTGGGGGAGGGTCCTTTTTGTTACAAGTGGATATTCGCATGATGCTTGTTCGCATGAAGATCAAGGCTGGTTTGGATATGATGTTGCTCTTAGTTCATGATCTAGGCATAGATTTTATTTAATGTGTTTAAACTAGTTTTCTAGTTTTATCTTGTTATGTTGACTGCTAGTTTTATCTAGCTTTATTGTTGTTTTTTCCATGTTGTTCCGTTAGGCAGATGTATTATTTATCGCGGGGTATACCCCTAGAGATGTAATCTTTTTCCTATGGTATAAAAAATTAATTAGCAAAAAAAATAAAAAAATAAATGATGACTTCACTTTTGGAGATTAGAATGATGTTCAGCCTAGCTCTTATGGTGGTATTCCACTAGATAAGGTTGTTGTTGAAGACTGTGACTCTGTTGAAGAAGAGGAACTCTTTCCAGATAATGAGTATCTCTCAAAAAACTTCTCTGCTAACCCTGCGATTAAAGCTGCTTGTGCGGCTAATAACTCTGAAAGGAAAGAGCTTTACGCAGCGAGGATTCGATTGATGGAGATGCAACAATATATGGAGGCTAAGGGGTTGTCAATGGCAGCTTTCGAAAAGGAGAAAATAATTAAGGACGGAAACTTCAATATTGGTCTGCCAAAACCGGTGGATATTATTGTTGGTCGAGACGAGTTTGGTCTTCCCATTCTTAACAATAAGAATCTTCATGGTGATGTAGGTCCTTCGGGAGCTAAGAATGCTAAAGGTAAAGAGATAAAAGGGGCGAACTTAGTGTTTGATGAAATGCCAAGCCCAACTTTTGGTAAGGGTTACGATGAGACTGTAAAAGGCAGTTCAGGGGCACCTAAGGATAAGGTGAAGGTTGATAAGGAGGATAGGAATGTGAAGGGTTCTAAATCATGGGCGAATATTTTAAAGTCAAACCCGCCTGTAGTAAATAATGTTCAATTTGAGTACTGTCCGCTCCCGGAAGGTAAGGACGTGGTGGAACCACCTGATGAGATTCTGCAGAAGGGTATTGATAAATTCAAGTTTTGTATAGTGGGACAGTTTACAAGGGGTACCTTTCCTTTTCAAAGAGTCATGAGTCTTGCCAATGCAGCCTGGAGGAAAAGAGGTCTGGTTGATGTCTTCCAGAAAAGTAACTCGGAGTATGTTTTTAAGTTTGACTCTCTTGCAGCTAAAAACGCTATTTTGAGTCAAGGGACGTGGTACTTTGAAAAAAGGCCTCTAGTTTTCTCAGATTGGTGTTCTGTTCCTGGAGGAAATAAAGTCTCAGAAATGCCATTATGGATTAAGCTATCCAATGTGCCTGTTTGTTATTGGACGAAGGAGGGAATGGAAAGACTAGCTAGTGTAGTTGGTAGGCCTCTTTGTGTAGACAGCCTCACTTCTCAACTCAACATCCTTCCTTTTGCAAAACTTTGTGTGCAATACAAGATTGGCGAGCCATTGCCAGATAAAATTAAAGTAGTTGATATTAATCCTGTCACAAGAGTCAAGAGCAATGTTGAAGTAGATGTCTCGTATCAGCAAAAGCCTAAGATTTGCTCAGGATGTGACTCGGTAGGGCACATTGTTTCAGCTTGCCCAGCCACAATTAAGAAGTGGGTTAGAAGGGAGCAGCAAACACCTAAACAAGACTCAGAGAAGCCTATTGAAGAGAATTTGAAGAAAGTGCAGACTGGTGAGCCACAAGCCAATGTTGAGATTGATGTCACGGAGACAATTGAGGATCCTGATTTTTAAATTTGCCTAAGGGCAACACTTCTGATGAAGGGGTCAAACCAGCAGAGGCTGTAGTGGATAAGTCAACAGAGGATGAGGGTTGGACAACAGTTACCAAGAAAGGCATGGTTAATGATTATCACGATAGTGATGCTGATGCTTCAGCTTCACCAATTAAGGTCTTCAAAGGGCTCCGTAGAGTGGATGAAATTGACAAAAAAAGAGGTATTAATCTTGTGTCCCCTCAATTGCCTGTGAATTTTGGTTCTATGTCAAGAGCAAAACAGAAACGTGTTAAAAAAGGCTTGGGGAGATCCCCTGGCTCCTCTCAATAATCATGCATATGGATTTTTGTTCATATAATGTCCGAGGGCTCAAAAATAAATTAGCCTTCGTGAAAGATTTTATTAGCACTAATAAAATTACCCTAGTGGCTCTTCTTGAAACTCATGTTAAGGAAGAGAATGCTAATTTTATGTCATCTTTTGTTGCACCTAGATTTAGTTGGTTATTTAATTATGACCATCATAGCAATGGTAGAATATGGTTTGGTTGGGATCCTCAAGAATGGAAGGTAAGTCATGTGTGCTCTTCTGATCAACAAATAACGTGTAGAGTGTCGAGATTGGATAGCTCTGATGCTTGCACAATTACTATGATCTATGCTCATAACACTTGTGTTGCGAGGAGAACACTTTGGGCAGACTTAACTGGGATTCAGGCCTCCATGGATATGCAGTTTGGTTGCTGGTGTCTTATGGGTGATTTCAATACGTTTTTATCTCCTTCTGAAACTAATGGTGACATGCCACGTCGCCTTGATAGTGTGAATGAATTTCGCAATTGCATTTATCAGCTGGGACTCACAGATCTCCACTTCACTGGGCAGTTATTTACATGGTGGGATTGTAACATTTCTTCGCCTACTTTGAGAAAACTTGACAGGGTTTTGGTCAATGATATGTGGTTGCAAGAGTACCCTCTTTCTAGTGCTCAGTTTCTTTTGAGGGGCTTGTCAGATCATAGCCCGGCGACAGTAAGTGTGGGCACAACTCCAGAAAAAGTTTTCAAGCCTTTTCAAGTGTTTCATCATTTGCTAGATAATGAATTTTTTTTGCCAACAATTCAGTCTACTTGGGATACTCAAGTGCTAGGTGACCCTTGGTTCGTGCTTACTACGAAGTTGAGGATGGTTAAAAGGAACTTAAAAGCCTTGAATCAGAGTCAGGGTAACTTGCATGAATGTGTAAAAGCCTCGAAGGCGGCTCTTCTTAATTGGCAGAGTAACATGAGCCTCAATCCTTCTTCATATGAGCTTTTGGAAGAGAAGAGACTCAGTGAGAAGCTTGCTGTAGATTTTTTAAACGAGGAAAAGTTGCTGAAACAGAAATCTCGAGTTCATTGGCTCAAATTTGGAGATGGTAATAATAAATATTTTTTCAATTCGTGTAAGGGGAGATGGAATAGCAACAAAATTTTAAGTCTGGAGGATGACTATGGAACTATTCATAATACTCATCGTGATATTTCGACTATAGCATTTAATTATTTTCACTCTCTTATGGGCTGTCCTCGAGAAGTTCTTCAGTTCCCAGCAGATTTGCCTCTCCCATGTTTACAAGACTCTGATTCTCTGAGTTTGGAGGCCCCCTTCACTGCTCTAGATGTGCTTAGAACTTTCAAGTCTATGGCAAAAAATAAGTGTCCTGGTCCCGATGGTCTGACTCCTGAGTTCTTTCTAGCCTCTTGGAGTGTTATAGGTAACGATGTTGTAGCTGGTATCTTGTACTTCTTCAACACCAATCACCTGCCTCGTATTATAAATTCGTTTGCTATAGTGTTGGTTCCCAAAGTGGGTAATCCCTCTCACATGAGCCAATACAGACCCATATCTTGTTTTAACACATTGTACAAGTGTGTCTCGAAGATGTTAACTTTTCGGATGAAAAGAATTATGGGAAAACTTATATCTCCTTGTCAAGCTGCTTTTGTTCCTGGGCGTCGAATAGGGGATAATATTCTGCTGGCTAAATCTCTTTGTCGAGACTACCATTTAAATAATGGTAGCCCACGTATTGCTATTAAAATGGATCTGCGTAAGGCTTATGATACGCTAAACTGGGAGTTTCTGTTTATTGTTATGATTGCCATGAAGTTTCCGAAGAAATTTGTGGAGTGGATCAAAACTTGTGTCACGACATGTATGTTATCTGTTAAAATTAATGGGGCTTTGGAGGGGTATTTCAAGGCTGAGTCAGGTCTAAGGCAAGGAGACCCTCTCTCGCCTTACTTATTCGTAATTGCAATGGAAGTATTATCTGCATTTCTCAATCGAGCCACTAATTCAGTAGATTTCTCGTACCACTGGAGGGCTAAAAAGGCAGGTATCTCTCACTTAGTATTTGCAGATGACCTTTTTCTATTTTGTAAAGGAGACATCAAGTCCATAGTAGTCATGATGGAGGGGTTTAATCAGTTTTCGAGTACTTCAGGTTTGGTTCCCAACCCTTCTAAATGCCTCTGTTTCTTTGGTAACGTACCACCAGAAGTGCAAGAATTCACTCTACAGTTTACTGGATTTTCTCAAGGCACTCTGCCTGTTGCATATCTGGGTTTGCCTTTAGTTTCTGGGAAATTGCGTGCGAGAGATTGTGAAATTCTAATTTCGAAACTATGCAGGAAAATTGAGGCTTGGACTTGTAACTTCTTGAATCAGGCAGGTAGAGTTCAACTGATAAAAACTTTTTTGTTTGGGGTACAAGGGTATTGGGCTACCTACCTTTTTCTTCCGAAGAGTATTTTAAAGAGAATACAAGGCATTTTAGCACACTTTTTATGGGGATCCTCAGTACATGGTCCATGTATCTTTAAGGTGGCTTGGTTGGACTATTGTTATCCTAAGACAGAAGGTGGGCTGGGGTTTAAGGATCTGGTGGAATGGAATGAAGCTGCTGTCATGTATCAGGTGTGGCGAATCATTGTTCGAGCTGATTCTCTATGGATCAAGTGGTTATACTCCTGTTTTCTTGAAGATAAGCCATTTTGGAGTATAAAAATTCCTTCTAAGATATCTTGGAGTTTGAAAAAAATTCTAAAGAATCGTAGCAAGGTCATGCCTCATCTAACTTATGGTATAGGAGTTGATTCAAGGTTTCTATTGTGGCATGATCCATGGAATAATGGCAGGTCTGTGGTTGGTCAGTTGGGAAATAGCATTATTTCAATTATGGAGTCGACTAGCATGACACAGGTGGGTACTCTTGTTAGCAGTAGCAGTTGGCAGCGTGTTAGAACTAATCACGTCTTAGCCATAGAATTTCGGAATATATGTGCAGCACAAACATGTCAAGCAGTTGATGAAATTAAATGGGATGGAACTAATGCTAAGAGGGTAAATCTTGCTTTCATCTGGAACTCAATCCGTAAAACTCAGGCTCCGCCGCCTTGGATTGGGATGGTGTGGCACAATTTTTCTGTTCCTAAATACTCTGTTATGTTTTGGCTGATTATGAAGGAAAGAATGCTCACCAAAGATCGTATGCTTCGGTTTGGTATGTCAGTTACCCCATTATGTATTCTGTGTACTCAACACTTGGAAAATCATGGTCACTTGTTTTGTGAATGTTCATATACGAAGGCAATATTACAGGCATGGTCTATCCACTTGAACCTGGACTGGCAACACTTTAAGCAAGGTACCATTGTGAGTGCTGGGGTTGATAGTACGCGGAAAATGCTCTCCTACTTATATGTGGCAACCGCATTACATGCAATTTGGTTGGAGCGTAACAACAGGATGCACATAGTAGGTCATGCAGTACCAGCAACACAGCTGTCCATGGAAATAAAAAGAAGAGTGCACGAGAAAATGTGCACTATGACTGCGTTCCAGAAAAAAGTTAAAAAGGATCCCACCTTACCTTTATTATTGTACTAGGCAGTTGTACTAGGCAGCTAGGTGTTAGTATTTTTTGAAACTTGTTGCTAGAAGCTTTTTTGTTGTAAGCCGGTTGGGCTTATAGGCTTTATAGGGGTATACCCCTCTTATCCCTGTAAATATTTCTTCTAGTAATATAATACGTATTTAGCAAAAAAAAAAAATTATACCAAAAAGGAACAACGAAAACAAGTCTAGGGGCATACCCCGCGAAATCAACAAATAGGGCAACTTAAACAGTTCTACATAAAGAAATTAGCTAACAAAATAAACTGGTCAACATACTGAACTAGGTAAGACCTAGCTTAACATTTACTACAATTTATGCCTGCTTAAACATAAAATCCTTCGGACCCCAGCCTCCATCCAGACCAACATCATCACATGCCAGCAATTTTTTCCATGATCCTGTCCAAGTTTTAGGCATGACCCGCAAGGGCATACCAGCATAGTGGACACATCGCCACTAACCTCAACATTGTATCTCCTCCAAGCAACATAATGCAATTCGGTAGCACTCACTCCAACACCCACGACTCTACGTTCAAGGAGATTTAAACATCCCTGTTGAGCAGTTAAACCACCACCCCTAGCAAAATCCTGAGATCCATACACGATATACCCCTCATTCCGCTTAGGCGAGGCCATTCCACTCCTACCTTGGCCTTGTCCACATGATTGACTAAATCCCTTCATCACAAGCTTCGAATTTGTCTCCTCTGCAACATTCATAACCAGCTCAAAAATAACATGGTACATGTCGCACCAATTAATGCTAAATCACTAAATCCACCAAGAATCACTTTAATGCTAAATCACTAAATCACTAAAAATAAAGTGATAAATCACTTTATCACAATAATAATCATGTTACCAAAACCACTAAATCACTTAACTAATCATGCTTATAACATACTAACATCATAACTACTCTTAAATCCACCAAGAACATGCATATACATAAAGTAAGGCCTAGGGTTTCAAGAGTGTTATACCTTCCTTGGGGTGTGTATTATCCTTACTAAGCTTGGTATGGTCCTTGGGAGTGCTTAAGCTTGCTTAGATCAACCATGAAAACAAGAAAATCAAAAATTAGTTCATGAAAACACTATTCACCCTCCTCTTTAATGATTTATTTGAAAATGGAAAAAAAGGAGATTGAAGCTAAGATTTCTTGGAGATCATTTATATGAATTATAGGACTCACCATAAAAGTTTCAAGATCAAGTGATGGTTGGAAGTGGGATTTTACCCTTGGAATTAGGCCTTGGGCCGAATGGAAGAGAAATGGAGAGAGATGGATGTTTTTGCTTGGTTGTTTTGATAATAATGCATAAAGTGGAATGGTTTTAGATAATATCTCATCTTATGTGGATTAAAGTGATGATGCAAGAGATGACAAAAATGGATGGACATGTGTTGATCTTTTGATGGTGTTTAGGCTAACTATGGTCTGATTGCTAAGTACTAGTTTAATCTCCAAGTGTGTTAGTTATTTGAGTCACCACTTGGTTGCTAGATATTTTCCTACTACCACATGCATGTATCTTGCTTCCTCTGCTTGTTTCTTTGTCCGTTTATTGCTCAATTTGATTGTTCGTTCGTTGGAATATCTCAAGGATTTCTAGTTAGGGTTTTACCGGAAACCTTCTTAATATTTATAATACTAATCTCCATCTTTTTTAATACTTCTCGAATTTAAATTCCTTAAATCCTTTTAATAAATCCTTACGTCTTGCAGTGTCCAGGGAAATCTCGGAGAAAATAAAAGTGCTATTTTTCTGAATCCGATGTCGTTTACATACACTTATTTCACCTCTGGATCATGAATACGAACTCAGAAATCCATTCCGAATACTCCTATATTGCGTCGTCTAATAATATTCTCACTTTTCATTAAAACACTATTCACTGCTTATTTTCTTTTTATTCATTATATTTATTAAAAATGTCATGGTCCTCTCTCGGGCGTTCCTTAACCCTTTTTCGGAACCACTGGACTAATAACATATATTGATTTGGATGACATGAGAATAACTTCCATATTTGGAAATACCATATCTTATTTTCCTAGGAGATAGATTATTCTTATCTATGCTGTCGTACTAGCATTCTTCATGACATATAAATATTTGAGTCTAAATCCATTCCATTCATTTATTAGAACATCGTTACATCGCAGTCGTAACCACTATTCACTTTTACATCATTACATAATAAAAGTTTTAATTCTATCAAAAATCTGGGTTCTTACATAAACTATCGATGTAGTAGTCGTTAAGACTATGCATTTCTTTTATCGTGGTAACTTTTTTTTTTTTTTTTTTTTTGCTAATTAAAATTTTATACCAACAAAGGAACAACTTAGTACAAATCTAGGGGCATACCCCGCGAAACAACAAATAAGGAATTTGTTCAAATAGGGGCATACCCCGCAGACTCAACAATAAACTAAAACAAAGGCAAACAAAAGAGACTTGCCAATCAACATTCGGATTAAGTAAAAGAAATTAAACAGCCATTTTTAAGGCTTGTTGGAGTGACCTCCTCGGGCTTGCCCCCACCTCTTGGTCGTAGATTTAGACCAGCAAACATTCTCAGCTGCGTGAACATGGGAGCTTCCAGCCATTTGCGCCTTAGCATCTAAAACAGAGGTGGCCATATCATCCTCGCTTCCCTCCTCATCTTCATCAATCATCAGGCCATAGCCATCAGCAAAACCAAACAGCATTCCCAGATAATGCATATGTCCACGCATAGAAGCCCTCGTGTTAGGGATAAAACCCCCCAGAGCCAGTCCTTTCTCAGTGCCCTCACCCGAGGTTTCAATCACCTGCACCAAATCATACTTCAGCATCAATGAGTCCATAGGTCCACCAGTGCGGCCTTGCGCGCTCACCCCCTCAACCTCCTTATCTTGATCATATTCTCCTTCAGTACCAGATATGCAGCACAATCCCACCTCTGCATCAATTTCCATCACCACAGTAATGCCCAACTGGCTAAGACCGCACTCATCCAGAAAGTCCCTGAGTTGGCCTGGCAAAGCTTGAAAACCCTCCTTGTCTGCATTTCTAGAAACATTATCAAAAGAAATAATGAAAATCTTCAACCCATCCACATCCTTCCCTTGACTAACAGTCACTAGCGTTCCTCCTTTCCCTCTCAGATGGAACTGGTCTAACAACCCAGCCACCTTAAGTTCCTCCTTCATACCCTGTAGGAGCCCTCCCTCGCCCCCTAAAAAAACAGGTGAAGGGATTTTCCTATCCCGAATGAAACCACTCAATTGTTTTATACAATGCAAAGCTCTAGCAAGATCCTCCATCATCCTAAGGACAGGTAGGTCCTGTAAGTCATTTGAGGCATTCAAAGCTCTCGTAGCTATCTTGCCCCAGAAGCTGGGGACCTCATGGCCATTCCTCACAATACAATCCCTAAGGACCAGGATAACTTTCAAAGCTATATTCAATCTCACACTAGTGGCTGCACTCATCTTTTGACAATCCTCATAAGAGTCTACTTTATCAGAGTTATAGTTCTTACCAGATTCCATGCCTTTCGCCAGGGGTTGGATTCCCTGTTTAGATCCCGCATCTCCCACAGCCATATTCATGATAATAGAGTCCCTTGTTACAAATTTGTTCTTCTTGGAGTCTCCTTGGAGTATAGCGCCCCTTACAGACATGACCTTCAAAGGGTTTGTATCCCTTTCACTGCAGACATCATCAAGACTTTCAACACCTTCAACATCCTTGGAGGTCGTAGATCTGCCCAGTCCATTAAAAGGCTTAGTAGCTCTGGCTGCGCTACTAATCAATGAAGCATACCCAACAGAGGGGTTGCAACCAACATCTTGTGTCCCCAAGCTGCACTGAGACCCATCACTAGCCATCTCTGCGGTAGTTAACCCCTGGTTTAGGCTAGAACTGAAACACCTTAAAGGCGTCACCATTACAGGGTTCGCCAAAGGGGATTCCTTTGCGAACAATTCTACGGAGCCTACCCTCCTTTGGACAACAGAGTCCAGAGGCGGCCCGTCCTTCCAGCAGTCATCCGATTGAAGATGGCTTACGTCCTTCAACCTTGGGTCCGAACCACCCACCAACTCTTTAAAAACAGATCCAGCAACTAAGAATGGGGTTTCATACCCATCGAACACTCCAAATTCAAGCGGAGCACCATCATGGTCCGCTGGATACTGGTAAGAACCCAGCTCACGGTTGGGTCCAGTTGCATCAGAATTGGATCTAGACATAATAATAGTATAGATAAGAAATTTAGAGAATATGGAGAGAAAGAAGAGAAGGGATGAATTCGTGAAGGCTATATGGAAAGGTTTAATGAGAAAGTGTTTTGATTTGGAGGCGGCTAATTAGGGTTTTTAGAGAGAGGTTAGAGAGAGGTCAGAGAGAATACGACTCTCGTGGTAACTTTGACTTTCCAACTTGGAGGCAAGGCTTTTAAAATCCTTCGATTTTTCTCGTTAGTCGTATAGACCTTACCAAGTTGAGAAAGCTCATCGATTATACGAGTAAACCTCATTTCCATATCGATGATAGTTTCACCTTCGAGGAGTTTAAAATTCTCGTAATCCTGAATTAAGGTATCTATTCGAGATTCCTTAATATCTTTCGTACCCTCGTAAGTGATAACTAGTTTGTTCCACAATTCTTGTGCCGACTTGCAATTATTAACACGTTTGTATTCTTTTTCGGCAAGTGCACTAGTTAGAACCATTTCCGCTTTCGCGGCTATATTCATCCTTATTTATTCCTCGGGAGTATATTCACTAACTTTCTTTTCGACGGATATTTCACCTTCGGATTTAGTAGGAATAACTACACCATCTTCGATAGCCATCCAAACTTTCACACCTTGGGATCTAGCATAAATTCTAAATCGTGTTTTCCAAGTTGCAAAATTTGTGCCATCAAATAGTGGAGGTCTAGAACTTGAGAGACCTTCACCACATCCGATCGTATTTAAATACACCATAAATAAGATTTACTTTTGGTTACGTTTTTGAACTTCACAACCGTTCAAATAACGAGATTAAAAGTAACTGCTCTAATACCAATTGATAGGTCCCAAATGAGGGTGAAATAAGTTAGAAGGGGGGGGGGGGTTGAATAGCGTATTACCTTTTTAAAATTAGAGCTTGGCGTTTTTAAATTTTCTTACTCTTTTAAAATTAATTACTTATAAACAAGTAATACAAAATACGGAAAATAAAAGAGAGAAATGAGACACGATTGATTTATCCTGGTTCGCGATGCCGCAATCCACTAACGGATTCGAACACCCTTACTCCAGTCCCCGAGCTCCTCCCGAACTCGAGATTTCTTCCACTATAAGTAAAATACTCCTTATAGTACACGGAGAAGCCTTTACAACCATTATGTATTTATCTTAGAGCCTAACTACCCGTTACCTCTTCAAAATACTATAGCTACCCCTTGCAAGATTATCTTGGAGCGTAACTCCCCGCTACCTCCTCAAATGCTATGCAAGAAAACCCCTTACGAGTTTATCTTAGAGCGTAACTCCCCGTCACCTCCTCACAACCACGTAAGTAACCCTTTGCGTAGACTTCGTATCTACACCCTTTAACGATCTTGGATCTTAGGTCTTATATCTTTGGTCTTTCCTCCTCCTCACGGTGCAAAGACACCCAACTCCCCGTTGGCGTGTCTAAGACTTGGGTCTTAGAGCGAGAATCACCTCACTTCACTTCACCTCACGTCAAAGGATATAATACAAGTCTTACGACTTAAATCCCTTTTAAAATGACGGTTTAAAATGTGTTATACAACATAAGAGTGAGTTAGAGCAAGTTGTGAATATTTCGTAAAATATCAAACAAGTAACTAAACTTGAATAATACAAGTGTTTAGCATTTGCAAATGGCTTTAATATAGCCTAGGCCGAAATTTGGCTGAATATAGATATATAAAGCTCGTCGAAGCAAGGGACGCTATTATGCGTTAAATTAAACACACAAAGCACATAAACACAACTCACACGTTCGGAAAAGTAACTTGCTTATCTATAGGATAAAACGAGGGTCGCTATTATGCGTTAAACTAGTGCGAGAAAGATAAACACGTAAGTAGCCGGGAGAAGTCACACAAAGGACTTATCACACAACTAATGCAAGACAATAAATTAAACGTGGATGCAACAATATATACTATGCAAATGAAACCTTCGGCCGAATATAAATCAAGTAATGCCGAACGGTTTTTGAACTTAGTTTCGATTAAGAAACAAGTTCAAGTAGTATTGGTTAAGTCCTTAAAGAATAAACACAATTAAGGTTCAGGGGACTTGTATAACCAACACTAAAATAAGCTTTCTTTTAACTTAATATGTACTAAGTTTAAACCACTTAGTTAATGCAAATTAAGCACTAGTTAAAAGATAGTTCTTTGCCTTATAACCAAGTATATATCAAGTGGTTACTAAGGTCTTCAAGAGGGCTTAATGAGTTCTTAAAAGTACCTCCTCTTGGTAGCTTACAAAATGTCTACACACACTACACGAATTAATTCAAGAACAAGTGTGTAAAATGACAAATGTAAGACTACTAGCACAAGTATATATTCAAACGAATTTAAACACTTAGTAGCCGAATATATAGCTTACACAAACCCACTAACTAGCTTATGACTCTTGACCTTACAAAGGCTCAAGTTCCTCTCTAAATTAAGAGAGAACTACAAGAGATACGAGCTAGTTTCAAGCCTAAAACCAACACCAAAATTAGTCGAAATGAGCAGCAAAGAAGATATAATCAAGATGAGTAAAAGGGTGACTCAAATGCTCAAGAAACAACACTTATAAGGCTGCAAAAAATCGACCAAGGGGCTGCCTTAAAGAGTGTTTACCGAGAGTGCCAAGATGAGCAAAAACAAGAGCAAAAACACCATTAAAACAAGGCCAAATGAGCACCAAAGAAAGATATAATCAAGGAGGATAAATTGGTGACTCAAATATACATTAAAGAGCACTTGGAGACTTACTTAAACGTGCAAGAGGCTGCTCCAAAAATAGCTTGGCCGAGTGGAGTATAAAATGTAAGAAATGGACCAAAAACAAAGATAAAAAGATGATAAAAGAAATTAGCAAAAAAAAAAAAAAAAGATGATAAAAGATGAAGGAGCAAAGCTTTGTTATCCAAATCTTTTTGAAGGCTCTTGGCTACTTGATATTGATGGGTTTCTAGAGTGAAAGTGGTAGCAATTCTTTGCCACAAGAGGGCTTGGAGAAAAGAGTGTGTTTAGCTTGGTATTTATAGGCATTTTTAGGATTTTATTGACCAATGGACAAGTGACACTTGGCTAGCTACTAATAAACTAATCATTTGCATAAAGTAGCTTTTTGGAACCTTCCTAGAAAGCTCCAGCAATCAGCATGTGTGGAATATAATATAGAAAATATCTAGGAAGCTTCTTTTGGCTCGGTTTAACCGAAAAACCCGAAAAGAAGCGATAAACCCATAAATATGAAATTAATCGAAAAATCACTTAAAAATTATGAAACTTGGGGAATCCTCTTGAAATATTTCCAGAGGATTATGGTCAAAATTTCACCTTGAAATTCGTTGACCATCTATGACCTTTAAGCGATCGAAAAATCAATTACGTATCGATTTTTGAAGTCCCGGAAAAACGTCATGCTAAAATCATGAAATTAATCCTAAAATTATTTTTAATTATTCTAGTGATATATCCAAAGTTTCATGTCAAAATAACATGTGGAGATATTTTATTCAAAAATATTTTGATTAAATGTCCTTACGCGACGGAATAAAATACATTTGCCGTTTACCGTAACTTGTCGATACTCTGGCTAAAGTTTTGACTTGAAATCTATTAAAATATAATATTCCTCAAATGATAATGACTACGAAGTCCTCGGAATATTTAATTTGAATATTTTAGAGTTCCGGGATAAAATCTATTTTTATTCTTTCGGCAAGTCTTTGGGCAAGGCAGAAAATAAGTCTTTGAAAAATATATCGAATATATTTGAGAATAAAACATTTGAAATGAACACTTTTTTGAATAAAACATTTATTTTTGGTCCGGAAAATCAGTGTTCGGGATATTTCGATATTTGTGCCTTCTAGACTTTGTCTTTAAATATTTCACAAATAACTTAGACTAGGAAACATCATTTCATTTACATTCCTTATCCAAATTAGTGATTGGTACGAGAAAACATTTTGTTAGTTTGACTCGTCACTTGTTTATGTCACATTGAATAAACCTAAGGGAGGATTTACTATGTTATCTAGTAAATTCCTAAATCTAATTTAATTTTCACTTTCGAACTTGACAAATCACCAAAACCTACAAGTGAAAGACGGTCTAGCAATCTTCCCAAAAGACTGTCGACTCACAATCTTCCCCTTTTTGGTATTTGTCAAAACTACTTGCGAAAATTAAATATGTGTGTGCTACTAATCTAGTGTATGCATGCTAAGCTATATAAGAACCAAATATGATAAACATACATGCACATAAACACACAAGCATACACATATATCACATAAAGAATAAAATCAAGTAAGCACAAGTGATATATTGTGAGAAAATATGTGACCTAAAACTTTTGAAAACTAACTTCCCCTTGCTATGAAAACCATTTTGAAAATTAATTCATCTTGCTCTTTTAAAACAAACAAATTTCAAAAATTTTGAAGTAAAAACATTTTTCGAAATTTTTTGCAAGGATCCGTTTTACTTTTGAACGACTTAGCACGTAGTCACATAGCATGCTTTACACATAATTTATCTTCCCCTAGATAAACAATCGAATTACAATTTCTAAGCATGCTTCCCCTAAATATCATACATTTAAATTTTATCTTCCCTTAGAGACACATGCACAATTAGTCACACACATATATAATTCATCTTCCCCTTTTTGATAAAAACCAAAAAGTGAAAAATAAATTATAAGGGAATTAGGGAGGGGAGATCACATAAGCATGCAAGCAAAACATATAAGGGGAGAAGGATTACTACTAGCTATTACATGTTAATATCCACCAATCCACCTTATTTCTCCAAACAGTCCTTCTGCACAAATCTTCACAAATATGGACTGTTTTTAAATTTACAAACAATATAATCCTAACCAAATTACAGGACTAATTCTCCCATACAAGAACAGAACATAAAAAATATTACAATGCAGTACATGGTTCTTGAATTCGAAAATGCAGTGCAGGGCTAGGTTGTTGGTTTGGAGTCTGCAACATCTTAGCTTGAATGATCACCAAGACAAAAGCACAGGCTTTCTGACCAAGGTCCAATGCATAGTTTACCAAAATGATTCTGAGAGGCAACCTGCATGGTAGGGGTGCCCATAAACCGATTAAACCGATTAAACCGACCCAACCCGCCCCTACTTTTAGCCGACCCAACCCGATATTATTTAAACCGAACATTGAATGGGTTAAATATTAAAAAAACCGAATTAAATGGGTTGGGTTAGGGTTTTGATAATTTTAACCCAATCCAACCCGACATGTATTATGCACTAATGAGCCGTACTACTAATTTACTACTTGACTTAAAGTTAAGATTTTTTGGATATATTATTACATGTTCCACACTAAAATTATGAATTAAAAATATTTATTACAATGATGTTCTACTTATGTGTAACATAATTTAGTTTTGTAGATTGTAATACAATTTGCACATGTGGTGATCAATTGTATAATTGCATACTAGATTTTTTTTTTTTTTTTGCTAAATCATTAAAATTTTATAAATAAAGAAGTACAGATTTAAGAGGGGTATACCCCAATAAACCGAATACCAACAGGTCTCCTAGAACAACCACTAAAAGCTAGAAAGTCTAGCTCTTCAACTAGTACAATGCCATAATTAAGGAGAAATCTTTACAAGCCTGTAGTTTAAAACTCTTACAACTAAACAGTTTTTCCCTCATAATTTGCTTTATCACCCGGATAATACCCATCGTTGAGTTCTCTGCACCTTGATTGTGAATCCTGTGGTTTCTCTCCTTCCAAGTGTAATACACTGCAATAGCCAGATATAGACCTGCCATTTGTCTCCTTATCCCCTTAATGTTGTCAATCAAGAACTCTCCATTCTGGCAGTAGTTCCACTCACTCTGCAATTAATTGCATACTAGATTAAGTTGTACATGACTTTTTTTTTTTTTTGCTAAATAAAAATTTTATTGATCAACAAACGACCCTACAAAAAAGAAAGGGGCATACCCCGTCCAAAGAGAGCTACACAAAAACTCCTATAAAGGTGAGTACACTATACTCATTTCAAATCTATACAGATCATCTAAAAATTTTTTAAGCCGTTAAACAACTAACAGAATTAGCGTTTGATCTTTCTTAGCCTCCTTTTTGAATTTCTTTGACAAAAACAGCTTCTCCTTGAACATTCGGTTTATGGTAATCAATATACGAGCTGCAGAGGAATGACCAGATTGATTATGAACTCTATGATTTCTTTCCCTCCAAACTTGATACATAGTAATATTGAGATATAGAGCAGCCATTTGACTTTTCCAGCCCCTTGTGATGGTGGTAGTTAGCCTCCCTTGCAAATATTCAGCCCAATCTTCTTTGAATTGAAACGGGCACAGATTGAGAATATCAGATATATAAGAACACCCAGCAAAAAGATGCTCAACAGTTTCTGGGTCATTTCCACATAGCAGGCACAAAGGATCAACTTGCATTCCATAAGTTTGCATTCCATAAGTTGTACATGACTTTAATTCTTGGACTTCGAGTTTTTTTTATCACTAACCAACAAATACAAATATGTGTTGCACTAACTTCAACTTTATATTTAACCCGATCAACCCGATCAAGCCGAACCAACCCAACCCGACTTTAGTAAGATTTACGATGGGTTTGAATTTTATAAACCCGAACTAATTGGGTTGGGTTACTAAATTACTTGTAACCCGCCCAACCCGACCCGCGGGCACCCCTACTGCATGGTTAGCACTCGAATAACATTGTCAATGAAAATATATATATATAGCAATGAGTATAACTTGACAAAGTTAAGAACTAGAGATACATTACAGTGCATTCAAGTTACATTGTCTGAGAGTCAAGGACTCGAATTTAGCTGTCAAGTAACACTTCGAACAAGAATGCATCTATATGACCTAATTGTGGCCAGTTTCCCTTGGGTTCAGATCAAAGAGATCTCTAAGGGATCTCAATGCAGTCCATAGGTACAGTGGCATGTGTGTGCTTGGAATCTAAAAATGCAAGTGCAATAACTATTCAAGAGAGCATTATAAATAAGGCAAGCCAACTGCAATTCATTAGTAGCAATCAAAAGGTACATTTTATTACGCAAGGCTATTAATTCCTGTCTTTCATCCCTATTAATAGCGAAAGCAACCTTAGCCACTCCGTTTACCGTGTCTCTTTCAATAGCAGATCTGTCATCTTCAAACATAAAGGCGTCTTCTTCATATGGGCCCTCGCCAACATCTACATTCTCCACAGAGATACCCCCAGAATTAGTAGGAACCCCCACCAAAATGGGGGAATCCTCGACTTCTCTGCGCAAGTGCAAATCTCCCAAATCATTGACCTCAGAGTCTTCCTGAATAAACCCCGGTACTTCCTTTTGGTATAAATTTTTTTAATTAGCAAAAAAAATAAAATAAACCCCGGTAACCCATCAGAGTCATAGTGAGATCCTCGGCTAACCATACCGGAAAAAAGGTTAAAAATAGAAATATAGAATATAAGAAATATATTGTTTAGGTTAAAGATGAGGAGAGAGGGATTCGTGAATATATAGACTTGAGAGATGGATTAATTGGGTGTAAGAAGTGAGATCTAGGAAAAAAGAAAGAAAAAGGTGGCTGGAAGAAAGTGAGGGCCAAGAAAGGAATGTCCATGGCTTCGCTTGAGAAAGAATTGATGGAGGAAAAGATTGCTTCTAACGTAGGTTTAAATGACCCCTCTAGATTTGTTTCGGGTCGAGATGAATTTGGCTTGCCCTTCTTCACAAATGGATGTCAGAATGGTAACAATACTGGAGACAATTCCTTAAGGGAAAAGGGTGATTGCGGGTCTCCTATGTCCAAATCTAAGAACAATGGAGGTGTACTAGATGGCTTAACGCCTGTTCAAGTTGAGATTCAATCGAAGAAAGATGAAGGAACGTCTGGTGCTAAAGACTCCCATGGGAAGGAGATTTCTTGGTCTCAAATTGTTCGTAAGTCCCCTTCATCTGCTAACTCAATTAAGTTTGACTACTTGCCTATGCCGAAAGGTGTTAGTGTTTTCACACCCCCAGATGAGGTGCTTCAAGAAGGCAATGATAAATTTCGTAATTGTATTGTTGGTTCGTTCTCTAAGGCTTCGCTTCCTTTCAAAAGAGTAGTAGATTTCTCATAAAAGCTCTCGGGTTTTCATTTTCAAATTTGAAACTGAGCTTCAAATGCATAGTGTCCTGGCCAGAGGCACTTATTATATCGACAAGAAACCGCTACTAGTGCACGCTTGGCGCACCAACGTTCACTCTGACTCAGTCAAATCCATACCTTTGTGGGTTAAGTTGGAAGCTATTCCTGAATGTTATTGGACTCGTAGGGGTTTGAGCTTTCTAGCTAGTACCATAGCACCTCCTCTTGGCGTTGATGAGTTAACTTCAAAGCTAGAGATTCTACCTTATGCCAGAATGTGTGTGAACTACACTTTGGACGATGACTTGGCAGAAAACATTAGTGTTACAGATCTAGTTCCAACCACAGGTGAGAAGAGGATTGTTGATGTGCTTGTTAGCTACCCTAATAAGCCTTTAATGTGCAGAGAATGCAAAGCCTTGGGTCATATAGCAGGGGCTTGTCCGGTCACTAAGAGACGATGGGTTCATAAAAACCATGATAAAGATGAGATGTATCCCAAAACTGACAGTAAGAAAGATCATGATAAAACTTCAGAGGAAACCATGAATGAGGATGGCCCATTTACTGATAAGGCTAGACCTGAGCCTAATGTGGCTGTTTCTGAGCAGTCTCCTTTGGTTTCATCACCAGTTGACTGTTCTACTCCTATGGCAGATGAAGTAGGCTGGCAGAAAGTAGGAAAAAAGAGAAGTTTTGGGCCATCTCCTGGTCCTTTGGATGAATCTCCGACTCCTTTAAACACTTTTAAGAGCCTTGCTAGGGTTGATGAAGTTGATGCAAAACATGGCATGCCTATTAAAGCTAATAAATCTCAGTCTCATAAGATGAAGCAGAAGAAGCACAAGCAGAGTGGAGTTGCTGGTAAATTCTCCCCACGATTCACGTAATTTGTATGTCGATTAGCCTTCCTACACCATTTTTCATCAGATCTTCACAATTAGCCTTCCTAAATTCACCTCTCCTCTTCAAATCTTTCACCTAATACACCATATTTCTTATTAATTATTCTATTTTCGTTCTTAATCATGAGCAGTAAGAGGGTTTCTTTCACGGAGGTCGTGGAGGAAATCACATCAGAGGAAAGGAGGTCGATGGATCGTCCTCGCGGTTGTACCACTAGGCTGGTTAAAGACCGGGCAGAAGGTGTGTCAAAGTCTCAGGAGGTTTGGAGTTCGATGGAGTAACTGCTTTGTTACACCAGGATTATAATGCAGTTGGGACAGCGATTTTGCAGCTAGGTTTACGAGGAGTCTCGTTATGCTTTTGCAGTAGTATGCAAACTGATGTTTTGTTAGTGAAGAATGCAGACCTCTGCAAGGTTCTTGAGGATATTCCTCAGCGTACTGATGAGGTTTGGGTTGATGAAATTAGCATAGAATTCAGGGGATTTGCCACTACATTTCAGCGGGAACCAGTCTCTGCGTTTCGTGCTATGTTTGGTGGCATAAAAATGATGGAGTCGAAGTGGTGTGATTTGCAGGTAAGGTCGGAAGGTGATCTATTTTTCAAAAAGGATCCCTATATGTTGGATGAGACTTTCTTTTGGTCTGCTTTGATTATGGTGGATACAAGTGATCAGGAGGCTATGACACTATGTCATCGAAGGGATATGATTCTGTTTTACGGAGGGGGAATCAAGTTAGAATGTGTGTCCAGCTTTGCCCATGCTATTGACTCGGGGTTTACAGCCCTAAGGAAGGGGGTTGATTTGACCAGCAGCTCTGGTCTTAACAAATGTGGTCTGGGCATATGTAACTGTGCTGAGTGTGTTGTTATCGAGGGAGGTTTCCTGCTCGGAAACCAAACTGTCCAGCACAGGTGGCTTTTGCATAGGATTCTTGGATGCGAACCAGGAGGTTTCCTCTTGTTTATGATATATATGTAGTTTTCGGACTTGCTATGTTGTAAAGTTGTTAAGTTGTTTGTTGACTATCAAATGTTGATTTAGGCATTTGTAATGTGGTTCTGTTGATTTCGCGGGGTATGCCCCTAGAAGTGTTTTTATGCTGTTCCTTTTTGGGTATAAAATTTTAATTAGCAAAAATAAAATAAAAAAATAAAAAAATTTGTATGTCAATTGATTTTTGTTCCTATAACATCAGAGGTCTCAACAATAAGCAGAATTTCGTCATAGATTTGTTGAGCTTGCATAAGGTGTCTTTTTGTGCCATTATAGAGACTCATGTCAAAAAAGATTCTGCATGTAGTATTTCCAGATTTATCAGCCCTAAGTTCAAGTGGTTCTTCAACTATGAGCACCACCATCATCCTCACAGCAAAGCACAATAATGAGAGTCGTATTTGCTCTAACTTTTCTCTAACCTCTCTCTAAATAACCTATTCAAACCTAAATCTAAACCATTTCCTCATCAAATCTTCTCTTTAGCCAATTAGCAAAAAAAAAAAAAAATCTTCTCTTTAGCCTTCCCAAATTCACCTTCCTCTTCTAATCTTTCACCTCAAACACCATATTTCTTTATATAATTATTATATAATTATTAGTTTAATGAAGAAGGTTTCCTTTTCGGAGAACCTAGTGACCGTGATTCCTCCCCGTGCGCGAGGATCTGAAGTTTGCCATCCGGTGGGTAATCCGATTAGGAGTCCGAAGAGGGTCTCCTTTTCGGAGAACCTTGTGACTGTGTATCCTTTGGAGGATAATCCGAAGGGTGTGCTCAGGGTGTGTACACTGAGTGGCTCCTCTCCTGGAAGGGAGAAGATTAAACCCTTGTTTCAGGTGGCTAAGAGATTGAAGTTTGAGACGGAGTGTACGGAGTTTGGTACTTCTGGTCTCAAAGATGGGCTGGAGGTGTCGGAGAGGGCCTTCACTCCCACAACTGGGATTGCTTCTAGGACGTGTAGCTCGCTTGAAGGTAGGATCTACTACTCCAAGAAGAAAGTTACTTTTAACGATTTGGTTGTTGAAATTAAAGATTTCAATAATGAAATGTCCGATTCATCGGAAGCAACTGACATTTCTGTTAGTGCTAATGTGGATTTGGGAGTCAATCCCTCTTTGATGGATGAGGGAGTTGACTTTCCAATTTTGGGTGAAAATGACTGGCCTAGAGAGAATCTAGTGGTTTGCCGAAAGGCTTGCCTTAGGAAGTCTACACTTAATGTGGAGGTTGTCAAACCTGTGAAGAAATTAGTGAAGTGGAAGGATGATGTCCAGGTTATTATTGATCAAGAAGTGACTATTGTTAATGATAGTCAGGTCAATAAGAAGTTGGTTATGGATGAGGAGGTGGGTCACAAGCTGAATGAAAAGGACATTGATGAAGCCTTTGAGTATTTCAGGAGTAGCGGTTGTGTTCTGGAAGGGACAGAAAGGATGTTGAGGCATATGCTTAGGATACTTGGGTGTGAACCAGGGGGTTACACTTATTTTAATTGTTGTTATTGTAGTTATTACTTGACATTGAATGGTGAGGGCGCGATGGAGCAAGGTGTAGAGTTGGATGTTCACAGAGTGTGTGCTATGCGCATTGCAACGTGGTTATTTGCTTGTTATGATGTCATCGAGATGAAGGGATTGGTTGAAGACCCTTTATGGGTGGAGGATGCTTTAGATACCTATGTGAAGAAGTGCAGTTCTATAGCTGAGAATGTTGATAACATGGGAAGTTTCCTGCTCGGGAACTTAACTATTTGCCTTGATACTGCTAATAGACTCGCTGCTTTTGTAGGGTACATTGGTACTTATGCAGGGAAACAAAGGAGGAAGCTTTTGCTTTGGACTGCTGTTGTTTCGCTTCTTTTTTTTTTTGCTAATTAAAATTTTATACCAAAAGGAACAACTTTTACAAATCTAGGGGCATACCACGCGAATCAACATCCAGCTAAAACATCATAACATACTCAATTACTAAATCGAGTCAGCTTAAAGACCATCTAGCTATGCTAGATTAGATACAAGTCATAACAATACCAATAAAGACAGTGGAACCTCCCGGTTCACATCCTAGCATTCTAATCAGCAAGCCTTTCCTCAGCGTGGCAAACCAAAAAGGATCCCCCACTCGCATGGTCATCTCAGCACAATTAGTCATTGTCCGGTTCCAGCAAACATCAGTAAGAGCAGGACTGTCCTGCATCCCCCTACCCAAGATCTCAGTTTTCGTCCACCTGACCTGCACATCAGCTTCACACCCCTACATTAGCACAGGCCACTGCATTCCTTCCATCTTCAATTCCAAACTTTGATGATCATTGTCAATCTTCTCAAGAGCAACTTCTTTAAAACTGGGATTAACCCCAACCTTTCTTTAAAACTGGGATTAACCCCAACCTTGCCCCCTCCATTCATCACCACATCAACCTCCTCCACCTGTCCCTGCAGCATGGGCACCCTGAACCCCATGAATTCAGTAAACAGTTTAAGAATTTTAAAATAGTTCTTATCTTCCAACAAGTGGCGCTTAGCAGCCATCCAGTCCCATTGTGTAACCCACACACTTAAGTGTGCCATATCATCTTGAGCCAGACCCTTCAACAAGGAGTCAAGACCATCATCATCATGAGCAGAGGGAATAACCCTATGCTCAGGCTCTCCCATGTCAGCAGCCTTAGCCATCACCTGAGGAACAATTTGTTGAGAAACAGCATCTTCAGTACACATACGGCTTTCATCGAGCAACTTGTGTTCCTCTAACACAGGTTCAACATTGAACCCATCATCCATAAACAATCTGGGCCACAACTTTTCAACCACCTTTCCCATCAATTCCCTAGAAAGAGACTGGGCTTCCGAGGCCTTCACAGGACTTCCGTCAACCAGTTGGCGGGCGTTCTTCATAAGTTCCTCTTTGCAAAGAGAAACCTCACCATTTACCGCAACAGGATGGAACCCACAACCATCCGAGCCCAGAGAGTCGCTATCATACTCCATTTGCTTGTAACCAGATGGCTGCAACCTCTCACCGGATTGAGTCAATTGAGTCAACAATTCCTGCTCCCCATTAACTAACCCAGTAGAAAGACAAGGGTAATAAACCTTGACCTCCGTCGAAAAACTGACCTTCTTCGAGACCTGCTCCCCCTTAACTAACTCAGTAGAAGGGGCACCGTGCAGACTAGGGTAAAAAACCCTAACCTCCGGAGAGAAGGAGACCCTCTTCGGGCTACTAACTGGACTCCCCAACCTAGCCTGGGTCTTCGCCAACAATCCCCTAGCATCATTAACCAACTCCTTAGAGTCAGCAAGGAGACCAGCAATAGAACTACTATTCTCCGACAAAGAAGCATCGGAGAAAGTAACCCTCTTCCGACTCATGAAAGAAAAAGAAAAGAAATATAGGTGTTTATGGTGTAAGATTAGAAGAAAGAGATGGATTAGCGGTGGATTTATGGTTAGATTGATGGAAAGATGTTTAGATTTAGTTTTGAGAAGAGGCGGCTAGCTAGGGTTCCTAGAGAGAAACGACTCTCATCGCATGTGGGTCAGAACTTTTACAGGTAAATCATACTTTGAGTCAAGACATATGATGTTTCGCTTCTTCGAAACATTAGTGTGATGTTGATGACGTACAGTTTCATGCGAAAGGAGGACGCTGGGAGATGGGACCATTCTGTTGTTAGTGATAACTTTAGACAGGAATGCTGGTGTATCATGTTTGGGGGAGGGTCCATTTTATTGCAAGTGGATATTCGCATGATGCTTGTTCGCATGAAGATCAAGGCTGGTTTGGATGTGATGTTGCTCTTATTTCATGATCCAGGCATAGATTTTATTTGATGTATTTTGCTAGCTAGTTTCTATGTTGACTGTATAGTGTCTTTGTGATGCTATGACCTTTGTTTTGTATGCATGTTGACTTCGCGGGGTATGCCCCTAGATGTGTTTCAGTTGTTCCTTAGTGGTATAAAATTTTAATTAGTAAAAAACAAACTATGAGCACCACCACACTGGACGTATTTGGGTTGGATGGGACCCCGGTGTTTTTTTTGTTTTTTTTTCTAATTAAAATTTTATACCAAGAAGGAACAACTTACACAAATCTGGGGGCATACCCCGCGAGATCAACATTCAAACAACAAATCCAAACAACATTAAGTCATTTTACAATCAACAAACATAGAACTAAGCCTATTACAAACTTAATCTGGTGCCTCCACCAATCCTAAATTGAACCTTCCAAATTGGAAGTTCATTGGCCAGCCAGACTGCACGAACTGCACACCCTCCAAGTCCAGGAATGGCTCAGCATTTCCCTTCGAAATCACCATCTTAGCCGCAAGCAGGTTGGGTTCCCGTATCGCTACTCCGCATAAAGCCAACCTCTTCCAACTACACACAGTCCCTATGAAAACCTTCGTTGGGATGGCCTCCATGCTAGTAACCATTACATTTCCTACCTTTTTGACATCCCTAGAATCCGCCACATCAGCCAATTTCCCCCATCCCCGTTTCTGCAAACTCAGGTCAGAGAGAGCTCCAGTGGGTGTCTCCTCTTGAAAGGGATCCAACCCATTCCTACTAATAAAATCCTGCAGTAGAAGATCACAACCAAACAGGCTCACCAGCTCCGGGGGCCTCCTACCATGAAACCTTCCCACCTCATCCTTGAAAGGGTCATGACCACTGATCATAGTAAATTCCTTAACAGCAGGAATTTTTAAGCCCCTATTGTCAATGTCATTCTTCAGCTTATCAATATGAACCAAGGTCTCGATCAAAAGATCTCGAAGACCATCCCTATACTCAGTAGTACCAACCTCTTGATTAGGAGCGAACCCCTCTATCCCCTCATCCTTATCTCCCCTTACCAGGACAACATCCTCCCTAGCAGTAGTAAGACCTGTTACCTTAGTATCATCTTGTTGCTTCTTCCTTTCCTTCATGAGCCCCAAATCTACCGTGCCATCATTATGAGCACCAGTATCCACCAAACCATCACAAATGGTTTGCCCCACCCCAAGGGGACTCTCCATAACAGAGACACTAACAACCCTATAACCTTTACCAGAATTATATAGCCCCGAAGAATTAACTTCTAATTCCTCAGTACCCGCGTCCACAGGTAGATCATTAATTAAGTCAGGTAACTCGATAGGTACCTCAGCATCAGTACTAACGAAACTATGAGATAGTCTTTTAGAAAAATAGAACTTACTCTCAACCAATTGAAGGTTGCGCAAGCTACAAGCCCTTGAACGTAGACAATCACTATCACTAGGAATCACCAACACCAGGTTCTCCGCAAAAGAAACCCTTTTCGGCCTCATGTCTTCTTCGACATCCCCTTCAGACAATTGGAGGTTGCGAGAGCTACGAGCCCTCAAGCCAGCCTCCAAATCAACGATTTCACAATCCCTCTTTCCACAAACATTCGTCTTCTGAATAAGGCCAACCATGGACGCCGAACTGTCCTTATCATGACCATACTCCATTTGTTTGACACCCAATTTCCTCTCGGGTCGACCCGACTCCAACAAAGCATCCTCAGAAAAAGATACCCTCTTCCGACTCATTGTCTAAGTCAATAGTTCTTGCTTCCCCACAATAGTTATCACTGAGGGGACGTCATGAGAACACGCACGAAGACGAGAATCTAAATTAGGGATCACCGATACAAGGTTCTCCGAAAACGAAATCCTTTTCGAATTCATAATCGAACTAAATTAAATAAGAAATATGGTGTTATAGGTGGGAGATAAGAGAGAGGAGGTGGATTTAGGAAGGGAATGTATAGATCTGATGAAGAAATTGTTTAGATTGAGCTGAAAAAATTAAGTGGCGGCTGCTAAATTCTAGAGAGAAGGAGGAGTTTCTCTCTCTAGACTCTCATTTGGGTT
Source organism: Kitagawia praeruptora (assembly GCA_037693485.1). Lineage (NCBI taxonomy): Eukaryota > Viridiplantae > Streptophyta > Magnoliopsida > Apiales > Apiaceae > Kitagawia > Kitagawia praeruptora. Next base: position 69,867,544 of record CM075350.1, read on the forward strand.
TTTTTTTTTTTTTTTGCTAATTAAAAATTTTATACCATAAAAACAATGCTCAGTAACGAAGGAAAAATGAGAGTCGTTTCTCTCTAGGAACCCTAGCTAGCCGCCTCTTCTCTAAACTAAATCTAAACATCTTTCCATCAATCTAACCATAAATCCATCGCTAATCCATCTCTTTCTTCTAATCTTACACCATAAACACCTATATCTCTTTTCCCTTTTCTTTCATGAGTCGGAAGAGGGTTACTTTCTCCGATGCTTCTTTGTCGGAGAATAGTAGTTCTATTGCTGGTCTCCTTGCTGACTCTAAGGAGTTGGTTAATGATGCTAGGGGATTGTTGGCGAAGACCCATGCTGGGTTGGTACCGAAGATGAGCCCGAAAAGGGTTACCTTCTCAGAGAACCTTGTATCGGAGATTCCTAGAGTTGGGGGTTGTATCCTTATGGGTGAACCCATTGTTAAGTTGGGGAGTCCAGTTAGTAGCCCGAAGAGGGTCTCCTTCTCTCCGGAGGTTAGGGTTTTTTACCCTAGTCTGCACGGTGCCCCTTCTACTGAGTTAGTTAAGGGTGAGCAGGTCTCGAAGAAGGTCAGTTTTTCGACGGAGGTCAAGGTTTATTACCCTTGTTTTTCTACTGGGTTAGTTAATGGGGAGCAGGATTTGTTGACTCAAGCGACTCATTCTGGTGAGAGGTTGCAGCCATACAAGCAAATGGAATACGATAGCGACTCTCTGGGCTCGGATGGTTGTGGGTTTCATCCTGTTGTGGTAAATGGTGAGGTTTCTCTTTGCAAAGAGGAACTTATGAAGAATGCCCGCCAACTGATTGACGGAAGTCCTGTGAAGGCCTCGGAAGCCCAGCCTCTTTCTAAAGAATTGGTGGGAAAGCTGGTTGGAAAGTTGTGGCCCAAATTGTTTATGGATGATGGGTTCAATGTTGAACCTGTGTTAGAGGAACACAAGCTGCTCGATGATTTAAGGAGTAGCGGTTGTGTTCTGGAAGGGACAGAAAGGATGTTGAGGCGTATGCTTAGGATACTTGGGTGTGAACCAGGGGGTTACACTTATTACCCATTTGTTGGTGTTGGTATGCTTGAGATGAATAATTTGTTTGATATTGCCAGGTTGCTGGTGTCTTATTTGAAAATGCAGGTTTTGAAATTGGAGTTGCCGAATGAAATGTGTGCTAATAGCACTGGAATTGGTTGTGTGACGCATGGTCATAGTGGTGTGGTTCTTGGCTTATTGATGCCAACTGATAGTTGTGAGGGCATTTGGCCCGGGCCAGAGCAGGATGTCCTGCTGATTCATGGGTTCCTTGGGTCACCATGGAGGATTCTGATGATTTCTAGATGGGTGCTATATCATGCTGAATTGGTTGTGGTTTTGGAAGGATTTGAGTGTAGGTTGCTGCCTGTGACTACTCTTCAGTCGTACGTGAGGGAGTGCAGCGCTAAAGATGGATGCGCTGATTTGGTGATCATGCTTCGACCTGGTTACGGGAGAGGTTCCTTGCTTGGGAACCACACTGTCCAGCTCGGGTGTTTGTGGGCTTGTTCCTTCTGTTGGGTTTTGATGCGCTCATGTAGTTCGGGTAGCATCATTGTCATGATGCTAAGAATGCAAATTCTTAGTTCTCTTCCCCATGATCCGACTTAGACTTATTTTGATGTCTTTAGACTAGGGGTGGTCACTGATAACCTCGCTAGTTTATGTTGTCAGTAAGGTGACTTACTGATTTTTAATCTTTGTATTATGTGATTGTTGACTTCGCGGGGTATGCCCCTAGACTTGTATTCGCTGTTCCTTTTGGTATAAAATTTTAATTAGCAAAAAAAAAAAAAAATTATACCATAAAGGAACAACTTAATACACACCTAGGGGCATACCCCGCGAAGTCAACATGCAAAACAAACAAATGTCATAGCATCATAAAGACACTATACAATCAACATACAAATAGAACTAGAATTAATCTAGTTTAAAACCTCATAATGAGACCTATGCCAAGTACGAATAGTAAAGGGACCACCCGGTCCACATCCAAGCATTGTAAACTAGTAAGCAGCATCTTCTTCATAGGCAACACTAGCACATGGTAAGCCCAAACATGAGCGCCCTGGAAATTCTTTGAAAAAACCTCCTGACCCGAAAGGGTGGAGTCCTCTCGCCTAAACAAGCTAATTTCTTCACCAATACCACCAGTCTTTTCCTGGCCTTTACCAACCAGCTGCTCCATATGACATCCATCAACATGGGAGTTGGCCTCCCAAAAAGCACCACCGGCTAACTTTTCATTGGAAGGAGAACCAGCCCCCAGCTGATTAAAAATGCCCAGATGACAGCCATCATGCTTGACCATTTCTTTTGCAAAAACCCGAAGACCATCTAACAGAGACACACTCCCTGTCTCGACACTGCTAATTTCAAGTTGCTGTGACACACCAGCTCTAATCACTCTGCACTGAATAATGGCAGCCATAAAAAAAGATGCATTAACACAAGTTATGCGTCTCTCAGGATTTCCCATATCATCCAGCAAATTAGGATTATAGTTTCCAAGAAACCGAAAAACTATCGGCTCCACAATAACTCGCTCCCATATTCTACATATAGTCTGCGAATAGACTAGCCATCGCAGTCTATCTACCAACAACATGCAACCTTCTTCTTGACAAACTGCTCTAGCCAGTACACATGCAACCACATCATCAATAGGAGGCCTGTGACAAACAGGACTCATCCACACAGGAACCTCCTTGCCACTAAACACAAACAATACGGCTCCCAGAATAACAAAATGCTTCCTGAACATCATCGCCAGAGCCTCTTGCAGACCATCAAAAGAGCAGACTATTTGAGCATCTTTGCGGGACCAGAGATCAACATAATACCACCAATTAATCTTAATCTGGCTAAAATCATTGCAGATTGCAATCATAGTCATCATGACTAAACCAGGCGAGCCCTTGTCTTTGACTGCATTACTCAAGACCAGACACCACATAAACCATTTATCCTAATCTTTCCCATGATCACCGTTCACCCGAGTCAAGTCTACAAACAATCTGTCCATCTCATGGAAACCATAACAAGCACCGTTGTCCAACAGACATTCTGAGCAGCAAACCTCCGTTGCAGTAATGATAACTAAATCAGTCACCAACTGGAAAAATATAGACTGTAAGTCTATCAACCATTTAATAGCAGTCCGAAACTCCGACCCCGAATTCCATACCCTGATATCCATCACCGAGTCTCCATCAGCCATCATATGCATCCTGATTTTGCATAGGTATAATAAAACAACACAATACCACCAAGTATTGTTACTAACAAAGATGACAAGCTCCGAACCAAGCGTGATAAACCCATCACTCGCTTCCTCCATTTGCAATACATCATTCATACCTATCATAACTTTGAACCAACCATCATAATGGTTATCCCATCCAACAACCGACCGGGGCGAACCACTAGCCACAGCTCCTCTTCGATGTGCCACCATTGCAAGCACAAGCTCCGTTTGGTACCGAATCAGCAAGAGCAGATCCGAGAACCAATAAATCTTCATTTTTGAAGTATCTCGAGGACTTGAGTCCCGCACAATAACCATACAACAACCCAGATCACCTGAATAAAAGTCTGCACATGGAACAAACCAGAGAATGGCCTCAGAGCCAATTGACATCTTCATCAAACTGAATGAAAAATCCTCCGCTTTATAAGGTAGGAATTTTCTTTGAGACTTTTCGTCAAACGGATTCCAGGTCTCATTTTCCCAGAAACCACTCTTAACAATAGTCATCATACCACATATTGTAGATACAAAATCGCTCTTCCTAGAAGAGAGAAACCACCCCTTAACAACTTTCCTTTTAAGTTGGTAATTACCCATCCAAGAAATGATGGGTAAGTTATCATTAGATACACCCAAGCAATCCAGTATGTGCTCCCAAAACCCAACGGCTTGTGATACCAGACACCCGTCATCATTTTCCCCACTACTCTTCACCGAGAAAGGGAAAAACACTGCCCAAAGGAGGCAAGTGTCACCAACACCCTTAGTAAAAGATAGGGAGTACCCACCCCATCTAAGGACCATAAGACTCGGTCCCCTGCATATCGTAAGCCATTTCACTATGTTGTTCTTCGAGAAACTCGACAAATCGAAAGAGGTAAGTTTCCCATAAAAGGCAGCTATACCATCTTCAATTTCCATTACACAGCACGGGTAAAAACACCCCAACTGTTTTGGTAGGTTCTGGAATAACAATCCCAAGAATCCTTCCAGCAACAAAGATGAAGGCCCCCGACCGAGGTCCAAGAGCTTCAAAACCACCGATTGGATCAACACCCCACAATAAGAAGAACGAAGAATCTCCATCGGAGATCAACGATACAACAAAGGAGGATTCACATGATGATACATCATAAACCCAATTGGTAAACTCATTTCGAAAAAGACCCACTAACAAATAAGAAATTTTGGGGTGACGGTGGGAGATAAGGAAGGAGAAGGTGGATTTGGGAATGAGATATATAGATCTGATGGATTTAAGGTGTAGATTAATCTGAAAAATCATGGCGGCTAGAAGAAATTTAGGGTTTTTAGAGAGAGGTTAGAGAGAAGGTAGAGAAAACGACTCTCATTTATGAATCATTTGGGTATTTATTCTCTAGACCCTGGTGTTTGGAAGGTTGTTATTTTGAATAGTTCTGCTCAACAAGTTACTTGCTTAGTTCAACGAGTTGATACTCAGGAGGTGTTTGTCACTTCATTTGTGTATGCCTTTAACACTGCTATCGAGAGGCATACTCTTTGGGATGATCTTACTAATGTGGTTGCTCTAATTGGCCAGTCTATGCCCTGGGGAGTTATTGGTGACTTTAACGTCTGTTTGGGGCCTTTTGAAGCGAGCAATGGTACTAATTGGAATGCCGGCATGATCGAGTTCAAGGATTTTATTGCTCAGCAAAGTCTTTCGGATTTGAGATGTACAGGGCATGTTTTTACGTGGTGGGACTCTGATGTTCGCTCGCCTTCTTATAAAAAGCTTGACAGATGCTTAGTCAATGGGGCTTGGTTAGATAAATTTGATCTGTCTCATGCTAGAGTTCTCTCAAGAGGCCTATCAGATCACTGCCCGGTCACTGTTTCTCTGGGTATTCAATATGAAGTCATTCGTAGACCTTTTGCCTTTTTCAATCACCTCATCAAAGCCCTAGAATTCTTAGAGGAGGTTCGTTCTGCTTGGAATGTGGATGTCGAAGGTGATCCTTGGTTTGTTTTGACTTCTAAACTTAAAAGAGTCAAAGAGGCTATGAGAAGATTGAACACTTCTAAGGGTAACCTTCATTCGGAAGTTGAGAAAACTCGATCAGCTTTGCAAAGGAAAGAGACCTGATTCAAGACTACTGCAATGCTTTGCATCTTGAGGAAATTTTTCTAAAACAAAAATCTCGGGTGAATTGGTTGAAGAGTGGAGATTCGAACAATAGTTTTTTCTTTAACTCATGTTAAAATCGCTGGAATCACAATAAAAATCTGGCCTTAGAAGATGAAGAGGGTTCTATTCATACCTCTCATAGAGATATCTCACAAGTGGCTGTTAATTACTTTTTTTTTGCTAATTAAAAATTTTATACCAAAAAGGAACAACTAATACATTTCTAGGGGCATACCCCGCGAAATCAACATTCAAACAAAACAACAGTAAGTCATCCTACTGTCAGCATGAATAAGCTAGATAAACTAGCAAAAAAAAAAAAAAAAAAAAAAAAAAAAAAACTAGCAGACTAAAGAAAATTAACTATGCCATAAAAAGAGTACAAGGGAGCACTGCAGAGCTGCGGTCAGATGCACTGCATGAAGCTTTAACTCCACAATTTCCTCTATTCTTCCATTTTGACCAACCATAGAAGGCTCCATCTTATAAAATTGACTATCCAAACCATGCCAATCGCTAGACCCATGAGGGGTAGAACGCAATTCCTCATCAGTCCAAGCAAGGCAAAGCCATTCAAAATCAATATGACTAGACCACAATTCACCCAGGACAAATCTACGAACAACCTGTCCATCACAGGTACAGCAAACAGGTAATAGTTGATAAAAAATTTTCTTAAGAATATAGACTGAACTAGCAGTCCAAAACCCCAACCCTGTTTCCCGGGGCCTAATGTGTTTCCTGTGTATGCAAAGACACAAGAAATCAACACAATACCACCAAGTATTGTCATTAACAGCCAAACCAAGAGTGCTTTGTAAAACCAATCTGATGTTTTCACCCAAACAATCTATCATAAGCTTCATCATCCAGAATCCAGCAAAGTCTAAATCAGACACAACATCTAGGCTAGATATTTCAAAGTCAATCAAAGAACTTGCAATCATAAGATGCAAGGAAAGGAAACCATCACGAACCAGGTCACTAGAAAAGGAGACCTTTGTACCCATCAAAACACTTAAACACCTGCAACAATGAGCATAGCAGCTCTTCGATTCTCCTTCTTGCATAAAATCAAGAGCTCTAGAAAAACTATCATTTCCACACAGACAAGCCCACACAAGCTGCCTATTCAACCCGTTCAACACATAATCGGGAAAATCTGCAGGAGACCTGTCTCCACACTCTGAAGTGCAGCAGCAGCATAAATTGCTTAATTCATATCCTGGAGCCATGAGCATACATTTCCTGATAGTTATTACCATACCGAAGGAGTAACCCAATGAGAGGTTAACAACCTCAGGATCATCACCAATACTTCCGACTGCAGTCCCCCCTTGTTGTCTGTACTTTTTAAATCCGGGCTTCAATTCACTAACCCTTTTCTCTTTCCCAGAGACATTTGTTAAATATACTTCACGCCATGTAGACATTCCATCAAACATGAGGCCATCACCCTCAATGATCCGTTCTCCAACAGAGAAGAGATCGAGAAAAACTTTAATTAAATAGGTGCTATGAGCACCACCTCCATGTGCCTTCAAGAATTGACACTGGTAATCAGTTAAACCACGCACATAGAGGCACCCCTCTGAGTCAATAGGCTCACCGTTAGCAACTCTAGTCTGTGCTGTATAACTAGAAATTTGCAGATCACAAATATGGGCTATGAAACCCATCAGCCAGGTTAGCAAAACTAACCTCAAATCCATGAGCAGACCAGACGGTAAACAAGAATGCCTCCAATTAGCCGAAACCAACTCAGAGGCAGGTCCTTTAAAGTCACACTTCAACAAACCCAACTTCAGATCTTGCACCATGCCACTCAAACCCATTCCCCATATCCATTTATAACTCCTCTTTTGCTTTGTAGATCCGCGCATTCGTAACTCCAATACGACATCATAGTCGTAGCCAACAACAGTACCTGATACCATTTTAAGATCCCTACGCATAGAACATCTCAACATCGTGATAAGTACACCCCAGAATGTACTATTTGGCAAAGAAACGGAACTGGTTAAAGAACAAGTCCCACGCCCTTCTGAAATAAAGTAGTTGCTTCCATTATCATAGAAGTGAAACTCCTTTTTGTCAACAGAACCTACTATAATAATCCCTATGCACCATTTACTATGTAATCGCATATCCCATTCCTTTATCGCAATCTGCTTCTGGACAGGGCAATTAAGGATATACCAATCATAACGATTGGTCAACATCAAAATCCACATAATCGAATGAGAGTCGTTTTCTCTACCTTCTCTCTAACCTCTCTCTAAAAACCCTAAATTTCTTCTAGCCGCCATGATTTCTCAGCCCAATCTACACCTTAAATCCATCAGATCTAAATATCTCCTTCCTAAATCCATCTCCCCCTTACTTATATCCCACCTTTACCACAGATTTTCTTTGTTGCGCGGGGTTCCTTCCCGATTGTTAATTGAAGAGGAATTCTTCAATCTCAGTCATGGTGTTTGTCACGAAGATTTGACTGTTGAGCCTACTATTTCTAGTGGGTTTCTTGCTGGGCTATGGATCTTTGCTAAAGAATCCCTTATTCAGCTGAATGATATGGTCCCCCGTGTGGATTACTTGAAGGATACTAAGGTCCTGTTTGTGGATTTTGTTTCCGCGAGGCCTATTTTAGGTGGATTTTGGATTGTTATGCGAAAGTGTTTGAATTTCATCATGCTGGTGGCACCTAAGAGAAACTCACTGTTTGAAGTTATATCTTTGGTGGATATGGGCGAACTCTTCTCCTGCTCAGGAGGAGATTCACTGTTTGAAGTTCACAAGGTGTCTGATGATATGTCTCATCGAAAGCTTGCAATTGCAAGACCTGCTGTGCATATCTGCGTATATGGTAGCTGGGGTTTGCTTGTGAAAATGAGGAAGGTGACTGATTTTGGCACCTCTAGTGTTGTGATAATTCACATCGGCGATGTGCTCAAGAAGGTCATAGACGGTGTAATCCTCACCTTGCTATCGGTTGTTGCGAATTTGTTGGTTTTCGATGGATCTTTGACTCTGGGGCCGAATGAATTCCATGGTGATGTAACTATGGAAGTTGTCACTAATTTGGAGACTATTATTGCTCAAACTCCTAAGTTTGGGGGTTTGCTTTTGGTCGGGTGTTCTCTAGATGCCCAACTTATGTTTGATGTTATGTTTACTTCCACTGAGCTTGAGGAGAGTTTGCTGAGCAGTCTGCAAGACTCTATCATTGTTATGGGGATACGTATTGAGAACACTTTCGGAAAACAAATGTCTGACGGTGGCTTTTGCGCTTGTTCTGGTTTCTTTGTCATCCCTATTGAAGGGGTTGATTACTCCAAGACTCTGAACATTTGCCATTTTGGATTTGTCCAAATGGATTTTATGATATTGACTTATGTGGGGAATGTTATTCTCTACATTAAGGATACTTATGAGGGGTTCGGTATTAAATCGAATCTTCTCAATAAAGTTTTTTCTTTGACTAACGTTGCTGAAGGTCGAGGTGTATTTCTGTCTCAGGTGGGAATTCCTATGAGATTTGAGAAACTGGATATGATTTATTCAGTTGAAACAAATACTTTACTTTGCTTTGATTTTCTTTGGGAAATGGCCGACAAAGGCTGCGGTTTTGATGGTATCTTCCAAAGGAAATGGTCTACGGGTGCTCTTGGGTTCATGGTTATTGATAATGTTTGGGACTCTTGTCCTTGTGTGACGAAAAATGGTGTTCAGTATGGCTGCTTTGTAGGAAGGTTAAGGGCGTGCAACTCATGGTTTAGGAATACTTGGTATTTGAATGGTTTTCTCCTTTGTCGGGGAAGAATGGCTGCAATGGACTTGGCGATGCTATTTCTTAATAGAAATATGTGCATGATGTTTGTAGATAGGTTGGGGGTTATAAGGTTGATTATAACTGATGACATTGAGGTTTGGTCGTGTTCTCTCATGAGGAAGAAGATGATGCAGATTGTTGCTAGTAATGCGCCTTGGAGCTTGGAAGTTCGCGATACTCAACTCTGTTTTAGGACAGGGTCAAAAGAGGGTTGTAGAATACAACTTCGAAAAGAATGCAGATTACCATGTTATTGTGATGGAAGGGCTGGTCAAATGTTGCGCAGAGACCTGGACTATGATGGTAGGAAACTTGGCATGATTGCTCAAGTTATATGTCTCGCCACTGTGAAGTTTGACATGGATGTTGCAACAGGTCCTGTTCTGTTCTTGAGACTTGTCGAGTCTGATATGCTCTTTTCAATTATGTCGACCAGGTTTTTTCCCGATCTTATGGCTAACCTCAAGGTAGTGTGTCATGAACGCCGTTGTACAATTCCTTCTGATGGAAGGGATGGGTCTTATGGCTGCGGAAACTCTCTTGAGGTTTCAAGGTTCTGGATAGTTGCATCTTCTACGATGGAGTCTCTTGACCGGAATCTATCAGCGATTAGGTCCTTAAAGGCCAGGGTGTTGCTTTTAAATTTGAATTTTCAGCCTCAGGTTGAAACCCTGGAGTTACATGCGCCTTTTTATACAGGTTCTCTAGTTGGAAGAAATGTTGGCATTGGTTATGGTACGACCAGTCAGGACGCGAGCACTGTTGGAATGCTTTTTTGGCAGCTTCTCATTACTATGGGCTTTGTGAGACATGTGCCTAGTCTCAATGTTAGGTTTATGGCGCCAGAATAATCTTTAGTTTTCTTTTTTCGTTCTTATGTTGATTATATTGTGACTCTTTGATGTTTCGATGTAATGTTTGGATGTTGACTTCGCGGGGTATGCCCCTAGACTTGTATCAGTTGTTTCCTTTTGGTATAAAATCTTAATTAGCAAAAAAAAAAAAAAAAAAAATCCACATAATCGTGTCACAATCTTGCAAATTGTGTCTATCAGCCATCCAATGCCTCCTCAATCTTACATCAAACATATGCTGGCCACCAAGAAAACTCGAAGTGCAAGCCCCAACCTGCTCCCAACTTCCAGACATCATCATGAAAACCATACATAAGTTATCTATACCAGACATCACATAAATATCCTTTTTTATAAGGATAACATTCATCCCATCACCAGCATTAACCCTACTAGAGGGAGCCTCCCGGTAAGCGACAGCTGAAAACCATAGAGACAAAATGTCAAACACTTTGCCCTCCTTCAAGGTGTGGCCCAAAAGCACGATAATTCCAATCTTGAGGTTGTCACTGAAATCATCCAGAGAGAAGTTTATCATCTTCCTTAACAAACAAGGCATGACCCTCACTATTGGACAAACAGTCAAAATGGATCTTGGCAAACCCATCACACCACAAATATGAAAGCACATATAATCGCCGATAGCCATGTTACTCAAACACCACCCGTTTTGGCAACTAGATTTCCATACTTTGGCCTTTTGAGGCATAAACCCATCATCAGCTAGATCTAAAAGACCAGTCTCCAAACCCAAGAGCCCAGGTGAGAGAAGAACCAGATTAACCATCTGCAACATAAAGAAATAAGAACATAGAGAAGTCGTATTATCAAATACACAGCTCCAAGTCATAACCAGAGTTCCCCTCGTCATTATATCCTTTGACTCATCTAGAGGACCCGAATATTCTTTTGAAGAACAAATTCCGGTCATCAACGCCATCAAGCAGAGCGGGGAATGGCGGAATATCTCCAAATCACATAAAGATATATTCTTCCTTGAGAGGAAGGCTAGAACCAAACCATCTTGAGAACAAACAGAAGACCCCTCATCGGTTATCCGTAGCATACCACTCGCGTCCTGACTTAACAAACCCGAACATCCATTCCGATAAAACATACTGAAACCACTTAAAGCCGAAGCCCACTTCATTAAACTGATGTTCGAGAAACTCGACAAATCGAAAAAGGTGGCCTTCCCGTAAAAGGTAGACATACCAGCTTCAATTTTCATTACACAGCGTGAGTAAAAAACCCCAATTGCTTTGATAAGGTCTGGAATAGAGATCCCAAGAACCTTCCCAACTGTAAATATGAAGTTCCACGACCCTAGGTCTAGAGCTTCAAACCAATTTAATGGGTCAACACCCAGCAGAAAACCAAACCCAAAGTCTCTATCAAAAGTGAACAAATCACCATCTGGAGACATAGTCACAAATAAAATATATAGTATAAGAAATATGGTGTATAGGTGAGGGATCAGAGATGAAGGATGGAATATGAAGGAAATTTGGTTAGATCTGATGGAAAAAAGGTGTTAGATTTGTGGCGGCTAGAAGCAAGAAGAAGGGATTCTAGAGAGAAGGGAGAGCGTTTCTCTCTCTAGACGACTCTCATTTCCACATACCAAAAGACCTGTTAATTACTTTACATCTCTTTTGGGTTAAAGCAACAGTGTTGTTGATATTCCAACTGATCTTAACATTCCTCAACTCACTGCGCTACAGGTTGAGAGCTTGGCAAAGCCTTTCATGCCTGCTGATGTTTGGCGTACTATCTCTCATATGGCTAAGAATAAAAGCCCAGGCCCTGATGGGTTCACGGTATAATTCTTCATAGCTTCGTGGAGTATTGTGGGTGAAGATGTTTGTAGGGGAGTTCTTCATTTTTTTTTATTCTAACTACTTGCCACGAGCAGTCAACTCTACAGCTATAGCACTGGTTCCCAAGCACCACTCTGCCTCTAAAATAAATGATTATCGTCCTATTGCTTGCTGCAACATCTTATACAAATGCATTACAAAGATGTTAGCAACAAGACTCAAGTGCATTATGCCCAGCATTATATCTCCTTGTCAATCGGATTTTATCCCGGGAAGATTAATAGGTGACAACATATTTATGGCACAAGCCTTGTGTACTAAATACCATCTGAATTCTGGCAAGCCTCGTTGTGCCATCAAACTCGATATCAAGAAGGCGTTTGATACGCTTAATTGGCATTTTTTAGAAAATGCCCTGCATAGAATGGGTTTTCCGCAGTTGTTTGTTCAGTGGATCATGACATGTATTCGTACATGTATGATATCGGTGAAGGTGAATGGTTTGCTTGAAGGGTTTTTTGGTGCTAAATCTGGCCTTCGACAAGGAGATCCTATATCTCCCTATCTCTTTGTGATTGCTTTGGAGTTGCTCACTTCGTGCCTAAATCACTCCGTATCTTCTACTCCAGCGTTTAAATATCACTGGCTTGCTAAACCTCTGTCTATTACTCACCTCATCTTTGCGGATGATGTCATGTTATACTCTTACGGAGATCAGGTTTCTATTGACTGCATCATGTCTACTGTTATCATGTCTTCTATTATTTTTGGACTACATCATAACAAAGGTAAAAGCTCTTGTTTCTTTGTTAATGTGGGTGGTGATATCCAGAGTAATGTTTTAAACTCCACTGGTTTCCAAATAGGCTCTCTGCCTATTCGTTACTTGGGGTTACCTCTTATCTCGACTAAACTCTCTCATAGAGATTGTAACCCGCTAATCATGAAGATAAGAAATAAGATTGACCTCTGGACAAACAGTACTTTGAACCATGCTGGCAGATTACAGCTTTTAAAAGTGGTGCTTTTTGGGATTCAAAGTTTTTGGTCTGTTCACTTGCCTCTTCCTGTGTTAGTTTTAAGAAATCTACAGTCAATGTTCGTTAAATTCCTGTGGGGGGGGGGGGCTCTGCTTCTAATACTAAACAGGTTAAAGTCTCTTGGCGAGATTGTTGTCTCCCTATGTCAGAGGGTGGATTGGGTCTTCGAGACTTATGTGAATGGAGTAGGGCTGCGTTTTTATTTCATATTTGGCGTATTATTCAGCCCACTAGCACTTCGCTCTGGGTTAATTGGTTCAAGAGAGTGATCATTAAGGACAAACCCTTCTGGTTCATGAACATACCATCTGGTACTTCTTGGTGTGTCAGACAAATCCTAAATGTTAGACCTGATGCTTTGAGGAATATTAGCTACCAAATGGGTAACCAGTCTCGATTCTATTTCTAGCACGATCCTTGGGTGAATGGTGATATTCTAATTAAACGCTTCCATCCCACTATCATTTCATTAGTGGATTCTGATAGCTTTGATAAAGTTGATCGATACATTTATAATGTTGCGTGGACCTTGCCTTCCTCTAACCACTCTTGGGTGATTGATCTGCGCGACTGGACTACGCGGGAAGTACTGAGATTGTACTTCTGTGCTTTTTGGTATATGTTATTGTAAATGGTATTAAGCAAACTTGGTTTTCTGTTCAGTTGGAGACCACCAGGAATGGTTTGAGTGATGAAATTATTATCATTTCGGAGGTGCATATGGCTTTTGATGGTGTTGAGGGTTGGTCCTTCTTTATTGTGACCAACTTATGTGATTGGAGACTTCCCTTTGAGGACTGGTATTTGTGTTACCAAGGCAATATCTGGTATTGTGATTTTGACGTGAAGCAGGTTACTGTCGAGTATGGCGAGCATAGCAAGACGCAGGCTGTGCACAGAGGCCATGAGTGGCATAAAATGATGTTCCTTATGCAGCAGATGATTTGTGGTTTGCTGTTGTACCGTGTTGGTATTGGGGGGAGGGACTACTTTCTTTCAAGTGGAAATCCTACAATGGGTTTCGTGATCAAGGTGGCTCGTTTGCACAGCTGGACAGCCTTACACGAGCAGTTTAAAGTGGTTTTTAAAGTCAATATAATGGGTTTGTATTATGCTGTTGGTTTTGCAATTGAAGGAAATGTGGGATGGGACCACTTACTTGTTAGTGGTTTTTAGAAAAAAAGGGGCGCACTAAGTGATATTGGGTTTTAAGCTAGTTTAACTAGTTATTTTTCTGCTGACTCGAATAGCTACCTTGTGGCTATTGTTTGTTTTAAGATGATGGTTTTGTAATGGTTGTTCGTTGATTTCGCGGGGTATGCCCCTAGATTTGTATCGGTTGTTCCTATTTGGTATAAAAATTTTAATTAGCAAAAAAAAAAAAGTTCCATTTCAATAGGTCATGAGGATGCTATTTGTTGTGATGGGTAGCCTGCTAGCCTTGTCTCGATTTCTTCTATCTGGAGCACTATTAGAGCTCGTGAGACTAGTCCTACTTGGATCGATATCATTTGGCATAAGGTGGCCATTCCAAAGTGTTCCTTCACACTTTGGCTAGCTTTCAAAATTAGGCTCCTCACTAAGGAGCGAATGATTAGGTTTGGGATGAATACAGATCCAACCTGTATTTTATGTAACAATGCTACTAAAACTAACACTCATCTGTTCGCTTCTTGTGGCTTTGTCGACAAAATTATGTCTACCTCTGGGTATAGCTTCTTGCGTGACTAGAATAGCTATTTGGATGGTCGGCTTGTAGTGGGTTTGATAAGTGGATTTATATCCACTTGGATCGTTCTATTTCGGCTTAAATTGGTGTTTTGTATCTCAAGTATCTATGTGTTTTTATATGTTTTGTGAGAATTGTGCAGGATGTATCTCCAGGTGCAAGTTTAGAATTTTCAGTGTTATATGGTGTTTTTAAACTTAGACGAACAAGTGGTTGAAGATGCAAAAGGAAAATAGAGAAGAAATCAGCAAAAGAGAATAAGCAGTCTGCAGAAATAATGCTTAGCGCGGGCGCGCCCAATCTGTATGGGAATAGCGCGCGGGCGCGCGGGGTAGATTTCAGAAAGAGTATACGCGCGGGCGCGCTGGTGAAGAGCTTGGCGTGCGCGCGGCCGCGGCCAGGTCCGACAGAAACATCCTGATGCTCGAATTCTAATAGGAAATTGCTTTAAATCTTCTCCTAATTCATATGGCAATCACTTGGGTCGATTAGAAGCTTCTGGAATTCAATTTAAACATGGGAATTGCAATTCTATTCCATTCAAGAAAGGAAAATTACCGGAATTCTATTTTAATTCAAAGACGGTAATTGCTTGGTCAAGGAGGCACTTGGGGGCTATAAATACACACCTTGGGGCACAGAAAAATCACCACCTATCTACACAATCTACACACTAATTTCGTTCAGAGCACGAGAGAGAGAAGCCAAGGCGAGGATCGTGACGACAAGAAGATCTAGATATAGTTTTCTTGTATTCCTTTGTGGAGGCGTATCTTTTGGATGCTTGTTACTTTCACGGATTTGTTCACTAAACCTTATTCTATTATTGATTTATTCATCTTTTTATTCTTGTTTAATATCATGCTTTCTTCAAATCCCATGGTGACGAAAGGTTCGATTATGAACTAATCGTTATCGTGGGATCCTAGTGGATTTATCTATGTAGCTTAGTAGTTTGCATGCCTTAAAGATTTATGTGTGGTGAATTCTTGATATCCTCGTATGGTTAATCTTAATGCTTTTAGATGCGTAGCTAACATCTAAATTGAATTGTTAATCTCTTGCTAAACGAGAGTGGATCTTGAGATTTAGAACTTGCCATGCTAGCATAGGATAGGTTGGTGTTTTGACATCATGATTTGTGGCATCAATAGAGATATTATGCTACCCTATGTGATCTAAGTGGATAACTTGTGCTTCAACCTTTATGTTTTCAAATTCTATAGAGATATAGGGTCTAAACATAATAGGTGCCTATTCATCTTCTATCTCTTTTGTGGATGTATGCGTAGATTGGTACTAGTATATCGAGAGATAACTTTTACTCTTTTCGTGTTATCCGATCAGATATCAAAACCATCGAATGTTTTAATTAAAGGCTGTAACTCTAAGTGAAGTAGATAATGAAACTAGGATTCCATGTTTATTCGCATATAAGTAATTCGATTTTAATTCTCGTTAATTGTTTAATTCTTAGTTTAATAATTTGCACTTTAGTTTAATTTAGGTAATCAACCCCATATTTGTTATTTTTCTTAGCAGTGCATAATAACCATACATGGTTGCATAGGCATATTTACTGAATAGAACCATAACTTGATCCCTGTGGGAACGAATTTGGACTTAACCTTATATATTACTTGTGACCACGTACGCTTGCGTGAGTTTAGCATAACAGGGTTCTTACTCAAAAATGCAGAATTTAATGGCTAACCTGTTCTTAGCAGTGACTGTGTACATGATATGGCAAGAAAGAAACAACCGTGTTCATAATTCTGGGTGTGTAAGATCAGTAGAGCAAGTGCAACAAGTGGTTAAACAAATGGTGCGAGAAAAGCTTTACTCTTGCGAGTGCTTCAAAAAGGCAATTAGGAAGGACAACTCCTTATTATCTCTTCTGTATTAATTCTTTGTTGAGTTTTGGTCTTGCTGAGCAGCCTGTTTATTCTTGCTTTAGTCGTTTTCTCTCGGGGTATGCCCCTGGCTTTTGTATTTCTTTTGCCTTTTTAATACAAATTTAACTTAGCAAAAAAAAAGAAGGTACATCATTGTTTAACTTCTAAATCCAACTAACATTAGAAAACAGTTGGAAGTAGAACTACACACACATTCAGCATATAAACCCAACAACAAGGCTTTCAACCATAACAACTACAAGCAAACAGATAGACTAGTGCACAAACAGATAGCACTAAGCACATACATAGATAGAATAAAGTCAAGTAGCCACAGAATCCAACACTGCAAGTTTTAAGAACACCACCACAGATTAGTCAAGCTCATTGTAGTGATCATTGTTAATCACTTCATTGACCATATTGTGACAGTCCATTCCCACATTTCCATTTCCATTCTCATTCTCAACAGGCTCAGATTTCACAGTCACCTCCATCACAGTGTCATTCTTATCATTTTCAGCAAGATCAATAACCTCAGTCTCTCTAGGCATAGGAGCACTCATAGGGATTCCTAGGATGATGTCATTTGGAGCAGGGTTGCTATGCATGTTAACTTGAAACTGAATGAGTTTTTTTTTTTTTGCTAATTAAAATTTTATACCAAGAAGGAACAACAAACATAGATCTAGGGGCATACCTCGCGAAATCAACATCCGAATAAACTACACAACATTAAGTCATAATAGAGTCTGCAAATAAACAAAGACAGAAAAAGCCTAATCTAAGGCGCCCTGCCAGCATGTCCACCCCTAGTCGCTCTCCATTGCTTGATTTTGGACTTCGTCCAGCGTGCTGTTCTAGCCTGACCTTCGACCACCCCTCCCTGAACAGGAGCCTCACTGTCAGCCTCCATATGATCCTCATTGGTTGTCAAGCCTTGACTACCATCAACCTTCACAGTGTTCTCCTTAGGCATGCTAAAAGCATCTTTTAAGACCTGACCATCCATTTCCTGGCCACCCTCTTCGACCTCCTTGCCGACATGCATTGATGTAGAGCTGTCCAAGACACCATTTCTGATAGAGACATTATCAATCACGGGCAGAATACTCACAGTGGGAAAGTCATCCCATGGAATATCATCCCGAAGTCTCCCAGTCTCCTGACCACTAGGTACAGGGTGGTCTAAAAGCATTGCAGCAATGCCATCATTTAGACCATTGTCCATTAGGTAATTGAACGCTTCATCAACCTCTGCATCGATCTGCTCCTTCAAAGTTTCTTTCTCATTGGTTTGATTTACCATCTGCTCCCCCACATGGATGTTATTACAAGAATCCTTCAAGGTCCCATAAACCTGTCCCCTAGGAAGGCATTCCCTGGGACAACCATTGCCATCAAACATAATCTCAAGAGGGAGTCCTTCAAGAGGAATTTCAATACCTCCACTTATCACGAAGTCCTGCAATTGAAAGGTATCATTAAGAACTACACAGAGCTCTTCATTTGGGGCACATTCAGAGATGTCAATCAAAAACTGTCCAGAGCGCATAAAGTGCAGGTCCTTTTTCCCCTGCAACACTGGCACCACATACCCCATGTACTCGATAAACAATTTCAAGAGTTGCAAGTAGTTCCTAGACTGAGAAAGCTGCTGCCGTGCCCTACTAGCATCCTCCTCCAATCCTTCATTTCCTGACCCATCATCCAATCTACTCGCTTCATAAGGAGCAGCAATAGATAAAGTAGGAACTGGGTCACTCTCAATTTTTCCATCCCAAAAGTCATTAGTGACAATTCTTGAAACTAGGTCCTCCAGTAAACCCGAAGGGTCAATCTAGTCATGGCAGAGATTAAGTAACTCTGAACAATCTCTAGCTTAGAAGAGATTTTCTCAGAGTCGGCAACAAGAATATTCCAGGTAGACTTCAACTGGGACTCAACCTTAAGCACATCCAAATCAGCAGACATAGTCCTAAATTTCTCATAGTGGACAGAGAGTGAGAGATCTACTTCCCTAGGGGGTTCAACAGCCATGTTAGAGACCATAAGTGGATCTCTGTGAATGTTAAGAGGCAAGACAGGCCTAGTGCAGAGTTCAGAGATTGTGTTTGTGACATGAAAGAATGGGGGAATGCAAATGTTATACTTCATGTGTTCGAAGACTTTTAGTAAGAAGAAGGCCATATGGGCTATAGCCAGCCTTAGAAGCAGCATGCATTTTAGTCATGAGCATGTGAGGAATGTTGAAAGAGATTATGTTTGTGGCTATTTTGTACATGATCTTCATATCAAGAAAAGAGACAGAATTTTCAAGAGAGGGAAAGAAATTCTCTTTGACAAAAGTAGCCAGATTTTGATAGAGTGGAATGAAGTGAGCAGAGTTAAAACCTCTATCACTGGAGAACACATTGTGAGGAACCTCAACATTGCAGAAAGTAGAAATGAAATTTCTATATTCGTTCATGTCAAACATGAAGGACTTAGAGATGTCAACATGAGCAGGATTAGTGAGAGATGCATGGAGTTTGAGAGCACTTATTAAAGTCTCTTGATCAATGAGGCAAGGAATTTCACTCACCACAGATGTGAAGAAAACAGTGCCATTGATACCAGGGTTTAGAGTAAGATTTGCATAAAACTCAGAAACCATGTTAGGCAAGACTCTTTTAGAAGGGTAGGAAAGGAAGGGCTCAAGACTGGCTCGAGTGAGCATCTTAAACAAGTCAGAGTCAGGTAGAAAGTCTACTAGTTGGCCAGGGACAAGTTTGCTTTTAGTAGACTTGGCATGAGCATTGTTTGAAACAAACAAGCCTGAGTTGAGCTTGGCTTTCTCCTCTTAAGTTTGATCTTGTTACCAGAGGAGGGTTTTGTTTGTTTGGTGGTGTTTTGTGTGTTGTGAAACAAGGATAAAGTAGTGTTGACAGGATTCATGGTGCTCAAGCAATTACTACAACTAAATGCAGAAATTATGTGTATGAAGACAAGAGAAATCAATGCAATAATATGAAATGAATGCAGCTAATACTCCTCTTAAATACACAGAATTTACAAGACATAAACATGGAGATATGTGTAGTAATAGTACAGGAGCAGTTAACACAGGACATGCACAGTAGCAATAGGACAGGCAAGTACATAAAGATATGACAAATTGCAGAGAAGTAAGGTATCTTATCAGTCCTAGCATGCTAACAAATTCGGCTAAAAGACATGTACAAGTCCCAAAACAAGCACCAACAACAAGGAGCATTTAATGCATTTAAGGTAGTTAGCAATCATAGGATAACTTTTACTGAAAAGCAATATTTGTTTACACACACAAATTAAATCCAGCTGCTGTACTTGCATGTAAAAGCAATTAAAAATACCAACTCATACAAGCATGCAGTTATACATATCTAAACACAGATACAAAGCACAATACACAGCACATATACTTATAAAGCTGAAGATTAAACAATTAAGCATAGGAGCACAGTGCTAGAGATTTAGAATGGACACTTATCACATCAAGCAATTTAAATCCTAACTGACTTAGGAACTAGTTACATTACACAGACACTCACATAGCACAAACTACTTACAAGAAATCCTAACCAAGTCAGTTCAGTTCACAAAACAAGCACACAGATAATTTGATCAAACAGGATAAGATCAAACCAATACAGGGCAGACAGACACAAAACAATGGGAGCTAGCAAGGTTATTTCTAGAAACTTAGGTTAATTTAAATCACCTAGGTTCAACATAGGATAATTAGGACTGAATTTTAGAAGATAGTGCATTATTAAAATCAATCAAGTCCTACATTATCAAATCAGTCTCAAAAGAATTCATTTCAAATCCTTAAAAAATCTAAGTGATCAGTCAATCAAATAAATTTCGAATTTTAAGGCATAGAGGATTTAAATGTGACCAAGTAAAAGCATGGGACACTGATTTTGCACTAAGCACAGAAACAAGTAACAAGCATGGCATATTACACATTATATAAATTTTGCAACTTTATAAAGATATACACAGAGATTTAGGAGCTCATGTGTACAAGCATGATGTTGTATTTTATTTTTTAGTTTTTTGCTAATTAAATTTTATACCATAAAGGAACAGCTTAGACAAGTCTAGGGGCATACCCCGTGAAATCAACAAATATTATAAAAACAAACGTTCCTAAACGGAACGATCAAACATCCTAAAACCGAACATAAACACAATGTTCGTCAACAACCAACAAAAAACACCTAGGTGCTACCTCCCCTAGTCTTCAGTTTTGTACCAGCCAAGGCATGCCCTGGCACCATCTTCATTTGCATCCCCAACAGGGCTCTTAAGAGGCCAAACCTCTGCATCCGCAAGATCAGTCCTCGTGGCATTCATGAACTGGGCACTTTGAGATAGCCCCTCAGCCGCGACCATCAGGCATTTTCCATCCCCTAACCCAAAAATAGAGCCCAAATAGGCCATGTGCTCGAGAAGAGAGGCATTCGTAATAACCACTTCCTTAGCCAGCGCTGCATCAATATCAGGACCTGATGTCAGGTCAATCCCACAAGTGAACCCTTTCATATGAGATAACTCACACTTAACAGTCAACGAGTCCCTATGGCCACCATCATGACAATCCCCAGCCTTAGAATCTCCGTCGGTAAGATAGGCTGGGACCTTCCTCTTCTCCGCCCCTTTGTCCAGGCCTTCATTGCTAACCTCATCATAATTAACCCCCTTCATGAACTCTCTATTTTCACCCAAAGTAAACTTCAGGACAACAACAACCTCAATTTCCTTTACGACAGCAAGGTAGACCATACCTTCATCAAACTTTTTTTTTTTTGCTAATTAAAATTTATACCAAAGGAAAAGATTACATCTCTAGGGGCATACCCCGCGATTAATAACACCTCTCCCTAGCGGAACAACAAAGATAAAAACATCAGCAATGCTAGATAAACTAGCAATCAACAACAACAAAATAAGATGACTAAAAAACCTATGCCAAAAACATTAAAATAAAGCAACCACCAGGTTCGCATCCAAGAAGCCTAGCAGGCTATCACACTTTCGTGTCAGGAGTATACACTCCACCCTTCTTACAGAATCAACCGTGACCATCAAAACAGTCACGTTAACAAACATGTGATAAAAGCCACTGTTCAAACAAGCTGTGCACGAGTAAGCACTTACACCAGATGTACTCAACATTATCACCTGGCCCACATAGTTGGCCAGCTCCATGCGCATACAAACTAATTCCTTTGACCAGCATTGACTCTGAAAACACGTTGAAATCATCTCGTTACCTGATACAATCATCATCCAAAATATGATTTCGTGTAACCACTTTAAGATCCTCACTTCATTCGCTTGTATCCCAATAGCCGTGCAGAAAACCCAACCTCGCTGCTGCTCTAACATTGCATTACATTTCCTGTCCCCTATGTACCCATCACCATCAGTACATGAATCATTTGCACCCTCAAAGACAGAGTCCTTCAAAAACTTTATCATATAGCCTACAATATCCCATTTCTCTGCAGCATCCATTGATCCTTTCGCTGTGATACCACAGTACACAAGTAGCCCAAAGTGAGCCCAGACCCCTTTTTTGAACATCTTCAGGCTATAGCTGTTGTTCAAAGCAGCTCCATGTACCCTAAGGTCTGGTAATTTCAAGGCAATAACATGACCAAAGCTGAACATAAATTCCAATTTGATTCCTCCTCTACAGTCCCGAATCACAACATGGTTCACATGTGAACCCACAACAAGCCAATTTATACATTTGTCGAATTGAGCGTGCTCAGCACAATAATCCTCTAGGGGTCGCACATCCTGATTAATTGATTCCTCATCAGGGCTCCAAACCTCAGCAGTACACTGAGGAATAATCTCAAACACCTTGCAGACAAGGTTCACATTTGCCACTAGAACATCATTCTGCATAGCACAAATGCTTAGCCTAAACATGTCAGACACAATGCGGTCTCCATCTACAGACCACTGATAAATCTTAACAGGCTCACCCTTAGCAACACCAAACTGTGAAGTATGGCCAGAAGAGTGCACGTCGCACAACTGGGCTAGAGTACCCATCAACCAGGTTAGCGAAACTAACCTCAGATCCATGAGGGGACCAGACCAAAATCCGGAATGCCTCCAACCAACCGAACCCAGCACAGGACCAGTTCTCGTAGGATCAGTATTTAACATCCCCTCCAGCAGTAACATGCATCTTGAAAGGCTCAGAGTCATATTAACAAACAATTGGCGTTCATTCTCCCATTTACCATAAAGGGTAGGAGCAACCATGTCCATATCTCGTGCAAAACCCCCCGAAAGGGGCTCAAACTCTTCAACAACAATCTCATTTCCGAAACCCAAGTTAGGTTTCCCCAGAGAAGCAAGATCAGCTTCATAAACAGCATACCAAACAGTACTAGTCCCCTCTATAGAAGACCCACACTTTGATTCTAGAGACTTCAAAGAAACCGAATCTTGAAGAAAAAAGAGGCAACCAGCCCTCTTCTTTTGTTCATCAGGAACCGCATCTCGGTAACAACCTTGAGGAACAACAATCACAACCTCTGTTCCCAGAACAAGCAATAGGACAACTGCTGGATGGGTGCCTAAGGGTGTTGATGCGAGGCAGGAGGGTCAGAACAAGGAAGCTATAGCCATGAGTGCTTGGGATGATTGTCAAAGTGGACCATGTTTGGTCATGAAGAAGCTTACTATCGGCATAGTTTTTTAACTTATGTTTAATCTAGTTTGCTATGTAGACTCTATTATGACTTAATGTTGTGTAGTTTTTTTGGATGTTGATTTCGCGGGGTATGCCCCTAGATTTGTATCATGTTGTTCCTTTTGGTATAAATTTTTAATTAGCAAAAAAAAAAAGAATAAACTCCAAAGACCCAGAATTAGATGGAAACATAAAGGTGACTTTCTCCTGGATAAACCAAGGTTCAACCGCCAACCATCCACATACAACTTCAGAGATCTTCAAAGACCCCAACAAATATCCTCCAAGTCTGTCATTTACATAACCCACTGTAAGAGTGATGATATTCTTCAGAGAAGAATAGGATACAATCCGGTCATCCACAAGAGTCACACCATTGGACTCCGATAACCTCACCCAACTACGAACAGGAGAAATGAGCTCATAAGACAAAATCAAAGAAAATTCGTGGTAAAGGTGGAAGATAAGTAAGGGGGAGTTGAATTTAGGAAGGAGATATTTAGATCTGATGGATTTAAGGTGTAGATTGGGCTGAAAAATCATGGCGGCTAGAAGGAATTTAGGGTTTTTAGAGAGAGGTTAGAGAGAAGCTAGAGAGAAACGACTCTCATTGGGTCAGATCCTAATCCTACCTTCATCAAACTTCAGATAGCTGTGCTGGTCAGTTTGGTTCCCGAGCAGGAAACCTCCCCTGTTTCCAAACAAACAATGTCTGCTCCCAATCTCTTCCACTCAAGGACATCGTAACGAGCAAACAACAGCATCCCATGTCTTTCATCAAACAACATCAAACAACTATGTTTTCCCCACCTTGCAACTCCGGAAACAACAACAACATCACCACCTAGACTAGAAGTCCCAATATCTCTCAAATAAATTCCAGCATCCTCCAGCACTATCCAAATACAGGTTAAAAACCTCACTCTATTTGCCCAGCACACGCCTTCTCCGTTGCTACTTCTAGTAACACACACTACATAAATTACACTTGACTCTTCCTTAGCATCAGACAGGGAAACCGCAACACCTGTAGGCTCCATATACGTATCAACAACCAGCCATGAGGCCCTTCTATCCCGAGCAACGAGATTCCTACTGGCAATATCATCACAACAAACCACCATAGCCTTTTCCCCCCACTTGTACTGAACAAGATAGGGGACAAACATCTCAATACGAACCCACTAGTCACGTTTACTGAATACTGTACCAGAGATCCCACTCTTCAACGTGGATCCCTGCCTAAAACCTGTAGTAGACAGACCAACAAACACATTGTGTTCACCAACAGCCACGAAGACGTAACTGTTAAGATGATCCACCTCAATTGATTTGCACTCTTCCTCATCGAAGATGCTTTCATAAACCTTAGTCTTTCTACCATCGATGCACTCCAGCAAAGACCCCGACACAACCTTCCAAATCGGCAAAAGAAATAAATGGTCATCATTTACGAAAGCTACAAGCTTCTCGCCCCCATTAAAATCTTCTTTACTGTGGTACTTCGTCAATACAACCTCTAGAATGGCTGTCTCAACATCAAATAGACCCACAAAACCCATAGGAGGGATGCAGGACATAGTACCCAATAGTACCACAACATTGTTATCGTAAATCCAAGGATCAAAGTCAATCTCCACTCTATCAACAAGCGTACCTCTCCCCGATCCAACATGAGCTTCATCTCTTGTGTCTTTCCCAAGCCGAATTCGTAAAAACAGCTTGCCTTCATTATGAAAAGACAGAGGATTGCAGGATGAAGTAACAACCCCTTCATTAAACATAGCAATGGCACCATCTACAGTCATAGACCCTGCACACGAACTCATCCACATCTTATTCTTGACTAAATACAGGACATCCATTCCTGAGACCATCGAAACAGTTAACAAGCCATTTTTCTTGGCAAAGTCAACAACTATAACATCTGATACCTGGCATTTCTCAAGAAGAAACTTTGAGTCAGAACAAATGTCAAACACCTTGTAGACACAGCCATCGTAGCTCTTAAAACCCGAGGGAAGAGTACGAAAGATGTACCCATCTTCGATGGGTCTGAGAGAAAGGTACACCTTAACATAAATCCAGTTGAACAACATGAAATCCACCGATTCCATCAACAAATCACCATATCGGAAAAACCCATCTCTAGCACTGCACGTATCTTCCCTCTCTGTGAGTGATGATGTAGGGCCGAGACCATTTCGATCGTAGTGCAAGCCTTCGCCGGTGTTAACCTTTGAAAACTTCAATAAATAGCCTGTAAGGCTTCTCGTAACCCCACTAAAAGAGTGGCAAGAACATTCTGAGATGATAGGGTAAATAGGCCATCGTCTAAATCCCCATCGACTATAGTCAAACAACCCAACAATCCTCTATGAGAAGAAAGAGATAAAAATAACGAAACCATTTATAATAATAATAAGAAATTTTAGGATAAAGGTGGAAGATAAGGAAGGGGGAGGTGGATTCAGGAAGGGAATGTATAGATCTGGTGGATTAAGGATGTAGAATAGGCTGAAAACTATGGCAGCTAGGAGAGGGTTTGCAGAGAGA
Source organism: Kitagawia praeruptora (assembly GCA_037693485.1). NCBI lineage: Eukaryota > Viridiplantae > Streptophyta > Magnoliopsida > Apiales > Apiaceae > Kitagawia > Kitagawia praeruptora. The sequence continues at coordinate 69,893,461 of CM075350.1, forward strand.
AAACGACTCTCATTTCTAACTGTTGTTGTTTGTTATAATGTGACTTGGGAATGTTCCCGATCTGGTGGTTTGTTGATGGAATCGGTGGATTCCATGGTTTTATATCGGATTTATGTTGCGATTCACTTCTTTTTCAGCATTATTGATGATGGGTATAAGGTGTTTGTGTATTGTCTTGGCTCAAAGATTGATTTTTGAGCTGGGTTTTGGTTCATGGTTTCCATGGAACACCCTTCTCTGATTGGGTTTTCGCCCATTTCGGTGGTGGTTGTAGATGATAGGCTCAGGCCTTCTATCGATGTCCCTTCGAATTTGAAGGTTTTTGTGACTTCTGATGTTGTTGTTCCGGGTTGGGAGTGCAATTTGGCAAGAGTTAAGGTTCTTAGGTGCACTGGTCGATGGTATGTCGTCATGAAAGAAGAGTGTCCGTTAGGGTATCACCTGAATGGATTAGAGATGAAGGTCGGAGCACTTCTGTTGAAAGATGTTGGTGAACGGTCGAGTATTAATTCGGAAATTGAGGATGCTTCGCGAAAGTGCCATGTCAAGGGATGCCTGGTGCGAGATTGGGTGGGTGACCATCATGAAGCATTTGAAAGTTTTGTGAGACTGAATGTTAGAGAACATGATGTAATCAGGGGTTTGAGAAGTGATATTCCTGTGGACCGAGTGAAAACTGGGTTTGGCCTCTTTGGAGAGATAGAGAATAGTGTTCATCTTAGAGGACTATCTTCATGATGACTTTATTCAGTCGATTGTTTTGTTAAAAGGGTTTCTTTCGGGTGCTCTTATCTCTGTTGGTGCTCTCCTTGAGCTTGTCGATTCTGGTAGATGGATCCTATTTGGGGGTGCTGATGTTGAGCATCATTCATTGGATGTGGGTTTTTTTCGATGTGACTCTTAATGAATTTGATCAACACATTTTTTTTTTTTTGCTAAATGAAAATATATTGCACAAAAAATATGTACAAAAGCTAGGGGCATACCCCGCGGGACAAAAGCATTTCAGCTAAACAAAAAAAGAGAGATAGCCACAAACGACCATCTCCTAACTCCTTACACCCTGACTAATATAGACTAGCAACAATAGTTGGGTCCTTAGATACATGCTTTTGAAACCAAGTACTAGTTGACACTCTCTCTCGGACCATAGTGAAAATTTTTGCTCTTAGCTTGTGCACTGTTTTGCTATGCCCAGGGTTGTGGATTCTCTGATTTCTTTCCATCCATATCACATGGATTGCTACTGCTAGAAAAAGATAAGCCAGGATTTCTCTTGCTTTGGAAATGCTCCTGATGAAAAAATTCCCTCTCAAGTACTCCTCCCACCTGCCATTTAGATCTCTATTATGCATGATATTCCTTGTAAAATTGCAGGTTCCAAAAATATGGTGCACAGTTTCATTTTCCATATTGCATAGCACGCATATAGGGTCAACATTAAGACCAAAAAGCCTCAGCCTGTCCTTCGTATGCAGCCTTCGTTTGAATGCTAACCAGAGTATGAACGAGCATTTAAAGAATGCCAAACTGCTGGGAGCCACATTTGAGGGACACCAGTAGCACGAATGGAATGCCAAATTGTGGAAATAGTAACATTGTTACCTTTCAGCCCATTCCAGTAGATAGCATCTCGAGAACGGATTCTCGTCTCACTAACCATCTGGCGGAGCTCAATAGCCCACACATGATTCGAAGGTGGAAGTCTCCAGCTCTGATCATAAATGAAGTCTCCTATTTTTGCATGCTCAGATGTTTCAGTGATCGAAACAATGCTTCTATCAAATTTCTGAATGAGCGGCTTGTGGTCGTGCCAGGGGTCGTGCCAGAAGCTGTATTAAGAGTCATTGCCAATATCATATGAGATAAATCTCATATGATATTAAACATCTTCTTTATACACCAAGAGATGCCCTTAGGAATCTTCATTGTCCAGATTGATTTATCTTTGATAACATTATCTTTCACCCACAAAAGCCAAAGAGGGGGGTTGTGCATTCGCACCATTCTCCACCATTGGTAGTAAACAGAGGCTGTGTTCCATTCTCGAAGATAGATCAACGCATTTTTAGTAAAGGGGCAAACTGTTTTGCTTACAAGACGCAGATTGCTCATCATGTATTTGTGGACACTCTTTTGTCTGCAAAAGAGTGTTTTGTTACTGTTTACAAGAAACACCAGTCCGGGTGTTTTAATTGTCAAAATGGTTTGGCTATTTCGATGGTTGGCGCCTTGGGTTGTAAGATATTTGCTATTATGGTGCCCAGTTCTGGAAAAGGGGAATGCTGGTCATTGGTTATGATTGATTCTAGAAATTGCTTGCTGCTCTTGTTGGAAGTTGCTTTTATGTTGTACTGCGAAACTGATGGTTTTGCGTGTTTTGCGAATTTGCTGGTTTCTTTGAGCAGTGTGGTCTGGTTAGAAGAGGCTATGGCATGTAGACTATCGGTCTTTGGTTCGTGGCATCCAGTGTGGAAGGACATCAGTTATGCTGCTGGTTGTGTTGTTACCATGATTTTAATGGGAACTATGTCGGGTCTAGTTGGTTTGTTCTCATGTTATTCTGTTGACAAAGTTTTGGAGACTGGTCTTGTTATGTACCAGGGACGGAATGTTGGGTTTAGTATTGATGCTTGCTTCGTTAAGGCAATATTTATGTTTGGTTTTATTAATGAATTAGGGAACGGGATTCGTGCCTTGGTCTTCACAAGGCCAATGTTTTACACATTTCTTGGCATTCATGTGTTAAGCTAGGGTAGCCAGGTTCCTTGTTTGGAACTTTGTCGTTTGTTTGGTTGATTTCGGCCGTTCTGGGTCGAATTGTTTAGATAGATTTTGTAATGTTTAGATGTTGATTTCGCGGGGTATGCCCCTAGAATTGTTTCCGTTGTTCCTTTTGGTATAAAATTTCAATTAGCAAAAAAAAACTTCATTTGGACTCGTTTGAACAAGAAAATTAATTTTTCTTCATTCTTGACTCGTTTGAGCATGGAAACCACTTGTAGCTTTGTTCTTGAATTGTTTAACCCCTATAACTCACTAAAACTTCATTTGGACTCGTTTGAACAAGAAAATTAATTTTGCTTCATTTTGACTTGTTTGAGCGTGGAAACCACTTGTAGCTTTGTTCTTGACATGTTTTACCCCTAACACTCACTAAAACTTCATTTTACTAACACTCACTAAAACTTCATTTTAGTGGCACAATTTGTTCCCTTGTTCGTACTCTGATTTCCGTGCTCGTGGCTTGTCTGACCATTGCCCCGTGCTTACTTTCTTGGGTTTGGATAGGCCTAATGTCCCCAAACCTTTCCAATTTTTTAACCACCTTATTGGGAATCCTGGCTTTCTTTCGGTGGTCCAGAATGCTTGGTCCAATTTGGACACGGGTAATCCTTGGCAGGTGCTCTCTGCTAAACTTAAGAGGACTAAGGTTGGGCTTAAAGGGTTAAACAGATCTGTGGGGAATTTGCAACAGCTGGTCAGAGATACGAGAAGTGCTTTGTTGGCTTTCCAGAACGACATCCCTACCTCCCCATCTCCTGATTATTTTGCGGAAGAGAGCAATCTCATGGATGCCTATGCTAAAGCTCTTCACTTGGAGGAGTGCTTTTTGAAGCAAAAGTCTAGAGTGCAATGGCTTAAGAATGGTGATAGTATTAACAAGTATTTTTTCAATGCTTGCAGAGGAAGATGGAATGTTAATAAAATTCTGTCCTTAGACAATCAGAATGGAGAGACAGTCACTGACCACGGAGACATGTCAAAGGTAGCTGTTGACTATTACAAAAACCTGCTGGGAAATAATGGGGAGGTTTCCCAATTCCCGAATGATATCTCTTTGCCAAAGTTAACTGAGTCCCAGTCGATTTCCCTCACTGCTCTGTTCAAAGAGAGTGACATTCTGAACACTTTGAAGCGAATAGGAAAAAACAAGAGCCCAGGGCCTGATGGGTTTACGGTGGAATTCTTCTTAGCTGCATGGCACATTGTGGGGCCTGATGTAACAAGAGGTATCCTCTACTTCTTTGATTCTCTTACTATGCCTAGAATTATTAATGCGGCTTCGATCTGTTTGGTTCCAAAGCAGGATAACCCATCCCAAATGCAGCACTTTAGGCCTATCTCTTGCTGTAATGTTTTGTATAAGTGCATCTCTAAGATGTTAGCAGCTAGGTTGAAGTCTGTGATGCCTTCTTTGATCTCCAAACACCAATCTGCGTTTGTGGCAGGAAGATCAATTGGAGATAACATCTTCTTGGCACAAGCTTTATGCAAGGGATATAATCGAAATGATGGCCAGGCCCGATGTGCTATAAAACTTGACATTCGCAAAGCCTTTGACTCACTCAATTGGAGTTTTGTCTTTGCGGTTATGGAACGGATGGGCCTTCCACACAAATTTGTTGATTGGGTTAGAGTGTGTATTACCACCACTATGTTCTCAGTCAAGCTCAATGGAAGCTTGGAGGGTTTCTTTAAAGGGGAGTCTGGGTTACGACAAGGAGATCCCCTTTCTCCTTTACCTCTTTGTTATGGCCATGGAAGCTCTCACTGCTTGTCTCAACAAGTCAATAGTGGGCTCTAATTTCAAGTTTCATTGGAGGACCAAGGAGGTGAACTTACATCATATCATCTTTGCAGATGATGTGTTTTTTTTTTTGCTAATTAAATATTTATACCACGAAGGAACAGCTTACACAAATCTGGGGGCATACCCCGCGGAATCAACATTCAGACAATAGAGCTAAACAACTTTAAGTCATTTGACAATCAACAAACATAGAACCAAGTCTATTACAAACTTAATCTTAATCTTAATCTGGTGCTTTACTGAGGCGTCCATGCCTCGCCTTTGTCCTGCAAACTCTGGCCTCCTTGGCCTCCTCCATGCCCCCCTCATCTTGATGGATCTTCGGCATTTGCTCAGTATCAACACTCATAGTCACATCCCCAACAAGACCAAACAGATGCCCCAAACACTGCATGTTGCCCTGAATTGGCTCCTTTGCACTGTTCCCCACTCCCCTTAATTCCTTGAAAGATTCATCATCCTTACCTCCAATGTGAGGACTCTGTTGCTGCTCAGTCGGTGGTAGATCAATCCCCGAATCAATCAAATAGTCCCTCAATTGAGTAGTTCGACAAGTTAAGTCATGAAGCTCCACTTCCTCAATATCTCTTAAACCACGAGCAGAGGCACTGAATTCCCTATCACGGGACCCCTTAACCAAAGGGATTTCCTTACCCAGAGAGGCAATGAACATCTTTAGTTTATCCAAGTTACGTCTCGCTGCCACCAGAGCCTTCCTCTTCAACCCAGAGTTGTATAATGTGTGGTCTAACAGCTCAGCAATCTCCAGCTCCTCCTCCATGTCCTCAATGACCTGGCCATCATCCCCTAACATAACCGGAAGAGGAATTCCATGCTTCCTAATGAAATTCCCAAGCTGCTTAATGCAGTTCAGAGCTCTACCTAGGTCTCTCAGTAGCTTGATGTCTGGCCTCGTATGCAAACCATTAATAACATCCAAATCACTTAAGTCAACATCTCCCCAAATCAGGGGCACTTCATGCCCATTGTGGACAATGCAGTCTCTAAAAATAATGACTACATTCACAGTAATAGTCAGACGCTCCTGCATTCTTTTAATCGAGACATCCCAAAATGGAGTCCCCTCTTTCCTTGTTGATTCAATACACACATTCTTCCCCCTGACCTCCGAGGGAGATAACTTAGAGGTCTCACCATTGGATACCGCAGGTTTATCCCTCGCAACTGGATTAGAGCCATCCCCTTGAGTTAACTCAGTGACCCTGTTGTCATTAAAGGAAGTCCCCTCATTGACCATATCATTGGGGTTAATCAGTGGGTCTTTTACAACCACTCGATTCACATCGACAATGGAAATCTTGGCCGAGGATACGGAATTAGCATCCTCCTCATTCATTACAAAATCTGTACTTGAAACAATAGAATCCGAAGATTCCTCAACCAAGATAGGTTGGATATCATTGAGAATAGCCGGCTTCATCTTCTTATGAGAAGAGAAAAACTGACCTTCGCACTATAGCAAGTTAATGGAGCTTCTAGTTCTCGAAGCAACCCCAAATCCAGAACCCAGCTTTCGCCCTTTGTTGACATCAACCCCATCCAGATCCACCCTCCTCTTGGATTGAGGTCTCCAAGCAGATCTTACTGGATTAACCTGCTCCAACGGTATCATTGACACCAACCCTTTCGCGAAAGACACTTTCTTCGGGCTCGGGCTCACTTCAGACTTCCTGCCATTAGAGGTCCGATCCGGCGAGCTACCATCATTCTTAATACCCAATCTTTCTAACTTCCTAGAATGGGAGCCAACAGATGGTATAATCGATACCAAATCAACTGCAAATGAAACCCTTTTCGGGCTCGTTACCGGTTCTAACCCCTCCTGGGTTAGCTTCACACTATCGGTGATATCAGCCGTCGATATTCCTTGCTTCCCCACAACAGTTACCACTGAGGGGGCGTCATGAGAACATGCACGAAGACGAGAATCTATGCTAGGGATCACCGATACAAGGTTCTCCGAAAAAGAAACACTTTTCGAACTCATAATCGAACTAATATATAAATAAGAAATATGGTGTTATAAGTGGGAGATAAGAAGGAGGATGTGGATTTAGGAAGGGAATGTATGGATCTGATGAAGAAAATGTTTAGATTTAGCGGAAATTAAGTGATGGCTGCAAAGGTTTCTAGAGAGAAGGAGGAGTTTCTCTCTCTAGACTCTCATTTTTTTTTTCAAGAGCGCAGATGATGTGTTTCTGTTTTGTCATGGTGATGTTCAATCTGTTTCGAGACTCATGGAAGGGATTCACCAATTTTCTGGCCTCTCAAACTTGGTTCTAAACCAGACCAAATCGGTCTATTTCTTTGCAAATGTGAGAACTGATGTTGCTGAGGATATCTTAAGGGTAACAGGCTTTCGAAGAGGCACTCTTCCAGTCACTTACCTGGGCCTCCCTCTCATTACTGGCAAGCTTAACAGCATGGATTGCAACATTCTGGTGACAAAGTTATGCAATCGAGTGGAATCCTGGATGGTGAGATTTCTTAACTTTGCTGGTCGTTTGATGCTAATCAAAGCAATCATGGTTAGTATTGTGGGATACTGGAGCATGTACATTTTCCTTCCCAAGTCAGTCCTTAAGGCGATCAATAGTCTTTTGTTCAAATTTTTATGGGGAGGGTTCTATAAGGAATCAGGTCGATGCCACTACAAGGTGTCCTGGGAGGATTGTTGCAAGCCTAAAAATGTGGGTGGTCTGGGGATCAAAAACATTTTTGAATGGAACCAGGCAGCTGTTTTGCACCAGCTTTGGCGCCTGCTCCAACCCACTTCAGACTCTCTTTGGATAGCCTGGTTTCATAATGTTCTGTTACGAAACAAAGCCTTCTGGACTGCTACAATGCCCTACAGGTGTTGTTGGATTGCTCGAAAGATTTTTAATGCTAGACAGCAGGCCTTGCAATTTGTTGGGTATAATGTGGGGCGAAACTCTAGATTTCTCTTCTGGCAAGACCCCTGGGCTGATAAGAAGCCTCTGGCATTCATCTCGTCCTTTGTAATCTCTCATGCTGAGTCCACTGCCATGGCCCCTATCAGCTGTTACCTCCAAGATGGAGTGTGGAGACTTCCCCAGTCTAACCACATGGATGTCATAGGTGTTCGAAGAAGAGCATCCCAAGTCCAAATTCACCGGACTGACAACATTACTTGGAATGGCATGCAGACTAAATTGGTAAAGATGGCAACTATATGGAACTCTATTCGGGATATTGGTCAACCTGTAAGCTGGGGAGAAGTGGTGTGGAACTCGTTCAATATTCCGAAATGTACCTTCATTACTTGTCTTGCTGTGAGAAACAGGTTACTTACTAGAGATCGTATGATTTCGTTTGGTATGGAGGTGGATCCCTCTTGTGTGCTGTGTGGGAATGGAGTGGAATCTATAAGCCACCTGTTTACGGCTTGCCCTTATTTTAGGCTTTTGAGTAATGTAATCCCTTTCCAGGTGAACATTGATTGGACAAGGTGGCAGCAAGGAGATTTTTTCTCTTCTAATCTTTCTGGAAAGTTGAAGAGAATAGCGGGGGTCTACCTTACAACGTGCATTTATAATGTCTGGAAGGAAAGGAACTTTAGAATGCACAACGCAGGGCCTGGGCACCCAACAACTGTGCTTAGCTTGACCATCAAATCCATAGTGCGGGAGAAAATGTTCACTTGTGCTTCCTTTCAAAAGTGGGTTCGGAAAGATCCGTCCCTTGTTCTATTTCTCTTTTAGCATCTGTCAATTTGTTGGCCTATGGTAATGTTGGTTTTATGTCGTTTTAGTTGGGTAGTGCATTAGCAGTTGCTAGCTTCTTCTTTGTAGAACTGTTATAGTTGTTCTTTGTTGTTCCGGTTGGTCGACATTTTTTCGCGGGGTATGCCCCCAGAAGTGTATTTGTTTGCCGTTGGAATACATTTTAATTAGCAAAAAAAAAAACTTCAAACCCTTGAAAAGAAGACTTCAATTTCGCCTCTTGTTCCTCTGGTTGATGAGATTCAAATTCGAAAGCTAGATTACGAACATCATTAACCGAGTTATATGGACTTGATTTAACCTTTTTATAAATAGGCCAATTCAATCCACGAATAAACCTTGCAATTTTTTTTTGTTTCTTCCTCCTCTAAGTCACAAATAAAGCATAATTTTTCAAATTCAGAAGTATATTCAGAAACACTCATAGTACCTTGAGATAAAGATGTCAGCTTCAAGAACTTCTCTAGTTCATAATCACAAGGAATATATTTTGCACGAAGTTTCTTCTTTAAAGTCGTCCAAGTCATGATCATCTCCTTTCCAGATCTAGCTCTGCTTGTATTAAGATTGTCAAACCATAAGCCTGCTTTTTTCGTAAGTTTAATCGCTGCAATCTTGATTACTTTTGTCTCGCTCCAACCCGTATAATCTGAAATCTTGTCAACTTGTCTTACCCATTCAACAAAATCTTCAATGCTACCCAAACCCGTAAAATAATTAAGCTCTATTCCGGGATCATAGATTTCATCTCTATCTTTTACCGTAAGAATTTTACCCAACGCATCAAATCTAGACTCCATTGAATTAGCTAGCTTCTCCGTTCGTATATCCATCGCATCCAATTTTTTCAGCAAGCGTTTAACCAATTCATCCGTTGCCATGATCGAGATTTGAAAAAAAGGGAAAAAAAATTCTGGATGAACAGTACCCGTGAACAGTGCCGATGAACAGTGTCTATGAACAGTGCCCGATGAACAGTGCCGATGAACAGTCGCGTGAATAGTGCCCGATGAACAGTAACTTTTTTTTTTTTGATTTTTTTTTGAAAACCCTAGATCTCCCAACAATTAAGAAATTGATGGAGAAACCTTGGCTCTGATACCAAATTGATGTGGATCGCTCCACGAATAAAGAAAACAAGAAGAAAAAGATATTTCAAAAGAACACGATCAATCCAGAAACGTGAACTTTGAATCTCAAATTCCTTAGATCAATCCAGAAACTAAGTAATTTGAATCTAACCTTCAAAACAATCCAGTAATTGAAGCTTAGAGAAAAGAAAACTAATCATAGTTTATCTCAAAACAAAAGTTTATCACATCCATTCATTATCTCCCTTAAAACATTACATGAAAGGGGTATATATAGGCTTAGACAATAACCTAAACCCAATAGGAATCCAAGAGAAATCCAATACCAGCTTGAAGATTAGCTAATATCTGAATCCATCCAGGAAACACAATTTAAAACCAAATCCAAATAGAAAATACATAAAACCGAATCCAAACAGGAAAATAAAATCCTAAGTGCTTAAAACAAGAAAAACCCTTTCAAGTGAAAGGTAAAAACTTGCAAGCCAAAATCTACTTAATACTTATAGATAATAATCAGCTTCTTGTCCAAGCTTCATTCGTCTCTCCTTTATTCCTTCTTGTCCAAGTAAGCTTCTTGACCCAACTCTCCCACAAATTCTAACTCGAATCCCTTCATGAATAATAATATAAAATATTTACCAATTAACATATTCATTCCCTGATCCTCATCATAACCTCCTGTCCATATGTTGGTCTTGTAAAGAGTGTCATTCCAGTTCAGGTCAATGCATATTGGGTTAAATGGCAGCAAGGGGATTTTTTCATGGGTCCGCTAAATGCAAAGCTGAAAGCCATTGCGGGAACATCTAACAACATGTGTCTACAGTATATGGAAGGAGAGGAATTTTAGAATACACAATGTTGGCCAGGAGCATCCTACGACTGTTCTAATCTCGAATGTTAAGTCCTATGTGAGGGAGAAATTGTTTTCGTGCTCTTCCTTTAAAAAGTGTGTTCAAAAGGACCCATTGCTTGTTATGCTTCTTTTCTAGATCCCTAGTGGTTTGGTTAGGGTTTGTTTTTTTTTTTTTTGCTAAGTAAATAATTTTATACTAACAAAGGAACCACATACAAAATTTAGGGGCATACCCCGCGAATCAGCATGAAACACCAAACAACATTAAGTCAGAAACCAACAAGCAAAACAGCTAGAAAATAAGCATTACAATGGCTTGGTCATTTCGGACCCAATTCTTGAATGGAGCAGAGAAGAACAGTTTCTCCCTAACGGAAGATTTCACATTAGAGATGATGACTGAGGTCGGATGCCCTGTACCACCCTTGTGCAACCTGAAATTTCTTTCCTTCCAAATGGCATAAACCGAAGTAGTTAAATAGACAGCTGCTATCGCCTTTTGCTTTGCGTTTAGTTGGCATTGAAAGAACTCCCCTTGCTGCCAGCTTGCCCAAGAGACACTCACTGGGAATGGAATGACACTCTTAACAAGATTGAAATAGGGGCATGAAGTTAGCAAGTGACTAATTGACTCCCTTCCATTTCCACATAGGGAGCATGTAGGGTCTACGTTCATTCCAAAAAGGATCATACGGTCCTTAGTGAGAAGCATGTTCCTCACTGCAAGCCATGTGATGAACGAACATTTTGGGATATTGAAAGCATGCCAAACTACATCACTCTACCCCACACTCTGCCCCAGACCCCTAATTGACGTCCAAATGGAAGCCAGCTTGACAAGATTTGGTTGAAGACCATCCCATGTAATACAGTCTCTATTGTGCAATTGAACTAAAGCAACTCGATTCCTTACTTCAATGACATCCATGTGGTTGGATCGAGGAGGATTCCAAACCCCATTATTCAGATAGACCCGAACACTGACCATACTCGACGATTCTGCATTCTGAATAACAGAAGGGGAGATAAGAGCCAATGGCTTCTTGTCTGCCCAAGGATCATGCCAAAACAAGAAATTCGAACTATCCCCCACTTCAAACCTGAGAAACTCCATTGCCTGCTCCCTAGCATTGAAAATTTTCCGGGCAATCCAACAACACTTGTAGGGCATTTTAGCAGTCCAGAAACCTTTATTACGCAATAGCACCTTGTGGAACCAAGCAATCCATATAGAGTCAGGTGAGGGTTGGAGCAGGCGCCAGAGCTGATGCAACACAACAACCTGGTTCCATTCGAATAAATTTTTTAACCCCAACCCCCCCTCATTTCTTGGCTTACAACAGTCCTCCCAGCCCATTTTATAGTGACATTTCCCCGAGTCCTTATAGAACCCACCCCATAGAAACTTGAAGAACAAGCTATTGATCTTTTTTAAGATTGCTTTTGGAAGGAAAATGTACATACTCCAATAACCAACTATACTTGCCATGATTGCTTTAATTAACATCAAACGGCCTGCAAAGGTTAGAAATCTAACCATCCAAGATTCAACCTTTCTGCACAATTTAGCCACCAAGGAGGAGCAATCTCTACTATTAAGCTTACCTGTGATGAGGGGCAGGCCTAAATAAGTAATGTGCAAGGAACCTCTTTGAAAACCAGTGATTGTGAGAATGTTCGCAGCAACAGACTCCGAAACATTTGCGAAGAAACACACAGATTTCTCTTGACTAGGGACCAAGTTAGAGCAGCTTGAGAATAACTTAACTCCTTCCATGAGTTTAGCAACTGACCTTGCATCACCATGACTGAATAGAAAAACATCATCTGCAAAAATAATATGGTGCAGATTCACCTCCTTAGTTCTCCAGTGATATTTGAAGTCAGAGCCCACCGTTACCGAGTTCAGACAGGCTGTGAGAGCTTCCATGGCCATAAAAAAGAGATAGGGCGATATAGGATCCCCTTGTCTCAATCCCGATTCACCTTTGAAAAACCCTTCCAAGCTACCATTAAGTTTCACCGAGAACATTGTGGTGGTTATGCAGACTTTGACCCAATCAATAAATCCTTGAGGGAAACCCATTCTACCAAGCACCAAGAAGATGAAGTTCCAGTTAAGGGAGTCAAAAGCCTTGTGGATGTCTAGCTTTATAGCACAACGAGGCTGACCTGAGCACCCGTTATAACCCTTGCATAAGGCCTGGGCCAGAAAAATGTTATCTCCAATGGATCTTCGGGCAACAAAAGCAGACTGATGCTGAGATATCAGTGAAGGCATGACAACTTTGAGTCTCGCAGCAATCATTTTAGAGATGCATTTGTAGAGCACATTACAACATGATATAGGACGAAAGTGTTTCATTTCTGAAGGATTAGCATGCTTTGGAACTAAACATATAGCAGCTGCATTAATAACTCTAGGAAGAGCAAGTGATTCAAAGAAGTGAAGAATACCTCTAGAGCCCACCGTTAGGGTTTGTTTGTTGACCTTTTTGGGTGTTCTTGTAGATGGAAGGTGGTAGTAGTCTAGTTCAGCTAGATGTCCTGGTTGTGTCATTTGGTTAGCTTTTATTTATCGCGGGGCATGCCCCTAGAAATGTAATAGCTTCTTAGTGGTATAAATTTTTTTAATTAGCAAAAAAAAAAAAAACCACTTTTAGCTTTATTCTTGACACATTTTACACCTAACACTCACTAAAACTTCATTTTAGACAACAGTAACTAAAATGAGAGTCGGTTTCTCTCTTCCTTCTCTCTAACTTCCTCTCTCTAAAACCTAAGCAATTTCTTCATTAGATCTATACAATCAGCCCTCATAAATCCATCTTGCTTCTCAAATCCCCCACCTATACACCAAATTTCTTAGTTTATAGATTATTTTCTAGTCCGATTATGAGTTCGAAGAGGGTTTCGTTCTCGCCGGAGGTTAAGGTCTATTACCCTCGTTTGCTCCCAGATTCGCTTACTAGTAAGGGGTCGTTGGGCGAGAAGGTCTTGAAGAAGGTCTCCTTCGCGGAGGAGGTTAGGGTTTATTACCCTGATGATTGTGAAAATTCAGTTCTGTTTTATAAAGGGTCTATTGATGAGCAGGCTGTTAAAGGGTCTACTGATGATTTTTTTTGCTAATTAAAATTTTATACCAAAAGGAACAACATGATACAAATCTAGGGGCATACCCCGCGAAATCAACATCCGAATAAACTACTTGACATTAAGTCATAATAGAGTCTACATAGCAACCTAGATTAATCATAAGTTAAAAAACTATGCCGAGAGTAAGCTTCTTCATGACCAAACATGGTCCACTATGACAATCATCCCAAGCACCCATGGCTATAGCTTCCTTGTTCTGACCCTCCTGCCTCGCATCAACACCCTTAGGCACCCATCCAGCACTTATCCACAAATGGAGCCTGCTCTTCTGGCATAAACAACTTGAGACCATCAGAAGTTGCATGATTGACATCACAATCATCCTGTGCCAGCCCCCAACAGCAAAAGCAATCAAAACAGTGCCATCATCCTCGATCAAATCGACAATCTTCCCTGCCTCCGGGTAGCAATCCCTGATCATCCAATCAGCGTTGCAAACATCATTACCGCACCCAGCCATCCCCACTTGGGACATAACAAGACCAGTCTCTATGCATTTGTCAACAGAAGTATAAAAAAAACAGAGCAAATACGCCTTGAATAGGCCCCTTTGTTATCTCATCAACATCACAGGCACCATCAAAGATGAAGCCCTTCCATGTAATGTGCCATGGATGGCTCTTCACAACATGGTTATCACTCAAAAGCAGTAAGAAAACCTGCTTAGCACCCATCTTCGAAAGTCCTGTTTGCTCCATCTGAATAAGACCATCCAGATTAACCCAAGCCTTACAGGCACTAAGGTTCCCTTTAGTATCAGCACTAAAGCTCTTCCTCCTCGTACTCGAATCATCAGAACCAGGCCGGAGTTCCGTAACCCGCTCCTCACCAGGCCGGTGTTCATTAACAATCTTCTTACCAACATCATTCACTTGTTCAGAAATAGAATCAACCCTAAAGGAGGGCTCATCCGAATTTACCATAGGAGAATTAACCAAATTCACCATAGGAGAATAAACACCCAAATCCAGATTACCTCTATCAATATCATCATTCAGATCCGAAGAATCGGACAACTCAATAGGCTGACCCCTAATCACCGTATCCATATTACTAAAAGTAACCCTCTTCTTAGAATAGGAGGGCTTACCTTCAATCAACTGCAGATTAGAAACCCTAATGGTGGGCTCTACCGAATTCACCATAGGAGAATTAACCCAATTCACCAAAGAAGAATTAACATCCAAATCACTATCATTATCTTTAAGATCCGAAGAATCGGTCATCTCAATAGGTTGAAACCTAATCACAGTATCCATATTACTAAAAGTAACCTTCTTCTTAGAAAAGAAGGACTTACCTTCAGTCAACTGCAGATTGCAAGAGTTGTGAGTTCTAGAAGCAATCCCAGATATGGGCAAGGAGACACCCTCCCGCTTCCTCAGACCATCCTTCGATCCAGTGATGCCATAATCGACACACCCTGACTCAACCAATTCTGAACCCGGACCTTTCGACCTTTTAGAAGTCTGAATCAACGATTCATTCTTCCCCTTCTCAGAAGAAAGGCCACTCTTAGAACACGCAAAAAGCCCATCCTTCTGGGCAAACGTTTCCGATACCAAAGGCTCCGAAAAGGAAACCCTTCTTGGACTCATAATCAAACTACTAAGGAAAGAAATTTTGTGTATAGGTGAGGGATTTAGAGAAGGAAAGTGGATTATTGAAGGTTGATTGTATAGATCTGATGGAAGTTGTGTAGAAATTAGAGGCGGCTAAAAGAGATTCTAGTGAGAAGGAGGAGCTTCTCTCTCTAGACTCTCATTGAGCTTCTCTCTCTACTGATGATATTATCTCTTTTGATTTTATGCGAGGAGTTACTCCTATGGAAAAATCGGAGGCAGAGGATCACGTGTGTGATGTTCATCCAGCCCGATTTATGGGTAATATTGTTATTACTCACCCAAATGTAGAAGAGGAAACCCTTATGGCTCAAAAGGAGGCTACGGTTGATGATGTGTCTATGCAGAACCGTTCTTTTGCGTCGGTCAGGTCTGGTTGGGGGAAGGGAAGTAACAACCTTTTTCCAGTAGGGACTAGAGAGGATGTAACCTCTGTTATTGGATTACGTGTTGGCATGAATCCTCGGATGGTGGGGTTTTTTGTTGCTACATCGACTTTGGCATTGAAGATGTTTGACAAAAAATCTCAGAGGAGTGATTCGCTGGAAAAGCTAACGAATGGTATCTTTCTCAAAAAAGATGCATATGTGATGCTTAAGGATCCTTTTGAGGATATGAAATATGATGTCCCTAAGAAGGAATTACTTGATAAATATCTGGTGTTGGTTGAGCCAGTTGAGGTGTTGTTTTCTGCTCATGGAATATGGTGCGATGCTCTTACTCGCGGATGTGTTGTTGGGTACTTTGGGTACTTAATGCTTGCTAAGATGTCCAAGCGTAACCTTGGAGTTTTTCAGTGGAATATAGTCATTGATAATGGCTGGCAGTTTAGTCTTAAGACCTGCCATTTGGTGCTTGATGGAGGTTGCAAGGAGTTTTATGCTTTTATAGTAGGGAATGATTCAGTTGGTGCAACTCCGTTTTGCAACCTGAGGAATTCTGGAGGATTAACAAGGGCTGTGGCGGATGGGGCCTGCAATAAAGATGAAGCCACTATTCAGGTGAAGGTTTTCAAGGAGGAGAAGATGCACGTAATGCTTGACTTTCAGTGGACGAATTTGATGGTAGAATGTGAGATGATGGTAACACAACGGGGGTCTGGTCTCTCTGTTTTGTTCTCAGATTGTGGTTTGGTAAGCAACAACATGGATGCTGGTTTCTTTTGTAGAGGTATCGACATTTGGTGTCACTGTAGTAGGACTTGCTGCATTGACAGGTTATACAGGAGGGCCCTTCGGACATGGCTGGGATGGTTAGTTGAAGACCCTATGAGGGGTATATTTCGTGGCTATTATCCTGGCATAGGTTTAGCTCTTGTGGTTTAAGCTAGTTCTAACAAGTCTCTCTTATTTGGTTGTTGTTCATTCTGGACAAGTTTCTGTTGTTGACTGCTAGTTTTTCTAGCATTACTGATGTTTTTTCTTTGTTGTTCCGCTAGGTAGATGTATTACTAATCGCGGGGTATGCCCCTAGAGATGTAATCTTTTTTTTTTTTTTTTTTGCTAAATAAATTTTTTTTATTGCTCCAAAGAAACAAAGGCAAGATAAGAGGGGCATACCCCAATCAAAAGCAAAACAGACCTACACAAGTAACTAGGCCAGTCAACAGAAAACTAGGACAAAGCTAAAATAACTAGTATAGTAATGAAGGTAGTGTGGGATCCTTCCGGACAGCTCTTTGAAAACAGCCAACAGTGCAAAGTTTGTCTCTAACTCTTCTTTTTACATCTCTAGTCAATCTCCCAGCTGGTATAGCATGCCCCACATTGTGAGTTCTATGATTCCTTTCCATCCAAATAGCATGATATGTTGTTGCAAGAAATAAGTAGGTTGCCATTTTTTTGATGCTTTCTATACGACCCCCAACAAGCGTGCCTTGGTTAAGATTCTGCCAACTAAAATCCACACGAACTGGCCACGCTCGAAAGACAGATTTTACATAGTCACATTCACTGAAGAGATGCTTATGCGTTTCCACAGAGTTCATACACATGACACATATTGGGTTAATTGCAATCCCAAATCTCTGCATACGATCACGAGTTAACAGTCTTTCCTTTAGTATTATCCACAGCATCACAGAGTACTTTGGAACTGCACATGAATGCCAAACCATATCTATCCAAGGTGGAGGGTTTTGAGCACGCCGAATTGTGTCCCAGACCACTGGAAGACCAACTTTGTTCCCAGAGATTCCATTCCAGAAAATGTTGTCCTCCTGTTGACATTCGACAGTGGCACAAATGCTACGAAAGTCTATTGCAAGAACATGGTTGGAAACAATAGTCTGCCAAACACGATTACTGAATATCACACCCACTTTGGCCATATGTGTAAAATTTTAATTAGCAAAAAAAAAAAAAACTTCATTTTAAACAAGTTACAAACGAGTAAAAAATGATAGTCGTCCTCTGTCTTCTCTCTAACCTCTCTCTCTAAAAACCTTCTTAGCCGCCTTTAATTCTAACACAAATTCCCATCAGATCTATACAATCAACCTTCATAATTCCATCTTCCATCTCAAATCTCCCACCTATACACCATATTTCTTATTTTATATATATTAGCTATAATAGTTTTGAGAATGAGTCCGAAGAGGGTCTCTTTCTCGCCGGAGATTAGGGTTTTTTACCCTAGTCCTCTCGAGTGTTTGCACGGTGCCCCTACTACTGAGTTAGTTAAGGGGGAGCAGGTTCCGAAGAAGGTCACTTTTTTGACGGAGGTCAGGGTTTATTACCCTAGTCTTTCTACTGGGTTAGTTAATGGGGAGCAGGATTTGTCGACTCAGTCGACTCAGTCCGGTGAGAGGTTGCAGCCTACTGGTTGCAAGTAGATGGAGTATGTTTGCGATAGCAACCTTCTGGGCTCAGATGGTTGTGGGTCTCATCTTCTTGTGGTAAATGGTGAGGTTTCTCTTTGCAAAGAGGAACTTATGAAGACCGACCGCCAACTGGCCAACGAAAGTCCTGTGAAGGCGGGTCGACCCGAGAGAAAATTGGGTGTCAAACAAATGGAGTATGGTCATGGTAAGGACAGTTCGGGGTCCATGGTTGGCCTTATTCAGACGACGAATGTTTGTGGAAAGAGGGATTGTGAAATTGTTGATTTGGAGGCTGGTTTGAGGGCTCGTAGCTCTCGTAACCTCCAATTGTTTGAAGGTAAGGTTTTTGCTTGTACCACTGAGTTGGATCAAGTTTTGAAGGGGATGTCGAAGAAGACCCAGGAGGGGTTGGTATCGACTATGACGCTGAAAAGGGTTTCTTTTGCGGAGAACCTGGTGTCGGAGATTCCTAGTGATAGTGATTCTCATAGTTTCGTTAGTACTGATGTTGAGGTACCTATCGAGTTATCTGACTCAATTAATGATCTACCTGTGGACGCGGGTACTAAGGAATTAGAAGTTAATTCTTCGGTGCTTTCTAATTCCGGTAAAGGTTATAGGGCTGTTAGTGTCTCTGTTATGGAGAGTCCCCTTGGGGTGGGGCAAACCATTTGTGATGGTTTGGTGGATACTGGTGCTCAGAATGATGGCACGGTAGATTTGGGGCTCATGACGGAAAGGAAGAAACAACAAGATGATTCTAAGGTAACAGATCTTGCTACTGCTAGGGAGGATGTTGTCCTGGTAAGGGGGGATAAGGATGAGGGGATAGAGGGGTTCGCTCCTAATCAAAAGGTTGGTACTACTGAGTATAGTGATGGTTTTCGAGATCCTTTGATCGAGACCTTGGTTCATATTGATAAGCTGATGAATGACATTGACATAAGGGGCTTAATAATTCCTGTTGTTAAGGAATTTACTATGATCAGTGGTCATGACCCTTTCAAGGATGAGTTGGGATGGTTTCATGGTAGGAGGCCCCCGGAGCTGGTGAGCCTGTTTTGTTGTGATCTTCTACTACAGGCTTTTATTAGAAGGAATGGGTTGGAGCCCTTTCATGAGGAGCCACCCACTAGAGCTCTCTCTGACCTGAGTTTGCAGAAATGGGGAGGGGGGAAATTGGCTGATGTGGTGGATTATAGGGATGTCAAAAAGGTAGGAAATGTATTGGTTACTAGCATAGAGGCCATCCCAACGAAGGTTTTCATAGGGACTGTGTGTAGTTGGAAGAGGTTGGCTTTATGCGGAGTACCGATTCGGGAACCCAGCCTGCTTGCGGCTAAGATGGTGATTTCGAAGGAAAATGTTGAGCCATTCATGGACTTGGAGGGTGTGCAGTTCGTGCAGTCTGGGTGGCCAATGAACTGCCTCTGTTTAGGATTGCTGGAGGCACCAGATTAAGTTTGTAATAGGCTTAGTTCTATGTTTTGTTGATTGTAAAATGACTTAATGTTGTTTGGCTTTGTTGTCTGAATGTTGATTTCGCGGGGTATGCCCCCAGAATTGTGTAAGTTGTTCCTTCTTGGTATAAAATTTTAATTAGCAAAAAAAAAAACTTCATTTTAGACAGCTTTTGGAAAAGGTAAGATGAGAGTCGGTTTTCTCTCTAGCAACCAACCCTAGCCGCCTCCAACTCTAAACCTTTCTCATCAGATCTACATTTGCCTACACGAATCCACCTCCGTTTCTATTCCCCTCACCTTCTTTTACAAATTTCTTGTAGTATTATTTTATTATATGCTCTTCTCCTGTCTGGTAGAGATGGTTTCTCTTGGTTGGAATTGTTTTTTCCTTTGCTGGGGAAAGTATTGTGATGCTTGTCATGTCATAGAGCGGCCCGATGGTTTGGGTGTTCTGTTGCAAGTGTTCGTGGGTGGTGATTTACACATCTTTGATGTGATGTATGCGCTTGGAGTTTTGACCAGCACTGATGACCTTGCCTTACCGGATTTCTTTGTTAAGGAAGGTGTTATTTATGTTGTTGGAGAGGGCCTAGTCCTGGATCTGTATGATTTATGGATCGAAGCGACTCAATCCAAGATGGTTCGAATGGAAAAGTCAGAAGAATCTGTCGGATTTTCTGCTTTTTCTGTTCCGGCATGGTTTGGGGACAAGAGGGGTTTCTTTGTGAAATCTCTTGAGAGCTATCCTTTAGATGATTGTTCTCGAGTCATGATTTGGGGCTTAATACCTGATGTTTAACCCTTCTTTGGCTCACGATGTTCTGATTTTAGAGAGGGTCTTACAGACTAGATGCTTATGGCGGAAAGTTCTTATGGAAGCTCCTATGGAAGCCCCCCATCTACTATGGAAGCTCCTACGGTAAACATAAAAAGAACGTACTTTGCTGCCCTGAATGAAGTTAAATTTCTGGTTGAAGATAAAGCGGAGGTGTATTCTCGCTCCCAAATCGTTCATCGACAACTCGAGGTGTATGCTTGCAATGTTGAAAAGACAGAATGGGAGGCTACGGGGACAATGAAGATGGAGGTTGATGCACCTCTCTTGTTTGATGTTATGTTCTTTCAAAGGTTGGGTAATCCTGTTGTAAAGGAAATGACTATAGAGTGGTGTGCACACCAAGTATTTGCTATTTTGTTTCTGAAAGTGGCGTATTTTAAAGCGCAAGCTATAGCGCGCTCTTTTGGTTTCCAGGAACAGAGAGATGGTGATGCAATAGACTTGGGGTCTAGACCCAGTCACGAATTGAAATGTCTTATCCAGGAATATATGGCAAGGGCGTTGCATAAGGGATCTATTGAGGTGTATGCTTGCAAGGGCGAGACTATACAGTGGTTTGAACGCCAAGTGTTTGCTACCTTTTTCCTGAAAGAGGTATGCTTGCAGTCTATAGCTTGGGATTTTGGTCCCCAAGAGCATAGAGAGTTTGATGCAATAGGTTTGGGGTCTGGACAAAACCGTGAACGTCAGGTTGGCCGTCTACGGTCTCATGATAATGAAGGGGTTTTTACTTTTAAAAACTCGATTTGTATTTTGCGTAAGGATCAAACTTTGTTTGGTGTTTGGGGGGATTTGTTCGTTAGACATGGTGATTCTTGGAAGAGCCAAAACTACAAGTCTTTAGAGGTAAAAGACTTGGTTTGCAACATGGTTTATGGGTTGAGTGCTTCTGATGGCATTCATAGAGAGTTAAGGAACAGGTTTCATGCATGTTGTATTCGAAATGGCCATTACAAGGATAATGATTTGCACAAGACTACAACTTTGCGTGAGTCAAGGGTTTGGGTGCTAGTTTTTCTGATTGTTGTTAATCAAATTTTTGTGATTTTATCGGAGAGTGCAAGGTCGGAGGATTTCAGGTTTGTAGTCGGTTCTAGGGCCACTCCTGTGAGGTGCAGTTTGGTTGCGGGATTCAAAGTCCTGGTAATTATAGAGATAACTGGTCTGGAAGATGGGATGCTTCAGTTCTCTGAGAACTACGACGTAGTTGGGACAGCGACCCCCCAGGTGTTTGCTAATGTGTCATTTAGAAATATTGCAGATTTGGTTGTGCACTATACTGAGAAGGGTGCAGGTTTTGCGAGGTTACTCACTGTAAAAGATGGAATAGTGCTGCTGGAGATGGTAGCAGGGCTGCGAGTTTTTTTTTTTTTGCTAAATAAGTAATATATAAAACAACAAAACGAGGCTACATGATTAAAAAGGGCTTACCCCAGTGAATGAAACTAACTAAACAGTTCGGCTTTAGCAAGTACATCTTCTAAAAAAGAGCAATAATTAACGATTTGTTTTTACAAGTTTTTGCCTTAAAACTATTACAGCTGAAAAGTTTTTCTCTTAATGTCTGTTTAATCACCCGAATTATAGCCATAGATGGATGTCCAGCACCCAAATTGTGAAGCCTGTGGTTTCTCTACTTCCATGTATGATACACTGCAATTGCTAAGTAAAGCCCAGCCATCTGCCTCTTGATCCCCGTGAGGTTTTCAACAAGGAAATCTCCATTTTGACAAGAACTCCAGTCTGGGTGTAGCCGGAATGGGCAAGCATCTTTAATACGGTCATAAAAGGGGCAATCTGAGAATAGATGCTGAATTGTTTCATCATTACAGTGACAAAGCACACATTCCTGGTTGACAGTCATGCCAAACCCTCTCATACAATCTTTTGTGAGCAACCGGTTCTGCAAAACAAGCCACAAAACAAAACTACATTTTGGGATGGGAAAAGAATGCCAAACCAAATTAGTCCAAAGGGGAAGCCCTGTTGCTATACGAGCACTTTGCCAAATGGAGGAGATAGACACATCCTTTGCAATCATACCATCCCAAGTTATGCTATCATGATTATGAACTCGAATATCACCAAGCTGTTCTCTGAGCTCCATCATTTCCACATAGTTCGAAGGGGGTAATGACCAGACACCATCTCGAAAGACATCTCCCACCTTTGCTGAGATACCAATTTCAGAATGGGATATTAACAAGCTAGAGAATCGGTCTAAAACAGCTCTGTTATGAAACCATGGATCGTTCTAGAAAGAAAAGGAAGAATTTTGACCAATCAAGTAGCACACCAAATCTCTGGCCCGAGGTCTAAATTTCAGAATTTTCCTTGCAGTCCACGAGCATTTGTATGGAATCTTACAATGCCAGAAGGGTTTACTCTTGAGGAATGACAAGTGAAACCAACGAACCCAGATAGAAGTTGATTGGGGCTGAATAACTCGCCATAACTGGCAACCAATAACAGCTGAATTCCACTCAAAAATGTTACGAAGGCCTAGTCCACCTTCAGCCTTTGGCTTACAGCAATCTAGCCAGCTGACCTTGTGCATACACTTCCCAAATATATTTTGAAACCCACCCCATAAGAACTTGAACATTAACGCATTTAGATTTTTTAGGATGTACTTTGGCAAGAAGAGAAACATACTCCAAAATCCCACAATTCCTGTCAAAACAACTTTAATGAGCTGCAATCTTCCCCCTTGATTTAGAAAATGATTAGTCCAAGTTTCAATCCGTGAACTGAGTTTATGCATAAGGGGAAAACAATCTCGAGCATTAAGCCTACCCAGAATTAGTGGTACACCCAAGTAAGTGATAGGAAGCTCCCCTCGTTGATAGTTGGTTATACGCAATATTTCATTGCTAACCTGCTCAGGAACATTGCCAAAGAAAACCATTGATTTAGAGCTATTTGGTGACAATCCAGAAATTTCAGAGAAGGTGTGCACACCCCTTATAAGAGTACTAACAGGAGCCATATCGCTCATGTTGGATTGTAAGGAAATTATTATTAGCAATGAGAGTCCTAGAGAGAGAAACTCTTCCTTCTCTCTAGTAACCCTAATTAGCCGCCATTAATTCAAAGCTTTTATTACCTTTCTTCACCTTTTTTACTCCTTTATTACACCTCTATTACACCTCTTTCCATCAGATCTAAACTCTAACCCACCATAAACCCACCATCTTCTCTTTCTCTCACTTAAACACTACAAATTTCTTATATATATAATAATAATTCTCGTTCTTTTATCATGGTTAGTCAAGGTTCTGAATGTGACTCCGAGACTGGTTTGCCTGGTTATATGCAAGACTCTTTCAGTGATGATGGCTCTAGTTTACTTAGAGCAAGGAGAGAGGTTGAAGAGTTTCCCATTCCGGTGGCTTTTCCCGGTGCTGGTACAAGAGAGAGTGCCTCAGGTGGTATATGTGTAACGGTTAGCGATGAGGAAGAAATGGAGGAGCATCCCTTTGAAGACGACAGGGCACGAATTGAAAGGGAGACAGTTACCCGTGTAGCTAAAGCTGTTTCCCAAAACAACAAAGATGAGAGGGATGAGCTCATTGCTCTAAGGCTTAAATTTCAACAAATCCAAAGGCAGCTGGAGAAAAAAGGGCTATCTATGGCTGCTTTAGAGAAGGAATCGTTAAAAGAGGATGCTATGTTTAATTCAGGGTTGCCTAGTGCCTTTAAAATAGTAATGGGGAGAGACGATTTTGGTCTTCCAATTATTAAGGATAGTGTGGGGGAAATTAATAAGGAAGGTGTCAGTGTAGGCGAGCCTAAATCTAAGATCACTGAAGGTACTGGAGATGCTACTATGTTTGTAAATGGGCGTGATGAATTCGGTTTGCCTAGATTCGTCCCCCAGGACAAAGAAACTGTCGACACTAGTTTTGGGGAAGGTATTTTTGGGACCATCAATGGTAAGAGATTTGTTCGATGTAACCTGGATGGAAAATCTGCTAATGCGCCCAAAGTGTTTGAGGGTTCGTCTAAGCCAAGTAGTATTGGAACTTCAGGGTGTAAAAACTCGCAAGGTCAGGAGGTGCCTACTAGTGCTGCTGCTAACACTGGCCCCTCGGTTATGAAAGATGAAGCTAATAAAGAAAATGGTGCAGCTAAGTCATGGTCACAAGTGGTCCAGAACGATGCGGCCAAGAAGGAAAGAGTAGTGTTTAGTTATGTGCCACCTCCTGAAGGGTCTTGTCTAGTGTCTCCGCCAGATGAGGTGTTAAAGAGTGGCAATGATAAGTATAAAACTACTATTGTGGGAACTTTCACTAAAGGTTCGGTATCTTTCAAGAAAGTTTGTGACTTTGCAAATTTCATGTGGAAAAAGAAAGGATTGGTTCATGTTGGTCAGAAGGATGAAAACACATTTTTCTTTAGATTTGCTGATGATGTATCTATGCAGAATGTTTTAGCTAGAGGCACCTGGTATGTTGTTAATAGACCAATGCTTGTCCATGCCTGGGGATCACCTGTTGCTTCAGTGCAAAAGATGCCGTTGTGGGTTAAGTTTGAAAAGATTCCGGACCCATACTGGACCAAGGATGGTCTTAGCCGGTTGGCAAGTGCGATTGGACCTCCAATTTGCGCTGATGATCTAACAAACCAACTTGAAATCTTGCCTTATGCGAAATTATGTGTTCAATACACTGTTGGCAAGGAGCTACCTCATGCCTTAAAAGTTGTTGTTCTTGATCCTATTACTAATGAGAAACAGGTTGAAGAGGTTGTAGTCAGCTACCCAAACAAGCCCCTTGTTTGCACTGCGTGTTGCACTCTCGGCCATTTAATAGGTGCTTGTCCTAAGGTCACTAGAAAATGGGTTCGTAAAGATAAACCTGCTTGTGAAGATGATGTAGTAGGTGGTGGTGGTAGAGAAGACCCTGGTGTAGGTGGTGGTGGTAGTGAAGACCCTGGTGTAGTAGGTGGTGGTAGTGAAGACCCTGGTGCAGTAGGTGGTGGTGGTAGTAAAGAAGCAGAATCTACTAAAGAATCAGTCTCGGCCAAGGAGGACATCCAGGCTCCATTCTCCTTCCCTGATGTTGATAGTCTGCAAGGTATTGATATGAAGGAAGGGCAGGCGGTTGATGGAGGTTCATGTAATGAGGAGGTTAATGATGGATGGGAAACGGTGGGTAAGAAACGAGCAGCTAGGTGTCCATCCCCCTCTGATGATTCACCCAGTCCAATTATCACGTTTCGTAACTTGAGGAAGATTGATGAGGTCGAGGAAAAGCGTAATGCTGCTAAACCATTGTCTAGGTCTCAGCAGAAAAAGCTGAAACGTAATAAGGGGCGTAGCCCCTCTTCTACCTAATCTTATGGATTTTTGTGCCTACAACGTCAGGGGGTTAAACAATAAGAAGGCTTTTGTGAAAGATTTTTTGAGTCTGAATAAACTGGGTTTATTTGCTTTGCTTGAAACTCGAGTCAAGGAGGATTCTGCAATGCATATAGCTAGATCTCTATCTAATCGTTTTAGCTGGTTCTTTAACTATAACCATCATCCAAATGGGAGAATTTGGGTGGGCTGGGATTCCTCGTTCTGGGATCTCAGTGTTTTGTCAAGCTCTTCGCAGCATATCACCTGTAAAGTCAAATTCTTGGCTACCCAGGAAGAGTTTTTTGTTTCATTTGTGTATGGGCTAAATACGTATATGGAGAGAAGGGTGCTTTGGGAGGACTTAACTAATTTGGAGCAATTGATGGGCAATATGCCCCCGTGGTGTCTGTTGGGGGATTTCAACGTTTGTCTTAACCCGCAGGAAACTAATAACATGCAACATTGGACTACAAGTATGCTCGAGTTTAAAGAACTTGTTCTCCAGGTATCAATTACCGATTTAAACAGCTCAGGGCATTTATTCACTTGGTGTGATGGTAACCATCTCAATCCCATTTTAAGGAAGCTTGATAGGTGTATGGTTAACAGCTATTGGATGGACCTCTTTCCTCTGTCTCGTGCCCAATTCATGGAGAAGGGCCTGTCGGACCACTGCCCAGTGGCTGTCTTCACTGGTATGGCCAAAGAAATAATTCACAAACCATTCCAGCTGTTCTCTCATTTGTTTTGTAAGCTTGGTTATGATAAATCTATCTCAGATGCCTGGAATATTGAAGTTATAGGGGATCCTTGGTATATCCTTACCACCAAATTAAAGCGAGTCAAATCTGCTATGAAACAACTTAATTCTGCTGTAGGTGATCTGCATTTGAAAGTTAAGGTTGCTCGTTCTGATCTCCTGGAATTTCAAAGACTCATGCCTAGAATTCCTACTGCTCAGTATTTTGAAGAAGAACGTCAACTCTCTCTTTGTCTTCGCAAAGCTCTTGAGGATGAGGAAGTGTTCTTAAAACAGAAATCAAGAGTCCAATGGCTTAAATGTGGAGATAATAATAATGGTTACTTCTTCAATTCGTGTAAGGGTCGATGGAATGCCAATAAAATTCTGGTCTTGGATGATGAACAGGGACAGTCTCACACTGATCATAGGGGCATTGCTAATGTTGCTGTTAAGTTCTATGAGGATTTGTTGGGTCAAGAAAGTCCTGTAGATGATTTTCCTACTGACTTGCAGTTACCATCCTTATCGTCTGAACAACAGCAGTTCCTTGAGAGGCCGTTTACTGCAGGTGAAGTGCTGAAAACTTTTAAATCTATGGCAAAGAATAAATCCCCAGGCCCAGACGGTTTTCCAGCGGAGTTCTTTGTCAATTCGTGGACTATTGTTGGTAGTGATGTCACTAAGGCTATTTTATACTATTTTGAATCCTTGCATCTCCCTCGCATTATTAATTCTGCTGCCCTTGCTTTGGTTCCCAAGCAGGTGACTGCTACTTCAATGCATAATTTTAGGCCTATTTCGTGCTGTAATGTGATATATAAGTGCATCTCTAAATTGTTGGCTGCTCGTATGAAGTTAATTATGCCTGGCCTCATCTCTAAATGTCAATCTGCTTTTATTCCGGGAAGGCTTATAGGGGACAACATTCTACTTGCTCAGTCACTTTGCAGGAACTATCATGTCATGTCGGGGGCACCGAGGTGTTCTATTAAGCTAGATTTGAGAAAGGCATTTGATACCCTAAACTGGTCCTTCCTGCGTAAAGCCCTGGAGACTATGGGTTTCCCTTCTCGGTTTATTGATTGGGTTTTGACAGGTATTACTCAATGTATGCTTTCTGTAAAAGTAAATGGTGCATTAGAAGGTTATTTTCCTGCTAAGGCTGGACTCCGCCAGGGGGATCCCATCTCCCCTTACCTGTTTGTGATTGCTATGGAGGTGTTGACAGCATGTATTGGTCAATCAGTTGCCCGTTCTGATTTTAATCATCACTGGAAAGCGGTTAACCCATCTATTACACATCTAATTTTTGCAGATGATATATTGCTTTTCTCAAGGGGTGAGGTGAACTCTGTAAACACTTTGCTGCAGGGTGTTCAACAATTCTCTAACATATCTGGGCTTAGGGTTAATTCGGAGAAGAGTGCATGTTTCTTTGGTAATGTGAGTGATGATACAGCTCATGACATTCTTCAACTCACAGGCTTTTCTAGAGGTTGCTTTCCAGTTACCTACCTAGGGTTGCCCTTAATCACCTCTAAGCTGAGAGCTCGTGACTGTGTGCTTCTTGTACAGAAACTTTGCGCCAAATTTGAAAGCTGGCTTTGTAGGTTTCTCAGTTATGCAGGTAGGCTCCAACTTCTAAAAGTGGTCCTATTCGGCACTCAAAGCTACTGGACAAGCCATATTTTTCTGCCGAAGGGAATATTGAAGAAGATTCAATCTTTATGTGTTAAGTTTCTATGGGGAGGATCCCATACTTCTACAGCAGCAGCAAAAGTAGCTTGGAAAGATTGTTGTTTGCCAAAGCAAGAGGGTGGCTTGGGGTTACGTGATTTTTGTGAGTGGAACCAAGCCTCTACGCTCTTTCAGTTATGGCGCTTGGTGAGGTCGACCAACTCTTCTCTCTGGATTCAGTGGGTTCATTGCAACTTTGCTGTCAACAAATCAATCTGGACCATGAAAGTGCCTTATAATGCCTCCTGGTGTCTTAAAAAAATTCTTAACTCTAGAGCTGCAGCTTTAATGCATGTCACTTATGAGGTAGGGCCTCAATCAAATTATTTTTTCTGGCATGACCCTTGGTTTTGTAGCATGCCTCTTCTTGAGCGATTTCATAGTAGTATTGTATCAATCTCAGAAACCCCGAACCTTGCCAAAGTGGGGGACTTTATTCGTGGTGAGACTTGGCATTTGCCTCCCTCTAATCACATGTTGATTATAGAGCTTCGTAATTTGATTGGGCAGGCTATTATTCATGGTAGAGATAGACTTCTCTGGGATGGCAACCCTGCTACCAAGGTTACCCTATCTACCATTTGGCATTCCATTAGGAACACGGGCACTCCTCCTCCTTGGGTCAAGTCGGTGTGGCATTCTTTAGCTATACCTAAATGCTCTTTCCTGCTTTGGCTGGCGTTTAGGAACAGGCTATTTACGAAGGATAGGATGATTGGTATGGGGCTGCGCACTGACCAAAGATGTATGTTGTGTAGTGATGGGCAGGAATCAGTTACTCACATTTTTGGTGAGTGTAGCTTTGCAAAAGGTGTCCTTCAAGATGATGCTTTAACTGGCAGTTGGCAAGATTACATGCAGGGGAACTTTTTTGTTCAAGGTAATGTCTCTAAAGCAAGACAATTACTTGCGTATCTGTTCCTTTCTGTAGCAACTCATTCCATTTGGCAAGAGCGTAATGAGAGAATTCATAATGTTGGACGAGGGAAAAGCATCCGGCAAATTCGAGCGAAAGTGATGGACATGACTAGAATGCGCGTGGCTTCAAGTTCGTGGTTTGAAAAAAGAGTCCAAAAAGAGCCTTCTCTAGTTATATCTTTGTACTAATTCGTGGGTAGCTTTTTGATGTACTGGTGATATGTTCTGTTGTAGCTTGTAGTAGTTGAGCTGTTTTGTTTTTTCCCTCTCGGGGAATGCCCCTTGTCGTTGTATCTTTTTGAAGTGCAATATAATTTTTCATTTAGCAAAAAAAAAAAAAAAAAAAAAAAAAAAAAAAAAAAGAGTACTAACAGAGCAAGCATCCCCTCTGCTGAACAAAAATACGTCATCAGCAAAGATGAGATGGTGTAAGGAGACCTCCTTAGTACGCCAATGATATTTAAACCCTGCTTCTTTGCTGACAGAAAAGTTGATACAAGTAGTTAAGACCTCCATTGCAATCACAAAGAGATAAGGCGAGAGCGGGTCCCCTTGGCGTAGACCTGACTCCCCTTTGAAATACCCTTCAAGTGACCCATTAATCTTAATCGAGTACATACAAGAGGTGATACACTGTCGAATCCAAGCACAGAATTTGTCTGGAAATCCCATTCTCTCCATGGCCTCAAACAGAAAATTCCAATTCAAGGAATCAAATGCTTTATGAATATCCAATTTTATAGCACACCGAGGCTGAATATCTCGAAGATGGTAGTCTCTACAAAGGGCTTGACAAAGAAATATATTATCTCCCATAGATCGTTGAGGCACAAAAGCTGATTGAAATGGGGAAATAATAGCAGGGAGCACCTTCGTCAACCTTTTAGATAGCATCTTTGCAACACACTTGTAAAGCACATTACAACAGGAAATCGGTCTAAATTGAGTCATGTTGACAGGTTGGGCAACCTTGGGCACCAAAGTAATAGCAGCTGAGTTAATAATCCTATGGAGATAGGAAGTTTCGAAGAAATAAAGAATGGCATCAGTAACTTCCTTCCCAACGATAGACCATGTACTTAAGAAAAATTCCGCCGAAAAACCATCAGGGCCTGGGCTGCGCCCTTTTGCCATTTGTTTTAGCGTTAGAAAGACCTCCGCAGAAGTAAAGGGCTTAACCAAATCATGCACAGTTGATTGATCAAGAACTGGGAGAGCAAACTCTTCCGGAATATGATTGACACTCTTACTTTTTCCCATCAGATTTTGAAAATAAGAAACAGCCACAGAAGCAATACCTTCATGAGAAACATGAACAGTGCCATTGCCATCCTCAAGCGATAGAATCTTATTCGAGTTCCACCTTCCTTTGCAGCTATTGAAAAAGTATTTGTTATTTCCGTCACCATGTTTAAGCCAGTGAACTCGGGACTTTTGCTTTAGGAATTTTTCTTCAACAGCAAGATCACGCGACAAAGCAGCAATCAAGTTACTCTCCTCTAAAAACTGTTCAGTGGATGGAATAGGGGAAAGATTCAACTTGAAATTCAGCAGAGCAATCCGAGAAGCATCTACCGCAGCATGAACACTACCAGACCTTGCGTTTAAGCTCTTAAGGCCAAGCTTGACTTTCTTCAATTTCATAGTGACAATATACCAAGGGTCGCCAATCACAGGAGCCTCCCAAGAATCGCTTACGATCTTGAGGAAATCAGGGTGCTCAGTTAAGAAATGGAAGAACTGAAATGGTTTTGGTCTGTTCTGATAATTTATACCCAACGTTATAGCTGCAGGGCAGTGATCTGAGACACCACGCGGCATGAAATTCGCAAGAGATAGTGGGTAACTGCCAAGCCATGTAGAGTTTACCAAAACACGATCCAATTTTCTAAATTTCGGAGCAGAAATACTACTATCCCACCATGTCAAATGTGCCCCTATACTCCGTAAGTCCGCGAGACCATGTTGTAGAAGGCAATCTTTAAACTCTGCCATACCATTGCACCATTGGGGATTACCTCCCTCCGCTTCATTTAGATCTAGAATGATATTAAAGTCTCCACATAGAACCCATGGAGCATCGCCTATAGAGACAGCAATGCCATTGATATCCTCCCAAAGCCTTCTACGTTCAACCATAGTGTTCAGACCATACACAAAGGTAGCAACAAATTTAGCCGAGGTATTCAAGGAATTCACATAGCAAGTAATATGCTGACTAGATGCAGAAATAATGGAGAGATCCCACAGCCTTCGATTCCAGCCAACCCAAATACGGCCACCAGAGTGATATTCATAATTATGAAGCCAAGAAAAACTAGGGGCAATCTCCGAGGAGATACTCTTTGCAATGTCCTCTTGAACTCTCGTCTCTAGCAGACCAACTAAGGAGAGCTTATTATGCGCAATGAAATCTCTAACAAAAGAGCGCTTATTATTAAAGGCCCCGGACATTGAAAGAACAAAAATCAATCATAAATCAAAAGATTAAGATTGAGGGGATTGAGTCCCCAAATTCCTCTTAGCTCGCTTACGAGCTTTAGGAGATTTCTTTTTCATCTTACGATCCACTTCATCAACAATAACCAGATTTTTGAAATTGCTTGGTAGGGGCGGAGATTCTTGAGAAGGAGAGCACACCACTTGAGGTTTCCTTTTAACATGCACATCTGTCCATCCGCCACCATCAGTATCATCCACCTTATGTTCAGGCGATAACGATGGTTTCCCAGCAAAATCATCCTCGTTCATATTAACATCCCCATCAGTTCCAGCCTTGACTTCATTTTGAGCTCCAGATTCAGTTTTCCCACCATCATTTGCACCCACAACATCCTCAGATGACACATTAGCCTTTTCCTTAGAAGTGTCTCCTTCCTCAGTGCCTTTTGATTTCTTGACCCAAACACGTTTTACTACTGGACAAGCCGCAGCTACATGACCCAATGAGTGACACCCCGAACACACTAAGGGTTTGTTAAGATAAGAATTTTTTACCTCCACATTGAAACGAGTTTTAGTAACCGGGTCAAAATCAGTCGCAGGAATTACATTCGGAAGAGGATCTCCAATTGTATATTGGACACACATTTTTGCGAACGGTAATATTTCCAATCTTGAAGTGTAAGAATCAGCTCCAATAGGTTTTCCTATCACACTTGCAAGCCTACTCAAGCCCCTTGAGGTCTAGTAAAAGTCTGGAATATTTTGCATCTTAAACCACAGCAGCATAGACGTGATTTTATCCTCACCTACATTAGTTCCCCAGGTACTAAGTACCACAGGCCTCCTTTCAAAATACCAGGTTCCCCTAGCTAATACCTCATTTTTCTGCCGCAATGTATTGAATTTGAAAACAAACGTGCTTTCGTTTTTCTAAAACGCTTCCAAACCGAGAAAGCTGTATCTTTGACTGCTCTAAATGACATCGTTCCTTTAGTGAAAGTACCAATGAGACAGGTTTTAAGCTTTTCTGCCCCCTCAATCAGTTCCTCATCGGGTGGAGATACCACAGATGCACCCTTCGGCAAAGGGAAGTATTCAAAAGTCACATTCTCAGTAGATGGTGGGGGATCTTTCAAGATTTGGGACCAGGATTTTGGTTGAGCTTCTTGACCCACATTAGTTTTTCCAGGAATCTCATCTTCCTTCTCTTGTGTTTTCCCTTCAGGCTTTTTATCAAACTCCTTATCATCACGATTTGTGTCTCTCCCTTTTTCATCTTTTAGACCCGAAGTTCCTTCTCCTGCTATATTTGACTTAGGCATTTGTACAGGCACTTGAGGGGCATTATCACCAGCGTGGCCATTCGACCGAAAGATCAGTAAGCCATATTCATCCCGACCAAGAATAAAGCAAGAATGGCCACCTATGTCGCCATTAAACTCCACCTTGCTCTTTAAGATCTCTGTTTCAACCTTAGCCATAGACAAACCTTTTTTCTCCAGGTAATTATTAAGCTCCATCATTTTGTTTCTCAACGCATAAAGTTCATCTCTTTCAGCTTTGTTAGCTGCAAAAGCCGCCGCAGCAATTCTGCTCCTTGTTTGATGCTCAATCGCTTCCATATCACTCACAAAGGGAGTATTATCTTCATCTGAGGAATCATCCTCAGAGACTACAACTGGAATGTTACCCAGTGTACTTGCACGAACCTTGTCTCCCCCATTTGGCAATATAGGGAAATCTTCAACTTCTCTTCGAGATAAAACCTCCTCTAGACCATCATTTGCTTGCGCATACTGCATAAAATCGGGAACACCATCTGAGTCACAAAACGAACCTTGGCTTACCATGATAGAAGGTAATAAGAGTCGGATTTGCTCTAACCTCTCTCTAATAACTATAGCCGCCACAAACTTTTAATCTTTTCTACACCATTTCTTCATCAGATCTTCACTTTAGCCTTCCTAAATTCACCCTTTCTCTTATAATCTTTCACCTAATACACCATATTTCTTAATTTATACTTATTAATTTATCGAATGGGTACTTCCTCTATAGATGGAAGGGTACTTATTTTGTTACGGTTGGAGGTTGAACCTCGGGTTTGTGTTAACTATGGTGTTCTCTTTACACAAACTGCTAATGTTGTTTGCTGTACTCATTGTGGTGTTTTCAAGTTTGATGGGGTTTTTCCTCTTTTGCCTGAATGGAGGGGTATTCTCCCAGATCTGTTTTTTCTCAAAGGTGCTTCGATGAAGGTGGTTGTAGCTGATGGGCTTAGCTCTTCCCTCGGTTTCCATCTGAAATTGATGATTTTATTGTGTTTGGATATAGTTGTTTTGGTTTGGGATTGCAATTTGTCAGGAGCATCGGGGGCCTTCTATGGTGTTGGCTCGTTTTCAGATCCAATAGTGGCAAAGGTCTTTGTATGCACTGATCTAAATTGGCAATATGGAGTCATGATAGTACTATGTATTATTGATGATGGTTGGCTTTCTCTGGAGGGTTTAGAGATGAAGATTGTCTTATTATTGAATTCCATGGTTCTTGATATGCTTGCCCTGTATTTAGATGGAACAATGGTTAATTTTCTTGTATCCCAGGTGTTTGTAAGTTTGTCCCAGAAAGGTATGTATGTGGAAGCATACATAACCTATTATGCGGGGGCTAGGTATGTGGATGGTGGCTTTGTTCATCAACAATTAACTGATGTACTTAAAGGGAATTCTGCTATGTTGGGCAACCCCTTTTCTTTTCACAATATTGGCGTGGTGTTTGCGGCTGGGTTATGTGCCATTGAGATGTGGATTCTAAAATGGTTATATGAATTCAGACATTGGATGTTATTTGTATATGTGCGCAAGTGGCTTTCAGCGGGTTTGAGCAGTGCCATGTATCGTTGCTGGCTGGTTTTCTTTGGGTGTCCAGGATTGAGGGGATCTTCTCTCCGTAGTACAATTGTAGGTATATTTGTATGTCTAATTGTGCGAGACATGGACAGGGTTGCTCTCACCCTTGTTTGTGGATTGGAGATTGAATGCTTGATTGTTAATTTGACATTGAGACTTTCAAGGTATGTGTTACTACTGGAGGGGATGTCAAACAGTGACCTTACGTGACCTGGTTCTGTGCTAGATGTGGTAATGTGGAGGCATTCTGGTTATTTGTCTAGTCCTCCCATGGATTGGAGGTTAGTTTCGCTAACCTGGTTGATGGATACTCTAGCCCATTTGTGCGATGTGCACTCCTCTGGCCACACTTCACAGTTTGGAGTTGCTAAGGATGAGCCCGTAGATTCGGAGGTATTTTTCGTTAAAGCTAATGGAATGTCTATAAGACGTGTTCATGAAGAGGAAAATTGCTATGTAATTTTTATTTTTTTTTGCTAATTAAAAATTTATACCAACAAAGGAACAACTTAGTACAAATCTAGGGGCATACCCCGCGAAATCAACAATCGACCATAACAAAAGTCAAAATATCAGTAGGACACCTTACTGTCAACATAACAACGAAATTAAGCTAAAGATTATTCTGGCGTCTTAAACAAACTGAAATTGAGACTAGGCACATGTCTCACAAAGCCCATGGTAATGAGAATCAGCGGATAATGCACCATGAAGTGGCGCAAATGCATTCCAACAGCAGACATCTCAACAAAACAACTGCGAAAATCACCATTTCCATACCCATCATCATGCACCTGATGCGTAGTGTTGCACAGACGCTGCATGCCTATTCCAGCTCTAAGATAGCACACTAGCAATAAAACACTACAGATCAACCCATCGCACTTAGTGCCAACCATTGCAACCATTGCATAAATCCTACAGTCAATGTCATTGCCACCATCGTGACACTTATGAAACCAAATCTGTTTCATAACACCATCAGCAACCGGGTAGAAGTCCTCAAACCCATCATGAACACTAATAAGGACAGGGAAAAAGAACTCGTCCCATCCTTCCTCTTTGTAGATCAATCCGACCCTTACATTCGCAAGCAGTGTATCAACCCTTGACAATGGGTGATGCTCAATTACCTTAATAATCATTTTTGATATGCACTTTCCAGCACCTGGATCGCTAAAAATGAAACCCCCACCTCCACACAGCTCATCATTTTGGACAGAGTAAAGTACCCCCTTATCAACCGAAAAGAGGGAAACATCCCAACCTTTTAACAGTTCAACTAAAGAAACACCAGCCCTGCCATAAACATCATTGCCATCAATAGCAAAAGCCATTTTTGACAAAGCCTCCTTGGTATTCTTATCATCCTCTTTCATTATAGGGAGAGTAATAACCGAATTACCCACAAATCGGACTGGATGACCGTCATACAAATGATCCTCAGCCTCCGATTCTCCCTTAGGAGCATCATCTCCTTGAATAAAATCAAGAGAGATAATATCAACACCTGATATCCGACATTCCAAATCCGCATCAAGAGAACGAGGGTAATAAACCCTGACCTCCGGCGAGAGAGTGACTTTCTTCGAAACCTGCTCCCCCTTAGCTAACTCAGTAGAAAGGGCATCGTGCGCATTAGGGTAAAAAACCCTAACCTCCGGCGAAAAAGAGACCCTCTTCGGACTCATTCTCATTCTAGACATTTCATCAAACAGTCTGAGCTCATCATCAGTTGGGGGCCCTCTGTTACTGATTCTACTCATACCAGACTCAACATCTCGTCCGGACTTCATCCTCTTCGACAGCAACCCCTCATCATGAGTATCACTGGGAATCACTGTAACCAATTTTTCCGCAAAAGTCACCTTTTTTGGACTCATACTCAACGTCAAATCCTCCCGGGGTTTTGACACAACTCGAAACTGGTTCTTATCCAGTCCAGTGGTACAATCAAGAGGACGATCCATAGATCTCCAATCCTCCAAAGGGAACACCGAAACAAGGTTCTCCGAAAAGGAAACCCTTTTCGAACTCATAATCGAACTAAGAAAAAAGAAATATAGAGATAAAAGTGGGAGATAAGAAGGAGGAGGTGGATGCATTTGGGAGTAGAGAAACCATATTAGGAGGCTACAGTGGAAAATGAGAGTCTAGAGAGAGAAACTCCTCCTTCTCTCTAGATACCTTTGCAGCCGCCACCTTTTTCTCAGCTAAATCAAAACATTTTCTTCATCAGATCTATACTTTCCCTTCCTAAAACTGCTATGTAATTGCTGTTAAGGTTGCTTTAAAAGTGAAACTAGAAGGGGTCACGAAGCCAAGACCTCTGCTTCTGCTTGTTGTTGGCACCTTGATGAGGTTTGATATGAGTTTGAGGTGGAGTTGCTACGATATGATGATATCGTTCAGACAAAAAGAAGGGCTTACTGTTGTAAGTGTTGATGATGATTTTGGGGTGCTAACAAAGACTGGTTTGGGGTGCAAACATGGGGATTTTTTTAATTGCTCTATTGTGACTCGAGTAAGTCTCGAGGGATATTCGGGGTTTATTATCATCTTGGTCACCGTTTCAATGGTCATTGGGAAGGATTTCTGCTATGGAATTATCTCCGTCTACAAAGGGGATTTTGCGGGTAAGACCTGCCAGTTTGAGGTTGGTCTGTATGTGCTGGTACTGGACATTACCAAGTGCGCATGGTCTGGGACCGGGATGATTTTAAAAGCTTTACTAGCTTGCGAATGTGGTTGGGTTGGTCTGGAAACTTTTGGGGAGATCAACGCCTCAAGAAGCAGGATTCAGGGCTGGGGCCAGGAATGGCAAATTAAAGTGCAGGTGGTTTCGAATGAAGAGAAGTTTTTAGAGAGAAGGCAGAGAGAATACGACTCTCATAGGCAGGCAATTGCGATAGAAAGGATGTTGAGGCATATGCTTAGGATACTTGGGTGTGAACCAGGGGGTTACACTTATTTTAATTGTTGTTATTGTAGTTATTACTTGACATTGAATGGTGAGGGCGCGATGGAGCAAGGTGTAGAGCTGGATGTTCACAGAGTGTGTGCAATGCGCATTGCAACATGGTTATTTGCTTGTTATGATGTCATTGAAATAGACCGCAATCTATTTGATGATATGCCTCATCCAGGTTTCTGTTTGGGGAAGAGATTAACTATGTTTTCTGTTGAATGGGGAGCTTCTCCCCTTGTGTTTGCTGATGTGTGGCACCATGTGTGCCATCCTGCTGATGTGTGCCACCCTACTGATGTGTGCCACGAAGTGGCTGCAAGCAATGTTTTAAAGCTACAGGTCATTATTAGCAGCGATATTTACCTAGATTTGTTCGATAAATCTGGGGCTGATATTGACACATTGGGTGCTGATGAAAACCATTGCGGTTTAGATGTGGATGACTTTAATGTTGAGTTATGCAGAGGTATTGAATACCTTCAGTTTGATGGGATTATGCACCGTACTTGTAAGGTGTATACTAACAGAGCAGCTATGATCAAGAGTCTTAATGCTGGGCATAGGAACGATGTTACTGGTCCTTGCTGTGTAGTATGCACCACTGTTGTCTACGGGCCTGTGGATCTTGTTGGGTGTATTGATGCCCCTGTTGTTCGTCTTGGTCATGATGAGTGGGTGATTAGACCTGCTATCAATGTGTGGCTTGATATAGGTGTTGTCATGAGCATAATGGGGATTTATTCAGGATTAAAGACCTGCCTTGCAGGTGCTATCAGATGGTCAAGGATGTGCAATGCTGGATGCATGGTTCGCATAATCGAGCAGCCTAGAAGGTTTGCTGTCGGACGAATTTGGAAATATGGCATGGCATAGCTGTTTTTTTTTTTTTGCTAATTAAAATGATATACCAAGAAGGAACAACATACATAGATCTAGGGGCATACCCCGCGAAATCAACATCCGAATAAACTACACAACATTAAGTCATAATAGAGTCTGCATATAAACAAAGACAGAAAAAGTCTAATCTAAGGCGCCCTGCCAGCATGTCCACCCCTAGTCGCTCTCCATTGCTTGATTTTGGACTTCGTCCAGCGTGTTGTTCTAGCCTGACCTTCGACCACCCCTCCCTGAACAGGAGCCTCACTGTCAGCCTCCATATGATCCTCACTGGTTGTCAAGCCTTGACTACCATCAACCTTCACAATGTTCTCCCTAGGCATGCTAAAAACATCCTTTAAGTCCTGACCATCCATTTCATTGCCACCCTCCTCGACCTCCTTGCCAACATGCATTGATGCAGAGCTGTCCACGACACCATTGCTGAGAGAGTCATTATCAATCAAGGGCAGAATACTTACAGTGGGAAAGTCATCCCAAGGAATATCATCCCTAAGCCTCCCAGTCTCCTGACCACTAGGCACAGGGTGGTCTAACAGCGTTGTAGCAATGCCATCATTTAGTCCATTGACCATTAGGTAATTGAACGCTTCATCAACCTCTGCATCGATCTGCTCCTTCACAGTTTGTTTCTCATTGGTTTGATTCACCATCTGCTCCCCCACATGGATGTTATTACAAGTATCCTTCAAGGTCCCATAAACCCGGCCCCTAGGAAGGCATTCCCTGGGACAACCATTGCCATCAAACATAATCTCAAGAGGGAGTCCTTAAAGAGGAATTTCAATACCTCCACTTATCACGAAATCCTGCAATTGAAAGGTATCATTAAGAACTACACAGAGCTCTTCATTCGGGGCACATCCAGAGATGTCAATCAAAAACTTTCCAAAGCGCATAAATTGTAGGTCCTTTTTCCCCTGCAGCACTGGCACCACATACCCCATGTACTGGATAAACAATTTCAAGAGTTGCAAGTAGTTCCTAGCCTGAGAAAGCTGTTGCCGTGCCCTACTAGCATCCTTCTCCAATCCTTCATTTCCTGACCCATCATCCAATCTACTCGCTTCATAAGGAGGAGCAGCAATAGATAAAGTAGGAACTGGGTCACTCTCAATTTTGCCATCCCAAAAGTCATTAGAGACAATTCTTGAAACTAGGTCCTCCAGTAAACCCGAAATGACCTCCTCACCTCCTGAATCCTCATCTTTTGCATAACTTAAGTTCACACAGTCAATAGCATTGCGCTCCAAATTCACATCTTGGGTACCCATCTGGGCAACAACCGCAGTCATACCCAGACCATCCTTTTCACTCGAGGCTAAAGCCTCCGCCCTTACTGGGATACACCCAATAACATTCCTGTTAAGGCCATCATTTTTGTCTTTTGGCACACCCTCCAAGACAGGCGAGGCACTCAAAGGAGCCCCAGAATGCTCCAAAACCATATTTCCCTCCGTTGATATTGCAACATTTTGTTCACCCACAGAGGCCCCCACCTCAACATTATCAGTTACCATGATATCCCTGTAAGTCGGTTTAGGTTTGGAACCCACACCCATGACTACACCAGGAGGACCATCATCACATAAACTAGGCATCTCAGAATTAACCTCCCCCTCCTCGGCATCCACATCAGTAACATATCTTGGATTCATAGAATCAGATAATTCAATAAAAGTATCATCCCCTATTTCATTCAATTTAATCAGTTTCTTTTGTGCGAAAATCTTACCTTCAATCATTTGCAGTTTAACCAAACTACGAGTACGCGCCGCAACTCCAGATCTAGAATCAGCCGCAACAGAAAAGTCCTCATCCTTCCTCTGAGTAAGATCACCCACAGAAGAATCACCCTTTTGAGATTCCACATCAAGTGAAATTCCCTCATCCGGAAAGCCCTCATCAACTTTCCGGTACTTTGCCAAACGCTCCATAGTCTGAGAAGAGGACAACCTCCCTCTTTGAGTACGAATGGGAGGTCGCACCCCATAAGAAATAGCTTCTGGAATCATCGTAACTAGGTTCTCAGCAAAAGATCGAGACCCGCACGCCCTCCTTCTTGCCATCCTTCTTTATACTCGATTCTTCCAACTTCTTGGATCGAATATCAACAGAGGGTATCTCCGATACCAAGTCAGCCGCAAAGGAAACCCTTTTCGGGCTCAGAACTAGATCCAGTCCCTCCTGGGTCATCATCACATGATCGTTTACACTGGCCGCCACCATGGAATCATCCATAAATGTAACCCTCTTTCGACTCATGATAAAACAGAAAGGAATTAATGAAAAGTGAGTTTAAGTGAGAGATTAAAAGGAGAAGATGGATTTAGGAAGCGAAACGTTAGATATGATGGAGAAATTATTTAGAATTTAGAAATTTTTAGAGAGAGGTTTTTAGAGAGAAGGAAGAGAGAATACGACTCTCATTCTTCCTCACTTCTTAATTTTGCTTCATTTGCGTGGCATAGCAGTTAATGATTAGTTCGTGTTATGTTTGTTGATTGCTAGTTTATCTAGCATTATTGATGTATTTTCTTTGTTGTTCCGTTAGGTAGATGTGTTACTAATCGTGGGGTATGCCCCTAGAGATGTAATCATTTTCTTATGGTATAAATTTTAATTAGCAAAAAAAAAAAAAAAGAGAGAAGCTTCGCAATACACTTATATAGAACATTGCAGCAAGATGTAGGACGGAACTGGGTGGCTCCTGCAGTTTTAGGAATCAATGCAATAGCAGTAGAGTTGATGTTCCTGGGCAAGTGCAAGGAATCAAAATAATAGAGAAATGCATTGGTGACATCACATCCCACAATATCCCAGGAGGCTAGAAAAAACTCAGCGGTAAACCCATCCGGACCGGGGCTTTTCCCTTTTGCCATACTTTTGAAGGTATTAAGGACATCTTCAGGAGAGAAACCTCTACATAGATCAGTCTGTTGTTCAGTAGAGATACTAGGGAGATCGATGTTAGAATCAATGGAGGAGACAGGAGAGGCAGTACCTAGCACTTTCTTGAAATTGTTCACAGCCAATTCAGAAATTTCTTTGTGAGAGTTATACACCATACCTTCATCATCTTCTAGAGCCAATAGTTTATTCGAGTTCCATCTATCGTTGCAAGAGTTAAAAAAGTACCGATTGTTATTGTCCCCCACTTGAAGCCAGTGCACTCTTGATTTTTGTTTCAACGAAATTCCTTCCTCAAGAATTGTTCGTTGCAAATCTGAGCACAAGGTCTCCTCTTCTAAAATCAAAGCAGAGGAAGGAGAAGAAAGCATATTTTCCTGGAACAGCAATAGCCGAGATCGAGCTTCACTAACCTTGGAATGAACATTACCTCGGGATCTGTTAAATGCTTTGAGTTGAGTCTTCGTATTTATAAGCTTAGAAGATAAAATAAACCAGGGATCCCCGGTCACATTTAGGCTCCAAGAGGCACGAACAGCATCAAGAAAACCAGGAGCTTGAATAATGTGTTGAAAAATTTGAAAGGGTTTGACAATCCTGTCCAGGGGGATGCCAAGATGGACCATAGCAGGGCTGTGATCTGAGAGACCTCTAGGAAGGAAGTGAGCCCTCGAGGAAGAAAATTTATGAACCCAGCCAGCGTTAACAAGAACACGGTCAAGTTTCTTGAAAGTAGGAGATAGTTTGTTACTGTCCCACCAAGTCAGAGCTTTACCAGTGAAATTTAAATCAAAGAGACCTGCTTTGTCCATGAAGTTTTTGAATTCCCACATACCACTATTGAACTGCTTCCTGCCTCCTTCAATCTCATCCAAGTTTAGGCATGTATTGAAATCTCCGAGAACAATCCAAGGGTTGTTTTCTAGATCTTGCATTCGATGCAAGTCCAAAAGACTTGTCCACAAGTCACGTCTCTCCTAAAAAAGACTCCAAGTAAAAAGAATGAGAGTCGACT
Source organism: Kitagawia praeruptora (assembly GCA_037693485.1). NCBI lineage: Eukaryota > Viridiplantae > Streptophyta > Magnoliopsida > Apiales > Apiaceae > Kitagawia > Kitagawia praeruptora. The sequence goes on from CM075350.1 coordinate 69,935,557, forward strand.
TTCTCTCTGGCTTCTCTCTAACCTCTCTCTAAAAACCCAAACTAGCCGGTTTTTTCTCACACACCTTTCCATCAGATCTATACATTTCACCGTCATTAATCCATCTCCCTTCTCTTTCCTTCCACCTAAACACTATATTTCTTAATTATTACTCTATTTATTTCCTTAATAGTTATTTGACGATGGGTTCTTTGGTAAAGGGACCTTTTGTGGTCAAGATGGAGAACTTTGTTGATTTGTTGTGGGTTTCGCCCTCTAGGTTGGAGGGGTCTCTAATTCTTCTGTGCGATGAACTGCCCCTCCTATCGTTTGAAGGAGGGTTCTTTGGTCCTAACCAAGGTGTTCGGAACGGAGTTGTTGTTCTGTCGAATGGCGCGGTGCACCGTGAAGGTCACCTGAAGAATATAACTCCAGATGATGATGGGTGTTCTATCTCAGACTTTATTGTGGATGCACACCATATGTTCGACTTTTTGTCTCAACAAAAAGTGATAGCTGTTGCTATAGCCACCTCTTCTCTGAAGTGGGGGGAAAATGAAAGTGACAGAGCTAATGGCGGTAGGATTGGTTCATGTCTTGACTCTATGGAGACAAATGATGTTGATTCTTTCAATGTTGGATGCCTTGTCTTCGATGGTTTTCCTGATAAAGATATTTTCAAGATGTCAGGAGCTGTCCCCCAAATTTCTTTTTCGGTATCGTTGATGGGTTTTCGGGAAGTTATTCCGGAAAGTCTCAGATCTGACTGCTTGTCTTGGTTGGAGGTTGTACCTCGTGATTGTGTTAATAACGCACTGAATTTGATTGAGATGGGCTATTGGCAGTATTTCAAACTGACTTCGCACCTGTACGTTGGGTGGTCGTTTATGAAGTTCCTGGGTTTGAGGAGAATGCTTCAAGAGAGCCATCCGAAGATTGAGACATCGCGATCAGAAGGTATGGTTACATTGTTTTTCTCCCTTGATGTGTTGAAGGGTAGCATCACCCTTAGCCGCGTGGGGCTCTACTCTGTTCTTGTTGTTCAGAGGGGAGTCATAGATGATTCGGTTGATGTTGTTCTCGAGTCCGTCCTGAGTTTCGGTTCGGCTAGAATTACCCATAACCATAGGTCTTTGCTAATGATGATTGTTTGTCAAACAATGAGGGATATGTCTGGTTCGCTGATAAAGGCGATGAACTGGTGTACTTTTCCTCCTGGTGTTCTATGTTGCACCTTAATGACTGGATTCTTGAAGTTTATTGTTTGGTTGAGCCACTTCTTGGTTGTGGAGACGCTATTGAAGCTGATGGGTTTCTTTTTAGCAACTTATGATAGTGATAGTAGTAGATCGTTTCCGTACGGTGGTCCATTGAAGGGATTCTATTTTAGGATTTGCAGGGTAAGCAATGGGTGTGTCATATCTTATTGGATATTCCAACACGAGGGGAACAGGAATGACATGGTTAGTGTGGCTTTGACAGTTACTGTCAAACTGTTTGATGTATTACCTGAAATGTTGATGACAGATCTTGCTAATGTTAGTGAGAAGGAGTTTTCGGAATTCACAATAATGGATTTGGATTATGGGTTTGGAAACATTGCAGATGTTTACTTCAGAGGTGGTTTTTACATCTATGAGGTTATGGGTTGGCAAGCTGGCTTCACCAGGTCTGGAGTTTTAGTATCCTTTATTAGAAATGGTGTTCTTTATGTTGGTAGAAAATTTTCAGCCCCTGATTCAGTCCAGTGGCATGACTTGCGAAATGGTTTTATTCATTCTAAAATGGATTCCAAGCTGGATTCGATTATTGTTAATGAAGTGTTTGTTGTTTTATTTGTGTCACACTCCTTGAGGACTGGAAGAAGTCAGCTCGACAGCCCTCAACTGTTCAAGCGGATGGTATGGAACAAGGTGTGGTCTGTGAAGACACTTGCGTGTTGTTTACAGGATGCAAATGGGAGTGTTGTTCATTGGCACTGTCCTATTTATTCCAAGGTGATTGACTTTAGATGCAGTTATTATGATTTTTTGCGACTGTGGTATATTCGGGTTAGTGAGCTCAGTGAATCTGGGCACGAAGGTGATGTTGTCTGGTCTCCGAGTGGTGAGCCAAATATATTTGAAGTGATGCAGGGAATTGAGGCGGTGCACTTTATGCACTAGTGGATTGGGAAAGGTCTCAAGGTGACCTCGCAAAAGTGGCTTGAGGGATATATCATAATTGAGTCTCAGTATTTTGAAAGGGGTGGTGGTCTAACTGCTCAACAGGGATGTTTGAATCCCGTGAGTGTTGGAGCGATTTTTACCGAATTGCACGATGTTGCTAGGAGAAGATACATGGTTGAGGTTAGTGGAGTTGTGTCCACTATGCTGGTTTGGCCTGGCGTCGGCGATCTCAACACGGACTTAGTGATGCAATGCCTTGTCTTCGTAGCTCTGCTGGCTATGAAGTATGATGACTCCCTGCGAATGTATGCTGCCTATAAGACTAAACACAATGTCAGGAAGGACCTCACTTTTGTTGAGAATTGTAAATTTTATGTAGGTAGTGCGTGTGCCCGCGTTGGTTCAGGATCTGTGAAGATGTACCTTGGGCGCCAGAGTGCTGCTCGGAAAAAAGACAAAGTGGAGGAGAGTGGTGGTGTATCCACCACTATGGCATACCCATGCGGTTCATGCCTGAACCTTGGTCAAGATTATGGGAATAATGGCTGGTGTGTGATGATGTTGGTTTGGATGGAGGCCCGTAGGTGGGGTCTGAAGAATTATATGCTAAGTAGGCATATTTATTAGATCTTAGCTAGTTCTTTATCTTGTTATGTTGACTGCTAGTTTATCTAGCTTTATTGATGATTTTTCTTTGTGGTTCCGTTAGGTAGATGTTTATTAATCGCGGGGTATGCCCCTAGAGATGTAATCATTTTCCTATGGTATAAATATTAATTAGCAAAAAAAAAAAAAGTTACGTCTCTCCTGAACAATGTTTAAAGCATAGATAAAAGATGCAACAAAAGATTCAGAGGTCCCAACTCTTGATAATAAGCAAGTAATATGCTGAGAATTTGAGGAAATAAGGTTAGCATTCCAAAAACTTGGATCCCACCCCAGCCAAATACGACCGTTAGGGTGACTATCATAGTTAAATAACCATGTAAACCTAGGATTAACAGAAGACGAAATGAGGTTGGCCATTTCTTGTTTGACATGTGTTTCCGAGAGGGCAATGAGGCCAAGATTATTATTAGGAATGAAATCCTTCACATAGGATACTTTATTATTAAGCCCTCGTATACTGTAGGAACAAAAAACCATCTTAAACATCAGGGATTAAGATGGGGAGCCAAGCCCCCTGCCTTTCTTTGCCTTTCTATGAGGATTTTTATTCAAGGCTCGAGCAATAGAGTTGTAAATTGGAGCTTTAAACCCAGAAGTGCCTCCTGAAGAGCCCATTGAGGGGTTTGATTTAGTTCTTTTGTTCTGAACTGTTTTCCATCCCTCATCTTCCTTAATGCTTGAAGTTGTGACTTTCTCAGGTTGGTCTGTTGCGTCCGCATTGTTGGCAATAGAAGAGTCCCCCTTGTTGACATTGGGAGCTGCAGTTTCAGGATTAGTCTCCGAGGAGGGTGCCTTGCAAGATTTTTCCTCCGAAATTACCTGCTCTGCTCTATCACCAGCATTGGCTGGTTGATCTTCTGGTTTTACCTCCTCAGATCTTGTTTTCTGCACCCAAGTTCTAGTGGCTTTTGGACAAGCTCCAATAGTATGGCCAAGCGAATGATAGCCATTACACATGAGAGGTTTGTTGGGGTAAGAGTATTGGACTTCCGCAGTTTTTTTGTTTCCCTGGGGTATGCCCCTTGCAAACTTGTATATTCTTCTTTTCTTTATACAATACTCTCAATTAGCAAAAAAAAAAAAATTAGTGTTTAGGTGGTAGGGAAGGAAGAAGAGTGGATTTAGGAAATGATTTATATGGTTTATGATGGAGTCTTGAGAAGGGATTTACTTGTTATCTCCTTTCAAGATCCGATTCAAGTGTTTTTCTTGAAGGATAATGTTGATGCTCCTTGCTTGAAGAGAGGAAAAGGTTTCGCTGCTCAGGGCAACTCTTTTGCCTTCACTAATGAATCTGCTGTGATTGCTTCGTATGAAATAACTCGATGTTGGGGTTATTTTTGGCAAAACCAGTTTTCTTTATCGGGTTTTCTTAAGGATGGTTTCTTAGTTATGTGCAGGTTCTCACCCATTGAGAACCCTCTCTCTATGTTATTATTTTCTGGCCACTACGTTTTTGATATGTGTAGCGTTCTAGCAAAGAATGGATGTTATCTTGAGGGAGGAATCTTTTCTACGCCCTTCTTAATGGTTATTGAGGTGGTTCAGCCTACGAGTGACAAAGGGATGGTTCTTGAACACTATGTGCTTGATGGTATGACCAGACTTTATTTCAGGGTTTTTCAATGGATTGTAGGCGAAGGCCTTAATGTGTTTGAAACATTGCCTGTTCGAAGTTGTGTATATTCTGCTGGCATAAGCTATGATTTCAATGGAGATTTTCACCGAAATTGGACAACTGATGCTTTTTATTATATGAGTCTTGATAACTAGATTATGCTTGCGACAATGAATGAAAATGGTCTTCAGGTTGGATGTAGTGCAGAAATGCTAATTGCACGAAGCACCTGGGTTGTGAATGGTTTCCATTCGGTTCATGGAAGAATGATTGAAATGGACCTGAAGATTATATTTCAAACATGGTATCTGTTTGGTATTGCATTAGATGGTTAGATGAATATGCTTATGCTTGTAACAGTGATAAGCAAAGGAGGAATTGGTAATGGATGGTGTGTAAATGTTAGTATTTCGTCCTGGTGTGTTGTTTTCAAGGGTATGGTAGGCATGTGTTTCAACAAGGCAGATGTTATATATGAGTTATGTGATGGATATGGTCCTCAATATCGATGGGTTAATGCTGTGTTCGGAATGGGAGATGCTATCCAAAGCATTGCTTTTCTGTTCATGCCATGGATGTTGATTGCTTTAAGTGAAGGCAGGGATGTGTTCCAAGGGTGTGGTTTGCACTCTATGAAATTTGTGGTTTTCTCAGTGGGAGTCTTGAGCTTGAACATGGGAGTCAAACCCAAGTCAGGGTTGGAAATTTGGTACGTGAAGGGAATTGGTCAACCATGCGGCCCAGTATTTACTACTGGTAACAACTTGAGGGTCATTAACAAAACAATAAAAATTGTTTTATTTTGATATCGAATTCAAAGTGCCATGCTATTATTACTTAATATTCATATGGCAAAGGCATAGTCTTATTTTTTTCTCTCAAATAAAAACCTCATTGGCGCCGAGCGTGAGGGAATGCTAGACGTTTGGTAATTTCTCCTCCGGCCAAAATAAAAGATCCCATTGAAGCGGCTAATCCCATGCATATTGTCTGTACATCTGGTCGCACAAATTGCATTGTATCATAAATAGCCACTCCAGGGATAACCCATCCGCCGAGAGAGTTTATAAACAAATAGAGATCTTTGGTATCATTCTCTATACTGAGATATACCATAAGACCAATAAGTTGGTTCGAGATCTCGCTATCAACCTCTTGTCCTAAAAAAAGTAATCTTTCTCGATAAAGTCGGTTGATTAGGGTAAAATTATATCCCTTACGAACCGTACAGGCGCCTTTTGGTGCATACGGTTCAACAAAAAATTGCAAAAAAAAGAATCAATGTGCAGATTCCAATCCTCTTTCTTTTTTTATATTCGTAGAAGGCTCTTTTTGACTTCTAACGAAAGGACTTTTCTTCGATTTTTAAAAAAATACAGGTTTTTGCTCCTTTTCGTATAATATTCTTGTATTCTTGTAATAGAAAAATAATAGAAAAGAAAAAAAAAAGAAGTCACTAAACTTATCGAATTAACTTCTTATTGATATATTGTTTCATCGAGATCTAATCCAAATCACAATGTCGTTTTCTTGTTCCTGAATGGGCCCTGTTAATCTTTTTAGGTTTATGCTCTACTCCGGGTAAGGATACGCCCGATTTTTATTTGTACATATAGGACAAATGATTCCATTACCACTTCTTTTTGTTATGACTTCCCCCCTTTTTCAATTTTTATGCCTTCCGCCAAAAATTTGATGTATTCATGCATATTAATATTACTCGATTGATTAAGAGTTTGAGATGGCTTCTCTTTACAAAAAGAAATCGTTTATGATACAAATTTCCAATTGGGCTTTTTCTAAACGGAGCCTGGATACTTAAGTTTTTTAGTTCCACTAAGCTAACCATAAATTTTTCTAATTATAATAGTCATCTGAATTTCCCCAAGAATGTATCTAATTGCACTTCACGCTCCAAATTTTTGATGATTCAATTAGATATCTCAGGATGTCTAATTTTTTAGGATGCCAGTAATGTCAAATTTTTTAGGATGCCTTGGTGGTGAAATGGTAGACACGCGAGACTCAAAATCTCGTGCTCAAGAGCGTGGAGGTTCGAGTCCTCTTCAAGGCATAATATTGAGAATGCTCATTGAATGGGAAATTCGATCCGAGCTCTTGGAATTTGAATAAGTTCGGCAGCAGATCACTAAATCTTGGGGATCTTCTCTATCTAATGAATGGGGGGTCTGCTTAAAAATCGTCCGCCCTGCACCCCCCCCCCCCGAGTATATGCTTCAACAGGAATCACACAAGGGTAGATTAGAAACCTCTGGTAAAATGCCCCAAAAAAGAAACGGTATGTACAGCTAGGCCGTGAACAGCCAACCATCGCACTGTAAAAATTGGATAGGTTCGATCTATGGTCATTGGGGCCTCCTAAAAAGATCTACTAAATTCATCGCGTTGTTCCAAAGGATCAAAACGGCCAGTTATTAATGGAATTCCTTGTCGGTTCTCTGTGAAATACTCGTTTGGCCGAGGGCTTCCAAACACATCGTACGCTAAACCGGTACTGACGAATAACCAACCCGCAATGAATAGGTAAGGTATAGTAATGCTATGAATGACAAAGTAGCGAATACTGGTAATAATATCAGCAAAAGAACGTTCTCCTGTGCTTCCAGACATGTTGAGCTCCACATATTCTTGTACAGTCAAAGGGGGATCGATTCCGTAAAAGATTAGATCAGTCAATTTCCATTTACTAAAACTAAATCTTTGTGAGATCGTCAATATTGTACCGAGGGCATCTTTAGAGTATACCGAATCAGTATAGCTATCCTTCTTCTGACACAGCAACGCACTTTCAATCATTATCGAAAGGAAGTACTCAAAAATTTCTTTCTTACTTTACTTGTTGCTTGTCAGTGGACAATGATAAGCAACAAGTAAAGTAAGAAAGAGTAGTAAATCGTATTCGATGAAAGAAAGATAACAAAGAAAGAAAAGAATAAAAAAATTGTAATCAACCCTTTTGATGCATACATTGTTGTATTAGATCGAGATCAAAAGATTCTTTCTTGACCTAACTACAAGAACGAGGTTTTATAATAGAATACGGAAAGATAAAATGTAGAACGTAAAAAATAAAAGATAATAGAAATTACTAACCTAGTTGGACCAAAAGAAATATTTTCTTTTTTCGAGTGATTGAGTGATAACTTTTTTCTTCTCATTCATTCAAGATATTAAGTGAATGAACCTATTCCGGAATCTAGTGAGTTAAAACGAAAGTAATCTTTTTTATAAGGTTTACGTTGGCTGTAAAATATAAATAGGATTCGAGACAATAAAAAAGTTTTCTTTTATTCTTACAGAATGTAATAATTTTAAAAATTAAAAAGGTTTAATTTTTGAGTGAAGTTACACAGCCCAATTCTTTTTATTAGTTTATATAAGTTTTCCCCAAGAGTTGCTCAATGAATCGGTTGATTGGAATCGCGGGATGGGTAGATGTGGTAAATGATGAATCAATTTTTTTTTGCTAATTAAAATTTTATATCACGAAGGAAACAACTTAAACAGACCTAGGGGCATACCCCGCGGAATCAGCAAAAGCTAAAAACAGTAAGTTACCCGACTGTCAACAAACAACATAAAAGCTAGTTATCCTAGCTTAACACATGTTCATAACTGAAATTAAAAAAACAAAATAACTATGCCAAGGAGGCATCATAACTCCAAGCGCAAATCTCTGCACATCAGACCACTCCTTCTGTAAGGACATATTGTAAGCATTACATGAATTGCAATTATGCATCTGGACAATTAAGTTGTCAGTGTCCTCGTCAATATCTCTGAAAACAACAGCAGGCACCTGGAGGGCATCTGCATTCTCAATACTCCCATGACTGCTCCTGATAGGCCGTCCAATATTGCAGGAACCATACCCAGCAGTGCACACATAACAACTACTAGCAATATCCAGGGCTGAGAACACAATCACCACACCACTGGACTCTAAACCGCTGCTACCATACCAATTAGCATGGCACATCACATGGACTTGACAAAAACCAACAACCAGGTCCAGAACTATTAAGCCAATTTCAAACACCATCATATAAATCCCCATGAGAAAAGTGAGGCCAAATCCCACCAAACCTAGCCTCCTCTGTTTCACTATGGACCCCGAAGAACACACCCATAAAGGGTCTTCAACCAATCCCTTCATCTCAAGGACATCATAACAAGCAAATAACCATGTTGCAATGCGCATTGCACACACTCTGTGAACATCCAGCTCTACACCTTGCTCCATCGCGCCCTCACCATTCAATGTCGAGTAATAACTACAATAACAACAATTAAAATAAGTGTAACCCCCTGGTTCACACCCAAGTATCCTAAGCATATGCCTCAACATCCTTTCTGTCCCTTCCAGAACACAACCGCTACTCTTTAAATACTCAAAGGCTTCATCAATGTCCTTTTCATTCAGCTTGTGACCCACCTCCTCATCCATAATCAACTTCTTATTGACCTGACTATCATTACCAATAGTCACTTCTTGATCAATAATAACCTGGACATTATCCTTCCACTTCACTGATTTCTTCACAGGTTTGACAACCTCCACATTAAGTGTAGACTTTCTAAGGCAAGCCTTTCGGCAAACCACTAGATTCTCTCTAGGCCAGTCATTTTCACCCAAAATTGGAAAGTCAACTCCCTCATCCATCAAAGAGGAATTGACTCCCAAATCCACATTACCACTAACAGAAATGTCAGTTGCTTCCGATGAATCGGACATTTCATTATTGAAATCTTTAATTTCAACAACCAAATCGTTAAATGTAACTTTCTTCTTGGAGTAGTAGATCTTACCTTCAAGCGGGCTACACGTCCTAGAAGCAAACCCAGTTGTGGGGGTGAAGGCCCTCTCCGCCACCTCCAGCCCATCTTTGAGACCAGAAGTACCAAACTCCGTACACTCCGTCTCAAACTTCAATCTCTTAGCCACCTGAAACAAGGGTTTAAACTTCTCCCTTCCAGGAGAAGAGCCACTCTGTGCACACACCCTGAGCACACCCTTCGGATTATCCTCCAAAGGATACACAGTCACAAGGTTCTCCGAAAAGGAGACCCTCTTCGGACTCCTAATCGGGTTACCCACCGGATGGCAAACCTCAGATCCTCGTGCACGGGGAGGAATCACGGTCACTAGGTTCTCCGAAAAGGAAACCTTCTTCATTAAACTAATAATTATATAAAGAAATATGGTGTTTGAGGTGAAAGATTAGAAGAGGAAGGTGAATTTGGGAAGGCTAAAGAGAAGATTTGATGAGGAAATGGTTTAGATTTAGGTTTGAATTTGGTGGCGGCAGGGTTTTTTAGAGAGAGGTTAGAGAGAAGTTAGAGCAAATACGACTCTCATTTTTTTTCTTCTTTTTGATTCGGGGTTAATGATGAATCAATTTGTTTTTTTACGCCTGTCACTTTATCTTTGTTAGTACCGTCTATAATGATAGATTAATCAATTGAATATCCCCTATTCTTTGAAAAAGGAAACTTAGGTAAGTGCTTTTTTAGAAACATATATGTACAAAAAGAACATATTTCATTTAGCTCCTTCATGCCTACTATAACTAGTTATTTTGGTTTTCTACTAGCGGCTTTAACGGTAACCTCGGCTCTATTTATTGGTCTGAGCAAGATACGACTTATCATCCGTGAGCTTAAAATGAGAGTCGTTCTCTAACTTCTCTCTAAAAACCTAGCCGCCATAAAATTGAATCCTTAATCTTTAACCTTCACCATTTCTTCATCAGATCTTCTCTTTAGCTTGCACAAATCCATATCCTCTTCTAATCTCTCACCTCAAACACTATATTTCTTACTATATAATTATTATTTAATGAAGAGAGTTTCATTTTCTGAGAACTTGGTGACTGTGATTCCTCCCCGTGTGAGAGGTTCTGCAGATTGCCTTCCTGTGGGTAGTCCGATTAGGAGTCCGAAGAGGGTCTCTTTTTCGGAGAACTTGGAGACTGTGATTCCTCCCCGTGTGAGAGGTTCTGCAAATTGCATTCCGGTGGGTAGTCCGATTAGGAATCCGAAGAGGGTCTCTTTTTCGGAGAACTTGGTGACTGTATATCCTTTGGAGGATGTCCCAGCAAAGACGGACAGTGAGGAGATGTTGGGTTTAAGCTTAACTGGGGGCCCAATTATTTGGTTGAACTCTATTCCAGAGGGTTTCTTTTCTATTGGAAACTCGTTTGAGTCGGTTGGGATGGGGGGTTCTTCAGTTGCGAACTGGGATGTGAAGCACTCTGGAAGCCGTGCTTCCTCAAGAAATCGTCACCCTCTCCTGATGGAAAGGGATGCTGTTGTGTGCCATGGTCGGCATATGTTGGATGCTCCTACAAATAGGAAAGTTGGTTTTGGTTATTCTGAGATGGGGTATTCGGAGGGGGGTCTTTTGGTTCCACTCCGTTCCTCATATTGTGATAGAGAAAGTGGTATGGCTTTCTGCTCGCTTTACGCGTATTTTTCTTCTAGGAGAAGAAAGATGAGTTATTCGATGGATGGAAATTCCTTGGATAATACTGATGGTGACTTAGTTAATGAGTATTATGATTGCTCTAATAACGGTCGGTTGTTCTTTAATCAATCCTCTAGGGTTATGGAGTCTGTTGATAATGGAGGGTTCTTTGGTGTCAATCACCAACTGGTTTATGATATGACTGTATGTGATAATGCTAGAGTTACTGGTTCTACAGATCTGTTAATGGACTTAATGGTAGTGCTCACTAGTAGGATAGGTGCTACGTTGGGTTTCATCTGCTGGGTTCCTTTCGTGATGGCTTCATTCCTCTCTGCTGAGAGTTCTTTGTTGATTCTACTGGGTTGCCTGTCAACAACTTTGGTTGTTAAGAAGACAATGCTCGGGTTTCATCCTCTGGTCGAGTATTGCAAACTTCTGTTTGAGAATTACAATGTGAATTCGGGTTTAGATGCCTCTTGTGCAAGGGGATTCAAATGGTTGTTTTCCTATGTTTGCTTGGACCCCCTCTCAACATGGAAAAGACGATGTGCCTGCTATGTGTTTGGTTTTTTACCAAAGAGAAATGTTTCCTCGGGTTTGCATAACTCTGGGGCTGTTATGATTTGTTTCACTGACTTGAGGTGGGTCTTGATGAAATGGTTTAGAGGATACATCGAGGGTACTCTTAATGAAGGGACGGATTCGATGATCCAGGGTTTGAGGTTTTTTCATGATGCTGATTACAATGTTTGTGTGTATTATGTCAAAAAATGCAGAATGATTGATATCGGATGCGATATCTGTGCTCTTCACTTCTCGTGCAGGGCTGGAGTTTTCTCGACTTGTTGGGGAAACTACCATCTGTTCGATAGCTTTCGAAGCAAAGAATTCAGGGATGATACTCTGAGTTCGAGTAATGTTGCCATCATTTCTTGCAGGATTCTTTGCAATGTCGATTCCGCTGGGCATTTCAAGTCGTGGAGGAATGCTTCGATGATGATAAGGAAGGAGTTTGTCTTGTATGCTTTTTGGAACGAGACGGGATCTGAACTGATGTGGTTCAGACAAAAGGTGGGGACTGGAATAGTTATTATTCTAGGAGATGTTGTTAACCCTAGATTTGGCTCTGGGGTTCAGGGCGTGGTGGGAGTTACTTGCCTGATGGGTTTATTTACTGCTCAAGGAGGTGTTACTGCTAATGATGTAGTAGAGGTTGATACTGATGTGAGGCTTAGATTTCTTTTAGCCTGGCCCATTTTGATGGATGCTGTGAACTGGCTGATGCTAGTTGGATACAATGTGACGATCATTGGTTTCAATGCTAGAGTGTATCCGATCACTATGTGCAAAATGATCGTATTTGAATGTGACAGTGTTGCTTTTGACACTGGTGTTTGGGCTAGTCGCTTTGAGGACTTTGAGGAATTTTCTGAGGGAGTTTCGACTTTAGGCATTCATAATGCTCAGCAGCCGAGGATTGTCTTCATCACCATTGGTAAGCATGGAAGATTTGTGGGCCGTCTATGGATTTTGTCAAGTGTGGCGATTGTGGTGTGGGATGGGATGCCTGTTTGGCATATTATGACTGTTATGTTTAAGCAAGTAGCAATCTAGTTACATAGTTTACTTAGTTGTTTAGTTGATTAACGGTTAAGAATTACGGGGTGTATCCCTAAATTTGTAATCGTTTCTTCGGATGTTGCCCTTTATATTGGGTTGTTGACTTCGCGGGGTATGCCCCTAGAATTGTTTTAGGTGTTCCTTCTTGGTATAAAATTTTAATTAGCAAAAAAAAAAAAAAGATACGACTTATCTGAAATTACTATTTGAAATGCACAATTCATAAAAATAAATCTTTCGATAGGATTCTGTATAAATTGCAAATTCTTGGTCATTGAGATTCATGGTAATTCAGATTAATATTTAGGTATAGATATTACCTCCTTTTTCTCCTTTCAAATAAATTGCAATGATTGAAGTTTTTCTATTTGGAATCGTGTTAGGTCTAATTCCTGTTACTTTGGCTGGATTATTCGTAACTGCATATTTACAATATAGGCGTGGTGATCAATCGGACCTTTGATTAATTACTATCGCTTTTTTTGATTGACCTCCTACTTTCTTTAATACAAAGGAGGTCAAATTCAGATTGCGGTTCAAGTTAGTGAAGCTCTTTCAGTCTAATTTGATCTAAGAAAAATAAGGATGAAATCACGCTCTGTAGGATTTGAACCTACGACATCGGGTTTTGGAGACCCGCGTTCTACCGAACTGAACTAAGAGCGCTTTCTTAGCAGAAAAGAGAAGACTGTAAAGACACTTTTTTAACCCCAGTTTAATTATATATATATTATATATATATTATTGGATATTGGAATCGATCTTAATTAATCCCTCGTTACTGCTCAACGAAGAAGTAATAGGTAGGGATGACAGGATTTGAACCTGTGACATTTTGTACCCAAAACAAACGCACTACCAAGCTGCGCTACATCCCTCCAATTGGTCTACAGTGTCATTGTATAGAATTCCTGTTTTGTTTTCCACATCGTTATTTCCTCCATTGATATATACAATTTATATGGGCATTTCGTCTTTTTGGTCCCATTTAACATATAATAATAGTAAAAGAAAAGTCTTATATACGTATGAAATACGGAACGGAACCTGTCGTAAAAATAGTAAAAATAAATGAGTAGTTTTCGGGAATGTTCGGAAAGAGAGGAGCGTTTTTTTATGTTTTAAGAACAAATTTTATTTACTGGATAGTTGTACATTTCAATTTGAATTAGGGATTCCGTGTACAAGGTTCTTAACTGCATATGCATTTGATCATTTATGTATTACCATTTTATATTACAATAAAAGAAGGAAGGAGATTTTTCAATGCGAGATCTAAAAACATATCTTTCCGTGGCACCGGTATTAAGTACTCTATGGTTCGGGTCTTTAGCAGGTCTATTGATAGAGATTAATCGTTTTTTCCCAGATGCATTGACATTCCCCTTTTTTTATGCTATCGATGGTTTTTCGGACCCATGGTTATGTCGGCCTTGGAAAGGCATTTAAGAATGGTTTGGTTTGTGGGGTTGAAATGCATAGTGTGCAGAATGGGATGCATAACTTGTCACTGGGGGATATGCAGAGTGATTCTTTGAGCACAGTGACGGATGGTTTTTGGACTAGCGGGAGGATGCTGCCTAAATATCGGGGGGATATCGGTTGGCAATGAGTGGTGTTGGAATTTTCAAACTCTGTTTTGCTATGCTGAGTGCTTGCACTAATGGGAGGTGCGTCCTGAGCCTTCTTAAAGGCGGCTTTAGAGCCACTCTGCTCGATTTGCACGATGTTTGTAGGAGAAAACATTGCATTGTTCTGGTGCAGGAAGTGGAGGATGCAGGGAAGCTTTACTTCGGGGTAAAGGCTGCTGTTTTTGTTGCTCGCATGAAGGAAATGTTATCCGGGATGAAAATCCTGTGCTCTCAGATTTTTATAGGTGTATGACATGTTTCTAGTTTTATTCTGGTAGTTGTTTTTGTTGACAGTAAGGTTACTTACTGTTTATGACTTGGTACTATTTAAAATGTTGATTTCGCGGGGTATGCCCTTAGATTTGTGTTAGCTGTTCCTTTGTTGGTATAAAATTTTAATTAGCAAAAAAAAAACTTCATTTGGACTCGTTTGAACAAGAAAATTAATTTTGCTTCATTCTTGACTCGTTTGAGCATCGAAACCACTTGTATCTTTGTTCTTGACTCGTTTAACCCCGATAACTCACTAAAACTTCATTTGGACTCATTTGAACGAGAAAATTAATTTGGCTTCATTTTAACTCGTTTGAGCATGGAAACCACTTGTAGCTTTGTTCTTGACACGTTTTACCCCTAACACTCACAAAAACTTCATTTTAGACATCATCTGGCTGCCATAATATTACAGGAACCCAACTGACTTCGTAACTCCATAGCTTTGAACATTTGAAAAATCTAAAAAAAATGAGAGTCGTTTTCTCTCTAGCAACCTAACCTAGCCGCCATCTAATCTGAGCCTTTTCTTCACCCTTTTTCCACCAAATTCGCAATAATCCTTCCTAAATCCATATTTCCTCTTCCAATCTTCTACCTAAAACACAATATTTCTTATAAATATAATTTTATCTATTAGTTTAATGAAGAAGGTTTCTTTTTCGGAGAACCTAGTGACCGTGATTCCTCCACCTGCGCGAGGATCTGAAGTTTGCCATCCGGTGGGTAATCCGATTAGGAGTCCGAAGAGGGTCTCCTTTTCGGAAAACCTTGTGACTGTGTATCCTTTGGAGGATAATCCGAAGGGTGTGCTCAGGGTATGTACACAGAGTGGCTCCTCTCCTGGAAGGGAGAAGATTAAGCCCTTGTTTCAGGTGGCTAAGAGATTGAAGTTTGAGACGGAGTGTACGGAGTTTGGTACTTCTGGTCTCATAGATGGGCTGGAGGTGTCGGGGAGGGCCTTCACTCCCACAACTGGGATTGCTTCTAGGACGTGTAGCTCGTTTGAAGGTAAGATCTACTACTCCAAGAAGAAAGTTACTTTTAACGATTTGGTTGTTGAAATTAAAGATTTCAATAATGAAATGTCCGATTCATCGGAAGCAACTGACATTTCTGTTAGTGCTAATGTGGATTTGGGAGTCAATTCCTCTTTAATGGATGAGGGAATTGACTTTCCAATTTTGGGTGAAAATGACTGGCCTAGAGAGAATCTAGTGGTTTGCCGAAAGGATTGCCTTAGGAAGTCTACACTTAATGTGGAGGTTGTCAAACCTATGAAGAAATCAGTGAAGTGGAAGGATAATGTCCAGGTTTTTATTGATCAAGAAGTGACTATTGTTAATGATAGTAAGGTCAAAAAGAAGTTGGTTATGGATGAGGAGGTGGGTCACAAGCTGAATGAAAAGGACATTGATGAAGCTTTGGAGTATTTAAGGAGTAGCGGTTGTGTTCTGGAAGGGACAGAAAGGATGTTGAGGCGTATGCTTAGGATACTTGGGTGTGAACCAGGGGGTTGCACTTATTTTAATTGTTGCTATTGTAGTTACTACTTGAATGATTGGAGGTTTGGGAATTCTACGGTAGGACATATCATTGGGATCCTCCTGGTTAACGAGGAGGCAAGTGTTCGAGGTTGTTTGAGCCTTGTTGGTGCTGATGTAGAGAAGCCTGTTGGCTTGGATTGTGTCTATCTTTTGAATGGCCACTTATGTGCGACTTGGTGTGGGCTTCAGCACTGTGATTGTTGGTTCACCAATGGGGTTAGTCACTCAAGCGGGACAGGTTTCACTGATGGGGCTGGAATGCATTCTATGCAGGAGCCTGAGGATGACTGTGACAATGATGCTGTGCACACTAATGGTGAAGGCTTGAAGGCCTGGTGGACCAAGTCCAAGTCGACAAGGGGTGGCTACTCTGGTTTATTTCGTGACCATGTTATTCTCGATGTGTTGCAGGATGGGTTTTGTCTGCCTTTTGAGGACTGCAGTGTTTTTGCAGTATTAAAGACTGATTGGAGATATGGTCCTGTTTGCTGCGGTGCTGCAACACTTTCTGGCATGTCCATGGCATAGTTTTTTATTGCGTTTGTAATCTGTTGTTGTTGATTGCTAGTAATCTAGCATTATTGATGTTTTTTCTCTGTTGTTCCGCTAGGTAGATGTGTTTCTTATCGCGGGGTTTGCCCCTAAAGATGTAATCTTTTGCCTGTGGTATAAAATTTTAATTAGCAAAAAAAAAAAAAACTCCATAGCTTTGAAAAAAATGAGAGTCGTTTCTCTCTAACCTCTCTCTAAAAATCTATCTTAGCCGCCACAAAATCTAATCCTTTTTCCATCAGATCTATATTTTCAACCCTCACGAATCCATCTTCCACCTCAAATCTCACACATATACACCAAATTTCTTATATCTATTTTATATATATTATCTCTAAACGTTTTGAGAATGAGTCCGAAGAGGGGGTCAGGGGGCCCCACTTCTAATTCTTAACTCAGGTTTATGTCAATTTTTTGTTCTTACAACGTCCGGGTCCTCAACAATAAGGTTGATTTATTCAAGGATTTTATATATGCAAATAAACTATCCTTGATTAGTATTTTGGAGACGCATGTGCATAAGGACGTTGCTAAGATTATCTCTTCGGAGATTAACCCGAGGTTTTAATGGTTGTTCAACTATGAACACCATGCGGGTGGCCGGATATGGCTGGGGTGGAACCCTGTTTTTTGGAAGGTGGTGAAGCTAGCCTCTTCTGCACAACATATTACCTGCTCCATCACTTCGCTGCAACATAACCTCACTTATTTGGTCTCCTTCGTCTATGGGTCTAATGATGACATAGAAAGGAGATTGCTTTGGTCTGATTTACTGAATATTTCAAGAAGACTGTCTATTGAAGCTTGGGCCATTTCAGGTGACCTTATATTACTGACCTCCGAAGCACCGAAAATGTTCTCACCTGGTGGGATTGCAACATTCATCACCCGAAATACAGGAAATTGGATAGGGTTATGGTGAATGCCCACTGGCATAATGTGTTCCCCTGTTCGTCCACTAATTTCTTACCTAGAGGGCCCTCAGATCATAGCCCAGCTTTGACTGACCTAGGTTTGAATCGTCCGGTAGTAAACAAGCCTTTCCAGTTCTTTAATCATCTCATTGATGACCCTGATTTTCTCCCTTTAGTTGAAAATGAGTGGGCTGACCCAGTGATAGGAGACCCTTGGTTTGTGCTCACTTCCAAGCTTAAAAGGGTAAAGATGGCCATCAAAGGTTTAAATAGATCCAAGGGGAATCTGCATCAGGTGGTTGATGATACCCGGACCCAGCTATTGCTTTTCCAAAAAGGGCTCCCGGTGTCTCCGACCCCTACTCAATTTGAGGAAGAGAAAAGGTTAATTGATGCCTACTCCCAGGCTCTTTCTAAAGAGGAGTGTTTTCTGAAGCAAAAGTCTAGGGTACACTGGCTCAAGAATGGGGACAACAACAACAAGTACTTTTTCAATGCTTGCAAAGGAAGATGGAATGTGAACAAGGTGCTTTCACTTATGACTCCCTCTGGTGATTTGGTAACTACTCATGAGGACATGGCTTCGGTAGCTGTGAACTACTACAAAAACCTTCTTGGTCAAAGAAGTGATGTGGAGCAACTCCTTGAGGATATTCCTTTGCCAAAGCTGACTGAGACTCAGGCTAGCACAATCAGCTGGCCTTTTGGGGAGAGTGATGTTCTTTGCACTTTAAAGAAGTTGGGCAAAAATAAGAGTCCAGGACCTGATGGGTTTTCTGTGGAATTCTATTTAGCTACTTGGCACATTGTTGGTAATGATGTTACTAAAGGTATTCTTTACTTCTTTGACTCCCTTGTAATGCCTAAAATCATAAATGCAGGCAAAGCATGCTAACCCTTCACAGATGCAACACTTTCGTCCCATCTCTTGCTGCAATGTTCTCTATAAACGCATCTCCAAGATGATTGCTTCTAGACTCAAAGCGGTTATGCCATCTTTAATCTCAGTGCATCAATCGGCTTTTGTAGCTCGTAGATCAATTGGTGACAACATCTTTCTGGCTCAGGCCTTATGCAAGGGTTATGAAAGGAACTCAGGTCAACTCCGCTGTGGTATCAAGCTTGATATTCATAAAGCTTTTGACTCATTGAACTGGTCCTTCATCTTTCAAGTCCTTGTTAGAATGGGTTTTCCTCAAAAGTTTGTTGAATGGGTCAGAATTTGTGTCACCTCCACAATGTTCTCGATAAAGCTAAGTGGTAGTTTGGAGGGTTTCTTTAAAGGTGAATCTGGCCTAAGATAGGGTGACCCCATTTCCCCTACCTCTTTGTTATGTCCATGGAAGCTCTCACTGCGTGTTTGGGAAAATCTACAGAGGGCATGGATTTTAAATATCATTGGAGAACTAAAGAGGTGAACCTACATCATATCATCTTTGCAGATGATGTGTTCTTGTTTAGTCATGGAGATGCAACCTCTGTGACTAGGCTTATGGAAGGA
The DNA here is from genome assembly GCA_037693485.1 of Kitagawia praeruptora. NCBI lineage: Eukaryota > Viridiplantae > Streptophyta > Magnoliopsida > Apiales > Apiaceae > Kitagawia > Kitagawia praeruptora. Next base: position 69,954,519 of record CM075350.1, read on the forward strand.
GTCAAACTGTTCTCGAGCTGTTCCAACCTAGTTCCCAGTCAAGAAAAGTCTCTTTGTTTCTTTGCTAATGTTTGTGACAAGATAATGGGGGATATTCTTAGGGTCACTGGTTTCCAGAGAGGCTCCCTCCCTATCACTTATCTAGGGTTGCCACTCATTACTGGGAAACTTAGCAGTCGAGATTGTTCCTCTTTGGTGGCAAAGCTGTGTGGCCGAGTGGATTCCTGGATGGTAAGATTCTTGAACTTTGCTGGGCGGTTAATGTTAATCAAGGCCATCATGGCAAGTATAGTGGGCTATTGGAGCATGTATATCTTCCTGCCTAGGGCAATCTTAAAGAAGATTAACACTCTTTTCTTTAAGTTCCTTTGGGGAGGGTTCTACAAAGAATCTGGAAGGTGTCACTTCAAAGTAGGGTGGGAGGACTGCTTTAAACCTAAGGCAGAAGAATCTGGAACCATGCAGCTGTTTTACACCAACTTTGGCGCCTGCTCCAACCCTCAGCTGACTCTCTTTGGATTGCTTGGTTTCATAAAGTGTTGTTACGCAATAAAGCCTTCTGGACTACTAAAATGCCTTATAGCTGCTGTTGGATTGCCCGCAAGATTTCCAACGCGAGAGCCCATGCAATGTCAACTCGGGATGTGTTTTGTGCCCTGCAAATCTGGAAACGCACGAGCACTTGTTTAGTACTTGCCCTTTCTCTACAACCATCTTGGAAGCCTGCCCAGTGAATCTTACTATCTTCTGGTCCAATTTCCAAAATGGTAGTTTCTTTACCCAGCATAATACTTCTGTAAAAAAATGGGTGGCCTTCTTATATATTGCAGCTTCATTTTATGCAATCTGGTCGGAGCGAAACAAAAGAATCCACACCCCTGGCCACTCTCGTTCGACCACTGGAATTATTGGCGAAATTAAAGCAACTGTTCGGGCTAAGCTTCACTCTTGCCCCATATTTAAATTAAAAATCCGAGGAGATAGCTCGTTGCAACTTCTTTTGTTCTAGATTATAGGCTATACTCTTTTAGCTTAGCAGTCTCTTTGTTTATCTGTTAAAGAGGTTCCCTGGTTTGTGGGGTGCTCTCTCTCGAGGCTTAGCCTCCTTTTTTTTTACTAATTAAAATTTTATACCAAAAGGAACAACTGATACAAATCTAGGGGCATACCCCGCGAATCAACATCTGACAAACAAAGTCATAGCATTACAAAGCTAATAGACAATCAACATTATACGAAAAAACTTAGAAAGAACTAAGCGGCCAGATTAATGAAAAAATCCCTGGTGTATATCCCAGGGTCCCCCACAAAATCTGCATCCTCAATTTCTCCATCCAGGTCACAAACTATGCGTCTACAAGAGTGCATACTATCATTACCAACAGTAGCTTCAAAGGAGCACCATCCATATAACTCCCACAGAGTTACAAATCTTCCAACCCGCAAGTTGAACCACACTAGCTTCACAACAGCGTGCCCCACAATCTCCTTTGCTCGAGTCTTGCAAAACCAAACAGCGCCCTCAAGAATCCTCGACACAGGCCTTATCAATCTCACACCAAGCCTTTTACACATCACTGCACCAGCCATGATTAGTAACCAACCTTCAATACAACAATACACAGCTCCCTCCGAAGTCGAAATGCAAACCTCGGAGTTTGCCATCTCAATCCTACGAACTCCCAACACTGCTCTCGGACGAGAACCCCTCTTCAAATCATCTACAGACCACAATATAATAGCGTAGCATCTATAGGCAACCACAAATATCATGAGAATGCCAAAATGACATCCAACTTCCCTAAAAATTCCATCAATACAATCAATTAAGAAAGCACCGTTCAAGTCATGAAAGACAAAATCAGTGCCATTGAGTTCCTTCATATCATTTGTACGAACAATAATAAGACAACTGCTAGCAGTTTTGACACCAGAGTGGCTAGCTTCCCAGCAAAGGAAAAAACCTTCTATAAACCTTAGGCATTCAGTTCTGCCATCACGTAAATCAGCCCACAGCAGCTTGCTGGCCACCACCATGTGGTCAAGAGATCCCATAATTTGAAAGCTGCCCTGACTAAAAGCAGAATGCATCAACACAAAGACAGAGTATACTGCATCCACATCGTCACACATAAAACCTGGGTTGTAGAAAGCAAATCCCATTACATAAACCATACCCTTGGTAATCGCAGCCTGGGCCACCATATTAATCATGAAGAAAGTAGAGAGGAAGCATCCGCCCACAAGAAAAATTTCATTCTTTGCTAAGAACAGAGGGAGTAAGCCTGAGCCCTCAATCTCCAACAACCTTTGTATCCCCAAGCGGATACAAACATCATCAAGAATCCTTAACGGTACTGCAACACTGGTTACAAAACCACCAAAGATCATCGAACCAGATCTTCTCCTTGAAGTGGGTAAGAACCCCCACACAACTAAGGAAGCTTCTTTTAACGAGACCGTTAGTTCAAACAGATCTAGCCACATGTATCTCCAACAAGGAGATAATTCACTGGTTACCTTAGGTACCCCAGTCGCCGAAGTGATAGATTCGAGAGAACCCAACACAGCCTTTGAAAACAGCTGAAATCTCTGAACCCATTTAGCAATTTCCTGGTCCATTCTAGACAAGTCGTAGAGCAGAGGCCTCATAGACCTTTCATCAAACACAAAACGTCCATTTTCAACAATATCCAGTTTTCCAAAACAACAAAGTTTAAGCATGACACCATTGCAACTCAGCCTCCAACTGTGCTGATTCGCATCATTAGGACACAATAACTCCTTCTCCCGAGCGATGGGATTGAAGAGATCCCCTACAATCGAGTAATCTTCCAAACCCCGCACAAATAGGTTTTTAACCTTAAGAAACTCCTTTGAACCAGCAATGGCAGCACAAGACAACCAAATACTCATATCTAGTGGACTGACTTCCTGAACGACGATAGACAGACCTGAGAAAGATCCCAGACAAAGTTCCCTTCCGCCATTGGAAGAGAAAAGCGATATAAAAGTACCCATTAGGTACAGAATAGGAATTTCATTCCTCAACCAAACAACATGATACAGGACCAAGATAAAATCTCGGAAACTCAGTGAAGAACCAAGAGTCCTAGCTGCCATCAAGATATCAGCACCCACAACAATGACAATACCAGTCTCTTCCTTACCAGTAGAAAGGTATCTGACCCTCTTCTTTTGATTCGCGAGAACCTCTCCCCAGAAACAATCGCAATAAACGACAATCACATCGTCTACACACAATACAGGCACATACATGAAGAACTCCATAGACCCAGACTTAGATGGTTCCAAAACCCCATCTAAACAACGATTAAGAAGCAGCCAAAGAATCTCCGAACCAAAAGGAGACCTCATCCCATAAACAGATTTCGAAAACAAAAACATTAGAAATAAAATATATAATAAATATAAGAAATTTAAGTATTTAGGGTGGAGGAGGTAAGAAAGAATGAATTAGCGAAGGTGAAATGTTAGGATTTGATGGAGAAGGGTTTAGATTTGGATGAATTTTAGGCGGCTAGGGTTAAAGCTAGAGAGAAAAGACGACTCTCATTTTTTTCCTTTCTTGATGACTCGTTCCTTAGCCTCCTTTTGTACATCATAGTTTTACCAGTGGTATATAAATATTTTATTTAGAAAAAAAAAATGGACTTCCTTGCTTGGAAAGTAGGTTAGAACTCTGAGTTTCTTTTCTGGCACGACCCTTGGGCCAACAAGAAACCTTTGGCTCTTATCTCCCCATATGTTATATCTAATGCTGAATCATCTAGCCTGTTGCGTATTGGCACTTATTGCAATGATGGGGTATGGAACCTGCCACGGTCAAACCACATGGATGTTATTTAGCTGCGAAGCAGGGTGACAACAGTCCAAATTCACAGGAATGACTGCATCACCTGGAATGGGCTGCAACCTAAACTAGTTAAATTGGCGAGTATTTGGTCTTCTATTCGGGAAGTTGGCAATGTTGTGGGATGGAGTGAATTAGTTTGGAATACTTTCAATATTCCAAAATGCTCCTTTATTACTTGGCTTGCTGTTAAAAATAGCTTACTCACTCGCGACCGTATGATTCATTTTGGTATGGATGTAGACCCTTTATGCCCTTTATGCAGAATAGAGGATGAATCGATTGGGCACATATTAACCTGATGTGGATCGCTCCACGAATAAAGAAAACAAGAAGAAAAAGATATTTCAAAAGAACACGATCAATCCAGAAACGTGAACTTTGAATCTCAAATTCCTTAGATCAATCCAGAAACTAAGTAATTTGAATCTAACCTTCAAAACAATCCAGTAATTGAAGCTTAGAGAAAAGAAAACTAATCATAGTTTATCTCAAAACAAAAGTTTATCACATCCATTCATTATCTCCCTTAAAACATTACATGAAAGGGGTATATATAGGCTTAGACAATAACCTAAACCCAATAGGAATCCAAGAGAAATCCAATACCAGCTTGAAGATTAGCTAATATCTGAATCCATCCAGGAAACACAATTTAAAACCAAATCCAAATAGAAAATACATAAAACCGAATCCAAACAGGAAAATAAAATCCTAAGTGCTTAAAACAAGAAAAACCCTTTCAAGTGAAAGGTAAAAACTTGCAAGCCAAAATCTACTTAATACTTATAGATAATAATCAGCTTCTTGTCCAAGCTTCATTCGTCTCTCCTTTATTCCTTCTTGTCCAAGTAAGCTTCTTGACCCAACTCTCCCACAAATTCTAACTCGAATCCCTTCATGAATAATAATATAAAATATTTACCAATTAACATATTCATTCCCTGATCCTCATCATAACCTCCTGTCCTTATGTTGGTCTTGTAAAGAGTGTCATTCCAGTTCAGGTCAATGCATATTGGGTTAAATGGCAGCAAGGGGATTTTTTCATGGGTCCGCTAAATGCAAAGCTGAAAGCCATTGCGGGAACATCTAACAACATGTGTCTACAGTATATGGAAGGAGAGGAATTTCAGAATACACAATGTTGGCCAGGAGCATCCTACGACTGTTCTAATCTCGAATGTTAAGTCCTATGTGAGGGAGAAATTGTTTTCGTGCTCTTCCTTTAAAAAGTGGGTTCAAAAGGACCCATTGCTTGTTATGCTTCTTTTCTAGATCCCTAGTGGTTTGGTTAGGGTTTGTTTTTTTTTTTGCTAAGTAAATATTTTTATTCTAACAAAGGAACCACATACAAAATTTAGGGGCATACCCCGCGAATCAGCATGAAAAACCAAACAACATTAAGTCAGAAACCAACAAGCAAAACAGCTAGAAATAAGCATTACAATGGCTTGGTCATTTCGGACCCAATTCTTAAATGGAGCAGAGAAGAACAGTTTCTCCCTAACGGAAGATTTCACATTAGAGATGATGACTGAGGTCGGATGCCCTGTACCACCCTTGTGCAACCTGAAATTTCTTTCCTTCCAAATGGCATAAACCGAAGTAGTTAAATAGACAGCTGCTATCGCCTTTTGCTTTGCGTTTAGTTGGCATTGAAAGAACTCCCCTTGCTGCCAGCTTGCCCAAGACACTCACTGGGAATGGAATGACACTCTTAACAAGATTGAAATAGGGGCATGAAGTTAGCAAGTGACTAATTGACTCCCTTCCATTTCCACATAGGGAGCATGTAGGGTCTACGTTCATTCCAAAAAGGATCATACGGTCCTTAGTGAGAAGCCTGTTCCTCACTGCAAGCCATGTGATGAACGAACATTTTGGGATATTGAAAGCATGCCAAACTACATCACTCCACCCCACACTCTGCCCCAGACCCCTAATTGACGTCCAAATGGAAGCCAGCTTGACAAGATTTGGTTGAAGACCATCCCATGTAATACAGTCTCTATTGTGCAATTGAACTAAAGCAACTCGATTCCTTACTTCAATGACATCCATGTGGTTGGATCGAGGAGGATTCCAAACCCCATTATTCAGATAGACCCGAACACTGACCATACTCGACGATTCTGCATTCTGAATAACAGAAGGGGAGATAAGAGCCAATGGCTTCTTGTCTGCCCAAGGATCATGCCAAAACAAGAAATTCGAACTATCCCCCACTTCAAACCTAAGAAACTCCATTGCCTGCTCCCTAGCATTGAAAATTTTCCGCGCAATCCAACAACACTTGTAGGGCATTTTAGCAGTCCAGAAACCTTTATTACGCAATAGCACCTTGTGGAACCAAGCAATCCATATAGAGTCAGGTGAGGGTTGGAGCAGGCGCCAGAGCTGATGCAACACAGCAACCTGGTTCCATTCGAATAAATTTTTTAACCCCAACCCCCCCTCATTTCTTGGCTTACAACAGTCCTCCCAGCCCACTTTATAGTGACATTTCCCCGAGTCCTTATAGAACCCACCCCATAGAAACTTGAAGAACAAGCTATTGATCTTTTTTAAGATTGCTTTTGGAAGGAAAATGTACATACTCCAATAACCAACTATACTTGCCATGATTGCTTTAATTAACATCAAACGGCCTGCAAAGTTTAGAAATCTAACCATCCAAGATTCAACCTTTCTGCACAATTTAGCCACCAAGGAGGAGCAATCTCTACTATTAAGCTTACCTGTGATGAGGGGCAGGCCTAAATAAGTAATGGGCAAGGAACCTCTTTGAAAACCAGTGATTGTGAGAATGTTCGCAGCAACAGACTCCGAAACATTTACGAAGAAACACACAGATTTCTCTTGACTAGGGACCAAGTTAGAGCAGCTTGAGAATAACTTCACTCCTTCCATGAGTTTAGCAACTGACCTTGCATCACCATGACTGAATAGAAAAACATCATCTGCAAAAATAATATGGTGCAGATTCACCTCCTTAGTTCTCCAGTGATATTTGAAGTCAGAGCCCACCGTTACCGAGTTCAGACAGGCTGTGAGAGCTTCCATGGCCATAAAAAAGAGATAGGGCGATATAGGATCCCCTTGTCTCAATCCCGATTCACCTTTGAAAAACCCTTCCAAGCTACCATTAAGTTTCACCGAGAACATTGTGGTGGTTATGCAGACTTTTTTTTTTTTTTTGCTAATTAAAATTTATACCAAAGGAACAACTGATACAAATCTAGGGGCATACCCCGCGAAATCAACAGCCGACAAACAAAGTCAAAACATTACAATGTCATTAGACAGTCAACATTAAACGAGAAATCTTAAAATAAACTAAACAGCCTGAGAATTTATGAAAGGCCCTGGTTCACACCCCAGGGTCCCCTGCCAAGGCTGCATCCTAAAATCTCCATCCATGTCTACAAAGCTTTGGCCGAGTGGACACCCCCTTTCCCTAGTTCAGCCAAGGTCAGGGGTTCGAACCTACCTCGGAGCGAAAGCTTCGGATTTACGTGGGAGTACTGGGTGGTAGGGCTCAGCGATATATCTCCCCGGGTTTGAAATCCCACATACAAGTGTGTGGGGTAGTTCCCGGTTAAAAAAAAAAAAAAAAAAAAAAAACTATGCATCTGCATGAATGCATACCATCATTACCAGCATCCGAGCCTATCCTGAATCCAGAATCCAGGCCTGTAATGTGCACAATTAGACAATAATGACATTATACCCTGCATTTAATCCATGCTGATTCCCATCAGTAACACCAATTAGACAAGAGGTCACAACAATCTCCTTTGCTTGAGAAATAAATCTACAGACCATTCTCACATCGAGCCAAGCAATAGGCAGACCATCAATCATCAACATTGGCACGGAACCAGCACATTCCCTGTCAAACCCATTCGAGACAATGAAATTGTACCCATTCGAAACACAAGCAGCGGGGACCTCATATCTGTACTCAAAAGAGTCAGAAACCCTTTCCTTTGCCATTGCACCATACTTCTCGAAGCACCGCATTCTACTCATCAACCAGAATTCTGTTCGAATGCAAACTGAACAACCTCCAACCATTCGAGAATTTGCACAATTACTAGCGACTGCAAGAAGATCACCACCACATTGGCTTAATAAAATTCCCTCAACCACAATTCTTCTTACAAGGTCTGCCACCAACCCTGAAATGACTTCATCATCCTCCGAATCCACATCATTCGTGTAGCTTAAATTTCCCGAGACAGGACCCAAGACGTCCCCCAAATTCACAGAATCTGCCATCCTTTCATCATTTGAGATTTGCAATCCTCCAATTAACCCAGTAGCATTCGGGTTAGGGTGTGGGGAACCCTCGACATTCAAAGAGGGGTTTGGGGAACCAACAATTTGGGTCTTAACCTCCTCCACATCATCCATAGCAATAACAGATCTCGGATTCTCAAAATCCGATAACTCAATCAATGGATCAACTCCTACTTCATGTAGACTGAAAGATTTCTTTTGAGAGAGAACCTTACCATCAGTTAAAAGATGCTTGACCCGGGTACGAGTGCAAGGATTCTCTGGAATCATCGTAACAAGGCGCTCAGCAAAGGAGACCCGCGCGCCTTCCTTCTTGCCATCAATCTTTATGCTTGACCCTTCCAAATTCTTGGATCGAGTGTCAACAGAAGGTATCACCGATACCAAATCAACCGCAAACGAAACCCTTTTCGGGTTCGGAACTGAGTCCAACCCTGCAAGGGCACTTTGTGAACACGCACGGAGAGGAATCTCCGTCACAAGGTTCTCCGAAAAGGAAACCCTCTTCGAACTCATAACAGGCCTAAAAAAACTGATAAGAAATTTGGTGTTTAGGTGAGGGATTAGAGATGGAAATGGATTAACGAAGGTTGATTGTATAGATCTGATGAAAATATGTCCGAGAATTAGAGGCGGCTAATTAAGGGTTTCTAGAGAGAAGGAGGAGAATCTCTCTCTAGACTCTCATTTTCCTACTAAGTTAATCTCTTGGTTATGCAGACTTTGACCCAATCAATAAATCCTTGAGGGAAACCCATTCTACCAAGCACCAAGAAGATGAAGTTCCAGTTAAGGGAGTCAAAAGCCTTGTGGATGTCTAGCTTTATAGCACAACGAGGCTGACCTGAGCACCCGTTATAACCCTTGCATAAGGCCTGGGCCAGAAAAATGTTATCTCCAATGGATCTTCGGGCAACAAAAGCAGACTGATGCTGAGATATCAGTGAAGGCATGACAGCTTTGAGTCTCGCAGCAATCATTTTAGAGATGCATTTGTAGAGCACATTACAACATGATATAGGACGAAAGTGTTTCATTTCTGAAGGATTAGCATGCTTTGGAACTAAACATATAGCAGCTGCATTAATAACTCTAGGCAGAGCAAGTGATTCAAAGAAGTGAAGAATACCTCTAGAGCCCACAGTTAGGGTTTGTTTGTTGACCTTTTTGGGTGTTCTTGTAGATGGAAGGTGGTAGTAGTCTAGTTCAGCTAGATGTCCTGGTTGTGTCATTTGGTTAGCTTTTATTTATCGCGGGGCATGCCCCTAGAAATGTAATAGCTACTTAGTGGTATAAATTTTTTTAATTAGCAAAAAAAAAAATCACTTTTAGCTTTATTCTTGACACATTTTACACCTAACACTCACTAAAACTTCATTTTAGACAACAGTAACTAAAATGAGAGTCGGTTTCTCTCTTCCTTCTCTCTAACTTCCTCTCTCTAAAACCTAAGCAATTTCTTCATTAGATCTATACAATCAGCCCTCATAAATCCATCTTGCTTCTCAAATCCCCCACCTATACACCAAATTTCTTAGTTTATAGATTATTTTCTAGTCTGATTATGAGTTCGAAGAGGGTTTCGTTCTCGCCGGAGGTTAAGGTCTATTACCCTCGTTTGCTCCCAGATTCGCTTACTAGTAAGGGGTCGTTGGGCGAGAAGGTCTTGAAGAAGGTCTCCTTCGCGGAGGAGGTTAGGGTTTATTACCCTGATGATTGTGAAAATTCAGATCTGTTTTATAAAGGGTCTACTGATGAGCAGGCTATTAAAGGGTCTACTGATGATATTATCTCTTTTGATTTTATGCGAGGAGTTACTCCTATGGAAAAATCGGAGGCAGAGGATCACGTGTGTGATGTTCATCCAGCCCGATTTATGGGTAATATTGTTATTACTCACCCAAATGTAGAAGGGGAAACCCTTATGGCTCAAAAGGAGGCTACGGTTGATGATGTGTCTATGCAGAACCGTTCTTTTGTGGCGGTCAGGTCTGGTTGGGGGAAGGGAAGTAACAACCTTTTTCCAGTAGGGACTAGAGAGGATGTAACCTCTGTTATTGGATTACGTGTTGGCATGAATCCTCGGATGGTGGGGTTTTTTGTTGCTACATCGACTTTGGCATTGAAGATGTTTGACAAAAAATCTCAGAGGAGTGATTCGCTGGAAAAGCTGACGAATGGTATCTTTCTCAAAAAAGATGCATATGTGATGCTTAAGGATCCTTTTGAGGATATGAAATATGATGTCCCTAAGAAGGAATTACTTGATAAATATCTGGTGTTGGTTGAGCCAGTTGAGGTGTTGTTTTCTGCTCATGGAATATGGTGCGATGCTCTTACTCGCGGATGTGTTGTTGGGTACTTTGGGTACTTAATGCTTGCTAAGATGTCCAAGCGTAACCTTGGAGTTTTTCAGTGGAATATAGTCATTGATAATGGCTGGCAGTTTAGTCTTAAGACCTGCCATTTGGTGCTTGATGGAGGTTGCAAGGAGTTTTATGCTTTTATAGTAGGGAATGATTCAGTTGGTGCAACTCCGTTTTGCAACCTGAGGAATTCTGGAGGATTAACAAGGGCTGTGGCGGATGGGGCCTGCAATAAAGATGAAGCCACCATTCAGGTGAAGGTTTTCAAGGAGGAGAAGATGCACGTAATGCTTGACTTTCAGTGGACGAATTTGATGGTAGAATGTGAGATGATGGTAACACAACGGGGGTCTGGTCTCTCTGTTTTGTTCTCAGATTGTGGTTTGGTAAGCAGCAACATGGATGCTGGTTTCTTTTGTAGAGGTATCGACATTTGGTGTCACTGTAGTAGGACTTGCTGCATTGATAGGTTATACAGGAGGGCCCTTCGGACATGGCTGGGATGGTTAGTTGAAGACCCTATGAGGGGTATATTTCGTGGCTATTATCCTGGCATAGGTTTAGCTCTTGTGGTTTAAGCTAGTTCTAACTAGTCTCTCTTATTTGGTTGTTGTTCATTCTGGACAAGTTTCTGTTGTTGACTGCTAGTTTTTCTAGCATTATTGATGTTTTTTCTTTGTTGTTCCGCTAGGTAGATGTATTACTAATCGCGGGGTATGCCCCTAGAGATGTAATCTTTTCTGGTGGTATAAAATTTTAATTAGCAAAAAAAAAAAACTTCATTTTAGACAAGTTACAAACGAGTAAAAAATGAGAGTCGTCCTCTGTCTTCTCTCTAACCTCTCTCTCTAAAAACCTTCTTAGCCGCCTTTAATTCTAACACAAATTCCCATCAGATCTATACAATCAACCTTCATAATTCCATCTTCCATCTCAAATCTCCCACCTATACACCATATTTCTTATTTTATATATATATTAGCTATAATAGTTTTGAGAATGAGTCCGAAGAGGGTCTCTTTCTCGCCGGAGATTAGGGTTTTTTACCCTAGTCCTCTCGAGTGTTTGCACGGTGCCCCTACTACTGAGTTAGTTAAGGGGGAGCAGGTTCCGAAGAAGGTCAATTTTTTGACGGAGGTCAGGGTTTATTACCCTAGTCTTTCTACTGGGTTAGTTAATGGGGAGCAGGATTTGTCGACTCAGTCGACTCAGTCCGGTGAGAGGTTGCAGCCTACTGGTTGCAAGCAGATGGAGTATGTTTGCGATAGCAACCTTCTGGGCTCAGATGGTTGTGGGTCTCATCTTCTTGTGGTAAATGGTGAGGTTTCTCTTTGCAAAGAGGAACTTATGAAGACCGACCGCCAACTGGCCGACGAAAGTCCTGTGAAGGCGGGTCGACCCGAGAGAAAATTGGGTGTCAAACAAATGGATTATGGTCATGGTAAGGACAGTTTGGGGTCCATGGTTGGCCTTATTCAGATGACGAATGTTTGTGGAAAGAGGGATTGTGAAATTGTTGATTTGGAGGCTGGTTTGAGGGCTCGTAGCTCTCGCAACCTCCAATTGTTTGAAGGTAAGGTTTTTGCTTGTACCACTGAGTTGGCTCAAGTTTTGAAGGGGATGTCGAAGAAGACCCAGGAGGGGTTGGTATCGACTATTTTTTTTTTTTTTTTTGCTAATTAAGATTTTTATACCAAAGGAACAGCATAAACACGTCTAGGGGCATACCCCGCGAAAACAACAAACAGTCATTACAAATGAAATTTGTTCGATCAGGGGCATACCCCACGGAGTCAACTATCTACTAAAACAAAGCCAAAAATTGGCAATCAACAAAAAAGAGATAGAGAACAGAGGATTAAGCAGCCATTATATCCTGCTGGAGTGCCCACCTCGGGTTGCTCTCAATTGCTTGATCTTGGATTTGGTCCAACGAACTTTCGCGGCCTTTTCATTATGAAGCGTTCTCATATCATGATCAAAGGTAGCCTGCTCCTTCTCCATCTGGGCACTAGCATGAACAACGTTCAGGTTCTCCTCCACCTGCTCAACAACAGGAGCCATCATGTCTCTGTTCATCTCGTCCTTGACACCCTCAGCATCAACTTCCATCGGAGCTGTCCCAGGGGGTTAGGATTGCTTTGAAGATAACTGACTACATTTCTTGGAGTGTAGTATGCATGTGGATAACAATTGAGGGGTATATCGGTTTTGATGAAACCACTAAATGCTACGTTTCTGCAGAGGCTACAAAGGCTGGAGGTTTTGTTCTAAACCTGTTGGAAGAGGGAGGTGGTGTCACCGACCTGGTTTGGGCGGATTTTAGTTTGATGGATACTTTAAAGTCTCCTTTTGCTCAGGGTGATATAAGATCAATGTTTTGTCTGCTTGTTAGCAGCTATGAGATCCTGGAGTTGGTAAGGATTGTTGTCGACCTGGTTTGGGTTTTTTTTTTTTTTTTTGCTAATTAAAATTTTATACCAAAGGAACAACTGATACAAATCTAGGGGCATACCCCGCGAAATCAACAGCCGACAAACAAAGTCAAAACATTACAATGTCATTAGACAGTCAACATTAAACGAGAAATCTTAAAATAAACTAAACAGCCTGAGAATTTATGAAAGGCCCTGGTTCACACCCCAGGGTCCCCTGCCAAGGCTGCATCCTAAAATCTCCATCCATGTCATAAACTATGCATCTGCATGAATGCATACCATCATTACCAGCATCCGAGCCTATCCTGAATCCAGAATCCAGGCCTGTAATGTGCACAATGTAAGTCACAACAGAGCACCAGCCATTACAACAAATTACAATACTTCCAACCCGCAAGCTGGACCACACTAGCGCCCTATCCAGCCCTGTCACAATAACGACATTATACCCTGCATTTAATCTATGCTGATTCCCATCAGTAACACCAATTAGACAAGAGGTCACAACAATCTCCTTTGCTTGAGAAATAAATCTACAGACCATTCTCACATCGAGCCAAGCAATAGGCAGACCATCAATCATCAACATTGGCACGGAACTAGCACATTCCCTGTCAAACCCATTCGAGACAATGAAATTGTACCCATTCGAAACACAAGCAGCGGGGACCTCACATCTGTACTCAAAAGAGTCAGAAACCCTTTCCTTTGCCATTGCACCATACTTCTCGAAGCACCGCATTCTACTCATCAACCAGAATTCTGTTCGAATGCAAACTGAACAACCTCCAACCATTCGAGAATTTGCACAATTACTAGCGACTGCAAGAAGATCACCACCACATTGGCTTAATAAAATTCCCTCAACCACAATTCTTCTTACAAGGTCTGCCACCAACCCTGAAATGACTTCATCATCCTCCGAATCCACATCATTCGTGTAGCTTAAATTTCCCGAGACAGGACCCAAGACGTCCCCCAAATTCACAGAATCTGCCATCCTTTCATCATTTGAGATTTGCAATCCTCCAATTAACCCAGTAGCATTCGGGTTAGGGTGTGGGGAACCCTCGACATTCAAAGAGGGGTTTGGGGAACCAACAATTTGGGTCTTAACCTCCTCCACATCATCCATAGCAATAACAGATCTCGGATTCTCAAAATCCGATAACTCAATCAATGGATCAACTCCTACTTCATGTAGACTGAAAGATTTCTTTTGAGAGAGAACCTTACCATCAGTTAAAAGATGCTTGACCCGGGTACGAGTGCAAGGATTCTCTGGAATCATCGTAACAATGCGCTCAGCAAAGGAGACCCGCGCGCCTTCCTTCTTGCCATCAATCTTTATGCTTGACCCTTCCAAATTCTTGGATCGAGTGTCAACAGAAGGTATCACCGATACCAAATCAACCGCAAACGAAACCCTTTTCGGGTTCGGAACTGAGTCCAACCCTGCAAGGGCACTTTGTGAACACGCACGGAGAGGAATCTCCGTCACAAGGTTCTCCGAAAAGGAAACCCTCTTCGAACTCATAACAGGCCTAAAAAAACTGATAAGAAATTTGGTGTTTAGGTGAGGGATTAGAGATGGAAATGGATTAACGAAGGTTGATTGTATAGATCTGATGAAAATATGTCCGAGAATTAGAGGCGGCTAATTAAGGGTTTCTAGAGAGAAGGAGGAGAATCTCTCTCTAGACTCTCATTTTCCTACTAAGTTAATCTCTTGGTTATGCAGACTTTGACCCAATCAATAAATCCTTGAGGGAAACCCATTCTACCAAGCACCAAGAAGATGAAGTTCCAGTTAAGGGAGTCAAAAGCCTTGTGGATGTCTAGCTTTATAGCACAACGAGGCTGACCTGAGCACCCGTTATAACCCTTGCATAAGGCCTGGGCCAGAAAAATGTTATCTCCAATGGATCTTCGGGCAACAAAAGCAGACTGATGCTGAGATATCAGTGAAGGCATGACAGCTTTGAGTCTCGCAGCAATCATTTTAGAGATGCATTTGTAGAGCACATTACAACATGATATAGGATGAAAGTGTTTCATTTCTGAAGGATTAGCATGCTTTGGAACTAAACATATAGCAGCTGCATTAATAACTCTAGGCAGAGCAAGTGATTCAAAGAAGTGAAGAATACCTCTAGAGCCCACAGTTAGGGTTTGTTTGTTGACCTTTTTGGGTGTTCTTGTAGATGGAAGGTGGTAGTAGTCTAGTTCAGCTAGATGTCCTGGTTGTGTCATTTGGTTAGCTTTTATTTATCGCGGGGCATGCCCCTAGAAATGTAATAGCTACTTAGTGGTATAAATTTTTTTAATTAGCAAAAAAAAAAATCACTTTTAGCTTTATTCTTGACACATTTTACACCTAACACTCACTAAAACTTCATTTTAGACAACAGTAACTAAAATGAGAGTCGGTTTCTCTCTTCCTTCTCTCTAACTTCCTCTCTCTAAAACCTAAGCAATTTCTTCATTAGATCTATACAATCAGCCCTCATAAATCCATCTTGCTTCTCAAATCCCCCACCTATACACCAAATTTCTTAGTTTATAGATTATTTTCTAGTCTGATTATGAGTTCGAAGAGGGTTTCGTTCTCGCCGGAGGTTAAGGTCTATTACCCTCGTTTGCTCCCAGATTCGCTTACTAGTAAGGGGTCGTTGGGCGAGAAGGTCTTGAAGAAGGTCTCCTTCGCGGAGGAGGTTAGGGTTTATTACCCTGATGATTGTGAAAATTCAGATCTGTTTTATGAAGGGTCTACTGATGAGCAGGCTATTAAAGGGTCTACTGATGATATTATCTCTTTTGATTTTATGCGAGGAGTTACTCCTATGGAAAAATCGGAGGCAGAGGATCACGTGTGTGATGTTCATCCAGCCCGATTTATGGGTAATATTGTTATTACTCACCCAAATGTAGAAGGGGAAACCCTTATGGCTCAAAAGGAGGCTACGGTTGATGATGTGTCTATGCAGAACCGTTCTTTTGTGGCGGTCAGGTCTGGTTGGGGGAAGGGAAGTAACAACCTTTTTCCAGTAGGGACTAGAGAGGATGTAACCTCTGTTATTGGATTACGTGTTGGCATGAATCCTCGGATGGTGGGGTTTTTTGTTGCTACATCGACTTTGGCATTGAAGATGTTTGACAAAAAATCTCAGAGGAGTGATTCGCTGGAAAAGCTGACGAATGGTATCTTTCTCAAAAAAGATGCATATGTGATGCTTAAGGATCCTTTTGAGGATATGAAATATGATGTCCCTAAGAAGGAATTACTTGATAAATATCTGGTGTTGGTTGAGCCAGTTGAGGTGTTGTTTTCTGCTCATGGAATATGGTGCGATGCTCTTACTCGCGGATGTGTTGTTGGGTACTTTGGGTACTTAATGCTTGCTAAGATGTCCAAGCGTAACCTTGGAGTTTTTCAGTGGAATATAGTCATTGATAATGGCTGGCAGTTTAGTCTTAAGACCTGCCATTTGGTGCTTGATGGAGGTTGCAAGGAGTTTTATGCTTTTATAGTAGGGAATGATTCAGTTGGTGCAACTCCGTTTTGCAACCTGAGGAATTCTGGAGGATTAACAAGGGCTGTGGCGGATGGGGCCTGCAATAAAGATGAAGCCACCATTCAGGTGAAGGTTTTCAAGGAGGAGAAGATGCACGTAATGCTTGACTTTCAGTGGACGAATTTGATGGTAGAATGTGAGATGATGGTAACACAACGGGGGTCTGGTCTCTCTGTTTTGTTCTCAGATTGTGGTTTGGTAAGCAGCAACATGGATGCTGGTTTCTTTTGTAGAGGTATCGACATTTGGTGTCACTGTAGTAGGACTTGCTGCATTGACAGGTTATACAGGAGGGCCCTTCGGACATGGCTGGGATGGTTAGTTGAAGACCCTATGAGGGGTATATTTCGTGGCTATTATCCTGGCATAGGTTTAGCTCTTGTGGTTTAAGCTAGTTCTAACTAGTCTCTCTTATTTGGTTGTTGTTCATTCTGGACAAGTTTCTGTTGTTGACTGCTAGTTTTTCTAGCATTATTGATGTTTTTTCTTTGTTGTTCCGCTAGGTAGATGTATTACTAATCGCGGGGTATGCCCCTAGAGATGTAATCTTTTCTGGTGGTATAAAATTTTAATTAGCAAAAAAAAAAACTTCATTTTAGACAAGTTACAAACGAGTAAAAAATGAGAGTCGTCCTCTGTCTTCTCTCTAACCTCTCTCTCTAAAAACCTTCTTAGCCGCCTTTAATTCTAACACAAATTCCCATCAGATCTATACAATCAACCTTCATAATTCCATCTTCCATCTCAAATCTCCCACCTATACACCATATTTCTTATTTTATATATATATTAGCTATAATAGTTTTGAGAATGAGTCCGAAGAGGGTCTCTTTCTCGCCGGAGATTAGGGTTTTTTACCCTAGTCCTCTCGAGTGTTTGCACGGTGCCCCTACTACTGAGTTAGTTAAGGGGGAGCAGGTTCCGAAGAAGGTCAATTTTTCGACGGAGGTCAGGGTTTATTACCCTAGTCTTTCTACTGGGTTAGTTAATGGGGAGCAGGATTTGTCGACTCAGTCGACTCAGTCCGGTGAGAGGTTGCAGCCTACTGGTTGCAAGCAGATGGAGTATGTTTGCGATAGCAACCTTCTGGGCTCAGATGGTTGTGGGTCTCATCTTCTTGTGGTAAATGGTGAGGTTTCTCTTTGCAAAGAGGAACTTATGAAGACCGACCGCCAACTGGCCGACGAAAGTCCTGTGAAGGCGGGTCGACCCGAGAGAAAATTAGGTGTCAAACAAATGGAGTATGGTCATGGTAAGGACAGTTCGGGGTCCATGGTTGGCCTTATTCAGATGACGAATGTTTGTGGAAAGAGGGATTGTGAAATTGTTGATTTGGAGGCTGGTTTGAGGGCTCGTAGCTCTCGCAACCTCCAATTGTTTGAAGGTAAGGTTTTTGC
This sequence comes from Kitagawia praeruptora, assembly GCA_037693485.1. Taxonomy (NCBI): domain Eukaryota; kingdom Viridiplantae; phylum Streptophyta; class Magnoliopsida; order Apiales; family Apiaceae; genus Kitagawia; species Kitagawia praeruptora. Next base: position 69,972,474 of record CM075350.1, read on the forward strand.
TTGTACCACTGAGTTGGCTCAAGTTTTGAAGGGGATGTCGAAGAAGACCCAGGAGGGGTTGGTATCGACTATTTTTTTTTTTTTGCTAATTAAGATTTTTATACCAAAGGAACAGCATAAACACGTCTAGGGGCATACCCCGCGAAAACAACAAACAGTCATTACAAATGAAATTTGTTCGATCAGGGGCATACCCCACGGAGTCAACTATCTACTAAAACAAAGCCAAAAATTGGCAATCAACAAAAAAGAGATAGAGAACAGAGGATTAAGCAGCCATTATATCCTGCTGGAGTGCCCACCTCGGGTTGCTCTCCATTGCTTGATCTTGGATTTGGTCCAACGAACTTTCGCGGCCTTTTCATTATGAAGCGTTCTCATATCATGATCAAAGGTAGCCTGCTCCTTCTCCATCTGGGCACTAGCATGAACAACGTTCAGGTTCTCCTCCACCTGCTCAACAACAGGAGCCATCATGTCTCTGTTCATCTCGTCCTTGACACCCTCAGCATCAACTTCCATCGGAGCTGTCTCAGAAGCCACTCCCGCAACCTCAGTACATTTCTGCGCCAAATGGAAGTCCATACTAATATCCCCTTTTTTTTTTTTTTTTTTGCTAATTGAGCGAATTTTATAAATAATAATAAAAAAATAAAAGGAGAGATGACAAAGGGCATACCCTTTATCATATACGAGTTAACTAGTCATGAGAACTAGCTAAACACCAAACAAAATGTAGGTTCGAAGACACTACTGCCTTTCTCCGAAAAAACTAAAATAATACAATGACTAGAATAAAATACTACTTAAATGAGGATCCCTAGCAGAGCTTCGCTGAAAATCCTTGCACGTGTGTAGTTTTTCTCTCACCATATTCTTGACATTACTAATCAGAATGTGGCACTGCTTTGAGTTGCCCCCATGAATTCGGTCATTTCTCTCCCGCCAAACCAAATAGATTACTACTGAAATGTAAAGAAAACCAATGTGTTTTCTTAGGTTTGAGGTACGACCTGAAAAGAAATCACCTTGAAGCCAGCGCGCCCAGGTTAGGTTTAGAGATACAGGACCAGCTTGGAAAATAGCAATAGTGAAAGGACATAAAGAGAACAGATGCTCAACAGTTTCATCCTGAGCATTGCATAGGACGCAGGTTGAATTTGTCTGAAGACCAAATAGAAGGAGCTTTTCCTTCGTAAGCAATCTGTTTCTGAAAGCTAGCCAGGCAAAAAACGCACACTTTGGGATATGGAAACGATGCCAGATGGCAGGCAGCCAGGGAGGAGGAGTTTCTCTGCGTCTTAAACTTTCCCAGATATAGGATAGTGTAACACACTTCTGGTTGTTCCAAAAAACAGAGTCATCATTTTCAATTCGTTTCCCATCAAGAAGATGTCTTAAATCAATGGCTTTGACATGGTTTGTACGAGAGATATACCAGTTACCATTCACAATCAACGAGCTGATGGTGGCTAGATTGGTTGATTCCATAATCGATATGATGTCATTTCCAAGGTGCTCCACTAGAGGAGTGTGCAAGAGCCAAGGATCATGCCAAAATTTCAAAGGGGATGAACCACTAACATTGTAAGTCAAAAAATTACGAGCTTCATGTCTCATATTCAGAATTTTCCTCACATTCCAAGGACATTTGTAGGGGATTTTTGCCGTCCAAAATGCTTTATTCTTAAAAAGACACTGGTGGATCCATAATATCCAGAGAGTAGAGGGGTTTGGTTTAGAAATTCGCCATACCTGATGAAGAATTGCTGCCTTATTCCATTCAAATAAATCTCGAAGCCCCAAACCTCCTTCTTCTTTCTTTAAACAGCAATCTGCCCAAGCAACTTTATGATGACAAGAGTTTTGATAGGTTCCTCCCCAGAGAAAATTTGACAAGTAGGACTGAATTCGTTTTAGGACTCCTTTCGGCAAGAATAAGTATGAAGACCAGTACCCTTGGATATTAAGCAAAACAGCCTTTATCAGTTGGAGTCTCCCCGTATATCGCAGATATCTAGTGGTCCAAGATTCAATTTTCAAACATAATCTCTGGATCAAGGGGTCACAGTCAGCAGCATTCAGTCTTGACGTTATCAATGGTAAACCCAAATACTTTATAGGGAAACTGCCTCGCTGAAAGCCAGAAGTATTTAACGTGTACTGCACCACACTGTCAGGCACATTGCAGAAAAAACAAAAGCTTTTTTCTTGGTTTGCACGAAGGCCTGACACTTGAGAAAAACGAGAAAAGGAGTTGAGCATTGCAGCAATAGATTGTTCATTCCCTTTGCAGAACAGAAAAATATCATCAGCAAAGATGATATGGGTCAGTTTTAATTCCTTTGTGCGCCAGTGATAAGAAAAATTTGAATCATTACCCAGGTCATGCTTTAGGTATGCAGAGAGCACTTCCATGCCTAAAACAAATAGGTACGGGGAGAGGGGATCTCCCTGGCGAAGGCCAGAGCTGCTTTTGAAATACCCTTCAAGAGAGCCATTGATTTTTAATGAGAACATGCAGCTGGTAATGCATTTTTTCACCCAATTGATAAATGTCATAGGAAAATTCATTCTTGCCATAATGCTGAAAATAAAATCCCAATTCATCATGTCAAAAGCTTTATGCACATCTAGTTTAAAAGCACATCGAGGCTGACCTTCATTTCGGTGGTAATCTTTACAAAGTGCTTGAGCAAGCATAATATTATCTCCTATGACTCGTTTAGGAACAAAGGCAGACTGTGGATTAGAGATGATGGCAGGCATAACAGCCTTAAGTCTCAAAGCTAATAGCTTTGCAATGCATTTGTACAGAGTGTTACAGCAAGAAATAGGGCGATACTGAGAGATATGAGAAGGGTTTTGTACCTTTGGAATTAAAGCCACCGCAGTAGAGTTTATCGCCCTGGGAAGGTGGAGAGTATCAAAGAAATAAAGGATGCCAGAGACTACATCACTTCCCAGAATATCCCATGCTTTAGTATAGAATTCAGAGGTAAATCCATCTGGCCCTGGACTCTTCTGTTTAGCCATGCTTTTGAAAACATTGAACACATCTTCTGGAGTAAAGCTAGCAGACAGCATAGTACTTTGGTCATCAGAGATAGAGGGCAGAGAAACATTTGAGTCAATGTCACCATTTCCCAAAGCTGAACTCAACAGATTTTGATAGTAACTCACAGCAAGGTTTGAAATGTCTCTATGAGAAGTATATGAGGTTCCAACATCATCATCAAGAGTCACGATTTTGTTTGAGTTCCATCTCCCTCGGCAAGATTTAAAGAAAAAGCCATTGTTTCCATCTCCTAGTTTCAACCAGTTTATTCGGGACTTCTGTTTTAACAAAACTTCCTCCTCTTGAAGAGCTTCATGCAAAGCAGAGCATCGAGTTCGTTCTTCCTCAAAATAATCAACAGTAGGAATAGATGGCATGGAGGCTTGATATTGCAACAAATTATTTCTGGCTTGAATCACTTTTTCGTGCAGGTTTCCCATTTTAGTGTTTAGAGCCCTTAGCAAACTCTTCACTCTTTTAAGCTTTGAGGTTAAAATGTACCAGGGATCTCCATCAACAGGGGCATGCCAAGCAGCGCGAACTTGGTCCAGAAAATCTGGGTGATTTAAAATATGATGGAAAATCTGAAAAGGCTTAAACACTCTTTCGATAGGCAGATTTAAGCAAACTAAAGCAGGAGAATGATCTGAAAGGCCTCGAGGGAGAAAACTAGCCTTCGAGAGAGAGAACTGAGTCAACCAGTTATCATTTACTAGCACTCGATCAAGCTTTTTGCAAATTGGATGATGTATGTTGCTGTCCCACCAAGTGAACAGAGGACCATTGAAACTCAAATCAGTTATGCCTCTTTCAGCCACAAAAGTTTTAAATTCCCTTATACTGGCAGTAAAGTTTGAAGAACCACTCATTTCATCCATGCTTAGGCAAGCATTAAAATCTCCTAAAAGAATCCAGGGCATCTGATTTACTTCAACAAAAGAGGTTTCAAAAGCCGTGAGATTAGCCCATAGAGAACGACGCTCCACATACGTGTTTAAGGCATAGACAAAGGATACAAAGAAACAACTCTGAGAGTTTAAACAAGTAACCTTACAAGAGACGTGCTGAGTGTGCGATATCAGAATTTGAACTTGCCATCTGCTAGGGTCCCAACCAACCCAAATCCTACCATTATGATGGCAGTCATAATTAAAATGCCAAACAAAAGAGGGCGAGATAAACCTCGCAATAGAGGTGGCCATTTCCTGTTGAACATGCGTTTCCAGGAGGGCAATGAGGCCAAGGTTATTATTAGTAAGGAAGTCCTTAATAAAAGAAGACTTATTATTCAGCCCTCGCACATTGTAGGAACAAAAAGTCATAAATGACAGGTAGGTTATTTGGAAAAAGAGAGTTGTGAGTTCCCCTGCCCGTGACATCTTTGAACATAATAGTATCCATGGTATCAATAGAGGGAAGGGTGCTAACATTTGGGAATTCCTCCCACGGGATGTCCTCCCCATTCCTCCCCGTATGCAGTATGGTCCTATCAGTAGCACAAACACCAGACCCAGTGCTGTCAATCACCATAGCGGAGTTGTCATCATGTAAGTCCTTCCCCTTCAAAAATTCAAAAGCCTCATCAACCTCTTGTTCAATTTCCTTTAACAGAATCCCCTTTATCTCAGGAGCACCCTGGCCTCTTCCAAGGACACCCAACCTTGAAGAACCATCAAATAACACACACCCATTGGGTTCTCATTGGATACATGGCCATCCTTCCATGTTAACCTGTGCTTGTCAGGCTTAGCAGAAAAATCATCACCTGTCACCCGATGCTCCAATTTAATCTCCAGTCTTTCCCTGGGTTCCCCATTAGCAAGAAAGAACACATCCAAAGGAATGCCATCTGCCGGTATCTCAATCCCGTTGTTTATCGTAAAGTCTTGCAACTGGATAATACTATTAAAAGTCTCACAGAGTTCCCCATCCGGAAGAAACTCAGATAGATCAACCAGAAATTTACCCGACAAAATAGCCAAGGGTTCCCTATTTGCACTCAGCTCTGGGACCTCATACCCCATAAATTCAATAAACATCTGTAGAACTTTTAGATAGTTCCTAGCCTTGATCAAGAACTGGTTAGCATCCACCTTATCACAATCCAAGTCTCCAGCCTTGGAATTTGCCGCATCTGAACCAACAGGACCATTCGAGACAAGTAGGTTCCTGTCTCTAAACTCATTAAAAGCACCAAAGGGCAAAGGAGCACTAGGTTTGGGAGAAACCGCAGCTTTAGAAGCAAAAAGGTTCAATCCCCTAATCAGATTCTCATGATCAGAATCAACATTTGGCTCAGAACTCGTAGGATTCTTATCCCAGAAGGCATTAGTCACTATTTTTTGGACAAGCGACATCACCATACCCGAAATGACTTCCTCATCGCCAGAATCTACATCATTTACATGGCTAAGATTCCCCGGAGTAATAGGGCTCAAACAGCCAAGAGCCTCCTCCTTTCCAGGGGCCTCAGTAGCATCTTTGGTGCGGTTTCCTTTCAGCATTCCAACATCATAAACATTATTACTTTCATTTTCGGTTGGTATCGACTATGACGCTGAAAAGGGTTTCTTTTGCGGAGAACCTGGTGTCGGAGATTCCTAGTGATAGTGATTCTCATAGTTTCGTTAGTACTGATGTTGAGGTACCTATCGAGTTATCTGACTCAATTAATGATCTACCTGTGGACGCGGGTACTAAGAAATTAGAAGTTAATTCTTCGGTGCTTTCTAATTCCGGTAAAGGTTATAGGGCTGTTAGTGTCTCTGTTATGGAGAGTCCCCTTGGGGTGGGGCAAACCATTTGTGATGGTTTGGTGGATACTGGTGCTCAGAATGATGGCACGGTAGATTTGGGGCTCATGACGGAAAGGAAGAAACAACAAGATGATTCTAAGGTAACAGATCTTGCTACTACTAGGGAGGATGTTGTCCTGGTAAGGGGGGATAAGGATGAGGGGATAGAGGGGTTCGCTCCTAATCAAAAGGTTGGTACTACTGAGTATAGTGATGGTCTTCGAGATCCTTTGATCGAGACCTTGGTTCATATTGATAAGCTGATGAATGACATTGACATAAGGGGCTTAATAATACCTGCTGTTAAGGAATTTACTATGATCAGTGGTCATGACCCTTTCAAGGATGAGTTGGGATGGTTTCATGGTAGGAGGCCCCCGGAGCTGGTGAGCCTGTTTTGTTGTGATCTTCTACTACAGGCTTTTATTAGAAGGAATGGGTTGGAGCCCTTTCATGAGGAGCCACCCACTAGAGCTCTCTCTGACCTGAGTTTGCAGAAATGGGGAGGGGGGAAATTGGCTGATGTGGTGGATTATAGGGATGTCAAAAAGGTAGGAAATGTATTGGTTACTAGCATAGAGGCCATCCCAACGAAGGTTTTCATAGGGACTATGTGTAGTTGGAAGAGGTTGGCTTTATGCGGAGTAGCGATTCGGGAACCCAGCCTGCTTGCGGCTAAGATGGTGATTTCGAAGGAAAATGTTGAGCCATTCATGGACTTGGAGGGTGTGCAGTTCGTGCAGTCTGGGTGGCCAATGAACTGCCTTTGTTTAGGATTGCTGGAGGCACCAGATTAAGTTTGTAATAGGCTTAGTTCTATGTTTTGTTGATTGTAAAATGACTTAATGTTGTTTGGCTTTGTTGTCTGAATGTTGATTTCGCGGGGTATGCCCCCAGAATTGTGTAAGTTGTTCCTTCTTGGTATAAAATTTTAATTAGCAAAAAAAAAAAAAACTTCATTTTAGACAGCTTTTGGAAAAGGTAAGATGAGAGTCGGTTTTCTCTCTAGCAACCAACCCTAGCCGCCTCCAACTCTAAACCTTTCTCATCAGATCTACATTTGCCTACACGAATCCACCTCCGTTTCTATTCCCCTCACCTTCTTTTACAAATTTCTTGTAGTATTATTTTATTATATGCTCTTCTCCTGTCTGGTAGAGATGGTTTCTCTTGGTTGGAATTGTTTTTTCCTTTGCTAGGGAAAGTATTGTGATGCTTGTCATGTCATAGAGCGGCCCGATGGTTTGGGTGCTCTATTGCAAGTGTTCGTGGGTGGTGATTTACACATCTTTGATGTGATGTATGCGCTTGGTGTTTTGACCAGCACTGATGACCTTGCCTTACCGGATTTCTTTGTTAAGGAAGGTGTTATTTATGTTGTTGGAGAGGGTCTAGTCCTGGATCTGTATGATTTATGGATCGAAGGACTCAATCCAAGATGGTTCGAATGGAAAAGTCAGAAGAATCTGTCGGATTTTCTGATTTTTCTGTTCCGGCATGGTTTGGGGACAAGAGGGGTTTCTTTGTGAAATCTCTTGAGAGCTATCCTTTAGATGATTGTTCTCGAGTCATGATTTGGGGCTTAATACCTGATGTTAACCCTTCTTTGGCTCACGATCATCTGATTTTAGAGAGGGTCTTACAGACTAGATGCTTATGGCGGAAAGTTCTTATGGAAGCTCCTATGGAAGCCCCCCATCTACTATGGAAGCTCCTACGGTAAACATAAAAAGAACGTACTTTGCTGCCCTGAATGAAGTTAAATTTCTGGTTGAAGATAAAGCGGAGGTGTATTCTCGCTCCCAGATCGCTCATCGACAACTCGAGGTGTATGCTTGCAATGTTGAAAAGACAGAATGGGAGGCTACGGGGACAATGAAGATGGAGGTTGATGCACCTCTCTTGTTTGATGTTATGTTCTTTCAAAGGTTGGGTAATCCTGTTGTAAAGGAAATGACTATAGAGTGGTGTGCACACCAAGTATCCTGTTTATTATTGGGGATGGGATTGTTCCTGAGTGTGGAATTTTCAGTTCTGCACAAAGGTTTACTCATTGCTATATCTCGAGTCATTCGGGGTACATATTATCTGATGGTAAGTCCAAGCAAGGTTTTGGAGCCTGTCAATGGATTAGTCTTAAGGCTGGGCTTGAGTCAAATAGCAGCCATTATGTAGGGAATAGTAGTGTTCTGGGTCTGTGCCCAGATGGAAATGATGAAGTCTTGATGGAGACTTGGGCTGCTGTGGTTATGAAGAAGGAGTTTATGCAGTGTTCAGTTGTCGAGAAGGAGTTTGTTTTCTCTAAAGTTTCAGGTGAGTTTGCGAATTATGGAGCTTCTGATATTGGAGCTTGTTGCAATCTTTGTGCTCGGGGTATGTTCTGGGTCAGAGATGATGTAATCAAAGGAGCTCACATGAAGATTAAGGCCACTGACGCGGATGCAGATGGGGTGGGTCTCAGAGCCTGGGAAAGGACTTGGTACTATGAAATGGTAGAAGAGATGGGGGTTCACAGCTTGGATTTGCTTGTCTCGGAAGTTGTTGGAAGCTGTTTAGAGGGACCTGTTCAGATAGGGACATGTGAGATAGGGACTTGTGTTCTGCAAGTGAGGGCCAGAATTGCATGGAGCTGTTACACGGTTGCTACACGGATTTGCGTGGAGCTGGATGCTAATTCTCGAATTGTTGGAGATTGCTGTCATATGTACTTTTTTAATCAGCTGGGGGCTAGTTCTTCTAATGAAAAGTTAGCCGGTGGTGCTTTTTTGAAGGCCAACTCTCAGGCTGATGGATGCCATATGGATGGTTTTACCGATTTGCGGCTGTGTCACTGCATGATTTATCTGCTGCTTCTCATTACTATGGGCTTTGTGAGACATGTGCCTAGTCTCAAGTTTAGGTTGTTTAAGGCGCCAGAATAATTTTTAGCTTAATTTCGCTGTTATGTTGACAGTAAGGTGACTTACTGATTCTATGTCTTTGTTGTTTTCTTCGTTGTTCCGCTAGGCAGATTGTTACTAATCGCGGGGTATGCCCCTAGAATTGTAATATTTTGCTTGTGGTATAAATCTTAATTAGCAAAAAAAAAAAAAAGTATTTGCTATTTTGTTTCTGAAAGTGGCGTATTTTAAAGCGCAAGCTATAGCGCGCTCTCTTGGTTTCCAGGAATAGAGAGATGGTGATGCAATAGACTTTTTTTTTTTTTTTTTGCTAATTAAAATTTTATACCCGAGGGAACAGCTGATACAATTCTAGGGGCATACCCCGCGAAAGCAACAAACAACACTACAAAACAAATCAGCAAAGCAAATTAGATATACTAATTTGCAACAACAAGCAACAGAATGCTTCTACATTAGAAACTAGGAAACTAGCTTATAAGGTCTATGCCTGGTACATAAAAATTGTCCTTGACCTCCATGCGAACTCCAGAAGAGACTCGCACTGCATCCTTGCATACCTTGTGCGCATAAGTTCTACAAACTTCGCATTTTCATTTTCGTGCATCCTTTCTAGATAATAAGCATTAGGAAAATGCTTATATGCTACCACAGAGAATTTAAACAGGTTTAGGCAACCACAAAACATGGTGACCCACTTAGCATGACAAACCCAACCCTGAGTTGACACCATATGAGCATCCGCAGTAGCAACACTTCAGCCCGGCTTTGTGTTCTCATGGGTACAAATAACCCAAACCAGGTCGACAACAATCCTTACCAACTCCAGGATCTCATAGCTGCTAACAAGCAGACAAAACATTGATCTTATATCACCCTGAGCAAAAGGAGACTTTAAAGTATCCATCAAACTAAAATCCGCCCAAACCAGGTCGGTGACACCACCTCCCTCTTCCAACAGGTTTAGAACAAAACCTCCAGCCTTTGTAGCCTCTGCAGAAACGTAGCATTTAGTGGTTTCATCAAAACCGACATACCCCTCAATTGTTATCCACATGCATACTACACTCCAAGAAATGTAGTCAGTTATCTTCAAAGCAATCCTAACCCCCTGGGACATAATCAACAAAATCATTACACACCCATCATCACAAGCCATATAACAAGGCCTCGCATTTCATTTATCAACTTCAATTTCTTCACTTGCACCATGTCACAGGGAGTACCTGTCACATGAAAGAAACATGACCCAATGCAAAAAATCTCATATTTTGCAGTGCCAATCTTTTTGTTCCTTAGAACATCCATGCTCACGAGTAGACCAAAGCCCGCTAACATTAAAACCATGGTGGAGACAACATCATAGTACTCCGACAACATGTCAACGTCAAGCCAAACATTCAGATGAGACCAAATAATCTGCATCCCAAGATTCATGAAGTTCCATTCCATTTGCAACATTAAGTTGTGTCGAAACAGCAAATCGACAATACCACCATCCTTACTAGGAGGAAATATCTCCACATGTTGTACAATAACATCGAATCTCTGAGCTAGAATTAGACCAATGACTGAGGTCTTAAAACCCTCAAAAACATGGTGAGACATCTCCTTTCTGAGAGAGATAACAGATTTCCAAATCGCCTCATGAACACCCATAAGGATATACTGTCGCCTCATCACGAGGGGCCCTTTGAATACATCTCTAGTGCTGAAACAACACTTCTCACCTTTTATAAAATTCACATCGAATTCAGAGGTCATACCCTGAACATAGACTTTCGTCCATTGCTTAGCAATTCTTGTAGGCATTTCATCAGACATTAGATCAACAATAGCTAAGCTATGTTCTCCAATAAGACATTGGTCATACTCATCGAAAACGACAAGTTCGTTCATTACTTGACCAAATGGGTGGGCATCGCATAGCAACAAAAGAGAACTCTTGGACAGCCACCCCTCAATGGTCCGAGTTGCATAAAACAACCCCAACAAATCCAAAATAAATTGGAGCATACCGTGAAATTGAACCTGCAACTCAACAAATAAATTTAACAACAGGTCCATGGATTTTCTTGACTGACCCTTAAAAGAATTCCTAGCAATAGAACCCATCACCGAACAAGAAACAATGAAAGTTCCTTCAAGTAATCCAGCAAACACCTTGTCAACGCGAACCATCTGAAAATATTGCGGACATTTTCCAATAGCAACCCACAACATTTGAGTCTCAAAAAACTCAAGACACCAGCAATTCTCCTTTACAGAAGCTCTAACAGACCCTTCCTTCCATTCATCACGAGTATGAACCGGGAGAACCCATCTTAGATATCCAGTGAAGACTGGAAACACATCATTTTCTGAAATGCTCACCCAAACATGGGGAGCAGTCAAGGCAATACGCTGTGGAAACCCAACACACAAAGATAACATTTCAAGGAAAGGGCCAAGGCCATCCCCTGCATTCATCACCCGAAAGGGCAAAACTCGAGTTTCAGAAGATGGTTTCATGAAATTGAACCCCATCTCAGAACCACAAATACTACAAAACCAATTATACATAAGTAAGAAATATGGAGGAAGGGTGGAGGGAAGAAGAAGAGATGAATTCGTGAAGGTTAATGTACAGATCTGGTGAAAAGGGTGAAGAAAATTGAGGCGGCTAATTAGGGTTTTTAGAGAGAGGTTAGAGAGAAGGCAGAGAAAACGACTCTCATTTTAGTATTATTCGAATTTGCTTGGACTTGATGCAATAGACTTGGGGTCTAGACCCAGTCACGAATTGAAATGTCTTATCCAGGAATATATGGCAAGGGCGTTGCATAAGGGATCTATTGAGGTGTATGCTTGCAAGGGCGAGACTATACAGTGGTTTGAACGCCAAGTGTTTGCTACCTTTTTCCTGAAAGAGGTATGCTTGCCGTCTATAGCTTGGGATTTTGGTCCCCAAGAGCATAGAGAGTTTGATGCAATAGGTTTGGGGTCTGGACAAAACCGTGAACGTCAGGTTGGCCGTCTACGGTCTCATGATAATGAAGGGGTTTTTACTTTTAAAAACTCGATTTGTATTTTGCGTAAGGATCAAACTTTGTTTGGTGTTTGGGGGGATTTGTTCGTTAGACATGGTGATTCTTGGAAGAGCCAAAACTACAAGTCTTTAGAGGTAAAAGACTTGGTTTTTTTTTTTTTTTGCTAATTAGTAAAAAGACTTCTGATGGCATTCATAGAGAGTTAAGGAACAGGTTTCATGCATGTTGTATTCGAAATGGCCATTACAAGGATAATGATTTGCACAAGACTACAGCTTTGCGTGAGTCAAGGGTTTGGGTGCTAGTTTTTCTGATTGTTGTTAATCAAATTTTTGTGATTTTATCGGAGAGTGCAAGGTCGGAGGATTTCAGGTTTGTAGTCGGTTCTAGGGCCACTCCTGTGAGGTGCAGTTTGGTTGCGGGATTCAAAGTCCTGGTAATTATAGAGATAACTGGTCTGGAAGATGGGATGCTTCAGTTCTCTGAGAACTACGACGTAGTTGGGACAGCGACCCCCCAGGTGTTTGCTAATGTGTCATTTAGAAATATTGCAGATTTGGTTGTGCACTATACTGAGAAGGGTGCAGGTTTTGCGAGGTTACTCACTGTAAAAGATGGAATAGTGTTGCTGGAGATGGTAGCAGGGCTGCGAGTTTTTTTTTTTTTGCTAAATAAGTAATATATAAAACAACAAAACGAGGCTACATGATTAAAAAGGGCTTACCCCAGTGAATGAAACTAACTAAACAGTTCGGCTTTAGCAAGTACATCTTCTAAAAAAGAGCAATAATTAACGATTTGTTTTTACAAGTTTTTGCCTTAAAACTATTACAGCTGAAAAGTTTTTCTCTTAATGTCTGTTTAATCACCCGAATTATAGCCATAGATGGATGTCCAGCACCCAAATTGTGAAGCCTGTGGTTTCTCTACTTCCATGTATGATACACTGCAATTGCTAAGTAAAGCCCAGCCATCTGCCTCTTGATCCCCGTGAGGTTTTCAACAAGGAAATCTCCATTTTGACAAGAACTCCAGTCTGGGTGTAGCCGGAGTGGGCAAGCATCTTTAATACGGTCATAAAAGGGGCAATCTGAGAATAGATGCTGAATTGTTTCATCATTACAGTGACAAAGCACACATTCCTGCTTGACAGTCATGCCAAACCCTCTCATACAATCTTTTGTGAGCAACCGGTTCTGCAAAGCAAGCCACAAAACAAAACTACATTTTGGGATGGGAAAAGAATGCCAAACCAAATTAGTCCAAAGGGGAAGCCCTGTTGCTATACGAGCACTTTGCCAAATGGAGGAGATAGACACATCCTTTGCAATCATACCATCCCAAGTTATGCTATCATGATTATGAACTCGAATATCACCAAGCTGTTCTCTGAGCTCCATCATTTCCACATAGTTCGAAGGGGGTAATGACCAGACACCATCTCGAAAGACATCTCCCACCTTTGCTGAGATACCAATTTCAGAATGGGATATTAACAAGCTAGAGAATCGGTCTAAAACAGCTCTGTTATGAAACCATGGATCGTTCTAGAAAGAAAAGGAAGAATTTTGACCAATCAAGTAGCACACCAAATCTCTGGCCCGAGGTCTAAATTTCAGAATTTTCCTTGCAGTACACGAGCATTTGTATGGAATCTTACAATGCCAGAAGGGTTTACTCATGAGGAATGACAAGTGAAACCAACGAACCCAGATAGAAGTTGATTGGGGCTGAATAACTCGCCATAACTGGCAACCAATAACAGCTGAATTCCACTCAAAAATGTTACGAAGGCCTAGTCCACCTTCAGCCTTTGGCTTACAGCAATCTAGCCAGCTGACCTTGTGCATACACTTCCCAAATATATTTTGAAACCCACCCCATAAGAACTTGAACATTAACGCATTTAGATTTTTTAGGATGTACTTTTGCAAGAAGAGAAACATACTCCAAAATCCCACAATTCCTGTCAAAACAACTTTAATGAGCTGCAATCTTCCCCCTTGATTTAGAAAATGATTAGTCCAAGTTTCAATCCGTGAACTGAGTTTATGCATAAGGGGCAAACAATCTCGAGCATTAAGCCTACCCAGAATTAGTGGTACACCCAAGTAAGTGATAGGAAGCTCCCCTCGTTGATAGTTGGTTATACGCAATATTTCATTGCTAACCTACTCAGGAACATTGCCAAAGAAAACCATTGATTTAGAGCTATTTGGTGACAATCCAGAAATTTCAGAGAAGGTGTGCACACCCCTTATAAGAGTACTAACAGAGCAAGCATCCCCTCTGCTGAACAAAAATACGTCATCAGCAAAGATGAGATGGTGTAAGGAGACCTCCTTAGTACGCCAATGATATTTAAACCCTGCTTCTTTGCTGACAGAAAAGTTGATACAAGTAGTTAAGACCTCCATTGCAATCACAAAGAGATAAGGCGAGAGCGGGTCCCCTTGGCGTAGACCTGACTCCCCTTTGAAATACCCTTCAAGTGACCAATTAATCTTAATCGAGTACATACAAGAGGTGATACACTGTCGAATCCAAGCACAGAATTTGTCTGGAAATCCCATTCTCTCCATGGCCTCAAACAGAAAATTCCAATTCAAGGAATCAAATGCTTTATGAATATCCAATTTTATAGCACACCGAGGCTGAATATCTCGAAGATGGTAGTCTCTACAAAGGGCTTGACAAAGAAATATATTATCTCCCATAGATCGTTGAGGCACAAAAGCTGATTGAAATGGGGAAATAATAGCAGGGAGCACCTTCTTCAACCTTTTAGATAGCATCTTTGCAACACACTTGTAAAGCACATTACAACAGGAAATCGGTCTAAATTGAGTCATGTTGACAGGTTGGGCAACCTTGGGCACCAAAGTAATAGCAGCTGAGTTAATAATCCTTGGGAGATAGGAAGTTTCGAAGAAATAAAGAATGGCATCAGTAACTTCCTTCCCAACGATTGACCATGTACTTAAGAAAAATTCCGCCGAAAAACCATCAGGGCCTGGGCTGCGCCCTTTTGCCATTTGTTTTAGCGTTAGAAAGACCTCCGCAGAAGTAAAGGGCTTAACCAAATCATGCACAGTTGATTGATCAAGAACTGGGAGAGCAAACTCTTCCGGAATATGATTGACACTCTTACTTTTTCCCATCAGATTTTGAAAATAAGAAACAGCCACAGAAGCAATACCTTCATGAGAAACATGAACAGTGCCATTGCCATCCTCAAGCGATAGAATCTTATTCGAGTTCCACCTTCCTTTGCAGCTATTGAAAAAGTATTTGTTATTTCCGTCACCATGTTTAAGCCAGTGAACTCGGGAATTTTGCTTTAGGAATTTTTCTTCAACAGCAAGATCACGCGACAAAGCAGCAATCAAGTTACTCTCCTCTAAAAACTGTTCAGTGGATGGAACAGGGGAAAGATTCAACTTGAAATTCAGCAGAGCAGTCCGAGAAGCATCTACCGCAGCATGAACACTACCAGACCTTGCGTTTAAGCTCTTAAGGCCAAGCTTGACTTTCTTCAATTTCATAGTGATAATATACCAAGGGTCGCCAATCACAGGAGCCTCCCAAGAATCGCTTACGATCTTGAGGAAATCAGGGTGCTCAGTTAAGAAATGGAAGAACTGAAATGGTTTTGGTCTGTTCTGATAATTTATACCCAACGTTATAGCTGCAGGGCAGTGATCTGAGACACCACGCGGCATGAAATTCGTAAGAGATAGTGGGTAACTGCCAAGCCATGTAGAGTTTACCAAAACACGATCCAATTTTCTAAATTTCGGAGCAGAAATACTACTATCCCACCATGTCAAATGTGCCCCTATACTCCGTAAGTCCGCGAGACCATGTTGTAGAAGGCAATCTTTAAACTCTGCCATACCATTGCACCATTGGGGATTACCTCCCTCCGCTTCATTTAGATCTAGAATGATATTAAAGTCTCCACATAGAACCCATGGAGCATCGCCTATAGAGACAGCAATGCCATTGATATCCTCCCAAAGCCTTCTACGTTCAACCATAGTGTTCAGACCATACACAAAGGTAGCAACAAATTTAGCCGAGGTATTCAAGGAATTCACATAGCAAGTAATATGCTGACTAGATGCAGAAATAATGGAGAAATCCCACAGCCTTCGATTCCAGCCAACCCAAATACGGCCACCAGAGTGATATTCATAATTATGAAGCCAAGAAAAACTAGGGGCAATCTCCGAGGAGATACTCTTTGCAATGTCCTCTTGAACTCTCGTCTCTAGCAGACCAACTAAGGAGAGCTTATTATGCGCAATGAAATCTCTAACAAAAGAGCGCTTATTATTAAAGGCCCCGGACATTGAAAGAACAAAAATCAATCATAAATCAAAAGATTAAGATTGAAGGGATTGAGTCCCCAAATTCCTCTTAGCTCGCTTACGAGCTTTAGGAGATTTCTTTTTCATTTTACGATCCACTTCATCAACAATAACCAGATTTTTGAAATTGCTTGGTAGGGGCGGAGATTCTTGAGAAGGAGAGCACACCACTTGAGGTTTCCTTTTAACATGCACATCTGTCCATCCGCCACCATCAGTATCATCCACCTTATGCTCAGGCGATAATGATGGTTTCCCAGCAAAATCATCCTCGTTCATATTAACATCCCCATCAGTTCCAGCCTTGACTTCATTTTGAGCTCCAGATTCAGTTTTCCCACCATCATTTGCACCCACAACATCCTCAGATGACACATTAGCCTTTTCCTTAGAAGTGTCTCCTTCCTCAGTGCCTTTTGATTTCTTGACCCAAACACGTTTTACTACTGGACAAGCCGCAGCTACATGACCCAATGAGTGACACCCCGAACACACTAAGGGTTTGTTAAGATAAGAAATTTTTACCTCCACATTGAAACGAGTTTTAGTAACCGGGTCAAAATCAGTCGCAGGAATTACATTCGGAAGAGGATCTCCAATTGTATATTGGACACACATTTTTGCGAACGGTAATATTTCCAATCTTGAAGTGTAAGAATCAGCTCCAATAGGTTTTCCTATCACACTTGCAAGCCTACTCAAGCCCCTTGAGGTCCAGTAAAAGTCTGGAATATTTTGCATCTTAAACCACAGCAGCATAGACGTGATTTTATCCTCACCTACATTAGTTCCCCAGGTACTAAGTACCACAGGCCTCCTTTCAAAATACCAGGTTCCCCTAGCTAATACCTCATTTTTCTGCCGCAAGGTATTGAATTTGAAAACAAACGTGTTTTCGTTTTTCTGAAACGCTTCCAAACCGAGAAAGCCGTATCTTTGACTGCTCTAAATGACATCGTTCCTTTAGTGAAAGTACCAATGAGACAGGTTTTAAGCTTTTCTGCCCCCTCAATCAGTTCCTCATCGGGTGGAGATACCATAGATGCACCCTTCGGCAAAGGGAAGTATTCAAAAGTCACATTCTCAGTAGATGGTGGGGGATCTTTCAAGATTTGGGACCAGGATTTTGGTTGAGCTTCTTGACCCACATTAGTTTTTCCAGGAATCTCATCTTCTTTCTCTTGTGTTTTCCCTTCAGGCTTTTTATCAAACTCCTTATCATCACGATTTGTGTCTCTCCCTTTTTCATCTTTTAGACCCGAAGTTCCTTCTCCTGCTATATTTGACTTAGGCATTTGTACAGGCACTTGAGGGGCATTATCACTAGCGTGGCCATTCGACCGAAAGATCAGTAAGCCATATTCATCCCGACCAAGAATAAAGCAAGAATGGCCACCTATGTCGCCATTAAACTCCACCTTGCTCTTTAAGATCTCTGTTTCAACCTTAGCCATAGACAAACCTTTTTTCTCCAGGTAATTATTAAGCTCCATCATTTTGTTTCTCAACGCATAAAGTTCATCTCTTTTTTTTTTTTTGCTAATTTATAAAGTTCATCTCTTT
This sequence comes from Kitagawia praeruptora, assembly GCA_037693485.1. NCBI lineage: Eukaryota > Viridiplantae > Streptophyta > Magnoliopsida > Apiales > Apiaceae > Kitagawia > Kitagawia praeruptora. The sequence goes on from CM075350.1 coordinate 69,990,192, forward strand.
CAGCTTTGTTAGCTGCAAAAGCCGCCGCAGCAATTCTGCCCCTTGTTTGATGCTCAATCGCTTCCATATCACTCACAAAGGGAGTATTATCTTCATCTGAGGAATCATCCTCAGAGACTACAACTGGAATGTTACCCAGTGTACTTGCACGAACCTTGTCTCCCCCATTTGGCAATATAGGGAAATCTTCAACTTCTCTTCGAGATAAAACCTCCTCTAGACCATCATTTGCTTGCGCATACTGCATAAAATCGGGAACACCATCTGAGTCACAAAACGAACCTTGGCTTACCATGATAGAAGGTAATAAAATATGTATAAGTAGAGAAATTTAGTGTTTGGGTTAGGGGATAAGAGAAGAGATGGATTATAGTAGGGATAGAGTGGATTATGATGGAGAAAAGGTGTAAGAAAGTAGATCTAGGTAAAGAAAAAAATGGCAGCTGCTAGGGTTTTTATTGAGAAGGAAGAGCTTCTCTCTCTAAGACTCTCATTTCTCATTTCTCTAATGAAGTTTTTCTTCAGGGCTGCGAGTTTCATGTATGCTCGGGTCGACTGTCTGGCTAGGCCATGTTGGGTCATTATGCTGATGATTTACTAATCGCGGGGTATGCCCCTAGACGTGTAATCGTTTCTTTGTGGTTTCCTTTGGATATAAAATTTTAATTAGCAAAAAAAAAAACTTCATTTTAGACTAGTTCGAACAAGAAAATATGATTTGCTTCATTCTTGACTCATTTGAGCATCGAAACCACTTGTAGCTTTGTTCTTGACTCGCTTAACCCCTATAACTCACTAAAACTTCATTTGGATGGATAAGCTCCAATGAGAGTCGCTCTATTCTCTCTCTAAAAAACCCTAGCCGCCACGGAAAAATCTATCTTTTTTTTTGCTGGAATATTTAATGCATTAAAGAAAAAAATTTACAAGGGGCAAGGAAACCCAGGAGGAGAGACAGGCCTCAACCTCCTGCTAAAACAATCAACCAAAACAAGAGTCTACATTATCCATTCTATTAAATCAGAATGTCTCTCTAATTCCTCACTAAACCAATTAGAAGAAAGCAGCTTGCATTTTATGATATGCTGACAATTAGAGGCAATTGCAGCGAGACTCTTTACTTCATTGTTGTGATACCTGCTATTCCTTTCCTCCCACATTTTGTAGCACACGACTTGAAAGGTTAGAACCTTTATGGTTCCCCGAATATCATTCCCTCTGCAGCTTGACATTTCATTCATCCAATCTCCCCATGAATTAGGAAGATGATCATTCCTTGAGCTGGTAACCATATTACACAGATGCTGAGTAATTGGACATTCCAAGAACAGATGTTCACGAGTTTCTATACCCGAGATGCAGAAGTAGCATTGCGAGCTGCTTGCCACCCCATACTGCAAGAGTTTGGACAAGGTTGAGACTTTGTCGAGCATAATAAGCCAGTGTAGAAATGAGTATCTCGGAATGCTGATCTTATGCCACACACTTAGGTGCCACGGAACAGTACTTCCCTCACATCGAATATCACGCCAAATATCAGACACCCTCAGCCTATTTAGTTTGGTACCTCGCCAAGTTATTGAATCTGCCTCCCTAATGTTATACGGAGTCTACATATCAAAATTACCTCTCCAGACTATTATATCATGATAGTTTGAGGGAGGAAGTGACCAACCAGTGTCACTTATAATTTCGGACACCTTTGCATTAGCATGGATACCGGAGTGAACAATAAGGTTTTTTTTTTTGCTAAGTTAAAAAAAATTTATATCACCAAAAGGAGCTACATGAGAATCTGGGGCATACCCCAACACAACATCTACAAAATACACCTAGAAAGGGTCGACATGACCAACCAAGCTCAACTAGATACTAGGCCTATCAGTAAAGGAGAAGAACAAGGGATGGGTCCTTCCGAACCCACTTCTGGAATGAAGAACAAGAAAACAACTTCTCTCTAAAAAGGCACTTGACCTTAAGACTAAGCACCTGCGTCGCTTGTCCTGGACCTGCATTGTGAATTCTAAAATTTCGCTCCTTCCATACACTATATATGCATGTTGTTAAGTACACCCCTGCAATAACCTTCTTCTGCTCTGACAGGGAGGTTCGAAAGAAGTCACCCTGCTGCCACCTTACCCAGTCATCATTAAGCCGGAATGGCACCACCTTACTTAGGAGGTTGAAGTACGGACAAGTAGTAAACAAATGGCCTATAAACTCCCTGTCTGTGCTGCATATGATACACATTGGATCAACCCTCATGCCAAATGTTATCATACGGTCTTTTGTAAGAAGTCTATTCTTATAATCGGTCTGCACAAAAATGAGAGTCGTATGCTCTAACTTCTCTCTAACCTCTCTCTAAAAACCTAGCCGCCTCCAAACTCAATCCTTAATCTAAACCATTTCTTCATCAAATCTTCACACTAGCCTTCCCAAATTCACCTTTCCTCTTCCATTCTTTCACCTTCAACACCATATTTCTTACTATATATAATTATTAGTTTAATGAAGAGGGTTTCTTTTTCGGAGAACCTAGTGACTGTGATTCCTCCCCGTGCGCGAGGATTTGAAGTTTGCCATTCGGTGGGTAATCCGAATAAGAGTCCGAAGAGGGTCTCCTTTTCGGAGAACTTAGTAAATGTGATTCCTCCTCGTGTGAGAGGATCTGAAGCTTGCCTTCATGTGGGTAGTCCGATTAGGAGTCCGAAGAGGGTCTCTTTTTCAGAGAACCTTGTGACTGTGTATCCTTTGGAGGATAACCAAGTAAAAAAGGACAGTTTGAGGGATCGATTTATCGATCTTAATCATTGGGATCTGATAGATGTCCGAGTTAAAAAGGACAGTGCGAGACAACAGGTCACTGCCTTGGTGAAAGATGCTAAGGTTTTTACTTCTTTCTTATTTGAGAAGAAGGGTGGATTCCCTTTTGATTCGCCCAAGTTTGTCAAGAGGAGTGTCATCGCACCTGGTTTGGGTCCTGGTTTCAGTGCCCATACCTTTGAATCTGTATTTCTTCCTCGTACAGAGGTCATGGAGGAATTTGTGGATGAGAAAGAGCTTGGTCATATCAAGTTCTGTGTTCTCTTCACAGACAAGAAATGGACGGCTGACTTCTTCCAAACCAATGGTACGGAAAGTAACATTTTTGTCTCTGAGGGGTTTGGAACTTGTTCTCCAAACGGTTTGATGCAATGTCTATCCTGCCAGGAGATGAGGGGTAAACCTTTGAGTATAATGGTGCTTTTTTGTAACAAGAACGATGGGAATGATGAGAACTACAAATCAAGCCAGGATGAATTTCAAGTTCATTTGTCTCGATGTGATTTGTTGAGTATTCTCACGGTGTTGGGATGCTTAAAGGGGAGGAAATCAAAAACGGTTCTCTGTGCTGGTACTATTTCTCGTTGCAAAGGGGTTTTTGCGACTAGGACATGCCAACTGTTTGAGGTTAGTCTTGAGGGAGAATTTGATAGATGTTTTCAACCTGTGGATAGAAACTTGGAAGTGGGTATGCACTCCAGTAGGCTTGAGCTTGCTGTTGGATGTTGCAAGGAGCTTGTTGTCTTATATGAAGTTGTTGGATGTTGCAAGGAGATTGCTACATTGAAAATAGAAAATGATAAATCTGGAACTGAGAGGAAGAATTGCGGTTTGATTCTGCTGTGGCCGGTCAGCGTTGAGATGAGGGGTATTGCTTCATTGCATTCCCATTTGCACAGGTTATTAAGCACGTTGGGTGCTCTGAATAGTGGAATAATCAGCATGATGCGATTTCGAATCCTGAATGGAAGGATAACAAGTGATGTATGCACTATTGATCTGACCCGTGTTGCGAGGGATGCAATGTTTCTGCATCAGGATGGTGATACCATGATTGCACATGATCTCTCGATTTTCCTCTTGCTAATGAAGGCCTCTGTCCATCAGATTAGGATTTCTGTTTGTAGACCTGCTCTTAGTTTCAGAAGGGGTTCCAATGTACTGCACTTCTATGAGATTTCTGTTGGAAGAGTGGATGTTTATTGGAAAGACTGCTTTTGTTGGACTGATGGGTTTGTCAACACCAATGTTGGCAGCATGTGGAATATATATCCAGCTATGGACTTTTGCGTTATTTGCATTAACAGAAGTCTGCGTTTACGGTTAGAGGAGAATGGGGTTGTCATCTTTGTACTTAGCCCGGTTGGTGAGAATAAGCTGCAATTTAGAAAGGAGAGTTTCCGAGGGGTGTTCGATTTTGTTTCGACACAACGCTGGGATGTGAACCTGTCTTATGGAGTTTATGATGTGACTGTGCTTTTCACTATGGGATCTGTTCACATGGTGGTGACCGGTTATAAAAAGGGACTTGTTTACAAGGTGTTCATTGGCATTGTAGATTTAATGGTTTTCAAAGCTGCTAGAAGGCCCATGTTCGAGGCGACTGTGTATGTTAACAGGGTTCACTATCCTATTGTACGAAGGCAGTCGCTTTTTACTGCTACTGGCTCGTTGGTAGATGCTTCCGGGCATGATAAAGCTGCTCCTTTTAAGGTTAGCAATATTGGATTGCTTGTATTAAAACTGAAGTTGGCGTCTAAGCGGATGGATTTAATCACGTTGTTCTATCTCTCTAAATGGGAAATGGAAATGAAGTTGGGTTTTTATGTGAGCGATCCCCTTTCGTTTGTTAAAATTGACCTTGCGTTTGCCATGTGGTTCAAAGGTCAAAATGTGTGTAGAATCAGGGATGGTTATTTATCTATGTGGCCTATCATGTTTGATTTATTTCGTCATGAAGGGTGGGAAAATCATTTGCTATTGGGGTTAAATTCAAGTTTTTGGAGACATCAGAGGTTGCATGGCATAGATGCAGTTGAGGATGGGGTGGGTCTAGATTGGCCCAGTTCGATGGGAGAGGTCGAGATTTTGTTGGTTGGACATGGTCATACGAAGTGGAATAAGATTGATCAAGCTGTGAGCAGTGTTGGTTTCTATGCTGCTGGATTTGTGCTAGAAGGACTTTGGGAAGGGACCACTTTGATGCTAGTGGTATTTTTAAGACAAAAAGGGGCGCACTGGGTGAACTAGGATATTAAGCTTTTTTAGCTAACTCTTTATATGCAGACTTCATTAGTTGCCCTGGTGGCTATTGTTTGTTTTAGGATGCTGGTTTTGTAATATTTGGTTGTTGACTTCGCGGGGTATGCCCCTAGATTTGTATCAGTTGTTCCTTTTGGTATAAAATTTTAATTAGCAAAAAAAAAAGAAAAAAAAGAAAAAAAAAGAAGTCTATTCTTGATAGCTAGCCACGAAATGAAGGAACATTTCTGAATGTTGAAAGAGCTCCAAACCAGGCCAGCCCAATCGACCCCCTGCCCAGAATCACGAATGGATGCCCAAATTGATGACAGTTTAATCATGTTTGGCTGAAGTCCATCCCAAGTGATCTTATCATATCTATGGACTTGAGTTTGAGATGCCCTTCTTCTAACCTCCCATACATCCATGTGATTTGAATTTGGAAGCCTCCAAGCCCCATTCTATTGGTAAGAGTTGATAATAGCCATACTAGTCGATTCTGCATTCGAAATCACCGAGGGAGAAATGAGAGCTAAAGGCTTCTTGTTGGCCCAAGGGTCATGCCAAAAGAATAACCCAGATGCAACTCCAACATTGTATGTAACATAAGACAGAGCTTGAGATCTAGCATTAAAAATTTTCCTAGCAATCCAGCAACATCTATAAGGCATTGCTGCTGTCCAGAACGCTTTCCTTCGAAGAAGAACTTTGTGGAACCAGGCAATCCAGAGAGAATCAGAGTTGGGTTGGAGCAGGCGCCATAGCTGATGCAGAATAGCAGCTTGGTTCCATTCAAATACATTTTTAATCCCCAACCCACCCTCTACTTTAGGCTTACAGCAATCCCCCCATTTTACTTTGTAATGGCATTTTCCCGAGTCCTTGTAGAAACCCCCCCAAAGAAACTTGAAGAACAAGCTATTAATCTTCTTAAGGACAGCCTTTGGAAGAAAGATATACATACTCCAGTAGCCAACAATACTAGCCATTACTGCTTTAATAAGCAACAGACGACCATCAAAGTTGAGAAAACGAGCCATCCAGCTTTCAATCCGTCTGCACAATTTAGCTACCAAGGCAGTGCATTCCCTGCTATTAAGTTTACCAGTTATGCACTAAAACTTCATTTTGGACAACTTGGGGAAATGAGAGTCGTTTTCTCTCTGCAAACCCTCTCCTAGCAGCCATAGTTTTCAGCCTATTCTACACCCTTAATCCACCAGATCTATACATTCCCTTCCTGAATCCACCTCCCCCTTCCTTATCTTCCACCTTTATCCTAAAATTTCTTATTATTATTATAAATGGTTCCGTTATTTTTATCTCTTTCTTCTCATAGAGGATTGTTGGGTAAACTTTGACTATAGTTGATGGGGATTTAGACGATGGCCTATTTACCCTATCATCTCAGAATGTTCTTGCCACTCTTTTAGTGGGTTCAGTTACGAGAAGCCTTACAGGCTATTTGTTGAAGTTTTCAAAGGTTAACACCGGCGAAGGCTTGCACTACGATCGAAATGATCTCGTCCCTACATCATCACTCACAGAGAGGGAAGATGCGTGCAGTGCTAGAGATGGGTTTTTCCGGTCTGGTGATTTGTTGATGGAATCAGTGGATTTCATGTTGTTCAACTGGATTTATGTTAAGGTGTACCTTTCTCTCAGACCCATCGAAGATGGGTACATCATTCTTTCTTTTTTTTTGCTAATTAAATTTTTATACCAAAGGAAAATGATTACATCTCTAGGGGCATACCCCGCGATAAATAATACATCTGCCTAACAGAACAACATGGAGAAAAAAGCTAGAAAACTAGCAGTCAACAAGCCACGGTCCACAAGACCTGGAGGAAAACAACAACTACGGCAAATGAACTAGAACAACATAAGAACAAAGGTTGGGTCTTCTCGGGCCCATTTTTTAAAGGAAGAACAAGTAAAAAGTTTTTCCTTCACAATGGCTTTTACGTTCGAAATGAGCACGGTAGAGGGATGTCCTGGGCCAGTATTATGGCTTCTGAAATTTCTCTCCTTCCACAAACTGTAAACACATGTCGTCAGGTAAGTACCAGCAATGGCCTTAAGCTTTGCATTAAGAGAACATCGAAAGAAATCACCCCACTGCCAGCAAGCCCAATCCGCATGGAGTGGAAAGGGAATGACTCTCATTACTAGAGAGGAAAAATGACAAGTAGTGAGCAGGTGACTAATTGACTCAACATCTGTTCCACAAAGAGTGCACACAGGATCAACATTCATGCCAAACATGACCATACGCTCCTTAGTGAGCAGCCTATTTCTCACTGCAAGCCAAGTGACAAAAGAGCATTTTGGGATGTTGAGAGAATTCCACACTAGGTCGCTCCAATCAGCAGGTTGACCCAAGTCACGAATAGAGGCCCAAACAGATGCCAGTTTGACAAGCTTTGGCTTGAGTCCATCCCAAGTGATGCAATCCCTGTCATGAAGTTGTATCATACTAGCCCTGTTTCTGACTTCAATGACATCCATGTGATTTGATTGAGGGAGATGCCATACCCCATTGTTAAGATACGTCCCAATACTAACCATACTAGATGATTCAGCCGTAGAGATCATAGAAGGAGAGACAAGAGCCAGGGGTTTTTTCGTGATCATGGCCAGAATGTTACCTGGGATACTTTGCTGTGGAACTCGTTTAATATTCCTAAGTGCTCCTTTATCTCCTGGCTTGCTTTAAAAAACAGGTTACTTACCAGGGATCGAATGTTGTCTTTTGGCATGAGGGTGGATCATGAGTGTCTTCTTTGCGGTCTTGATGTGGAGTCAATTAGCCATTTGCTAACTCAATGTCCTTATTTTAGTCTCCTCAGGAGTGTGATTCCAGTTCGATTGAATGATGATTGGGCTAGGTGGCAGCAAGGGGATTTTTTCATGAATCAATTATCTGGGAAGTTAAAGGCTATAGCAGGAGTTTACCTCACAACATGCATTTACAGTGTTTGGAAAGAGCGGAACTACAGGGTGCACAACACGGGACCTGGCCATCCCACTCATGTGCTTGCCATTAATGTTAAAATGCTTGTTAGGGAAAAGCTATTTTCTTGTGCAGCATTCAAAAAATGGGTCCAAAAGGAACCGTCCCTTGTAGTATTTCTGTTCTGATTCAATAGCCTTGATTGTTAGTGTATGCTGACTCCTGTTGGAGTTTCTGCGATGTAAGTTTCCAGGGGTATGCCCCTGTTTCCTCTTGTAGCTCCGTTGGGTGTTTTAATTCAAATATTTAATTAGCAAAAAAAAAAAAAAAAAGAGCCAGGGGTTTTTTATTTGCCCATGGATCATGCCAAAAAAGAAAATTAGAGTTCACTCCAACTTCAAAACTAAGAAAGTTCATCGCCTGGTGCCTAGCATTAAAAATTTTCCTTGCAATCCAACTACACCTGTACGGCATCTTTGCAGTCCAGAAACCCTTATTACGAATCAGCACCATATGAAACCAAGAAATCCAAAGAGAGTCAGCAGAGGGTTGGAGCAGGCGCCAGAGCTGATGTAACACAGCTGCCTGGTTCCATTCAAAGAGGTTTTTAATCCCCAACCCCCCCCTCACTTTTTGGTTTACAACAATCTTCCCAGCCTACTTTGTAGTGACACCTACCTGTTCCTTATAGAATCATGGCCTTGGGAATTTAAAGAACAAACTGTTGATCTTCTTTAAGATAGCCTTGGGAAGAAAGATATACATGCTCCAGTAGCCAACAATACTAGCCATGATCGCTTTAATCAGCATCAAGCGGCCAGCAAAATTGAGAAATCTCACAAGCTACGATGGCTGTGTTTACAAGGTGTTTGACATTTGTTCTGACTCAAAGTTTCTTCTTGAGAAATGCCAGGTATCGAATGTTATAGTTGTTGACTTTGTCAAGAAAAATGGCTTGTTAACTGTTTCGATGGTCTCAGGAATGGATGTCCTGTGTTTAGTCAGGAATAAGATGTGGATGAGTTCGTGTGCAGGGTCTATGACTATAGATGGTGCCATTGCTATGTTTAATGAAGGGGTTGTTACTTCGTCCTGCAATCCTCTGTCTTTTCATAATGAAGGCAAGCTGTTTTTACGAATTCGGCTTGGGAAAGACACAAGAGATGAAGCTCATGTTGGATCGGGGAGAGGTACGCTTGTTGATCGAGTGGAGATTGACTTTGATCCTTGGATTTACGATAACAATGTTATGGTACTATTGGGTACTATGTCCTGCATTCCTCCTATGGGTTTTGTGGGTCTATTTGATGTTGAGACAGCCATTCTAGAGGTTGTATTGAAGAAGTACCACATTAAAGAAGATTTTAATGGGGGCGAGAAGCTTGTAGCTTTCGTAAATGATGACCATTTATTTCTTTTGCCGATTTGGAAGGTTGTGTCGGGGTCTTTGCTGGAGTGCATCGATGGTGGAAAGACTAAGGTTTATGAGAGCATCTTCAATGAGGAAGAGTGCAGATCAATTGAGGTGGATCATCTTAATGATGTAAACAGTTACTTCTTCGTGGCTTTTGGTGAACACAATGTGTTTGTTGGTTTGTCTACTATAGGTTTTAGGCAGGGATCCACGTTGAAGAGTGGGATCTCTGGTACAGTATTCACTAAACGTGATTGGTGGGTTCGTATTGAGATGTTTGTCCCCTATCTTGTTCAGTACAAGTGGGGGAAAAAGGCTATGGTGGTTTGTTGTGATGATATTGCCAGCAGGAATCTCGTTGCTCGGGATAGAAGGGCCTCATGGCTGGTTGTTGATACGTATATGGAGCCTACAGGTGTTGCGGTTTCCCTGTCTGATGCTAAGGAAGAGTCAAGTGTAATTTATGTGGTGTGTGTTACTAGAAGTAGCAACGGAGAAGGCATGTGCTGGGCAAATAGAGTGAGGTTTTTAACCTGTATTTGGATAGTGCTGGAGGATGCTGGAATTTATTTGAGAGATATTGGGACTTCTAGTCTAGGTGGTGATGTTGTTGTTGTTTCCGGAGTTGCAAGGTGGGGAAAACATAGTTTGATGTTGTTTGATGAAAGACATGGGATGCTGTTGTTTGCTCGTTACGATGTCCTTGAGTGGAAGAGATTGGGAGCAGACCCTGTTTGGGTGGATGTTTTTTCTTCTTTTATGAAGAAATGGAGTTCTAAAGTTGAGTGTGTTGGAAACAGGGGAGGTTTCCTGCTCGGGAACCAAACTGACCAGCACAGCTATCTGAAGTTTGATGAAGGTATGGTCTGCCTTTTGCTTACAATAGAACTGCTTCTGCTCGGAACCCAAGGGAGTTGCTTCTATCTTGCGGGTTCAACAAGGGATAATAGGGCTGCTGCTAGGCAGCAATTGAAGAAAATGTTGCTAAGTATGCTTGGATATGAACCTGAAGGTTCATATTATTGTATTAATTGCATGGCATTGTTATGATTATATGTCGACTTGTTAGGATTTTATGTTGACTTGATCGGTTGATTAAGTATGTTTTGATGTTTTAGTTGTTGTTGATTTCGCGGGGTATGCCCCTAGAAATGTATCTGTTGTTCCTTTTGGTATAAAATTTCAATTACCAAAAAAAAAAAGAAAAAAGTTTACCAGTTATGAGAGGCAAACCCAAGTAGGATATAGGGAGATTACCTTTTTGAAAACCAGTCACCTCTAAGATGTCCTCAACAGCATTAGAACCCACATTAGCGAAGAAACATAAAGACTTATCACGATTAGGTATCAAATTTGAGTACCTAGAGAAGCTGTTAACCCCATCCATCAGCTTAGCGACAGAGTTGGAATTTCCATGACTAAAGAGGAAGACATCATCCGCAAAAATGATGTGGCAGGTTTACCTCCTTGGTTCTCCAATGGAACTTAAAATCTGTGCCATCAACTGATTTATTTAAACATGCAGTAAACACTTCCATTGCCATTACAAATAGGTAAGGCGACAAAGGGTCGCCCTGCCTCAAACCCGATTCCCCTTTGAAGAAACCCTCCAAGCTTCCATTGAGTTTCACCGAGAACATGGTGGAAGTGATACATACCCCAGAACAAAAAATCAGATGAGACAGGACAGCATCCAATGAGAGTCGCTCTGCCTTCTCTCTAACCTCTCTCTAAAAACCCTAAATTTCTTCTAGCCGCCATGATTTTTCAGAATAATCTACACCTTAAATCCATCAGATCTATATATCTCCTTCCCAAACCCACCTTCCCCTTTCTTATCTCCCACCATCACCCCAAAATTTCTTTTGTTTCGTTATCAATGGTTCCGGTTTCTTTGTTTCTTTCTTCTTTACGAAGATTGTTGAATGCTCGTGTTTCCGTGGTCCACTTGGATGTGGAGATGGGTTTCCTTTGGGATTTTCTTAAGTCGAATCTGTACTTCTCTGATGGGGAGTCGATTTCGCTGCTACTTTCTTATGGTAAAAGATTGATGAGAGCCTCGAAGTTCATTTCTATGGATTTGGATGATGGTCTCATATTTAAGATGGTTTCTTTGGGTTGGAAACCTGGTGAATTCCGGGCTGCTATCTATGGAGCCAACTCGTTTGTCTCTATTCATGGTGGCGTGGTTTTCATTGAAGGTCACTTGAAGAATTCAGACTCTAATTCGTGCGGATACACTATTGTGTTCCAAGGGTTTTTCTTGGTGGCTGTTGACAAACTTACAACCAAATCGAAAGATAAGGTTGAGTGTCAAGAGGTGTTCCTGAATGTTGATACTTTTCTGGTTTTGAAATCGGAAGGTATGAAAAGGGGAAAGGGTACTGGGTATTCTCCTCCTCCTCCTATGATGATGGATGTTTTGTCGGATGATGTGTATCTTTATCTTTTAGGTCGGGTCGTTGATCTAGATGGGTAAATCTTGGTTGTCATTTTAGATGGGTATGTCTTAGATGGATATGGTTTGATTGATTGGTCCATGGTTTGGAAGGTTGTCATGATTTCGGTACTGAAGAAAGAATCGCTGTGTAGTGGTTCTTTTAACTCGGATATGAGTAATAGGTATCTTTGTGGTGGGGTAATCTCCTTTGATTACATACACATCTATTTGCGAGGAGTTATTCTTGTGGGAAGTTCGGAAGCTGTGAATCAGGTGTGTGATGGTCTACTATTTCGATTTTCCGGTGGTACAATTTTTGGCTTGGGATTGGTTTTTTTCCACTCTGATTATCGAGAGTTGGAAGATTATGATTGCAATGGTGAGCGAGGAAGCTGGGTGACTAAAAGGATAATGAAAATGACGGGTGTTGCACACCTTTTGTTTGATGTTTTGCTTGTTCGAAAGTTGGGTATTTTTACTGGAAAGATGATGTCTTCCGAGTCTTCTGAGCACCAAGTGTTTGATATGGTGATAATGATGTATACCGATTGGTTTCAAGATGAAGGAGGTGTTTCTACAAAAATGGAAAATGACAGTGAGGCAATGGATAGCAAATGGTCGTTGAGGGGCATGCAGTGTCTAGGCAAGCATGTTCAAATGGTTAAGCAATGGATTGTTGGCTCCTTTGGGTACAGAATTGGGTGCTACGGGATAGGCACCCGAGGAGATGATTCGCACTATGAAGCGTGTGTTTGTATGTTGCCTGTTTCTAAGGAAACAGATGGTTTTTTCTGCTCATGGGTTATTGATAGGAGGCTAGGTTTGGTGGGATTTGGCCTCATTTTTCTCATGGGGATTTATTCGATGGTGTTTGAACTTGGCTTAATAGTTCTGGACCTGGTTGTTGGTTTTTGTCAAGTCTTGGTGATGTGCCATGCTAAGTGGTATGGTAGCAACGGTTTTAAGTCCAGTGGTGTGGTTATGGTCGATAGTCTGATGATTATGTTCTCAGCCCTGGATTTTGCTAGGAGGTTTTATGTGTGCACTGCTGGGTATGGTTTCTGCAATGTTGGACGGCCTATCAGGGGCAGTCATGCTGATGCACACCAGGTGCCTGTTGTTGATTTCAGAGATATTGACGAGGACGCTGACAACTTGGTTGTCCAGATGCATATTTGCAGTCCATGTAATGCTTACAATATGTCCTTTCAGAAGGAGTTGTCTGATGAGCAGAGATTTTCGCTTAGAGATGTGATGCCTCCTCGGCATAGTTATTTTGTTTTTAATTTCAGTTATGAACTTGTGTTAAGCTAGGATAACTAGCTTCTTATGTTGTTTATGTTGACAGTAAGGTTACTTACTGGTTTTAGCTTTGGTTGATTCCGCGGGGTATGCCCCTAGGTCTGTATAGGTTGTTTCCTTCGTGATATAAAATCTTAATTAGCAAAAAAAAAAGTGATACATACCCTAATCCAATCAACAAATTTGGGGGGAAAACCCATCCTTTCCAGCACCACAAAAATAAAGCTCCAATTAAGTGAGTCGAACGCTTTGTGGATATCTAACTTTATAGCACACCTCGACTGACCATCATTGCGATTATAACCTTTGCAAAGAGCCTGAGATAAGAAAATATTGTCCCCAATGGACCTCCCAGCTACAAAAGCCGATTGATGCTGAGAGATCAGAGAAGGCATGACAGACTTAAGTCTACGAGCTAACATTTTAGAGATGCACTTGTAGATGACATTGAACAGGATATAGGGCGGAAGTGATGCATTTGGGAGGGGTTTTCCTGTTTTGGGACCAGACAGATGGAAGCCGCATTTACAATCCTTGGCATGTCCAGAGAGTTAAAGAAGTAGAGAATACCTCTCGTTACATCAGCCCCCACAATATGCCAGGTGGCTAAAAAGAACTCCACTGTAAACCCATCCGGACCTGGGCTTTTGTTTTTTGCCATTCTTTTCAAAGTGTTGAAAACATCAACTTCCCCAAAGGGATTGCTCAGAATAGTAGCCTGATGCTCAGTGAGAGAAGGCAGTTCAATGTTCTGAGGGAAAGGCACCACCTCACCCCGATGGCCTAGCAAATTTTTATAATAATCAACCGCCACCCTAGCCATATCCTTGTGCTCCGTAACTGCCTCTCCATCTTGATTTATTAGAGATACCACTTTATTGACATTCCACCGGCCTCTACATGCATTAAAAAAATACTTATTATTGTTATCCCCCTTTTTTAACCAATTCACCCTTGACTTCTGTTTCAGGAAACATTCCTCCATGCGAAGGGCCTTAGAATATTCCTCCATAAGCTTAGACTCTTCCTCAAACTGATCAGGGGATGGAATTGATGGGAGCCCATTCTAAAACTGCACTAATGCATTACGAGAGTCCACAACCTTCAGCTGAAGGTTACCAACAGACCTGTTCAGACCCTTAAGCATAACCTTGGTGCGCTTGAGCTTTGTAGTAAGGACAAACCAAGGGTCCCCAGTGACTGAATCAGCCCAAGCTTGTTCCACCCCTGGGAGAAAATCAGGGTTATCAATTAGATAATTGAAAAACTGGAAGGGTTTAGATACCTTAGGACGATCAATCCCCAACGAAGTAAGAGCTGGGCAGTGGTCGAAGAGACCTCTAGGCAATAAGGTTGTCATTTGCTGCTGAGCAGAAAGCATTGCCTTTGTGCCAGGGATCAAACCACAAGAAGGTGTTTTGCCCATTGCCAATGTGATAGATGCACTTCGACATAGCTACCTCCCTAGCATCCAATACCTTTTGAAGAATCCATGAGCACCTCTTCGATTTTTTAAGCAACCAGATAGATTTTCCTCGAAGAACTATTGTTTTGATCCAAGTTGCCCACAAGGAAGTAGAGTTAGGATTGACCAAATTGAGTAAATGTTTGATGATTAGAGCCTTATTCCATTCATCCAGGTCCTTCAACCCTAGCCCACCCTCTGAGTTCAACTTTGTGATTTTATCCCAAGCCACTTTTGCTGGTTTCCTTCTAGTCGTAGAGCCAGTCCAAAGAAAGCAAGCCATCAAAGATTGAATTTTCCTTAGGATCCCCTTTGGGAGAATAAAGTGAGCACACCAGAAGGCTTGGATTGCATATAAAAAGAATAAATAAGTTGCAGTCTACCTGCAAACGAGAGGAAGATTGAGGTCCATGCATTGATACGCTGAGTAATCTTCGAGATTAGAGGATGGCAATCAGCGATACTCAGCTTTTTTATGATTAAAGGGACCCCCAAAAAGGTTGCTGGCAGATTTCCAAGAGAAATATTAAAGGTGCTCATTATCCACTGCTTGAGGTTCGAGTCATCTCTCGCAACAAAGAAGGTACTTTTGAGGGGGTTAACTTTGAGCCCCGAGAACCTATGGAAGGTATCTAAGGTCTGCATCATGAGTTGAATAGACTTTGTATCACCTTTGCAGAAAAGAAGCAAGTCGGCTACAAAACATAGATGATTCAGGCCCAATTCCTTTGTGTTGTTGTGATGTTTAAAGTCTGGATTGCTATTAAGCTTGTGAAGCAACTCCGACATAACATCCATAACTAAGACATAAATGTAAGGGGACAGGGGATCACCCTGTCTAACACCCCTCGAGCTAGCAAAGTACCCCACCTGCTCAACCTCGGAGAGGTACACAATCATAAAATGAGAGTCGTTTTTTTCTCTCTAGAGAGTCTAGAGAGAAACTCCTCCTTCTCTCTAGAAACCTTTGCAGCCGCCACTTAATTTCAGCTTAATCTAATCATTTTCTTCATCAGATCTATAATTTCCCTTCCTAAATCCATCTCCTCTCTCTTATCCCCCACCTATACACCATATTTCTTTTCACCTAGTTTGATTATGGTTCCAAAAAGGGTTTCCTTTTCGGAAAATCTTGAATCGGTGATTCCTTTCACAGATTCTTGGTTTCGTGCGTGTTCTCAGGTCGCCCACTCAGTGGTAACGGCTGTGGGGAAGAGGGTTTCTTTTTCGGAGAACCTTGTGACAGAGATTCCTCTCCGTTCTACTGTATCAGTTGAGGGGAAGCAAGAATCTCCAGTTGCTGGGGCTGTGAGTCCGAAAAGGGTAACTTTTGCGGCGGTTTTGGAGACAGAAATCCCAAGATCTGGGTTTGATAAGTCTTCGTATGATTCAGATGGGGCGGTTTGTGCTCTTCCTCCTCCATCTCTTCTGGATTTGAAGGGTACTAGTGAGGGGGTTATGAATGGAGAGATCACTCGTGTTGAGCTTACCATTTCTGGTGGCTTTGTTCCCATGATGGGCTTGTAGTCCTATGGGTTCAATGTTGAGAGGGAAACCTTTGAGGATCGAGTGAAGGCTGTTGATGTAAAGAATGAGTTACAGCACAGAGATGAACATAAGGTGTTTGTAAAAACGCACCTGTTAAAGAAGAATTTAAAAATTAAAGACGCAGGGTAGGTGTTTGTCTTTTTGCATCAGAAAGAAGCTTGCTTGATGGCTTCTGTTGTGAAGGGGTTGGAGATTTTTGATTGTATGAACTTATTGCAATCTGAATGGGTGATTCTCAAAGACGGTTTTGTTTCAAGGTATGGTGAGCTGGTGGTAGCTACCAGGTGTGACAAACGTGTGGGTGGGTCCAAACTCACAAAATTAGAGTGCGGCCTAATATGTTTATGTCGGACCTCTGTTTGTGAAATCATGGAGGACCTGCAAATGGATGAATGTGAGTTACAAGGGGTTTTTTCTCAGATTATGGGAGTTGTGACTTATGGTCGCAAACTATTTGATGACATGCCTCATCCAGGTTTTTGTTTGGGGAGGAGATTAAATATGATCTCTATTCAATGGGGAGCTTCTTCCCTTGTGTTTGCTGATGTGGGACATCATGTGTGCCATCCTACTGATGTATGCCACCATGTGTGTCACCATGTTCATGCTGGTGGAGAGGTGTTTATCCTTATGGGGGTTCAAGATGTGACGCATATTTCTGGAATGCTTATTTCATCCAGCAAGTGGCTGGTCCTGAATGCCAATGTTAAAATGGAGAGACTACTTGGTACAACAAGTGGGAAGGTTCGGGAGTTAGTCTACAATGTTTGTGTGATGCTGCTGGTGTCTGATTACATCAAGGACTTGTTGCTGTCCAAGATGATTGAGGTGCAGAAGGGAAGCTGCTTTGTGTCTCATACAACGCAAATTTTGTGCACTGGTCGTGATAACCTGAGCCATTTATGGCACCTTGCTGGTGACTGTGTTATCGACTTGATAACATTGGAGGTCCTGGACGCGAGGACCAACTGGGCGATGCATTCTTTCTGCATATGTTTTTTTTTTTTTTTTTTGCTAATTAATTTTTATACCACCGAAATATGATTACATCTCTAGGGGCATACCCCGCGATTAATAATACATCTACCTAGCGGAACAACACAGAAAAAACATTAATAAAGCTAGATAAACTAGCAGTCAACAACAACAAAACACGAATTAACAAGTCAGAGATAAATTGCGCCCATCCTGTCTACATTACCACTAACAAATAAGGGTCTCCTCGCACAGAAGCAACAACTTCCTGCATAACTGGGATATCCCCCTGCATTGGATTCACTTCAAATTTCACCGCATCAGCATTGTCCAGCTTATTATCAATACGAACTGCGAACCTAGTTCGCTCCATAAGAATATGATCACCCTTCCGAGTAACCCAATAAATCCAAATGCAATCTTCATGATTCATGCTAAAAAAGCCCTTTTCAGGCTTGATAATAATCATATCCAACACTTGCCCAACGCGATCCATTGGCTCCCAAAATACACCCTGCTCAGAGTTCTCCTCACCAGCAGAGGACGAAGATTGACTATACGCTAGTCCATGGGTGGGCATACTGCCACTGCATAGAGGCCAAGTCTTGTAGTATTGTTTACCATCAATTTTAACCTGCTTCACAGCAAGGTCCCAGCACAAGAAAATGCCTCCTTTAACAACTTTGGTCGTCTCCCCTTTCCTGCCGTGAGGACGCCACAACCAGATACCAAGAAGACTCAATGAAGAGTCTGCAACAGAGGTCCTTAACATCTCCATCCCAATCATTGTAACAATAATCCTAATCCCATAGGACAAATCCTGCAATAATCGGGAGTTAGTCTACAATGTTTTTGTGATGCTGCTGGTGTCTGATTACATCAAGGACTTGTTGCTGTCCAAGATGATTGAGATGCAGAAGGGAAGCTGCTTTGTGTCTCATACAACGCAAATTTTGTGCACTGGTCGTGATAACCTGAGCCATTTATGGCACCTTGCTGGTGACTGTGTTATCGACTTGATAACATTGGAGGTCCTGGACGCGAGGACCAACTGGGCGATGCATTCTTTCTGCATATGTTTTTTTTTTTTTTTTTTTTGCTAATTAATTTTTATACCACCGAAATATGATTACATCTCTAGGGGCATACCCCGCGATTAATAATACATCTACCTAGCGGAACAACACAGAAAAAACATTAATAAAGCTAGATAAACTAGCAGTCAACAACAACAAAACACGAATTAACAAGTCAGAGATAAATTGCGCCCATCCTGTCTACATTACCACTAACAAATAAGGGTCTCCTCGCACAGAAGCAACAACTTCCTGCATAACTGGGATATCCCCCTGCATTGGATTCACTTCAAATTTCACCGCATCAGCATTGTCCAGCTTATTATCAATACGAACTGCGAACCTAGTTCGCTCCATAAGAATATGATCACCCTTCCGAGTAACCCAATAAATCCAAATGCAATCTTCATGATTCATGCTAAAAAAGCCCTTTTCAGGCTTGATAATAATCATATCCAACACTTGCCCAACGCGATCCATTGGCTCCCAAAATACACCCTGCTCAGAGTTCTCCTCACCAGCAGAGGACGAAGATTGACTATACGCTAGTCCATGGGTGGGCATACTGCCACTGCATAGAGGCCAAGTCTTGTAGTATTGTCTACCATCAATTTTAACCTGCTTCACAGCAAGGTCCCAGCACAAGAAAATGCCTCCTTTAACAACTTTGGTCGTCTCCCCTTTCCTGCCGTGAGGACGCCACAACCAGATACCAAGAAGACTCAATGAAGAGTCTGCAACAGAGGTCCTTAACATCTCCATCCCAATCATTGTAACAATAATCCTAATCCCATAGGACAAATCCTGCAATAATCGGGAGTTAGTCTACAATGTTTGTGTGATGCTGCTGGTGTCTGATTACATCAAGGACTTGTTGCTGTCCAAGATGATTGAGGTGCAGAAGGGAAGCTGCTTTGTGTCTCATACAACGCAAATTTTGTGCACTGGTCGTGATAACCTGAGCCATTTATGGCACCTTGCTGGTGACTGTGTTATCGACTTGATAACATTGGAGGTCCTGGACGCGAGGACCAACTGGGCGATGCATTCTTTCTGCATATGTTTTTTTTTTTTTTTTTTTTTTGCTAATTAATTTTTATACCACCGAAATATGATTACATCTCTAGGGGCATACCCCGCGATTAATAATACATCTACCTAGCGGAACAACACAGAAAAAACATTAATAAAGCTAGATAAACTAGCAGTCAACAACAACAAAACACGAATTAACAAGTCAGAGATAAATTGCGCCCATCCTGTCTACATTACCACTAACAAATAAGGGTCTCCTCGCACAGAAGCAACAACTTCCTGCATAACTGGGATATCCCCCTGCATTGGATTCACTTCAAATTTCACCGCATCAGCATTGTCCAGCTTATTATCAATACGAACTGCGAACCTAGTTCGCTCCATAAGAATATGATCACCCTTCCGAGTAACCCAATAAATCCAAATGCAATCTTCATGATTCATGCTAAAAAAGCCCTTTTCAGGCTTGATAATAATCATATCCAACACTTGCCCAACGCGATCCATTGGCTCCCAAAATACACCCTGCTCAGAGTTCTCCTCACCAGCAGAGGACGAAGATTGACTATACGCTAGTCCATGGGTGGGCATACTGCCACTGCATAGAGGCCAAGTCTTGTAGTATTGTTTACCATCAATTTTAACCTGCTTCACAGCAAGGTCCCAGCACAAGAAAATGCCTCCTTTAACAACTTTGGTCGTCTCCCCTTTCCTGCCGTGAGGACGCCACAACCAGATACCAAGAAGACTCAATGAAGAGTCTGCAACAGAGGTCCTTAACATCTCCATCCCAATCATTGTAACAATAATCCTAATCCCATAGGACAAATCCTGCAATAATCGGGAGTTAGTCTACAATGTTTTTGTGATGCTGCTGGTGTCTGATTACATCAAGGACTTGTTGCTGTCCAAGATGATTGAGATGCAGAAGGGAAGCTGCTTTGTGTCTCATACAACGCAAATTTTGTGCACTGGTCGTGATAACCTGAGCCATTTATGGCACCTTGCTGGTGACTGTGTTATCGACTTGATAACATTGGAGGTCCTGGACGCGAGGACCAACTGGGCGATGCATTCTTTCTGCATATGTTTTTTTTTTTTTTTTTTTGCTAATTAATTTTTATACCACCGAAATATGATTACATCTCTAGGGGCATACCCCGCGATTAATAATACATCTACCTAGCGGAACAACACAGAAAAAACATTAATAAAGCTAGATAAACTAGCAGTCAACAACAACAAAACACGAATTAACAAGTCAGAGATAAATTGCGCCCATCCTGTCTACATTACCACTAACAAATAAGGGTCTCCTCGCACAGAAGCAACAACTTCCTGCATAACTGGGATATCCCCCTGCATTGGATTCACTTCAAATTTCACCGCATCAGCATTGTCCAGCTTATTATCAATACGAACTGCGAACCTAGTTCGCTCCATAAGAATATGATCACCCTTCCGAGTAACCCAATAAATCCAAATGCAATCTTCATGATTCATGCTAAAAAAGCCCTTTTCAGGCTTGATAATAATCATATCCAACACTTGCCCAACGCGATCCATTGGCTCCCAAAATACACCCTGCTCAGAGTTCTCCTCACCAGCAGAGGACGAAGATTGACTATACGCTAGTCCATGGGTGGGCATACTGCCACTGCATAGAGGCCAAGTCTTGTAGTATTGTCTACCATCAATTTTAACCTGCTTCACAGCAAGGTCCCAGCACAAGAAAATGCCTCCTTTAACAACTTTGGTCGTCTCCCCTTTCCTGCCGTGAGGACGCCACAACCAGATACCAAGAAGACTCAATGAAGAGTCTGCAACAGAGGTCCTTAACATCTCCATCCCAATCATTGTAACAATAATCCTAATCCCATAGGACAAATCCTGCAATAATCGGGAGTTAGTCTACAATGTTTGTGTGATGCTGCTGGTGTCTGATTACATCAAGGACTTGTTGCTGTCCAAGATGATTGAGGTGCAGAAGGGAAGCTGCTTTGTGTCTCATACAACGCAAATTTTGTGCACTGGTCGTGATAACCTGAGCCATTTATGGCACCTTGCTGGTGACTGTGTTATCGACTTGATAACATTGGAGGTCCTGGACGCGAGGACCAACTGGGCGATGCATTCTTTCTGCATATGTTTTTTTTTTTTTTTTTTTTTTGCTAATTAATTTTTATACCACCGAAATATGATTACATCTCTAGGGGCATACCCCGCGATTAATAATACATCTACCTAGCGGAACAACACAGAAAAAACATTAATAAAGCTAGATAAACTAGCAGTCAACAACAACAAAACACGAATTAACAAGTCAGAGATAAATTGCGCCCATCCTGTCTACATTACCACTAACAAATAAGGGTCTCCTCGCACAGAAGCAACAACTTCCTGCATAACTGGGATATCCCCCTGCATTGGATTCACTTCAAATTTCACCGCATCAGCATTGTCCAGCTTATTATCAATACGAACTGCGAACCTAGTTCGCTCCATAAGAATATGATCACCCTTCCGAGTAACCCAATAAATCCAAATGCAATCTTCATGATTCATGCTAAAAAAGCCCTTTTCAGGCTTGATAATAATCATATCCAACACTTGCCCAACGCGATCCATTGGCTCCCAAAATACACCCTGCTCAGAGTTCTCCTCACCAGCAGAGGACGAAGATTGACTATACGCTAGTCCATGGGTGGGCATACTGCCACTGCATAGAGGCCAAGTCTTGTAGTATTGTTTACCATCAATTTTAACCTGCTTCACAGCAAGGTCCCAGCACAAGAAAATGCCTCCTTTAACAACTTTGGTCGTCTCCCCTTTCCTGCCGTGAGGACGCCACAACCAGATACCAAGAAGACTCAATGAAGAGTCTGCAACAGAGGTCCTTAACATCTCCATCCCAATCATTGTAACAATAATCCTAATCCCATAGGACAAATCCTGCAATAATCGGGAGTTAGTCTACAATGTTTTTGTGATGCTGCTGGTGTCTGATTACATCAAGGACTTGTTGCTGTCCAAGATGATTGAGATGCAGAAGGGAAGCTGCTTTGTGTCTCATACAACGCAAATTTTGTGCACTGGTCGTGATAACCTGAGCCATTTATGGCACCTTGCTGGTGACTGTGTTATCGACTTGATAACATTGGAGGTCCTGGACGCGAGGACCAACTGGGCGATGCATTCTTTCTGCATATGTTTTTTTTTTTTTTTTTTTTTTGCTAATTAATTTTTATACCACCGAAATATGATTACATCTCTAGGGGCATACCCCGCGATTAATAATACATCTACCTAGCGGAACAACACAGAAAAAACATTAATAAAGCTAGATAAACTAGCAGTCAACAACAACAAAACACGAATTAACAAGTCAGAGATAAATTGCGCCCATCCTGTCTACATTACCACTAACAAATAAGGGTCTCCTCGCACAGAAGCAACAACTTCCTGCATAACTGGGATATCCCCCTGCATTGGATTCACTTCAAATTTCACCGCATCAGCATTGTCCAGCTTATTATCAATACGAACTGCGAACCTAGTTCGCTCCATAAGAATATGATCACCCTTCCGAGTAACCCAATAAATCCAAATGCAATCTTCATGATTCATGCTAAAAAAGCCCTTTTCAGGCTTGATAATTATCATATCCAACACTTGCCCAACGCGATCCATTGGCTCCCAAAATACACCCTGCTCAGAGTTCTCCTCACCAGCAGAGGACGAAGATTGACTATACGCTAGTCCATGGGTGGGCATACTGCCACTGCATAGAGGCCAAGTCTTGTAGTATTGTCTACCATCAATTTTAACCTGCTTCACAGCAAGGTCCCAGCACAAGAAAATGCCTCCTTTAACAACTTTGGTCGTCTCCCCTTTCCTGCCGTGAGGACGCCACAACCAGATACCAAGAAGACTCAATGAAGAGTCTGCAACAGAGGTCCTTAACATCTCCATCCCAATCATTGTAACAATAATCCTAATCCCATAGGACAAATCCTGCAATAATCGGGAGTTAGTCTACAATGTTTGTGTGATGCTGCTGGTGTCTGATTACATCAAGGACTTGTTGCTGTCCAAGATGATTGAGGTGCAGAAGGGAAGCTGCTTTGTGTCTCATACAACGCAAATTTTGTGCACTGGTCGTGATAACCTGAGCCATTTATGGCACCTTGCTGGTGACTGTGTTATCGACTTGATAACATTGGAGGTCCTGGACGCGAGGACCAACTGGGCGATGCATTCTTTCTGCATATGTTTTTTTTTTTTTTTTTTTTGCTAATTAATTTTTATACCACCGAAATATGATTACATCTCTAGGGGCATACCCCGCGATTAATAATACATCTACCTAGCGGAACAACACAGAAAAAACATTAATAAAGCTAGATAAACTAGCAGTCAACAACAACAAAACACGAATTAACAAGTCAGAGATAAATTGCGCCCATCCTGTCTACATTACCACTAACAAATAAGGGTCTCCTCGCACAGAAGCAACAACTTCCTGCATAACTGGGATATCCCCCTGCATTGGATTCACTTCAAATTTCACCGCATCAGCATTGTCCAGCTTATTATCAATACGAACTGCGAACCTAGTTCGCTCCATAAGAATATGATCACCCTTCCGAGTAACCCAATAAATCCAAATGCAATCTTCATGATTCATGCTAAAAAAGCCCTTTTCAGGCTTGATAATAATCATATCCAACACTTGCCCAACGCGATCCATTGGCTCCCAAAATACACCCTGCTCAGAGTTCTCCTCACCAGCAGAGGACGAAGATTGACTATACGCTAGTCCATGGGTGGGCATACTGCCACTGCATAGAGGCCAAGTCTTGTAGTATTGTCTACCATCAATTTTAACCTGCTTCACAGCAAGGTCCCAGCACAAGAAAATGCCTCCTTTAACAACTTTGGTCGTCTCCCCTTTCCTGCCGTGAGGACGCCACAACCAGATACCAAGAAGACTCAATGAAGAGTCTGCAACAGAGGTCCTTAACATCTCCATCCCAATCATTGTAACAATAATCCTAATCCCATAGGACAAATCCTGCAATAATCGGGAGTTAGTCTACAATGTTTGTGTGATGCTGCTGGTGTCTGATTACATCAAGGACTTGTTGCTGTCCAAGATGATTGAGGTGCAGAAGGGAAGCTGCTTTGTGTCTCATACAACGCAAATTTTGTGCACTGGTCGTGATAACCTGAGCCATTTATGGCACCTTGCTGGTGACTGTGTTATCGACTTGATAACATTGGAGGTCCTGGACGCGAGGACCAACTGGGCGATGCATTCTTTCTGCATATGTTTTTTTTTTTTTTTTTTTTTTGCTAATTAATTTTTATACCACCGAAATATGATTACATCTCTAGGGGCATACCCCGCGATTAATAATACATCTACCTAGCGGAACAACACAGAAAAAACATTAATAAAGCTAGATAAACTAGCAGTCAACAACAACAAAACACGAATTAACAAGTCAGAGATAAATTGCGCCCATCCTGTCTACATTACCACTAACAAATAAGGGTCTCCTCGCACAGAAGCAACAACTTCCTGCATAACTGGGATATCCCCCTGCATTGGATTCACTTCAAATTTCACCGCATCAGCATTGTCCAGCTTATTATCAATACGAACTGCGAACCTAGTTCGCTCCATAAGAATATGATCACCCTTCCGAGTAACCCAATAAATCCAAATGCAATCTTCATGATTCATGCTAAAAAAGCCCTTTTCAGGCTTGATAATAATCATATCCAACACTTGCCCAACGCGATCCATTGGCTCCCAAAATACACCCTGCTCAGAGTTCTCCTCACCAGCAGAGGACGAAGATTGACTATACGCTAGTCCATGGGTGGGCATACTGCCACTGCATAGAGGCCAAGTCTTGTAGTATTGTTTACCATCAATTTTAACCTGCTTCACAGCAAGGTCCCAGCACAAGAAAATGCCTCCTTTAACAACTTTGGTCGTCTCCCCTTTCCTGCCGTGAGGACGCCACAACCAGATACCAAGAAGACTCAATGAAGAGTCTGCAACAGAGGTCCTTAACATCTCCATCCCAATCATTGTAACAATAATCCTAATCCCATAGGACAAATCCTGCAATAATCGGGAGTTAGTCTACAATGTTTTTGTGATGCTGCTGGTGTCTGATTACATCAAGGACTTGTTGCTGTCCAAGATGATTGAGATGCAGAAGGGAAGCTGCTTTGTGTCTCATACAACGCAAATTTTGTGCACTGGTCGTGATAACCTGAGCCATTTATGGCACCTTGCTGGTGACTGTGTTATCGACTTGATAACATTGGAGGTCCTGGACGCGAGGACCAACTGGGCGATGCATTCTTTCTGCATATGTTTTTTTTTTTTTTTTTTTTTTGCTAATTAATTTTTATACCACCGAAATATGATTACATCTCTAGGGGCATACCCCGCGATTAATAATACATCTACCTAGCGGAACAACACAGAAAAAACATTAATAAAGCTAGATAAACTAGCAGTCAACAACAACAAAACACGAATTAACAAGTCAGAGATAAATTGCGCCCATCCTGTCTACATTACCACTAACAAATAAGGGTCTCCTCGCACAGAAGCAACAACTTCCTGCATAACTGGGATATCCCCCTGCATTGGATTCACTTCAAATTTCACCGCATCAGCATTGTCCAGCTTATTATCAATACGAACTGCGAACCTAGTTCGCTCCATAAGAATATGATCACCCTTCCGAGTAACCCAATAAATCCAAATGCAATCTTCATGATTCATGCTAAAAAAGCCCTTTTCAGGCTTGATAATTATCATATCCAACACTTGCCCAACGCGATCCATTGGCTCCCAAAATACACCCTGCTCAGAGTTCTCCTCACCAGCAGAGGACGAAGATTGACTATACGCTAGTCCATGGGTGGGCATACTGCCACTGCATAGAGGCCAAGTCTTGTAGTATTGTCTACCATCAATTTTAACCTGCTTCACAGCAAGGTCCCAGCACAAGAAAATGCCTCCTTTAACAACTTTGGTCGTCTCCCCTTTCCTGCCGTGAGGACGCCACAACCAGATACCAAGAAGACTCAATGAAGAGTCTGCAACAGAGGTCCTTAACATCTCCATCCCAATCATTGTAACAATAATCCTAATCCCATAGGACAAATCCTGCAATAATCGGGAGTTAGTCTACAATGTTTGTGTGATGCTGCTGGTGTCTGATTACATCAAGGACTTGTTGCTGTCCAAGATGATTGAGGTGCAGAAGGGAAGCTGCTTTGTGTCTCATACAACGCAAATTTTGTGCACTGGTCGTGATAACCTGAGCCATTTATGGCACCTTGCTGGTGACTGTGTTATCGACTTGATAACATTGGAGGTCCTGGACGCGAGGACCAACTGGGCGATGCATTCTTTCTGCATATGTTTTTTTTTTTTTTTTTTTTGCTAATTAATTTTTATACCACCGAAATATGATTACATCTCTAGGGGCATACCCCGCGATTAATAATACATCTACCTAGCGGAACAACACAGAAAAAACATTAATAAAGCTAGATAAACTAGCAGTCAACAACAACAAAACACGAATTAACAAGTCAGAGATAAATTGCGCCCATCCTGTCTACATTACCACTAACAAATAAGGGTCTCCTCGCACAGAAGCAACAACTTCCTGCATAACTGGGATATCCCCCTGCATTGGATTCACTTCAAATTTCACCGCATCAGCATTGTCCAGCTTATTATCAATACGAACTGCGAACCTAGTTCGCTCCATAAGAATATGATCACCCTTCCGAGTAACCCAATAAATCCAAATGCAATCTTCATGATTCATGCTAAAAAAGCCCTTTTCAGGCTTGATAATAATCATATCCAACACTTGCCCAACGCGATCCATTGGCTCCCAAAATACACCCTGCTCAGAGTTCTCCTCACCAGCAGAGGACGAAGATTGACTATACGCTAGTCCATGGGTGGGCATACTGCCACTGCATAGAGGCCAAGTCTTGTAGTATTGTCTACCATCAATTTTAACCTGCTTCACAGCAAGGTCCCAGCACAAGAAAATGCCTCCTTTAACAACTTTGGTCGTCTCCCCTTTCCTGCCGTGAGGACGCCACAACCAGATACCAAGAAGACTCAATGAAGAGTCTGCAACAGAGGTCCTTAACATCTCCATCCCAATCATTGTAACAATAATCCTAATCCCATAGGACAAATCCTGCAATAATGGCTTAGAAAACCCGTTCATACCAACTGTGCAAAACCCGAAACCAGTTCTGCTAATCCGATACCTAACGCCATGAAAAATTCCCGTCGAGTTCATGACAACATCAATATCAATCCCCGCATTAAAACCAGGCTTACTCTTCCACTCTATAGAACCGAGTCCTAGCAACATATCATTAACTGCGTAAGCAGAAATAGCAAGGGTACAAAGATACCCATCAAACTTCACATACCCGTAATCATCAGTGCAGTGTAACACACGCACATCTAGCCTGTAAAGATCGCATAGCTGAACTATCCCAGCTTTCTCCATTCCATGAATGCAGTAGAACTTCGCATTGTCACTTACAACAAGTACCACCACCACCTCGAATAACCTAAGGTTCCCCCAGGGAACCTCCGAATTCACCAATGGTTGATGAAAATCTGCACCACTATTCTTTAGGAGGGCCAAGAAGATGGACCTAAAATCAAACAAATAGTGGGCAACACATAGCAATGCATTCAAAACATTGCTATCCCAATCCGCCTTTATCAAAACCATTTCCTCACAAGATCGCAACAAATCTATCAAGCACCTTTCATACAAGTAGTGTCTCCAGACGAAACAACTGAGTAAAATCCATAAGGACTCCCGAACTAATACATCATCTCCCAAGTTCATTAAGACCGCATAACTCTTCTGCGATATAACATCGAACACTTGACAGGCGTTCATGACTGTCCCTCCGCCAAAGAAGCGAACCCCATCCACCTCATTACAATTTAAGACAGGAGAACTAACATTCTTCTCAATCGAAGACATACAAACACCCGTCTTTACAAGAACCGAAATGGGCATTTCACCACCATCGATATACTCCAGCGGAGACTCCAAGAAACCCTCCAAATTCAGCTGGAGACTACCAAACATGATACCATTAACAAAAGCAGCTAGCTTTCCGTCCCCATCAATTACCTCTATACCACGGTGCTTATTCAAGAATCGCTCTTGAATCTCTGCTCCCAGAACCAAAATGGACTTATCTTTCCCATTTCCTTCAATTGGAATCTCTGTCTCCAATAACTCTGCAAAAGTTACCTTTTTCGGACTCACACCAGAAAGACAATCTCCAGGGCGACCAGGTCGACCAGAATTCAACAAGATTTCGTTTTCCTTCTTTACTTGGATATCCTCCAAAGGATACACAGTCTCAAGGTTCTCCGAAAAGGAGACCCTCTTCGGACTCCTAATCGGATTACCCACCAGATGGCAAACCTCAGATCCTCGCGCACGGGGAGGAATCACGGTCACTAGGTTCTCCGAAAAAGAAACCTTCTTCATTAAACAAATAATTATATAATAAGAAATATGGTGTTTGAGGTGAAAGATTAGAAGATGAAAGGTGAATTTAGGAAGGCTAAAGAGAAGATTTGATGAAGAAATGGTTTAGATTAAGGTTTGAATTTGGTGGCGGCTAGGTTTTTTAGAGAGAGGTTAGAGAGAAGTTAGAGCAAATACGACTCTCATCTCGAGTTTCTGCATATGTTATTATACGAGCGCAGTGCCTTTGAGTGGTGCTGGAATTGTTTGCTGCGATGTTTGTGCTTGGAACCTAACGCACAAGGATGATATGAGGATGGACAGGGGAGGTCACTCCTGTATAGTTTTTTTCATGGCATAGTCTTTATCTTAGCTGTTTTTAATTTGGTTGATTGTAAAATGACTTAAATGTCGTTTAGCTCTGTTTAACAATGTTGATTTGGTTGATCTTTGTTGCCCTCATCCCTTGTAGTGAGGTTGGTATTTCTGGTGTTCTGGTAAAGTATTTGTGTTTAGTTGATTCTTGTTATGATGTCTTCCTGCTAGGAGGATTGGTTGTAGACTTCATTGGGATTATGTATGACTATGTTATTGTCACTGGTTTAGAACTGCCTAGGTGGTTTGATGAAGACCTGTAATGGGTAATTTGTTTTATTAGTGTCAATGAGCCTTCAAAGGGTTTGTTGTCACTTGCTAATGAAGTTCTCAGGCGAAACTTTGGAGTCCAGTGGTATAATGAGTTTGATATTTTGCCTCTTCGAGGACTTGTGTGTTCTGCGGGGTCCATAGTGAAACAGAGGTATGGCTTATTTGGTGTTGGTAATATTTCAAGTCATGGTATCTTGGTGATGCCTGTTGCGAAGGAATCAGATGGTTTTTTCTGCTCCTGGGTTATTGATAGGAGGAGGCTAGGTTTGGTGGGATTTGGCCTCACTTTTCTCATGGGGATTTATATGATGGTGTTTGAAATTGGCTTAATAGTTCTGGACCTGGTTGTTGGTTTTTGTCAAGTCCCGGTGATGTGCCATGCTAAGTGGTATGGTAGCAACGGTTTAAAGTCCAGTGGTGTGGTTATGGCTGATAGTCTGATGATTGTGTTCTCAGCCCTGGATATTGCTAGGAGTTGTTATGTGTGCACTGCTGGGTATGGTTTATGCAATATTGGACGGCCTATCAGGAGCAGTCATGGGAGTATTGAGAATGCAGATGCACACCAGGTGCCTGCTGTTGTTTTCAGAGATATTGACGAGGACACTGACAACTAAGTTGTCAAGATGCATATTTGCAGTTCATGTAATGCTTACAATATGTCCTTACAGAAGGAGTGGTCTGATGTGCAGAGATTTGCGCTTGGAGTTATGATGCCTCCTTGGCATAGTTATTTTGTTTTTAATTTCAGTTATGAACTTGTGTTAAGCTAGGATAACTAGCTTTTATGTTGTTTATGTTGACAATAGGGTAATTTACTGTTTTTTTAGCTTTTGCTGATTCCGCGGGGTATGCCCCTAGGTCTGTTTAAGATGTTTCCTTCGTGATATAAAATTTTAATTAGCAAAAAAAAAAAAAAAGTACCCCACCTGCTCACCATTTACTTTTACTGAGAATCTCGCTGTAGAAATACAAGCGTGAATCCATCTAATGAATGGAAGAGGGTAACCTCTAAGAATTAATGTGTCAAAAATGAATTGCCAGTGGATAGAGTCAAATGCTTTGTGAATGTCCATTTTGAAAGCAGCACTAGAGGGTCCTGATTTCGACGAGTAACCTCTGAAAACTTCCTGGGCAATCAATATATTATCAGTGATTGAGCGCCCAGAAATAAAAGTAGCTTGCGCTTTGTCAATCAACTGCGGTAGAGTTTTACAGAACCTCTTAGCAATTAATTTGGATATGCATTTGTACAGAGTGTTTTTTTTTTTTTTTTTTTTGCTAATTGAGCGAATTTTATAAATAATAATAAAAAATAAAAGGAGAGATGACAAAGGGCATACCCTTTATCATATAAGAGTTAACTAGTCATGAGAACTAGCTAAACACCAAACATAATGTAGGTTCGAAAACACTACTGCCTTTCTCCGAAAAAACTAAAATAATACAATGACTAGAATAAAATACTACTTAAATGAGGATCCCTAGCAGAGCTTCGCTGAAAATCCTTGCACGTGTGTAGTTTTTCTCTCACCATATTCTTGACATTACTAATCAGAATGCTGCACTGCTTTGAGTTGCCCCCATGAATTCGGTCATTTCTCTCCCGCCAAACCAAATAGATTACTACTGAAATGTAAAGAAAACCAATGTGTTTTCTTAGGTTTGAGGTACGACCTGAAAAGAAATCACCTTGAAGCCAAGGTTAGGTTTAGAGTTACAGGACCAGCTTGGAAAATAGCAGTAGTGAAAGGACATAAAGAGAACAGATGCTCAACAGTTTCATCCTGAGCATTGCATAGGACGCAGGTTGCATTTGTCTGAAGACCAAATAGAAGGAGCTTTTCCTTCGTAAGCAATCTGTTTCTGAAAGCTAGCCAGGCAAAAAACGCACACTTTGGGATATGGAAACGATGCCAGATGGCAGGCAGCCAGGGAGGAGGAGTTTCTCTGCGTCTTAGACTTTCCCAGATATAGGATAGAGTAACACACTTCTGGTTGTTCCAAAAAACAGAGTCATCATTTTCAATTCGTTTCCCATCAAGAAGATGTCTTAAATCAATGGCTTTGACATGGTTTGTACGAGAGACATACCAGTTACCATTCACAATCAACGAGCTGATGGTGGCTAGACTAGTTGATTCCATAATCGATATGATGTCATTTCCAAGGTGCTCCACTAACATTTGTACAGAGTGTTGCAACACGAGATGGGATGAAAGTCAGTCATTGATGTTGCATTCTGGCTTTTAGGAACAAGAGCAATCATAGTGGCATTAATATAGTGCGGCATGTGACTTGTGTTTAAGAAGAAATGAACTGCATTCAAGAAATCCTCACCCACAATCTCCCAGGTTGCTAGGAAAAAATTTACATTAAACCCATCTGGCCCTGGAGATCTATTCTTTTTCATCGACTTTAGAATATCATAGATTTCTGCATTGGTAGCCTTCAGAGTGAGCATTTGAGCTTGAAGTTCAGAGATTCTCTTAGATATTAATGGTTGCAGCTGTGCTATGCCTGGGTAATCCACCTTGTCCGAGGTAAAAGATCTTTAAAATGAGTTACAGCCTCCTCTTTGATGTGGCTCCTATCAGTTAGCAGTTCTCCCGAAGAGTTCATAAGAGTGGTGATCTTATTATTGTTCCAATTGCTAGCAATTTTCTTGTGGAAAAACGCTGTGTTTTGATCGCCCAGATCCAACCACTGGACTCTAGATTTTTGCTTTGAGGCACTCTCTTCATTCTCAAGAAGAGTCCACAAATCCTTAGAGAGGTGTTTCTCTACAGAATGCAATTGCTCATCAAATGGGTCATGAAGGATGCGAGGGTGAGGGTTTCTTCAAAGGGGAATCGGGTTTGAGGCAGGGCGACCCTTTGTCGCCTTACCAATTTGTAATGGCAATGGAAGTGTTTACTGCATGTTTAAATAAATCAATTGATGGCACAGATTTTAAGTTCCATTGGAGAACCAAGGAGGTAAACCTGCACCACATCATTTTTGCGGATGATGTCTTCCTCTTCAATCATGGAAATTCCAACTCTGTCGCTAAGCTGATGGATGGGGTTAACAGCTTCTCTAGGTTCTCAAATTTGATACCTAATCCTGATAAGTCTTTATGTTTCTTCGCTAATGTGGGTTCTAATGCTGTTGAGGACATCTTAGAGGTGACTGGTTTTCAAAAAGGTACTCTCCCTATATCCTACTTGGGTTTGCCTCTCATAACTGGTAAACTTAATAGCAGGGAATGCACTGCCTTGGTAGCTAAATTGTGCAGACGGATTGAAAGCTGGATGGCTCGTTTTCTCAACTTTGCTGGTCGTCTGTTGCTTATTAAAGCAGTAATGGCTAGTATTGTTGGCTACTGGAGTATGTATATCTTTCTTCCAAAGGCTGTCCTTAAGAAGATTAATAGCTTGTTCTTCAAGTTTCTTTGGGGGGGATTCTACAAGGACTCGGGAAAATGCCATTACAAAGTAAAATGGGAGGATTGCTGTAAGCCTAAAGTCGAGGGTGGGTTGGGGATTAAAAATGTATTTGAATGGAACCAAGCTGCTATTCTGCATCAGCTATGGCGCCTGCTCCAACCCAACTCTGATTCTCTCTGGATTGCCTGGTTCCACAGAGTTCTACTTCGAAGGAAAGCGTTCTGGACAGCAGCAATGCCATATAGATGCTGCTGGATTGCTAGGAAAATCTTTAATGCTAGATCTCAAGCTCTGTCTTATGTTACATATAATGTTGGAGTTACATCTGGGTTTCTCTTTTGGCATGACCCTTGGGCCAACAAGAAGCCTTTAGCTCTCATTTCTCCCTCGGTGATTTCGAATGCAGAATCGACTAGTATGGCTCTTATCAACTCTTATCAGCAGAATGGGGCTTGGAGGCATCCAAATTCAAATCACATGGATGTATGGGAGGTTAGAAGAAGGGCATCTCAAACTCAAGTCCATAGATATGATAAGATCACTTGGGATGGACTTCAGCCAAACATGATTAAACTGTCATCAGTTTGGGCATCCATTCGTGATTCTGGGCAGGGGGTCGATTGGGCTGGCCTGGTTTGGAGCTCTTTCAACATTCCGAAATGTTCCTTCATTTCGTGGCTTGCTATCAAGAATAGACTTCTTACAAAAGACCGTATGATAACATTTGGCATGAGGGTTGATCCAATGTGTATCATATGCAGCACAGACAGGGAGTCTATAGGCCATTTGTTTACTACTTGTCCGTACTTCAACCTCCTAAGTAAGGTGGTGCCGTTCCGGCTTAATGATGACTGGGTAAGGTGGCAACAGGGTGACTTCTTTCAAACCTCCCTGTCAGAGCAGAAGAAGGTTATTGCAGGGGTGTACTTAACAACATGCATATATAGTGTATCGAAGGAGCGAAATTTTAGAATCCACAATGCAGGTCCAGGACAAGCGACGCAGGTGCTTAGTCTTAAGGTCAAGTGCCTTATTAGAGAGAATCTGTTTTCTTGTTCTTCATTCCAGAAGTGGGTTCGAAAGGACCCATCCCTTGTTCTTTTCCTTTACTGATAGGCCTAGTATCTAGTTGAGCTTGGTTGGTCATGTCGACCCTTTCTAGGTGTATTTTATAGATGTAGTGTTGGGGTATGCCCCAGATTCTCTTGTAGCTCCTTTTGGTGATATAAATTTTTTAACTTAGCAAAAAAAAAAAAAACAATCAGCTTTTGTTCCTAAGCGGGTCATTGGCGACAATATTCTTCTAGCTCAAATCCTTTTTAAAGGATATCATTTGTCTATTGGCCCTCCGAGATGTGCTTTTAAAATTGATATTAAAAAGGCTTTTGACACTCTAAACTGGAGGTTTCTATCTACTTCTCTTCTCCGAATGGGCTTTCCTCAGATTTTTATCGACTAGATTATGACATGTCTTCATTCCTGTATGCTCTCGGTTAAAATTAATGGATCTCTTGAGGGGTTTTTCAAGGCTGGTGCGGGTTTAAGGCAAGGGGACCCTATATCCCCCTATCTTTTCGTCTTAGCGATGGAAGTGTTTACGTCCTGTCTTAAAAAGGTGGAGTCCTGCCCTAATTTTAAATTTCATGCTCAAACGAAACCTCTTTCGCTTGCCATGGTGATTTGGACTCTATAAACATGCTAATTCAAGGATTGATTGATTTTGGTGCTATATTTGGACTCCACACCAATAAGGACAAAAGCCTGGTTTTTTTCACAAATGTGGATGGTATTACACGTTCCTCAGCTCTCTCAAGTTCAGGTTTTCAGCAAGGATGTTTACCTATCAAATATCTCGGACTTCCTCTTATTACAACTAAGCTCTCATTGCGTGACTGCAATCCGCTGTTTATGCGACTTACTTCTCGAGTGGACAGTTGGGTTAATAAAGCTCTGAATCATGCTGGAAGATTACTGCTTATTAAGGCGGTGTTATTTAACATTCAAGGTTATTGGTCTTTGCATCTCTTCCTCCCTAAAGCTGCCTTGAAAAAATTGCAGTCTCTGTTCACTCAATTCCTTTGGAGTGGGTCGTCCACTTCGCGTAAGCAAAGCAAAGTCTCCTGGAAGGATTGTTGTTCTCCTAAAGAAGAAGGTGAGTTGGGCCTTTATGATCTCTGTGATTGGAATAGAGCTGCTTTTCTATTTCATTTTTGGCGTATAACTCAACCAGACAATAACCCTTTGTGGATTACTTGGTTCAAATGCATTTTCTTGAGGAACAAATCTATCTGGACTGTCCATATTCCGGATAAAGCCTCTTGGTGTACGAAGAAGATTCTTCAGGCTAGAGTGGTTGCAGCTCACTTTATGCACTACAAAGTGGGTATGGACTCACAATTCTCTCTTTGGCACGACCCTTGGTTAGGGGGCACGCCCATTATTCAACGATTTGGCCATGAGATTATCTCTATGTCCGACTCTGTCCAAGATGCTCATGTAAGTGACTTCATGGGTGGTGGTGGTTGGCATCTTCCCCCTCCAATCATGTTTGGATCATGGAGCTACGATAACTGATCAATAATATAACTATTGCCCCAATGGACTCAATTTTTTGGGATGGTACTACCTCAAAACTTGTCAAAATCCCTACCATCTGGTGTTTGATGTCCTCCCTGGGTCGGGGCTGTTTGGAATACTTTAGCAATTCCTAAATGTTCTTTCACTCTATGGCTAGCACTTAAGGACAGACTTTTAACAAGGGAACGTATGGTTCGATTTGGTCTGGGAACAGACCTTAGTTGCCTGCTCTGCAATAATGCAATAGAAACTGCTGAGCATATTTTTAGTTCGTGCACTTTTACTACTATGCTTTTTCGAAACTCCGGATTTGACTTCACCCGGGATTGGACTAGCTACTTAAATGGCCAATTCTTGCTGAGCAGATCATCTCACATGAAAGCTCTTCTGGCATATTTATTCTTAGGTGTTGCTGTATTTTGTACTTGGAAGGAAAGAAACGTCCGGTTGCACAACACAGGACATTCCCTGTCTTCAGCTACCCTTCTACTGCTTATTAAGTGTATGGTTCGAGATAAGGCATTTTCCCACCCTGCTTTTCAAAAAGCCGTGGCCAAAGACCATAATCTCATATTAGCCCTGTATTGAAATTACTTGATGTTTTTTAGTTGATTTAGAGTAGCATTCTCTCTTTTGCGTTCTTTTTGATGTAGCATGTTTCCTCGCGGGGTATGCCCCTAGATTTTGTACCTTTTTTCTGTTTATATTAGACTTATTTTAGCAAAAAAAATGTATATATAGATGCAGCTTTGAAGAATCTGCCTCTGAACAATCTGAGACATACCAGCTAACAAAAGATGGCCATTACAAATACCAACCATCCTCTTAGTAATGAGTATAAACTCATTCTCGTCACTCTTAATTAACAAGATATAAAAATCATCTGAAGGTTGACCCTGGTTCCCCCGGATCACATAGTCTTCGGTTTTCCCATCTCTAATAGTCACATCGTCAAGAAGCTGTCGGGTCTTAGCAAGTGGTTCCCAATAGGCCACACGCACAGTATCCCACCAGTTCTCACCCTCGTAACAATCAGCAGCCTTTAAGCTGAAAGCCAAACCACAAACTAAGATCGAACTTGACTAATGAACAACCAGCATGGCCTGATCACAACACTCCTGACCAAGCATCAGAAAGTTGCGACCCGTCAACAGATGACTTAAACCCATTCTTATCGCAGACTTGTCCATGGCAGCCCCTTCCTGGAATCTGCTAATCCGAAATACACCAGCAACCATATGGTGGGAATTAAAGAAACCAACCTTCCTCTGGAATTGGAGCATGCTATTAGCCATCACGTTGTACAAACCATACGCAACATGATCCAACACCTGCATTCCCGAGTTCCCAACTCTTGCAGTCGTTTCTCCTAATAGTTCTCTAAACTCACTATCATTGCTAGCAAGAACCCAAATTCCCAAGTTAACCTTGGCAATAGTCACATCTAAAGCTTTCGAACCAAGTTCGAAAGAGTCGCAGTTAGTATCCTCCCTCAGAACTGTCAACATAGTTGTAGCAGGTAATTCATCAAACACTTCAACAGCATCTGTCAGAAGCAGCTGGGTATAGAACAATCCGGTCCACAACCCATACAACTGAACAAGAACACGATTGGAGTCCAGGACCAAGCCCTCTCCAGCAGCATATGTAACACCTCTCCAGCAGCAGCAGCGATTCTCACTGTTTTAGCAATTTCCAAGGATGCGGTTGAAGTTGGCGTGGGTTGGGGGCTCAGTCGTTTTGTAAGGATTGGTGCCCCTGCCGTTTATGATTTGGTAATAGGACTTGGTCCTAAAGGGTGGGCGAGTAGGCCTAGCTCTATGGTAGGAATTGATATGGATATTGTCATGAACAAGATGGGATGTCTCTCAGGCTTCAAGCATTGTCCTGATGGAATTAATAGAAGGTATTGGTTGCATGAAGATAGATGCGGCTTTTTCACTGCTGGAAGCGTGAGCAGTTCGAAGGGGTTCTCATGCCATTATTGGTGGACATGTCCGAGGTACTATCATGCGCAGTTTACTCAGTTGCACTTTCTTAGTGCTTGTATTGGGTTCAATTTAGGATTGGTGGAGGCACCAAATTAAGTTTGTAATAGGCTTAGTTCTATGTTTGTTGATTGTTAAATGACTTAAAGTTGTTTGGCTTTGTTGTCTGAATGTTGATCTCACGGGGTATGCCCCAAGATTTGTGTAAGTTGTTCCTTCTTGGTATAAAATTTTAATTAGCAAAAAAAAAAAGATTTCCGAGAAGAAACCATCACGCTCAGAAACAACATTAAAGATACGTAAAACGCCTCCCAAATCAGGACCATCAGGCTGATTTTTGACAAGAAAAGTACCACAGTACTTTCCCAAATCTCTTTTGACATAACCACGGTGAAACAGTATATCAAACACATTAGAGCATTGAACCACGATCCAAAGGAAAACCCCAAAGTTTTGAATTGGGTAAGGACATTTGTCAAACAACTTACAAGCATAGCTATCCTGGTTCTTAAGACCAAAGGAGAACCCAACACCAGCACTCCACAGGTCATTCATATCTTCAATCCACAGAACAGGTATCCAAACGTGGTACAAGCCATCATCAGCAGACCTCACCACAGTCAAACCATCTTCTAAAACTTCAAAATTACAATCCAAAAACCTCAACAATCTTCGAAAAGAAGAAAGAACATCAGGGAGCAAGCGAACAATCCCAACATTGTTGACATTACCAAGAGAATCCTTCAAGAAAATTATCAAAAAAGAATCCTTCAAGAAACCCTTTTTTAACACAACACTAGAGACGCACTCAGCGTTCTAATCTTCAACAAGGCCCACTAACCCATCCCCTGAGCCCAAAAACCCAGGTGGATCGGAATCCGGAAAACCCTTCAAAAACATTAAAACAGAATAAAAATAATATATAAATAAGAAATATTGTGTTTGAGGTGTGAGATCAGAAGAGAAATAATGGATTCAGGCAGGTTTATGAGTGGATTTGGTGGAGAAATGGTGAAGAAAGGCTTAAAGTTGATGGCGGCTAAGGTTGAAACTAGAGAGAAAAGACGACTCTACCCGTGGTAATGAGAGTCGGTTTTCTCTCTAACCTAACCTCTCTCTAAATCCCTAGCCGCCTCAAAATCTTAACACTTCCTCATCAAACCTTCCATATTGCCTTCACGAATTCATCTCTTCTCTTCTCTCTCACCATATTCCCTAAATTTCTTATATATACTATGAATATGAATAGATCCAATTCTGTTGCGGATGGACCCAACCGCGAGTTGGGATCTTACCGGAGTCCAGCGGACCACGATGGTGCTCCGCTTGAATTTGGAGTGTTCGATGGGCATGAAACCCCATTCTTAGTTGCTGGATCTGTCTTTAAAGAGCTGGTGGGTATTTCGAACCCAAGGTTGGATGTTGTAAGCCATCTTGAAACGGATCCATTGCAGGATGGCTGTTGGATGGGCGGATCGCACCTACTCTCTGCTGTCCAAAGGAGGATAGGTTCAGTGGAATCGTTAGCAAAGGAGTCCTCTTTGGAGAACCTTGTAATGGTGGCGCCTTCAGGGTGTTCGAGGCCTGGCCTAAGCCAGGGGTCAGCCACCTCAGAGATGGCTATTGACGTGTCCCAGAGCAGCCTGGGTAAACAAGATGTTGATTGCAACCCCTCTGTTGGGCTTGCTTCTTTGATTTGTAGCTCAGTCAGAGCTATTGAGCCAAGTAATGTGCTGGATAAGTTTATGGCTTCCAAGGATGCTGAAGGTATTGATGATTTGTGTAGTGAAAGGGATGTTAACCCTTTGAAGCTCATGACTGAAAGGAATGGTAACCCTATGGGTTCAAGGCTGAAGCAGGAAGCGATGGGGCCTCAACTCCAAGGTGACCCCATAAAGAACATCAAACCCCTGGCGAAAGGCATGGAATCTGGTAAGAATTTCGACTCTGATAATGTTGTTGCCCCTTCTGAGGATTGTCAAATGATGAGTGCAGCCCCGACAGGGGTACCCACTAGTGTGAGATTGAATATAGCTTTGAAAGTTATCTTGGTTCTTAGGGACTGTATTGTGAGGAATGGGCACGAGGTTCCCAGCTTCTGGGGAAAGATAGCTATGAGAGCATTGAATGCCTCAAATGATTTACAAGATCTACCTGTCATTAGGATGATGGAGGATCTTGCTAGAGCTTTGCACTGTATAAAACAATTAAGTGGTTTCATTCGGGATAGGAAAATTCCCCTGCCTGTCCTTTTAAGGGATGAAGGAGTTCTCCTACATGGCATGAGGGAGGAACTAAAGGATGCTGGGTTGGTTGACCAGGTCTTTTTAAGTGGGAAAGGAAGAATGCTAGTGACTGTTAGTCAAGGAAAGGATGTGGATAGTTTGAAGATTTTCATTATCTCTTTTGATAATGTTTCTAGGAATGCAGGCAAGGAGGTTATTCAAGCATTGCCAGCCAAACTCAGGGACTTTCTTGATGAGTGCGGTCTGAGCCAAATGGGCACTTGTGTGGTGATGGAAATTGATGCGGAGGTGGGATTGATTTGCACGTCTGGTTCTAACGGAGAGAATGATCAAGATGAGGAGCTTGAGGAGGTGAGTGCGATAGGCCGCTCTGGTGGACCTATGGACTCTTTGACGGTGAAGTATGATTTGGCACAGGTAATCGAAGTTTCAGGTGAGGGTAATGAGAAAGCCCTGGCTATGGGGGGTTTTATCCCTAACACGAGGGCCTCTATGCGTGGCCATATGCATTACTTGGGAATGATGTTTGGATTTGCTGATGGTTATGGTGTGATGATTGATGATGCTGAAGAGGGAAGTGAAGATGAAATGGACATCTCTGTTTCAGAGGCTAAGGTGATACCGGCTGGGACTGCCCATGTTCACCCTGGGATCAAATCCGGGACCAAGAAGTGGAGAGCTACCCGAGGAGGGGACTCCAACAAGACTTAAAAATGGCTGCTTAATTCCTTATTTTCTTAATTCTCTTTTGTTGATTGGCAAGTGACTTGGTTGTTTGGCTTTGTTTTAGCTTATTGTTGACTCTGTGGGGTATATCCCTGATTGAACAAATTCCATGTAATGGTTTTTTGGTTTTTCGCGGGGTATGCCCCTAGACGTGTTTATGCTGTTCCTTTTGGTATAAAATTTTAATTAGCAAAAAAAAAAAAGAGAAAAGACGACTCTCATTTAAAAAAGGGATATTCCAAATGGTACCACTGTACAATTGGATTTTCCATTTGGTACCATCCAACATTTTTGACTTCCAAGTGGCACCACTGTACTTTTGGCTTTTCCATATGGTACCATTCAACATTTTTGACTTCCAAATGGTATCACTATACAATTGGTTTTTTCATATGGTACCATTCAATATTTTTGACTTCTACGTGGTACCATTTTCCTTTCACTAAAATCAAATCAGAGAAAAATTGTACCACGCAGAAGTCAAAAATATTGAATGGTACCATATGGAAAAGCCAATTGTACAGTGGTACCATTTGAAAGTAAAAAATATTGCATGGTACCATATGGAAAAGCCAAAAGTACAGTGGTGTCACTTGGAAGTCAAAAATGTTGGATGGTACCAAATGGAAAAGCCAATTGTACAGTGGTACCATTTGGAATTTCCCTTTAAAAAGAAAGTCGAAATGAAGTTTTAGTGAGTTATAGGGGTTAAACGATTCAAGAACAAATCTACAAGTGGTTTCCATGCTCAAACGAGTCAAGAACGAAGCAAAACTATTTTCTTATTCAAACGAGTCCAAGATTATTTTTGCTGATGATGTGTTCCTGTTTAGTCATGGTGATCTTAGTTCAGTTTCAGCACTATTGGATGGGATAAATCTTTTTTCAAACTGTTCTAACCTCAAGCCTAATCTTGCAAAGACTACTTGTTTCTTTGCCAATGTTGGACAGGAAGTTGTTGATGATATTCTTGCTTATTCGGGGTTCCAAAGAGGTCATATGCCTATCACCTACTTGGGTCTACCTCTCATTACGGGTAAGCTAAGCAAAAATGATTGCCAGACTCTGATCACCAGACTGTGTAGCAAAGTAGAGTTGTGGACAGCTAGATTTCTAAATTTTGTAGGCCGCCTCAAACTGATCAAAGCTATTTTGGTCAGTATTGTGGGTTATTGGAGTATGTACTTATTTCTTCCTAAAGGAATTCTTAAGAAGATTAATGCTCTATTCTTCAAGTTCCTTTGGGGAGGGTTCTACAAACCAGATGGGAAATGTCAGTACAAAGTAGGGTGGGAGGAATGTTGTAAACCGAAAGCGGAAGGTGGTCTTGGGATTCGAAATTTATTTGAATGGAATGATGCTGCCATTCTCTTTCAGCTGTGGCGTATCCTACAACCCACCTCTAGTTCTCTTTGGATAGCATGGTTTCATAAAGTCCTGCTGTGGAAGAAGGAATTCTGGACTGCCTCAATGCCGTATCGCTGTTGTTGGATTGCGAGGAAAATATTCAATGCTAGGAAGCTGGCCTTG
The DNA here is from genome assembly GCA_037693485.1 of Kitagawia praeruptora. NCBI lineage: Eukaryota > Viridiplantae > Streptophyta > Magnoliopsida > Apiales > Apiaceae > Kitagawia > Kitagawia praeruptora. The sequence goes on from CM075350.1 coordinate 70,032,182, forward strand.
CAGCACTTGCACTATAATATAGGAGAGAACTCTAGCTTCCTCTTCTGGCATGATCCTTGGGTTCACAGGAAGCCTCTTCTGGCCATCTCCCCCTCCATTATCTCAACCGCCGAGTCCACAAGCTCAGTAAGCATCAACCTCTACCTTAGAAATGGGACATGGGATCTCCCATCTTCGAACCATAACGATGTCATTGAAATTAGACGAGCTGTTCAGCAAGTCCAGATACATAAATCTGATTCCATTACTTGGGATGGAATGTCTGCAAAGAATGTTAAATTATCTTCTATTTGGTCATCCATTCGAGGTACTGGAAATCAAGTCCAGTGGTTGGATATGGTATGGGGGAAATTCAATATCCGAAATGCTCGTTTGTAACTTGGTTGGCCATAAAGAACAGGCTCCTCACGAAGGATAGAATGCTCTTGTTTGGAATGCAGATAGACCCAAAGTGTGTCCTCTGTGGGGTGGACGATGAGACGGTCAGTCACATTTTCTCTGACTGCCCGTTTTTCGATCTGATTAGCAGGTCCATGCCAATGCGCTTCACTAGGAATTGGTCCAACTGTCAATTAGGTAACTGTGTTAGTAGGCAGTTTTATTTTTGCTAAATAAAAAAAATTTTATTGCTCAAGGAGACAATTACAAGCTTAAGAGAGGCATACCTCAATCACAAAAAACCAACTGATTCGCATAAACTACAACAGTTCACAATGGTCAATAGTTAACATAGATAATATGAACTATTAAGCTAGAATAAAATGGAAGGTAATGTGGGATCCCGACGGGCAACCTTTTGGAATGAGACAACAGTGCACAGCTTCTCTCTCACTCTCCTTTTTACTTCTTGAATTAATCTTCTGGCAGAATTAACTTGACCCACGTTATGATGCATGTAGTTCCTTTCAAGCCAAATAGCATGCCAGGCCATGGAAACGTATAGATACGAGGCCAACTTCCTATTCTGATCTTTACCTGTAGGAACTAGATTACCTTGCCCAATACTCTGCCAGCAAATATTAAGTTGAACCGGCCAAGCTCGAAAAATGGTTAAAAAAAAAAAAAAAAGGCACACTCACAGAAGATATGCTTATGAGTTTCAGCATAGCTCATACACATAATACAAACTGGATTAACTGACATTCCAAACCTCAACATTCGATCTCGAGTTAGGAGCCTCTCCTTTAAGATAATCCACATCATCACCGAATACTTGGGAACTGAAAATCCATGCCAAATCAATCCTATCCATGCAGGTGGAGTCTTGGTTCGCCTTATAGAATCCCAGACAACTGATAAACAGACCTTCTTTGCATTAATCCCGTTCCAGAGAATGGCATCCGACTGTTGACAAACAATATTTGCACAGATACTACGAAATTCCATGGCAAGGACGTGATTAGATACAATCGACTGCCAAATTTTACTACTAAAAATCTCACCAATTTTAGCCATTTTCATAGACTCCAAAATAGACACTATACTATTGTCTAGGAGATCCACAATTGTTTTCCCATTAACCCAGGGGTCATACCAAAGAAGGAAGTTAGAATTAGCACCTATTTGATACGATATGTAAGGGAGTACCTTGCTGCGGCCTTTGAAAATCTTCTTCAAGCTCCAAGATGATTTGGATGGGATATTCATATTCCAAAAGGGTTTGTGCTCCAGGAAACACGAGTATAGCCAATTGACCCAAAGCGAATCATCTTTAACAATAATTCGCCAAACCTGATACATAATTGTAGCATCATTCCATGTGATTAAATCTTTAAAACCAAGACCACCCTCCACCTTCGGATAACAACAGTCCTCCCAGGCCACCTTAAAAGTACATGGACCAGTGAACGATGCACCCCAAAGAAACCTAGCCAAAATGCTCTGAACTTTCTTTGTCACCCCTTTCGGAAGAAACAGATAGGTCGACCAATAACCTTGAATTCCATATAAGACAGCCTTTATTAGTTGGATTCGACCAGCTTGGTTTAAGAAAATGCTTGTCCAAAGCTCTACTTTACCACAGAGTCTAGAGATTAGAGGCTCACAATCTCTATAACGGAGTTTTCCAGAAACTAAAGGGAGCCCCAAATATGAGACAGGAAGAGATCCCCTTGAGAATCCCGTATAACTCAATGTGAAATCTTGAACCACAGTGGGAACATTTCCAAAGAAACACAAGCACTTAGCAGGATTAGGTGACAAGCCTGAAATACTTGAAAATTTATGCACCCCACTCATGAGCAACTTAATCGAGTCAATGTCTCCCTTACAAAATAGGAATAAGTCATCAACAAAGGTTAAGTGAGTAATACCAGCTTCATATAAGAAATAAATTAAAAAAATGAGAGTCCTAGAGAGAGAACTCCTCCTTCTTTCTAAAACCCCTTAACCTAGCCGCCATTTTCTAATCTTCAGATCTATTCTCTAAAACACTTTCTCCATCATAAATTCCACATTCCCTTCATTTACTTCCACCTTCTCCTGTCCCCCAAACCTAAACACTATATTTCTTTCTTTCCTTTTTTCTTTGCGGTCAGTTCCCATGGTGAGTCAAGGTTCGAATTGTGACTCTGAATCTGGTTTACCTGGCTATATGCAGGATATGGAGGATGATAAGTTTCAGGAAATGCTTGCAAGAAGAGAAGTGGAGGACTTTCCAGCCCTAGTAGTGCCTTCCACCCTACAGGGAGGTACCTCAGCTGAAAAGATCTGTGAGACACCCTCAGATGAGGAGGAAGCTTCATATGAGACTGCTAGAGATGCGATAGAGAGAGAAACGATACATATGGTAGCAAAGGGTGTGGCTGCGAACAATAAGTATGAGAGAGAGGATCTTATAAAGCTCCGCAACCAAATGATGGATATCCATAGCTTTCTTGCCAAGAAGGGTTTTTCGGTGAGTGAAGTTGAAAAAGAAATCTTGAAGGAAAAGGAGAGATTTAATGCAGGGTTAGTAAGCCCAGTGCGTTTCATTGATGGTAGGGATGAGATGGGTCTTCCTATCTTCTCTAGCAAGGAAGTACCTAAGAGCACGGCTGCCAGTGAGAAGGGGGTGGGAGCTGTTAAAGGAATCCTAAAAAATGCCCCACCTGGGGGCATGGAAAAGGGTGAAAGCTCGAAGAGTCAACAGGAAACAGGCAAACAGGAACCTCTTGCAGATAAAGTAAGCAAGGAGAGCACCAAAAATGGGGAGAAGGACGAGAAGACTGAAATGGGGTCAAAAGGCGCAAAGTCCTGGTCTTCGGTTTTAAGAGCGGCCCCGGGCCCTGTCAATGAAGTGAAATTTGATTACGTGCCTCCAACTGAAGGATCAGATGTTGTATCCCCCCCAGAGGATGTCCTCAAGAAAGGTGCGGAAAAATTCAAATGTTGCATTGTGGGTAAATTTACCAAAGGGACTCTACCGTTTAAGAGAGTTAAGGAGGTGGCTTTTTCAGCCTGGAGGAGAGGCCTCACCATGGTCTCTCAACGTAATGAGTCCACCTATGTCTTTAGGTTCAACTCTTCCAATGAAAAGAATGCGGTTCTTAGCAAAGGTACGTGGTACTTTGATAAAAGGCCTCTGGTATTAACTGATTGGGGTTTCAACGAGCGCTCAGAATCTGTTACCTCGATGCCGTTATGGGTTAAGCTAGCCAATCTACCAGATTGTTACTGGACGCAAGAGGGACTAGGCCGTGTTGCTAGTGCCATTGGTAAGCCCCTAGGGGCAGATGCCCTTACATCTGAGCTAGAAATCCTTCCATTTGCAAAAATGTGCGTGCAGTATGAAGTGGGGGATCCATTACCACCAACCCTCAAAGTGGTGGACCTGGATGGTTCCATAGTTGAGGTTAAAGTTTCATACATTAATAAGCCAATGGTATGCAGCCACTGTAAATCACTTGGCCACACCATTAGTGTTTGCCCGGTGGCTTCTAGAGAATGGGCGGCAGGGGGTTCAATCCATACAAAAGGGGCTCCATCTGGCCAAAACGACAAAGGAAAAGATAAAGTGGACGAAATTGGTAAGGTAAATGAAGGTCATCAACAGAAGGTGGTGGTTGAGCAGAAGGAAGGGGTTTTAGAGAAGGAAGCCAGCCACATAAGGGCTACAGTTGGGGACAAGCTAACCCCCAACCACCAGGTAGATGTTACAGAAGAGGATGTAGACAAGGAGTGGACGGAGGTTCGTTATAAAAGAAAGCCAGTGACATCGCCAAGTATATCTCCGGAAGTTACCAATCTTCAGCCGTTTCAGAACATTGTGGTTGATGAGATAGCAATGAAACATGGCTCGAGAACTCCAAAGCCATACAAGAAAGTAAAAAGAGGGGGTAGGGGGGGTCGTACCCCTTCCTCTAGGTCATAAATCTATTATGACTATTTTTTGTTCCTACAACGTTAGAGGCCTTAACAATAAAGTTGGTTTTATCAGGGACTTCATCTTTAAAAATAAACTGTCTCTGGTAGGTCTATTGGAAACACATGTCCAAACTGACGTTGCTAGGATTATCTCTCGGACCATTAATCCACGGTTTCAGTGGTGCTTTAACTATGATCATCATCCGGGAGGCCGTAGATGGCTGGGGTGGAATCCCTCTATATGGAAAATTTTGGTTCTTACGTCCTCTTCTCAGCATATCACATGCTCTGTTACCCTTCTTGAGAGCAACACAAGTTTTGTTATCTCTTTTGTGTATGGCCTTAATGATATGATTGACCGTAGACCTCTATGGTCTGATTTGGCAGGCATAGCGCATGGTTTGAATGGCACAGCATGGGCTCTATGTGGTGACTTCAACTCTTGTATTAGTATTGATGAAAAACAAGGAGGCTCCCTAGATTGGACTACTGGAATGGAGGAGTTTAAACAGTTCTTGCTTGCCAACGGCCTCACTGATCTCCGGTACTCAGGCCACTTCTTCACATGGTGGGATAGTAATATCTCTCAGCCAAAGTTCAGAAAGTTAGATCGTGTTTTAGTAAACCCGGAATGGCATTCAGTGTTCCCTTGCTCCACGGTGGAATTCTTGTCTCGGGGCTTATCTGACCATTGCCCTGCTATTACTTCTCTTGGCACTAGTTTCTCCTCTGGAGCGAAGCCCTTTCAATTTTTTAATCACCTTATTGATAATCCAGACTTTTTGGGCTCAGTGGAGAAAGCATGGTCTTTAGAGGTTGAGGGGAATCCTTGGTTTATCCTAACGTCGAAACTCAAGAATGTAAAGGTGGCTCTAAAGGAACTAAACAGAAAGATGGGGGATATTCACAATCTAGTGATCCAGTCTCGGGATGCTCTCTCTCAGTTCCAGGACTCAATGCCTGCTAACCCTACTGCTGCATACTTTGAAGAAGAAAAGGAATTTATTGAGAACTATTCAGCAGCTTTAAGGCTAGAGGAGTAGTTTTTAAAGCAGAAATCCAGAATTCAATGGCTAAAACTTGGAGATGGCAACAGTAAGTTTTTCTATAATTCTTGCAGAGGGAACTGGAACACTAACAAGATTACTACTCTCACCGACTCGGAGGGAGTCTCACACTCTTCACATGCGGACATGGCTAAAGTTGCAACGGATTTCTATAAAAATATTCTGGGGAAATCATCTGAGGTAGCAGAATTTCCTAATGATATCCCTCTACCATCTCTCTCTGATTCCCAGGTTAACCTTATGGCTGCCCCATTTTCTGAGAGTGAAGTACTGACCACATTAAAAAGAATGGCTAAGAACAAGAGCCCTGGGCCGGATGGGTTCACAGTTGAATTTTACTTGGCTGTTTGGCACCTGGTAGGAAATGATGTGACTAAAGGTATCATGTATTTCTTTAACACATTGCACTTGCCTAGAGTAATAAATGCTGCTTCCATATGTTTAGTTCCTAAACAGCCTAACCCATCTGAAATGCAACACTTTAGGCCAATCTCCTGTTGTAATGTATTGTATAAATGCATTTCTTCTATGCTAGCCAAGAGGCTAAAAGCTGTCCTTCCCTCCATCATTTCCCCGGTACAGTCTGCTTTTGTAGCTAGGAGATCCATTGGTGACAATATTTTCCTTGCTCAAGCCTTATGCAAGGACTATAATGGCAATACAGGTCAACCTCGATGTGCTATAAAGCTAGACATTCATAAGGCTTTTGACTCCCTAAACTGGAATTTCCTGTTTACAATCATGGGGAAAATGAGGTTTCCCAATCAGTACATTAAGTGGCTGGAAAAATGTATCACTTCCACAATGTTTTCTGTAAAGTTGAATGGTAGTTTGGAAGGGTTTTTCAGAGGGGAATCTGGCCTGAGACAGGGGGATCCTCTATCCCCTTATCTGTTCGTGATTGTCATGGAGGCTCTCTCAGCATGTCTGGATAAGAAAACTGCGGACCCTAACTTCAAATTCCATTGGAGAACTAAGGAAGTAAAACTAAATCACATTATTTTTGCTGATGATGTACTCCTGTTTAGTCATGGTGATCTTAGGTCAGTCTCAGCTCTGCTAGATGGGATCAAGCTATTCCAAAACTATTCGAACCTTAAGCCAAACATCTCCAAGACTACATGCTTCTTTGCTAATGTTAGACAGGATGTGACTGATGCTATTCTTTCTCACTCAGGGTTCCAAAGAGGTCATATGCCTATCACCTACCTGGGGCTTCCTCTTATCACAGGAAAGCTCAACAAGAATGACTGTCAGACTCTGATTAGTAGATTGTGCAGCAAAATGGAGCTGTGGACAACTAGATTTCTTAATTTTGCAGGGCGTCTCCAACTGATCAAAGCCATACTGGTCAGTATTGTGGGATACTGGAGTATGGTTCTCTTCCTTCCGAAAGGAATCCTAAAAAAGATCAATGCTCTATTTTTCAAGTTCCTTTGGGGAGGTTTCTACAAACCGGATGGGAAGTGTCAGTATAAAGTTGGATGGGAGGAGTGTTGCAAACCAAAAGCGGAAGGGGGTCTTGGCATTCGAAATCTTTTTGAATGGAATGAAGCAGCCATTCTTTATCAGCTGTGGCGCATCATTCAGCCCACCTCTAACTCTCTCTGGATAGCTTGGTTCCATAAAGCTTTGCTGGCAAAGAAGGAATTCTGGACTTCTAAAATGCCATATCGCTCATGTTGGATTGTAAGGAAATTGTTCAAGGCGAGGCCGCGTTCCCTTCAGTATGTACACTATAACATAGGAGAAAACTCTGATTTCCTCTTCTGGCATGATCCCTGGGTCCAAAAAAACCCCTTCTGGATATTGCCCCATCCATTGTATCTACAGCTGAGTCCACTAGTACAGTCAGTATCAATGTCTACCTCCGAAATGGGACTTGGGACTTGCCATCTTCGAACCATAATGATGTGATTGAAATTAGACGGCTGGTGCAACATATTCAAATCCATAAGTCTGATTCCATTATGTGGGATGGAATGCTTCCAAAGAATGTCAAATTGTCCACTATTTGGTCCTCCATGCGGGTAAAGGGAAGTTATGTTCAGTGGTTTAACATGGTCTGGGGAAAATTCAATATCGCGAAGTGCTCATTCATCACATGGTTAGCCATCAAAAATAGGCTTCTTACGAAGGATAGAATGCTTCTGTTCGGAATGCAGGTTGATAAAAAATGTGTCTTGTGTGGGGTGGATGATGAATCGGTTAGCCACATTTTCACTGCTTGCCCATACTTTTTTTTTTTTTGCTAATTAAAATTTTATACCAAAAAGGAACAACTAATACAAATCTAGGGGCATACCCCGCGATCAAACATAACAAAAGTCATAACATCAGTAAGTCACCTTACTGTCAACATAACAACGAAAAAAAACTAAGGATTATTCTGGCGCCTTAACCAACCTAAAATTGAGACTAGGCACATGTCTCACAAAGCCCATGGTACTGAGAAGCAGCAAAAACCATGCAGTGACACAGCCGCATTTCGTCCAAACATCCATATGACATCCATCAACATGAGAGTTGACCTCCAAAAAAGCACCACCGGCTAACTTTTCTTTGGAAGGAGAACCAGCCCCCAGTTGATTAAAAAATCCCATATGACAGCCATCATACGTTACCATATACCCCACCATGGTTAACACTTGCAAGACGCAGACCAAGTCATCATCTCCACCATTTACCACCCAGACAACAGGAGTGGCCATCCAAGTCCCCGAAGATGATAGCATCAATATCTCCTGCATCATTATGACCTTCCCTGTTCTGCTCCTTATGCTACCGCTTTGTACCCACCTTCCAATTGTCAACATAGGCAAAACAAAATCTAGCCCACGTTCTTCCTCATCTTCCACAATATCTTCTTCCTTGAAACCCACATCCGGTTCCCGACCGCTTGATAACCTTGAAGCCTGACCAACAATACCGGGAACCCTCCAGCTCACATACATAATACCTGCTTTTACAACACACCACCAGTTTGGTTTTTGGTAACCCAAATGACTGGCAGTAGCACCGTAGTTTTGATTCAAAACAGGAGCAACATTCCTCATTGTGAGAGTACAATCTAATACACTCATCAAGGGGTACACAGGACACTCCCTCCCTTTCTGTGTGCTAATAAAGCATACCAGCACCTCCATTATGAAAAGAGGAAGGACACCTCCATTTCCTATCATCACACCGATGAGCAACACCCTCCATAAAGTCCACCAGGATGGACAATTAGACCCATAAGCCTCAACATTAGAGGTATAACCCACATTGAGTGACCAACTGCAAGAAACAAATATCTTCTCCATCAAGTAAATCATAAAAGCACAATCCTGAGCCCTCCCACGCATAGCAAGAAACCAGACCAGGCTTGTGTTGTCACGCCACCGGACATTACTCTGCATAATCTCATAGAAATATGAGAACATGCGGATATAACCACACCATTGATCCCTCATGAGAGACTTATCAATGTAATAAGGCCGACAACTCGGACCCCAAATATCAAATCGACGGCGTAAACCAACAGCACCGGAGATGCTGATTACCACACCAAGTTCAGGGAACATGATCAAGAGACACAACTTCCGCTGTGTGACCGTCATCACGCAGTCAAAACTCGGACTCATCCATTGAGTGGCATCAGTAAGCTCAGAAATTATGGCATGGGTAGCAACCATACCATACCCATTAATAGGCCTACTTGCAAAGCTAAAAGCAGCCCAAGTTAAGCAATCCAAAGCTCCAGTTAACATGAACTGTAAAACCATCAACAGCGTGACACAGTTTTCTCCCGAACTCAACTTCCATCCATTTTGAATAGTGAACCCCAAGTCCACAACTTTCAGGTTCCCACCCATCTGAAACATAGTAACCAACATACGGTGGCCATTGCAAATACCAACCATCCTCATTGTGTGAATCCAAGTTTCCCACACATCATATTCGTTCATCTTTTTGCAAAATCCATACTCAACCTCGCTAAATTTTTCCTTTTCATTAGACATATCCTCAAACAAATGGTGGACCTTAAATCCCCCATAATTAATCAGAATAATCATGACAACATTCACATAGAAATCTATCACAACTCCTGTCAACAACACAACAGAACATCTTACAAGCAATCCGGCAAACACCTCAACATCATTTAGCAGACCCATAATGGATTCAGACCGATGAGAGTTCCAATTGCAGATCAGGTCAAAGTCATCGCCACCAACACAGGCCAAACATTTCATGTGCAGAACATTCGAGATGAACAGGGTACCAATAAAGGAGGCTTGTTCATCAACGTTGCCATTCTGAGAACCACGGAACACATAGACACCATGAAGGATGTGAGTAACACCATTCACAAACAACTTTGAGTGGGCCCCCAAAAATGCAGGCTGAACAAAGACCCAAGGCTTCGCAAAACCCACTTGGGGCATCATATCATTAAACCCACTAGAGACAGTTGGTTCTCTCTTTTTTTGCTTCACAAGAAACACAACGCGAACAGAGTTGTGAGGGACATCAATCACCTCGCCTGTACAAAGACCAGGCCCCGGGAGAATGATCTCCAAAATAGAGGATCCATCTCCGATAACAGATACCGAAACCATGAGTAATAAAGATAAAAAGTAAATATATAATAAGAAATATGGAAGGTTAGGTGGAAGAATAGAAGAGGAAAGATGAATTTAGGAAGGCTAATGTGAAGATCTAATGGAGAAATGGAGTAGATTGAGGATGAAATTAAAGGCGGCTAGGGTTTATTTTAGAGAGAGGTTAGAGAGAGGAGAGAGCATATACGACTCTCATTTGTTAAAGATGAAGTTTTAGTTTGTAATGCTTGCCCATACTTTGATATTATTAGCAGGTCTATGCCATTCCATTTCTCTCGTAACTGGTCCAATTGTCAGTCAGGCAACTGCACTGCTACTCAGCTAGGGGCTAAGGAGGAATCAATTGCCCAACTATTTTTTAGCACAGCTATTTACCATGTCTGGAAGGAGCGTAACTACCGCATGCACAACCATGGGCCTGGCCACCCAACATCAGTGGTCAGCAGTGAGATAAGACGTATGGTGCGCGAGAAACTGTTCTCATGTAACTTGTTTAAGGGTTGGGTTCGAAATGACCCGACCATCCTCTTATTTATCATGTAAAAGAATAGGCTAGGTACATCTGAAATGTTGAGTAGGGTTTACCTTCTTATTCTTTGTATCATGTTGATTTGTAGTTATAGCATGGATGTTGTCTCGCGGGGTATGCCCCTAGATATGTATTAGCTATTTCCTTTGGTATAAAATTTTTTAATTAGCAAAAAAAAAAAAAAAAAAAGAGTAATACCAGCTTCCTTAGTGTGCCAGTGAAATGTAAAATCCGGAGATGAAGTTGCTTGGCTTATGCAGGCTGATAGAATCTCCATGGCAATGACAAAAAGATACGGGGAGATAGGGTCACCCTGACGCAACCCCGATTCTGCTTTAAAATACCCCTCCAATGACCCATTTACTTTGACTGACAACATTCCCGAAGTAACACAGACCTTGACCCAATTTACAAATTTCACAGGAAATTTCATAGCAAGCATAGCATTAAATAAGAATTCCCAATTAAGGGTATCAAATTCCTTCCTGATGTCCATCTTGATGGCTATACGAGGTGCTCCAGCGTTCAGGTGATAATCACGACATAACGATTGGGCTAGCAAGACATTGTCACCAATCCTACGTCCTGGAACAAAGGCTGTCTGACAAGGAGAGATAAGCTTCCGCATAACCAGCTTCATTCTTGCCCTCAAGCATTTTAGATATACATTTGTATAAAGTGTTGCAGCAAGAAATGGGTCTAAAGTGCCCCATTTGTGAGGGGTTAGCAATTTTAGGCACTAATGCAATGGCCGTAGAGTTGACAATACGAGGTATGTGCTGAGACTCAAAGAAATAAAGAATACACTCTGTTACTTCATTACCCAGAATATCCCAAGTGTGCAAGAAGAATTCCGGTGTAAGACCGTCAGGGCCAGGACTTTTACCTTTAGCCATCTTCTTAAGAGTATTATGCACTTCTGCCCTAGTAAAAGGAGAAATAAGCCTCTGAATCATACTTTCTAGAATGGTATTGACAATTAAATCCTCCGGAAATTGATTCATCACTGTAGAGCGACCCAGGATTGATTTAAAGTAATCCACAGCAACAGTAGAGATGGCAGAGTGATTTGTATGCACCTCACCGTTCTCATCTTCAATGCTAAGAATTTTGTTCGTGTTCCATCTGCCTTTACTAGAATTAAAGAAAAATCTATTGTTACCATCTCCATATTTCAGCCAATGCACCCTTGATTTCTGCTTTAACAATTTTTCCTCATTGTTAAGCTCTAAAGCCACTATCTCACATAGTCTACGTTCTTCAATAAGCTCTGAGTCAGGGGGATTTAGACCCATTCTGCTTTGAAAATCTGATAACTCTGCCTGAGCTTGCCGAACTCGATTATGCAGGTTGCCATGAGTAACATTTAAAAGCTTGAGGCTTCTTTTAACATTCTTTAACTTCATAGTCAGGCAATACCAAGGATCACCTTGCACATTTAAATTCCAAGCTTCTCTAACTGTAGGAATAAACATTAGAACCCATAGCTTCTCTTTCGTAGATCTATCTTCTTACACCCTTTCTTATCATTAGTAAATATATCCCTTCACTAATCCACCTTCTCGTCCTTCGTATCTCTCACCTAAAACAGTATATTTCTTATAATAGTATTATACCTTTATTATTGTGTTCCTGTCTTTTATAATGGTTAGTCAAGGATCTCACTGTGATTCAGATGGTCTCCCTGCTTATATGCAGGATGTTGTTGATGATGTGGTCAGTAACAAGTATGATGAGGAATGTGATTCAAAGGGGGAAACTCCTATTCTGGTGGCTCCTTCTGTTCTTCAAGAAATCTTGAGAAATGACAAGCCTGAGATTGTGGAAACTCATGTAGAATCAGACCCGTTGGTTAAGATGGGTGCTAAAACTGGATTTGTGGGGGAATGGGTAAGAAATGGGACCCTAGATGCTATTCTGATTGCTGTTTCAGAAGATGGAACCTCTGATGATGAAGAGCATCGATTTGAAAGTGATATGGAAGCCATAGAGAGGAATACTGTCAATCATGTAGCTGCGGCAGCATTCCGGATTAACAAAGATGATCGAAATGAATTAATTAATTTGCGGAACAAAATAATGGAGATAAAAGGTGTTTTAGCGAAGAAAGGGTTGTCTTGTAACTTAGTTGTTTAGTTGTTTATTTGTTTGGATTTTCAGTTGATTGCTAGTTATCTAGCATTATTGTTGTGTTTTTTCCATGTTGTTCCGTTAGGTAGATGGTTTTCTAATCGCGGGGTATGCCCCTAGAGATGTAATCTTTTTCCTATGGTATAAAATTTTAATTAGCAAAAAAAAAAAAGACATATTAGATATAAATAAGAAATATAGTGTGTAGGTGAAGGATTAAAGATGGATAATGGATTAGTGAAGGATTGCTATGAAGATCTGATGAAAAAAGGAGAAAGATGGCGGCTAGGGGTTTTAGAGAGAGGTTAGAGAGAAGGCAGAGCAAAAGACGACTCTCATTTTTTAGGTATAAAGATCATGTGAGTCCAAATGAAGTTTTAGTGAGTTATAGGGGTTAAACGAGTCAAGAACAAAGCTACAAGTGGTTTCCATGCTCAAACGAGTCAAGAATGAAGCAAAACTATTTTCTTATTCAAACGAGTCCAAATGAAGTTTTTTTTTTTTGCTAATTAAAATTTTATACCAAAGAAAAGCGATTACAAATCGAGGGGCATACCCCGCGATATATAAACACTAGTCAAATGGAACAGCAAGAAACTCTAGATAAACTAGACTTCGAAAAAACCAACAACAAAATCCACATTAACTGGATCAACATGACACTACTAAGAAACTAGACAAAACTAGTTTTAAGGAAAGCTAATGTCTTCGCCAGGACATCTTCACAGGTCGTCTGACCTTAGCCAACCAGCTGCACGGCATCATCTTTTTTTTTTTTTTGCTAAATAAGTAATATATAAAACAACAAAACGAGGCTACATGATTAAAAGGGGCATACCCCAGTGAATGAAACTAACTAAACAGTTCAGCTTAAGCAAGTACATCTTCTAAAAAAGAGCAATAATTAACGATTTGTTTTTACAGGTTTTTGCCTTAAAACTATTACAGCTGAAAAGTTTTTCTCTTAATGTCTGTTTAATCACCCGAATTATAGCCATAGATGGATGTCCAGCACCCAAATTGTGAAGCCTGTGGTTTCTTTCCTTCCATGTATGATACACTGCAATTGCTAAGTAAAGCCCAGCCATCTGGACGGATAAAGTGGAAGATTAACATATATGAGAGTCGTTTTCTCTCTAGGAAACCCTAGGCAGCCGCCACCCAAATCATCTATTCTACACCTTCAATTCATCAGATCTATACACTACCTTCATGAATCCACTTTCCCTTCCTCTCCTCTCACCTTTTCTCATATTTCTTATAAGATATTGCCTGAACTTTCTTCGACGTTTAGTCGGTGTTCGGGTTTGTCTCTTTTCGAGGTTGTCTCTCTATTCTTGAGAGATGGGTCATCCAATCAGTTTGCTACTCCTCTGGTTCTTGTTGTTGGGGAGTTTATTGTCATGGTGGCTGAGGTTGACATTACTAACCTCTCTGTTTCTCGGAATAATAACTATTTGTTTTCCGACAAACAATACTATGTTGAGGGGAAGGATTACTTTGTTAATTCACCTTCTTCCATACTGGGTTTAGAGGGTATTAATGAAAAAGATTCAGATGGGAATAACCATGATGAGATCTTTGATCGTACAAAGGTTGGGTCTTTTATTGATCTGCCCATTGTTTGGAAGATAACCATGGTCTCGGTATCGAAGATATGGCCACTGTGTAGTGGGACTTCTGATGCGGATTTGGGTAATAGGTTCTCCTGTGGTGATATAAACTTAGGTGTTTATATGCGAGGATCTGGTGTGATTCCTTTTTGTGAGGGTCATTCAGTCCGAGTGATGGATTTTCTTACGCAAACAATGAAGGAGGGGGAAAACCCTATAGAACAAAAGAAGGATGCAGTTGGTGTTGTGCTTCAGCGATGGTTGAATCATAGATCTGCAATTTTGTTTCATGGCCCTAAAGATATGGTCATGTTTGTGAAGTTTCATATGTTTGTAGCGGCCAAAGTTGGCTTGGTAGAAGGAAGTGATACTAGTTCTTTCCTATGCGAGACTGGAGAGAATGGAACCTCTCTTATTGGGTTATTTTCGAACTCGCTTCGAAGGGTCAGGGGTATGAACCTCGTTGATGTTTATGTTGGTTTATCCACGATTGTGAGCATGAATGTCAGGTTTTCCCTGATCTATAGGCTCTATGATGTGGCATGGAAGATGTTTGATGTAAGGTCTCAGAGGACTGTAAGGCGGGATACTTTTGATAGTATGGAGGCTTCGATTGGGTTGGCTTTTAAGCGGGTCTCATGGTGTGAGACTAACAACGCAGGCGACTATAGGTGCTGTGTTATTTTGTTTCATATGGGACTTCTCATGTGGCTAGAGAATCGGGATATGTTATATTCCGTTGATATGAAGACCATACTTGGCCAGTATGGGCGGCTGGTTCAAGTCGAGCGATTTTGTTTGCTTAATGGTGAACGAGTTGTTTGTCCTCGGTGGCTCCTTAAAAAGAAGCAAAGGTTTTAGAATGATGGTGCGAACGGGGTTTGTCACTTCTATTGTCCATATGTACATGGATGCTTTGGAACAACAACGGTGGAACCTGGTTTTCCAAGCTGCTTCAAGGTATGAAGGCTGCCTCATGGTTCATATAAATTGTTTATGTGGAAAGTATAGGAATTTCGCCCCCACGGTGAGGTTGTATGTGACAGTCATGCTGGAAATTTCGGATGGTGCCATTGTGGCGGGGCTGTACCCTCCATTGGAGATTGCTTTTCTAGAAACCTACCACAGCAGGGGAGTCCTATGCAATGTTGAGGCTGTGAGATCGCATGGAGATGAAAACTCTGAAGTGCTATTCTGCACTAGGATGATGATAGGACGTGGTCCTATGGTATGGGTGAGTAGGCCTGGTCCTACGGCTAGTCATGATGTGGGTTCACAAGTGTGGATTGTAGGATGCAGGTCTATTGTTATAGGCTTTGAAAATGCTGATGATGGTTTCACTATGAAAGACACATGGTCAGAATTTGGAAAACATGGACAGTTGCACATGGATCGTGTAAAGGTGCAAGGATGGGGAGCAGGTACGTGCCTAGATGAGCATCGCATGTACCATAACCAAAATGCTAATAGTGCTGTTTGCTGCGGGCTCACTTCATGGTTGGAGGAAAAACAATTCAGTGGGGGCCACAAGGTCAAATTAATGATTAGAATGCAGTATATTAATTCGGGTCCCAACCTGGATTTATTGTTATTGAAGGCGAGCAAGGATGGCTCCGTAAAACTATTTCCATGGCATATTTCTGAACTTATGTTATTAGACTAGTGTTGTACTAGTTTTAAGTTCTTAGTTGTTGCCGTAGGGTGACTTTGTTATGCTATGGTGTAATCTTTTTGGTGATTTCGCGGGGTATGCCCCTAGAATTGTTTAAGTTGTTCCTTTTGGTATAAAATCTTAATTAGCAAAAAAAAAAAAAAAACCCCAGCCATCTGCCTCTTCAACTCCACCTTATCCCAAAATTTAGCAGGCAAACTGTCCTGCCTCTTCGTTGACACACACCAGCTCCGCATTCCTGCTCCTTTGCATGTGCAAACCACAATGGTGGACATACCACACACCTCCACATTGTACCTCTTTCGAGCAATATAATGAGAATCGGTCTGCCCACCATCCAGCTTAGGAGAGCCCAGCATGGGAAAGAATGGAGTACAACCTCCATTTTCGTTTCTCTGATGCGCATTGTGCGCCTTCTCACTTCTTCGAACTTCACAATTATTAATAAGAGACCATACATGATCACCTTTGTACCCAAACCAATTAATCCAACATCGCAATAGATATATGACATACCCCCCATTGTGATGCTCAACTCTAAACAAACATCCGACCAAATTCTTGTGCAGTCAACCATATACTCAATAACTTTCATAGCTAAGACACTTGAGAAATCATTTGATAATGGAGGACTTCCATCAAACCGATCGAGACGTCCCCATTCGCTTATGGACAGATATAATCCATCTCTCACATACGAACTAACTTCCCAAAACACATAAAGATCTCTTCCGCCATAAATGAGACGGAGCGAAGCATACTTGACATAAAAATCAATTTTGTTGTGAATTTGATGACTGTCGACAAAATCAACATTAACTCCTCTTTTGGAAGCAACCTTCATACCACTTACAGGAACATTGAAGTGGTAATCATTGACATCCCTCAACCTGCTAATATCCAAATTGCAAACTGAGGACACCAAGCCCTTTAACAGCTCGGCCAATCTTTAAGAAAATCGGTAAGGCATTTTGTCAAATAGATGAAAGGCTTCAACAAACCCCTCTAAAGCCTCAGCAACTCCCAGCCCCTTCACTGGCACTGCAGTGAGCACAACAACATAACCACCATCTCTCTAAAAACTATAGCCGCCAATGAGAGTCGGATTTGCTCTAACCTCTCTCTAATAACTATAGCCGCCACAAACTTTTAATCTTTTCTACACCATTTCTTCATCAGATCTTCACTTTAGCCTTCCTAAATTCACCCTTTCTCTTATAATCTTTCACCTAATACACCATATTTCTTAATTTATACTTATTAATTTATCGAATGGGTACTTCCTCTATAGATGGAAGGGTACTTATTTTGTTACGGTTGGAGGTTGAACCTCGGGTTTGTGTTAACTATGGTGTTCTCTTTACACAAACTGCTAATGTTGTTTGCTGTACTCATTGTGGTGTTTTCAAGTTTGATGGGGTTTTTCCTCTTTTGCCTGAATGGAGGGGTATTCTCCCAGATCTGTTTTTTCTCAAAGGTGCTTCGATGAAGGTGGTTGTAGCTGATGGGCTTAGCTCTTCCCTCGGTTTCCATCTGAAATTGATGATTTTATTGTGTTTGGATATAGTTGTTTTGGTTTGGGATTGCAATTTGTCAGGAGCATCGGGGGCCTTCTATGGTGTTGGCTCGTTTTCAGATCCAATAGTGGCAAAGGTCTTTGTATGCACTGATCTCAATTGGCAATATGGAGTCATGATAGTACTGTGTATTATTGATGATGGTTGGCTTTCTCTGGAGGGTTTAGAGATGAAGATTGTCTTATTATTGAATTCCATGGTTCTTGATATGCTTGCCCTGTATTTAGATGGAACAATGGTTAATTTTCTTGTATCCCAGGTGTTTGTAAGTTTTTCCCAGAAAGGTATGTATGTGGAAGCATACATAACCTATTATGCGGGGGCTAGGTATGTGGATGGTGGCTTTGTTCATCAACAATTAACTGATGTACTTAAAGGGAATTCTGCTATGTTGGGCAACCCCTTTTCTTTTCACAATATTGGCGTGGTGTTTGCGGCTGGGTTATGTGCCATTGAGATGTGGATTCTAAAATGGTTATATGAATTCAGACATTGGATGTTATTTGTATATGTGCGCAAGTGGCTTTCAGCGGGTTTGAGCAGTGCCATGTATCGTTGCTGGCTGGTTTTCCTTGGGTGTCCAGGATTGAGGGGATCTTCTCTCCGTAGTACAATTGTAGGTATATTTGTATGTCTAATTGTGCGAGACATGGACAGGGTTGCTCTCACCCTTGTTTGTGGATTGGAGATTGAATGCTTGATTGTTAATTTGACATTGAGACTTTCAAGGTATGTGTTACTACTGGAGGGGATGTCAAACAGTGACCTTACGTGACCTGGTTCTGTGCTAGATGTGGTAATGTGGAGGCATTCTGGTTATTTGTCTAGTCCTCCCATGGATTGGAGGTTAGTTTCGCTAACCTGGTTGATGGATACTCTAGCCCATTTGTGCGATGTGCACTCCTCTGGCCACACTTCACAGTTTGGAGTTGCTAAGGATGAGCCCGTAGATTCGGAGGTGTTTTTCGTTAAAGCTAATGGAATGTCTATAAGACGTGTCGCGCAGTTAGCGATAGTTCATGAAGAGGAAAACTGCTATGTAATTGCTGTTTTTTTTTTTTTTTTTTTTTTGCTAATTAAATTTTATACCATAGGAAAATGATTACATCTCTAGGGGCATACCCCGCGATTAATAATACATCTACCTAACGGAACACCAAAAGAAAAATCAACAATAAAGCTAGATAATGTAATTGCTGTTAAGGTTACTTTAAAAGTGAAACTAGAAGGGGTCACGAAGCCAAGACCTCTGCTTCTGCTTGTTGTTGGCACCTTGATGAGGTTTGATATGAGTTTGAGGTGGAGTTGCTACGATATGATGATATCGTTCAGACAAAAAGAAGGGCTTACTGTTGTAAGTGTTGATGATGATTTTGGGGTGCTAACAAAGACTGGTTTGGGGTGCAAACATGGGGATTTTTTTAATGGCTCTATTGTGACTCGAGTAAGTCTCGAGGGATATTCGGGGTTTATTATCATCTTGGTCACCGTTTCAATGGTCATTGGGAAGGATTTCTGCTATGGAATTATCTCCGTCTACAAAGGGGATTTTGCGGGTAAGACCTGCCAGTTTGAGGTTGGTCTGTATGTGCTGGTACTGGACATTACCAAGTGCGCATGGTCTGGGACCGGGATGATTTTAAAAGCTTTACTAGCTTGCGAATGTGGTTGGGTTGGTCTGGAAACTTTTGGGGAGATCAACGCCTCAAGAAGCAGGATTCAGGGCTGGGGCCAGGAATGGCAAATTAAAGTGCAGGTGGTTTCGAATGAAGAGAAGTTTTTAGAGAGAAGGCAGAGAGAATACGACTCTCATAGGCAGGCAATTGCGACAGAAAGGATGTTGAGGCATATGCTTAGGATACTTGGGTGTGAACCAGGGGGTTACACTTATTTTAATTGTTGTTATTGTAGTTATTACTTGACATTGAATGGTGAGGGCGCGATGGAGCAAGGTGTAGAGCTGGATGTTCACAGAGTGTGTGCAATGCGCATTGCAACATGGTTATTTGCTTGTTATGATGTCATTGAGATAGACCGCAATCTATTTGATGATATGCCTCATCCAGGTTTCTGTTTGGGGAAGAGATTAACTATGTTTTCTGTTGAATGGGGAGCTTCTCCCCTTGTGTTTGCTGATGTGTGGCACCATGTGTGCCATCCTGCTGATGTGTGCCACCATGTGTGCCACCCTACTGATGTGTGCCACGAAGTGGCTGCAAGCAATGTTTTAAAGCTACAGGTCATTATTAGCAGCGATATTTACCTAGATTTGTTCGATAAATCTGGAGCTGATATTGACACATTGGGTGCTGATGAAAACCATTGCGGTTTAGATGTGGATGACTTTAATGTTGAGTTATGCAGAGGTATTGAATACCTTCAGTTTGATGGGATTATACACCGTACTTGTAAGGTGTATACTAACAGAGCAGCTATGATCAAGAGTCTTAATGCTGGGCATAGGAACGATGTTACTGGTCCTTGCTGTGTAGTATGCACCACTGTTGTCTACGGGCCTGTGGATCTTGTTGGGTGTATTGATGCCCCTGTTGTTCGTCTTGGTCATGATGAGTGGGTGATTAGACTTGCTATCAATGTGTGGCTTGATATAGGTGTTGTCATGAGCATAATGGGGATTTATTCAGGATTAAAGACCTGCCTTGCAGGTGCTATCAGATGGTCAAGGATGTGCAATGCTGGATGCATGGTTCGCATAATCGAGCAGCCTAGAAGGTTTGCTGTCGGACGAATTTGGAAATATGGCGTGGCATAGCTGTTTTTTTTTTTTTTTGCTAATTAAAATGATATACCAAGAAGGAACAACATACATAGATCTAGGGGCATACCCCGCGAAATCAACATCCGAATAAACTACACAACATTAAGTCATAATAGAGTCTGCATATAAACAAAGACAGAAAAAGTCTAATCTAAGGCGCCCTGCCAGCATGTCCACCCCTAGTCGCTCTCCATTGCTTGATTTTGGACTTCGTCCAGCGTGTTGTTCTAGCCTGACCTTCGACCACCCCTCCCTGAACAGGAGCCTCACTGTCAGCCTCCATATGATCCTCACTGGTTGTCAAGCCTTGACTACCATCAACCTTCACAATGTTCTCCCTAGGCATGCTAAAAACATCCTTTAAGTCCTGACCATCCATTTCATTGCCACCCTCCTCGACCTCCTTGCCAACATGCATTGATGCAGAGCTGTCCACGACACCATTGCTGAGAGAGTCATTATCAATCAAGGGCAGAATACTTACAGTGGGAAAGTCATCCCAAGGAATATCATCCCTAAGCCTCCCAGTCTCCTGACCACTAGGCACAGGGTGGTCTAACAGCGTTGTAGCAATGCCATCATTTAGTCCATTGACCATTAGGTAATTGAACGCTTCATCAACCTCTGCATCGATCTGCTCCTTCACAGTTTGTTTCTCATTGGTTTGATTCACCATCTGCTCCCCCACATGGATGTTATTACAAGTATCCTTCAAGGTCCCATAAACCCGGCCCCTAGGAAGGCATTCCCTGGGACAACCATTGCCATCAAACATAATCTCAAGAGGGAGTCCTTCAAGAGGAATTTCAATACCTCCACTTATCACGAAATCCTGCAATTGAAAGGTATCATTAAGAACTACACAGAGCTCTTCATTCGGGGCACATTCAGAGATGTCAATCAAAAACTTTCCAGAGCGCATAAATTGCAGGTCCTTTTTCCCCTGCAGCACTGGCACCACATACCCCATGTACTGGATAAACAATTTCAAGAGTTGCAAGTAGTTCCTAGCCTGAGAAAGCTGTTGCCGTGCCCTACTAGCATCCTTCTCCAATCCTTCATTTCCTGACCCATCATCCAATCTACTCGCTTCATAAGGAGGAGCAGCAACAGATAAAGTAGGAACTGGGTCACTCTCAATTTTGCCATCCCAAAAGTCATTAGAGACAATTCTTGAAACTAGGTCCTCCAGTAAACCCGAAATGACCTCCTCACCTCCTGAATCCTCATCTTTTGCATAACTTAAGTTCACACAGTCAATAGCATTGCGCTCCAAATTCACATCTTGGGTACCCATCTGGGCAACAACCGCAGTCATACCCAGACCATCCTTTTCACTCGAGGCTAAAGCCTCTGCCCTTACTGGGATACACCCAATAATATTCCTGTTAAGGCCATCATTTTTGTCTTTTGGCACACCCTCCAAGACAGGCGAGGCACTCAAAGGAGCCCCAGAATGCTCCAAAACCATATTTCCCTCCGTTGATATTGCAACATTTTGTTCACCCACAGAGGCCCCCACCTCAACATTATCAGTTACCATGATATCCCTGTAAGTCGGTTTAGGTTTGGAACCCACACCCATGACTACACCAGGAGGACCATCATCACATAAACTAGGCATCTCAGAATTAACCTCCCCCTCCTCGGCATCCACATCAGTAACATATCTTGGATTCATAGAATCAGATAATTCAATAAAAGTATCATCCCCTATTTCATTCAATTTAATCAGTTTCTTTTGTGCGAAAATCTTACCTTCAATCATTTGCAGTTTAACCAAACTACGAGTACGCGCCGCAACTCCAGATCTAGAATCAGCCGCAACAGAAAAGTCCTCATCCTTCCTCTGAGTAAGATCACCCACAGAAGAATCACCCTTTTGAGATTCCACATCAAGTGAAATTCCCTCATCCGTAAAGCCCTCATCAACTTTCCGGTACTTTGCCAAACGCTCCATAGTCTGAGAAGAGGACAACCTCCCTCTTTGAGTACGAATGGGAGGTCGCACCCCATAAGAAATAGCTTCTGGAATCATCGTAACTAGGTTCTCAGCAAAAGATCGAGACCCGCACGCCCTCCTTCTTGCCATCCTTCTTTATACTCGATTCTTCCAACTTCTTGGATCGAATATCAACAGAGGGTATCTCCGATACCAAGTCAGCCGCAAAGGAAACCCTTTTCGGGCTCAGAACTAGATCCAGTCCCTCCTGGGTCATCATCACATGATCGTTTACACTGGCCGCCACCATGGAATCATCCATAAATGTAACCCTCTTTCGACTCATGATAAAACAGAAAGGAATTAATGAAAAGTGAGTTTAGGTGAGAGATTAGAAGGAGAAGATGGATTTACGAAGCGAAACGTTAGATATGATGGAGAAATTATTTAGAATTTAGAAATTTTTAGAGAGAGGTTTTTAGAGAGAAGGAAGAGAGAATACGACTCTCATTCTTCCTCACTTCTTAATTTTGCTTCATTTGCGTGGCATAGCTGTTAATGATTAGTTCGTGTTATGTTTGTTGATTGCTAGTTTATCTAGCATTATTGATGTATTTTCTTTGTTGTTCCGTTAGGTAGATGTGTTACTAATCGTGGGGTATGCCCCTAGAGATGTAATCATTTTCCTATGGTATAAATTTTAATTAGCAAAAAAAAAAAAAAAAGAGAGAAGCTTCGCAATACACTTATATAGAACATTGCAGTCGCCACTAATATTAAAAACACAAAAAAAACAAATGAGAGTCGTTTTCTCTCTAGGAAACCTTAGGCAGCCGCCACTAATATCATCCATTCTTCACCCAAAATCCATCAGATCTATATACCACCACCACGAATCCACCTTCTTTCTCTCACCTCTTACCTTTACACATATTTCTTATAAGATATATTTAGATTTGGCTCCTATTTGGGAGGTTTTCTCACAGTTCTTGAGGGATGGGTCGTCCTTTCAGACTACTTCTCCGATGTTTCTGGTTATCGGGGAGGTTTAGAAAAAGTGTTTTTTCCGTTTTGTTCTGGGTGCGAGGGAATTGCAGACTTGATGGAGTTTTGCAAGTTCTTATCAAAGCATGGGGGTGTTTTACCCAAGATGTGAAATGGAAATGGAAATTCGAAGTTGTTCTTGGGAACTCTCGTAATGATTTGTTTCAAGAGGGACTCTTCAAGTTTATGGCATCGATGACCTCTCCGGATTCTAATCTGGGTAGTTTATTATTTTACTGTTTGGAGGTTCAACCTCGAATTTGCGATAGCATTGTTGTTATCTTTGCACAATTTCATGTGGGTAATGGTCTTCTGACCTTCAAGAATGATGGGGTGTATACTTTAGGCTTCTACCCAGATCTGAGAAGTGCTCTTCTAGAGAGGTATGATTGGGTTTCGATTGATGATGGGTTTTTCGCTGTTGGTGGAAACCTCATACTGGTGATACAAGAGGATTTGTTGAGGGAAAGATTTGGTTGTACGCCTTCACTCCTTTTAGATTTGGAAGGTTATAAGTATGGAAAGGCCTCGGTTCAAAGGTCTGATGGGGCTTCTAGGACTGGGACCTTGGCTCCTGGATATGTTATTACTCTTAGTCCTGAGGATTGCACCTTTGCTGGGATCTTGAAGGAACTTGAGCGATGTGGCTCCTTGTTGGAGGCTGGTCCTCTTTTAGCGGTGTGTGACACCGCAAATTTAGTCTGCATCGGCGATGGCAGGGATGAGATTAGAAATGTTGAACTTCTAACTGCAAAGGCTGCCCGCTGTGGTTTTGTGGATAGTTTGTCCTTGATCAATTACGTGGTTGTTATTGGGCCATTTTGTTTGGTTCTAATGAAAATCGATAAATGGCATATTCATAAGGAGGATTCTGTTCTCTTTGTGCTTAATATGACTCGGAGGAGTATCTCAAAGAGGGGATTTTATGCTACTCATTGTAACAGGGGCGATGATTTTAAGATTGGTAACGACTATGGAGCTGGTGATGTACACCAAGTGTTTGATGTTATGTCTAAACGACTAATGGAGCAAAGTTTCGAGGTTAATGGTAAACTGAGTTTATGGTCTCAGCTGAATGATAGTTTTCTAACTATGTTTAATGTGATGTTGTGGAAGCAATATGTGAGAAATGTGCCATGTATGGTGCGTCTTTTAAAGGAACAATACATGGAGGTTATTTTGACTGATTTCTTAGTCCTCTATGTCCAATCAGTCCTGGTTGGGGTTTGTTTGCAATGGATTAACCTGGTTAGTCCTTATGGCCAAAACTTTGTTAGTATTGGGGATTTGGTGCTCTTGAATAATGAGGCAAAGAAGGAGGGTGGCCTGGAGCCTTTTCATGAAGAGACTCTCGTTGGAGCTGTTATGGAAACCCAGGGGAAGGGTAATTTAGCTTGTGAGAATGGCAGCAAGGATGATGAGGAAATTGATGCTACCTTTTTTTTTTTGCTAATTAAAATTTATACCATAGGAAAAAGATTACATCTCTAGGGGCATACCCCGCGATTAGAAAACCATCTTCCTAACGGAACAACAGAGAAAAAACAACAATAATGCTAGGTAAACTAGCAATCAACTGATAAACTAACCAAATTAAACAACTAAACAACTAAGTTGCACACATTCTGAGTAAAATACCACTAGGAGTGGTTCCTCCACAAGCTCCTGTTCCTGCACATCCTGATTGAAATTCCACTAGCAAATAGTGGCCCCTCCGCAAGCTTCCTTCCATACTTTTCCTGTACCCCAAATCAGGGCCCGCGAAGACATCACCAAGTTTAAAACCAACATGGGCATATCCCATGTTTTCCATGACAATAACCCCTTGAAACAAAATCAGCAATAAAGGCTCGGGCTCGCATCGTCCCAACATGCAGAACATGTAATTGACATCAACACAGCCTACAGATCGCACATGCCAATGCCTGAGAACATTGTGGCACCATATTTCTACAAACCATAAACCAATTGCAATAGCCACAATCATCTTATCAGCTAAGATTAAAATTTGCAAAACAACCAACTCTGCAAACCCATAATTAAACCCAGACCCCGGAGTAACAAGCACCGTGGCCACACCCCGAAAAGCATTATCAATAAAAGTATTCAGAACTATAACATCATCAGTCACTGCCACTACCTTGTGTGCAGAAATCTTTATCATTCGAAATTCATTATGTCCCAAAACTGAGTTAGGCTGCTCAAAGTCCCAAATTCCAGTGTGCATAGCGCCTACAACATTCTGCCCCCGAGGGCCAACTACAATTGGTGGGATCTTTCTCAACATACAATTTGCCAAATTGAGTGTAGAGGCCATCCCCTGTTCAGCCCCTTTTCTTACTCGCATAAAACCGAGTCCGCAGATGTCCCTCAACCGAGTGACCCTTCCTCCCTGAGGCGCTTCATCAAACACTTCATAGGCATTACTCATACCTCCAACCATGGAAGTGCTAACCTTCAATATCCTTATGAAAGCATCATTCGTGACCACCAAAATCTTGAATTTATCCTTGCCCAAAAAAACAATTCCGGCAAGCTTCCAAGAAACGAAGCAAGGATCCTCCTCCATACCCATCTTCAAAGATTTAACTCCATCTTGCTTCGAAGATTTATTCGAATCAACCATCAAACCGATATTAATTGTACTCATCGAGTGATTACTCTCCAGAGCACACCCAGATCTGAAAAAACCCTCCAAAACAACGGAGGCTTCAGCCACCGAATTCACATCACAGTGATGAAGGGTAACCCCATCCCCCAAGAGCTCAAATAAGCCCCAACTTGCAGTTCCCGAAGCATCGGCAACCAATGATTCATCAGAACCATCCCTTGTTTTAGCAACCCCTTGTCTCTCACTATCCTTTTTTACACGGTCAACTACCCCTTGTCTTTCACTGTCCGTCTTTGCTCGGACATCCTCCAAAGGATATACAGTCCCCAAGTTCTCCGAAAAGGAGACCCTCTTCGGACTCCTAATCGGACTACCCACCGGAAGGCAATCTGCAGAACCTCTCACACGGGGAGGAATCACAGTCTCCAAGTTCTCCGAAAAATAGACCCTCTTCGGACTCCTAATCGGACTACCCACAGGAAGGCAAACTGCAGAACCTCGCACACGGGGAGGAATCACAGTCACCAAGTTCTCAGAAAAAGAAACTCTCTTCATTAAATAATAATTATATAGTAAGAAATATAGTGTTTGAGGTGAGAGATTAGAAGAGGATATGGATTTGTGCAGGCTAAAGAGAAGATCTGATGAAGAAATGGAGAAGATTAAAGACTAAGGATTCAATTTTATGGCGGCTAGGTTTTTAGAGAGAAGTTAGAGAACGACTCTCATTTTACAATTTTTCTTGTTTCTCTTTCTCGTTAATTGATGCTACCTTTAATGTTAGGAGGAAGGTTACTGTTGTTAGAGACGCACTTCTGTTTGAGAGTGGAGATTTACGGAGAGGTGATTGTGTGCATGCTTGTAAGTATGACTATATGAAGAGCAGTACTGCTGGAACTACGATGGATTCTATGATAGCTGATTTGGAGATGGCCGAAGGGTTTAGGTCTCCTGCTGGGAATTGCCATGAGATTAATGATGGTTTTTCTTTTATCTATCATGTATGTCCTGTGTACATCTTGATGGTAGTATCAGTTTGTCTTCTAGTGAGAAGGAATGCCACACCTGTTTTGACTGCAAGTCATAATTTGTTTTTCCAAATACCAAACTTGCGGTGTGTTGTAAAAACGGGTAAGACAGAGGTTATGGCTGATGGTTCTAGAATGAAGGGGTCTGCTAAGGACTACAATGAGTTGGGCTATTGGGAGGAATTTGCTCAGGTGACAAATGATGGGTTCTGCTTGTTTTTAAATGAGACTTATGCTCATTTTGTTATCCATGTTGTTGTTGTTGTGAGAATCAACCGCAGTCCTAGATGCTGTTGCGGTTACGATTGGGATCGGAACTGGCGTAAAAATGAAGGTGGGCGACAGGTTCATGCCTGCTATATTCTTTGTATCAGGTGTGTGGTGATTACATGTCTCGCCACTGGAGTTGGCGAATGGAATGCATGGTCTCTGCTGCTTCTCACTATGGGCTTTGTGAGACATGTGCCTAGTCTCAAGTTTAGTTAAGGCGCCAGAATAATCTCTAGCTTAATTTCGTTGGTTTGTTGACTGCTAGTTTATCTAGCTTTATTGTTGTTTTTTTTCCCTTGTTGTTCCGTTAGGCGGATGTATTATTTATCGCGGGGTATGCCCCTAGAGATGTAATCATTTTCCTATGGTATAAAATTTAATTAGCAAAAAAAAAAAAAACATTGCAGCAAGATGTAGGACAGAACTGGGTGATTTTTGTGGCTCCTGCAGTTTTAGGAATCAATGCAATAGCAGTAGAGTTGATGTTCCTGGGCAAGTGCAAGGAATCAAAATAATAGAGAAATGCATTGGTGACATCACATCCCACAATATCCCAGGAGGCTAGAAAAAACTCAGCGGTAAACCCATCCGGACCGGGGCTTTTCCCTTTTGCCATACTTTTGAAGGTATTAAGGACATCTTCAGGAGAGAAACCTCTACATAGATCAGTCTGTTGCTCAGTAGAGATACTAGGGAGATCGATGTTAGAATCAATGGAGGAGACAGGAGAGGCAGTACCTAGCACTTTCTTGAAATTGTTCACAGCCAATTCAGAAATTTCTTTGTGAGAGTTATACACCATACCTTCATCATCTTCTAGAGCCAATAGTTTATTCGAGTTCCATCTATCGTTGCAAGAGTTAAAAAAGTACCGATTGTTATTGTCCCCCACTTGAAGCCAGTGCACTCTTGATTTTTGTTTCAACAAAATTTCTTCCTCAAGAATTGTTCGTTGCAAATCTGAGCACAAGGTCTCCTCTTCTAAAATCAAAGCAGAGGAAGGAGAAGAAAGCATATTTTCCTGGAACAGCAATAGCCGAGATCGAGCTTCACTAACCTTGGAATGAACATTACCTCGGGATCTGTTAAATGCTTTGAGTTGAGTCTTCGTATTTCTAAGCTTAGAAGATAAAATAAACCAGGGATCCCCGGTCACATTTAGGCTCCAAGAGGCACGAACAGCATCAAGAAAACCAGGAGCTTGAATAATGTGTTGAAAAATCTGAAAGGGTTTGACAATCCTGTCCAGGGGGATGCCAAGATGGACCATAGCAGGGCTGTGATCTGAGAGACCTCTAGGAAGGAAGTGAGCCCTCGAGGAAGAAAATTTATGAACCCAGCCAGCGTTAACAAGAACACGGTCAAGTTTCTTGAAAGTAGGAGATAGTTTGTTACTGTCCCACCAAGTCAGAGCTTTACCAGTGATTTCGGGACGTACTTGAGAGGTGTTTTACGCATCTACGAAGTTGGGTATTTGCTTGATGGGTTCACCAGGTCTGGAGAGTTTGTTTTTTCTGCTAGGAATGGTGTTTCATATGTTGATAGGAAGGGTTCAGCCCTTGATTTATTCCAGTGGTATGGTTTGTGGAAAGGTATTTTACATTCCAAGATGGATCCCAAGCTGGGTTCGACTTGTGTTGTCGAAGTTGCTGATGTTTCTCATTCAAAGAGGATTCTGTGTTGTGGATTCGCTGTAAGGGGTACTTCATATAGGTGTGCCCATGACAGTTCTCAACTGTCCAAGTGGATGGTATGGAATATGGTGTGGCCCGTGGGAACATTGATCAATCTAGCTACGGGTATTATGTGGATGTTGAGGAAAATGAGTACTGGAATTGATTTTTTGGTGAGATGGGACCGCACTTTTGGCTGTTACTCATGGAGATTGGCCTTTCTTGTTGCCAAGTTGATGGGAAGGGTATTTCTTATTGTTTTCAAACGGCTCCTATTGTGGGAATGGCCATGCGATGATTTATCACGTGTAGCTGGCAATCAGCTCCGTGAATGCAGGGCTGAGGGGAACCTCATAATGAATCAAGTTCTGGGTAGTAAAATGAGATCTGGTAATGACCGAATTATGGGATGGGACCGCTTACTTGTTAGTGGTTTCTATGGCTTATGTGAGACATGTTCTCTTAATGTCTTGAATGGTCATCTGTTTAATTTCAGGTTTGGTGTGCTATACGGGTATTGCAGTGTAGTTGGGACTGTGGATCCTCAATTGTTTGATTTTAAGAAGGTTGTTCTTCATATGGGCTTTTTTAATCAGCTGGGGGTTGGTTCTTCTAATAAAAAGTTAGCCGGTGGTGCTTTTTTGAAGGCCAACTCTCAGGTGGATGGATGCCATATGGATGGTTGTGCCGATTTGCGGCTGCGTCCCTGCATGGTTTATCTGCTTCTTTCTATGGGCTTTGTGAGACATGTGCCTAGTCTCAAGTTTAGGTTGTTTAAGGCGCCAGAATAATTTTTTAGCTTAATTTCGTTGTCATGTTGACGGTAAGGTGACTTGCTTGTGTTTGATGTTTTTTCTTTGTCGTTCCGCTAGGCAGATTATTACTAATCGCGGGGTATGCCCCTAGAATTGTAATCTTTTGCTTGTGGTATAAATTTTAATTAGCAAAAAAAAAAAAAAAGTTTAGGCATGTATTGAAATCTCCGAGAACAATCCAAGGGTTGTTTTCTAGATCTTGCATTCGATGCAAGTCCAAAAGACTTGTCCACAAGTCACGTCTCTCCTAAAAAAGACTCCAAGTAAAAAGAATGAGAGTCGACTTTCTCTCTGGCTTCTCTCTAACCTCTCTCTAAAAACCCAAACTAGCCGGTTTTTTCTCACACACCTTTCCATCAGATCTATACATTTCACCGTCATTAATCCATCTCCCTTCTCTTTCCTTCCACCTAAACACTATATTTCTTAATTATTACTCTATTTATTTCCTTAATAGTTATTTGACGATGGGTTCTTTGGTAAAGGGACCTTTTGTGGTCAAGATGGAGAACTTTGTTGATTTGTTGTGGGTTTCGCCCTCTAGGTTGGAGGGGTCTCTAATTCTTCTGTGCGATGAACTGCCCCTCCTATCGTTTGAAGGAGGGTTCTTTGGTCCTAACCAAGGTGTTCGGAACGGAGTTGTTGTTCTGTCGAATGGCGCGGTGCACCGTGAAGGTCACCTGAAGAATATAACTCCAGATGATGATGGGTGTTCTATCTCAGACTTTATTGTGGATGCACACCATATGTTCGACTTTTTTTTTTTTTTGCTAATTAAAATTTATACCAAAGACAAATGATTACATCTCTAGGGGCATACCCCGCGATTAGCAGCACATCTACCTAGCGGAACAACTAAGAAAAAAAAACATCAATAATGCTAGATAAACTAGCAGTCAACATAGAAGCAACAACAAAGAAAAACTAAATTATTCTGGCGCCTTAAACAACCTAAAATTGAGACTAGGCACATGTCTCACAAAGCCCATAAAAATGAGAAGCAGCAGAAAAACATGTAGTGACGCACATGCATTCCAATAGCAAACCTCTTCCTGAATCAAGTCAAGGCCAGCCTGAGTGTGTGGTAAACCAACAACTTTTCCTCCGAAAATGCGATAACCATCTAGCTTGCAAGCTATACAAACAACATTATCATAGCTGCCATATAAGAGACCCTTTTCCATCGAAAAGGTAGAAAGAATCCAACAGGGCTGGCCCTCTTCCAAAACCACCGTAGTGACATCAAAATAGACTGAGGTTGCAGCCACAGCCTCATAGCTACTCTTCCTGCCTCTGACAGCTCCCATGAGCGGTTTGCTACAACTACTACTCAAACTCGCACCAATCCCCATGGAAAGAACGTATCCTGCTAGAAACTGCATGAAACTAAAAGTTTTCACCTTAACAAAAATTAAAATAGAGGAACAAACTCCCCTCTCCACCAAAAGCCCGCCCTTACAATCACCCAAAGCGTCCGACATCCCTATAAACTTCAAAATCCCACAAGGGACTATCAGCCAACTACGAAACACAGGAGCACCAGTGCAATGAGATTCCTCATTTCCCTGCATCAGCACTACAGACGTGCTAAGCCACAAGCCCATTAACATACCATCAGACTTACCTTTCCCTCTATCATCATACCAGGGCGAAATATATGTTAAATGGTATGTACCAACACACCATCCACTACCAAGTTGCCCCAAGACAACATCTCTACGGTTTATCACCATTGTTTTCACATGCTCCCATTGTCTCAAACACGACCAGCGAGCAAACTGCATGGCCTGAATAACAAGAAAGTTTACCACAGCTTTATGCTCAGTCCCCGAATTCGTTACAGCATCATCTGAAAGAATCAGACCAACATTTGTCACAAACAATGCCAACTGAGCACTACAAGTCTCCTGACCAAGCTTCCAAAAGTTGCAACCCGTACACAAGCTCAACATCCATCTAGTCTGTTTCAGGGGAGCACATCTCAACAGATGATACGCATCCAGATCCCACCCATTTGGACCTTCCAAACCAAGCTCGAAAGAATCACATCTAGTATCCTCCCGCAGGACTGTCATAGTACGAGCAGGCAATTCATCAAACACGTGAACATCATCTATCAGAAGCAACTGGGTATGAAACATTCCCTTCCACATAATATACAGCTGAACTATAACTCGATTGGAATCCAGGACTATGCCCTCTCCATCAGCATATGTACTACCTTTCTGAGCATAGATTCCCAATAAAATGGAAACAACCCGCTCAGAAACAACATTAGAGAAGCATAGGATGCCTCCCAAATCAGAACCATCAAGCTGATCCTTGACAGTACTTAAGTCAAATATAGAGAAAGCCCCTGGCCTCTTTGGTTTAAACCCTTGAACAAACAGGTTGCGTACAAGACGCACATCCCCCTCTCTCTTGACACCTCGTACATGGAAATGTACCAGGACTCCAACACTGTAGACACAGTCACTAGGAACGACCTCTACAACATACACACAAGGAGAGACATCTCGATTGAAGGGTTGTCTCAACCGAATCTTGAAATAACCCCTCAGAACCAGCGACAAGAACTTAAAACCCAGCACGACCATTCTACAAAGGGGGCCGAATCCATAAGAGTTTCCCCTTCCATCTTATCTCGAGTAACATAAATACCCATAAACCAAACATGATAAGAGAATCTCCTCCCAAACAAAGGAGTAACTCCTCGCACATATGAGCGTATATAATCCAAAACGATTATATCGCCACATATAAACCTATCCCCCATACCCAAATCAAGGGACCCAGCCTTTGCAGGAACCAGCAGATCGAGATCTACTCGAGGTTCAGCCTCCAAACTTAACCAAATAAATACCCTTCCATCAATGGAAGAAGTACCCATTCAATAAATTAATAAGTATAAAGTAAGAAATATGGAGATTAAGGTGAAAGATTAGAAGAGGGAAAGTGAATTTAGGAAGGCTAGAGTGAAGATCTGATGAAAAAAAGGTGCAGAGATGGCTAAATTTTAGAGGCGGCTATTATGGTTTTAGAGAGAAGGGAGAGCGTTTCTCTCTCTAGCGACTCTCAATTTGGATTTTTTTTCACCTTAGCTAAGTTGCTTATTTTATATGTTCGACTTTTTGTCTCAACAAAAAGTGATAGCTATTGCTATAGCCACCTCTTCTCTGAAGTGGGGGGAAAATGAAAGTGACAGAGCTAATGGCGGTAGGATTGGTTCATGTCTTGACTCTATGGAGACAAATGATGTTGATTCTTTCAATGTTGGATGCCTTGTCTTCGATGGTTTTCCTGATAAAGATATTTTCAAGATGTCAGGAGCTGTCCCCCAAATTTCTTTTTCGATATCGTTGATGGGTTTTCGGGAAGTTATTCCGGAAAGTCTCAGATCTGACTGCTTGTCTTGGTTGGAGGTTGTACCTCGTGATTGTGTTAATAACGCACTGAATTTGATTGAGATGGGCTTCATCTATTGGCAGTATTTCAAACTGACTTCGCACCTGTATGTTGGGTGGTCGTTTATGAAGTTCCTGGGTTTGAGGAGAATGCTTCAAGAGAGCCATCCGGAGATTGAGACATCGCGATCAGAAGGTATGGTTACATTGTTTTTCTCCCTTGATGTGTTGAAGGGTAGCATCACCCTTAGCCGCGTGGGGCTCTACTCTGTTCTTGTTGTTTAGAGGGGAGTCATAGATGATTCGGTTGATGTTGTTCTCGAGTCCGTCCTGAGTTTCGGTTCGGCTAGAATTACCCATAACCATAGGTCTTTGCTAATGATGATTGTTTGTCAAACAATGAGGGATATGTCTGGTTCGCTGATAAAGGCGATGAACTGGTGTACTTTTCCTCCTGGTGTTCTATGTTGCACCTTAATGACTGGATTCTTGAAGTTTATTGTTTGGTTGAGCCACTTCTTGGTTGTGGAGACGCTATTGAAGCTGATGGGTTTCTTTTTAGCAACTTATGATAGTGATAGTAGTAGATCGTTTCCGTACGGTGGTCCATTGAAGGGATTCTATTTTAGGATTTGCAGGGTAAGCAATGGGTGTGTCATATCTTATTGGATATTCCAACACAAGGGGACCAGGAATGACATGGTTAGTGTGGCTTTGACAGTTACTGTCAAACTGTTTGATGTATTACCTGAAATGTTGATGACAGATCTTGCTAATGTTAGTGAGAAGGAGTTTTCGGAATTCACAATAATGGATTTGGATTATGGGTTTGGAAACATTGCAGATGTTTACTTCAGAGGTGGTTTTTACATCTATGAGGTTATGGGTTGGCAAGCTGGCTTCACCAGGTCTGGAGTTTTAGTATCCTTTATTAGAAATGGTGTTCTTTATGTTGGTAGAAAATTTTCAGCCCCTGATTCAGTCCAGTGGCATGACTTGCGGAATGGTTTTATTCATTCTAAAATGGATTCCAAGCTGGGTTCGATTATTGTTAATGAAGTGTTTGTTGTTTTATTTGTGTCACACTCCTTGAGGACTGGAAGAAGTCAGCTCGACAGCCCTCAACTGTTCAAGCGGATGGTATGGAACAAGGTGTGGTCTGTGAAGACACTTGCGTGTTGTTTACAGGATGCAAATGGGAGTGTTGTTCATTGGCACTGTCCTATTTATTCCAAGGTGATTGACTTTAGATGCAGTTATTATGATTTTTTGCGACTGTGGTATATTCGGGTTAGTGAGCTCAGTGAATCTGGGCACGAAGGTGATGTTGTCTAGTCTCCGAGTGGTGAGCCAGATATATTTGAAGTGATGCAGGGAATTGAGGCGGTGCACTTTATGCACTAGTGGATTGGGAAAGGTCTCAAGGTGACCTCGCAAAAGTGGCTTGAGGGATATATCATAATTGAGTCTCAGTATTTTGATAGGGGTGGTGGTCTAACTGCTCAACAGGGATGTTTGAATCCCGTGAGTGTTGGAGCGATTTTTACCGAATTGCACGATGTTGCTAGGAGAAGATACATGGTTGAGGTTAGTGGAGTTGTGTCCACTATGCTGGTTTGGCCTGGCGTCGGCGATCTCAACACGGACTTAGTGATGCAATGCCTTGTCTTCGTAGCTCTGCTGGCTATGAAGTATGATGACTCCCTGCGAATGTATGCTGCCTATAAGACTAAACACAATGTCAGGAAGGACCTCACTTTTGTTGAGAATTGTAAATTTTATGTAGGTAGTGCGTGTGCCCGCGTTGGTTCAGGATCTGTGAAGATGTACCTTGGGCGCCAGAGTGCTGCTCGGAAAAAAGACAAAGTGGAGGAGAGTGGTGGTGTATCCACCACTATGGCATACCCATGCGGTTCTTGCCTGAACCTTGGTCAAGATTATGGGAATAATGGCTGGTGTGTGATGATGTTGGTTTGGATGGAGGCCCGTAGGTGGGGTCTGAAGAATTATATGCTAAGTAGGCATATTTATTAGATCTTAGCTAGTTCTTTATCTTGTTATGTTGACTGCTAGTTTATCTAGCTTTATTGATGATTTTTCTTTGTGGTTCCGTTAGGTAGATGTTTATTAATCGCGGGGTATGCCCCTAGAGATGTAATCATTTTCCTATGGTATAAATATTTATTAGCAAAAAAAAAAAAAAAAGTCACGTCTCTCCTGAACAATGTTTAAAGCATAGATAAAAGATGCAACAAAAGATTCAGAGGTCCCAACTCTTGATAATAAGCAAGTAATATGTTGAGAATTTGAGGAAATAAGGTTAGCATTCCAAAAACTTGGATCCCACCCCAGCCAAATACGACCGTTAGGGTGACTATCATAGTTAAATAACCATGTAAACCTAGGATTAACAGAAGACGAAATGAGGTTGGCCATTTCCTGTTTGACATGCGTTTCCGAGAGGGCAATGAGGCCAAGATTATTATTAGGAATGAAATCCTTCACATAGGATACTTTATTATTAAGCCCTCGTATACTGTAGGAACAAAAAACCATCTTAAACATCAGGGATTAAGATGGGGAGCCAAGCCCCCTGCCTTTCTTTGCCTTTCTATGAGGATTTTTATTCAAGGCTCGAGCAATAGAGTTGTAAATTGGAGCTTTAAACCCAGAAGTGCCTCCTGAAGAGCCCATTGAGGGGTTTGATTTAGTTCTTTTGTTCTAAACTGTTTTCCATCCCTCATCTTCCTTAATGCTTGAAGTTGTGACTTTCTCAGGTTGGTCTGTTGCGTCCGCATTGTTGGCAATAGAAGAGTCCCCCTTGTTGACATTGGGAGCTGCAGTTTCAGGATTAGTCTCCGAGGAGGGTGCCTTGCAAGATTTTTCCTCCGAAATTACCTGCTCTGCTCTATCACCAGCATTGGCTGGTTGATCTTCTGGTTTTACCTCCTCAGATCTTGTTTTCTGCACCCAAGTTCTAGTGGCTTTTGGACAAGCTCCAATAGTATGGCCAAGCGAATGATAGCCATTACACATGAGAGGTTTGTTGGGGTAAGAGTATTGGACTTCCGAGATGACCTTTTCCTTAGTGATACGGTCCAATGAGTGAACTCGAAACGAGTTGGATGTCATATTATCAGCACATAGCGGGGGCCAACCACACTCGCAAGTCGACTTAATCCCTTGCTCGACCAGTAACTATCAGGAATATTTGATATTTTTACCCACGGAGGAATGTTGTGGATTTTGTCTGAGGACACAGAGCCACCCCAAGCAGTAACAACCATCGGTTTCTTTCCTACATACCATGTCCCTCGGGAGAGAATTTCATTTCTTCCAATTTCAGATTCAAACTTAAAGATAAAAGTGGAATTACTTTTCTGGGCCACCGAAAGTAAACCCCTTCTTTTCCAATGGTTATTGGCAAACAAAGAAACCGTGCTAAACGGAGCAGCATATTTCGTAATACGCTGAAATTAAATTTTTTATTACCTGAAATTAGTTCCTCATCTGGAGGAGAGATGATAGGAGCTCCATTGAGAGGCATATACTCAAACGAAACCGCAGGCTGGGGAGTCTCCTTAA
Organism: Kitagawia praeruptora; assembly: GCA_037693485.1. Classification (NCBI taxonomy): domain Eukaryota; kingdom Viridiplantae; phylum Streptophyta; class Magnoliopsida; order Apiales; family Apiaceae; genus Kitagawia; species Kitagawia praeruptora. Next base: position 70,068,872 of record CM075350.1, read on the forward strand.
CTACATTAGACCATGATTTGGGAGCAGCTTTGGGTTGAGCATTAGACTGATCTACAGCTTCAGGGCTTTTCTCTTGACCATGAGAATTTTTTGCACCAGAGGTACCCACATTTTCTTTAACAGGCATTTTGTCAAAAACATTACCTGCACCCTTGTTGACAGATTCGTTGACAGGGGAGGTGAATTTAGGTAATCCATATTCATCACGCCCATTCACAAACCTTGCAGCATCACCAAAATCTCCGTTGCACGGCGATTTAGCCTCACCCTTTGAAGCACCTTCCTTTTTATCTCCAGCATTATCTTTAAAAATTGGCAGACCAAATTCATCTCTCCCCATTACAATTTTAAAAGCGCTGGGCAACCCCGAATTGAACTTTGCATCTTGTTCTAACGATTCCTTTTCCAAAGCAGCCATAGATAGCCCTCTTTTCTCCAGCTGACTTTGAAGTTGATGAAATCTTAGCCTAAGAGCTATGAGCTCGTCCCTCTCATCGTTATTATTTTGAGAGACAGCTCTAGCCACCCGATTAACCGTTTCCCTTTCAATCCTTGCCCTATCATCTTCAAAGGGGGTCTCCTTAGTGTCGTCCTCCTCATCACTCACTACGACTGGGATACCGTCTAGAGCACTTCTCCTGACATTATGGGGTTCACAAGACACCAGCACCGGGAACTCTTCCACCTCTCTACGGGATTTAACCTCTTCAAGGTCGTCTGAATCATAAGGATCTTGCATATATCCCGGGAGAAAATCAGAGTCACAGTTCGAACCTTGGCTTACCATGGTTAAGATAAACAGAAGTAAAATAAGAAATAAATATATATATAAATAAGAAATAATCCCGATTTTACTTATCATTGGCGTACTAAAGAACTCAAAATCTCACATCTCATCTTCGCGGATGACCTATTTCTTTTCTGCAAAGGAGATCAAAATTCTATCTCAGCCATCCTGAATTCTGTTAATAGATTCTCTACAATATCTGGTCTCAGTCCCAATCCAGCAAAAAGTCTGTGTTTCTTCAGCAATGTTGATCCAGCAGTCATACAGTTTACTATCTAGAGTACAGGGTTCCAGCTGGGGTCTTTTCCTATTAAATACCTAGGACTGCCTCTCATTTCTACATGTCTGAGAAAGAACGATTGTATCCCTCTAGTGCATCGTTTATGTGCCAGGATAGATAACTGGTCTTCTCGGTTTCTCAAGCTTGCAGGAAGGCTCCAACTTATTAAGACTCTTTTATTTAGTATTCCAGGCTATTGGCTATGTACTTATTTCTGCCAAAAGGTATTCTCAAGCAGGTTCAAGCTTACTTAGCTAACTTTTTCTGGGGGGGGAGACCATCAATCCACGGCTCAACACAAAGTTGCTTGGAGAGACTGTTGCTTAAAGAAAGAGGAGGGAGGCCTAGGTATTCGAGACCTATTTGAATGGAATAGGGCCTCTATTCTTTATCAGATCTGGCGATTGACTCAGCCTAGTGGTGATTCTATTTGGATTTTGTGGCTGCACAACTGTTTGTTCAAGAATAAACCATTCTGGACCTCAAAAATTCCATATAAATGCTCTTGGAGTGTTCAAAAGCTTCTAAATTATAGGCAAGATGCTCTTTAGTTTATACAGTTTAAAGTTGGGATGCACTCTACCTTCTACCTTTGGCATGATCCCTGGTTGCTAAACAAACCTCTAATTGAACACTTTGGCAATCAAGTCATCTCTACTGCAGAGTCAACTAGCCTGGCTCGGGTGGGATCTATTATTTCTAATGGAGTCTGGGCTCCTAGTCGATCTAATCACATGATGATTATCGAGCTCAGGGACATGCTTGGAAGCTGCAGTATCTCTTCATCTGATGACACAACTTGGGCTGGAGTCAAGCCTGTAAAATTGTCAGTTGTTTGGAACTCTATTTGTAGAGCAGCCTTACCTCCTCCATGGCAGGAAGCTATTTATCACCAGCTAGCAATTAAGAACTATTCTCTCTTCCTATGGCTAGCCCTTAGGGGAAGACTGTTTACTAAAGACAGGATGAGGCAATTCGGCCTTAATGTTGATATGACCTGTGTCCTTTGTCATAATAATGAGGAAAATGCTGCTCACCTCTTCACTTTGTGTCCATTTGTCCAGAATATTATCCAAGGCTCTCCTGTTGCACTCTCTAGGGACTGGAACGAATGGCTTAATGGGAGATTTTTTGTTGGAAACCACCCTAGCTGGCTGAGTAATATAGGGCATCTTTATATCTCAGTATTGGTGTACAATATATGGCGAGAACGTAACAATAGAGTGCATATGACCAACAGGCCATCCTTGTCTCCACAGCTGCTAGCTAGCACGAAGCGTATGGTGAGGGAAAGAGTCTACTCTTCCGCTTTAGTCAAAAAACAGATTTCAAGGAATCCTAGACTTAGTCTATTACTGTACTAGATCTGCTTATGCTTCTATAAAAGCAGGTTGTTTTTTGTCAATGATATTCTAGCTCTTTAGCGAGCTGCAGTTTTTTTGTTTCCCTGGGGTATGCCCCTTGCAAACTTGTATATTCTTCTTTTCTTTATACAATACTCTCAATTAGCAAAAAAAAAAAAAATTAGTGTTTAGGTGGTAGGGAAGGAAGAAGAGTGGATTTAGGAAATGATTTATGTGGTTTATGATGGAGTCTTGAGAAGGGATTTACTTGTTATCTCCTTTCAAGATCCGATTCAAGTGTTTTTCTTGAAGGAAAATGTTGATGCTCCTTGCTTGAAGAGAGGAAAAGGTTTCGCTGCTCAGGGCAACTCTTTTGCCTTCACTAATGAATCTGCTGTGATTGCTTCGTATGAAATAACTCGATGTTGGGGTTATTTTTGGCAAAACCAGTTTTCTTTATCGGGTTTTCTTAAGGATGGTTTCTTAGTTATGTGCAGGTTCTCACCCATTGAGAACCCTCTCTCTATGTTATTATTTTCTGGCCACTACGTTTTTGATATGTGTAGCGTTCTAGCAAAGAATGGATGTTATCTTGAGGGAGGAATCTTTTCTACGCCCTTCTTAATGGTTATTGAGGTGGTTCAGCCTACGAGTGACAAAGGGATGGTTCTTGAACACTATGTGCTTGATGGTATGACCAGACTTTATTTCAGGGTTTTTCAATGGATTGTAGGCGAAGGCCTTAATGTGTTTGAAACATTGCCTGTTCGAAGTTGTGTATATTCTGCTGGCAAAAGCTATGATTTCAATGGAGATTTTCACCGAAATTGGACAACTGATGCTTTTTATTATATGAGTCTTGATAACTGGATTATGCTTGCGACAATGAATGAAAATGGTCTTCAGGTTGGATGTAGTGCAGAAATGCTAATTGCACGAAGCACCTGGGTTGTGAATGGTTTCCATTCGGTTCATGGAAGAATGATTGAAATGGACCTGAAGATGATATTTCAAACATGGTATCTGTTTGGTATTGCATTAGATGGTTAGATGAATATGCTTATGCTTGTAACAGTGATAAGCAAAGGAGGAATTGGTAATGGATTGTGTGTAAATGCTAGTATTTCGTCCTGGTGTGTTGTTTTCAAGGTTATGGTAGGCCTGTGTTTCAACAAGGCAGATGTTATATATGAGTTATGTGATGGATATGGTCCTCAATATCGATGGGTTAATGCTATGTTCGGAATGGGAGATGCTATCCAAAGCATTGCTTTTCTGTTCATGCCATGGATGTTGATTGCTTTAAGTGAAGGCAGGGATGTGTTCCAAGGGTGTGGTTTGCACTCTATGAAATTTGTGGTTTTCTCAGTGGGAGTCTTGAGCTTGAACATGGGAGTCAAACCCAAGTCAGGGTTGGAAATTTGGTACGTGAAGGGAATTGGTCAACCATGCGGCCCAGTATTTACTACTGGTAACAACTTGAGGGTCATTAACATAGATATTATGCTATCGATGGTTTTTCGGACCCATGGTTATGTCGGCCTTGGAAAGGCATTTAAGAATGGTTTGGTTTGTGGGGTTGAAATGCATAGTGTGCAGAATGGGATGCATAACTTGTCACTGGGGGATATGCAGAGTGATTCTTTGAGCACAGTGACGGATGGTTTTTGGACTAGCGGGAGGATGCTGCCTAAATATCGGGGGGATATCGGTTGGCAATGAGTGGTGTTGGAATTTTCAAACTCTGTTTTGCTATGCTGAGTGCTTGCACTAATGGGAGGTGCGTCCTGAGCCTTCTTAAAGGCGGCTTTAGAGCCACTCTGCTCGATTTGCACGATGTTTGTAGGAGAAAACATTGCATTGTTCTGGTGCAGGAAGTGGAGGATGCAGGGAAGCTTTACTTCGGGGTAAAGGCTGCTGTTTTTGTTGCTCGCATGAAGGAAATGTTATCCGGGATGAAAATCCTGTGCTCTCAGATTTTTATAGGTGTATGACATGTTTCTAGTTTTATTCTGGTAGTTTTTTTTGTTGACAGTAAGGTTACTTACTGTTTATGACTTGGTACTATTTAAAATGTTGATTTCGCGGGGTATGCCCTTAGATTTGTGTTAGCTGTTCCTTTGTTGGTATAAAATTTTAATTAGCAAAAAAAAACTTCATTTGGACTCGTTTGAACAAGAAAATTAATTTTGCTTCATTCTTGACTCGTTTGAGCATCGAAACCACTTGTATCTTTGTTCTTGACTCGTTTAACCCCGATAACTCACTAAAACTTCATTTGGACTCATTTGAACGAGAAAATTAATTTGGCTTCATTTTAACTCGTTTGAGCATGGAAACCACTTGTAGCTTTGTTCTTGACACGTTTTACCCCTAACACTCACAAAAACTTCATTTTAGACATCATCTGGCTGCCATAATATTACAGGAACCCAACTGACTTCGTAACTCCATAGCTTTGAAAAAAATGAGAGTCGTTTCTCTCTAACCTCTCTCTAACCTCTCTCTAAAAACCTATCTTAGCCGCCACAAAATCTAATCCTTTTGCCATCAGATCTATATTTTCAACCCTCACGAATCCATCTTCCACCTCAAATCTCACACATATACACCAAATTTCTTATATCTATTATATATATATTATCTATAAACGTTTTGAGAATGAGTCCGAAGAGGGGGTCAGGGGGCCCCACTTCTAATTCTTAACTCAGGTTTATGTCAATTTTTTGTTCTTACAACGTCCGGGTCCTCAACAATAAGGTTGATTTATTCAAGGATTTTATATATGCAAATAAACTATCCTTGATTAGTATTTTGGAGACGCATGTGCATAAGGACGTTGCTAAGATTATCTCTTCGGAGATTAACCCGAGGTTTTAATGGTTGTTCAACTATGAACACCATGCGGGTGGCCGGATATGGCTGGGGTGGAACCCTGTTTTTTGGAAGGTGGTGAAGCTAGCCTCTTCTGCACAACATATTACCTGCTCCATCACTTCGCTGCAACATAACCTCACTTATTTGGTCTCCTTCGTCTATGGGTCTAATGATGACATAGAAAGGAGATTGCTTTGGTCTGATTTACTGAATATTTCAAGAAGACTGTCTATTGAAGCTTGGGCCATTTCAGGTGACCTTATATTACTGACCTCCGAAGCACCGGAAATGTTCTCACCTGGTGGGATTGCAACATTCATCACCCGAAATACAGGAAATTGGATAGGGTTATGGTGAATGCCCACTGGCATAATGTGTTCCCCTGTTCGTCCACTAATTTCTTACCTAGAGGGCCCTCAGATCATAGCCCAGCTTTGACTGACCTAGGTTTGAATCGTCCGGTAGTAAACAAGCCTTTCCAGTTCTTTAATCATCTCATTGATGACCCTGATTTTCTCCCTTTAGTTGAAAATGAGTGGGCTGACCCAGTGATAGGAGACCCTTGGTTTGTGCTCACTTCCAAGCTTAAAAGGGTAAAGCTGGCCATCAAAGGTTTAAATAGATCCAAGGGGAATCTGCATCAGGTGGTTGATGATACCCGGACCCAGCTATTGCTTTTCCAAAAAGGGCTCCCGGTGTCTCCGACCCCTACTCAATTTGAGGAAGAGAAAAGGTTAATTGATGCCTACTCCCAGGCTCTTTCTAAAGAGGAGTGTTTTCTGAAGCAAAAGTCTAGGGTACACTGGCTCAAGAATGGGGACAACAACAACAAGTACTTTTTCAATGCTTGCAAAGGAAGATGGAATGTGAACAAGGTGCTTTCACTTATGACTCCCTCTGGTGATTTGGTAACTACTCATGAGGACATGGCTTCGGTAGCTGTGAACTACTACAAAAACCTTCTTGGTCAAAGAAGTGATGTGGAGCAACTCCTTGAGGATATTCCTTTGCCAAAGCTGACTGAGACTCAGGCTAGCACAATCAGCTGGCCTTTTGGGGAGAGTGATGTTCTTTGCACTTTAAAGAAGTTGGGCAAAAATAAGAGTCCAGGACCTGATGGGTTTTCTGTGGAATTCTATTTAGCTACTTGGCACATTGTTGGTAATGATGTTACTAAAGGTATTCTTTACTTCTTTGACTCCCTTGTAATGCCTAAAATTATAAATGCAGGCAAAGCATGCTAACCCTTCACAGATGCAACACTTTCGTCCCATCTCTTGCTGCAATGTTCTCTATAAACGCATCTCCAAGATGATTGCTTCTAGACTCAAAGCGGTTATGCCATCTTTAATCTCAGTGCATCAATCGGCTTTTGAAGCTCGTAGATCAATTGGTGACAACATCTTTCTGGCTCAGGCCTTATGCAAGGGTTATGAAAGGAACTCAGGTCAACTCCGCTGTGGTATCAAGCTTGATATTCATAAAGCTTTTGACTCATTGAACTGGTCCTTCATCTTTCAAGTCCTTGTTAGAATGGGTTTTCCTCCAAAGTTTGTTGAATGGGTCAGAATTTGTGTCACCTCCACAATGTTCTCGATAAAGCTAAATGGTAGTTTGGAGGGTTTCTTTAAAGGTGAATCTGGCCTAAGATAGGGTGACCCCATTTCCCCTACCTCTTTGTTATGTCCATGGAAGCTCTCACTGCGTGTTTGGGAAAATCTACAGAGGGCATGGATTTTAAATATCATTGGAGAACTAAAGAGGTGAACCTACATCATATCATCTTTGCAGATGATGTGTTCTTGTTTAGTCATGGAGATGCAACCTCTGTGACTAGGCTTATGGAAGGAGTCAAACTGTTCTCGAGCTGTTCCAACCTAGTTCCCAGTCAAGAAAAGTCTCTTTGTTTCTTTGCTAATGTTTGTGACAGGATATTGGGGGATATTCTTAGGGTCATTGGTTTCCAGAGAGGCTCCCTCCCTATCACTTATCTAGGGTTGCCACTCATTACTGGGAAACTTAGCAGTCGAGATTGTTCCTCTTTGGTGGCAAAGCTGTGTGGCCGAGTGGATTCCTGGATGGTAAGATTCTTGAACTTTGCTGGGCGGTTAATGTTAATCAAGGCCATCATGGCAAGTATAGTGGGCTATTGGAGCATGTATATCTTCCTGCCTAGGGCAATCTTAAAGAAGATTAACACTCTTTTCTTTAAGTTCCTTTGGGGAGGGTTCTACAAAGAATCTGGAAGGTGTCACTTCAAAGTAGGGTGGGAGGACTGCTTTAAACCTAAGGCAGAAGGAGGGTTGGGGATCAAAAACCTTTTCGAATGGAACCATGCAGCTGTTTTACACCAACTTTGGCGCCTGCTCCAACCCTCAGCTGACTCTCTTTGGATTGCTTGGTTTCATAAAGTGTTGTTACGCAATAAATCCTTCTGGACTACTAAAATGCCTTATAGCTGCTGTTGGATTGCCCGCAAGATTTCCAACGCGAGAGCCCATGCAATGGACTTCCTTGCTTGGAAAGTAGGTCAGAACTCTGAGTTTCTTTTCTGGCACGACCCTTGGGCCAACAAGAAACCTTTGGCTCTTATCTCCCCATATGTTATATCTAATGCTGAATCATCTAGCCTGTTGCGTATTGGCACTTATTGCAATGATGGGGTATGGAACCTGCCACGGTCAAACCACATGGATGTTATTTAGCTGCGAAGCAGGGTGACAACAGTCCAAATTCACAGGAATGACTGCATCACCTGGAATGGGCTGCAACCTAAACTAGTTAAACTGGCGAGTATTTGGTCTTCTATTCGGGAAGTTGGCAATGTTGTGGGATGGAGTGAATTAGTTTGGAATACTTTCAATATTCCAAAATGCTCCTTTATTACTTGGCTTGCTGTTAAAAATAGCTTACTCACTCGCGACCGTATGATTCATTTTGGTATGGATGTAGACCCTTTATGCCCTTTATGCAGAATAGAGGATGAATCGATTGGGCACATATTAACCTGATGTGGATCGCTCCACGAATAAAGAAAACAAGAAGAAAAAGATATTTCAAAAGAACACGATCAATCCAGAAACGTGAACTTTGAATCTCAAATTCCTTAGATCAATCCAGAAACTAAGTAATTTGAATCTAACCTTCAAAACAATCCAGTAATTGAAGCTTAGAGAAAAGAAAACTAATCATAGTTTATCTCAAAACAAAAGTTTATCACATCCATTCATTATCTCCCTTAAAACATTACATGAAAGGGGTATATATAGGCTTAGACAATAACCTAAACCCAATAGGAATCCAAGAGAAATCCAATACCAGCTTGAAGATTAGCTAATATCTGAATCCATCCAGGAAACACAATTTAAAACCAAATCCAAATAGAAAATACATAAAACCGAATCCAAACAGGAAAATAAAATCCTAAGTGCTTAAAACAAGAAAAACCCTTTCAAGTGAAAGGTAAAAACTTGCAAGCCAAAATCTACTTAATACTTATAGATAATAATCAGCTTCTTGTCCAAGCTTCATTCGTCTCTCCTTTATTCCTTCTTGTCCAAGTAAGCTTCTTGACCCAACTCTCCCACAAATTCTAACTCCCCTTCATGAATAATAATATAAAATATTTACCAATTAACATATTCATTCCCTGATCCTCATCATAACCTCCTGTCCATATGTTGGTCTTGTAAAGAGTGTCATTCCAGTTCAGGTCAATGCATATTGGGTTAAATGGCAGCAAGGGGATTTTTTCATGGGTCCGCTAAATGCAAAGCTGAAAGCCATTGCGGGAACATCTAACAACATGTGTCTACAGTATATGGAAGGAGAGGAATTTCAGAATACACAATGTTGGCCAGGAGCATCCTACGACTGTTCTAATCTCGAATGTTAAGTCCTATGTGAGGGAGAAATTGTTTTCGTGCTCTTCCTTTAAAAAGTGGGTTCAAAAGGACCCATTGCTTGTTATGCTTCTTTTCTAGATCCCTAGTGGTTTGGTTAGGGTTTGTTTTTTTTTTTTGCTAAGTAAATATTTTTATACTAACAAAGGAACCACATACAAAATTTAGGGGCATACCCCGCGAATCAGCATGAAAAACCAAACAACATTAAGTCAGAAACCAACAAGCAAAACAGCTAGAAAATAAGCATTACAATGGCTTGGTCATTTCGGACCCAATTCTTAAATGGAGCAGAGAAGAACTGTTTCTCCCTAACGGAAGATTTCACATTAGAGATGATGACTGAGGTCGGATGCCCTGTACCACCCTTGTGCAACCTGAAATTTCTTTCCTTCCAAATGGCATAAACCGAAGTAGTTAAATAGACAGCTGCTATCGCCTTTTGCTTTGCGTTTAGTTGGCATTGAAAGAACTCCCCTTGATGCCAGCTTGCCCAAGAGACACTCACTGGGAATGGAATGACACTCTTAACAAGATTGAAATAGGGGCATGAAGTTAGCAAGTGACTAATTGACTCCCTTCCATTTCCACATAGGGAGCATGTAGGGTCTACGTTCATTCCAAAAAGGATCATACGGTCCTTAGTGAGAAGCCTGTTCCTCACTGCAAGCCATGTGATGAACGAACATTTTGGGATATTGAAAGCATGCCAAACTACATCACTCCACCCCACACTCTGCCCCAGACCCCTAATTGACGTCAAAATGGAAGCCAGCTTGACAAGATTTGGTTGAAGACCATCCCATGTAATACAGTCTCTATTGTGCAATTGAACTAAAGCAACTCGATTCCTTACTTCAATGACATCCATGTGGTTGGATCGAGGAGGATTCCAAACCCCATTATTCAGATAGACCCGAACACTGACCATACTCGACGATTCTGCATTCTGAATAACAGAAGGGAAGATAAGAGCCAATGGCTTCTTGTCTGCCCAAGGATCATGCCAAAACAAGAAATTCGAACTATCCCCCACTTCAAACCTGAGAAACTCCATTGCCTGCTCCCTAGCATTGAAAATTTTCCGGGCAATCCAACAACACTTGTAGGGCATTTTAGCAGTCCAGAAACCTTTATTACGCAATAGCACCTTGTGGAACCAAGCAATCCATATAGAATCAGGTGAGGGTTGGAGCAGGCGCCAGAGCTGATGCAACACAGCAACCTGGTTCCATTCGAATAAATTTTTCAACCCCAACCCCCCCTCATTTCTTGGCTTACAACAGTCCTCCCAGCCCACTTTATAGTGATATTTCCCCGAGTCCTTATAGAACCCACCCCATAGAAACTTGAAGAACAAGCTATTGATCTTTTTTAAGATTGCTTTTGGAAGGAAAATGTACGTACTCCAATAACCAACTATACTTGCCATGATTGCTTTAATTAACATCAAACGGCCTACAAAGTTTAGAAATCTAACCATCCAAGATTCAACCTTTCTGCACAATTTAGCCACCAAGGAGGAGCAATCTCTACTATTAAGCTTACCTGTGATGAGGGGCAGGCCTAAATAAGTAATGGGCAAGGAACCTCTTTGAAAACCAGTGATTGTGAGAATGTTCGCAGCAACAGACTCCGAAACATTTGCGAAGAAACACACAGATTTCTCTTGACTAGGGACCAAGTTAGAGCAGCTTGAGAATAACTTCACTCCTTCCATGAGTTTAGCAACTGACCTTGCATCACCATGACTGAATAGAAAAACATCATCTGCAAAAATAATATGGTGCAGATTCACCTCCTTAGTTCTCCAGTGATATTTGAAGTCAGAGCCCACCGTTACCGAGTTCAGACAGGCTGTGAGAGCTTCCATGGCCATAAAAAAGAGATAGGGCGATATAGGATCCCCTTGTCTCAATCCCGATTCACCTTTGAAAAACCCTTCCAAGCTACCATTAAGTTTCACCGAGAACATTGTGGTGGTTATGCAGACTTTGACCCAATCAATAAATCCTTGAGGGAAACCCATTCTACCAAGCACCAAGAAGATGAAGTTCCAGTTAAGGGAGTCAAAAGCCTTGTGGATGTCTAGCTTTATAGCACAACGAGGCTGACCTGAGCACCCGTTATAACCCTTGCATAAGGCCTGGGCCAGAAAAATGTTATCTCCAATGGATCTTCGGGCAACAAAAGCAGACTGATGATGAGATATCAGTGAAGGCATGACAGCTTTGAGTCTCGCAGCAATCATTTTAGAGATGCTTTTGTAGAGCACATTACAACATGATATAGGACGAAAGTGTTTCATTTCTGAAGGACTAGCATGCTTTGGAACTAAACATATAGCAGCTGCATTAATAACTCTAGGCAGAGCAAGTGATTCAAAGAAGTGAAGAATACCTCTAGAGCCCACCGTTAGGGTTTGTTTGTTGACCTTTTTGGGTGTTCTTGTAGATGGAAGGTGGTGGTAGTCTAGTTCAGCTAGATGTCCTGGTTGTGTCAGTTGGTTAGCTTTTATTTATCGCGGGGCATGCCCCTAGAAATGTAATAGCTTCTTAGTGGTATAAATTTTTTTAATTAGCAAAAAAAAAACCACTTTAAGCTTTATTCTTGACACATTTTACACCTAACACTCACTAAAACTTCATTTTAGACAACAGTAACTAAAATGAGAGTCGGTTTCTCTCTTCCTTCTCTCTAACTTCCTCTCTCTAAAACCTAAGCAATTTCTTCATTAGATCTATACAATCAGCCCTCATAAATCCATCTTGCTTCTCAAATCCCCCACCTATACACCAAATTTCTTAGTTTATAGATTATTTTCTAGTCTGATTATGAGTTCGAAGAGGGTTTCGTTCTCGCCGGAGGTTAAGATCTATTACCCTCGTTTGCTCCCAGATTCGCTTACTAGTAAGGGGTCGTTGGGCGAGAAGGTCTTGAAGAAGGTCTCCTTCGCGGAGGAGGTTAGGGTTTATTACCCTGATGATTGTGAAAATTCAGATCTGTTTTATAAAGGGTCTACTGATGAGCAGGCTATTAAAGGGTCTACTGATGATATTATCTCTTTTGATTTTATGCGAGGAGTTACTCCTATGGAAAAATCGGAGGCAGAGGATCACGTGTGTGATGTTCATCCAGCCCGATTTATGGGTAATATTGTTATTACTCACCCAAATGTAGAAGGGGAAACCCTTATGGCTCAAAAGGAGGCTACAGTTGATGATGTGTCTATGCAGAACCGTTCTTTTGCGGCGGTCAGGTCTGGTTGGGGGAAGGGAAGTAACAACCTTTTTCCAGTAGGGACTAGAGAGGATGTAACCTCTGTTATTGGATTACGTGTTGGCATGAATCCTCGGATGGTGGGGTTTTTTCTTGCTACATCGACTTTGGCATTGAAGATGTTTGACAAAAAATCTCAGAGGAGTGATTCGCTGGAAAAGCTGACGAATGGTATCTTTCTCAAAAAAGATGCATATGTGATGCTTAAGGATCCTTTTGAGGATATGAAATATGATGTCCCTAAGAAGGAATTACTTGATAAATATCTGGTGTTGGTTGAGCCAGTTGAGGTGTTGTTTTCTGCTCATGGAATATGGTGCGATGCTCTTACTCGCGGATGTGTTGTTGGGTACTTTGGGTACTTAATGCTTGCTAAGATGTCCAAGCGTAACCTTGGAGTTTTTCAGTGGAATATAGTCATTGATAATGGCTGGCAGTTTAGTCTTAAGACCTGCCAATTGTTGCTTGATGGAGGTTGCAAGGAGTTTTATGCTTTTATAGTAGGGAATGATTCAGTTGGTGCAACTCCGTTTTGCAACCTGAGGAATTCTGGAGGATTAACAAGGGCTGTGGCGGATGGGGCCTGCAATAAAGATGAAGCCACCATTCAGGTGAAGGTTTTCAAGGAGGAGAAGATGCACGTAATGCTTGACTTTCAGTGGACGAATTTGATGGTAGAATGTGAGATGATGGTAACACAACGGGGGTCTGGTCTCTCTGTTTTGTTCTCAGATTGTGGTTTGGTAAGCAGCAACATGGATGCTGGTTTCTTTTGTAGAGGTATCGACATTTGGTGTCACTGTAGTAGGACTTGCTGCATTGACAGGTTATACAGGAGGGCCCTTCGGACATGGCTGGGATGGTTAGTTGAAGACCCTATGAGGGGTATATTTCGTGGCTATTATCCTGGCATAGGTTTAGCTCTTGTGGTTTAAGCTAGTTCTAACTAGTCTCTCTTATTTGGTTGTTGTTCATTCTGGACAAGTTTCTGTTGTTGACTGCTAGTTTTTCTAGCATTATTGATGTTTTTTCTTTGTTGTTCCGCTAGGTAGATGTATTACTAATCGCGGGGTATGCCCCTAGAGATGTAATCTTTTCCGGTGGTATAAAATTTTAATTAGCAAAAAAAAAAACTTCATTTTAGACAAGTTACAAACGAGTAAAAAATGAGAGTCGTCCTCTGTCTTCTCTCTAACCTCTCTCTCTAAAAACCTTCTTAGCCACCTTTAATTCTAACACAAATTCCCATCAGATCTATACAATCAACCTTCATAATTCCATCTTCCATCTCAAATCTCCCACCTATACACCATATTTCTTATTTTATATATATTAGCTATAATAGTTTTGAGAATGAGTCCGAAGAGGGTCTCTTTCTCGCCGGAGATTAGGGTTTTTTACCCTAGTCCTCTCGAGTGTTTGCACGGTGCCCCTACTACTGAGTTAGTTAAGGGGGAGCAGGTTCCGAAGAAGGTCACTTTTTCGACGGAGGTCAGGGTTTATTACCCTAGTCTTTCTACTGGGTTAGTTAATGGGGAGCAGGATTTGTCGACTCAGTCGACTCAGTCCGGTGAGAGGTTGCAGCCTACTGGTTGCAAACAGATGGAGTATGTTTGCGATAGCAACCTTCTGGGCTCAGATGGTTGTGGGTCTCATCTTCTTGTGGTAAATGGTGAGGTTTCTCCTTGCAAAGAGGAACTTATGAAGACCGACCGCCAACTGGCCGACGAAAGTCCTGTGAAGGCGGGTCGACCCGAGAGAAAATTGGGTGTCAAACAAATGGAGTATGGTCATGGTAAGGACAGTTCGGGGTCCATGGTTGGCCTTATTCAGACGACGAATGTTTGTGGAAAGAGGGATTGTGAAATTGTTGATTTGGAGGCTGGTTTGAGGGCTCGTAGCTCTCGCAACCTCCAATTGTTTGAAGGTAAGGTTTTTGCTTGTACCACTGAGTTGGCTCAAGTTTTGAAGGGGATGTCGAAGAAGACCCAGGAGGGGTTGGTATCGACTATGACGCTGAAAAGGGTTTCTTTTGCGGAGAACCTGGTGTCGGAGATTCCTAGTGATAGTGATTCTCATAGTTTCGTTAGTACTGATGTTGAGGTACCTATCGAGTTATCTGACTCAATTAATGATCTACCTGTGGACGCGGGTACTAAGGAATTAGAAGTTAATTCTTCGGTGCTTTCTAATTCCGGTAAAGGTTATAGGGCTGTTAGTGTCTCTGTTATGGAGAGTCCCCTTGGGGTGGGGCAAACCATTTGTGATGGTTTGGTGGATACTGGTGCTCAGAATGATGGCACGGTAGATTTGGGGCTCATGACGGAAAGGAAGAAACAACAAGATGATTCTAAGGTAACAGATCTTGCTACTGCTAGGGAGGATGTTGTCCTGGTAAGGGGGGATAAGGATGAGGGGATAGAGGGGTTCGCTCCTAATCAAAAGGTTGGTACTACTGAGTATAGTGATGGTCTTCGAGATCCTTTGATCGAGACCTTGGTTCATATTGATAAGCTGATGAATGACATTGACATAAGGGGCTTAATAATTCCTGCTGTTAAGGAATTTACTATGATCAGTGGTCATGACCCTTTCAAGGATGAGTTGGGATGGTTTCATGGTAGGAGGCCCCCGGAGCTGGTGAGCCTGTTTTGTTGTGATCTTCTACTACAGGCTTTTATTAGAAGGAATGGGTTGGAGCCCTTTCATGAGGAGCCACCCACTAGAGCTCTCTCTGACCTGAGTTTGCAGAAATGGGGAGGGGGGAAATTGGCTGATGTGGTGGATTATAGGGATGTCAAAAAGGTAGGAAATGTATTGGTTACTAGCATAGAGGCCATCCCAACGAAGGTTTTCATAGGGACTATGTGTAGTTGGAAGAGGTTGGCTTTATGCGGAGTAGCGATTCGGGAACCCAGCCTGCTTGCGGCTAAGATGGTGATTTCGAAGGAAAATGTTGAGCCATTCATGGACTTGGAGGGTGTGCAGTTCGTGCAGTCTGGGTGGCCAATGAACTGCCTCTGTTTAGGATTGCTGGAGGCACCAGATTAAGTTTGTAATAGGCTTAGTTCTATGTTTTGTTGATTGTAAAATGACTTAATGTTGTTTGGCTTTGTTGTCTGAATGTTGATTTCGCGGGGTATGCCCCCAGAATTGTGTAAGTTGTTCCTTCTTGGTATAAAATTTTAATTAGCAAAAAAAAAAAAACTTCATTTTAGACAGCTTTTGGAAAAGGTAAGATGAGAGTCGGTTTTCTCTCTAGCAACCAACCCTAGCCGCCTCCAACTCTAAACCTTTCTCATCAGATCTACATTTGCCTACACGAATCCACCTCCGTTTCTATTCCCCTCACCTTCTTTTACAAATTTCTTGTAGTATTATTTTATTATATGCTCTTCTCCTGTCTGGTAGAGATGGTTTCTCTTGGTTGGAATTGTTTTTTCCTTTGCTGGGGAAAGTATTGTGATGCTTGTCATGTCATAAAGCGGCCCGATGGTTTGGGTGCTCTGTTGCAAGTGTTCGTGGGTGGTGATTTACACATCTTTGATGTGATGTATACGCTTGGTGTTTTGACCAGCACTGATGACCTTGCCTTACCGGATTTCTTTGTTAAGGAAGGTGTTATTTATGTTGTTGGAGAGGGCCTAGTCCTGGATCTGTATGATTTATGGATCGAAGCGACTCAATCCAAGATGGTTCGAATGGAAAAGTCAGAAGAATCTGTCGGATTTTCTGCTTTTTCTGTTCCGGCATGGTTTGGGGACAAGAGGGGTTTCTTTGTGAAATCTCTTGAGAGCTATCCTTTAGATGATTGTTCTCGAGTCATGATTTGGGGCTTAATACCTGATGTTAACCCTTCTTTGGCTCACGATGTTCTGATTTTAGAGAGGGTCTTACAGACTAGATGCTTATGGCGGAAAGTTCTTATGGAAGCTCCTATGGAAGCCCCCCATCTACTATGGAAGCTCCTACGGTAAACATAAAAAGAACGTACTTTGCTGCCCTGAATGAAGTTAAATTTCTGGTTGAAGATAAAGCGGAGGTGTATTCTCGCTCCCAGATCGCTCATCGACAACTCGAGGTGTATGCTTGCAATGTTGAAAAGACAGAATGGGAGGCTACGGGGACAATGAAGATGGAGGTTGATGCACCTCTCTTGTTTGATGTTATGTTCTTTCAAAGGTTGGGTAATCCTGTTGTAAAGGAAATGACTATAGAGTGGTGTGCACACCAAGTATTTGCTATTTTGTTTCTGAAAGTGGCGTATTTTAAAGCGCAAGCTATAGCGCGCTCTCTTGGTTTCCAGGAACAGAGAGATGGTGATGCAATAGACTTGGGGTCTAGACCCAGTCACGAATTGAAATGTCTTATCCAGGAATATATGGCAAGGGCGTTGCATAAGGGATCTATTGAGGTGTATGCTTGCAAGGGCGAGACTATACAGTGGTTTGAACGCCAAGTGTTTGCTACCTTTTTCCTGAAAGAGGTATGCTTGCAGTCTATAGCTTGGGATTTTGGTCCCCAAGAGCATAGAGAGTTTGATGCAATAGGTTTGGGGTCTGGACAAAACCGTGAACGTCAGGTTGGCCGTCTACGGTCTCATGATAATGAAGGGGTTTTTACTTTTAAAAACTCGATTTGTATTTTGCGTAAGGATCAAACTTTGTTTGGTGTTTGGGGGGATTTGTTCGTTAGACATGGTGATTCTTGGAAGAGCCAAAACTACAAGTCTTTAGAGGTAAAAGACTTGGTTTTTTTTTTTTTTGGCTAATTAGTAAAAAGACTTCTGATGGCATTCATAGAGAGTTAAGGAACAGGTTTCATGCATGTTGTATTCGAAATGGCCATTACAAGGATAATGATTTGCACAAGACTACAGCTTTGCGTGAGTCAAGGGTTTGGGTGCTAGTTTTTCTGATTGTTGTTAATCAAATTTTTGTGATTTTATCGGAGAGTGCAAGGTCGGAGGATTTCAGGTTTGTAGTCGGTTCTAGGGCCACTCCTGTGAGGTGCAGTTTGGTTGCGAGATTCAAAGTCCTGGTAATTATAGAGATAACTGGTCTGGAAGATGGGATGCTTCAGTTCTCTGAGAACTACGACGTAGTTGGGACAGCGACCCCCCAGGTGTTTGCTAATGTGTCATTTAGAAATATTGCAGATTTGGTTGTGCACTATACTGAGAAGGGTGTAGGTTTTGCGAGGTTACTCACTGTAAAAGATGGAATAGTGCTGCTGGAGATGGTAGCAGGGCTGCGAGTTTTTTTTTTTGCTAAATAAGTAATATATAAAACAACAAAACGAGGCTACATGATTAAAAGGGGCTTACCCCAGTGAATGAAACTAACTAAACAGTTCGGCTTTAGCAAGTACATCTTCTAAAAAAGAGCAATAATTAACGATTTGTTTTTACAAGTTTTTGCCTTAAAACTATTACAGCTGAAAAGTTTTTCTCTTAATGTCTGTTTAATCACCCGAATTATAGCCATAGATGGATGTCCAGCACCCAAATTGTGAAGCCTGTGGTTTCTCTACTTCCATGTATGATACACTGCAATTGCTAAGTAAAGCCCAGCCATCTACCTCTTGATCCCCGTGAGGTTTTCAACAAAGAAATCTCCATTTTGACAAGAACTCCAGTCTGGGTGTAGCCGGAATGGGCAAGCATCTCTAATACGGTCATAAAAGGGGCAATCTGAGAATAGATGCTGAATTGTTTCATCATTACAGTGACAAAGCACACATTCCTGGTTGACAGTCATGCCAAACCCTCTCATACAATCTTTTGTGAGCAACCGGTTCTGCAAAGCAAGCCACAAAACAAAACTACATTTTGGGATGGGAAAAGAATGCCAAACCAAATTAGTCCAAAGGGGAAGCCCTGTTGCTATACGAGAACTTTGCCAAATGGAGGAGATAGACACATCCTTTGCAATCATACCATCCCAAGTTATGCTATCATGATTATGAACTCGAATATCACCAAGCTGTTCTCTGAGCTCCATCATTTCCACATAGTTCGAAGGGGGTAATGACCAGACACCATCTCGAAAGACATCTCCCACCTTTGCTGAGATACCAATTTCAGAATGGGATATTAACAAGCTAGAGAATCGGTCTAAAACAGCTCTGTTATGAAACCATGGATCGTTCTAGAAAGAAAAGGAAGAATTTTGACCAATCAAGTAGCACACCAAATCTCTGGCCCGAGGTCTAAATTTCAGAATTTTCCTTGCAGTCCACGAGCATTTGTATGGAATCTTACAATGCCAGAAGGGTTTACTCTTGAGGAATGACAAGTGAAACCAAAGAACCCAGATAGAAGTTGATTGGGGCTGAATAACTCGCCATAACTGGCAACCAATAGCAGCTGAATTCCACTCAAAAATGTTACGAAGGCCTAGTCCACCTTCAGCCTTTGGCTTACAGCAATCTAGCCAGCTGACCTTGTGCATACACTTCCCAGATATATTTTGAAACCCACCCCATAAGAACTTGAACATTAACGCATTTAGATTTTTTAGGATGTACTTTGGCAAGAAGAGAAACATACTCCAAAATCCCACAATTCCTGTCAAAACAACTTTAATGAGCTGCAATCTTCCCCCTTGATTTAGAAAATGATTAGTCCAAGTTTCAATCCGTGAACTGAGTTTATGCATAAGGGGCAAACAATCTCGAGCATTAAGCCTACCCAGAATTAGTGGTACACCCAAGTAAGTGATAGGAAGCTCCCCTCGTTGATAGTTGGTTATACGTAATATTTCATTGCTAACCTGCTCAGGAACATTGCCAAAGAAAACCATTGATTTAGAGCTATTTGGTGACAATCCAGAAATTTCAGAGAAGGTGTGCACACCCCTTATAAGAGTACTAACAGAGCAAGCATCCCCTCTGTTGAACAAAAATACGTCATCAGCAAAGATGAGATGGTGTAAGGAGACCTCCTTAGTACGCCAATGATATTTAAACCCTGCTTCTTTGCTGACAGAAAAGTTGATACAAGTAGTTAAGACCTCCATTGCAATCACAAAGAGATAAGGCGAGAGCGGGTCCCCTTGGCGTAGACCTGACTCCCCTTTGAAATACCCTTCAAGTGACCCATTAATCTTAATCGAGTACATACAAGAGGTGATACACTGTCGAATCCAAGCACAGAATTTGTCTGGAAATCCCATTCTCTCCATGGCCTCAAACAGAAAATTCCAATTCAAGGAATCAAATGCTTTATGAATATCCAATTTTATAGCACACCGAGGCTGAATATCTCGAAGATGGTAGTCTCTACAAAGGGCTTGACAAAGAAATATATTATCTCCCATAGATCGTTGAGGCACAAAAGCTGATTGAAATGGGGAAATAATAGCAGGGAGCACCTTCTTCAACCTTTTAGATAGCATCTTTGCAACACACTTGTAAAGCACATTACAACAGGAAATCGGTCTAAATTGAGTCATGTTGACAGGTTGGGCAACCTTGGGCACCAAAGTAATAGCAGCTGAGTTAATAATCCTGGGGAGATAGGAAGTTTCGAAGAAATAAAGAATGGCATCAGTAACTTCCTTCCCAACGATTGACCATGTACTTAAGAAAAATTCCGCCGAAAAACCATCAGGGCCTGGGCTGCGCCCTTTTGCCATTTGTTTTATCGTTAGAAAGACCTCCGCAGAAGTAAAGGGCTTAACCAAATCATGCACAGTTGATTGATCAAGAACTGGGAGAGCAAACTCTTCCGGAATATGATTGACACTCTTACTTTTTCCCATCAGATTTTGAAAATAAGAAACAGCCACAGAAGCAATACCTTCATGAGAAACATGAACAGTGCCATTGCCATCCTCAAGCGATAGAATCTTATTCGAGTTCCACCTTCCTTTGCAGCTATTGAAAAAGTATTTGTTATTTCCGTCACCATGTTTAAGCCAGTGAACTCGGGACTTTTGCTTTAGGAATTTTTCTTCAACAGCAAGATCACGCGACAAAGCAGCAATCAAGTTACTCTCCTCTAAAAACTGTTCAGTGGATGGAACAGGGGAAAGATTCAACTTGAAATTCAGCAGAGCAGTCCGAGAAGCATCTACCGCAGCATGAACACTACCAGACCTTGCGTTTAAGCTCTTAAGGCCAAGCTTGACTTTCTTCAATTTCATAGTGACAATATACCAAGGGTCGCCAATCACAGGAGCCTCCCAAGAATCGCTTATGATCTTGAGGAAATCAGGGTGCTCAGTTAAGAAATGGAAGAACTGAAATGGTTTTGGTCTGTTTTGATAATTTATACCCAACGTTATAGCTGCAGGGCAGTGATCTGAGACAACACGCGGCATGAAATTCGCAAGAGATAGTGGGTAACTGCCAAGCCATGTAGAGTTTACCAAAACACGATCCAATTTTCTAAATTTCGGAGCAGAAATACTACTATCCCACCATGTCAAATGTGCCCCTATACTCCGTAAGTCCGCGAGACCATGTTGTAGAAGGCAATCTTTAAACTCTGCCATACCATTGCACCATTGGGGATTACCTCCCTCCGCTTCATTTAGATCTAGAATGATATTAAAGTCTCCACATAGAACCCATGGAGCATCGCCTATAGAGACAGCAATGCCATTGATATCCTCCCAAAGCCTTCTACGTTCAACCATAGTGTTCAGACCATACACAAAAGTAGCAACAAATTTAGCCGAGGTATTCAAGGAATTCACATAGCAAGTAATATGCTGACTAGATGCAGAAATAATGGAGAGATCCCACAGCCTTCGATTCCAGCCAACCCAAATACGGCCACCAGAGTGATATTCATAATTATGAAGCCAAGAAAAACTAGGGGCAATCTCCGAGGAGATACTCTTTGCAATGTCCTCTTGAACTCTCGTCTCTAGCAGACCAACTAAGGAGAGCTTATTATGCGCAATGAAATCTCTAACAAAAGAGCGCTTATTATTAAAGGCCCCGGACATTGAAAGAACAAAAATCAATCATAAATCAAAAGATTAAGATTGAGGGGATTGAGTCCCCAAATTCCTCTTAGCTCGCTTACGAGCTTTAGGAGATTTCTTTTTCATCTTACGATCCACTTCATCAACAATAACAAGATTTTTGAAATTGCTTGGTAGGGGCGGAGATTCTTGAGAAGGAGAGCACACCACTTGAGGTTTCCTTTTAACATGCACATCTGTCCATCCGCCACCATCAGTATCATCCACCTTATGCTCAGGCGATAATGATGGTTTCCCAGCAAAATCATCCTCGTTCATATTAACATCCCCATCAGTTCCAGCCTTGACTTCATTTTGAGCTCCAGATTCAGTTTTCCCACCATCATTTGCACCCACAACATCCTCAGATGACACATTAGCCTTTTCCTTAGAAGTGTCTCCTTCCTCAGTGCCTTTTGATTTCTTGACCCAAACACGTTTTACTACTGGACAAGCCGCAGCTACATGACCCAATGAGTGACACCCCGAACACACTAAGGGTTTTTTAAGATAAGAAATTTTTACCTCCACATTGAAACGAGTTTTAGTAACCGGGTCAAAATCAGTCGCAGGAATTACATTCGGAAGAGGATCTCCAATTGTATATTGGACACACATTTTTGCGAACGGTAATATTTCCAATCTTGAAGTGTAAGAATCAGCTCCAATAGGTTTTCCTATCACACTTGGAAGCCTACTCAAGCCCCTTGAGGTCCAGTAAAAGTCTGGAATATTTTGCATCTTAAACCACAGCAGCATAGACGTGATTTTATCCTCACCTACATTAGTTCCCCAGGTACTAAGTACCACAGGCCTCCTTTCAAAATACCAGGTTCCCCTAGCTAATACCTCATTTTTCTGCCGCAAGGTATTGAATTTGAAAACAAACGTGTTTTCGTTTTTCTGAAACGCTTCCAAACCGAGAAAGCCGTATCTTTGACTGCTCTAAATGACATCGTTCCTTTAGTGAAAGTACCAATGAGACAGGTTTTAAGCTTTTCTGCCCCCTCAATCAGTTCCTCATCGGGTGGAGATACCACAGATGCACCCTTCGGCAAAGGGAAGTATTCAAAAGTCACATTCTCAGTAGATGGTGGGGGATCTTTCAAGATTTGGGACCAGGATTTTGGTTGAGCTTCTTGACCCACATTAGTTTTTCCAGGAATCTCATCTTCCTTCTCTTGTGTTTTCCCTTCAGGCTTTTTATCAAACTCCTTATCATCACGATTTGTGTCTCTCCCTTTTTCATCTTTTAGACCCGAAGTTCCTTCTCCTGCTATATTTGACTTAGGCATTTGTACAGGCACTTGAGGGGCATTATCACCAGCGTGGCCATTCGACCGAAAGATCAGTAAGCCATATTCATCCCGACCAAGAATAAAGCAAGAATGGCCACCTATGTCGCCATTAAACTCCACCTTGCTCTTTAAGATCTCTGTTTCAACCTTAGCCATAGACAAACCTTTTTTCTCCAGGTAATTATTAAGCTCCATCATTTTGTTTCTCAACGCATAAAGTTCATCTCTTTCAGATTTGTTAGCTGCAAAAGCCGCCGCAGCAATTCTGCCCCTTGTTTGATGCTCAATCGCTTCCATATCACTCACAAAGGGAGTATTATCTTTCATCTGAGGAATCATCCTCAGAGACTACAACTGGAATGTTACCCAGTGTACTTGCACGAACCTTGTCTCCCCCATTTGGCAATATAGGGAAATCTTCAACTTCTCTTCGAGATAAAACCTCCTCTAGACTAGTTCGAACAAGAAAATATGATTTGCTTCATTCTTGACTCATTTGAGCATCGAAACCACTTGTAGCTTTGTTCTTGACTCGCTTAACCCCTATAACTCACTAAAACTTCATTTGGATGGATAAGCTCCAATGAGAGTCGCTCTATTCTCTCTCTAAAAAACCCTAGCCGCCACGGAAAAATCTATCTTTTTTTTTTGCTGGAATATTTAATGCATTAAAGAAAAAAATTTACAAGGGGCAAGGAAACCCAGGAGGAGAGACAGGCCTCAACCTCCTGCTAAAACAATCAACCAAAACAAGAGTCTACATTATCCATTCTATTAAATCAGAATGTCTCTCTAATTCCTCACTAAACCAATTAGAAGAAAGCAGCTTGCATTTTATGATATGCTGACAATTAGAGGCAATTGCAGCGAGACTCTTTACTTCATTGTTGTGATACCTGCTATTCCTTTCCTCCCACATTTTGTAGCACACGACTTGAAAGGTTAGAACCTTTATGGTTCCCCGAATATCATTCCCTCTGCAGCTTGACATTTCATTCATCCAATCTCCCCATGAATTAGGAAGATGATCATTCCTTGAGCTGGTAACCATATTACACAGGTGCTGAGTAATTGGACATTCCAAGAACAGATGTTCACGAGTTTCTATACCCGAGATGCAGAAGTAGCATTGCGAGCTGCTTGCCACCCCATACTGTAAGAGTTTGGACAAGGTTGAGACTTTGTCGAGCATAATAAGCCAGTGTAGAAATGAGTATCTCGGAATGCTGATCTTATGCCACACACTTAGGTGCCACGGAACAGTACTTCCCTCACATCGAATATCACGCCAAATATCAGACACCCTCAGCCTATTTAGTTTGGTACCTCGCCAAGTTATTGAATCTGCCTCCCTAATGTTATACGGAGTCTGCATATCAAAATTACCTCTCCAGACTATTATATCATGATAGTTTGAGGGAGGAAGTGACCAACCAGTGTCACTTATAATTTCGGACACCTTTGCATTAGCATGGATACCGGAGTGAACAATAAGGTTTTTTTTTTTTGCTAAGTTAAAAAAAATTTATATCACCAAAAGGAGCTACATGAGAATCTGGGGCATATCCCAACACAACATCTACAAAATACACCTAGAAAGGGTCGACATGACCAACCAAGCTCAACTAGATACTAGGCCTATCAGTAAAGGAGAAGAACAAGGGATGGGTCCTTCCGAACCCACTTCTGGAATGAAGAACAAGAAAACAACTTCTCTCTAATAAGGCACTTGACCTTAAGACTAAGCACCTGCGTCGCTTGTCCTGGACCTGCATTGTGAATTCTAAAATTTCGCTCCTTCCATACACTATATATGCATGTTGTTAAGTACACCCCTGCAATAACCTTCTTCTGCTCTGACAGGGAGGTTCGAAAGAAGTCACCCTGCTGCCACCTTACCCAGTCATCATTAAGCCGGAATGGCACCACCTCACTTAGGAGGTTGAAGTACAGACAAGTAGTAAACAAATGGCCTATAAACTCCCTGTCTGTGTTGCATAAGACACACATTGGATCAACCCTCATGCCAAATGTTATCATACGGTCTTTTGTAAGAAGTCTATTCTTGATAGCTAGCCACGAAATGAAGGAACATTTCGGAATGTTGAAAGAGCTCCAAACCAGGCCAGCCCAATCGACCCCCTGCCCAGAATCACGAATGGATGCCCAAATTGATGACAGTTTAATCATGTTTGGCTGAAGTCCATCCCAAGTGATCTTATCATATCTATGGACTTGAGTTTGAGATGCCCTTCTTCTAACCTCCCATACATCCATGTGATTTGAATTTGGAAGCCTCCAAGCCCCATTCTATTGGTAAGAGTTGATAATAGCCATACTAGTCGATTCTGCATTCGAAATCACCGAGGGAGAAATGAGAGCTAAAGGCTTCTTGTTTTTTTTTTTTTTTTTTTTTGCTAATTAAAATTTTATACCAAAAGGAACAGCGAATACAAGTCTAGGGGTATACCCCGCGAAGTCAACAAACACATAATACAAAGATTAAAAATCAGTAAATCACCTTACTGACAACATAAAACTAGCGAGGTTATCACAGTGAGCACCCCTAGTCTAAAGACATCAAAATAATTCTATGTCGGATCATAGGGAAGAGCACTAAGAATTTGCATTCTTAGCATCATGACAATGATGCTACCCGAACTACATGAGCGCATCAAAACCCAACAGAAGGAACAATCCCACAAACACCCGAGCTGGACAGTGTGGTTCCCAAGCAAGGAACCTCTCCCGTAACCAGGTCGAAGCATGATCGCCAAATCAGTGTATCCAGCTTTAGCGCTGCACTCCCTCACGTACGACTGAAGAGCATTCACAGGCAGCAAACTGCACTCAAATCCTTCCAAGACCACAACCAATTCAGCATGATATAGCACCCATCTAGAAATCATCAGAATCCTCCATGGTGACCCAAGGAACCCATGAATCAGCAAGACATCCTGCTCTGGCCCGGGCCAAATGCCCTCACAACTATCAGTTGGCATCAATAAGCCAAGAACCACACCACTATGACCATGCATCACACAACCGATTCCAGTGCTATCAGCACACATTTCGTTCGGTAACTCCAATTTCAAAACCTGCATTTTCAAATAAAACACCAGCAACCTGGCAATATCAAACAAATTATTCATCTCAAGCATACCAAAACCAACAAATGGGTAGGAAAAATAAGTGTAACCCCCTGGTTCACACCCAAGTATCCTAAGCATACGCCTCAACATCCTTTCTGTCCCTTCCAGAACACAACCGCTACTCCTTAAATACTCAAAGCTTTCATCGAGCAGCTTGTGTTCCTCTAACACAGGTTCAACATTGAACCCATCATCCATAAACAATTTGGGCCACAACTTTCCAACCAGCTTTCCCATCAATTCCTTAGAAAGAGACTGGGCTACCGAGGCCTTCACAGGACTTCCGTCAACCAGTTGGCGGGAATTCTTCATAAGTTCCTCTTTGCAAAGAGAAAACTCACCATTTACCGCAATAGGATGAAACCCACAACCATCCGAGCCTAGAGAGTTGCTATCAGACTCCATTTGCTTGTATGGCTGCAACCTCTCACCGGATTGAGTCGATTGAGTCAACCAATCCTGCTCCCCATTAACTAACCCAGTAGAAAGACAAGGGTAATAAACCTTGACCTCCGTCGAAAAACTGACCTTCTTCGAGACCTGCTTACCCTTAACTAACTCAGTAGAAGGGGCACCGTGCAGACTAGGGTAAAAAACCCTAACCTCCGGAGAGAAGGAGACCCTCTTCGGGCTACTAACTGGACTCCCCAACTTAACAATGGGTTCACCCATAAGGATACAACCCCCAACTCTAGGAATCTCCGATACAAGGTTCTCTGAGAAGGTAACCCTTTTCGGACTCATCTTCGGTACCAACCCAGCCTGGGTCTTCGCCAACAATCCCCTAGCATTATTAACCAACTCCTTAGAGTCAGCAAGGAGACCAGCAAAAGAACTACTATTCTCCGACAAAGAAGCATCGGAGAAAGTAACCCTCTTTCGACTCATGAAAGAAAAACGGAAAAGAAATATAGGTGTTTATGGTGAAAGATTAGAAGAAAGAGATGGATTAGCGATGGATTTTATGGTTAGATTGATGGGAAGATGTTTAGATTTAGTTTTGAGAAGAGGCGGCTAGCTAGGGTTCCTAGAGAGAAACGACTCTCATTTTAGACTTGTTTTTCTGGAAGTTTTTATTCATGGTCTTCCTAAAGGCTTCTTGTTGGCCCAAGGGTCATGCCAAAAGAATAACACAGATGCAACTCCAACATTGTATGTAACATAAGACAGAGCTTGAGATCTAGCATTAAAAATTTTCCTAGCAATCCAGCAACATCTACAAGGCATTGCTGCTGTCCAGAACGCTTTTCTTCGAAGAAGAACTTTGTGGAACCAGGCAATCCAGAGAGAATCAGAGTTGGGTTGGAGCAGGCGCCATAGCTGATGCAGAATAGCAGCTTGGTTCCATTCAAATACATTTTTAATCCCCAACCCACCCTCTACTTTAGGCTTACAGCAATCCTCCCATTTTACTTTGTAATGGCATTTTCCCGAGTCCTTGTAGAAACTCCCCCAAAGAAACTTGAAGAACAAGCTATTAATCTTCTTAAGGACAGCCTTTGGAAGAAAGATATACATACTCCAGTAGCCAACAATACTAGCCATTACTGCTTTAATAAGCAACAGACGACCAGCAAAGTTGAGAAAACGAGCCATCCAGCTTTCAATCCGTCTGCACAATTTAGCTACCAAGGCAGTGCATTCCCTGCTATTAAGTTTACCAGTTATGCACTAAAACTTCATTTTGGACAACTTGGGGAAATGAGAGTCGTTTTCTCTCTGCAAACCCTCTCCTAGCAGCCATAGTTTTCAGCCTATTCTACACCCTTAATCCACCAGATCTATACATTCCCTTCCTGAATCCACCTCCCCCTTCCTTATCTTCCACCTTTATCCTAAAATTTCTTATTATTATTATAAATGGTTCCGTTATTTTTATCTCTTTCTTCTCATAGAGGATTGTTGGGTTGTTTGACTATAGTTGATGGGGATTTAGACGATGGCCTATTTACCCTATCATCTCAGAATGTTCTTGCCACTCTTTTAGTGGGTTCAGTTACGAGAAGCCTTACAGGCTATTTGTTGAAGTTTTCAAAGGTTAACACCGGCGAAGGCTTGCACTACGATCGAAATGATCTCGGCCCTACATCATCACTCACAGAGAGGGAAGATGCGTGTAGTGCTAGAGATGGGTTTTTCCGGTCTGGTGATTTGTTGATGGAATCAGTGGATTTCATGTTGTTCAACTGGATTTATATTAAGGTGTACCTTTCTCTCAGACCCATCGAAAATGGGTACATCTTTCTTTTTTTTTTTTGCTAATTAAATTTTTATACCAAAGGAAAATGATTACATCTCTAGGGGCATACCCCGCGATAAATAATACATCTGCCTAACAGAACAACATGGAGAAAAAAGCTAGAAAACTAGCAGTCAACAAGCCACGGTCCACAAGACCTGGAGGAAAACAACAACTACGGCAAATGAACTAGAACAACATAAGAACAAGGGTTGGGTCTTCTCGGGCCCATTTTTTAAAGGAAGAACAAGTAAAAAGTTTTTCCTTCACAATGGCTTTTACGTTCGAAATGGTGGGTAGAGGGATGTCCTGGGCCAGTATTATGGCTTCTGAAATTTCTCTCCTTCCACAAACTGTAAACACATGTCATCAGGTAAGTACCAGCAATGGCCTTAAGCTTTGCATTAAGAGAACATCAAAAGAAATCACCCCGCTGCCAGCAAGCCCAATCCGCATGGAGTGGAAAGGGAATGACTCTCATTACTAGAGAGGAAAAAGGACAAGTAGTGAGCAGGTGACTAATTGACTCAACATCTGTTCCACAAAAAGTGCACACAGGATCAACATTCATGCCAAACATGACCATACGCTCCTTAGTGAGCAGCCTATTTCTCACTGCAAGCCAAGTGACAAAAGAGCATTTTGGGATGTTGAGAGAATTCCACACTAGGTCGCTCCAATCAGCAGGTTGACCCAAGTCACGAATAGAGGCCCAAATAGATGCCAGTTTGACAAGCTTTGGCTTGAGTCCATCCCAAGTGATGCAATCCCTGTCATGAAGTTGTATCATACTAGCCCTGTTTCTGACTTCAATGACATCCATGTGATTTGATTGAGGGAGATGCCATACCCCATTGTTAAGATACGTCCCAATACTAACCATACTAGATGATTCAGCCGTAGAGATCACAGAAGGAGAGTCAACATATCTCCTGCTCTGTTACGAGTTTGGACTCAAAGATTCAATTCTTTGCCTCTTTTATCTATGCTCTGAACACCCATGAGCAAAGAAGACTTCTTTGGCATGACTTAATCAATTTTCAGCGAAGTATAACCTCTAATGGGGTCGCCCCTCCATGGATCCTCCTTGGAGATTTCAATGTGTGCCTAAATGCTAATGAAACTAGTGGTGGTTCTTCGAGATTTTCAGTTGGGATGATAGAGTTCAAAGAGTTCCTGGTTGACTCTATTACTACAGACCTCCGCATCAGTGGAAAATTGTTTACTTGGTGGGATAGTAATAAAGCTCGCCCAATTCAAAAGAAACTGGATAGAGGCTTGGTAAATTCTTCTTGGCACAACATGTTTCCCATGTCTTATGCTACTGCTCTTCCTCGAGGACTTTCAGACCACAGTCCAATTCACATCGAGTTGGGAGTTGCTCATCAACGATTGAATAAACCTTTCCAGGTATTTAACCACCTCATTAACAACCCTAAATTTCTTGATACGGTCTCTGAAGCTTGGACGGTGTCTCTCACTGGGGACCCCTGGTATATCTTGTTGAACAAGTTAAAAAGAGTAAAATCTGGTCTTATTCGTCTTAATAGAGAGGAAGGCAATCTCCATGATGCTGTTCTTTCAGCTCGTAATGCTTTGGCTCAGTTTCAAAATGATCTGCCTGATGTTCCTTCTTTGTCTCAATTTGAAGAGGAGGCGAGACTTAGTACTGAGCTAGTAGAGGCTTTAAGGAAGGAAGAAATTTTTCTTAAGCAAAAGTCAAGAGTAAATTGGCTTGGAGTAGGGGATGGTAATAATAAATTCTTTTTTAACTCTTGTCGATCCAGATGGAACTCCAATAAAATTATGACTTTAACGGATGATAACGGTGACACTCATTCCTCTCACAAGGAGATTTCAGACATTGCTATTGATTTCTTCAAGAATCTCATGGGAAATTCGAGTACAACTATTTCTATTGATTCGGAAGTTGCTCTGCCTCAACTTTCGGATGCTCAGAAATCTTTACTCTCTGCTGACTTCACATCTGACGAGATCTACAATACCTTCAAGCATATGGCTAAGGGCAAAAGTCCGGGTCCTGATGGCTTCTCTCCAGAATTTTTCACTGCTGCTTGGAGTATTATTGGTAATGATGTCACGAAGGCAATTGTTCACTACTTTGACACTTTACATCTTCCTCGAGCAGTGACTTCAGTTGCAATCACGTTGGTGCCTAAATGTGCTAATGCCTCCTCTATTTCTCAGTTCAGACCAATCTCATGTTGCAACTCGTTGTACAAATGCATTTCCAAGCTTCTTGCTCTCAGATTGAAGGGTATGTTACCTTCCTTAATCTCTCCTAATCAATGTGCTTTCGTGCCTAATCGAAGCATTGGAGATAATATTATGCTGGCTCAAGCCTTATGTCGTGACTATCATAGGAATGAGGGATCCCCAAGATGTGCTATGAAACTAGACATCCACAAAGCCTTTGATACCATGAATTGGGAATTTCTGTTCAATACTTTGTACAAAATGGGTTTTCCAACTCGCTTCACAAACTGGATTCGGACTTGCATTACGAATTGTATGATCTCTCTCAAAATCAATGGATCTCTCGAGGGGTATTTCCAGAGTAAATCTGGCCTTCGTCAGGGTGACCCCCTTTCGCCCTACCTGTTTGTCATTGGTATGGAAGTGATGTCTGCCTACCTTAATCATGACCTTCATCGAAGTTCTTCCTTCTCCTATCACTGGCGAACAACTGAGATGAAGCTAAGTCACCTAATTTTCGCAGATGATATCTTTCTATTTTGCAAAGGAGACTCTTTATCTATTTCTGCTTTGATGAATTCAGTCAATAGATTCTCCCAGGCCTCGGGACTCTGTATGAATCGTTCAAAAAGTGACTGTTTTTTTAGTAATGTTGGCCCTGGAGTGATCCAGCAGATTATTGCCTCTACTGGCTTCAACCATGGTTCGTTTCCTATCAAATACTTGGGGCTACCCCTTATCACTTCGAAACTTAAAGTCCAAGATTGCATGATTCTGGTTCAACGCCTGTGTCACAAGATAGACTCCTGGACATCACAGTTCTTAAGACTCTAAGGAAGACTGCAGCTGATTAAATCAGTTTTAATGGGCATCCAAGGGTATTGGGCTACTTATCTCTTTCTTCCAAAGAACATTCTATCGAAGGTTCAGTCGATATTTGCTACTTATTTATGGGGTGGATCTCGGGATTCAAAATGTCAGCATAAAGTAGCTTGGTCTGATTGTTGCCTTCCAAAGCTTGAAGGAGGTCTTGGTATAAGTGATCTCCACGAACGTAACAAAGCTGCTATTCTTTTCCAGATTTGGAAACTATCTCATCCTAATTCTTCTTCTCTGTGGCATAATTGGTTTCATCGTTGTCTGTTGAAGAATAAAGCTTTCTGGACAGCTGCGATTCCTTCTAAAAGCTCATGGGCTGTGAGGCAAATTTTGAACCTGCGTGAAGAGGCGAGGAGTCACATTTCTTATGAGATTGGTGAGAATTCCAACTTTCTTATGTGGCATGACCCGTGGGTTGATCACAAACCCCTTATATCTCACCTGGGCAACTCTATCATCTCAATTGTCGAATCGGAAAATTTAGCCAAAGTTAATCTTTTTACTTCAGATAGAAGATGGGTGCCACCGCGATCTAATCATGTCCAAGCCATTGAACTTCGTCATCTTTTATCCTCTGTTCCAATTAGGAGGAAGGATGCAGTCCTTTGGCAAGGTAATAAAAAGGTCTCAATAGCTGTTATTTGGAATTCTATTCGTAGAAGAGGTATACAACCTCTCTGGGTGAATGAGGTTTGGCACCCATACTCTATTCCGAAGTGCGCTGTTTTCATGTGGCTTGCTCTGAAATCAAGACTATTGACTAAGGATAGAATGATTAATTTTGGTATGAATGTTGATGCCAACTGCGTTTTGTGCAATGGGGCCGTAGAAACAGCGGAGCATCTCTTCACAAGTTGCCCGTATACTAGCCTGGTTCTTGGTAGCAGCCCGGTTAGCATCAGGAAGGTGTGGTCTGTTTGGCAAAGGGGAGAATTCACGCCAGCCAATATCTCTAAAACCAAGAAATTGATGGGCTGTTTGTTCATTTCTCTAGTAATCTACTATGTCTGGCAAGAAAGAAACAATAGAGTGCACATGAAGGGAAAACCGAGGCCTACTATTCAGATGATATTCTTGTTAAAGAATATTTTGCGTGAAAAGCTTTTTACTTGTAATAGCTTTAAAAAAATTGTTGCTAGGGACCCATCATTTATTCCTCTTTTGTATTAACGGGGATTTAGTCCTTTTTTGCTTGTTCTGCCATTTGTCATGTTTAGCTGTTAGCTCTCTTCCTTCGGGGTATGCCCTTTGATTATGTACAGTTTTTGTCATTAATGAAATCAATTTAGCAAAAAAAAAAAAAAAGAGCCAGGGGTTTTTTATTTGCCCATGGATCATGCCAAAAAAGAAAATTAGAGTTCACTCCAACTTCAAAACTAAGAAAGTTCATCGCCTGGTGCCTAGCATTAAAAATTTTCCTTGCAATCCAACTACACCTGTACGGCATCTTTGCAGTCCAGAAACCCTTATTACGAATCAGCACCTTATGAAACCAAGAAATCCAAAGAGAGTCAGCAGAGGGTTGGAGTAGGCGCCAGAGCTGATGTAACACAGCTGCCTGGTTCCATTCAAAGAGGTTTTTAATCCCCAACCCCCCCCCTCACTTTTTGGTTTACAACAATCTTCCCAGCCTACTTTGTAGTGACACCTACCTGATTCCTTATAGAATCATGGCCTTGGGAATTTAAAGAACAAACTATTGATCTTCTTTAAGATAGCCTTGGGAAGAAAGATATACATGCTCCAGTAGCCAACAATACTAGCCATGATCGCTTTAATCAGCATCAAGCGGCCAGCAAAATTGAGAAATCTCACAAGCTACGATGGCTGTGTTTACAAGGTGTTTGACATTTGTTCTGACTCAAAGTTTCTTCTTGAGAAATGCCAGGTATCGAATGTTATAGTTGTTGACTTTGTCAAGAAAAATGGCTTGTTAACTGTTTCGATGGTCTCAGGAATGGATGTCCTGTGTTTAGTCAGGAATAAATGTGGATGAAACAGACTAGATGAGAGTCGCCTTTTCTCTCTAGCTTTCAACCCTAGCCGCCACAAAAATCAACCATCTCTAAGCAATTTTCTCATCAGATCTATACATTTCCTTCCTTAATCCACCTTCCCTTCCTAATCCCACACCTAAAAGCACCAAATTTCTTATTTATTACTTAAACTTTATTCTCCTAAATTTTATTTTCATGGATCTCATCTGTGTTACGGAATATGGAGATTTTCATGATGAGATGGGTTTCATCTCTTTGTTTCTTTCCAAAATGTCCTGGTGTCGCTTCTCTATTGAGAGGTTGAATTTGTACCTGATGGGTCTAGGTACTCTAACTCATGTTGTTGATTATCGAAGATGTTTCGGTAAGATAGAGAAGAAGTGTGAGATTGAACCACACACTCTTGCTGTTGGTTTTACTCATCTATTTATGATGTCTTTAGGGGTTGTATTTTTTACTTCCGATGTAGGGTCTTGGTCCGTTATGTGTTTGGAAGTTGACCCATCTGATGGGATTGTAGCTGATTTGGTCCTCGGGCTATCTAGGGGATCGATTTCAAAGGCCCTTTGTTGCAATGATACTGAAGGAGTTAAGGCTATTGTTAGGGCTTACAACTCTCTCAATAATGGTGTCAAAGGTTACAAAATGTTTGATGATTTGCCTCAGCGAACTCCACCAATGAATTTGGATTTTGTTCTATTGCCCTTTTTAAGAGATGGGTGTTTGATGAAAGACCCGTTGTTTTGGGTGCTACTGAGGAAGAGGCGACTTCTGGTTTCGGAGGAAACCTCGACAAAGATTCAGAAGATTTGTACGGGTACTGATGCATTCATGCTATTTATTCATAGGAATTGCTTATTGGTGGAGGGGCAATTGAATTCGGGTTTTGGGATCTGGCTGGATGATATTGCTCTGGTTGAAGACTATGCTCGAGTTTTGAATGCCGTTAAAATTGATGACGGTAATGTGTTTGTTGGTTTTACTATGAGAATTGTTAATAGTTTGCTGGGGAAAATGATAAACCAGCGATTATGTTATGTTAGACTCAGAGATGCAGAACATGTGTTTGTTCTTATGCCTCGAAGGGAGAAGGTTGTTCCTTTGGAGCGTCCTTTTGAGGTTTTGCTATTTCATTTTATGAAAAAATACAATGAAGATGTTGATACTAATACATGGTCTTCATCTTGTTGGTTTGATGATGATAATATATGGTCTGCTCCTGGTTCAAGTCGCTATGTTGTGCGGCTAACTCAGTCTCGATGTAGGTTAGAACTAAAATTTGTTAAGCATGTTCAGACGGAGGTTGATGTTGAATTTAATTCTGATGTTGAATTTAATTCTGATGTCTTTGTGATGGTGTACTATACCATAACCAAGGGTTTGGCCACTGGTGTTGGTGCTCAATTAATGTTGGAGGTCTTTCCTCAAGGCGGCATTGAAGCAAATCTTGATGAGATTAATGAAAGGAGCTGGTTTTCGCGTTTCCTAGTCATTTACTTGTCCCTGGACGAGTTTGTTAATGCTCATTTCTTTGATGTGCATGGTGATATTTTAAGGATGACCCTAAGTGGGTCTTTGTATCGTGTTGTTGTGGTCTTAAATATGATGGCAGAAATGAGGGTGTTCGTGTTGCAATCAGCTAGGTTTATTCTTTCTTATTGTAGCGGGATAAATCAATTGTGGCCGACTAGACCTGGTGGGTATCTGGAAAAGGGGCTCAATCACATTATGGAGCAGGTGGAAGCTGGTCTCGATGCAACAAATAACATGATCGCTGGGAATGCTATGTGCATTTCTATTGTTTATGATGTGATTAAAATTATTTGCTGCTTTCAAGATGTCATGTGCTTACATGTGACATGGCATGTGACCATCTTCTTGGTGCCTCGGGTGGGGGCTTCTCTTGAAATACTCAAATTGTTGATGGCGTTTGCCCCTTTCTTTTTTGTGAACTTGGACAAAAGAATTGGTCCGTGGGACAGTTGCACATGGTCAATAGCCATGGGAGTTGGCCCACTAAGTGGGAATTCCATACGATTTAGTCCTGTGAGACATTACTATGTATTTTAGCTAGTATTTTAGCTAGTTCGTTTCTAAGTTGACTTGATTAGCTGATCAAGTATGATATGATGTTTTTGTTGTAGCTGGATGTTGATTTCGCGGGGTATGCCCCTAGAATTGTATCAGTTGTTCCTTTTTGGTATAAAATTTTAATTAGCAAAAAAAAAAAAAATAAGATGTGGATGAGTTCGTGTGCAGGGTCTATGACTATAGATGGTGCCATTGCTATGTTTAATGAAGGGGTTGTTACTTCGTCCTGCAATCCTCTGTCTTTTCATAATGAAGGCAAGCTGTTTTTACGAATTCGGCTTGGGAAAGACACAAGAGATGAAGCTCATGTTGGATCGGGGAGAGGTATGCTTGTTGATCGAGTGGAGATTGACTTTGATCCTTGGATTTACGATAACAATGTTGTGGTACTATTGGGTACTATGTCCTGCATTCCTCCTATGGGTTTTGTGGGTCTATTTGATGTTGAGACAGCCATTCTAGAGGTTGTATTGAAGAAGTACCACATTAAAGAAGATTTTAATGGGGGCGAGAAGCTTGTAGCTTTCGTAAATGATGACCATTTATTTCTTTTGCCGATTTGGAAGGTTGTGTCGGGGTCTTTGCTGGAGTGCATCGATGGTGGAAAGACTAAGGTTTATGAGAGCATCTTCAATGAGGAAGAGTGCAGATCAATTGAGGTGGATCATCTTAATGATGTAAACAGTTACTTCTTCGTGGCTTTTGGTGAACACAATGTGTTTGTTGGTTTGTCTACTATAGGTTTTAGGCAGGGATCCACGTTGAAGAGTGGGATCTCTAGTACAGTATTCACTAAACGTGATTGGTGGGTTCGTATTGAGATGTTTGTCCCCTATCTTGTTCAGTACAAGTGGGGGAAAAAGGCTATGGTGGTTTGTTGTGATGATATTGCCAGCAGGAATCTCGTTACTCGGGATAGAAGGGCCTCATGGCTGGTTGTTGATACGTATATGGAGCCTACAGGTGTTGCGGTTTCCCTGTCTGATGCTAAGGAAGAGTCAAATGTAATTTATGTGGTGTGTGTTACTAGAAGTAGCAACGGAGAAGGCATGTGCTGGGTAAATAGAGTGAGGTTTTTAACCTGTATTTGGATAGTGCTGGAGGATGCTGGAATTTATTTGAGAGATATTGGGACTTCTAGTCTAGGTGGTGATGTTGTTGTTGTTTCCGGAGTTGCAAGGTGGGGAAAACATAGTTTGATGTTGTTTGATGAAAGACATGGGATGCTGTTGTTTGCTCGTTACGATGTCCTTGAGTGGAAGAGATTGGGAGCAGACCCTGTTTGGGTGGATGTTTTTTCTTCTTTTATGAAGAAATGGAGTTCTAAAGTTGAGTGTGTTGGAAACAGGGGAGGTTTCCTGCTCGGGAACCAAACTGACTAGCACAGCTATCTGAAGTTTGATGAAGGTATGGTCTGCCTTTTGCTTACAATAGAACTGCTTCTGCTCGGAACCCAAGGGAGTTGCTTCTATCTTGCGGGTTCAACAAGGGATAATAGGGCTGCTGCTAGGCAGCAATTGAAGAAAATGTTGCTGAAAATGTTGCGGGTTTATATTATTGTATTAATTGCCTGGCATTGTTATGATTATATGTCGACTTGTTAGGATTTTATGTTGACTTGATCGGTTGATTAAGTATGTTTTGATGTTTTAGTTGTTGTTGATTTCGCGGGGTATGCCCCTAGAAATGTATCTGTTGTTCCTTTTGGTATAAAATTTCAATTACCAAAAAAAAAAAAAAAAGTTTACCAGTTATGAGAGGCAAACCCAAGTAGGATATAGGGAGATTACCTTTTTGAAAACCAGTCACCTCTAAGATGTCCTCAACAGCATTAGAACCCACATTAGCGAAGAAACATAAAGACTTATCACGATTAGGTATCAAATTTGAGTACCTAGAGAAGCTGTTAACCCCATCCATCAGCTTAGCGACAGAGTTGGAATTTCCATGACTAAAGAGGAAGACATCATCCGCAAAAATGATGTGGTGCTGGTTTACCTCCTTGGTTCTCCAATGGAACTTAAAATCTGTGCCATCAACTGATTTATTTAAACATGCAGTAAACACTTCCATTGCCATTACAAATAGGTAAGGCGACAAAGGGTCGCCCTGCCTCAAACCTGATTCCCCTTTGAAGAAACCCTCCAAGCTTCCATTGAGTTTCACCGAGAACATGGTGGAAGTGATACATACCCCAGAACAAAAAATCAGATGAGACAGGACAGCATCCAATGAGAGTCGCTCTACCTTCTCTCTAACCTCTCTCTAAAAACCCTAAATTTCTTCTAGCCGCCATGATTTTTCAGAATAATCTACACCTTAAATCCATCAAATCTATATATCTCCTTCCCAAACCCACCTTCCCCTTTCTTATCTCCCACCGTCACCCCAAAATTTCTTTTGTTTCGTTATCAATGGTTTCAGTTTCTTTGTTTCTTTCTTCTTTACGAAGATTGTTGAATGCTCGTGTTTCCGTGGTCCACTTGGATGTGGAGATGGGTTTCCATTGGGATTTTCTTAAGTCGAATCTGTACTTCTGATGGGGAGTCGATTTCGCTGCTACTTTCTTATGGTAAAAGATTGATGAGAGCCTCGAAGTTCATTTCTATGGATTTGGATGATGGTCTCATATTTAAGATGGTTTCTTTGGGTTGGAAACCTGGTGAATTCCGGGCTGCTATCTATGGAGCCAACTCGTTTGTCTCTATTCATGGTGGCGTGGTTTTCATTGAAGGTCACTTGAAGAATTCAGACTCTAATTCGTGCGGATACACTATTGTGTTCCAAGGGTTTTTCTTGGTGGCTGTTGACAAACTTACAACCAAATCGAAAGATAAGGTTGAGTGTCAAGAGGTGTTCCTGAATGTTGATACTTTTCTGGTTTTGAAATCGGAAGGTATGAAAAGGGGAAAGGGTACTGGGTATTCTCCTCCTCCTCCTCTGATGATGGATGTTTTGTCGGATGATGTGTATCTTTATCTTTTTTTCTTTTTTTTTTTGCTAATTAAAATTTATACCATAGGCAAAAGGAAACATCTCTAGGGGCATACCCCGCGATTAGCAGCACATCTACCTAGTGGAACAACTAAGAAAAAACATCAATAAAGCTAGATAAACTAGCAGTCAACATAGAAAACAAAAGATAAAAAAACTAAATTATTCTGGCGCCTTAAACAACCTAAAATTGAGACTAGGCACATGTCTCACAAAGCCCATAGAAATGAGAAGCAGCAGAAAGCCATGTAGTGACGCAAATGCATTCCAACAGCAAACCTCTTCCTGACATGATACGGAGCAACTAACACCAAGCGTCTGGCCCAAACACCAGCATGACAGTAAAATCAGCCCCCACTTCCGGGCCGCCATCCGAACCAACTGCATCGCATACCAACAATTATTTCCATAACCATGTCCGAGAATCAGGATTGGCAAATCATCACTTGCCTCGACCTTGTAACCTTTGCGAGCAACATCAAGCAGCAAGGTGCCTCTCAGAATTTCTTTATCTTTTAGGTCTGGTCGTTGATCTAGCCATGTACATCTTGGCTGTCATTTTAGATGGGTATGTCTTAGATGGATATGGTTTGATTGATTGGTCCATGGTTTGGAAGGTTGTCATGATTTTGGTACTGAAGAAAGAATCGTTGTGTAGTGGTTCTTTTAACTCAGATATGAGTAATAGGTATCTTTGTGGTGGGGTAATCTCCTTTGATTACATACACATCTATTTGCGAGGAGTTATTCCTGTGGGAAGTTCGGAAGCTGTGAATCAGGTGTGTGATGGTCTACTATTTCGATTTTCCGGTGGTACAATTTTTGGCTTGGGATTGGTTTTTTTCCACTCTGATTATCGAGGGTTGGAAGATTATGATTGCAATGGTGAGCGAGGAAGCTGGGTGACTAAAAGGATAATGAAAATGACGGGTGTTGCACACCTTTTGTTTGATGTTTTGCTTGTTCGAAAGTTGGGTATTTTTA
This sequence comes from Kitagawia praeruptora, assembly GCA_037693485.1. Lineage (NCBI taxonomy): Eukaryota > Viridiplantae > Streptophyta > Magnoliopsida > Apiales > Apiaceae > Kitagawia > Kitagawia praeruptora. Next base: position 70,108,166 of record CM075350.1, read on the forward strand.
CTGGAAAGATGATGTCTTCCGAGTCTTCTGAGCACCAAGTGTTTGATATGGTGATAATGATGTATACCGATTGGTTTCAAGATGAAGGAGGTGTTTCTACAAAAATGGAAAATGACAGTGAGGCAATGGATAGCAAATGGTCGTTGAGGGGCATGCAGTGTCTAGGCAAGCATGTTCAAATGGTTAAGCAATGGATTGTTGGCTCCTTTGGGTACATAATTGGGTGCTACGGGATAGGCACCCGAGGAGATGATTCGCACTATGAAGCGTGTGTTTGTATGTTGCCTATTTCTAAGGGAACAGATGGTTTTTTCTGCTCCTGGGTTATTGATAGGAGGCTAGGTTTGGTGGGATTTGGCCTCATTTTTCTCATGGGGATTTATTCGATGGTGTTTGAACTTGGCTTAATAGTTCTGGACCTGGTTGTTGGTTTTTGTCAAGTCTTGGTGATGTGCCATGCTGAGTGGTATGGTAGCAACGGTTTTAAGTCCAGTGGTGTGGTTATGGTCGATAGTCTGATGATTATGTTCTCAGCCCTGGATTTTGCTAGGAGGTTTTATGTGTGCACTGCTGGGTATGGTTTCTGCAATGTTGGACGGCCTATCAGGGGCAGTCATGCTGATGCACACCAGGTGCCTGTTGTTGATTTCAGAGATATTGACGAGGACGCTGACAACTTGGTTGTCCAGATGCATATTTGCAGTCCATGTAATGCTTACAATATGTCCTTTCAGAAGGAGTTGTCTGATGAGCAGAGATTTTCGCTTAGAGAGGTGATGCCTCCTCGGCATAGTTATTTTGTTTTTAATTTCAGTTATGAACTTGTGTTAAGCTAGGATAACTAGCTTCTTATGTTGTTTATGTTGACAGTAAGGTTACTTACTGGTTTTAGCTTTGGTTGATTCCGCGGGGTATGCCCCTAGGTCTGTATAGGTTGTTTCCTTCGTGATATAAAATCTTAATTAGCAAAAAAAAAGTGATACATACCCTAATCCAATCAACAAATTTGGGGGGAAAACCCATCCTTTCCAGCACCACAAAAATAAAGCTCCAATTAAGTGAGTCGAACGCTTTGTGGATATCTAACTTTATAGCACACCTCGACTGACCATCATTGCGATTATAACCTTTGCAAAGAGCCTGAGATAAGAAAATATTGTCCCCAATGGACCTCCCAGCTACAAAAGCCGATTGATGCTGAGAGATCAGAGAAGGCATGACAAACTTAAGTCTACGAGCTAACATTTTAGAGATGCACTTGTAGATGACATTGAACAGGATATAGGGCGGAAGTGATGCATTTTGGGAGGGGTTTTCCTGTTTTGGGACCAGACAGATGGAAGCCGCATTTACAATCCTTGGCATGTCCAGAGAGTTAAAGAAGTAGAGAATACCTCTCGTTACATCAGCCCCCACAATATGCCAGGTGGCTAAAAAGAACTCCACTGTAAACCCATCCGGACCTGGGCTTTTGTTTTTTGCCATTCTTTTCAAAGTGTTGAAAACATCAACTTCCCCAAAGGGATTGCTCAGAATAGTAGCCTGATGCTCAGAGAGAGAAGGCAGTTCAATGTTCTGAGGGAAAGGCACCACCTCACCCCGATGGCCTAGCAAATTTTAATAATAATCAACCGCCACCCTAGCCATATCCTTGTGCTCCGTAACTGCCTCTCCATCTTGATTTATTAGAGATACCACTTTATTGACATTCCACCGGCCTCTACATGCATTAAAAAAATACTTATTATTGTTATCCCCCTTTTTTAACCAATTCACCCTTGACTTCTGTTTCAGGAAACATTCCTCCATGCGAAGGGCCTTAGAATATTCCTCCATAAGCTTAGACTCTTCCTCAAACTGATCAGGGGATGGAATTGATGGGAGCCCATTCTGAAACTGCACTAATGCATTACGAGAGTCCACAACCTTCAACTGAAGGTTACCAACAGACCTGTTCAGACCCTTAAGCATAACCTTGGTGCGCTTGAGCTTTGTAGTAAGGACAAACCAAGGGTCCCCAGTGACTGAATCAGCCCAAGCTTGTTCCACCCCTGGGAGAAAATCAGGGTTATCAATTAGATAATTGAAAAACTGGAAGGGTTTAGATACCTTAGGACGATCAATCCCCAACGAAGTAAGAGCTGGGCAGTGGTCGGAGAGACCTCTAGGCAATAAGGTTGTCATTTGCTGCTGTGCAGAAAGCATTGCCTTTGTGCCAGGGATCAAACAACAAGAAGGTGTTTTGCCCATTGCCAATGTGATAGATGCACTTCGACATAGCTACCTCCCTAGCATCCAATACCTTTTGAAGAATCCATGAGCACCTCTTCGGTTTTTTAAGCAACCAGATAGATTTTCCTCGAAGAACTATTGTTTTGATCCAAGTTGCCCACAAGGAAGTAGAGTTAGGATTGACCAAATTGAGTAAATGTTTGATGATTAGAGCCTTATTCCATTCTTCCAGGTCCTTCAACCCTAGCCCACCCTCTGAGTTCAACTTTGTGATTTTATCCCAAGCCACTTTTGCTGGTTTCCTTCTAGTCGTAGAGCCAGTCCAAAGAAAGCAAGCCATCAAAGATTGAATTTTCCTTAGGATCCCCTTTGGGAGAATAAAGTGAGCACACCAGAAGGCTTGGATTGCATATAAAAAGAATCAATAAGTTGCAGTCTACCTGCAAACGAGAGGAAGATTGAGGTCCATGCATTGATACGCTGAGTAATCTTCGAGATTAGAGGATGGCAATCAGCGATACTCAGCTTTTTTGTGATTAAAGGGACCCCCAAAAAGGTTGCTGGCAGATTTCCAAGAGAAATATTAAAGGTGCTCATTATCCACTGCTTGAAGTTCGAGTCATCTCTCGCAACAAAGAAGGTACTTTTGAGGGGGTTAACTTTGAGCCCCGAGAACCTATGGAAGGTATCTAAGGTCTGCATCATGAGTTGAATAGACTTTGTATCACCTTTGCAGAAAAGAAGCAAGTCGTCTACAAAACATAGATGATTCAGGCCCAATTCCTTTGTGTTGTTGTGATGTTTAAAGTCTGGATTGCTATTAAGCTTGTGAAGCAACTCCGACATAACATCCATAACTAAGAGATAAATGTAAGGGGACAGGGGATCACCCTGTCTAACACCCCTCGAGCTAGCAAAGTACCCCACCTGCTCAACCTCGGAGAGGTACACAATCATAAAATGAGAGTCGTTTTTTTCTCTCTAGAGAGTCTAGAGAGAAACTCCTCCTTCTCTCTAGAAACCTTTGCAGCCGCCACTTAATTTCAGCTTAATCTAATCATTTTCTTCATCAGATCTATAATTTCCCTTCCTAAATCCATCTCCTCTCTCTTATCCCCCACCTATACACCATATTTCTTTTCACTTAGTTTGATTATGGTTCCAAAAAGGGTTTCCTTTTCGGAAAATCTTGAATCGGTGATTCCTTTCACAGATTCTTGGTTTCGTGTGTGTTCTCAGGTCGCCCACTCAGTGGTAACGGTTGTGGGGAAGAGGGTTTCTTTTTCGGAGAACCTTGTGACAGAGATTCCTCTCCGTTCTACTGTATCAGTTGAGGGGAAGCAAGAATCTCCAGTTGCTGGGGCTGTGAGTCCGAAAAGGGTAACTTTTGCGGCGGTTTTGGAGACAGAAATCCCAAGATCTGGGTTTGATAAGTCTTCATATGATTCAGATGGGGCGGTTTGTGCTCTTCCTCCTCCATCTCTTCTGGATTTGAAGGGTACTAGTGAAGGGGTTATGAATGGAGAGATCACTCGTGTTGAGCTTACCATTTCTGGTGGCTTTGTTCCCATGATGGGCTTGCAGTCCTATGGGTTCAATGTTGAGAGGGAAACCTTTGAGGATCGAGTGAAGGCTGTTGATGTAAAGAATGAGTTACAGCACAGAGATGAACATAAGGTGTTTGTAAAAACGCACCTGTTAAAGAAGAATTTAAAAATTAAAGACGCAGGGTAGGTGTTTGTCTTTTTGCATCAGAAAGAAGCTTGCTTGATGGCTTCTGTTGTGAAGGGGTTGGAGATTTTTGATTGTATGAACTTATTGCAATCTGAATGGGTGATTCTCAAAGACGGTTTTGTTTCAAGGTATGGTGAGCTGGTGGTAGCTACCAGGTGTGACAAACGTGTGGGTGGGTCCAAACTCACAAAATTAGAGTGCGGCCTAATATGTTTATGTCGGACCTCTGTTTGTGAAATCATGGAGGACCTGCAAATGGATGAATGTGAGTTACAAGGGGTTTTTTCTCAGATTATGGGAGTTGTGACTTATGGTCGCAAACTATTTGATGACATGCCTCATCCAGGTTTTTGTTTGGGGAGGAGATTAAATATGATCTCTATTCAAGGGGGAGCTTCTTCCCTTGTGTTTGCTGATGTGGGACATCATGTGTGCCATCCTACTGATGTATGCCACCATGTGTGTCACCATGTTCATGCTGGTGGAGAGGTGTTTATCCTTATGGGGGTTCAAGATGTGACGCATATTTCTGGAATGCTTATTTCATCCAGCAAGTGGCTGGTCCTGAATGCCAATGTTAAAATGGAGAGACTACTTGGTACAACAAGTGGGAAGGTTCGGGAGTTAGTCTACAATGTTTGTGTGATGCTGCTGGTGTCTGATTACATCAAGGACTTGTTGCTGTTCAAGATGATTGAGGTGCAGAAGGGAAGCTGCTTTGTGTCTCATACAACGCAAATTTTGTGCATTGGTCGTGATAACCTGAGCCATTTATGGCACCTTGCTGGTGACTGTGTTATCGACTTGATAACATTGGAGGTCCTGGACGCGAGGACCAACTGGGCGATGCATTCTTTCTGCATATGTTTTTTTTTTTTTTTTGCTAATTAATTTTTATACCACCGGAATATGATTACATCTCTAGGGGCATACCCCGCGATTAATAATACATCTACCTAGCGGAACAACACAGAAAAAACATTAATAAAGCTAGATAAACTAGCAGTCAACAGCAACAAAACACGAATTAACAAGTCAGAGATAAATTGCGCCCATCCTGTTTACATTACCACTAACAAATAAGTGGTCTCCTCGCACAGAAGCAACAACTTCCTGCATAACTGGGATATCCCCCTGCATTGGATTCACTTCAAATTTCACCGCATCAGTATTGTCCAGCTTATTATCAATACGAACTGCGAACCTAGTTCGCTCCATAAGAATATGATCACCCTTCCGAGTAACCCAATAAATCCAAATGCAATCTTCATGATTCATGCTAAAAAAGCCCTTTTCAGGCTTGATAATAATCATATCCAACACTTGCCCAACGCGATCCATTGGCTCCCAAAATACACCCTGCTCAGAGTTCTCCTCACCAGCAGAGGACGAAGATTGACTATACGCTAGTCCATGGGTGGGCATACTGCCACTGCATAGAGGCCAAGTCTTGTAGTATTGTCTACCATCAATTTTAACCTGCTTCACAGCAAGGTCCCAGCACAAGAAAATGCCCCCTTTAACAGCTTTGGTCGTCTCCCCTTTCCTGCCGTGAGGACGCCACAACCAGATACCAAGAAGACTCAATGAAGAGTCTGCAACAGAGGTCCTTAACATCTCCATCCCAATCATTGTAACAATAATCCTAATCCCATAGGACAAATCCTGCAATAATGGCTTAGAAAACCCGTTCATACCAACTGTGCAAAACCCGAAACCAGTTCTGCTAATCCGATACCTAACGCCATGAAAAATTCCCGTCGAGTTCATGACAACATCAATATCAATCCCCGCATTAAAACCAGGCTTACTCTTCCACTCTATAGAACCGAGTCCTAGCAACATATCATTAACTGCGTAAGCAGAAATAGCAAGGGTACAAAGATACCCATCAAACTTCACATACCCGTAATCATCAGTGCAGTGTAACACACGCACAGCTAGCCTGTAAAGATCGCATAGCTGAACTATCCCAGCTTTCTCCATTCCATGAATGCAGTAGAACTTCGCAGTGTCACTTACAACAAGTACCACCACCACCTCGAATAACCTAAGGTTCCCCCAGGGAACCTCCGAATTCACCAATGGTTGATGAAAATCTGCACCACTATTCTTTAGGAGGGCCAAGAAGATGGACCTAAAATCAAACAGATAGTGGGCAACACATAGCAATGCATTCAAAACATTGCTATCCCAATCCGCCTTTATCAAAACCATTTCCTCACAAGATCGCAACAAATCTATCAAGCACCTTTCATACAAGTAGTGTCTCCAGACGAAACAACTGAGTAAAATCCATAAGGACTCCCGAACTAATACATCATCTCCCAAGTTCATTAAGACCGCATAACTCTTCTGCGATATAACATCGAACACTTGACAGGCGTTCATGACTGTCCCTCCGCCAAAGAAGCGAACCCCATCCACCTCATTACAATTTAAGACAGGAGAACTAACATTCTTCTCAATCGAAGACATACAAACACCCGTCTTTACAAGAACCGAAATGGGCATTTCACCACCATCGATATACTCCAGCGGAGACTCCAAGAAACCCTCCAAATTCAGCTGGAGACTACCAAACATGATACCATTAACAAAAGCAGCTAGCTTTCCGTCCCCATCAATTACCTCTATACCATGGTGCTTATTCAAGAATCGCTCTTGAATCTCTGCTCCCAGAACCAAAATGGACTTATCTTTCCCATTTCCCTCAATTGGAATCTCTGTCTCCAATAACTCTGCAAAAGTTACCTTTTTCGGACTCACACCAGAAAGACAATCTCCAGGGCGACCAGGTCGACCAGAATTCAACAAGATTTCGTTTTCCTTCTTTACTTGGATATCCTCCAAAGAATACACAGTCTCAAGGTTCTCCGAAAAGGAGACCCTCTTCGGACTCCTAATCGGATTACCCACCAGATGGCAAACCTCAGATCCTCGCGCACGGGGAGGAATCACGGTCACTAGGTTCTCCGAAAAAGAAACCTTCTTCATTAAACAAATAATTATATAATAAGAAATATGGTGTTTGAGGTGAAAGATTAGAAGATGAAAGGTGAATTTAGGAAGGCTAAAGAGAAGATTTGATGAAGAAATGGTTTAGATTAAGGTTTGAATTTGGTGGCGGCTAGGTTTTTTAGAGAGAGGTTAGAGAGAAGTTAGAGCAAATACGACTCTCATCTCGAGTTTCTGCATATGTTATTATACGAGCGCAGTGCCTTTGAGTGGTGCTGGAATTGTTTGCTGCGATGTTTGTGCTTGGAACCTAACGCACAAGGATGATATGATGATGGACAGGGGAGGTCACTCCTGTATAGTTTTTTTCATGGCATAGTCTTTATCTTAGCTGTTTTTAATTTGGTTGATTGTAAAATGACTTAAATGTCGTTTAGCTCTGTTTGCAGATTGCAAGTTCAATGGCAGAACTTCTTAAATGGGGAGATATTAGCAGACAACGTGGATGAAGTGAGGCAGCATCTTACCTACCTCTATATAGCAACAGCTTGTCATGTAATTTGGGAGGAACGAAATATTAGAATTTTTAACCAAGGGAGGCAAAGAACAGTGGAGCAGGTTATTAATGCTGTAAAGAGGAATGTACGGGATAAGATTAGCACTTGTTCTAGTTTTAGAAAAAAGGCTCGTAGGGACCCTCTACTCCCTTCACTGCTTTATTAGACAGGTTGTAGTCAAGTTGTTTGGGTCGAGTTGTTGAGCAGTAGGTTCATATAGTGTGACTAGTTGGTTGATCTTTTGTAGGGTGTGCCCTATTTTGTACATGTTTTTTTGAAGAAATATAAATATTATTTAGCAAAAAAAAAAAAAAAAAAAAAAAAAACAATGTTGATTTGGTTGATCTTTGTTGCCCTCATCCCTTGTAGTGAGGTTGGTATTTCTGGTGTTCTGGTAAAGTATTTGTGTTTAGTTGATTCTTGTTATGATGTCTTCCTGCTAGGAGGATTGGTTGTAGACTTCATTGGGATTATGTATGACTATGTTATTGTCACTGGTTTAGAACTGCCTAGGTGGTTTGATGAAGACCTGTAATGGGTAATTTGTTTTATTAGTGTCAATGAGCCTTCAAAGGGTTTGTTGTCACTTGCTAATGAAGTTCTCAGGCGAAACTTGGGAGTCCAGTGGTATAATGAGTTTGATATTTTGCCTCTTCGAGGACTTGTGTGTTCTGCGGGGTCCATAGTGAAACAGAGGTATGGCTTATTTGGTGTTGGTAATATTTCAAGTCATGGTATCTTGGTGATGCCTGTTGCGAAGGAATCAGATGGTTTTTTCTGCTCCTGGGTTATTGATAGGAGGAGGCTAGGTTTGGTGGGATTTGGCCTCACTTTTCTCATGGGGATTTATATGATGGTGTTTGAAATTGGCTTAATAGTTCTGGACCTGGTTGTTGGTTTTTGTCAAGTCCCGGTGATGTGCCATGCTAAGTGGTATGGTAGCAACGGTTTAAAGTCCAGTGGTGTGGTTATGGTTGATAGTCTGATGATTGTGTTCTCAGCCCTGGATATTGCTAGGAGTTGTTATGTGTGCACTGCTGGGTATGGTTTATGCAATATTGGACGGCCTATCAGGAGCAGTCATGGGAGTATTGAGAATGCAGATGCACACCAGGTGCCTGTTGTTGATTTCAGAGATATTGACGAGGACACTGACAACTTAGTTGTCAAGATGCATATTTGCAGTTCATGTAATGCTTACAATATGTCCTTACAGAAGGAGTGGTCTGATGTGCAGAGATTTGCGCTTGGAGTTATGATGCCTCCTTGGCATAGTTATTTTGTTTTTAATTTCAGTTATGAACTTGTGTTAAGCTAGGATAACTAGCTTTTATGTTGTTTATGTTGACAGTAGGGTAATTTACTGTTTTTTTAGCTTTTGCTGATTCCGCGGGGTATGCCCCTAGGTCTGTTTAAGTTGTTTCCTTCGTGATATAAAATTTTAATTAGCAAAAAAAAAAAAGAGTACCCCACCTGCTCACCATTTACTTTTACTGAGAATCTCGCTGTAGAAATACAAGCGTGAATCCATCTAATGAATGGAAGAGGGTAACCTCTAAGAATTAATGTGTCAAAAATGAATTGCCAGTGGATAGAGTCAAATGCTTTGTGAATGTCCATTTTGAAAGCAGCACTAGAGGGTCCTGATTTCGACGAGTAACCTCTGAAAACTTCCTGGGCAATCAATATATTATCAGTGATTGAGCGCCCAAAAATAAAAGTAGCTTGCGCTTTGTCAATCAACTGCGGTAGAGTTTTACAGAACCTCTTAGCAATTAATTTGGATATGCATTTGTACAGAGTGTTGCGGCACGAGATGGGATGAAAGTCAGTCATTGATGTTGCATTCTGGCTTTTAGGAACAAGAGCAATCATAGTGGCATTAATATAGTGCGGCATGTGACTTGTGTTTAAGAAGAAATGAACTGCATTCAAGAAATCCTCACCCACAATCTCCCAGGTTGCTAGGAAAAAATTTACATTAAACCCATCTGGCCCTGGAGATCTATTCTTTTTCATCGACTTTAGAATATCATAGATTTCTGCATTGGTAGCCTTCAGAGTGAGCATTTGAGCTTGAAGTTCAGAGATTCTCTTAGATATTAATGGTTGCAGCTGTGCTATGCCTGGGTAATCCACCTTGTCCGAGGTAAAAGATCTTTAAAATGAGTTACAACCTCCTCTTTGATGTGGCTCCTATCAGTTAGCAGTTCTCCCGAAGAGTTCACAAGAGTGGTGATCTTATTATTGTTCCAATTGCTAGCAATTTTCTTGTGGAAAAACGCTGTGTTTTGATCGCCCAGATCCAACCACTGGACTCTAGATTTTTGCTTTGAGGCACTCTCTTCATTCTCAAGAAGAGTCCACAAATCCTTAGAGAGGTGTTTCTCTACAGAATGCAATTACTCATCAAATGGGTCATGAAGGATGCGAGGGTGAGGGTTTCTTCAAAGGGGAATCGGGTTTGAGGCAGGGCGACCCTTTGTCGCCTTACCTATTTGTAATGGCAATGGAAGTGTTTACTGCATGTTTAAATAAATCAGTTGATGGCACAGATTTTAAGTTCCATTGGAGAACCAAGGAGGTAAACCTGCACCACATCATTTTTGCGGATGATGTCTTCCTCTTCAGTCATGGAAATTCCAACTCTGTCGCTAAGCTGATGGATGGGGTTAACAGCTTCTCTAGGTTCTCAAATTTGATACCTAATCGTGATAAGTCTTTATGTTTCTTCGCTAATGTGGGTTCTAATGCTGTTGAGGACATCTTAGAGGTGACTGGTTTTCAAAAAGGTACTCTCCCTATATCCTACTTGGGTTTGCCTCTCATAACTGGTAAACTTAATAGCAGGGAATGCACTGCCTGGGTAGCTAAATTGTGCAGACGGATTGAAAGCTGGATGGCTCGTTTTCTCAACTTTGCTGGTCGTCTGTTGCTTATTAAAGCAGTAATGGCTAGTATTGTTGGCTACTGGAGTATGTATATCTTTCTTCCAAAGGCTGTCCTTAAGAAGATTAATAGATTGTTCTTCAAGTTTCTTTGGGGGGGATTCTACAAGGACTCGGGAAAATGCCATTACAAAGTAAAATGGGAGGATTGCTGTAAGCCTAAAGTCGAGGGTGGTTTGGGGATTAAAAATGTATTTGAATGGAACCAAGCTGCTATTCTGCATCAGCTATGGCGCCTGCTCCAACCCAACTCTGATTCTCTCTGGATTGCCTGGTTCCACAGAGTTCTACTTCGAAGGAAAGCGTTCTGGACAGCAGCAATGCCATATAGATGCTGCTGGATTGCTAGGAAAATCTTTAATGCTAGATCTCAAGCTCTGTCTTATGTTACATATAATGTTGGAGTTACATCTGGGTTTCTCTTTTGGCATGACCCTTGGGCCAACAAGAAGCCTTTAGCTCTCATTTCTCCCTCGGTGATTTCGAATGCAGAATCGACTAGTATGGCTCTTATCAACTCTTATCAGCAGAATGGGGCTTGGAGGCATCCAAATTCAAATCACATGGATGTATGGGAGGTTAGAAGAAGGGCATCTCAAACTCAAGTCCATAGATATGATAAGATCACTTGGGATGGACTTCAGCCAAACATGATTAAACTGTCATCAGTTTGGGCATCCATTCGTGATTCTGGGCAGGGGGTCGATTGGGCTGGCCTGGTTTGGAGCTCTTTCAACATTCCGAAATGTTCCTTCATTTCGTGGCTAGCTATCAAGAATAGACTTCTTACAAAAGACCGTATGATAACATTTGGCATGAGGGTTGATCCAATGTGTATCATATGCAGCACAGACAGGGAGTCTATAGGCCATTTGTTTACTACTTGTCCGTACTTCAACCTCCTAAGTAAGGTGGTGCCGTTCCGGCTTAATGATGACTGGGTAAGGTGGCAGCAGGGTGACTTCTTTCAAACCTCCCTGTCAGAGCAGAAGAAGGTTATTGCAGGGGTGTACTTAACAACATGCATATATAGTGTATGGAACCTCTCCTCCGGTTTTATGAACCAGGACGGTACTGTATGTAAGATGTCCGATGATTGTCCTCATTTACCTGAGGAATGTTGGGCTCTGGATTTTATAGTTGTTACGCTGGTTCTTGTTTTCACAAAATTTAGAATGCAATTTGGTGATATCCAGGAAAAGTGTATGGTTGGGGGTAATTTGCCTCTTGTGAAGAAGGTCGAATTATTTGCTTATTTCGCTTATTTGAAAGTTTCGGGGATGAATGCCCTGTTTCTTGTCAAGATGAGCGGGTGGAGGAATTATTCTGATGGTGGATGCAATCTGGTCTATGGATGCAGAGCGCTTGTTATAGTGTCTAATCGAATTTACGGAAAATTTGCAGATGTTTTTGATTTTCAAAAATCGCAGAAGGGTTATAATATGCTGCTTACGGAGACTATATGGAGAAGATGGGACCGAATTATTGCTGTGCCTACAGAATTTCAGTTCTATGGAGGCTATAGTGTTGTCTCTCTAGATGATCTGGGTAACGATGTTTTGTACCAGAGTAGGAATTATGGAGATGTGAGTATCCTCATGTTGTTGGGTTGCTTTAATCTGAGGGGTTTTTTAATGGTGTGGGATAACAGAATTCTGGACTCCTTATTAGAGTTGAAGAAAGAAGTGCGTGGCGTTGGTGATCTAGATTCTGTCCTCAGAATTGGGACAGTTTCTATGAATTTGGTTGTGGGTACGGGGATGCTGTGTACCTGGTGCAGATGTGCTCAACCTGATGGCAATTATTGTGTATGCAGAATTCTTATAATGGGCAGGTTTGGAGGTGATGCTGGCGATGTCAATGCTGGGTTTGGTGGGGCTTCTTGCCAAGTTAATATGATTGCTGCAGTGTTGCATTGTTCCTTGGGATGCTCAAGGCTTAGGTCTTATTACACTTTTTTTTTTTTTTTTGCTAATTAAAATTTTATACCACAAGCAAAAGATTACAATTCTAGGGGCATACCCCGCGATTAGTAACAATCTGCCTAGCGGAACAACAAAGAAAAAACATCAAACACAAAAGACAAAGAACAGTAAGTCACCTTACCGTCAACATAAATGAAATTAAGCTAAAGATTATTCTGGCGCCTTAAACAACCTAAACTTGAGACTAGGCACATGTCTCACAAAGCCCATAGAAAGTAACAGAAAAACCATGCAGTGACACAACTGCAAGTCAGTAAAACCATCCATATGGAATCCATCTACCTGAGAGTTGGCCTTCAAAAAAGCACCACCGGCTAACTTTTTATTAGAAGAACCAGCCCCCAACTGATTAGAGAAACCCAAATGACAGCCACAAATCAGCTTCTGTATAGGGAACATCATTTTAAGATTACCTTGCCCTTGTCTCGTCTACGGTCAGCAAACGCCTCCACGGCAGGGCTGTGGAGGCTTGTAGCAACACTAGTCCCATTTTCATCAGCACAATGCGCTTAAACACAATGCGCTTTAGCATCCATCTCCCACTCTTCTTCATCATCATCGTCTTCAACCAGCATGCCATAACCATCCGCAAAACCAAACAACATGCCCAAGTAATGCATGTGCCCACGCAGGGAGTCCTTTGTACTCTTGTTGAAACCATCCATAACCAGAGCTTTCTTTACCTTGCCAGCCTCACCCGAAGCTTCAACCACTTGAACTAGAGCATATTTCACTGCCAAAGAATCCATATCGCCACCAGAGCGGCCAATTGCACTTACCTCCTCAAGCTCGTCATTCAGCCCCATCTCGGGAGTGATTCCAGATGTGCTCTTTAAGCTCACCTCAACAGAAATTTCCTTTACTATAGCCGAAACCATTAAGCTATGATGACTACGCCCCAACTCAGTTAGAAAACCCTCAAGTTGGAGGGGGAGGCTTTGGCCAACTCCATCACCTGCACAGCCGAAAGCATTTTTTCCCTTATGATCAAGGGAGATAAAGAAAATCTTCAAACTACCAGTATCCATTCCTGGTCTAGCAACTACCAAATTCCTTTGTCCATCCCAAAGAGATTGTTCCAACAGCCCAGCATCCTTTAGTTCCTCCCTCATGCCTTGAATAAGAAACTCGTCATCACCCAACAGAATAGGTGGGGGAATTTCCTTCTTCCGAATGAAGCCACTCAATTGATTAATACAATGCAAAGCTCTAGCACGGTCCTCTATCGTTCTTAGCACAGGCTGGTCCTGCAAGTCGTTGGTGGCCCTCATAGTTATCGTCCCCCAAAAACTGGGGACCTCATGACCATTCCACATAATACAGTCCCTCAACAGCACAATTACTTCGTTAGCATAATGAAGATTTGGATTGTTGGATTCAGTTTCGATGCTTGCCTTTTTAAGGCATTATCTTCGCTTGGGTTTATTGTTGAGCTAAGGGACATGATCCTTGTCCGCTGTATGCAGAATAGTCATTTCAAGGCTGCTATGATTCCTTGGAAGAGGAGCGAGGGGAATGATGGGAGCTGCCAACCAGATTATACATCCTGGGTCACTCTATTCAGGCCGGTGGGATGCTTTAAGTCAAGAGATACTATTATAGTATTTGATACAGGTGTTGAATGTGGCGTATGCTTTGATTTTCTTTTGGAACTTGCCGATTTTAATGGTATCTTCCTCAGAAAATGGTCTACTGGTGCTGCTGGTTCATGTCCATATGTGATGAAGATTGGTGTTCAGTATGGCTGCGGTGCAGAAATGCTAAAGGCGTGCAGCCCCTGGTATATGAATACTTGGTATCATGGAAGAATGATTGAAGTGGACTCTGGGATGCTTTTAGCGGCAAGACAGGAAGCTGTGAAAGCAACCTTGTGCCTGTGGGATGTTAAGTCTGTTCACATGGTGGTGGCAGACTATAATATTTTATATGCTGGTGAATGGGCCGGGGGCTTGCAGACAGTTGCGTCTGCTATTGGAGTGCATCTGCACCACTTCATGGTGCATTATCTGCTGGTTCTCATTTCTATGGGCTTTGTGAGACATGTGCCTAGTCTCAACTTAAGTTTGTTTAGGGCACTAGAATAATCTTTAGCTTAATTTCGTTGTTATGTTAACAGTAAGGTAACTTACTGATGTCATGACTTTTGTTATGTTAGCTTGTTGATTTCGCGGGGTATGCCCCTAGATTTGTACTAAGTTGTTCCTCTTTTGGTATAAAATTTTAATTAGCAAAAAAAAAAAATTTTAGAATCCACAATGCAGGTCCAGGACAAGCGACGCAGGTGCTTAGTCTTAAGGTCAAGTGCCTTATTAGAGAGAAGCTGTTTTCTAGTTCTTCATTCCAGAAGTGGGTTCGAAAGGACCCATCCCTTGTTCTTTTCCTTTACTGATAGGCCTAGTATCAAGTTGAGCTTGGTTGGTCATGTCGACCCTTTCTAGGTGTATTTTATAGATGTAGTGTTGGGGTATGCCCCAGATTCTCTTGTAGCTCCTTTTGGTGATATAAATTTTTTAACTTAGCAAAAAAAAAAACAATCAGCTTTTGTTTCTAAGCGGGTCATTGGCGACAATATTCTTCTAGCTCAAGTCCTTTTTAAAGGATATCATTTGTCTATTGGCCCTCCGAGATGTGCTTTTAAAATTGATATTAAAAAGGCTTTTGACACTCTAAACTGGAGGTTTCTATCTACTTCTCTTCTCCGAATGGGCTTTCCTCAGATTTTTATCGACTGGATTATGACATGTCTTCATTCCTGTATGCTCTCGGTTAAAATTAATGGATCTCTTGAGGGGTTTTTCAAGGCTGGTGCGGGTTTAAGGCAAGGGGACCCTATATCCCCCTATCTTTTCGTCTTAGCGATGGAAGTTTTTACGTCCTGTCTTAAAAAGGTGGAGTCCTGCCCTAATTTTAAATTTCATGCTCAAACGAAACCTCTTTCGCTCACTCATTTAATTTTTGCTGATGATGTGTTGATGTTCTGCCATGGTGATTTGGACTCTATAAACATGCTAATTCAAGGATTGATTGATTTTGGTGCTATATCTGGACTCCACACCAATAAGGACAAAAGCATGGTTTTTTTCACAAATGTGGATGGTATTACACGTTCCTCAGCTCTCTCAAGTTCATGTTTTCAGCAAGGATGTTTACCTATCAAATATCTCGGACTTCCTCTTATTACAACTAAGCTCTCATTGCGTGACTGCAATCCGCTGTTTATGCGACTTACTTCTCGAGTGGACAGTTGGGTTAATAAAGCTCTGAATCATGCTGGAAGATTACTGCTTATTAAGGCGGTGTTATTTAACATTCAAGGTTATTGGTCTTTACATCTCTTCCTCCCTAAAGCTGCCTTGAAAAAATTGCAGTCTCTGTTCACTCAATTCCTTTGGAGTGGGTCGTCCACTTCGCGTAAGCAAAGCAAAGTCTCCTGGAAGGATTGTTGTTCTCCTAAAGAAGAAGGTGAGTTGGGCCTTTATGATCTCTGTGATTGGAATAGAGCTGCTTTTCTATTTCATTTTTGGCGTATAACTCAACCAGACAATAACCCTTTGTGGATTACTTGGTTCAAATGCATTTTCTTGAGGAACAAATCTATCTGGACTGTCCATATTCCGGATAAAGCCTCTTGGTGTACGAAGAAGATTCTTTAGGCTAGAGTGGTTGCAGCTCACTTTATGCACTACAAAGTGGGTATGGACTCACAATTCTCTCTTTGGAACGACCCTTGGTTAGGGGGCACGCCCATTATTCAACGATTTGGCCATGAGATTATCTCTATGTCCGACTCTGTCCAAGATGCTCATGTAAGTGACTTCATGGGTGGTGGTGGTTGGCATCTTCCCCCCTCCAATCATGTTTGGATCATGGAGCTACGACAACTGATCAATAATATAACTATTGCCCCAATGGACTCAATTTCTTGGGATGGTACTACCTCAAAACTTGTCAAAATCCCTACCATCTGGTGTTCAATTCGTGGTATTCAACCCTCTCCTCCCTGGGTCGGGGCTGTTTGGAATACTTTAGCAATTCCTAAATGTTCTTTCACTCTATGGCTAGCACTTAAGGACAGACTTTTAACAAGGGAACGTATGGTTCGATTTGGTCTGGCAACAGACCTAAGTTGCCTGCTCTGCAATAATGCAATAGAAACTGCTGAGCATATTTTTAGTTCGTGCACTTTTACTACTATGCTTTTTCGAAACTCCGGATTTGACTTCACCCGTGATTGGACTAGCTACTTAAATGGCCAATTCTTGCTGAGCAGATCATCTCACATGAAAGCTCTTCTGGCATATTTATTCTTAGGTGTTGCTGTATTTTGTACTTGGAAGGAAAGAAACGTCCGGTTGCACAACACAGGACATTCCCTGTCTTCAACTACCCTTCTACTGCTTATTAAACGTATGGTTCGAGATAAGGCATTTTCCCACCCTGCTTTTCAAAAAGCCGTGGCCAAAGACCATAATCTCATATTAGCCCTGTATTGAAATTACTTGATGTTTTTTAGTTGATTTAGAGTAGCATTCTCTCTTTTGCGTTCTTTTTGATGTAGCATGTTTCCTCGCGGGGTATGCCCCTAGATTTTGTACCTTTTTTCTGTTTATATTAGACTTATTTTTGCAAAAAAAATATATATATAGATGCAGCTTTGAAGAATCTGCCTCTGAACAATCTGAGACATACCAGCTAACAAAAGATGGCCATTACAAATACCAACCATCCTCTTAGTAATGAGTATAAACTCATTCTCGTCACTCTTAATTAACAAGATATAAAAATCATCTGAAGGTTGACCCTGGTTCCCCCGGATCACATAGTCTTCGGTTTTCCCATCTCTAATAGTCACATCGTCAAGAAGCTGTCGGGTCTTAGCAAGTGGTTCCCAATAGGCCACACGCACAGTATCCCACCAGTTCTCACCCTCGTAAGAATCAGCAGCCTTTAAGCTGAAAGCCAAACCACAAACTAAGATCGAACTTGACTAATGAACAACCAGCATGGCCTGATCACAACACTCCTGACCAAGCATCAGAAAGTTGCGACCCGTCAACAGATGACTTAAACCCATTCTTATCGCAGACTTGTCCATGGCAGCCCCTTCCTGGAATCTGCTAATCCGAAATACACCAGCAACCATATGGTGGGAATTAAAGAAACCAACCTTCCTCTGAAATTGGAGCATGCTATTAGCCATCACGTTGTACAAACCATACGCAACATGATCCAACACCTGCATTCCCGAGTTCCCAACTCTTGCAGTCGTTTCTCCTAATAGTTCTCTAAACTCACTATCATTGCTAGCAAGAACCCAAATTCCCAAGTTAACCTTGGCAATAGTCACATCTAAAGATTTCGAACCAAGTTCGAAAGAGTCGCAGTTAGTATCCTCCCTCAGAACTGTCAACATAGTTGTAGCAGGCAATTCATCAAACACTTCAACATCATCTGTCAGAAGCAGCTGGGTATAGAACAATCCGGTCCACAACCCATACAACTGAACAAGAACACGATTGGAGTCCAGGACCAAGCCCTCTCCAGCAGCATATGTAACACCTCTCCAGCAGCAGCAGCGATTCTCACTGTTTTAGCAATTTCCAAGGATGCGGTTGAAGTTGGCGTGGGTTGGGGGCTCAGTCGTTTTGTAAGGATTGGTGCCCCTGCCGTTTATGATTTGGTAATAGGACTTGGTCCTAAAGGGTGGGCGAGTAGGCCTAGCTCTATGGTAGGAATTGATATGGATATTGTCATGAACAAGATGGGATGTCTCTCAGGCTTCAAGCATTGTCCTGATGGAGTTAATAGAAGGTATTGGTTGCATGAAGATAGATGCGGCTTTTGCACTGCTGGAAGCGTGAGCAGTTCGAAGGGGTTCTCATGCCATTATTGGTGGACATGTCCGAGGTACTATCATGCGCAGTTTACTCAGTTGCACTTTCTTAGTGCTTGTATTGGGTTCAATTTAGGATTGGTGGAGGCACCAAATTAAGTTTGTAATAGGCTTAGTTCTATGTTTGTTGATTGTTAAATGACTTAAAGTTGTTTGGCTTTGTTGTCTGAATGTTGATCTCGCGGGGTATGCCCCAAGATTTGTGTAAGTTGTTCCTTCTTGGTATAAAATTTTAATTAGCAAAAAAAAAAGATTTCCGAGAAGAAACCATCACGCTCAGAAACAACATTAAAGATGCGTAAAACGCCTCCCAAATCAGGACCATCAGGCTGATTTTTGACAAGAAAAGTACCACAGTACTTTCCCAAATCTCTTTTGACATAACCACGGTGAAACAGTATATCAAACACATTAGAGCATTGAACCACGATCCAAAGGAAAACCCCAAAGTTTTTTTTTTTTTTTTTTTTTTTTTGCTAAATGGAAAACCCCAAAGTTTTGAATTGGGTAAGGACATTTGTCAAACAACTTACAAGCATAGCTATCCTGGTTCTTAAGACCAAAGAAGAACCCAACACCAGCACTCCACATCATATCTTCAATCCACAAAACAGGTATCCAAACGTGGTACAAGCCATCATCAGCAGACCTCACCACAGTCAAACCATCTTCTAAAACTTCAAAATTACAATCCAAAAACCTCAACAATCTTCGAAAAGAAGAAAGAACATCAGGGAGCAAGCGAACAATCCCAACATTGTTGACATTACCAAGAGAATCCTTCAAGAAACCCTTTTTTAACACAACACTAGAGACGCACTCAGCATTCTAATCTTCAACATCCCCTGAGCCCAAAAACCCAGGTGGATCGGAATCCGGAAAACCCTTCAAAAACATTAAAACAGAATAAAAATAATATATAAATAAGAAATATTGTGTTTGAGGTGTGAGATCAGAAGAGGAATAATGGATTCAGGCAGGTTTATGAGTGGATTTGGTGGAGAAATGGTGAAGAAAGGCTTAAAGTTGATGGCGGCTAAGGTTGAAACTAGAGAGAAAAGACGACTCTACCCGTGGTAATGAGAGTCGGTTTTCTCTCTAACCTAACCTCTCTCTAAATCCATAGCCGCCTCAAAATCTTAACACTTCCTCATCAAACCTTCCATATTGCCTTCACGAATTCATCTCTTCTCTTCTCTCTCACCATATTCCCTAAATTTCTTATATATACTATGAATATGAATAGATCCAATTCTCTTGCGGATGGACCCAACCGCGAGTTGGGATCTTACCGGAGTCCAGCGGACCACGATGGTGCTCCGCTTGAATTTGGAGTGTTCGATGGGCATGAAACCCCATTCTTAGTTGCTGGATCTGTCTTTAAAGAGCTGGTGGGTATTTCGAACCCAAGGTTGGATGATGTAAGCCATCTTGAAACGGATCCATTGCAGGATGGCTGTTGGATGGGCGGATCGCACCTACTCTCTGCTGTCCAAAGGAGGATAGGTTCAGTGGAATCGTTAGCAAAGGAGTCCTCTTTGGAGAACCTTGTAATGGTGGCGCCTTCAGGGTGTTCGAGGCCTGGCCTAAGCCAGGGGTCAGCCACCTCAGAGATGGCTATTGACGTGTCCCAGAGCAGCCTGGGTAAACAAGATGTTGATTGCAACCCCTCTGTTGGGCTTGCTTCTTTGATTTGTAGCTCAGTCAGAGCTATTGAGCCAAGTAATGTGCTGGATAAGTTTATGGCTTCCAAGGATGCTGAAGGTATTGATGATTTGTGTAGTGAAAGGGATGTTAACCCTTTGAAGCTCATGACTGAAAGGAATGGTAACCCTATGGGTTCAAGGCTGAAGCAGGAAGCGATGGGGCCTCAACTCCAAGGTGACCCCATAAAGAACATCAAACCCCTGGCGAAAGGCATGGAATCTGGTAAGAATTTCGACTCTGATAATGTTGCTGCCCCTTCTGAGGATTGTCAAATGATGAGTGCAGCCCCGACAGGGGTACCCACTA
This sequence comes from Kitagawia praeruptora, assembly GCA_037693485.1. Lineage (NCBI taxonomy): Eukaryota > Viridiplantae > Streptophyta > Magnoliopsida > Apiales > Apiaceae > Kitagawia > Kitagawia praeruptora. The sequence goes on from CM075350.1 coordinate 70,128,486, forward strand.
GTGTGAGATTGAATATAGCTTTGAAAGTTATCTTGGTTCTTAGGGACTGTATTGTGAGGAATGGGCACGAGGTTCCCAGCTTCTGGGGAAAGATAGCTATGAGAGCATTGAATGCCTCAAATGATTTACAAGATCTACCTGTCATTAGGATGATGGAGGATCTTGCTAGAGCTTTGCACTGTATAAAACAATTAAGTGGTTTCATTCGGGATAGGAAAATTCCCCTGCCTATCCTTTTAAGGGATGAAGGAGTTCTCCTACATGGCATGAGGGAGGAACTAAAGGATGCTGGGTTGGTTGACCAGGTCTTTTTAAGTGGGAAAGGAAGAATGCTAGTGACTGTTAGTCAAGGAAAGGATGTGGATAGTTTGAAGATTTTCATTATCTCTTTTGATAATGTTTCTAGGAATGCAGGCAAGGAGGTTATTCAAGCATTGCCAGCCAAACTCAGGGACTTTCTTGATGAGTACGGTCTGAGCCAAATGGGCACTTGTGTGGTGATGGAAATTGATGCGGAGGTGGGATTGATTTGCACGTCTGGTTCTGACGGAGAGAATGATCAAGATGAGGAGCTTGAGGAGGTGAGTGCGATAGGCCGCTCTGGTGGACCTATGGACTCTTTGACGGTGAAGTATGATTTGGCACAGGTAATCGAAGTTTTTTTTTTTTTTTTTTTTGCTAGTTAAAAAAATTTATACCAAAGGGAACAGATAATACATATCTAGGGGCATACCCCGCGAGACAACATCCATGCTAAAACAACTAATCAACATGATACAAGAATAAGGAGGTAAATCCTACTCAACGTTACAGATGTACCTAGCCTATTCTTTTACATGATAAATAAGAGGATGGTCGGGTCTTGCCGAACCCAACCCTTAAACAAGTTACATGAGAATAGTTTCTCACGCACCATACGCCTTATCTCCCCACTGACCACTGATGTAGGGTGGCCAGGACCATGGTTGTGCATGCGGTAGTTACGCTCTTTCCAAATATGATAAATAGCTGTGCTAAAAACCAGATGGGCAATTGGTTCCTCCTTTGCCCGTAGCTGTTTAACCGTGCAGTTGCCTGACTGACAATTGGACCAGTTTCGAGAGAAACGAAATGGCATCGACCTGCTGATAATATCAAAGTATGGGCAAGCAGTGAAGATGTGGCTAATGGATTCATCATCCACCCCACACAAGACACATTTTTGATCAACCTGCATTCCGAACAGAAGCATTCTATCCTTCGTGAGGAGCCTGTTTTTGATGGCCAACCATGCGATGAATGAGCATTTCGGGATATTGAATTTGCCCCAGACCATGTTTAGCCACTGGACATAGCTTCCTTTCACCCGCATGGAGGACCAAATAGTGGACAATTTGACATGCTTTGGAAGCATTCCATCCCACAGAATGGAATCAGACTTATGGATTTGAACATGCTGCACCATCCGTCTAATTTCAATCACATCATTATGGTTCGAAGATGGCAAGTCGCAAATCCCATTTCGAAGGTAGACATTAATAGTGAATGAACTAGTGGACTCAGCTGTAGATACAATGGAAGGGGCCATATCCAGAAGGGGCTTATTATGGACCCAAGGATCATGCCAGAATAGAAAGTCAGAGTTTTCTCCTATGTTATAGTGCACATACTGAAGGGCACGCTGCCTCGCCTTGAACAGTTTCCTTACAATCCAACATGAGCGATATGGCATTTTGGAAGTCCAGAATTCCTTCTTTGCCAGCAAAGCTTTATGAAACCATGCTATCCATAGAGAGTTAGACGTGGGCTGAATGATGCGCCACAGCTGAAAAAGGATGGCTGCTTCATTCCATTCAAAAATATTCCGAATGCCTAGACCCCCTTCTGCTTTTGGTTTGCAACACTCCTCCCATCCAACTTTATATTGACATTTCCCATCTGGCTTGTAGAAACCTCCCCATAGGAACTTGAAAAATAGAGCATTGATCTTTTTTAGGATCCCTTTCGGAAGGAAGAGAAACATACTCCAGTAACACGAGGGCCTCTATGCGTGGCCATATGCATTACTTGGGAATGATGTTTGGATTTGCTGATGGTTATGGTGTGATGATTGATGATGCTGAAGAGGGAAGTGAAGATGAAATGGACATCTCTGTTTCAGAGGCTAAGGTGATACCGGCTGGGACTGCCCATGTTCACCCTGGGATCAAATCCGGGACCAAGAAGTGGAGAGCTACCCGAGGAGGGGACTCCAACAAGACTTAAAAATGGCTGCTTAATTCCTTTTTTTTTTTTTTTTGCTAATTAAATTTTATACCATAGGAAAATGATTACATCTCTAGGGGCATACCCCGCGGTTAATAATACATCTACCTAACGGAACACCAAAGAAAAAACAACAATAGAGCTAGATAAACTAGCAATCAACATAACAACGGAATCAAGCTAAAAATTTATTCTGGCGCCTTAAGCAACCTAAACTTGAGACTAGGCACATGTCTCACAAAGCCCATAGTAAGTAGCAGATAAACCATGTAGTGACACTTCCGCAAATCGGCAAGTATATCCATATGACATCCATGAACCTGAGAGTTGGTCTTCGGAAAAGCACCACCGGCTAACTTTTCATTAGAAGAACCAGCCCCCAGCTGATTAAAAAAGGCCATATGACAGCCATAATCCACCTTGTTCGAAGGCACTACAGAATTAGTGCTAGTCATTCCATGCATGACATCATCCCAACAATCGTCTCCAGGCATTTCGCTTTTGCGCGGCAGCATGACAAGTTCCATGCTCGTCTTTGGCATCCGAAGTACCAATCCCATCGAGCAGGCAAGAAGACAAGCATTCCGATTTTTTCCAGCATAAAAACATGGCACACATGACTGAGTCACTCCATACGAGTAAACACATTTAAACCACATATCCCTGCAATGATTCTCGAGCTCAACAGACAACAAGCCATTTGTCTTTTCCGCACCAACATCAAAGGACGCCAAATGACTTGGTTGTTTGGCTTTGTTTTAGCTTATTGTTGACTCTGTGGGGTATATCCCTGATTGAACAAATTCCATGTAATGGTTTTTTGGTTTTTCGCGGGGTATGCCCCTAGACGTGTTTATGCTGTTCCTTTTGGTATAAAATTTTAATTAGCAAAAAAAAAAAAGAGAAAAGACGACTCTCATTTAAAAAAAAAAGTCGAAATGAAGTTTTAGTGAGTTATAGGGGTTAAACGATTCAAGAACAAATCTACAAGTGGTTTCCATGCTCAAACGAGTCAAGAACGAAGCAAAACTATTTTCTTATTCAAACGAGTCCAAGATTATTTTTGCTGATGATGTGTTCCTGTTTAGTCATGGTGATCTTAGTTCAGTTTCAGCACTATTGGATGGGATAAATCTTTTTTCAAACTGTTCTAACCTCAAGCCTAATCTTGCAAAGACTACTTGTTTCTTTGCCAATGTTGGACAGGAAGTTGTTGATGATATTCTTGCTTATTCGGGGTTCCAAAGAGGTCATATGCCTATCACCTACTTGGGTCTACCTCTCATTACGGGTAAGCTAAGCAAAAATGATTGCCAGACTCTGATCACCAGACTGTGTAGCAAAGTAGAGTTGTGGACAGCTAGATTTCTAAATTTTGTAGGCCGCCTCAAACTGATCAAAGCTATTTTGGTCAGTATTGTGGGTTATTGGAGTATGTACTTATTTCTTCCTAAAGGAATTCTTAAGAAGATTAATGCTCTATTCTTCAAGTTCCTTTGGGGAGGGTTCTACAAACCAGATGGGAAATGTCAGTACAAAGTAGGGTGGGAGGAATGTTGTAAACCGAAAGTGGAAGGTGGTCTTGGGATTCGAAATTTATTTGAATGGAATGATGCTGCCATTCTCTTTCAGCTGTAGCGTATCCTACAACCCACCTCTAGTTCTCTTTGGATAGCATGGTTTCATAAAGTCCTGCTGTGGAAGAAGGAATTCTGGACTGCCTCAATGCCGTATCGCTGTTGTTGGATTGCGAGGAAAATATTCAATGCTAGGAAGCTGGCCTTGCAGCACACTATAATATAGGAGAGAACTCTAGATTTCTCTTCTGGCATGATCCTTGGGTTCACAGGAAGCCTCTTCTGGCCATCTCCCCCTCCATTATCTCAACCGCCGAGTCCACAAGCTCAGTAAGCATCAACCTCTACCTTAGAAATGGGACATGGGATCTCCCATCTTCGAACCATAACGATGTCATTGAAATTAGACGAGCTGTTCAGCAAGTCCAGATACATAAATCTGATTCCATTACTTGGGATGGAATGTCTGCAAAGAATGTTAAATTATCTTCTATTTGGTCATCCATTCGAGGTACTGGAAATCAAGTCCAGTGGTTGGATATGGTATGGGGGAAATTCAATATCCCGAAATGCTCGTTTGTAACTTGGTTGGCCATAAAGAACAGGCTCCTCACGAAGGATAGAATGCTCTTGTTTGGAATGCAGATAGACCCAAAGTGTGTCCTCTGTGGGGTGGACGATGAGACGGTCAGTCACATTTTCTCTGACTGCCCGTTTTTCGATCTGATTAGCAGGTCCATGCCAATGCGCTTCACTAGGAATTGGTCCAACTGTCAATTAGGTAACTGTGTTAGTAGGCAGTTTTTTTTTGCTAAATAAAAAATTTTTTATTGCTCAAGGAGACAATTACAAGCTTAAGAGAGGCATACCTCAATCACAAAAAACCAACTGATTCGCATAAACTACAACAGTTCACAATGGTCAATAGTTAACATAGATAATATGAACTATTAAGCTAGAATAAAATGGAAGGTAATGTGGGATCCCGACGGGCAACCTTTTGGAATGAGACAACAGTGCACAGCTTCTCTCTCACTCTCCTTTTTACTTCTTGAATTAATCTTCTGGCAGAATTAACTTGACCCACGTTATGATGCCTGTAGTTCCTTTCAAGCCAAATAGCATGCCAGGCCATGGAAACGTATAGATACGAGGCCAACTTCCTATTCTGATCTTTACCTGTAGGAACTAGATTACCTTGCCCAATACTCTGCCAGCAAATATTAAGTTGAACCGGCCAAGCTCGAAAAATGGTTTAAAAAAAAAAAAAAAAAAAGGCACACTCACAGAAGATATGCTTATGAGTTTCAGCATAGCTCATACACATAATACAAACTGGATTAACTGACATTCCAAACCTCAACATACGATCTCGAGTTAGGAGCCTCTCCTTTAAGATAATCCACATCATCACCGAATACTTGGGAACTGAAAATCCATGCCAAATCAATCCTATCCATGCAGGTGGAGTCTTGGTTCGCCTTATAGAATCCCAGACAACTGATAAACAGACCTTCTTTGCATTAATCCCGTTCCAGAGAATGGCATCCGACTGTTGACAAACAATATTTGCACAGATACTACGAAATTCCATGGCAAGGACGTGATTAGATACAATCGACTGCCAAATTTTACTACTAAAAATCTCACCAATTTTAGCCATTTTCGTAGACTCCAAAATAGACACTATACTATTGTCTAGGAGATCCACAATTGTTTTCCCATTAACCCAGGGGTCATACCAAAGAAGGAAGTTAGAATTATCACCTATTTGATACGATATGTAAGAGAGTACCTTGCTGCGACCTTTGAAAATCTTCTTTAAGCTCCAAGATGATTTGGATGGGATATTCATATTCCAAAAGGGTTTGTGCTCCAGGAAACACGAGTATAGCCAATTGACCCAAAGCGAATCATCTTTAACAATAATTCGCCAAACCTGATACATAATTGCAGCATCATTCCATGTGATTAAATCTTTAAAACCAAGACCACCCTCCACCTTCGGATAACAACAGTCCTCCCAGGCCACCTTAAAAGTACATGGACCAGTGAACGATGCAAAGGAAAAATGAGAGTCGGATATGCTCTAACCTCTCTCTAACTTCTCTCTAAAATTCTCAAACAATCTAAGCATCTTCTCCATCAGATCTAAAGTTCCACATCATAATCCATCTTCCTCTTCTCATCTCTCACCTAAACACCAAATTTCTTTTTTCTTGTTGGTTAGCATGAGCCGTAAGAGGGTTTCATTTGTGGATGATTCGGTGATGGAGTCTTCTGTCATTAATCGTGTGGCGATGTCCCAGGAGGGGTTGGACCCAGTTCCGAGCCCAAAAAGGGTCTCGTTTGCGGCTGATTTGGTATCCGAGATACCATCTATTGATATTCGATCTAGGAATGATGTCAAAAAGAGGGTCGCGAGGGTCTCCTTTGCTGACAACCTTGTCATGAGGATCCCAGAGTCTGGGGTAGCTGCTCGCACCCGTAGTAGGGTCATGCATCACTTAATTGATGGTAAGGTTTTTTCCCAAATGAAACCTCCTAGTCTTAATTCAGTAGATGGGAGTCAGTGTGTTTCTTCCTATGTTGATCTGTCGGAGCCCTCTCCGGAAGAGTCCTTTGTTGATCTAGTGAGAATGACCCAGAAGGGGTTGGAACCAGTTAGGAGCCCGAAAAGGGTTTCTTTTGCAAGCGATTTGGTATCAGAGATACCATCTGTTGATACTCGATCTAAGAAGGTCGAAGGATTGAGTATGAAGAATGAGGGGACAAAAGGAGAAGTGAGGGTCTCTTTTGAGGATGTGGATTGTCATGTTACTCCATTTGTCGATTTGTTGGAGCCCTCTATGGCCCAGATAGGTGGTGCTGCTGGGGTTGGGAATGAATTGGGAAAGGATTATGCTTCTGCAAAAGGGGATTCCTCTGTTCCGGATATGGACCTGGGTAGAGAGAGTGGAAAGACTATGAATTCTGGGGAAAATGCTGGGTCCACTATCGGGGATCCTGATAGGGTCAGGATGGAAGCCAAGGGCAAGGCGGTCTGTAATGACGCGATAGAAGTAGAAGCAACCCCATGTAGGGATGGTTCAGTAAAGCGATGGCAAGAACGCCTAGCTATTGCTATGAATGTAATTGTTATTATGAGAGACAGCATTGTCCAGAGTGGACAAGAAGTGCCTACGCTATGGGGGACTGTTGACATGAGTGATTCAGATATCATTAATAGCTTGCAAAGGAGACCAGACTTAAAGATTTTGAGAGACTTGGGTATAGCTCTGAATTGCATTAAGCAACTTGGGACCTATATACGAAAGAATGGAATCTCGCTCCTGGTTCTTGGGGAGGAGGATCAGATTATTCAAGACATGGAAGAGGAGGTGGAGATAGCGGGGCTATTAGACCACACCCTATTAAACTCTGAGTTGAAGAGGAAGGCGCTGGTGGCAGCGAGGCGTAATCTAGAAAATTTGAAGATGTTCATTAGCTCGATAGGTAAGGAAATCCCGTTGGTTAAAGGGTCACATGATAGAGAATTCAGTGCCTCTGCTCGTGGTCTAAGAGGTTTCCAGGAAGTGGAGTTACATGACTTAATTTGCCGATCCATTCAACTGAGGGATTACCTGATTGATTTGGGGATTGATCTATCGACTGAGCCAAAGTCGTGCCCTCTTGCTAAAGGTAAGGATGCTAAACCATCCAAGGATCCTTCCAAGGATTTAGGGGTGGGGGGGAGCAGCGCAAAGGAGTCAATTCAGGGTAACATGCAGTACTTGGGGCCGCTGTTTAGTCTTGTCGGAGATGTGACTGTGCATATGCAGGAGAATCCCAAGCAGGACTCTAACCAAAAAGAGTCTCAAGGCGAGAAAGGCATGGATGAGGACAAGGAGGTCACAGCTCGACGGACTAAGATGAGGATTAAGCGTTGCCGTCTTCGTACGGGAGATCAGCCAAGACCGGGCAGGACCATGAATGTAGGAAATCAAGGGGACCAGGCTGAAGAAATGGCGCCTGACTAGGGGTGGCCACTCTTGATTTCTGTTTGTAGGGTTGTGTTACTTTGCAAATAGTTTGCTTATTTGTTGATTGTAAACAGCTTAAGTCTGTTTAACTCTATTTTCTGTTGATTTGAGGGGTATGCCCCTAAATGCTGTATGTTGTTCCTCTTTTGGTATAAAATTTTTAATTAGCAAAAAAAAAAAAAGACCAGTGAACGATGCACCCCAAAGAAACCTAGCCAAAATGCTCTGAACTTTCTTTGTCACCCCTTTCGGAAGAAACAGATAGGTCGACCAATAACCTTGAATTCCATATAAGACAGCCTTTATTAGTTGGATTCGACCAGCTTGGTTTAAGAAAATGCTTGTCCAAAGCTCTACTTTACCACAGAGTCTAGAGATTAGAGGCTCACAATCTCTATAACGGAGTTTTCCAGAAACTAAGGGGAGCCCCAAATATGAGACAGGAAGAGATCCCCTTGAGAATCCCGTATAACTCAATGTGAAATCTTGAACCACAGTGGGAACATTTCCAAAGAAACACAAGCACTTAGCAGGATTAGGTGACAAGCCTGAAATACTTGAAAATTTATGCACCCCACTCATGAGCAACTTAATCAAGTCAATGTCTCCCTTATAAAATAGGAATAAGTCATCAGCAAAGGTTAAGTGAGTAATACCAGCTTCCTTAGTGTGCCAGTGAAATGTAAAATCCGGAGATGAAGTTGCTTGGCTTATGCAGGCTGATAGAATCTCCATGGCAATGACAAAAAGATACGGGGAGATAGGGTCACCCTGACGCAACCCCGATTCTGCTTTAAAATACCCCTCCAATGACCCATTTACTTTGACTGACAACATTCCCGAAGTAACACAGACCTTGACCCAATTTACAAATTTCACAGGAAATTTCATGGCAAGCATAGCATTAAATAAGAATTCCCAATTAAGGGTATCAAATGCCTTCCTGATGTCCATCTTGATGGCTATACGAGGTGCTCCAGCATTCAGGTGATAATCACGACATAACGATTGGGCTAGCAAGACATTGTCACCAATCCTACGTCCTGGAACAAAGGCTGTCTGACAAGGAGAGATAAGCTTCCGCATAACCAGCTTCATTCTTGCCGCAAGCATTTTAGATATACATTTGTATAAAGTGTTGCAGCAAGAAATGGGTCTAAAGTGCCCCATTTGTGAGGGGTTAGCAATTTTAGGCACTAATGCAATGGCCGCAGAGTTGACAATACGAGGTATGTGCTGAGACTCAAAGAAATAAAGAATACACTCTGTTACTTCATTACCCAGAATATCCCAAGTGTGCAAGAAGAATTCCGGTGTAAGACCGTCAGGGCCAGGACTTTTACCTTTAGCCATCTTCTTAAGAGTATTATGCACTTCTGCCCTAGTAAAAGGAGAAATAAGCCTCTGAATCATACTTTCTAGAATGGTATTGACATTTAAATCCTCCGGAAATTGATTCATCACTGTAGAGCGACCCAGGATTGATTTAAAGTAATCCACAGCAACAGTAGAGATGGCAGAGTGATTTGTATGCACCTCACCGTTCTCATCTTCAATGCTAAGAATTTTGTTCGTGTTCCATCTGCCTTTACTAGAATTAAAGAAAAATCTATTGTTACCATCTCCATATTTCAGCCAATGCACCCTTGATTTCTGCTTTAACAATTTTTCCTCATTGTTAAGCTCTAAAGCCACTATCTCACATAGTCTACGTTCTTCAATAAGCTCTGAGTCAGGGGGATTTAGACCCATTCTGCTTTGAAAATCTGATAACTCTGCCTGAGCTTGCCGAACTCGATTATGCAGGTTGCCATGAGTAACATTTAAAAGCTTGAGGCTTCTTTTAACATTCTTTAACTTCATAGTCAGGCAATACCAAGGATCACCTTGCACATTTAAATTCCAAGCTTCTCTAACTGTAGGAATAAACATTAGAACCCATAGCTTCTCTTTCGTAGATCTATCTTCTTACACCCTTTCTTATCATTAGTAAATATATCCCTTCACTAATCCACCTTCTCGTCCTTCGTATCTCTCACCTAAAACAGTATATTTCTTATAATAGTATTATACCTTTATTATTGTGTTCCTGTCTTTTATAATGGTTAGTCAAGGATCTCACTGTGATTCAGATGGTCTCCCTGCTTATATGCAGGATGTTGTTGATGATGTGGTCAGTAACAAGTATGATGAGGAATGTGATTCAAAGGGGGAAACTCCTATTCTGGTGGCTCCTTCTGTTCTTCAAGAAATTTTGAGAAATGACAAGCCTGAGATTGTGGAAACTCATGTAGAATCAGACCCGTTGGTTAAGATGGGTGCTAAAACTGGATTTGTGGGGGAATGGGTAAGAAATGGGACCCTAGATGCTATTCTGATTGCTGTTTCAGAAGATGGAACCTCTGATGATGAAGAGCATCGATTTGAAAGTGATATGGAAGCCATAGAGAGGAATACTGTCAATCATGTAGCTGCGGCAGCATTCCGGATTAACAAAGATGATCGAAATGAATTAATTAATTTGCGGAACAAAATAATGGAGATAAAAGGTGTTTTAGCGAAGAAAGGGTTGTCTTGGGCTGAGTTAGAGAAGGAGGCTCACTCTGAGCAAGCAGCATTTAATGTTGGATTAAAACACCCTGCGAGTTTCATTACAGGGAGAGATGAATATGGTTTACCCATTTTTAAGAAGAAAGTGGATAATATGGACAGTGCACCTAAGGTGTTTGTGGTATGTAGGAGGGATTGTTGTTTATCAGCAGAATCTCTCGAACTACCGAGATGATTGGGTTTGTCGGAGATATGTTGTGCTCGTCCCGTGTCATGAGGTGAGGAATGCTGGGTACAGGGCTGAGGTTATGAGACGATATAGGCTGCTGGATTTCAAGAATTTGGAGCTCTTCTTCGACCATGAGCGCAGGGTTGCTATGACTGTGGCACATCAGATGTTTGACGATTTGTCACACAGAATTATTAAAGTTGTTAACCAAGCAATGTTGTCATCAGAATTGAGTTCCATTGAGTTCGGTGCTATGCGGTCTCATCATTTAATGAACAAGACTGGTATGAATTTGAGAAGCTTCCAGGTGGTCGATGGAGAAGGCCTTCCTGAAGGTTATTGTGCAGTCTATCTTGGGAAATTATGTTATTTGAAAGAGTATGTTGATCACTCTTTAGATGATCAATGTGGTGCCACCAATTTGGTATTTTCGCAAACTGTCCAGGGTGTTATGCAGCCTCAACAAATGGCCTTAGTCGAGGCCTTAATGTGTCTATGTGTTAAAACAGGTGCTGGGTGTTTTTGGAGCCTTAGATCTTACAATGGGCTCATGGAGGGAATAGATTCATGGGTCCAATGTCGAACTCCCTGGAGGTTGCAATTGGATGGGCCGGTCAGGTCATTGTACAGATGGTATGGAAGTCACAAAGGGAGAGGAAATTTTAATGTGTCGATATCGATGGAAAATGCTTTTGCATACTGGTGTTTTATTAACAGGTCTGCAATTATCAATGGGAACAAGTCAAGCCTGGGAAAGACGAGGTGGATGGTAACTTGCACATCTGCCTGGAGGGTTGTTCAAGTTATCCGAGAAGTTACTGCAGGTGATGTTTTGAAGATGTAGGCCATCAAGGCGAAGGATGTATCTGGCATAGGCTTACGTCTGACTTAATATAGGGGCCTGCCCTTTTGTTAGAATGTTTATCTAGTTTAACTAGTATGTTGTTATGTTGACTTTATAAGCTGTTTGGTTGTTATTGTTTTGTTGTTGTTCCATTAGGTTGGCGTTTTACTAATCGCGGGGTATGCCCCTAGACTTGTATTCGTTTGCCTTTGGTATAAAATTTTAATTAGCAAAAAAAAAAAAAGAAGAAATGTCTGAACCAGATGTGGGGGTTTCTGGTGTTAAAAACTCGCAAGGCAGGAGCAATCGCAAGTAGAGGGTGTTCAAGAAGCCGTGGAGCCTCCATTGAAGTCTTGGGTGAATGTTATCAAGTTAGACCCTGTCACAGCTAGCAACCTAAAGTTTGAGTACTACCCTTTGCCTAAAGGAGTCGAGGTTGTGGCACCTCCTGATGATGTCTTATTGAAAGGAGCAGAGAAATATAAATGTTGCATTGAGGGGCAATTTACACGAGGTACTCTCCCTTTTCAAAGGTCCAGAGTATTGCTAGGATAGCGTGGGGGAAGAAGGGCTTAACTGAGGTCTATCAGAAGAGCAGCTCCATGTTTGTCTTTAAATTTAACTCTGTTGAGGGGAGAAATGATGTGCTGAGCCAAGGCACTTGGTACTTTGATAAGCGACCTGTACTTGTCTCAAATTGGGGAACGGTGGCGGGTGTGGATAAAATCACTGAAATGCCATTATGGATTAAGTTGTCCAACATCCCAGACTGTTATTGGATGGAGGAAGGGTTAGGTCGACTTGCGAGTGTGGTAGGAAGGCCCGTTGGTGCGGATGCTCTAACTGCAAAGCTCAATATATTGCCATATGCTAAGCTATGTGTTTAGTATAAGGTGGGAGATCCACTTCCCGATAAAATTAAAGCTGTTGACATCAATCCGGTTACTCGAGAGAAAAAGGTTGTTGAAGTGGAGGTGGCTTATCAACAAAAACCTAAGGTTTGCACTGCTTGCAAATCTCTTGGACACTTGGTGTCTACGTGCCCTTCTACTGCCAGGAAGTGGGTTATGAAGGAAAGACTGAACAAGAAGGAGGATAGTCAAAACAATAAGGAAGACCACATTGTTGAGGAGGATAACAAGAATGTGAATAATGATAATACGAAGACAGCAGTAGAAGCTAATGTAGGAGTTGCTAATAATGAGGTGCCAAGCAAGCATGATAATGAAGCTGCTGACGCTAAGGGGGTCTCAGAGAAAGGTTATGATGAAGAGATGGAATGGACAACAATTAAAAAGAAAGGCAAAGCTAGTGTAGGCCAGGACAGTGATGATTCTCCTCTGCCAGTTAACCTGTTTAAAGGGCTTAGGCGTGTGGATGAAATTGACAAGAAGAGAGGTATCAACTTGGTATCCCCTCAACTCCCAGTAAATTTTGGTTCTATGTCTCGATCAAGCAAGAAAAGGGTGAAAAAAGCTGCGGGGAAATCTCCCCAAAACCACCATTAACCTCTGTTTATGGATTTTTGCTCGTATAATGTACGAGGGCTGCACAATAAAACTTCCTTTGTGAAGGATTTCCTTAGTGTTAATAAAATTAATCTCGTTGCTCTATTAGAAACTCACGTGAAGGTGGATAATGCTAGCTATATATCTGCTTGGATTGCCCCTCGATTCAAATGGATTTTTAACTATGATTTTCACAATAATGGAAGGATTTGGTTGGGGTGGGATCCCAGTGAATGGAATGTTAGTCTTGTTAGTGCTACAGCTCAGCTCATCACATGTAGAGTCTCGAGATTGGATGGTTCTGATACAGCCACTATATCAATGGTCTATGCATTCAATACGAAGGTGGAAAGGAGGGCGTTGTGGACTGATTTAGAGAGGATTAAGGGTAGCTTATGCACTGGTATGTTTGATGCCTGGTGGCATCTATGATTTTCGGAGCTGTCTTACGCAATTGGGGATCACAGACTTAAAATTCACATGGCCAGTCTTTACGTGGTGGGATTGTAATATCAGTAACCCCACTATGCGGAAATTGGATCGTGTGCTGGTTAATGATAAATGGCTGCAAACGTTTGGGATGTCAACAGCTGCTTTCTTGCCTAGAGGACTGTCAGATCATAATCCTGCTATAGTTCGACTTGGTTCGAATCGTGTCAAATATTTTAAGCCTTTTCTAGTAGGCAGTTGGGGGCAAAGGAGAAAACAATTGCTGAACTGTTTTTCAGCACTACTATCTATCATGTCTGGAAGGAACGTAACCACCGCATGCACAACTCTGGCCCTGGCAATCCAACCTCCGTTGTTAGTAGTGAGATCGGGCGCATGGTGCACGAGAAATTGTTCTCTTGTAGCATGTTTAAGATTTGGGTTCGGAAAGACCCGACCATCATCTTATTTCTCATGTAAAAGAATAGGACTGGTATATCCGTTGTAGTTGAGTGGGGTTTACCTTCTTATTCTTTGTATCATGTTGACTTCGTGGGGTATGCCCCTTGTCTTTGTATCAGTTGTTCCCTTTAGTATAAAATTTTAATTAGCAAAAAAAAAAAAAGTTTTAGTGAGTTATAGGGGTTAAACGAGTCAAGAACAAAGCTACAAGTGGTTTCCATGCTCAAACGAGTCAAGAATGAAGCAAATAATATTATCTTGTTCGAACTAGTCTAAAATGAAGTTTTTAAACGAGTCGAGAACAAAGCTACAAGTGGTTTCCATGCTCAAACGAGTCAAGAATGAAGCAATCATATTATCTTGTTCGAACTAATCTAAAATGAAGTTTTTAAACGAGTCGAGAACAAAGCTACAAGTGGTTTCCATGCTCAAACGAGTCAAGAATGAAGCAAAATTAATTTTCTTGTTCAAATGAAGTTTTTTTTTTTTTTTTTTTTGCTAATTAAAATTTTATACCATAGGCAAACGCATACAAATTCTAGGGGGATACCCCGCGAGTAGTAAAACGCCAACCTAACGGAACAACAGCCGAGCTACTTAAAAAAGTCAACATAACAAGAAACTAGTTTAACTAGTTCACCTATCTTACAATTAATGGGTATACCCCATAATTAGTCTAAATAAAAACCTATGCCAGCTACGTCCTTCTGCTTGGTGACCTCAACCAGGTCCATGTTTTCCACACTTGTAACCACTTCCCGCATGAAATTCACTGCAATAACCTTGTGCAAGTCATCAGCCTTGTACTGACTAATCGGCATACAAAGGGCAAGTAAACTGCTCCTTAACTCATTAACAAAACCCAGGATGTAAATTGCCTTAAACAGGTAGCATCTAGCAACCAAAGGACTAGCACGAATAAGTCCCATTGTCATCATGGTAACATCACAATACCGTCCACTAGATTCATCAAACTAAACCCTCCCTTCCTGCTCTCCCAATAGGGCATGCAGACTACTCCTTAACAGTCCTGCTCCTTGCCAGGCACAGACAACAACCAGAACGTCGTCGGAAAGGGAGTTGCAAACCCTCAACCTAACCTCTTGAAATCCATCAGCAATAATGCAGTTGCCAAGCAACAGCAACATAGAAGACACAACATTTCTAACAAAACATGTTTCAATGCCATTCAACTTGGCCATAAACCCCGGGAACCATAGCTCCTCTGCGCGACCATGTTTCCACCATCAAAGAACAAAATCGTGAAATCAACATTTCGAAAATCAAAGACATTACCCTTCAAAGGCGACACGCCCAGAATTCTATGGCTACCATACCACCTGTAAAATGACCTGACCGACCCCTTCATTTGCAAATGAAGCCATATAGTGTCTCCATTCGTAGCAGCTCTAACAATAGAGAGGGGAACAAACTCCAAACCAGGCTCATTCTTCTTAATAATTGACACCTCAATTCCCAAAGTAATGGATAAGCAACCTATAAAGTATGGAGAAACTCCATCGCAACAAAGTGAGTTACCAGGGGTAGACCTAACTACACTGCAACCCCAGCAAGACATATCCTGAGACCAACAATTATCCCCCGGATTGACTAAACCTGATAGGACTTCAACAGTCCCACTTCTTTGGATCATAAGAACGAACAGAAGCACTTCATCCCTAGGCTTTGCAAAATACAAGACACTCTCAGGTTCATCCATATTCCAGAAGAACAATTAGAACCTCTCACAGACATATCATCAAACACTTTATCACCATCAATGACAACCTCATTTGTGGTACAATCAGTACGAAGAAGAAGGATTTTTGAAACCATTCCATCAAACATTAGACCAGCATAATCAATGCATCGATCTCCATTTAAAATGATTTCAAGAACAACCTCTCGAAGAGGCAACATAACACCAAGATTACGCCTGGTTATATCATTAGATATTACATCTAACGCCATGCGTTCATCAGCGAAATCATCCCTTGAGTTAGGACATGTGTCAAACACCTTGATGTAACCACCATCCAAAGGGGTGACAGAGGAGTGAGCCCCCTCCGCAACATTCAAATCATACATATCATATGCACCATTCCCACCATAATTGGTAGTGAGAATAAACAGATCCAATTGGAGGTGAACCCCCAAAAAGGCAACCGAATTTTCATTCGCAGACACGGCATTAGCCACTTCAAAAGTGGCGAGATTCACAGAACTTAACAAATCTCTAACAGAGGAAAGAGACTCATATAACAATCCATCGGATGTAGATGAAACAACCTCCGGACACTCACAATAGAAAGCCATAATAAATATAAGTAAGAAATATAGTGTGTAGGTGAAAGATTTGAGATGGATTAGCGAAAGGTTTCTTTGTAAATCTGATGAGAAAAAAAGATGGCAGCTAGGGTTTTTAGAGAGAGGTTAGAGAGAAGGCAGAGCATACGACTCTCATTACCACATTTTTTTTTTGCTAATTAAGATTTTATATCACGAAGGAAACAACTTATACAGACCTAGGGGCATACCCCGTGGAATCAACCAAAGCTAAAACCAGTAAGTAACCTTACTGTCAACATAAACAACATAAGAAGCTAGTTATCCTTGCTTAACACAAGTTCATAAATGAAATTAAAAACAAAATAACTATGCCGAGGAGGCATCACATCTCTAAGCGAAAATCTCTGCTCATCAGACAACTCCTTCTGAAAGGACATATTGTAAGAATTACATGGACTGCAAATATGCATCTGGACAACCAAGTTGTCAGCGTCCTCGTCAATATCTCTGAAATCAACAACAGGCACCTGGTGTGCATCAGCATGACTGCCCCTGATAGGCCGTCCAACATTGCAGAAACCATACCCAGCAGTGCACACATAAAACCTCCTAGCAAAAATCCAGGGCTGAGAACATAATCATCAGACTATCGACCATAACCACACCACTGGACTTAAAACCGTTGCTACCATACCACTCAGCATGGCACATCACCAAGACTTGACAAAAACCAACAACCAGGTCCAGAACTATTAAGCCAAGTTCAAACACCATCGAATAAATCCCCATGAGAAAAATGAGGCCAAATCCCACCAAACCTAGCCTCCTATCAATAACCCAGGAGCAGAAAAAACCATCTGTTTCCTTAGAAACAGGCAACATACAAACACACGCTTCTTAGTGCGAATCATCTCCTCGGGTGCCTATCCCGTAGCACCCAATTCTGTACCCAAAGGAGCCAACAATCCATTGCTTAACCATTTGAACATGCTTGCCTAGACACTGCATGCCCCTCAACGACCATTTGCTATCCATTGCCTCACTGTCATTTTCTATTTTTGTAGAAACACCTCCTTCATCTTGAAACCAATCGGTATACATCATTATCACCATATCAAACACTTGGTGCTCAGAAGACTCGGAAGACATCATCTTTCCAGTAAAAATACCCAACTTTCAAACAAGCAAAACATCAAACAAAAGGTATGCAACACCCGTCATTTTCATTATCCTTTTAGTCACCCAGCTTCCTCGCTCACAATTGCAATCATAATCTTCCAACTCTCGATAATCAGAGCTGATTCACAGCTTCCGAACTTCCCACAGGAATAACTCCTCGCAAATAGATGTGTATGTATTCAAAGGAGATTACCCCAGCACAAAGATACCTATTACTCACCCCTTTAAAGTATTTCATAGTCCAAATGAAGTTTTAGTGAGTTATAGGGGTTAAACGAGTCAAGAACAAAGCTACAAGTGGTTTCCATGCTCAAAGGAGTCAAGAATGAAGCAAAATTAATTTTCTTGTTCAAACGAGTCCAAATGAAGTTTTAGTGAGTTATAGGGGTTAAACGAGTGAAGAACAAAGCTACAAGTGGTTTCCATGCTCAAACGAGTCAAGAATGAAGCAATCATATTATCTTGTTCGAACTAGTCTAAAATGAAGTTTTTAAACGAGCCAGGAACAAAGCTACAAGTGGTTTCCATGCTCAAACGAGTCAAGAATGAAGAAAAATTAATTTTCTTGTTTAAACGAGTCCAAATGAAGTTTTTTTTTTTGTTAATTAAAATTTATACCATAGGAAAATGATTACATCTCTAGGGGCATACCCCGCGATTTGAAAACCATCTGCCTAACGGAACAACAAAGAAAAGACAACAATAATGCTAGATAAACTAGCAATCAACTGATAAACTAAACACAATAAACAACTAAACAACTAAGTTGCACACATTCTGACTAAAATACCACTAGAAGTGGTCCCTCCACAATCTCCTGTTCCTGCACATCTATACATTACCCGCACAGTAATCACCACGATTGCAATACTCGCCAGAGTAGTGAGTAGAAAAGGCCTAATCCACAAGAAACCAACTAGGAAATTATGCCAACTTGGCATCTGGCCATCTTCTGGACCTCCGTCCAAACCAATGCGACCATACACAATGTATGTCATCATATAGTCACCCTCACAGTTCATTACCGGCCCATTATTCCCCATCATTTCCTGCAACAATTGGACAGACTGCCCACCACAACTGTTAAGAGGAGCCGCATCGCTGCACTCCATTGATATCTCCAGAATTTGGGACGAGCCCTCATCAACAACAGTAATAGCCAACTTCAAAACTGCGTAAGTACTGCAGTCACAACCACCATCACAACTTCTACCCAGAAAAGCATCAACACTCTCATAATCATGCGAGAGCTCCTTGGGCTGACAACCAAATTCTTTCATAAAACCAGTTGATAGTCGACTGCCAATTTCTACGACCCGTAGAAAATTCCATATCAGATCCCTGTCCATGCCATTCCACACAGTGGCATTGAAACCTAAAATAGCTCCCTGCCTCAAATCAGGAATAAACATAACAAACACATTATGAATTCCAACGCAATCCTCATAGACTAGGAAGTCTATCTGGCCCAAATTGGCAGGAGCGAAAATGTCGCAACCAAGTTCACCCATTCTGCATTCCATGACACATAACATGCTATCAGAGTATGATCCTTGCAAAGCCTCCCTGGAGCAGTCATGGAATGCTAATATGGAACTCAAAACAGGATTATTGGAGGCACCAGTTTATTGATGTTTAATCTAGTATTGTCTTTTGTTGTTGGTGATTGCTAGTTTTTCTAGCATTATTGATGTTTTTTCTTTGTGGTTCCGCTAGGTAGATGTATTGCTAATCGCGGGGTATGCCCCTAGAGATGTAACCATTTTCCTGTGGTATAAATTTTAATTAGCAAAAAAAAAACATGCTATCAGAGTAAACCACCCTGACCAGACCCCCATCAAGGTTTTTTTTTTTTTTTTTGCTAAATAAATATTTTTTATTGCATCCCAAAAAGATAACAACTACCAGAAAGATCTATTCCCACAAGTCGGGTAATAGAAAACAGAGATGCATTAAGCTATCATCTAAACAAAAATATTGAGAATCCTATGATCTCAAAATCACCAGTAAATTAAAATAGTCCTAGAGTGAGTAAAGGTTCCTTTTGTACACTTTTAGCAAACCACGCGCTAGATGCCAATCTATCTCTAATTATACTCAAGACATTTGCTCGAACTATATGAGCAGTACATCTATGACCCGAATTATGAATTCTTGCATTCCTTTCTCGCCATATAGAGTATGTGGCCACTGAGAGAAATAAATAAGCAAGTAGTTTACGAGCTCTAGAGATATTTCCATTCCTGAAGAAGTTTCCCAGCATGTAGTTTTCCCAGCAACCTGATAAAACCATATCTTGAAGCACTAATTTTGCAAATGAACATGATCCAAAAATATGGTGAACCGATTCTTGGTCATTGCCACACATGACACATACCTGGTCCACATGCATACCCATACGTTCCATTCGATCTTTAGTAAACAAACGGTTTTTAAATGCCAGCCATAGTAGAAAAGAGCATTTTGGAATCGAGAGACGGTGCCAGACAGCCTCAAGCCAAGGGGGAGGACTGCCTCTAACTCGAAAAGAGTTCCAAATATCTGAGATCTTAATTTTAGGAGCCGGGGTAGAGTCCCAAGCTAGCAAGTCATGTGTGTGAATGGGGGCATCATGCAATAAGCATCTAAGATCAATTACCAACATATGATTAGATGGAGGGAGGCACCAGCTATTACCTCTAATGAAGTCTCCCACCTTTGCCATTTCTGAAGTCTCTGAGATGGAGATGATTCTGCTATTAAATCTTTCAATCAGTGGCCTATTTTCAAACCATGGATCATGCCAAAATAAGAAGGCTGATTGAGGACCAACACGGATAGAAGTGTGGGCAAGAGCTGCAGTCCTAGCTTTCAGAATTTTCTTCAGACACCACGAAGCATTATAAGGAATTTTCATCGTCCAGATGGACTTGTTTCGAACGAAATTACTGTGAACCCAAGATAACCACAGAGAATCTTCAGAGCATCGGACTAAACGCCATAACTGCATTATAATCGATGCTTGGTTCCATTCCAGAAAATCCTGAAGTCCCACACCCCCTTCATTTTTTGGGAGACAACAGTCCTTCCATGCGACTTTAACTGCAGCTGAGGATGTGTGTGAACCTCCCCAAAGGAATTTCTTACTCATCGACTGAATAGTTTTCAGAATACTCTGAGGGAGAAACATATGAGTTGTCCAGTAGCTTTGCGTGCCAAAGATAATGGTTTTCAGCAGTTGTAGACGACCAGCATAGCTCAAGAATCTACTCAGCCAGCTTTCAAATTTATGACATAGTTTGAGGACCAGAGGCATGCAATCTCGCGCTTTAAGCTTCGAAGTGATAAGAGGGAGACCAAGGTGAGTAACAGGAAACACACCTTGACAAAAACCCGTAAGCTGAATTATTTCATTAGCCACTGTATTACTCACATTCCCAAAGAAACATGAACTCTTTTCAGGGTTTACGTGTAAACCAGAAAATTCAGCAAAGGTATGAATTTCAGTCATAAGAGCTTCAATAGATTTAGTTTCACCTCTTGAGAAAAGGATGATATCATCAGCGAAAATCAAATGTGATATGGCAGGGTCTGCAGCTTTCCAATGAAATTTATAGTCCGGATTGTTGGTGACAGTACCAAGGCAAGCTGTAAGTACTTCCATAGAGATGACAAAGAGATAGGGGGATATGGGATCCCCTTGTCTAAGTCCAGATTTTGCTGAGAAATAACCTTCAAGGGCCCCATTTATTTTGATCGAAAGCATACTGGTAGAGATACAAGTCATAATCCAGCTTATAAAAATCGAAGGGAAGTTCATCTTCTCCAAAGTTTTTCTGAGAAACGCCCAACTGATGGTATCGAAGGCCTTCCTTAAGTCCAATTTAATAGCACATTTTGGCTCTCCAGATCTAAGGTGGTAGTTCCTACATAAAGACTAGGCAAGAAGTACATTGTCTCCAATTAATCTTTTAGGCACAAATGCAGCTTGATTTTTAGAAATGAGTCCAGGCAGAATCCCTTTCATTCGAGCTGCAAGCATCTTTGATATGCATTTGTAGAGTACATTGCAGCAAGATATTGGACGAAAGTTAGTCATTGTAGAAGCTGAACTATGCTTAGGCACAAGAGCAAGAGCAGCTGAGTTTATGATTCGAGGTAAGTGCAAGGTATCAAAATAGTGCAGAATAGCTTTAGTGACATCTTTACCAATTATGTTCCAGGCTGCTATAAAAAATTCTGCAGAGAAGCCATCAGGCCCAGGAGATTTACCTTTGGGCATAGATTTAATAGTTTTATAGACCTCAGCCTCAGAGAAAGGGGCAGATAACACCCTGCTTTGAGCTTCTGAAAGTGAAGGAAGTTGTAGGTGATCTGGGAAGTCTTCTACCATGTGCTCTTGACCTAGTAGGTCAGAATAATACTGAACAACAACGTCAGATATTCCTCTATGAGAGGTCTGAAGCACCCCTAGCTCATCTTCTAGAGCAATAATTTTGTTAGAATTCCAACGGCCCTTGCAAGAGTTGTAGAAATACTTATTGTTATTATCACCCACTTGAAGCCAGTTGATACGAGATTTCTGTTTCAAGAATAATTCTTCCTCCTTAAGAGCATTCTTTAGAGCAAGACAGAGTCTGCTCTCCTAAAAAATTTGTTGCTGCGATGGATATTGAGGCATTGACCTTTGATATTCTAACAGAGCATTACGAGCAAGTTCAACATTTGAATGCAAGTCCCCCTTCTCCTTATTTAAAAGTTTCAAAGCTGCTTTGACTCTCCTTAATTTGGTGGTAAGCACGAACCATGGGTCTCCTGTGACATCAATTCTCCAGGCATCTTCAACAGTTCCCAAGAATTTGGGATTCTCTAGAAGATGACAAAAGATCTGAAAAGGCTAGAAAACATTCTCCCTTGCAATGCCAGTGTAGACAGCAATAGGGCTGTGATCTGAAAGGCCTTTCTCCAGGATTTGAGCTCGAGATAAAGGAAAAACATCTAGCCACACACTATTCACCAAGCACCTATCAAGTTTTCTGTAAATTGGATCAGTATGGCTACTATCGCACCATGTAAAGAGGTTTCCAGTGCTATTGAGATCAGTCACTGCAATTTCATCAAGAAGTTCTTTGAATTCCATCATACCATTTGTCCAATGAAGAATGTTGCTTGTTTCATGATGACCCAAACATACATTGAAGTCACCACTAATGCACTAGGGAGAATTATCTTCCATCTTACTTTGCAACAGCTTTAAATCTGACCAGAGCTCCCTTCTTTCAGTATAAGTATTGAGACCACAAAAGTCAGGTAGAAGGATTCTTTAGTAGACAAGTTACATGCCTTACAACTGATTTGCTGAGATGAGCTCGAAAGGAAATTGAGATTCCAGATTGTGGAGTCCCAACCCACCCAAATACGACCATTATAATGAGCTTCATAATTAAACTTCCAACTAAACCGATTTGATAACTGGCCAGAGATAGTCGAAGAAAACTCTTCTTTGACTCGAGTTTCAAGAAGAGCAAAAAGGTTAAGTTTATTTACACTAATAAAGTCCTTCGCAAAGGCTACCTTATTATTTAATCCCCTAATATTGTATGTACAAATATCCATGATCAACAAGAAGGTTAGGACTTACCCGGGCTACGCCCAAGGTTGCGCTTCAATTTCTTAATTTGAGACTTGGAAAGCGAACTCAGGTTGGGAGGCATTGCCAAAATCTTTTTTGCTTCCAATTCATCTATTTTCCTCAGATTTTTAAAGGTGTTTATAGGACTAGGAGAATCTTCATTAGGTGGGCAGCTTGTCCTCTTTTTTCCCACAGTTGTCCATCCATCATTTACATTAAAGACTGGTTCATCAGTAGCCAATGCAGGTTCCACCACCGAGTTTCCTCCAGATTTCACAGAATGTTCCTCCACAGAATCCTCCATCACAGGTTTTGGATCAGCCTGTACAGACGATACATTTGTCTGAGCAATATCAACTGGATTAACACCTGGATTAACAGCCTCTGCCTTCTGCTGCTCACATGATTGGGTCTGGTCTTGTTTTTCTTTACGAACCCACTTTCTAGTGGCTAAGGGGCAAGCTCCAACAAGGTGTCCAAGAGTAGAACAAGCTGTGCACACCAGTGGCTTATTAGGGTAGCTAACAAGGACTTCTTTTATAGATTTTTCATTAGAAATAGGGTCAAGATCAACAACTTTGATAGTACTCTGGAGCTCATTTCCAACTTTATAGTTCACACAAAATTTTGCAAAGGGCAAAATTTCCATCTGTGAGTCAAATCATCAGCACAGATTGGAGGTCCAATGACACTCACCAAGCTACTAAGGCCTTCATTATTCCAGTAGCAGTCTGGTATCTTCTCAAACTTCACCCAGAGTGGTATGGTCTGAACAGATGTCACTGCAGTACCCCAAGCATGAACTAGCATGGGTTTATTGTCAACATACCAAGTTCCACGAGCAAGAGCATTATTCATTGTCTTTTCATTAGAGAACTTAAAGTAAAAGGTTCTCTCATCTTTCTGACCCACATGTTCCAAACCCTTATTTCCCCACATAAAGTGAGCAAAGTCACGAACCCTACTAAACAGAGCGATGCGCTTCGTGAAAGTGCCCACAATAGTGCTTTTAAATTTATCATTACCACGCTTTAAAACTTCATCTGGTGGAGAGACTACTGAAGATCCCTCTGGAGGAGGAACAAAAGAGAAAATTACTTTCTCTTTTACAGGAGAATCCTTCTTAAGAACACTAGCCCATGTTTTCTTACCTTCTTTTTCTTTTGCATCTATTCCTTGTTTCGGTTCGCTTAAGTTATCACCAGCAGTTTCTTTTACATCAGACTCAGGCCTTTTGACAAACACCTTTGCTGCAACATTCTTTTCTTTCCCCTGGGAGTCTTTCAATCCTGATATACCCTCTCCAACATTGGCTTCCTCCCTTTTCCCCATATCCATACTCATTCCAACAGTTTCTTTGTCATGGGAGACGAATCTAGGCAACCCGAATTCATCACGCCCATTCACAAACATTGTAGCATCGCCAGTACCTTCAGTGGTCTTAGATTTAGGCTCGCCTACACTGGCACCTTCCTTATTGATTTCCCCCACATTATCTTTAAAAATTGGAAGACCAAATTCATCTCTTCCCATTACTATTTTAAAGGCACTAGGCAACCCTGAATTAAACATAGCATCCTCTTTTAACGATTCCTTCTCCAAAGCAGCCATAGATAGCCCTTTTTTCTCTAGCTGCCTTTGGATTTGTTGAAATTTAAGCCTTAGAGCAATGAGCTCATCCCTCTCATCTTTGTTGTTTTGTGAAACAGCTTTAGCTACACGAGTAACTGTCTCCCTTTCAATTCGTGCCCTGTCGTCTTCAAGGGGATGCTCCTCCATTTCTTCCTCATCGCTAACCGTAACACAAATACCACCTGAGGCACTCTCTCTTGTACCAACACCGTGAAAAGCCACCGGAATGGGGAACTCTTCAACCTCTCTCCTCGCTCTAAGAATACTAGAGCCATCATCACAAAAAAGTCTTGCATATAACCAGGCAAGCCAGTCTCGGAGTCACATTCAGAACCTTGACTAACCATGATAAAAGAACGAAAAATATTACTATATATATAAGAAATTTATAGTGTTTAGGTGAGAGAAAGAGAAGATGGTGAGTTTATGATAGGCTTTATATGATTTGATAATGGAAAAAGGTGTGAGAAAGAAGATCTAGGAAGTGAAAGTGGATTCGTGAAATGATTAGTATGTCTTAATGGTGGATAGTGTGTAAGAGTTTAGATCTGAGCAATAAAAGCTAAAAAGTAATGGCGGCTAGATTAGGGTTTTTAGTGAGAAGGAAGAGCTTCTCTCTCTAAGACCCCCATCAAGGTTCCCACTTTTCCGATCCAGCAAAGGCCATACCAGAACAGTTCGCTGGGGCAATAAGTCACCCTGCGCATCCTCCCAAAAAAGATACTATCGTTTACCATTCGCCAGAGCAAACACAACCACCTTGATAACATGTTCAGGCATAACAATGCCAGTTTTAACCCAACATCCATTCTCCTCTTCCGTTTTCTCAAATATAACTTCCCGCATAAGATCCGGACACAGCAGGTTAACAATGATATCACCATCAGTGTTACACAAAATACTCCCTATCTGGGGCCACATCAAACAAACCTCCCAAGTAAATATACTACAGAGCAAAAGTGTAGTAACAAACCCAGCAGCATTCAAATTAAACTGGGGCAACCAGTTTAAACCTGTATCATATAATCTCCTACCGAGAATAAACTTGTAGCAAAGGCTGCACAACCTTCTCCTCATCAAAGGTCCCACCATTGCATAATCTGCACTAACCAGGCTTTGAAATCCCACTCCCATAGAGCACACCCTATAAAAGATATCATCATAGCCTAAGGAAAATAGACACCTCATACATCGAGATATCATACCATCCCTTACCTCATCGAGCAAACTGCTGTAGCCAACAGGGAATAGGGACCACACCCCATCCTCAAACATATGCAGGCCTGCTAAATCCAAGTCTTGAAGCATAGAAGCATAGCTTTCAGAGACTCGGCTAGACATTTCATCAAACAGGTAGTTGTCATTAACAGAAAAACACTTCAAAGCATTAGTCATGGCAAGCACATCTTCACAGCTAGTCGCTTGGACCCCAGGGAGCTCAAAACCATCCCCATCATATTGTTCATGGCAATTATCCAACTTCTCAAAGACGACAACCGCCATCAATCGACTCCATTGAGAAAAGGAGTCCAAAGACTGACCTCCCATCTCTTCCATGTGGTTAAAACCCATAAAACGAACCCTCAAACATGGGAAAACCATCAGATTTACTGATAGATCATTCGACTTCTCAAGGAACACTACAGTTCCAAACACCACCTCGGAGGTAGTTTTTTGACACAATGGGTAAACCCATTTCTTTGCATAACCATCTGTATAAAACAGATCAGATTTAACGCCATCACCAGGGTACTCAATAGAGACCCTTAAACAAACAACAGGACACATAACTGAGATGAGATCTCGATAGTAACCTTTCACAAATCCATCTTCCATCTCTAATCCTTCACCTTCACACTATATTTCTTAATTATATCTATTATGTTTTTTTATTGTGGGTTTCTAGAGGCTGTTGTTTTTTCTTCCGATGGTGAAGTGGGGGTGTTTTACCCAAGCTTTGTTTGTGACGAAGACTCTCTATCTTTTGGTGAGGGAGTTAAGAAGCTCAGAGTTGTTTGCCCTAGCTCAAGTGACACTGAAGGTCTTTCTTTGGTGGACTTGGTCGAGATTTTCTCTTGCTTAAGAGAGGATGATATCATGCTGTTTGTGGGGGTTATGGTGGCCACTGCTTTTGCTTTGGCTAACAACCCACTTAATTTTGGAGTCATTAATGCTTTTGTCAATTGGCACCAGGTGTTTGATGATATGTTTCATCGAAATTTTGATGAGATGTTCCATCGAAAATTTGCAGTAGCATGTCCTACTTTGCATATTTGTGTTTATGGTAGCCGGATTATGTTTGTTTGTGATAGCTTGAAGAACCGATTTTCAGAGAATGTCTCGGTTTTCAGAGAACCGTGTTTTATGTTTCTTTGCTCAAGCTGCTCTTGCTTAAGAGAGGATGTTAGCAAAGGGGTTGTAGGGGGTTTGGTTGACAGTGGTTTTTCAATCGCAAGCAAACCATCAAAAACTGAAGTTATGGACGATTTGGTCTATGGTCACCAGATGTTTGATAGAGGTATGAGCAATGTATTTAATGTGTTCGATGAATTGTCCCAAAGAGTAAATGATGCCCGGTTATTGGGTATTAGCAGATCTGGTTATGCAAGGGTTCTTGCAGCCAAGAAGACAAGGATGCTGATTCTTATGGTCCAGGTGCTCTGGTGTTGCACAGTTGATGATAAGGATGTGAGCGTGGCTGTTCGTGAGGGAATTAAGGTCTTTATCCCCATGGACATGGATATTGTGGTGAAGGTCCATAAGGTGTGTGAGTTTTTTCTCAAATGCGTCACCAAGCAACATCTTGATGATAGTGAAGGGGTTGTTAGACATGTGGGTCTGCAATTTATTGGAGATATTGAGTCTCATCTGATTCCTAATGGAATGCATAACCAAGGGTTTTGGAAGGTTGTGCTAAGCTTTCGGCAATCTGATATGATCTCTGGTAAAGATGAGGATGGCTTTTGCCTCTTGGGAGCTGGAATTAATTTTCTTTGTACTTTGGGACACTTGTTGATGATGGGTGTAACTGTGAGGGATTGTGATCAGCATGCTACAATGAAAGCATCAAAGAAAGGCAAGGTGTCTTCAATGTTGTCGCACAAAAGCGAAACGCTTAGTGTCAACTGGTGCTATGTGTGCCATGTTCATCCTGCGTCCTTGGTGTATGTTGCGGAGGAGACAAATGGTATTGATTATATCTACCATATTGTGACTCTAACGGTTGCTTTGGGAGACAGCAAATGGCTGATGAGAAGCATGCAGAGCTTTGACAAGTATGTTGCTATGACTAGGAGAAGGGTTTCTGTCTCCTGTGATTACATTTTATTTGGATCGAATCTATTGGTGTCTTTCTTTGTCAAGATTGGTGTTCAAGCTTCATGCCATATGGGCATTTTTAATCAGCTGGGGGCTGGTTCTCCTTCCAATGAAAAGTTAGCCGGTGGTGCTTTTTTGGAGGCCGACTCTCATATTGATGGATGTCATATGGAGGTTTTTGACGAAATGCGGTTGTCGAAATGGGTTTGCGAATGTGCAGGAACAGGAGCTTGTGGAGGGACCACTTCTAGTGGTATTTTAGTCAGAATGTGTGTAACTTAGTTGTTTAGTTGTTTATTTGTTTGGATTTTCAGTTGATTGCTAGTTATCTAGCATTATTGTTGTGTTTTTTCCATGTTGTTCCGTTAGGTAGATGGTTTTCTAATCGCGGGGTATGCCCCTAGAGATGTAATCTTTTTCCTATGGTATAAAATTTTAATTAGCAAAAAAAAAAAAAGACATATTAGATATAAATAAGAAATATAGTGTGTAGGTGAAGGATTAAAGATGGATAAATGGATTAGTGAAGGATTGCTATGAAGATCTGATGAAAAAAGGAGAAAGATGGCGGCTAGGGGTTTTAGAGAGAGGTTAGAGAGAAGGCAGAGCAAAAGACGACTCTCATTTTTTAGGTATAAAGATCATGTGAGTCCAAATGAAGTTTTAGTGAGTTATAGGGGTTAAACGAGTCAAGAACAAAGCTACAAGTGGTTTCCATGCTCAAAGGAGTCAAGAATGAAGCAAAACTTTTTTCTTATTCAAACGAGTCAAAATGAAGTTTTTTTTTTTTTTTGCTAATTAAAATTTTATACCAAAGAAAAGCGATTACAAATCGAGGGGCATACCCCGCGATATATAAACACTAGTCAAATGGAACAGCAAGAAACTCTAGATAAACTAGACTTCGAAAAAACCAACAACAAAATCCACATTAACTGGATCAACATGACACTACTAAGAAACTAGACAAAACTAGTTTTAAGGAAAGCTAATGTCTTCGCCAGGACATCTTCACAGGTCGTCTGACCTTAGCCAACCAGCTGCACGGCATCATCTTCTTTTTTTTTTTGCTAAATAAGTAATATATAAAACAACAAAACGAGGCTACATGATTAAAAGGGGCATACCCCAGTGAATGAAACTAACTAAACAGTTCAGCTTAAGCAAGTACATCTTCTAAAAAAGAGCAATAATTAACGATTTGTTTTTACAGGTTTTTGCCTTAAAACTATTACAGCTGAAAAGTTTTTCTCTTAATGTCTGTTTAATCACCCGAATTATAGCCATAGATGGATGTCCAGCACCCAAATTGTGAAGCCTGTGGTTTCTCTCCTTCCATGTATGATACACTGCAATTGCTAAGTAAAGCCCAGCCATCTGGACGGATAAAGTGGAAGATTAACATATATGAGAGTCGTTTTCTCTCTAGGAAACCCTAGGCAGTCGCCACCCAAATCATCTATTCTACACCTTCAATTCATCAGATCTATACACTACCTTCATGAATCCACTTTCCCTTCCTCTCCTCTCACCTTTTCTCATATTTCTTATAAGATATATTTAGTTTTGCCTGAACTTTCTTCGACATTTAGTCGGTGTTCGGGTTTGTCTCTTTTCGAGGTTGTCTCTCTATTCTTGAGAGATGGGTCATCCAATCAGTTTGCTACTCCTCTGGTTCTTGTTGTTGGGGAGTTTATTGTCATGGTGGCTGAGGTTGACATTACTAACCTCTCTGTTTCTCGGAATAATAACTCGTTGTTTTCCGACAAACAATACTATGTTGAGGTGAAGGATTACTTTGTTAATTCACCTTCTTCCATACTGGGTTCAGAGGGTATTAATGAAAAAGATTCAGATGGGAATAACCATGATGAGATCTTTGATCGTACAAAGGTTGGGTCTTTTATTGATCTGCCCATGGTTTGGAAGATAACCATGGTCTCGGTATCGAAGATATGGCCACTGTGTAGTGGGACTTCTGATGCGGATTTGGGTAATAGGTTCTCCTGTGGTGATATAAACTTAGGTGTTTATATGCGAGGATCTGGTGTGATTCCTTTTTGTGAGGGTCATTCAGTCCGAGTGATGGATTTTCTTACGCAAACAATGAAGGAGGGGGAAAACCCTATAGAACAAAAGAAGGATGCAGTTGGTGTTGTGCTTCAGCGATGGTTGAATCATAGATCTGCAATTTTGTTTCATGGCCCTAAAGATATGGTCATGTTTGTGAAGTTTCATATGTTTGTAGCGGCCAAAGTTGGCTTGGTAGAAGGAAGTGATACTAGTTCTTTCCTATGCGAGACTGGAGAGAATGGAACCTCTCTTATTGGGTTATTTTCGAACTCGCTTCGAAGGGTCAGGGGTATGAACCTCGTTGATGTTTATGTTGGTTTATCCACGATTGTGAGCATGAATGTCAGGTTTTCCCTGATCTATAGGCTCTATGATGTGGCATGGAAGATGTTTGATGTAAGGTCTCAGAGGACTGTAAGGCGAGATACTTTTGATAGTATGGAGGCTTCGATTGGGTTGGCTTCTAAGCGGGTCTCATGGTGTGAGACTAACAACGCAGGCGACTATAGGTGCTGTGTTATTTTGTTTCATATGGGACTTCTCATGTGGCTAGAGAATCGGGATATGTTATATTCCGTTGATATGAAGACCATACTTGGCCAGTATGGGCGGCTGGTTCAAGTCGAGCGGTTTTGTTTGCTTAATGGTGAACGAGTTGTTTGTCCTCGGTGGCTCCTTAAAAAGAAGCAAAGGATTTAGAATGATGGTGCGAACGGGGTTTGCCACTTCTGTTGTCCATATGTACATGGATGCTTTGGAACAACAACGGTGGAACCTGGTTTTCCAAGCTGCTTCAAGGTATGAAGGCTGCCTCATGGTTCATATAAATTGTTTATGTGGAAAGTATAGGAATTTCGCCCCCACGTTGAGGTTGTATGTGACAGTCATGCTGGAAATTTCGGATGGTGCCATTGTGGCGGGGCTGTACCCTCCATTGGAGATTACTTTTCTAGAAACCTACCACAGCAGGGGAGTCCTATGCAATGTTGAGGCTGTGAGATCGCATGGAGATGAAAACTCTGAAGTGTTATTCTGCACTAGGATGATGATAGGACGTGGTCCTATGGTATGGGTGAGTAGGCCTGGTCCTACGGCTAGTCATGATGTGGGTTCACAAGTGTGGATTGTAGGATGCAGGTCTATTGTTATAGGCTTTGAAAATGCTGATGATGGTTTCACTATGAAAGACACATGGTCAGAATTTGGAAAACATGGACAGTTGCACATGGATCGTGGAAAGGTGCAAGGATGGGGAGCAGGTACGTGCCTAGATGAGCATCGCATGTACCATAACCAAAATGCTAATAGTGCTATTTGCTGCGGGCTCACTTCATGGTTGGAGGAAAAACAATTCAGTGGGGCCCACAAGGTCAAATTAATGATTAGAATGCAGTATATTAATTCGGGTCCCAACCTGGATTTATTGTTGTTGAAGGCGAGCAAGGATGGCTCCGTAAAACTATTTCCATGGCATATTTCTGAACTTATGTTATTAGACTAGTGTTGTACTAGTTTTAAGCTTCTTAGTTGTTGTCGTAGGGTGACTTTGTTATGCTATGGTGTAATCTTTTTGGTGATTTCGTGGGGTATGCCCCTAGAATTGTTTAAGTTGTTCCTTTTGGTATAAAATCTTAATTAGCAAAAAAAAAAAAGCCCAGCCATCTGCCTCTTCAACTCCACCTTATCCCAAAATTTAGCAGGCAAACTGTCCTGCCTCTTCGTTGACACACACCAGCTCCACATTCCTGCTCCTTTGCATGTGCAAACCACAATGGTGGACATACCACACACCTCCACATTGTACCTCTTTCGAGCAACATAATGAGAATCGGTTTGCCCACCATCCAGCTTAGGAGAGCCCAGCATGGGAAAGAATGGAGTACAACCTCCATTTCCGTTTCTCTGATGCGCATTGTGCGCCTTCTCACTTCTTCGAACTTCACAATTATCAATAAGAGACCATACATGATCACCTTTGTACCCAAACCAATTAATCCAACATCGCAATAGATATATGACATACCCCCCATTGTGATGCTCAACTCTAAACAAACATCCGACCAAATTCTTGTGCAGTCAACCATATACTCAATAACTTTCATAGCTAAGACACTTGAGAAATCATTTGATAATGGAGGACTTCCATCAAACCGATCGAGACGTCCCCATTCGCTTATGGACAGATATAATCCATCTCTCACATACGAACTAACTTCCCAAAACACATAAAGATCTCTTCCGCCATAAATGAGACGGAGTGAAGCATACTTGACATAAAAATCAATTTTGTTGTGAATTTGATGACTGTCGACAAAATCAACATTAACTCCTCTTTTGGAAGCAACCTTCATACCACTTACAGGAACATTGAAGTGGTAATCATTGACATCCCTCAACCTGCTAATATCCAAATTGCAAACTGAGGACACCAAGCCCTTTAACAGCTCGGCCAATCTTTAAGAAAATCGGTAAGGCATTTTGTCAAATAGATGAAAGGCTTCAACAAACCCCTCTAAAGCCTCAGCAACTCCCAGCCCCTTCACTGGCACTGCAGTGAGCACAACAACATAACCACCATCTCTCTAAAAACTATAGCCGCCAATGAGAGTCGGATTTGCTCTAACCTCTCTCTAATAACTATAGCCGCCACAAACTTTAAATCTTTTCTACACCATTTCTTCATCAGATCTTCACTTTAGCCTTCCTAAATTCACCCTTTCTCTTATAATCTTTCACCTAATACACCATATTTCTTAATTTATACTTATTAATTTATCGAATGGGTACTTCCTCTGTAGATGGAAGGGTACTTATTTTGTTACGGTTGGAGGTTGAACCTCGGGTTTGTGTTAACTATGGTGTTCTCTTTACACAAACTGCTAATGTTGTTTGCTGTACTCATTGTGGTGTTTTCAAGTTTGATGGGGTTTTTCCTCTTTTGCCTGAATGGAGGGGTATTCTCCCAGATCTGTTTTTTCTCAAAGGTGCTTCGATGAAGGTGGTTGTAGCTGATGGGCTTAGCTCTTCCCTCGGTTTCCATCTGAAATTGATGATTTTATTGTGTTTGGATATAGTTGTTTTGGTTTGGGATTGCAATTTGTCAGGAGCATCAGGGGCCTTCTATGGTGTTGGCTCGTTTTCAGATCCAATAGTGGCAAAGGTCTTTGTATGCACTGATCTCAATTGGCAATATGGAGTCATGATAGTACTGTGTATTATTGATGATGGTTGGCTTTCTCTGGAGGGTTTAGAGATGAAGATTGTCTTATTATTGAATTCCATGGTTCTTGATATGCTTGCCATGTATTTAGATGGAACAATGGTTAATTTTCTTGTATCCCAGGTGTTTGTAAGTTTGTCCCAGAAAGGTATGTATGTGGAAGCATACATAACCTATTATGCGGGGGCTAGGTATGTGGATGGTGGCTTTGTTCATCAGCAATTAACTGATGTACTTAAAGGGAATTCTGCTATGTTGGGCAACCCCTTTTCTTTTCACAATATTGGCGTGGTGTTTAAGGCTGGGTTATGTGCCATTGAGATGTGGATTCTAAAATGGTTATATGAATTCAGACATTGGATGTTATTTGTATATGTGCGCAAGTGGCTTTCAGCGGGTTTGAGCAGTGCCATGTATCGTTGCTGGCTGGTTTTCCTTGGGTGTCCAGGATTGAGGGGATCTTCTCTCCGTAGTACAATTGTAGGTATATTTGTACGTCTAATTGTGCGAGACATGGACAGGGTTGCTCTCACCCTTGTTTGTGGATTGGAGATTGAATGCTTGATTGTTAATTTGACATTGAGACTTTCAAGGTATGTGTTACTACTGGAGGGGATGTCAAAAAGTGACCTTACGTGACCTGGTTCTGTGCTAGATGTGGTAATGTGGAGGCATTCTGGTTATTTGTCTAGTCCTCCCATGGATTGGAGGTTAGTTTCGCTAACCTGGTTGATGGATACTCTAGCCCATTTGTGCGATGTGCACTCCTCTGGCCACACTTCACAGTTTGGAGTTGCTAAGGATGAGCCCGTAGATTCGGAGGTGTTTTTCGTTAAAGCTAATGGAATGTCTATAAGACGTGTCGCGCAGTTAGCGATAGTTCATGAAGAGGAAAACTGCTATGTAATTGATGTTCAAGTTACTTTAAAAGTGAAACTAGAAGGGGTCACGAAGCCAAGACCTCTGCTTCTGCTTGTTGTTGGCACCTTGATGAGGTTTGATATGAGTTTGAGGTGGAGTTGCTACGATATGATGATATCGTTCAGACAAAAAGAAGGGCTTACTGTTGTAAGTGTTGATGATGATTTTGGGGTGCTAACAAAGACTGGTTTGGGGTGCAAACATGGGGATTTTTTTAATGGCTCTATTGTGACTCGAGTAAGTCTCGAGGGATATTCGGGGTTTATTATCATCTTGGTCACCGTTTCAATGGTCATTGGGAAGGATTTCTGCTATGGAATTATCTCCGTCTACAAAGGGGATTTTGCGGGTAAGACCTGCCAGTTTGAGGTTGGTCTGTATGTGCTGGTACTGGACATTACCAGGTGCGCATGGTCTGGGACCGGGATGATTTTAAAAGCTTTACTAGCTTGCGAATGTGGTTGGGTTGGTCTGGAAACTTTTGGGGAGATCAACGCCTCAAGAAGCAGGATTCAGGGCTGGGGCCAGGAATGGCAAATTAAAGTGCAGGTGGTTTCGAATGAATTTATTATGTTTTCGAGTGATGCGACGAATACTCACATAATGTTTGATGATAAGTTTCATCAAGACCTATGTTTGAGGGAGAGAGTGATTATAGTATATGTTGATTGGGGATATGCCTCGCTAGTTTTCGCTGATGTGTTCCACTTTGTGTGCAGTGTGTACAAGGATGATGTTGCTGGGTCCCCTCGTGGTGAGCCAAATAGGTGTCAAGTGATGCAAGGATTTGTGAAGATGTACTTTGTGCACCAGTGGTCCCAGTCATACCTTGGTCGAGATTATGGGAAAATTGACTGGCGTGTGATGTTGTTGGTTTGTTTTGGATGGAGGCCCGTAGATGGGTCTGAAGAATTCTATGCTAAGTAGGCATATTTACTAGATCTTAACTAGTTCATTATCTTGTTTGTTGATTGCTAGATTATCTAGATTTACTGATGAATTTTCTATGTTGTTCCGTTAGGTAGATGTATATCCCTTCTCGGAGAGGGTCTCCTTCTCGGAGAACTTGGTGACTGTATATCCCTTGGAGGATATCCGAGCAAAGACGGACAGTGAAAGACAAGGGGTAGTTGTTCCTTTAGTGGGGCAGGTTACTGGGGTCGATTTGGTTGACCATATTCTTGATGTTGGGGTTTTATATCCAAGCTTCATTGTTGAAAATGAACGGGGTTTTCAATTCTCGTCGCCGATTGGTGATGGGGTCTTGGTTTTTTGGTTGAGTAAATCCCCTAGGGGTTTTTCTCTCCGTAGTACAGTTGATGAGTTTTCACCTCATACTTGTAATGCAGATAATTTTGGACATTTAGTGCGAGACGGGATTTACTCCTTACTCAATGAATGGTCTGATTTATGTTCTGATATTGTGACTGCGCTCAAGGTGGACATGGGCAGGTTTTCTTGGGGTCTCGCCCTTGATTGTGTATCAAAGGGGTCTCTTTATGGGAACCCTTCTGTGTCTGAATGTCAATTGGTTGGCTGCGCGACCATGAGAGGTTCAAGATGTGTGTATACCTTGTCTGAAAGCTCTTTGCTCTATGACATTGGTGCGAGTTTGAATCATGTTGATTCCTTTAAAGGAATGGTCTTCGTTGCTCAAGTGTTTGACATTTTGCCTCAGAGATTTTCTTCTTTTCTTGGGGTTGGCGTCGTGATTTCGGTTATGAGTCATGAAGATGTTGGCTGGAAAGCTTGGTGCTCTGTTGAGCTCTTACTGATTGATGTTGTTTTAGATGTGATGTCTACTCGCATTCTAGATGTTTTCTCTGTGATATGCAGTGGAGAACACGGCGAGTTTGGAAATCTGAATCTTTCTGATATTGTCGTATTGACAGCCCGGCACTTTGGTTTGCGGGTTATGGGAAGGTTGGGATGCATGCTGCATTCTTCAGCTTGGCTTATTTTCAGCTTTGTCTTTATGGGTGTGATTTTGCCGGTTTATACTGAGAGGTCCCCTAGATCGTGGTCTTATGGCCGCTTTTGTTTAAGAACGAACTGTCATGTAAACACGAAGGATGGGCACATTCTTTGCTATATTTATGGTATGCTCATGAAGGTTAATGGTTTGAAAGGGGAGAATGTCCACTCTCCTCGTGGAATCTCAGGGTGGGATCTTATTCTGGGAAAGCTTTCTTGCTTTTGGAATATGTGGTCAATGCATCATGAAGTGATGCATCATGAAGTGATGCATTCTAATTATTGGTACTTTTATGTTCGAACTGCACATGGGGGGATTCCAATTATGTGGAATTGCAAACTAGGAATTAGGAAGGATTATGCTGCTCTGTTTTATGCGAGGGACAAGCTTAAGAGACCTGGGAATATTGAATTTATGGAGACATGCTTTTCAGGGAATGCAAGGGACAATGCTGGTGGGTCTCATGTTTCTTGCAGCTGGTCAGATAGAGTGGCTCTGGCCACTGATGGTGAGACCTATGAGTCTAAATGCCAATCCTGGTGGAATATGTATACGAGGGATAGTTTTTGGATGCCTTATCCCATCATGGGTGGGATATTTAATGTTGTTCTACGTGGGGAGAAGTGGTTTCGAAATGCGCAAGGTCGTGTACATGTTGGGGCACTTTGTCTGGCCCATTCAAGTGAGTGTGATTGGTGGGCATTTGGGCGCCAGATGTCTGAGAATGAGCTTAAAGCTATGGTTATCTCTGTGGGTTTTCAGACAATGCTTGTTACTCTTTGGGCAAGTTCGATCTTAGCTGCTGACCACCAAGTGGTAGTTCAATACTTGTTGCGTAAGGAAAATTATGCTTTACCCTGGAAGAAAGTTTACTCAGTTGCACCTGTTAGTGCTCGAACTGGGTCCAAGCCTAGATTGTTGGAGGCTCCAGATTAATTATGTAATTTAGGCATAGTTCTATTTTGTTGTTTTAAACTAGTTTAAACTAGTTTAATTAGTTTTATTATGTTGAATTCGCGGGGTATGCCCCTAGATTTGTAGCAGTTGTTCCTTTTTGGTATAAAAATTAATTAGCAAAAAAAAAAAAAAAAACCCTAAATTTCCTCTAGCCGCCATGAATTTCCAGCCCAATCTACACCTTAATTCCATCAGATCTAAATTTCTCCTTCCTAAATCCACCTTCCCCTTTCTTATCTCCCACCTTCACCCCAAAATCTTTTTAATTTCAGTTTCCTCTGGTGAGAGGGGCTTCTCTCTGGCTCTTCCCAAGGTGACTTTGCACTTCTCTGCTGAGGGGTCCTTAGTGAAATCGTTGGGTTTCATTTTATCAAGTTATGTCTCTTGGACAAGGGATATATTGGTTGACCGATTGGTTACTGACTTTGGCCGATCTCCCTCGCTGTGTTGGGATGATCGATTGAATTTGCTAGTGGGTGATGTAATACCCTACTCTGATGTTGGTGTCTTCCAAAGTGGAAAACTCAAGTTTATCGGTAATAGTTCCATCCCGAAATGCGATTGGGATCTGTCCCTTTGGTCTGATTCATGGTTCGAAGGGCTTCCATCCAAGCTGGGTTTTTTAGGTGATGGTGAAGTGTTTCATGGATGGCCTGTAAAAACCATCTCTCTAGTGGCGACAGGTTTCAAGATTTTGGTGTTTACGAATGATGCTCTCATGAGTGTATTGAAGGTTGGCATCTCCATGGTTGCCGGTCTGAGTAGTGTCTATGAAGTGTGTGTTGAAATGCTTCAGGGAGGAAAGGACACTATGTTGATGGACATATGCGGATTCGTTTTTATGCGAGTAAGAGACGGGGTTGCTCAGGGGATGGCCTGCCATTCTGAGGTGTGCACCCGTGTAGTTCATGACTTTGCACTCTTTTTTGCAAATGGTATGTTGCGAAAGATTCCAAGCAGGGATACTTTCTGTGGTCTGGTTATTTTCAATGGGCAGTACTCGGAATGCTGGTTCTGCTGGGTTTTCTCGATGGAGTGCATATATGATACTATGATTTTTAAGGTCTATGTCCTTTCCTATACACGTGAGGACTTCATGAAGTTTGGTGCAGGCCACCGAGTGTTGGTGCTGAGGAAGGATCAGAATTTCAAGGTTCCTCTGGGTAAGGAACAGATGGTTGGGGTGGTTAAGGCCACGGCAGGTCATGAGAACAAGCTTGTTAGTGTGTCAGCTTGTGTAAAAAGTATGAGTTTGTTGTTGATGGGTCTTGTTGGGACAAGTACTGGAAAGGAAGTGTTGGGGTTTTTTGTTGCATCCCATCTGCTTAGGGTGATGTCTTTCACAGAGGTGAAGATGTTTATTGTGATGATGATCATTAATGCGGGTGAATTTGGAATTCATGTTGGGTTTTCCAAAAGAAAAGACGATAGGATCGGCAGTGACCATAGCAGGGACACAGGACTGCCACTTCAGGTCTTGTCTTGGGTGATTTATGGTCTAGTTGACTGGTGCTTCATGTACCATGTTGGTGACCATGGTTGGTTTGTGCCTGTTATGTCTATTGCGACGGAGACTAAGCACAAAGGTGATGTTGTTCGGTCTCCTCGTAGTGAGCCAACTAGCTGTGCGGTGATGCAGGGAATTGTGGAGGTGCCCATTGTGCTTGTTCAGGTGACATTATATGGGGGAGCTTCTGAAAGTGGAGAGTGTGGTAAGGTGAAATTAAAGAAGGGAGCATTGCAGTGGCCTATACATTTGCAGAGGTGTATGCAATGCCTCGAGGGTGTGACTGAACAGGGGCATACTCATGTTGTTCATTGGACTCCTTTAAGTTTCGGAAATGATCTGGTTGGTCGCTTCATGGGCTTGGGTGTTATCACCAAAGGAGACTGGGCTCAATGCGAGCATCAGTATTGGAATAGTTTGGAAGATGGCTTTGCCTCTTTGGTGGAAAAAATGCAACTGTTTTATTTTGTGGAAGTTGTACTTCATATTGGCTTTTTTAATCAGCTGGGGGCTGGTTCTTCTAATAAAAAGTTAGCCGGTGGTGCTTTTTTGAAGGCCAACTCTCAGGTGGATGGATGCCGTATGGATGGTTTTGTCGATGGTTTTGTCGATTTGTGGCTGAGTCAATGCATGGTTTATCTGTTTCTTTCTATGGGCTTTGTGAGACATGTGCCTAGTCTCAAGTTTAGGTTGTTTAAGGCGCCAGAATAATTTTTAGCATATTTTCATTGTTTTGTTGAAGGTAAGGTGACTTACTTGTGTTTGTTGTTTTTTCTTTGTTGTTCCGCTAGGCAGATTGTTACTAATCGCGGGGTATGCCCCTAGAATTGTAATCTTTTGCTTGTGGTATAAATATTAATTAGCAAAAAAAAAGAGGAACCTCACGCAACAAAGAAAATTCTTTTTTTTTCTTTTTTTTTTTGCTAATTAAATTTTATACCAAAGACCAGCGATTACATATCTAGGGGCATACCCCGCGAGAAATAAACACTAATCCAACGGAACAACAAGGAGTACTAGAAAAACTAGACATCAAAAACCAACAACAAACAAAATCCACAATAACTGGATCAACATAAGAAGACTACCACCCAACTACTACTAATAGAGAAGCAGCACCAGCGCAACAAAGAAAATTCGTGGTAAAGGTGGGAGATAAGTAAGGGGGAGATGGATTTAGGAAGGAGATATTTAGATCTGATGGATTTAAGGTGTAGATTGGGCTGAAAAACATGGTGGGTAGAAGAAATTTAGGGTTTTTAGAGAGAGGTTAGAGAGAAACGACTCTCATGGATCTCCTTCGTTTTTTTTTTTGCTAATTAAAATTTTATACCCAAAAGGGAACAGCATGAAAACACTTCTAGGGGCATACCCCGCGAAATCAACAAAACAACATTATAAAAGTCATAACATCAGTAAGTCACCTTACTGTCAACCTCAATAAGAATGACTGCCAGACTCTGATTAGTAGATTGTGCAGCAAAATGGAGTTGTGGACAACTAGATTTCTTAATTTTGCAGGGCGTCTCCAACTGATCAAAGCCATACTGGTCAGTATTGTGGGATACTGGAGTATGTTCCTCTTCCTTCCAAAAGGAATCCTTAAAAAAATCAATGCTCTATTCTTCAAGCTCATTTGGGGAAGTTTCTACAAACCGGATGGGAAGTGTCAGTACAAAGTCGGATGGGAGGAGTGTTGCAAACCTAAAGCGGAAGGGGGTCTTGGCATTCGGAATCTTTTTGAATGGAATGAAGCAGCCATTCTTTATCAGCTTTGGCGCATTATTCAGCCCACCTCTAACTCTCTTTGGATAGCATGGTTCCATAAAGCTTTGCTGGCAAAGAAGGAATTCTGGACTTCCAAAATGCCATATCGCTCATGTTGGATTGTAAGGAAATTGTTCAAGGCGAGGCCTCGAGCACTACAGTATGTGCAATATAACATAGGGGAAAACTCTGATTTTCTCTTCTGGCATGATCCGTGGGTCCAAAAAAAACCCCTTCTGGATATTGCACCATCCATTGTATCTACAGCTGAGTCCACTAGTTCAGTTAGTATCAATGTCTACCTCCGAAATGGGACTTGGGACTTGCCATCTTCGAACCATAATGATGTGTTTGAAATTAGACGAATGGTGCAACATATTCAAATTCATAAGTCTGATTCCATTATGTGGGATGGAATGCTTCCAAAGAATGTCAAATTATCCACTATTTGGTCCTCCATGCGGGAAAAGGGAAGTTATGTACAGTGGTTAAACATGGTCTGGGGAAAATTCAATATCTCGAAGTGCTCATTCATCACATGGTTGGCCATCAAAAACAGGCTTCTCACGAAGGATAGAATGCTTATGTTTGGAATGCAGGTTGACCAAAAATGTGTCTTGTGTGGGGTTGATGATGAATCGGTTAGCCACATTTTCACTGCCTGCCCATACTTTGATATTATTAGCAGGTCTATGCCATTTCGTTTCACTCGTAACTGGTCCAATTGTCAGTCAGGCAACTGCATGGTTACTCAGCTGGGGGCAAAGGAGGAATCTATTGCTCAACTGTTTTTTAGCACAGCTATTTACCATGTCTGGAAGGAGCGTAACTATCGCATGCACAACCATGGGCCTGGCCACCCAACATCAGTGGTCGGCAGTGAGATAAGACGTATGGTGCGCGAGAAACTGTTTTCATGTAACCTGTTTAAGGGGTGGGTTCGTAATGACCCGACCATCCTCCTATTTATCATGTAAAAGAATAGGCTAGGTACATCTGAAATGTTGAGTAGGGTTTACCTTCTTATTCTTTGTATCATGTTGTTTTGTAGTTTAACTTGTATGTTGTCTCGCGGGGTATGCCCCTAGATATGTATCAGCTGCTTCCTTTGGTATAAATTTTTTAATTAGCAAAAAAAAAAAAAAAACGAAATTAAGCTAAAGATTATTCTGGCGCCTTAAACATACTTAAATTGAGACTAGGCACATGTCTCGCAAAGCCCATAGTAATGAGAATCAGCAGATAATGCACCATGAAGTGGCGCAAGTGCATTCCAACAGCAGACATCTCCCTATCATGACACGATGCAACTGTCTCCAAGCACCCGGTCTAGTCATCAGCATTATCCCATCTATCAACATACCAGCATAGAAGACAAATATCAAGTGTCCAGACCATAACACCTCTTTGTTGTACCACCATTATAATCACAATCTCCAACATATTCATCATTAATAAAAGCATTTTCGTCTTAAAATTCACATTAACACCCAAAAGGGTCAGATTGAGACCATCTAAGAGATATTGGCTATCAATACCAATCAGGTAATCGACAAAGCACAAATTTATTTGTTGAAACAATAACATCATATCCAAATCAGTCCCTCTCCCATGTATAGACTGAAAACCATTTGAATACCAAGTGAATACCTGTGATTGTAGATCAAACAACATAGTATTTGCCTTAATCAGAATGCAAATCCTCCATTTCTTAACAATGTTACCTTGCAAGAGCATATCTTGTACGGTGACCCAATCAAACCAAGTGCTCTGCGTCCTTAGCATTACTGCCCACCAGCCAACCAGAAGACCATACTTCCTCGTCACCAAAAGCATAATCCAGTGATCATAACTGCAATTATGCTTTACAAATTCTTTGACAAAAACGTTGATGACTCCGTTTTTGTGCAGATTGTTAGCCATAACAAAAGCAATGACAACCATACCCCCTTCAAACATTTTGGTATCGTCCCCTCCTGAGTAAGAGCAGATCTCGACACATACCACCAAAGAGATGGCACTTGAGCAACCCAGAGAGAGAGAGTACCCATCTTGCTGGAGCAAATCTTTGAACACTTCAACGTCACTGCACACACCACAAACCATGGGTGTGTCTACCTTAAGAGCAATCTCACCACAAGAAATTGCCTCTTTCAGATCTTGGTAAAAGCCTTCCCCCTCCATCAAAGAAGGAATAGACCCCTAACCCTTGGACACCAGAGAACAATCAAGAGGTTCAACCTCTTCAACATACACCCGGAAAGAGAAATCCAGAAAAATCTTTTCTCGTTGAAGCATTTCATCAAACACTTCAAATATATTTCTCACACCTCCAACCGTGGATGTGTCAACCTCTGATACACTCATGTAAACATTCTTTATAATGAGGAACCAACTCATTCTTTTCCAACCCAAGATTCACCTGGGTAGAGCAATAGGGGAATAGGAACAAAAGATGAGAGTCTGGAGAGAGAAGCTCCTCCTTCTCACTAGAATCTCTTTTAGCCGCCTCTATTTTCTACACAACTTCCATCAGATCTATACAATCAACCTTCAATAATCCACTTTCCATCTCTAATCCCTCACCTATACACA
Organism: Kitagawia praeruptora; assembly: GCA_037693485.1. Lineage (NCBI taxonomy): Eukaryota > Viridiplantae > Streptophyta > Magnoliopsida > Apiales > Apiaceae > Kitagawia > Kitagawia praeruptora. Next base: position 70,171,395 of record CM075350.1, read on the forward strand.
AAATTTCTTTCCTTAGTAGTTTGATTATGTGTCCAAAAAGGGTTTCCTTTTCGGAGCCTTTGGTATCGGAATCGTTTGCCCAGAAGGATGGGCTTTTTACGTGTTCTAAGAGTGGCCTTTCTTCTGAGAAGGGGAAGAATGAATCGTTGATTCAGACTTCTAAAAGGTCGAAAGGTCCGGGTTCAGAACTGGTTGAGTCAGGGTGTGTCGATTATGGCGTCACTGGTTCGAAGGATGGTCTGAGGAAGCGGGAGGGTGTCTCCTTGCCCATCTCTGGGATTGCTTCTAGAACTCGCAACTCTTGCAATCTGCAATTGACTGAAGGTAAGTCCTTCTTTTCTAAGAAGAAGGTTACTTTTAGTAATATGGATACTGTGATTAGGTTTCAACCTATTGAGAGGTCCGATTCTTCGGATCTCAAAGATAATGATAGTGATTTGGATGTTAATTCTTCTTTGGTGAATTTGGTTAATTCTCCTATGGTGAATTCGGTAGAGCCCACCATTCGGGTTACTACCTTCTATTCTAAAAAAAGGGTTACTTTTAGTAATATGGATACGGTGATTAGGGTTCAGCCTATTGAGTTGTCCGATTCTTCGGATCTGAATGATGATATTGATAGAGATAATCTGGATTTGGGTGTTTATTCTCCTATGGTGAATTTGGTTAATTCTCCTATGGTAAATTCGGATGAGCCCTCCTTTAGGGTTGATTTTATTTCTGAACTAGTGAGTGATGTTGGTAAGAAGATTGTTAATGAACACCGGCCTGGTGAGGAGCGGGTTACGGAACTCCGGCCTGGTTCTGATGATTCGAGTACGAGGAGGAAGAACTTTAGTGTTTGACACTCAAGTGATCCGCAAGAAAATTTCAACAGGACATCTGAAGGATCAAAAAAAATGAGAGTCGTATTTTCTCTATCTTCTCTCTAACCTCTCTCTAAAAAACCCAGCCGCCACCAAATTCAAACCTAAATCTAAACCATTTCCTCATCAAATCTTCTCTTTAGCCTTCCCAAATTCACCTTCCTCTTCTAATCTTTCACCTCAAACACCATATTTCTTTATATAATTATTAGTTTAATGAAGAAGGTTTCCTTTTCGGAGAACCTAGTGACCGTGATTCCTCCCCGTGCACGAGGATCTGAGGTTTGCCATCCGGTGGGTAACCCGATTAGGAGTCCAAAGAGGGTCTCCTTTTCGGAGAACCTTGTGACTGTGTATCCTTTGGAGGATAATCCGAAGGGTGTGCTCAAGGTGTGTGCACAGAGTGGCTCTTCTCCTGGAAGGGAGAAGTTTAAACCCCAGGTGGCTAAGAGATTGAAGTTTGAGACGGAGTGTACGGAGTTTGGTACTTCTGGTCTCAAAGATGGGCTGGAGGTGGCGGAGAGGGCCTTCACCCCCACAACTGGGTTTGCTTCTAGGACGTGTAGCCCGCTTGAAGGTAAGATCTACTACTCCAAGAAGAAAGTTACATTTAACGATTTGGTTGTTGAAATTAAAGATTTCAATAATGAAATGTCCGATTCATCGGAAGCAACTGACATTTCTGTTAGTGCTAATGTGGATTTGGGAGTCAATTCCTCTTTGATGGATGAGGGAGTTGACTTTCCAATTTTGGGTGAAAATGACTGGCCTAGAGAGAATCTAGTGGTTTGCCGAAAGGCTTGCCTTAGAAAGTCTACACTTAATGTGGAGGTTGTCAAACCTGTGAAGAAATCATTGAAGTGGAAGGATAATGTCCAGGTTATTATTGATCAAGAAGTGACTATTGGTAATGATAGTCAGGTCAATAAGAAGTTGATTATGGATGAGGAGGTGGGTCACAAGCTGAATGAAAAGGACATTGATGAAGCCTTTGAGTATTTAAAGAGTAGCGGTTGTGTTCTGGAAGGGACAGAAAGGATGTTGAGGCATATGCTTAGGATACTTGGGTGTGAACCAGGGGGTTACACTTATTTTAATTGTTGTTATTGTAGTTATTACTCGACATTGAATGGTGAGGGCGCGATGGAGCAAGGTGTAGAGCTGGATGTTCACAGAGTGTGTGCAATGCGCATTGCAACATGGTTATTTGCTTGTTATGATGTCCTTGAGATGAAGGGATTGGTTGAAGACCCTTTATGGGTGTGTTCTTCGGGGTCCATAGTGAAACAGAGGTATGGCTTATTTGTTGTTGGTGATAGTTCAAGTCATGGTACCTTGGTGATGCCTGTTGTGAAGGAAACAGATGGTTTTTTCTGCTCCTGGGTTATTGATAGGAGGCTAGGTTTGGTGGGATTTGGCCTCACTTTTCTCATGGGGATTTATATGATGGTGTTTGAAATTGGCTTAATAGTTCTGGACCTGGTTGTTGGTTTTTGTCAAGTCCAGGTGATGTGCCATGCTAAGTGGTATGGTAGCAGCGATTTAGAGTCCAGTGGTGTGGTGATTGTGTTCTCAGCCCTGGATATTGCTAGTAGTTGTTATGTGTGCACTGCTGGGTATGGTTCCTGCAATATTGGACGGCCTATCAGGAGCAGTCATGGGAGTATTGAGAATGCAGATGCCCTCCAGGTGCCTGCTGTTGTTTTCAGAGATATTGACGAGGACACTGACAACTTAGTTGTCCAGATGCATAATTGCAATTCATGTAATGCTTACAATATGTCCTTACAGAAGGAGTGGTCTGATGTGCAGAGATTTGCGCTTGGAGTTATGATGCCTCCTTGGCATAGCTATTTTGTTTTTTTAATTTCAGTTATGAACCTGTGTTAAGCTAGGATAACTAGCTTTTATGTTGTTTGTTGACAGTCGGGTAACTTACTGTTTTTAGCTTTTGCTGATTCCGCGGGGTATGCCCCTAGGTCTGTTTAAGTTGTTTCCTTCGTGATATAAAATTTTAATTAGCAAAAAAAAAAAAAGGAAGAACTTTAGTGCTGATACTAAAGGGAACTTTAGTGCCTGTAAGGCTTGGGTTAGTCTAGATGGTCTTATTCAGATGGAGCAAACAGGGTATGTTGCTGTGTGCTTGCAGGAAGGTCTTCTTAAAGAATGTGATCTTATGGGGAAGGTATGTGTTCGTGTTACTGAAAATGATTTGTCTATTATTAGACTTTCGAAGACGGGTACTAAGCAGGTTTTCTTACTGCTTTTGAGTGATAACCATGTTGTGAAAATCCATCCATGGCACATTACATGGAAGGGCTTCATCTTTGATGGTGCCTGTGATGTTGATGAGATAACAAAGGGGCCTATTCAAGGCTTATGCATAGAGACTGGTCTTGTTATATCCCGAGTGGGGATGGCTGGGCGCGGTAATGATGTTTGCAACGCTGATTGGAAGAACAGGGATTGCTACCCGGAGGCAGGGAAGCTTGTCGATTTGATCGAGGATGATGGCACTGTTTTGATTGCTACTACTGCTGTTGGGGGCTGGCACAGGATGATTGAGATGTCAATCATGCAACTTCTGTTGGTCTCAAGTTGTTTATGCCAGAAGAGCAGGCTCCATTTGTGGACAACTGCTGGATGGGTGCCTAAGGGTGTTGATGCGAGGCAGGAGGGTCAGAACAAGGAAGCTATAGCCATGAGTGCTTGGGATGATTGTCATAGTGGACCATGTTTGGTCATGAAGAAGCTTACTATCGGCATAGTTTTTTAACTTATGTTTAATCTAGTTTGCTATGTAGACTCTATTATGACTTAATGTTGTGTAGTTTTTTCGGATGTTGATTTCGCGGGGTATGCCCCTAGATTTTTTTTTTTTTTGCTAATTAATTTGTTATACCAAAAAGGAACAGCTTATACAATTCTAGGGGCATACCCCGCGAAATCAACATTCAGACAAAACAGCAATAAGTCACCCTATTGTCAACAAAAACAAGAAAAAGCTAGATAAACTAGCTGACTACAGATAATTAACAACTATGCCATGAAAAGTACAGGGTAGCACCGCAGAGCTGCAGTCAAATGCACTACATGGAGCTTTAACTCCACTGGTTCCTTTATTCCTCCATTTTTGACCAACCATTGAAAGCTCCAAGGAAACAACTATGCTATGGGCAACCCTAGCATCACTGTAGCTGATATCCTGCATTTCATTAGCAAGAATTGGCCTGACCAATTTCCCATCAGCACAAGCAATAAAATGCTCAACACTGCAACCATACCCATTAGACTGATGCATTCCCAAACCAGCGAGAGCACCCTTACTGTACTGCAATAAACACCATCCTTGCAGAAAGCACCCAAACCCCTGCACACCATCCAGGCGTTTCATTCCCATAGCCGAACTGATCATGGACCTGGCCACCCCCCATTGAGAAGGCGGACCATAGTCCAGAACCATAATTGCTTTCACCTTCTCCACGAGTAGAAGTCTTACAGCAGGAGTAGCAACATTAGTCCTCACATTGACTAGACTAACTGTCACCATACAATTCACATTTCCCATCAACAGAAGTCTGACACCCTCACCAATTTGTATTTCATCCTAAAAAAAACCATCAGAACCTGGGCAACAAGTCATTGACACCTCCGGTTGAACATTAACCGATTCCTTCACCTGTACAACCCCCTTCTGCAATCTGTGACCAGAAAAATACATAAGACACATCTGGGTTTGAGCACCCAGCAACCAGTTCATGAACACCACCATCATTTTTGCCTCACAAGAGGCACTTAAAGTCCTAACAGGATTTCCATCAGGGCTCACAATCGCATTTTTAAAATGTTCCACCTTGCCGCAACAGTCACAATGCATAGCATCACCAGTTCTAACGAGATGACTCATAACACTTAGGAACAAATCAAACACCGTCGTGTAGTACCCAATAGCTAGCATGTCCAAAGTCGTAAGATCCACATTAGCACCTTCAAAACCGGGCGCAAAGAAATCCCTCCTTTGCTCCGAAATAAACACATTGAGGCCTATGCCTGCCAATCTCTGAGAATTCCCGCAGCACTTGGGAATAACTTCATGCCCAGCCACACCATTGCGAAGTTCATTGTAATAACTATGAACCAACATATGCATCAAAGTATAAGAGTAGAAATACACCCCATAACACCTGACTTCAATCCTACGAGTTACCAGCCTTGGAATAGGTTGGAACCCCATCATTAAACATGTACCCTCATAAGAGAGAACTTCATCCATCAATCGATTTCTACAAGCATAGAAACCAACTTCCGCACCACATCTAACAGCTTGGTTACAAGCCTTCGCTAACAAAATTCCCTCTCTTTTTGGTATTTCATCAATCATCTGGTACACATTCCTCTTTGATATTTCATCAAATATCTGGTACACATCCTCAAAGATGCCCTTTTCTGTAATGACCGAAGAACGTCCCATGAACCAAACTAACAACAAAACAGTTTGGAGGGCCTTTATTCCTACCCTTTCCGTAATTTCATCAAACAGCAGCCAAGCCTGACAAACCTGCAACCCAGAAGCTCCTTCAAACTCTTCTAACGAAACCATTTTGGACTAAGGGTCGTCAATCCAGAAATCATGCCCAGAAAATAAATCCCGAGCTAGATCCAAGATTAGACTCTCTCCAACATCATGTGCATCACCTTCCTTAACAGAGAAATCCGCTAAGACAAGGTCACCAGTGCTAGTGAAACCACCAAGCACGTATATCTCATCAAGGGCGTGTAAATCCCCACCCACTAACATCTTTAACAGAGCACCCAAACTAGCGAGCTTCCCCTGATCCAATATTGGTGAATCAAACACAATATCCACCTGGACAGTAGCCTTAACCCTTCCCAAGACAACATGGTTTGATAGAACTAAATCCATCAAGATCACTAACAACCCCTCAACAAAGAGGTGTTGTGAAGATAGTTTGAGAAGAACCCACGAGTTGTAACCCAACTCCGCATCATTTCTTAAGAAGACAATTGCGAATAACCCATCAGCGTTATCCCAACTCCATTGATTAATCTTTAAAACAGCGACCCAAAGAGAGAAATCCATAATCTCTAGAAAGGCCATCAACGCCATCAACGCCAAAGTTAAAATATACTATATATAAATAAGAAATTTAGTGTATAGGTGAGAGAAAGGGGAAGAAGATGGATTAATGAAGGTTAAAGATATAGATCTGATGAAGAAAGGTTTAGAATTAGTGGCGGCTAAGATAGGGTTTTTAGAGAGAGGTTAGAGAGAAGGCAGAGAAACGACTCTCATTTACCTATGTTTCCAATTCCGGTATGCCCCTAGATTTGTATCATGTTGTTCCTTTTGGTATAAATTTTTAATTAGCAAAAAAAAACATTCTTTATAACCACCAAGATCTCAAGAAGACCCCCAATCGCAGTTCCCATAGAATCGAGAACTAAAAAGGAAAATAGAGATTCGTCTCCAATTCCTAACATCAATGATTCAACCGAATCAATCGTCAAACCGAAGAGTTTAGTAATCAAAGAATGATTACTCTTCAGATGTGGAGAAAACCCCAAATGGTTCTCCGAAGGACCCATCAAACAGAAACCCAAAACAACAAAGATAAAAGTAATAATATAAGAAATATAGGTGTTTGTGGTGAGAGATTTGAAGAGAAAGATGGATTGGTGATGGTTTTATGGTCAGATTTGATGGAGAAAGGTTTAGATTTGGTTAGAATTTGTGGCGGCTAGCTAGGGTTTTTAGAGAGATGTTAGAGAGAAGACAGAGAGAAAGTCGACTCTCATCTCTTATCTCCTTCGTTTATTTATGCTGTTAATGGTGATGTGGGAGTCAAAATGAAGTTTTTTTTTTTTTTTTTTGCTAATTAAAATTTTATACCATAAAGGAACAACTGATACACATCTAGGGGCATACCCCGCGAAGCCAACAAGCAAAGAAAGCAAATGTCATAGCATCACATAGACACTATCCAATCAACATACAAAGAGAACTAGTTTGAACTAGTTTAAAACCACAAAATGAGACCTATGCCAAGTACGAATAAAAGTGACCACCCCGCAACCTGCTCCTACCAAGAGTGCAGAAACCATACCATTCTCCTGAAAATGTCCCCACGGACACACCTTGTTCCTTACCATTAGCATTGACAATTGATAAATCCCCACCACTCTGTTTTGACAAAACCGCTTACTTTTAGACATCCAATTAGGAGACCAATCAGCAGAGATCATCTCTATTGCCCTGAACAACAACCCAACGGGGCAAACCATCTGGGCAGCAACCTCAAAGATAACATTTGCCATACCAACCTCCTCCGCACACAAACCCTCAGCAATTTCCCTCTTCCTACGCTTACCATTCCAACTCGCCATTGGCCTGACCGACCAATCCCACTCCAACCGTGTTGAAAATCGATAAGTCATCACAGCTCCCCTTTTGATTTTGCTATCCTTACAGAAAATAGCAGCTATTAAATCCTTAACAACATTTCCCAATATGAGCGTAAAAATCATCTTTTCTTTTCGAGAAGCCATCCAAATCCTCTGAGAATCCCATACTTTAGTGCACAAGCCAGCCATCCTGACCTTCCAACCTCCTGTAACCTCATTCGAACCAACAAAAGGCGAAATCAACAAATGGCAACCATCAGGTTCACATCCAGGGGGACTAAACAGAAATAAACCAAACCAAAACCCAAGATAGGAATCAGAATTCCTATCATCCATGTGACCTTGCGGCCCCCCACCCATGTTTCCTATCTCCGCAGCATAAAGTGCACAGGCTGCACACTAACCTCTGGTTCCTTAATTTGATCAGCAACTTCAAGAAGACCAAACATACTACCCCACCAGAACTGGGATTCTCTGTTAGCTTCCTCAACTTGCAATGCACCATTCAAACAGGTGGTTTTTAACCCACCTAGACTACTGTCACACCTAGTAATAATCACCAGCTGCAAGAAGTTCCACTTACCATTCAAACCAATAAATGGCCTCAGTCCAGACTTCATCAAGGTTCTTCTAAAATTTACTTCAAAAATCCACAACACAACACCATCTCGGTGGAGCATCGTTTGACGCATAGTCCTTGCACTAGAAATAGTGCCCCATTTGACCGGCACTAGAACCATCAGTTTCATAGAAACATCCTCCTTCCTGTCAAGTATCTCCTTGTCGAGCATAGCATTTTCATCTCTCTTGTTGAAAGAGACCATCAGTTTAATCACAGAGTAAGGCCTACCCATCATTTCCATAAGAGATAGATGGGTCAAACAAATTTCAGTATAGGCAAAAAAATTGCCTCCATTTCCGTTTAAACCGAAAAAACCAACCATCATTGACTTTGCTGCGTAGAGCTCACCCATCTCAGCGGAGCCGACTATGGCCTCTACAACTGAGACCAAAGCAGGCGCGAAAATGGCCCTCCAGTCGAACTTTGACAAAACAACTATGCGGCTGGCGCCATTGCAAGCTAAACCAGCCTCCCCCATCGAAACCCCATAAGACAACAATCCTTTAAATGATTCTTGCATCCTAGGCGAGATAGCAACCAGAACCAGATAAGAGTTATCATAACAACAGCAAGCGAACAACGAACCCACATCCTAAATGTGTGCTGGATAGCTTCATTAGGAAGCACAACATTCGGTTGCTCCAACAACCCAACTGATGTGAAAAATGCATCAATCGGGATCAACATCATAAGAAAGTTGTTCCAAGACAAACTTTCTCTCAGTTGGATCAAAGATGCTTGTCTATACAGACCCATCTCGATTACTACTTCCTCATTCAAAAAGAACTGAGGAACCCATATCAAACCTGCCCTAAGGTAGATTGAATTTAGTAAATGCGACCAATCTTCCAGATCTATACAACAAACAGAAGCAAGGACACCTCGCGAAACCCACTTCATCGAAGCACCCTTCCATTGAGGCGAAAGAGGAGGAAACCCATCAAACATAAAGGTCATATGACCATCTAGAATAGCGAATACAACATCAAAGATTTGTGCAAAGAAATTAACACAAACCCGATGAACATCCTCCGACCGTACCAAACTACAAACCCTTCCATCAATGGAAGAAGTAGCCATTCAATAAAATTATAAGTATAAATAAGAAATATCGTGTTTTAGGTGAAAGAGAAGAAGAAGAAAGGTGGATTTAGGATGGCTGATGTGTAGATCTGGTGAAGAAATGGTGTAGAATAAGGATAAATTAGAGTGGTGGCTAGGTTTTTTAGAGAGAGAAAGTAGAGAGAGGTTAGAGAGAACGGTAGACTCTCATCTATGTAGGTTAAGGAGTCAAAATGAAGTTTTAGTGAGTTATAGGGGTTAAACGAGTCAAGAACAAAGCTACAAGTGGTTTCCATGCTCAAACGAGTCAAGAATGAAGCAAATCATATTATCTTATTCGAACTAGTCTAAAATGAAGTTTTTAAACGAGTCGAGAACAAAGCTACAAGTGGTTTCCATGCTCAAACGAGTCAAGAATGAAGCAAAACTATTTTCTTATTCAAACGAGTCAAAATGAAGTTTTTTTTTGCTAATTAAAAATTTATACCAAAAGGAACAGCAAATACAAGTCTAGGGGCATACCCCGCGAAATCCACAACTTAACCAACAAAGTCAAATCAACCTTACAATACAATAAGGATCACATAGAAAAGAAACTAAAGCAAACTATGCCCTGCTAGAATGACCACCCCTGGTTGCTCTCCATTTCTTGATCTTGGACTTAGTCCAGCGAACTTTCTGAAACTGCCCTTCACCATCAGACACAAACTCTCCCTCCTGCTTCCCCTGAATAGGAACAACCTCATTGTCAATCTCCATAGGATCTCCAGCTTTAGTAGTAGCTATGAAATGACTACTATCATCCCTGTTAGTGTTCCCACCGTGCATACAACCCTCAACCGCCTCCATATCATGTTGCATTAACAAGGCAGAGATTCCCATGCCACCCCTTTTAAAAGAGTCATTTCCTATTGAGGGAAGAATGCTCACATTAGGAAATTCATCCCAAGGAATATCATCCATTTGGACCCCCAGCCTCATTTGCTTCACCACTAGACACAGAGTGGTCTATCATCATTGTAGAAATGCCCTCATTTAACCCATTGCCCATAAGGTAATTGTTGCTTCATCGATTTCCACATCGATCTGTTCATGCTCGACTTTCTTCTCAGTGTTTTGATTCTCACTACAAGCTTGGAACACATTGGTCTGGTTGTCAGCCTTCCACTGAACCCTTTTCTTTCCCTTCCTGACAATCGAAGCCCCATAAACCTGCCCACTAGGGATACAATCCCTGGGCCATCCATTTTCATCCAGAAACAACTGAAGAGGAATACCATCCAAGGGAATCTCAATCCCCTCCCTAACCGTGTACTCTTGTAACTGAATGGTACAATTGAGTACTTCACAAAGCTCATCATCCTGAGCAAAATTAGAAAAATCAATCTCAAACTTTCCTGAGTACATCCTCAAATCCTTATTCCCATGAAACACAGGCACCTCATGTCCCATGTACTGAATAAAGAGCTTCAAAACCTGCAAGTAGTTCTTAGCATCTTCCCAACTAGTATTAACATCTAGAATATCATTGCCTATCTCCGTACCAGGAGCAATTGTAGCAGTGTCCTTTTTCCTCCCTCCATTCAAGCTATTATCATTTGCTTCAAGAAGCGAAGTGTAGCATCCCAAAATCCGGGATACAGATATGGGGCCACTAATGTAACGCCCCGACTTCCCAATACTGAAAATATATCTTTTATAATAAAATAGACTTTGATACAGGGGAATTTTAGAAAATTCCGGCATGAAATATTCGCAAATCGGACTATCCACCTGTATTTCAACCCAAACCAAATTCCAATTAATAATTACAAATAAAACTTAATACACCAAAGATTCCTCACCGAGGATCGATTCCAGGTTATGGTATGAAACAAGAATCTAATTAATACAAATTATTTCCAACTTCTATCTCTGACCCAAATACAAACCTCTATATCGCTTAATCAATAGCGCAATCCAAATAGTATATGCCCGTGCTGGCTCTGTAACTAACCTTTGAAAAATACACCATCGCTCTCATTTGAAATATAACGCGCAGGTATCCAACTCCTTAACCCTAACTGAAAGGGAAGGTAAAACAAAGCAAGAGTGAGCCAAAGAACGCTCAGCAAGTTAACAATATAGTGAAACAATGATATTACGATAATTCATTGATGAACAATATCAATGAATACTTTATCTCAAAAGATCATTCAATTTCCATCATAGAGTAAAATTTTCCATTAACTACAAACCATCACTGTCTCAGATAAAACTTTGAGAAAAAGAATATCAAGAAATCCCCCAATCATTCTTACTCCACTTTCAACGTACAATGTTACTCGCGAAGGGAATAACTGGGAAACTTCTATCCATCCTTAACCTCATTGTTTTACTGAGTTTCCAAATTTTTTTATCAAGATAGAAAACTACTAACTCTAATATCCACAATTTCGAAACTAATGACCATTTACCTTGCAACATACATATCTCATCAAAACATTCCTTTCTTTGAAACCCTTTCATCTTTGAAGCATACTTTTCATAAAACCTTTTTTTTAAAAAAACATTTAAGTTGATTGGAGTTTTTTTCCCTTAACATCGGACAATACGGGTGATCAGCCACGTAAAGTCCCTATACCGGACACGAAGTCCCTCTGGACCTTAAGAATTGGGTTCCCAATTAGGCAACACATTGGCCATTAATGCTGGACTAGGACCACCCTAGCCTCTTACGCTAAATAAAAGTGCTGGACTAGGACCACCCTAGCCTCTTACGCTCTCCAATCTATAAACCTTTTAAAAAAACATTTCACTTTTAAGTCCTTTATACTTACTGATAACAGATCAGCCTAGTATAAGGAATTTTTAAAACATTTTTAAATAATTAAACCATTTTAATGAGTAACAATAAAAGATTAAGAGTCAGGGAAGCAATTGATATAATGAATCATAGACAACAAAGCAATAAGATTTAACTAAGCAGGGTATAGTTCAACAAAACAGAATCTTATATCAACAAGGAACATTAATCGATTAAGGAACAGAGCAATTATTCAGGTTCTAGAATTTAACAACAATTTATAAGGAAATCAAGGAATAAAGTGATCTGAAGTTCAACAAAAGATTTGAGTACTGCACAAGCTATAACTATTTATTTCAAAGATTATCAATTGATGAAATTCCGATGTAAAACTTGCATTAGCATAAAGGATTCGAAATAGTTAAAACGAAGATTTAAGAAATTCTCAATTACTCAAGGTCTCACTCTTGTCGGCTAAGCACTCATAGGTTTTAGCTGCCATACCGGCATGACAATAATGAGTTTGAATAATTAAGAAGATCTCAATTCATTCTCGGCTTTAACCATCACTGAGCAACACATGCCTCAACAACGGTATAAACCTCGAATTAGTTTACAATAATTTGAAGAAAAATGCACTTTGAAAAATATTAATAAAGGCGAGGAATATTGAAATAAATTAATTTTAAAAGAATTCAACACTTGAACAATAGGTGAGGTATAGTAAACTTGCCTCAATACATGAAGTTTCCAATTTCCAATATCTCAACTCTTTACTCTCTTTGTACATCAGTTTCTATTTCTTATTGGCTGGCTTTGTACTCGGTCTTCCATTTCTCTTTCCTTATCACTAGTCAGCTTCTACATGCACATACTCGTCTACTTCGATGAATAACTCGTTCCTTAGAATTTCCACCTTTCCATACACTGGCTCTAAATCGGCCTTTTACTGGTACCTATATCAAAATAAAGTACTACTTCAATATGCTTATAACCTTAATCATCTGATTCTATTCTACCCAATCGTGTCTTATTTCGCTTTACAAATATAACATATATATAACATAAGGTTATACTTATAAAATATTATAGCATACTCGTATAAGTCAGGTAAACACATAGCACACATTAGCACATCGATTCACAAATAATTCTTATCAAATCGAATTATTATATAAATTAGAAAATAATTTTAACAAAAATTTGACAGCACCTCCTTTATACTATCGTCTAACCTGTTGGAATAAAATTTACTAAAGGAGAAAGCAAACATCCTTTGTTTTACTACTACTCAATACCATCTCATAATGTTTATAACTGTACTATCATACATTCTTTACAACCTTCTGGAAAACCGTGTGCTTTACATATACACACAACTTATACTATTCACAATTCAACCAGAACATACATATAATTCCTTTTAACCATCCGAACATTTAACGCCTATTATACATTCTTGAACCGTGCACAATTCCAATCACAAATGTAAATTTCACCTTACTACTCCGGATCCAGCTACTACCTTTAGTGGCAGTTATACTTTTTTTTGCTAATTAAAATTTTATACCAAAAGGAACAACTGATACAATTCTAGGGGCATACCCCGCGAAATCAACAAAGCATTAATACAGATCATCGATAGAATTTTTTTTTTTTTTTTGCTAATTAAAATTTATACCACGAAGGAACAGCTTTACACATTCTGGGGGCATACCCCGCGGAAGCAACATTCAGAAAATAGAGTTAAACAACGTTAAGCCATTTGACAATCAACAAAATAGAACCAAGACTATTATAACTTAATCTTAAACTTAATCTGGAGCTTTACTGAGCCGTCCATGTCCCGCCTTAATCTTGCAAACTCCAGCCTCCTTCTTAGAATCATCATGCACAGTCACATCACCCACGAGATCAAACAGATGTCCCAAATACTGCCTGTTGCCCTGAATTGGCTCCTTTGCATTGTTTGCCATTTCCCTTTTTTCCTTAAAAGATTCATCATTCTTACCTCCAGAGTGGGGACTATGTTGCTGCTCAGCTGATTGAAGATCGATCCCCGAATCAATCAAAAAGTCCCTCAGTTGAATAGTTCGACAGGTTAAGTCATGAAGCTCCACTTCCTCAATATCTCTTAACCCACGAGCAGAGGCACTGAATTCCCTATCACGGGACCCTTTGACCAAAGGAATTTCCAAACCCCGAGAGACAATGAACAACTTTAGTTTATCCAAGTTACGCCTCGCTGCCACCAAAGCCTTCCTCTTCAACCCCAAGTTATATAAGCTGTGGTCTAACAGCTCAGCAATCTCTAGCTCCTCTTCCATGTCCTCAATAACCTGGCCATCATCCCCTAACATAACCGGAAGAGGGATTCCATGCTTCCTAATGAAATACCCAAGCTGCCTAATGCAGTTCAGTGCTTTACATAGGTTTCTCAGGAGCTTGATGTCTGGCCTTGAATTCAACCCATTGATAACATCCAAATCACTTACGTCAACATTTCCCCAAATCAGGGGCACCTCATGTCCATTGTGGACTATGCAGTCCCTAAAGATAATGATTACATTCACAGCAATAGACAAACGCTCCTGCATTCTTTTAGTCGAGACATCCCAAAAAGGAGTCCCCTCTTTCCTTGTTAATTCAATACACTCATTCTTCCCCTTGAACTCCACAGGTTTCTCTCTCGTAGCTTGATTAGAGCCCTCCCCTTGTGTTAACTCAGTGACCCTATTGTCAATGAAAGGAGCCCCCTCACTGACCATATCGTTGGGGTTAAATAGTGCATCTTTTACATCCCCTCGAGTCTCATTAGCAATTGGAATATTGGGCGAGGATGCTGAATTAACATCCTCCTCATTCATTACAGAATCTGAACTAGAATCAATAGAATCCGAAGATTCCTCAACCAAGATAGGCTGGATATCATTGAAGAAACCCGGCTTTATCTTCTTGTGAGAAGAGAAAAACTTACCTTCGCACTCCAATAAGTTAATTGAGCTTCTAGTTCTCGAAGCAACCCCAAGTCCAGGGCCCAACTTTCGCCCTTTACAGAATCTCACTGGATTACCCTTCTTCAACGGTATCACTGACACCAACTCTTCCGCAAAAGACACTTTCTTCGGGCTCGCCTCAGACTTCCTGTCATTAGAGGACCAATTCGGCGGGCTATCATCTTTAATAACTTCTAACTTCCTGGAACGGGAGTCAACAGATGGTGACAATGGTACCCTCACGACTAGGTTGTCATCGAAAGAAACCCTCGCGGCCCTCTTCTTGCCAGCATTCTTCGCACTCAATCCTTCCAATTTCCTAGATTGAATATCAATAGATGGTATATCATCGATAGAAATTAGTCCAAAATGGACAACAACAGAGCAACGAGGCCCGCCTACACAGAAGGAAGCTAGATAATCTAAAGAACTAGCTTTAAACCAAGGTCATAACTCGCCTAAAAACAATTTAGATCTAATGGGCATTGACCCATCCTCTTGCAATGACCATTCCATCCCTTCCTTGGCCTGGTCCACATGGTTGACACAGAAGACTCGAACATAACATGGTACATGTAGTACCAGTTCATGCTATACCACATAGCATTGCACAAAACGTGCCCAAACAAAATGTATCCCACCATACGCACTTGGCCCAAAACAAAGCTAAGCGTCACAAAATCCCAAGTTTCAGTGTGCATTATACCAGTTCGAGTACATTCAAATTTCCTGTACTCCAAAGAGTCTGTAGTTCCAATGTTTATCCTCAGGTTGCAAATCCCTCGAACACCACAAGTATGCCTTTGCTCAGCAACAACAGCATTGAGATTATCCCAAGTCAACCCCACCTGATTCCTGGCATGTCTCCACTCATTTATAAGACAATGAGAAGTAAGGATCTCCTCATTCAGATTGTTCATAGAAGTAGCCACCCAAATGCATGCCTCATAAGCATGACCAGCAGCCCCATTATCCATCAAAGCACATCTAAAATTAGTGTCCCCACAACCCGACACCAAAACTATGTACCCACAACACATGATATGGGTACATAGTTTTGGTGTCGGGTTGTGGGGACACCAAAACTATGTACCCAAAACTATGTACCCACAACACATGATTACACACATAAGAAATTGACCATCCACATCTAACAAAAATGAGAGTCGTTTAGAGAGAGAAACGCTCTCCCCTCTCTCTCGATACTTGTAATTTTCTTTCAGCCGCCACTTAATTCTACACCCTTTCTCCATCAGATCTACTCTCGAGCCTTCCTAAATTCACCTTCATCTCCTTTCCTCCACCTAAAACACAATATTTCTTTTACTTCTTTTCGAATATGGTTTCTATGTTTTCGATTGGGTTCTTGGAGGTGTTATCCGGAATTTCCATTGATGCGTTGAGGAATTTTTCTTCGAGCTCAAAACTCACCATTGATATGGTGGGTGAAACTGATGACCCCTTTATGTATGATGAATTGGCGATGGACTTGGTAGTTGCCCAGATCTGTGCTGGGCCTACAGTTGGGGTGGTTACCTATATCATCTCGTTGAAAGGGATGCTTCAGAGCTATGTTTCTGAGATTCCGATGTGCGTGGAGGTGGTTCAAACTAAGGCTGATATGTGCCTAGGTGATGTTTGGGCATCTCGTTTTCTTACCAGAGATTTTGAGGCAGTTCCGAGTATGATGGCCAGGACTTTGTTCATTCTGGTTAAGGTTGGGGGTGACGATAAATCTTGTTGGTGTGCAATTCTAATTCCATTCGATGGAGGGGATGGAACTCAAGGTTGTGGAATCCTTCTTGATGATTCAAGGTGTTGGATTGTTGTTTTCCCTGAGAGGGGGTCTCTTTTTTTTTTCTTTTTTCTTTTTTTTTTTTTTTTTGCTAAATAAAAAATTTTTATTGCTCAAAAGAGACAAAAACAAGAGGACCAGGGGTAGACCCCGAAAGAAGCTAAAACATAGCCTACACAAAAGGCTAAGCTACGACTAAGAACAACTAAGAACTAAGTACAACTAAAACAGAAACAGGCCCTAATAGAGTAATAAAGTTAAGGTGGGATCCTTTTTAGCCTTCTTCTGAAAAGCAGCCACAGTGCTAAGCTTCTCCCTCACTTTACTTTTAATATCTCTAAGCAATTGAGTAGCTGGAACTGCATGACCTGAGATGTGATATCTGCTATTTCGTTCTAACCAAACTGCATGGAAAGCAGCTAGAGATTCAGTCCGCGAATCTCATGATGCTGCTTTTCAATCCGATTGCTCTGTTTCTGAGGATGGTTATTCGTAAACATGGGAGGGACATGCGTTGTTTTAGCTCCACGAAGAAATTTAGATTCATTGTATGGTTTGGATGCTTCGCGTTTCGACTAGTGAGGCAAAGCAGTTATTTGCTGTTGGTTATTTGTCCGGGACGGAAGTCTCGCTGATTGTAGGCCACATCTTGTGCAAGGTGTGTGATGATTGGTTTCAATGGTTTATAATGGCCCCTTGCTGGGAGGCACACCAAATGCTTGAGGTTAGCAAGGCCAGGCTGCCTGATTGGATTAATGTTGGTATATTGACTGAGACGGGAGTTTTATGTAACTCTGTAAAAGATGTGAAGTGCGGTTGCAGTGCTAGAGTTGTAAGTAAGTGGTCCCTCGAGATGAGGCAGCAGGCTAATGGGACAACGAAGGTGGATGTTGATGCATCTCTACCTTTTTTTTTTTTTTTTTTTTTGCTAATTAAAATTTTATACCAAAAGGAACAACATGAAACAATTCTAGGGGCATACCCCGCGAAATCAACAACAGCTAAAACAAACTAAACAATCATGAAATACTCAGTTGGCAAATTGAGTCAACAAACAGACATGACTAAGAAATTATAGACTAGCGCCCACCCGTCTTAATATGAGACCAAACACATGTCTCACAGACCATTACTCCGGAGACCCTACCATCAAAGTCCCCTGCATCATTGATACCCTTAAGGTTGAGACCAGCAGTGTCAACAACTGCCCCAACACCCTTGCAAATCCTGCTTTGCCTGATGCTACAAACCACGTCCACAACATGCCACCTGTTTACATAACAGTAACCCTGCATCAACAGCATCGGCCCAAATAAAAATGGTACCCAGTACCCCCTCATCAACATCCACATCGCTTCTTTTCCATTACCAGTAGCAACAACCTCATGCGTCTCAGCAATGTCATCCATTCTACCAGTGCGATATTCGTCCAGGCTATTAAAAATAAGCTCTATTCGTTTGTTCCCAAGACCTGCCATGATCTTAATCACCTCCAGCCTTATGGCTCCACTCGACATCTTGTTTGGATACCCTTCTATTAGGTAATCCCCTAGCAAATAATATCCCACCAGAACTGAATGGGAGCGCAGGTCTAAACAATCAATCGAACTAACCACATTCCTCAGCTTCTTGCATAAACGAACCTTACATGGTATGTTACTAACATAATACTTCAACAACATCCCACTAAACATAATCCAATCATTCAGTTGGGACCACAGAATCTGTTTGCCATTAACCTTTAAGCCATGCTCCTTCATTATAATGGGAAAAAACAACCCATCAAACACTTGGTACCTCTTGCTGCATAACCCATTAAAGTAAACAGGTCTATTTCTAGGACTCCAACCATCAAACATTCGACGTTGGACAACAGAAAAGAAGTTTATGAGCAAACCACCTTCTATGACCGAACTTGACCAATGAATAGCGTCAACAAGCACTGCTCTTATGGCCTGATGAACAAACAAGTAGTCCATATCCTTATGCCCATTCTTATAGCTTTTTGCAACCACATCAAAACAAACCGGAGCTCCACATAACACAAACTGTATTGACTTTGACAGTTGACTACAACAAGACTTCCTTCTAAGCTTCCAAGGATTGCATCTTTTTCCGGAACCCAACATCCATCCACTCTGTTTCGAAAAAACACATCTCGCAATGTTACTCAAACCTGCTCTTCCCATAGACCTGCCCACAGTATCCATTTCCAGATTTCTATCTTTCTGAGACAAAGCATCAAACATATGGCGGGCATTACTATTTCCAACCATTTTCTGTGTTGGGAGCATAGCCTCCACCACACCACTTTCCTTCCTCCAGAGGTAAGACCCATACGAAGTTCGACCCAACATTTGGCTCTGAATTACCTGATCTTCAGTATTACCTATTCTTTCAGTCATTTCAACATCAATGGAGTTGTTATCAACAATGAAACCCTCCAAAACATACCCTTCCGATTTCAAATCCAGAAGCGTATCACCATTTTGAAAACCCTCTGGACATACAACCCCATCTTTCGACTTGGTTGAAACGTCATTTATATCTGAGTGAACCCATTGTAGCTTTTTATCAGCAACTTTCGCCCTTCCCAAATCAACATTAGTTCCGACTGTAGTGCGAAACACATCTTTCGCTGAGGCAGCAACCCCTTGTCTCACACTGTCCTTTTTTACTCGGACATCCTCCAAAGGATACACAGTCACAAGGTTCTCCGAGAAGGAGACCCTCTTCGAACTCCTAATGAGACTACCCACATGAAGGCAAGCTTCAGATCCTCTCGCACGGGGAGGAATCACAGTCACTAAGTTCTCCGCAAAAGAAACCCTCTTCATTAAGAAAATAATTATATAGTAAGAAATATGGTGTTTGAGGTGAAAGATTAGAAGAGGAAAGATGAATTAGGGAAGGTTAATGAGAAGATCTGATGAGGAAATGGTGTAGATTAAGGTTTAGATTTTAAGGCGGCTAGGTTTTAAGAGAGAGGTTAGAGAGAGGTTAGAGAGAGGTTAGAGCATACGACTCTCATACATCTCTACCTTCTGATATTGTGCAGGGGTGTGAACACCAAGTGTTTGATGCTTTGGCCAAGGGACCCCGTTTTCTGGCGTTTGAATTGTGCCAGTTATGCGAGAATAGCAGTGGTGTTATGGAATCTCATGATTGGGTGTGCAATACACTTGCTGAAAATGTTGAGCTTTTCATAGCTGTGGAGGACTCCCTGCGGAGTGTAACCTTGAGATGGGCCCTAGTTTTGTCTATTCAAAGAACTAGAGTGAATGTTCAAATCATGAATGTTGAGATCGGGGTTGTGTGCCCTATTCTTGTGAAGGAGATCATGCAGAAATTGTTTGACATAATGTCCCAAGTCTTTAAGAAGGATGGGCAGATTAGTGGCATCAACAAGGATGGGCAGAGTAATATCGCTGTTAGTGTATCTGTTATGCCTACGGGTATGCATTTGTTGACAAGTGATCAGACTTGTGTCGACACTGCGCATTTTAATCAGCTGGGGGCTGGTTCTCCTTCCAATGAAAAGTTAGCCGGTGAGGTGCTTTTTTGGAGGCCAACTCTCATGTTGAAATGGATTATGGATAGCAGACTTTGGAAGAAAGCTTACCCAGTTGCTTTTTTTAGTGCTCGACCTGGGTCCATTCCTAGATTGTTGAAGGCTCCAGATTAATTATGTAATGGCTTACAAATCGATTTGGTTGGTTTCTCTAGGTTGGGAAATCGATTTGGTCGGGTTTTCAGTGGACATGTCCGATGAATTCGGGGAATTAATGATGCTGAGGTCCTTTCCGGACTTCGATGCTTCTGGGCTTCTGGGCTCAGGGGCGGGGATACTGGGCTTCGGGTTCCAAGCCTCTCAGAGAAATCTCACTACTTTTGAAGTGGCTAATGTCGGGTTCTTGTATGGAAATCCGGTTGCTTTTTTGGGGGTTTACCTCCAATTGGATTGTTCGGAGGATGTCGTTGTGCTCTCTGAAAATAATGACGTTGACTCATTAAATGAGTATGATAGCTTTGCTATACACAATGGGTCTGTTTTTTTCAGACCTGTTAGACATGTGAATGTAGTGTCTGTATTGCCGATTGGGTTTGCTCGAAGCGGGTTCTGTCCATATGAACGGCAGCGATTTGTCTCATGGATTTATCTATGCAGCTGGGTTGACATAGTGAGTGGGAGGAAACACAGATGTATTGCTGGGCACAGGTTCACAGGTGTCGGGGTTTATCAGAGGAATGTGGATGAGGACCTCAATGTGTTTGGCAAAAGGTCACAGAGGTGTGATTCGTTGGTATTGTCGACGAATGTTATCCTTCTAATTAAGGATGCATATGCGATGTCTGGGAGGAAACTTTCTAGTGACGATTTTTGTATGATTTTGAAGTTAAGAGATTTGTCTTTGGCCGGGTGCTCTGTTGAAGAGTTGGCGATTTCATATCCGCGAAGTCAGATGGAGTATGGGGATTCTGACATGCTTATGTGGAATTTGAAAGTGACCAATCTCTATGATTGGTATATTCTTAGTTGCCATGCCCCGAAGTGGATTTCGATCAAATATGAGGCTGCTAACCACTATTTCTTGGTGGGCTGGTACATGCGATTGCACTATGTGCCTGTTTATGGTATTAAAGGGGATAACAATCTGTACGGTGAAGAGATTCGACGATGGGTGTTTCACCAGCTGATGACTTTGGCTAGAAGAAATGCTATTCTCTTTGTTATTACGGAGAGAGTTGTAAATTGTGTCTCCTCGGATGGACCAATCCAAGTGCTTGGTATTAGCCTTGTCCTATTGTTTATAGGATTATTGGAGGCGATTGTAGATGCTGGCTGTCAAGATGTTTGGTCTGCTCATTCTCAGATGACCTTGATCATTTCTTTGAAGGATAATGGGATTGTTATTGCTTCCATTAGGTTGAATCTTCGACCTGTGATGTGGCTGCCCAAGGTCCTGGGGATCTTCGGAGCAATTGCAAGGGATCTTCTGCTGATGTTTGTGTTTGGGTTAAGTTTAGTGGAGTGCGACGGGATATGGTTTTCTCGGAACCACTGGTTTGAGATATGTGGTGTAAGGCCCGTAGTGTGGAATGTTGTTCCTGGTCGTGACAAGGGTAGAGATGCAAAGGAGGATAGCGATATAGGGGATTTGTCCCTTGATATTGACCATCACGCGGTTGTTGATATTAGACCTCAGTGTGCATCCAAGCCCTTTGGGCTGGTTGAGCTCCTTGAAAGAGTTATGAAAATGATTAGGATCAGGGTATTTGCTTGCTTGGATGCTAGCTCTCAGAGCAAAATTGATGGTCGAATGGTTAGCTCCCATGAGGGAATTTGTGAACTCTATTCAGAAAATGCAATTTATGGAAGTTGTGTGCATAATGCCTCTCTCACGTTTTTATGTGTGACATTGAATGATGGAATGTTGTTCTGGAAGACAAGTCGCTTTGTGCTAGAATGTTTCAATTTTTATGGAACGTTGCGAATGAACACTGGCAACTACATTGCTTATGGGGTGTTGCGTTTTGCGAGCTGGGGCTGCTTTAGTATTGTCACCTGGGTAGGACAGGGCATGTTGAGATTTGCTAAAAAGGGTCTGGAGGTTACATGTATGGTTTTCAAAGGAGCAGGGATCCGGAGCAGGTGTGGATCAGCGAGGGTGTGCACTTTCCTCAGGAGATTGCTGTTGTTAAGTCTTGTTGCGATATTCGGACAAGTACTGAAAAGGAAGTGCCGTGGGGTTTTTTGCCTCTTCTGTACTTTGGCTACT
This sequence comes from Kitagawia praeruptora, assembly GCA_037693485.1. Classification (NCBI taxonomy): domain Eukaryota; kingdom Viridiplantae; phylum Streptophyta; class Magnoliopsida; order Apiales; family Apiaceae; genus Kitagawia; species Kitagawia praeruptora. The sequence goes on from CM075350.1 coordinate 70,193,724, forward strand.
ATCTTGGACACATGGGATGTCCTGCTATTCTTCTGGTCTATGCTGCTTCTCATTATGGGCTTTGTGAGACATGTGCCTAGTCTCAAGTTTAGTTAAGGCGCCAGAATAATTTTTAGCTTAATTTCGTTGTTATGTTGACTGCTAGTTTATCTAGCTTTGTTGCTGTTTTTTCCTTGGTGTTCCGTTAGGCGGATGTATTATTTATCGCGGGGTATGCCCCTAGAGATGTAATCATTTTCCTATGGTATAAAAAATTAATTAGCAAAAAAAAAAAAAATATAGGCTTAGATCTATATTGTTGTCTTTAAACTAGTTTAAACTAGTTTAATTAGTTTAAATATGTTGACTTCGCGGGGTATGCCCCTAGATTTGTAGCAGTTGTTCCTTTTTGGTATAAAAATTAATTATCAAAAAAAAAAAGAAAAAAAAAGAAAGAAATTGACCATCCTTTACAACAACAAGCATTGATCGTATGACCTCTCCATTCTCACACATGCCAACCGCATCATCTTTTAAATTCCTATCTATCAGAACTAACATATGGTGGGCAATGCAAAGATCAAACCCACAAGATGCAGGAGCAACTACATCCTTCATCCAATAAAAGAATCCATTGGCAACCTGGAGTACCTCCCAACAGAAAAAATCGGAGAATAACCATAAGATCCCCCACATACAACTGTCTTCCTTGTTCAAAAGAAAACCATCGATGACTAAGGCATCGACACAGTGCACCAACGGATCCAGCCGCGCATAAAAAAAGGGGAACTTGTCACTAATTCTCCAAACAACCCATTTAAATTCCCAGGAATTACCATTGCAACTGCCCCTCCCCTGTTGCTGGAGCACATTCGACTCAAGCACAACCAGAAGATCACCATTGTCGAACATTTGAACGACTATATCCATGCCTCCAACTGAATCAGCAAGGTTCGAACCCTCCCCTTTGTCACAAGGCTTCGTGCTTCCAAGTAAATTGTACACACAGCTTGAACATCTCATAAGCATACCAACAAACAGTTGGCATTCAGCCTCCAGAGGGTTCTCAAAGAAAGTACCCTCCAATCCATATTCAATGGAAAGAGTAACCCTGCCCATGTCCATCTTATATTCTGTGGTAGCCTCACTATTACCACAAGTGAGAGGTTGAAACTCGTCAATTGTGCCACGGAGAGAAATACCCGCAAGGGATTTACTCAACCAAAGCTCCAAAGCCCCATCCCAAACCAGCCCCAGGAACTTAGGGCCAAGTATTCTTTTAAGGCAAAACTCCTCGACAATCGCATCTACATGAACCACAACAATATTCCCCATAAAAGCAGAATAGTTGACACCATTGGCAACAGACCAACCTGTTCCTGCCCCTTCTACCGAAGATCCACCAGGGAACAAAGCTCTGATCAATTTCGGAGACTCCCAGTAATGAGAATCCCAAACCGCGATTAAAGAAAATCGAGGTTCAACCTCATGTCGCTTTATCAACATCTCGATAGTCCGACACCTCTGAAAAACTCCATTGAACAGCTCAACAAACCTTTCAAAACCTCGAACAGGCATTCCATCAAATAGATAGTTTGTTTCAATAAGAAAACACTTCAAAGCCTTAATAGAATCATTGTGTGGCTTGGAAAAACCATCCAAATCATTCCCCCAGACCGCAAAGAGCTCTATAACAACCCCAGCGCGCTGCTTGTATCGATTAGCCGCCTTCTCAAAGACAGCAAGCACCCTCAAAAGGGTGGATCGATCCCATTGTGAAACAGAGTCCAAGAACGAACCTCCAGCCACATCCTTGAGGCTGAGACCCAAAAATCGAACCATCAACCTGGTGAGATTCAATGGCAGACCATTAGAGGAGAAGAATCCACCACCCATAGAGGAGGGCTCTAGACTCCAAGTTCCTAGCAAGGAACCCAGATCAACTTCAACCGAATACCCAAAACTAGATGGCAATGGAATGCCATCCAAACCACAGAAAGGAATCTCCAAGAGAGTCGCTGAAACGAGAAGGGAACCATTCCCAGAAACAAAAATCGGGTCCATAAATTTGTGGTAAAGGTGGGAGATAAGTAAGTGGGAGATGGATTTAGGAAGGAGATATTTAGATCTAATGGATTTAAGGTGTAGATTGGGCTGAAAAATCATGGCGGCTAGAAGAAATTTAGGGTTTTTAGAGAGAGGTTAGAGAGAAACGACTCTCATCTACTTTTTTTAGTGGCAGTTATACTTATTATTATAAACATGATATACAATTTGCTAACGATCCAATAACATATCCTTTAATTACTAACAATTATCCAATAAACTAATTATCATTTAACAATTTAGGTCATTTGACCATATACCACTGTTATCCAATAATCCACAAAACCAAAATTACAATACAGCACAAACACATATATTCTTGTACTATTTACAACTCCACTACAACACAAAAATGTACATCATTTATAATCTATTAATTAAAAAATTAAATTAACAATTTAAAATCTAATTCATAAATCCCTGTAATTATTTACAATCGAACATTTAGTTATTAAATCCCATAATTAACATTTAAATAAACATTTAGACGACACATTATAATATACCACTTACCCTCTAATCCACTGTCAAACCATATCAATTCATAATTTATAGCCATCATTTAAATACTAGATAATAGCATAATTATAATTATTCGCTAAATATGAAAATACTATTCTTTTAGAAAGTTTATAATTTTAGAAAAATTCGGGCAGCATATCTTTTGTACGGGTATAACACAATAAATCTCTGTATACTCATCATACATAACCCAATAACAAGCAATTCAAATTTACAAATACCCTAATTACCAAATAATTGGTCATCTTAATCCAATTATACAAATACAAATACAGACTTCTAAAATTAAAACACGAACATAAACATGGCAATATTAAACAGATAATCTCATCATTAACGAATCAATATAATTAAAAGGGAGAATAATACCGAAACCCCTCTTTTACAATTTCTAGTGTCATACACTCGTAACTTAAGTACCAACTCAAGAACAGAGGACCTGCGATACTTAGGCCATACTTACATATGGTAAAAACATATAATCGTAAACCAACTTACCCACACAGACGCGGCACTCAGGAAGCCACACACACGCACACACATACACACACCCATCGTTTCTACACACACACGCACGCCTCTAACCACACACACCCACAACCATGGTTTGTTCTCACCGATTGCAAGTGAGGATAACAGAGAGAAGGACGGGGGTGTGAGAGAAAGATTAAGGGAGATATTGAGAAGGGAGGTTGAGGGAGAAGGGGAGAGAATCGATTTGAGGGAGAGGGATTTGAGAGCCCCAAACACAGCCACCCCATGGACAGTATATACACCCACACGGCCACACACCGAACTCCATAAACTCACACCTGCTCGCACACAATCGTAGCAACACAACAAGAAGGGGACAAATAGAGGAGAGATATAGTGATTAATTCAAAGCAGCAGAGGGGAGAGATAATAGCGTGTATAGAGGGAGAGGGATGGGAGAAAGTTTTGAGAGAGATAGAGAAGCATCGAGAAAACCCGAGAGATGGTATGGTGTGCTTGTTTTGGGATTAAAAGATAAGAGCCCAAATTCTAATTTCACTTCACACATCTGAATCTAATAAAAAAAATCAATTTAAAATCTATTTCAACACCTTTTTAAATTGTATTTAAATAGAGGAATTTACAGAAAATTTAACTTTATATTTTTAAAAAGTAGAGTACAAAATTAGGAACATCCACATATTTTTAAAATATTTTTAGGATAAAAAATGAATTAAATATAAATTTTACAAGTTTCGATACTTTAAAATACCATAAAACTCTTAAAATCTTTTTAAAATATAAAAACACCCAAATTAATACACCCAATAATTTTGAAAACTAACTAAATATACAAAGATGATATTACAAAAGATTTTGTGATTTTTAATAACTCCAATGATTTTATAAAAAAAATCGAAGATCAATAATGCATATTTTAAATATATTTTAATCATAAAAAAAATACAAATAAAGATACACGGACTCACATTTCACGTATACACCATCATATAAGCATGTAAACATGATATAACATATATTCAATCCTGAAAAAAATTCACCTCATATAATCCACATTTAATATTAAATACTAATTATAAGTACGATATTTTCTAGGGCGTTATAACTAACCATAAACAATATTGTACATCTCTGAATATAAACAACATTTAATAATAAAACCCCTTAACCAAATAAAAAACCGGAGAAAAAATGAGAGTCGCTTAGTCTCTCTCTCTGGAACCCTAGCCGCCTAAAAAACATAGCCTTTTTCTTCACAATTTCTCCATCAGATCTACAATATCCTTCCTAAACCCACATCTCCTCTCTTAATCTTCCACCTTTATCTCTAAATTTCTTATATATAATATCTATGACATGTTCTCAGGATTTTTGTGGGGATTTTGATTCTCCGAGTCCTGTAACTTTGGTTTCGATGAGATCGGCATCTTTAGATGAGAACTCTTTGGAGTTGTGTGCTGGTAATTCCTTGGTAGACAAATCCTTGGGTTTAGTCTCAGGAATGACAAATGATGGTCACTCTCCTCCTAAGGATGAGCCCCTTAGTGAACTTGAAAGAATTGAATTAATAACTTTGCGGAGAAATATGATGGAAATGAAAAACTTCCTGAAGGAAAAAGGCTTTTTGATGGCTCAATCTGAAGAAGGAACCATTCTGGATAATGCTAAAAATAACCTTGAAGTGGGATTTTCGGCACTGATGGACCCTCTGTCTTGCGAAACAGGTGCGTTGGGAGCTGAAAATCAATATTTAGTTGAGGAGGCGAATCCTATTGAGGGTGCGACCTATTTACTGGAGACAAGAACTCCCGAGAGTCTTGGCTTCTTTGAAGTGTCTATGTATTATCCCAAAAGGATGGAGAAGGTAGTTCTACCTAGTACGGAGGGGGTAGTTATTGATGCCTTGAAGGTGTTCGATGAAATTCCCAAAAGAGATGTCATTTATGAGTTATATCAGGGGAACAAGGATTTGAATATCTATGAAGTTTGGAAGGTTGCCTGGGCTCGTGCTCAAACGCAGAGGATGGACATGGCAGATGTGGATTGGTATATTGATAAACAGAGCGATGAGCTTGCAACGGCAAGGCCTAAACTAGAACAGTTTACTAATTGCGAGACCTCTGTTGAGGAAGCACTGCAGGATAAAGAGGATATGTTGCTGCCGGGTACGAACAGTACTGATTGGCCCCTTGCATTTCTCAACGCTCATAAGGGGAAGTTAAGGAAAAAGCGGTTGCCTAGGCGCAAAGCTAAATGTGGCAGGAAGGAGCTTAAGCCCATAGTGCTGTTTATGTACCAGGGAACCTATGTGGGATTTGCGCATATGCATGTTCATAGCGCTTGGGTTGTTTTCAAACCAGGGTTGTTGGCGGCACCAGATTAAAATCTCTCTCTTACAAATTGTTAAATCAAGGCATAGTGCTATTCGGATATGTTTAAACTAGTTTAGTCTAGTTTAGTGTTGCTCTGTTGCTGTCCCTTTTTAAGGGTTATGTAATGTTTGGTTGTTGACTTCGCGGGGTATGCCCCTTGATTTGTATCAGTTGTTTCCTTTTGGTATAAAAACTTAATTAGCAAAAAAAAAAAAAAAAAAAACCCCTTAACCAAGATCGCATACAGGTTATGGTGTGAAACAAACTATCGAATTACTTTATTACAACTCAATCTCAGGATAAAAATACTATACAATTCTATGAATATACAAAACCACTATCTAACTACGTATCCAACCTTGGCAATTCCCAAACCACTATTTGACGAAGTCCACAACTCGAACGTCTCTTCTCGCTGCCCGGAGATTAATACCAACTGTCCACTTACTAGGTTTACTAAACTTCTCTATTAACTGGAGAAAACAAACAAAAGCAAGAGTGAGTCAACAATGCTCAGCAAGTGCATAAAGTGATAACAATTTCAATATCGAAACAAATCTGATAACAAAAGAATTTCAACTCATTCTGTGAGAGAATCTGTGATATTAACTTTTAAGTTGCCACGAGGGCCAATACTTCACCATTAATGAGGTGCAACAGGAACTAGAACAGATAAAAGTTTTGTTCAACCAAAATAAGCATTATAGACTTCAAGGGAATTAAGCTTTAACAATTCAATAATGATACTCAAAATTCAAGGTCAAATGATAACCATTCAAGAATAATACTTGGAAATTCATGGTCAAGCAATAAGAATCAATGTCCAACTGGATACTCAATTTATAGATTAGAATTGGATTTTCATTTTGACGCAACGAGTTAAAGTGGATGATCAGTCACATTAAAACTCAGGATATACTCTCTTGGTATATCCAAATACTCAACTGGATTAATTAGCAAAAAAAAAAAAAATACTCAACTGGATCCAAGGCCCCGTTTGGCCTATAACATAATACTCAGAGCATTGTAAATGGCTGTGTGAACTCTATGACATTGTTTGCACAAGACATATTTGGTTCAGAGTTTGTTATCTATGTTAGTGACAATACTTGGTGGTATTGTGTTGTTTTCTTGTACCTTTGCAAAAACGGGAAGCATATGATGACTGATGGAGATTCGGTGATGGATATCAGGGTACGAAAAATAGGGTCGGAGTTTCGGACTGCTACTAAATGGTTGATAGACATTCAGTCTATATTCTCATCGGGATCAGATGTCGATTGTTTCCAGTTTGTGACTGATTTAGTTATCATTATTGAAACTGAGGTGTGCTGTTCAGATTGTTTTTTGGATAAAGGTGCTTGTTATGTTTTCCCTGGGATGGACAGGTTGTTTGTAGACTTGTCTCGGGTGAATTGTGACCATGGGAAAGAAAATGGTAAATGGTTTATGTGGTGTTTGGTCTTGAGTAATGCAGTCAATGACAAGGAACAGTATACATGGGGGTCCATTCTCTGGCCTGGTTTAGACATGCGGAGTATGAATGCATTTTGCACTGCTTGGGGTGATGAACTTGGGCATTTTACTGCTTGTGCTGATGGAGAATTGGTCAGGCCAACTCTCGGTAATGAAATGCAGGATATCAAGTGCGGTAGTGATGCTAGGATGGTTTCCTGGGAGCTTGTTCCTTAGTTTTCATGTGTTAGTTTTTGTTATTGTTATTTTTTTTTTTTGCTAATTAAAATTTTATACCAAGAAGGAACAACTTACACAAATCTTGGGGCATACCCCGCGAGATCAACATTCAGACAACAAAGCCAAACAACTTTAAGTCATTTAACAATCAACAAACATAGAACTAAGCCTATTACAAACTTAATCTGGTGCCTCCACCAATCCTAAATTGGACCCAATACAAGCACTAAGAAAGTGCAACTGAGTAAACTTCACATGATAGTACCTCGGACATGTCCACCAATAATGGCTTGAGAACCCCTTCGAACTGCTCACGCTTCCAGCAGTGCAAAAGCCGCATCTATCTTCATGCAACTAATACCTTCTATTAACTCCATCAGGACAATGCTTGAAGCCTGAGAAACATCCCATCTTGTTCATGACAATATCCATATCAATTCCTACCATAGAGCTAGGCCTACTCGCCTACCCTTTAGGACCAAGTCCTATTACCAAATCATAAAAGGCAGGGGCACCAATCCTTACAAAACGACTGAGCCCCCAACCCACGCCAACTTCAACCGCATCCTTGGAAATTGCTAAAAAGTGAGAATCGCTGAGCTAAAACGCAGCAAATCAGCCTCCAATGGCGGCATTCCACCAAGAGTACCAGTACAACCATTACCAATAACACCATTATAATTTTCAGCAAAACCCTTACCAACAACCTTACCGGTAGAGTAATCCACTCCATGATCCCCCCAGAAACCAGAGTTACCCAGATGGCTCTCTAACACCGATGAGTGGGTTAGTCTGGATGGTCTTATTCAGATGGAGCAAACAGGACTTTCGAAGATGGGTGCTAAGCAGGTTTTCTTACTGCTTTTGAGTGATAACCATGTTGTGAAGAGCCATCCATGGCACATTGCATGGAAGGGCTTCATCTTTGATGGTGCCTGTGATGTTGATGAGATAACAAAGGGGCCTATTCAAGGCTTATTTGCTATGTTTCTTTATACTTCTGCTGACAAATGCATAGAGACTGGTCTTGGTATGTCCCGAGTGGGGATGGCTGGGTGCGGTAATGATGTTTGCAACGCTGATTGGAAGAACAGGGATTACTACCCGGAGGCAGGGAAGATTGTCGATTTGATCGAGGATGATGGCACTGTTTTGATTGCTACTACTGCTGTTGGGGGATGGCACAGGATGATTGAGATGTCAATGATGCAACTTCTGTTGGTCTCAAGTTGCTTATGCCAGAAGAGCAGGCTCCATTTGTGGACAGCTACTGGATGGGTGCCTAAGGGTGTTGATGCGAGGCAGGAGGGTCAGAACAAGGAATCTTTAGCCATGGGTGCTTGGGATGATTGTCGAAGTGGACCATGTTTGGTCATGAAGAAGCTTACTCTCAAGGGAAATGAGAGTCCTAGAGAGAGAAGCTCCTCCTTCTTTCTAAAACCCCTAACCCTAGCCGCCATTTTCTAACCTTCAGATCTATTCTCTTAAACACTTTCCCCATCATTTATTCCACATTCCCTTCATTTACTTCCACCTTCTCTTGTCTCCCAAACCTAAACACTATATTTCTTACTTCCCTTTTTTCTTTTTTCGGTCAGTTCTCCCATGGTGAGTCAAGGTTCGAATTGTGACTCTGATTCTGGTTTGCCTGGCTATATGCAGGATATGGAGGATGATAAGTTTCAGGAAATGCTTGCAAGAAGAGAAGTGGAGGACTTCCCAGCTCTGGTAGTGCCTTCCACATTACAGGGCGGTACCTCAGCTGAAAAGATCTGTGAGACACCCTCAGATGAGGAGGAAGCTTCATATGAGACTGCTAGAGATGCGATAGAGAGAGAAACGATACACATGGTAGCAAAGGGTGTGGCTGCGAACAATAAGTATGAGAGAGAGGATCTTATAAAGCTCCGTAACCAAATGATGGATATCCATAGCTTTCTTGCCAAGAAGGGTTTTTCGGTGAGTGAAGTTGAAAAAGAAATCTTGAAGGATAAGGAGAGATTTAATGCAGGGTTAGTAAGCCCAGTGCGTTTCATTGAAGGTAGGGATGAGATGGGTCTTCCCATCTTCTCTAGCAAGGAAGTACCTAAGAACACGGCTGCCAGTGAAAAGGGGGTGGGAGCTGTTAAAGGAATCCTAAAAAATGCCCCACCTGGGGGCATGAAAAGGGGTGAAAGCTCGAAGAGTCAACAGGAGACAGGCAAACAGGAACCTCCTTCAGCTAAAGTAAGCAAGGAGAGCTCCAAAAATGGGGAGAAGGATGAGAAAACTGAAATAGGGTCAAAAGGAGCAAAGTCCTGGTCTTCAGTTTTAAGAGCGGCCCCGGGCCCTGTCAAGGAAGTGAAATTTGATTACGTGCCTCCAACTAAAGGATCAAATGTTGTATCCCCCCCAAGGATGTCCTCAAGAAAGGTGCGGAAAAATTCAAATGTTGCATTGTGGGTAAATTTACCAAAGGGACTTTGCCGTTCAAGAGAGTTAAGGAGGTGGCTTTTTCATCCTGGAGGAGAGGCCTCACCATGGTCTCTCAGCGTAATGAGTCTACCTATGTCTTTAGGTTCAACTCTTCCAATGAAAAGAATGCGGTTCTAAGCAAGGGTACGTGGTACTTTGATAAAAGGCCTCTGGTATTAACTGATTGGGGTTTCAACGAGCGATCAGAATCTGTTACCTCGATGCCATTATGGGTTAAGCTAGCCAATCTTCCAGATTGTTACTGGACGCAAGAGGGACCGGGCCGTGTTGCTAGTGCCATTGGTAAGCCCCTAGGGGCAGACGCCCTTACATCTGAGTTAGAAATCCTTCCATTTGCAAAAATGTGCGTGCAGTATGAAGTGGGGGATCCATTACCACCAGCCCTCAAAGTGGTAGACCTGGATGGTTCCATAGTTGAGGTTAAAGTCACATATATTAATAAGCCAATGGTTTGCAGCCACTGTAAATCACTTGGCCACACCATTAGTGTTTGTCCGGTGGCTTCTAGAGAATGGGCGGCAGGGGGTTCAACTAATACAAAAGGGCCTTCATCTAACAAAAATGACAAAGGAAAAGATAAAGTGGACGAAATTGGTAAGGTAAATGAAGGTCAACAAAAGGTGGTGGTGGAGCAGAAGGAAGGGGCGTTAGAGAAGGAAGCCAGTCACATGAGCAATACAGATGGGGACAAGCAAACCCCCAACCACCAGGTAGATGTTACAGAAGGGGATGTAGACAAGGAGTGGACGGAGGTTCGTTCTAAAAGAAAGCCAGTGACATCGCCTAGTATTTCTCCGGAAGTCACCACTCTTCAGCCGTTTCAGAACATTGTAGTCGATGAGGTAGCAATGAAGCATGGCTCGAGAACTCCAAAGCCATACAAGAAAGTTAAAAGAGGGGGTAGGGGGGGTCGTACCCCTTCCCCTAGGTCATAAATCTAATATGACTATTTTTTGTTCCTACAACGTTAGAGGCCTTAACAACAAAGTTGGTTTTATCAGGGACTTCATCTTTAAAAATAAATTGTCCCTGGTAGGTCTATTGGAAACACATGTCCAGACTGACGTTGCTAGGATTATCTCCCGGACCATTAATCCACGGTTTCAGTGGTGCTTTAACTATGATCATCATCCGGGAGGCCGTATATGGCTGGGGTGGAACCCCTCTATATGGAAAATTTTGGTTCTTGCTTCTTCTTCTCAGCATATCACATGCTCTGTTACCCTTCTTGAGAGCAACGCAAGCTTTGTTATCTCTTTTCTGTATGGCCTTAATGATATGATTGACCGTAGACCTCTATGGTCTGATTTGGCAGGAATAGCGCATGGTTTGAATGGCACAGCATGGGCCTTATGTGGTGACTTCAACTCTTGTATTAGTATTGATGAAAAACAAGGAGGATCTCTAGATTGGACTACTGGAATGGAGGAGTTTAAACAGTTCTTGCTTGCAAATGGCCTCACTGATCTCCGGTATTCAGGACACTTCTTCACATGGTGGGATAGCAATATTTCTCAACCAAAGTTCAGAAAGTTAGATCGTGTGTTAGTTAACCCGGAATGGCACTCAGTGTTCCCTTGCTCCACGGTGGAATTTATCTCTCGGGGCTTATCTGATCATTGCCCTGCTATTACTTCACTTGGCACTAGTTTCTCTTCTGGAGCGAAGCCCTTTCAATTCTTTAATCACCTTATTGATAATCCAGACTTTTTGGCCTCAGTGGAGAAAGCATGGTCTTTAGAGGTTGAGGGGAATCCTTGGTTTGTCCTAACATCGAAACTCAAGAATGTAAAGGTGGCCCGAAAGGAACTAAACAGAAAGATGGGGGATATTCACAATCTAGTGATCCAGTCTCGGGATGCACTCTCTCAGTTCCAGGACTCAATGCCTGCTAACCCCACTGCTGCATACTTTGTAGAAGAAAAGGAATTTATTGAGAACTATTCAGCAGCTTTAAGGCTAGAGGAACAGTTTTTAAAGCAGAAATCCAGAATTCAGTGGCTAAAACTTGGAGATGGCAACAGTAAGTTTTTCTATAATTCTTGCAGAGGGAACTGGAACACTAACAGAATCACTACCCTCACTGACTCGGAGGGAGTCTCTCACTCTTCTCATGCTGACATGGCTAAAGTTGCAACGGATTTTTACAAAAATACTCTGGGGAAAACATCTGAGGTAGCAGATTTTCCGAATGATATCCCTCTACCCTCTCTCTCTGATTCCCAGGTTAACCTTATGGCTGCCCCTTTCTCTGAGAATGAAGTTTTGAGCACATTAAAAAGAATGGCTAAGAACAAGAGCCCTGGGCCGGATGGGTTCACAGTGGAATTTTACTTGGCTGTTTGGCACTTGGTAGGAAATAATGTGACTAAAGGTATCATGTATTTCTTTAACACATTGCACTTGCCTAGAGTAATAAATGCTGCTTCCATATGTTTAGTTCCTAAACAGCCTAACCCCTCTGAAATGCAACACTTTAGGCCTATCTCTTGTTGTAATGTATTGTATAAATGCATTTCTTCTATGCTAGCCAAGAGGCTTAAAGCTGTCCTTCCCACCATCATTTCCCCAGTACAGTCTGCTTTTGTAGCTAGGAGATCCATTGGTGACAATATTTTCCTTGCTCAAGCATTATGCAAGGACTATAATGGCAACACATGTCAGCCTCGATGTGCTATAAAGCTAGACATTCATAAGGCTTTTGACTCCCTTAACTGGAATTTCCTGTTTACAATCATGGGGAAAATGAGGTTTCCCAATCAGTACATTCAGTGGCTGGAGAAATGTATCACTTCCACAATGTTTTCTGTAAAGTTGAATGGCAGTTTGGAAGGATTTTTCAAAGGGGAATCTGGCCTCAGACAGGGGGATCCTCTATCCCCTTATTTGTTTGTGATTGTCATGGAGGCTCTCTCAGCATGTCTGGATAAGAAGACTGCGGATCCTAACTTCAAATTCCATTGGAGAACTAAGGAAGTAAAACTAAATCACATTATTTTTGCTGATGATGTATTCCTGTTTAGTCATGGTGATCTTAGGTCAGTCTCAGCTTTGCTAGATGGGATCAAGCTCTTCTCAAACTGTTCGAACCTAAAGCCAAACATCTCCAAGACTACATGCTTCTTTGCTAATGTTAGACAGGATGTGACTGATGCTATTCTTACTCATTCAGGGTTCCAAAGAGGTCATATGCCTATCACCTACCTGGGGCTTCCTCTTATCACAGGAAAGCTCAATAAGAATGACTGCCAGACTCTGATTAGTAGATTGTGCAGCAAAATGGAGTTGTGGACAACTAGATTTCTTAATTTTGCAGGGCGTCTCCAACTGATCAAAGCCATACTGGTCAGTATTGTGGGATACTGGAGTATGTTCCTCTTCCTTCCAAAAGGAATCCTTAAAAAAATCAATGCTCTATTCTTCAAGTTCCTTTGGGGAGGTTTCTACAAACCGGATGGGAAGTGTCAGTACAAAGTCGGATGGGAGGAGTGTTGCAAACCTAAAGCGGAAGGGGGTCTTGGCATTCGGAATCTTTTTGAATGGAATGAAGCAGCCATTCTTTTTCAGCTTTGGCGCATTATTCAGCCCACCTCTAACTCTCTCTGGATAGCATGGTTCCATAAAGCTTTGCTGGCAAAGAAGGAATTCTGGACTTCCAAAATGCCATATCGCTCATGTTGGATTGTAAGGAAATTGTTCAAGGCGAGGCCTCGAGCACTACAGTATGTGCAATATAACATAGGGGAAAACTCTGATTTTCTCTTCTGGCATGATCCGTGGGTCCAAAAAAAACCCCTTCTGGATATTGCACCATCCATTGTATCTACAGCTGAGTCCACTAGTTCAGTCAGTATCAATGTCTACCTCCGAAATGGGACTTGCCATCTTCGAACCATAATGATATGATTGAAATTAGACGAATGGTGCAACATATTCAAATTCATAAGTCTGATTCCATTATGTGGGATGGAATGCTTCCAAAGAATGTCAAATTATCCACTATTTGGTCCTCCATGCGGGAAAAGGGAAGTTATGTACAGTGGTTAAACATGGTCTGGGGAAAATTCAATATCTCGAAGTGCTCATTCATCACATGGTTGGCCATCAAAAACAGGCTTCTCACTAAGGATAGAATGCTTATGTTTGGAATGCAGGTTGACCAAAAATGTGTCTTGTGTGGGGTTGATGATGAATCGGTTAGCCACATTTTCACTGCCTGCCCATACTTTGATATTATTAGCAGGTCTATGCCATTTCGTTTCACTCGTAACTGGTCCAATTGTTAGTCAGGCAACTGCATGGTTACTCAGCTGGGGGCAAAGGAGGAATCTATTGCTCAACTGTTTTTTAGCACAGCTATTTACCATGTCTGGAAGGAGCGTAACTATCGCATGCACAACCATGGGCCTGGCCACCCAACATCAGTGGTCGGCAGTGAGATAAGACGTATGGTGCGCGAGAAACTGTTTTCATGTAACCTGTTTAAGGGGTGGGTTCGTAATGATCCGACCATCCTCCTATTTATCATGTAAAAGAATAGGCTAGGTACATCTGAAATGTTGAGTAGGGTTTACCTTCTTATTCTTTGTATCATGTTGTTTTGTAGTTTAACTTGTATGTTGTCTCGCGGGGTATGCCCCTAGATATGTATTAGCTGCTTACTTTGGTATAAATTTTTTAATTAGCAAAAAAAAAAAAAAAAAAAAAGAAGCTTACTCTCGGCATAGTTTTTTAACTTATGATTAATCTAGTTTGCTATGTAGACTCTATTATGACTTAATGTTGTGTAGTTTATTCGGATGTTGATTCGCGGGGTATGCCCCTAGATTTGTTTCATGTTGTTCCTTTTGGTATAAATTTTTAATTAGCAAAAAAAAAAACACCGATGAGTGGGGCTTTAGCATTACTCCCTCATCCTCAACCAGAATAGCATGCTTCTGTGTTGTCGAGAACAGAGTTTTACCTGCATTCTCAAACCCCACCACTTTAGTGATATCAGTCAACAAACAACCATCCTTCGCCTCTGAAGTTAAACTCCCCACAACAGTAGCAACGAGGTTTCTACCATCCGCCTTAATAGCAGAATCCACATCACAAACATTCAAAACCATAGAAGGTTCCGTATCAATAGGACCACTATTCCAAACACCCCCCGAATGAATTACCAAATCAGATGTGTCCTTGGTCAACATACTAGAAGTAACGTCTAATTCCTCATTACCAACAACATTAACAGAAATTGAATCCATAAAATCCAAAATTTTAATAGGCATATTCAAAGAATCCATACCTAAATATTTAACGCCAGCTAACTGGACTTTCGTCGACCAGTTGGCGGTCGTTCTTTATAAGTTCCTCTTTGCAAAGAGAAACCTCACCATTTACCACAGTAGGATGAGACCCACAACCATCTAAGCCCAGAAGGTTGCTATCGCAAACAAACTCCATCTGCTTGCAACCATTAGGCTGCAACCTCTCATCAGAAAGACAAGGGTAATAAACCCTGACCTCTGGCGAAAAAGTGACCTTATTCGGAACGTGTTCCCCCTTAACTAACTCAGTAGTACGGGCACCGTGCAAACACTCAAGAAGACTAGGGTAAAAAACCCTAACCTCCGATGAGAAAAAGACCCTCTTCTTTACTCGAACATCCTCCAAAGGATACTCAGTCACCAGATTCTCCGAAAAGGAGACCCTCTTCGAATTCCTAATCGGACTACCCACCGGGCGGCGAGCTTCAGATCTACGCGCCTCCCACAAAGTATCTTCTGAAAAGGAAACCCTCTTCTGATTAACACAAGCATTATTCATCTGGTTAAAACCAGAAGTCCCCAACCTCTCAGAGGTTTGAGCCAATGAATCTTGCTTCCCCTTAACTGAAACAGTAGGAATCACTGTCACCAGGTTCTCCGAAAACGAAACCCTCTTCAAACTCATAATAGTATTAAATACAGAAATTTGGTGAAAAGGTGAGAGATTAGAGATGGAAGATGGATTCGTGAGGTTGAAAAGTTAGATCTGAAGGAGAAAGGTTTAGATTTTGTGGCGGCTAAATTAGGGTTCTAGAGAGAGGTTAGAGAGAAACGACTCTCATTTTTTTTGGTGGTCTCAATTAGAAGATGTACTTGCTAAAGCTGAACTGTTTAGTTTGTTATTGTTATTGTTTTGTGATGTTGTAGATTGCTAGTTTATCTAGCTTTATTGATGTTTTTTCTTTGTTGTTCCATTAGGTAGATGTGTTACTAATCGCGGGGTATGCCCCTAGAGATGTAATCATTTCCCTATGGTATAAATTTTAATTAGGAAAAAAAAAACATAATACTCATATACTGACTGGCGTCCTCAGTCCTGAAAACATTTTCATTTAATAAAAACTTCCAATTCTATCTTTAATACTAAGGTCAGGTGTCGGGACAATCGACTACCCTTGATTTCCAATAACTGGAACTCACGTCCAGAATGACGACTTAGGATTAGGAATTAATAAGAAACGACTTCATCGTGGTATCGACAAGTTCGATACCACATAGGGGAAAATATAAAGAACGTCAATTAATAATGGTATCAACAAGATCGATACGAATACTTCGAATTATAACCACAACAGATTATGCAAAGGGATATTTCATTTGAGCAAGAATGGGGATATAATTTGCAATAAGATTCCAACAATGAAACTCTAGACTAAAGCAACGATATGGTCAAGTATCGGCATTTAATAAAACTTAATTCTGAAGAATTTGAGCTTCCATAAGCGGAGAAAACAGATTAGATCAATAATTGTAAAAACAGTTTCAATAGGGATAGGTTTAGATCAGCTCAGGGAACATTGTCCGAGTGGAAGTCCATTGATAAAAATATACTAGATCAGGTATTGTGCTAGCGGGTTTTCATAAAAGTTAAGAGAAACTTAGATGTTCTTGTTTAGAAAATGTCTTAAGAGTACTTGACAAAACTAAAAGAAATGGCATTCCGCTGACAAAATGTAAAAAGTTATTTTCAAGATTTTTGGTAAAACCGACATATGAATTATGGGTGGGGAAAATAAACAGCATTGGTAATTTAAAGAGGTATATATATTATTTTTCAACTATACTTGACAAACTCATTCAATATGATAAATAAACTCAATTGCATCACTTGAACAATAAGTGACAAGCAAAACACTTGCCTCGATTTACGGAGTTCCTTATCCTACCATGGATCCTCAACTCAATTTCACATCAGTCCTTACTGGTAATTTGCTACTTCACATCCATACCCTCGTCGACTTCGCTACTACCATCTTGTTCAAATTTCCACTTGTCCTTGCACTGCTCTCGGACTGGTCTCTTACTCGTACCTTTACCAATTCAAGTACCGTTTCAATGTCAAATCAAGCAAACTCTTATTTGCTCTACTCTACCCATACGCGTCCTATAACGCTTATACTCATGTATACAAATATACAAAATTACATATAGACATATCCAACTATATCCATATAGTAGTCTTAGTACAGTTACTAGGTCACATAAGCACGTCACACAACCATTTCAAAACAGCACACCATCTAACTTTCAAAACCATAATATATACTCGAATTAATCCATTAACACATATACTTAAACCCTTAAAAATCATACATATTTCCAAGCATTGAAATCAAATACAATTCAACCCTGTTTTTGCAAAAATAAAGCTGCCTCAACTTGCAGCAACATAAAAGTAAACAAGTTTGCAGCAACATAAAAGTAAACAAGTTGGGGAAATGAGAGTCGTTTTCTCTCTGCAAACCCTCTCCTAGCAGCCATAGTTTTTAACCTATTCTACACCCTTAATCCACCAGATCTATACATTCCCTTCCTGAATCCACCTCCCCCTTCCTTATCTTCCACCTTTATCCTAAAATTTCTTATTATTATTATAAATGGTTCCGTTATTTTTATATCTTTCTTCTCATAGAGTATTGTTGGGTTGTTTGACTATAGTTGATGGGGATTTAGACGATGGCCTATTTACCCTATCATCTCAGAATGTTCTTGCCACTCTTTTAGTGGGTTCGGTTACGAGAAGCCTTACAGGCTATTTGTTGAAGTTTTCAAAGGTTAACACCGGCGAAGGCTTGCACTACGATCGAAATGATCTCGCCCTACATCATCACTCACAGAGAGGGAAGATGCGTGCAGTGCTAGAGATGGGTTTTTCCGGTCTGGTGATTTGTTGATGGAATCAGTGGATTTCATGTTGTTCAACTGGATTTATGTTAAGGTGTACCTTTCTCTCAGACCCATCGAAGATGGGTACATCTTTCGTACTCTTCCCTCGGGTTTTAAAAGCTACGATGGCTGTGTTTACAAGGTGTTTGACATTTGTTCTGACACAAAGTTTCTTCTTGAGAAATGCCAGGTATCGGATGTTATAGTTGTTGACTTTGTCAAGAAAAATGGATTGTTAACTGTTTCGATGGTCTCAGGAATGGATGTCCTGTGTTTAGTCAGGAATAAGATGTGGATGAGTTCGTGTGCAGGGTCTATGACTGTAGATGGTGCCATTGCTATGTTTAATGAAGGGGTTGTTACTTCGTCCTGCAATCCTCTGTCTTTTCATAATGGAGGCAAGCTGTTTTTACGAATTCGGCTTGGGAAAGACACAAGAGATGTAGCTCATGTTGGATCGGGGAGAGGTACGCTTGTTGATCGAGTGGAGATTGACTTTGATCCTTGGATTTACGATAACAATGTTGTGGTACTATTGGGTACTATGTCCTGCATCCCTCCTATGGGTTTTGTGGGTCTATTTGATGTTGAGACAGCCATTCTAGAGGTTGTATTGAAGAAGTACCACATTAAAGAAGATTTTAATGGGGGCGAGAAGCTTGTAGCTTTCGTAAATGATGACCATTTATTTCTTTTGCCGATTTGGAAGGTTGTGTCGGGGTCTTTGCTGGAGTGCATCGATGGTGGAAAGACTAAGGTTTATGAGAGCATCTTCGATGAGGAAGAGTGCAGATCAATTGAGGTGGATCATCTTAATGATGTAAACAGTTACTTCTTCGTGGCTTTTGGTGAACACAATGTGTTTGTTGGTTTGTCTACTATAGGTTTTAGGCAGGGATCCACGTTGAAGAGTGGGATCTCTGGTACAGTATTCACTAAACGTGATTGGTGGGTTCGTATTGAGATGTTTGTCCCCTATCTTGTTCAGTACAAGTGGGGGAAAAAGGCTATGGTGGTTTGTTGTGATGATATTGCCAGCAGGAATCTCGTTGCTCGGGATAGAAGGGCCTCATGGCTGGTTGTTGATACGTATATGGAGCCTATAGGTGTTGCGGTTTCCCTGTCTGATGCTAAGGAAGAGTCAAGTGTAATTTATGTGGTGTGTGTTACTAGAAGTAGCAACGGAGAAGGCGTGTGCTGGGCAAATAGAGTGAGGTTTTTAACCTGTATTTGGATAGTGCTGGAGGATGCTGGAATTTATTTGAGAGATATTGGGACTTCTAGTCTAGGTGGTGATGTTGTTGTTGTTTTCGGAGTTGCAAGGTGGGGAAAACATAGTTTGATGTTGTTTGATGAAAGACATGGGATGCTGTTGTTTGCTCGTTACGATGTCCTTGAGTGGAAGAGATTGGGAGCAGACCCTGTTTGGGTGGATGTTTTTTCTTCTTTTATGAAGAAATGGTGTTCTAAAGTTGAGTGTGTTGGAAACAGGGGAGGTTTCCTGCTCGGGAACCAAACTGACCAGCACAGCTATCTGAAGTTTGATGAAGGTATGGTCTGCCTTTTGCTTACAATAGAACTGCTTCTGCTCGGAACCCAAGGGAGTTGCTTCTATCTTGCGGGTTCAACAAGGGATAATAGGGCTGCTGCTAGGTAGCAATTGAAGAAAATGTTGCTGAGTATGCTTGGAATGCAGGTTGACCAAAAATGTGTCTTGTGTGGGGTTGATGATGAATCGGTTAGCCACATTTTCACTGCCTGCCCATACTTTGATATTATTAGCAGGTCTATGCCATTTCGGTTCACTCGTAACTGGTCCAATTGTCAGTCAGGCAACTGCATGGTTACTCAGCTGGGGGCAAAGGAGGAATCTATTGCTCAACTGTTTTTTAGCACAGCTATTTACCAGGTCTGGAAGGAGCGTAACTATCGCATGCACAACCATGGGCCTGGCCACCCAACATCAGTGGTCGGCAGTGAGATAAGACGTATGGTGCGCGAGAAACTGTTTTCATGTAACCTGTTTAAGGGGTGGGTTCGTAATGACCCGACCATCCTCTTATTTATCATGTAAAAGAATAGGCTAGGTACATCTGAAATGTTGAGTAGCACCTTCTTATTCTTTGTATCATGTTGTTTTGTAGTTTAACTTGTATGTTGTCTCGCGGGGTATGCCCCTAGATATGTATTAGCTGCTTCCTTTGGTATAAATTTTTTAATTAGCAAAAAAAAAAAAAAAGGTTCATATTATTGTATTAATTGCCTGGCATTGTTATGATTATATGTCGACTTGTTAGGATTTTATGTTGACTTGATCGGTTGATTAAATATGTTTTGATGTTTTAGTTGTTGTTGATTTCGCGGGATATGCCCCTAGAAATGTATCTGTTGTTCCTTTTGGTATAAAATTTCAATTAGCAAAAAAAAAAAAAAAAAAAAAAAAAGTAAACAAGTAAGAAAAGTACCCGCCCAGACATGCGGCACCTAGCACATAATAATTTACATTAACACTACTACTTACGCTACACCAATGATCGTATTTCTCACGCATTTTAATGATACGCGTGACAATCAATCATTGATGTTCGTAAGCCCTAGGGAACAACCCCTAGCTAGCACTAAATATTACTTACGCTATATCGATGATCACATCACTCAAGTATATTAACTATACTCGTGATAGTTAGTCATTGATATTCGTAAGCCCGAGGAACTAGTTGAAGAGAATTACACAAGTCCTTAAATATTGACACTTAAGGCTTGTGATCTCATTACAACTCCTCGCAGATAACCACGAGGAGGTCAGATTGGTTAAGATCTATATGAGTCGACGGCAGTACAATTCTGGGTGGGAGATGACTCTAAATATATTGAAGTGGACCGCTATATTTGAGATGCTCTATGACAAAACTTCTGCGTTTCAGGAGAAGAAATCAGTGAATGCCCATGAGGTGTTTGTGATATGTACTGAGATTACAACAGAGAGGACAAATGATTTTTATGGTGTTGAGTTCGGCAATATTATCTTCAAGGTTTCTCCTTGGTATGTTAACATTGTTGGGATTGTTCAAGCCCCTGTACGTGGGTTTCCGATTTTCGTGAATCGTGGGTTTCTTCCCTCCGTGGAATGGGAGGGAGTTAGCCCGGATCTGGTAAATGAAGATAAGGTGATAATCGCCTGCAGGATGATTATTGTTGGGGTTGGGACTACTTATGGTGTCCTGGCGATGCAAGATGGCATGGTTAGTGCTCAGCTTGATGATCATTCTATTCATGTCGAGGATGAGTTTTGCAAGGTGTTCGACGATTTGAAGATCATTGTCCACCAACTATTTGCTGTTACCATACCTGTTAGTATGGTTATCCTAAGTTTTCGGCTAGAGGAGAATGAGTTTGTCAATGATGTTCTTAGACCTGTTGTCGAAAGCAAGTTGCAATTCAGAAGGGGTAGTATTCGAGAGGTTTTTGTTTTTGGTTCGGCACAACAATGGGTTGTGAACCTGTCTTATGAAGGTAATGTTGTTGGGTCATTTGTTGGTGCAAGTAGCCATGTTTTTCTGTACAAGGACTTTGGCGTAGAGAATGCTTCTGATTTTGATGTTGACATTAACGATATTTATTGGGTTTTTGCTAATCCTGCTTCGTCAGTTAGTGAGGTGACTGTGCATTTTACTATGGGAATGTATGTTCTCATGGTGGTAGAAGTTAAAATGGGACCTGTTTACAAGGTGTTCATTTGCATTGTTGACTTAATGATTTTCAAAACTGATAGAGGACGCCTACTTGAGGTGAACGTTCATGCTAACAGGGCAACAAATGATGGAGAATCTCGGGTGTCCATTTTTGGTTTGGCTCAACAATGGGGTGAGGCTCTTTTCAATGAAGGAACTGCTGCTGGATCATTCGTAGATGCTTTTGGGCATGATCCTAAAGTTAGCATTGTTGCTTTGCTAGTGGTCCCATTTGAGTTGTTGAGTGGTCGAACTGGGAAGTCGCAGAAGAAGCGTTTGCTTAGTTTGTTCATGATGCTGCCTGTAAGTGTATTGAGCTCGCTGTTTGCGATGGACTATCGTCTATTACATCTAATTGACTGCGAAACTTTGAAGGTGAAGAAGCACGGTCACTTTGAACATTTAATGAGTCTTTCTGGAACCCGACATGGATTTAGCAATAGGAACGGGTTTTGCGAGGGTGTTGCGGCAACCATTCGTACTTTGGTTTGCCAAAATGAGAATTATTTTACAACTTCTAGACTAATGGAGGGTGAGGTTGTTGTAGTTGTTGCTGTCCAATGTCGAACTTCTTGGAAGTTGCAATTGGATGGGCCGGTCAGGTCATTGAGCAGTTGGTATGAAAGTCACAAAGGGAAGGGGAATTTTGATGTGTTGATATTGACGGAAAATGTTTCTGCATACTGGTGTTTTATTAACAGGTCTGCAATTATCAATGGGAAAAAGTCAAGCCTGGGAAGGACGAGGTGGATGGGAACTTGCACACCTGCCTGGAGGGTTGTTCAAGTTATTCGAGAAGTGGCTGCAAGTGATGCTTTGAAGCTGCAGGTCATCAAGGGGAAGGATGTATCTGGCATAGGCTTACGTCTGACTTAATCTAGGGGCCTGCCCTTTTGTTAGAATGATTATCTAGTTTAACTAGTATGTTGTTATGTTGACTTTATAAGCTGTTTGGTTGATATTGTTTAGTTGTTGTTCCATTAGGTTGGCGTTTTACTAATCGCGGGGTATGCCCCTAGACTTGTATTCGTTTGCCTTTGGTATAAAATTTTAATTACCAAAAAAAAAAAAACAATTAATCTTTGATAAATAACATATATAATTAGTAAAACCATCAAATACTACGACTCACTCTATACCATTTAGCACATAGACATTTTCAACTAGCGAAACCATATAACTCCACATATTATCCGACAATTAATAACTCACAATCATATAACTCCCGACATTCATCAAAATCCCCAAATTTAACTTCCGAAATTATAACTCTAAATATTACACAATGATAAAAAATTAGCAACTAACAATCATAAAACATATTACCAACTCGCAATTTAATCCCACAATTATAATTAACGACTATAAACTTTCCAAATTAAACTACGAAAATTAAAACAATACTATCACAATTTAAATCTAATTTAATTACAATAATTAAATAATTAAACTACAATAATTAACATAATATACGAGCTATCGCAATTTATACCTTTTTGATTACCACCTCCAAAATCTCTCTCCCTTCTCTTTCTCTCTTTCTCTCTTTCTCTCTCTCAGCATTCCACTTCCAACCCATCTCTCTTCTCGACCTCACTCTCTTCCTCCACTTCCCCCGCTGCTGCACCGCCCCTTGCCGGAGCCAGCCACCGCGATCGCCGACCCTCTTCCTTCTCCCCGCGCGCGCGACCTCCTTCTGCACAACACACACCGCGCGGCTCAACCACGCAAAACACGC
Organism: Kitagawia praeruptora; assembly: GCA_037693485.1. Classification (NCBI taxonomy): domain Eukaryota; kingdom Viridiplantae; phylum Streptophyta; class Magnoliopsida; order Apiales; family Apiaceae; genus Kitagawia; species Kitagawia praeruptora. The sequence continues at coordinate 70,217,035 of CM075350.1, forward strand.
ACACACTTACACGTATATACACACACCCATATATATATATATATATATACACCAATTGATTCAATAATCTAAAAACCCCCAATTCAATTTATTCCCCCAAACCCTAATTTCTTTCTTCACTTTTCCCCCCAATTCTCTCTCCCCGATACTTCTTGTCTGCCGTGTTGTGTTTGTGTGTGTTTTTGGGCTTGGCCCAATACTAATATATCATTACTACAATTCATTCCAGGCCCAAATATAACACTACTTATTCACTTTTAAAATTAATAAACAACTTTTACAATTCGAAATAAATAAATAAATAAATAAAATTTGAAAAATTAAACTTTTCATTTTTAAAATAAAGAATACAAATTTATGAGCACACACATATTTTTAAAATATTTTTCGGATCAGAAATGAATTAAATATGAATTTTCAAAGTTTTGATCCTCTAATTACAATAAAACTCTTAAAATCATTTTAAAAATACTCAAGCATCCAAATTAATCCACCCAACAATTTTAAAAACTAAATAAATATATAAGATGATATTACAAAAGATTTCATGATTTTTAATCCCTCCGATAATTTTATAAAATTTACAGAGGATCAAAAATACATGATTTAAATATACTTAAATCCTCAAAATTACAAATAAAAATATACTGACCTTCACAGCACGGCTCATACTAATCATCATATAATCACACAAACATAACTTCACACATATTCCACTTTCCAACAATACTCACATAATAATATTCATAATTTATATAAAAGAAATTATTCGAAATTCGAAATTTTCTAGGGCGTTATACGAAGCATCAGGAAAAGGAGCAGCAATACCATCATTGTTGGTGTTGCCATCCTAAAAAACATCAGTCACAATTCTTTGGACAAGGCCCTCCACCAAAACTGAAATGACCTCCTCATCTCCTGAATCCTCACCCTTTGTGTAACTTAAGTTCACACAATCATCACACACACCAAAGCGCTTCAAATCCACACCACGGTCAACAACCTGGTTAACATCAACAACACCCTTGACCTTAGGCACACCCCAGTCATCCTTCTCGCCTAAGACTGGAGGCTCACCCCTCACCGGTATACCATTCATGTTAAGGTCAACAATAGGGACCAAAGCCCTAAATTCTCCCTTAGAGTTTTTTTCACCAAAAGGATCCTCCGCCTCCAAATCATTAGTGACCATAGTGTCCCTTGCATTTAGGTTAGGATCAGAGAGACCCTCCACCATGACATCAGAAGGTCCACTATCACATATATTGGAATTTTCAAGCAAATTCCTACAAGGGTTCAAAGGTATCTCGGAGTTTACCTCCTCCTCCTCGTGCCCCGAATCATTAACACCAGAGCCAATAGAACCTTCCTTGTCAACTTTCGAACCAGCATTATCAAGAGCATTCTCCCTTTCAGCGAACTGAGTAGCCTCATCAGTACTTTTGTCATTCAACATTCTAACACCATCAATCCCATTGAAATCTTGAGAACTATTCGAAACCACTCTCACCTGAACATCCTCATCCTGAGTATGATTCTGAACTATCATCTCTATGGTAAAACCACCCAAATTCATGGAAACCATCATCCTATCAACGGTAGGAATCTCCACACCTTCATTTTACTCCACGTCACTGGTTTGACCCAGTAGAACACTAAACAGTTTAGGGTTTGAGAAACCCTCAACATTAGATAGATCTCTGTCACAGAGGTTGGGGATACAAACCACCTCCCGACAAGGGCTCATTGATAACCTAGAATTAACCTCATCCTCATTATCCATACCATTAACAGATCTTGAATTCAAAGAATCAGATAACTCAATAGGAGAAACCTTCATTTTGGACTCATGAGAGTCTTCCGTTCTCTCTAGCAACCCTCTTAGCCGCCACTAATTTTCAGCCAAATCTAAACCTTTTTTCATCAGATCTATACTTTCCTTCCTTAATCCACATCCCTCTCTCTCATCTCTCACCTATATCGCAAAATTTCTTACTTATTATTCTTAAACTCTTTATTTTCTTGGTAATGGGTTCTTTGGGTCTGGAATTTTTTGAGTTTCAAACCAAAGATCTAGCGTTATCTTCGATTATTGTGAGGAAAGGTGTTCCTTTCCTGTTGCGTGAAGAATCTCTCATTGCAGGGGAGTTCTTCGGTCTCAGTCATGATGTTTGTTTCGAAGCCCTGTTTGCCGAGGTTCTGTTTGGAGGAGCCACTTATGTTGAGAGCACTCTGTGCTCTAGTCGATCTTTTAATCGATTTATGGAAGGACTGCTAGTAATCATGTTGGATTTTCGTAGACATGGATCTTCGACCTTCTTGCGAGCTGGTTTATCTTCGACCGATTTGGTTTTTGGAAATGAGATTTTTGTTGCTTTTTTGAAAGAAGCTCATAATCTGGATCCCCCTTTGAGGAAGGTTGTGCCTCTTATGTGTGATGATGTGAGTGCGCCTCTTTTTTTTTTTTTGCTAATTGAGTGCACCTCTCTTTATTGATGCCTGCCGGGTGTTTGATAAAGTGCAATAACGATTTCTCATAGGTTTGATTCTCTTTGCCTTTGTAGTTCTACATTCTCCTAAGGAGATGCTGGTTGTGTATATCGAACTAGACGAGGACATTGTTGACACTGCACTTCAAGTGTTTGAGTTTATGTCTCTTAGAATTATGGGTTTTGGAATGAATGGGGTCTTAGAATCATGCGTGCAGATGGTTCCTTGTGTGCACGGTGTTGATGACTATGTGATTGAAGTTTTTCTTGTCTTTAGAGGAAAAGACAGTCGTATGTGTGGGTTCGTCTGTTTCAACGACCCTTTGATGATGTCAAGGCCACTTCATAGTGTTCCTTTCTGTTGGGATGTATTCATGATTGTTAATGGGTTCCTTCTTTGGATTAGAGATGGGGTTACTTCTGGGGGTCTGTTCTTGATAGACAGACCTGCAATGACCACCATACTTTTGTTTTTCTATCTCTAATAGATAGGATTTCGAGAGATGTCGCGATTGGCAAATTGGGTGTGAGTCTTTCTATGTGCCAGAATGTACGGATGGTTGGTTTGCAGTCTTACTGTGATCAGTTGCTTAAAACGATTCAGTTGGGGGTATCTAGTGCTACTCGGGCCAAAAGTACAGAGGTGGATGACGCTATTCATTGGATGATTTTGATTTTAGATTGTGATATGATGCTCTCACAGTGGAGGTCTAGGCGCCGTGTCTGGCTTTCAGTCAATGGTTGTCATGGGGACACTATATTGAGAGATGACAGGGGTGTTGGTCAAGTTAGTGAGGTTTGTATGACCTGGGTGGCTTCTTTGGTGAACACGTTTGTTTGCTATGTTCTGATTTTGGACGACGTTCCAATTTATGTGCATTTTTGGTTTGTCTCAAGTTGCAAGATAGGCAGGCGCCATTTGTTGATTGTTCCTGGTATTAAATTGCCTGATGCGGGATTCGGAACTATGTATGGTTCTGACCTTAGGAGTATTCCTGAGGGTGATATGTTAGGCTATGTTGATGATGGCTTGTTAAATGGGGGTCACCTTATTGGTGGAGGATGTGATGTCGTTACTTCATTATGTAACATTTTGAAGCAGATTCGTTTTCTCGATTGCAGGATTTATGTAGTTCTAAAGATGACAAATTTAAGCAGGGAATTTAAGGCAGGGGACACAATGGCTGCAGTGGTTGGTAGGCTCATCTTGTCGCCAGTTGCCGGTAAAGAAGGGATTGGAAATGGGCTTGTAGCAACTTGTGCTTGTGCTCTCAGGCAAACTGGATGTATCTCAGTCGGGTGTCGAGGTTTTTTCCTTGGTGAGGTTGGCCAAAGTCGTTTGTTGGTTTTTTGGCGTTTCAGAAGTGGAGTTCGTGCCGCGTACTACATTGATGGGTTTCTCAGCATGACTGATGTTAGAACTGATTGGATGTGGCCTTCTAGGGTCAATTATGTGATGTGTTATTCTCAAAAGGTTGCTGTGGGATATGGTAGACAGATTTTGGTTAAAAAATCTGTGTTGGGCGGGAAGCCAAGGACGAAGTTAATAATTACATAGTATCGGCTTGTGCTTGTGCTAGTTTTTTTTTTTTGCTAATTAAAATTTTATACCAAGAAGGAACAACTTACACAAATCTGGGGGCATACCCCGCGAGATCAACATTCAGACAACAAAGCCAAACAACATTAAGTCATTTTACAATCAACAAACATAGAACTAAGCCTATTACAAACTTAATCTGGTGCCTCCACCGATCCTAAATTGAACCCAATACAAGCACTAAGAAAGTGCAACTGAGTAAACTGCACATGATAGTACCTCGTACATATCCACCAATAATGGCTTGAGAACCCCTTCGAACTGCTCACGCTAGACTGTCCAGCAGTGCCAAAGCCGCATCTATCTTCATGTAACCAATACCTTCTAATAACTCCATCAGGACAATGCTTGAAGCCTGAGAAACATCCCATCTTGTTCATGACAATATCCATATCAATTCCTACCATAGAGCCAGGCCTACTCACCCACCCTTTAGGACCAAGTCCTATTACCAAATCATATACGGCAGGGGCACCAATCCTTACAAAACGACTGAGCCCCCAACCCACACCAACTTCAACCTTATCCTTGGAAATTGCTAAAACAGTGAAAATCGCTGAGCTAAAACGCAGCAAATCAGCCTCCAATGGCGGCATTCCACCAACAGCGTTGCCTATAACATTACTAGTACAACCATCACCAATAACACCATTATAATTTTCAGCAAAACCCCTACCAACAACCTTAACGGCAGAGTAATCCACTCCATGATCCCTCCAGAAACCAGAGTTACCCAGATGGCTCTCTAACACCGACGAGTGGGGCTTTAGCATCACTCCCTCATCCTCAACCAGAATAGCATATTTCTGTGTTGTCGAGAACAGAGTTTTACCTGCATTCTCAAACCCCACCATTTTAGTAATATCAGTCAACAAACAACCATCCTTCGTCTCCGAATTCATACTCCCCACAACAGTAACAACAAAGTTTCTACCATCCGCTTTAACGGCAGAATCCACATCACAAACATTCAAAACCATAGAAGGTTCCGTATCAATTGGACCATGATTCCAAACACCCCCCGAATGATTTACCAAATCAGTTGTGTCCTTGGTCAACATACTAGAAGTAACGTCTAATTCCTCATTACCAACAACATTAGCAGAAATTGAATCCATAAAATCCGAAAATTTAATAGGCATATTCAAAGAATCCATACCTAAATCTTTAACGCCAGCTAACTGGACTTCCGAGGCCTTCACATGACTTTCGTCGACCAGTTGGCGGTCGTTCTTCAAAAGTTCCTCTTTACAAAGAGAAACCTCACTACCACAAGAGGATGAGACCCCCAACCATCTGAGCCTAGAAGGTTGCTATCGCAAACATACTCCATCTGTTTGCAACCAGTAGGCTGCAACCTCTCACCGGACTGAGTCGACAAATCCTGCTCCCCATTAACCAACCCAGTAGAAAGACGAGGGTAATAAACCCTGACCTCCGGCGAAAAGGTGACCTTCATTCGGAACCTGCTCCCCCTTAACTAACTCAGTAGTAGGGGCACCGTGCAAACACTCAAGAAGACTAGGGTAAAAAACCCTAACCTCCGGCGAGAAAGAGACCCTTTTCGGACTCATTCTCAAAACTATTATAGCTAATATATATAAAATAAGAAATATGGTGTATAGGTGGGAGATTTGAGATGGAAAATGGAATTATGAAGGTCGATTGTATAGATCTGATGGGAATTTGTGTTAGAATTAAAGGCGGCTAAGAAGGGTTTTAGAGAGAGAGGTTAGAGAGAAGGCAGAGGACGACTCTCATCTTTTTTTAGTTTTTTCTAGCTTCCGGTCATGTTGACTTGATTAGTTTCTTTTCTTGTTTTATTGACAGTAAGGTGACTTACTGCTGTTATGATTTCTGTCTTGTATGAATGTTGATCGCGGGGTATGCCCCTAGATTTGTACTAGTTGTTCCTTTTTGGTATAAAATTTTAATTAGCAAAAAAAAACTCAATAGGAGAAACAACATCTAAATCAATATGCCTAGCAGATTTCTTTTGAGAGAAAATCTTACCATCTATCATTTGGTGCTTAACCAAACTACGAGTGCGCGTAGCAATCCCAGATCTAGAACCATCGGCAACGCAAATGTTCCAACCCTTATGCTCGATTGGACTCCCCAGCCCACCATTCCCCTTCATATCAACACTAGGAGATGCCACCCGAGATCTCGCAGCAACCCCAAATCCAGAAGTACCAGGAACATCAAGGTCCCAGCTCTTACTCTTAGGGAGAATCCCAATCATACCAGACCCAGAAGAAAAGGTATCATTGTCACCAGCCCCCTTAGAGTTTTTTTTTTCTTTTTTTGCTAATTAGAATTTTATACCAAAAAGGAACAACTAGTACAAATCTAGGGGCATACCCCGCCAAAAGCAACAATTAAGCACAACAAAAGTCACAACATCAGTAAGTCACCCTACTGTCAACATCAACAAGAACAACAAGATAAAATACTACATAACTAAGTCATGAACATCCAGGGAAGCATTGCATCAATCAGATGCAGCTCTTTGAGAGCGAACATGAAGACGAACACCATAGGAAATAGCCTCCAAAGAATTCTCCTCATCGGAAAACCTCTCTGAAACCATCTGAAAATAATAGATATAGATATAAGAAATTTAAGAGAAATGGTTAGGGGAAAGAAGACGAAAGTGGATTATCGAAGGTTTAAATATCGAATCTAACGGAGAAATGTTTAGATTTTGTTTAGATTTTGAGGCGGCTAGCTAGGGTTTTAGAGAGAAGTTAGAGAGAAGGCAGAGAAAATGACTCTCATTCCTAGTCAAAAATAAGTGTTAGTGAGTTCTAGGGGTCTCTCAAAATGAAGTTTTAGTGAGTTATAGGGGTTAAACGAGTCAAGAACAAAGCTGCAAGTGGTTTTCATGCTCAAACGAGTCAAGAATGAAGCAAATCATATTATCTTGTTCGAACTAGTCAAAAATGAAGTTTTTAAACGAGTCGAGAACAAAGCTACAAGTGGTTTCCATGCTCAAACGAGTCAAGAATGAAGCAAATCATATTATCTTGTTCGAACTAGTCTAAAATGAAGTTTTTTCTTTTTTTTTTTGCAAAATAAAAAAAATATATATCACCGAAAAGGAGCTACATGGGGACCAGGGGCATACCCCAAACCAGCAAGCAAACTACACACCTTCAAAGGTCAACATGACCAAACACACTAACTAAGTCTTTATGCCAATCAGTAAAGAAGTAATAGAAGAGATGGCTCTTTTTGAACCCACTTTTTGAAAGAAGAACAAGAAAAAAGCTTCTCCCTAACAAGACCCTTAACCTGAAGGCTAAGCACCTGAGTCGCATGCCCTGGACCTGCATTGTGCATTCTGAAGTTTCGCTCCTTCCAAATGCTGTAGATGCATGTTGTGAGGTACACCCCTGCTATGGCCTTAAACTGATCTGTAAGGGAAGAGTGAAAGAAGTCACCTTGGTGCCACCTCGCCCAGTTATCATTTACCCGAAATGGCACCCTTACTCAGAAGGTTGAAAAACGGACAGGTAGTGAACAAATGGCTAATAGACTCCCCGTCATTTCTGCACAGAACACACATTTGATCCACCCTCATGCCAAATGATATCATACGCTCCTTTGTAAGCAACCTGTTTTTGATTGCAAGCCAAGAAATAAAAGAGCACTTCGGGATATTGAAAGAATTCCACACTAAGCCATCCCAATTAACACCCTGACCAGTGTCTCGTATAGATGACCAAATGGCTGACAGCTTAACAAGTTTTGGCTGGAGTCCATCCCAAGTAATCCTATCACAGCTGTGGATTTGAGCTTGAGATGCCCTCCTTCGGACTTCCAAGACATCCATATGATTTGATTGAGGTAGCCTCCAAGCCCCACTGAGCAGATAAGAACTAATAGGAACCATGCTAGACGATTCAACAATAGAGATCACCGATGGGGAGATGAGAGATAACGGTTTCTTGTTGGCCCAAGGGTCATGCCAAAAAAGAAACTCAAAATCAACTCCAACATTATAAGTAACATAAGACAGTGCTTGAGGATTATAAGACAGTGCTTGAGGATTATCAATGAGGATTATAATCCTTGGTTTATTTTAACCTCGAAGCTCAAGAATGTAAAGTTGGCTCTAAAGGACCTAAACAAAAAGGTGGGGGACATCCACCAACTAGTGATCTTATCTCGGGATGCTCTATCTCAGTTTCAGAGTGCAATGCCTGCTAACCCCACTGCTGTATACTTTGAAGAAGAAAAGGATTTTATTGAGAACTATTCAGCAACTTTAAGGCTAGAGGAACAGTTTTTAAAGCAGAAATCCAGAATTCAGTGGTTAAAACTTGGAGATGGCAATAGTAAGTTTTTCTATAACTCTTGCAGAGGGAACTGGAACACTAACAAGATTACTTCTCTTCGGGACACGGAGGGGGTTTCACACTCTTCGCATGCTGATATGGCTAAAGTGGCCACGAAATTTTATACAAATATTTTGGGAAAAACATCTGAGGTAGCAGATTTTCCTAATGACATCCCTCTTCCCTCTCTCTCTGATTCTCAGTTTAATCATATGGCTGCCCCTTTTTCTGAAAGTGAAGTTTTTTTTTTTTGCTAATTAATTTTTATACCATAGGAAAATGATTACATCTCTAGGGGCATACCCCGCGATAAATAATACATCTGCCTAACGGAACAACATGGAAAAAACAACAATAAAGCTAGATAAAACTAGCAGTCAACATAACAAGATAAAACTAGAAGACTAGTTTAAACAAATTAAACAAAATCTATGCCTAGATCATGAACTAAGAGCAACATCATATCCAAACCAGCCTTGATCTTCATGGGAACAAGCATCATGCGAATATCCACTTGTAACAAAAAAGACCCTCCCCCAAACATGATACACCAGCATTCCTGTCTGAGGTTATCACTAACAACAGAATGGTTCCATCTCCCAGCGTCCTCCTTTCGCATGAAACTGTACGTCATCAACATCACACTAATGTTTCGAAGAAGCGAAACATCAACAATCCTAAGCAAAAGCTTCCTCCTTGGTTTCCATTCATGAGTACCAAAGTACCCTACAAAAGCAGCGAGTCTATTAGCAGAATTAAGGCAAACAGTTAAGTTCCCGAGCAGGAAACTTCCCATGTTATCAACATTCTCAGCTATAGAACTGCACTTCTTCACATAGGTATCTAAAGCATCCTCCACCCATAAATGGTCTTCAACCAATCCCTTCATCTCAAGGACATCATAACAAGCAAATAACCATGTTGCAATGCGCATTGCACACACTCTGTGAACATCCAGCTCTACACCTTGCTCCAAAGCGCCCTCACCATTCATTGTCAAGTAATAACTACAATAACAACAATTAAAATAAGTGTAACCCCCTGGTTCACACCCAAGTATCCTAAGCATACGCCTCAACATCCTTTCTGTCCCTTCCAGAACACAACCGCTACTCCTTAAATACTCAAAGGCTTCATCAATGTCCTTTTCATTCAGCTTGTGACCCACCTCCTCATCCATAACCAACTTCTTATTGACCTGACTATCATTAACAATAGTAACTTCTTGATCAATAATAACCTGGACATTATCCTTCCACTTCACTGATTTCTTCACAGGTTTGACAACCTCCACATTAAGTGTGGACTTCCTAAGGCAAGCCTTTCGGCAAACCACTAGATTCTCTCTAGGCCAGTCATTTTCACCCAAAATTGGAAAGTCAATTCCCTCATCCACCAAAGAGGAATTGACTCCCAAATCCACATTAGCACTAACAGAAATGTCAGTTGCTTCCGATGAATCGGACATTTCATTATTGAAATCTTTAATTTCAACTACCAAATCGTTAAAAGTAACTTTCTTCTTGGAGTAGTAGATCTTACCTTCAATCGAGCTACACGTCCTAGAAGCAATCCCAGTTGTGAGAGTGAAGGCCCTCCCCGACACCTCCAGCCCATCTTTGAGACCAGAAGCACCAAACTCCGTACACTCCGTCTCAAACTTCAATCTCTTAGCCACCTGAAACAAGGGCTTAATCTTCTCCCTTCCAGGAGAGGAGCCACTCTGTGTACACACCCTGAGCACACCCTTCGGATTATCCTCCAAAGGATACACAGTCACAAGGTTCTCCGAAAAGGAGACCCTCTTTGGACTCCTAATCGGATTACCCACCGGATGGCAAACTTCAAATCCTCGCGCACGGGGAGGAATCACGGTCACTAGGTTCTCCGAAAAAGAAACCTTCTTCATTAAACTAATAATTATATAATAAATATATAAAGAAATATGGTGTTTGAGGTGAAAGATTAGAAGAGGAAGGTGAATTTGGGAAGGCTAAAGAGCAGATTTGATGAAGAAATGGTTTAGATTAAGGTTTGAATTTGGTGGCGGCTAGGTTTTTTAGAGAGAGGTTAGAGAGAAGGTAGAGCAAATACGACTCTCATATATCTGTTGAAAGTGAAGTTCTGAGCACCTTAAAAAGAATGGCAAAGAACAAGAGCCCTGGACCAGATGGGTTCACTGTCGAATTTTACTTGGCTGTTTGGCATGTGGTAGGAAACGATGTGACTAAAGGTATCATGTATTTCTTTAATGCCCTGCACTTGCCTAGAGTAATAAATGCTGCTTCCATATGTTTAGTTCCTAAACAGGCTAACCCCTCTGAAATGCAACACTTTAGGCCCATCTCTTGTTGTAATGTACTGTATAAATGCATTTCATCTATGTTGGCCAAGAGGCTCAAAGCTGTCCTTCCCTCCATCATTTCTCCAGTGCAGTCTGCTTTTGTAGCTAAGAGATCCATTGGTGACAATATTTTCCTTGCCCAAGCTTTATGCAAGGATTATAATGGCAACTCAGGTCAGCCCCGATGTGCTATAAAGCTGGACATTCATAAAGCTTTTGATTCCCTAAACTGGAAATTCCTGTTTCAAATCCTGGAAAAAATGCGGTTTCCCCACCAGTACATCAAGTGGCTGGAGAAATGTATCACCTCCACAATGTTTTCTGTAAAGTTGAATGGCAGTTTGGAAGGTTTTTTCAAAGGGGAGTCTGGCCTGAGGCAGGGGGATCCCCTATCCCCTTATCTGTTCGTGATTGCCATGGAGGCTCTCTCAGCCTGTCTGGGTACGATGACCAGAGATCCTAATTTCAAATTCCATTGGAGAACAAAGGAGGTAAAACTGAATCACATTATTTTTCCTGATGATGTGTTCCTGTTTAGTCATGGTGATCTTAGGTCAGTCTCAGCTCTGCTAGATGGGATCAAGCTCTTCTCAAGTTGTTCGAACCTAAAGCCAAATATTTCCAAGACTACTTGCTTCTTTGCCAATGTTAGACAGGAAGTTGTTGATGCTATTCTTGCTCATTCAGGGTTCCAAAGAGGTCATATGCCTATCACCTACCTGGGGCTACCTCTCATTACGGGCAAGCTCAACAAGAATGACTGCCAGACTCTGATCAGTAGACTGTGCAGCAAAGTGGAGTTGTGGACAACTAGATTTCTTAATTTTGCAGGCCGTCTCCAACTAATCAAAGCTATTCTGGTCAGTATTGTGGGATATTGGAGTATGTTCCTTTTTCTTCCAAAAGGAATTCTTAAGAAGATTAATGCTCTATTATTCAAGTTTCTTTGGGGAGGTTTCTACAAGCCGGATGGGAAATGTCAGTATAAAGTAGGATGGGAGGAGTGCTGTAAACCGAAAGCGGAAGGCGGTCTTGGCATTCGAAACCTTTTTGAATGGAATGAAGCTGCCATTCTATACCAATTGTGGCGTATCTTACAGCCCACCTCTAGCTCTCTTTGGATAGCATGGTTCCATAAAGCCCTGCTGTCAAAGAAGGAATTCTGGACTTCCTCAATGCCATATCGCTCATATTGGATTGTAAGGAAATTATTCAAGGCTAGGCCGCGAGCTCTACAGCATTTACACTATAACATAGGAGAGAATTCTGATTTTCTCTTCTGGCATGATCCTTGGGTTCAAAAGAAGCCTCTTCTGGCTATCTCTCCGTCCATTATCTCTACAGCTGAGTCCACGAGTGCAGTCAGTATTAATGTCTACCTCCGAAATGGGATTTGGGACTTGCCATCTTCGAACCATAACGATGTCATTGAAATTAGACGGGTGGTGCAACAAATCCAAATTCATAATTCTGATTCCATTACGTGGGATGGAATGTTAGTAAAGAATGTCAAATTAACTACAATTTGGTCCTCCATTCGGGAAACTGGAACTCATGTCCAGTGGTTGGACATGGTATGGGGGAAATTCAATATCCCGAAATGCTCATTCATCACTTGGTTAGCCATAAAGAACAGGCTTCTCACGAAGGATAGAATGCTTATGTTTGGAATGCAGGTTGACCCAAAATGTGTCTTATGTGGGGTGGATGATGAAACGGTTAGCCACATTTTCACTGCTTGCCCATTCTTTGATCTTATTAGCAGGTCTATGCCAATGCATTTCACGCGGAATTGGTCCACTGTCAGCTAGGCAATTGCGTTAATACACAGCTGGGGGCAAAGGAGCAAACAATTGCTCAACTGATTTTTAGCACAGCTATCTACCATGTCTGGAAGGAGCGTAACTATCGCATGCACAACCCTGGCCCTGGCAATCCAACCTCAGTGGTTAGCAGTGAGATAAGGCGTATGGTGCGCGAGAAACTGTTCTCATGTAGCTTGTTTAAGGTTTGGGTTCGGAAAGACCCAACCATCATCTTACTTATCATGTAAAAGAATAGGTTAGGTACATCCGGGATGTTGAGTAGGGTTTACCTTCTTATTCTTCGTATCATGTTATATTGTGGTTGTAATTTGGATGTTGTTTCGCGGGGTATGCCCCTAGTTGTGTACTAGTTGTTTCCTTTGGTATAAAATTTTAATTAGCAAAAAAAAAAAAAAAAAGACAGTGATTGAGGCCTAGCATTAAGGATCTTTCTAGCAATCCAACAACATCTATAAGGCATAGTTGCTGTCAAGAATGCTTTCCTACGAAGCAAAACTCTATGAAACCAGGCAATCCATAGGGAATTCGAGGTGGGTTGGAGAATGCGCCATAGCTGATGCAGAATAGCAGCTTGGTTCCATTCGAATACATTTTTAATCCCCAACCCACCCTCAGTCTTAGGCCTACAACAATCCTCCCATTTTACCTTGTAATGGCACTTTCCTGAATCTTTATAGAACCTCCCCCCCCAAAGAAACTTAAAGAACAGACTATTAAGACTGCCTTGGGAAGAAAAATATACATACTCCAGTAGCCAACAATACTAGCCATGACAGCTTTAAGAAGCATCAGACGACCATCAAAGTTAAGGAATCTAGCCATCCAAGCTTCCACCCGTCTGCATAGTTTAGCCACTAAAGAGGTACAGTCCCTATTATTGAGTTTGCCTGTAATGAGGGGCAAACCCAAGTAGGTTATGGGAAGAGTGCCTCTTTGAAACCCAGTTACCTCTAAGATATCTTCAACAACATTAGGACCAACATTTGCAAAAAAACAAACCGACTTAGCTCGATTAGGCACCAAGTTTGAGTATCCAGAGAAACTACTGACCCCGTCCATCAATCTAGCAACTGAGTTTGAATCCCCATGACTGAATAAGAAGACATCATCAGCAAAAATGATATTATTCAAGTTCACCTCCTTAGTTCTCCAATGAAATTTAAAGGCAGTATAATCAAAAAAATGAGAGTCGGTCTATTTTCTCTCTAACTTCTCTCTTCTCTCTCTCTCTAAATTCAAATCACTTTCTTCATCAGATCAAATCAGCCTCCCGAATCCCTTTCTTCTCCAAATCTCAAAACTCAAACACAAAATTTCTTTCTTTTATATCTCATGTCCCGTAAAAGGGTTTCTTTCATGGATGTTTCCACAACGGCGGCTGTTGTCACCGATAGTGTGAGGCTAACCCAGATGGGGTTAGAACAGGTAACGAGCCCGAAAAGGGTTTCATTTGCAGTTGATTTGGTATCGATTATACCATCTGTTTTTTTTTTTTGCTAATTAAGTTTTATACCATAAAGGAACAACTGCTACAAAACTAGGGGCTTACCCCGCGAAGTCAACATAATTAAACTAAACTAGTTTAAAACCAACAATATAGAACTATTCCTATATTACATAATTAAGCAGATAGAGCACCATGCAATGGGCTGTCAATTCAGATCATTTTCCATCGCCTTGCTAGGACATGTCTGATCACCCTTCCGAAGTCTGCAGCGCTTGAACCTTGCCCTAGTCCATTGTGCCCGGGCCTCCTTATCCTCTTCTATACCTTTCTCATCTTGAATCTCTCCGGGGGGCGAGTCCAGCTTGGGATCCTCCTGTATTATCTCTGAATCAACATGGATAGTCACTTCCCCAACCAGACTAAACAGAGGCCCCAAATATTGCATGTTACCCTGAATCGGCACCTTTGTGCTGCTCCTTCCATCCCTAAGCTCCTTAGAGAGGATGTTAGAAGGATTGGGTATTAAGAATGATGGTAGCAAGACCCATGGTGGGCCGGCTCCAGTGTTGAGCCCGAAAAGGGTTTCTTTTGCGGAAGACTTGGTAGTGGAAATACCGGTTGATGGTATTCGATCTAAGAAAGTCCCGGAAAATTTGAGTCCAAAGAATGATGGAAGGAAGGGGGGTCTAGAGTCTCCTTTGCTGAGAACTTGACTTTGTTTATACCGCCGAGATCTAAGTCTGGGGTGGCTGCTCGCACACGCAGCCGGGTCAAGCACCAGTTTATTGATGGTAAGGTTTTCTCTCAGAGGAAACCTGTTAGATCTAAGATGTTACTTCTGTTGTGGATTTATTGGATTCATCCATCTCTACTTATTTGGAAGGGGAGAATGATAACCCTGGCTCTTTGAGTAGTCGGGAGGAGGGATTGGACTATGAGGTGATTTCGCCTGAGGTCCAATCAGATGAAACCATGTTACTTAAGAATGTGGTCACTCCTTTGGGAGGAGTTGAAAGAATAGGGGCGTGAGTGGGGTCCAGGTTACCCAAGTGGATGGAAAACCAGTCCGAAACCTTTTTCAGCAATCAAATGAGGATGCTGATGAGACCTCAATTCCAGAGGACTCTAGAATTAGGGATGATTTGGAACAGGTTGTGACCTCAAATGCAGCAGTGTCGACAACTAAGGATCCCCTTAAGCTGTCTCGGAGTGAGATCAAGGGAAAGTAGCTAAGTACTGAACAAGAAGAATTAAGGGTCATCCCAGTTTGGAATTATTCAATTAGAAGGATGCATGAGAGATTGGCCATAGCGGTGAATGTAGTCATTACTTTCCGAGATTGTATTGTTAACCAAAAAAAAATGAGAGTCGTCTTTTTCTCTCTAGCTTTCAACCCTAGCCGCCACTAAATTCAGCCATCTCTAAGCACTTATCTCATCAGATCTATATATCTCCTTCCTGAATCCACCTTCCCCTTCTAATCTCACACCTTAAACACCATATTTCTTATATACTATATATATATATAACTTCAAATGGTTCTGTTGGTTTTCCAGAGATTTGCTTCTCCTGGTTTACTAGGATTAAGGGCTGTTTTAAATGTTTCTTTGCAGACTTGGAAACGAATATCCTTGTATCGGGATAATTTCGTTAGTGCGTATGTTGTGCTCCTCTCTGTTGAGTCAACAGATTTGTTTCAGTGGAGCGCTGAAGATGGATTCACCCATTTTGGCTGGATGGAATCGATGGATTCCATGACTGGTTGTAGGTCATATGCTGAGATTCACTTCTCTTGTAGACCCACTGAAGATGGGAACTCCTCTCCATATCTGGATGGTTATGCTTGCAAGGTATTTGACACTTGTTCTAACCCAAAGCAAAGCTATGGAGGTTTTCTTTGGGTTATTGTCGAATATCCCAATGGATTTGATATGTGGCCTTATCGAGGATCTATCAACTACGCTAAGACTCCAAAGATGAAGGTATGGAAGTTTGGATATCGATGCAGCCCGTGTAACTTCAAGGATGCGCTTGCCCTCTCTTTGGTTGGAGAGCAAAGCCTTACAAGAGTTGGGATTTTAATGTCTTCGAAGATTTCACTGGGTTTTGCTCTACTTGGTCCTTTGGGCTTTGGAGTTGGTTTTTTGAGTCTCATTAGTGGTGAGAATTATGATTTGGTAACTAGTGTTGCGCTTATTAAAGATTTACTGAAGAAATCTTTTCGTTGTGTCAACATTGTTGCTGTTGGATGCCACATCTCGGTCTGCGGAGATGCGATTCAAGAGAGTTTTCTAACGGAAAGCTATGCTTTTATACCTTCGTTACTCCTAGGTCTGGGGGATGGAATTAACGGTAAGGCTACTAGTGATGGGCTCTTTGCTCTTGTCCATACAAGACTAAGAGGATGTATACTTGTGGTTCTATATTCGGATAAGAGAGGGGTCTATTCTCCTGTCATAATTCGTGCGGAACAGACTGATGTGTTTGTTAACTTTGCTGGAATTGAGGATTGCTCCACAACTGTTAGCTCTCTCTTGAAGAAGGGCAAATTGAAGTGCAGGAGTGGTAATGGCTGTTGCGATTCCGCAATTTCTGAAAATGCAGGTGGACACGGTCACTTTGCATCTGATGGTGTGGAAGAGACTATTGTTCTCTATACTGTCTCGAATGGTCACTTGGTTAATTGCAGGCTTTATGCTTGTTGTAATTCAGAGATTAGGTGTGATGTAGCGCGTGCTGAATCGGGTACTTTGGGACTCGTAATTATGGTTGAGGGATTCTGTATTTTAGTGTTTGGAATGCACCAGGTATACGAAAATGCTCAATTCATTGAAGTTGGGATTGGGGCTGTGAGTCCTATTCATGCTAAGGTTGTCAAAACTAGCAGGTTGATGATGGAGTTGATTCATGTTGAGGGCAGATATGGCAATGCTCTACTGATGCAGGAGCTCATGCAGGAGTGGTTTATGGGAAGCTACAAGGTGGTTGATGGAGAGCGACCTCGAGGAGGTCTGGTCATGGTCACTCAGCTGAGGTTACCCACGAGGGATAATTACCAGATTATGAGTCCGGATAGTGACCTATGCAAGGGATGTGAGTCCATGGTATTTGATAATCACGTTACTGCAAAGGAAGTTGGAAATGTTACACAAGCTTATTCCAAGTCTGTTGGAATTTGGTTGCTATCTCGGCCTCGAAGGGGGCTGGAAACATTCTTCTATGGGGTAGATGGTATGCTCCTTGAGAGTGTGCTTGCAAAGGACTCCTTCAGAGTGTTCTTTCATGTGTGTATTGTTGTTCACGATGGGATGAAAACAACGAAAGAAGTTGCTTGTTTGGGGCCCACTGATGCTTTCAATGTGTGGTTCCAATGTTGGTTTAAAGGTGGAAACTCTGGAGCGCAGAAGAGTTTTAGTACTCTTAATTTGCAGGCTATTTGGAGAAGCGAAAATCGGCCTATGGTTGAGCATACAGCCGTTCAGTTCTATGATAGCTGCATATGTGCTGGATATGTGCCTGACTCGGGCAGAGCCATTTTGTCGTGGTTTGAAGCAGAATCATCTATGAAGAGACAGGATAAAGTGGAATTAAAGATGGGCAATGCAGCTGGTTGGTTAGGGTCGGAAATTCTGAGAGGCACCTTGCTGCTTGATGTTGCTCGCAAAGGTTACAAGGTCGAGGCAAGTGATGATTTGCCAATCCTGATTCTCGGACATGGTTATGGAAATAATTGTTGGTATGCGATGCAGTTGGTTCGGATGGCGGCCCGGAAGTGGGGGCTGATTTTACTGTCATGCTGGTGTTTGGGCCAGACGCTTGGTGTTAGTTGCTCCGTATCATGTCAGGAAGAGGTTTGCTGTTGGAATGCATTTGCGTCACTACATGGCTTTCTGCTGCTTCTCATTTCTATGGGCTTTGTGAGACATGTGCCTAGTCTCAATTTTAGGTTGTTTAAGGCGCCAGAATAATTTAGTTTTTTTATCTTTTGTTTTCTATGTTGACTGCTAGTTTATCTAGCTTTATTGATGTTTTTTCTTAGTTGTTCCACTAGGTAGATGTGCTGCTAATCGCGGGGTATGCCCCTAGAGATGTTTCCTTTTGCCTATGGTATAAATTTTAATTAGCAAAAAAAAAAAAAAAGATTGTATTGTTAACCATGGTCATAAAGTCCCCACATTTTGGGGGTGTGTTGATTTGAGTGATTTGGATGTCGTTTTTGGCCTAATGGACAAGCCAGATATTAACTTAATGAGAGACCTGGGTAAAGCTCTTAATTGTATTGATCAGCTTGGAAACTACATGCGGATGAATGGAATTCCAATCCCTGTATTACCCGGAGAAGAGGGTAGGAAAGCGGAGCTAGTGATTGAAGAGCTGCTAGACCACACCTCTTGTAACACTGGATTGAAGCAGAAAGCCCTGGTGGCAGCAAGACGCAATCTAGAGAGCTTGGAAATGTTCATCACCTCAATTGGCAAAGAAGTCCCTGTGGTAAAAGGGTCCAGGGATAGAGAGTACTCTGCAAGTGCTAAAAGCTTGAGGGACAAAGGGGACAAGGAGGAGGAGGAACTCCATGATATCACTTGATGTATCATCCAATTGAGGGACTTCCTGATTGATTTGGGAATTGATTTTTATAAGCACGAACTAAGGCAAGGTTCCGCCTCTGGGAAACAGTTGGAAGACAAGCCTCCTGATGACAGGGTCAATGACGTTGATACAAGGATGGGATGGATTGGGGAATATTGCTCAAAAAGAAAGGCCCCAGCCACTTTGAGAGATGGCGCAAAGCCATGGAAAGGTCAGTCTGAGAGACTTATTCTAGAAGCTGGTTTAAACCTGGATAGTGAGAGTGTGCAACAAACAGACAGGGTTGACAAGGTTGCTGGTGTAGATGGAAACATGGAGGATGGCTCGAAGTCTAGAGTCCAATGGACCAAGTCGAGGCTCAAGAAGTGGCGTCTTAGCAGGGGTGGCCACACCTAACTTTGTAGTTTATCTTGTTATGTATTGTTATGATGTAGTTTCCGTAGGAAATCGTTTTTGATGATTTGTAATGTGTGATGTTGATTTCGCGGGGTATGCCCCTAGAAATGTTTTCGGCTGTTCCTTCTTGGTATAAAATATTTAATTAGCAAAAAAAAAGAAATTTAAAGGCAGTGTTAACAACTGACTTATTCAGACATGCATTAAAAGCTTCCATTGCCATTACAAATAAGTAGGGCGACAAAGGATCGCCCTGCCTCAATCCCGACTCCCCTTTGAAGAACCCCTCCAAACTTCCATTGAGTTTCACTGAGAACATGGTGGAAGAGATACAAACCCTGATCCAGTCGACAAACTTGGGGGGGAATTCCATCTTCTCCAAAACCACAAAAATAAAACTACAATTAAGAGAGTCGAAAGCTTTATGGATGTCCAATTTAATAGCACACCTCGGCTGACCATCATTGCGATTATAACCTTTACAGAGTGCCTGAGCTAAGAAAATGTTGTCACCTCCCAGCAACAAAGGCCGATTGATGCTGAGAAATCAAGGAAGGAATGACCGACTTGAGCCTACGGGCCAGCATTTTGGAAATGCATTTATAAATGACATTGCAACATGAGATAGGCCGAAAGTGTGGCATTTGAGAGGGGTTATCCTGCTTTGGGATCAAACAAATAGATGTAGCATTGATTATTCTAGGCATAACTAAAGAGTCAAAGAAGTAGAGAATAACTCTCGTTACATCAGCCCCCACTATATGCCAAGTGGCCAAATGAAACTCCACCGTAAACCCATCAGGCCTTGGGCGCCATTTTTTTCAAAGTGTTAAAGACATCAGACTCCCCAAACGGATTGCTCATGATACTAGCCTCATGCTGGGTGAGAGAAGACAAGGAAATGTCCTGAGGGAACGGCTCCACCTCCCCCCGATGGCCAAGTAAATTTTTATAATAATAACCGCCACCCTGGCCATATCCTCATGTTCTGTGACCGTCTCCCCTGACGAATTCGAGAGAGACAATATTTTGTTGACATTCCATCTACCTCTACAAGCATTAAAAAAATACTTGTTATTATTGTCCCCATTTTTCAACCAATGCACCCTAGACTTTTGCTTCAGAAAACACTCCTCCATGCGAAGAGCCTTAGAATAATCTTCAATGAGTTTAGATTCTTCCTCAAACTGAGCAGTAGTGGGAACTGGGGGAAGCCCATTCTGGAACATTAATAGAGCATTTCGAGAGTTCATTGCCCTCTTTTGAAGGTCACCAACAGAATAGTTCAAACGCTTAAGCATAACTTTTGGGCATATCTTTGTGTTCATTACTTTTCGGAGTATCTTGGAAAGGGGAGCCTATGCTGCTCACCTTTGTATCAAGGATGATGACCCTAAGGCTGGTGATGCTTGTAGAGATAGGGATGTCGTGTTTGTTGCTGCGTTTAATCGACGATTTGATCAAAGTTTCCAGGTTGCTGGTTTTCTTTTTTCAACTATGTCTAATGTGATGCTATCGAACCATTCTATATGCATTGTGACATGCTTGGTGGGAAGCTCCAATGGAGGCTTCTCTTCTAAGCTGATTTGTCATCGAATTGCTCGCATTTGTGAGTCCATGATGGTTAGTTTTCGCTGGGTTTTGTTGGATCCAAAATAGGTTGTGGTGCTCTTAATGGGTGCTGGTTTTCGCTGCAATTCTGTAAGGAATGTTTTTGTCGATTCTAGAGTCGGTTGTGCCATGTTTGATCTACTTAAGAGGAAGATTGCAGATTATTTTGAGTCCAGTTATGGAGATGGGGGATGTAGGTCGTTGATTCTGTTTGAATCTATTTTTAGATTGTTGGGTCCCTTTGATGATGTCAAAGTTTGTGGTGCTATAACCTCATTATGGAGTGTCCCCTTGAATTGCAAGGCTAGATCGTTGGGGTCAGGAAATTCTGTTAGTCATTCTATGGATGATGTTATAAGCACGGACAACAAGGCGCTTATTATCGAGGCCCAGGTTAATACGGGTTGTTTTAATTCTGTGTATGGGCCTTTCAGCGTGGGACTTGATGTGGGAGGGCATGTTGCTGCTCAGAAACCGGTTTGGCCTAATGTGGGGTTGGAAGTCAATTGCTTTATGCTTGGCACGAGGTTGCATGACCTGCTGAGCATTGCCTATTTATTAAGCCATGGTCTTGGCACTTGGGGAGGTTTCCTGCTCGGGAACCAAACTGGCCAGCACAAGTGGTTGAAGATATGGCTTGACGAGGGTCTGTGGTGTATCTCTGTGCTCCTGAAGGGAATTCAAGGAAGCAGCTTTTGTTATGCGAGGCCGGTCAGGCTTATTCTTGATGCTATTGTGGGGAATCTGATGTCTAGACCTCTAGGTTGTGTGCCTGAAGGTTCACCTTCTCTTATTTATTTGGCATTGTAATGATCTTCTGTTAACTAGGTTTTTCTAGTGTTGCTTGCTGGTTGCTTTGTTGTTGTCCTGTCTGGACAAATTTAGTTGTATTGTCTTTATGTTGACTGCGCGGGGTATGCCCCTGGAAGTGTTTTAAGTTGTTCCTTTTGGTATAAAATTTAATTAGCAAAAAAAAAAAAAACTTTAGTGCGTTTAAGCTTTGCAGTAAGAACATACCAAGGGTTCCCAATGATTGGATCAGACCAAGCTTGCTCAACCCCTGAAATAAAGCCAGGGTTAACAATAAGGTGGTTGAAAAATTGGAAGGGTTTCGATACCTTAGGACGATCCAGCCCCAACGAGGTAAAAGCTGGGCAGTGGTCAGAGAGGCCTCTAGCCAAGAAGTCAGTATAGGAGCAAGGGAACAAGTTGTGCCAATCCGCATTGACCAAAACTCGATCCAGTTTCCTAAACTTTGGATTATGGATATTACAATCCCATGTCATAAGATTCCCAACACTGCGAAGGTTAGTGATGCCCAAAGATAGAATAAAGTCCTTAAACTCTGCCTTCTCTCTAACCTCTCTCTATAATCCCTTTCAGCCATCACAAATCTCAGCCAATTCTAAACCTTTTTCCATCAGATCTATACATTTCCTGCCTAAATCCACATCCCCTTTCTTCTCTTCCACCTAAAATTCCATATTTCTTATAATATTATTTACTTTTCTGTTCATCTATGTCCTTGTTCCAGGATCTGTTAGTGGACTTCGGTCTATTGGTTCCTGCAATTGTTGAGGTTTCGTTTGAGCTTTCCAGGTTTTGGAAGATCATCATGGTTTCGGCTTTGAAGAAAGAACCACTGTGTAGTGGGTCTCTTGATATGTTTATGAGAAGTAGGTTCTCATTTGATTCCTCAAGATTTCACCTCCCTCTCTTGACGAGCAGGGTTGCTGATTTGTGCAAAGGAAGCCATGTATTGGATAGTTTTACCAGCAGGAAAGTCGCTTATATGTTGGGATACTCAGAGATGGGTTGTTGGGAGATGTGTTTCTTTTTCCCGTGTTGTACCTCGTATGGTGGTATGGTTTTCTGCTTGTTATATGCGTTCTCTTCTTTCGAGAAAGGAAGGGTGAGTTATTCGGAGGACGAAAATCTCTCTGATAATTTTGATGTTGACTCAGTTAATGAGTATATTCTTCAAAGGTGGGTGGGTCTTTAACCAACCTGTTTTGAAGTTTTTTTTTTTTTTTTGCTAATTAAATTTTTATACCAAAGGAAAATGATTACATCTCTAGGGGCATACCCCGCGATAAATAATACATCTGCCTAACAGAACAACATGGAGAAAAAAGCTAGAAAACTAGCAGTCAACAAGCCACGGTCCACAAGACCTGGAGGAAAACAACAACTACGGCAAATGAACTAGAACAGCATAAGAACAGGGGTTGGGTCTTCTCGGGCCCATTTTTTAAAGGAAGAACAAGTAAAAAATTTTCCTTCACAATGGCTTTTACGTTCGAAATGAGCACGGTAGAGGGATGTCCTGGGCCAGTATTATGGCTTCTGAAATTTCTCTCCTTCCACAAACTGTAAACACATGTCGTCAGGTAAGTACCAGCAATGGCCTTAAGATTTGCATTAAGAGAACATCGAAAGAAATCACCCCGCTGCCAGCAAGCCCAATCCGCATGGAGTGGAAAGGGAATGACTCTCATTACTAGAGAGGAAAAAGGATAAGTGGTGAGCAGGTGACTAATTGACTCAACATCTGTTCCACAAAGAGTGCACACAGGATCAACATTCATGCCAAACATGACCATACGCTCCTTAGTGAGCAGCCTATTTCTCACTGCAAGCCAAGTGACAAAAGAGCATTTTGGGATGTCGAGAGAATTCCACACTAGGTCGCTCCAATCAGCAGGTTGACCCAAGTCACGAATAGAGGCCCAAATAGATGCCAGTTTGACAAGCTTTGGCTTGAGTCCATCCCAAGTGATGCAATCCCTGTCATGAAGTTGTATCATACTAGCCCTGTTTCTGACTTCAATGACATCCATGTGATTTGATTGAGGGAGATGCCATACCCCATTGTTAAGATACGTCCCAATACTAACCATACTAGATGATTCAGCCGTAGAGATCACAGAAGGAGAGACAAGAGCCAGGGGTTTTTTATTTGCCCATGGATCATGCCAAAAAAGAAAATTAGAGTTCACTCCAACTTCAAAACTAAGAAAGTTCATCGCCTAGTGCCTAGCATTAAAAATTTTCCTTGCAATCCAACTACACCTGTACGGCATCTTTGCAGTCCAGAAACCCTTATTACGAATCAGCACCTTATGAAACCAAGAAATCCAAAGAGAGTCAGCAGAGGGTTGGAGCAGGCGCCAGAGCTGATGTAACACAGCTGCCTGGTTCCATTCAAAGAGGTTTTTAATCCCCAACCCCCCCTCACTTTTTGGTTTACAACAATCTTCCCAGCCTACTTTGTAGTGACACCTACCTGATTCCTTATAGAATCCTCCCCAAAGGAATTTAAAGAACAAGCTGTTGATCTTCTTTAAGATAGCCTTGGGAAGAAAGATATACATGCTCCAGTAGCCAACAATACTAGCCATGATCGCTTTAATCAGCATCAAGCGGCCAGCAAAATTGAGAAATCTCACCATCCACGATTCCACCTTCTTGCAAAGCTTGGCCACCAAGGAGGAGCAGTCCCTGCTATTTAGTTTACCAGTAATGAGAGGCAACCCTAGGTACGTGATAGGAAAGGAGCCGCTTTGAAAGCCAGTAGCCCGAAGGATATTCTCCACCACATTCTCTCTGACATTCGCAAAAAAGCACACTATCAATACTAGGAACCAGGTTAGAACAGTTGGAGAACATAGAAACCCCCTCCATAAGAGTAGCAACTGAAGATTCATCACCATGACTGAATAGGAAAACGTCATCAGCAAAGATAATGTGGTGCAGGTCGACTTGCTTTGTTCGCCAATGGAATTTGAAATCAGAACCATCAATAGATTTGTTAAGACATGCTGTAAAGACTTCCATGGCCATCACAAAAAGATAAGGAGAGATGGGGTCTCCCTGTCTTAAGCCCGATTTGCCCTTGAAAAAACCCTCCAAACTACCATTTAGCTTTACAGAGAACATCGTGGAGGTGATACACACCTTAACCCAATCAATAAACCTTGGAGGGAATCCCATTTTGTGAAGAACTTGGAATATAAAACTCCAATCCAAAGAGTCAAAGGCCTTGTGGATGTCAAGTTTGATTGCACATCGAGCCTGGCCAGAATTCCGGTTGTAACCTTTGCAAAGGGCTTGGGCCAGAAAAATGTTATCACCAATGGACCTTTTGGCCACAAAAGCAGACTGGTTTGGAGAAATCAAACTGGGCATAACCCCCTTTAGTCTAGCTACAATCATCTTAGAGATACACTTATAAAGCACATTGCAACAAGATATGGGGCGAAAGTGTTGCATCTGGGATGGGTTTTGGTGCTTTGGAACCAGGCAAATTGAAGCAGCATTAATAATCTTAGGCAAAACAAGGGAATCAAAGAAATACAGAATACCTCTTATGACATCAGGGCCCATAATGTGCCAGGTGGCCAAATAGAACTCCACCGAAAACCCATCAGGACCAGGGCTTTTGTTTTTGCCCATCTTTTTTAAAGTGGTAAACACATCAGCCTCCGTGAACGGCCGATCAATTAGGCCAGCCTGATTTTTATTCAGCTTAGGAATATGCAAATCCGCAGGGATTTGGCGAACCACACTATGTTGGCCAAGCAAGTTTTTGTAGTAGTCCACCGCTATAGAGGCCATCCCCTCATGAGATGTTACAGGATCACCATTCGAGTCACTAAGAGACACCACCTTATTCACATTCCACCTTCCTCTACAGGCATTGAAAAAGAATTTGTTATTGTTATCCCCATTCTTAAGCCAGTTAACCCTCGACTTTTGCTTGAGGAAACATTCCTCCAAATGCAGAGCTTTGGTGAAGGCATCAATCAATCTCTTTTCTTCCTCAAACTGAGCCAAGGACGGCCTAAGAGGAAGCCCTTTTTGAAATCTCAACAGGTCCTGCCTAGTGTCATTCACCACCTGATGAAGATTTCCCACCGAGGTGTTTAGCCATTTAATTGCCAGCTTTACTCTCTTTAACTTTGAGGTTAGAATAAACCAGGGATCACCGGATACCTGGTCCTCCCATGCCTGCTGGACCAAAGGAATGAACCTCTGATCATTAATCAAATAGTTGAAAAACTGAAAAGGTTTCTTGACCACGGGACGCTCCAAACCTAGGGTAGTCAGAGTAGGACAATGGTCTGAAAGCCCTCTAGGTAAGAAGTCTGTGTAGGAGGAGGGAAACACATTATGCCAGGCAGCATTTACCAGAACTCTATCAAACTTTCTATATTTCGGATTGTGGATGTTGCAGTCCCACCAGGTAAGCACATTTCCAGTACTTCGGAGGTCCGTGATGCCTAAAGCACGCACAAAATCCTTAAAGTCAGTCATATCCATGGTCCATTGAGTGTTACCTCCAAGTTTCTCCTTTGTTCGAAGACAGGTATTCAGATCCCCAGAAATTACCCATGCATCATTAGTCAAAGTCCTCGAGGCCTGAGACAAGTCAGACCAAAGAATTCTCCTCTCAATGTCATCATTCGAGCCATAAACAAAAGAGACAACAAAGCTAATGTTGTGATGTAGCAATAGAACTGTGCACGTGATATGCTGTGCACTTGAAGTTTGTCGAGAATGGAGCGTCTCTAGGTGACGAACACCAGCTGTTTGATGATTTGTTTGAGTATGATTTTGTTAGAGTTAGTGGTCCTGGTGAATTATTAATGATTTTAATGGTTAGGCTCACTGTTGAGGTCCTGTCTGTTAAGATGATGGAGAGCTTAGTCTCTCACAGCTTGATAGGGGTTGTTCTTGACATGGTTAAGACATCACCTTTCGTCACTTTTGGCGTTGATGCAAAGCAAATGGTTTCGGGTTTTCAAAGCCTGGTGTTTGCGGTGATAACTGGTCTTAGAATGCACCAGTTCTTCGAGAATGGTTTCTTTTTAGATGCGACAGCTGCCCCCCCAGCTGTTTGTTGTTTTGACTCACGGACTTATCGCAAAACAGGTTGAGCATTTTAGTGTTTTTGGAACAGCAGGGCAGGACATCAAGGTACATTTAGATGCTTATGAGTCTTGTCATGTTGACATTAATTTCTATGGGGGAATTGTAACTTGTGGAAGAGCTTTGATGGGAAGAATTATGTGTAGCCTTTGTTGTGACATTTTACTCTGTAGATGAAACTATGGCAGCTGTACTTGGCTTAATCATGGTACAAGGATTGGAATGTTTGCAATGCTATTAGCAGAGCATAGTCACACGGAAGGTGGAGCTCAGATGGTATTGTCCCTCTGGAGTGGGGTTATTGGATATAGGATCAGGGCTGCTAATTTTCTTCATGTAATTATGGGATTTGGTCTTTTGGCTATTATCTGGAATCATTTCATGGTGAATGCTCTTGGTGTGTCCAAGAAGCGATTGGTTTTTGTCATGTCGCTGCGCTTGGGCAGTGCGCTTGTCGGGTATCTCATGTACCAGGGTTCTGCAACTGGAGAGTCTGGTGCATAGGTTTTGGTTGCCATTTGCTATTTTGAGAATAGATTTAATGCGAGGATTTGTATGAGGGGTCATGTGGAAGAACACTATGTGTTTTTCATTTTGTCGAAGAAGAAGACCGAAGGTGTAGAAGCAAAGTTTTTGGTTGAATCCTTATTGAAGGAGCGAGCCAAGGATAAAGCTCTAAATCGGAATGATGTTGATCTTGAGGGGGGATTTTTCTCCAGAACTTTTCTAAAGGCTACCGTGAATGTTCCATGGATGTTCTATGCTTGGGGATATCCTTTTTGTATCCCAGACTCGCTTGGTATACACTGCCTGGAGATCTATCTATGCTGGAAAACTATGTTGGGGTCAAATTAGCGACTCAAGACTGATTTTGTCACGCTATATGCTGACAAAACTTTGCACTAGAAATGTAAAGCTAGGTATGTTGGGACTAGGAAAGATTGCTACGCATCCTTTTATTGCGGAGTCACGAAGATGCGGGGTGTTTCGAGAAAGGTTTTTAAAGGAAGATTTGGTAGAGTTCGGCACTCTGAGGATTTGTCTTTTTTGAATGAAGAAAGCATGATTAGGTTCATTGCAAGCTGGTTAATTGGTTTGGCAAAGGGTGCCTTTGCTGCATCTCATCATGAGATAGAATTAGTAGAGCATATGGGACATGCGAGGCCAAACGTGCATGATTCTAATGATAGATGCAGAACGGAGATGCTGCTTATTAGTTTAAAATGCTTGGATGTGGACCGGGTGGTCCCTTTACTATTCATACTTGGCATAGGTCTCCTTGTGAGGTTTTAAACTAGTTTAAATCTAGTTCTATTGTATGTTGATTGTATAGTGTCTTTATGATGCTATGACATTTGTTTGGTTTGCATGTTGACTTCGCGGGGTATGCCCCTAGATGTGTATCAAGTTGTTCCTTTATGGTATAAAATTCTAATTAGAAAAAAAAAAGTCCTTAAACTCTGTCATATCATTTGTCCAATTGCAATTTCCGCCTTGCTTCTCCTCAAGGCGAAGGCAAGTGTTGAAATCCCCACTAACAACCCATGCATCATTTGCTAGGCCCCTCGAGATACTAGTTAGGTCAGACCACAAATTTCTCCTCTCCACATCACCATTAACAGCATAAATAAACGAAGCAAACCCGCCGAAACTTCATTTTGGACTCATGAGAGTCGTTTTTTCTCTCTAGTTTTCAACCCTAGCCGCCACTAAAACCAGCCATTTCTAAGCAATTTTCTTCATCAGATCTATAGGTTTCCTTCCTAAATTCACCTTCCCTTTCAAATCTCTCACCTAAAACACCAAATTTCTTATATATTACTTAAATTTTATTTCTTAATTTTCTTCATGGATCTCATCCGTGTTACGGAATGTGGAGATTTTCGTGATGAGATGGGTTCCATCTCTGTGGTTCGTTTCAAAATGTCTTTGTGTCACTTCTCTGTTGAGAGGTTGAGTTTGTATTTGGTGGGTAAGAGGACGAAGTCGGTTCGCGATGCTGTCAGTTTCTTGCTGAGAATGGCTGTGCGAACACAAAGCTCTCTCGCGGATTATTCTCTGATGTTGATCCTGATTGATGTGGTTTGCACAACAGTTGGGTTTTTGGAGCAACTGATTGACTTGGTCAATTGTAGTTCCTTATGTTTTTCTCTTGGTCCCGGGACCCTTGTTACAGTCTTTGGTTCTAGATCTGAGATTGAGAGGCAGCTCAATCCTGTTGGGGAGAGGGTTTGTACGATGGGTCACCTTACGACAGAGGATGCTGTGTTTATAAGGGCAAAGCGTCGGGACAAGGATGGACTGCACCAGTTCTATGAGTACGGTGGCAGAACAGGTGTGACAGCGGCATTTTTGTCGCAAAGGACTTTGGAAGATTTGGTTGAGCAAGCTGCTGGTTGTGCAGTTGTTAAGGGTGTCTCTTGGCTATCTTGTGTTTGATGGGTTGCCTCAATGGACATCTCACGAGGTGAAAGAACATAGAGTTTATACGGTGACGTCGTTCACTGTTATCAGCAAGATGGTGAATGAGACTTCTGCAGATTCTGCTGTGCTTCCTGTTGGATGTGCAGTCATGATGGGCTGCCTTAAGGGTGTCGCTATGCAGATTGAGGAATTTGTAAACTCCTCCATTGAAATTTTAGACCAGGATTTTTATGTTATTTGGGAAGTTATTGGATCCTGCCATTCTGAGGTTACTTCCCATGTGTGAATGGTAATATTGGAAATAGATTTGCTGGGTAGTTTTCTATGCAGCCTCTGCTACAAGTTTTCTCGTCTGGAGATTATATGGCTATTGTGCTTATTTTTTAAACACAGTATAAGGATTGGACTTGTTGTGATGTTGACATTGGAACTGAGTTTCAATGGTTGTGACGAAGAGACGATTATGTCTTGTTGGAACGTTTATGATGCACTTATGGGATTTGTGCAGTTGGCTAGTTCTTGGGATTTAGTTCTGGCCAAGTGTTCTCGAGATAAATGCTATATCCTGATTAGTAACTCTGTTATAGAGTCGTTGATGAAATTCTTGGTTTTTATGTTTACTACCTATGATATCTTGAGAAAGGAGAACTATTGTCCTGACCCAATGAATGATTTTCTTGATGATTGCCAAGGGGTGGATATTAGAATTGAGGTGCTGTTTCTTGTGCGCTTTGAATATGGATTGGAGTTCGGTGATAATAAGGGCAAGTTGCTGTTAAAGGCTACAAGACTGTTTGCTGGATGCTACGCTGAAGTGCTCTACATCGATTGCTTGTTTTGTTGGGGCTTCAAATCTGTGGACACGACGGTGTTTGGACTAGGTGCTAGGTTGTGGATCCTATGGTTATCTGATGACAATTGCAGTGTGGCGGGGATTGTTTCACAAGGAGTGTGCCAAAGCAGGTACCTTGGTATGGCAGTGTGCAATGAGGAGCTTGACATGATCGAGTTAAGCATTTGCATTTCTATGCAGAATGATTCTCTCTTAGTGAAAAATGTGAACCTGGACTGCAAGAGGTGTACTCTGGTTATGCTTTGTGCCATGTACTGTGGTGCTCCTGCTATTTTTAATTGTTGGGGGGATTTGGAAGGAGGTCTGTTAACGCCTTCCATGTTGGGTGGTGATGACTCCGATTCTAGCTGCTGTATGCATATACAGTGTTACGATAAAAGTTGTGGTGGCAAGGTGGGATCCAATTTGAAGTTTCTAAGCCACTATGGTGGCACAATGTTTGTTGATCTAGAGCTTTTGGAACGAAGACATGTTGCCTTGATGCAAATGAGATTACTGCAGCTCTGCAGTGCTACCCACGGACGATGCACCTTTTTATTACCTACCAATATATAGATGTGTAGGTAATGAGTCTTTCTCCACAATCTTTTACCTACCAATCTTGACCAATGCTGTATTAGTAGGAAATTCTCTTTACTTACCAATAGCAAAGTTTTACCTACATTTACAATTGGTAGGTAAAAACCAAATTTCTTGTAGTAACACAAATAATTTCTTGTGATTGGTGAGCCTTATATTTGTATATACCTTATATTTAATTGGTGTAACTAAATCAGATACTGATCTTTCCGAAAAGCAGTGTCAACAAATTATCAGCATGCTACAAGCTAAAATGCAGTCTCATCCTCTTCAAGCTCCTTGGCTCAGTTCCAATTCTTCTTGTAGAATTGGAACTGAGCCAAGGAGCTTGAAGAGGATGAGACTGCATTTTAGCTTGTAGAATTGTTGGAGGATTGTTGTAGGCAACGAAAGCAGGATTGTGGTCCCCATAACTTTCCAAAAATCGGGGTTCCACCCTATATTCGGCCACCCGAATGATGCTCATAGTTGAAACACCATTTGAAACGCGGGTTGATCTCCTTAGAGATAATCTTAGCAACGTCCTTATGCACATGAGTTTCCAAAATACTGATCAAGGATAATTTCTTAGACAAAATAAAGTCCTTGATAAAATCTACTTTATTGTTAAGCCCACGGACGTTGTAAGAACAAAAAACAGTCATTAAAACCTGAGCTAAGATCTCGAAGGGGGCCCCCAGACCCCCACTTCGCCCTTTTGATCCCATTGGATTTTCCTCTTGGCAACCCCACTCACATCCGCAGAATCTATCCGTACTTCATTCCCTTTAGGTGCAACCCCACTCTCATCAGCCGAATCTATCCGAACTTCTTTCCCTTTAGAGGCAGCCTGTTCCCCTTTCTCCATAGCCTGATCACCACTTCTCTCCCCTTTCTTCTTGCTCTCATCATTCACAGCAGTAAAATGAGACTTTTGAGTCCATTCTCTAATAGCCACAGGACAAACATTTAAAACATGACTGATGACCCAAAGAATTGCATTGGGTGCAGAACAAGGGCTTGTTAAAATACGAGACTTTCACCTCCACTTTAGATTTATCAATATAAACAACAGGGATAGAAGTAGGCAACGGGTCACCTACCTTGTATTGGACACACATCTTAGCAAAAGGCAAAATTTCAAGTTGAGATGTGAGTGAATCAGCCCCCAATGGGACTCCGATAAAGCTAGCAATTCTGCTCAACCCCTCCTGAGTCCAATAACAATCAGGCAAGTTGTTAAATTTGACCCATAAAGGCATAGAGGATATAGGCGTTTCACCAGTCGAACAACCCCAGTCAGTGACCACCATCGGCCTTTGGTCAAAGTACCAAGTACCCTTTGAAAGAGCCGCGTTCTTGTCATTCATGGAACTGAACTTGAAGATGTAAGTCGTTTCATTTCTCTGAGCAACAGACATGAGGCCTCTTTTCCAGACTAACTGCGCTATTTCCTTCACCCTTCTAAAAGGTAGAGTTGCTTTTGTGAATTTCTCAACCACACAGCATTTAAACTTTTCCGCCCCTCTTTGCAGCACCTCCTGGGGAGGGTCAACCATAGTGGCTCCTTTTGGAGGAGGAACATACTCAAAAGCAACACACACTTCATAGGTGTCGGAGAAGCCTTTATTTTTTTTATTTTTTTTTGCTAAGTTAAAAATTTTATATCACCAAATGGAGCTACATGAGAAACTGGGGCATACCCCAACACAACATCTACAAAATACACCTAGAAAGGGTCGACATGACCAACCAAGTTCAACTAGATACTAGGCTTATCAGTAAAGGAGAAGAACAAGGGATGGGTCCTTTCGAACCCACTTCTGGAATGAAGAACAAGAAAACAGCTTCTCTCTAATAAGGCACTTGACCTTAAGACTAAGCACCTGCGTCGCTTGTCCTGGACCTGCATTGTGGATTCTAAAATTTCGCTCCTTCCATACACTATATATGCATGTTGTTAAGTACACCCCTGCAATAACCTTCTTCTGCTCCGACAGGGAGGTTTGAAAGAAGTCACCCTGCTGCCACCTTACCCAGTCATCATTAAGCCGGAACGACACCACCTTACTTAGGAGGTTGAAGTACGGACAAGTAGTAAACAGATGGCCTATAGACTCCCTGTTTGTGCTGCATAGGACACACATTGGATCAACCCTCAGGCCAAATGTTATCATACGGTCTTTTGTAAGAAGTCTATTCTTGATAGCTAGCCACGAAATGAAGGAACATTTCGGAATGTTGAAAGAGCTCCAAACCAGGCCAGCCCAATCGACCCCCTGCCCAGAATCACGAATGGATGCCCAAATTGATGACAGTTTAATCATGTTTGGCTGAAGTCTATCCCAAGTAATCTCATCATATCTATGGACTTGAGTTTGAGATGCCCTTCTTCTAACCTCCCAAACATCCATGTGATTTGAATTTGGAAGCCTCCAAGCCCCATTCTGCTGATAAGAGTTGATAAGAGCCATACTAGTCGATTCTGCATTCGAAATCACCGAGGGAGAAATGAGAGCTAAAGGCTTCTTGTTGGCCCAAGGGTCATGCCAAAAGAGAAACCCAGATGCAACTCCAACATTATATGTAACATAAGACAAAGCTTGAGATCTAGCATTAAAGATTTTCCTAGCAATCCAGCAGCATCTATATGGCATTGCTGCTGTCCAGAACGCTTTCCTTCGAAGTAGAACTCGGTGGAACCAGGCAATCCAGAGAGAATCAGAGTTGGGTTGGAGCAGGCGCCATAGCTGATGCAGAATAGCAGCTTGGTTCCATTCAAATACATTTTTAATCCCCAACCCACCCTCGACTTTAGGCTTACAGCAATCCTCCCATTTTACTTTGTAATGGCATTTTCCCGAGTCCTTGTAGAATCCCCCCCAAAGAAACTTGAAGAACAAGCTATTAATCTTCTTAAGGACAGCCTTTGGGAGAAAGATATACATACTCCAGTAGCCAACAATACTAGCCATTACTGCTTTAATAAGCAACAGACGACCAGCAAAGTTGAGAAAACGAGCCATCCAGCTTTCAATCCGTCTACACAATTTAGCTACCAAGGCAGTGCATTCCCTGCTATTAAGTTTACCAGTTATGAGAGGCAAACCCAAGTAGGATATAGGGAGAGTACCTTTTTGAAAACCAGTCACCTCTAAGATGTCCTCAACAGCATTAGAACCCACATTAGCGAAGAAACATAAAGACTTATCATGATTAGGTATCAAATTTGATAACCTAGAGAAGCTGTTAACCCCATCCATCAGCTTAGCGACAGAGTTGGAATTTCCATGACTAAAGAGGAAGACATCATCCGCAAAAATGATGTGGTGCAGGTTTACCTCCTTGGTTCTCCAATGGAACTTAAAATCTGTGCCATCAACTGATTTATTTAAACATGCAGTAAACACTTCCATTGCCATTACAAATAGGTAAGGCGACAAAGGGTCGCCCTGCCTCAAACCCGATTCCCCTTTGAAGAAACCCTCCAAGCTTCCATTTAGTTTCACTGAGAACATGGCGGAAGTGATACATACCCTGATCCAATCAACAAATTTAGGGGGAAACCCCATCCTTTCCAGCACCACAAAAATAAAGCTCCAATTAAGTGAGCCGAACGCTTTGTGGATATCTAACTTTATAGCACACCTCGGCTGACCATCATTGCGATTATAACCTTTGCAAAGAGCCTGAGCTAAGAAAATATTGTCCCCAATGGACCTCCCAGCTACAAAAGCCGATTGATGCTGAGAGATCAGAGAAGGCATGACAGACTTAAGCCTACGAGCTAACATTTTGGAGATGCACTTGTAGATGACATTGCAATAGGATATAGGGCAGAAGTGATGCATTTGGGAGGGGTTTTCCTGCTTTGGGACCGGACAGATGGAAGCCGCATTTACAATCCTAGGCATGTCCAGAGAGTTAAAGAAGTAAAGAATACCTCTCGTTACATCAGCCCCCACAATATGCCAGGTGGCTAAAAAGAACTCCACGGAAACCCATCCGGACCTGGGCTTTTGTTTTTTGCCATTCTTTTCAAAGTGTTGAAAACATCAACTTCCCCAAAGGGATTGCTCAGAATAGTAGCCTGATGCTCAGAGAGAGAAGGCAGTTCAATGCTCTGAGGGAAAGTCTCAGAGCATTGGGGACAAACTAGCAATCAACAAAAATGAGAGTCTTAGAGAGAAATGCTCTAACTCTAACTTCTCTCTAGAAACCCTAGCTAGCCGCCATAATTATTAGCCCAGATCTAAGCTCTTACACACATTCTCCAACATTTAAGACTATATTTCCTTCATTTAATCCACTTTCTCTCTTCTCTTAAACCTAAACACTATATTTCTTACTCAAAAATGTTACGAAGGTCTACTGGAAAAAAAAACAAAATAAGAGTCTTAGAGAGAGAAGCTCTTCCTTCTCTCTAGGAACCCTAGATAGCCGCCAATAATTATTTGCTAGATCTGCATTCTTACACACATTCTCCATCAATTAAGACTAGATTCCCTTCATTAATTCACATCCCTCTATTCCCTTCCACCTAAACACAATATTTCTTTTTTTTTTGCTAATTAAATTTTATACCATAGGAAAATGATTACATCTCTAGGGGCATACCCCGCGATTAGAAAACCATCTACCTAACGGAACAACAAGGAAAAAACACAACAATAATGCTAGATAACTAGCAATCAACTGAAAATCCAAACAAATAAACAGCTAAACAACTAAGTTGCACACATTCTGACTAAAATACCACTAGAAGTGGTCCCTCCACAAGCTCCTGTTCCTGCACATCCGCAAACCCATTTCGACAACCGCATTTCGTCAAAAACATCCATATGACATCCATCAACATGAGAGTCGGCCTCCAAAAAAGCACCACCGGCTAACTTTTCATTGGAAGGAGAACCAGCCCCCAGCTGATTAAAAATGCCCATATGGCATGAAGCTTGAACACCAATCTTGACAAAGCAAGACACCAATAGATTCAAAATGCTGCTTGTATTCAACATATCAAAGCAAAAGTACTTTCCATACCAAGGCAGAGCTTGGACGCCAAGACGAGCCTGTAAATACCTTACAGGATCCATATAAAAACCACCCATGGACATGGGAATAGCCAAGTCCAAGCAAAAAAACAAACACCCTAGCAAAGCAGAGCATCCAGGGACCTCATCCTCACCCCCATCCGAGTAAACATTTCCACCCCCAACATTCAAATCCATAAAACCAAACATAGAGTTATGGCAAAGATTCGCAAACCAACTGCTATCTCTTTTAAGAGTTCCATCAAACGACTTTTGCCCATCAGAAACATCACCCATGCCCAACAAACCTTGCTGCACATCAACAGAGGTACCAACCCGACCATTTAAGTTCCTGTGCACAAAGCCAATACTTATATCGAACATCTTCCGGCATGACCTATCAATAAAATAAGGCCAACTCCATTGTGTTACCATCATCACACAATCTAAGAACAGACTCATCCATAGAATAGCAAGCTCAGAATCACTTCTAGCGAACCTCGAGCCCTCATCTTTCGGGTTCTCCTCAATCTGAAACACAAGAACGAATACATGGTGGCCATAGCAGATACCAACCATCCTCAGTATTTGGAGCATAGCCTCCCTCGCTTCACAATCGATCATCGATGTGAAAGGTCCATACAAAGCCAGACCAAACATACGCAAACTCTGGCTTTCTTGAAGCATCTGTTCACCAGAGTTTCCTCTTGTATAGGGCATATCCTCAAACATGTGGTGAGTCTTGATACATCGTAAGCCATCGACTGCCAACAAATGGAGCCTATCATCCACACCAAACAGAAATCCAATGCTACACATTTCCTTTGCAGTGCCACCCGCAGAAATCATATCCAGCCCCTCATCAAGCTTGCCACATGCTCGAAAAAACAATATAGAGGCACGACCGTGCTCTAACACTTTGAGTGTCAACAAACGATTGTCTTTTACAAAGAGATAAGCTTTAGTGTAGAGTACATCTATCTTAGGCGTGCGCTCCCCGCAAATAAACATAGTCGCCGAAAGAGGCATTTCATCAAACATGTTGCCACTTGAATCATCCAAAGAAATAGAACAGAAGATGGTTTGGACGGAATGAGAGTCCTAGAGAGAGAAGCTCCTCCTTCTTTCTAAAACCCCTAACCCTAGCCGCCATTTTCTAACCTTCAGATCTATTCTCTAAAACACTTTCCCCATCATTTATTCCACATTCCCTTCATTTACTTCCACCTTCTCTTGTCTCCCAAACCTAAACACTATATTTCTTACTTCCCTTTTTTCTTTTTTCGGTCAGTTCTCCCATGGTGAGTCAAGGTTCGAATTGTGACTCTGATTCTGGTTTGCCTGGCTATATGCAGGATATGGAGGATGATAAGTTTCAGGAAATGCTTGCAAGAAGAGAAGTGGAGGACTTCCCAGCTCTGGTAGTGCCTTCTACCTTACAGGGCGGTACCTCAGCTGAAAAGATCTGTGAGTCACCCTCAGATGAGGAGGAAGCTTCATATGAGACTACTAGAGATGCGATAGAGAGAGAAACGATACACATGGTAGCAAAGGGTGTGGCTGCGAACAATAAGTATGAGAGAGAGGATCTTATAAAGCTCCGTAACCAAATGATGGATATCCATAGCTTTCTTGCCAAGAAGGGTTTTTCGGTGAGTGAAGTTGAAAAAGAAATCTTGAAGGATAAGGAGAGATTTAATGCAGGGTTAGTAAGCCCAGTGCGTTTCATTGAAGGTAGGGATGAGATGGGTCTTCCCATCTTCTCTAGCAAGGAAGTACCTAAGAACACGGCTGCCAGTGAAAAGGGGGTGGGAGCTGTTAAAGGAATCCTAAAAAATGCCCCACCTGGGGGCATGGAAAGGGGTGAAAGCTCGAAGAGTCAACAGGAGACAGGCAAACAGGAACCTCCTTCAGCTAAAGTAAGCAAGGAGATCTCCAAAATGGGGAGAAGGATGAGAAAACTGAAATAGGGTCAAAAGGAGCAAAGTCCTGGTCTTCAGTTTTAAGAGCGGCCCCGGGCCCTGTCAAGGAAGTGAAATTTGATTACGTGCCTCCAACTGAAGGATCAGATGTTGTATCCCCCCCAGAGGATGTCCTCAAGAAAGGTGCGGAAAAATTCAAATGTTGCATTGTGGGTAAATTTACCAAAGGGACTTTGCCGTTCAAGAGAGTTAAGGAGGTGGCTTTTTCAGCCTGGAGGAGAGGCCTCACCATGGTCTCTCAGCGTAATGACTCTACCTATGTCTTTAGGTTCAACTCTTCCAATGAAAAGAATGCGGTTCTAAGCAAGGGTACGTGGTACTTTGATAAAAGGCCTCTGGTATTAACTGATTGGGGTTTCAACGAGCGATCAGAATCTGTTACCTCGATGCCATTATGGGTTAAACTAGCCAATCTTCCAGATTGTTACTGGACGCAAGAGGGACTGGGCCGTGTTGCTAGTGCCATTGGCAAGCCCCTAGGGGCAGACGCCCTTACATCTAAGTTAGAAATCCTTCCATTTGCAAAAATGTGCGTGCAGTATGAAGTGGGGGATCCATTACCACCAGCCCTCAAAGTGGTGGACCTGGATGGTTCCATAGTTGAGGTTAAAGTCACATATATTAATAAGCCAATGGTTTGCAGCCACTATAAATCACTTGGCCACACCATTAGTGTTTGTCCGGTGGCTTCTAGAGAATGGGCGGCAGGTGGTTCAACTAATACAAAAGGGCCTTCATCTGACAAAAATGACAAAGGAAAAGATAAAGTGGACGAAATTAGTAAGGTAAATGAAGGTCAACAAAAGGTGGTGGTGGAGCAGAAGGAAGGGGCGTTAGAGAAGGAAACCAGTCACATGAGCAATACAGATGGGGACAAGCAAACCCCCAACCA
Source organism: Kitagawia praeruptora (assembly GCA_037693485.1). Taxonomy (NCBI): domain Eukaryota; kingdom Viridiplantae; phylum Streptophyta; class Magnoliopsida; order Apiales; family Apiaceae; genus Kitagawia; species Kitagawia praeruptora. The sequence goes on from CM075350.1 coordinate 70,255,351, forward strand.
CCAGGTAGATGTTACAGAAGGGGATGTAGACAAGGAGTGGACGGAGGTTCGTTCTAAAAGAAAGCCAGTGACATCGCCTAGTATTTCTCCGGAAGTCACCACTCTTCAAGCGTTTCAGAACATTGTAGTCGATGAGGTAGCAATGAAGCATGGCTCGAGAACTCCAAAGCCATACAAGAAAGTTAAAAGAGGGGGTAGGGGGGGTCGTACCCCTTCCTCTAGGTCATAAATCTAATATGACTATTTTTTGTTCCTACAACGTTAGAGGCCTTAACAACAAAGTTGGTTTTATCAGGGACTTCATCTTTAAAAATAAATTGTCCCTGGTAGGTCTATTGGAAACACATGTCCAGACTGACGTTGCTAGGATTATCTCCCGGACCATTAATCCACGGTTTCAGTGGTGCTTTAACTATGATCATCATCCGGGAGGCCGTATATGGCTGGGGTGGAACTCCTCTATATGGAAAATTTTGGTTCTTGCTTCTTCTTCTCAGCATATCACATGCTCTGTTACCCTTCTTGAGAGCAACGCAAGCTTTGTTATCTCTTTTGTGTATGGCCTTAATGATATGATTGACCGTAGACCTCTATGGTCTGATTTGGCAGGAATAGCGCATGGTTTGAATGGCACAGCATGGGCCTTATGTGGTGACTTCAACTCTTGTATTAGTATTGATGAAAAACAAGGAGGATCTCTAGATTGGACTACTGGAATGGAGGAGTTTAAACAGTTCTTGCTTGCAAATGGCCTCACTGATCTCCGGTATTCAGGACACTTCTTCACATGGTGGGATAGCAATATCTCTCAGCCAAAGTTCAGAAAGTTAGATCGTGTGTTAGTTAACCCGGAATGGCACTCAGTGTTCCCTTGCTCCACGGTGGAATTCATCTCTCGGGGCTTATCTGATCATTGCCCTGCTATTACTTCACTTGGCACTAGTTTCTCTTCTAGAGCGAAGCCCTTTCAATTCTTTAATCACCTTATTGATAATCCAGACTTTTTGGCCTCAGTGGAGAAAGCATGGTCTTTAGAGGTTGAGGGGAATCCTTGGTTTGTCCTAACATCGAAACTCAAGAATGTAAAGGTGGCCCTAAAGGAACTAAACAGAAAGATGGGGGATATTCACAATCTAGTGATCCAGTCTCGGGATGCACTCTCTCAGTTCCAGGACTCAATGCCTGCTAACCCCACTACTGCATACTTTGTAGAAGAAAAGGAATTTATTGAGAACTATTCAGCAGCTTTAAGGCTAGAGGAACAGTTTTTAAAGCAGAAATCCAGAATTCAGTGGCTAAAACTTGGAGATGGCAACAGTAAGTTTTTCTATAATTCTTGCAGAGTGAACTGGAACACTAACAGAATCACTACCCTCACTGACTCGGAGGGAGTCTCTCACTCTTCTCATGCTGACATGGCTAAAGTTGCAACGGATTTTTACAAAAATATTCTGGGGAAAACATCTGAGGTAGCAGATTTTCCGAATGATATCCCTCTACCCTCTCTCTCTGATTCCCAGGTTAACCTTATGGCTGCCCCTTTCTCTGAGAATGAAGTTTTGAGCACATTAAAAAGAATGGCTAAGAACAAGAGCCCTGGGCCGGATGGGTTCACAGTGGAATTTTACTTGGCTGTTTGGCACTTGGTAGGAAATGATGTGACTAAAGGTATCATGTATTTCTTTAACACATTGCACTTGCCTAGAGTAATAAATGCTGCTTCCATATGTTTAGTTCCTAAACAGCCTAACCCCTCTGAAATGCAACACTTTAGGCCTATCTCTTGTTGTAATGTATTGTATAAATGCATTTCTTCTATGCTAGCCAAGAGGCTTAAAGCTGTCCTTCCCACCATCATTTCCCCAGTACAGTCTGCTTTTGTAGCTAGGAGATCCATTGGTGACAATATTTTCCTTGCTCAAGCATTATGCAAGGACTATAATGGCAACACAGGTCAGCCTCGATGTGCTATAAAGCTAGACATTCATAAGGCTTTTGACTCCCTTAACTGGAATTTCCTGTTTACAATCATGGGGGCAGAATGTTTTGGCACACTGTATGTTGAGAAAGATCCCTACAATTGTAGTTGGCCCTCGGGGGCAGAATGTTGTAGGCGCTATGCACACTGGAATTTGGGACTTTGAGCAGCCTAACTCGGTTTTGGGACATAATGAATTTCGAATGATAAAGATTTCTGCACACATGGTGGTGGTAGTGACTGATGATGTTATAGTTCTGAATACTTTTATTGATAATGCTCTTCGGGGTGTGGTCTCGGTGCTTGTTACTCCGGGGTCTGGGTTTATTTATGGGTTTGCAGAGTTGGTTGTTTTGCAAATTTTAATCTTAGCTTATAAGATGATTGTGGCTGTTGCAATTGATTTATGGTTTGTAGAAATATGGTGCCACATTGTTCTCAGGCATTGGCATGTGCGATCTGTAGGCTGTGTTGATGTCAATTACATGTTCTGCATGTTGGGACGATGCGAGTCCGAGCCTATATTGCTGATTTTGTTTCAAGGGGTTATTGTCATGGAAAACATGGGATATGCTCATGTTGGTTTTAAACTTGGTGATGACTTCGCGGGCCCTGATTTGGGGTACAGGAAAAGTCTGGAAGGAAGCTTGCGGAGGGGCCACTATTTGCTAGTGGAATTTCAATCAGGATGTGCAGGAACAGGAGCTTGTGGAGGAACCACTTCTAGTGGTATTTTACTCAGAATGTGTGCAACTTAGTTGTTTAGTTGTTTAATTTGGTTAGTTTATCAGTTGATTGCTAGTTTACCTAGCATTATTGTTGTTTTTTCTCTGTTGTTCCGTTAGGAAGATGGTTTTCTAATCGCGGGGTATGCCCCTAGAGATGTAATCTTTTTCCTATGGTATAAATTTTAATTAGCAAAAAAAAAAGGAAAATGAGGTTTCCCAATCAGTACATTCAGTGGCTGGAGAAATGTATCACTTCCACAATGTTTTCTGTAAAGTTGAATGGCAGTTTGGAAGGGTTTTTCAAAGGGGAATCTGGCCTCAGACAGGGGGATCCTCTATCCCCTTATTTGTTTGTGATTGTCATGGAGGCTCTCTCAGCATGTCTAGATAAGAAGACTGCGGATCCTAACTTCAAATTCCATTGGAGAACTAAGGAAGTAAAACTAAATCACATTATTTTTGCTGATGATGTATTCCTGTTTAGTCATGGTGATCTTAGGTCAGTCTCAGCTTTGCTAGATGGGATCAAGCTCTTCTCAAACTGTTCGAACCTAAAGCCAAACATCTCCAAGACTACATGCTTCTTTGCTAATGTTAGACAGGATGTGACTGATGCTATTCTTACTCATTCAGGGTTCCAAAGAGGTCATATGCCTATCACCTACCTGGGGCTTCCTCTTATCACAAGAAAGCTCAATAAGAATGACTGCCAGACTCTGATTAGTAGATTGTGCAGCAAAATGGAGTTGTGGACAACTAGATTTCTTAATTTTGCAGGGCATCTCCAACTGATCAAAGCCATACTGGTCAGTATTGTGGGATACTGGAGTATGTTCCTCTTCCTTCCAAAAGGAATCCTTAAAAAAATCAATGCTCTATTCTTCGAGTTCCTTTGGGGAGGTTTCTACAAACCGGATGGGAAGTGTCAGTACAAAGTCGGATGGGAGGAGTGTTGCAAACCTAAAGCGGAAGGGGGTCTTGGCATTCGGAATCTTTTTGAATGGAATGAAGCAGCCATTCTTTTTCAGCTTTGGCGCATTATTCGGCCCACCTCTAACTCTCTCTGGATAGCATGGTTCCATAAAGCTTTGCTGGCAAAGAAGGAATTCTGGACTTCCAAAATGCCATATCGCTCATGTTGGATTGTAAGGAAATTGTTCAAGGCGAGGCCTCGAGCACTACAGTATGTGCAATATAACATAGGGGAAAACTCTGATTTTCTCTTCTGGCATGATCCGTGGGTCCAAAAAAAACCCCTTCTGGATATTGCACCATCCATTGTATCTACAGCTGAGTCCACTAGTTCAGTCAGTATCAATGTCTACCTCCGAAATGGGACTTGGGACTTGCCATCTTCGAACCATAATGATGTGATTGAAATTAGACGAATGGTGCAACATATTCAAATTCATAAGTCTGATTCCATTATGTGGGATGGAATGCTTCCAAAGAATGTCAAATTATCCACTATTTGGTCCTCCATGCGGGAAAAGGGAAGTTATGTACAGTGGTTAAACATGGTCTGGGGAAAATTCAATATCTCGAAGTGCTCATTCATCACATGGTTGGCCATCAAAAACAGGCTTCTCACGAAGGATAGAATGCTTATGTTTGGAATGCAGGTTGACCAAAAATGTGTCTTGTGTGGGGTTGATGATGAATCGGTTAGCCACATTTTCACTGCCTGCCCATACTTTGATATTATTAGCAGGTCTATGCCATTTCGTTTCACTCGTAACTGGTCCAATTGTCAGTCAGGCAACTGCATGGTTACTGAGCTGGGGGCAAAGGAGGAATCTATTGCTCAACTGTTTTTTAGCACAGCTATTTACCATGTCTGGAAGGAGCGTAACTATCGCATGCACAACCATGGGCCTGGCCAACCAACATCAGTGGTCGGCAGTGAGATAAGACGCATGGTGCGCGAGAAACTGTTTTCATGTAACCTGTTTAAGGGGTGGGTTCGTAATGACCCGACCATCCTCCTATTTATCATGTAAAAGAATAGGCTAGGTACATCTGAAATGTTGAGTAGGGTTTACCTTCTTATTCTTTGTATCATGTTGTTTTGTAGTTTAACTTGTATGTTGTCTCGCGGGGTATGCCCCTAGATATGTATTAGCTGCTTACTTTGGTATAAATTTTTTAATTAGCAAAAAAAAAAGAAATAGAACAGAAGATCAACATCTTCGTCCACATACGAGGCATAACCCTCACTTCAGACACAGAGCTCTCAGTATTAACCAGAGTTCTCCTCTTCATTAGTACATGCGGAAAGCCCAGAGGACCCAGAAAATCTTTCGTAGAGCAAAATCCGTGCATCACAAACGGAGAAAGAACCTCGAAAGAAATCACAACAACCATCCCCTCCTGATTAACAAGGGATAAGCCAACATCGTTTCTATTTTGAGACATTTGGACGAACATATAATGGGCAAAAGTCTTCTCAACACCATCAGAGGTCGACGTATACCATACAATACCCATACAACTATATTCAGACACCTTGCGTTCCATAAACACAATTTCAACCTTGTTAGAGATTCCATCTCCATGATTAAACCCATCGTCCAAAATCGACTTGGGCCACAACTTTCCAGAGGATATACCAGCCATCAATTCCGAAGGAATCAAGTCCATAGGTCGGACTATCATCAAAACCCTTTCACCATTGAAGGAACGGAGTGAAGCCAACAGGCTCACCTCGAAGTTACCCATCACAGAGTAAAACTAACACTAAAATAAATAATAATATTTATAAGAAATATGGTGGGAAGGTTTGGAGAGGAAGAGAAGGTGGATTCATGAAGGCTAGACAAACAGATCTGATGAAATTGGGTGCAGAAAAGCTTAGAGAAAAGTGGTGGCTAGGATAGGTTGATAGAGAGAAAACCGACTCTCATTGATTAGAGTTTCCAAAAAAATCCTAAACACAATATTTCTTATATTTATATTTATATATTCTCGTGGATCTTGTTCTAGTTCTGATGGTTAGTCCAGCTTCTAACTGTGATTCAGAGTCCGGATTGCCGGGATACATGCAAGATATGAGTGATGACAGTTTCAATGAGATGCTAGCTTGTAGGGAGGAGGAAGACTTTCCGAGTTTAAAAAGTGTGGAAGGTCAGATGGCTAATAGATCTGAGGATGTGCCAGCTGTTCTAAAGGGGGAAACCTCAGATGAGGAGGAGATCTATCATGAAGATGTGAGGGATGCTTTGGAAAGAGATACCATTAGTAGAGTTGCAACTGCTGTTGCAGCTACAAACAAGCATGAACGTGAAGAGGCGATTAGATTGAGGAAGAAACTATTGAAAGTTGAAAGTTTTCTTAAGTCCAAGGGCTTGTCTTTAGCTGAGATGGAAAATGAGAATTTAAAAGCCCAGGCAGAGCTTAATGTGGGGATGTCTAGCCCTTTTAGTATCATTACAGGTAGGGACGAATTTGGATTGCCTATCCTATCGAGGGAGAATGAAAGAGGAATTCAGAAGGATGACCAACCTTTGGCTCAGCCTACCCCGGTTCGGAGTAGCTTGAAAAACATGACAAAGGGAGAATCTTCTGGGGTTGTTAAGGAGGTTCTGCAGAAGAAGGAGGCGAATGTAGGTGAGAAGAAATCTTGGTCTTCAGTTCTGAAAGCTACCCCTGGGCCTCAGAAAGGAATTAGCTTTGATTATGTTCCCCCCCCCAGAAGGATCCAACGTAGTTGACCCTCCTAGTGAGGTGTTGCAAAAGGGGGCTGAAAAATTCAAATACTGTGTTGTGGGAAAATTCACAAAGGCTTCGTTACCATTTTGACGAGTTAAGGAAATTGCTAACTTGATATGGAAGAAGGGGCTAATTTCGGTCTCACAGCGTAATGAATCCACTTACATTTTTAAATTTGCCTCGTCTAATGACAAGAATGCTGCACTGGCTAAGGGTACTTGGTACTTTGACCAGAGACCCCTTGTGGTCACAGATTGGGGCTGTTCTAGCACATCCTCCACTATCACGTCTATGCCGATTTGGGTCAAATTCAGTAACATGCCTGATTGCTACTGGACTCAGGAGGGGCTGAGTAGAATGGGTAGTGCCATTGGCGTTCCCTTGGGTGCTGATATTCTAACCTCGCAGCTGGAAATCCTCCCTTTTGCTAAAATGTGTGTGCAATACAAGGTGGGTGACCCACTCCCCACCTCTTTGCCTGTGGTGGATTATGATAGATCTATTGTGGAAGTAAAGGTCTCCTATCTCAACAAACCACTTATGTGCTCTCACTGTAAGTCTCTTGGCCACGTTATCAATGTTTGTCCGGTAGCTCCTAGAGATTGGGCAGGGAAATCAGCTAAGGAGGCTGGTAGCTCTGTGGGGCGTTCGGAGGTTCCCCCAGCTACTGTAAAGGTTCCTACAGCTAATGATAAGGGGAAAGGAGTAGCTGTGGAGGAAGGGGATATAAGGAAGAATGGCGAGAACTTACCCAAATACTCGGAGGTCCAAAGGGGGAGTGGTGAGTTGGAGAAGGAAGGTAATGAGGTGGAGGAGTTTGTGACCCCAGTTGGGAAGCAAGGCCAGGAGGTTCAAAGTGGGGATTCAAAGCAGAGAGATGAAGAGGGCTGGACGGAAGTTTCAAACAAACGCAAGCCGGTGGTCTCGCCAGGTATTTCTACTGGCTCTCCATCACCCCAGGGCTTTAAAAATGTGGTGGTAGATGAGGTAGCACGTAAGCAAGGAAGTAAGAAAGCGAAATCAAAAGGCATTAAACGTGTGAAGTGGGGCTCTGGGGCCCTCCTTCAAAGTCATAATTCTACTTTCTATGACTATTTTTTGTTCTTACAATGTCCGTGGCCTCAACAATAAGGTCGATTTTGTCAAGGATTTCATTTCTGCAAATAATATATCCTTGATTAGTATTTTGGAGACTCACGTGCAAAAGGACATTGCTAAGATTATCTCGAGAAAGATTAACCCCAGGTTCGAGTGGTTGTTTAATTATGAGCACCATGCAGGTGGCCGAATCTGGCTTGGGTGGAACCTTGTTTTTTGTAAGGTTGCAGTGCTAGCCTCTAGTGCTCAGCATATCACCTGCTCGATCACCTTATTGCAGTCTAATATCAATTTTGGTGTTTCCTTTGTTTATGGTTCGAATGATGACATTGAAAGGAGGCTCCTTTGGGTGGACTTGTCGCGTCTGTCGTCAGTTTTGTCAAATGATGCCTGGGTTATATCTGGGGATCTCAATACTTGCCTGCGTACTGAGGAGAAACAAGGAGGTAACACTCATTGGTCCAGTGACATGACAGACTTTAAGGATTTTGTTAGGGCTCTGGGTATTACTGATCTTCGTAGTAGAGGGAATGTGTTCACCTGGTGGGATTGCAACATTCATCAACCTAAATTTAGGAAGCTGGATAGAGTAATGGTAAACTCGCATTGGCACAATGTCTTCCCATGTTCATTCACAGATTTTTTGCCTAGAGGGCTGTTGGACCATTGCCCGGCCTTGACTCTCTTAGGACTGGATCGCCCTTTGACCAAGAAACCATTCCAGTTTTTCAACCATCTCATCAATGATCCTGGGTTTCTCCCTTTGATAGAAGAAGCATGGGCTGGAAATGACTCGGGGAACCCCTGGTATGCCCTCCCCTCTAAACTGAAAAGAGTTAAGCAAGCCATCAAAGGGTTTAACCGCTCTTCGGGGAATCTGCACCAAAAGGTGAATGAAACTAGGAATGAGCTGATGACGTTTCAGAAGGGGCTCCCTTTGCTGCCATCGGTGGCTCAATATAAGGAGGAGAAGAGATTGATTGATGCATACTCAAAAGCTCTTCATGCAGAGGAGTGCTTCCTTAAACAGAAATCTAGAGTTCACTGGCTTAAGAGTGGTGAAAACAACAACAAGTATTTCTTTAACGCATGTAGGGGAAGATGGAATGTGAACAAAGTCCTATCTTTGAATGAATTAAATGGGGATCCAGTCACTTCTCATGAGGGCATGGCTTCGATAGCTGTGGATTACTACAAGAATTTGCTTGGGCAAGCTGGGGTGGTTGATCAACTGCCAGAGGATCTACGGCTGCCAAAGTTAACTAATAATCAGGTTAGCTTAATCACAAGGCCTTTTACGGAGAATGATGTTCTTATTACTCTGAAGCGGATGGGTAAGAACAAAAGCCCGGGTCCTGATGGATTCACAGTGAAGTTCTTTTTAGCTACCTGGCACATTGTTGGCACAGATGTCTCTAGAGGTATTCTTCACTTCTTTGAATCACTTGCTTTGCCTAGAGTTATTAATGCAGCTGCTATATGTTTAGTCCCAAAGCATGCAAATCCTTCAGAAATGAAACACTTTTTTTTCTTTTTTTTTTGCTATTAATTTTTATACCATAAAGGAACAACTTGTTACAAATCTAGGGGTATACCTCGCGAAGTCAGCATATTTAAACTAATTAAACTAGTTTAAGCTAGTTTAAAAACAACAATATAGAGCAATGCCTATATTACATAATTAATCTGGAGCCTCCAATAATCTAGGATTGAACCCAGTTCGAGCACTAGAATGTGCAACTGAGTAAACTTTCTTCCAGAGTCTTCCAGCAAAAACCCATTTCAACAACCGCATGTCATCCAACATGAGAGTAGTAGGCCTCCCAAAAAGCACCTCACCGGTTAACTTTTCAGTGGAAGGAGAACCAGCCCCCATATGATCAGACATGGCCTTAAGCCCCTCGAAGTTGTTCTTTATCAAACACCTGGTAACAACCATACATGGCACATGGCTCACATAGTGCAACATAGATAACAGGTTGCTGTTAACCTCGGGATTCTGCTTAGTATGTCGTTTAGACATAATAACAACCATATTGAAACCCACTGTAGCTCCATGGTCATCATTCACATTCACAAACTCGCGGAATAAACTCAAACTAGTTCCCCCCTCCGCTGCGTCGACATCATTCTCTCGTGTACCCACATCACGACCATCACCAAATGAGCATAACTCCAGAACTGTGCTGCGAGATTCCAACATCTTATTTCCCCCAACAAAACACCAAACAGCTCCCTCAATATGCCAAGAGGACACAGCGACAAAGCCCGCTTTCAAGGGCTGAATACCATCAGATATACCCCATGTGCTTCCCAAACCATTGTGTTTCTCCTGAGAGTCGATCGCAAAGACTTGAGCTCCCGACAATGAATCATCAATAGCTTCAACACCTGTCAATAGGATCTCAATGACATGTCTTACAGTAGAATTTCCAAATCTCCCATCATTTAAAAAGAAGCAGAAACCCTCCCCTTTTCTTGACATCAACTGAACGTTAGACCATGTTTGCTTATGGCCCTTGGCAATCCCCTGCATCACAGAAGCTACATCTTTCAAAACCATAACAAGGACGAAACCGGACATACTTTTTTGAGTCACCAAGTGTCGACTTTTGATCAACACCCTGTTCTTTCTACCTAAATTCCACAGACAAATGCCCATAGCAATTCGAACAATGGGAAAGCAACCGAACCTATCGAAACCAATCTGGACATAATCAATGGCAAACATCTGCCTATCATATCCCCAATCAAGCGTTCCTATAAGAGCAAGGAACAACACATTAGCAGAAATTAAACCCCGGTTAACCTCTTCTGCCCAAACATTTCCAACACCATCCCTGCTTTGCAACCCATCTATGTAAAATTCAACATAAATGCTACTTCTGAGACTCCCAATGCCGAATACTCGGCTTTGAACAGCAACAACAATATTACCAGCTAAGGATGTAGCTCGTAAATCTTCAACCCCTCCAAAAAAATCAAACATCTGACCAACACTGCTCGTCAGCTTGAGTAAAAGAATTTCAGACGCGTTGTTCTTAACCGCACCTTTGTATCCACCTATCTCTGAGCTTGTGATCTCGATCAAGGTCATGTAAACAAAACTTCCTTTCACTGGCTCAATGAAGATGCCATCTCTATTAGGAGTTTCATCAGACATCTGGTGCCCACCAGACAAAATCCCAATCCCCAAACCATACCCTCTATATCACAAGAAATAGGAAGCGTATCCCCATTCACTGAGAGTTTCACACCACCGACGAAGGAGAAGAGGAGACAATCAGCTTCATCCACGACCGTCAGACTAAAAACCCCAAGGATTCTTGCCGTTGGTAAATAGATAAACTCTTCAATAGGATTTACATCCTCAACAAAGTGCTGCTTGGTGAAAAAATGAAAACTAAATCCATCTGCATCCACTGTCATCAAGAAGACGGGTGGGAATCCAGTAGATTCACGGATGAAGTCCTCAACATTTAGAATCGTCTCCTTAAGAGACTGCATAACAAGGTACTCCACTGGGAAACCGAAATACCATTTCTTTTTGGCATACAGTCGAACACTTGGTAGACATATCTCCTATTCCAAACAAAAAGAGACTTCAACCTCGCATAGAAAAATCCCAACACCACAAGCAGAAACTCACAGCAGGGGACCTCAACAGATGAACAACAAGTATGACAACTATAATTCCTCATCTCCACAAGAGTAAGCAAGTTACCATAGACGTATTTACGCATTGTAAGTCTTGGCACACATCTGAACATGTCAAACTTTGCAAACATGCACTTAGTCATTTCATCAAACATTATGAGCGGGTTGTTAACCATGACAACCATAGCCCCAGCAGAGATATCATCCCCTTCTAAGTAGGGGAAAAACTCAACCGAGTCCTGCCATGGGAAGAGAATAACAATGTCACTTGAACAAGCATCTCTACGCTTCATTTTTGTTCCCTTAAACCCATCTAGAGAGTACACATCCCAGCAAAGGGTCACTACAATTGAACCTCTGAGAACCAAAAGATCCAACCAATCGGAAGAGGTATGCTTCCCGTAGAAGGAAGACATACGGTAACCAGTAGTATCAAATACATAGCTTGGATAATAAACCCCAAGAACCCTTCCATCTACAAAGATGAAGTTCCTAGACCGTCGTCCAAGATCTGCAAACACTGTAGTCCCATCTTTAACAAGACCCACTAACCCATCCCCTGAGCCCAGAGACCCAGGTGAATCACAATCCAGAAAACCCTTTAAAACCATTTAAACCAGAATAAATAAATATAGATATAAGAAATATTGTGTTTAAGGTGAGAGATAGGTATAAGAAATATGGTGATTTAGGTGAGAGATAAGAAGGGGAATGAGGATTTAGGAAGGAAATATATATAGATCTGATGAAAAAAGGTTTAGATTTGGCAGAAATTGGTGGCGGCTAGATAGGGTTTTAGAGAGAGGTTAGAGAGAAGCCAGAGAGAAAGTTGACTCTCATTTTTGTCAGTTCGCAGTTGTTTTTATTTCCGGTTCTTGAAATGAAACACTTTCATCCTATATCATGTTGTAATGTGCTCTACAAATGCATCTCTAAAATGATTGCTGCGAGACTCAAAGCTGTCATGCCTTCACTGATATCTCAGCATCAGTCTGCTTTTGTTGCCCGAAGATCCATTGGAGATAACATTTTTTTGGCCCAGGTCTTATGCAAGGGTTATAACGGGTGCTCAGGTCAGCCTCGTTGTGCTATAAAGCTAGACATCCACAAGGATTTTGACTCCCTTAACTGGAACTTCATCTTCTTGGTTCTTGGTAGAATGGGTTTCCCTCAAGGATTTATTGATTGGGTCAAAGTCTGCATAACCACCACAATGTTCTCGATGAAACTTAATGGTAGCCTAGAAGGGTTTTTCAAAGGTGAATCGGGATTGAGACAAGGGGATCCTATATCGCCCTATCTCTTCGTTATGGCCATGGAAGCTCTCACAGCCTGTCTGAACTCGGTAACGGTGGGCTCTGACTTCAAATATCACTGGAGAACTAAGGAGGTGAATCTGCATCATATTATTTTTGCAGATGATGTTTTTCTATTCAGTCATGGTGATGCAAGGTCAGTTGCTAAGCTCATGGAAGGAGTGAAGTTATTCTCAAGCTGCTCTAACTTGGTCCCTAGTCAAGAGAAATATGTGTGTTTCTTCGCAAATGTTTCGGAGTCTGTTGCTGCGAATATTCTCACAATCACTGGTTTTCAAAGAAGTTCCTTGCCCATTACTTATTTAGGACTGCCCCTCATCACAGGTAAGCTTAATAGTAGAGATTGCTCCTCCTTAGTGGCTAAACTATGCAGAAAGGTTGAATCTTGGATGGTTAGATTTCTAAACTTTGCAGGCCGTTTGATGTTAATTAAAGCAATCATGGCAAGTATAGTTGGTTATTGGAGTATGTACATTTTCCTTCCAAAAGCAATCTTAAAAAAGATCAATAGCTTGTTCTTCAAGTGGGTTCTATAAGGACTCGGGGAAATGTCACTATAAAGTGGGCTGGGAGGACTGTTGTAAGCCCAGAAATGAGGGGGGGTTGGGGTTAAAAAATTTATTCGAATGGAACCAGGCTGCTGTGTTGCATCAGCTCTGGCGCCTGCTCCAACCATCTCCTGACTCTCTATGGATTGCTTGGTTCCACAAGGTGCTATTGCGTAATAAAGGTTTCTGGACTGCTAAAATGCCCTACAAGTGTTGTTGGATTGCCCGGAAAATTTTCAATGCTAGGGAGCAGGCAATGGAGTTTCTCAGGTTTGAAGTGGGGGATAGTTCGAATTTCTTGTTTTGGCATGATCCTTGGGCAGACAAGAAGCCATTGGCTCTTATCTCCCCTTCTGTTATTCAGAATGCAGAATCGTCGAGTATGGTTAGTGTTCGGGTCTATCTGAATAATGGGGTTTGGAACCCTCCTCGATCCAACCACATGGATGTGATTGAAGTAAGGAATCGAGTTGCTTCAGTTCAATTGCACAATAGAGACTGTATTACATGGGATGGTCTTCAACCAAATCTTGTCAAGCAGGCTTCCATTTGGACGTCAATTAGGGGTCTGGGGCAGAGTGTGGGGTGGAGTGATGTAGTTTGGCATGCTTTCAATATCCCAAAATGTTCGTTCATCACATGGCTTGTAGTGAGGAACAGGCTTCTCACAAAGGACCGTATGATCCTTTTTGGAATGAACGTAGACCCTACATGCTCCCTATGTGGAAATGGAAGGGAGTCAATTAGTCACTTACTAACTTCATGCCCTTATTTCAATCTTGTTAAGAGTGTCATTCCATTCCCAGTGAGTGTCTCTTGGGCAAGCTAGCAGCAAGGGGAGTTATTTCAATGCCAGCTAAACGCAAAGCAAAAGGCAATAGCAGCTATCTATTTAACTACTTCGGTTTATGCCATTTGGAAGGAAAGAAATTTCAGGTTGCACAAGGGTGGTACAGGGCATCCGACCTCAGTCATCATCTCTAATGTGAAATCTTCCGTTAGGGAGAAACTGTTCTCCTCTGCTCCATTTAAGAATTGGGTCCGAAATGACCAAGCCATTGTAATGCTTATTTTCTAGCTGTTTGCTTGTTGGTTTCTGACTTAATGTAGTTTGGGTTTTCATGCTGATTCGCGGGGTATGCCCCTAGATTTTGTATGTGGTTCCTTAGTTGGTATAAAATATTTACTTAGCAAAAAAAAAACACTATATTTCTTATATATATTATTTATTATCTATTCATCTCTAGTGTTCTTATGGTAAGTCAAGGTTCGAATTGTGATTCTGAGATGGGGTTGCCGGGGTATATGCAGGACATGGATGATGACAAGTTTCAGGAGATGCTTGCTCGTGGAGAGGTTGAGGATTTCCCGATCCTAACGGTGGAGGAAATGGTGGACCCTGTTTCCTCGGGGGAAAGAGATAATGTTGCAAGGAAAGAATCCTCTGAGGCGAAAGGTACTGGGCTAACGAAAGGTACCAATAAGAATGATAGGGATGAGCTTTTTAAGCTTAGATTGAAAATGATAGAGGTCGGTGCTTATCTTGAAGCCAATGGGCTCTCATTGGCAGCAATGGAGAAGGGAAACCTTAAGGCGCAGGAGGAGTTTAATGTGGGTGTGACAAGTCCCTTTACAGTCATTGCTGGTCGGGATGAGTTTGGATTGCCTATTTTCACGTCCCAAAAGGAAGGGGGAAAAGTACGGTGACTAATGCTAATGCCTTGAAGAACCCAGGAGGAGGTCCACAAGAGGTGGCTGGGAACGCTCCACCTGGAATAAAGAGTATTCTTAAAAATAAGACTATCTTGCCAGGAGAATCTTCGGGAGTTGATAAAGCCTCAAATGGGGAAGTGAGTCATGAGGGGAGTAAGGAGTGCAAGGAAGGTGAGAAAAAATCCTGGTCCTCGGTGTTAAAAGATGCTCCGAAATCTATGAAAGGGATTACTTTTGAGTATGTTCCTCCCCCGGTAGGAGCCACTATGGTTGACCCACCTCTGGAGGTATTGCAAAGAGGGGCGGAAAAGTTCAAATGTTGTGTGGTTGGGAAATTCACAAAAGCATCCCTTCCTTTTAGAAGGGTGAAAGAAATTGCTCAGTTAGTATGGAAAAGGGGCCTCCTGTCTGTTGCGCAGAGAAATGAAATAACCTATATCTTTAAATTTGGTTCCATGAATGACAAAAATGCTGCCCTCTCTAAGGGTACGTGGTACTTTGATCAGAGGCCGATGGTGGTCACTGACTGGGGTTTTTCGTGTGGTGAATCCCCTATTTCCTCTATGCCCTTATGGGTCAAATTTAGCAACTTGCCTGACTGCTATTGGACTCAAGAGGGGTTAAGTCGGATTGCTAGCTTTATTGGTGTTCCCCTGGGAGCTGATGCCCTCACCTCTGAACTTGAAATTTTGCCTTTTGCTAAGATGTGCGTCCAATACAAGGTGGGTGACCCGCTACCTACCACTATCCCTGTGGTTGATATTGATAAGTCTACAGTGGAGGTGAAAGTCTCGTATTTCAACAAGCCTTTGTTTTGCACTCACTGCAAATCCTTGGGTCATGTTCTAAATGTCTGTCCTGTGGCTATTAAGGAATGGACTCAAAAGTCTCATTCTAAGGTGGCGAATGGTGAGATTAGGAAGGATCATCCTGTGAATTCTGGTGGTGAGAAAAGGGAGGAAGGGGACAAGATTGGTTCTAAGGGGAAAGAAGTCCAGCTGGATTCTGGTTGTGAAAATGGGGTTACCTCTAAAGGGCTGAAACATGGTGTGAATACGGAGGTGAATACGGATGTAAAGAAGATGGGAGCTACTGATGGGGCGGAGTCGTCAACCCCTCTTGGTACTTGTCAGAAACAGGTGGTTGAGGAAGGCGAGGTCTGGACGGAGGTGAAGAATAAAAGGAAACCTGTTGCCTCCCCTAGTCTTTCGGCGGGCACCCCGTCACCACAGAGTTTCAAAAATGTGGTGGTAGATAAGGTTGATCGTAAGCAGAATAAAAAGAGAGGTGTGTCTAAGGGAATCAAGAGGGCGAAGTGGGGGTCTGGGGGCCCTCCTTCGAGATCTTAGCTCAGTTTCAATGACTGTTTTTTGTTATTACAATGTCCGTGGCCTTAACAATAAAGTTGATTTTGTCAAGGACTTCATTTTGTCAAAGAAGTTATCCTTGATTAGCATTTTGGAAACACATGTGCAAAAGGACGTTGCTAAGATTATCTCTAAGGAGATTAGCCCGCGTTTTAAATGGTGTTTTAATTATGAGCACCATTCGGGTGGCCGAATATGGCTTGGGTGGAACCCCGATTTTTGGAAAGTCACGGTTATGACTTCTTCAGCACAGCATATTACTTGCCTGATCTCCTCTATCCCATCGAATCTCAGCTTTGTTGCCTCGTTTGTTTATGCTTTTAATGGTGATGTAGAGAGAAGAAGCTTGTGGTCGGATCTAGCTAGTGTCTCTGGAAGCCTCGTGAATGAGGCATGGGTGATTAGTGGGGATTTCAACACGTGTCTCCGTCTTGAGGAGAAGCAAGGGGGAAATTGCAATTGGACTAGTGATATGACAGATTTTAAAGATTTTATCCTAACCCTGGGCATCACTGATCTTCGTAGTGTTGGGAACCTTATGACATGGTGGGATTGTAACATCCATAATCCAAAGTTCAGGAAGCTGGATCGGGTTCTGGTTAATGCGGAATGGTACAACTTGTTCCCGTGCTCTTTTACTGATTTCTTGCCTAGAGGTCTCTCCGACCACTGCCCAGCTTTTACATCGTTGGGGATTGATCGTCCTAAGGTATCTAAACCCTTCCAGTTTTTCAATTATCTAATTGATAACCCTGATTTTCTCCCAGGGGTGGAACAAGCTTGGGCTGATTCAGTCATTGGGGACCCTTGGTTTGTCCTTACTACAAAGATCAAGCGCACCAAGGTTATGCTTAAGGGTCTGAACAGGCCTGTTTGGTAACCTTCAGTTGAAGGTTGTGGACTCTTGTAATGCATTAGTGCAGTTTCAGAATGGGCTCCCATCAATTCCATCCCCTGATCAGTTTGAGGAAGAGTCTAAGCTTATGGAGGAATATTCTAAGGCCCTTCGCATGGAGGAATGTTTCCCGAAGCAGAAGTCAAGGGTGAATTGGTTGAAAAATGGGGATAACAATAATAAGTATTTTTTTAATGCATGTAGAGGCCGGTGGAATGTCAATAAAGTGGTATCTCTAATAAATCAAGATGGAGAGGCAGTTACGGAGCACAAGGATATGGTCGGAGAAGCCTTTAACACCGAAGACCAAGATTTTTTCTCCCCCTCCTTATGCTCCCTTTTCTCTTCATGACCCACTTCCACTTTTGAGTCTTTATCAACTCCAGAGGTTTCTCCTTTCGATATATTGACACTCTTATTCTTGAGAATACTCTTTAAACCAGGAGCATCATTACCAGCCACCTCACCCTTTTCTCCTCCTGTACTCTTTAAGACAGTAGTCTCCTTATCAGCCATCTCACTCTTCCCTCCTCCTGACTTAGACAGGAAAATAGGCAACCCAAACTCATCTCTACCAGTGATGACTGTAAAGGGATTATTCAAACCCACATTAAACCAGGGCTTTAAGGTTTCCCTTCTCCATTTCTGCCAATGAGAGCCCATTAGCCTCAAGATAAGCACAAACCTCCATCATTTTCAGTTTGAGCCTAATGAGCTCATCCCTATCATTCTTATTCGTAGTAGACACTGTTGTTGCCACCCGGCTAACAACATCTCTCTCCATTGCATCTCTTACATTTTCATGGTACACCTCCTCATCATCAGAAGAGTCCTTCGTTGTTCCAATACCCAACCCCCCAGAGGAACTAGGTTCCACCCTCTCCGTCGTCGTCAGTATCGGAAAATCCTCAACCTCTCTTCGAGCAAGCATCTCCTTGAACTTATCGTCATCCATGTCCTGCATATAGCCTGGTAAACCAGACTCAGAATCACAGAAAGAATCTTGACTCACCATAGAACACAACACGAAAAAATAAAATATATATATATATATAAGAAATATGGTGTTTAGGTTAAGGGAAGAAGAGAAGAAGAAATATATATATATATATATATATATATATATATATATATATATATATATATAAGAAATATGGTGTTTAGGTTAAGGGAAGAAGAGAAGATGGATTAAGCGAAGGGAATATGGTCTTAAATGATGGAGAATGTGTGTAAGAGACTAGATCTAAGCTAAATAAAATGGCAGCTAACTAGGGTTTAGTGAGAGGGAAGAGCATCTCTCTCTAAGACTCTCATTGTTTTCTCTATCTAAAATGATGTTTTAGTGAGTGTTAGGGGTAAAACGTGTCAAGAACAAAGCTACAAGTGGTTTCCATGCTCAAACGAATCAAGAATGAAGCAAAATTAATTTTCTTGTTCAAACGAGTCCAAATGAAGTTTTTTTTTTTTTTGCTAATTAAAATTTATACCAAAAAGAACAACGGATACAAGTCTGGGGGCATACTCTGCGAAATCAACATCTAAACATTACAAACAAAAGCAATAACAAATCGACCCAACAGTCGAAGCAAGCAAACACAAGACACTATTCTGAACGGAATAACGACCAAACTAACCTAATATGCAACAGCATAACCAACTAGTCAACTAGACTCATAACACAAAATGTTTAAAAACCACTAGCAACAAAGTGGTCCCTCCCCAACTTCCTTCTTCCTTTAAATCCATTCCTATTTCATTCCTTCGGCAATCATACAAGACTCGCATCACTGTAGCGACGCTGACCCACCACGAGGTACTCACACATCCATTCTCCAGCAAACCATATCTGTCGACAATAGTAGAAGCACCATATTGCAAAGCACATTTCAAAATTAATGACCCTGTGCGAACAGAAAGTCACAGCCAATCCCATTTTAAAAAACACATTCCACTTGCTTGAAGGCCAGTAACGTTGCACATAGTCCAGCAACTCTGCATTTTGAAAAGGGTATTACATACCCTGTTAACGACCATCTCGGTGACAGTACCACTGCCAGACCATTTGCCTCCATGATGATTCCCCAAAACCTGACTCCATATCGGTCGGGCCACCTCAACAATATTCATCTCAGCAATACTCAAAGCAAAGAAAAAGCCCCATCTCTCCTTGGTGTCAACCCCAAACCAGTGGCTTCCAACCCTCAACAAATCAGCCATGATTCGCAGGAAGTCAAAACCCACCAGGAGTTTTCGGACTTCTGAACTAGGCTCAAGCAAATTAATATAAAGTTGCGACATCTCAGCTGCACCTTGAGACCGAATCCTCGATATAGCAACTCTTACCAACACATCGAGGCCAACCTCATTTCCAGTCATGTTCCTACCAAGGCACCCAAAGCCATCTTTATAGTCTTCCGAATTTTCATCCAGACGTGTGCATCCAGTTGTGATACACTCAATTTTCTCAAACAGTTTAGAACTGTGAGCAACTATGAGAACACTCGCCTCATCCGCATTATCCGCCTCATTGTATAAACCAGCCATACTAGTCTTCCAAACTATGGGAACATCAGTCACCCATCCAACTATCATCTTGCTTGGGGCTATGAAGAGCCCAACACACCCAGTAATGTTATATCTAAAAGCACCCCTACTGCGTTTAGCAGCACAAATTTTGCAATCAATGTAAGCAACATCCAAGATTAGTCGCACACTAATGAAGGTGCCCACTCTATCCAGACTCCCATCAAGGTTCCCACTTTGCCATTCCATCGAACACGAAGTCGAAGCATCATCTAAAGTTAAGACACGGCTAACAGAGAAAAACTCATAGCAGTACTCCTTTGGCGTACCATCAGTAGGGAATAACTCCACATAGTTACCCCTACCACCATCTAGAATGCTAGTTGGTCGTAGCCCCTGCTTCGGCACCAAAATAGTACAACATTTCTCAAACACTAAAAGTGTCTCCATAAGATTTCCATCACCGAAAAGAAAACCGGTACCTTTAACAGTAAAACGAGAAGAACCATACAGATTGTTTTTTTTTTTTTTTTTGCTAATTAAATTTTTTTTTTTTTTTTTGCTAATTAAAATTTTATACCATAAAGGAACAACTTGATACACATCTAGGGGCATACCCCGCGAAGTCAACATGCAAACCAAACAAATGTCAAAGCATCATAAAGACACTATACAATCAACATACAAATAGAACTAGATTTAATCTAGTTTAACCTCACAATGAGACCTATGCCAAGTACAGATAGTAAAGGGACCACCCGGTCCACCTCCAAGCATTGAAGACTGGTAAGCAGCATCTTCTTCATAGGCAACACTAGCACATGGTAAGCCCAAACATGAGCGCCCTGGAAATTCTTTGGAAAAACCTCCTGACCCGAAAGGGCGGAGTCATCTCGCCTAAATAAGCTACCAGTCTTTTCCTGGCCTTTACCCACCAGCTGCTCCATATGACATCCATCAACATGATAGTTGGCCTCCAAAAAAGCACCACCGGCTAACTTTTCTTTTGAAGGAGAACCATCCCCCAGCTGATTAAACATGCCCAGATGACAGCCATCATACTTGACCATTTCTTTTGCAAAGAGCCGAATCTTTTTAAAATGGAAACTAAAGTTCCATTTCTTCATCAGAGCCAAAAAGGATATAAAATCTGCAACAGCAGCATCACCAAGCTCTTCCCCATTCAAATCCACACTATCATACAGATGATAATCCTTCTCGAACCCACCAACATAATCCACTACATTCCATTTTCCATAAATAACATTGACCCCAGCTAACCAAACAGTAGTCATCTTGAGTAACCCATCGATATAATACGCCTCATAAGCTCCACTTCGGATACGCAAAAGGTGAAGCAAACAACTTTGGCCCATAACAGCAATTAAAATTACTACCCCCGACATTAAGAGCTTGAATAATTCTCGGTACCAAATTGAAATAAATTCAATTCGCATGTATAGTAACGCAGTGTCAAACACTGCAATGTCGAACACCTGACCAATTCCAGGCACCACGTCCTGAAACTCATCCCAAAAACCTTTATCAGTCCCTGTAAACAATCTGGCACCCACTTCTGAGCTAGCTTTTCTCTTCGAAATCACATAAAGTTTAACAATCCTAGAGATAGGATAAAATTCCAACCCATAAGACAGAACTGCTATTCCACGAGCTCCCAACAATGTTCTAATTTGAAAACCCAGCTTCCAAAAAACGTTTTCTATAGAGAGAACAACATTTATCAATAGAATTCTATCATTCGAATGGATTGGAAGTCTACATTCCAGTCCAGCACCCTCATTGACAACCACTATAGCCATATCGAACCCTTCCAAAGAATTCCTGTCGATTACAACCGAATTCAGAGCAACATTTCTCAGAACATCAACAACAGTTACGCTAAAAACGGTAATGAAACCATTGACCTTGAAGCCCTGTTCTGCCTTCAAAGCAAACAAGATTCGGAGAAGCAAATTGTCGAACACCTGGTAGACATACCCAACATCTGAAATGTCACCACCACAAAAGCCACCCATGTTGCATAAGCACAGGGCGAACCACTTCGCATCAATGAATTTTTCCGAAACCAACAGAAAGGGTCCGATTACAAACATATATTTTATTAGGATTTTGAAATCCTCAAAAACCTGGTGCTCACCTTGAACACCCGCAAGGGTAGAGACACGCACATATACACAACGCTCATAAACCTTGAAAATCGCAAGAAAGGTGCGGTCTTTGTCACCTAGATTCAAACCAATAGCAGATAACCCAGCAGCAGGGCTCCCACTCAAATCCTTGCCATTATTGTTACCATTCAAATCAAGAAGAGATGAAGGCATACAGCCAAATGATTCCGTCAGTAAATCCTTTAGGAACACACCATCAGCAACGTTATCACACCCACCGTCATGTGCATAACTTTTCCGGTGAAACATTCCATCAAACACTTTGCATTTAACATAATACAAAGCATACAGACCCTTACTATTACTACTGCGCGTGCCCATCCCATCTATTGCAGAGGTCAGGACAAACATGGCCGAATCGAAAAGAGATCCGCAAGACAACACCGTAAATTCCTTAATAACTTCAACCACCATAGCAATGGCAATTTTTGAGTTCAGAGAGTAAACCCTCATCAAATCTATGGATTTCTCAACCCAAACGATTCTCCGACCAGGAGAAAACACATCCGTCTCCTTGACATCTCTCATCACAATAAGAGACATGATTATAATGAAAAAAGAAGAAATATATATAACTATAAGAAATATAGTATTTTAGGTGGAAGATTAGGAGATGAAGGTGGATTTAGGAAGGCTAAAGTGTAGATTTGATGGAGAAATGGTGTAGATTAGAGGCAAATTTCAGTGGCGGCTATTAGGGTTAGGAGAGAGAACGGAGGACTCTCATTAGTGCGGCTTAACTCTGTTATTGCTAATTAAAAATTTTATACCAAAAGAGGAACAACATACAGCATTTAGGGGCATACCCCTCAAATCAACAGAAAATAGAGTTAAACAGACTTAAGCTGTTTACAATCAACAAATAAGCAAACTATTTGCAAATTAACACAACCCTACAAACAGAAATCAAGAGTGGCCACCCCTAGTCAGGCGCCATTTCTTCAGCCACGTCCCCTTGATTTCCTACATTCATGGTCCTGCCCGGTCTTGGCTGATCTCCCGTACGAAGACGGCAACGCTTAATCCTCATCTTAGTCCATCGAGCTGTGACCTCCTTGTCCTCATCCATGCCTTTCTCGCCTTGAGACTCTTTTTGGTTAGAGTCCTGCTTGGGATTCTCCTGCATATGCACAGTCACATCTCCGACAAGACTAAACAGCGGCCCCAAGTACTGCATGTTACCCTGAATTGACTCCTTTGCGCTGCTCCCCCCCACCCCTAAATCCTTGGAAGGATCCTTGGATGGTTTAGCATCCTTACCTTTAGCAAGAGGGCACAGCTTTGGCTCAGTCGATAGATCAATCCCCAAATCAATCAGGTAATCCCTCAGTTGAATGGATCGGCAAATTAAGTCATGTAACTCCACTTCCTGGAAACCTCTTAGACCACGAGCAGAGGCACTGAATTCTCTATCATGTGACCCTTTAACCAACGGGATTTCCTTACCTATCGAGCTAATGAACATCTTCAAATTTTCTAGATTACGCCTCGCTGCCACCAGCGCCTTCTTCTTCAACTCAGAGTTTAATAGGGTGTGGTCTAATAGCCCCGCTATCTCCACCTCCTCTTCCATGTCTTGAATAATCTGATCCTCCTCCCCAAGAACCAGGAGCGAGATTCCATTCTTTCGTATATAGGTCCCAAGTTGATTAAATGCAATTCAGAGCTATACCCAAGTCTCTCAAAATCTTTAAGTCTAGTCTCCTTTGCAAGCTATTAATGATATCTAAATCACTCATGTCAACAGTCCCCCATAGCGTAGGCACTTCTTGTCCACTCTGGACAATGCTGTCTCTCATAATAACAATTACATTCATAGCAATAGCTAGGCGTTCTTGCCATCGCTTTACTGAACCATCCCTACATGGGGTTGCTTCTACTTCTATCGCGTCATTACAGACCGCCTTGCCCTTGGCTTCCATCCTGACCCTATCAGTATCCCCGATAGTGGACCCAGCATTTTCCCTAGAATTCATAGTCTTTCCACTCTCTCTACCCAGGTCCATATCCGGAACAGAGGAATCCCCTTTTGCAGAAGCATAATCCTTTCCCAATTCATTCCCAACCCCAGCAGCACCACCTATCTGGGCCATAGAGGGCTCCAACAAATCGACAAATGGAGTAACATGACAATCCACATCCTCAAAAGAGACCCTCACTTCTCCTTTTGTCCCCTCATTCTTCATACTCAATCCTTCGACCTTCTTAGATCGAGTATCAACAGATGGTATCTCTGATACCAAATCGCTTGCAAAAGAAACCCTTTTCGGGCTCCTAACTGGTTCCAACCCCTTCTGGGTCATTCTCACTAGATCAACAAAGGACTCTTCCGGAGAGGGCTCCGACAGATCAACATAGGAAGAAACACACTGACTCCCATCTACTGAATTAAGACTAGGAGGTTTCATTTGGGAAAAAACTAATCAATTAAGTGATGCATGACCCTACTACGGGTGCGAGCAGCTACCCCAGACTCTGGGATCCTCATGACAAGGTTGTCAGCAAAGGAGACCCTCGCGACCCTCTTTTTACCATCATTCCTAGATCAAATATCAATAGATGGTATCTCGGATACCAAATTAGCCGCAAACGAGACCCTTTTTGGGCTCGGAACTGGGTCCAACCCCTCCTGGGACATCGCCACACGATTAATGACAGAAGACTCCATCACCGAATCATCCACAAATGAAACCCTCTTACGGCTCATGCTAACCAACAAGAAAAAAGAAATTTGGTGTTTAGGTGAGAGATGAGAAGGGGAAGATGGATTATGATGTGGAACTTTAGATCTGATGGAGAAGATGCTTAGATTGTTTGAGAATTTTAGAGAGAAGTTAGAGAGAGGTTAGAGCATATCCGACTCTCATTTTCTTTCTGTGTCTGACCATACAGATTGTTACCTCTTTTGATACCGTGACCCGGCACACATTGCAATCGTAAATACCAAACCACCAAGACATAGTGGTTGGCAGCCTCATATTTAATCGAAATCCACTTCTGGATAGGGCAACTAAGAATATACCAATCATAGAGATTGGTCATTTTCAATTTCGAAAACAGATTATGGAAAGACATACCCCCAAACTGCTTCCGACTTCGCAAGAATGAAATCGTCAACTCTTCCACAAAGCACCCGAAGTTAGCATTCTCCCAACAAACTGTCATCAACACATCGATAGTCCTTTCAGACAAATCAACAAACACATCAACATCTTCTATCAGAACCACCCTGGACTGAATCTTTCCATTCCACAAATCATACCATGGGAATAAATCCCGCTTAGAATCCAGGTCTAGCCCCTCTCCACCAGCATAAGTAACACCTTTCATATCAGAAAAATCCAATAATACCAGGTCACCAGAACTGTAGATACCATCGAGCACAACCAAGTGGTCTCCCCGAGCAGGAGAGGCACAATTGAGGAAGAGAGACTCCACATATAGCCAATAGAACACCATGAAATCCATCGATTCCATCCGCAAGCCACCAGATCGGAAGTGCCCATTACACGCATCTATCCCACCTGCAAAACGCGAGATATGCGATGATGTAGGACCACACTCCTTCCAATCGTAGGGCAAGTCTTCGTCGGTGTAAACCTTCAAAGACCTCAACAAGCCGCCTGAAAGGCTTCCGTTCAATGAAACAATGTTCTTAGAAAACCAAGAACAATTACTCTTCAGACGAAGTAAACAACCCAACTGGTTCTCCATAGAGCCCATTACTAAGTAATAATAATAAGAAATATAAGAGAAAATAGTGAAAGAAAGAAGAGAGAAATGGATTAGTGAAGGGATTATGGTCAGATTTGATGGCAAGAGGTTTAGATTTGGCTTAGATTTAGTGGCGGCTGGCTAGGGTTCCTAGAGAGAAAACGACTCTCATTCCGCTTATTCCAACCACTGAGTCCAAATGAAGTTTTAGTGAGTTATAGGGGTTAAACAATTCAAGAACAAAGCTACAAGTGGTTTCCATGCTCAAACGAGTCAAGAATGAAGGAAAATTAATTTTTTTGGTCAAACGAGTCCAAATGAAGTTTTTTTTTGTGCTAATTAATTTTTTTATACCATTGAAGAAACGATTACAATTCTAGAGGCATATCCCGCGATTAGTGTTAAACCAAATGGAACCACAAAGAAAACTAGCTAAACTAGCTCACAACAACGTAAGCCTAAAACCAGATAAACTAGTTTAAAAACAACAAATTAAAACTCTAATTGTTAACCATACAGTTCAGAATATTAGTAAAATAGTTCCTAAAATGTGAAACCACCCGCTTGCTATCCAACAGCCATTTCCCCAGCATAGCAATACAATACTCTGCTCCACCTGATAGAATAACCATAGCAAAGAAATCTCCTGTCCTGCACCATCATTAAAATCATTCAAACTTTGCTCAAATGCCGCCTTAAGGCCCTTCCTGTCATACGACACAACAATGCAAACACCATTGCCATGGCCAGCTTTATTGCAATGACTCTTCAGAATTCCAAAATGGCAGTTCATTGGCCACCCAGACTGCACGAACTGCACACCCTCCAAGTCCAGGAATGGCTTAGCATTTTTCTTCGAAATCACCATCTTAGCCTCAAGCAAGCTGGGTTCCCGTATCGCTACTCCGCATAAAGCCAACCTCTTCCAACTACACACAGTCCCTATGAAAAACTCCGCAGGGATGGCCTCCATGCTAGTAACCATTACATTTCCTACCTTTTTGACATCCCTATAATCCGCCACATCAGCCAATTTCCCCCCTCCCCGTTTCTACAAACTCAGGTCAGAGAGAGCTCCAGTGGGTGTCTCCTCATGAAACGGATCCAACCCATTCCTACTAATAAAATCCTGCAGTTGAAGATCACAACAAAACAGGCTCACCAGCTCCTGAGGTCTCCTACCATGAAACCATCCCAACTCATCCTTGAAAGGGTCATGACCACTGATCATAGTAAATTCCTTAACAGCAAGAATTTTGAAGCCCCTATTGTCAATGTCATTCTTCAGCTTATCAATATGAACCAAGGTCTCGATCAAAAGATCTCGAAGACCATCACTATACTAAGTAGTGCCAATCTCTTGATTAAGAGCGAACCCCTCTATCCCCTCATCCTTATCCCCCCTTACCAGGACAACATCCTCCCTAGCAGTAGCAAGACCTGTTACCTTAGTATCATCTTGTTGCTTCTTCCTTTCCTTCATGAGCCCCAAATCTACCGTGCCATCATTATGAGCACCAGTATCCACCAAAACATCACAAATGGTTTGCCCCACCCCAAGGGGACTCTCCATAACAAAGACACTAACAACCCTATAACCTTTACCGGAATTAGATAGCACCGAAGAATTAACTTCTAATTCCTCAGTACCCGCGTCCACAGGAAGATCATTAATTGTGTCAGATAACTCGATAGGTACCTCAACATCAGTACTAACGAAACTATGAGACAGTCTTTTAGAAAAATAGAACTTACTCTCAATGTTTCCCCCCTTTCCATCCATTCTCCCATTATCCTCAAGAGTCCTTATTTTTAAAGAGGAGGTTGTGGAACCCCCCTTTTCCCCTGGACCAGTCATAATTTTGCTAATCGAGTTACAAATCACAACAAGCTTCACACCATCATGCATTTCCACCAAATTGTCCACAGAGAAGGAAACCCTCTTACGACCATGTTTCCCCGTCGCAAAAACAGATGTGGGCGAACCCGAACGTAGACAATCACTATCACTAGGAATCTCCGACACCAGGTTCTCCGCAAAAGAAACCCTTTTCGGCCTCATAGTCGATACCAACCCCTCCTGGGTCTTCTTCGACATCCCCTTCAAAACTTGAGCCAACTCAATGGTACAAGCAAAAAACTTACCTTCAATCAATTGGAGGTTGCGAGAGCTACGAGCCCTCAAGCCAGCCTCCAAATCAACGATTTCACAATCCCTCTTTCCACAAACATTCGTCGTCTGAATAAGGCCAACCATGGACCCCGAACTGTCCTTACCATGACCATACTCCATTTGTTTGACACCCAATTTCCTCTCGGATCCTTGAGAAAGAACAAACACAACAACTGTACTCAGAGCATGCATCGAAAGAATAACCTCAACCTAGCAACAAGAGCACATGTAAATAATTTTGCTAAATGAGAGTCGTTCTCTCACTCGTTTTTTTTTCCTAATTAAAATTTTATACCAAAAGGAACAACAGATACAAATCTAGGGGCATACCCCGCGAAATCAACATCAATCCTTACACAATCAATCTAAACAATTCGACACATACCAGCCGAAATGAAACTATCAAAAGACAAAGTTCCAAACAGAAGAACTCGTCTAAACTAGTTTAAACACATGATCCATGCCAAGAGAGAAATAAATAAATAATGTGGTCCTTCAGGATCACATCTTTGAACATCCAGTTCATCGCCTCTAGTGCTCGCAGCAAACACCTGCATTTCTTTTTTTTTTTTTGCTAATTAAAATTTATACCACAGGAAAATGATTACATCTCTAGGGGCATACCCCGCGATTAGCAACACATCTACCTAGCGGAACAACAGGAAAATTCATCAATAATGCTAGATAAACTAGCAATCAACAACATAGTACAATACTAGATTAAACATAAAAAAACTGGTGCCTCCACCGGTTCCGTTTTGAGTCCCATACCAGCATCCCATGACTGCTCCAGAGAGGCCATCCAACTTTGCGTAGAAATGCTTGAACATGCACTAGCCCTTGATGCCCAGCTCCAACCAAGTCCACATGAAAGTCAGGAACAAGCCCCTGCACTTCCATGTTTTCATTAATCTGAAACCCCACAGCAGCATCCTGCATTTTTTCCTGCACTGCGCCTTCCGCAACAATAGCTTGAGTCTGCACCTCGTAACCAATGAGCACCCTCGCTACACCATCCCTGCACAAATCACCATCAAGCTCCTGCACTGTAGCCATTACCAGATTTCCCCCATGCGTGCTCTCAATTGCAGCCATGTGAACATTTAAGAAAAGAGCGTCATGAACCCAAAGAGGGTTCCCACTAGCATCAGCAACTTCAAACATCAGGTAGTCAAAAGATTCATCAATCTCAGCATCAATTTGAACAAAACCCATCTCCTTCTCACGGTCCTTCAAGTGTAGCTCCACCTCAGAAGCAACCTTGCCCTTCCCATCCTTCATTACCTCACCACTATTAAGATCAGTTTCATTTTCCAGGGCAGCAAGAGCATCCCTAGGGTAGCCCTTCTCATTAACAAGCAACTCAGGCCGGATGCCTTCATAAGGAATTCCGATCCCTTCCTTAGCAGTAAACTGTTGCAATTGGATAACATTGTTGAGGGCTACACACAGCTCCTCATCATGTCCACAGTCCGAAATGTCAATGAGGAAATTCCTCTCAACTATGATCTCCGTCTCCTCCCTCCTCATTAGAGTAGGCACCTCCAATCCCATGTATTCAATATAGAGCTGTAGCACTTTTGCATAATTCAGCAAGCGCTTCTCCGTTCCCACTTCTTCCAATGTACAACATCAGATTTAATTGTACTCTCCATTGTAACTCCCACTTCTGACCCAGTTAGGCTAAAAAGGGATACACCTTCCTTCGCCACAATCTCAGAGATCTTATTAAAGTCAGTGGCAGCCACCCCATTCTCAGACCCCGTTGTCATTACCTCATGTAACGCCCCTTTCTCCAGACATAAATCATGGACAGACAATGTAGGGTTTCCATCCCAATTGGCCTCAACCACAATTCTTCTTGCAAGGTCTGCCACCAACCCTGAAAAGACTTCATCATCCTCCGAATCCACATCATTTGTGTAGCTTAAATTTCCGGAAACAGGACCCAAGACGTCCCCCAAAATCACAGAATCCGCCATCCTTTCGTCATTTGAGATCTTCAATCCTCCAATTAACCCAGTAGCATTCGGGTTAGGGTTTGGGGAACCCTCAACATTGAAAGAGGGGTTTGAGGAACCAACAATTTGGGTCTTAACCTCCTCAACATCATCCATAGCAATAACAGATCTCGGATTCTCAAAATCCGATAACTCAATCAATGGATCAACTCCTACTTCATGTAGACTGAAAGATTTCTTTTGAGAGAGAACCTTACCATTAGTTAAAAGATGCTTGACCCGGCTACGAGTGCAAGCAGCCACCCCAGGGCCAGGTTTCTCTGGAATCATCGTAACAAGGCATTCAGCAAAGGAGACCCGCGCGTCTTCCTTCTTGCCATCAATCTTTATACTCGACCCTTCCAAATTCTTGGATCGAGTGTCAACAGAGGGTATCACCGATACCAAATCAACCGCAAAAGAAACCCTTTTCGGGTTCGGAACTGAATCCAACCCTTCAAGGGCACTTTGTGAACCCGCACGGAGAGGAATCACCGTCACAAGGTTCTCCGAAAAGGAAACCCTCTTCGAACTCATAAAAGGCCTAAAAAAAACTGAAAAGAAATTTATTAGCAAAAAAAAAAAACTGAAAAGAAATTTGGTGTTTAGGTGAGGGATTAGAGATGGAAAATGGATTTACGAAGGTTGATTGTATAGATCTGATGAAAATATGTCCGAAAATTAGTGGCGGCTAATTAAGGGTTTCTAGAGAGAAGGAGGAGAATCTCTCTCTAGACTCTCATTGTATTACGTTAATTCTTGTCCAAAATGAAGTTTTTAACACCTGCATTTCCACTTCCCCTTGAAGGGAAAAGGGCACCCAATTAGAAACCAACAGCAATAATTCAAACTCACTCCAGCAGGAGTTCCATGCCAACCCGTCAAACAGGTCTAAACCATTTTCCCAAGAAGTGGGCCATATGACACTATATGTATCAAAGAGAAATCTCCCAAGATTATCAGAACGTATTTGAAGATCATTGTTTCCATTCATCTCATCACGACCAAAATTCATAAATCCAATTACAGCATGCAGATTGATATCATTTAAAATACCAACCATCAATACTTGACTGAGAACCAAATCAATAAACTCTCAATCATGATAATCAAAGTGATACCAGCATTACCTCGCCGATTATTCTTCATCACATGCACTACCAAATAATACAAGTCCATCATATGGCTCGCATATCCAGGCAAACGGAGCTCATTGTAACCACCATAAAAAAGATACTCTACATTGAATTACTCTCGCGATAAACCCTAGCCGCCTCAAAATTCTACACCTTTAATCCATCAATTTTTCAAGCAGCCATCACGAATCCATTTCCACCTATCCCCCCACCTATTATCACATTTCTTATACGATATTTATTTTCTTTTGTTTTTGGGTTTATAATGGTACTGAAAGTTTCGAATTTTCGTGAGATTGTTTCGGATCTTTCTTGGGCAAGGTGGCTTTGGCGATGTTGGAAGGGCCGTGCTTCAGTTTTCATCTAACATGTATCAAGGTGGTGTTTGGAGCAGATGCGTTCCTCTCCCCAAATGTTCTCCAAGAACTGGTTTCGAATTTCGATTTGGAACATCTAATGATGAAGTTAGATGTGGTTTGGTTGGTGGGTGCCCAAAGATTTATGGATCACCCTAGATCCTATATTGACTGAGAGATGGGTTTCGTCTAAGGGTTCTCTTATCTCTTTGAGAACCGCTTATGCCCTGCTTCAGTTTTTACATGATGAACAATGCGACGTCGCTCTGCTTGAGCCCGTTGAAATTGTTAGATGGGCCCTTTTTCAGAGTGCTGGTGTCAATCATCACTCTTTAGGAAGTTACCATTGGATATGTGTACAAACTTCCAAGTTTGTAAAGGAGTGCCATTTGTTTGAGGAAAGTCTTATATGTATTCTGACTTTAGAGCAGGAAGAGGGTAGGCCTTCAGTTAAGCCGATAAACGGAGTTCGGGGAAGGAACCCGTCCAGAAAAGCTTTTGGCTGTATGGTGTTTGTTTCAATGACTCACCGAGAGTTTGTTTTGCTTGTTTCAGGGATCCTAACTCTGAGAGACTGGAACTTAGTTGTGAGTACTGGGCGCTGGTCAAGACTCGTGCATTATTGTTTATTGATCGAGAAGTGGGTTCTTCTTTCCACATGGTGGTGGCAGATAACAAACCATATTCTAAGGAATTGAGGAAGCGGGGAACTCTGGTTCAGGCTGAGAGCTCTGTATTTGATGCAATGCTTTCTTTTTGTTCTTATTTCCCTATGGTGCAGATGATTAATTTGCCTATTAATCTTGTTGGAAACGGGGTTCTGTTTCAAAAGGTTATAATATGGAAGGCTGATTTTTTTTTTTTTTGCTAATTAAAAATTTTATACCAAAAGAGGAACAACATACACCATTTGGGGGCATACCCCTCAAATCAACAACCAGAAAATAGAGTTAAACAGACTTAAGCTGTTTACAATCAACAAAATAAGCAAACTATTTGCAAAGTAACACAACCCTACAAACAGAAATCAAGAGTGGCCACCCCTAGTCAGGCGCCATTTCTTCAACCTGGTCCCCTTGATCTCCTCCAAACATGGCCCTACCAGGTCTTGGCTGATCTCCCACACGAAGACGGCAACGCTTAATCCTCATCTTAGCCCGTCGAGCTGTGACCTCCTTGTCCTCATCCATACCTTCCTCGCCTTGAAACTCTTTTTGGTTAGGGACCTGCTTGGGATTCTCCTGCATATGCACAGTCACATCTCCGACAAGACTAAACAGCGGCCCCAAATACTGCATGTTACCCTGAATTGACTCCTTTATGCTGCTCCCCCCCACCCATAAATCCTTGGAAGGATCCTTGGATGGTTTTGCATCCTTACCTTTAGCAAGAGGGCTCTGCTTTGGCTCAGTCGATAGATCAATCCCCAAATCAATCAGGTAATCCCTCAATTGAATGGCTCGGCAAATTAAGTCATGTAGCTCCACTTCCTGAAAACCTCTTAGACCACGAGCAGAGGCACTGAATTCCCTATCATGTGACCCTTTAACCAAAGGGATTTCCTTACCTATCGAGCTAATGAACATCTTCAAATTTTCTAGATTACGCCTCGCTGCCACCAGCACCTTCATCTTCAACTCAGAGTTTAATAGGGTGTGGTCTAATAGCCCCGCTATCTCCACCTCCTCTTCCATGTCTTGATTGAACCAGGAGCGAGATTCCATTCTTTCGAATATAGGTCCCAAGTTGCTTAATGCAATTCAGAGCTATACCCAAGTCTCTCAAATGCTTTAAATCTGGTCTCCTTTGCAAGCTATTTTTGAAATCTATATCACTCATGTCAACAGTCCCCCAAATCGTAGGCACTTCATGTCCACTGTGGACAATGTTTTTTTTTTTTTTTTTTTTTTTTTTTGCTAAATAGACAATGTTGTCTCTCATAATAACGATTACATTCATAGCAATAGCTAGGCGTTCTTGCCATCGCTTTACTGAACCATCCCTACATGGGGTTGCTTCTACTTCTATCGCGTCATTACAGACCGCCTTGCCCTTGGCTTTCATCCTGACCATATCAGTATCCCCGACAGAGGACCCAGCATTTTCCCCAGAATTCATAGTCTTTCCACTCTCTCTACCCAGGTCCATAACCGGAACAGAGGAATCCCCTTTTGTGGAAGCAAAATCCTTTCCCAATTCATTCCCAACCCCAGCAGCACCACCTATCTGGGCCTCATACAAACTCTCATCAGTTACTAAACCTTCCCTTGGACTATCCGAATGAATAGGCAATTCCTCCTCCATAGAGGGCTCCAACAAATCGACAAATGGATTATTTGATTTGTTGTCATCAAAAGAGGCCCTCACTTCTCCTTTTGCCCCCTCATTCTTCATACTCAATCCTTCAACCTTCTTAGATCGAGTATCAATAGATGGTATCTCCGATACCAAATCGCTTCCAAAAGAAACCCTTTTCGGGCTCCTAACTGGTTCCAACCCCTTCTGGGTCATCCTCCTAGATCAACAAAGGACTCTTCCGGGGAGGGCTCCGACAGATCAACAAAGGAAGTAACACAATGACCCCCATCTATTGTATTAAGACTAGGAGGTTTCATTTGGGAAAAAACCTTACCATCAATTAAGTGATGCATGACCCTACTGCGGGTGCGAGCAGCTACCCCAGACTCTGGAATCATCATGACTGGGTTGTCAGCAAAGGAGACCCTCGCGACCCTCTTTTTGCCATCATTCCTAGATCGAATATCAATAGATGGTATCTCCGATACCAAATCAGCCGCAAACGAGACCCTTTTTGGGCTCGGAACTGGATCCAACCCCTCCTGGGACATCGCCACACGATTCATGACAGAAGTCTCCATCACCGAATCATCCACAAATGAAATCCTCTTACGACTCATGCTAACCAAAAAGAAAAAGAAATTTAGAGTTTAGGTGAGAGATGAGAAGGGGAAGATGGATTATGTTGTGGAACTTTAGATCTGATGGAGAAGATGCTTAGATTGTTTGAGAATTTTAGAGAGAGGTTAGAGAGAGGTTAGAGCATATCCGACTCTCATTTCGATTAAGGCTGATTTTGAATTCAGGTTGTGTTTGAATGACTTTGGTAACACGAAAGCTAAAGGGGATGGTGCTTTTAGCCCATTTTTATTCAATGTTGTGCGTGACCACTCTTTGATTGTGGAGTATAGCATTGCTGCGGATGTTCATCATATGTTTGATGTTTTGTCTACGAGAGATTCGGAACAGGATAGGTCCATGGAGGCAATGGATGTCAATCTTTTTCCGACTACTGGTTGTATTGTGGTGTTCCCTAGGGGAGTTGGTTTTAGTTGTGATTCTGTCAGGCATGCTGTTGTCGATTCTCGAGTTGACTGTGCCTCGTTCGTTCTACTCAAGAGGAGGATTGACAGAAAGGTTGAGGTCATCAAGATTTTCATTGTGCGTCTGATTATGGCCTGTAGAACGGCTTTTGTGGTTGATGGGAGGTTCGCATGGTATGGAGCCTTTGGTGTGGTCTATATTACAGCGTCTCATGACCTAGCTGGTGGGCCTTTATGTGATGTTGGGTATATGATGAAATGCAATGATGCAGGGAACTTTGTAATGCTCGATATGGTGCTGGGGTATGTTGTTATTGAGTCTAGTCTCCTATTTGGTATGCAGGTCCATAGCAGTGAGACTGTAGATCTCAGTCTATCAAGATTTCTGAGGAACAATGTTATGCTATCTTCTGAGACTTTGAAGGAGTTTGTTTGGATTGTTGTTTTTTTTTTGCTAATTAAAATTTATACCATAGGAAAATGATTACATCTCTAGGGGCATACCCCGCGATTAGAAAACCATCTACCTAACGGAACAACAAAGAAAAAACCAACAATAATGCTAGATAAACTAGCAATCAACTGATAAACTAAACAAACTAAACAACAAAGCAACTAAGTTGCACACATTCTAATAAAAATACCACTGGAAGTGGTCCCTCCACAAGCTCCTGTTCCTGCACATCCATTCAAGCTGGCCATAATCTTCATGCAAAATCCAGTGGTGACCATCACTGCATCATCCTTGTGTAACGTACTTGAGTAAATAAGTTCTACAAACTTCGCATTGGTAGAACAAGAAGCGTTAACGATCTGAATTCCATCGTCCTGACTCACGGCGTTCGGAGGTTTCATCCAAATCAGACTCCGCCCACATAAGTTGCAACAAGCTTCAATATCAGAGCTTGAAACTTGCCCTGTCTCAAAGCAGAGAATAGCCTTTGTCCCACTTTTCGCATTGGTAACCCCACTTGCATTTATAATCTCCTCAAACAGGAGACCTTCACCATTTTCCAAGACAACAAGATGAAGTCTCCTGGAAAACCGCAACCACCATGTCTCAATAATCAAATGCACAACCGAGTGACCCATACTGGTCCCTACCTTGCTAATGATACTTCTCAACAGGCATACTTCATGTTCCCAGAAACTTTCAGTTCTCACATGGAAATTAACATAAAAGCCCTTAGCATTAGAAAGAGACTTTATGTCTTGCACCTTAACCCCAACAAAGCAAACTGCTAAGCCCACAAAACCAGGGACAAATCCATTCTTCCTATTAAAAAACATTTCGACCGCATCCATCATAGACATACTGTAAGCATGCTCCTCAGGAGATCTAAAAACCCCAGCAATGTTTATAACCTCATCAATATAATAAAGCATTGACCTAAGAGGTGCAACAAACACATAACCTTTACACACATGAGAGTCTAGAGAGAGAAACTCCTCCTTCTCTATAGAAGCCCTCTTGTAGCAGCCTTTATTCTTACACAAATTTCCATCAGATCTACATTTCAAACCTTCACTAATTCATATCTCATCCCTATTCTCCCACCCATACACTAAATTTCTTTCTAGTTTCTTGGTTTTTCATGGATCGGAAGATGGTTTCCTTCCATAATGGATCTCAGTTGGAGATGGGTAGTCCTAGTACTCGCCTTCTTCACTGTTCCTCCGAGTTGGTTAATGATGTACGGGATTTGTCGAGGACAACCCGGGAGGGGTTGGTATCGAGTATGAGTCCGAAAAGGGTTTCTTTTTCGGAAAACCTTGTGTCGGTGATTCCTTCTGGCAACACTAAAGGAAGTGAGGCAGGGAGGCGGAATCGGAACAAATATGTTGGTCCAGCTTCTGGAATTGCCTCTAGAACCAGAAGTACAGATAAAGGTAATTGGAGGATAGATGAGGGGGTAACGCCTAGAATGAACCAAAAAGGTTTGCCCCTGGTGGAACCTGGAGAGAGCTTTAACAAACCTGTGAAGGGTTTGATATCGGAATTGAATCGGAAGAGAGTCTCCTTTGCGGAGAACTTGGTGTCGGAGATTCCTCCGGGTAGGACTCAAGCAAGTAGGTGTGCTGGGAGGCCTAAGAACTTGGTTGATGGAGATAGGGGCAAGAGGAGGAAAAATAGAAAAGAGGAAAAGAATGCCCCGGCTGGGATTGCCTCCAGGACCCGTAGTTCTTGCAATACTCTAAGGGAGGAGGGTAATTCCTTTTATGATGATAGAATGCATGGTAGTTCTTTTTGTGTAATACATAGTATTAAGGGCTCCAACTGTGCCAATGTTACTGGTAGTTCAACTACTGATGCTGACTCAATGAGTCAGACTAATGTGGTCGATCTTTCGAGTCAATTGATCAGTAGGGAAGAGATGGTAGAGAAGTCGGATGAGGTTCTTCAATCTGGTTTGCGTAATGAGGAGGATGGCGGGAGATCTGGGGCCAAGAATGACCATATCTCTGAAATTAGTTCGGCTGAATACCAGGATGGTGTTCGGGAGTTATTGATTGAAACTCTGTTTCATGTTGAGAAGCTAAAAAACCATATTCGAACGAATGGGTTTTGTGTTCCAAAAGTGGCTGATTTTGTGGAGATCAGTGGGGGTGACCCCTTTCGAGATTCCTCCGGAAAGTTCCATTGTGGGGCAACTAAGGAGCTTGCAATATCGGTCAGTTGCGCTGTACAACTGCAGGATTTTATTCAAAGCAATGGGCTGGGTACTCCCATCTCTCCTTTGGAAGGTCCATCGGGCTCGGATGGGGAGGGCTCAAAAGCCAATGGACTCAGGGGAAGCAAGTCGGATATTTTGGCTGCAGGCGCCTGTGATGAGTCATTAGGAGACCACGCTCTCTTGCCTGGGAATGCTTTGGAAACCCAACCTGCTACTGTGTCCTTACCTGCTGATAGAGCAAAGGCTCGGCTGAAGAAATCGGAAATTCGTAGGTGGCGTGTTGGGAGGGGAGGCCATTCCCGTGCCCCATGATCTTTGTTCATCTGTCTATCCACTAGACCTGATTTAGCTTGGATTTAGTTTATGTTGTTGTTCTGTTTGAACTAGTTCGGTTTGTAATGCCTAAACGTTGATATCGCGGGGTATGCCCCTAGATTTGTCTTTGTGGTTCCTTTTGGTATAAAATATTAATTAGCAAAAAAAAAAAAAAACACATAACCTTTACTCTGCTCCGCAAGCAGAGACAAACCAACCATAAATCCAACCATCCTCCTCATGTGGATCATAACCATATCCACATCACTTCCATCAGCAATCACCATGCCTTCTTGGCATACATCGTTCAAGACATACAGCATATGCACAACATTAAGAGCATCACCGCTCGTATTTGCATAACAGGTGGAGAAAACCCCCCCATAGCTTTCCTTTGGCTTCCCAATCAAGTTGGACAGGTCCTCATTAGCAATAAAAAGTCCATTCATTCCTAGCATGGGCAAGGCTGGACACACATGAGAAACAGTTGATAGCAGATCCACCAAAAATGAGAGTCGTTTCTCTCTAGGAACCCTAGCTAGCCGCCTCTTCTCTAAACTAAATCTAAACATCTTTCCATCAATCTAACCATAAATCCATCGCTAATCCATCTCTTTCTTCTAATCTTACACCATAAACACCTATATCTCTTTTCACTTTTCTTTCATGAGTCGGAAGAGGGTTACTTTCTCCGATGCTTCTTTGTCGGAGAATAGTAGTTCTATTGCTGGTCTCCTTGCTGACTCTAAGGAGTTGGTTAATGATGCTAGGGGATTGTTGGCGAAGACCCATGCTGGGTTGGTACCGAAGATGAGCCCGAAAAGGGTAACCTTCTCAGAGAACCTTGTATCGGAGATTCCTAGAGTTGGGGGTTGTATCCTTATGGGTGAACCCATTGTTAAGTTGGGGAGTCCAGTTAGTAGCCCGAAGAGGGTCCCCTTCTCTCCGGAGGTTAGGGTTTTTTACCCTAGTCTGCACGGTGCCCCTTCTACTGAGTTAGTTAAGGGTGAGCAGGTCTCGAAGAAGGTCAGTTTTTCGACGGAGGTCAAGGTTTATTACCCTTGTCTTTCTACTGGGTTAGTTAATGGGGAGCAGGATTTGTTGACTCAAGCGACTCAATCTGGTGAGAGGTTGCAGCCATACAAGCAAATGGAGTACGATAGCGACTCTCTGGGCTCGGATGGTTGTGGGTTTCATCCTGTTGTGGTAAATGGTGAGGTTTCTCTTTGCAAAGAGGAACTTATGAAGAATGCCCGCCAACTGATTGACGGAAGTCCTGTGAAGGCCTCGGAAGCCCAGTCTCTTTCTAAGGAATTGGTGGGAAAGCTGGTTGGAAAGTTGTGGCCCAAATTGTTTATGGATGATGGGTTCAATGTTGAACCTGTGTTAGAGGAACACAAGCTGCTCAATGATTTAAAGAGTAGCGGTTGTGTTCTGGAAGGGACAGAAAGGATGTTGAGGCGTATGCTTAGGATACTTGGGTGTGAACCAGGGGGTTACACTTATTACCCATTTGTTGGTGTTGGTATGCTTGAGATGAATAATTTGTTTGATATTTCCAGGTTGCTGGTGTCTTATTTGAAAATGCAGGTTTTGAAATTGGAGTTGTCGAATGAAATGTGTGCTAATAGCACTGGAATTGGTTGTGTGACGCATGGTCATAGTGGTGTGGTTCTTGGCTTATTGATGCCAACTGATAGTTGTGAGGGCATTTGGCCCGGGCCAGAGCAGGATGTCCTGCTGATTCATGGGTTCCTTGGGTCACCATGGAGGATTCTGATGATTTCTAGATGAGTGCTATATCATGCTGAATTGGTTGTGGTTTTGGAAGGATTTGAGTGCAGGTTGCTGCCTGTGACTACTCTTCAGTCGTACGTGAGGGAGTGCAGCGCTAAAGATGGATGCGCTGATTTGGTGATCATGCTTCGACCTGGTTACGGGAGAGGTTCCTTGCTTGGGAACCACACTGTCCAGCTCGGGTGTTTGTGGGCTTGTTCCTTCTGTTGGGTTTTGATGCGCTCATGTAGTTCGGGTAGCATCATTGTCATGATGCTAAGAATGCAAATTCTTAGTTCTCTTCCCCATGATCCGACTTAGACTTATTTTGATGTCTTTAGACTAGGGGTGGTCACTGATAACCTCGCTAGTATATGTTGTCAGTAAGGTGACTTACTAATTTTTAATCTTTGTATTATGTGATTGTTGACTTCGCGGGGTATGCCCCTAGACTTGTATTCGCTGTTCCTTTTGGTATAAAATTTTAATTAGCAAAAAAAAAAAAAAAAAAGTCCATTCAAAAGAGCAGGCAATCGATAATTCATACCGTGACACTTAGTGTCGACCGTAGCAACCACATTGTACCCCGCCTTGGCTTCCTTAAGGTAACTGGCCATCAACAACACTGCAAATGCATCTTTATCTTCAGCGAACTGGACAGCTGCTCGCGAATCCTTCCCAACAATTGTACGAAGCAACCTCCCCAAACCTACCTGATTCACAACAGGAGAAAGGGAACACGCTTGACAAACAATCGGCAACATGATCGTGCAATTCCTGGAAGGAGTTGTCAAATGGAAAAGTCGATCAATAGCACAAACAAGAAAGCTTTTAATGTCATGATCACGCAAATCATCTCTGCTAACTGAAGTATCACCATAGTGATCCATCAAACTGGAACAGCCCCAACAACAGCCCTCCATCAACACAATCCCAAGTAGATCACTACTAGGAATAGCCCACCAAGGTTCACCCATCCCACAAAAAGCATTTAGGACAGAATAAACTACACATGGAATTGGCCCTCGGGGGCAGAATGTTGTAGGCGCTATGCACACTGGAATTTGGGACTTTGAGCAGCCTAACTCGGTTTTGGGACATAATGAATTTCGAATGATAAAGATTTCTGCACACAAGGTGGTGGCAGTGACTGATGATGTTATAGTTCTGAATACTTTTATTGATAATGCTTTTCGGGGTGTGGCCACGGTGCTTGTTACTCCGGGGTCTGGGTTTAATTATGGGTTTGCAGAGTTGGTTGTTTTGCAAATTTTAATCTTAGCTGATAAGGTGATTGTGGCTGTTGCAATTGGTTTATGGTTTGTAGAAATATGGTGCCACAATGTTCTCAGGCATTGGCATGTGCGATCTGTAGGCTGTGTTGATGTCAATTACATGTTCTGCATGTTGGGACGATGCGAGCCCGAGCCTTTATTGCTGATTTTGTTTCAAGGGGTTATTGTCATGGAAAACATGGGATATGCCCATGTTGGTTTTAAACTTGGTGATGTCTTCGCGGGCCCTGATTTGGGGTACAGGAAAAGTATGGAAGGAAGCTTGCGGAGGGGCCACTATTTGCTAGTGGAATTTCAATCAGGATGTGCAGGAACAGGAGCTTGTGGAGGAACCACTCCTAGTGGTATTTTACTCAGAATGTGTGCAACTTAGTTGTTTAGTTGTTTAATTTGGTTAGTTTATCAGTTGATTGCTAGTTTACCTAGCATTATTGTTGTTTTTTCTCTGTTGTTCCGTTAGGAAGATGGTTTTCTAATCGCGGGGTATGCCCCTAGAGATGTAATCTTTTTCCTATGGTATAAATTTTAATTAGCAAAAAAAAAAAAAAAACTACACATGGAATCTCGCGAGAAACCTCCACAAAAACAGAAAAAACTCTATGTGTCGTTTTGTCAAACACCATACAAGCATCAACTTTTATCATAGAAATCTTGCTCTCTTCCTTTACTACACCGTCCTGAACAGCATTCTCATTAGATAAAAAACACAAAGGGCTATTATCAAACATCCCGTAGTCCTTTGCAAACATTCTCTCAAGGAAACCCCCACCGACCAAGTCAGCAGTCTCAAGATGAGTCCCGTCGCAGTGTTCATCACAGTAGGAAGCTAGAAATCCCGGAAATGGGGTGGGAAGGAACCCACCTTTGACAACAAACCCATCAAAAGTGACCAAGTAAACAGACTCAGACAAATCTGTTGACTCAACATAGAAGTGCATACCATACACACGGAGGGAATTATCCAGAAACAAAGGTATACCCATCCAAAACTGCAAAGAAACATTCAAATCTGAACCGGTTTCCATGTCGCTAACCAGATCCAAGAAAACAGCCCCTAAACCAGGCAAACCCGGTGAAGCAAATCTCTGAAAAACCATCAGTGCCATTAAGAAAAAATATAGATATAAGAAATTTGGAGATACGGTGGAAGAAAAGGAAGAGGGGGTGAATTAGCGATGGTTAAGAGTATAGATCTGATGGGAAAAGGTGTAGAATTATCGGAATTAGGAGGCGGCTAGGGGGAGATGCTAGAGAGAAAGACGACT
Source organism: Kitagawia praeruptora (assembly GCA_037693485.1). NCBI lineage: Eukaryota > Viridiplantae > Streptophyta > Magnoliopsida > Apiales > Apiaceae > Kitagawia > Kitagawia praeruptora. The sequence continues at coordinate 70,297,117 of CM075350.1, forward strand.
CTCATTCTGCAGCTCCTCAAGGTTGGACAAAAAACGTCCAAGCTAGTTGGATTGTTGTTTTGGATACTAATGTGTCATACGAGGGGCTGTTTGGATTGATAAAACTGGTGTACGCTATGTCGGATGGCCAATGTCTTCTACATGTGCTCTCTGATGAAGGGAACCCCTTGCGCATTTCTGTGAGCCCTCAATGGAGTCCAATAATTGGAATGTATGTTGAGCATTACTTTGCAGAGGTATGCAGCAGGGATGTTTTTGATTGTTGTATGTGTTGGTGGAATATTGTGTGTTTGTCGTTGTAACGCCCCGACTTCCCAATACTGAAAATATACTTTTTATAATAAAATACTCAAATATCACTATAAATATATGTGTGTGTCATTATCTCAAAAATCTTTTTAGGGAATAAATAAAACCCCAAATAACAATATTACTTTTTTTTTAAATATGCCATAACACTTAGCAATTAAGCCTGCTCTCAATTATTGGAATTAATTAGATAAAATACTTTGATACAGGGGAATTTTAGAAAATTTTGCCATGAAGTATTCGTAATTCGGACTATCCACCTGTAATTCGAACCAAACCAAATTTCATTCAAATACCAAACAAAACAAACACAAGTTCAACCTGTCTTAACCGATCAGGTGAACCATACTGTAACGCCCTCCCGATCAGGGGCCAGGATCGGGGCATCACTACACAAAACTAAATGCATATACCCTGATAACAAAATAATAAGACATAATATAGCAACCCTACTACTAACCCGGATCTCTAACAGGTAGTGGTATGAAACAAGCAACTACTAAGTTATTACCTAAGATCCATAACTCGCACTTCTTCTGACAATGCCTTAATATTGTGGTGGATAGGTTGGACTGAGGTAAAGAATAAAAGGAAGCCGGTAGCCTCGCCTAGTCTTTCTCTAGGAACTCCGTCTCCTCAAAGTTTCAAAAACATTGTGGTGGATGAAATGGAGCGTAAGCAGAGTAACAAAAGAGGGAAGTCAAAAGGGATTAAACGAGCGAAGTGGGGGTCGGGTGGCCCTCCTTCGAAATCCTAGCTCAGTTCTTAATGACTGATTTTTGTTCTTACAACATCCGTGGACTTAACAATAAAGTGGATTTTATCAAGGACTTTATTTTTTCTAATAAGTTATCCTTGATTAGCATTTTGGAGACTCACGTGCAGAAGGATGTTGCTAAGATTATCTCCAAGGAGATTAGCCCGCGTTTCAAGTGGTGTTTTCATGATGATTACCATGCGGGTGGCCGTATTTGGCTAGGGTGGAATCCTGATTTTTGGAAAGTTTTGGTGATGACAGCTTCGGCCCAACACATCACTTGCTTGATTACCTCCATGTCTTCGAACCTTAGCTTTGTTGCTTCGTTTGTCTATGGGTCTAATGATGATTCTGAACGGAGGTGTTTGTGGTCGGATTTAGTGAATGTCTGTAGAGGTCTCTCTAATAAGCCTTGGGTCATTACTGGTGACTTCAATTCTTGCCTTATATTGACTGAAAAACAGGGTGGGAACACTAATTGGACTGTTGACATGACAGATTTTAAGGACTTGGTTCTTTCTTTGGGAATAACTGACCTCCATAGTGTTGGCAAATTCATGACTTGGTGGGATTGTAACATTCACCAGCCTAAATTCAGGAAGCTGGACCGTGTCTTGGTCAATTCAGTATGGCACAATCATTTCCCTTGCTCATACTCTGAGTTTCGTGCGAGAGGGCTCTCTGACCATTGCCCGGCTGTAACGTTTTTGGGGTTAGACCGTCCGAGGATTCCAAAGCCCTTTCAATTCTTTAATCACCTCATTGCTAACCCTGGATTCCTTCCCACGGTTGAGAGAGTATGGTTACCTCAGGTTTCTGGTAACCCTTGGCTCATTCTCTCAACTAAGTTGAAAAAGACTAAATTTGCATTGAAAGAGCTTAACAAGTCCATTGGTAATTTGCAACAGTTGGTAAAGGACACTAGAAATGCTTTGCTGGTGTTCCAAAATGGGTTCCCTCCTTCTCCATCCCCTAATGATTTTCAGGAGGAGAGTAGACTTTCCGAAGCATACTCTAATGCTCTTCACTTGGAGGAGTGCTTCTTAAAGCAAAAGTCTAGAGTGCAATGGCTGAAAAGTGGTGACAACAACAACAAAATCTTCTTTAATGCTTGCAGAGGAAGATGGAATGTGAATAAGGTCCTATCTTTACAAACTCAATCTGGGGAGACAGTCACAGCCCATGAAGATATGTCGAAGGTGGCTATAGATTACTTCAAGAATTTATTGGGTATTAGAAAGGTGGTTGCTCCCTTTCCTGATGACATCTCTTTGCCTAAATTGAGTGAAGCCCAAGAGAGATTGCTCAGCACTCCGTTTTGTGAGAATGACATTCTGAAAACTTTAAAGAGAATGGGGAAAAACAAGAGCCCTGGTCCTGATGGATTCACGGTAGAATTCTTTTTGGCCACCTGGCATATAGTGGGTCCTGATGTCACAAGAGGTATCCTATTTTTCTTTGAGTCTCTTGTTATGCCTAGAATTATTAATGCGGCTTCAATATGTTTGGTTCCTAAGCAGGATAGCCCTACTCAAATGCAGCATTTTCGTCCCATTTCTTGTTGCAATGTCATTTATAAATGCATCTAAAAAATGCTAGCTTCCAGGCTTAAGACTGTAATGCCCTCATTGATTTCAAGTCATCAATCTGCGTTTGTGGCTGGGAGATCAATTGGTGACAATATCTTCTTAACCCAATCCCTGTGTAAAGGCTATAATCGTAATGATGGCCAGCCTCGTAGTGCCATTAAACTTGACATTCACAAAGCTTTTGACACGCTTGATTGGAGCTTCATCTTTGCAGTTATGGAAAGGATGGGGTTCCCCTCGAAGTTTGTAGATTGGATCAGAATTTGTATAACCAACACCATGTTCTCTGTCAAACTTAATGGAAGCTTGGAGGGTTTCTTCAAAGGGAAATCTGGATTAAGGCAAGGCGACCCTCTATCGCCCTACCTCTTTGTATTGGCAATGGAGGTTCTTATTGCTTGTCTGAACAAGTCTGTTGAGAACTCGAACTTTAAGTTTCACTGGAGAACCAAGGAGGTGAGGCTTCACCACATTATTTTTGCAGATGATGTCTTTCTATTTAGCCATGGAGATGTCCAATCGGTCTCTAGACTTATGAAAGGATTTGAAAAATTCAAAACTTAGACTAGTAATCTTTGACGAACAGGATAAAGAATCTTTTTTTCTTTCGACACAAGAAAGAGATGTGGAAAATTCCTTTTCTTGTGTCGAATACTAGGAAGATGAATAATCGTCCCTATAATTTTGTGTTCCACGCATTTATCCGTTCTATTCCCCGCTTACTTACGTCTAGTATCTAGTCGAATTTTATTCGATTAGAATAGAAAATTGCTTAATTCTCTTGCCTCTCTAATTTGTTTCCCAACCAAGCAAAGTCTGTTTGCTTCTTTGCTAATGTTCGAGCTGATGTTGCTGAACAAATTCTGGAAGTTACTGGGTTTCAGAGGGGTTCTATCTCGATCTCTTACTTGGGGTTACCTCTTATCACAGGTAAACTTAATAGCAGGGATTGCAATGTTCTGGTGGCTAAACTTTGTAAACGGGTTGAAACGTGGATTGTAAGGTTTCTAAACTTTGCTGGTCGTTTGGTGCTCATTAAGGCTGTGTTGGCAAGCATTGTGGGTTATTGGAGTATGTACATATTCCTTCCAAAGTTGATCTAAAAAAGAATTAATAGCCTTATGTTTAAGTTCTTATGGGGAGGGTTCTATAAAGATACAGGAAGATGTCACTACAAGGTAGGTTGGGAGGATTGTTGCAAGCCTAAGGATGAGGGTGGGTTGGGGATTAAGAATCTCTTTGAATGGAACCATGCAGCTATTTTGCACCAGCTCTGGCGCCTGCTCCAACCTACCTCTGACTCATTATGGATAGCTTGGTTTCATAGGGTGCTTCTTAGAAACAAAGCTTTCTGGACAGCTATCATGCCGTATAGGTTTTGCTGGATTGCTCAGAAAATTCTCAATGCTAGACCCCAGGCTCTGAGTTTTCTTCACTATAAGGTTGGTCGTACTTCGCGTTTCCTCTTCTAGCAGGACCTTTGGGCTGAGAAGCAGCCTCTGGCTCTCATCTCCCAATCGGTTGTTTCTAATGCGGAGTCTTTTAACTTGGCCCCTCTTAGCTCTTATCTCCATGACGGAGTTTGGAGGTTGCCTAGATCGAACCATGTGGATGTTATGGAAGTTCGTAGAAGAGCAACTCAGGTTCAAATTCACCAGTGTGACAGTATCACTTGGGATGGCCTTCAACCAAAGTTGATTAAGCTACCATCTATTTGGAATTCTATCTGTAACAAGGGGCAGCCTATAGGCTAGAATGACCTGGTGTGGAATTCTTTCAATGTCCCGAAATGCTCATTCATCTCTTGGCTTGCTATCAAGAACAGGTTGCTTACTAAGGATCGTATGATCTCTTTTGGTATGGGAGTGGACCATTCTTGTGTTCTGTGTGGAAATGGGGTGGAAACTGCAAGTCATTTATTTACGGGTTGCCCTTACTTTAGACTATTGAGCAATGTCATTCCCTTTCGAGTTAATGATGACTGGGCTAGGTGGCAACAAGGGGATTTCTTCTCCTCTCCTCTATCTGCTAAGATTAAGAGAATTGCTGGTGTTTACCTCACGATGTGTATCTACAATGTTTGGAAGGAAAGGAATTTCAGGGTGCACAACCCGGGGCCTGGGCATCCTACTTTGGTGCTTAGCCTGAATGTCAAGACTTCGGCCCGTGAGAAGTTATTTTCATGTACTGCTTTTAAAAAGTGGGTTCAAAAAGATCCATCTCTTGTACTTCACTTATTTTAGAGTTTACTAGCAGTTAGGTTTGTCATCATGTTGCATGGAGTTGCTTCGGAAATATTGTATTCTTGTTCTGGATGTTGTTCCGATAGGTAGTTGCTTTTCTTTTCGCGGGGTATGCCCCTAACTTTGTAAGCTCTTGCCTATGGTATAAATTTTATTTAGAAAAAAAAAAGTCATAACAACAGTAAGTCATCTTACTATCAACATAAACAAGATAAACAAGGGAAATGTTATAGATACGAAAGAAAAAAAGAAATGAGAGTCTTAGAGAGAGAAGCTCTTCCTTCTCACTAAAAACCCTAGCAGCCGCCATTTTTTCTTTACCTAGATCTACTTTCTTACACCTTTTCTCCATCATAATCCACTCTATCCCTACTATAATCCATCTCTTCTCTTATCCCCTAACCCAAACACTAAATTTCTCTACTTATACATATTTTATTACCTTCTATCATGGTAAGCCAAGGTTCGTTTTGTGACTCAGATGGTGTTCCCGATTTTATGCAGGATGCGCAAGCAAATGATGGTCTAGAGGAGGTTTTATCTCGAAGAGAAGTTGAAGATTTCCCTATATTGCCAAATGGGGGAGACAAGGTTCGTGCAAGTACACTAGGTAACATTCCAGTTGTAGTCTCTGAGGATGATTCCTCGGATGAAGATAATACTCCCTTTGTGAGTGATATGGAACCGATTGAGCATCAAACAAGGAGCAGAATTGCTGCGGCGGCTTTTGCAGCTAACAAAGCTGAAAGAGATGAACTTTATGCGTTGAGAAACAAAATGATGGAGCTTAATAATTACCTGGAGAAAAAAGGTTTGTCTATGGCTAAGGTTGAAACAGAGATCTTAAAGAGCAAGGTGGAGTTTAATGGCGACATGGGTGGCCATTCTTGCTTTATTCTTGGTTGGGATGAATATGGCTTACCGATCTTTCGGTCGAATGGCCACGCTGGTGATAATGCCCCTCAAGTGCCTGTACAAATGCCTAAGTCAAATATAGCAAGAGAAGGAACTTCGGGTCTAAAAGATGAAAAAGGGAGAGACACAAATCGTGATGATAAGGAGTTTGATAAAAAGCCTGAAGGGAAAACACAAGAGAAGGAAGATGAAATTCCTGGAAAAACTAATGTGGGTCAAGAAGCTCAACCAAAATCCTGGTCCCAAATCTTGAAAGATCCCCCACCATCTACTGAGAATGTGACTTTTGAATACTTCCCTTTGCCGAAGGGTGCATCTGTGGTATCTCCACCCGATGAGGAACTGATTGAGGGGGCAGAAAAGCTTAAAACCTGTCTCATTGGTACTTTCACTAAAGGAACGATGTCATTTAGAGCAGTCAAAGATACGGCTTTCTCGGTTTGGAAGCGTTGGGGCATATGTGGTGTGTTTCAGAAAAACGAAAACACGTTTGTTTTCAAATTCAATACTTTGCGGCAGAAAAATGAGGTATTAGCTAGGGGAACCTGGTATTTTGAAAGGAGGCCTGTGGTACTTAGTACCTGGGGAACTAATGTAGGTGAGGATAAAATCACGTCTATGCCGCTGTGGTTTAAGATGCAAAATATTCCAGACTTTTACTGGACCTCAAGGGGCTTGAGTAGGCTTGCAAGTATGATAGGAAAACCTATTGGAGCTGATTCTTACACTTCAAGATTGGAAATATTACCGTTCGCAAAAATGTGTGTCCAATATACAATTGGAGATCCTCTTCCGAATGTAATTCCTGCGACTGATTTTGACCCGGTTACTAAAACTCGTTTCAATGTGGAGGTAAAAATTTCTTATCTTAACAAACCCTTAGTGTGTTCGGGGTGTCACTCATTGGGTCATGTAGCTGCGGCTTGTCCAGTAGTAAAACGTGTCTGGGTCAAGAAATCAAAAGGCACTGAGGAAGGAGACACTTCTAAGGAAAAGGCTAATGTGTCATCTGAGGATGTTGTGGGTGCAAATGATGGTGGGAAAACTGAATCTGGAGCTCAAAATGAAGTCAAGGCTGGAACTGATGGGGATGTTAATATGAACGAGGATGATTTTGCTGGGAAACCATCGTTATCGCCTGAGCATAAGGTGGATGATACTGATGGTGGCGGATGGACAGATGTGCATGTTAAAAGGAAACCTCAAGTGGTGTGCTCTCCTTCTCAAGAATCTCCGCCCCTACCAAGCAATTTCAAAAATCTGGTTATTTTTGATGAAGTGGATCGTAAGATGAAAAAGAAATCTCCTAAAGCTCGTAAGCGAGCTAAGAGGAATTTGGGGACTCAATCCCCTCAATCTTAATCTTTTGATTTATGATTGATTTTTGTTCTTTCAATGTCCGGGGCCTTAATAATAAGCGCTCTTTTGTTAGAGATTTCATTGCGCATAATAAGCTCTCCTTAGTTGGTCTGCTAGAGACGAGAGTTCAAGAGGACATTGCAAAGAGTATCTCCTCGGAGATTGCCCCTAGTTTTTCTTGGCTTCATAATTATGAATATCACTCTGGTGGCCGTATTTGGGTTGGCTGGAATCGAAGGCTGTGGGATCTCTCCATTATTTCTGCATCTAGTCAGCATATTACTTGCTATGTGAATTCCTTGAATACCTCGGCTAAATTTGTTGCTACCTTTGTGTATGGTCTGAACACTAAGGTTGAACGTAGAAGGCTTTGGGAGGATATCAATGGCATTGCTGTCTCTATAGGCGATGCTCCATGGGTTCTATGTGGAGACTTTAATATCATTCTAGATCTAAATGAAGCGGAGGGAGGTAATCCCCAATGGTGCAATGGTATGGCAGAGTTTAAAGATTGCCTTCTACAACATGGTCTCGCGGACTTACGGAGTATAGGGGCACATTTGACATGGTGGGATAGTAGTATTTTTGCTCCGAAATTCAGAAAATTGGATCGTGTTTTGGTAAACTCTACATTGGTTTCTCATGCCGCGTGGTTTCTCAGATCACTGCCCTGCAGCTATAACATTGGGTATAAATTATCAGAACAGACCAAAACCATTTCAGTTCTTCCATTTCTTAACTGAGCACCCTGATTTCCTCAAGATCGTAAGCGATTCTTGGGAGGCTCCTGTGATTGGCGACCCTTGGTATATTGTCACTATGAAATTGAAGAAAGTCAAGTTTGGCCTTAAGAGCTTAAACGCAAGGTCTGGTAGTGTTCATGCTGCGGTAGATGCTTCTCGGATTGCTCTGCTGAATTTCCAGTTGAATCTTTCCCCTGTTCCATCCACTGAACAGTTTTTAGAGGAGAGTAACTTGATTGCTGCTTTGTCGCGTGATCTTGCTGTTGAAGAAAAATTCCTAAAGCAAAAGTCCCGAGTTCACTGGCTTAAACATGGTGACGGAAATAACAAATACTTTTTCAATAGCTGCAAAGGAAGGTGGAACTCGAATAAGATTCTATCGCTTGAGGATGGCAATGGCACTGTTCATGTTTCTCATGAAGGTATTGCTTCTGTGGCTGTTTCTTATTTTCAAAATCTGATGGGAAAAAGTAAGAGTGTCAATCATATTCCGGAAGAGTTTGCTCTCCCAGTTCTTGATCAATCAACTGTGCATGATTTGGTTAAGCCCTTTACTTCTGCGGAGGTCTTTTTAACGCTAAAACAAATGGCAAAAGGTATAATGACCTAGAATTTTTCGCAATTGTTTAAGTGTTTAAATTAGTTTATAAATGCTTATTTAATTGTGAAATGTGGAATCTATGTGATTTATATGATGAGTATAATTTTGTGAAGTCAAGAGATATGTGAAAACATGTTTATGTGATTATATGATGATTGGTATGCTCATATATGTCCGTGGAATTTTATTTATATTTTTGGAGCATTAAAACTATTTTAAAGTGCATTTTTAATCTTTAGAAAATCATATAAAATCATTGGAGTCGATTTAAATCATGAAATCTTTTGCATTATCATCTTTGAGATGTGAATTAGTTTTTAAAATTAGTGGGAGTATTTAATTGAGAGTTTTGATATTTTAAAATGATTTAAAAAGCTTAATTTCTTTTAAAGAGCCTTTATTTCGAAAATTCGTAATAAATTCATTTTTGAGCCAAATATTATTTTAAAAATATGGGGAGCCTTGTAATTTCATAAACTTTATTTTAGAATTTTAAAATTTATATTTTTCTTAATTCCCTGTTTTATTTCGATTTTTAATCATTAAAATCAGTTTTGTAAATAAAAAGTAGATAATTCAGTTTTGGCTTTTTACCAAACTGCCCCTGGCAGTATATATCAGTTTCACCGTCCTATTTCTTCATTTGTACGAGTTGTTATCAGCTGGGTACTGCTCTCGCTCCCTTCTTTCATTCCTCTTCAATTTTCTTTCGATTTAATCTCCAAAAATCATGTTTAAACTCTTGTTTTAATCATCTATTAATTGCTTTTGTGTTTAATGATTAGTTGGGTGAGATTTTGATGGAAGTTGTGTATGTATATATATGTGGGTGTTGTCCAATTTTGACATGCAAGCTTGTTTAGTTCTTGATTTGATGTTTAAATGATTATAAGAGATAGATTATGGTGTTAAATTCAAGATTGGTGTTGTTTGTGAATCATCCGATGAAACCCTCTCCACCGACCATGGTTTTCCGGCGAGTGGTTGGTCGGAGATGGTGGATTCGTGGTTGTATAAAAATTATAAGTGATTTAGAGTCTTGATTTATATGAATCCATGGTTGCATGTAAGGTTCTTTGATTTCTTTTGATTTTCCGAATTAAATAAATATATAAGTTTGATTTTTCGAATTTAAATGATGTTCTTGATGATTAATTGCTAAATACCAATTTTAAATATGTGTAAGATGATTATACGAAGATGCATGTGAATTTTTGTGGATTTTCAGATTTATTTAGTAATGAATTTGATTAAAGTTAGTGCTATATGAATGATTGCCATGGAATTCTGCAATGATCTGTTTTGTCTGGTATTTCGTAACTGGTTATCCCCTGTTCTGGACAGTGGGTATAAGATGGGAATGTTCTACTCGGAGTCTAGTTTGTCCACGCGAAAACCTTGTGTCGTTTAAGTTAACGAGTAAAAAGTTATGTATGTTTTAGTAAATGTCGCGCATATCAGAATTTTCAGTGTCCGATTTATGAGTTATTTCAGTTCGTTTTTGGTCTAACTAAAATGTTTTAGAGATGAAATTTTTATGCAAGATTGTGTTGATATTCAGGAAGGTGTACACCAAATTTTGTACTAAAATGATTATTTTTCAATTTATGAAAAATGTTTGAGTAAAGTGTGCGCAGTCGTGTTTCTAGTTTGAAATCTTGTTTTTGATTAAGAAGGTTAATAATTTCGATGGAGTTTGATTAATAAGTTAATTAGTTCAATATGATAGTAATTTATGAGTTATAAGTATATTATGTTTGGGCTTGTAGGTGGATTTTAAATCCATCGTAGGGAATTGATTGTGAATTGAGTCGGTAATGTTCCGACGGGATAGTCCTATAAATAAAGGAGACTCTGCCCGATTTTCGTTAGAAATATAAATCATAAAATGTGTAGTAGCATAGTATAAGATATTTATAAATCGAGATGACCTTATATGTTAAGTGCTTAAGTGACTTATATGAATTGCATGCCTTAACTGCTATATGTTAAGTGCTTATTTGAATAACAAGTATGTGATATATATTAAGTGGTGATGCGATATAGGAATCGTTTGGGTAGATTAGGATGAGTCGTATTAGGAGTGTAGTGTGCTAAGAAAGTGATTATGGCTTATGTAGATTTGAAGGACGTAGGCCCTAGCGATAAAGGAAAAGCTAAAGTTGAGTATCATTGAACTGAGCTGTTAAGCTGTTGCATACTACCGAAGGCAAGTAATTTTGTCTCTTCTTGAAAGTTCATAATCCTGAGATTGTTATACCATGTTGAGCCATGTTTGTATATCCTGCTTTCATATACCTATGCCATAACCCTGATACCTATTGTTAAATTCTTTTTAACTGTTTTCCAAAGTCAAACCTAATTGACTGACCGTTAAACCACTGTTAAAAGTTAACCTATGTCTGTGACCCGGATATCCTATGTCGATTTTAAAATACTTATCAAAACTCATTTTTGACTTCAACCCTGTTTTACAAACTTGATTTCTTTTATCAAAGATTCTAAAACCTTTTGACTTAATCAAATGTTTTCAAACTAAGACTTATCATATATCTTTGACCTTTGATTTGAAATGTTCCCTTATACCCTGATCGAAGCCTATGTCTTGTTGATTCAGACTTGTACCTCTATTCTGTGATGTCAGAATACTGAGTTAAACTCTTTGACTTTTATCATTGCAAATCAAAATGAAATGTTTTCTAAAAAAAATGCTTTGAAGCTACTTAGACTAGGCTGATCTGTTATCAGTGAGTCGAAGGTACTTCAGGGTAAAGGTTTTTGAAAGGATTTGAGTACTAAAATGTTTTCAAGATTTTAAAATGTTTTCAAAAAAAAATGTTTTCCAAAAGAGATTTTGTAAAAGTGTTAGGAATTCCGTCAAAATGTTTTTATATACGGATTCCTGATGATTGGAGAGACGGGGCGAACGGGTAATGCTGGTTCCATCTGGTTGTGTATTACAGTGTAGTTCTGGTTTGTCCAGTTCGACACTTTTATTTATAGGCCAATGTGTCGCCTCTTGGGAACCCAAGTAATCCTAATGAGAGGATTGATACCCAGAGGGACTTTGTGTCCGATATGGGGGGACTTTATGGGCTGATCATCCATTCTGTCTTGTTAAAAAGGGATATAAAACCTCCAATCAGTTTTTATCAAAGTGATGATTACTTTTACTTTAATGTGAAATTAAATTATTTTACCATTTGAAATGTCAATTGTTTTACACAGATTTTGAAATATCTTTTTTTTTTTTTTTTTTGCTAATTAAATTTTATACCATAGGAAAATGATTACATCTCTAGGGGCATACCCCGCGATTAATAATACATCTACCTAACGGAACACCAAAAGAAAAATCAACAATAGAGCTAGATAACTAGCAATCAACATAACAACGGAAATAAGCTAAAAAATTTATTCTGGCGCCTTAAGCAACCTAAACTTGAGACTAGGCACATGTCTCACAAAGCCCATAGTAAGTAGCAGATAAACCATGTAGTGACACAGCCGCAAATCGGCAAGTATATCCATATGACATCCATGAACCTGAAAGCTGGCCTTCAAAAAAGCACCACCGGCTAACTTTTCATTAGAAGAACCAGCCCCCAGCTGATTAAAAAAGGCCAAATGACAGCCATAATCCACCTTGTTCAGAGGCACTACAGAATTAGTGCTAGTCATTCCATGCACGACATCATCCCAACGATCGTCTCCAAGCATTTCGCTTTTGCGCGGCAACATGACAAGTTCCATGCTCGTCTTTGGCGTCCGAAGTACCAATCCCATCGAGCAGGCAAGAAGACAAGCATTCCAATTTTTACCAGCATAAAACCATGGCCCACATGACTGAGTCACTCCATACGAGTAAACACATTGAAACCACACATCCATTTTTACAATAAACCCACCAGCTTCCTTGTTCTGCACCAAAATAAAACTAGCATTTCCAGTTGGTCTGAGAACCACCTCCCTGCTCTGACTTGCCAAGTACATGTGCTTTGTATAAGTCCATCGCATACTCCAATCCTGCTCAGTCTGTAACATAAATAACCTGAAATTGGTGTCAAAAAAGCACCCAACAACTGTTCTAGCATATATACACAAAAGGACCTCAAAGAAGGTCATATGTGTAGTCAACATAATACCCTGCATAACACAACCACAATGTGCCTCAAGAATCAGCCCTCTTCCACCAGAAAGAGTAGAAGCGCATATCCATGCCTTTAACAAACCCCATCGAATAGCCCTTATAATAATACCATTAATGATTGTTCCTTCCTGGGAAAGACCAACCAGGGAGACACAGCAGAATCTACTGCAACCAACAAATAGCATCTCAATTATCAAGAGCACACCCTCGCCATGAGAACTGACATTAATCAGATGGCCTGTCATACTACAGGCCAGATCCCATTTGTTGACAAATACCTCCACTACCTCAGGTTGATAACCTCCCATCATTCGAACCGCATAACCCTTGCCGAGTTTCACGACCCACACTTTCTTGAAACCGTGAACAACATGGTTATCAACTTCATTGTAAAAGTACTGATCATTGCTAGAAGCAGCAGGGAGCCTCTTTTTGACGTTAAAAACCATAGCCAGTTCGCATCAATCCGGGTTAAAGGAACCAAAACCATCTTAACCCCAGTATCATTGCCTTGAGTTGCAAACACAAACTCTTTCGATACAACTCCATCTCCCGTATGAAATTCCATCAATAGGTTTACCCCTTGAATCTTGACACTACCATCAGTTGTTCTGAGCAAATGATGTACAACACTACCAATTCCTTCACATCGAACTTGGCTAATTCCTGTGTTGTTGACACACAGTCCTGCCAATCCTTTGAAAAAACCGTCAGAACCGCCTTCCCATCTATGAAAAGACCAGGATAAATGACCACCATCTACACACCATTTAAATCCAGGTGTCCACATCGCAGTTCCTCTTCGGTGTACTACTTTTCCAAGCACAAGCTCCGCATGAATCAGAAGCAACAAGTGCATATCCAATGACCAAATAGCGGACAACTTGCCATCATTATGAAGAGGATTGCAGAGCACAACAGTCCCTTCATTTTCATTAGCGACCTGTATAAACAGTCCAATACCATTCCCAACAAATCTAGCTCTTGTATCCAAGATCTTCCACTTAATCTTGGCCAGATACATGACATTCTTTCCGGAGACCATTAGAAAACCAAATACATCACTCTGCAATCTGGGTCTCGCGTATACAAGAACAGAACAAGAGTGGTAGCAATCCTCTTGTTGCTCAATAATTAAATCCTTTGGATCAGGACAAATGACGAACACCTTATAGGCAAAGGCGTCATGATTCACAAAACCAAATAAGAAGTGAATCTCATTAAGTGGCTTATAAAAAGCCATGAAATCCAAAGATTTCATCCATAAACCACGAAAACGATGGTAGCCATCAGCTTTACTACATGCTCCGTTCACACCTTCAAGGCATAGCGTAGATCTGAGACCATCACAAATGAGATACAAGTCTTCGCTGGCTACACCCTTCAAAGATCTCGCAAAGTAGCTCGGAAAACATCCAGTAACAATAACCACTCTGAGAGTGGTCCTCTTAGAAATAAGGAACACAACCAGACCATTTTTCATATCCATGAAAAAAGTAAACCCAACATGAGCTTCAAAAACTAACCCCATCGATTTCAATAACGACCCCCCAACAGAGGGATGCGAAATCGGCTTCAAATAAACATAAGAGATGAAATCCATCTCAGACGAAACCACAAAACTATGAAATAAAGTAATTAATATCATATAAGAAATATAATGGAAGGTTAGAGATGAATAGAAGGGATGGATTAATGATGGATATATTTTAGATCTGATGGAAATGGTTTAGAAAGGGAGAAATTTGTGGCGGCTATCTAGGGTTTGTAGAGAGAGAGAGGTTAGAGAGAAGGCAGAGAAACGACTCTCATTTGAAGCAGTGGCTGAGAAAGTTGATTTTGAAATATCTACTATTGCTTTATTTATCAAATTATGCCAAGTCATTGTCAAATGCCAGTATTGATTTATTATCTTCAGCATATCTATTGCTCTTATCAGTTGATCCTCTGTCAAGTCCATACGCCAGGATCATTGTTATTACTTTCAGAGAGCTATGCCATATTCTTTCCTACTGTCAGCCTTTCAGTTTTCAGTTGAGATCATGATTTACTTGCTGAGCGTTAGTTCATTATTATTTTATCTAACCTTTTGACAGTAACTTAAGAATCATGGTCCGTACTATCTAAACCGCAAGGAAGCGCACCTACCGTGGTCCCAAGTTGGTCCAGTTTCAGATAGCTCCCGAGGTAGATGCAATAACAGCTCAGTGAGGATGTTCTAGTGGTTTGGTTGATAAGATAGTTGTGAGAACGAGTTTGTTAAGAATTTGAATTTAAGGTTTGTAATAATAATTTGATTATGGTTTGTAATAATAAGTAGTTAGACGATGGCTTGCTTGTTTCATACCATTACCTGTGAAAGATCTTGGATAGTAGAGTTGGGGCCAGTCAGCATGCTATATCTATATTTATATATTTTCAGGTTGTTTGTATCTAGAATGTGTCAGTGACCTTCCGATCTAGGCCCCGGGTCGGGAGGGCGTCATAAAAGGGCGCAGCCCAGGCCCTGATGGTTTTTCGGCGGAATTTTTCTTAAGTACATGGTCTATCGTTGGGAAGGAAGTTACTGATGCCATTCTTTATTTCTTTGAAACTTCCTATCTCCCAAGGATTATTAACTCAGCTGCTATTACTTTGGTGCCCAAGGTTGCCCAACCTGTCAACATGACTCAATTTAGACCGATTTCCTGTTGTAATGTGCTTTACAAGTGTGTTGCAAAGATGCTATCTAAAAGGTTGAAGAAGGTGCTCCCTGCTATTATTTCCCCATTTCAATCAGCTTTTGTGCCTCAACGATCTATGGGAGATAATATATTTCTTTATCAAGCCCTTTGTAGAGACTACCATCTTCGAGATATTCAGCCTCGGTGTGCTATAAAATTGGATATTCATAAAGCATTTGATTCCTTAAATTGGAATTTTCTGTTTGAGGCCATGGAGAGAATGGGATTTCCAGACAAATTCTGTGCTTGGATTCGACAGTGTATCACCTATTGTATGTACTCGATTAAGATTAATGGGTCACTTGAAGGGTATTTCAAAGGGGAGTCAGGTCTACGCCAAGGGGACCCGCTCTCGTCTTATCTCTTTGTGATTGCAATGGAGGTCTTAACTACTTGTATCAACTTTTCTGTCAGCAAAGAAGCAGGGTTTAAATATCATTGGCGTACTAAGGAGGTCTCCTTACACCATCTCATCTTTGCTGATGACGTATTTTTGTTCAGCAGAGGGGATGCTTGCTCTGTTAGTACTCTTATAAGGGGTGTGCACACCTTCTCTGAAATTTCTGGATTGTCACCAAATAGCTCTAAATCAATGGTTTTCTTTGGCAATGTTCCTGAGCAGGTTAGCAATGAAATATTGCGTATAACCAACTATCAACGAGGGGAGCTTCCTATCACTTACTTGGGTGTACCACTGATTCTGGGTAGGCTTAATGCTCGAGATTGTTTGCCCCTTATGCATAAACTCAGTTCATGGATTGAAACTTGGACTAATCATTTTCTAAATCAAGGGGGAAGATTGCAGCTCATTAAAGTTGATTTGACAGGAATTGTGGGATTTTGGAGTATGTTTCTCTTCTTGCCAAAGTACATCCTAAAAAATCTAAATGCGTTAATGTTCAAGTTCTTATGGGGTGGGTTTCAAAATATATCTGGGAAGTGTATGCACAAGGTCAGCTGGCTAGATTGCTGTAAGCCAAAGGCTGAAGGTGGACTAGGCCTTCGTAACATTTTTGAGTGGAATTCAGCTGCTATTGGTTACTAGTTATGGCGAGTTATTCAGCCCCAATCAACTTCTATCTGGGTTCGTTGGTTTCACTTGTCATTCCTCAAGAGTAAACTCTTCTGGCATTGTAAGATTCCATACAAATGCTCGTGGACTGCAAGGAAAATTCTGAAATTTAGACCTCGGGCCAGAGATTTGGTGTGCTACTTGATTGGTCAAAATTCTTCCTTTTCTTTCTGGAACGATCCATGGTTTCATAACAGAGCTGTTTTAGACCGATTCTCTAGCTTGTTAATATCCCATTCTGAAATTGGTATCTCAACAAAGGTGGGAGATGTCTTTCGAGATGGTGTCTTGTCATTACCCCCTTCGAACTATGTGGAAATGATGGAGCTCAGAGAACAGCTTGGTGATATTCGAGTTCATAATCATGATAGCATAACTTGGGATGGTATGATTGCAAAGGATGTGTCTATCTCCTCCATTTGGCAAAGTGCTCGTATAGCAACAAGGCTTCCCCTTTGGACTAATTTGGTTTGGCATTCTTTTCCCATCCCGAAATGTAGTTTTGTTTTGTGGCTTGCTTTGCAGAACCGGTTGCTCACAAAAGATCGTATGAGAGGGTTTGGCATGACTGTCAACCAGGAATGTGTGCTTTGTCACTGTAATGATGAAACAATTCAGCAGCTATTCTCGGATTGCCCCTTTTATGACCGTATTAGAGATGCTTGCCCATTCCGGCTACACCCAGACTGGAGTTCTTGTCAAAATGGAGATTTCCTTGTTGAAAACCTCACGGGGATCAAGAGGCAGATGGTTGGGCTTTACTTAGCAATTGCAGTGTATCATACATGGAAGGAGAGAAACCACAGGCTTCACAATTTGGGTGCTGGACATCCATCTATGGCTATAATTCGGGTGATTAAACAGACATTAAGAGAAAAACTTTTCAGCTGTAATAGTTTTTAAGGCAAAAACCTGTAAAAACAAATCGTTAATTATTGCTCTTTTTTAGAAGATGTACTTGCTAAAGCCGAACTGTTTAGTTAGTTTCATTTACTGGGGTATGCCCCTTTTAATCATGTAGTCTCGTTTTGTTGTTTTATATATTACTTATTTAGCAAAAAAAAAAAGATAAACAAGAAACTATTCCTAGAATTTGCACTTATAATTTTCCGAGAACATAGGCCATCCCTTGTTCCCATAGCAGTAGCAAAATTAATTTTCTTGTTCAAACGAGTCCAAATGAAGTTTTTTTTTTTGCTAAATAAAAAAATATATATCACCGAAGGGGAGCTACATGGAGACCAGGGGCATACCCCAAACCAACAAGCAAACTACACACCTTCAAAGGGTCAACATGACCAAACACACTAAACTAAGTCTCTATGCCAATCAGTAAAGGAGTAATACAAGAGATGGCTCTTTTTGAACCCACTTTTTGAAAGAAGAACAAGAAAAAAGCTTCTCCCTAACAAGACCCTTAACCTGTAGGCTAAGCCTTGGGTTGTTCTTGGTGACTTTAATGCTTATATCCATCCTTCGGAATCTCAAGGTAGTCACAATCGTTGGACCACTAGCATGAAAGAAATGAAGGACTGTTTATCTCAGTTGGGCCTCTCTTATTTGAGAAGTATTGGTGCTCATTTCACCGGGTGGGACTGCTCCATTAATAAACCCATCGTTCGTAAATTGGACCGTGTTCTTGTCAATGGTTGCTGGCTCACGGACTTTCCACAGTCTATTGCTCACTTTCTTCCTAGGGGCCTATCAGATCATTCACCTAGTGCTGTCTTGCTTGGTCTTCCTACGGATAAGATCAAAAGACCTTTTCAGTTTTTTAAGCACCTTTTAGAGGATGAGTGCTTTCTTTCAGAAGTCTCTAATGCTTGGAACTGTGAGATTGTGGGTGACCCCTGGTTTATTGTCACTTCTAAGCTCAAGAAAGTCAAGCATGCTATGATTAGTCTCAATTCTAGAAGAGGTAACCTCCACTCTTCGGTTCTCTCTGCAAGATTAGCTCTTGCTCAGTTCCAAAGTTCTCTCCCTGATCTTCCTTCTTCGGCTCAACTCCGTGAGGAAACTATCTTAATATCCAATCTCAAGCTTGCTCTAGCCTCTGAAGAGATTTTACTTAAGCAGAAGTCCAGGATCAAATGGCTTAAATTAGGTGATGGGAATAATAAATATTTCTTTAATGCCTGTAAGGGCCGCTGGAATACGAATAAGTTTTTTTTTTTTTGCTAATTAAAATTTATACCACGAAGGAACAACAAATACAAGTCTAGGGGCATACCCCGCGAAATCAACATCCGAATAAACTACACCACATTAAGTCATAATAGAGTCTACATAGCAAACTAGTTTAATCATAAGTTAAAAGACTATGCCGAGAGTAAGCTTCTTCAAGACCAAACATGGCCCACAATGACAATCATCCCGAGCACCCATGGCAATAGCTTCCTTGTTCAACCTGTTGCCTCCCTAGGTCTTTCGCGGGCACCCCGTCACCACAGAGTTTCAAAAATGTGGTGGTAGATGAGGTTGATCCTAAGCAGAATAAAAAGAGAGGTGTGTCTAAGGGAATCAAGAGGGCGAAGTGGGGGTCTGGGGGCCCTCCTTCGAGATCTTAGCTCAGTTTCAATGACTGTTTTTTGTTCTTACAATGTCCGTGGCCTTAACAATAAAGTTGATTTTGTCATGGACTTCATTTTGTCAAAGAAGTTATCCTTGATTAGCATTTTGGAAACACATGTGCAAAAGGACGTTGCTAAGATTATCTCTAATGAGATTAGCCCGCGTTTTAAATGGTGTTTTAATTATGAGCACCATTCGGGTGGCCGAATATGGCTTGGGTGGAACCCCGATTTTTGGAAAGTCACGGTTATGACTTCTTCAGCACAGCATATTACATTTTTTTTGCTAATTAAAATTTATACCATAGGCAAATGATTACATCTCTAGGGGCATACCCCGCGATTAGCAGCACATCTACCTAGCGGAACAACTAAGAAAAAAACATCAATAATGCTAGATAAACTAGCAGTCAACATAGAAATCAACAACAAAGAAAATAAGCTAAATTATTCTGGCGCCTTAAACAACCTAAAATTGAGACTAGGCACATGTCTCACAAAGCCCATAGTAATGAGAAGCAACAGAAAACCATGTAGTGACGCAAATGCATTCCAACAGCAAACCTCTTCCTGACATGATACGGAGCAACTAACACCAAGCATCTGGCCCAAACACCAGCATGACAGTAAATTCAGCCCCCACTTCCGGGCCGCCATCCGAACCAATAGCATCGCATACCAACAATTATTTCCATAACCATGTCCGAGATTCAGGATTGGCACATCATCACTTGCCTCGACCTTGTAACCCTTGCGTGCAACATCAAGCAGCAAGGTGCATCTCAAAAGACACCGTTTCAATACCAAACCATTGATTCGGAAAGGAAGCTGATAGGTGGGTGTAACTACTTTTTACAGATGGATAAATGGAATAGGTGTGTGTCTTATGGACCATTTGACTGGAGGTCTGTTCTTTGGCCTATGTTGTTTGAATTTATTGAGCTTACAAGTGCTCGTAGGGCTAGTATTAATGGTACTGAGGAGAGTTGTGCTGCTAGTGCACACACTGGTTTGGAAAATGGTATAGTGAGTGAAGGCTGCAACGGCATTTTCAGGTTGTGTTTGCCTTTGGAGGCTATGTCTCAACTTCATGGAAAATCAATTGGTGGGGCTTGGGTCTGCTGCATGTACACATATTGGCTGGATAGAGGACAATGTAGTAGGTGCTGCAAGGCCAGATGGGGATTCTTGACCTGCTTTTCTATGATGTACTTTTGTGGGGAAGTTTGTTTGGAGACCCGACTGGGTTATTTGGTTCTAATTCCTGGCATAATATGTAGTAAATGTTAAGCTAGGTTGTTCCTAGTTTTAGATTTCTGTTGACTAGTTTTTAACTAGTTCAGTTGTTTTTATTGTAATGGTTGGATGATGATTTCGCGGGGTATGCCCCTAGATTTGTAACCGTTGTTCCTTTTGTTATAAATTTTAATTAGCAAAAAAAAAAAATCTCTAATCGAGGAAAGAGATTCATAAAAGAAGACATCGGATGAAAAAGAAACAGCCTCTTCAACCATAGATGCTTCACTGAAATACACATCTAACGTAACCAACGAGATTTTAAAAAAACCACCTTCAACAATGACAGGACCATACGGGCATAGCATCGCCTTCATAGACCGGAGCACAAATCAATTCCCCTGTAGAGTCATCCAAATCCTCTACAAGCATAGAGATAGTATCGCATCTTAAGGAACTGGTCCTAAAAGTCAGACCCAAGACAAATCCAGACTGTGCTAAAACAAGCAACAAGCCAACATCATAGACGGCATCTCTAGTTGACACAACCAGAGACCCATACAAACACGACCCATTTCTCAAATTCGGACTTGAAGTCCAAACCCAAACAGGAGAGATCAAAATACCCATTTATAATATATATTATAAGAAATATGGTGTATAGGTGGAAGATTAGAAGGAGAAGATGGATTTGCGAGAGGAAATAGTGTAGATCTGATGGAAAATGGTGAAGATTAGGCTGAATAATAGTGGCGGCTAGGTAGGGTTTTTAGAGAGAGGTTAGAGAGAAGCTAGAGAGAAAGTCGACTCTCATTTGCCAGGTATTTTTGAAAGTGAGTGATGTTACTCTGCACAGCATATTACTTGCCTGATCTCCTCTATCCCATCGAATCTCAGCTTTGTTGCCTCATTTGTTTATGCTTTTAATGGTGATGTAGAGAGAAGAAGCTTGTGGTCCGATCTAGCTAGTGTCTCTAGAAGCCTCGTAAATGAGGCATGGGTGATTAGTGGGGATTTCAACACGTGTCTCCGTCTTGAGGAGAAGCAAGGGGGAAATTGCAATTGGACTAGTGATATGACAGATTTTAAAGATTTTATCCTAACCCTGGGCATCACTGATCTTCGTAGTGTTGGGAACCTTATGACATGGTGGGATTGTAACATCCATAATCCAAAGTTCAGGAAGCTGGATCGGGTTCTGGTTAATGCGGAATGGCACGACCTGTTCCCGTGCTCTTTTACTGATTTCTTGCCTAGAGGTCTCTCCGACCACTGCCCAGCTTTTACATCGTTGGGGATTGATCGTCCTAAGGTATCTAAACCCAACCAATTTTTCAATTATCTAATTGATAACACTGATTTTCTCCCAGGGGTGGAACAAGCTTGGGCTGATTCAGTCACTGGGGACCCTTGGTTTGTCCTTACTGCAAAGCTCAAGCGCACCAAGGTTATGCTTAAGGGTCTGAACAGGTCTGTTGGTAACCTTCAGTTGAAGGTTGTG
This sequence comes from Kitagawia praeruptora, assembly GCA_037693485.1. Classification (NCBI taxonomy): domain Eukaryota; kingdom Viridiplantae; phylum Streptophyta; class Magnoliopsida; order Apiales; family Apiaceae; genus Kitagawia; species Kitagawia praeruptora. Next base: position 70,318,885 of record CM075350.1, read on the forward strand.
GACTCTCGTAATGCATTAGTGTAGTTTCAGAATGGGCTCCCATCAATTCCATCCCCTGATCAGTTTGAGGAAGAGTCTAAGCTTATGGAGGAATATTCTAAGGCCCTTCGCATGGAGGATTGTTTCCTGAAGCAGAAGTCAAGGGTGAATTGGTTGAAAAATGGGGATAACAATAATAAGTATTTTTTTAATGCATGTAGAGGCCGGTGGAATGTCAATAAAGTGGTATCTCTAATAAATCAAGATGGAGAGGCAGTTACGGAGCACAAGGATATGGCTAGGGTGGCGGTTGATTATTATAAAAATTTGCTAGGCCATCGGGGCGAGGTGGTGCCTTTCCCTCAGAGCATTGAACTGCCTTCTCTCTCTGAGCATCAGGATACTATTCTGAGCAATCCCTTTGGGGAAGTTGATGTTTTCAACACTTTGAAAAGAATGGCAAAAAACAAAAGCCCGGGTCCGGATGGGTTTACAGTGGAGTTCTTTTTAGCCACCTGGCATATTGTGGGGGCTGATGTAACGAGAGGTATTCTTTACTTCTTTAACTCTCTGGACATGCCTAGGATTGTAAATGCGGCTTCCATCTGTCTGGTCCCAAAGCAGGAAAACCCCTCCCAAATGCATCACTTCCGCCCTATATCCTGTTGCAATGTCATCTACAAGTGCATCTCCAAAATGTTAGCTCGTAGGCTTAAGTCTGTCATGCCTTCTCTGATCTCTCAGCATCAATCGGCTTTTGTAGCTGGAAGGTCCATTGGGGACAATATTTTCTTAGCTCAGGCTCTTTGCAAAGGTTATAATCGCAATGATGGTCAACCGAGGTGTGCTATAAAGTTAGATATCCACAAAGCGTTCGACTCACTTAATTGGAGCTTTATTTTTGTGGTGCTGGAAAGGATGGGTTTTCCCCCTAAATTTGTTGATTGGATCAGGGTATGTATCACTTTTTTTTTTTTTTTGCTAATTAAAATTTATACCACAAGCAAAAGATTACAATTCTAGGGGCATACCCCGCGATTAGTAACAATCTGCCTAGCGGAACAACAAAGAAAAAACATCAAACACAAAAGACATAAAATCAGTAAGTCACCTTACCGTCAACATAACAACGAAATTAAGCTAAAAAATTATTCTGCGCCTTAACCAACCTAAACTTGAGACTAGGCACATGTCTCACAAAGCCCATAGAAAGTAGCAGATAAACCATGCAGTGACACAGCCGCAAATCGGCAAAACCATCCATATGGCATCCATCAACCTGAGAGCTGGCCTTCAAAAAAGCACCACTGGCTAACTTTTTATTAGAAGAGCCAGCCCCCAGCTGATTAAAAAAGCCCATATGAAGAACAACCTCCTTAAAATCGCCATTCAAATCAAACAGTTGAGGATCCACAGTCCCAACTACACTGCAATACTCGTATAACACACCAAACCTGAAATTAAAACAGATGGCCATTCAAGACATTAAAAGGACCATTAGTCTCTTCCACCCCATCAAATGCCAGGTGACCTTGGCCATCTGCAATCACAGTAATTGTAGAATCGCACCAGTCGGCACTAGTGCTCACTAACAACATTTGGAGGACTATACAGAACATAACATTCCCACTATTACTCACTCCTGCAACATTTCCACGTTTCCAAGAAAAAATCAAATTGCAACAAGTTGCATTAACAGCAGAATAATATGCAACAACAGCATCACCAAGTAGGTCCCCTCGCGTGAGACCACCATCGTACAACTGACAATCCATCTGAAACCCGCTAGCATAATCCACTACATTCCATTTTCCACAATTATTTGAATAATTCCCGAGATGAACTACAAACAATTCGCATATATAATAACGCAATATCAAACTCTGCAATATCGAAATCCTGACCAAATCCAAGGACCACATCCTGTATCTCACCCCAAAACCATTTCCAATCACTGTAAACAGTCTGTTACCCACATCTGAGCTTGCATTTCTCTTCGAAATCATATAAAGGTGAACAATCCTAGTGATAGGATAAAGAACCAACCCACAGGACCCAACTGCAATTCCACAAACTCCCCACAGTGCACGAAGTTGAAACCCCAGCTTCAAAAATGCATTCTCTATGGAAATAACAGCATCGGTTTCACAAAGAAACCAATTGATATCATCCGTCGAAACTAACTTGCTACCATTAGTAGCTCTCCCATTAATCAACGTCTTATGGATCGAAACTCTCTCGCTTGCAATCTGAATGTACTCCCATGGGTACCCAGGCTTTTTTTTTGAAACAGAGATATCATCAAAGTCACACTTCGAGACTAGCCTAGACGCTACATCCAACAGATTATGCTCATCCTGAACAAGGGAACACCACTGTTTAACAAAGCGATGCATCACAGTTACATCTGCAACAAGGTTTAGCATCGAAACCCTGAATCCAATCAGTTGCTCCGACAGCCCATCTGATGTGCGAATCACCCCCGTAAGGGTCAACATTAAAGTAAATTTGTCCAAAGACAAATCATCACCAAAGGTGCCATTTTTGTGGAAATTAGGACAATTTCCTTTGACATCCTCTCCATCTAACTGATAAGAACATACCCACAAATCCGTCAAGAGATCTGAGGACCCAACTGGAAAACTGACTCCCACAAACGGAGACAATCCAGGCCAAATCGACATGAAATCAGCACGGTTAACATGACCTCGAAGAGGCCATTCATCAAACACCTTGAGGTGTTCACCCCCATTCCACTGAGATACACCAGGGTTTAGCCTGAGTGTATCAAGAAACACAAAGTTCGTCAAGAAATGTTTCTGAGATTCAAGGCAAGAACTCAGCAACTTGCAACCATATCCCGTATCAGATCGAGAGTCTTCATTACAACAAAGGTCCTTAACAAAGAGACCCCTCGTGAATCGGTTACAACAGGTAAATGGGTTCGCCACCGAGGTAGCCCCCAAGTTCACAAAATCAAAAACCAATCTAAGTTCCCTTCCACCATCAGAAGAAAGAACTGAAACCACAGAACCCATAAAAAATGAACTATTTATATATAAAATAAGAAATATGGTGTTTTAGGAGAGGGGTTTGAAGAAAAAGATGAATTTAGGAAGGTTTGAGTGTGGATTTGGTGGAGAAATGGTGAAGAATAAGGCTAGGTTTTAGTGGCGGCTGAAAAGGTTATAGAGAGAAGGGGGAGTGTTTCTCTCTCTAGACGACTCTCATTTTTTACTTCAACCACTGAATAATGCTGTGGGTATGTATCACTTCCACCATGTTCTCAGTGAAACTCAATGGAAGCTTGGAGGGTTTCTTCAAAGGGGAATCGGGTTTGAGGCAGGGCGACCCTTTGTCGCCTTACCTATTTGTAATGGCAATGGAAGTGTTTACTGCATGTTTAAATAAATCAGTTGATGGCACAGATTTTAAGTTCCATTGGAGAACCAAGGAGGTAAACCTGCACCACATCATTTTTGCGGATGATGTCTTCCTCTTCAGTCATGGAAATTCCAACTCTGTCGCTAAGCTGATGGATGGGGTTAACAGCTTCTCTAGTTATCAAATTTGATACCTAATCGTGATAAGTCTTTATGTTTCTTCGCTAATGTGGGTTCTAATGCTGTTGAGGACATCTTAGAGGTGACTGGTTTTCAAAAAGGTATTCTCCCTATATCCTACTTGGGTTTGCCTCTCATAACTGGTAAACTTAATAGCAGGGAATGCATTGCCTTGGTAGCTAAATTGTGCAGACGGATTGAAAGCTGGATGGCTCGTTTTCTCAACTTTGCTGGTCGTCTGTTGCTTATTAAAGCAGTAATGGCTAGTATTGTTGGCTACTGGAGTATGTATATCTTTCTCCCAAAGGCTGTCCTTAAGAAGATTAATAGCTTGTTCTTCAAGTTTCTTTGGGGGGGATTCTACAAGGACTCGGGAAAATGCCATTACAAAGTAAAATGGGAGGATTGCTGTAAGCCTAAAGTCGAGGGTGGGTTGGGGATTAAAAATGTATTTGAATGGAACCAAGCTGCTATTCTGCATCAGCTTTGGCGCCTGCTCCAACCCAACTCTAATTCTCTCTGGATTGCCTGGTTCCACAGAGTTCTACTTCGAAGGAAAGCGTTTTGGACAGCAGCAATGCCATATAGATGCTGCTGGATTGCTAGGAAAATCTTTAATGCTAGATCTCAAGCTCTGTCTTATGTTACATATAATGTTGGAGTTGCATCTGCGTTTCTCTTTTGGCATGACCCTTGGGCCAACAAGAAGCCTTTAGCTCTCATTTCTCCCTCGGTGATTTCGAATGCAGAATTGACTAGTATGGCTCTTATCAACTCTTATCAGCAGAATGGGGCTTGGAGGCTTCCAAATTCAAATCACATGGATGTATGGGAGGTTAGAAGAAGGGCATCTCAAACTCAAGGCCATAGATATGATAGGATCACTTGGGATGGACTTCAGCCAAACATGATTAAACTGTCATCAATTTGGGCATCCATTCGTGATTCTGGGCAGGGGGTCGATTGGGCTGGCCTGGTTTGGAGCTCTTTCAACATTCCGAAATGTTCCTTCATTTCGTGGCTAGCGATCAAGAATAGACTTCTTACAAAAGACCGTATGATAACATTTGGCATGAGGGTTGATCCAATGTGTGTCCTATGCAGCACAGACAGGGAGTCTATAGGCCATCTGTTTACTACTTGTCCTTACTTCAACCTCCTAAGTAAGGTGGTGCCGTTCCGGCTTAATGATGACTGGGTAAGGTGGCAGCAGGGTGACTTCTTTCAAACCTCCCTGTCGGAGCAGAAGAAGGTTATTGCAGGGGTGTACTTAACAACATGCATATATAGTGTATGGAAGGAGCGAAATTTTAGAATCCACAATGCAGGTCCAGGACAAGCGACGCAGGTGCTTAGTCTTAAGGTCAAGTGCCTTATTAGAGAGAAGCTATTTTCTTGTTCTTCATTCCAGAAGTGGGTTCGAAAGGACCCATCCCTTGTTCTTCTCCTTTACTGATAGGCCTAGTATCTAGTTGAACTTGGTTGGTCATGTCGACCCTTTCTAGGTGTATTTTGTAGATGTTGTGTTGGGGTATGCCCCAGATTCTCAAATGTAGCTCCATTTGGTGATATGAAATTTTTAACTTGGCAAAAAAAAATTAGCTTCCTTGTTCTGACCCTCCTGCCTCACATCAACAACCTTAGGCACCCATCCTTCATCAAACACCCTTGTCCTGAGTTTATTCCAAGTGACGGCCAACCGAACAAAAACCATAAAAATTAGAATCCCATTTTTGACTATAACAGTTGGCGCCATGCCAAAACTGTTGAACCTTGAAACCCTTGACCAATCTATCTTCTTTTCACGAGGTAGAGACTCCATGATGACCTGTCCCTTCGCTGAGACAGAAGCTATGTCAAACCACTTAGCGAAGAAACCAACATTGCCAACATTGTGCACCTTGTATCTGACCAACATGCATTGTACAACCCAATTAAATAAACTGCAACCCACGGGAAATAGTAGAGCAGCATCCTTTATTTCCAAGTTCACCCCTTGCAAACCAGTTTGCCATGTCTGGTCTAAACCATCAATGCCCAGACCCAACAACACCTGCATCGACACTTCATAAAGAAGGTTAAGTCTACATGCCATAGCCTCTTCAAACCAGACGACACCGCTCAAAGAAACCATCAATTTCGCAAAACGCACAAAGAAACCAACAGTTACGCGGTACAACATCAAAGCATCTTCAAACAAGAGCAACAAGCTATTTCCAGATTCAATCAAAGCCAATGACCAGCTTTCCCCTTTTCCAGAACTAGACTCCATTCGATCAGCGTTAATACCCCCAGAATGCACAAAAAAATCAACAACGACTCCATCAGAAGTAAAATATACCTGATGAGCAGTCTGCACCTCGAAAGCCAAACGGATTGCCCCTTCACTAAAAAAGGGTTGTTCAAATTCATTAAGACTCTCATCAAAAGAACCCACCTTTCCAGAATGATGCTTAACATCAGCACCCTCACAGAGAATCAATTTAACAGAATCGACAAGCTCAAGGTGAGCGCCATCATAGATAAGAACACCCTTAAGAAAACCTTTTAATCTAAAAGACATAACCTCAAACACCTGAAAGGCAGTAACAACCATGCCCTTTCCCTTTCCAACAAACACATTAGACTCATCAGTAATAGTCATTTCCTTAAGAGAATGAATCAAACAGTTGCAATCCATGTCATCCTCATTTTCGTAAAAGCTTCCCATACCACCATCTTCTCCCTTGACTCCCAGCGAGACCAAAAGAGGCAAATGTGTGCGAACCTTTCCATACTTCAAGTAACTCACATGAGGCACCTCACCATTCATCAGGATAAAGTTATCTTCATCAAAGAAGACCCTCATCCCAACATTAAAGCCGCGTGTGACAGCAGGCTCAGCCAACAAATCTCCAAAACAATCATCGTGCCCATCTTCCACATAAAAGTTTAAAACCCGCTGTTCTAAATTCATCCTTCTTTGAAAAGAAAAAAGAAACACAGATAACGAGCCCATAAGAGTTTCCCCTTCCCTCATTAAGAATCAGCTATGTTACCACATGGAAACCTACCTCCCAAATAAGACCCACTATGCTGTGGTCCTTTTTTCCTTACCAAACCCATGATGACCTTCCAAATCATGGAAAGATCAAACCCAACCCCAACTCTTGCAGGAACCAGTAGATCAAAATCCACTAAAAAATCCTTTGAATTCTTCAGATAACCCTCAAGGGCCACCACACCATTAACCTGGATTAGAGACTCTTTAACAAAGCCCCATAGCCCAGCAAAAAACCCACCACCAAATAAGTAAAAAGTGATCCTTCCAGATCACAGCTTTGAAGCATAGCATCGCGAGGTTCCGCCCCTGCTTACAACAATCAACATCATTTCCATCGAGAGTACATGCCATTAAAAAGGGAAGAAGCTCCCCCTTAAAGAAGGAAAAAATGAGAGTCGACTTTCTCTCTAGCTTCTCTCTAACCTCTCTCTAAAAACCCTACCTAGCCGCCACTATTATTCAGCCTAATCTTCACCATTTTCCATCAGATATACATTATTTCCTCTCGCAAATCCATCTTCTCCTTCTAATCTTCCACCTATTCACCATATTTCTTACAATATATATTATAAATGGGTATTTTGATCTCTCCTGTTTGGGTTTGGACTTCAAGTCCGAATTTGAGAAATGGGTCGTGTTTGTTTGGGTCTCTGGTTGTGTCAACTAGAGATGCGGCTTCTATGACTGTTGTTTCTCTGATGGGCATCCGAGATTTCATCTCGGACTTATGTCCTGTTATTTGTTTGAGGGGTGGAAAACCTGCTCTGTGTAACATAGATGGTTTTGCAAAGAATTGGATGGGTGAAGCGGTTTGTTCCCTCTTCCCTGCTATGCAATGGCTCATCGTGTGTCCGCTCGTCGGAGTCAAGGATTACGATGTGGTTTGGGATGACACCTATGAGAAGAGGATTCTCTATGAGAACCTTAGAATAGAGAAGTCGAATGTTAAGGATGAGGAGAATGGCATGGAAGTTCTTCTTCTTCGGACTGTTCGTACCATGAATGAGGTTGCAGTTGGAATCGAGACGAATAGGCGAATTGCCTTTGCTAAGCCTAGACATGGGGAACAGTTGTTTGTTCTTATTATCCAAAGAAGTAGGACTGGAGGAGCTTCTCCTCTACCGTTCATGGTAGGAGAGATAGGTATGGCCATCGAAGTGTTTGATGAAATGCCCCAAGGAGTTGTGGATGCTTGGGAGATGGGTATAAGTGGGTTTGTGTTCTCAAGAGTCAAGAGGACAAGGATGGTGATGCAAACGCTTCTGTTTTGCATCGAAAGAGGTCGAGAACTGCAGATTGGTTATGGTGCTAATCATGACAGGTTGTGGATTGACCCTAGGTCATACACTTCTTCGATAAAAATGTTGTTGAGTTTGGTTGAAGCTGCATTCACCATTCTGATGGATCCATCCCTGGTGGGTGTTAATGACATGAAGGCGCATTGGACAATGACAGCAGAAAGCAATGCTCATGGCAACCCAGTTGAGCATCAGGTGTTTGTTGCTTGGTCTATGAGACCGATATGGTGGGACTCTCTTGGATGGGAGATAATTTTGGTTATGAAGACTGGTTCTGCTGGCGACTCTATGAAGTTGCCACAAATCTTCATGAAGACTTGTTTGAGCATGGATGCCTATGAGTTGCTGGAGAAGCGGGGAGCTCAGTTTATGATTGGGTACTCTATGAGGGATTTGCTGAAATCTATATTTCTGGATAAGTTTCATGTTACAGATTCTATGGGGTCTTATGTGAAAGCTCAGTTGGGGGTTCCGACTGAGGGATGGTTTGTTATGCAGGATGATCCTAAGAATGAACCTGTTGCCTGTATGATGTCTGTAGAGCTTTTCATGACCTTTAGCATGAGCAGGGGAACTGATGTTGTTGTGTTGATTAGTGTTCCATTAGAGGGTGATTCTGTGCAAAGTGTGGTCTCGAATGTGATTCTTATCCAATTGCGATTGTCCCTGAATGAGGAAGTTGGTTTCAATGTATGGTCCTGGCTTGTTTCTTGGGCGGACGGTTCTGGTTCTCCAGAAATACAGTGGGATCATGGAAAGCAGAATTTGCAGGTCAATGAAAGTCGTAGTGCTGGATATCTATATGCTTCGGGCTTGGCTATTTGGAAGTTATGCACTTTGCGGATGGATGCAGAATTGTGCAGAGGTCCAGGGATGCGGATAAGCATGGACTGGGCTGTGAGTTTACAGCATGATCTGTTGGCTACCATTATAGTGTCCGTAAAGGGACCATGTTTTATCAATTTAGCTGGAGGGCAGGCTGATCTTTGTGACAACAAGATGGTGTTCAGGATGATTGATATGTCTCTCAGCAAGATGGTTTGTGCTACAGGGCATTTTCTTTCAGGCATGTGGTCTGCGCAAACTGGTTCTGTTACTAGTTCTCTTCATGGTATTTTTGAATGCATCAGTTGGGAGGATAATTCTGGTCATTCTTGCTTTGACTGGACTTATCTATCCGGAAGCGACCTTCATGAAGGTAATATACGCTTGATTATGATTTGTCATGAGATTGAGAACGCGCAGACTACTCTTATGGGTTTTGATGAGGTTTTATTGTTTGTGATGGACTCTACAACAAAGCTAACTACTCGATTAGGGACTTTGGTCTCCATCTATTGCGTTGATAGGGACTTTGGTCTCCATCTATTGCGTTGATAGGGATAGAGTCGCCACGATTTCTGATCGTGATTCAATTATGGGATTTGTTCTTTCGGTTATTAATGCACTTTGTTATGGGATCAGTTTTATAGAAGTTGACGGTGGAAGACACTTTTTTATTGAAGTGGGCATTTGTTGGGACAAGGGGTTGAGGTTAACCTGGATAGTGCTTGAGGCGGTGGAAGTGTTTGGGTCTTATGTCATGCAGTACAACTGGTGGGTATTGAGTTGCTCATGTCGTTCGAATGGAAGGCCTATGAGGAAGGATTGCTTACAATTCTTGGGTGTGAACCGGGTGGTCACTTTACTATTCGTACTTGGCATAGGTCTCATTTTGTGGTTTTAAACTAGTTTAAACTAGTTCTCTTTGTATGTTGATTGTATAGTGTCTATGTGATGCTATGACATTTGTTTTGTTTGCATGTTATCTTCGCGGGGTATGCCCCTAGATGTGTATCAGTTGTTCCTTTATGGTATAAAATTTTAATTAGCAAAAAAAAAAAAAAAAAACCCACCACCAATAGTAGGCTCAACAAACAAATCTTCACTGTCAACATCGTGACTAAGATCCAAAAACTCCCTCCATGAGCCTAGCAACAGAGTTTACATCACCATAGCTGAACAAGAATACATCATCTACAAAAATGATATGGTGCATGTTCACCTCCTTGGTTCTCCAGTGAAATTTGAAGTCAGATCCATCGATAGCTTTATTCAGACACGCTGAGAGGGCTTCCATAGCCATGACAAAGAGATAAGGTGATATGGGGTCACCCTACCTCAAACCTGATTCACCCTTGAAAAAACCCTCCAAACTACCATTGAGTTTAACAGAGAACATTGTGGTAGTAACACACACCTTAACCCAGTCAATAAACCTGGAAGGGAATCCCATTCTATGAAGAACCAAGAAAATAAAGTTCCAGTTCAAGGAGTCAAACGCCTTATGAATGTACTGGGGTTTCACCAGTATGGTCACAGGTGTAAGGCTGGCTATGTGGAGATTTGGTAACATCTGGTTTGCATTGGGTGCTAACTATAGGATCAGAGGAAAGAGCTCTGTTGATGATTGTGTCTCGAATGACTGGATTTTTATTTGGGTTTGTTTCAACGCTCTTTCAATGGAGTTTAGGGCTTTGATTATTAAGAATGTAAGTTGGATGGTTGGGCTGGCTTTGTCCCAGAATTGGAGCTGCTTCTATAGGGAGTATAGCTTGGGTGTGGGATTTCAAATCCTGGTTCTTGCAGATGTAACTGGTCACCAGGATGTAGAGGTGACACCGGCTCTACAGCTGTTCGAGGGTTTGGTGCATAATATTATTGCAATTTATGTTGAGCATTTTGTTGCCTGCATGACAATTACTCCTGGTATCTACAAGGAAGGCTTGCAGACTTGTTACACTGCTCTTGCTGAGAACACGAACAGGGTTCTGGAACAGAAGTGGGAAGAACATTGTTCGCAAAGTGTCCCCGCTTTGGGTGATTTTTCGGCTGAGAACAGAAGGACGGATGCCCCTCCTCTTGGGATTTCATATATCTTGTTTGGGAATCCTTCCGTGTGGGAATCCTTTCGTGTGTTATGGAGGTCAGAATGTCATGTCATGACTCAGGGTCATACAACATGAATATGTAGCCAGTTTACAATTCTTGGATATGGACCAGGTGGTCACTTTTACATCCGTACTTGGCATAGGTCTCATCTTGTGGGTTTAAACTAGTTTAATCTAGTTCTCTTTGTATGTTGATTGTATAGTGTCTTTATGATGCTATGACATTTGTTTTATTTGCTTGTTGACTTCGCGGGGTTTGCCCCTAGATGTGTTTCAGTTGTTCCTTTATGGTATAAAATTTTAATTAGCGAAAAAAAAAATGTCAAGCTTAATAGCACAACGGGGCTGTCCAGAATTCTTATTGTAACCCTTGCATAGGGCTTGTGCCAGGAAGATGTTATCAGCAATGGACCTACGGGCAACAAAAGCAGATTGATGCAATGAAATCAACGAGGGTATGACAGCCTTGAGTCTAGAAGCAACCATCTTGGAAATGCATTTATAGAGAACATTGCAGCATGAGATGGGACGAAAGTGTTGCATCTGAGAAGGGTTTGCACTCTTTGGAACCAAACAAATGGAGGCTGCATTGACAATCTTAGGCATAACGAGCGAGTCAAAGAAGTAAAGAATACCTCTAGAGACATCAGGACCAACAATGTGCCATGTGGCCAAATAGAATTCCACCGAGAAACCATCAGGGCCTGGGCTTTTATTTTTCCCCATCTTCTTTAAAGTGTTTAGCACATCACTCTCCATAAAAGGTCTACTGATTAAGCCAGCCTGGTTTTCATTTAACTTGGGCAAATGCACATCAGCTGGAAGTTGGTCAACTACACTTCTCTGGCCAAGCAAGTTTTTATAGTAATCCACAGCAATAGAAGCCATGCCCTCATGAGATGTGACTGAGTCACCATTTGAATCAGTTAAGGATAACACTTTATTCACATTCCATCTCCCTCTACATGCATTGAAGTGGGGGTCTGGGGGCCCCCCTTCTTTTTTTTTGCTAATTAAAAATTTATACCAAAAGGAACAGCTTGATATAATTCTAGGGGCATACCCCGCGAAAGCAACATCCAACTAATACAGCAAAATACATCAAAGCATACTCAATTAAAAATCAAGTCAACAACCAAACTAGATAGGCTAGACTAAAGCTAGGTAACTGGCGCCTCCAACAGACTTAGCAAAAATCCACCATACAGTGGCGAAGTTGCATTCCATTTCTCCAAACATTATAAAAATACCACTAGCGACAAGTGGTCCCAACAACATAGCACAAACCAACACTGCTCTCATCTTGCTCATGACTAAGTCCCAAGCTGGACAATTTGGTTCCGTAGCAAGAAACCCTCCCCTCCCCATTGCACGAGCACATCCAATCCCTGTATTAAAGACCACCTGGGCACCAAGGTCAGCATTACCTATTACAACTGCAGTTGTAGCCCCATTAAAGTCCCTTAACTCCGGGAAGCCAGGTTATACAGTGGCCAAGCAGGGGATTTCTTCTCCTCTCCTCTATCTGCTAAGATTAAGCGAATTGCAGGTGTTTACCTCACGATGTGTATCTACAATGTTTGGAAGGAAAGGAATTTCAGGGTGCACAACCCGGGGCCTGGGCATCCTACTTTGGTGCTTAGCCTGCATGTCAAGACTTCGGCCCGTGAGAAGTTATTTTCATGTATTGCTTTTAAAAAGTGGGTTCAAAAAGATCCATCTCTTGTACTTCACTTATTTTAGAGTTCACTAACAGTTAGGATTGTCATCATGTTGCCTGAAGTTGCTTCAGAAATATTTTTTTTTTTTTGCTAATTAAAATTTTATACCAAAAGGAGCAACGGCTACAAATCTAGGGGCATACCCCACGAAGTCAATAACTAAACCATACAGAAAACAACCTAAACAAATCGACACAGACCAGTCGAGATCATACAGTCAATAGACAAGTTCCAAACTGAAAGGAACCTGACGAACCTAGCTTACAAGATCTATGCCAATAAAAAATAAGGTAAATGATCCTTCAAGATCACATCTTCAAATTGCCCAACCGCATCAGTCATACCAAGCATCCTCACCCAAAAGATATTAGTAGCTTTGGTCCCACATCTGTCATTAAACCCATAAAAGTTACCACCAATGTACATAATCAATTGAAGCCCCACGGCCCAAGTACAAGAAACCATCTGATTCTTTCCAACACTCCGTCCCTGCTGAGTGTTTTCAGTGAAAACCAACACAACCACAATGATAGGAATTGAATCCTGACTACGCCAAACGTTAACAGGCAGCATTCCGTAATCCTGACTCACAGCATCCGGATGTTTGATCTAAATCAGACCCCAACCACAGAAATTGCAACCATTTTCAATCTCAGAAACTCCAGGATTCGGAACTTGCCCAGTATCAACAAGTCTACCAAAAAGGAGTCGCCTGATAAGACTCCAGCACCATGTGATAACAAGAAGATGCACAACCGAGTGACCCATACTGATCCCTACCCTGTTAAGAGTACTTCGCAACAAATGAAGACAGTAAAAGAACATACCCTTGAACATCATTGAGAAGTGAAGACACTCACTTGCTAAGAAAAGACACTCACAATGGGCATTGTGAATGTTATGATGCTGAAGGAGAGTTGCACTGGGGGGCTTTCTTTTGTGATGGGGCTTTTACCATTTACGTGCAGTTTGTGTGCATGTATCAACTGTCACTACATGGTTTATCTGCTGCTTCTCATTACTATGGGCTTTGTGAGACATGTGCCTAGTCTCAAATTTAGGTTGTTTAAGGCGCCAGAATAATCTTTAGTTTTTCTCGTTGTTATGTTGATAGTAAGGTGACTTACTGATGTTATGACTTCTGTTATGGTTGATCGCGGGGTATGCCCCTAGATTTGTATAAGTTGTTCCTTTTTGGTATAAAATTTTAATTAGCAAAAAAAAAAAAAGACCACGCATAGTTGTCCATCTCTTTAAAAAGATTGAAACCATCTAAATCCATCTTCTTCTTCTAATCTCCCACTTAAACACAATATTTCTTTAGTCTCCATCGATCGGTGAGTATGAGTCGTAAGAGGGTTACATTCGTGGATGATACCATGATGGCACCCACTGATTCGGATCTAGTGAGGATGACCCAGAAGGGGTTGGAACCAGTTAGGAGCCCGAAAAGGGTTTCTTTTGCGAGCGATTTGGTATCGGAGATACCATCTGTTGATACTCGATCTAAGAAGGTTGAAGGATTGAGTATGAAGAATGAGGGGAAAAAAAGAGAAGTGAGGGTCTCTTTTGATGACAACCTAGTCACGATCATTCCAAGGAGTTCTGAATACGGGGTGACTGCTCGCACCCGTAGCCGGGTCAAACATCACATAATTGATGGTAAGGTTTTCTCCCTAACGAAACCTGTTAAATCAAATACTGTGGATGTGGATTGTTATGCTACTCCATTTGTCGATTTGTTGGAGCCCTCTATGGAGGAGGAATTGCCTATTCATTCGGATAGTCAAAGGGAAGGTCTAGTAACTGATGAGAGTTTGTATGAGGCCCAGATAGGTGGTGATGCTGGGGTTGGGAATGAATTGGGAAAGGATTATGCTTCCACAAAAGGGGATTCCTCTGTTCCGGTTAAGGACCTGGGTAGAGAAAGTGGAAAGACTATGAATTCTGGGGAAAATGCTGGGTCCTCTGTCGGGGATACTGATATGGTCAGGATGAAAGACAAGGGCAAAGCGGTCTGTAATGACGTGATAGAAGAAGAAGCAACCCCATGTAGGGATGGCTCAGTAAAGCGATGGCAAGAGCGCCTAGCTAATGCTATGAATGTAATCATTATCATGAGAGACAGCATTGTCCAGAGTGGACATGAGGTGCCTACGATTTGGGGGACTGTTGACATGAGTGATTTAGATTTTATAAATAGCTTGCAAAGGAGACCAGATATAAAGCTTTTGAGAGACTTGGGTATAGCTCTGAATTGCATTAAGCAACTTGGGACCTATATTCGAAAGAATGGAATCTCGCTCCTGGTTCTTGGGGAGGATGACCAGATTATTCAAGACATGGAAGAGGAGGTGGAGATAGCGGGGCTATTAGACCACACCCTATTAAACTCCGAGTTGAAGAGGAAGGCGCTGGTGGCAGCGAGGCGTAACCTAGAAAATGTGAAGATGTTCATTAGCTCGATAGGTAAGGAAATCCATTTGGTTAAAGGGTCACATGATAGGGAATTCAGTGCCTCTGCTCGTGGTCTAAGAGGGTTTCAGGAAGTGGAGCTACATGACTTAATTTGCCGATCCATTCAATTGAGGGATTACCTGATTGATTTGGGGATTGATCTAATGACTGAGCCAAAGCAGAGCCCTCTTGCTAAAGGTAAGGATGCAAAACCATCCAAGGATCCTTCCAAGGATATTTGGGGGGGGGGGAGCAGCACAAAGGAGCCAATTCAGGGTAACATGCAGTATTTGGGGCCTCTGTTTAGTCCCAAGCAGGACTCGAACCAAAAAGAGTTTCAAGGCGAGAAAGGCATGGATGAGGACAAGGAGGTCACAGCTCGACAGACTAAGATAAGGATTAAGAGTTGCCGTCTTCGTACGGGAGATCAGCCAAGACCTGGCAGGACCATGTATGGCGGAGATTAAGGGGACCAGAGTCTGATGGACAAAGGGGAGGCTGAAGAAATGGCGCCTAACTAGGGGTGACCACTCCTGATGTTTGTTTGTAATGGTTTGCTTATTTTGTTGATTGTAAACAGCTTAAGTCTGTTTTAACTCTGTTTACTGGTTGATGATTTGCGGGGTATGCCCCCAAATGGTGTATGTTGTTCCTCTTTTGGTATAAAAATTTTTAATTAGCAAAAAAAAAAAAACCTCCATCCTGACACCAGGAAGATGCATAACACACAACTGGGCTTGAATACCCACCAAACAAGTCATGAGTTCCCCCGACTGAAAATGTGGAACCTCCTTATAAAACACATCAGAGATTCTAAGAGAATCCTTCTCTGTCCACACGTGTAGACCACAAGCTTTAGAACTCACAATTACATTTTTAAGATGTCCCCCCTTTCTACGATTATCACGCTGCACAGCATCTCCTATTCGAAGATGACCTAACCAAACGATCAAATCGAACAGCCTTGTGTCTAAATTCATTTGGAAATTGAACATTCCGCAGCCACCTGCCAAGCCACGCTTTTGAAAGCCGCTAGTAAGTTCCTAGGATAACAGCTCCCAACAATTTAGTACCGCTCTTGTATAACCAGACCACATCGATCCATAACCAAGCATGACTTCAAACCAGAGTTGCTTCTCATAGCAATCCCCTGCATCATTAATACCATAGTTTCCAAAGCAGTAACATGGCCAGGACTCAAACAAATGAGCTGGCCAGCATCCCCCTTGAAACCACACTTTCTGAATAATAAAATCAACCATAGACAAAGTTGACCAAGACAAGTGCTCAATCAACATGTAGTGACCTTTATGGAGAAGGCAAGCATCAACCGACCTTAACCGTAGAAGATCCATGTTTCTCTTGCCACCAACCATGCCGAAAAGAAACTCATATAACCCATTCCCAAACAGAGCAGGTGATACCATTAGGTGATAATCAATCACTGGTTCCCTCCGAATCAGAAGGCAAAAACCCCAGTTGCTCATGCAAACCTCAACAGCACTATGGGGAAAAACCTCAAACACCTTGCAAGCGCTAACCACATTCTCCACCCATCGGAAGTGGCCAAGAAGAGACACATCGAGAATATGCTCTTCTTCCAGATGGCGAAACAATATAGCATCCACCAAATTGCATTCTTGTACACCAGCAAGCACTCGAATGACCAATCATCCAAATAGATCAACGTGGTTCAAAATCACACCATTATCACAGAGCTTAGCGTCCCCAGGATTAGCGTACACACACCTTGGACATCTCATAATCATATCACCAAATAGTTGGCAGGCATTCTCTAAAAGGTACTTGTAGAGAGAACCTTCCACTCCACATTCACAGGTGAGTAACACCCTGTCCATAGGCTCAATCACAGTTGTAAAGCATACACCAGACCACATGTTGAGAGAAGCGAGACACGGAAACCCATCTCGCACAATTAGATGTTCATCGCACACAAATAAATGTGCGAGATGACCATCTCTCATAGAAGAGTTCTCCGAATTCTTAACAATCCCGAAAGGGACAGCTTTATCAATAATAAAGAGGTATTCCACCCTCTTCTTAAGTTCCTCAAGAACCTCAACACAAAGATTCTCAACACAAAGACCTCCGTGAGAAAGGCCTAGCACAAGGAGACTAGATGGAACCAAAACCCCATCTAAGCAACTGCTGTGAATCTTCAAAAGATTCAATTCCAAACAACGGTTTGAAATCTCCAAAGGAATCACCGATACGTAACCAGATCCATCCCCAAAAACAGAGACCGAAAACATATTCCCGGAGGCAACAAGATAGTCGATGCCATAGAGAACATTCAAAGTCGAACTGGTCCCTATAAAAGAAGACCCACACTCGAACATTCCTCTGATCGGAACTGAAGACTCCGACATACAGTAATCTTCAGAATCAAGCACAAAGATTGGGTAAAGAACCCAAACTTTACCATCAGAAGAAAAAGAAACCTCTGGAAACACCCACAATAGACAAACATATTTAATATAATTAAGAAATATAGTGTGTAGGTGGAGGATTAGAGAAGGAAGATGGATTAGTGAAAGGTAGCTATGTAGATCTGATGAAAATAGGGTGAAAGATTAATGGCGGCTGGGGATTTTTAGAGAGAGATTAGAGAGAAGGCAGAGCATATGACTCTCATTTGTATCGAACTTGTCGATACCTTTTTTGCTTCAAAAATATTGTATTCTTGTTCCGATTGTTGTTCCGATAGGTAGTTGCTTTACTTTTCGCGGGGTATGCCCCCAGACATGTAAGCTCTTGCCTATGGTATAAATTTTATTTAGCAAAAAAAAAAAAGCAAGTCACACGACTGCATCTTTGATTTACCATACATCCCATAATATGGATATCTGCATAGATAGTCCACAGCCTTCTTAGTTGCAACCCAAGTCTCTTGCACTCAGTCAACATTTCTTCCAACGGAGTGCCACACAACCCAGCACCAAAGTCTGCATCCTCTGGGAAAACACATTTTGATGAAACAGAAGAACTCATATCTCCCATGACCATTATCACACTTTTAAAAAAACTCATCAGTTCGAGAAAACCAACTGATGCCATCATCCTCACAACTAAAACCATTGGCAGTTCGACTAAAGATTAAGGCGTCAACAGCCCTGCATATTAAGGCCAAAAATTTTACCACAAAGACATAGATACCAGCCTGCTGCTGGATCTTGGTATCCATCAGTAACATAACGCTACCAGAAACGGAAGGTTTGCAACAACCTCCTTCGAGCAACATAGCATTTAGAACAGCGTAAGCAACCCTCTTCCCAGCCGCAACCCAGAAAAGTTCAATTAGAAAATCTCCATCAGATGCATAGGAGCCATTACTATCCGACTCAAAGTGGCTTATCCTCCATGACAACATGGACGATCCATCATTAAATCCCCCACAGGACACCATTACACTAAACAAAGTCTCATCAGGAAAACAAACAAGGGTAATGAAACGCTTGAAGCCCTGTTCTGTCGCCGAAGCAAACATAGAGAGTCGAAGAAGCCAAACGTCAAACACCTGGTGGTCATCATGAATACCCGCATGAGGAGCATCAAGCACATAAACACAACACTCA
This sequence comes from Kitagawia praeruptora, assembly GCA_037693485.1. Taxonomy (NCBI): domain Eukaryota; kingdom Viridiplantae; phylum Streptophyta; class Magnoliopsida; order Apiales; family Apiaceae; genus Kitagawia; species Kitagawia praeruptora. The sequence continues at coordinate 70,337,472 of CM075350.1, forward strand.
TAATCTCTGAAAATCGCATCAAAGATGCGGACTTTCTCACCCAGACTAGCACCACATCCAGTAGCAAAGAACCCAGCATTAGTAGCTCTATAAGAAGCCATACCATTTCGCTGTTCAGACCATCTAGAACGATGCATAACACCATCAGTTCTCACATTGCTCATAACAATACACACCAGACTTCCATCAAACACCTGGTGCTCCTTGTTTACATTCCCCAAACAGCCCTCTGCAAACCTAAAAGAGTACGCGTGGGCCTTCTCCTGAACATGAAGAGAGTCATGATAAAGATTGAGCTCATTCTCAATCTCTCCGAGGTGGCCAAAATCAGAGCACACTAGGACAACAAGGGTAATCCTCCTCAAACCATCATAAGATGCTGAGTTGGAATCCATCAATTTCACAAACGCCTGCTCAGCAGAGAGGCCCGAAGTCGGCTTGAAGAAACCCATCGATACCAATAACGACCACCCAACAGAGGTGTGCGAAATCAGCTTGAGAAAACCACAAGAGATGAAGTCCATCTCAGACGAAACCTCAAATCTACGAATTAAAGTAATTAATAACATATAAGAGGTATAGTGGGAGGTTAGAGATGAGTAGAAGGGATGGATTAGTGATGGATATATTTTAGATCTGATGAAAATGGTGTAGAAAGGGAGAATTTTGTGGCGGATTTCTAGGGTTTTAGAGAGAGGTTAGAGAGAAGGTAGAGAAAAAAAGCTCAGGTTTTAATGATTGCTTTTTGTTCTTACAACGTCCGTGGGCTTAATAATAAAGTAGATTTCATCAAGGACTTTATTTTGTCTAAGAAATTATCCTTGATCAATATTTTGGAAACTCATGTGCATAAGGACGTTGCTAAGATTATCTCTAAGGAGATCAACCCGCGTTTCAAATGGTGTTTCAACTATGAGCATCATTCGGGTGACCGAATATGGCTTGGGTGGAACCCCGATTTTTGGAAAGTTATGGTTATTGCCTCTTCTGCTCAGCATATTACATGCTCGATTACCTCAATTCCCTCGAATTTGAGTTTTGTTGCTTCGTTTATTTTTATTTTTTTTGCTAATTGAATTATATACCGAAGGAGAAAGATTACATCTCTAGGGGCATACCCCGCGATAAATAATGCATTTGCCTAACAGAACAACATGGAAAACACTCAATATTCTAAAAAAATGAGAGTCTAGAGAGAGATTCTCCTCCTTCTCTCTAGAAACCCTTAATTAGCCACCTCTAATTCTCGGACATATTTTCATCAGATCTATACAATCAACCTTCGTTCATCCATTTCCATCTCTAATCCCTCACCTAAACACCAAATTTCTTATCAGTTTTTTTAGGCCTGTTATGAGTTCGAAGAGGGTTTCCTTTTCGGAGAACCTTGTGACGGAGATTCCTTTCCGTGCGTGTTCACAAAGTGCCCTTGCAGGGTTGGACTCAGTTCCGAACCCGAAAAGGGTTTCGTTTGCGGTTGATTTGGTATCGGTGATACCTTCTGTTGACACTCGATCCAATAATTTGGAAGGGTCAAGCATAAAGATTGATGGCAAGAAGGAAGGCGCGCGGGTCTCCTTTGCTGAACGCCTTGTTACGATGATTCCAGAGAATCCTTGCACTCGTACCCGGATCAAGCATCTTTTAACTGATGGTAAGGTTCTCTCTCAAAAGAAATCTTTCAGTCTACATGAAGTAGGAGTTGATCCATTGATTGAGTTATCGGATTTTGAGAATCCGAGATCTGTTATTGCTATGGATGATGTGGAGGAGGTTAAGACCCAAATTGTTGGTTCCCCAAACCCCTCTTTGAATGTCGAGGGTTCCCCACACCCTAACCCGAATGCTACTAGGTTAATTGGAGGATTGCAAATCTCAAATGATGAAAGGATGGCAGATTCTGTGAATTTGGGGGACGTCTTGGGTACTGTCTCGGGAAATTTAAGCTACACGAATGATGTGGATTCGGAGGATGATGAAGTCATCTCAGGGTTGGTGGCAGACCTTGTAAGAAGAATTGTGGTTGAGGGAATTTTATTAAGCCAATGTGGTGGTGATCTTCTTGCAGTCGCTAGTAATGGTGCAAATTCTCGAATGGTTGGAGGTTGTTCAGTTTGCATTCGAACAGAATTCTGGTTGATGAGTAGAATGCGGTGCTTCGAGAAGTATGGTGCAATGGCAAAGGAAAGGGTTTCTGACTCTTTTGAGTACAGATATGAGGTCCCCGCTGCTTGTGTTTCGAATGGGTACAATTTCATTGTCTCGAATGGGTTTAACAGGGAATGTGCTGGTTCCGTGCCAATGTTGATGATTGATGGTCTGCCTATTGCTTGGCTCGATGTGAGAATGGTCTGTAGATTTATTTCTCAAGCAAAGGAGATTGTTGTGACCTCTTGTCTAATTGGTGTTACTGATGGGAATCAGCGTAGTTTAAATGCAGGGTATAATGTCATTATTGTGACAGGGCTGGATAGGGCGCTAGTGTGGTCCAGCTTGCGGGTTGGAAGTATTGTAATTTGTTGTAATGGCTGGTGCTCTGTTGTGACTTACATTGTGCACATTACAGGCCTGGATTCTGGATCCAGGATAGGCTCGGATGCTGGTAATGATGGTATGCATTCATGCAGATGCATCATTTATGACATGGATGGAGTTTTTAGGATGCAGCCTTGGCAGGGGACCCTGGGGTGTGAACCAGGGCCTTTCATAAATTCTCAGGCTGTTTAGTTTATTTTAAGATTTCTCGTTTAATGTTGACTGTCTAATGACATTGTAATGTTTTGACTTTGTTTGTCGGCTGTTGATTTCGCGGGGTATGCCCCTAGATTTGTATCAGTTATTCCTTTTGGTATAAAATTTTAATTAGCAAAAAAAAAACAACATGGAAAACAAACGATACAACTAGATAAACTAGATCAACCAACCATGGTCCACATGACCTGAAAGTAACAACAACAAGCAATTGAACTAAAACAGCAAAAGTACCAGGGTTGGGTCCTCACGGGCCCAATTTTTAAAGGAAGAGCTCGTAAAAAGTTTTTCCTTCACAATGGCTTTAACATTTGAAATGAGCACGGTAGAGGGATGACCTGGGCCAGTATTATGGCTTCTGAAATTTCTCTCCTTCCACAAACTGTAAACACATGTCGTCAGATAAGTACCAGCAATGGCCTTAAGCTTTGCATTTAGAGGACATGTAAAGAAATCACCCCGCTGCTAGTAAGCCCAATCCGCATGTAGAGTGGAAAGGGAATGACTCTCATTACCAGGGAGGAAAAAGGACAAGCAGTGAGCAGGTGACTAATTGACTCAACAGTTGTTCCACAAAGAGTGCACACAGGATCAACATTCATGCCAAAATGAACCATACGCTCTTTAGTGAGCAGCCTATTCTTCACAGCAAGCCAAGTAATAAAAGAGCACTTTGGGATGTTGAGAGAATTCCACACTAGTTCGCTCCAATCAGCAGATTGACCCAAGGCACGAATAGAGGCCCAAATAGATGTCAGTTTGACAAGCTTTGGCTGGAGTCCATCCCAAGTGATACAATCCCTGTCATGGAGTTGAACCATACTAGCCCTGTTCCTGACTTCAATGACATCCATGTGATTTGATTGAGGGAGATGCCATACCCCATTGCTAAGATACGTCCCAATACTAACCATACTAGATGATTCAGCCGTGGAGATCACTGAAGGAGAGACAAGAGCCAGGGGTTTTTTATTTGCCCATGGATCATGCCAAAAAAGAAAACTAGAGTTCGCTCCAACTTCAAACCTGAGAAAGTTCATTGCCTGATGCCTAGCATTAAAAATTTTCCTTGCAATCCAACTACACCTGTACGGCATCTTTGCAGTCCAGAAACCCTTATTACGAATCAGCACCTTATGAAACCAAGAAATCCAAAGAGAGTCAGCAGAGGGTTGGAGCAGGCGCCAGAGCTGATGTAACACAGCTGCCTGGTTCCATTCAAAGAGATTTTTAATCCCCAAGCCCCCCTCACTTTTTGGTTTGCAACAATCTTCCCAGCCAACTTTGTAGTGACACCTACCCGATTCCTTATAAAATCCTCCCCAAAGGAATTTAAAGAACAAATTGTTGATCTTCTTTAAGATAGCCTTGGGAAGAAATATATACATGCTCCAGTAGCCAACAATACTAGCCATGATCGCTTTAATCAGCATCAAGCGGCCTGCAAAATTGAGAAATCTCACCATCCACGATTCCACCTTCTTGCAAAGCTTGGCCACCAAGGATGAGCAGTCCCTGCTATTTAGTTTACCAGTAATGAGAGACAACCCTAGGTACGTGATAGGAAAGGAGCCTCTTTGAAAGCCAGTAGTCCGAAGGATATTCTCCACCACATTCTCTCTGACATTCGCAAAAAAACAAACTGACTTATCAATACTAGGAACCAGGTTAGAACAGTTGGAGAACATAGAAACCCCCTCCATAAGAGTAGCAACTGAAGATTCATCACCATGACTGAACAGGAAAACGTCATCAACAAAGATAATATGGTGCAGGTTGACTTGCTTTGTTCGCCAATGGAATTTAAAATCAGTACCATCAATAGAGTTGTTTAGACAAGCTGTAAAGACTTCCATGGCCATGACAAAAAGATAGGGAGAGATGGGGTCTCCCTGTCTTAAGCCCGATTTGCCCTTGAAAAAACCCTCCAAACTACCATTTAACTTTACAGAGAACATCGTGGAGGTGATACACACCTTAACCCAATCAATAAACCTTGGAGGGAAACCCATCTTGTGAAGAACTTGGAATATAAAACTCCAATTCAAAGAGTCGAATGCTTTGTGAATGTCAAGTTTGATTGCACATCGAGCCTGTCCAGAGTTCTGGTTGTAACCTTTGCAGAGGGCTTGAGCCAGAAAAATGTTATCCCCAATGGACCTTTTGGCCACAAAAGCAGACTGGTTTGGAGAAATCAAATTGGGCATAACCCCCTTGAGTCTAGCCGCAATCATCTTAGAGATACACTTATAAAGCACATTGCAACAAGATATTGGGCGAAAGTGTTGCATCTGGGATGGGTTTTGGTGCTTTGGAACCAAGCAAATAGAAGCAGCATTAATAATCTTAGGCATAACAAGGGAATCAAAGAAATACAGAATACCTCCTGTGACATCAGGTCCCACAATGTGCCGGGTGGCCAAATAGAACTCCACCGAGAAACCATCAGGACCAGGGCTTTTGTTTTTTCCCATCTTTTTTAAAGTGGAAAACACATCAGCCTCCGTGAACGGTCGATCAATTAAGCAAGCCTGATTTTCACTCAGCTTAGCAATATGCAAATCCGCAAGGAGTTGGCGAACCTCACTTTGGTGGCCAAGCAAGTTTTTGTAGTAGTCCACCGCTATAGAGGCCATCCCCTCATGAGATGTTACCGGGTCACCATTCGAGTCACTAAGAGACACCACCTTATTCACATTCCACCTTCCTCTACAGGCATTGAAAAAGAATTTGTTATTGTTGTCCCCATTCTTAAGCCAGTTAACCCTCGACTTTTGCTTGAGGAAACATTCCTCCAAATGCAGAGCTTTTGTGAAGGCATCAATCAATCTCTTTTCCTCCTCAAACTGAGCCAAGGACGGCCTAAGAGGGAGCCCTTTTTGAAATCTCAACAGTTCCTGCCTAGTGTCATTTACCACATGATGAAGGTTTCCCACCGAGGTGTTTAACCCTTTAATTGCCAACTTTACTCTTTTTAACTTTGAGGTTAGAATAAACCATGGGTCACCGGATACCTGATCCTCCCAAGCCTGCTGGACCAAAGGAATGAACCTCTGATCGCTAATCAAATAGTTGAAAAACTGAAAAGGTTTCTTGACCACGGGACGCTCCAAACCTAGGGTAGTCAGAGCAGGGCAATGGTCTGAAAGCCCTCTAGGTAAGAAGTCTGTGTAGGAGGAAGGAAACACATTATGCCAGGCAGCATTTACCAGAACTCTATCCAACTTTCAATATTTCGGATTGTGGATGTTGCAATCCCACCAGGTAAGCACATTTCCAGTACTTCGGAGGTCCGTGATGCCTAAGGCATGCACAAAATCCTTAAAGTCAGTCATATCCATGGTCCAGTGAGTGTTACCACCAATTTTCTCCTCTGTTCGAAGACAGGTATTAAGATCCCCAGAAATAACCCAAGCATCATTTGTCAAAGTCCTCGAGTCCTGAGACAGGTCGGACCAAAGAATTCTCCTCTCAATGTCATCATTCGAGCCATAAACAAAGGAAACAACAAAGCTAATGTTGTGCTGCAGCAATAGAACTGTGCACGTGATATGCTGCGCACTAGAGGCTAGCACCGTAACCTTCCAAAAATCAGGGTTCCACCCAAGCCAAATACGGCCACCCACATGGTGCTCATAATTGAACAACCATTGAAAACGCGGGTTAATCTCCTTAGAGATAATCTTAGCAACGTCCTTTCGCACATGAGTTTCCAAAATACTGATCAAGGATATTTTATTAGCAGAAATGAAATCCTTGACAAAGTCAACCTTATTGTTGAGCCCACGAACGTTGTAAGAACAAAAAACAGTCATTAAAAACTGAGTTAAGACTTCGAAGGAGGGCCTCCAGACCCCCACTTCGCTCTTTTGACACCCTTGGACTTCCCTTTCTTTCCACTTTGCTTCCTAGCTACTTCATCTACTACCACATGCTTAAACCCCTGAGGGGATGGAGTACCAGTAGAGATACCCGGGGAGTTTACTGGTTTGCGTTTGTTTTTCACTACTGTCCAACCCTCCCCATCCACAGGGTTAGTGACTAATTCAGCGATGTCATCCTGCCCTTGCTTTGCAACAGGAGTCAAAGATACATCCCTGCCACCCGAACTCGAATCACCCTCAACTTCTTGTTGACAAGAGTTGATATCTTCCACAACCACACCTTTGCCCTTATCTGACTCCTTCTTTGTAGATCCAAGGTTTGTCTCTAGGTTCTCTGAATTCATTTCTGGCTTGAGCTCCGTTTGTCCTGAATTTCGAGCCCAATCCCTCGGAGCAGATGGGCAAGCACCAATAAGATGCCCAAGGGAGTTGCAATGGGCACAAATTAAGGGTTTATTAACATAAGAAACCTTAACTTCCACCTTAGATACACCCAAAAATGAGAGTCGTCTAGAGAGAGAACCTCTCCCTTCTCTCTAAAAACCCTAGATAGCCGCCACAAAATTTCGCCTTGTCTTACACCATTTTCATCAGATCTATAAGATACCATCAATAATCCATCCCTTCTATTCATCTCTCACCTTTCGCTATATTTTTTATATGATATTATTTACTTCAAATCGTAGATGTGTGGTTTCGTCTGAGATGGATTTCATCACTTGTGTTCTTTTCAAGCTGACTTCGCACTCCTCTGTTGGGTTGGGTCCTCACGGGCCCAATTTTTAAAGGAAGAGCTCGTAAAAAGTTTTTCCTTCACAATGGCTTTAACATTTGAAATGAGCACGGTAGAGGGATGACCTGGGCCAGTATTATGGCTTCTGAAATTTCTCTCCTTCCACAAACTGTAAACACATGTCGTCAGATAAGTACCAGCAATGGCCTTAAGCTTTGCATTTAGAGGACATGTAAAGAAATCACCCCGCTGCCAGTAAGCCCAATCCGCATGTAGAGTGGAAAGGGAATGACTCTCATTACCAGGGAGGAAAAAGGACAAGCAGTGAGCAGGTGACTAATTGACTCAACAGCTGTTCCACAAAGAGTGCACACAGGATCAACATTCATGCCAAAATGAACCATACGCTGTTTAGTGAGCAGCCTATTCTTCACAGCAAGCCAAGTAATAAAAGAGCACTTTGGGATGTTGAGAGAATTCCACACTAGTTCGCTCCAATCAGCAGATTGACCCAAGTCACGAATAGAGGCCCAAATAGATGTCAGTTTGACAAGCTTTGGCTGGAGTCCATCCCAAGTGATACAATCCCTGTCATGGAGTTGAACCATACTAGCCCTGTTCCTGACTTCAATGACATCCATGTGATTTGATTGAGGGAGATGCCATACCCCATTGCTAAGATACGTCCCAATACTAACCATACTAGATGATTCAGCCGTGGAGATCACTGAAGGAGAGACAAGAGCCAGGGGTTTTTTATTTGCCCATGGATCATGCCAAAAAAGAAAACTAGAGTTCGCTCCAACTTCAAACCTGAGAAAGTTCATTGCCTGATGCCTAGCATTAAAAATTTTCCTTGCAATCCAACTACACCTGTACGGCATCTTTGCAGTCCAGAAACCCTTATTACGAATCAGCACCTTATGAAACCAAGAAATCCAAAGAGAGTCAGCAGAGGGTTGGAGCAGGCGCCAGAGCTGATGTAACACAGCTGCCTGGTTCCATTCAAAGAGATTTTTAATCCCCAAGCCCCCCTCACTTTTTGGTTTGCAACAATCTTCCCAGCCAACTTTGTAGTGACACCTACCCGATTCCTTATAAAATCCTCCCCAAAGGAATTTAAAGAACAAACTGTTGATCTTCTTTAAGATAGCCTTGGGAAGAAATATATACATGCTCCAGTAGCCAACAATACTAGCCATGATCGCTTTAATCAGCATCAAGCGGCCTGCAAAATTGAGAAATCTCACCATCCACGATTCCACCTTCTTGCAAAGCTTGGCCACCAAGGATGAGCAGTCCCTGCTATTTAGTTTACCAGTAATGAGAGACAACCCTAGGTACGTGATAGGAAAGGAGCCTCTTTGAAAGCCAGTAGTCCGAAGGATATTCTCCACCACATTCTCTCTGACATTCGCAAAAAAACAAACTGACTTATCAATACTAGGAACCAGGTTAGAACAGTTGGAGAACATAGAAACCCCCTCCATAAGAGTAGCAACTGAAGATTCATCACCATGACTGAACAGGAAAACGTCATCAACAAAGATAATATGGTGCAGGTTGACTTGCTTTGTTCGCCAATGGAATTTAAAATCAGTACCATCAATAGAGTTGTTTAGACAAGCTGTAAAGACTTCCATGGCCATGACAAAAAGATAGGGAGAGACGGGGTCTCCCTGTCTTAAGCCCGATTTGCCCTTGTAAAAACCCTCCAAACTACCATTTAACTTTACAGAGAACATCGTGGAGGTGATACACACCTTAACCCAATCAATAAACCTTGGAGGGAAACCCATCTTGTGAAGAACTTGGAATATAAAACTCCAATTCAAAGAGTCGAATGCTTTGTGAATGTCAAGTTTGATTGCACATCGAGCCTGTCCAGAGTTCTGGTTGTAACCTTTGCAGAGGGCTTGAGCCAGAAAAATGTTATCCCCAATGGACCTTTTGGCCACAAAAGCAGACTGGTTTGGAGAAATCAAATTGGGCATTACCCCCTTGAGTCTAGCCGCAATCATCTTAGAGATACACTTATAAAGCACATTGCAACAAGATATTGGGCGAAAGTGTTGCATCTGGGATGGGTTTTGGTGCTTTGGAACCAAGCAAATAGAAGCAGCATTAATAATCTTAGGCATAACAAGGGAATCAAAGAAATACAGAATACCTCCTGTGACATCAGGTCCCACAATGTGCCAGGTGGCCAAATAGAACTCCACCGAGAAACCATCAGGACCAGGGCTTTTGTTTTTTCCCATCTTTTTTAAAGTGGAAAACACATCAGCCTCCGTGAACGGTCGATCAATTAAGCAAGCCTGATTTTCACTCAGCTTAGCAATATGCAAATCCGCAGGGAGTTGGCGAACCTCACTTTGGTGGCCAAGCAAGTTTTTGTAGTAGTCCACCGCTATAGAGGCCATCCCCTCATGAGATGTTACCGGGTCACCATTCGAGTCACTAAGAGACACCACCTTATTCACATTCCACCTTCCTCTACAGGCATTGAAAAAGAATTTGTTATTGTTGTCCCCATTCTTAAGCCAGTTAACCCTCGACTTTTGCTTGAGGAAACATTCCTCCAAATGCAGAGCTTTTGTGAAGGCATCAATCAATCTCTTTTCCTCCTCAAACTGAGCCAAGGACGGCCTAAGAGGGAGCCCTTTTTGAAATCTCAACAGTTCCTGCCTAGTGTCATTTACCACATGATGAAGGTTTCCCACCGAGGTGTTTAACCCTTTAATTGCCAACTTTACTCTTTTTAACTTTGAGGTTAGAATAAACCATGGGTCACCGGATACCTGATCCTCCCAAGCCTGCTGGACCAAAGGAATGAACCTCTGATCGCTAATCAAATAGTTGAAAAACTGAAAAGGTTTCTTGACCACGGGACGCTCCAAACCTAGGGTAGTCAGAGCAGGGCAATGGTCTGAAAGCCCTCTAGGTAAGAAGTCTGTGTAGGAGGAAGGAAACACATTATGCCAGGCAGCATTTACCAGAACTCTATCCAACTTTCAATATTTCGGATTGTGGATGTTGCAATCCCACCAGGTAAGCACATTTCCAGTACTTCGGAGGTCCGTGATGCCTAAGGCATGCACAAAATCCTTAAAGTCAGTCATATCCATGGTCCAGTGAGTGTTACCACCAATTTTCTCCTCTGTTCGAAGACAGGTATTAAGATCCCCAGAAATAACCCAAGCATCATTTGTCAAAGTCCTCGAGTCCTGAGACAGGTCGGACCAAAGAATTCTCCTCTCAATGTCATCATTCGAGCCATAAACAAAGGAAACAACAAAGCTAATGTTGTGCTGCAGCAATAGAACTGTGCACGTGATATGCTGCGCACTAGAGGCTAGCACCGTAACCTTCCAAAAATCAGGGTTCCACCTAAGCCAAATACGGCCACCCACATGGTGCTCATAATTGAACAACCATTGAAAACGCGGGTTAATCTCCTTAGAGATAATCTTAGCAACGTCCTTTCGCACATGAGTTTCCAAAATACTGATCAAGGATATTTTATTAGCAGAAATGAAATCCTTGACAAAGTCAACCTTATTGTTGAGCCCACGAACGTTGTAAGAACAAAAAACAGTCATTAAAAACTGAGTTAAGACTTCGAAGGAGGGCCTCCAGACCCCCACTTCGCTCTTTTGACACCCTTGGACTTCCCTTTCTTTCCACTTTGCTTCCTAGCTACTTCATCTACTACCACATGCTTAAACCCCTGAGGGGATGGAGTACCAGTAGAGATACCCGGGGAGTTTACTGGTTTGCGTTTGTTTTTCACTACTGTCCAACCCTCCCCATCCACAGGGTTAGTGACTAATTCAGCGATGTCATCCTGCCCTTGCTTTGCAACAGGAGTCAAAGATACATCCCTGCCACCCGAACTCGAATCACCCTCAACTTCTTGTTGACCAGAGTTGCTATCTTCCACAACCACACCTTTGCCCTTATCTGACTCCTTCTTTGTAGATCCAAGGTTTGTCTCTAGGTTCTCTGAATTCATTTCTGGCTTGAGCTCCGTTTGTCCTGAATTTCGAGCCCAATCCCTCGGAGCAGATGGGCAAGCACCAATAAGATGCCCAAGGGAGTTGCAATGGGCACAAATTAAGGGTTTATTAACATAAGAAACCTTAACTTCCACCTTAGATACACCCAAAAATGAGAGTCGTCTAGAGAGAGAACCTCTCCCTTCTCTCTAAAAACCCTAGATAGCCGCCACAAAATTTCGCCTTGTCTTACACCATTTTCATCAGATCTATAAGATACCATCAATAATCCATCCCTTCTATTTATCTCTCACCTTTCGCTATATTTTTTATATGATATTATTTACTTCAAATCGTAGATGTGTGGTTTCGTCTGAGATGGAGTTCATCACTTGTGTTCTTTTCAAGCTGACTTCGCACTCCTCTGTTGGGTGGTCGTTATTGGAATCGATTGGTGTTTTCTTAGAAGTTCATGTTGATTTGAGGAGAGATGCTTTTCTTATTAAGGGTTTGGCGTTGAGGCTGGCCATCGTTGATCTGGAATCACTCGAAGAGCCGTGTGCTGGTCTCGTTTCTCAGAATTGTATCTTAATCCTCTTTATGGACGAGGATGAAGGGATAATTTGCCAAGAAACAGATCTAGGTAGTCGGTTTCCATGTGATGGTATAATCTCGTTGGATTATATGCACTTTTATTTACGAGGAGGTGCTCTTATGGAAGATTTGGAGGTTGAGAATCGAGTTTGTAATGGTCCTCAAGTTCTTTATATGGGTAAATTTGTTGTCTTTCACCCAAAGATGAAAGGGGAAACCCAGATTGCTCAGATGTGCTTCGATAAGTCTGTTGTCATTCACGTGCTTCAGCGGTTGATCTACATATTTGTGGTCATCTTGATTTTGGCATGGAAGGAAGGACTACTGTATAGTGATTCGGATATGGGTAGTAGACATACTTGTAGTGTTATAATCTCTATTGATTATACACACTTTTGTATGTTTTCTAGGGGAGAATCGGAGGGTGTACATCAAGTGTTTGCTGGTTCTCCAGTTCGATTTGTGGGTGAGCAGGTTATTATTCACTCAAAGAATGAAGGGGAAACCCTTGAGAACAAAGTGGATGTTGTGATTCTCTTGGTAATATCCGACGGGCAGGTGTTTCATCTTATGCCTCAAAAAGACGCTTGCTGTATGGCATCGGTTGCAAAGGGTTTGGAGATTGATAGCGACTATGATGACCTTGCGATGGAAAGGATGGTTGTGGACCCGCGTTGGGTAATCCGTATCTATGTGAAAGAACTGCAGAGCCGATGTGTTGCTTCTGTAAATGAGATAACAAATGGGATGAGGACCATAGCCATCAACATATGTTGTGGTTACTTGTTTAACAGATGGAAAGATTTGGAAATGGCGACTTGGAACAGAGTTCGCAAAGTGGTGGCCAGTTGTAAAATGGGACCTGTTTACATGGTGGTTCCCAAAGCTGATAAAGGACTCCTTTGTGTGAGGAATGTGTATGCTAACAGGTTAACTAATGAGGAATGGAGAATAATGCGAGTTCAGGAGTATCACTATCCTGGTGTAGGAAGGCAGTCGCACATCGAGATGTGCTATATTTGTTGGGTGTCCATTTTTGTTTTGACACAAAAATGGGAAGGAACTGCTGCCGACTCATTCTTAGATGCTTCTGGGTTTTTAAGCTGTGAACCAATGCGAGGACTTAGTGCTGGTAGCGCTTGTAGGAGTTGTGATGGTGCTCTCTTCTTGGAGGTGGTGATGAATAGCAGGTGCGGTGACTTAAATCGCATGATTTATGCAGTACGGAAGAAGACAGAACCCAGCACGGGAAATAAAGTTGGGCTCGTAATGACTCATGTGTTTGACACTGAGTGTGATGGGTCATATTGCAGATTACCTTTTCATTTAAAGGGTATAAAGTGCGATCACCTGCTTGTTGTTGGAGGGGGGTACACTAGAAATGCTCAGAAGCATTTACCTAGCTCATGTAGTGGTTGCAAGCCAAAGCAGGTCTGGTTACGATGGTGTGATTTTTCTATTGTTAGTAAGATGGCATGGATCCTTCGGGACCTAGATGACATGGTCAATGCGAACGGAGTGGTTTTTTCCATTCGAGATGTGATGCCATTCTAGCATAGTTCCTTTTTTTATTTGCATTGGTATGATTTGTCTTTAATTTAGCCTAGGGTGATGGTTACTAAGTTGACTTGATTTGTTGATCGAGTTTTTACGATGTTTCCGTTGTATTAGTTGGATGTTGATTTCGCGGGGTATGCCCCTAGAATTGTAACCGTTGTTCCTTTTGGTATAAAATTTTAATTAGCAAAAAAAAAAAAAAAAAAAAAACTTCCACCTTAGATTTATCGTAATCCACCGCAGGGATAACAGCTAGAAGGGGATCACCAATCTTATACTGCACACACATTTTTGCAAAGGGGAGAATTTCCAGCTCTGAAGTTAGAGCATCAGCACCAAGTGGGACACCTATGACACTAGCTATTCGACTCAGCCCCTCTTGAGTCTAGTAGCAGTCTGGTAGATTGGAAAATTTTACCCACAGAGGCATAGTCGATACCGTAGTACCCACACCTGAACAGCCCCAATCTGTAACCACAAGGGGACGCTGATCAAAGTACCAAGTCCCTTTAGATAGAGAAGCATTCTTATCATTTAATGAGCTGAACTTAAAAATATAAGTAGACTCATTTCGCTGCGATACAGAAACCAAGCCTTTCTTCCAAATTAATTGGGCAATTACCTTCACTCTTCTAAATGGCAGGGTGCCCTTTGTGAATGTCCCCACAACACAACATTTAAATTTCTCAGCTCCTTTCTGCAAAATCTCATCAGGAGGTTGGACTATGCTAGATCCCTCTAGAAGAGGCACATAATCAAAGCTGATTCCCTTATGGGGACCCGGGGCCTCTTTCAACACCGAACTCCACGATTTCTTCTCAGTGTTGGCCTCATCCTGCCCTAGCCCTTCCGACGAATCCTTCACTACACCTGAAGACTCACCTTTAGACGAATTATTATTCCCATTTTTAAGAATACTCTTTAGAGTGGGCGTAGTTTGCACAGTATTCTTTCTCTCCTCTTTGCTCCTTTGAAAGATAGGGAGGCCAAATTCATCTCTGCCAGTTATAATGTTGAGTGGGCTGCATAACCCAACATTAAACTCAGCCTGGGCAGTAAGGTTTGCCTTTTCCATTTCCGCTATAGACAATCCTTTGGACTTTAGGAACACCTCAACCTCCGCTAATTTCTTGCGTAATCTTATCATTTCCTCTCTTTCATTTTTGCTAGTAGCTGCCATTGCAGTAGCTACTCTACTGATTGTAACCCTCTCCATAGCATCTCTAAAGTCCTCATGGTGAACCTCCTCATCATCAGAAGAGGCCCTCATCACCTTGGTACCAGTGCCCCCCAAGTTGCTTGGCTCCACCGAATGCGCCGCCGACAGGATTGGGAAATCCTCCGCCTCTCTACGAGCGAGCATCTCATTAAACTCATCATCGTCCATGTCCTGCATATACCCCGGCATACCAGATTTAGAGTCACAGTTGGATTCTTGACTCACCATTAAAACTACTAATCGAATAAATATATATATATATAAGAAATTTAGTGTTTAGGTTAAGAGGGAAAGAGAATATGGAGTAAATGAAGGGGATTTGGTCTTTAATGATGGAGAATGTGTGTAAGAGAATAGATCTGAGCTAAAATAAAATGGCGGCTAGCTAGGGTTTTTAGTGAGAAGGAAGAGCTTCTCTCTCTAAGACTCTCATTTTTTAATTTTATAGATTCACCATGAGGAACTTTATCTCTGCTTCGTTTATTTATGCTGTTAATGGTGATGTCGAGAGGAGAAATTTGTGGTCTGACCTAACTAGTATCTCGAGGGGCCTAGCAAATGATGCATGGGTTGTTAGTGGGGATTTCAACACTTGCCTTCGCCTTGAGGAGAAGCAAGGGGGAAATTGCAATTGGACAAATGATATGACAGAGTTTAAGGACTTTATTTTATCTTTGGGCATCACTGACCTTCGCAGTGTTGGGAATCTTATGTGACATGGTGGGATTGTAATATCCATAATCCAAAGTTTAGGAAACTGGATCGAGTTTTGGTCAATGCGGAATGGCACAACTTGTTCCCTTGCTCCTAAACTGACTTCTTGGCTAGAGGCCTCTCTGACCACTGCCCAGCTTTTACCTCGTTGGGGCTGGATCGTCCTAAGGTATCGAAACCCTTCCAATTTTTCAACCACCTTATTGATAAACCTGGCTTTATTTCAGGGGTTGAGCAAGCTTGGTCTGATCCAATCATTGGGGACCCTTGAATGGGCTTCCCCCAGTTCCCACTTCTGCTCAATTTGAGGAAGAATCTAAACTCATTGAAGATTATTCTAAGGCTCTTCGCATGGAGGAGTGTTTTCTGAAGCAAAAGTCTAGGGTGCATTGGTTGAAAAATGGGGACAATAATAACAAGTATTTTTTTAATGCTTGTAGAGGTAGATGGAATGTCAACAATGTATCTCCAAGATTATGGCATCTCGGTTCAGCCGTACGCTCCCTGACTTGATTGAAAAATCGCAAGCTGCCTTTGTAAAAGGGAGGAACATTTCAGATAACATTCGTTTAGCCCAAGAGCTCCTTCATGGATACAACAATTCTCGAGTGTTCCTAAAGCAACTTTTAAGATGGATTTGCAAAAAGCTTTCGATTCTTGTCATTGGCAATTTATTATTGATGTGCTGATTTTTTTTTTTTTGCTAATTAAAATTTATACCACAGGCAAAAGATTACATCTCTAGGGGCATACCCCGCGGTCAGTAAACCATCTACCTAGTGGAACAACGAAGAGAAAAACATCAATAATGCTAGATAAACTAGCAATCAACCTCCACATAACACGAAACTAAACAAAATTAACAAACTATGCCATGGAAATCCCGAAAAGTACTGCAGCACTGTAGCATTCACAAACGATGTAGAAAGTAACATGGTACATATAGCACCAATCGTCTCCAGGCACTTCGCTTTTGCGCAGCAACATGATAAAATCTATGCCCGTCTTAGGCATTTCCATTTGAGCAGGCTGATCACACCCCCACAAGGTTTCCCCCACCACCAAGACGTGATTCAGAGTAAACACGCATGCAACTGCAACATGAGTATCAACCCAGCGGACCGGGAAAACCCAAACATTGAGTTCTATGACATCGTGCAAAACCAAACGAGTCAAGTCAGCAAATTTTCCATAACTTACAATAAACACGCTGCATCTATAAACTCCATTTAAGTCAGCCACATAGGCAATGACTAGGCTTAGTTCTTCTAGGCAGGTCATATAAGATGTCAGCCATCTAAAGCCCATCAATTCACACACAGCCGTGTTTCCAAGCTTGCACTTCCACAAAATTGAAGTTCCCACCTCTGCTAGGAGGAAACACTCCGAGCGCCCATCAGGCCACATTTTAGAGAACCCCTCAGTTTTTGAAACCAAGTCAACAATATCAACCAGCAACAGGCCTCCCAGCCTATTTAAGACTTGCAACATAGCCTCAAACACAACTATGCCCACGTCGATGACATGACCGAAATTCACATCACTGTTACAAAGCAAAGCACTTTCATGCAGAGCGTACATACAATCTGTACCTCTCAGGATCATCACACTAGTGTAGCAAGACCCTGCAATAATAATTTCAAACTTCCCATAATTAATCTTGTTCGAAGTCAGCATAGTGCAGTAGTAGAAATCCACCCTATAAGACAAGAGAAGTGTACTTCCCTGAACATTCTGAAAACCATTCAAATACCAAGGACTCATCTTTGATTGTAAATCAAACAACATAACATTTGTCTTAACCAGTATGCAAATCCTTCCTTTTCCGCCGTAGTTCATGTTAATGATTTCCCTCCGTGCCTTTAGCATTTCTGCACAAAAGCCAACCAGGAAACCATACTTCCTCAACTTCCCCCCGAGGTCACACTTGTAGGGAGCAAAATCAACTGAAAAAGTGGGAGTTGCTCTACAACTAACCACCCTCACCATATCCTTACTGCAAACCTCAAGTTGCAACATCCAACCGAGCATGACATTTCCAGTCGTAATTTGATTCATTCGACAATCACCTTTATGCATTACCAGACCTGAGTAAAATCCTGAGGGATAAACTCCAGCATCCTTGATAGTCAGAAGACTATTGTTCACAAGAGGTTGTGAAAAACCAACAGTAGCGAGAGCACAGGTTCGTGGTTCAATCCCGAACTTCTTCTCAGACTTACCGAAGATGCCAACTTCTGTATTCACTCTGTCGTCAATGCTTCCAGCATAAGGAGTGAAATCTAGACCCATCGGTTTTAATAACAACCTCGCAACAGAGAAGTGCTGCAAAAGATGAATGAATCTCAGTGCTGCACCAGATTTAATTGCAAGCATCAACAGGGTAGCCTCCTCTCGCTGAGGCATTTCCTCAAACACTACATCAGCATAAATAACACCTCCAACCATAGTTGTGTTCACCCCCGTTACATCATACATAGACCACACACTTCTCAAAATATTATAGAAATGTGCTTCAAAACCCTCAATGGAATTACCCATCACTGACAAGGTCCATAACCTTGAAGCATCGGGACACCAAGGCCTAATTCTTCCATCAGGGAGAATTTCCCGGCAAAGAGACTTAGCTCTTTCAACATTTAGCAAATCATAAGACCCGAGGATGAGAGAAACCAGCACCAACCGGCCTTCTTCCAACTTCTGGGAATCAAAACAGAGAAAAACTAGCACATAACAATGGCTAGAGACCGTGAAGCAAGGCAATTCTGGAAATTCCAACCAATTCTTAGATGATGGAACCAGAGCCCTCTCCAAGCAACAGATGCGAATCTTCAACAGATTCAGACGAACAAGAGAAGACCCATTTTCGACCAATGAAAATGAATCCATACAAACCAGAGAATATATAATAAATATAAGAAATATGGTGATTTAGGTGGGGGATAAGAAGGGGAAGGTGGATTTAGGAAGGAAAGATATGGATCTGATGGAATAAGGTGAAGAATTGGCTTAGAATTTGTGGCGGCTACCTAGGGTTTTTAGAGAGATGCTAGAGAGAAGGTAGAGAAAACGACTCTCATCGTGCTTGACATGAGTTGATGTGCTGATTTTACGAGGTTATCCGTTACCTTTCATAAGGTGGATTCATGTAACCCTCACATCATCTCGGTTCAGTGTTAAAATCAATGGTGAATCGGCAGGTTATTTTCCAAGTTCTAGAGGTATACGTCAAGGCGATCCCCTCTCGCCTTTCTTGTTTGTCCTTGTAATGGATGTTCTTTCTGAAATTCTGGGTTCACTGAGGTCGAATCAACAGTTCATTTACCATAAAAATTTTGACTCCTTGGCCATCAATCACTTGTGCTTTGCTGACGACCTGATGATTTTTTGTAAGGGTGAAGAAAACTCTATAAAAATTCTGTTGGATTCCTTGGACCTGTTCCACTCCTACTCGGGGCTTAGAGCAAATCCAAACAAAAGCTCTTGTTTTCTTTCAAACCCTCCTCTTGGTCTGCAAGCATGGATTTTTGCAAATTATGATATCGAAGTTGGTTCCCTACCTGCGAAATTCCTTGGAGTCCCCTTGATTACTAAGAAACTAAAAAGAAGGGATTGTCAAAACCTTATTGCTCGTATCACTAGTAGAATTGACTCATGGACTTCAATCTTTCTTTCTTTTGCGGGTCATCTTCAACTGATTAACTCGGTTTTGCAGGCCATGTACTCTTATTGGTGCTCTCATTTTATCTTACCTAAAGGAATTCTTCGCCACATTCAACAGCTGATATCCCGTTTTCATTGGAATGGCAACACAAACAGGAATTCCAAGGCAAAAATCGCGTGGGACGTTATTACTCGCCCAAAGTCTGAAGGAGGGCTTGGTTTAAAAGACGCATGGGACTGGAACAAGGCCTTAATATTGAAGCATTTGGTAGCAATTATTAACCCTGCCTCTTCTTCTTTGTGGGTCAATTGGGTTAACACCAACATTATCAAAGATCACTCTTTCTGGATTATTGCAAAATCAAGAAATTTCTCGTGGCTCCTTCGTAAAATTCTGGACTTTCGCGAGCAGGCAATTCAGCATACTTCATACATTATTGAGAATGGTAACTACACTTCTTTTTGGTTTGACCCTTGGTATAATAGTAGATCAATTTGCAACAGACCGGACGATCCCATCATCTCTAATGTTGGGCTTACTCCTACGTCAAAGGTCTCTGCTATTCTGTCTACCTCGGGATGGTCTCTCCCTACTTCGAACTATCATGAAATGCTTGTTTGGAGATAGAACTTTCGGATGGATCAGCATTTCAATCTGAACAAAAATGATAGTATTCGGTGGGATGGTATTCATACCAAATCGTTACGAATTACAGACCTGTGGCAATCTATCAGACCTTGAGGGCAGACAATTAATTGGGCTTCAGGGGTGTGGCATAAATTAAGTGCTCCCAGGTTCTCATGCCATCATTGGCTTATAATGCATGGGCGTGTTCGTACCCTAATAAAGTTGCAACAGATTGGTATAGCAAGTGATGTTAAATGTTATTTTTGCATCAGTGGTGAAGAATCTAGTCAACATTTATTCCTGGAATGTCCTTATACACAGCACGTATTTGGTCTAATCTCAGTAGGGAAAGGAATTTCTCTTCCCTTGGACTGGAACACTTGGATGTCAGACCTTTTAAATTTTAATGAAAAAAACATTGTGCATGTTCTTCGATCCTTCATCTTTCAAGTGGGAGCTTACTACATGTGGAGAGAGCGCAATAATAGGTTCCATTCTGGGGAATGTCTTCAGCCAAAAGCTTTAGCTTTAATTTGTTCAAATATTATTATTAGTCGTTTATCCTCTTCGACTTGGTTTTTGAAAGAAAAAACCAAAATTGCAATCTTGTCTAATTGGTAGGATTTGGTAGGTAGTGGCTGTTTTTATTTGCTTTCATGACTAGGGGCTTGTCCCATGTCATGCTCTCATGTTCATATCCTTTTTTTTCTTTAATGCATTAAACCTTTTAGCAAAAAAAAAAAAATTGTCTCTCTCGAATTCGTCTGGGGAGACGGTCACAGAACATGAGGATATGGCCAGGGTGGCGGTTGATTATTATGAAAATTTACTTGGCCATCGGGGGGAGGTGGAGACGTTCCCTCAGGACATTTCCTTGCCTTCTCTCACCCAGCATCAGGCTAGTATCATGAGCAATCCGTTTGGGGAGTCTGATGTCTTTAACACTTTGAAAAAAATGGCTAAAAACAAGAGCCCAGGGCCTGATGGGTTTACGGTGGAGTTCTATTTGGCCACTTGGCATATAGTGGGGGCTGATGTAACGAGAGGTATTCTCTACTTCTCTGACTCTTTAGTTATGCCTATAATAATCAATGCTGCATCTATTTGTTTGATCCTAAAGCAGGATAACCCCACTCAAATGCCACTTTTTCGGCCTATCTCATGTTGCAATGTCATTTATAAGTGCATTTCCAAAATGCTGGCCCGTAGGCTCAAGTCGATCATGCCTTCCTTGATTTCTCAGCATCAATCGGCCTTTGTTGCTGGGAGGTCCATTGGTGACAACATTTTTTTTTTTTTTTTTTTTGCTAAATAAAATATATTAAAGACAAAAAAGAGTACAAAATCTAGGGGTATACCCCGCGAGAAACAAAGATAGCACACTACAAAAAAAGCCTAGCTAGGATACTAGAGCTAAGCATCAATATTAATACAAAGCTAATATTAAATCCCGATCTTTTGCTGCAGCATTTTTAAATGATTTGGAATTAAAAACTTTCTCACGAACCAATCTCTTAACAAGAGATTTTAACACACTGGAAGTCATATTCTGCCCATGATTATGCATACGACTATTTCGCTCTTTCCATAGGTAGAATATTGCCGCTGAGAGATAAAGATAAGCCAAGAACTTCTTCATTGGAGAAGGTCTGTCTAGCAAG
The DNA here is from genome assembly GCA_037693485.1 of Kitagawia praeruptora. Taxonomy (NCBI): domain Eukaryota; kingdom Viridiplantae; phylum Streptophyta; class Magnoliopsida; order Apiales; family Apiaceae; genus Kitagawia; species Kitagawia praeruptora. The sequence goes on from CM075350.1 coordinate 70,358,874, forward strand.
AACTGCCCATTTAGGAAACTAGTCCAGTCACAGGTAAAAAGGAAACCAGAATTTCTGAGAATCTCCTTCGCATACACACAAGAACTGAAGAGATGAGCATTTGTTTCAATCGCATTTCTACATAACAAACACGACAGGTCAGTGTGCATCCCAAATTTTATCATTCTCTCTTTTGTCAACAGCCTATCTTTCAAAGCCAACCAAAAAATAAACGAACATTTAGGAACTGAAAGTTGGTTCCACACAGCCTCCACCCATAATGGAGATGGATTTGGACTTTGTAAAGTCCTCCAAACAGCAGAGAGATTTACATTTGAACCTGTTTGATTATCCCAGGTGATAGAGTCAACTAACGAGATAGGATGGTTACCAATGATGCTACGTAATTCCATTGCCCACATATGATTTGAAGTAGGAAGGGACCAAGCAGAATTTAACATAAACGTCCCCACTTTTGACCACTTTGAAGACTCCGTGATAGAGATAATAGCATTATCAAATATTTGAATCAAAGGTGTGCCCTCCAACCATGGATCATGCCAAAGAAGAAACTGGGAATCACCACCCACCTGGTATCGAATGAAACGAAGCGCTACTTGTCTGAGTTGCAATATTTTCTTGATGCACCATGAGCAGTTGCTCGGAATTTCCATCGTCCAGAATGCTCTGTTCTTTAGAAAAATTCTTTTAAACCAAACAATCCATAGAGAACTAGCTTCAGGCTGCACAAGACGCCAGAGATGAAACAGACAAGCAGCCTTATTCCAGTAACAGAGGTCACGAATGCCTAAACCACCTTCCATCATTGGAAGACAGCAGTCCTTCCATGATACTTTGACGTGCTTCCTAGAAGACAGAGATCCACTCCAAAGGAATTGGATGAAGATAGATTGGAGCTTCTTGAGAACAGCTTTCGGTAGAAAGAAGTGCATCGACCAAAAGCCTTGAATCCCAAATAGTACTGATTTCAGAAGTTGCAACCTTCCCGCATGATTTAGAAGTTTATGAACCCAGCATTCTATTGTCATAGTGATCCTCATAATAAGAGGGCAGCAGTCACGATAAGACAATTTAGTTGTGATCAAAGGAAGCCCTAGGTATCTAAAGGGGAAAGAGCCTTGAATAAACCCAGAACTAGTAAGAGTATAATTTCGAAAATCATTATCCACATTTGCAAAGTAGCACTGGCTTTTACCTCTGTTAGGGTGTAGTCCAGAGATATCGGCAAAACTTTTTACACCTGCAAGGAGCAGGTCCACAGATGAACGATCACCATGACAGAAGAGCATTATATCATCTGCAAAGATTAGGTGCGAGATTGAGCAAGGCTTTGTTTGATAGTGAAACTTGAAATCAGGGCTGGACGTCGCTTTATTCAAGATAGCAGAAAGCACCTCCATTGACAGAACAAACAAATATGGGGACAAAGGGTCCCCTTGACGCAAACCTGACCCAGCTTTGAAATAGCCTTCAAGAGAACCGTTTACCTTGATTGAGATCATACATGAACGAATACAAGTCATAACCCAGTTTATAAACAACTGGGGGAAACCCATTTTGAGAAGAACACTCGAGAGAAATTCCCAATTTAGGGTGTCAAACGCCTTTTTTATGTCAATTTTGAAGGCACAACGAGGTTGCCCCGAATTTAGGTGATATCCTTTGAAAAGAGCCTGAGCAAGCAAGATATTATCTCCGATTAATCTGTGAGGAACAAATGCAGTTTGCATAAGAGAAATAAGCGAAGGCATAAGCTTTTTAAGACGAGCAGCTAACATCTTTGTTATGCATTTATAAAGAATATTGCAGCAAGCAATAGGGCGAAAATCTGTCATCACAGAGGCATGTATTACTTTAGGAACCAGTGCTAAAGCCGTAGAATTTATGATGCGAGGCAGACTAAGTGTCTGAAAGTAGTAGAGAATACCATTACAAACATCTCTACCAACAATACTCCATGCAGCAACGAAAAACTCAGAAGTGAAACCATCAGGCCCGGGAGATTTATTACAAGGCATAGATTTAAGAGCATTCCAAACATCTAAGTTAGTGAAAGGCTTTACCAGGTCCTCAACTTGAGAGGCAGATAATTGAGGAAGATTCAAGTCATCTGGAAAAGAATCTACCGACGAGGACTGACCCAAGAGGGTTGCAAAAGTGACAACATTTTCTTAGCTCAGGCACTCTGTAAAGGTTATAATCGCAATGATGGTCAGCCGAGGTGTGCTAATATCCACAAAGCTTTCGACTCTCTTAATTGGAGTTTTATTTTTGTGGTTTTGGAGAAGATGGGTTTCCCCCCCCCCCCAAGTTTGTCGACTGGATCAGGGTTTGTATCTCTTCCACCATGTTCTCAGTGAAACTCAATGGAAGTTTGGAGGGGTTCTTCAAAGGGGAGTCGGGATTGAGGCAGGGCGATCCTTTGTCGCCCTACTTATTTGTAATGACAATGGAAGCTTTTACTGCATGTCTGAATAAGTCAGTTGTTAACACTGCCTTTAAATTTCATTGGAGAACTAAGGAGGTGAACTTGCATCACATCATTTTTGTTGATGATGTCTTCTTATTCAGTCATGGGGATTCAAACTCAGTTGCTAGATTGATGGATGGGTCAGTAGCTTCTCTGGATACTCAAACTTGGTGCCTAATCGAGCTAAGTCAGTTTGTTTTTTTGCAAATGTTGGTCCTAATGTTATTGAAGATATCTTAGAGGTAACTGGATTTCAAAGTGGCACTCTTCCCATAACCTACTTGGGTTTGCCCCTCATTACAGGCAAACTCAATAGTAGGGACTGTACCTCTTTAGTGGTTAAACTATGCAGACGGGTGGAAGCTTGGATGGCTAGATTCCTTAACTTTGCTGGTCGTCTGATGCTTCTTAAAGCTGTCATGGCTAGTATTGTTGGCTACTGGAGTATGTATATTTTTCTTCCCAAGGCAGTCTTAAAGAAGATTAATAGTCTGTTCTTTAAGTTTCTTTGGGGGGGGGGGGGTTCTATAAAGATTCAGGAAAGTACCATTACAAGGTAAAATGGGAGGATTGTTGTAGGCCTAAGACTGAGGGTGGGTTAGGGATTAAAAATGTATTCGAATGGAACCAAGCTGCTATTCTACATCAGCTATGGCGCCTGCTCCAACCCACCTCTGATTCCCTATGGATTGCCTAGTTTCACAGAGTTTTGTTTCGTAGGAAAGCATTCTGGACAACAACTATGCCTTATAGATGTTGTTGGATTGCTAGAAAGATCCTTAATGCTAGGCCTCAAGCACTGTCTTATGTTACTTATAATGTTGGAGTTGATTCTGAGTTTCTTTTTTGGCATGACCCTTGGGCCAATAAGAAACCGTTAGCTCTCATCTCCCCCTCGGTGATCTCTATTGCTGAATCGTCTAGCATGGTTCCTATTAGTTCTTATCTGTTCAGTGGGGCTTGGAGGCTACCTCAATCAAATCATATGGATGTCTTGGAAGTCCGAAGGAGGGCATTTCAAGCTCAAATCCACAGCTGTGATAGGATTACTTGGGATGGACTCCAGCCAAAACTTGTTAAGCTGTCAGCCATTTGGTCATCTATACAAGACACTGATCAGGGTGTTAATTGGGATGGCTTAGTGTGGAATTCTTTCAATATCCTGAAGTGCTCTTTTATTTCTTGGCTTGCAATCAAAAATAGGTTGCTTACAAAGGAGCGTATGATATCATTTGGCATGAGGGTGGATCAAATGTGTGTTCTGTGCAGAAATGACGGGGAGTCTATAAGCCATTTGTTCACTACCTGTCCGTTTTTCAACTTTCTGAGAGTAAGGTGGTGCCATTTCGAGTAAATGATGACTGGGCGAGGTGGCAGCAAGGTGACTTCTTTCACTCTTCCCTTACAGAGCAGTTTATGGCCATAGCAGGGGTGTACCTCACAACATGCATCTACAGCGTTTGGAAGGAGCGAAACTTCAGAATGCACAATGCAGGTCCAGGGCATGCGACTCAGGTGCTTAGCCTTCAGGTTATGGGTCTTGTTAGGGAGAAGCTTTGTTCTTGTTCTTCTTTCAAAAAGTGGGTTCAAAAAGAGCCATCTCCTGTATTACTTCTTTACTAATTGGCATAAAGACTTAGTTAGTGTGTTTGGTCATGTTGACCTTTGAAGGTGTGTAGTTTGCTTGTTGGTTTGGGGTATGCCCATGGTCCCCATGTAGCTCCTTTTCGGTGATATATATTTTTTATCTAGCAAAAAAAAAATACTTGTTATTGTTGTCCCCATTTTTTAACCAGTGGACCCTTGATTTTTGCTTAAGAAAGCAATCCTCCATACGAAGCGCTTTAGAGTAGGCATCGATCAACCTTTTTTCTTCCTCAAACTGGGCCAGGGATGGCGAAGAAGGAAGCCCTTTTTGAAAACACAACAGCTCATATTTGGTGTCTTTTACCACCTGGTACAAATTCCCCACAGATCCGTTTAAACCCTTAATGGCCTATTTAACCCTCCTTAACTTTGAAGTAAGCACATACCAAGAGATACAATGAGAGTCGGTTTTTCTCTCTAGCTTCTCTCTTCTTTCTCTCTCTAAAATCTAAACAATTTCTCCACTAGATCTAAATCAACCTTCCTGAAATCATCTCTTTCCTTTCTCTCACCTAAATTTCTCTTCTTTGTTCGCTCTAATGTCTCAGAAAAGGGTTTCCTTTCTGGATGACTCGTTGTTGGATTCTGAGAGATCGAGTGTTTGCCCCTTTGTGGGTAACACCGATAGGGACGATGACTGCAAGTACGTGACGCAAACTCGGGAGGGGCTGACTCTAAGCCCGAGTCCGAAAAAGGTTTCTTTCGCAAAGAATTTGGTGACATTGATACCATTGGAGCGGGGAAATCGAGTGAATGTTGCCCAGGGATCCCAAATGAGGGTGAAACTGGATAAGGATGAAGACTCGATCTTGGAATCTGGGAGACCTAGTGGTCGCCCATCTGTGGGTAACACTGATTTGAGAATGAATCCGAAGAGGGTATCTTTCTCACCGGAGGTTAGGGTTTTTTACCCTAATGAGCATGATGCTCTTTCTACTGAGTTAGCTAAGGGGGAGCAGGTTGCAAGGAAGGTCACTTTCTCGCCGGAGGTGAGGGTTTATTACCCTTGTTCTCCTGTTACGCATATGCGAGGAGATGAAGCTCCTATGGAAGAATCGCAGGGTGAGGATCATGTTTGTGATGGTCATCCAGTCCGATTTATGGTTAATTCGGTTGTTACTCCGATTGGAGGAGTAAATGTTGCTTGGCGCAAGCAGAGGCAGTCAGTTTGTGATAGAGACTCCTTTGGGTCTAAGGATTTCCGAAAGAAGATGGATGTTGGTTGCTGTCCCAACACTGGGATGGATTCAAGAACTCGAAGCCCGCTCAAACCCCTTTTGGTTGAAGGTAACATCTTTTACTTTATGGGAAAGTTAGCTGGCATCCAAGATTTCGGTATTGATTCTCTGAACGTGCCTACTAAAATTTCGAATTTTATGGATTCGGTTTCTGCTAATGTTGTTAGTTATGAGGAATTAGACGTTACTTCTAGTATGTTAACCAAAGACACAACTGATCTGGTAAATCATTTGGGTGGTCCTATTGACACGGACTCTTCCATGGTTTTGAATGTTTGTGATGTGGACTCTTCTATGGTTTTGAATGCTTGGAATGGTGGTCCTAGTGGTACGGTTTCTTCTATGGATTCTGCCGTTAAGGCGGGTGGTAGAAACTGCAGTTTTATCTTGGGAAGGCTTCCTCCTGACTTGGATACTACCTGTCATGGTACAAGTGGTGGTCTTTTTGAGAATCATGGGGTGGATTACTCTGCCGTTAAGGTTGTTGGTAAGGGTTCTGCTGAAAATTATAATGGTGTTAATGGTAATGGTTGTGCTGGTAATGTTGTAGGCAACGTTGTTGGTGGAATACCGCCATGGGAGCCTGATCTGCTGCATTTTAGCTCAGCGAATGTTATTGTTGTAGCAATCTCCAAGGATGCGGTTGAAGTTGGTGTGGGCGTGGGGCTCAGTCGTTTTGAAAGGATTGGTGCCCCTGCCGTTTATGATTTCGAGATGGGATGTTTCTCAGGCTTCAAGCATTGTCTTGATGGAGTCAATAGAAGGTATTGGTATTACCATGTGCAGTGTACTCAGTTGCACTTTTGTAGTGCTTGTATTGGGTTCAATTTAGGATTGGTGGAGGCACCAGATTAAGTTTGTAATAGGCTTAGTTCTATGTTTGTTGATTGTTAAATGACTTAATGTTGGTTGGCTTTGTTGTCTGAATGTTGATTTTGCGGGGTATGCCCCCAGAATTGTGTAAGTTGTTCCTTCTTGGTATAAAATCTTAATTAGCAAAAAAAAAAAAAAAAAAGTAAGCACATACCAGGGGTCTCCTGACACTGGGCCAGCCCATGCATTTTCTTTTTTTCTTTTTTGCTAATTAAAATTTTATAGCAAAATAGGAACAACATACATCATTTGGGGGCATACCCCGCAAATCAGCAACCAGAAAACAGAGTTAGAACAGACTTAGGCTGTTTACAATCAACTGAATAAGCAAACCATTAACAAAATAGCACAGTCCCTATACACATAAATCAGAAGTGGTCACCCCTAGTCAGGCGCGATTTCTTCAGCCTCCCTTTTGTCCAGCAGATTCTGGTTCCCTTGATCTCCTCTATACCTGCATTTCCTTGGTTCACAGCTTTGTTCCCAGGTGTCTCCACTTTTGCTGAGCTCAACTCCGGACCCCCATCGCCATTGAGGCCAACATCCTTTAATACTCCCTTGCTAGTGCCAATCCTTCCGTCCCCTGACATTGCATTATCTCCAAACCTGGCAGAAGTAGGACTCCATTGCTGATCACCCTTAGGAATCCTGGCTCCCTTATCCTTCTTCATGCTCTCCGCCACCAGCTCAGAATCAACATGCACAGTGACATCCCCAACAAGACGAAACAAAGGCCCCAAATACTGCATCCTCCTAGAAGTTTCCTCCATGGCATTGTTTCCCCCTTCTCCCAGTTCCTTGAAGGGTATTGTATCTCTACCTGTAAAAATCGGACTATATTTCTGCTCAACTGTTGACAGCTCAATTCCCAGGTCAATCAGGTAATCCCTCAATTGGATAGATCTACATGTTAAATCATGGAGCTCCAATTCCTCAAAATCTCGTAGCTCACGAGCAGAGGCTCTGAATTCCCTATCTCGGCACCCTGTAACCAAGGGGATTTCTAAACCAAGAGAAGTGATGAAACTCCTAAGGTTATCCAAGTTACGCCTCGCAGCCACCAAAGCCTTCCTCTTCAACTCGGGGTTGAAGGATGAGTGGTCTAAAAGACCCACTATCTCCGCCTCTTCTTCCATGTCCGAAAGGATCTGGTCATCCTCCCCTAACACCTGAAGTGGGATATCGTTCTTCCTAATGTAATTCCCAAGTTGCCTAATACAGTTCAGGGCAATACCCAAATCTCTCAAAATCTTTACATCCTGCCTTCTTTTCAATCCATTTAAAGCATCCAGATCACTCAAGTCAACATTCCCCCAGATCGTAGGCATCTCATGCCCATTGTGGAGAATGCAGTCTCTGAAGAGTATGACTACTTTCACAGCAATAGCCAACCGATTCTGCATTCGCTTTATAGATATATTCCAACTAGGAATCTCCTCATCGTTTTCCATTTCATTACACTTAATCTTTCCCTTTCCCTTAGCATCCGTCCGACTTATCTCATCAGCCTCAATATTAGGCCCCACATTACCAACATTGTCCCTGTCTCCACCAACCAGGACAGAGAGATCCCCTTTTGATGAATCAATGACCTTATTCAAGTCATTCCCAACCCCCTCAGTGTCACCCATTCTAGCTTCAGACATAGGCACATTCATGGCTAGACTTCCCCCTTCACTAGTCAAGTCATTAACTATTTCCTCTTCCAAGGAGGACTCCGACAAATCAACAAGGGGAGTAACACAATGATCCCCATCTACTTTATTAAGACAAGGAGGTTTCATTTGGGAGAAAACCTTACCATCAATTAATTGATGCACGACCCTGCTACGGGTGCGGGCAGCCACTCCAGACTCTGGAATCATCGTGACTAGGTTGTCAGCAAAAGAGACCCTCGCGACCCTCTTTTTGTCATCATTCTTCGTACTCGGTCCTTCCAACTTCCTGGATCGAATATCAGTAGATGGTATCTCCGATACCAAATCAGCCGCAAACGAGACCCTTTTTGGGCTCAACACTGGATCCAACCCCTCCTGGGTCATCACCATTCTTAACAGAAGCCGCCGTCACAGAGTCATCCACGAATGAAACCCTCTTACGACTCATGCTAACCGAAAAGAAAAAAGAAAAAAGAAAAAAGAAATATGGTGTTTAGGTGAGGGATTAGAAGGGGAAGATGGATTAGTATGTGAAGCTTTAGATCTGATGAAGAATATGCTTAGATTATTTGAGATTTTTAGAAAGAAGTTCTAGAGAGAAGGCAGAGAAAATAAGACTCTCATTTGCCTTGGAAGAACAGCATTTTCAACCATGCATTTTCAACCAACAAAAGAAATCCAGGGTCATCAATGAGGTGGTTAAAAAACTAGAAGGGTTTCTTAACCAAAGGGCACTCCAAACCTAGAGCAGTCAAGGCTGGGCAATGGTCCGATAGCCCTCTAGGCAAGAAATCCGTGTACGAGCAAGGAAAGACATTGTGCCAATGAGCATTTACCATAACTCTGTCCAACTTCCTGAATTTCGGTCGATGAATGTTGCAATCCCACCAAGTGAACACATTACCAGTACTACGCATGTCAGTGATGCCCATAGCACGCACAAAATCTTTAAAATCAGTCATGTCAGCAGACCATTGAATGTTACCTCCTTGCTTCTCCTCAGTGCGAAGACAAGTATTAAGGTCACCAGAAATGGCCCAAGCATCATTAGACAAGCTCCTCGAGACACGCAATAAGTCATCTCAAAGCAATCTCCTTTCAATGTCATCATTAGAACCATAGACAAAGGAAACAACAAAATTGATGTTGAATTGTAACAAAGTAACCAAGCAGGTAATATGTTGTGCAGTAGAGGCTAGCACTATAACCTTCCAAAAATTAGGGTTCCACCCAAGCCAGATTCGGCCACCCGCGTGATGTTCATAGTTGAACAACCATTGGAACCTCGGGTTAATCTCCTTAGAGATAATCTTAGCAACGTCCTTATGCACATGCGTTTCTAAAATACTAATCAAGGATATTTTATTAGCTGAGATGAAATCCTTGACAAAATCAACCTTATTGTTGAGGCCACGGACGTTGTAAGAACAAAAAACAATCAAGAGAAACTGAGTTAAGACTTCGAAGGAGGGCCCCCAGACCCCCACTTCGCTCTTTTTATCCCCTTTGACTTTGCTCTTTTACTGCCTTGTTTACGAGCTACTTCATCCACTACCACATGCTTGAAACCCTGAGGAGACGGAGTACCAGTAGAAATACTCGGAGAGTTAACTGGTTTACGCTTGTTTTTCACCTCTGTCCAACCATCCCCATCTCCAGGATTAGTGTCCAAGTGCTCTTCCACTATTGGACCACCAGGGCCCTGCTTGCAAACTAGTGTCAAAAAATCAACCTTGCCACCCAAATCCTTATCCCTCTCAACACTCTTCCCCTCAGATTCACCATCCTCCATTGCCACCTTTTTGCCCTTAGTACTCGCCTTCTCCTTATCCTCAGAGTTGACTACATTCTCCTCAGAATCCATCCTGGGTTTACTCTCCTCCCTACTAGGTTTTTTTTTTTGCTAATTAAAATTTTATACCATAAAGGAACAACTTTGACAAGTCTAGGGGCATACCCCGCGAAATCAACAAATATTACAAAACCAAACGTTCCTAAACGGAACGATCAAACATCCTAAAACCGAACACAAACACAATGTTCGTCACCAGCCAACAAAAAACACCTAGGTGCGACCTCCCCTAGTCTTCAGGTTTGTACCAGCCAAGGCCTGCCCTGGCATCATCTTCATTTGCATCCCAAAAAAATTAAAATCCACATCACATTGGTCTTTATCAATGACCGCACCATCCAGGATAGAAAGAACCATAAACATCCAATTCTTAAACCAAACAAATTGGTCAACTCCCTACTAGGTTTTCGTGCCCAGTCCCTTGGTGCTAAAGGGCATACATTGATTAGATGCCCAAGAGAGTTACAATGAGAACACATTAAAGGTTTGTTGAGGTATGTGACTTTAACCTCCACATTAGATCTATCATAATCCACAACAGAAATACTATTTGGAAGGGGGTCACCTACTTTGTATTGCACACACATTTTAGCAAAAGGTAGGATTTCCAACTGCGAGGTTAGAGCATCAGCACCTAGAGGAACACCAATAACTCTAGCTATTCGACTCAACCCCTCTTGAGTCCAGTAGCAGTCAGGCAGATTGCTAAATTTCACCCATATTGGGATAGACGAAACAGGGGAACCTCCACCTGAACAACCCCAATCCGTGTCAACAAGAGGGCGTTGATCAAAGTACCAGGTGCCTTAAGAGAGAGCAGCATTCTTGTCATTGAAGGAGCTAAATTTAAAAATGTAAGTAGATTCATTTCGCTGGGATACAGAGACCAGACCTTTCTTCCAAATTAAATGAGCAATTTCCTTCACTCGTCTGAACAGCAATGAGGCTTTAGTGAATTTGCCCACAACACAACACTTAAATTTCTCAGCCCCCTTTTGTAGCACCTCATTAGGGGGTTCAACTATATTCGATCCTTCCGGAGGGGGTACATAGTCAAAGCTAATTCCCTTAAGAGGTCCAGGAGTAGCTTTCAACACCGAAGTCCACGACTTTTTCTCACCCTTGACTCCCTTATCATGTATTTCCTCTTTACTTTCCTGGCCTATCTCTCTCGCCATGTCTTTCACCACCCCAGATGACTCCCCTTTAGTCAAATTAACATTCTTATTTTTTAAAATACTCTTCAAGGTAGGAGTATCCTTCACAGTCTTCTCATTATCCCTTTTCCACTCTCCACTACCAAGAGAAAAGATGGGAAGGCCAAACTCATCCCTACCAGTAATGAAGCTAATATGGTTATTCAAACCGGCATTAAACTCGGCTTGAGCCGTAAGTTTCGCCTTCTTCATCTCAGCCAAAGACAAACCTTTAGATTTAAGAAAGACGTCTACCTCCATTAATTTCTTCCTCAGCCTTATCATCTCTTCCCTGTCATTCTTGTTAGTAGCTACCACAGCAGTCGGTACTCTACTGATAGCTTCTCTCTCCATTGCATCCCTTACATCTTCATGATAGACATCCTCCTCACCAGATGAGTCCACCTGTTGTGCAAGTTGAATACCCCCAGAGCTGCTAGGAACCAACTCCTCTGCTGTGGTTAATATCGGAAAATCTTCCACCTCCCTACGGGCCGTCATCTCATTAAAACTGTCATCACTCATATCTTGCATATACCCCGGAAGGCCAGAATCCGAAGCAAAATTAGAACCTTGACTCACCATCAGAACTAGGAAAAATAATAAGTATATATATAAGAAATATGGTGTTTAGTTTAAGGGGAGAAGAGAAAGTGGATTAAATGATGGGAATATAGTCTTTAATGATGGAGAATGTGTGTAAGAAAGCAGATCTAAAGGAAAATTAATGGCGGCTACTAGCTAGGGTTTTCTAGTGAGAAGATAGAGCTTCTCTCTCTAAGGCTCTCATTTTGATTCAAGTCCAAATGAAGTTTTAGTGAGTTATAGGGGTTAAACGAGTCAAAAACAAAGCTACAAGTGGTTTCCATGCTCAAACGAGTCAAGAATGAAGCAAATCATATTATCTTGTTCGAACTAGTCTAAAATGAAGTTTTTTTTTTTTTGCTAATTAAAATTTTATACCAAAGAAAAGCGATTACACATCTAGGGGCATACCCCGCGAGATATAAACACTAATCGAACGGAACAACAAGGAATACTAGATATACTAGACCTCAAAAAACCAACAACAAGAAAATCCATAAAAACTGGATCAACATAACAATACTAAAAAACTAGTTGAAACTAGTTTATAAGAAGAGCTAATTTCCTCGCCAGGACAACTTCACATCGTTGCCTGACCTTAGCCAACCAGCTGCATTGCCCATCTTCAATTCCACCTTATCAATGGGAGTGAATTCTCTGCCTACTCGACTTGAAGGTTTGCAAACCCACTTCCATATTATATTGCACCAATTAATGGTCCCATCCTTTTCAAGGTCAGCACGACCAAGAGCAACGTGATTCCACACTTCAGTGAGCATCTTATCTCCTATGTTGAGGAGCCTCAAAATGCTACTGCATACATCTATCATCTCAAGCAAATAAAAAACCAAGGATGCCAATCTTTTCATGAAGGAAACCTCCCGGTTCACCGTGCTAGCCAACAGCCATTTCCGAAGCATAACAAACCAATTCCCTGAGCTATCAGAATGCGTACCAACATCAAATCCTGTCCCATCCTCATCCTTTAGATTCAGCAAAACCGGGTCAAAATTCACCTTTAATTCGTTCTTGTCATACACCCAGAAAATGACCAAAACAAAGCCTATAATATTACCACGAGCAGACTCCGTGGCAACCCCATCGCTCTCAACATAATAGAAATTCATAGATGCAGTCCGCACAAACCACTCAGCAAAGTAGAACAGCCCAGGAATAATACAAATATACTTAAATGAGAGTCGCTAGAGAGAGAAACGCTCTCCCTTCTCTCTAAAACCCTTCTTCAGCCGCCACAAATTTTACTCTAGATCTAAACCAATTTTCATCAGCTAACCATAAATCCATCACGAATCCTTCTTTCCATTTCATCCTATAACCTCTCAAAATTTCTTATATACATTATAATATATATTTGCTTTTATGGGTTCGGTGTTATTGACTCTCATGTGTGTTGTGCGGGACCATTTCTTGGGTCCAAATCTCTGGGTTCTGCTAGAAAACCCGTGTTTGGGTTTTTTATCTTTCACCTATCGCACTACCTCCCTACAGGTGGATGATGCAGATGGATTTTGTATCTGTTTCTATGACAAGAAGTGCTCTGTTGAGGGTGTGAACCTTGTTGATGAGTTGATCTATCTACCGGAAGCAAGAACTCTTGCTGGGTTCTGTTTGAAGGTTGTGGATGAAGCTGTGAGTCTCCTCTCTTACCACGTGGGGGATGAGAAACTCTCAGCAAATGATAAAGTGATTTTTTCCTGTTTCGCGGGGGGAAACTTATCTATGGACGATTTGTGTATTTGTTTGGAGATATTCGATTTACAGAGGATGGAACGTGTTTTGCTTTCGTTCGTATGTTTTGTTGAAGAGGCGATGAACTCTTACTCTCGACGACAGAAGCAGTTTGGGGGTATGTTTCCTCAAATTGTGTTGTATGGGTTTGCTTGCTCTTCTTGCATCTTGAGATGCGAAGCGGAGATGAAGGGTTCTCGTGACCCTTTTTTGATTTATAACTTAAATGAGAGTCCTTTGGACAGTGCAATGGTATTTGTTTCTTTGGCTGGAAAAAAGGAAATTCTGGATGGCCAGCTTATGTTTGATTTATTGCCTCAACAAGATTTCGCCTCTACTGAGCTTGATGTGAAAATGACGCGGTATTTGTTGGTTTATAGACGCTGTTTGCAAGATTCTATCAGGAGCGGAGATGTTTTCGGCAAGTTAGCCTTTCGTGGTAGCTATGCTCGAGGTCTGGGGGTACCTACTAATGACGATTCTGATCGTCAGAGATTTGAAGGAGGCAAGGTTATCATGTCTCTCGCTCAGATGGAAGGGAACCTTCATATTGTGGTACTCTTTCGTAAAAGGAGGGTGCTTCCAAGGAAGGCCTGCTATCTGTTTGATGTTTGTTCTCAGAAGGCGCCGTTGGTTTTTGGTTTGAATATCTTAAATCAACAAATTACTGCAGCGGTGGACTCTTTCCAAATGGGTGCTGAGGGCATGATGGCGCCTCGGACTCTGAAAGCAGGAAGCGTTATTCATCACATGGTTGCTGGATGTTTGCTTATTGATTTTGTTGCCTCTCTATCCGGGCCAGTGAACAAACAGAGAGTTCCAGGTGCACAGATTCTGGGTTTCTACACTTTCGAAGATTGTGATCTAGTTGGGGGGCATGTGTGTAAGTTGTTGAGCGCTTTGGAGTTTCTTGATCAGGAGGGTATTGTCTATATTATGAGAGGATGTATTCTAATCATTGACGGTTCCTTAGGGGATGTAGAGTGCATCTCTAATGAGATTCTTAAGGTATTTGAGGATTTTATTTCCTCTTTTGGTCTTATGATTGTCTTCGGTCCCATTTGGTTGGGTTCTATGAAATCACTTTTTGAGGAGTGGCTGGTCCTGCACTCCATTGTTAAGAATGCTTCATTAAGGGTGATGACTTTGCTGGTGGTGTCGGACCACACAATAATGGATCAGAGCTTCAAGGTTCATGGAACTCATATTATGCGGCCGCATATTCCGTGTAAGCCTTTGTGCAAGGAACTTAGTCGCTTGATGGTCATGACAGGCTATGCGAATAGCGGGTTTGATCATGGTTGTTCAAAGGAAAAAGGTTGCAATGAATGGAGGTGTCGAAGGGGAACTTTTTGCCCTTTTGTTTGGGTCAATATTGTTGATGCAGGGTCGGCTGGGCTGCTGTCATATGCACATGGGATGTCTGGTTTCACTAAAGATTTGGTCTTATGTGGAGTAGGCGTGATCTCTCAAGGGCTGAACAAGTTATTTAATGTTAGTTCATCGAATGAAGCAAGGAGAGTGAAGGTTCTGGACTTTGATTGTGCGATTCAGTGCTCTGTTTATGACAAAAGTTGTGGCAGCAATTTGTTAAGCTATTGTGGTGTTGACCTGGACAACGTGACCAACCAGGTGTGTCATAGCATGTTTGTGAATGGAGCCTACCAGCCAATGATTGGCCCAGTTGAACCTGTTTGTTGCAGTGCTGCTCGGGTTGCCCATGCCATAGTTAATTTTGAGATGTTGTTCTTTAAGATTTTCTGTGTTCATTAGGTTTTTGTTTTATTGTTGAACTCTATGTGGATTGCTAGTTTATCTAGCATTATTGATGTCTTTCTTAGTTGTTCCGTTAGGTAGATGTGATACTAATCGCGGGGTATGCCCCTAGAGATGTAATCATTTGCCTATGGTATAAATTTTAATTAGCAAAAAAAAAAAAAAAAAGTAGAACAGCCCAGGTCTGTTTCTATTCTCACTTAACGACATTGTGAGTCCAGTATGATCCCCCAAGCCGTGGGCACCTGTGTCTTCCGGACAACAACATTCCTCAACCTTCATAATCAAGCAAATATTCCCTTTATAAAAGTCATTTCCGGATAGATAAATCCAGTCAAAGTAGCAGGTTTTAACATTCCAACAGATGGTTTCGAAGAAAACTTGAAATGAACCAGCAAGAAAACCAGTATTGCTAATCCCAGCGTGTCTAATCCACAAACCCGAGTTGAATCGGCACGAAGCCTCAACCTTCAGCGCTTTAGGTCCCTTAGACGTGAAACCATGAGGACCGAGCAGCACCTCATCTATCTTTACATTGAAAACCAACTCAAAATGGCAATTCCCATTGATAGGGGCAATTTCCTCCAAATTTACACCACCATTAATCATAATGGTGATTTTATCTTTCACAATAGCCTTTAAAAACAGGTTTCGAGTACTCCTGCTAACATCAGTACACACAAGGTAGAAATCAAGATCTCTATTCCTTACATCATCTATGCACACACATTTAAATCCTCTCTGTTCGTCAGACGAAGAAACATTCCAACGAGGTATCCCGTCACCACCTTTATGAAATTGCACAGAAAACCACAGACCAAAAGACCCAGCATTTTCTCTACCTCCCTCGAACAAGCCCTTTTGAGCAGAGGAACCCAAACGGGGGGCTTTCTCAGTTATCATCGGAGTAACAACATAGTAGATTGACTTTTGCACTGGAAGCCAAATCCCTACTTCAACCTCAACAGGTCTTAGGGACAATCCATCAAATAGGAGATGGGCATAACCGTTATCTAAGCACAGTTCGGCCTCTGCTTGTACTACTTTAATGTTCTTGTACTTTAATGTACAAGAACCTCTGCTACCATTTGCGAATCTATTATATCTCTAAGAGATCCAACTATCTCAACACATAACAAAATCGTAGCAGCAATGTTGACCCGCATCTCATTCAATGAGATGATAGAAGAAACCCTCTCAACATTGGACCCAGAACATATCTGGGCAATTATCGATCCCATCGACAATTCATCATAACCAATAGCGAAGTTAGCACACTTCCGCGGCTCAACCTCGAAGTTCTTCTTTGTCTTACCGTAGATGCCAAAATCAGTATTCAATCGGTCATCAACAATAACCCCAATCCCAACAACATAAGTTGTTAGAACAAGGTCCAACGATTTCAATGTCAACCTCTCAACAGAAGAGCGTTGCAAAGACAGTTTGAAAAAAACCCGAGAGATGAGACCCATCTCAGTATCTGAAAAAACCATATCTTGAAGCTTAGCATCATACGACAGGGCGTGGATTCTGCAAACAACTGCAAAACCCCCCCTTTCATCTGAGAATGGAGACATCCCGTCTCTCACATACGAGCTTCCCTCCCAACCAGAAATCCAACATAAATCACTCAAGAAAACCATAATAAAAGGATTAATAAAAGAAATATTGTGTAAAAGGTGGTAGATTTGAAGAAGAATGGGGATTTATGAAGGATGAAACGTGGATTTGATGGAGAAAAGGTGTAGGGGTTAAACGAGTCAAGAACAAAGCTACAAGTCAAACGAGTCAAGAACAAAGCTACAATGAAGAACAAAGCTAAAATGAAGTTTTAATGAGTTATAGGGGTTAAACGAGTCAAGAACAAAGCTACAAGTGGTTTTTTTTTTGCTAATTAAAATTTTATACCATAAAGGAACAAAAAATACACATCTAGGGGCATACCCCGCGAAGACAACATGCAAACAAAACAAATATCTTTTTTTTTGCTAATTAAAATTTATACCAAGAAGGAACAGCTAATACAATTCTAGGGGCATACCCCGCGAAATCAGCAAGCAAACATAACAAAAGTCATAAAAACAGTAAGTGACCTTACTGTCAACATAAACAAGATAAAGCTAGATAACTAGCTGATTACACGAAATAACAACTATGCCATAAAAGAGTGTCGTCCAGGGTAGCACTGCAGAGCTGCAGTAATCTCAGCAAAGTCACTAAGACTAGACCACAAATCACCCAAGGCATCAGGTCAAACCAACTCGTTCTTATCCAGATTAAGATCCACCATGATCCCTGCAGTGGTAGCCCTTTGTCACTGCTACGAACACTGCCAATCCTCGACAGGTCTACAGCCAAGGTTTCCATCTCAAATGTCGCCTCACTAAGAGTTCCTTGACATGGGCTCCAAGCACCAGTTCTTACAACCTCACCTTCCAACAATTTATGTCCCTGGTAAAAGCGTAAAGATGAACAACAATCCCTCAAATCATGCTGATAATCCTCAAGATCATCATTAACTCTTAAACCATAGCTCATCAAGGGAACATAGCCACCGCGAACGGTAAGCTCAACACGAGTCACACCAGCACACAGAATCACACCAGCTAGAAATTCAAACCATACATTGTGACTTGGGACAGCGTAAACACTGTAGTCAACAACAGCCTCACAAATATCATCATCCATCAACAAACTGCTAGTTATGGCAATTTTCACCTGAATAGAATACACAGCCCTTATCCCATCTTCCATGCTTTGAGCATTCTCTCTATTTCTTTGTACAGACATTGTAAACATTCCAGTTGTTCTCTCAATGACAAGAACATCGTCCATTGACCGCATTCTAAAGTTGAAACATCTCAAGGCTTGGTTAGCAGCCACCGCAAACAAAGTGCCATCTCCATTAGGTGACTCATCAAACAGCTGTTGCCCAGCAGAGAACATCGAGATCCAAACACTAGAAGTGGAACCTTGATGAACAATGACATTGTCAATATCAAGTAAGTCGATTACCAAATCAGCAGCAAGCATCTCACCAGAGGTGACTTGCGACTGAGTATCAAACCCATCTGCTATGTCCACAATCAGAAACATCATCAAATTCGAAATCAATCCCCAAGCTAAAACCATCTGCTCAGCAATAAATCGATCAGCACCAAATCCGAGGACACCATCCACAACCCCAGGCTCCTCTTGTCGTAGAATAACCAATCCAAACTCAATTAATCTCCATTTCATCTGGCTATCACCACCAGTATTTTCCATGCTCAAACGAGTCAAGAATGAAGCAAACCATATTATCTTGTTCGAACTAGTCTAAAATGAAGTTTTTAAACGAGTCAAGAACAAAGATACAAGTGGTTTTCATGCTCAAACGAGTCAAGAATGAAGAAAATCATATTAACTTGTTCGAACTAGTCTAAAATGAAGTTTTAGTGAGTGTTAGGGGTAAAACGTGTCAAGAACAAAGCTACAAGTGGTTTCCATGCTCAAACGGGTCAAAATGAAGCAAAATTAATTTTCTTGCTCAAACGAGTCCAAATGAAGTTTTAGTGAGTTTTTTTTTTTGCTAATTAAAATTTATACCATAGGGAAATGATTACATCTCTAGGGGCATACCCCGCGATTAGTAACACATCTACCTAACGGAACAGCAAAGATAAAACATCAATAAAGCTAGATAAACTAGCAATCTACAACATCACAAAACCATCACAAAAACTAACACATTAGAATGCTAAAATAAATCCTGCGCCAAATACATGATTAGAAAACGAAACACACCATGGCTTGCATCCACCAACAGCAGGGCCCACGCGGTTCCCCAGAAAGCATAAAAAAAACATTCTCAATCCAACTCCTGGCCATTAACAACGTGGATATCCCCTCGAACCAACCTTCACCATCTACCATGCCATTTTCTGGCAGGCCCCATCCACATGCTTGTCTTGAGTATCCTAATCCAAACCAATCAGATTGGTATCCGGCAACAGCTTTGTAAATCACATCGTCAAGTTCACCATCACACCTGTTCTTGAAGAAGCTCACAAAAGAGCTAACTGATGACAGAACATCGTGAACCCAAAGGAGGTTCTCTCTAGGCAGGAAGACCCAGATAACGGCTCCCACCCAGATAACAGCTCCCACCCGTCCATGTAAATAAGTAACCACAATAGAATTCAATCTGTAAAATTGCATTGTCTCGACAAACACTGTCGAAACAAACCCATCAAGAAAAACCCAACCTCGTAGAGGCAATTTGTCCAACACAATGAAACTTTCACCTACAAATCTCTGAAAAACCTCGAACTCTATTATAATGGCAACTCAGGTTAGCCCCGATGTGCTATAAAGCTGGACATACATAAGGCTTTTGACTCACTAAACTGGAAATTCCTGTTTAAAATCATGGAAAAAATGCGGTTTCCCAATCAGTACATCAAGTGGCTGGAGAAATGTATCACTTCCACAATGTTTTCTGTAAAGTTGAATGGCAGTTTGGAAGGTTTTTTCAAAGGGGAGTCTGGCCTGAGGCAGGGGGATCCCCTATCCCCTTATCTGTTTGTGATTGCCATGGAGGCTCTCTCAGCCTGTCTGGATAAGATGACCAGAGATCCAAATTTCAAATTCCATTGGAGAACAAAGGAAGTAAAACTGAATCACATTATTTTTGCTGATGATGTGTTCCTGTTTAGTCATGGTGATCTTAAGTCAGTCTCAGCTCTGCTAGATGGGATCAAGCTCTTCTCAAGCTGTTCGAACCTAAAGCCAAACATTTCCAAGACTACTTGCTTCTTTGCCAATGTTAGACAGGATGTGGTTGATGCTATTCTTTCTCACTCAGGGTTCCAAAGAGGTCATATGCCTATCACCTACCTGGGGCTTCCTCTCATTACGGGCAAGCTCAACAAGAATGACTGCTAGACTCTGATCAGTAGATTATGCAGCAAAGTGGAGCTGTGGACAACTAGATTTATTAATTTTGCAGGCCGTCTCCAACTGATCAAAGCTATACTGGTCAGTATTGTGGGATATTGGAGTATGTTTCTTTTCCTTCCGAAAGGAATTCTTAAAAAGATTAATGCTCTATTATTCAAGTTTCTTTGGGGAGGTTTCTACAAGCCGGATGGGAAATGTCAGTATAAAGTAGGATGGGAGGAGTGCTGTAAACCGAAAGCAGAAGGCGGTCTTGGCATTCGAAATCTTTTTGAATGGAATTAAGCTGCCATTCTATATCAGCTGTGGCGTATCTTACAGCCCACCTCTACCTCTCTTTGGATAGCATGGTTCCATAAAGCCTTGCTGGCAAAGAAGGAATTCTGGACTTCCTCAATGCCATATCGCTCATGTTGGATTGTAAGGAAATTATTCAAGGCGAGGCCGCGAGCTCTTCAGCATTTACACTATAACATAGGAGAAAACTCTGATTTTCTCTTCTGGCATGATCCCTGGGTCCATAAGAAGCCTCTTCTGGATATCTCCCCATCCATTATATCTACAGCTGAGTCCACGAGTGCAGTCAGTATCAATGTCTACCTCCGAAATGGGATTTGGGACCTGCCATCTTCGAACCATAATGATGTGATTGAAATTAGACGGGTGGTGCAACAAATTCAAATTCATAAGTCTGATTCCATTACGTGGGATGGAATGTTAGCAAAGAATGTCAAATTAACTACTATTTGGATTAACAACATTAAAACACAAAAATGAGAGTCGACTTTCTCTCTAGCTTCTCTCTAACCTCTCTCTAAAACCCTATCTAGCCGCCACCATTTTTTTTTTTTTTTTGCTAATTAATATTTATACCATAGGAAAATGATTACATCTCTAGGGGCATACCCCGCGATAAATAAAACATCCACCTAACGGAACAACAAGGAAAAAACAACAACAAAGCTAGATAAACTAGCAGTCAACATAACAACGAAAGTAAGTTAAAGATTATTCTGGCGCTATAACTAAACTTGAGACTAGGCACATGTCTCACAAAGCCCATAATGAGAAGCAGCAGATCCCATCCAAATTTGTCAGCAGAACACATAGCATTATCAGTCAACAAAATAATAACTACCAGGTGGAGATCACCACTACTTGTTTCCATGAATTTAACCCACTGATACCAAAGTCGATCTGAAATCTTCAAGCTTCCAGAAATGGTAGCCGCGGCATCCGTGCACAAACCCAACCATAGCAGCTCACATACCAGCCACAGCTCACATACCGCATGCAACCTGCTCATGATGAGATGTCTTATAATATAAGGACCGTACCTTGCATTTCGCATATGACTATGCCAGAGACATCGGCTACTCTTAAATAGACAGAAATTTAGACAGAAAACCCATCTCCCAGCAAAGTCTAGCACTAAGGCCAACATTATGTCCTTTCCAGCTCTGCCTTTTGAACCAATCTCAGGAAATAAATCATGCTCAAAAGCATCCAGCAAACATCCAGCAGCTGGTCCATCATGAGACAGGGCCGTACCCCGTTGCAAATGTCCATCTATAATAGACCCGAGAAAATGGATACCTCGAGTCTCCTCTAGTCGCACAGGAACCAACCCAGCAGCAGTTAATCTCCATTTCGTCCAGCTATACGATTCCTCAGCAAACCACAAACAATGGTATACATTATCCCATTTCCTTCATTAGTGGCCCTATTCGCATACACTTGAAAAACAGGGTAGCCCTCTAAATGACAATCAATTGTGAGCAAACCCTTTCCGCTATGTGCTACCACGCAAAAAGTATCCTCAAAAAACATAGAATTCACTTCAGAGTGGTCCATAATAGCGCTAATCCGCTTCATCATGACAGCGTAAGAAAGTTCAACCCCAGTAGTAATCTCAATGCACCAAGTTCGCACCTTTGTGCCAGTAGTTAAGAAAACAATCGCAGCATTAAAAGGAAGAAAATCGCAATAGAAGCTGCACAACATTCTCCTCAACAAAGCTCTATCCAGTACTATAATTCGCACATAGAGATTAATAACAAAGTGGGAAGACCCATTTGCGTCCAAATTAATTCCTAGAGGGGAACTGACTTGGAGGAATCCATTAACAACATCATAGACAGTACGCCAGTCACCATAAGCTGCGATAATTCTGTGAGCCAAATTATCAAACACCCGTGGAATCTCGTGCAGACCAGTTATCACCATAGACCCATTGAAAAGAAGTCTCGATCCCATAGTGTACACCATAGAGACGACAGTACCACAGTCTAAAGATTCCTTCTGTCTAAAAACAGAGAAAACACTACATTCCCGAGATAACATGTCTATGGTCTTCACAAACACATCTTCTCGAGTTAAAAACCACAACACCAGTTCGTCTATCCATACTAAAAAAACATCATCAGCATAAACAATTGACCCATTTCGCTCCAACCATGAAACCATCTCGAGCAAAGCAGATCCCTCCATGGGGACAGAGTCACCAATCTTGGTTGCTATTTCCCAGCACCATTCGGACCAATCGTCAAACACCTTGTCTACCCTAAAGAAAGGGACCTCTCTAAACTGAAAGAACAAAATGCCACCAGAATCAGTGTCTACCCCTTGTAATTTCAAACAAGGTCTTAACCTTGGAGTAAAAATACCAGTAACCACCATGGTTCGCTGGTCAACATTTTCCAAAATCCACAGAGGACTATCATCAACCAGATGGCTGTTGTTCTTCTCAAAAATTCCTTTGCGAAGAGATACAACAACGAAAAACACTTCCTCAATTAGAATTAATTCAGTGCTTAACCTCCGTAGATTACCTTCATCGCAAGAGTTCATCTCTTCTAGATCTGAGCAGGTCTTGAGGACCAACAAACCATTTCGCACATCAAATATTCCAACACTCTTATCAACGAAGAGCATATCAAACAGACCCTCCTTTGTGTCCATCCCTTCTCGCAAATAGATGGAGAAAACCCCCGAATCATCAACCGATACCTTGCAGTTCTTCAAGAACTGATAGGACGAAACATGGCAGGACAAAACTATGAAGAACCTCTGCAGAGATTCATACATACGAATAACCTCAACAGATACATCAATCTCCTTAAGAGGTTTCAATAAAGACACAAGTGAATATTCACCAGAAGTCTCAAGTGAAACTCTCATACCAACAACAAGACACAAGTCCAAGAGAAAATCTCGAAAGACCAGTGATGAAGCGGGATTCGTAAAACCCATCAAGAACCAATGTTTCCTTCCGACAAAGAAAGAAAGGAACAAACCAGAGGAACCCATAAATTAAAATTATAATATAAACTAAGAAATATGGTGTTTTTAAGGCGAGAGATGAGAAGAGGAAGGTGAAATTAGGAAGGAATAAGTTTGGATCTGGTGAAAAAAGGTGTAGATTGGTTTAGAATTTAAGGCGGCTGGATAGGGTTTTTAGAGAGAAGTTAGAGAGAAGGCAGAGAAAACGACTCTCATTATAAAACTCTCTTTCTACAACATTGGTCGCATTAACCTTGTCCTAGCCGCCACCATTTTCTGCCAATTCTAAGCCTTTTTTCATCAGATCTATATATATTCCCTTCCTAAATCCTCATTCCGCTTCTTATCTCTCTCAAAAACACCATATTTCTTATAAGATATATTCCTATTTTCTTATAATTTATTATTAATGGGTTCGCTCTTTATGTCTCTGTCTTCCTTGTGGAGATTGATGAGTTTGTTAGAGGTCACTTCGGTGGATTCAGAAAATGGACTGACTGTGGCGAGGCTGTTGAAGGTTTCCGCCGGCAGAATTAGTTCCGGCCTTGTAGTTCCTTCCCTGTGGGCGGAAGGTAAGAAAGCTGCTTTCCCTCTGTTTGTGGGAGGTGCGTTACACATCTTTGATGTTGTGTACGTGCTCGATGGTTTCACCAGTTTTGGTGACCTTGTATTATTGGCGTTCTTTGTGTTATATGCTGTCGGAGAGGGGTTAGCCCTTGATTCCAATCGTGATTTATTCTTGTGGTATGATTTGTGGAAGGGAATGGTTCATTCTGAACGGGACTTAAACCCGGGCTGGATTGAAGTTGTTGAAATGTTTGTTGAATTGCATGAAAGAAATTGTGAGCTATTCTTCTTGATGACTGGAAGTTGTATAATACAATTTCAGAAGACGGTTGGGATTTTAAACGCCCACCAGGTGTATGTTGATTTGTCTCGAACTAGGCATCAGGAACGGGCAACCGTGGGCAGGCCTATTCATAGTTCAGGCTTGAGTCTTCTTAAAAGTTGTGTTCTCTTGAAGCAGAATGGATGGGGGTTGGGTTTGTGTATGAATTACAACTCTCTGAAGCTAGATCGTAATGTTTTCTGTGCTTGGCTATTAAATACATCACAGTCGGTGTTAAAGAGACGGACAGGTCTTGCTTTCAGCATATCTGCGTTTGTTTGTAAGAAGGGTGATCTCGAACTGCAGCTCGGCAATGTAAAGGGTTCCGAGCTCAAGTTCGGCTTATTACATATCTTGGAGTTCTGGGGAAAACATGCCTTTATGGAATGATATTTGTTGATGAGGTAGGTCTCGGTGATTTAGCTAGTTTTGTAGTGCGAAGGTTACGGACTTCAGTTGTTGGTCTGATGGTCCCATTGAATGATGAATTGCTAGGAGCAGGTAACTCTACGGTGAGCCTGGCTCGTGACGTTTGGTCACAATGGGTGACTATGGTGTTTTCTTGTTTTTGGAAAGACAGGATTGATGGGGGTTGTAGCTCAAACTATTCCTACTGGGATGTTAAAAAGTCTCTTAGGAACTGTAGAGTTAGAAGTCTACTCACGTTGATGGGATGTTCTAAATTGAAGGAGCATATGTTGGTCGTAGGTTCAGACCTGCAACAGATGGTGGTGTTAGTTTCGACTGGGGGGGGTTTTGAGATGGGTTTTATGATTGATCTCAACGAGATGAATAGGAGAGTAGGACATGGTACCTTAGAGTGGGTGAGTAGGCTGGGTTCTACTGTGCAGATTGATATGGATGTTGTCATGATTAAAATGGGGTTTTGTTTCGAACCATACCTTGCTGGTATTGTATACTGGTTTGCTCAGTTGCACTTTGTTAGTACAGAACTGTTGAGCACATACATATTTCTAGAGTATGTGGGTAATTCGATTGAGGATTTAGACCTTCACCCAAGCAAGGTCTACGCTGTTAGCAGGTTTCGCAGATACCCTTTGGCTTACCAGCGGATCGAGTTGTGGGTGTGTACGCCTGTGTTCCAGGTTTGCACTCAGGGGTTCCTAATGATTAACATCATTCGGGTGATTGTGGGTACTGTCGAAGAGGAGAACATCCTCTGTTGTATTTTTTATGTGATTTCGAAGATGATGCAGGTCACCTCGGGAGTGATTAAGCTGGGATGCGCTGTTGAGGCATCTGGTTTGAGCCCATGTGATGTGAATGTTGTTCTCGCCGACAAGAGCAGTCTGGTGATGGAGTTAATACAAGTTGAGGGTAGTCATGGCATTGCTATATGGAGTGTGTCTCTGTTAGATGGTCTTCGGGTTTTTGCAAAAGAAATGGTCAAGCATGATGGCTGTCATCTGGGCAATTTTAATCAGCTGGGGGCTGGTTCTCCTTCCAATGAAAAGTTAGCCGGTGGTGCTTTTTTGGAGGCCAACTCTCATGTTCATGGATGTCATATGGAGCAGCTGGTTGGTAAAGGCCAGGAAAATACTGGTGGTTTGGGTGAGGACCTCAGCTTGTTTAGGCGAGAGGACTCCACCCTTTCGGGTCAGGAGGTTTTTTCAAAGAATTTCCAGGGCGCTCATGTTTGGTCTTACCATGTGCTAGTGTTGCCTATGAAGAAGATGCTGCTTACTAGTTTACAATGCTTGGATGTGGACCGGGTGGTCCCTTTACTACTCATACTTGGCATAGGTCTCATTGTGAGGGTTTAAACTAGATTAATTCTAGTTCTATCTGTATGTTGATTGTATATTGTCTTTATGATGCTATGACATTTGTTTGATCTGCATGTTGACTTCGCGGGGTATGCCCCTAGATGTGTATTAAGCTGTTCCTTTATGGTATAAAATTTTAATTAGCAAAAAAAAATTAACTACTATTTGGTCCTCCATGCGGGAAACTGGAACTCATGTCCAGTGGTTGAACATGGTCTGGGGGAAATTCAATATCCCGAAATGCTCATTCATCACATGGTTAGCCATAAAGAACAGGCTTCTCACGAAGGATAGAATGCTTATGTTCGGAATGCAGGTTGACCCAAAATGTGTCTTGTGTGGGGTGGATGATGAATCGGTTAGCCACATTTTCACTGCTTGCCCATTCTTTGATCTTATTAGCAGGTCTATGCCATTGCGTTTCACGCGGAACTGGTCCAACTGTCAGTTAGGCAATTGCGTTACTACACAGCTGGGGGCAAAGGAGGAATTAATTGCTCAACTATTTTTTAGCACAGCTATCTACCATGTCTGGAAGGAGCGTGACTACCGCATGCACAACCCCGGCCATCCATCCTCAGTGGTCAGCAGTGAGATAAGGCGTATGGTGCGCGAGAAACTGTTCTCATGTAGCTTGTTTAAGGTTTGGGTTCGTAAAGACCCGACCATCATCTTATTTATCATGTAAAAGAATAGGTTAGGTACATCCGAGATGTTGAGTAGGGTTTACCTTCTTATTCTTTGTATCATGTTGTATTGTAGTTGTAGCTTGGATGTTGTCTCGCGGGGTATGCCCCTAGTTATGTACTAGTTGTTTCCTTTGGTATAAATTTTTTAATTAGCAAAAAAAAAAAAAAAACCTCGAACTCTTGTCTGGGCATACCAGCAAGCACCATACATAAAGTAATAAAACCAAATCGGTCAGCAGTTGCAAGTGGTTTCTACAAGTGGTTTCTATGCTCAAACGAGTCAAGAACGAAGCAAAAATCCAATATCTTACAATTCACAAATTAGAAATACAACTTAAATAAGAAGAGTAAAGAAATGAGAGTCCTAGAGAGAGAAGCTCCTCCTTTTTTCTAAAACACAAACCCTAGCCAGCCGCCAAATTTAAAACTTCAGATCTAACCTCTTACACACTTACCTCATCATAAATTCCATATTCCCCTCATTTACTCCACCTTCTCTTTTTCCCCAAACCTAAACACCATATTTCTTATACCTATTTTACAAATTTTCGGTCAGTACTCCCATGGTGAGTCAAAATTCGAATTGCGACTCTGAATCTGGCCTACCTGGCTATATGCAGGATATGGAGGATGATAAGTTTCAGGAAATGCTTGCACGAAGAGAAGTTGAGGATTTCCCAGCTCTAGTAGTGCCTAATGCTCTAGAGGGAGGTGTCTCAGCTAAGAAGATAAGTGAGATATCCTCTGGTGAGGATGAAGCTTCTTATGAGACCGCTAGAGATGCGATAGAGAGAGAAATGATTCACATGGTAGCAAAGGGTGTGGCAGCGAAAAACAAATATGAAAGAGAGGACCTCATAAAGCTCCGCAACCAAATGATGGATATTCATAGCTTTCTTGCCAAGAAGGGTTTTTCGGTGAGTGAAGTTGAAAAAGAAATTTTGAAAGATAAAGAGAGGTTTAATGCAGGGTTAGTTAGCCCAGTGCGTTTCATTGATGGTAGAGATGAGATGGGCCTTCCCATTTTTTCAAACAAGGAAATATCTAAGAACCTAGCTACCAACGAGAAGGGGGCGGGAGTGGTTAAAGGAATCCTAAAGAATGTTAATTCTGGGGTTTGGAAAGGGGCGAAAGCTCGAAGAGTATGCAGGAACCTGTTGTAGAAAAGTAAACAATGACACCACCAAAAATGGGGACCGAAATGAGAAGACCGAAATGGGGACCAAAGGAACTAAATCCTGGTCATCAGTGCTAAGAACGGCCCTTGGACCTTTCAAAGAAGTGAAATTTGACTATGTCCCTCCAATTGCAGGCTCAGATGTTGTATCCCCCCCAGAGGATGTTCTTAAGAAAGGTGCGGAAAAATTCAAATGTTGCATTGTGGGTCAATTTACCAAAGGAACTTTGCCATTTAAGAGAGTAAAGGAGGTGGCATTTTCAGCCTGGAGGAAGGGCCTCACCATGGTCTCTCACCGAAATGAATCTACATACGTTTTTAGGTTCAACTCTACCAATGAGAAAAACGCAGTTTTAAGCAAAGGTACGTGGTATTTCGATAAAAGGCCTCTGGTCCTAACTGATTGGGGCCTTACTGTGTGCTCAGAACCAATTACCTCAATGCCATTGTGGGTTAAATTGGCCAACCTACCAGATTGCTACTGGACACAGGAGGGTCTTAGTCATGTTGCTAGTGCCATTGGCAAGCCCTTGGGGGCTGATGCCCTCACCTCTGAGCTAGAAATCTTGCCATTTGCTAAAATGTGTGTGCAGTATAGAGTGGGGGATCCCCTACCGCCTATCCTAAAAGTGGTGGATCTGGATGGCTCTATAGTGGAGGTTAAAGTCACCTATATTAATAAGCCAATGGTGTGCACCCATTGTAAATCACTTGGTCATATCCTAAATGTTTGCCCAGTGGCTTCTCGAGAATGGACTGCAGGGGGCTCTAAACCTACAAAAGTTGATCTAAATGAGCATCCCAAGAATGGAAAAGGTAAGGATAAAGGGGAGCAACATGGCCAAGAAAAAGAAGTGAAAGCACAAAAGGTGGTGGTTGAACAAAAGGAAGAAGTTCTAGGAGAGGAGGTGAGCCAAACGGTGAGTGAAATGGCCAAAATGGCGTAGCCAAATTTTGCTGCAAACGAGGGTGGGAATAACCAAAGCCCCACAGTAGATACTATAGTAGAGGAAGTAGATCAGGGGTGGACTGAGGTTCGTTCGAAGAGGAAACCAGTGGCATCTCCAAGCATTTCTCCAGATGCTTCCACACCCCAGCAGTTTCAAAACATTGTGGTTGATGAAATAGATAAGAAGCTTGGCTCTCGAACTCCAAAGCCATATAAGAAAGTTAAAAGAGGGGGAAGGGGGGGACGAACCCCCTCCTCAAGGTCATAATGTCTCTTATGACTATTTTTTGTTCCTACAACGTTAGAGGCCTCAATAATAAAGTTGGTTTTATCAGGGACTTTATTTCAAATAACAAATTGTCCCTGATAGGTCTTTTGGAAACTCATGTCCAAACTGACGTTGCTAGGATTATCTCCCGGACTCTTAATCCACGGTTCCAGTGGTGTTTTAATTATGATCATCATCCGGGAGGCCGTATTTGGCTGGGGTGGAACCCCCCTATTTGGAAAGTTTTGGTTATTGCTTCTTCTAGTCAGCATATCACATGCTCTGTCACTCTTATTGAGAACAATACAAACTTTGTTATCTCATTTGTGTATGGGTTTAATGAAGCGATTGATCGCAGGCCATTATGGAATGATTTGGCAGGGCTAGCAAATGGTTTGAATGATGAGGCCTGGGTCTTATGTGGTGACTTCAACTCTTGCATTAGCATTGATGAAAAGCAGGGAGGAGTCCTAGACTGGACTGCTGGAATGGATGAGTTCAAACAGTTTTTGCTTGCAAATGGTCTCACCGATCTTCGGTATTCGGGACATTTCTTTACTTGGTGGGACAGCAATACTACACAGCCAAAGTTCAGAAAGTTGGACCGAGTGTTAGTTAACTCCAATTGGGGAGAGTCTTAGATAGAGAAGCTCCTCCTTCTCTCTAACCCCTAACCCTAGCCGCCATCTTTAAATTCTTCAGATCTAATCTCTTACACACTTTCCTCTTCATAAATTCCATATTCCCTTCATTTACTTCCACCTTCCCTTGTTCCCCAAACCTAAACACTATATTTCTTATACTTATTTTATTTCTTTTTCGGTCAGTTTTCCCATGGTGAGTCAAGATTCGCATTGTGACTCTGAATCTGGCTTGCCTGGCTATATGCAGGATATGGAGGATGATAAGTTTCAGGAAATGCTCGCACGAAGAGAAGTGGAGGACTTTCCAGCTCTAGTAGCGCCTACTACCCTAGAGGGAGGTGCCTCAGCTGGGAAGATATGTGAGACACCCTCGGATGAGGATGAAGCTTCTTATGAGACTGCTAGAGATGCGATAGAGAGAGAAACGATGCACATGGTAGCAAAGGGTGTGGCTGCGAACAACAAGTATGAAAGAGAGGATCTTATAAAGCTCCGCAACCAAATGATGGATATTCATAGCTTTCTTGCCAAGAAGGGTTTTTCGGTGAGTGAAGTTGAAAAAGAAATCTTGAAGGATAAGGAGAGATTTAATGCAGGGTTAGTTAGCCCAGTGCGTTTCATTGATGGTAGGGATGAGATGGGTCTTCCCATTTTTTCTAGCAAGGAAATACCTAAGAGCATGGCTGCCAATGAGAAGGGGGTGGGAGTGGTTAAAGGAATTCTAAAGAATGCTCCATCTGGGGGTTTGGAAAGGGGTGAAAGCTCGAAGAGTAAGCAGGAACCTATTGCAGATAAAGTAAGCAATGAGAACACCAAAAATGGGGAGAAGAATGAGAAGACTGAAATGGGGTCAAAAGGAGCTAAATCCTGGTCTTCAGTTTTAAGAGCGGCCCCGGGACCTTTCAAGGAGGTGAAATTTGATTACGTGCCTCCAACTGAAGGATCAGATGTTGTATCCCCCCCAGCGGATGTCCTCAAGAAAGGTGCGGAAAAATTCAAATGTTGCATTGTGGGTCAATTTACCAAAGGAACTTTACCGTTTAAGAGAGTTAAGGAGGTGGCTTTTTCAGCTTGGAGGAGAGTCCTCACCATGGTCTCTCAGCGTAATGAGTCTACATATGTTTTTAGGTTCAACTCTTCCAATGAGAAAAATGCGGTTCTTAGCAAAGGTACGTGGTACTTTGATAAAAGGCCTTTGGTCCTAACTGATTGGGGTTTTACTGTGCGCTCAGAACCTGTTACCTCAATGCCGTTATGGGTTAAGCTGGCCAATCTACCAGATTGTTACTGGACGCAGGAGGGTCTGGGCCGTGTTGCTAGTGCCATTGGCAAGCCTCTGGGGGCAGATGCCCTTACATCTGAGCTAGAAATCCTGCCATTTGCTAAAATGTGTGTGCAGTATGAAGTAGGGGATCCATTACCACCAATCCTCAAAGTGGTGGACCTGGATGGTTCTATAGTGGAGGTTAAAGTCACATACATTAATAAGCCAATGGTGTGCAACCACTGTAAATCACTTGGCCACACCATTAGTGTTTGCCCGGTGGCTTCTAGGGAATGGGCGGCATGGGGCTCAATCCATACAAAAGGGGATCCAACTGGCCAAAATGGCAAAGGAAAGGATAAAGTGGACCAATTTGGTAAGGTTAATGAAGTTCAACAACAAAAAGAGGTGGTCGAGCAAAAGGAAGGGGCTTTAGAGGAGGAGGACAGTCACATGAGGGGAGTAGATGGGGATGAGCAAACCCTTAACCACCAGGTAGATGTTACAGAAGAGGAAGTAGATAAGGGGTGGACGGAGGTTCGCTCAAAAAGGAAGCCAGTGACATCGCCAAGTATATCTCCGGATGTCACCACTCTTCAGCAGTTTCAGAATATTGTGGTTGATGAGGTGGCAATGAAGCATGGCTCTAGAACTCCTAAGCCATACAAGAAAGTCAAAAGAGGAGGTAGGGGGCGTACGCCTTCCTCTAGGTCATAATTCTTATATGACTATTTTTTGTTCCTACAACGTTAGAGGCCTCAATAATAAAGTTGGTTTTATCAGGGACTTTATCTTTAAAAACAAATTGTCCCTGGTAGGTCTTTTGGAAACTCATGTCCAAACTGACGTTGCTAGGATTATCTCTCGGACCATTAATCCACGGTTTCAGTGGTGTTTTAATTATGATCATCATCCGGGAGGCCGTATATGGCTGGGGTGGAACCCCTCTATATGGAAAATTTTCGTTATTGCTTCTTCCTCTCAGCATATCACATGCTCTGCCACCCTTATTGAGAGCAACATAAGCTTTGTTATCTCTTTTGTATATGGTTTTAATGATTCGATTGACCGTAGACCTCTATGGTCTGATTTGGCAGGAATAGCGCATGGTTTGAATGCTTCAGCCTGGGCTTTATGTGGTGACTTCAACTCTTGCATTAGTGTTGATGAAAAACAAGGAGGAGTTTTAGACTGGACTACTGGAATGGAGGAGTTTAAACAGTTTTTGCTGGCCAATGGGCTCACTGATCTCCGGTATTCAGGCCACTTCTTCACATGGTGGGATAGCAATATTTCTCAGCCAAAGTTCAGAAAGTTGGATCGAGTGTTAGTAAATCCTAACTGGCATTCACTGTTCCCTTGCTCCACGGTGGAGTTCATCTCTCGGGGTTTATCTGATCATTGCCCTGCTATTACTTCACTTGGTACTAGTTTCACATCTGGAGTGAAGCCTTTTCAATTTTTTAATCACCTCATTGATAATCCAGACTTTTTGGACTCAGTGGAGAAAGCATGGTCTTTAGAGGTAGAGGGAAATCCTTGGTTTATCTTAACCTCGAAGCTCAAGAATGTAAAGGTGGCTCTAAAGGACCTAAACAGGAAGATGGGGGACATTCACCAACTAGTGATCCTGTCTCGGGATGCTCTATCTCAGTTCCAGGATTCAATGCCTGCTAACCCCACTGCTGCATACTTTGAAGAAGAAAAGGATTTTATTGAGAATTATTCAGCAGCTTTAAGGCTAGAAGAACAGTTTTTAAAGCAGAAATCCAGAATTCAGTGGTTAAAACTTGGAGATGGCAACAGTAAGTTTTTCTTTAACTCGTGCAGAGGGAACTGGAACACTAACAAGATTACTTCTCTTCGGGACTCGGAGGGGGTCTCCCACTCTTCTCATGCTGATATGGCTAAAGTGGCCACGGATTTCTATAAAAACATTTTGGGGAAAACATATGAGGTAGCAGATTTTCCTAATGACATCCCTCTTCCCTCTCTCTCTGATTCCCAGGTTAATATTATGGCTGCCCCTTTTTCTGAAAGTGAAGTGCTGAGCACATTAAAAAGAATGGCTAAGAACAAGAGCCCTGGGCCAGATGGGTTCACAGTTGAATTCTACTTGTCTGTTTGGCATTTGGTAGGAAACGATGTGACTAAAGGTATCATGTATTTCTTTAATACCCTGCACTTGCCTAGAGTAATAAATGCTGCTTCCATATGTTTAGTTCCTAAACAGGCTAACCCCTCTGAAATGCATCACTTTAGGCCTATCTCTTGTTGTAATGTACTATATAAATGCATTTCTTCTATGTTGGCCAAGAGGCTCAAAGCTGTCCTTCCTTCCATCATTTCTCCAGTACAGTCTGCTTTTGTAGCTAGGAGATCCATTGGTGACAATATTTTCCTTGCTCAAGCTTTATGCAAGGATTATAATGGCAACTCAGGTCAGCCCCGATGTGCTATAAAGCTGGACATTCATATGGCTTTTGACTCCCTAAACTGGAATTTCCTGTTTAAAATCATGGACAAAATGCGGTTTCCCAATCAGTACATCAAGTGGCTGGAGAAATGTATCACTTCCACAATGTTTTCTGTAAAGTTAAATGGCAGTTTGGAAGGTTTTTTCAAAGGGGAGTCTGGCCTGAGGCAGGGGGATCCATTATCCCCTTATCTGTTCGTGATTGCCATGGAGGCTCTCTCAGCCTGTCTGGATAAGATGACTAGAGATCCTAATTTCAAATTCCACTGGAGAACAAAGGAAGTAAATCTGAATCACATTATTTTTGCTGATGATGTGTTCCTGTTTAGTCATGGTGATCTTAGGTCAGTCTCAGCTCTGCTAGATGGGATCAAGCTCTTCTCAAGTTGTTCGAACCTAAAGCCAAACATTTCCAAGACTACTTGTTTTTTTGCCAATGTTAGACAGGATGTGGTTGATGCTATTCTTACTCACTCAGGGTTCCAAAGAGGTCATATGCCTATCACCTACCTGGGGCTTCCTCTCATTACGGGCAAGCTTAACAAGAATGACTGCCAGACTCTGATCAGTAGATTGTGCAGTAAAGTGGAGCTGTGGACAACTAGATTTCTTAATTTTGCAGGTCGTCTCCAACTGATCAAAGCTATTCTGGTCAGTATTGTGGGATATTGGAGTATGTTTCTTTTCCTTCCAAAAGGAATTCTTAAAAAGATAAATGCTCTCCTTTTCAAGTTTCTTTGGGGAGGTTTCTACAAGCCGGATGGGAAATGTCAGTATAAAGTAGGATGGGAGGAGTGCTGTAAACCGAAAGCGGAAGGCGGTCTTGGCATTCGCAATCTTTTTGAATGGAATGAAGCTGCCATTCTTTATCAGCTGTGGCGTATCTTACAACCCACCTCTAACTCCCTTTGGATAGCATGGTTCCATAAAGCTTTGCTGGCAAAGAAGGAATTCTGGACTTCCTCAATGCCACATCGCTCATGTTGGATTGTAAGGAAATTATTCAAGGCGAGGCCGCGAGCTCTTCAGCATTTACACTATAACATAGGAGAAAACTCTGACTTTCTCTTCTGGCATGATCCCTGGGTCCATAAGAAGCCTCTTCTGGATATCTCCCCATCCATTATATCTACAGCTGAGTCCACGAGTGCAGTCAGTATCAATGTCTACCTCCGAAATGGGATTTGGGACCTGCCATCTTCGAACCATAATGATGTGATTGAAATTAGACGGATGGTGCAACAAATTCAAATTCATAAGTCTGATTCTATTACGTGGGATGGAATGTTAGTAAAGAATGTCAAATTAACTACTATTTGGTCCTCCATGCGGGAAACTGGAACTCATGTCCAGTGGTTGAACATGGTCTGGGGGAAATTCAATATCCCGAAATGCTCATTCATCACATGGTTAGCCATAAAGAACAGGCTTCTCACGAAGGATAGAATGCTTATGTTCGGAATGCAGGTTGACCCGAAATGTGTCTTGTGTGGGGTGGATGCTGAATCGGTTAGCCACATTTTCACTGCTTGCCCTTTCTTTGATCTTATTAGCAGGTCTATGCCATGGCGTTTCACGAGGAACTGGTCCAACTATCAGTTAGGCAATTGCGTTAATACACATCTGGGGGCAAAGGAGGAATTAATTGCTCAACTGTTTTTTAGCACAGCTATTTACCATGTCTGGAAGGAGCGTAACTACCGCATGCACAACCCTGGACCTGGCCATCCATCCTCAGTGGTCAGCAATGAGATTAGTCGTATGGTACGCGAGAAACTGTTCTCATGTAGCTTGTTTAAGGTTTGGGTTCGTAAAGACCCGACCATCATCTTATTTATCATGTAAAAGAATAGGTTAGGTACATCCGAGATGTTGAGTAGGGTTTACCTTCTTATTCTTTGTATCATGTTGTATTGTAGTTGTAGTTTGGATGTTGTCTCGCGGGGTATGCCCCTAGTTATGTTCTAGTTGTTCTCCTTTGGTATAAAATTTTTTAATTAGCAAAAAAAAAAACTCCAATTGGCATTCTTTGCTCCCTTGCTCTTCTGTGGAATTCATTTCTCAGGGTTTGTCTGATCATTGTCCTGCAATCACTTCGCTTGGAACTAGTTTCTCCTCCGGGGTGAAGCCCTTCCAATTTTTTAATCACCTCATTGAGAATCCTGATTTCTTGGAAACTGTGGTGGAAGCTTGGTCTATGGAGGTAGAGGGAAACCCTTGGTTTATTTTGACCTCAAAGCTCAAAAATGTAAAGTTGGCTCTTAAGGGCCTAAACAAAAAGGTGGGGGATATCCATCAGTTAGTGATTTTATCTCGGGATGCTCTATCTCAGTTTTAGAGGGATATGCCTGCCAACCCCACTGCTGCATATTTTGAAGAAGAAAATGAGTTTATCGAGAACTATTCAGCAGCCTTAAGATTTAAGGAGCAGTTCTTAAAGCAGAAATCCAGGATACAGTGGTTAAAACTGGGTGATGGCAATAGTAAGTTTTTCTATAACTCGTGCAGAGGGAACTGGAATACTAATAAGATTATCTCTCTTCGTGACTCAGAGGGAGTTTCCCACTCTTCGCATGCTGATATGGCCAAGGTGGCGACGGATTTCTATAAAGACATTTTGGGGAAAAAGTCTGAGGTAGCTGATTTTCCAAATGACATTCCTCTTCCCTCTCTCTCAGATTCCCAGATCGTTTATGTGGCTGCCCCTTTATCTGAAAGTGAAGTGTTGAGCACCCTAAAAAAAATGGCAAAGAACAAAAGTCCAGGACCGGATGGTTTCACTGTTGAATTCTACTTGTCTGTTTGGCATGTGGTGGGAAATGATGTGACAAAAGGTATTATGTATTTCTTTAATACTCTACACCTGCCTAGAGTGATAAATGCTGCTTCTATCTGCCTAGTTCCTAAGCAGGCTAACCCATCAGAAATGCAACATTTTAGGCCCATCTCTTGTTGCAATGTCTTGTATAAATGTATTTCCTCTATGCTGGCCAAGAGACTCAAAGCTGTCCTTCCATCTATTATTTCTCCGGTGCAGTCTGCGTTTGTAGCCAAGAGATGCATTGGTGACAATATCTTTCTAGCACAAGCTTTATGCAAAGACTATAATGGCAACTCAGGTAAACCCCGTTATGCTATAAAGTTGGACATCCATAAGGCTTTTGATTCCCTAAACTGGAAGTTCCTGTTTATGATACTGGAAAGAATGAGATTTCCCCACCAGTTCATCATGTGGCTGGAGAAATGCATCACCTCCACAATGTTTTCTGTAAAGTTAAATGGCAGTCTTGAAGGTTTTTTCAAAGGTGAGTCTGGCCTGAGGCAGGGTGACCCCTTGTCCCCCTATCTGTTTGTGATAGCCATGGAGGCTCTCTCAGCTTGTCTGAGTAAGGTGGCCAGGGATCCTAACTTTAAATTCCATTGGAGAACAAAGGAGGTAAACCTGAACCATATTATTTTTGCTGATGATGTGTTCCTGTTTAGTCATGGTGATCTTAGTTCAGTTTCAGCACTATTGGATGGGATAAATCTTTTTTCAAACTGTTCTAACCTCAAGCCTAATCTTGCAAAGACTACTTGTTTCTTTGCCAATGTTAGACAGGAAGTTGTTGATGATATTCTTGCTTATTCGGGGTTCCAAAGAGGTCATATGCCTATCACCTACTTGGGTCTACCTCTCATTACGGGTAAGCTAAGCAAAAATGATTGCCAGACTCTGATCACCAGACTGTGTAGCAAAGTAGAGTTGTGGACAACTAGATTTCTAAATTTTGCAGGCCGCCTCCAACTGATCAAAGCTATTTTGGTCAGTATTGTGGGTTATTGGAGTATGTACTTATTTCTTCCTAAAGGAATTCTTAAGAAGATTAATGTTCTATTCTTCAAGTTCCTTTGGGGAGGGTTCTACAAACCAGATGGGAAATGTCAGTACAAAGTAGGGTGGGAGGAATGTTGTAAACCGAAAGCGGAAGGTGGTCTTGGGATTCGAAATTTATTTGAATGGAATGATGCTGCCATTCTCTTTCAGGTGTGGCGTATCCTACAACCCACCTCTAGTTCTCTTTGGATAGCATGGTTTCATAAAGTCCTGCTGTGGAAGAAGGAATTCTGGACTGCCTCAATGCCGTATCGCTGTTGTTGGATTGCAAGGAAAATATTCAATGCTAGGAAGCTTGCCTTGCAGCACTTGCACTATAATATAGGAGAGAACTCTAGCTTTCTCTTCTGGCATGATCCTTGGGTTCACAGGAAGCCTCTTCTGGCCATCTCCCCCTCCATTATCTCAACCGCCGAGTCCACAAGCTCAGTAAGCATCAACGTCTACCTTAGAAATGGGACATGGGATCTCCCATCTTCGAACCATAACGATGTCATTGAAATTAGACGAGCTGTTCAGCAAGTCCAGATATATAAATCTGATTCCATTACTTGGGATGGAATGTCTGCAAAGAATGTTAAATTATCTTCTATTTGGTCATCCATTCGGGGTACTGGAAATCAAGTCCAGTGGTTGGATATGGTATGGGGGAAATTCAATATCCCGAAATGCTCGTTTGTAACTTGGTTGGCCATAAAGAACAGGCTCCTCACGAAGGATAGAATGCTCTTAACATCAGTGTAAATGAGAGTCGTTTTCTCTAACCTCTCTCTAAAACCCTAAATTTTTTTTTTTTTTGCTAATTAAGATTTTATACCAAGAAGGAACAACAAGAACAAGTCTAGGGGCATACCCCGCGAAATCAACAGCCGAATAAACTACACAACATTAAGTCATAATAGAGTCTGCATAGAAATAAAAACAAATACGCATAATCTAAGGCACCCTGCCAGCATGTCCACCTCTTGTCGCTCTCCATTGCTTGATTTTGGACTTCGTCCAGCGCACTTGTCTAGCCTGGTCTTCAATCGCCCTTCCTTGAATAGGAGCCTCGCTATCAGCTTCCATATGATCCACACTGGTTGTCATGCCCTGACTACCATCAACCTTCACAGTGCTCTCCCTGAGCATGCCTTTCCTGGTCCTTAAGACCTGATCATTCCTTTCCTGGCCACCCGCCTCAGCCTCCTTGCCAACATGAATTGATGCAGAACTGTCCATGACACCATTGCTAAAAGAGTCATTATCAATGAAGGGCAGAATACTCACAGTGGGAAGGTCATCCCATGGAATATCGTCCCCAAGTCTCCCAGTCTTCTGACTCTGAGTCACAGTCTGACTATTGACCATTAGGTAGTTGAAAGCTTCGTCAACCTCTGCATCAATCTGCTCCTTCAAAGCTTCTTTGTCATTGGTTTGAATCACCATCTGCTCCCCCACATGGATGTTGTTATAAGTATCCTTCAAGGTCCCATAAACCTGGCCACTAGGAAGGCTATCCCTAGGACAACCATTGTCATCAAAAATAATCCCAAGAGGAATGCCTTCGAGAGGAATTTCAATACCCTCATTTATCACGAAAACCTGCATTTGAAGAGTATCAATAAGAACTACACAGAGCTCTTCGTCCTGGCCACATTCAGAAATGTCAGTCCAAAGCTTTCCAGAGCGCATAATATGCAAGTCCTTCTTCCCCTGCATCACCGGCACCTCATACCCCATGAGTCTGGACAAATAATTTCAATAATTGTAAGTAATGCTTAGCCTGAGTAATCTGCTGATGAACCCCACTAGCATCCTCATCCAATCCTGCATTTCCTGACCCATCACTCATGGTTTTACCATCCCAAAAGTCATCTGTGACAATTCTTGAAACTAGGTTCTCCAGGCCCGAAAGGACTTCCTCACCTCCCGAATCCTCATCTTTTACATAACTTAAGTTCACACAGTCATTAGCCTTGTTCTCCAAACTCACATCTTGGGTACTAATCTGCCCATCAGTTACACCCAAGCTATCCTTTTCGCTAGAGGCTAAAGCCTCAGCCCTTTCAGAGTTACATCCAGTTACGTCTTTTGACTCGCCTTCCAGGAAAGTATGGTCCAAACCCCTATTTCCCTCGTCTTTTGACATGACAACATTTTGTATACCAATCGAGGCTCCTACCTCGACATCATTCGTTACCATGGTATCCCTGTAAGTTAGGTTAGGTTTTGACCCCTCACCCAAGCCCACATCTGAAGAACCATCACCCCATAAACTAGGTATCTCAAAGTTATCCCCCTCCTCGACACCCACATCATTAACATATCTTGAATTCATATAATCAGATAATTCAATAATTGTATCATCCCCTATTTCATTCGATGTAATCAGTTTTTTTTTCGAGAAAAACTTACCTTCACTCATTTGTAGTATAACCTCGCTACGAGTACTCGTCGCTACTCCAGATCTGGAATCAGCCGCAAAAGAAATGCCCTCACCCTTCCTCTGAGACACCAAATTCTCAGCAAAGGAGACACGCACCTTCTTCTTCCCAACATTTGATTTACTTGACCCATCCAAATCATATTCGGATCGAGGACCGTCATAGGGTATCTCCGATACCAAATTCTCCGCAAAGGAGACCCTTTTCGGGTTCAAGACCGGGACCAACCCCTCCTGGGTAGTTCTCAAATGATCCCTGTCACTAGCTGCCCTAGTCAACACCACAGAGTCCTCCAAGAAAGAAACCCTCTTTCTGCTCATGCTCAAAGCAGAAGGAAAGAACAGAAATTATGTATTTCGGTGAGAGAAGAGAGAGGGAAATGGATTTAGAATTGAAACTTTAGATCTGATGGAGAAGATGTTTAGATTTTTGAGAATTTTAGAGAAAAGATTTTAGAGAGAAGGCAGAGAGAAAACGACTCTCATTTCGTATAAGCTAGACGCAGAGTTCTAAAACCCTAAATTTCTTCTAACCGCCATGATAATTCAGCCCAATCTACACCTT
The DNA here is from genome assembly GCA_037693485.1 of Kitagawia praeruptora. Classification (NCBI taxonomy): domain Eukaryota; kingdom Viridiplantae; phylum Streptophyta; class Magnoliopsida; order Apiales; family Apiaceae; genus Kitagawia; species Kitagawia praeruptora. Next base: position 70,399,148 of record CM075350.1, read on the forward strand.
AAATCCATTAGATCTAAATATCTCCTTCCTAAATCCATTTCCCACTTACTTATCTCCCACCTTTACCACGAATTTATGGACCCGATGAGAGGGAATGCTCTTGTGGCTCGTGTTTTGCCCTCGTTTTCCTGTGTAATGGAAAGGGGTGTAGTTCGTATATCTTTTTAGATCGGGCAGCTTTCATACCCTGATCTGTTGAAGTGGATTCCTGTTTGCTCATTTATGCTAGCCGATGTCTCTATCGAAAACTATAAATGGTGGTACTTCTTGTACTTGGTTTGGTTTCAAACAAGCATACGGGAGGGTATGGTTATTAAAACCACTGATGGTGCTAGAACTCAAGGAGAGTTTCCTGCTGCTCTTTTAGAGAACATGACTCTTGGGATAAGTGTAGCTACAATATGTGTTATCGATAAGAGGGGTTGCTGGCAGTACTCGGCCTGGAACCTATTTGACGAAATGTCTCAGAGAAAATTCGCTCCCTTAAAGGCGAAGGACCTTTCTCTTGGTTCTATGAAGATGTTGATTGGCTTTGAGGCCATTTACGGATCTGTTCCATGTGCAGACATGCATCTGAGCCTGTTCTGGCTCACACGCAATGATTTTCTTTCTGAATTTTATGAATGGTGCTATGCTTTCGATTGGGACTTCAATGGAACTGGTGCTCTGGGTTGCTGTATGGGCTTTCATCGAGGTTCTTCGATGCTTTGGTTAATTCAGAATCGCACGGATCTTGTGCTTGCAATGTTGGCACATCGAATGGACATTGTCGTAATGAGTCTCCAAACTGGTAATGGTGTTGTGAGTAGGATTATTGTGAGCCTTGTTTTGATAGCGAGGGGATATGATGTTTATGGTGTTGCGAGGTTTTTGATAGCCTGCAAAGTCTTTGAGAATACATTTGAGGATATGGCGGAGCAAGCCTCGCAATTGCTAATGCAGGAATGTGATGCTGGTCTCACTACGAAGGTCGTCAGAATGAGTACAAACTGCAGGGTGACTAACATTAAGGACAGCAAGGGTTTATCACGGAAGGTTTTCTGGTTGGATAACAGACTTCATGAGAGAGTTCGTATGATGGACGAACACCATGTGTTTGTCGTTTTAGTGAACGTTCAAAGGACGATCTATGCAAGAGGATATGCTCTTTGTATCCCAGCCTCTCCTGGTATGTGGTGCCTGGAGAACTATAATTTCTAGGAAACTATGTTGAGGTCGGTGTGGCGGCTTCAGTTTGATTTTGCCATGCGTGAAGGCAATTATTTGCACTGGAAGTGTAAAGCAGGGCATGCTAGGTATAAGGAAGGTTGGGACGCTTGGTTCGAGTGCGGGGTCTCGAAAATGCAGGGAGCTGGTATAGTCCTGCCTTCGGACTTGTATGATCTATGTCTTAAAGTTATTGGTTTGGAGGAGACTGCTTGTGTGGCTAGCAGGATTGCTTATTGCGCTATTATGCTTACTGATGGGTTGAATGTAGTCAGCGAAAACATGAGGGGTCCGTGTTGGAAACTGATGACATGCAACAGGAAATTGCGATCAATGCAATATGAAGCGATGCACTCTAACTGTTGGTGCTTTTCTTTTAGAATAACTTATATGGAGACTCCACGAGTGTGGAATTGCAAGGGATTAGTAGTGGATGATTTTGGCCCATATATGAAGGAGTGCACGTCGAAAGCTCTGTGCTTTGTTTTGACTGTGCAGTGTTTTTATTCGAGCACAGCGATGGATGGTCTTTGGGCTGATGAGAGGTTTCTGCCTATTCGTGTTGATGACCAGACTACTAAGCCCTTGAGTGGTGCTGGAATTGTTAATTTCTGTTTTGCTATGATAAGTGCTTGCACTAATGGGAGGCATGTCCTGAGCAGTCTCAAAGGAGATGCTTCTAAATATGGAATTTGCTGTGATGCTTGTGCTAGGAACCTGGACTGGATGTGTGCCTATTGTAGGTACAAGACGTACAAAGATGATATCAGGGTGGACAGAGGAGGTCGCTCCTACATAGCTTATTTCATGGCTCCTTAATCCTTTGTTTTTTTTACTTCTGTTGTGTTGATTGCCAAATGTCTTTATGTTGTTTGGATCTGATTTAGCTGTTTGTTGACTCTGCGGGGTATGCCCTGTTTGGACAAATTACTTGTATTGGTTGTTTGTTGTTCGCGGGGTATGCCCCTAGACGTGTTTATGTTGTTCCTTTTGGTATAAAAACTTTAATTAGCAAAAAAAAAAAGAGGATAGAATGCTCTTGTTTGGAATGCAGATAGACCCAAAGTGTGTCCTCTGTGGGGTGGACGATGAGACGGTCAGTCACATTTTCTCTGACTGCCCATTTTTCGATCTGATTAGCAGGTCCATGCCAATGCGCTTCACTAGGAATTGGTCCAACTGTCAACTAGGTAACTGTGTTAGTAGGCAGTTGGGGGAAAAGGAGAAAACAATTGCTGAACTGTTTTTCAGCACAACTATCTATCATGTCTGGAAGGAACGTAACCACCGCATGCACAACTCTGGCCCTGGCAATCCAACCTCTGTTGTTAGTAGTGTGATCAGGCGCATGGTGCGCGAGAAATTGTTCTCTTGTATCATGTTTAAGATTTGGGTTCGGAAAGACCCGACCATCATCTTATTTCTCATGTAAAAGAATAGGACTGGTATATCCGTTGTAGTTGAGTAGGGTTTACCTTCTTATTCTATGTATCATGTTGACTTCGTGGGGTATGCCCCTTGTCTTTGTATCAGTTGTTCCCTTTGGTATAAAATTTTAATTAGCAAAAAAAAAAAGAGTCAAGAATGAAGCAAAATTAATTTTCTTGTTCAAACGAGTCCAAATGAAGTTTTTTTTTTGCTAATTAAAATTTTATACCACAAAGGAACAACTTAAACACATCTAGGGGCATACCCCACGAAGCCAACAAACATACAAAACAAAGGTTATAGCATCACAAAGACACTAAAACCACAAACACTAGGTAGCTAAAACCATAACTAAACTAGTCTGCATGCAAACAATTAGCTAGTTAAACTAGCTAAATACCAATTAAACTACGCCAATAAAATAAGGACGTAGGGCCATCATCCATGCCCTCTTCCACAAAACCGCACCCTCCAATCTGCCCAAGCTTCAGCATATTCCATATATCCCAATAATGGGCCGCTTTCGAAACCACCATAGTGTCACTAAAAGGGACTGAGGTTGCAAACACAACCCTAGAACTCCTCTCCCTGCAATTGACAGCTCTCATGAGTAGCTTGTTTCTGATGTCCCCATCAAGACAGGTCTTCTTGTTTATGTCAATATCTAGAAAAACAGGGGTATCAAGATACCCATCACAATCCACATGCCCATAGTCAGTAGGGCAGAGCCCACACCAGTTCGCACCAGTTAGCCTGTACCCCGCAAATAAATCATTGCAATAAGAGTCCTCATCCCCCTTCCCGCAAGTAAGAAACCACGCGATGACCTGTCCATTCATTAAGGATGGCCCAACCGCAAACAAAGTAATATCCCAAGACATCAAGGCGCCTCTCCTTTTGTCTTCAACCCCAACCAGGATTGCAGCAGAATCTCTCAAACTATGCTCTTCCCCTCGCTGAACAAGTGCCTGGCTCTTTTTGTACAGTTGAGCCTCAAACAGCACTACGCACCAGCATTTTCTATTAAAGGTTTCCACCTCCACATGCGTCAAGTTATCAACCAAATCCGTCACTAGATCAGCGATAACACTCCCATTGTAATCAATTCTAAAGAAATCAGACCAATCCATTGCACCTGTTTTAAAATGGGTTAAAATGCCATTACCAGCTCCACTAACAGAGTTATTAAACTCTCGAACATTATCGTGCCAAACACAATTCTGTCTAATGTTACACCTCTCATTAGTCACAGCAGCTTCATAAGACCCCGATTGAAAAGGAACCTCAAGCGTGGTCATAGCAATCCTCGAAGTTGTCATAGCGATGACAAACTCAACAACATATGGTATTGTATCCCATTCTACAGGGACAACAAAACCATGGGCAGTCAAATCGACAGCCATCTTGTAGTCATATCCAATCATTTGATCAATCAAATCATCCTCCCAGATAACATTTAAATAACCAGCGTGGTTGTCACCGCCATCGGCGTCCCGAGCCGCATTGTGAACCGAAGAAGCGAAAGCCTCTTCCTGAAAATTAACAATTCCATGTCTCACATTAAACATCCATTTAGTCACACCTTGGACAAGACTTGCACCTATGCAGATGAAACCCATTATACGCAAATCAGCCCCAATTAGGTGCTCTATCGTCTTAAGAGTCGTATTAGACATACAAATCTCATCAGCAACACCATAGTCAAACACTAAAACCTCCGAAATGGGAACCTGCTCAAGGCTCCCCTGCATATCCTTTCCATTATTATAACCCTCCAAATCTAGAAGAAGCAAATAGCATGCCTTCCTGGAGTCTGCTTTAAACGCAGTCCCATTGACCAGGAAGTGCATCACTTCCATAGCAAAGACCCCCGGTTGTAGCCATTTGTCAAACACTAAGCGAGCATCAACAGCAAAAGAGACAAAGACATCCGTTGGAATGCAGAAATACGCTCTTTGGTGAAGCAATCTATCAACCATTTGGTGGTCAACACAACCCACGAGCCCAAAATGCACCAGAACAACACCCAGTTTAACCCGTTGTTTGTGCAGACTCACCCAATCGTTGAAGAATTTGCAACAGCAAGACCCCTCCCTTCTGTAGGGAAGAAAAGCACCACGGGACTTGACATCATCAACATCTATTGAGGAAGTGGTCCAAGAAAACACGCCTCCTTCCGGCTCCTCCAACGCAACAACATCAGAGATGAACCCATCACTGAAAAAGAGTGAAGCTTTGTCAAAGCTAATCGGTCTCTCACGACCAATTATCACCTTGGTTTTGCGAATCTGCAAAGATTCGACTAAATCATTGAAGAGAGAAATTCCAATACAAGGAAACCGTTCAAACAAACACATCTCCAAGGAACCAGATTTAAACATAATAATATAAGAAATATGGTGTTTAGGTGAGAGGATAGAGAGGGAAGATGGAGTTATGTAGGATGAGTATAGATCTGATGAAAACATGTGTTAGATTTGGCAGAGATTAAATGGCGGCTAGAAAAGAAAAGAGGGTTTCTAGAGAGAAGGCAGAGCGAATCTCTCTCTAGACGACTCTCATCTATGCCGTCCTCAGTTAATCCTTAGTCCTATAGAGTCCAAATGAAGTTTTAGTGAGTTATAGGGGTTAAACGAGTCAAGAGCAAAGCTACAAGTGGTTTCGAAGCTCAAACGAGCCAAGAATGAAGCAAATCATATTATCTTGTTCGAACTAGTCTAAAATGAAGTTTTTAAACAAGTCAAGAACAAAGCTACAAATGGTTTCCATGCTCAAATGAGTCAAGAATGAATCAAAAAAAAAGAATGAAGCAAAATTAATTTTCTTGTTCAAACGAGTCCAAGTGAAGTTTTAGTGAGTTATAGGGGTTAAACGAGTCAAGAACAAAGCTACAAGTGGTTTCCATGTTCAAACGAGTCAAGAATGAAGCAAATCATATTATCTTGTTCGAACTAGTCTAAAATGAAGTTTTAGTGAGTGTCAGGGGTAAAACGTGTCAAGAACAAAGCTACAAGTGGTTTCCATGCTCAAACGGGTCAAAATGAAGCAAAATTAATTTTCTTGCTCAAACGAGTCCAAATGAAGTTTTTTTTTTGCTAATTAAAATTTTATACCAAAAGGAACAACTTTTACAAATCTAGGGGCATACCCCGCGAATCAACATCCAACTAAAACATCATAACATACTCAATTATGAAATCGAGTCGGGTTAAAAACTATCTAGCTAGGCTAGATTAGATACAAGTCATAACAATGCCAATAAAGACAGTTGAACCTCCCGGTTCACATCCTAGCATTCTATTCAGCAGGCCTTTCCTCAACGTGGCAAACCAAAAATGATCCCCCACTCGCATGGTCATCTCAACACAATTAGTCATTGTCCGGTTCCAGCAAACATCAGTAAGAGCAGGACCTTGTATCAAACTCGTCCACCTGACCTGCACATCAGCTTTACACCCCTGCATGAGCATAGGCCACTGCATTCCTTCCATCTTCAATTCCAAACTTGCATGATCATTGTCAATCTTCTCAAGAGCAACTTCTTTAAAACTGGGACTAACCCCAACCTTGCCCCTGTCCCTGCAGCATGGGCACCCTGAACCCTCCTCCACCTGTCCCTGCAGCATGGGCACCCTGAACCCCATGAATTCAGTAAACAGTTTAAGAACTTTAAAATAGTTCTTAGCTTCCAACAAGCGGCGCTTAGCAGCCATCCAGTCCCATTGTGTATCCCACACACTTAAGTGTGCCATTTCATCTTGAGCCAGACCCTTCAACAAGGAGTCAAGACCATCATCATCATTAGCAGAGGGAATCTCAGACTCTCCCATGTCAGCAGCATTAGCCATCACCTCAGGAACAATTTGTTGAGAAAGCCACAGAACCATCAATCACAGTCAGGGCATGAGTAGCAGCTCCACCCTTCTCACAGACACTTATCTCCACCTCCTTCTGAACACCATCATCCAGGGTAATGCCCAGAACAACCATCATATTCCTCTCTTGCTCCTGGTAGTTATTAATCAGAACTACCCCAATATTCCCATCAGGATCCTCCAAATCACCAGATGACATGACATCATCTCCCATAACAACAATCAGGCTAGGGTTAGAAAACCCCGCAACCGTGGCCATATCAGAAGAACCGTTAATCATACACATGTTGAGCGAGCTTCGAGTGCGAGCCGCAACCCCAGATATGGGAGGGGGCCAACATACAAATCACATCCTTTTTGGAAACGATCATCTCCAATCGAGACCGAAGATCCAATTAGAGTTGATCTAGTTCTACATTTCGTGGACCTAGACCCATCCTCGTCCCCCCCTGCATTTATGACAAATTATCTTCCGAAAAGGAGACCCTCCTGCATCTCCTGGCCTGCATCATAGGACTAGTGTTCCCCTTCATTGACACAGTGATGGGCGAACCCACCCTCAAACTTCTCTTAGCTTTCATCAAAGGGCTATTTGCCACAATACCCCTCCTAAACTGCAACCCATCGCTGGCATGGGTTCTATCGGTAGGAATCACCGACACCAAATTCTTCGCAAAAGACACTTTCTTCGGGCTCAAAGTCATTATCAATCCCTCCTAGGGCTTCAACACAGAACCGTGCAAATTACTAGCCATCTCAGTGGCACAATCAAAAGGACGTCTAGCATTAGATCTTCTCATCTCCGACGAAACACACATACCGAGACAATCCCCGAATCTAGGAATCTCCATCTCAAGGTTCTCCGCAAAGGAGACCCTTTTCGGACTCAAAGTCGATACCAACCCCTCCTGGGTCTTCGACAACGACCCCCTTAAATCTTGAACCAACACAGTGGTACAAGTAAGCGGACAAACTATAGAGCTTCTCGTCTCTGATGAAGTTTCCTCCAAGAAAGAAACCCTCTTCCGATTCATGAAAACAAATAAATTTAGTAAATATAAAAGAAATATGGTGTATGGGGTGAGAGAACAAAGCTACAAGTGGTTTCAATGCTCGTTATAGGGGTTAAACGATTCAAGAACAAAGCTACAAGTGGTTTCCATGCTCAAACGAGTCAAGAGTGAAGCAAAATTAATTTTCTTGTTCAAACGAGTCCAAATGAAGTTTTTTTTTTGCTAATTAAAATTTATACCATAGGCAAATGATTACATCTCTAGGGGCATACCCCGCGATTAGAAACACATCTACCTAACGGAACAACAAAGAAAAAACATCAATAATATAAACTAGCATTCAACAAAAAGATGAGAGTCCTAGAGAGAGAAGCTCCTCCTTCTTTCTAAAACCCCTTCAGCCGCCGCTTTCTTTTACCCTAGATCTATTGTCCTGCACACTTTCTCCATCATTTTCATCCACATCCCCATCTTTTTTCACTTTCCCTTCTTCCCCTAACCTAAACACCATATTTCTTATTATATATATATTTTTAGTTTGTGGTTTTGCAGATGCCTAGTCAAGGTTCTCAGTGTGCTTTGGAGACTGGTCTATCGGAGTATATGCAAGATATGAGTGATGACAGTTTTAATGAAATGCTAGCTCATCGAGAAGTGGATGACTTTCCGATTTTAGCGACAGCCGAGGAGACAATCCCTAGTAGCTCAGGGGGTACTCCTATTGTGAAGGAGGTGGATTCTTCTGGTGATGAGGAGGTAGAGGTATATCATGAGGATGCGAGAGATGCTATGGAACGAGTGACAATCAGTAAAGTAGCTACCGTTGTAGCAGCTACTAATAAGAATGACAGAGAAGAGTTGATAAGACTGAGGTTGAAACTCATGGAGGTAAATGACTTTCTTAAATCAAGGGCCTGTGGATGGCTGAGATGGAAAAGGAGAAGCTCACTGCCCAGGCTGAGTTTAATGTTGGGTTAAACAACCCTCTCAGCTTCATTACTGGTAGGGATGAGTTTGGCCTCCCTATTTTCTCACATGGTTCTGGTAGGAGAAATGGGGGCAATGACCAGGATGTGAAGGAGACCCCTATTTTGAAGAGTATCCTTAAGAACAGGAGTGCCAACCTGACAATAGGCGAATCCTCAGGGGTAGTTAAAGGTGTGGAAAGTAAGATAGGCCAGGAGAATGCTGACAGGAAGCAAGACCCCAATGAGGTTAAGGGGGAGAAGAAGTCTTGGACTTCGGTGTTGAAAACTGCTCCGGGCCCTTTGAAAGGCATTACCTTTGAGTATGTTCCCCCTCCGGCAGGGGCCACCATGGTTTAACCACCTTGTGAGGTGTTGCAAAAGGGAGTTGATAAATACAAGTGCTGTATTGTGGGTAAATTCATAAAAGCCACATTGCCGTTCAGACGTGTGAAGGAGATAGCGCAGCTAATTTGGAAAAAGGGCCTTGACGCTGTCTTTCAACGAAATGAGTCAACCTACATTTTCAAATTCTGCTCCTTTAATGACAAGAATGCTGCCCTCTCAAAAGGCACCTGTTACTTTGATCAAAGCCCTCTTATTGTTACGGATTGGGGCTGTTCCGGGGGAGGAACTACTGTTTCGTCTATGCCTTTATGGGTAAAATTTAGCAATATGCCTGACTGTTACTGGACTCAAGAAGGGTTGAGCCGTATTACGAGTTTCATTGGTGTTCCCTTGGGTGCTGATTCTCTTACTTCGCAGTTGGAAATCCTGCCTTTTGCTAAAATGTGTGTCCAATACAAAGTTGGTGATCCGCTCCCTAGCACTATACCTGTGCTGGATTTTGATAAAACTAGAGTGGAGGTCAAAGTTTCTTATTTCAACAAGCCCTTATTGTGTTCCCATTGCAACTCTATGGGGCACCTAATCAATGTTAGCCCGTTGGCTCCTAGGGACTGGGCAAGAAGACAGGGTAATGAGGGTAAGGGTGCAAAAGCAGAGGCAAATGGAAAGGAGAATCCTAAGAGCAAATCAGTGGATGCTCACTCTGAGGCAGGGGTGAAGAAAAGTTCGCAGAGTCAAGAGGTGGAGGCGGGGTTAAAGGGCAAAGAGGTGATGTTGGAAGAAGGTGAGATTAGGATTGGGGGAGATGATGATAAGGGGGCTGAGTGTAAGCTTGACTACCTCACACCTATAGCAAAGGAAGGATCTTGTGGTCCAGTTGTGGAAGAGTCCTCTCACGGAGATGGGGGTGGTTGGACTGAGGTAAAAAAGAGGAAGCCAGTAAACTCTCCTGGTGTGTCTACTGGAACTCCTTCTCCGCATAGTTTCAAAAATGTAATAGTGGATGAAGTAGCTCGTAAAGGTGAAGCGTCCCGTAAACAAGGTAGCAAAAGGGCAAAGTCTAAGGGGCTAAAAAAGGCGAAGTGGGGGTCAGGGGGCCCCACTTCTAATTCTTAACTCAGGTTTATGTCTGTTTTTTGTTCTTACAACGTCCGGGGCCTCAACAATAAGGTTGATTTTGTCAAGGATTTTATATATGCAAATAAACTATCCTTGATTAGTATTTTGGAGACGCATGTGCATAAGGACATTGCTAAGATTATCTCTTCGGAGATTAACCCAAGGTTTCAATGGTTGTTCAACTATGAACACCATGCGGGTGGCCGGATATGGCTGGGGTGGAACCCTGTTTTTTGGAAGGTGGTGAAGTCTGCACAACATATTACCTGCTCCATCACTTCGCTGCAGCATAACCTCATTTATTTGGTCTCCTTCGTCTATGGGTCTAATGATGACATAGAAAGGAGATTGCTTTGGTCTGATTTACTGAATTTTTCAATAAGACTGTCTATTGAAGCTTGGGCCATTTCAGGTGACCTTAATACTTGCCTTCGAACTGAGGAGAAGCAGGGTTGCAACACAAATTGGACGGTTGATATGACTGACTTTAAAGAGTTTTTTCGTGCTACGGGTATTACTGACCTCCGAAGCACCGGAAATGTTCTCACCTGGTGGGATTGCAACATTCATCACCCGAAATACAGGAAATTGGATAGGGTTATGGTGAATGCCCACTGGCATAATGTGTTCCCCTGTTCGTCCAATAATTTCTTGCCTAGAGGGCTCTCAGACCATAGCCCAGCTTTGACTGACCTAGGTTTCAATCGTCCGGTGGTAAAGAAGCCTTTCCAGTTCTTTAATCATCTCATTGATGACCCTGATTTTCTCCCTTTAGTTGAAAATGAGTGGGCTGACCCAGTGATAGGAGACCCTTGGTTTTTTTTTTTTGCTAAATAAAAATGTATATTGCACTTTTAAAGAAAGATACAAAAGGCTTAGGGAGAACAAAAAGACTATACTAGTCATCCGCTATACATGAGCAAAATTAGTATAAATTTAAAATCAACAAGGGATCTTTTTTAATTTTCTTCGCAAACCACTCACTAGAGGTAAGCCTCTCCCTAACAATGTTAAGAACATGAGAACGTAGCTGGTGGCTCGACTTCAAGGGGCTAGATTTGGACCCTATTGTTGCGCTCCCTCCACAAAGCATGGATACCAACTGAGAGAAACAAAAATGCTAGCAGTTTACGGGCCTTCGAAATAGAAGCATTGGAAAAAAATTGCCACATAAGTACTCGGACCAATTGCCATTTAGAACACCATCACGGAGGACAACCTTAGAGAAACTACACTCACTGAAGATGTGCACAACAGATTCACTACCAACTGTGCAGAGAACATACCTGTGATCAGCCCTCATTCCCATATTTATCATCCTATCCCTGGTGAACAGACGGTTCCTAAATGCCAGCCAAAGTAAAAAGGAGCATTTAGGAATGGAGATAGGATGCCAAAGAGCCTCGATCCAAGGGGGAGGAGAACCAGTACTCCTAATTGAATGCCAGATAGAGGAGAGAGCGTAACCTGAGCATCAGAGAGTGAATTCCACCGTATCTTATCTCGAAGATTTATACAGGCATTGCAAAGTAATTGCCTAAGCTCAAAGACTTGCATGTGATTAGACGCAGGTAAATTCCAGGTCTGATCTATAGTAATCTCGCCTACAGTCGCCATATCAGATGTCTCAGTGATCGAGACAATGCTACTGGTGAATCTTTCAATTAATGGAACCTGCTCAAACCAAGGGTCATGCCAAAACAAGAAATTAGACTGCACTCCAACCTCATAAGTGACATGAGAAATGGCCATCTGTCTAGCTTTTATAATCTTCTTGAGGCACCAAGATGCATTATAAGGAACCTTCATAGTCCATATCGATCGATTATGAACAAAGTTACTTTTAACCCATGACAACCAAAGGGAATGCCTTCTGGAAGTTAATAAACGCCAGAATTGAAACAGGACAGATGCTTGATTCCACTCACAAAAATCTCTAAGACCCAGACCACCCTCAGATTTGGGTAAACAACACTCCTTCCATGCTACCTTGGCAGCTGCACTAGAGGTATGAGATCCCCCCCATAAGAACTTTATGCACATTGATTGGATTTGCTTGAGAATACACTTCGGAAGAAATAAGTTTGTAGTCCAGTAGCTTTGAGTGCCAAACAGCACCGATTTTAGAAGTTGAAGCCTACCTGCAAAGCTAAGAAATCTGCACAGCCAGCTTTCGAACTTCATACACAATTTGAGAACAAGAGGCAAACAGTCTCGAGCTTTGAGCTTAGAGGTAATGAGGGGCAGGCCTAAGTAAGTGACAGGGAAAGTGCCTCTAGTGAAGCCTGAGAAATGAATAATTTGTTGTTCAATAGCAGGGGCTACATTACAGAAAAAACAAGCACTCTTCTCTTGGTTAACCATCAGACCAGATAATCGGGAAAAATTGTTAACACCATCCAAAAGAGTTTTAATCGAATTGACCTTGCCTTTTGCAAAAAGTAAAATGTCATCGACGAAGATGAGATGCGAGATGGCAGGAGAAGCAGCCTTCCAATGATATTTAAAATCAGCTCGAGCAATAGCACGATTAATACATGCAGTCAGAACTTCCATAGAGATCACAAACAAATAGGGAGAGATAGGATCTCCTTGTCGCAATCCTGACTTTGCTTGAAAGTAACCTTCCAAAGCACCATTAATCTTGACAGACACCATACAAGAAGAAACACATTTCATAATCCAATTTACAAAGACAAGGGGGAATCCCATTTTTTCAAGAGCTTTACGAAGAAAACCCCAATTAATGGAATCAAAAGCCTTCCTCAGATCAAGTTTAATTGCACTTCTAGGCTCACCAATATTTAAGTGATAGTTCCTGCATAGAGATTGAGCCAAGAGAATATTATCCCCTATTAATCTCTTGGGTACAAAAGCGGACTGGCAGCTAGAAATAATCTCAGGCATAATCAACTTCAACCGATCAGAAAGCATTTTCGAAATGCACTTGTAGATGACATTACAGCAAGAGATAGGTCTAAACTTTGACATGTTATCATATCCATCAAAAAACAAGAGGTCTCTAGATGAGAGTCGTTTTCTCTCTAGGTAAACTTAGGCGGCCGCCACCCAAATCATCCATTCTACACCCAAAAATCATCAGATCTATATACTACCTCCATGAATTCACATTCTCTTCCACTCCTCTCACCTATACACATATTTCTTATAATATATATCTAGATTTGGCTCCTTTTTTGGTGCTTCTCCCTGGACATTCTTCGACGTTTGTCGGGGGTTTGGGTCTACCTCCTTTTGAGGTTCTTTCTCAGTCCTTGAGAAATGGATTTTTCAAACAATTGTTTACTCCGCTCGTATTTGTTATGGGGGAGTCTAATTTCATGGTGGCTACAAGCAATTTCGTTTTGCTTTGGTTACTAGTGATTTGCAAACTTACTGGGTGTTTGCAAGGGTATGTTTTGGAGGGTTTCATTGTAAGTAAAAACTCCATCGATGTTGCGGGGACTGCATCTAACCATGTTTCTGTGGGTGATGGTTTCAAGCTTTTCTTCCCTCTTGAATCAGATAAAGATGAGTTATGTGCTGAGAGGTCCCCATTTTATGCCTTTCCTCTTGCCCAGGGCTTTTTCGAGCTCTTTTTGGTTGCCAAAGAGGGATCTATGAAAATCCAATGGGGAGGTTTGCCTCTCATGAAGAGTAATCGGTTTTCGATTACTAAAAATGTTGTTTCGATGATGGATGCTGATGAATCTTTGATTCTAGGGGATGGAGTTGAATCTTTTTCTCCCGAAATGGTTATTCTCATGGCCCATGTTTGGATGCCCCGGTTGGGAAGGTTCTGTTTGAGAACCTCTTTGGTGATTGATGTTGTTGGAGGATCTTTTCTTCTTGACAAATCGATGAAATTGCTGGGTCTTCTTGACAACGCCCCTGTTTGCTTCTTCCTCTCTGGTGAATTGTCGATGGGCGACTTTGCTTGTAGCCTTGCAGGTTACCGCCTTGCGGGTTTTTTCGCGAGGTCTCTGAAGGTCATTGTAGGTGAAGGTTTGTACCTTGTTCTGAGAATGGTTTCCATTATTTGGAACCCTTACGACCTTCACTTCGGATAGTACTGGTTGAAGTTGTTAATGGGAGGTGTTTTACTGAATGTTTCCCCTTCTCAAGGGTATATCTGGTTTGGTCTCCTTCCCGGAAAGGTTGAGTACGAATGGTCTGCTGATGGCAACCACTTATCTGATGGGGACACTGTGATGGGGTTGTACCATCCATTTTTCAGTGGGTGTTGTCTTTGCAAGGATGCAGGTGAAATTGACGATGGTGATCAGTCCTCTGTGACTGTTGATGGTCTTTTAAATAATGAGGGTTGCTCTGAACCTTGTTGTGCGCTTAGGCGAAATCTGGGATGTCATATGGGCATTATCCATCAGCTGGGTGTTGGTTCTCCTTCCAATGAAAAGTTAGCCGATAAGGTGCTTTTTTGGAGGCTAACTCTCATGCAGTGGATACATGATGAGGGCAGTCACGGCACTGCTCTATTGGTTAGTTTTGTCCATTTCATGAATGACACGAGGAGTGATCTTGTGGATGCAGAGGGTAGACCTCTTAAGAGTCCTGTTGGGGATGCAAATGAAGACGATGCCAGGGCAGGCCTTGGCTGGTACAAGCCTGAAGACTAGGGGAGGTAGCACCTAGGTGTTCTTTGTTGGTTGGTGACGAACATTGTGTTTATGTTCGGTTTTAGTTGATCGTTCCGATTAGGGAACGTTTGGTTTTGTAATATTTGTTTATTCCTTTATGGTATAAAATTTTAATTAGCAAAAAAAAAAAACTTTGACATGTTATCCGCGTACAACCTGCATGACTAAAATGAGAGTCGGTTTCTCTGCCTTCTCTCTAACTTCTCTCTAAAACTCTTTCCAGCCGCCTCTTTTTCTAACCAAATCTTAGCCTTATTCTTCACCATTTTCCACCAGATCTACATTAATCCTTCCTGTATCCACCTTTCCTCTTCAAATCTTCCACCTTAAACCCATATTTCTTACAGTATTTTATAAAATTGTTGAATGGGTTCCTCTTCTTTTGATGGAAGGGAACTTTATTTGGGTTTTAATTGTATGGGCTGGGTAATCAGCTTGGTTGTGAATCGTTTTTCACAGGGGAAACGATATGAGGGAGATTTGTTATCTCTGAGATCAGATGATTTGAGTTCTTTGGGTAGGGAACTTTTTCAGTTTCAATCCATTGATCTGTTGGGTTTGAGTTCTGGGTTGAAGGGGTATCAATACCTTCTGCGATTCGTTCTCAGCCATGATAATTGCCTCGGTGAGGTGTTTGTTGAGCCTGCTGTTTCAGGCGGCTTTATTGTTGGGATGCGGTTAGTTGATTTTTTCCTCATCCCAACGAATGATGTGGTGGCCATTGTGGGTTATTGGGAAGTTCTCATACTTACGCCTCATTTGGGTGTGGAGGGAGACATATCTCTGATGGAGAGGATTGTTGACATGCCTCATTTGGATGCCTTCCAGGTGTTTGAGGTTATGCCTCTTAGTTTTTTGGGTTCCGGTATGGCGCTATGCAGTCCGAGCTTTGTTCGTGACTCTACTGGACTTGGCGTTGGAGATGTTACCCTCGTCTCTCAAAGAGAGGACAGGTTCCAAACTGTGGTAGGTTATAGAATGGAACAATCAATTGATCCTGAAGCTTCTGATTGTGAAGTTTTTTTTTTTTTTTTTGCTAATTAATTTTTTATACCATAGGAAAATGATTACATCTCTAGGGGCATACCCCGCGATAAATAAAACATCCTCCTAACGGAACAACAAGAAAAACCACAACAATAACGCTAGATAAACTAGCAGTCAACAAACCAACAAAAATAAGCTAAAGATTATTCTGGCGCCTTAACTAAACTTGAGACTAGGCACATGTCTCACAAAGCCCATAGTGAGAAGTAGCGGAGACCAGCAATCAACATCATTTGCATCTAGAGAACATGCCATTAAGTGAAAATAAGCATCAGAAGCATGCTTAATAGCTTCAACGTAATATAAGTCAGCATTCATATTCAGCATGACTAGGTCAGGCCAGAGGAAGGGCCCCCATGCACTATGTTCCCTATCTTTGACTGCGTTTCTCGGGATGTAAGAAACCATCTGATAAAGATTATGCACTAAAGCATCACTTCCCATCTTATAAAGATTTGCATTCCCACGATCATACATAATATTCCAAATACTGCCAAGCAGCCACCTCGGACCTATTCTTTGCGGCCTGAAAAACTGCACTGAAACCACAGATATCGTCACACTCTCAAGCGTAACAAAAAACATCCAATCCCATGGCAGAACAAACCATTCTCTAGTTAATCCCAATAACATTGATAACCATTTGCATACTTCGGCAAGTCGCATCCAATCTCTGACTCCACGGTACAAAGTCTGCATTCCCCTGTCATGCAGCGCATTAGCAAAGGACATGACTCCCCATGTTTGTTTTGTAAACAGCTCGATACCAACGTGCACAACAATACTTCTATCACATTGATAATTCCTCGAAGCAGGTCCGAAAAACAGCTCAATAAAACCCATATGCTCCAGGGTGTCTACCCACCCAGACCCGTTGCCTTTAAAAAAGCTCCAATAACCTTCAGCCATCTCTAGTGGTGAAAAACCATTAACCAAATGCCTCACTAAGCGGACAACATGTTGAAGCATAGTAATAAACAAGATCTGGGCAACACGGCTCCCACACCAAACATTGTTCTCGCCATACCATAGCATTGTCAAGATTATCAAAGTCTTAGAAAGACTCTCAATTCTTCCAACAACCAGATGCCGGCTGTTCTTTTTAAGAACCCCTTTGTAAAGGGAAACAACAACATTAGACAATTGTTTAATTACCAAATATATGGTTTCACCATCTAAAAAATGATCACCAATATCACTTGAGTAACCAGATTCCGCAGCCATTGTAAAACCATCCCTGCTGATACTTCCAAGTGTACTAATCACATCCTCCCAACCAACGGGGGTCACCTGTCCAACTTTGGCCTTAGATTGAGAGGCCAATGTGCATCTGTGAAACACTCCAGCAAACAGGTTTCGGAGCCTCCTGTCAGCATTGACATAGACAAAGAAACATTTAGGATCACTATCCTTTATAGCCATAATTACCGTGCAAGAATTTCCAACCTCAATTGAAAGGGAGTGGAGGTATAAGACATCAATCCAAATAACCTCATACATCAGATTCTTGCATAAGCAAACCATACAAGGTATGTCAGTAAACATGCTCACAAAATGAAACCAATCATTCAGACGGGGCCACCTAGTCTGTTTATCAAAACAAATGAAGCCCTTTTCCGTCATCTGCACAACAAACATCAACACATGGTGGACATCAAACGATTTATCACCCATAAGAACAGGGGAAAGGTCCCCTCCCGCAACCAAATACATGATATCACCCAGAAAATCCTTCAATTTCAGCTTTATAAAGAGCAAAGCAGCATAGCTTTTCTTTGCTAGAACCAAGGTAGTGTCTAAATGGCATATCCTCCATGACAACATGAACGATCTATCATTAAATCCCACACATAAAATAATCCCACGAAACGTAGTCGCAACACGAGTACAAGCAAGAGTAATGAAACCCTGCTCTATTTTCGATACACACAAAGAACAGACTCTAAGAAGCAAATTGTCAAACACATGGTAGACATACCCAACTTCAGAGCTGTTATCACCATTAAAGTCACCCCTGCTGCGTAAATACAGGGCGCACCACTTCGCATCACGGAATTTCACCGATTCAACGGAGTGTAGAGACCTCAAACCTGCGAACTCCGAAGACCCAAGCAGGAAAGCATCATTTTTCTTCAAGAAAAACTCTTGAAATAAGGATTCCTTTACCGGAAAACCTTCATCAGCATTCACTAACATACAGCTCATAAAACAAATCTCTAAGTCCAGAGACCCGTGCGAAGAAACGCCCATAAGATTAACTCTTCCAAGAAGAGGAGATTGAACTCCATCCCCAGAAAACAAAGATTCATCTGAATCAACCATTGAGAGGATAATAATAGTGATAAGATCACGATTACTCTTCCACAGAAAAGAAATTCTCGCGTGAAACTCCAAAGAGTCCACGAAACCGAAACCCCCAATAAACAGGTCCATTATAACAAATACAAGTAATAAATATAAGAAATTTAGGAGAATAAGGTGAAAGAGAAGAAGGAAGAGATGGATTAGTGAAGGAATGATGGTAAGAATTGATGGAAAAAGGTTTAGAATTGCGGCGGCTAGGATAGGGTTTTTAGAGAGAGAAGACGACTCTCATTTTAGATTCTGATTGTGAAGTTTATTGTGTGTTATGTGGATTACACAAGGACTTTGCAGTGAAGGTCACCACTGGCGTTGACACTAATGAGGGCCAGGTGTGGATGTTGATTATTATAGCAAAGGGGATGCTGCTTATGCGACAGATGCTTTCTGGGCACTTTATGCTTGATGAGACAGAGTTCGAACTGTATTCTCTTGATTATATTTTTTTTTTTGCTAATTAAAATTTTATACCAAAAGGAACAACTTTTACAAATCTAGGGGCATACCCCGCGAATCAACATCCAGCTAAAACATCATAACATACTCAATTACTAAATCGAGTCAGCTTAAAGACCATCTAGCTATGCTAGATTAGATACAAGTCATAACAATGCCAAAAAAGACAGTGGAACCTCCCGGTTCACATCCTAGCATTCTAATCAGCAGGTCTTTCCTCAGCGTGGTAAACCAAAAAGGATCCCCCACTCGCATGGTCATCTCAGCACAATTAGTCATTGTCCGGTTCCAGCAAACGTCAGTAAGAGCAGGACTGTCCTGTATCCCACGACCCAAGATCTAAGTTTTCGTCCACCTGACCTGCACATCAGCTTCACACCCCTGAATTAGCACAGGCCACTGCATTCCTTCCATCTTCAATTCCAAATTTTGATGATCATTGTCAATCTTCTCAAGAGCAACTTCTTTAAAACTGGGATTAACCCCAACCTTGCCCCCTCCATTCATCACCACAACAACCTCCTCCACCTGTCCCTGCAGCATGGGCTCCCTGAACCCCATGAATTCAGTAAACAGTTTAAGAACTTTAAAATTGTTCTTAGCTTCCAACAAGTGGCGCTTAGCAGCCATCCAGTCCCATTGTGTAACCCACACACTAAAGTGTGCCATATCATCTTGAGCCAGACCCTTCAACAAGGAGTCAAGACCATCATCATCATGAGCAGAGGGAATAACCCTATGCTCAGACTCTCCCATGTCAGCAGCCTAAGCCATCACCTGAGGAACAATTTGTTGAGAAACAACATCTTCAGTACACATACGGCTTTCATCGAGCAGCTTGTGTTCCTCTAACACAGGTTCAACATTGAACCCATCATCCATAAACAATCTGGGCCACAACTTTCCAACCACCTTCCACATCAATTCCTTAGAAAGAGACTGGGCTTCCGAGGCCTTCACAGGACTTCCGTCAACCAGTTGGCGGGTGTTCTTTATAAGTTCCTCTTTGCAAAGAGAAACCTCACCCACCATTTACCGCAACAGGATGAAACCCACAACCATCCAAGCCCAGAGAGTCGCTATCATACTCCATTTGCTTGTAACCATATGGCTGCAATCTCTCACCGGATTGAGTCGATTGAGTCAACAAATCCTGCTCCCCATTAACTAACCCAGTAGAAAGACAAGGGTAATAAACCTTGACCTCCGCCGAAAAACTGACCTTCTTCGAGACCTGCTCCCCCTTAACTAACTCAGTAGAAGGGGCACCGTGCAGACTAGGGTAAAAAACCCTAACCTCCGGAGAGAAGGAGACCCTCTTCGGGCTACTTACTGGACTCCCCAACTTAACAATGGGTTCACCCATAAGGATACAACCCCCAACTCTAGGAATCTCCGATACAAGGTTCTCTGAGCAGGTAACCCTTTTCGGACTCATCTTCGGTACCAACCCAACCTGGGTCTTCGCCAACAATCCCCTAGCATCATTAACCAACTCCTTAGAGTCAGCAAGGAGACCAGTAATAGAACTACTATTCTCCGACAAAGAAGCATCGGAGAAAGAAACCCTCTTCCGACTCATGAAAGAAAAAAGAAAAGAAATATAGGTGTTTATGGTGTAAGATTAGAAGAAAGAGATGGATTAGCGATGGATTTATGGTTATATTGATGGAAAGATGTTTAGATTTAGTTTTGAGAAGAGGCGGCTAGCCAGGGTTCCTAGAGAGAAACGACTCTCATTTTTAGCATTTACTTCATTCAAATATTATCTTCGACCTTTCCTCTTGATTATATTTACAATGGGGCTGGGATTGATTTGCAAGAAATTGGTCGCAACAGGTGCTATTGTTTAAAACAATGCAAGGATGAGTGGCTTGACATTCTTTTGTCAAGCATATTAGGGAGTAGGTGTTCGGCCTGTTGTGTGCCGAATGGTCATTACATGGTTAATGCTTTGCATAAGACTGATTTAAAGAATTTTGGTGGGAAGGGAGTTGATGGTGCTAAGCTCAGTTCTGCTTTTGGAAGGGACATCCATGTTGTCTTTACCCATGATCTGTTTCTTTGGGTTTTTAAAGACTTAAGGACGAATACTACCGTAATGGTTTGGTTTACACGAATGTGGCTCAAGGAGGACATTCAGGTTGTTCAAGCTGAGGAATTGATGGTTAATATCTGGTGCTGGTGCACAGGTGTTGGAATTTCTGTAGACGACGACATCGATGTGGAACAGAGTAGATGTGTAAATTCTGGTGACTCCAATGTGGAACAGAGGAGAGGCGTTCCTGTGATTGGTTGGGAAAGTGATTTTATTACTAATTCTAATGTTGAGATAATGTCTACTATTGGGTTTATTGGTGTTTGGACCAGGGATTGGAGGCAAGGAATGAAGGGCAGTTTCCTCATGATTCCAGAAATGGCAGTGTTCGGACGGGGTTTATCAGCTCAGTCTTATGTTGATAGTTGCATTGCAACTGGCGTTGACCTGCATTGTCATAGCAGCTCTGCGAGGAATATGGAAGCTGGAGGTCTTCAAGTTAAAACAGTCGTTGTGAGGTCCGTCTGGAAGGGGGAGATAGCATTTGTTGAGCCTAATACAGGAATTGGCCCATGGAGACATCACGTTGTTAATTGCCAGGAGAGACAGCCATTGATTTTGGAGCCTCTATTAATGAGTGCTGCTACGTTCTTGGTGACTGGGGCCTGCTATGGGCTTGGTGCTGGAGTTTCTCCCTGCCAAGCCAATATGAATTTTGTATGGATTGGCCCTGATGGTAGGGGTTTATTGTGTATTTTGTTCATGGCATAGTTGTTGATTAGTCTGTGTCTGGGTTCTGTTGCTGTTGATTGCTAGTTTATCTAGCATTATTAATGTTTTCTTGTCGTTGTTCCGTTAGGTAGATGTGTTACTAATCGCGGGGTATGCCCCTAGAGATGTAATCTTTTGCCTATGGTATAAATTTTAATTAGCAAAAAAAAAAAAAAACTTTGACATGTTTGTGGCAGAGTTTGACTTAGGAACTAAATCAATAGCCACTGAACTAATGATACGAGGAAGTTGCAGCGATTCAAAAAAATATAAGATTGCATTAGTGACATCTACACCTACTATACCCCAAGAATGAATAAAAAATTCAGCAGAGAAGCCATCAGGGCCCGGTGACTTGTTCTTAGCCATAGATTTAAAAGTTTTAAGAACCTCAGGAGCAGAAAAAGGCATAGAGAGGGACCTTTTTTGGGCCTCTGTTAATGAAGGAAGCTCTAGATCATCAGGGAAATTATCAACAACCCCTTCACAACCTAGGAGACCCTTGGTTTGTGCTCACTTCCAAGCTTAAAAGGGTAAAGCTGGCCATCAAAGGTTTAAGTAGATCCAAGGGGAATCTGCATCAGGTGGTCGATGATACCCGGACCCAGCTGTTGCTTTTCCAAAAAGGGCTCCCGGTGTCTCCGACCCCTGCTCAATTTGAGGAAGAGAAAAGGTTAATTGATGTCTACTCCCAGGCTCTTTTTTTTTGCTAATTAAAATTTTATACCAAAAAGGAACAACTTGATACACATCTAGGGGCATACCCCGCGAAGTCAACATGTAAATCAAACAAATGTCATAGCATCATAAAGACACTATACAATCAACATACAAATAAAACTAGATTTAAACTAGTTTAAAACCTCACAATGAGACCTATGCCAAGTACGAATAGTAAAGGGACCACCCGGGAACGGAAAGGAAATGAGAGTCATATTTGCTCTAACTTCTCTCTAACCTCTCTCTAAAAAACCTAGCCGCCACCAAATTCAATCCTTAATCTAAACCATTTCTTCATCAAATCTTCTCTTTAGCCTTCCCAAATTCACCTTCCTCTTCTAATCTTTCACCTCAAACACCATATTTCTTTATATAATTATTATATAATTATTAGTTTAATGAAGAAGGTTTCTTTTTCGGAGAACCTAGTGACCGTGATTCCTCCCCGTGCGCGAGGATCTGAAGTTTGCCATCCGGTGGGTAATCCGATCAGGAGTCCGAAGAGGGTCTCCTTTTCGGAGAACCTGGTGACTGTGTATCCTTTGGAGGATAATCCGAAGGGAGTGCTCAGGGTGTGTACACAGAGTGGCTCCTCTCATGGAAGGGAGAAGATTAAGCCCTTGTTTCAGGTGGCTAAGGGATTGAAGTTTGAGACGGAGTGTACGGAGTTTAGTACTTCTGGTCTCAAAGATGGGCTGGAGGTGTCGGGGAGGGCCTTCACTCCCACAACTGGGATTGCTTCTAGGACGTGTAGCTCGTTTGAAGGTAAGATCTACTACTCCAAGAAGAAAGTTACTTTTAACGATTTGGTTGTTGAAATTAAAGATTTCAATAATGAAATGTCCGATTCATCGGAAGCAACTGACATTTCTGTTAGTGCTATTGTGGATTTGGGAGTCAATTCCTCTTTGATGGATGAGGGAATTGACTTTCCAATTTTGGGTGAAAATGACTGGCCTAGAGAGAATCTAGTGGTTTGCCGAAAGGCTTGCCTTATGAAGTCTACACTTAATGTGGAGGTTGTCAAACCTGTGAAGAAATCAGTGAAGTGGAAGGATAATGTCCAGGTTATTATTGATCAAGAAGTGACTATTGTTAATGATAGTCAGGTCAATAAGAAGTTGGTTATGGATGAGGAGGTGGGTCACAAGCTGAATGGAAAGGACATTGATGAAGCCTTTGAGTATTTAAGGAGTAGCGGTTGTGTTCTGGAAGGGACAGAAAGGATGTTGAGGCGTATGCTTAGGATACTTGGGTGTGAACCATGGGGTTACACTTATTTTAACTGTTGTTATTGTAGTTACTACTTGACATTGAATGGTGAGGGCGTGATGGAGCAAGGTGCAGAGCTGGATGTTCACAGAGTGTGTGCAATGCGCATTGCAACATGGTTATTTGCTTGTTATGATGTCCTTGAGATGAAGGGATTGGTTGAAGACCCTTTATGGGTGGAGGATGCTTTAGATACCTATGTGAAGAAGTGCAGTTCTATAGCTGAGAATGTTGATAACATGGGAAGTTTCCTGCTCGGGAACTTAACTGTTTGCCTTGATTCTGCTAATAGACTCGCTGCTTTTGTAGGGTACTTTGGTACGCATGCAGGGAAACCAAGGAGGAAGCTTTTGCTTAGGATTGTTGATGTTTCGCTTCTTCGAAACATTAGTGTGATGTTGATGACGTACAGTTTCATGCGAAAGGAGGACGCTGGGAGATGGGACCATTCTGTTGTTAGTGATAACTTCAGACAGGAATGCTGGTGTAACATGTTTGGGGGAGGGTCCATTTTGTTGCAAGTGGATATTCGCATGATGCTTGTTCGCATGAAGATCAAGGCTGGTTTGGATATGATGTTGCTCTTATTTCATGATCCAGGCATAGATTTTATTTAATGTGTTTAAACTAGTTTTCTAGTTTTATCTTGTTATGTTGACTGCTAGTTTATCTAGCTTATTGTTTTTTTTCCCTTGTTGTTCCGTTAGGCAGATGTATTATTTATCGCGGGGTATGCCCCTAGAGATGTAATCATTTTCCTATGGTATAAAAAATTAATTAGCAAAAAAAAAAGAAAAAAAAAGGGACCACCCGGTCCACATCCAAGCATTGTAAACTGGAAAGAAGCATCTTCTTCACAGTCAACACTAGCACATGGTAAGCCCAAACATGAGCGCCCTGGAAATTCTTTGAAAAACCCTCCTGACCCGAAAGGGTGGAGTCCTCTCGCCTAAACAAGTTAATTTCTTCACCAATACCACCAGTCTTTACCTGGCCTTTACCAACCAGCAGCTCCATATGACATCCATCAACATGAGAATTGGCCTCCAAAAAAGCACCACCGGCTAACTTTTCATTGGAAGGAGAACCAGCCCCCAGCTGATTAAAATTGACCAGATGACAGCCATCATACTTGACCATTTCTTTTGCAAAAAGCCGAATCTTTTTAGAATGGAAACTAAAGTTCCATTTCTTCCTCCCGTAAGGCATATTAAAATAAAATTTCAGTCCAAAACCCACTTTTAAGGGTCCACTATCTCTAACAACAATCCCAGTTTTACTACCCGGGCTTCTAAATCCAACGTGAGAGTCCCCTGTTGTCATCTGAGATTTAACCGAGACATGCCTCAGCTCCGCATCGAAATATCCAAACCTCCCCTCGATTATATTCCAAGAATCACTTTTAAGGCCCTCTTCTTCAGGGCCGCAATCCAAACCTGGCCAATTCTTCTTCACAGCCCACAACATAGGACGAATTATCGTCCACATCAAAGCACAAAACATAGTCATACAACTTGAGACAAACAGAATCTTTTCAACATATAAGAGCCCCAGCTCAGAATTCTGATTCATGCCATTGGAATGACATCTAACTTTCTGAAGAACTACATTAAAACTAACACCTGAGACATCATAATGTCTTGGAGAACTCAACATACAAGTCTTGGACGAAGTACCGAACCTTGAACCATCAAGGAAGATTCCGCAGTAATGCGACCCATCCCTTCCATCATCACAAATTTTGCAGCAACAAGGCTTGTCCCCTTCAACATCCAACAGAGTAGGAGCCGACGGGTCTCCTTCCAACTCCTGCTTACCAAAGTAACCCAGACCAAGCTCACAGCAAATGCTGGCCTCCATCACATCGACAAATAGAATGTTCACAACAAGCACATCACAGGATATCGCCTTTATCAAGTCTGGGCGATAAGCACTGGACTTGACAGGACTTACGACAGACATCTGGTCCTTCTTTGCAAACATAGAAGTTTGAACGCATAACCACATCAAACAGATGCCCAAAGACATCTCATCGCGCGAAGCGCAAATCCACAACATTGTCTTACTAACCTTAACATTGAAGTTTATGACAAAGCAATGTACAAAAACCAGCTGTTTCACAAGCTGCACAACACGTCGCCGACAAGCATGATGTTTTCCTGACTGCAAACCATCCATCGATAAAGAAAGCATCAACCATCTTGTCTTCCTGGCTCCCTCGGCATAGACGGTTCCCCATGAATCCAGCAGAAGGATATCCTTCTCACATTGGAGCATTTCAGCAAACACTTCGAAGGCATCCACCTCAGGATGGCCGTTCATCCCCCGAACAAATCCGTTTCTCAAGAACTTGAGGTATAGTGGAGGCATCACACCACAGCTCTCATCCTTGTCCAATAAATCGATTTCAGCAATCTTCAACAAGACATAACCATCTTTCCTCATACATAAAACCACCGTAATGGTGGTTCTTTCAGGCCATCTATCGAACACTTTGCTAGCACTTAACAAAACCAGCTTGGATTGAAGCCCCTCATACCATGTAACATACCAAGGGGATGAATCCCAATTGCATTTCAGGACAGAGCCCTCACCAAAAAAGGTGAGTTTTCCATTAATAATCCTAGACCAATCAACATCACAATAGAGTGTTAAAACACCCACCAACACTATAGAAGCATCAATTTGTTGATGAGAAAGAGGACCATCAGATAAATCTACCATCCCAATGATAGACTCCAAAGTCAAAGATATCGACCTGACTGAAAACCTTCTCCGAACAGAAGTTCTCATAATATAAAATACAATAATAAATAAATATAAGAAATATGGTGTTTAGGTGGAAGACGAAGGAGAGAAAATGGATTAGTGAAGGGGGGTTGGAAGAGGTTGGCTTTATGCGGAGTAGCGATTCGGGAACCCAGCCTGCTTGCGGATAAGATGGTGATTTCGAAGGAAAATGCTGAGCCATTCATGCACTTGGAGGGTGTGCAGTTCGTGCAGTCTGGGTGGCCAATGAACTGCCTTTGTTTAGGATTGCTGGAGGCACCAGATTAAGTTTGTAATAGGCTTAGTTCTATGTTTTGTTGATTGTAAAATGACTTAATGTTGTTTGGCTTTGTTGTCTGAATGTTGATTTCGCGGGGTATGCCCCCAGAATTGTGTAAGTTGTTCCTTCTTGGTATAAAATTTTAATTAGCAAAAAAAAAATGCTTAGATCTGATGAATATTATGTGAGATTAAGGTTGAAATTTGTGGCGGCTAGTAGGGTTTTCAGAGAGAACGGTAGACTCTCATTTGTCACTTACCATTCAATGCATCCTCCACCATGTGGATAGGATATCCCACTACTCCCAGGCTCTTTCTGAAGAGGAGTGTTTTCTGAAGCAAAAGTCTAGGGTACACTGGCTCAAGAATGGGGACAACAACAACAAGTACTTTTTGAATGCTTGCAGAGGAAGATGGAATGTGAACAAGGTGCTTTCACTTATGACTCCCTCTGGGGATTTGGTAACTACTCATGAGGACATGGCTTCGGTAGCTGTGAACTACTACAAAAACCTGCTTGGTCAAAGAAGTGATGTGGAGCAACTCCCTGAGGATATTCCTTTGCCAAAGCTGACTGAGACTCAGGCTAGCACAATCAGCCGGCCTTTTGGGGAGAGTGATGTTCTTTGCACTTTAAAGAAGTTGGGCAAAAATAAGAGTCCAGGCCCTGATGGGTTTTCTGTGGAATTCTATTTAGCTACTCGGCACATTGTTGGTAATGATGTTACTAAAGGTATTCTTTACTTTTTTGACTCCCTTGTAATGCCTAAAATCATAAATGCAGCTTCTATTTGTTTGGTGCCAAAGCATGCTAACCCTTCGTAGATGCAACACTTTCGTCCCATCTCTTGTTGCAATGTTCTCTATAAATGCATCTCCAAGATGATTGCTTCTAGACTCAAAGCGGTTATGCCATCTTTAATCTCAGTGCATCAATCGGCTTTTGTAGCTCGTAGATCAATTGGTGACAACATCTTTCTGGCTCAGGCCTTATGCAAGGGTTTTGAAAGGAACTCAGGTCAACCCCGCTGTGCTATCAAGCTTCATATTCATAAAGCTTTTGACTCATTGAACTGGTCCTTCATCTTCCAAGTCCTTGTTAGAATGGGGTTTCCTCCAAAGTTTGTTGAATGGGTCAGAATTTGTGTCTCCTCCACAATGTTCTCGATAAAGCTAAATGGTAGTTTGGAGGGTTTCTTTAAAGGTGAATCTGGCCTAAGACAGGGTGACCCCATTTCCCCCTACCTCTTTGTTATGGCCATAGAAGCTCTCACTGCGTGTTTGGGAAAATCTACAGAGGGCATGGATTTTAAATATCATTGGAGAACTAAAGAGGTGAACCTGCATCATATCATCTTTGCAGATGATGTGTTCTTGTTTAGTCATGGAGATGCAACCTCTGTGACTAGGCTTATGGAAGGAGTCAAACTGTTCTCGAGCTGTTCCAACCTAGTTCCCAGTCAAGGAAAGTCTCTTTGTTTCTTTGCTAATGTTTGTGACAGGATAATGGGGGATATTCTTAGGGTCATTGGTTTCTAGAGAGGCTCCCTCCCTATCACTTATCTAGGGTTGCCACTCATTACTAGGAAACTTAGTAGTCGAGATTGTTCCTCTTTGGTGGCAAAGCTGTGTGGTCGAGTGGATTCATGGATGGTAAGATTCTTGAACTTTGCTGGGCGGTTAATGTTGATCAAGGCCATCATGGCAAGTATAGTGGGCTATTGGAGCATGTATATCTTCCTGCCTAAGGCAATCTTAAAGAAGATTAACACTCTTTTCTTTAAGTTCCTTTGGGGAGGGTTCTACAAAGAATCTGGAAGGTGTCGCTACAAAGTAGGGTGGGAGGACTGCTGTAAACCTAAGGCAGAAGGAGGGTTGGGGATCAAAAACCTTTTCGAATGGAACCATGCAGCTGTTTTACACCAGCTTTGGCGCCTGCTCCAACCCTCAGCTGACTCTCTTTGGATTGCTTGGTTTCATAAAGTGTTGTTACGCAATAAAGCCTTCTGGACTACTAAAATGCCTTATAGCTGCTGTTGGATTGCCCGCAAGATTTTCAACGTGAGAGCCCATGCAATGGACTTCCTTGCTTGGAAAGTAGGCCAGAACTCTGAGTTTCCTCATATGTTATATCTAATGCTGAATCATCTAGCCTGCTGCGTATTGGCACCTATTGCAATGATGGGGTATGGAACCTGCCACGGTCAAACCACATGGATGTTAATTTTTTATTTTTTTTTTGCTAATTAAAATTGGGAAATGCTAACAATAGCCCTAAGGGCTATGGTTAAGCATTAAATATTCTCATATTTTCAACATTTATTCTTAGTTATTTAATGGATTTTTGGTTTTTCAATGCTTCTTTACATCATTATTTAACTTCCCAAGTAATAATAGTAGACTCCCCTGCATTCACATTAATTCTTCCCTTTTAGGGTAATGCTAAACATAGCCCTAAGGGCTATGGTTAAGTATTAATGTAAGTGAATAAATGCATTTAATATGTTAATTTTACACTTAATACATCAATTTTGCACGAATATCAATATAATTATTTAGCAATTTTGAATGTTTTTATTAGTGGGAATTAATGTGAATGCAGGGGAGTCTACTATTATTACTTGGGAAGTTAAATAATGATGTAAAGAAGCATTGAAAAACCAAAAATCCATTAAATAACTAAGAATAAATGTTGAAAATATGAGAATATTTAATTCTTAACCATAGCCCTTAGGGCTATTGTTAGCATTTCCCATTAAAATTTTATACCAAAAAGGAACAACAATTACAAGTCTAGGGGCATACCCCGCGAATCAACATTCAGAAAACTAACAGTTCTAGGGGCATACCCCGCGAAACAACATTCAACAAAATACAGGAAAAGTCCACAGCCGGACTGCAACATGAAACTAGCTAAAATTGCGTAATGATGTCACATAGGAATAAACATACAAGTTCCCACTTTGGGCCGACTCTCATGTCCCTACTCCAAAAGTCAAACATCCGACTTTGGCCTACAACAGCAAGTGATCTAAGTTTCACTGCAATGAAAAATGAGAGTCCTAGAGAGAGAAGCTCCTCCTTCTTTCTAAAACCCCTAAACCTAGCCGCCATTTTATAATCTTCAGATCTATTATCTAAAACACTTTCCCCATCATTAACTCCTCATTCCCTTCATTTACTTCCACCTTCTCTTGTCCCCCAAACCTAAACACTATATTTCTTTCTTTCCCGTTTGTTTTTTCGGTCAGTTTCGGTCAGTTTCGGTCAGTTCCCATGGTGAGTCAAGGTTCTAATTGTGACTACGAATCTGGTTTACCTGGTTATATGCAGGATATGGAGGATGATAAGTTTCAGGAAATGCTTGCAAGAAGAGAAGTGGAGGACTTTCCAGCCTTAGTTGTACCTTCCACCCTTCAGGGAGGTACCTCAGCTGAAAAGATCTGTGAGACAACCTCAGATGAGGAGGAAGCTTCATATGAGACGGCTAGAGATGCGATAGAAAGAGAAACGATACACATGGTAGCAAAGGGTGTGGCTGCGAACAATAAGTATGAGAGAGAGGACCTCATAAAGCTACGCAACCAAATGATGGATATCCATAGCTTCCTCGCCAAGAAGGGTTTTTCGGTGAGTGAAGTTGAGAAAGAAATCTTGAAGGATAAGGAGAGGTTTAATGCAGGGTTAGTAAGCCCAGTGCGTTTCATTGATGGTAGGGATGAGATGGGTCTTCCCATATTCACTAGCAAGGAAGTACCTAAGAGCACGGTTGCCAGTGAAAAGGGGGTGGGAGCTGTTAAAGGAATTCTAAAAAATGCCACACCAGGGGGCCTGGAAAGGGGTGAGAGCTCGAAGAGTCAACAGGAAACAGACAAACAGGAACCTCTTACAGATAAAGTAAGCAAGGAGAACCCCAAAAATGGGGAGAAGGATGAAAAGACTGAAACGGGGTCAAAAGGTGCAAAGTCCTGGTCTTCAGTCTTAAGAGCGGCCCCGGGACCTGTCAAGGAAGTAAAATTTGACTATGTGCCTCGATCGGAAGGATCAGATGTTGTATCCCCCCCAGAGGATGTCCTCAAGAAAGGTGCGGAAAAATTCAAATGTTGCATTGTGGGTAAATTTACAAAAGGGACTCTACCGTTTAAGAGAGTAAAGGAGGTGGCTTTTTCAGCCTGGAGGAGAGGCCTCACCATGGTTTCTCAGCGTAATGAGTCTACCTATGTCTTTAAGTTCAATTCTTCAAATGAAAAGAATGCAGTTCTAAGCAAAGGTACGTGGTACTTTGATAAAAGGCCCCTGGTATTAACTGATTGGGGTTTCAATGACCGCTCAGAATCTGTTACTTCAATGCCGTTATGGGTTAAGTTAGCCAATTTGCCGGATTGTTACTGGACACAGGAGGGACTGGGCCGTGTTGCTAGTGCCATTGGTAAGCCCCTAGGGGCAGACGCCCTTACCTCTGAGCTCGAAATTCTTCCTTTTGCTAAAATGTGCGTGCTGTATGAGGTGGGGGATCCATTACCACCAACCCTCAAAGTGGTGGACCTAGATGGCTCCATAGTTGAGGTTAAAGTCACATACATTAATAAGCCAATGGTGTGTAGCCACTGTAAATCTCTTGGTCACACCATTAGTGTTTGCCCGGTGGCTTCTAGACAATGGGCGGCAGGGGGGTCAATCCATACTAAAGGGGCTCCATATGGCGAAAGCGACAAAGGAAAAGATAAGGTGGATGAAAGTGGTAAGGTAAATGAAGGTCACCAAAAGAAGGTGGAGGTGGAGCTGAAGGAAGGGGTTTTAGAGGAGGGAACAAGAAAAAAAAAGGTTGAGGTGGAGCTAAAGGAAGGGGTCTTAGAGAAGGAAGCAAGCCTCATGACCACTTCAGCTGGGGAAAAGCAAACCACCAACCACCAGGTAGATGTCAAAGAAGGGGATGTAGACAATGAGTGGACGGAGGTTCGTTCTAAACGAAAGCCAGTGACATCGCCTAGTATTTCTCCAGAAGTCTCCAATCTTCAGCCGTTTCAAAACATTGTGGTTGATGAGGTAGCTATGAAACATGGCTCGAGAACTCCAAAGCCATACAAGAAAGTAAAAAGAGGGGGGGGGTCGTACCCCTTCCTCTAGGTCATAAATCTGTTATGACTATTTTTTGTTCCTACAACGTTAGAGGCCTTAATAATAAAGTTGGTTTTATCAGGGACTTCATCTTCAAAAATAAACTGTCCCTGGTAGGTCTTTTGGAAACCCATGTCCAAACTGACGTTGCTAGGATTATCTCCCGGTCCATTAATCCACGTTTTCATTGGTGCTTTAATTATGATCATCATCCGGGAGGCCGTATTTGGCTGGGGTGGAACCCCTCTATATGGAAAATTTTGGTTATTGCTTCCTCTTCTCAGCATATCACGTGCTCTGTTACCCTTCTTGAGAGCAATACAAGTTTTGTTATCTCTTTTGTGTATGGCCTTAATGATGTGATTGACCGTAGACCACTTTGGTCTGATTTGGCGGGAATAGCGCAGGGTTTAAATGGCACAGCATGGGCTCTATGTGGTGACTTCAACTCGTGTATTAGTATTGATGAAAAACAAGGAGGGTCCTTAGATTGGACTGCTGGAATGGAGGAGTTTAAACAGTTCTTGCTTGCTAATGGCCTTACTGATCTCCGGTATTCAGGAAGTGGTTTTGAAGTTTCTTTGAAATGTAATAAAGTAGTTATTACAAATACTGGTGTATTTTTTGGCAAAGGTTACTTGTCGGATGGATTATTTTTAATAAATGTTGAGCCTGTTTTGGGCAGTTTTATTAATAATAATGTTGTTCCTTCTGTTAATTGTGTTGAATCTTCTGATTTGTGGCACGCACGTCTTGGTCACTTGAATTTTGGTGCTCTAAAGAATATGATGAACTTAGAGTTGATTCCAAAATATGCCATTGATAGGAACAAAAGATGAGAGTCTAGAGAGAGAAGCTCCTCCTTCTCACTAGAATCTCTTTTAGCCGCCTCTATTTTCTACACAACTTCCATCAGATCTATACAATCAACCTTCAATAATCCACTTTCCATCTCTAATCCCTCACCTATACACAAAATTTCTTTCCTTAGTAGTTTGATTATGTGTCCAAAAAGGGTTTCCTTTTCGGAGCCTTTGGTATCGAAATCGTTTGCCCAGAAGGATGGGTTTTTGCGTGTTCTAAGAGTGGCCTTTCTTCTGAGAAGGGGAAGAATGAATCGTTGATTCAGACTTCTAAAAGGTCGAAAGGTCCGGGTTCAGAACTGGTTGAGTCAGGGTGTGTCGATTATGGCGTCACTGGTTCGAAGGATGGTCTGAGGAAGCGGGAGGGTGTCTCCTTGCCCATCTCTGGGATTGCTTCTAGAACTCGCAACTCTTGCAATCTGCAATTGACTGAAGGTAAGTCCTTCTTTTCTAAGAAGAAGGTTACTTTTAGTAATATGGATACTGTGATTAGGTTTCAACCTATTGAGAGGTCCGATTCTTCGGATCTCAAAGATAATGATAGTGATTTGGATGTTAATTCTTCTTTGGTGAATTTGGTTAATTCTCCTATGGTGAATTCGGTAGAGCCCACCATTCGGGTTACTACCTTCTATTCTAAGAAGAGGGTTACTTTTAGTAATATGGATACGGTGATTAGGGTTCAGCCTATTGAGTTGTCCGATTCTTCGGATCTGAATGATGATATTGATAGAGATAATCTGGATTTGGGTGTTTATTCTCCTATGGTGAATTTGGTTAATTCTCCTATGGTAAATTCGGATGAGCCCTCCTTTAGGGTTGATTTTATTTCTGAACAAGTGAGTGATGTTGGTAAGAAGATTGTTAATGAACACCGGCCTGGTGAGGAGCGGGTTACGGAACTCCGGCCTGGTTCTGATGATTTACGAGGAGGAAGAACTTTAGAGCTGATACTAAATGTCAAACACCTTGTAAACACAGCCATCGTAGCTCTTAAAACCCGAGGGAAGAGTACGAAAGATGTACCCATCTTCGATGGGTCTGAGAGAAAGGTACACCTTAACATAAATCCAGTTGAACAACATGAAATCCACTGATTCCATCAACAAATCACCAGACCGGAAAAACCCATCTCTTGCACTGCACGCATCTTCCCTCTCTGACAGGGATTGTATCACTTGGGATGGACTCCAGCCAAAGCTTGTCAAACTGGCATCTATTTGGGCCTCTATTCGTGACTTGGGTCAATCGGCTGATTGGAGCAAACTAGTGTGGAATGCTCTCAACATCCCAAAGTGCTCTTTTATTACTTGGCTTGCTGTGAAGAATAGGCTGCTCACTAAAGAGCGTATGGTCTTTTTTGGCATGAATGTTGATCCTACGTGCACTCTTTGTAGAACAGCTGTTGAGTCAATCAGTCACCTGCTCACTGCTTGTCCTTTTTCCTCCCTGGTAATGAGAGTCATTCCCTTTCCACTCCATGCGGATTGGGCTTACTGGCAGCGGGGTGATTTCTTTACATGTCCTCTTAATGCAAAGCTTAAGGCCATTGCTGGTACTTATCTGACGACATGTGTTTACAGTTTGTGGAAGGAGAGAAATTTCAGAAGCCATAATAATGGCCCAGGTCATCCCTCTACCGTGCTCATTTCAAATGTTAAAGCCATTGTGAAGGAAAAACTGTTTACGAGCTCTTCCTTTAAAAATTGGGCCTGTGAGGACCCAACCCTGGTACTTATGCTGTTTTAGTTCAACTGCTTGTTGTTGTTCGTTCAGGTCATGTGGACCATGGTTGGTTGATCTAGTTTATCTAGTTTAATCGTTTATTTTCCATGTTGTTCTGTTAGGCAAATGCATTATTTATCGCGGGGTATGCCCCTAGAGATGTAATCTTTTTCCTTCGGTATAAAATTTAATTAGCAAAAAAAAACATAGCAATGGCACCATCTACAGTCATAGACCCTGCACACAAACTCATCCACATCTTATTCCTGACTAAATACAGGACATCCATTCCTGAGACCATCGAAAGAGTTAACAAGCCATTTTTCTTGACAAAGTCAACAACTATAACATCCTATACCTGGCATTTCTCAAGAAGAAATTTTGAGTCAGAACAAATGTCAAACACCTTGTAAACACAGCCATCGTAGCTCTTAAAACCCGAGGGAAGAGTACGAAAGATGTACCCATCTTCGATGGGTCTGAGAGAAAGGTACACCTTAACATAAATCCAGTTGAACAACATGAAATCCACTGATTCCATCAACAAATCACCAGATCGTAAAAACCCATCTCTAGCACTGCACACATCTTCCCTCTCTGTGAGTGATGATGTAGGGCCGAGATCATTTCGATCGTAGTGCAAGCCTTCGCCGGTGTTAACCTTTGAAAACTTCAACAAATAGCCTATAAGGCTTCTCGTAACCGAACCCACTAAAAGAGTGGCAAGAACATTCTGAGATGATAGGGTAAATAGGCCATCGTCTAAATCCCCATCAACTAGAGTCAAACAACCCAACAATCCTCTATGAGAAGAAAGAGATAAAAATAACGAAACCATTTATAATAATAATAAGAAATTTTAGGATAAAGGTGGAAGATAAGGAAGGGGGAGGTGGATTCAGGAAGGGAATGTATAGATCTGGTGGATTAAGGGTGTAGAATAGGCTGAAAACTATGGCGGCTCCTGGTATGTGGGGAAATGGGATTGTAATTCTGATGGTAGGTTGACGGAAGATGAGGAATTTCATTGCAATGATGTTCCTATAGTGCGTAAATGGCTGACAGTCCCCTATGGGATTATTGGGGTGACTGCTATTGGTTTTATGAAGTTTATAATAGGACATGTCGCTAGGTTCAAGGCTGCTGTTTGCTATTTGTGTGCGAATTGGTTGCTATTTGATGGGTATCTTCATGACGTTGCCTTTTATTTGCTGATAGGACACCGTCCTGCTGAGTGGGCGATTTGGCTTGATATAAATGTGTGGAATGATGTTGCTATGGTCATGGACAAGATGGAGGTTTTTGCAGGTTGCAAGACTTGTATTGCTGCTGACAACAGAAGGTCTAGACGCATTGCTGGATGCAGTGTTTGCTTTGTTGTCTCGAATAGGCACTTGTTTAATTACAAGTGGTGTGGTGATGGGCATTTTTAATGTCGGTCCTTGAATGATATTCATCATATGAGTGGGCCAGGAGGGTTGGTAGAATTCTGTGGGGTTGATTCGCTCTTTGTGCAGGTACATGGTTTGGTTCCATGTAGTGAATTGGGCAGCTATGTTGGTGAAAGTGCATCCATGCATTCAGAAGCATGGCAAGATCAAGTGCCTATTCTTAATATGTTTGGCAGTTTGCATAGCCTTGTTCAGGAGGTAGTTGGCTCTCTGCCGAATCAAAGGGACATGAATGTACTGCAGTACAGGTTGGTGAGTACTTTGACTGAAGTTTGCCATTCTGATGGCATGGGTCAATTCTATTTGGGCAGGTCCGGTTTTGGGCTTTTATTTTATGAACCAAGCATAGAGTTTATTAGATGGTTTTAAACTAGTTTCTAGTTCCCCTGTGTAGAGGCATTCTGTTGCTTGTTGTTGCAAATTAGTCTATCTAATTTGCTTTACTGATTTCGTTTGTATTGTTGTTTGTCGATTTCGCGGGGTATGCCCCTAGAATTGTTCTAGTTGTTCCCTTGGGTATAAAATTTTAATTAGCAAAAAAAAAAATTAAAAAGCATCTGCTTTGCACCCACTTTGTTGTTCCCCATGTCATGGAGATCCTGACCTTTCCGCTTACCATAGTTAAACCCATTTCCTTTGCAACTGAACTTTCCGCTAGGTCCTTGCACTCTCATAGTGGTTACCCCAACAAGCTTCTGGTAGTCACATTTGAGAGCAAACCTCTTCGCCTTGATACCTACCTCTTCATTGTCGCACCCCAAACCATGCATATCCTCTGTATTTTCAGAACTTGCTGCTTTCACATATCTTTTAGACCTCCCTGAAACATCATTGTGCCCAAAAGGGCTAATTCCCCCTCTTTCCATGGCCGCCAACATAGCAACACTGACACTATTGACATTACCCCCCTCAATAGGGCTTTCAATATCTTCAATCAATTGGAGATTGCACCCAACATCCCTCTTCCTCAAGCCAACCTAGGACTCAACGGTGTCGCTATTCTTCAGGCCAAATGAAGTTTTTTTTTTTGCTAATTAAAATTTATACCACAGGCAAAAGATTACATCTCTAGGGGCAAACCCCGCGATAAGAAACACATCTACCTAGCGGAACAGCAGAGAAAAAACATCAATAATGCTAGAAAACTAGCAATCAAAAACAGAGCACAAACACAATCAGAATCCTAAAAACTAGAAACTTATCATGAACATTCTAGTCTGCAATACTACATAAACACTGCAGTCTTCCACGAAAGTCATACAAACACTACGCCATAAGTGAGCATACGCAACCCTTTTTACAAAGCGTTGCACAGAAAGCGTTTCGTTAAATAGAAATTTTGGGTCTTTTGCAACTTAGCTGAACTGGTGTTGCGTTAGATATAATTTAGTGTTGCGTATTACCCACAGTGTTTTACATCATGCAACACTAACTGCTGGTGTTGCGCTAGATACTTTTTTATTTTAATAAATGGTGACGTGGCAGAAGTGGGACCCACATGTGCTGACGTGGCATTTGCTGACGTGGCATTTGTGGGACCCACAATTGCTGACGTGGCAGAAGTGGGGCCCACCTTTGCTGACGTGGCAGAAGCGTTGCATTAGGTAACAGTAGTGTTGCATTTGCTGTTGAAGTGTTGCATTAGATAAATTTATATTTTTTTAAAAAAAATATGACGTGGCAGATGTGGGACCCACCACTACTTACGTGGTAGTGTGGGACCCACAAGGGTGACGTGGTAGGAGGCCCATCATGCTGACGTGGTAATTGTGGGACCCATAATTGCTGATGTGGGAAAAGTGGGACCCACCTATGCTGACGTGTCATTTGCTGACGTGGCAGAAGTGTTGCATTAGATATTTTTTTTATTATTAACTAGTCTTGTCCCGAATGATGAATCTATTTTTTTAATTATTTTTTCGACGTTTCAATCGCACGGATGTCAAGATATATTGATTTTAGTGATGTGGTAATTTTTTTAAAAATTTCCAATATTTATTTGGTTTGATTTTATAACGGTCGAACCGGTCAAAGTCGACATTCCTATTAACTAGTCTTGTCCCGAATGATGAATCTATTTTTTTAAATTATTTTTTCGACGTTCCAATCGCGCGGATGTCAAGATATAATGATTTTAGTGATGTGGTAATTTTTAAAAAAAAATTCCTGTATTTATTTGGTTTGGTTTTATAACGGTCAAACCGGTCAAAGTCGAACCTTCCTTTAAAATAGTCTTGTCCCAAATGATGAATCTATTTTTTTAAATTATTTTTTCGACGTTCCGATTGCACGGATGTCAAGATATATTGATTTTAGTGATGTGGTAATTTTTTAAAAAAGTTCCTATATTTATTTGGTTTGGTTTTTTTTTTTTTTGCTGGAATATTTAATGCATTAAAGAAAAAAAAAATTACAAGGGGCAAGGAAACCCAGGAGAAGAGACAGGCCTCAGCCTCTTGCTAAAACAATCAACCAAAACAAGAGTCTACATTATCCATTCTATTAAATCAGAATGTCTCTCTAATTCCTCACTAAACCAATTAGAAGAAAGCAGCTTGCATTTTATGATATGCTGACAATTAGAGGCAATTGCAGCGAGACTCTTTACTTCATTGTTGTGATACCTGCTATTCCTTTCCTCCCACATTTTGTAGCACACGACTTGAAAGGTTAGAACCTTTATGGTTCCCCGAATATCATTCCCTATCTATGCCCTTATGGGTCAAATTTAGCAACTTACCTGACTGCTATTGGACTCAAGAGGGGTTAAGTCGGATTGCTAGCTTTATTGGTGTTCCCCTGGGAGCGGATGCCCTCACCTCTGAACTTGAAATTTTGCCTTTCGCTAAGATGTACGTCCAATACAAGGTGGGTGACCCGCTACCTACCACTATCCCTGTGGTTGATATTGATAAGTCTACAGTGGAGGTGAAAGTCTCGTATTTCAACAAGCCTTTGTTTTGCACTCACTGCAAATCCTTGGGTCATGTTCTTAATGTCTGTCCTGTGGCTATTAAGGAAAGGACTCAAAAGTCTCATTCTAAGGTGGCGAATGGTGAGATTAGGAAGGATCATCCTGTGAATTCTGGTGGTGAGAAAAGGGAGGAAGGGGACAAGATTGGTTCTAAGGGGAAAGAAGTCCAGCTGGATTCTGGTTGTGAAAATGGGGTTACCTCTAAAGGGCTAAAACATGGTGTGAATACGGAGGTGAATACGGATGTAAAGAAGATGGGAGCTACTGATGGGGCGGAGTCGTCAACCCCTATTGGTACTTGTCAGAAATAGGTGGCTGAGGAAGGTGAGGTCTGGATGGAGGTGAAGAATAAAAGGAAACCTGTTGCCTCCCCTAGTCTTTCGGCGGGCACCCCGTCACCACAGAGTTTCAAAAATGTGGTGGTAGATGAGGTTGATCGTAAGCAGAATAAAAAGAGAGGTGTGTCTAAGGGAATCAAGAGGGCGAAGTGGGGGTCTGGGGGCCCTTCTTCGAGATCTTAGCTCAGTTTCAATGACCGTTTTTTGTTCTTACAATGTCCGTGGCCTTAACAATAAAGTTGATTTTGTCAAGGACTTCATTTTGTCAAAGAAGTTATCCTTGATTAGCATTTTGGAAACACATGTGCAAAAGGACGTTGCTAAGATTATCTCTAAGGAGATTAACCCGCGTTTTAAATGGTGTTTTAATTATGAGCACCATTCGGGTGGCCGAATATGGCTTGGGTGGAAACCCGATTTTTGGAAAGTCACGGTTATGACTTCTTCAGCACAGCATATTACTTGCCTGATCTCCTCTATCCCATCGAATCTTAGCTTTGTTGCCTCGTTTGTTTATGCTTTTAATGGTGATGTAGAGAGAAGAAGCTTGTGGTCGGATCTTGCTAGTGTCTCCAGAAGCCTCGTCAATGAGGCATGGGTGATTAGTGGGGATTTCAACACGTGTCTCCGTGAAGCAAGGGGGAAATTGCAATTGGACTAGTGATATGACAGATTTTAAAGATTTTATCCTAACCCTGGGCATCACTGACCTTCGTAGTGTTGGGAACCTTATGACATGGTGGGATTGTAACATCCATAATCCAAAGTTCAGGAAACTGGATCGGGTTCTGGTAAATGCGGAATGGCACAACTTGTTCCCGTGCTCTTTTACTGATTTCTTGCCTAGAGGTCTCTCCGACCACTGCCCAGCTTTTACTTCGTTGGGGATTGATCGTCCTAAGGTATCTAAACCCTTCCAGTTTTTCAATTATCTAATTGATAACCCTGATTTTCTCCCAGGGGTGGAACAAGCTTGGGCTGATTCGTCACTGGGGACCCTTGGTTTGTCCTTACTACAAAGCTCAAGCGCACCAAGGTTATGCTTAAGGGTCTGAACAGGTCTGTTGGTAACCTTCAGCTGAAGGTTGTGGACTCTCGTAATGCATTAGTGCAGTTTCAGAATGGGCTCCCATCAATTCCATCCCCTGATCAGTTTGAGGAAGAGTCTAAGCTTATGGAGGAATATTCTAAGGCCTTTCGCATGGAGGAATGTTTCCTGAAACAGAAGTCAAGAGTGAATTGGTTAAAACAGGGGGATAACAATAATAAGTATTTTTTTAATGCATGTAGAGGCCGGTGGAATGTCAATAAAGTGGTATCTCTAATAAATCAAGATGGAGAGGCAGTTACGGAGCATAAGGATATGGCTAGGGTGGCGGTTGATTATTATAAAAATTTTCTAGGCCATCGGGGTGAGGTGGTGCCTTTCCCTCACAACATTGAACTGCCTTCTCTCTCTGAGCATCAGGCTACTATTCTGAGCAATCCCTTTGGGGAAGTTGATGTTTTCAACACTTTGAAAAGAATGGCAAAAAACAAAAGCCCAGGTCCGGATGGGTTTACGGTGGAGTTCTTTTTAGCCACCTGGCATATTGTGGGGGCTGATGTAACGAGAGGTATTCTCTACTTCTTTAACTCTCTGGACATGCCTAGGATTGTAAATGCGGCTTCCATCTGTCTGGTCCCAAAGCAGGATAACCCCTCCCAAATGCATCACTTCCGCCCTATATCCTGTTGCAATGTCATCTACAAGTGCATCTCTAAAATGTTAGCTCGTAGACTTAAGTCTGTCATGCCTTCTCTGATCTTTCAGCATCAATCGGCTTTTGTAGCTGGGAGGTCCATTGCAAAGGTTATAATCGCAATGATGGTCAGTCGAGGTGTGCTATAAAGTTACATATCCACAAAGCGTTCGACTCACTTAATTGGAGCTTTATTTTTGTGGTGCTGGAAAGGATGGGTTTTCCCCCCAAATTTGTTGATTGGATCAGGGTATGTATCACTTCCACCATGTTCTCAGTGAAATTCAATGGAAGCTTGGAGGGTTTCTTCAAAGGGGAATCGGGTTTGAGGCAGGGCGACCCTTTGTCGCCTTACCTATTTGTAATGGCAATGGAAGTGTTTACTGCATGTTTAAATAAATCAGTTGATGGCACAGATTTTAAGTTCCATTGGAGAACCAAGGAGGTAAACCTGCACCATATCATTTTTGCGGATGATGTTTTCCTCTTTAGTCATGGAAATTCCAACTCTGTCGCTAAGCTGATGGATGGGGTTAACAGCTTCTCTAGGTACTCAAATTTGATACCTAATCGTGATAAGTCTTTATGTTTCTTCGCTAATGTGGGTTCTAATGCTGTTGAGGACATCTTAGAGGTGACTGGTTTTCAAAAAGGTAATCTCCCTATATCCTACTTGGGTTTGCCTCTCATAACTGGTAAACTTAATAGCAGGGAATGCACTGCCTTGGTAGCTAAATTGTGCAGACGGATTGAAAGCTGGATGGCTCGTTTTCTCAATTTTGCTAGTCGTCTGTTGCTTATTAAAGCAGTAATGGCTAGTATTGTTGGCTACTGGAGTATGTATATCTTTCTTCCAAAGGCTGTCCTCAAGAAGATTAATAGCTTGTTCTTCAAGTTTCTTTGGGGGGGTTTCTATAAGGACTCGGGAAAATGCCATTACAAAGTAAAATGGGAGGATTGCTGTAAGCCTAAAGTAGAGGGTGGGTTGGGGATTAAAAATGTATTTGAATGGAACCAAGCTGCTATTCTGCATCAGCTATGGCGCCTGCTCCAACCCAACTCTGATTCTCTCTGGATTGCCTGGTTCCACAAAGTTCTTCTTCGAAGGAAAGCGTTTTGGACAGCAGCAATGCCTTATAGATGTTGCTGGATTGCTAGGAAAATTTTTAATGTTAGATCTCAAGCTCTGTCTTATGTTACATACAATGTTGGAGTTGCATCTGGGTTTTTCTTTTGGCATGACCCTTGGGCCAACAAGAAGCCTTTAGCTCTCATTTCTCCCTCGGTGATTTCGAATGCAGAATCGACTAGTTTGGCTCTTATCAACTCTTACCAGCAGAATGGGGCTTGGAGGCTTCCAAATTCTAATCACATGGATGTATGGGAGGTTAGAAGTAGGGCATCTCAAACTCAAGTCCATAGATATGATAAGATCACTTGGGATGGACTTCAGCCAAACATGATTAAACTGTCATCAATTTGGGCATCCATTCGTGATTCTGGGCAGGGGGTCGATTGGGCTGGCCTGGTTTGGAGCTCTTTCAACATTCCGAAATGTTCCTTCATTTCGTGGCTAGCTATCAAGAATAGACTTCTTACAAAAGACCGTATGATAACATTTGGCATGAGGGTTGATCCAATGTGTGTCTTATGCAACACAGACAGGGAGTCTATAGGCCATTTGTTTACTACTTGTCCGTACTTCAACCTCCTAAGTAAGGTGGTGCCATTCCGGCTTAATGATGACTGGGTAAGGTGGCAGCAGGGTGACTTCTTTCGAAACTCCCTGTCAGAGCAAAAGAAGGTTATTGCAGGGGTGTACTTAACAACATGCATATATAGTGTATGGAAGGAGCGAAATTTTAGAATCCACAGTGCAGGTCCAGGACAAGCGACGCAGGTGCTTAGTCTTAAGGTCAAGTGCCTTATTAGAGAGAAGTTGTTTTCTTGTTCTTCATTCCAGAAGTGGGTTCGGAAGGACCCAACCCTTGTTCTTCTCCTTTACTGATAGACTTAATATCTAGTTGAGCTTGGTTGGTCATGTCGACCCTTTCTAGGTGTATTTTGTAGATGTTGTGTTGGGGTATGCCCCAGATTCTCTTGTAGCTCCTTTTGGTGATATAAATTTTTTAACTTAGCAAAAAAAAAGAATATCATTCCCTCTACAGCTTGACATTTCATTCATCCAATCTCCCCATGAATTAGGAAGATGATCATTCCTTGAGCTGGTAACCATATTACACAGGTACTGAGTAAATGGACATTCCAAGAACAGA
This sequence comes from Kitagawia praeruptora, assembly GCA_037693485.1. Lineage (NCBI taxonomy): Eukaryota > Viridiplantae > Streptophyta > Magnoliopsida > Apiales > Apiaceae > Kitagawia > Kitagawia praeruptora. Next base: position 70,441,960 of record CM075350.1, read on the forward strand.
TGTTCACGAGTTTCTATACCCTAGATGCAGAAGTAGCATTGCGAGCTGCTTGCCACCCCATACTGCAAGAGTTTGGACAAGGTTGAGACTTTGTCGAGCATAATAAGCCAGTGTAGAAATGAGTATCTCGGAATGCTGATCTTATGCCACACACTTAGGTGCCACGGAACAGTACTTCCCTCACATCGAATATCACGCCAAATATCAGACACCCTCAGCCTATTTAGTTTGGTACCTCGCCAAGTTATTGAATCTGCCTCCCTAATGTTATACGGAGTCTGCATATCAAAATTACCTCTCCAGACTATTATATCATGATAGTTTGAGGGAGGAAGTGACCAACCAGTGTCACTTATAATTTCAGACACCTTTGCATTAGCATGAATACCGGAGTGAACAATAAGGTTGTCATTTGCTGCTGAGCAGAAAGCATTGCCTTTGTGCCAGGGATCATACCACAAGAAGGTGTTTCGCCCGTTGCCAATGTGATAGATGCACTTCGACATAGATACCTCCCTAGCATCCAATACCTTTTGAAGAATCCATGAGCACCTCTTCAGTTTTTTAAGCAACCAGATAGATTTTCCTCGAAGAACTATTATTTTGATCCAAGTTGCCCACAAGGAAGTAGAGTTAGGATTGACCAGATTGAGTAAATGTTTTGATGATTAGAGCCTTATTATTCTTCCAGGTCCTTCAACCCTAGCCCACCCTCTGATTTCAACTTTGTGATTTTATCCCAAGCCACTTTTGCTGGTTTCCTTCTAGTCGTAGAGCCAGTCCAAAGAAAGCAAGCCATCAAAGATTGAATTTTCCTTAGGATCCCCTTTGGGAGAATAAAGTGAGCACACCAGAAGGCTTGGATTGCATATAAAACAGAATCAATAAGTTGCAGTCTACCTGCAAACGAGAGGAAGATTGAGGTCCATGCATTGATACGCTGAGTAATCTTCGAGATTAGAGGATGGCAATCAGCGATACTCAGCTTTTTTGTGATTAAAGGGACCCCCAAAAAGGTTGCTGGCAGATTTCCAAGAGAAATATTATAGGTGCTCATTATCCACTGCTTGAGGTTCGAGTCATCTCTCGCAATAATGAAGGTGCTTTTGAGGGGGTTAACTTTGAGCCCCGAGAACCTATGGAAGGTATCTAAGGTCTGCATCATGAGTTGAATAGACTTTGTATCACCTTTGCAGAAAAGAAGCAAGTCGTCTGCAAAACATAGATGATTCAGGCCCAATTCCTTTGTGTTGTTGTGATGTTTAAAGTCTGGATTGCTATTAAGCTTGTGAAGCAACTCCGACATAACATCCATAACTAAGACATAGATGTAAGGGGATAGGGGATCACCCTGTCTAACACCCCTCGAGCTAGCAAAGTACCCCACCTGCTCACCATTTACTTTTACTGAGAATCTCGCTGTAGAAATACAAGCGTGAATCCATCTAATGTATGGAAGAGGGTAACCTCTAAGAATTAATGTGTCAAAAATGAATTGCCAGTGGATAGAGTCAAATGCTTTGTGAATGTCCATTTTGAAAGCAGCACTAGAGGGTCCTGATTTCGACGAGTAACCTCTGAAAACTTCCTGGGCAATCAATATATTATCAGAGATTGAGCGCCCAGAAATAAAAGCAGCTTGCGCTTTGTCAATCAACTGCGGTAGAGTTTTACAGAACCTCTTAGCAATTAATTTGGATATGCATTTGTACAGAGTGTTGCAGCACGAAATGGGACGAAAGTCAGTCATTGATGTTGCATTCTGGCTTTTAGGAACAAGAGCAATCATAGTGGCATTAATATAGTGCGGCATGTGACTTGTGTTTAAGAAGAAATGAACTGCATTCAAGAAATCCTTACCCACAATCTCCCAGGTTGCTAGGAAAAAATTTACATTAAACCCATCTGGCCCTAGAGATCTATTCTTTTTCATCGACTTTAGAATATCATAGATTTCTGCATTGGTAGCCTTCAGAGTGAGCATTTGAGCTTGAAGTTCAGAGATTCTCTTAGATATTAATGGTTGCAGCTGTGCTATGCCTGGGTAATCCACCTTGTCCGAGGTAAAAAGATCTTTAAAATGAGCTACAACCTCCTCTTTGATGTGGCTCCTATCAGTTAGCAGTTCTCCCGAAGAGTTCACAAGAGTGGTGATCTTATTATTGTTCCAATTGCTAGCAATTTTCTTGTGGAAAAATGCTGTGTTTTGATCGCCCAGATCCAACCACTGGACTCTAGATTTTTGCCTTGAGGCACTCTCTTCATTCTCAAGAAGAGTCCACAAATCCTTAGAGAGGTGTTTCTCTACAGAATGCAATTGCTCATCAAATGGGTCATGAAGGATGCGAGATTGAATGTCACATAATTTAGCTCTGGTTTCTTGAATTTTCGACCCAACAGGACCGAAGTGATTTCGAAGACCGCGAAGCTTGCGCTTAAGAAGGAGCAGCTTTTGGGAAAGAATATACATAGGATTCCCTTCAATCACCAAACTCCAAATATCCTTAACAGTTGGAATGAACTCAGGGTGATCTAACCAGTAGTTAAAGAACTGGAAAGGTTTGTTCATAACCTGGACATTTTGATTAATAGAGAGGATAGCCGCCGAATGGTCAGAAAGGCCCCAATATTGAAAAACAACATCAGAACCCGGTTGAGAAGACATCCGAACATGGTTGCCCATAATTCTATCCAGCTTGCGAGTTATCGAATTTTTTCCTTGCTTATTCCACCAAGTGTGAAAGTTACCCACGCTCCGGATGTCAGCCAGACCAATGTTTATTATAGTATCTTTGAAACTTTGCATCTCTGCTGTCCATTTAACCCTGCCTCCTGAAGCTTCTGAAAGGTCCAGGATGGTGTTAAAGTCACCCAACACCGCCCATGGGATATTAGGATCCAGGGAACTATTTAGATTTTCCAAATCTCTCCACAGGTTTTAACCTGCCCCCTTGGTAATTTGAAGCATAAACAAAAGTAAACATAAATTCCTCATTACTATTTACAAGTGTGGCTTTGCAATGAACGAATTGTTCAGACTTGCAATCAACAAAAACATTCCAGATTTGAGGGTTCCAGCCTATCAATATTCTCCCATTAGAGTGATGCCGATAGTTCGAATCCCAGTTCCAGGAATTATGAATAACTCTGCTACACTTCGCATGGTTCCTCTCTTTGATCCTAGATTCGAGAATCCCAGCTAATGATACATCATTATCCACCAAAAAAGAATGCAGGTCAGCCTGTTTAACAAGCTTATTCACTCCTCGGACATTAAAAGCACACACTCTAACCATAAAACAATTACTTGAATTTGGGGGATGGCACCCCCTTACTCTGCCTGAGCTTCTTCTTCTGGGACTTTGTGAGTCGGACTTGCTTTGAGTTGCTACTCAGACCAGCTTCATTTATTTGCTTTGAGCTGTTATGTGTTTCATCTGCCGACTTTTTTGCATCAATTTCATCGACATTACGCAGGTGCTTGAAAGTATTTAGAGGGGTAGGAGAGCCCTCATCCCCCATGTTTGGAGAAGGGCTATGACCTCTCTTATTTATTCACGGTTTTCCAGTCATCCTCCTTGTGAACAGGGGTGGTAAAATTGCCATCATTAGTCGGTTCTCCATTGTTTTTTTTTTTTGCTAATTAAAATTTTATACCAACAAAGGAACAGCCAATACAAATCTAGGGGCATACCCCGCGAAATCAACATTTTAACCATTACAGAGTCATAACATCAGTAAGTCACCTTACTATCAACCTAAACAACTACCAGAATAAGCACTAAGCATCATAAAACATGTACAACCTCCTGGTTCACATCCCATAATCCGAAGCAAAAGCTTCCTCCTAGGTTTCCCATCAGGAGTACCAAGGTACCCAACACAAGTAGCAAGACTTTTAGCAGCATTAAGGCAGACCAGACCTCTGCATTGGACAGTTAAGTTCCCGAGCAGGAAACCTCCCCTGTTATCAACACATTTAGCTCCAGAACTGTACTCCTTAACATGAGTACCAAAAGCATCCACCACCCAAAAGGGGTCTTCAACCAATTCCTCCATCTGAAGGACATCATAATAAGCAAATACCCATATTGCAATGCGCATTACACGCAATCTGAAAACATCCAGCTCTATAGCTTGCTGAATCGTAGTGCATATGCCATTCAGATTGTCATCACGATGATCCCCATAATCAGGACATAAAACATTTCTGATTATAGCCTCCTCCTCTGTAGCCTCCATTCCATCTTTACCAACTTCCTTAACAGCAGAATCCAATAGATCAGATGTATCAACAAAAGGACCATCCTTATCCATAACATTAACAGGTCCCAATTTCTCAAGGGAAGGACTAGTATGCCCCTTCTCCTTTACTAAACCAGAGACCTCCTTGATCAACATATTGGAATTAACTATATCATTAACCCCAGACCTGTGTTTCTTAGAGTAGAAAAGATTACCATCCATAGGACCATGCTTTCCTTTCATTGAAACAGTGGTGGGAGAACACATACGGAGATAACCACCATCAAAAGGAATCTCCGACACCAGGATATCCTCAGAGAAAGAGACTCTCTTACGAGTCTTGCCCTGCTCCGAAGGACCATGCTTTCCTTCAATTGAGACAGAGGTGGGCGAATACATATGAAGATAACCACCATCATTAGTAATTTCTGACACCAGGTTATCCGCAAAGGAGACCCTTTTCGGACTCATAGTCGATACCAACCCCTCCTGGATTTTCGTCAAGGGTTCCTTCAAAACTTGAACCATCTCATCGGTACAAGCAAAGAGACCAGTTTTAGATCTACTCGTTTCCGGCAAGGTTCCTTCCATGAAAGAAACCCTCTTCCGACTCATGAAAGCAACATCCTTCCCTTTACCATTAAGGGAATCATGCGAACAAGCACTCAAACAGCCTCTCAAACAAGGCATATCCGAAATTAAGATTTCCGCAAAGGAAACCCTCTTCGACCCAGAGATGCCAAGGCCACCTTTGTGGCATTCTACCTCTTTGGAAGCCAAAATAAACACCAGATCCTCCGAGAAGGAAACCCTCTTCGGACTCATAATCAAAAACAGTGAAAATTAACTTATAATAATAAGAAATTTGGTGTATAGGTGTGGGATTAGAGATGGAAATGAATTTATGAAGGTTGATTGTATAGATCTAATGGAAATTTGTGTAAGAATTAAGGGCGGCTAAAAGAGATTCTAGTGAGAAGGAGGAGCTTCTCTCTCTAGACTCTCATTTTCCGGTTCTCCATTGTTCTTTTCCTTCTCTGGTGTTCCTTGCACAGGATCTCCCTGATTGTTTCCAATAGGATTGCTTTTGTCTTTGCCATCTTCCTTTTCAGCTCCTTTTTGCACCCAAACTTTCTTTACAGATGGACATGCCCCAATAGCATGCCCAAGAGACTTGCAGGCATTGCAATAGAGGGGCTTGGAAGGGTATGAAATCTGCACTTCTTCAATACGCTTCTCACCAGTGAATGGGTCTAAAACCTTAACTTTTACATTATTTAGTAAATCATCACCCAGCACATAGTTTACACAGAATTTTGCAAACGGCAATACCTCGAGTCTCGAAGTGAGGGTATCAGCAAACAGAGGCTTCCCAATAGAACTGGCTAAGCAACTCATTCCTTCACGAGTCCAGTAGCTAATCGGGATGTTGCTAAATTTGACCCATAATGGGATGCTAGTAACCTTCCCCGATTGACACTCCACACCCCAGTCATTAACCACCACTGGTCTTCTTTCCACATACCAAGTTCCCCTAGCTAGAATCATATTTTTCTGAGATTCCGTATTAAATCTAAACAGGAACGTTTTGCTATCCTTTTGGCTGACATTGCACAGACCCATCCCATCCCAAACTTGTTTTGCAAATTTCACAACAGTGTTGAATAAGTGTGTCCCTTTAGTGAAGACACCGACTAGACAATTTTTGAATTTTTCATTCCCTTTCTTCAAAATTTCATCCGATGGGGAAACAATATATTCACCCGGCAAACGCGGAATATAATCAAAAGTAACATTCTTGTTTGCTAGAGGTGGATCTTTGATGAGGATCAGGGAATGAATATGTTAATTGGTAAATATTTTATATTATTATTCATGAAGGGATTCGAGTTAGAATTTGTGGGAGAGTTGGGTCAAGAAGCTTACTTTTTTTTTTTGCTAATTAAAAAATTTTATACCAAAGGAAACAGCTAATACATATCTAGGGGCATACCCCGCGAGACAACATCCATGCTATAACTACAAATCAACATGATACAAAGAATAAGAAGGTAAACCCTACTCAACATTTCAGATGTACCTAGCCTATTCTTTTACATGATAAATAAGAGGATGGTCGGGTCATTTCGAACCCAACCCTTAAACAAGTTACATGAGAACAGTTTCTCGCGCACCATACGTCTTATCTCACTGCTGACCACTGATGTTGGGTGGCCAGGCCCATGGTTGTGCATGCGGTAGTTACGCTCCTTCCAGACATGGTAAATAGCTGTGCTAAAAAATAGTTGGGCAATTGATTCCTCCTTAGCCCCTAGCTGAGTAGCAGTGCAGTTGCCTGACTGACAATTGGACCAGTTACGAGAGAAATGGAATGGCATAGACCTGCTAATAATATCAAAGTATGGGCAAGCAGTGAAAATGTGGCTAATCGATTCATCATCCACCCCACACAAGACACATTTTTGATCAACCTGCATTCCGAACAGAAGCATTCTATCCTTCGTGAGAAGCCTATTTTTGATGGCTAACCATGTGATGAATGAGCACTTCGCGATATTGAATTTTCCCCAGACCATGTTAAACCACTGAACATAACTTCCCTTTACCCGCATGGAGGACCAAATAGTGGACAATTTGACATTCTTTGGAAGCATTCCATCCCACATAATGGAATCAGACTTATGGATTTGAATATGTTGCACCAGCCGTCTAATTTCAATCACATCATTATGGATCGAAGATGGCAAGTCCCAAGTCCCATTTCGGAGGTAGACATTGATACTGACTGTACTAGTGGACTCAGCTGTAGATACAATGGATGGGGCAATATCCAGAAGGGGTTTTTTTTGGACCCAGGGATCATGCCATAAGAGGAAATCAGAGTTTTCTCCTATGTTATAGTGTACATACTGAAGGGCACGTGGCCTCGCCTTGAACAATTTCCTTACAATCCAACATGAGCGATATGGCATTTTAGAAGTCCAGAATTCCTTCTTTGCCAGCAAAGCTTTATGGAACCAAGCTATCCAGAGAGAGTTAGAGGTGGGCTGAATGATGCGCCACAGCTGATAAAGAATGGCTGCTTCATTCCATTCAAAAAGATTTCGAATGCCAAGACCCCCTTCCGCTTTTGGTTTGCAACACTCCTCCCATCCAACTTTATACTGACACTTCCCATCCGGTTTGTAGAAACCTCCCCAAAGGAACTTGAAAAATAGAGCATTGATCTTTTTTAGGATTCCTTTCGGAAGGAAGAGAAACATACTCCAGTATCCCACAATACTGACCCGATGAACAGTGCTGATTATTATCTATAAGTATTAAGTAGATTTTGGCTTGCAAGTTTTTACCTTTCACTTGAAAGGGTTTTTCTTGTTTTAAGCACTTAGGATTTTATTTTCCTGTTTAGATTCGGTTTTATGTATTTTATATTTGGATTTGGTTTTCAATTGTGTTTCCTGGATGGATTGGTTAAACGCTTGCTTCAAAAATTGGATGTGATGGATATACGAACGGAAAAGCTAGCTAATTCAATGGAGTCTAGGTTTGATGTGTTGGGTAAAATTCTTACGGTGAAAGATAGAGATGAAATCTATGATCCCGGAATAGAGCTTAATTATTTTACAGGTTTGGGTAGCATTGAAGATTTTGTTGAATGGGTAAGACAAGTCGACAAGGATCTGAAGTTTGCCATCCGGTGGGTAATCCGATTAGGAGTCCGAAGAGGGTCTCCTTTTCGGAGAACCTTGTGACTGTGTATCATTTGGAGGATAATCCGAAGGGTGTGCTCAGGGTGTGTACACAGAGTGGCTCCTCTCCTGGAAGGGAGAAGATTAAGCCCTTGTTTCAGGTGGTTAAGAGATTGAAGTTTGAGACGGAGTGTACGGAGTTTGGTGCTTCTGGTCTCAAAGATGGGCTGGAGGTGTCGGGGAGGGCCTTCACTCCCACAACTGGGATTGCTTCTAGGACGTGTAGCTCGTTTCAAGGTAAGATCTACTACTCCAAGAAGAAAGTTACTTTTAACGATTTGGTTGTTGAAATTAAAGATTTCAATAATGAAATGTCCGATTCATCGGAAGCAACTGACATTTCTGTTAGTGCTAATGTGGATTTGGGAGTCAATTCCTCTTTGATGGATGAGGGAATTGACTTTCCAATTTTGGGTGAAAATGACTGGCCTAGAGAGAATCTAGTGGTTTGCCGAAAGGCTTGCCTTAGGAAGTCTACACTTAATGTGGAGGTTGTCAAACCTGTGAAGAAATCAGTGAAGTGGAAGGATAATGTCCAGGTTATTATTGATCAAGAAGTGACTATTGTTAATGATAGTCAGGTCAATAAGAAGTTGGTTATGGATGAGGAGGTGGGTCACAAGCTGAATGAAAAGGACATTGATGAAGCCTTTGAGTATTTAAGGAGTAGCGGTTGTGTTCTGGAAGGGACAGAAAGGATGTTGAGGCGTATGCTTAGGATACTTGGGTGTGAACCAGGGGGTTACACTTATTTTAATTGTTGTTATTGTAGTTATTACTTGACATTGAATGGTGAGGGCGCGATGGAGCAAGGTGTAGAGCTGGATGTTCACAGAGTGTGTGCAATGCGCATTGCAACATGGTTATTTGCTTGTTATGATGTCCATGAGATTAAGGGATTGGTTGAAGACCCTTTATGGGTGGAGGAAGCTTTAGATACCTATGTGAAGAAGTGCAGTTCTATAGCTGAGAATGTTGATAACATGGGAAGTTTCCTGCTCGGGAACTTAACTGTTTGCCTTGATTCTGCTAATAGACTCGCTGCTTTTGTAGGGTACGTTGGTACTCATGCAGGGAAACCAAGGAGGAAGCTTTTGCTTAGGATTGTTGATGTTTCGCTTCTTCGAAACATTAGTGTGATGTTGATGACGTACAGTTTCATGCGAAAGGAGGACGCTGGGAGATGGGACCATTCTGTTGTTAGTGATAACTTTAGACAGGAATGCTGGTGTATCATGTTTGGGGGAGGGTCCATTTTGTTCCAAGTGGATATTCTCATGATGCTTGTTCGCATGAAGATCAAGGCTGGTTTGGATATGATGTTGCTCTTATTTCATGATCCAGGCATAGATTTTATTTAATGTGTTTAAACTAGTTTTCCAGTTTTATCTTGTTATGTTGACTGCTAGTTTATCTAGCTTTATTGTTGTTTTTTCCTTGTTGTTCCGTTAGGCGGATGTATTATTTATCGCGGGGTATGCCCCCAGAGATGTAATCATTTTCCTATGGTATAAAAATTAATTAGCAAAAAAAAAAAGACAAGTCGACAAGATTTCAGATTATACGGGTTGGAGCGAGACAAAAGTATTCAAGATTGCAGTAATTAAACTTACGAAAAAAGCAGGCTTATGGTTTGACAATCTTAATACAAGCAGAGCTAGATCTGGAAAGGAGAAGATCTTGACTTGGACGACTTTAAAGAAGAAACTTCGTGCAAAATATATTCCTTGTGATTATGAACTAGAAAATTTCTTGAAGCTCACATCTTTGTCTCAAGGTAACATGAGTGTTTCTGAGTATACATCTGAATTTAATAGATTATGCTTTATTTGTGACTTGAAGGAGAACGAAACAAAGAAGATTGCAAGATTTATTCTTGGATTGAACTTTCCTATATATAAAAAGGTTAAATCAAGTCCATATATCTCGTTCAGTGATGTGTGCAATCTAGCTTTAGAATTTGAATTTCATCAAGAAGAGGAGCAAGAGGTGAAACTGAAGTCTTCTTTAAAAAGGTTTGATGTTTTGAAAGACAATCAAGAAGATGTCGTTGTCATGGAGAATGATGTTGATTTGGTTGTTGATTCTGCGATGTTACCTTTGGAGTCTACACCAACTTTTGATGCAAAGGAGGAACACGTTTCAATGGAAGTTATAACGGAGAAGCATGGAGAAAGTAAGTCATATCATGAGAAAGTCTTGATTATTAAAGATGATCAGATGGATACATCTCTTGAACTTGTTTGTAGCGATATTGACGAAGAGAAAAAGGTAGTCAAGGAGACGTTTCAAATGGAAAAAGTTGTGAACAAGGAGAACAACATGATCATGGTGGAATACATTGATTTTCTGGGAGCGGATGACTTATTGAAAGCAACTACTTCATCAAAGTATCTTGTTCTTTTGGGGTTGCTTCCAAAGATCTTGATCATGAGGCTAAAATTTGATCTTTTTGAGTTCTACAAGCAATTATCTCATTGTGTGCTTATTCTTAAATACTTTAGAACTCGAGGACGAGTTTTCTTCAAAGGAGAGGAGAATGATGAGGATCAAGGAATGAATATGTTAATTGGTAAATATTTTATATTATTATTCATGAAGGGATTCGAGTTAGAATTTGTGGGAGAGTTGGGTCAAGAAGCTTACTTGGACAAGAAGGAATAAAGGAGAGACGAATGAAGCTTGGACAAGAAGCTGATTATTATCTATAAGTATTAAGTAGATTTTGGCTTGCAAGTTTTTACCTTTCACTTGAAAGGGTTTTTCTTGTTTTAAGCACTTAGGATTTTATTTTCCTGTTTGGATTCGGTTTTATGTATTTTCTATTTGGATTTGGTTTTCAAAAGTTTTTACCTTTCACTTGAAAGGGTTTTTCTTGTTTTAATCACTTAGGATTTTATTTTCCTGTTTGGATTCGGTTTTATGTATTTTATATTTGGATTTGGTTTTCAATTGTGTTTCCTGGATGGATTCAGATATTAGCTAATCTTCAAGCTGATATTGGATTTCTCTTGGATTCCTATTGGGTTTAGGTTATTGTCTAAGCCTATATATACCCCTCTCATGTAATGGTTTAGGAGATAATGGATGTGATAAACTTTTGTTTTGAGATAAACTATGATTAGTTTTCTTTTCTCTAAGCTTCAATTACTGGATTGTTTTGAAGGTTAGATTCAAATTACTTAGTTTCTGGATTGATCTAAGGAATTTGAGATTCAAAGTTCACGTTTTTGGATTGATCGTGTTCTTTTGAAATATCTTTTTCTTCTTGTTTTCTTTATTCGTGGAGCGATCCACATCAATCTTTCACCACATTAGACCAAGATCTAGTTTTTACCTCCACTTCAGGTTGCTCATCCCTGATTTCTTTGCCTTGCGAGTTCTTGACACCTGAGGTACCAACATTAGATTCCTTTCCCTCCTTGGATCCATTACCAGTAAAGTCTGGTGTTGTTTTAGCACCTTCATTTTGGTTAATCTTGTCAGACTCATCATTCCCTCCAGTAGCACCCACATTTCCTTTAACAGACCTTCCATCGAACACATTACCCGCACCACCATTGCTAGTATCTTTGACAGGGTTAATGAATCTAGGCAGACCAAATTCATCACGCCCATCTATAAATCTTGCAGTATCATTGTTTGTCCCGCCCTTGCAAGCACCATCCTTTTTATCCTTTGCGCTATCTTTAAAAATTGGCAAGCCAAATTCGTCTCTTCCCACCACAATTTTAAAGGCGCTAGGCAACCCTGCGTTAACGGTCAAACCGGTCAAAGTCGACCTTCCTTTAAAATAGTCTTGTCCCGAATGATGAATCTATTTTTTTAAATTATTTTTTCGATGTTCCAATCACACGGGTGTCAAGATATAACAATTTTAGTGATGTGGTAATTTTTTAAAAAATTTCCTATATTTATTTGGTTTGTTTTTCTAACGGTCAAACCGGTCAAAGTGGACCTTCCTTTTAACTAGTCTTGTCCCAAATGATGAATCTATTTTTTCAACGTTTCAATCACACGGATGTCAAGATATAACGGATTTAGTGATGTGGAAATTTTTTAAAAAATTTGCTACATGTATTTGGTTTGGTTTGGTAACGGTCAAAGTCGACCTTTCTTTTAACTAGTCTTGTACCGAATGATGAATCTATTTTTTCAAATTAATTTTTCGACGTTCCAATTGTACGGATATCCAGATATAACGATTTTAGTGATGTGGAATGTTTTTTTAAAAATTTCCTATATTAATTTGGTTTGTTTTTCTAACGGTCAAACCAGCCAAAGTGGACCTTCCTTTTAACTAGTCTTGTCCCGAATGATGAATCAATTTTTTCAAATTATTTTTTTGACGTTCCAATCGCACGGGTGTCAAGATATAACGGATTTAGTGATGTGGAAATTTTTTAAAAAATTTACTATATTTATTTGGTTTGTTTTTCTAACGGTCAAACCGGTCAAAGTGGACTTTCCTTTTAACTAGTCTTGTCCCGAATGATGAATCTATTTTTTTTAATTATTTTTTCGACGTTCCAATCGCACGGGTGTCAAGATATAACAATTTTAGTGATGTGGTAATTTTTTAAAAAATTTCCTATATTTATTTGGTTTGGTTTTCTAACGGTCAAACCGGTCAAAGTGGACCTTAATCTTTTAACTAGTCTTGTCCCGAATGATAAATCTATTTTTTAAATTATTTTTTCGACGTTCCAATCGCACGGATGTCAAGATATATTGATTTCAGTGATGTGGTAATTTTAAAAAAAAAACTATATTTATTTGGTTGGGTTTTATAACGGTCAAACCGGTCAAAGTGGACCTTCCTTTTAACTAGTCTTGTCCCGAATGATGAATCTAATTTTTTAAATTATTTTTTCGACGTTCCAATCGCACGAGTGTAAAGATATAACGATTTTAGTGATGTGGAATTTTTTTTAAAAATTTTCTAGATTTATTTGGTTTGGCTTTGTAACGGTCAAACCGGTCAATGTTTTTATAATGATCAAAGCGATCAAAATAAACATTTGCTTTAACTTGTCTTGTCCCGAATGATGATTTGATTTTTTTAATTATTTTTTGACAAACGGATGTTAAAATGTAATAATTTTTATAATATGGTAAAATTTAATTAAATAAAATAAAAATATCTAAGCTTGAACTCCATTTATTTATTTCGATAAAAATAGTTAAAACGCTACTTACTTCTAACTATTTTTATCGAAATAAATAAATGGAGTTCAAGCTTAGATACTTTTATTTTATTTAATTAAATTTTACCATATTACTTCCTTGTCAAAAAAAAAACGCTATATAGTTCCAAAATATAACCCAGGCGGCCAGGCGGCTAAGATCCCGCTCATAATTTTGCCTTCTTTGTTTTCAATTTTTCATTACACGCGCAGTGCTCTCCTACACAACTCTCAATGCCTGTTCTCTCATTTTATCTCTCTCACAAAGATAAAACTCTATCTTATCTTTTTCTTTCTCTCTCCCTCTCCATCTCTCTAGCCCTCTTTATTTCTTTAGCGATATCTCTCACAAACAAAATCCTAATTCTTTTATATGTATATGCTTTTATTGTGTTAATTTGAAGCTCGTTCATTTTTCTTAAACAGGTAACAATCTATGTCTCTATGTCGTTCTCCCTGTCTCGATATTTATTTCTATATCTCTGGTTTGTTTATATCTCTGTATCATGCCAATTCATAGCAGTTAGTTTCTTGATAAATCCTAATTCTTATTAATTTTTAGTTTGTAAGCCCTAAAATTTGGGGATTTTTAATTTTTTCAGTATATTGAGAAAGGGCGAGAGTGTGCGTTTTTCAGTTAGTTTCAGTATATTCGTAGGAAGAGGTGCAAGCTTGGGCACAATCAAGTGGTATATTATTCAGGGATCGAATTAATCCAGGGTTGGTGATTAGTGACAACTCTTTCAAGGTAGTCTATTTTTCTAATATATTATTAGGTCATTCATCTCCTAAGATCAAATCTTAATTTGAGATTTTTCAAACACTAAAGCTGTTCACTGGGCCAGTCAAATCCTCCTTTTGTCAAAGTCATCGACTTGCATAATTCTATATAGCTTGACATCTTATGTAAGATTTCTACAACTGTTTACAGTGGTAATTTCAGGAAAGAAATGAGTTGACTAGACTAGACTTGGTTTATGCTCCTGCTCCCTCACTCAAGCGAGAATACTGAATAGAAAATTCTGCACTATCTCTGATTCTTTGGAGGCATCTGCATGGTTTAGTGTTATATATAATGTAGAAACAGCACTATTTGGGTCACAATATGTGGATCTCTGATGAAGAGTCTATGAAACCAAAGACTCCAAGTAAAAAGAATGAGAGTCGACTTTCTCTCTGGCTTCTCTCTAACCTCTCTCTAAAAACCCAAACTAGCCGGTTTTTTCTCACACACCTTTCCATCAGATCTATACATTTCACCGTCATTAATCCATCTCCCTTCTCTTTCCTTCCACCTAAACACTATATTTCTTAATTATTACTCTATTTATTTCCTTAATAGTTATTTGACGATGGGTTCTTTGGTAAAGGGACCTTTTGTGGTCAAGATGGAGAACTTTGTTGATTTGTTGTGGGTTTCGCCCTCTAGGTTGGAGGGGTCTCTAATTCTTCTGTGCGATGAACTGCCCCTCCTATCGTTTGAAGGAGGGTTCTTTGGTCCTAACCAAGGTGTTCGGAACGGAGTTGTTGTTCTGTCGAATGGCGCGGTGCACCGTGAAGGTCACCTGAAGAATATAACTCCAGATGATGATGGGTGTTCTATCTCAGACTTTATTGTGGATGCACACCATATGTTCGACTTTTTGTCTCAACAAAAAGTGATAGTTGTTGCTATAGCCACCTCTTCTCTGAAGTGGGGGGAAAATGAAAGTGACAGAGCTAATGGCGGTAGGATTGGTTCATGTCTTGACTCTATGGAGACAAATGATGTTGATTCTTTCAATGTTGGATGCCTTGTCTTCGATGGTTTTCCTGATAAAGATATTTTCAAGATGTCAGGAGCTGTCCCCCAAATTTCTTTTTCGGTATCGTTGATGGGTTTTCGGGAAGTTATTCCGGAAAGTCTCAGATCTGACTGCTTGTCTTGGTTGGAGGTTGTACCTCGTGATTGTGTTAATAACGCACTGAATTTGATTGAGATGGGCTTCATCTATTGGCAGTATTTCAAACTGACTTCGCACCTGTATGTTGGGTGGTCGTTTATGAAGTTCCTGGGTTTGAGGAGAATGCTTCAAGAGAGCCATCCGGAGATTGAGACATCGCGATCAGAAGGTATGGTTACATTGTTTTTCTCCCTTGATGTGTTGAAGGGTAGCATCACCCTTAGCCGCGTGGGGCTCTACTCTGTTCTTGTTGTTCAGAGGGGAGTCATAGATGATTCGGTTGATGTTGTTCTCGAGTCCGTCCTGAGTTTCGGTTCGGCTAGAATTACCCATAACCATAGGTCTTTGCTAATGATGATTGTTTGTCAAACAATGAGGGATATGTCTGGTTCGCTGATAAAGGCGATGAACTGGTGTACTTTTCCTCCTGGTGTTCTATGTTGCACCTTAATGACTGGATTCTTGAAGTTTATTGTTTGGTTGAGCCACTTCTTGGTTGTGGAGACGCTATTGAAGCTGATGGGTTTCTTTTTAGCAACTTATGATAGTGATAGTAGTAGATCGTTTCCGTACGGTGGTCCATTGAAGGGATTCTATTTTAGGATTTGCAGGGTAAGCAATGGGTGTGTCATATCTTATTGGATATTCCAACACGAGGGGACCAGGAATGACATGTTTAGTGTGGCTTTGACAGTTACTGTCAAACTGTTTGATGTATTACCTGAAATGTTGATGACAGATCTTGTTAATTTTAGTGAGAAGGAGTTTTCGGAATTCACAATAATGGATTTGGATTATGGGTTTGGAAACATTGCAGATGTTTACTTCAGAGGTGGTTTTTACATCTATGAGGTTATGGGTTGGCAAGCTGGCTTCACCAGGTCTGGAGTTTTAGTATCCTTTATTAGAAATGGTGTTCTTTATGTTGGTAGAAAATTTTCAGCCCCTGATTCAGTCCAGTGGCATGACTTGCGGAATGGTTTTATTCATTCTAAAATGGATTCCAAGCTAGGTTCGATTATTGTTAATGAAGTGTTTGTTGTTTTATTTGTGTCACACTCCTTGAGGACTAGAAGAAGTCAGCTCGACAGCCCTCAACTGTTCAAGCGGATGGTATGGAACAAGGTGTGGTCTGTGAAGACACTTGCGTGTTGTTTACAGGATGCAAATGGGAGTGTTGTTCATTGGCACTGTCCTATTTATTCCAAGGTGATTGACTTTAGATGTAGTTATTATGATTTTTTGCGACTGTGGTATATTCGGGTTAGTGAGCTCAGTGAATCTGGGCACGAAGGTGATGTTGTCTGGTCTCCGAGTGGTGAGCCAGATATATTTGAAGTGATGCAGGGAATTGAGGCGGTGCACTTTATGCACAAGTGGATTGGGAAAGGTCTCAAGGTGACCTCGCAAAAGTGGCTTGAGGGATATATCATAATTGAGTCTCAGTATTTTGATAGGGGTGGTGGTCTAACTGCTCAACAGGGATGTTTGAATCCCGTGAGTGTTGGAGCGATTTTTACCGAATTGCACGATGTTGCTAGGAGAAGATACATGGTTGCGGTTAGTGGAGTTGTGTCCACTATGCTGGTTTGGCCTGGCGTCGGCGATCTCAACACGGACTTAGTGATGCAATGCCTTGTCTTCGTAGCTCTGCTGGCTATGAAGTATGATGACTCCCTGCGAATGTATGCTGCCTATAAGACTAAACACAATGTCAGGAAGGACCTCACTTTTGTTGAGAATTGTAAATTTTATGTAGGTAGTGCGTGTGCCCGCGTTGGTTCAGGATCTGTGAAGATGTACCTTGGGCGCCAGAGTGCTGCTCGGAAAAAAGACAAAGTGGAGGAGAGTGGTGGTGTATCCACCACTATGGCATACCCATGCGGTTCATGCCTGAACCTTGGTCAAGATTATGGGAATAATGGCTGGTGTGTGATGATGTTGGTTTGGATGGAGGCCCGTAGGTGGGGTCTGAAGAATTATATGCTAAGTAGGCATATTTATTAGATCTTAGCTAGTTCTTTATCTTGTTATGTTGACTGCTAGTTTATCTAGCTTTATTGATGATTTTTCTTTGTGGTTCCGTTAGGTAGATGTTTATTAATCGCGGGGTACGCCCCTAGAGATGTAATCATTTTCCTATGGTATAAATATTAATTAGCAAAAAAAAAAAATATGTGGATCTCTGGATCTTGATCTTGGCTAATTGTTTTATACATGTAGTCCTCTGCATTTGACTGTACGCTAACCTTAAATAAAGGTTTGTGTTGAGTGATAATACCCAAGTCGGTCATCTATATGTAGTCAATTGAACTTGCTTAATTTCTGCAGGATCACAGTTTCTTGATCTAAAATGGAACTTCTACTGCTAAATATAAGCCTAGTTTTCACATTAAACTTCCATGTTTTTCTTGCTCTCTTATATGTTTGATTAGATTAAAGTGTGGTTGCGTACTTGTCATTGTTGTGTGTTTGATTAGATTAAAGTGTGTGCAAAGAAGTTGAAATGTCACATGGGGTTGATTTTATAGAAATGCATAATGTATCGTTTGTACTAGGAAAGAAATTTCATATTTCGGATTAGTTCATTATAGCTTTTGTGATAGGCACAACTGTTGGGCAAATAAGACATATCCTCTAGTTGATTATTTGGTGTCTGCTATACGATATGCTGTGAGCTTGAATGCTTGATTCTTTATTTGTATGTATGTTGATATGAGATTGTAACTGCGTGTATAGTGTACCAAACTGATACTACTGTATATTGTTGCTATATTAATATATATATTAATGTAATCATTCTGACCTCATTTTAATGTTGGTGCAGAATCTAAGGGGCACACTCGGGGGTTGATATCCATACCTTGCTAGAGTCTAAGAGGGAGGCAAGAAGACTTCGGTCATTCATCTTTTTGCGTTTACTTATTTATGTCTAACTGCAGTATCTAGGTTATGTAACTAAGGATTTGTAACTTTATTCATACTTGCAGGGACCAATGTCTTTTTCCCAGCCATTTTGTTTCTCCCTTTAAATCTCTATCATCGGTCAGATACTTTGCTCTGTTATTGTACCCTACTTTGCTGTTTACAGATTACTGACTTACTTGTTAATATCACAAACTGAATCCAATGCATCAGTTGCTAACAAATTGAGAAAAAGATAGGAGCTCTTGAAAAAGTATAGCAGGTGAATATTTGTAAATTTATATCAATTAATAACCAAGACAAAATTGGAAATTAACATGTAAAGTACAGTGTGTACATGATGAGTTTTCTGGAACTTGTAGGCTGGTCGATTCTTCCATGTGCTTGGCATTTATAATATTAGCAACCATGACAGTTGAACATCCATTAAAGGATAGTATAGTACTTGTTGATATAAAAATATAAAATGCAGAGGATGATATGTTTCCTGCAATATCATGTTATTGATTATTATATATTTTAATATCATCTTGTGATACAAATGTGTACTTGTACTATGGTATAATGCAATTTTATCCTAAGTACATCACTCATAATTGTTGTTTTCAGGTAAACTGCAAAGCATTACTAATGTTTCTGGGTCCGCTAAGTGATGAAGTTCATAACAGCATTTTCTGGCCTGATTTTCTGGTCTGTAAGTACATTGATATCATGGTAATGCTATTGGTGCCCTAGGTTATTTGGTATTATAAAATTTTATTAAACGATGTGCCCTTTGTCTTTCAATCACATATTTACAAAATATTTGTTTTTCAACCTAATCCAAATTAGGTGACTTTCAGTGAGCCAAATTAGTTTATTTATGCATATAGAATTATAGATCCATTACTGGGAGTAGAAGGATAGAAATGTAGGAGGGGACTCTATAGTCTCTATCATCTTAAATCTTATAGTTTTTTTTTTGCTAATTAAAATTTTATACCATTGGAGAACGATTACAAATCTAGGGGTATACCCCGCGAAAGATAAACGCTAACCAAACGGAACAACAAAGCAACTAGATAAAACTAGCTCACAAAAAAATATGATTCGAGAAAAAAAATGAGAGTCGTCCTCTGTCTTCTCTCTAACCTCTCTCTCTAAAAACCTTCTTAGCCGCCTTTAATTCTAACACAAATTCCCATCAGATCTATACAATCAACCTTCATAATTCCATCTTCCACCTCAAATCTCCCACCTATACACCATATTTCTTATTTTATATATATTAGCTATAATAGTTTTGAGAATGAGTCCGAAGAGGGTCTCTTTCTCGCCGGAGATTAGGGTTTTTTACCCTAGTCCTCTTGAGTGTTTGCACGGTGCCCCTACTACTGAGTTAGTTAAGGGGGAGCAGGTTCTGAAGAAGGTCACTTTTTCGATGGAGGTCAGGGTTTATTACCCTAGTCTTTCTACTGGGTTAGTTAATGGGGAGCAGGATTTGTCGACTCAGTCGACTCAGTCCGGTGAGAGGTTGCAGCCTACTGGTTGCAAGCAGATGGAGTATGTTTGCGATAGCAACCTTCTGGGCTCAGATGGTTGTGGGTCTCATCCTCTTGTGGTAAATGGTGAGGTTTCTCTTTGCAAAGAGGAACTTATGAAGACCGACCGCCAACTGGCCGACGAAAGTCCTGTGAAGGTGGGTCGACCCGAGAGAAAATTGGGTGTCAAACAAATGGAGTATGGTCATGGTAAGGACAGTTCGGGGTCCATGGTTGGCCTTATTCAGACGACGAATGTTTGTGGAAAGAGGGATTGTGAAATTGTTGATTTGGAGGCTGGTTTGAGGGCTCGTAGCTCTCGCAACCTCCAATTGTTTGAAGGTAAGGTTTTTGCTTATACCACTGAGTTGGCTCAAGTTTTGAAGGGGATGTCGAAGAAGACCCAGGAGGGGTTGGTATCGACTATGAGGCTGAAAAGGGTTTCTTTTGCGGAGAACCTGGTGTCGGAGATTCCTAGTGATAGTAATTCTCATAGTTTCGTTAGTACTAATGTTGAGGTACCTATCGAGTTATCTGACTCAATTAATGATGTACCTGTGGACGCGGGTTCCAAGGAATTAGAAGTTAATTCTTCGGTGCTTTCTAATTCCGGTAAAGGTTATAGGGTTGTTAGTGTCTCTGTTATGGAGAGTCCCCTTGGGGTGGGGCAAACCATTTGTGATGGCTTGGTGGATACTGGTGCTCAGAATGATGGCACGGTAGATTTGGGGCTCATGACGGAAAGGAAGAAGCTACAAGATGATTCTAAGGTAACAGATCTTGCTACTGCTAGGGAGGATGTTATCCTGGTAAGGGGGGATAAGGATGAGGGGATAGAGGGGTTCACTCCTAATCAAGAGGTTGGTACTACTGAGTTTAGTGATGGTCTTCGAGATCCTTTGATCGAGACCTTGGTTCATATTGATAAGCTGATGAATGACATTGACATAAGGGGCTTAATAATTCCTGCTGTTAAGGAATTTACTATGATCAGTGGTCATGACCCTTTCAAGGATGAGTTGGGATGGTTTCATGGTAGGAGGCCCTCGGAGCTGGTGAGCCTGTTTTGTTGTGATCTTCTACTACAGGCTTTTATTAGAAGGAATGGGTTGGAGCCCTTTCATGAGGAGCCACCCACTGGAGCTCTCTCTGACCTGAGTTTGCAGAAACGGGGAGGGGGGAAATTGGCTGATGTGGTGGATTATAGGGATGTCAAAAAGGTAGGAAATGTATTGGTTACTAGCATGGAGGCCATCCCAGCGAAGGTTTTCATAGGGACTGTGTAGTTGGAAGAGGTTGGCTTTATGCGGAGTAGCGATTCGGGAACCCAGCCTGCTTGCGGCTAAGATGGTGATTTCGAAGGAAAATGCTGAGCCATTCATGGACTTGGAGGGTGTGCAGTTCGTGCAGTCTGGGTGGCCAATGAACTGCCTTTGTTTAGGATTGCTGGAGGCACCAGATTAAGTTTGTAATAGGCTTAGTTCTATGTTTTGTTGATTGTAAAATGACTTAATGTTGTTTGGCTTTGTTGTCTGAATGTTGATTTCGCGGGGTATGCCCCCAGAATTGTGTAAGTTGTTCCTTCTTGGTATAAAATTTTAATTAGCAAAAAAAAAAACTAGCTCACAAACCAACTACAAGCAAGAACTAGTTGAAAACTAGTTTAGGACCCAGGACATAACAAAGCTATGCTAAATTCATAAAATCTACATAATAAATTCTAACACATAGAATTTATCCACCAATATCAGGCACCACCCTCTCTCCTTAAGAACAACAGAACGCATTCCGCAGCAAGACCAAATCAGCAAATCCCACCTTAACAAACCCAGCTCTCCCTTGTCATCTGACCCAACTTCCGCCCAGGAAGCTTGAGTAACATCACTCACAACCCAAAATGAGCCCCAAGGCAGTATGACTTCTCCCAGCAGCTGGCAACAAGCACCATGGAACAATCCGAGAAACAGAGCAATAGTGACCAATCCTACTACAGTCCATATCCAACGCATTGTCGACCACATCAATCTGCCCAAGCAGAATTTTCAATCTCAAACCGTTCATCAATAGAACTCCACAACTCTATTTAGACCACTCATCCTTCAAACCATTAACATGGACCTTGTCTTCCTTCAAGGTATGACTTTCCAAACTGGTGAAAACCACCCACATTTCCCAAACTGTGCCATCCATTTGTGTCACCACGAAACTAATAGCCTAGCAACATTGCCTTATCAAACGAGTATTACATACCCTGCTCACATCCATCTCGATAATATCCAGAATCATAACACCACTTCCAGTCATATTGTCACCCTGGTTAATCCCCGAAACATGGTCAACAACAAACAATATGCCATACACAGCATACTTCCCGGAATCCTTAACAGTAGCGAAAAGGTCAACTTTGTTCTCAAAACCCTCCAAAAGCGACAAGATACCAATAACAACCCACTTTTTATAGCGTACAATAACCGGCACTTCAATCCCAACATCCACCTGGCATTCATCAAGAAAAACATTCTTTGTGTTGAGATAATAGCCCAACAACTCACAATCCTTCCCCAAATCCACAGAACCCCATTGGAACATTTTATCAAACACCATGTGTGCATCAATCATAAACAACACTTCCTGCAAACCAGACTCGGTTTCCCCACAGTTTGTAAGCATAAAGCCAACGAATTTCAAAGGCGACCACTCTACAGTGGGGGCCAGATCCACAAGGGTTTCCCCTTCCATCTTAGGGTGATCATCTTTCACATTTTGTTGAGACAAAATGTCAACTAGAAGGAGCTCCTCTACTGTAGAACTCACATCCACAGTCATAGTCTGATCCTCAATACCAGACCTCGTGCAGTCCATATCAAGATCTGGACGAGACCCATAGCCATCTGAGCCCAGAAAGTCTCTATCACAAATAGTCTCCATCTGCGTGCAACCAAGCTGCATCCTCTCACCGGACTGAGTCGACAACTCATGCTCCCCATTAATTGACTCAGCAGAAAGACGAGGGTAATAAATCCTGACCTCCGGCGAGAAAGTAACCTTCTTCGAAACCTGCCCCCCCTTAACTAACTCAGTAGAAAGGGCACCGTGCGGACACTCAAGAAGACTAGGGTAAAACACCCTAACCTCCGGTGAGAAAGAAACCCTCTTCGGGCTCATTTCCAAAACTATTAGCGATAATATATATAAAATAAGAAATTTGGTGTATAGGTGGGGGATTTGAGATGGAAGATGGATTTATGAAGGCTGAATATGCAGATCTGATGGACAAAGTGTAAGATTTAGATGAATTTTGTGGCGGCTGATAGGTTAGGAGAGAGAACGGAGGACTCTCATGTTCGGTTTAGATTTAGACTTCTTAAATCTTATAGTTGTAGTACACTATCATACATTCATGAATACAGTGTACAAGTCTGTCGGACATGTTCAGGACATCCAGCGTCTAAGAAGAAACAAAAAAAATTATCTCTACTAATTTTGGTCTACAAAGAAATTTTTGTATTCTTCATTAATGTTAAATATGCATTTATATTTGATGTATGCCTTCTAATCTGTACACATCTATATACTGTTGTTAGTTAATTATGTCAAATGTTATGCAATTAATTATGTCAAATGTCATTGCATAGGTTGAATTGGCATGTTATATTTTGGTCAGTCAATATAAAGGAAAAAAGAAGGCGAGGAAAATAGGATGACCCAAGAAGAGATGCTTCTGGAAGCTGCTGCTCAGACAGGTAAAAGATATAGGACAAGCTGCTCGTACATGGATGCTGAAAAATCTAGGACAAGCGGATCCTAATCTCTTTTTTTTTGCTAATTAAAAATTTATACCAAAAGGAACAACATGAAACAAATCTAGGGGCATACCCCGCGAAATCAACATCTGAATAAACTACACAACATTAAGTCATATAAGTTGGATATTGGAGAAATTTGTGCCACATTTTCATGCGATTAAGATGATAATTATACTCCATTGTAAAGTTAGAATTGTCATAGTTTGGAAGTTAGAATTAGTAGAAATTACTTGGTTTTAGTATATGTTGGTAAGATTTGTAATTTTTGGGATTAATGTATAAATAGCGCAGCGCAGCCATTTCAATTTTTTTGTAAAAAAGTGTTGCATTTGACTATATATGATGTTGCATTATGGTATATTTAGTGTTGCTTTGAAAAAAAAATTAGTGTTGCATTAGACTCAACTAGTGTTGCATTAGACGGTGGGCCACTGCTGATGTGGCATGTGGGACCATTGCTGACGTGGCATGTGGGCCCTAGTGATGATGTGGCACCTTGGTGGGTCCCACTGCTGACGTGGCATGCCCCCTCATTTGTGACGTGGCACTTGTGGGCCCCCACTGATGACGTGGCACCTTGCTTACATGTCAGCATGCTGACATGGCTGAAACATCTCATGCAACCCCATGAAGTGTTGCGTTTGCATGCTTTTGGTGTTGCATAAGGCCTCTTATGCAATGCTTTTCGAAGTGTTGCAATAGCTTGGAAAGCGTTGCATTAGGGTCTTACGCAACGCCAGTATTGGTAACGCCTCTTTAGCGTTGCGTAAGACCTTACGCAACTCTTTTCAGGCCTTACGCAACTGTATTTGGGGGTTGCGTATGTGCGTTTATGGCATAGTGAAAACCCCACAATTTGAACAATGTAGAGCAAAGTCTTCCCTTCATCATCTGATAATATCATTAATTGGCATTCGTCATTATACCCATAAGGTTTAGCACAATTGAACACAAACAATTGGAGCTCCTCAACCCAAGCACGAGAAGCCATCAGATTCATTACCAAACCAAGGCTCACCTGGATACCTGTTGTAGCAATCATTCGCCCCACCTCTAAAGGGTCTTTAACCAGTCCCTTCACCTCTAAAGGGTCTTCAACCAGTCCCTTCATGTCAAGGACATCATAACAAACAAATACCTACGTTGCAATGCGTAGCACACACATTGTGAACATCCAGCTGTACATCTTGATTCATCACGCCCTCACAATTCAATGTCAAGTAGCGGCCACAATAACAATAATTGAAATAAGTGTAACCCCCTGGTTCACACCCAAGTATCCTAAGCATACGCCTCAACACCCTTTCTGTCCCTTCCAGAACACAACCACTACTCCTTAAGTACTCAAAGGCTACATCAATGCCCTTTTCCTTCAGCTTGTGACCCACCTCCTCATCCATAACCAACTTTTTATTTACCTGACTATTATCATCTTGATCAATAATAACCTGAATATTATCCTTCCACTTCACCGTTTTCCTCACAGGCTTGACAACCTCCACATTAAGAGTAGACTTCCTAAGGCAAGCCTTTCGGCAAGCCACATTTTCACCCAAATTTGGAAAATCCATTCTTCATCCACCAAATAGGAATTGACTTCCAAATCCACATTGGCACCAACAGTAATGTAAGTTGCTTCCGTTGAAACGGACATCTCATTATTTAAATCTTTAATTTCATAAACCAAATCGTTGAAAGTAACTTTCTTCTTGGAGTAGCAGATCTTACCTTCAAGAGAGCTACACGTCCTAGAAACAATCCAGTTGCGGGAGTGAAGGTCCTCTCCGACACCTCCAGCCCATCTTGGAGACCCGATGTACCATACTCCATACACTCCGTCCCAAACTTTAATCTCTTAGCCACACGAAACATGGGTTTAAACTTCTCCCTTCCAGGAGAGGAGCCACTTTGTGCACACGCCTTAAGAACACCCTTCGGATTAATCGATGCCGTAACCAACTGCTCCGAAAAGGAAACCCTTTTCGAACTCATGGAATCCGGTGTCATCCCCCTCATAAAAGTTTCAATCTTCCCCTTTCCTGAAGAAAGGCCACTCTGAGAGCACACACTAAGCCCTCCCTGCTGAGCCCTCGATTCCATTACCAATGGCTCCGAAAATGAAACCCTTTTCAAACTCATAATCAAATAGCGAAAAAAGAAATTTGGTGTATAGGTGGGGGATTTGAGAAGGAGAATGGATTTATGACAGATGATTGTATAGATCTGATGGAAATTGTGTAAGAATTAAAGACGGCTAAAGGAGCTTCTAGAGAGAAGGAGGAGCTTCTCTCTCTAGACTCTCATTTGTTTTAAGTTAGGCCAAATGAAGTTTTAGTGAGTTATAGGGGTTAAACGAGTCAAGAACAAAGCTACAAGTGGTTTCCATGCTCAAATGAGTCAAGAATGAAGCAAATCATATTATCTTGTTCGAACTAGTCTAAAATGAAGTTTTTAAACGAGTCAAGAACAAAGCTACAAATGGTTTCCATGCTCAAACGAGTCAAGAATGAAGCAAAATTAATTTTCTTGTTCAAACGAGTCCAAATGAAGTTGTTTTTTTTTGCTAATTAAATTTTATACCATAAAGGAACAGCTTAGACAAGTCTAGGGGCATACCCCGCGAAATCAACAAATATTATAAAACAAACGTTCCTAAATAGAACGATCAAACATCCTAAAACCGAACATAGACACAATGTTCGTCAACAACCAACAAAGCACCTAGGTGCTACCTCCCCTAGTCTTCAGTTTTGTACTAGCCAAGGCCTGCCCTGGCACCATCTTCATTTGCATCCCCAACAGGGCTCTTAAGAGGCCTACCCTCTGCATCCGCAAGATCATTCCTCATGGCATTCATGAGCTGGGCACTTTGAGATAGCCCCTGCAAACAGGTTTCTCCCTTAGCCGCGACCATCAGGCATTTTCCATCCCCAGACCCAAAAATAGAGCCCAAATAGGCGATGTGCTCAAGAAGAGAGGCATTCGCAATAACCACTTCCTTAGCTAACACTGCATCAAAATCAAGCCCTGAAGTCAGGCCAATCCCATAAGTGAACTCTTTCATAAGAGATAACTCATACTAAAGAGCGAGATTTTTGGGAAAAAAAATGAGAGTCTACCGTTCTCTCTAGAAACCCTTTAGCCGCCACCAAATTTCAGCCTAATCTTACACTATTTTCATTAGATCTAAACATTACTCCTTCACAAATCCATCTTCTCTCTCTCTTCTTCTACATAAACACTATATTTCTTATATTTATATATTAATACCCTAGTTTTATGTTTGTTTCTGAGATGGTTTCTTTGGATCGGAAACTGCTTGTGTTTCATACCAATGATGTGTTGGTTTCTTTGTTTATCGGGTTGAAGGGTCATCCTTTCTTGCTGCGTGCGGCTCCTCTCCGGTCATTGATTGAAGAGGAGTTTTTGGATCTTAGTCACGATGTTGATAGTGAAGATTTGTTTGTTGAGCCTACTGTTGGTGGTGGGTTTTTTGCTGGGCTATGGGGCTTTGTTAAAGAGTCTCTAATCCATGTTAATGGTGTGGTGGCCCTTGAGGGTTATCTGAAGAATTCAAAGGATTTGTTAGTGGATTTCGATCTACTAGTTCCTGCAAGAGTTGGGGTTGGGTTTGATCTTTCCATGATTTGGAAGGTCATCATGGGTTTGGTAAGGAAAAAAGGACCACAGCATAGTGGGTCTTATTAGGGAGGTAGGTTTCCATGTGGTAACATAGCTAATCACTCAATGAGGGAAGGGGAAAACTCTTATGGGCTCGTTATCTGTGTTTCTTTTTTCTTTTCAAAGAAGGATGAATTTAGAACAGCGGGTTTTAAACTTTTATGTGAAAGATGGGCACGATGATTGTTTTGGAGATTTGTTGGCTGAGCCTGCTGTCACACGTGGCTTTAATGTTGGGATGAGGGTCTTCTTTGATGAAGATAACTTTATCCTGATGAATGGTGAGGTGCCTCATGTGAGTTACCTGAAGTATGGAAAGGTTCGCACACATTTGCCTCTTTTGGTCTCGCTGGGAGTCAAGGGAGAAGATGGTGGTATGGGAAGCTTTTACGAAAATGAGGATGACATGGATTGCAGCTGTTTGATTCATTCTCTTAAGGAAATGACTATTACTAAGCCTATTACATTTTGGACTAATGAGAGTCGTCTAATTTCTCTCTAACTTCTCTCTTATCTCTCTCTCTAAATTCAAATCACTTTCTTCATCAGATCAAATCAGCCTCCCGAATCCCTTCTTCACCAATTCTCCTATCTCAAACACTAAATTTCTTTCTTTTTTGTTTCTTGTCCCGTAAAGGCGTTTCTTTCATGGATGTCTCCATAACGGCGGCTGATGTCACCGATAGTGTGAAGCTAACCCAGAAGGGGTTAGAGCCAGTAACGAGCCCGAAAAGGGTTTCATTTGCAGTTGATTTGGTATCGATTATACCATCTGTTGGCCCCTGTTCCAGGAATGCTTTGGGATTTGAGGCTGACGCGAGCCCTAGAATGGCTTCGCCTAGAGTGGCTTCGCCTAGTGGTGACACTAGTGGTGGGAACATCTGCGTTGCCGAGGGACCTAGATCTAGGATTGCTATGCGCACTCGTAGTCTGGTCAAGCACCAAGTGATTGATGGTAAGATTTTCTCCCAAAAGGAAAATGTTAGACCTATTGAATTAGGTGTAGATTCTCTTATTGAGTTATCTGATTCTTTGAATTCTAGATCTGTTAAGGATTGGGAAAATGTGGGGGAGGGTTCCTCGGGTTTTTCATTGAACCCTGGTAGGGATCTGGCTGGTAGCTCCATTCTGTGGATGGGGATGGGTTATAACCAGGGTGAGGGCTTTCTGGTTGGCTCTCACGAGTTTCATGATAATGAAAATGATAATGTTTATGATGTTGGAGTGCTGAAAGGAAACAGCACCAAAGATGTTACTGAGGTCCCTGAAAAGGAGGAGGGTTCTATTATTTCGGGGAATCTTAGTCATGTAAATGATGAAGATTCTGGAGATGAGGAAGTCATTTCAGGTATGGTGACGTCACTAGTTCAAAGAATAGTGACTGATGCCTTTTGGGATGGGAATCCTAAGAGTAATGAGCCAAATGATGACTCTAATAAGGGGGATCTGATCATGGGCTTGAACCTTTCTGCTCCCAAAACTGCGGTTTCTCCTAAACCTGGCGCTCACTTGTCTGGTGCTATGAATGAGATTAGGGGCAGGAACTTTACTCTCTTGATTGGTCCTGTTTGTAAAGATGCTGAAAATTCCGAGGTAGAAGACTCGGAATGGGATAAGGTGGCTGCTAATCAGTTTTTAATTAAGGCTAGGAACTATTTAAAAGTTCTGCAGATGTTTATTGAATTTATGGGGTACGAGGTCCCAGTGATGAGCACAAAAAGGGAATCTTTGGCTAATTTTTCGGGTAAATTCCTGGTTGACTTATCTGAGTTTCTTCAGGATGAGGAACTTTGTGAGACTTTTAATTGTATTGTCCAGTTGCAAGACTTTACGGTCAAAAAGGGGATTGAGATACCAGCTGATGGCATTCCTTTGGATGTGTTTTTTCATGATAATGGGGATCCCAGGGTAAGACTGGAGACTAAATTGGAGCATCGGGTGAAAGCTGATGACATTTCTGCAACGCCTGACAAGAACAGGTTTCAATGGAAGGATGACTTTGTATCCACTGAGAACCCGATGGGTGCGTGCTTATTTGATGGTTCTTTAGGGTTGGGTGTCTCTGGAAGAGGCCAGAGTGCTTCTGCGATAAAGGAGATTTCGTCAAAGGAAATTGAAAATGAGGTTGATGAGGCCTTCGAATTTTTGAAGGGGAATGACTTACATGATGACATCTCTGCTATGGTGATTGATAGCACTGGGTCTGGTGTTGGTGCTAATGATAAGGCCAAATTAAATGCGGGAAGGAATGGGGATGACATCCCGTGGGAGGAATTCCCAAATGTTAGCACTCTTCCCTCTATTGACATTATGGATACTGTTATGTTCAAAGATGGCACTGGCAGGGGAACTCACAACTCTCCTATGCATAAGCTGCTGGATAGCTTAGGAGGTATTAGTATGGAGTTTGATGTGGTGCAGAAATGTACTGAGGTTGCGGGAGTGACTTTGGAGGAAGCACCTATGGAAGTTGATGCTGAGGGTGTCAAGGACAAGATGGACAGAGACATGGTGGCTCCTGTTGTTGATCAGGTGATGGAGAATCCGAATGTTGATCATGCTACTGACCGGATGGAGAAGGAGCAGGCTACCTATGATCATGATATGGGCACGCTTAACAATAAGAAGGCCACGAAAGTTCGTTGGACCAAATCCAAGATCAAGCAGTGGAGAGCAACCCGAGGTGGGCACTCCATCAGGACTTAAAAATGGCTGCTTAATCCTTTGTTTTCTTAATTCTGTTGTGTTGATTGCCAAATGACTTTATGTTGATTGGCTCTGTTTTAGCAGATTGTTGACTCTGCGGGGTATGCCCCTGATTGAACAAATTTCGTTTGTAATGATTGTTTGTTGTTTTCGCGGGGTATGCCCCTAGACGTGTTTATGTTGTTCCTTTGGTATAAAAATCTTAATTAGCAAAAAAAAAAGAAATGACTATTACTGATGAGTCTAATGTGTTTGTTGGAAAGGGAAAGGGCATGGCTGTTACTGCCTTTCAGGTGTTTGAGGTTATGTCTTTTAGATTAAAAGGTTTTCTTAAGGGTGTTCTTATCTATGATGGCGCTCACCTTGAGATTGTCGATTCTGTTAAATTGATTCTCTGTGAGGGTGCTGATGTTAAGCATCATTCTAGAAAGGTGGGTTCTTTTGATGAGAGTCTTAATGAATTTGAACAACCCTTTTTAGTGAAGGGGCAATCTGTTTGGCTTTCAAGGCGCAGACTGCTCATTAGGTATATTTTACTTCTGATGGAGTCGTTGATTTATCTGTGCATTCTGGGGGTATTAACGTTGATCGAATGGAGTCCAGTTCTGGAAAAGGGGAATGCTGGTCATTGGCTTTGATTGAATCTGGAAATAGCTTGTTGCTCTTGTTTGAAGATGCTTTGATGTTGTACCGCGTAACTGTTGGTTTCTTTGCGCGTTTTGCGAAATTGCTGGTTTCTTTGAGCGGTGTCGTCTGGTTTGAAGAGGCTATGGCATGTAGACTTAACCTTCTTTATGAAGTGTCGACGCAGGTGTTGTTGGGTCTGGGCATTGATGATTTAGACCTGACATGGCAAACTGGTTTGCAGGGGGTGAACTTGGAAATAAAGGATGCTTCTCTACTGTTTCCCGTGGGTTGCAGTTTATTTAAGTGGGCTGTACAATGCATGTTGGTCAGATACAAGGTCCACAATGTTGGCAATGTTGGTTTCTTCGCTAAGTGGTTTGGCATAGCTTCTGTCTCAGCGAAGGGACAGGTCATCATGGAGTCTCTACCTCGTGAAAAGAAGATAGATTGGTCAAGGGTTTCAAGGTTCAACAGTTTTGGCATGGCGCCAACTGTTATAGTCAAAAATGGGATTCTAATTTTTATGGTTTTTGTTCGGTTGGCCGTCACTTGGAATAAACTCAGGACAAGGGTGTTTGATGAAGGATGGGTGCCTAAGGTTGTTGATGTGAGGCAGGAGGGTCAGAACAAGGAAGCTATTGCCATGGGTGCTCGGGATGATTGTCATTGTGGGCCATGTTTGGTCTTGAAGAAGCTTACTCTCGGCATAGTCTTTTTTTTTTTGCTAATTAGAATTTTATACCAAAAAGGAACAGCAAATACATTTCTAGGGGCATACCCCGCGAAATCAACAATCAAACATAACAGAAGTCAAACAACAAAAGTCAGCTTACTGGCAACAAAACAAGATAAAGCTAGATAAACTAGCTGCCTACACCAAATTAACAACTATGCCATAAAATGCATCGACCAGGGGAGCACTGCAGAGCTGCCGTAATCTCAGTTGCACTGCATGAGGCTTTAACGCCACATGTTCCTCCATCCTCCATTTTTGACCAACCATAAAAGGCTCCATCTTATAAAATTGACTAACCGAATCATGCCAATCACTAGACCCATAAGTGGGAACTAAACCATAAGTCACCCAGGACAAGCCGATAAACAACCTGTCCATCACAGGGGCAGCAACCTGGTAGACAACAATAGATTCCCATGAAAAAAAAAAAAGACTGAACACCTGTCAACCATTTAGTAGCAGTCCAGGACCCCGACCCTGCTTCCAAGTATCTGTTCGCCATTTTTTTTTCTTTTTTGCTAATTAAAATTTATACCCAAAAGGGAACCACTTAAAACACTTCTAGGGGCATACCCCGCGAGTCAACATCCCAACAATACAAGCCTAAATGACCTTACATCATTTGACATTCAACAGAATCCAAATAAACCATAACAAAACAAAATATAACATAACGACTAAGCCATCTAGTTAAGTCTTATGAGAATGGCCTCCTCTGCCAGCTCTCCATCGCTTGATCTTTTTTTTTTTTTTTTTGCTAAATACCATCGCTTGATCTCTGATTTCTTCAGGCAAACCTTGCCCCTTCCTTGCACATCTTTCGCTAAGATTCCAGGCTGAACACCAGTAGCGATATCCTTCATTGGAGAAGCCTCTTCTCCAAGTATAGGTGCCACAATTTCCTCAACATTGTCGACCTTTGAAGATACCTTTCCTTTATCCTGGCCCTGAATACCCGGATCCCCTGTTGTAACTTCCTCCTGGATAATACCCAAACCATTACTTTGAATAAAATTCTGCAGCTGAATGACCTTGCTAATCAACCTCCCAAGCTCTTTAGTCGTCCTATAGTAGAACCTGCCAGCCCCATCTGTGAGCGGTTCCAGCTCACTTAAAGGAACAAATTCTTTGACGATGGGAATTTGGAAACCCCCAGCCTCAATGTGTTGTTTAAGCTTCTCAATATAGAACAGCGTCTCAATAATGAGCTCTCGAATACCATCTTTGTACTCAGTAGAATTAATCTCCTGGATAAGAGAGCTCCTATCTAAAATTTCCTCATTCGGCCCCTTAACAACAAATGTTACCACATTTTTAGGCCTAACCAGGCCTGCGTCAACTACAGGATCATTCTCACCATGGATGTCCCTAGTTCCTCCAATACCAGGGATTTGACCCTTCGTGTCAACAGAATTCTTCCTCATATTTTTTTCAGCATTTTCCACTACATGCGAATCAACAACATCATCCATATAGATCCATATCATTGGCCACTACCTCCCTCTTATTTTCACCCTTCAAGGGTTCCATAGATATCCCTTTACTAGTGAGTTCAGAATAAGTATCCAAGTCTGTTTTACTCATATCATGAATAGCATCCTTTGAATCAGACACCTTAGAAAGGGCCTCGTTATCACATGGGACAGATTCATCAATACTGCAATAAGGGTAAGTGAGATTACCTTTAATCCCCTGTGCCCTACAGGAGCTAGGAGCCCTTGAAGCAATCCCAGATTTGCATATCAAGATCAATGTCCTCTTGTTACTAGCCTTTCTCCTTTTCCCCAAATCTCCACCAATACCATCATCAGCATGCCTCTTTAAGGAATCCTCATTAAAAAGAGGTCTAGAAGAATCTCCAGGCCGAATCAATTGGCCATGACTTGAAGTTTTAAGATTCCGCTTTGCATCCACCAACCCTTTGTTGGGTTGAACCCTACAAGAAGGAATAAAGGAAACCAAATTTTCTGCAAAGGACACTTTCTTCGTGATCAGAGTCGATGACAACCCCTGATGATGTTCCGACTCTGTCCCTTCCCGACTCAGGTGGATGGAGCTTCTGGTTCTCATGGCAACCCCCGAAGCAGGCCCCACCAACAAACCCTTCTTACCAACCTCCTTATCCAGTTTCACCCTCAATTGGGATCCCTGGGCAACATTCACTCGATTCCCCCACTCCGATGGTATCAAAGTCACCAAATTCTTCGCGAAAGAAACCTTCTTCGGACTCGGGCTTAGAGCCAGCCCCTCCCGAGCTTACGTCTCATACTTGCAGTCATCGACCCTATCAGTGTTACCCACAAAGGGGCAAACACTCGATCCCTCAGAATCCAACAACAAGTCATCAAGAAAGGAAACCCTTTTTCGAGACATTAGAGCGAACAATGAAGAGAAATTTAGGTGAGAGAAAAGAAAGAGATGATTTCAGGAAGGTTGATTTATATCTAGTGGAGAAATTGTTTAGGTTTTTTAGAAAGAGAAAGAAGAGAGAAGCTAGAGAGAAAAACCGATCATTTTTGGCAGTTTTCTTATTCTCTGTTCGCCATTGTCGAGTCTTCATCAGTCATTATGTGCTTCCTGCGTATGCATAGGCACAGGGAAACATCACAATACCACCAAGTATTGTCACTCACAGCAATAGCCAGTTCCAAGCCAAGCGTGCCTTTAACAAACACTAGCAGGTTCGCACCCAAACCTTCTATCATACGCTGCAGCATCCTTACAACCGTAGGAATCCAAATAAACCCCATGCAAAAATGAGAGTCTTTTTTCTCTGCCTTCTCTCCAGAACCTCTTTCTAAAAATCTCAAACAATCTAAGCATCTTCTTCATCAGATCTAAAGCTTCACATCCTAATCCATCTTCCCCTTCTAATCCCTCACCTAAACACCATATCTCTTTTTCTTTTCGGTTAGCATGAGTCGTAAGAGGGTTTCATTCGTGGATGACTCTGTGACGGCGGCTTCTGTTAAGAATCATGTGGTGATGACCCAGGAGGGGTTGGATCCAGTGTTGAGCCCAAAAAGGGTCTCGTTTGCGGCTGATTTGGTATCGGTGATACCATCTATTGACATTCGATCCAGGAAGTTGGAAGGACCGAGTACGAAGAATGATGACAAAAAGAGGGTCGCGAGGGTCTCTTTTGCTGACAACCTAGTCACGATGATTCCAGAGTCTGGAGTGGCTGCCCGCACTCGTAGCAGGGTCATGCATCAATTAATTGATGGTAAGGTTTTCTCCCAAATGAAACCTCCTAGTCTTAATAAAGTAGATGGGGGTCATTGTGTTACTCCCCTTGTTGATCTGTCGGAGTCCTCCTTGGAAGAGGAAATAGTTAATGACTTGACTAGTAAAGGGGAAAGTCTAGCCATGAATGTGTCTATGTCTGAAGCTAGAATGGGTGACACTGAGGGGGTTGGGAATGACTTGAATAAGGTCATTGATTCATCAAAAGGGGATCTCTCTGTCCTGGTTGGTGGAGACAGGGACAATGTTGGTAATGTGGGGCCTAATGTTGAGGCTGATGAGATAAGTCGGACGGATGCTAAGGGAAAGGGAAAGATTAAGTGTAATGAAATGGAAAACGAGGAGGAGATTCCTAGTTGGAATATATTTATGAAGCGAATGCAGAAACGGTTGGCTATTGCGGTGAAAGTAGTCATACTCTTCAGAGACTGCATTGTCCACAATTGGCATGAGATGCCTACGATCTGGGGGAATGTTGACATGAGTGATCTGGATGCTTTAAATGGATTGCAAAGAAGGCAGGATGTAAAGATTTTGAGAGATCTGGGTATTGCCCTGAACTGTATTAGGCAGCTTGGGAATTACATTAGGAAGAACGATATCCCACTTCAGGTGCTAGGGGAGGATGACCAGATCCTTTCGGACATGGAAGAAGAGGCGGAGATAGTGGGTCTTTTAGACCACTCTTCCTTCAACTCCGAGTTGAAGAGGAAGGCTTTGGTGGCTGCGAGGCGTAAGTTGGATAACCTTAGGAGTTTCATCACCTCTTTTGGTTTAGAAATCCCCTTGGTTATAGGGTCCCGAGATAGGGAATTCAGAGCCTCTGCTCGTGAGCTACGAGATTTTGAGGAATTGGAGCTCCATGATTTAACATGTAGATCTATCCAATTGAGGGATTACCTGATTGACCTGGGAATTGAGCTGCCAACAGCTGAGCAGAAATATAGTCCATTTTTTGCGGGTAGAGATGCAATACCCTTCAAGGAACTGGGAGAAGGGGGAAACAATGCCATGGAGGAAACTTCTAGAAGGATGCAGTATTTGGGGCCTTTGTTTCGTCTTGTTGGGGATGTCACTTTGCATGTTGATTCTGAGCAGGTGGCGGAGAGCATGAAGAAGGATAAGGGGGCTAGGATACCTAAGGGTGATCAGCAATGGAGTCCTACTTCTGCCAGGTTAGGAGATAATGCAATGTCAGGGGACGTAAGGATTGGCACTAGCAAGGGAGTCTTAAAGGATGCTGGCCTAAATGGCGATGGGGGTCCGGAGTTGAGCTCAGCAAAAGTGGAGACACCTGGGAACAAAGCTGTGAATCAAGGAAATGCAGGTATAGAGGAGATCAAGGGGGCGAGAATCTGCTGGACAAAAGGGAGGCTGAAGAAATCGCGCCTGACTAGGGGTGACCACTCCTGATTTATGTGTGTAGAGACTGTGCTATTTTGTTAATGGTTTGCTTATTCAGTTGATTGTAAACAGCCTTAGTGTGTTCTAACTTTGTTTTCTGGTTGCTGATTTGCGGGGTATGCCCCCAATTGGTGTATGTTGTTCCTCTTTTGGTATAAAATTTTAATTAGCAAAAAAAAAAAGAATCCAAATAAACCCCACAACAGTCCCAACTTCCAATAGACCAGATATTGCAAAGTCATTCACAGAACTTGCAATCATCATATGCGAGAAAAAGAAACCATCACAGACACTAGGAATAGAGACCTTCGTACCAACACCTCATACTTGGTCATTCATCAAACCGTTTAACCACCTGCAACAAATAGCAAAGCAGCTCTTCAAATGTCCAGCCTAAAGTCCCAGAATCCAGCAGCTTACGTGGCCACCCATTAGGGTCTGCGAGATTTCCGTCTGCTGTATCATCTCATCACGCACTCTGTGCACAACCTGCATCTTGCAATGCTCACCATAATGAACAACAACCAGCTTCACGACAAGACCACAAGGCAAGATGATATCGCCTTGAACTTCTGCCAAGTCCGTTCCACCATAGTGGAGATAACACAAATACCAGACCGTGAAAAACACATTCAAGCATTTCTTACCGTGCGAACTGGGTCTACAAATCAACAGAGCAACGAAATCCGTGTGGTCTTCTTACCCAAGCTCTGCGTTTGCCGAAGACTCTCTATCTTTGGGAAAGGGAGTTAAGATGCTTAGGGTTGTTTGCTCTAGCACACGTGGCACCGAAGGTTTTTCGTTGTTGGACTTAGTCGAGATTCTCTCTTGCTTAAGAGGGGATAATATCATGGAGTTTGCTGGAGCTATGGTGGCTTTGGCTAACACCTCACGCAATAACGGAGTCATTGATGATGTCAATTGGCGCCAGGTGTTGGATGATATGTTTCGTCGAATGGTTGATGAGATGTTTCATCGGGGTTTGAGCTGTTTATCTTTGTCCTTCGAGTTGGACTTGCAGATGGTTGAATGTGGCTTCTCTAAAGGCCGATATCTATTTGATGATTTACCATATTCGGGGAAAAGATTATTATTATTATTATTTTTTTTGCTAATTAAAATTTTATACCAAAAGGAACAACATGATACAATTCTAGGGGCATACCCCGCGAAATCAACAATACAAACTAAACCAACATGTAATACTCAATTAACAAATTGAGTCAACAACCAAACAAGACTTAAAAATTATAGACTAGCGCCCAAACCATCTTAATATGAGACCAAACACATGTCTCACAGAAGCCATAGAATACAGATTGTGCATAAATCTGTCTAAACTACCACTAACAAATAAGTGGTCCCATCTCATAATTCGATTATTACCAGTTCTCATTTTTATACCCAAAACTTGATTGATCATGAGGTTCCCCTCATCCCTGCATTCACGGAGCTGATTGCCAGTTATGCGCGACAAATCAATGCAAGACCATTTCCACAAGAGAAGCCGTTTGTAAACTAAAACCCTTCCCATCAACTTAGTAACCAGAGTGGCCAACCTCATTGTGCAGCAGCCATCAACTATGCCATAAACATCCAGGGCTGTGCAGCACTGCAGCAATCTCAATATGCTCAGCATGAGACTTTGTCGCCAACGTTCCCTCACAGAAACAAGCGCAGAGCAATGCAATGCACTCGCCATTAGGCTGTCAACTTCCACAGCACTCAAAAACCAATTATCCCGAAACGGGTCTTCTCCCATCATGCACTCTGACCAGGTGAGACAATACCTCAAATCACCATTAAGCCCATACAGGCTACCATAACTGCATCCTGAAAAGATTGGATATGACATCCAAGTAATGCCAATGACTTTCCTCATTACCATCATAGTCGTCATGACTATACCAGGGCAAATAAAAACCCACATATAAGAAACCATATGATTCTCTGCAGAGGTTCCGATAAGAACGAACCAGGTCCCAATCGAGTCTGCAAACAGCCTAGTCACAGCAGCTTGAACTATTGTCCTGCACCAGGAAAATCTTTGCAAGAAAAAGAGTCGCCGAACGAGTATGGGCTGCAAAATCCCACATTGGACTACCCGCCATCTACTTGTAACAAGGACATCATTACAATGTGTTCGAGACCAATCATATTTTAAAGACCACATTCCACATGCTTTAGGGCTGCATAGTCCCGCAACTCTGACCACATTCCACATAGTCCAGCAACACTGCATTTCCATGACAATACCACTGCTAAACAGTTTGCCCTCATGATGGTTTCCCGAGTCCTGTCTCCATATAGGTCGGGCCACCTCAACAATATTCACTTCAGCAAGATACAGAGCAAAGAAAAAACCCCATGCTGCCATGGTGACTGCTATTACGAAACAGTGGCTTTCAGCCATCAACAAGTCAAGCATAATTTGCATGAACAGTTGCGACAACACCGCAACACCATGAGACCACATCCTTATTATGGCACCCCTAATCGCAGAAGCCCATTCTGCATAAATGACCATTATAGAACGTCCACACCAAACCACCAGCTGCAAACCCAAATCAGTTCTCCCAGATTTCCAAACCATAAGTAAAAAACTTAAAGCATCCCAACAGTGAGAATCGGGATTGCTTTCCAGTCTCAGAAACAAGAGTTCCTATACCCATCAAGCTATACTTGACAAGTATAGTACTAATCAATAAGTGCATAAAGTGACTGTAATGAGAGTCGTTTTTCTCTCTAGCATCTAACCCTAGCCGCCATCAAATCTAAGCTCTTTCTACACCTTTTCTCCATCAAATCCTTACTCAAACCTTCCCAAATCCATAACTCCTCCTCTGATCTTTCACCTACCTATTACTCAATATTTCTTATAATTATTATTTTTATTTGCTCTTAATGGTCTCGAAGGGTTTTCTGGATTTAGATCCTCTTGAGTGTCTGGGCTTAGGGGATGGGTTCGTGTTACTTGTTTCGTCGAATCTTTTGAAGATTCTTAGTTGTTGCCTGGAAGGGGTCTTGGTTCCATCCAGTGTTTCTGTGCCCGCTTTGTGTACAGGTATTTCTCATGGAGATTTTCGGATTAAGGATTTTGAGAATCAAACGGAGATAGTTGGGTATTTCTATGCTGATGACGAAGTTGGTCATGTTGGGAGCTCTTTGAATTGGAAGCACCACCTATTTGTCTGGGATGGGATTCTTGCTTGCCAGGTGTTCGAAGTTATTCCTCTGTATAGAACTGAGGGTAATTCTTCCAGTGTTGGAAGGGTGTGTAATTTGTTATGGTTGGATGTCGAACCTCGGGTCGGTACTAATGAGGGTGGTCGAGGTGGTCATATACTCTTTAAGTTTGATGGGGTTTTTCCATTTTCGACGAATTTGAGGGGTTTTCCCAAAGATTTGACTGTTCGCATGACTGCTTTGTTTAAGATGGTTTCACGAGAGACTCTTCAGGGAGGCGTTCTGGTCTGTCGAGTTATCCATCGTCCTCTTGACGCTGGGTCTACTATCTGGTTTTGTTTTGATGTGGTTTCCACAAGGGGAAATCTATCACTGAACTACTCGTGTATGCTATCTTCATGGATCTCTCTTGGGGGGACTTTGATTCGGCTATGATGAGCATTGGTGTCCTCATTGGTAAACTGGAGGCGATGGTTGTTGTTTGTAGCCCTGGTGGTGAGGAGGAGTCCATCTTTGATGGACTCTTAAACATTGAGGGGTATCTTATCATCTACTCGACTCTTTTGGGGTTGTTGGAGATGATTTTTGACTCCGTTTTAATGGTTAGTGGGAGGGTTTCTTGCCCTGCTGTTGGTTTTTTGTGTAAAAGGGACTATACAGCTAAGGCCTGCCTGCTGTTTGAGGATGCTCTTCTGAGGGACATCGATGAATGCTTGTTCCTTGTTGGGAACAGGAACCAGATAGCGAGTTCGACTCAGTCTAAGCAGATTTGCCAGTTGTTTGTTGATTGTCCAGGCTCAGGGCATAAGGGCGATGCTGATTGTTGTGTGACGGTGGTACTGGTTCTTTCCAGTTGTGCTGTGTTTATAATGGTTAATGGCTGGCCTTGTATCATGGTTAATATGATTAAGTAAGACAGGGTGATGTCTTTAAGTCCTAGGCTAGTCCGGACTATTAGAAGCTCTGGGTTTTGCACCACAATTGTTAATGTGGAGGCACCTTGCTTGGTGGCTTGTGTGTTTACGCGAATGCACTCTGTTTGGAGACAGAACAGTTTTAAGTCATCTGATTCTGGAGGTTTTGATCTAGATTGTGGACCGAAAGATTCTGGTGTTGCTAAGGTGAAATATGTTGATCTTCTGCGTAAGTACGGTTCACCAGGACGTTGCAGGGATGCTTTCAAGGAAGTTGCAGTTGAGGACCCGATTTGGGTCTTTTGTGATAAGGGAAATGATCAGAGAAATTGCTTCTAGGTTCCGAGTAAGGTTAGAACTGAAGGTTTTTTAGGCGGGCCTGAAATCTCGCAACAGGGGCGAATGGTTGCTACAACGCTCAACTGTGGTAACCCTTATAGGCGTAATGACAGATGTATGGTGAATCTGGAGAGATATTCTACTTCTTTCCTGACTGTTTTGTGGTTGCAGTTGGCCTATTTGGGTTACCCAGGCCATGGCTGAGTTGTTGTTAAATTGTGGAGGCGGTGTTCGTGTTGCTGTGCAAAACGAACAATTTAAAATGACATTCGATTTGAGTGTGCTAGAGTTAAATGATGAGGATAGGACATGATGTTGCATTGATACAGTATTCCGACCTGCTGGTGCAGGGTATTGGTTTCCATTGCTTGGGAAGAGTTTGGCTACCTTGTTGGATGATGAACCGGAGGTGAATTGCCATGAGTCCCTGAACTGTTGCTTTTACACGCAGCAGGGTTGGACGACGAGTTTATACTGGTCGCGAAGGAGCTCGGATGGTAGTTTTTGCTCCGTAACAGTTTGTTGGATGGCTCTTTTGAATGCCATTGCTAGTGATGATGAGGGTTCGGCCAAAGTCTTGAGATGCCAAGAAAGTGCTGCGATGGTGTGTTCCTTCCAGTTGTTGCGAACTTGTTTTGCAAGCAGGATAATGGCCTTGCAATGAATTGGGTTGATGCGAATATGATGACATACTTTGGGTATGGTAGCTTTGGTTTGGATGGCCTGATGCCAAGTGGGCATCTTCCATATCTGCTGTAGCATTTAGTAAACCTTGTTTTTATTTTCCTTTCATGTAGACTAGGCTAGTTACGTTGCTAGCTTATAGTTTTTTATGTAGAATTTGGTCTGGATGTTGACTTCGCGTGGTATGCCCCTAGACTTGTTTAAGTTGTTCCTTTTGGTATAAAATTTTAATTAGCAAAAAAAAAAGTATAGTACTAATCACATAGAATAGCTAACCAAGGCTCCAATCACCTAAATCGCAACAAATCTCAATCTCAAAATGAATAGAACTTGCAAAACGACCAACCACAAGATTAGCCGGTAGTTGCCCTTCCAAACCATTCAATGCATCCTTTTTTCTTTTTTTTTTTGCTAATTAAAATTTTATACCAAAAAGGAACAACTTGATACACATCTAGGGGCATACCCCGCGAAGTCAACATGTAAATCAAACAAATGTCATAGCATCATAAAGACACTATACAATCAACATACGAATAATACTAGATTTAAACTAGTTTAAAACCTCACAATGAGACAGACCTATGCCAAGTACGAATAGTAAAGGGACCACCCGGTCCACATCCAAGCATTGTAAACTAGAAAGCAGCATCTTCTTCACAGTCAACACTAGCACATGGTAAGCCCAAACATGAGCGCCCTGGAAATTCTTTGAAAAACCCTCCTGACCCGAAAGGGTGGAGTCCTCTCGCCTAAACAAGTTAATTTCTTCACCAATACCACCAGTCTTTACCTGGCCTTTACCAACCAGTAGCTCCATATGACATCCATCAACATGAGAATTGGCCTCCAAAAAAGCACCACCGGCTAACTTTTCATTGGAAGGAGAACCAGCCCCCAGCTGATTAAAATTGCCCAGATGACAGCCATCATACTTGACCATTTCTTTTGCAAAAAGCCGAATCTTTTTAGAATGGAAACTAAAGTTCTATTTCTTCCTCCCGTAAGGCATATAAAAATAAAATTTCAGTCCAAAACCCACTTTTAAGGGCCCACTATCTCTAACAACAATCCCAGTTTTACTACCCGGGCTTCTAAATCCAACGTGAGAGTCCCCTGTTGTCATCTGAGATTTAACCGACACATGCCTCAGCTCCGCATCGAAATATCCAAACCTCCCCTCGATTATATTCCAAGAATCACTTTTAAGGCCCTCTTCTTCAGGGCCGCAATCCAAACCTGGCCAATTCTTCTTCACAGCCCACAACATAGGACGAATTATCGTCCACATCAAAGCACAGAACATAGTCATACAACTTGAGACAAACAGAATCTTTTCAACATATAAGAGCCCCAGCTCAGAATTCTAATTCATGCCATTGGAATGACATCTAACTTTCTGAAGAACTACATTAAAACTAACACCTGAGACATCATAATGTCTAGGAGAACTCAACATACAAGTCTTGGACGAAGTACCGAACCTTGAACCATCAAGGAAGATTCCACAGTAATGCGACCCATCCCTTCCATCATCACAAATTTTGCAGCAACAAGGCTTGTCCCCTTCAACATCCAACAGTGTAGGAGCCGACGGGTCTCCTTCCAACTCCTGCTTACCAAAGTAACCCAGACCAAGCTCACAGCAAATGCTGGCCTCCATCACATCGACAAATAGAATGTTCACAACAAGCACATCACAGGATATCGCCTTTATCAAGTCTGGGCGATAAGCACTGGACTTGACAGGACTTACGGCAGACATCTGGTCCTTCTTTGCAAACATAGAAGTTTGAACGCATAACCACATCAAACAGATGCCCAAAGACATCTCATCGCGTGAAGCGCAAATCCACAACATTGTCTTACTAACCTTTTTTTTTTTTTTTTTTTTTTTTTTTTTTTTTTTGCTAATTATTGTCTTACTAACCTTAACATTGAGGTTTATGACAAAGCAATGTACAAAAACCAGCTGTTTCACAAGCTACACAACACGTCGCCGATAAGCATGATGTTTTCCTGACTGCAAACCATCCATCGATAAAGAAAGCATCAACCATCTTGTCTTCCTGGCTCCCTCGGCATAGACGGTTCCCCATGAATCCAGCAGAAGGATATCCTTATTTCAGCAAACACTTCGAAGGCATCCACCTCAGGATGGCCGTTCATCCCCCGAACAAATCCGTTTCTCAAGAACTTGAGGTATAGTGGAGGCATCACACCACAGCTCTCATCCTTGTCCAATAAATCGATTTCAGCAATCTTCAACAAGACATAACCATCTTTCCTCATACCTAAAACCACCGTAATGGTGGTTCTTTCAGGCCATCTATCGAACACTTTGCTAGCACTTAACAAAACCAGCTTGGATTGAAGCCCCTCATACCATGTAACATACCAAGGGGATGAATCCCAATTGCATTTCAGGATAGAGCCCTCACCAAAAAAGGTGAGTTTTCCATTAATAATCCTAGACCAATCAACATCACAGTAGAGTGTTAAAACACCCACCAACACTACAGAAGCATAAATTTGTTGATGAGAAAGAGGACCATCAGATAAATCTACCATCCCAATGATAGACTCCAAAGTCAAAGATATCGATCCGACTGAAAACCTTCTCCGAACAGAAGTTCTCATAATATAAAATACAATAATAAATAAATATAAGAAATATGGTGTTTAGGTGGAAGACGAAGGAGAGAAAATGGATTAGTGAAGGGGAATGCTTAGATCTGATGAATATTGTGTGAGATTAAGGTTGAAATTTGTGGCGGCTAGTAGGGTTTTCAGAGAGAACGGTAGACTCTCATTTGTCACTTACCATTCAATGCATCCACCACCATGTGGATAGGATATCCCACAATTCGAACACTACGCAACACGAATTCACATGTTACTTCATGCACATCACTTATCTTGGTGAATGCCCAGCATTCCTTAATACCAGAGCTGAGCTCCAGTCCACCAGTGATAAAGCCCCTGAAGCAGTCAAAGAAACCATAGTGAAGCATTTTATCAAACACCATATAGCTAGTAACTTCATTCTTAAAATTCCTTCCCAGTGCTACGTCAATCGACTTAACACTCCCTACCGTTATCATACCATCTTGTTCTACCAACCATCTAGAACAATACACAGCTCCCTCAACGGGCAACATACACACAGGTCTTGTATCCAACCTCTGGTACATCCTTGCAATACCTGCATATAACTGAAGAGAACTTTCTATAAATTGATGCTTAACACCAACATCAAGAAAGGAAGCGAACAGGGCATAATGA
The DNA here is from genome assembly GCA_037693485.1 of Kitagawia praeruptora. Lineage (NCBI taxonomy): Eukaryota > Viridiplantae > Streptophyta > Magnoliopsida > Apiales > Apiaceae > Kitagawia > Kitagawia praeruptora. Next base: position 70,486,142 of record CM075350.1, read on the forward strand.
TATTCCTTGGACAAAACACCCGAATACAGCAGCCACAAGTTCCATCTCTCCATCGAGATGGAATCCAAGTCAATAAACCGAACCTTGAGCACATCTCCCAACAAGCGAAACACTTCTAACTTCTTTCTTAGATGGTCCAGATCGGAGAAAGAACCGAACCCATAAGACTCAATAACCAAGTCAACAGACTCAAAAGAGCCGTTCCCCAAGCAATCCCGTTGGAAATCTTCTTTCAAATGTCTGTAAATGACTCTACAGCTCAAAGAAAATAGGCCCTCATCAGCCAACTTTACATGAGGCGAATCCATCAATAGGACCCCTGAAGAACCCACAAGATCATTTTTTTTTTTTTGCTAATTAAAAAATTTTATACCAAAGGAGAACAACTACAACATAACTAGGGGCATACCCCGCGAGACAACATCCAAACTACAACTACAATACAACATGATACAAAGAATAAGAAGGTAAACCCTACTCAACATCTCGGATGTACCTAACCTATTCTTTTACATGATAAATAAGATGATGGTCGGGTCTTTACGAACCCAAACCTTAAACAAGCTACATGAGAACAGTTTCTCGCGTACCATACGCCTAATCTCATTGCTGACCACTGAGGATGGATGGCCAGGTCCAGGGTTGTGCATGCGGTAGTTACGCTCCTTCCAGACATGGTAAATAGCTGTGCTAAAAAACAGTTGGGCAATTAATTCCTCCTTTGCCCCCAGATGTGTATTAACGCAATTGCCTAACTAACAGTTGGACCAGTTCCTCGTGAAACGCCATGGCATAGACCTGCTAATAAGATCAAAGAAAGGGCAAGCAGTGAAAATGTGGCTAACCGATTCAGCATCCACCCCACACAAGACACATTTCGGGTCAACCTACATTCCGAACATAAGCATTCTATCCTTCGTGAGAAGCCTGTTCTTTATGGCTAACCATGTGATGAATGAGCATTTCGGGATATTGAATTTCCCCCAGACCATGTTCAACCACTAGACATGAGTTCCAGTTTCCCGCATGGAGGACCAAATAGTAGTTAATTTGACATTCTTTGCTAACATTCCATCCCACATAATAGAATCAGACTTATGAATTTGAATTTGTTGCACCATCCGTCTAATTTCAATCACATCATTATGGTTCGAAGATGGCAGGTCCCACAAGATCATTTCCCAGATTCACCAAGGTGAAATCGATAGGAGAAACAAATACAGGTAACAGAACCATTAATAAATAGATATAATATAAGAAATATGGTGGAATGGTGGGAGGCAGGAAGAAAGATATGGATTAGCGAAGGTTTTATGGCTAGGATTGATGAAAAAAGGTTCAGATTCTTGAGATACGAATGGCGGCTAGATTAGGGTTTAGGAGAGAGGACAGAGAGAAAACCGACTCTCATTAAAAAAAAGAAAAAAAAGACGGCTAATCTTCGGAGTTTCCATTCTTTGAACTCCGGTTTGCTGAATGTTACTGGTGAATCGTTGATTTTAGGGGAGGAAGGTAAATCTCTTTTTCCCAATTTAGCTCACGTTGAGCGTTTGGGGGTTATGAATGCTGTTTTAGCGGTGGTTACAACTTTGGTTGGAGACGTGAGCAATGTAGTTGGAGGGTTTGATGAAATGCTCCAGTGTGAGAAGGTTAACCTGGAGTTGGGTATTCGAGGGACTGGTTATCCAAGGGTTCTCACAACCAGGATGACAAGGCTGTTAATGTTTTCTAAAAAGTATGATGTTTGTTCTAATGTTTGTGACCTTGTGGTGCAACTAGATAGAGATGAGCAGGGTGTTTGTACCCAGCTTGATACCCACCATTCTGGTCATGGAAATCAGAAGGAAGTTGTGAAGGTTATGCTTATCGTTTCGGATGAGTTCCTATGTCGAGTGCAAGGTTTGACTGGCATCTGGGTACTCATGGTTGATGAACGAAGCATTGTTAATGATGGCTTAATGCTTTATGACATGCCTATAAGAGTGGATGTGCAGGACCCTGCTGGGATACGGTCGTGTATAATGAATGCTAAGGTTGTGAAGTGTTATTCTTGTAACCACCGAATGGAAGGAGTTGTTTGTGGAGTAGTAACAGTTGACACTTCTGTTGAGGCCGACAACCATGTTGTTCACTGTCTCAAGAAAGTGTGGTTTGTGGAGTTAACCACTTTTGGCTTAGATTATGCAGTTCAAATGATGGTTGGATTTAGCTTGATTACTCTACTGGAGGTAGAGGATGGGTTTGTCAAAAGGTGTGAGTTGGACTGTTTTGGGATAGTTCATTTGATTGATAGTAATCTGATTACTTCCAGAGTAGATGGCGAGGATGGACTCCTGATGGTTCGGATGTCAAATGTTGGTCATAGTGAATGCTACTGCGTCTATCTATTTATTTCAAAATGCGTCTATCTACGAAGCAGTATTGATGGCAGTTATGGGCTGTTCATGGCATTGATGATATGTGTAGTCATGGTCGCACAACAGGGGGATTACATTCACCGGGCTGTGAGTCAAGGGAGGGTGGTTAATCTATGCAGGGGTTTTCAGACTAGTCTTTATGAAGGGCGCTCTTGTGGAGGTGTTCTGCTAGACTTGATGATGTTGTGCTTTCATGGCTTGTTGTTCAGGTGTCAAGACCATTGGTTCAAGATTGTGATGAGTGGTTTGTCCGCCATTGTTGTTTGCTCATGCAAATGAACAGGGATGCGGAGTAGGTGTGTGTCTGTGAAGAGGCAGGACAGTTTAACTGCTATGTTTTTTGTTAAGGTGGAAATGAAGAGGGTGCTGTGCAGCTGGTTGGTTAAGGTCAGCATACGACCTGTGACCTACAAAAGCTCATGGATTATGTGGGTTTCTGAACTCTGGTTGATAGTTGAACCCTTGGTGGTTCAAGCGGGGTTTTTTGTGTATGGAATTGCGGGGCTCGCTGTTGCTTGTGAGGTTGTTGAGGTCACTTTATTGACTATGTCATCTGCTGTTTGCCAATGTAGAGTAGTTGACATTTGGAATCTCCGAAGGGGAGCTGTGTATTGCTATATTGTTCAGATGGTGATCACTCTGGAGGGCATCTTTAATCAGCTGGAGGCTGGTTCTCCTTTCAAGGAAAAGTTAGCCGATGAGGTGCTTTTCTGGAGGCCAACTCTCATGTTGAGGAGGGGGTGTCGGTTGCTCCGTATCATGTCAGGAAGAGGTTTGCTATGGGCTTTGTGAGACATGTGCCTAGTCTCAATTTTAGGTTGTTTAAGGCGCCAGAATAATCTTTAGTTTTTCTCGTTTTTTTTTTTTTTTTTGCTAATTAAAAGTTTATACCAAAAGGAACAACATGATACACGTCTAGGGGCATACCCCGCGAAGTCAACAGTTAGCCATTACAAAGGCCAAAGATAAAGTCATAACAACATAAACAACATAATAGAGAAACTAGATTAACAAAACCAGAACTATGCCAAACCGGCATCCCATCTCACACAATGTTGTCTCTAGCCAAATATACTCGTGGCAAAACATGCAATTGGATCAGGAGTGGTCACCCCTAGACAGCCGCGGTTTCTTCACCCTTCTCTTTGTCCAGCAGAATCTGGTCCCCTTGATCTCCTCCATACCTGCATTTCCTTGAATCACAGCTTGGTTCCCAGCTGCCTCCATTTTTGCTGAGTTCAACTCCGGACCCCCATCTCCATTTAGGCCAGCTTCCTTTAAAACTTCCTTGCTAGTGCCAATCCTTCCATCCCCCAGCATTGCATTATCTCCTAACCTGGCAGCGGTAGTGCTCCATTGCAGATCACCCTTAGGTATCCTGGCCTTGACCATGCTCTCCGCCACCTGCTCATGATCAATATGCATAGTAACGTCCCCCAGAAGACGAAACAAAGGCCCCAAATACTGCATCCTGCTAGAAGGTTCCTCCATGGCATTGTTACCCCTTACTTCCAGTTCCTTGAAGGGGATTGCATCTCTACCCTCAAAATTCGGATTAAATTTTTTCTCAGCTGATGGCAACTCAATACCCAGGTCAATCAGGTAGTCCCTCAATTGGATAGATCTACATGTTAAATCATGGAGCTCCAATTCCTCCAAATCTCGTAGTTCACAAGCAGAGGCTCTGAATTCCCTATCTCGGGACCCTTTAACCAAGGGGATATCTAAACCAAGAGAGGCGATGAAACTCCTAAGGTTTTCCAAGTTACGCCTCGGAGCCACCAAACCCTTCCTCTTCAACTCAGAGTTGAAGGATGAGTGGTCTAGAAGACCCACTATCTCCGCCTCTTCGTCCATGTCCGAAAGGATATGGTCATCCTCCCCTAGCACCTGAAGAAGGATATCATTCTTCCTGATGTAATTCCCCAGCTGCCTAATACAGTTCAGGGCAATACCCAGATCTCTCAAAATCTTTACATCCTGCCTTTTTTGCAATCCATTTAAAGCATCCAGTTCACTCATGTTAACATTCCCCCAGATCGTAGGTATCTCATGCCCATTTTGAACAATGCAGTCTCTGAAGAGTATGACTACTTTCACAGCAATAGCTAACCTCTTTTGCATTCGCTTTATAGAAATATTCCAACTAGGAATCTCCTCCCCATTCTCCATTTCATTACACTTAGTCTTTCCCTTTCCCTTAGCATCCGTCCGACTTACCTCATCAACTTCAACATTAGGCCCCACAATACCAACACTGTCCCTGTGTCCACCAATCGGGGTAGAGCGATCCCCTTTTGATGAATCAATGACCTTATTCAAGCCATTCCCAACCCCCTCAGTGTCATTCGTTCCTTCAGACAGAGGCACATCAAGGACTATTCTATCCCCTTTTCTAGTCAAGTCATTAGCTATTTCCTCTTCCAGGGAGAACTCCGACAGATCAACAAGGGGAGTAACACAGTGACCCCCATCTACTTTATTAAAACTAGGAGGTTTCATTTGAGAGAAAACCTTACCATCAATTAAGTGATGAACGACCCTGCTACGGGTTCGAGCAGCCACTCCTGACTCTGGGATCATCGTGACTAGATTGTCAGCAAAAGAGACCCTCGCGGCCCTCCTTTTGTCATCATTCTTCGTACTCGGTCCTTCCATCTTCCTGGATCGAGTATCAATAGATGGTATCACATATACCAAATCAGCCGCAAACGAGACCCTTTTTGGGCTCAACACTGGATCCAACCCCTCCTGGGTCATCACCACACGATTCGTTACAGAAGCCGCCATCACAGAATCATCCACAAATGAAACCCTCTTACGACTCATGCTAACCAACAAGGAAAAAAGAAATATGGTGTTTAGGTGAGGGATTAGAAGGGGGAGATGGATTAGGATGTGAAGCTTTAGATCTGATGAAGAAGATGCTTAGATTGTTTCAGATTATTTAGAAAAAGGTTTTAGAGAGAAGGCAGAGAAACGACTCTCATTGTCTTTCCTGGTAGTTTTTCTCGTTGTTATGTTGACAGTAAGGTGACTTACTGATGTTATGACTTCTGTTATGGTTGATCGCGGAGTATGCCCCTAGATTTGTATAAGTTGTTCCTTTTTGGTATAAAATTTTAATTAGCAAAAAAAAAAAAAATCCCTGTTCTCATACAAATTAACCAAACTGAGTTCCCATCCAAGAGAAGCCCAACAAATCAGTCTCATAGACCAAACAGCGAACACCTGGTGCTCAACAATTGTCATAGTCAAATCCTTCTCAGGAGATGGATACCCCTCCGTTTCGTCCTCAACCAGATGGTTGACATCAATCAAGGAGACAAATACATACTCAGTCACGAACTTGATATTCTTACAAATCCGTCTTAGAAGCATAAGAACAACCACATGGCGGTAAGTCCCATGAAAAATCAGTGGGTAGCCAACAGTACCCACACAAATCTTCTGGGTCGCAAGCGACCAACGCGAACAACGCGAACAACCCATTTTGGAGTCATTCATCCGAATAACAGTCTCAAAGTTATTCGGGCTGACTTTAACATTTTGTTGAGGAAAAATGACAAACAGTTGGTGTTCATTCATGGTACTCACAACAGTCGCATGACCAAGGGAAACCCCATCTCTCAAGAAGGCCAAGAACCCCTGACTACCAGAATCAGACTCGACTTCTGGCAGGCCGTCCATTAATCGATTGAAGAATCGAGTAGAGCACCGAATGCTCTTAACATAATTGATTTCTCCATACAAAGTCTTAACATCAAGACTAAGTACGAAGCACTCCCCTTCAATTAACTCCCGAAGAGAAACATCGCGAAGTATGGAAGGATAGCCCTCCATCCCAACAATCAAAGAAACCAGCAGATCTTTAGTAAGAAACTCAGAAAGTTTCAGAACCAAAAAACCCATCTCTAAGATAAAATTATATTTATAAGAAATATTGTGTTTTAGGTGGAAGATTGAAAGAGGAAATATGGATTTAGGAAGGATTAGTGCGAATTTGGTGGAAAAAGGGTGTCGAAAAGGCTCAGATTTGATGGCGGCTAGGTTAGGTTGCTAGAGAGAAAACGACTCTCATCTCAGATTTTTTTTTTGCTAAATTGAATATATAAAAATGAGAAAAGAATTTACATTTCTAGGGGCATACCCCGCGAGAGAGACAAAATAACCATAAAAGACTCCCAAAACCAACTAGCTAAATTAATAGCTAGCCCACTACTGGTTAAGCCCACAAAAAAGAGAAATCAAACTGCGAACTAATACAATAGGGGAATAGGAACAAAAGATGAGAGTCTAGAGAGAGAAGCTCCTCCTTCTCACTAGAATCTCTTTTAGCCGCCTCTATTTTCTACACAACTTCCATCAGATCTATACAATCAACCTTCAATAATCCACTTTCCATCTCTAATCCCTCACCTATACACAAAATTTCTTTCCTTAGTAGTTTGATTATGTGTCCAAAAAGGGTTTCCTTTTCGGAGCCTTTGGTATCGGAATCGTTTGCCCAGAAGGATGGGCTTTTTGCGTGTTCTAAGAGTGGCCTTTCTTCTGAGAAGGGGAAGAATGAATCGTTGATTCAGACTTCTAAAAGGTCGAAAGGTCCGGGTTCAGAACTGGTTGAGTCAGGGTGTGTCGATTATGGCGTCACTGGTTCGAAGGATGGTCTGAGGAAGCGAGAGGGTGTCTCCTTGCCCATCTCTGGGATTGCTTCTAGAACTCGCAACTCTTGCAATCTGCAATTGACTGAAGGTAAGTCCTTCTTTTCTAAGAAGAAGGTTACTTTTAGTAATATGGATACTGTGATTAGGTTTCAACCTATTGAGAGGTCCGATTCTTCGGATCTCAAAGATAATGATAGTGATTTGGATGTTAATTCTTCTTTGGTGAATTTGGTTAATTCTCCTATGGTGAATTCGGTAGAGCCCACCATTCGGGTTACTACCTTCTATTCTAAGAAGAGGGTTACTTTTAGTAATATGGATACGGTGATTAGGGTTCAGCCTATTGAGTTGTCCGATTCTTCGGATCTGAATGATGATATTGATAGAGATAATCTGGATTTGGGTGTTTATTCTCCTATGGTGAATTTGGTTAATTCTCCTATGGTAAATTCGGATGAGCCCTCCTTTAGGGTTGATTTTATTTCTGAACAAGTGAGTGATGTTGGTAAGAAGATTGTTAATGAACACCGGCCTGGTGAGGAGCGGGTTACGGAACTCCGGCCTGGTTCTGATGATTCGAGTACGAGGAGGAAGAACTTTAGTGCTGATACTAAAGGGAACTTTAGTGCCTGTAAGGCTTGGGTTAGTCTGGATGGTCTTATTCAGATGGAGCAAACAGGGTATGTTGCTGTGTGCTTGCAGGAAGGTCTTCCTAAAGAATGTGATCTTATGGGGAAGGTATGTGTTCGTGTTACTGAAAATGATTTGTCTGTTATTAGACTTTCGAAGACGGGTACTAAGCAGGTTTTCTTACTGCTTTTGAGTGATAACCATGTTGTGAAAATCCATCCATGGCACATTACATGGAAGGGCTTCATCTTTGATGGTGCCTGTGATGTTGATGAGATAACAAAGGGGCCTATTCAAGGCTTATGCATAGAGACTGGTCTTGTTATATCCCGAGTGGGGATGGCTGGGCGCGGTAATGATGTTTGCAACGCTGATTGGAAGAACAGGGATTGCTACCCGGAGGCAGGGAAGCTTGTCGATTTGATCGAGGATGATGGCACTGTTTTGATTGCTACTACTGCTGTTGGGGGCTGGCACAGGATGATTGAGATGTCAATCATGCAACTTCTGTTGGTCTCAAGTTGTTTATGCCAGAAGAGCAGGCTCCATTTGTGGACAACTGCTGGATGGGTGCCTAAGGGTGTTGATGCGAGGCAAGAGGGTCAGAACAAGGAAGCTATAGCCATGAGTGCTTGGGATGATTGTCATAGTGGACCATGTTTGGTCATGAAGAAGCTTACTATCGGCATAGTTTTTTAACTTATGTTTAATCTAGTTTGCTATGTAGACTCTATTATGACTTAATGTTGTGTAGTTTTTTCGGATGTTGATTTCGCGGGGTATGCCCCTAGATTTGTATAATGTTGTTCCTTTTGGTATAAATTTTTAATTAGCAAAAAAAAAAAAAAACTAATACAATAGGGCAGTTAAAGTTATATCTTTCTCCACTGCTTTCCTAAAACAGTTACTAGTGAACACCTTCTCACGAATAGTGCGGAGCACTAGTTGTTTAACTTGCTGTGCAGACCGATTGTACCCTTGGTTGTGAACTCTCCCATTTCTTTCTTGCCAGATGTAGTAGACAGTTACTGCAATGAATAAGAATGATAGTAGCTCTTGCATCCGTGAGTGCCTGCCTATAGTGAATTGCCCATTAAGATAGCAGGTCCAATTTCTAATGCACCGAAAGCCAGCGGTAGCCATAATCTCAGTAATAAAGACACACGAACTGAACAAATGATCATTTGATTCTATAGCATTGTTGCATAGGACACATCGAAGGTCAGTGCTCATTCCAAATCTCACCATTCTCTCTTTTGTAAGCAATCTATTTTTCAAGGCTAGCCAAAGAGTGAACGAGCAATGGAGCTTGTTCCATAGCACAGAGGTCCAAGCAGGAGATCTTTGTCTAACTCTAATCGACTTCCAGATAACTGAAGAGGAAACAAGTTGGGGATTGAGCCCATCCTAAGATATAGAGTCCTGACCGTGAATGCGGATCATTGAGACAACCCTACGCAGGTCAATCACCCAGGAGTGGTTAGAAGAAGGCAGCGACCAAGTACGGTTCTGAATGTACTCCTCCACCTTGGCTAAATTTCTAGATTCCGCGGCTGAAATAATAGTAGGATGGAAGTGCTGAAGTAACGAGGTCCTGTTAAACCACGGGTCATGCCAAAACAGGAACTGAGATTGGGGCCCTACATTATATGTGACATACTTGAGAGCCTCTGGACGAGAGTTCAGAATTTTTCTAATACACCAAGCAGCGCCTTGAGGGATAGCCATTTGCCAGAATGGTTTATTGCCTTGTATATAGTACTTGAACCAGTCTATCCACAAAGAATGATTTGCAGGTTGGATAATTCGCCATAGGTGATAAAGGAATGCAGCTCTACTCCATTCGCATAAGTCTCTAATGCCTAAACCACCTTCATCTTTAGGAAGACAACACTCATGCCAAGCTACCTTCACTTGCTTAGAATTAGAGGCTGATCCCCCCCACAAGAATTTCACAAAAATTGACTGAATATCTTTTAGAACAGAAACATGGAGAGAAAGATGCACTGACCAGTAACTTTGAATCCCGAAAAGAACAACTTTGATTAACTGCAATCTTCCAGCATGATTTAGAGTTTTGTTGTCCATAGTTCGATTTGACTTCGAATTCTCATAATAAGAGGCCTGCAATCCCTGAATGACAGTTTAGTTGAGATCATAGGAACACCCAAGTATCGAATAGGGAGCTGACCCTGATTAAATCCTGTGGATCTAATGATGTAGCCTTTCACCTCATCCGGCACATTAGCGAAAAAATAGGAACTCTTTTCTTTGCTAGGATATAGACCTGAGCATGAAGAAATCAAATGCACCCCCTTCATAAGACAGTCAATAGAAGATCGGTCCCCATAAGAATATAACATCACGTCATCTGCAAATATGAGGTGGGAGATTGACAGATCCTTAGTATGCCAGTGAAATTTGAAGTCGTTAGAAGCTGTGGATAATTGTAGATAGGCAGTAAACACTTCCATGGCTATTACGAACAAATAAGGCGACATGGGATCGCCTTGACGCAATCCAGACTTAGCATTAAAGAAACCTTCTAGAGCTCCATTAACTTTGACCGAAATCATACACGATTTAAGACAAGAAGCTATCCAGCCAGTAAACCCTTCCGGAAATCCCATTCTACGGAGAACAGCCAGAAGAAAATCCCAATTAAGAGTGTCGAAGGCTTTTTTGATATCCAACTTAATGGCACATCGGGGCTGCCTAGAGTTCAAATGATACTTGGAACAAAGAGCTTGGGCTAGGAATATATTATTTCCTATTAATCTCTTAGGGACAAAAGCTGACTGTCCACCTTGTGGACTGATTTGGAGAGGGTTAAGGGTAGCTTATGCACTGGTATGTTTGATGCCTGGTGTGTTATGGGTGACTTTAACATTTTTTTGTCCTCTTCAGAAACTAATAAACCTTTACCTAGAAGAATGGATGGCATCTATGATTTTCGGAGCTGTCTTACGCAATTGGGGATCACAGACTTAAAATTCACAGGGCCAGTCTTTACGTGGTGGGATTGTAATATCAGTAACCCCACTATGCGGAAATTGGATCGTGTGCTGGTTAATGATAAATGGCTGCAAACGTTTGGGATGTCTACAGCTGCTTTCTTGCCTAGAGGACTGTCAGATCATAATCCTGCTATAGTTCGACTTGGTTCGAATCGTGTCAAATATTTTAAGCCTTTTCAAGTTTTTCAGCACCTCATTGATCACGAGATGTTTATTCCTACAGTTAGAGAAGCTTGGAATTTAAATGTGCAAGGTGATCCTTGGTATTGCCTGACTATGAAGTTAAAGAATGTTAAAAGAAGCCTCAAGCTTTTAAATGTTACTCATGGCAACCTGCATAATCGAGTTCGGCAAGCTCAGGCAGAGTTATCAGATTTTCAAAGCAGAATGGGTCTAAATCCCCCTGACTCAGAGCTTATTGAAGAACGTAGACTATGTGAGATAGTGGCTTTAGAGCTTAACAATGAGGAAAAATTGTTAAAGCAGAAATCAAGGGTGCATTAGCTGAAATATGGAGATGGTAACAATAGATTTTTCTTTAATTCTAGTAAAGGCAGATGGAACACGAACAAAATTCTTAGCATTGAAGATGAGAACGGTGAGGTGCATACAAATCACTCTGACATCTCTACTGTTGCTATGGATTACTTTAAATCAATCCTGGGTCGCTCTACAGTGATGAATCAATTTCCGGAGGATTTAAATGTCAATACCATTCTAGAAAGTATGATTCAGAGGCTTATTTCTCCTTTTACTAGGGCAGAAGTGCATAATACTCTTAAGAAGATGGCTAAAGGTAAAAGTCCTGGCCCTGACGGTCTAACACCGGAATTCTTCTTGCACACTTGGGATATTCTGGGTAATGAAGTAACAGAGTGTATTCTTTATTTTTTTGAGTCTCAGCACATACCTCGTATTGTCAACTATGCGGCCATTGCATTAGTGCCTAAAATTGCTAACCCCTCACAAATGGGGCACTTTAGACCCATTTCTTGCTGCAACACTTTATACAAATGTATATCTAAAATGCTTGCGGCAAGAATGAAGCTGGTTATGCGGAAGCTTATCTCTCCTTGTCAGACAGCCTTTGTTCCATGACGTAGGATTGGTGACAATGTCTTGCTAGCCCAGTCGTTATGTCGTGATTATCACCTGAATGCTGGAGCACCTCGTATAGCCATCAAGATGGACATCAGGAAGGCATTTGATACCCTTAATTAGGAATTCTTATTTAACGCTATGCTTGCCATGAAATGTCCTATGAAATTTGTAAATTGGGTCAAGGTCTGTGTTACTTCGGGAATGTTGTCAGTCAAAGTAAATGGGTCATTGGAGGGGTATTTTAAAGCAGAATCGGGGTTGCGTCAGGGTGACCCTATCTCCCCGTATCTTTTTGTCATTGCCATGGAGATTCTATCAGCCTGCATAAGCCAAGCAACTTCATCTCCGGATTTACATTTCACTGGCACACTAAGGAAGCTGGTATTACTCACTTAACCTTTGCTGATGACTTATTCCTATTTTGTAAGGGAGACATTGACTCGATTAAGTTGCTCATGAGTGGGGTGCATAAATTTTCAAGTATTTCAGGCTTGTCACCTAATCCTGCTAAGTGCTTGTGTTTCTTTGGAAATGTTCCCAGTGTGGTTCAAGATTTCACATTGAGTTATACGGGATTCTCAAGGGGATCTCTTCCTATCTCATATTTGGGGCTCCCCTTAGTTTCTGGAAAACTCCGTTATAGAGATTGTGAGCCTCTAATCTCTAGACTCTGTGGTAAAGTAGAGCTTTGGACAAGCATTTTCTTAAACCAAGCTGGTCGAATCCAACTAATAAAGTCTATCTTATATGGAATTCAAGGTTATTGGTCGACCTATCTGTTTCTTCCGAAAGGGGTGATAAAGAAAGTTCAGAGCATTTTGGCTAGGTTTCTTTGGGGTGCATCGTTGACTGGTCTATGTACTTTTAAGGTGGCCTGGGAGGACTGTTGTTATCCGAAGGTGGAGGGGGGTCTTGGTTTTAAAGATTTAATCACATGGAATGATGTTGCAATTATGTATCAGGTATGGCGAATTATTGTTAAAGATGATTCGCTTTGGGTCAATTGGCTATACTCGTGTTTCCTGGAGCACAAACCCTTTTGGAATATGAATATCCCATCCAAATCATCTTGGAGCTTGAAGAAGATTTTCAAAGGCCGCAACAAGGTACTCCCTTACTTAACGTATCAAATAGGTGCTAATTCTAACTTCCTTCTTTGGTATGACCCCTGGGTTAATGGGAAAACAATTGTGGATCTCCTAGGCACTAGTATGGCACATCACCGGGACTTGACAAAACCCAACAACCAGGTCCCGAACTATTAAGCCAATTTCAAACACCATCATATAAATCCCCATGAGAAAAGTGAGGCCAAATCCCACCAAACCTAGCCTCCTATCAATAACCCAGGAGCAGAAAAAACCATCTGTTTCCTTCTCAATAGGCATCACCAAGATACCATGACTTGAAATATCACCAACACCAAAATCAAACTCATTATACCACTGGACTCCCAAGTTTTGCCTGAGAACTTCATTAGCAAGTGTCAACAAACCCTTTGAAGGCTCATTGACACTCATAAAACAAATAACCCAATACAGGTCTTCATCAAACCACCTAGGCAGTTCTAAACCAGTGACAATAACATAGTCATACATAATCCCAATGAAGTCTACATCCAATCCTCATAGCAGGAAGACATCATAACAAGTATCAACTAAACACAAATACTTTACCAGAACACCAGAAATACTAACCTCACTACAAGGGATGAGGGCAACAAAGATCACCCTCTTGAAATTCACATTCCATACACTCAAAAGCTTACCCACTACATTCATTTCAAAAGGAACCATAATCGGCTCAGCAATATTGGACTCCTGATTAAACATTCCATCCGACTCATGGTGTATGATAACTAAACCAGAATGATTCAGATCATTTCCTAGAACACCAGGGCTGAGAATAAAGTACACAGCCCCAGTCTCCCCTAGTTGCAAAGAAATCAAACCCATTGCTGTAGAAACCTCAATTGAATAAAGAAAGAAAACTCCCCTGGAAAAAATGAGAGTCCTAGAGAGAGAAGCTCCTCCTTCTTTCTAAAACCCCTAAACCTAGCCGCCATTTTCTAATCTTCAGATCTATTATCTAAAACACTTTCCCCATCATTAACTCCTCATTCCCTTCATTTACTTCCACCTTCTCTTGTCCCCTAAACCTAAACACTATATTTCTTTCTTTCCCGTTTGTTTTTTCGGTCAGTTTCGGTCAGTTCCCATGGTGAGTCAAGGTTCTAATTGTGACTACGAATCTGGTTTACCTGGTTATATGCAGGATATGGAGGATGATAAGTTTCAGGAAATGCTTGCAAGAAGAGAAGTGGAGGACTTTCCAGCCTTAGTTGTACCTTCCACCCTTCAGGGAGGTACCTCAGCTGAAAAGATCTGTGAGACAACCTCAGATGAGGAGGAAGCTTCATATGAGACGGCTAGAGATGCGATAGAAAGAGAAACGATACACATGGTAGCAAAGGGTGTGGCTGCGAACAATAAGTATGAGAGAGAGGACCTCATAAAGCTACGCAACCAAATGATGGATATCCATAGCTTCCTCGCCAAGAAGGGTTTTTCGGTGAGTGAAGTTGAGAAAGAAATCTTGAAGGATAAGGAGAGGTTTAATGCAGGGTTAGTAAGCCCAGTGCGTTTCATTGATGGTAGGGATGAGATGGGTCTTCCCATATTCACTAGCAAGGAAGTACCTAAGAGCACGGTTGCCAGTGAAAAGGGGGTGGGAGCTGTTAAAGGAATTCTAAAAAATGGCACACCAGGGGCCTGGAAAGGGGTGAGAGCTCGAAGAGTCAACAGGAAACAGACAAACAGGAACCTCTTACAGATAAAGTAAGCAAGGAGAACCCCAAAAATGGGGAGAAGGTTGAAAAGACTGAAACGGGGTCAAAAGGTGCAAAGTCCTGGTCTTCAGTCCTAAGAGCGGCCCCGGGACCTGTCAAGGAAGTAAAATTTGACTACGTGCCTCCATCGGAAGGATCAGATGTTGTATCCCCCCCAGAGGATGTCCTCAAGAAAGGTGCGGAAAAATTCAAATGTTGCATTGTGGGTAAATTTACAAAAGGGACTCTACCGTTTAAGAGAGTAAAGGAGGTGGCTTTTTCAGCCTGGAGGAGAGGCCTCACCATGGTTTCTCAGCGTAATGAGTCTACCTATGTCTTTAAGTTCAATTCTTCAAATGAAAAGAATGCAGTTCTAAGCAAAGGTACGTGGTACTTTGATAAAAGGCCCCTGGTATTAACTGATTGGGGTTTCAACGACCGCTCAGAATCTGTTACTTCAATGCCGTTATGGGTTAAGTTAGCCAATTTGCCGGATTGTTACTGGACACAGGAGTGACTGGGCCGTGTTGCTAGTGCCATTGGTAAGCCCCTAGGGGCAGACGCCCTTACCTCTGAGCTCGAAATTCTTCCTTTTGCTAAAATGTGCGTGCTGTATGAGGTGGGGGATCCATTACCACCAACCCTCAAAGTGGTGGACCTAGATGGCTCCATAGTTGAGGTTAAAGTCACATACATTAATAAGCCAATGGTGTGTAGCCACTGTAAATCTCTTGGTCACACCATTAGTGTTTGCCCGGTGGCTTCTAGACAATGGGCGGCAGGGGGGTCAATCCATACTAAAGGGGCTCCATATGGCGAAAGCGACAAAGGAAAAGATAAGGTGGATGAAAGTGGTAAGGTAAATGAAGGTCACCAAAAGAAGGTGGAGGTGGAGCTGAAGGAAGGGGTTTTAGAGGAGGGAACAAGAAAAAAAAAGGTTGAGGTGGAGCTAAAGGAAGGGGTCTTAGAGAAGGAAGCAAGCCTCATGACCACTTCAGCTGGGGAAAAGCAAACCACCAACCACCAGGTAGATGTCAAAGATGGGGATGTAGACAATGAGTGGACGGAGGTTCGTTCTAAATGAAAGCCAGTGACATCGCCTAGTATTTCTCCAGAAGTCTCCAATCTTCAGCCGTTTCAAAACATTGTGGTTGATGAGGTAGATATGAAACATGGCTCGAGAACTCCAAAGCCATACAAGAAAGTAAAAAGAGGGGGTAGGGGGGGTCGTACCCCTTCCTCTAGGTCATAAATCTGTTATGACTATTTTTTGTTCCTACAACGTTAGAGGCCTTAATAATAAAGTTGGTTTTATCAGGGACTTCATCTTCAAAAATAAACTGTCCCTGGTAGGTCTTTTGGAAACCCATGTCCAAACTGACGTTGCTAGGATTATCTCCCGGTCCATTAATCCGCGTTTTCAGTGGTGCTTTAATTATGATCATCATCCGGGAGGCCGTATTTGGCTGGGGTGGAACCCCTCTATATGGAAAATTTTGGTTATTGCTTCCTCTTCTCAGCATATCACGTGCTCTGTTACCCTTCTTGAGAGCAATACAAGTTTTGTTATCTCTTTTGTGTATGGCCTTAATGATGTGATTGACCGTAGACCACTTTGGTCTGATTTGGCGGGAATAGCGCAGGGTTTAAATGGCACAGCATGGGCTCTATGTGGTGACTTCAACTCGTGTATTAGTATTGATGAAAAACAAGGAGGGTCCTTAGATTGGACTGCTGGAATGGAGGAGTTTAAACAGTTCTTGGTTGCTAATGGCCTTACTGATCTCCGGTATTCAGGCCACTTCTTCACATGGTGGGATAGCAATATCTCTCAGCCAAAATTCAGAAAATTAGACCGTGTGTTGGTAAACCCTGAATGGCATTCAGTGTTCCCTTGCTCGACAGTGGAATTCTTGGCTCGGGGCTTATCTGATCATTGCCCTGCTATTACTTCACTTGGCACTAGTTTCTCCTCGGGAGCGAAGCCCTTTCAATTTTTTAATCACCTTATTGATAATCCAGAATTCTTGGAAACAGTGGAGAAATCATGGTCCTTAGAGGTTGAGGGGAATCCTTGGTTCATCCTAACATCGAAACTCAAAAATGTTAAGGTGGCTCTAAAGGAACTCAACAGAAAGATGGGGGATATTCACAGCCTAGTGATCCAGTCTCGGGACGCACTCTCTCAGTTCCAGGACTCCATGCCTGCCAACCCTAATGCTGCTTACTTTGAGGAAGAAAAGGAATTTATTGAGAACTATTCAGCGGCTTTAAGGCTAGAGGAGCAGTTTTTAAAGCAGAAATCCAGAATTCAGTGGCTTAAGCTTGGAGATGGCAACAGCAAGTTTTTCTATAATTCTTGCAGAGGGCACTGGAACACTAACAAGATCACTACTCTCACTGACTCGGAGGGCGTCTCACATTCTTCACATGCAGACATGGCTAAAGTTGCAACGGATTTCTATAAAAATATTCTGGGAAAATCATATGAGGTAGCAGACTTTCCTAATGATATTCCTCTACCTTCTCTCTCTGATTCCCAGGTCAACCTTATGGCTGCCCCATTTTCTGAGAGTGAAGTGCTGAGCACATTAAAAAGAATGGCTAAGAACAAGAGCCCTGGGCCGGATGGTTTCACAGTTGAGTTCTATTTGGCTGTTTGGCACTTGGTAGGAAACGATGTGATTAAAGGTATCATGCATTTCTTTAACACATTGCACCTGCCTAGAGTAATAAATGCTGCTTCCATTTGTTTAGTTCCTAAACAACCTAATCCATCTGAAATGCAACATTTTAGACCAATCTCCTGTTGTAATGTACTATATAAATGCATCTCTTCTATGCTAGCCAAGAGGCTTAAAGCTGTGCTTCCCTCCATCATTTCCCCGGTACAATCTGCTTTTGTAGCTAGGAGATCCATTGGTGACAATATTTTCCTTGCTCAAGCATTATGCAAGGATTATAATGGTAATTCAGGTCAGCCTCGATGTGCTATAAAGCTAGACATTCATAAGGCTTTTGACTCTCTAAACTGGAATTTTCTGTTTGCAATCATGGGGAAAATGAGGTTTCCCACTCAGTACATTAAGTGGCTGGAAAAATGTATCACTTCAACAATGTTTTCTGTAAAGTTGAATGGCAGTTTGGAAGGGTTTTTCAAAGGGGAATTTGGCCTCAGGCAGGGGGATCCTCTATCCCCTTATCTGTTCGTGATTGTCATGGAGGCTCTCTCAGCATGCCTGAATAAGAAGACTGTGGACTCTAACTTCAAATTCCATTGGAGAACTAAAGAAGTAAAGCTAAATCACATTATATTTGCCGATGATGTTTTCCTGTTTAGTCATGGTGATTTGGGGTCAGTCTCGGCTCTCCTGGATGGGATCAAGCTATTCTCAAACTGTTCGAATCTGAAGCCCAACATCTCCAAAACTACATGCTTCTTTGCTAATGTTAGACATGATGTGACTGATGCTATTCTTTCTCACTCAGGGTTCCAAAGAGGTCATATGCCCATCACTTACCTGGGGCTTCCTCTTATCACAGGAAAGCTCAACAAGAACGATTGCCAGACACTGATTACTAGACTGTGTAGAAAAATTGAACTGTGGACAACTAGATTCCTTAATTTTGCAGGGCGTCTCCAACTGATCAAAGCCATTCTGGTCAGCATTGTGGGGTACTGGAGTATGTTTCTCTTCCTTCCGAAAGGGATCCTAAAAAAGATCAATGCTCTATTTTTCAAGTTCCTTTGGGGAGGTTTCTACAAACCAGATGGGAAGTGTCAATATAAAGTTGGATGGGAGGAGTGTTGCAAACCAAAAGATGAAGGGGGTCTTGGCATTCAGAATATTTTTGAATGGAATGAAGCAGCCATCCTTTTCCAGCTGTGGCGCATCATTCAGCCCACCTCTAACTCTCTATGGATAGCTTGGTTCCATAAAGCTTTGCTGGCAAAGAAGGAATTCTGGACTTCCAAAATGCCATATCGCTCGTGTTGGATTGTAAGGAAACTGTTCAAGGCAAGGCACCAAGCCCTTCAGTATGTGCACTATAACATAGGAGAAAACTCTGACTTTCTATTCTGGCATGATCCTTGGGTCCATAATAAGCCCCTTCTGGATATTGCCCCTTCCATTGTATCTACAGCTGAGTCCACTAGTTCAGTCACTATCAATGTATACCTCCGAAATGGGATTTGGGACTTACCATCTTCGAACCATAATGATGTGATTGAAATTAGACGGCTGGTGCAACATGTTCAAATCCATAAGTCTGATTCCATTCTGTGGGATGGAATGCTTCCAAAGCATGTCAAATTGTCCACTATTTGGTCCAAGAGGGCGAAAGGAACCTATGTCCAGTGGTTATACATGGTCTGGGGCAAATTCAATATCCCAAAATGCTCATTCATCACATGGTTGGCCATCAAAAACAGGCTCCTCACGAAGGATAGGATGCTTCTGTTCGGAATGCAGGTTGATCAAAAATGTGTCTTGTGTGGGGTGGATGATGAGTCCATTAGCCACATTTTCACTGCTTGCCCATACTTTGATATTATTAGCAGGTCTATGCCATTTCGTTTCTCTCGAAACTGGTCCAATTGTCAGTCAGGCAACTGCACGTTTAATCAGCTTCGGTCAAAGGAGGAACCAATTGCCCATCTGTTTTTTAGCACAGCTATTTATCATGTCTGGAAAGAGCGTTACTACCGCATGCACAATCATGGTCCTGGCCACACTACATCAGTGGTCAGCGGGGAGATAAGGCGTATGGTACGTGAGAAACTGTTCTCATGTAACTTGTTTAAGGGTTGGGTTCGGAATGACCCGACCATCCTCTTATTCATCATGTAAAAGAATAGGCTAGGTACATCTGTAACGTTGAGTAGGGTTTACCTCCTTATTCTTTGTATCATGTTGATTAGTAGTTTTAGCATGGATGTTGTCTCGCGGGGTATGCCCCTAGATATGTTTTAGCTGTTCCCTTTGGTATATATTCTTTTATTTAGCAAAAAAAAAAAAAAAACCTCAATTGAATACATGCCTTCCTCAAACAGAAGCTCTTCCTCAGATGATAAACCCATTACTCCGACAATTGACATAACTAACACCATTATAGGCAGGTGGTTCAGGGGACTTTTATCAAACACTTTGCAGGCAAAGACCACCTTACAACCAAGGGTGGGCAAAGACCTAACAACAACATCATTAAAAGCACCTCGCTTTTCTACCGTAAACACGGTACATACCATATACACCTGGTGTGTCTTCATTAGAGCTGCACACCCAAACGAAGGTGCCCACACCCCCTTCTTGTCAAAAAGCGAAACTACGAACAACAGACCATCATTAGTGTTGTACTCTTCATCATCAAAGATTTCTTTTTTTTTTTTTCTAATTAAAAATTTTATACCAAAAGAGGAACAACATACAGCATTTAGGGGCATACCCCTCAAATCAACAGAAAATAGAGTTAAACAGACTTAAGCTGTTTACAATCAACAAATAAGCAAACTATTTGCAAAGTAACACAACCCTACAAACAGAAATCAAGAGTGGCCACCCCTAGTCAGGCGCCATTTCTTCAGCCTGGTCCCCTTGATTTCCTACATTCATGGTCCTGCCCGGTCTTGGCTGATCTCCCGTACGAAGACGGCAACGCTTAATCCTCATCTTAGTCCGTCGAGCTGTGACCTCCTTGTCCTCATCCATGCCTTTCTCGCCTTGAGACTCTTTTTGGTTAGAGTCCTGCTTGGGATTCTCCTGCATATGCACAGTCACATCTCCGACAAGAATAAACAGCGGCCCCAAGTACTGCATGTTACCCTGAATTGACTCCTTTGCGCTGCTCCCCCCCACCCCTAAATCCTTGGAAGGATCCTTGGATGGTTTAGCATCCTTACCTTTAGCAAGAGGGCACGGCTCCGACATAGACTTATTTTGATGTCTTTAGACTAGGGATGGTCACTGATAACCTCGCTAGTTTATGTTGTCAGTAAGGTGACTTACTGATTTTTAATCTTTGTATTATGTGATTGTTGACTTCGCGGGGTATGCACCTAGACTTGTATTCGCTGTTCCTTTTGGTATAAAATTTTAATTAGCAAAAAAAAAAAAGAGGGCACGACTTTGGCTCAGTCGATAGATCAATCCCCAAATCAATCAGGTAATCCCTCAGTTGAATGGATCGGCAAATTAAGTCATGTAACTCCACTTCCTGGAAACCTCTTAGACCACGAGTAGAGGCACTGAATTCTCTATCATGTGACCCTTTAACCAACGGGATTTCCTTACCTATCGAGCTAATGAACATCTTCAAATTTTCTAGATTACGCCTCGCTGCCACCAGCGCCTTCCTCTTCAACTCAGAGTTTAATAGGGTGTGGTCTAATAGCCCCGCTATCTCCACCTCCTCTTCAATGTCTTGAATAATCTGATCCTCCTCCCCAAGAACCAGGAGAGAGATTCCATTCTTTCGTATATAGGTCCCAAGTTGCTTAATGCAATTCAGAGCTATACCCAAGTCTCTCAAAATCTTTAAGTCTGGTCTCCTTTGCAAGCTATTAATGATATCTAAATCACTCATGTCAACAGTCCCCCATAGCGTAGGCACTTCTTGTCCACTCTGGACAATGCTGTCTCTCATAATAACAATTACATTCATAGCAATAGCTAGGCGTTCTTGCCATCGCTTTACTGAACCATCCCTACATGGGGTTGCTTCTACTTCTATCGCGTCATTACAGACCGCCTTGCCCTTGGCTTCCATCCTGACCCTATCAGGATCCCCGATAGTGGACCCAGCATTTTCCCCAGAATTCATAGTCTTTCCACTCTCTCTACCCAGGTCCATATCCGGAACAGAGGAATCCCCTTTTGCAGAAGCATAATCCTTTCCCAATTCATTCCCAACCCTAGCAGCACCACCTATCTGGGCCATAGAGGGCTCCAACAAATCGACAAATGGAGTAACATGACAATCCACATCCTCAAAAGAGACCCTCACTTCTCCTTTTGTCCCCTCATTCTTCATACTCAATCCTTCGACCTTCTTAGATCGAGTATCAACAGATGGTATCTCTGATACCAAATCGCTTGCAAAAGAAACCCTTTTCGGGCTCCTAACTGGTTCCAACCCCTTCTGGGTCATTCTCACTAGATCAACAAAGGACTCTTCCGGAGAGGGCTCCGACAGATCAACATAGGAAGAAACACACTGACTCCCATCTACTGAATTAAGACTAGGAGGTTTCATTTGGGAAAAAACCTTACCATCAATTAAGTGATGCATGACCTTACTACGGGTGCGAGCAGCTACCCCAGACTCTGGGATCCTCATGACAAGGTTGTCAGCAAATGAGACCCTCGCGACCCTCTTTTTGACATCATTCCTAGATCGAATATCAATAGATGGTATCTCGGATACCAAATCAGCCGCAAACGAGACCCTTTTTGGGCTCGGAACTGGGTCCAACCCCTCCTGGGACATCGCCACACGATTAATGACAGAAGACTCCATCACCGAATCATCCACAAATGAAACCCTCTTACGGCTCATGCTAACCAACAAGAAAAAAGAAATTTGGTGTTTAGGTGAGAGATGAGAAGAGGAAGATGGATTATGATGTGGAACTTTAGATCTGATGGAGAAGATGCTTAGATTGTTTGAGAATTTTAGAGAGAAGTTAGAGAGAGGTTAGAGCATATCCGACTCTCATTTTTCCTTTAGCTTTTTTAGTTCATCATCAAAGATTTCCTCACAATCCTGCTGCAACAATTCATCAAACATCTGGTGCCCACCAGAAAAATTGCCCAATCCCCAGACCATACCCTCCAGTTCGCAAGAAGACGGAAGCGTATCCCCATTCACTGAGAGTTTCTCACCACCGACGTAGGAGGAGAGGAGACAATCAGCTTCATCCACAACCACCAGACTAAAAACCCCAAGGATTCTTGCCGTCGGTAAATAGATCAACTCTTCAATAGGATTTACATCCTCAACAAAGTGCTGCTTGTTGAAAAAATGGAAACTAAATCCATCTGCCTCCACCGTCTTCAAGAAGACGGGTGGGTATCGGAAAAATAATAAGCCCAAGCACGGGCTTACCATCGAATCCAAGAGATTGGACCCCAAGAACCAGTCCCGCACACCAACAAACTCATGGTGCACTAACAACGAAACCATAAAACCAATACTATAATAAAATATAAGTAAGAAATATTAAGATTTAGGTGAAGGAAAGAGAGGGAAATGGATTTAGGAAGGCTTATGAGTAAATCTGGTGGAGAAGTGGTGAAGATTAGGCTAGAAATTAGTGGCGGCTAGGGTTTGTTGCTAGAGAGAAAAAAATGACTCTCATTCTTTAGATAAGTTGCTGATGTTATATCCCTGCTATTAAATTTACCTGTGATAAGAGGTAACCCCAAGTAAGAGATCGGGAGAGAACCCCTCTGAAACCCAGTAACTTCCAGAATTTGTTCAGCAACATCAGCTCGAACATTAGCAAAGAAGCAAACAGACTTTGCATGGTTGGGAACCAAATTAGAGAGGCCAGAGAATTGAGCAATTCCTTCCATAAGTCTAGAGACCGATTGGACATCTCCATGGCAAAACAGAAAGACATCATCTGCAAAAATAATGTGGTGAAGCCTCACCTCCTTGGTTCTCCAGTGAAACTTAAAGTTCGAGTTCTCAACAGACTTGTTCAGACATGCAGTAAGAACCTCCATTGCCAATACAAAGAGGTAGGGCGATAGAGGGTCGCCTTGCCTTAATCCAGATTTCCCTTTGAAGAAACCCTCCAAGCTTCCATTAAGTTTGACAGAGAACATGGTGGAGGTTCTCATGCAAAAATGGTTATGATTTTGAAGATAGCTTGGGGGTAATCAAGCTCGTCATGAAGCTTATATTCCGGAAGAGATCCTTGATCCCCCACACCAGCATGGAAATCCGGCTACCGGCAAATAGTCGCCCGTTCTTTTTTTTTTTTTTTTTGCTAATTAAATTTTATACCATAGGAAAATGATTACATCTCTAGGGGCATACCCCACGATTAGAAAACCATCTACCTAACGGAACAACATGGAAAAAAAACACAACAATAATGCTAGATAACAAGCAATCAACTGAAAATCCAAACAAATAAACAACTAAACAACTAAGTTGCACACATTCTGACTAAAATACCACTAGAAGTGGTCCCTCCACAAGCTCCTGTTCCTGCACATACGCAAACCCATTTCTTTTTTTTTGCTAATTAAAAAATTTATACCAAAGTAAGCAGCTAATACATATCTAGGGGCATACCCCGCGAGACAACATACAAGTTAAACTACAAAACAACATGATACAAAACCCATTTCGACAACTAAGTTGCACACATTCTGACTAAAATACCACTAGAAGTGGTCCCTCCACAAGCTCCTGTTCCTGCACATACGCAAACCCATTTCGACAACCGCATTTCGTCAAAAACATCCATATGACATCCATCAACATGAGAGCCGGCCTCCAAAAAAGCACCACCGGCTAACTTTTCATTGGAAGGAGAGGCCCCCAGCTGATTAAAAATGCCCATATGGCATGAAACTTGAACACCAATCTTGACAAAGCAAGACACCAATAGATTCAAAATGCTGCTTGTATTCAACATATCAAAGCAAAAGTACTTTCCATACCAAGGCAGAGCTTGGACGCCAAGACGAGCCTGTAAATACCTTACAGGAAAATAATTATTAGCGCAATGCATAAAAGCTTCCACATAAAAACCACCCATGGACATGGGAATAGCCAAGTCCAAGCTCCAAAACCCTTCACCCTTTTCACCAGATGTCCGGAACTGAAAGCAAACTTCAAAAAATCTCAACAAGAATATAGACTGGACGTCTATCACCCATTTCACATCAATCCGATAACCAAACTCATGTATCCTGACGAGAGTCATATGATCGCTATTAACAGTAGAAACATTGCGCTTTGGAACTGAAACAAAACACTTTACATCCCACATTATACGGTCACAAAGCCCAGTAACGATGTGCCTAGCCCAACAACCCTGCCTTATCAAACGGGCAGTACATACCCTGCTCACATCTATCACACTAGCGACATGTATTCCACTAGTCAAATTGTTATCATAATGAATCCCCGAAACAGAGTCAACAATGTTCAGAGTAAAGAAAATCCTTACACCAGAACTAGAACCATGTAAATCAGCATGTAGAGGTGACATCTCCCCCACACGTTGCAGCTCTAACCATAGTTCTAACCATAGCATAACAAATCGAACCACCTCGCCGAGGCTCACCCCAGCAACATCAATTAGGAAAACTTCAACATCAATCATAATGAACCCAAAGAGCTCCAACCAAAATGAACCCATAGTGCGGAAGACAGAACTACCAAAGCCACCAGGACCGGTGGGATCAACAGAATGGGATTGATCACACGAAAACTTTGACTCCAGGACAAGCACAAGAACAAAACGCACAATTCTCAGAGTCATAATAACAAATAAATTGTATTCGTTACCAAAAACTAAGAAACTGCTGCATTCATCAACACACATAGAACTTATCAATAAATAAGGCACTACCCTCACAAATTGACAAGTAATCAGCATCATATAATTACGAATCTCCATGAATTGTAACTCCACTAGCAGGCAATCCCAGTCAAGAGAGCACCATATACCTTCAGGCGACATTAATACATCCAAACCCTTTCCACCAGAAGCCAACATGCAAATATTTCTCTGAGACAAAGGAACAAACACCTGAGTGAACTTTTCATTTGTATCGCCACAGCCTTCCTTCCATGAGAAAAGGTTAATAGCGATACATCCCTCAATCTTGCTCATAGCTCCATCAAACTGGACCTTACCTTCTCCACACTGGTCCGTTTGCAAAGGCCACAGTATAGAAGACGTATCCCATACAGTGAGAGAAACCTCCCACACACCAAAGGATAAACCCATCATTGAATTGAGATTAAACTGGCCTACGATTCGTAAAATCGAACCAGCTTCCCTTCCTCTAAGAGAGGAGAAGGGCGAAACCATGATGATCTTCCCAAACATGGATAGATCAATCGAAACCTGAACAAAATCAGGAATCAAAAAGTAGAAGTCCATTACCAAATCCTGGAAAGAGGACATAGTCGAACAAAAATATAAATAATAATATAAGAAATATGGTATATTAGGTGGAAGAGAAGAGGGGGGATGTGGATTAAGGTAGGAAAATTATAGATCTGATGAAAAGAGGTGTAGATTTGGCTGAAAATTAGAGGCGGCTGAAAGGGTTTTTAGAGAGAGGTTAGAGAGAACGACTCTCATTTGTTTGGTCCCCTTCGTCGCCCGTTCTTATCAGCAACATGGAGTTAAGTGAGCAGTTATATCATATGGGAACTGCCATAAATAACTACGGGGTGAGATTGGATTCAGTGGAGCAAGAGCAAGGAAGTGGGAGAAAATCTCAGAGTATTCCACGAAATCACCGTCAAATAGGGAAAGCTTTTCAAGTTGAGGAAAGTTCTCGAAGAGGTGAAGAAGTGCAGGAAAGGAGGTTTCAACTGGTGACTCCTCGGAGGAAAGGGCATTCCCTCACCCACATCGCTCAGGGTGCGCCCCTAGTGAGGCTCAACGAGATGAAGAAAGAAGAAGAAAAAAAATGAGAGTCGGGTATGCTCTAACCTCTCTCTAACTTCTCTCTAAAAAACCTAGCCGCCTCTAAACTACATCCTTAATCTACACCATTTTTCATCAGATCTTCACAATTAGCCTTCCTAAATTCACCTCTCCTCTTCAAATCTTTCACCTAATACACCATATTTCTTTTTTTTTTTTGCTAATTAAAATTTATACCACAAAGGGAACAACTTACAGAATTCTGGGGGTATACCCCTCCAAAACAACATGAAACAAACAGAGACAAAACAACATTAAGTCATTTCACAATCAACAAAGACAAAGAAACAAAAGACAAAAGCTTAAAGACCCATAATTAATTCCTGATGGAGTGACCACCTCTAGTCGCTCTCCATTGCTTGATCCTGGATTTGGTCCAACGAACAATTGATTCCTGCACAGATGCTTCCAGCTTCTCCTTACAAAGACCAGAAGTGGCCCGCTTCTCCTCCATTCTGTCCCAACCCTGACCATCATCATGGTCAACCTCCATCTGCATCACAGTGTCCTTTAAAAGAGTCATATCCTGTCTGCAAATACCTTTCTCAGGTCTACTGCTTCCCTGCTTCTCATCAGTCTCCATAGCATAGTAATCCGTCTCAAAAGCAGGGAGGATACTAATAGTGGGAAAGTCTTCCCAAGGAATACCAT
The DNA here is from genome assembly GCA_037693485.1 of Kitagawia praeruptora. Classification (NCBI taxonomy): domain Eukaryota; kingdom Viridiplantae; phylum Streptophyta; class Magnoliopsida; order Apiales; family Apiaceae; genus Kitagawia; species Kitagawia praeruptora. Next base: position 70,513,135 of record CM075350.1, read on the forward strand.
CCCCCAGATCCTCCTTCCTCTGCATCTCAGCAACAGTGCCTTCATTTGGTCCCCTACTCATCAAGTAGTCAAATGCTTCATCAATCTCAGCATCAATTTGGTAAGCTCTATTCGGAGCCTTATTGAAGTCAGCATCAACAATCTCAGAGTCTCCAATTTTCCCCCACATTATGGACTGGATATCATCCTTCCACCTGACGGTCTTCTGCTGAGGTTTGATATCCCCTGGCCCAGTACCCTCTTCCTTTTCCAAGGTGACCATAAAATCCTTAGTGCGCACATTCTCACAAAAAACCCCCTCAAGAGGGATTCCTTCAACAGGGATTTCGATCCCTTCTTTAACAACAAACTGCTGTTATGTTGACAGTAAGGTGACTTACTGATGTTATGACTTTTGTTATCTTTGATCGCGGGGTATGCCCCTAGATTTGTATTAGTTGTTCCTTTTTGGTATAAAATTTTAATTAGCAAAAAAAAAAAAAAACTGCTGCAACTGGATAACCTCATTAAGAGCTATACAGAGCTCCTCATCCTGTCCACATTCCGAAATGTCAATCATGAAATCCCCAACAACTTTAATTTCTGTCTTCATCCGCCTCTTGAGCAACGGCTCCTTAAAACCCATGTAACTGATAAAAAAACTTTAACACTGTAGCATACTTCCGAATATCAGACAAATGCCTCTTAGTGGCCAACATCTTCCATTGCAAGTCATCCACTTCGTCCCTAGATAACCCACCTAGGCCATCAAGAATAGCACCTTCGTTACATCCAGAGGAAGTCTCCTTATTATCAACCCCTTTTTTGTCACCATAGGAACCCTCATCAATACATGTCTTCACCAAACCCTGGTGAGAATCACGCGAATCCCCAGCCAATGTGTTGGGATTTCCATCCCAAGCAGCATCAGCCACTATTCGTTGAACAAGGTTTGCCACCAACCCCGAAGTTACTTCATCATCCCCAGAATCCACATTATTAGTATAACTCAAATTCAAAGAACTAACCTTCTCATCATACTGAATAGCATCTTGAATACCAGGACCCAACTTTCGCCCTTTGTTGTCATCAAATCCATCCAGATCCAACCTCCTCCTCTTGGATTGAGGTTTCCAAGCAGATCTTACTGGATTAACCTGCTCCAACGGTATCACTGACACCAAATCTTTAGCGAAAGACACTTTCTTCGGGCTCGGGCTCACTTCCGACTTCCTGCCATTAGAGGTCCGATCCAGCAAGCTACCATCATTCTTAATACCCAATCCTTCTAACTTCCTGGAATGGGAGCCAACAGATGGTATATACGATACCAAATCAACTGCAAATGAAACCCTTTTCGGGCTCGTTACCGGTTCTAACCCCTCTTGGATTAGCTTCACACTTTCGGTGACATCAGCCGCCGATATGGAATCATCCAAGAAAGAAACTCTATTACGGGACATGAGACAGGAAAGAAAGAAATTTAGTGTTTGAGTTAGGAGATTAGGTGATGAAATGGGTTAGGGAGGCTGATTTGATCTGATGAAGAAAGTGATTTGAAATTAGAGAGAGAAAGAAGAGAGAAGTTAAAGAGAATTTAGACTGACTCTCATTTTGCTAAGTGCTTTCTCTAGTCCAAAATCGATTGTTGCCACACCATATTTCTTATTAAATATTCTATTTTCGTTCTTAATCATGAGCAGTAAGAGGGTTTCTTTCGCGGAGGTCGTGGAGGAAATCACATCGGGGGAAAGGAGGTCGATGGATCGTCCTCGCGATTGTACCACTGGGCTGGTTAAAGACCGGGCAGGAGGTGTGTCAAAGTCTCAGGAGGTTTGGAGTTCGATGGTGAGTCCAAAAAAGGTTTCCTTTGCGGAAATACTGGTTACGGTGATTCCAAATGACAGACCATATTTTAGTGAGGAGCTGTTATCTTATAAGATGAAGACCGGGTGTGATGTTGAGTCTGGATTGAGAGGATCCAGTACTAGAAGTTTGGGTGATGGCCAACTGATTATGGATGCTGTTGGTCATGAAAAGGGATCTTCAATAGCTCCGATGATAGACACTTTGTGGGAGACGCGCAGATCTGAAGCTCGCCTTCTTGTGGGTAGTCCGATTAAGAGCCCGAAGAGGGTCTTCTTTTCGGAGAACCTGGTGACTGAGTATCCTTTGGAGGATGTTCGAGTAAAAACGGATAGTGATACTGTTGAGTCCCAGGTTGGGCTGAGGAAGAGGGATGCTGGTTGCAAGCCCATTGAAGATGGGTACTGCATTCGAATCCCTCCCTTTGATTGTGAGAATCAGGATGGCTGTGCTCGCAAGGTGTTTGACACATGTTCTGACCCAAAGCTGAGCTTGGGGGATTTTCTTTGGGCTATTGCTGAATACCCCGCTGTGTTTGATATGTTGCCTCACCGAGGATTTATCAGCTATGCTGAGTGTTATCTCTATCCGGGAATGAATTCATTGGGTAGCGCTGTGCTATTGAGAAGTCTACGACTTCTGTTGTATGCAAGCAAAGCGAATGTGGGGGATGTCGTTGAAAGAGATTTATTCTTTGCTTTCAAGAAGGACGAAACTGATTTTGGGTTTGTTGGCTCCTTGGTTTTTGCAGGAGTAACTGCTCTGATACACCAGGATTTCTTGAGGATATTCCTCAGCGTACTGATGAGGTTGGGTTGATGAAATTAGCATAGAATTCAGGGGATTTGCCACTATATTTCAGCGGGAACCAGTCTCTGCGTTTCGTGCTATGTTTGGTGGCATAAAAATGATGGAGTCGAAGTGGTATGATTTGCAGGTAAGGTCAGAAGGTGATCTATTTTTCAAAAAGGATCCCTATATGTTGGATGAGACTTTCTTTGGGTCTGCTTTGATTATGGTGGATACAAGTGATCAGGAGGCTATGACACTATGGCATCGAAAGGATATGATTCTGTTTTACGGAGGGGGAATCAAGTTAGAATGTGTGTCCAGCTTTGCCCATGCTATTGACTCGGGGTTTACAGCCCTAAGGAAGGGGGTTGATTTGACCAGCAGCTCTGGTCTTAACAAATGTGGTCTGGGCATATGTAACTGTGCTGAGTGTGTTGTTATCGAGGGAGGTTTTCTGCTCGGAAACCAAACTGTCCAGCACAGGTGGCTTTTGCATAGGATTCTTGGATGCGAACCAGGAGGTTTCCTCTTGTTTTATGATATATATGTAGTTTTCGGACGCTATGTTGTTAAGTTGTTTGTTGACTATCAAATGTCAATTTAGGCATTTGTAATGTGGTTCTGTTGATTTCGCGGGGTATGCCCCTAGAAGTGTTTTTATGCTGTTCCCTTCTGGGTATAAAATTTTAATTAGCAAAAAAAAAAAAAGAGATGAAGAAAGAATTTTTGAGCTTGAAGAAACTCTTAGTGATGACGATCTAAGGATGGTACTCCTTGAGCGTCAGAAGAAAGAGAAGCACTTGGAATTGAGGCCCCATGATCCACAGCGTGCGCCCCCTGATCACAGGTCGAGGTCCCTTGGACATGAGCGAGCCCTTCCTCGAGATGATAATCCATAGCGCGCGCGCCCTGATCACAGGTCGAGGCCCCTTGGATATGAACAAACCCCTCCTCAAGGTGATGCTGGAAGAAGAAGAAGTCGAGACCATGAAGATTGGAGAAGTATCGAGGAGAGAGGCGACTTCACAACAAAGAGGACGCGCCCTCCCTCTAAAAGAAAACATCAAGGAGGTTCTGAGGGAAATCCCCCACCTCAAGAGAATCCACAAATTAAGGGAAATTCACAAGTTCAGGGTCAAAAGGAACAAGCTTAGACTCAAGAGGTAATTCTCACTCAACTTCATACGGAGCTCCAGGAAATGCTCAGACGACAGCTCAACCTCCACCCTTGGGGGGGGGTACTCAAACAACTGTGCCACCAAATGTTCAAAATATTTCAGGTGTGAGCATTTTTAATGTCATCAATTTGAAGAGGCTTCTTTCTCACTTGGATGGAGGAAGGATATCTGCTACGACACAAACTCCTTCTCCATTTTCAATAGAGACCCTGTGGAATTCTTAGGATGTTTTGACATTGAGATGGAAGTTTACCAAGTAACTAACTTGGCTAGATGTCGTTTGCTGGCAACAACTTTTAGTGAGAATGCTTAGCAATGGTTTCAAAAGCTTGGATATGGAGTGATTACCTATTGGGAAATGATGAGGACTTTGTTCTTAGCTGAGGGACTACCTGATTGACTTGGGAATTGATCTGCCAACAGCTGAGCAGCAATATAGTCCGTTTTTTGGGGGTAGGGATGCAATACCCTTCAAGGAACTGGGAGAGGGGGGAAACTCCTCTAGTCTAAAAAATGAGAGTCGTATTTGCTCTAACTTCTCTCTAACCTCTCTCTAAATAACCTAGCCGTCACCAAATTCAAACCTAAATCTAAACCATTTCCTCATCAAATCTTCTCTTTAGCCTTCCCAAATTCACCTTCCTCTTCTAATCTTTCACCTCAAACACCATATCTCTTTATATAATTATTATATAATTATTAGTTTAATGAAGAAGGTTTCCTTTTCGGAGAACCTAGTGACCGTGTTTCCTCCCCGTGTGCGAGGATCTGAAGTTTGCCATCCGGTGGGTAATCCGATTAGGAGTCCGAAGAGGGTCTCCTTTTCGGAGAACCTTGTGACTGTGTATCCTTTGGAGGATAATCCGAAGGGTGTGCTCAGGGTGTGTACACAGAGTGGCTCCTCTCCTGGAAGGGAGAAGATTAAACCCTTGTTTCAGGTGGCTAAGAGATTGAAGTTTGAGACGGAGTGTACGGAGTTTGGTACTTCTGGTCTCAAAGATGGGCTGGAGGTGTCGGAGAGGGCCTTCACTCCCACAACTGGGATTGCTTCTAGGACGTGTAGCTCGCTTGAAGGTAGGATCTACTACTCCAAGAAGAAAGTTACTTTTAACGATTTGGTTGTTGAAATTAAAGATTTCAATAATGAAATGTCCGATTCATCGGAAGCAACTGACATTTCTGTTAGTGCTAATGTGGATTTGGGAGTCAATTCCTCTTTGATGGATGAGGGAGTTGACTTTCCAATTTTGGGTGAAAATGACTAGCCTAGAGAGAATCTAGTGGTTTGCCGAAAGGCTTGCCTTAGGAAGTCTACACTTAATGTGGAGGTTGTCAAACCTGTGAAGAAATCAGTGAAGTGGAAGGATGATGTCCAGGTTATTATTGATCAAGAAGTGACTATTGTTAATGATAGTCAGGTCAATAAGAAGTTGGTTATGGATGAGCGGTTATGTTCTGGAAGGGACAGAAAGGATGTTGAGGCATATGCTTAGGATACTTGGGTGTGAACCAGGGGGTTACACTTATTTTAATTGTTGTTATTGTAGTTATTACTTGACATTGAATGGTGAGGGCGCGATGGAGCAAGGTGTAGAGCTGGATGTTCACAGAGTGTGTGCAATGCGCATTGCAACATGGTTATTTGCTTGTTATGATGTCCTTGAGATGAAGGGATTGGTTGAAGACCCTTTATGGGTGGAGGATGCTTTAGATACCTATGTGAAGAAGTGCAGTTCTATAGCTGAGAATGTTGATAACATGGGAAGTTTCCTGCTCGGGAACTTAACTGTTTGCCTTGATACTGCTAATAGACTCGCTGCTTTTGTAGGGTACATTGGTACTCATGCAGGGAAACCAAGGAGGAAGCTTTTGCTTAGGACTATTGATGTTTCGCTTCTTCGAAACATTAGTGTGATGTTGTTGACGTATAGTTTCATGCGAAAGGAGGACGCTGGGAGATGGGACCATTCTGTTGTTAGTGATAACTTCATATAGGAATGCTGGTGTATCATGTTTGGGGGAGGGTCCATTTTGTTGCAAGTGGATATTCGCATGATGCTTGTTCGCATGAAGATCAAGGCTGGTTTGGATGTGATTCTTATTTAATGATCCAGGCATAGATTTTATTTGATGTTTTTTGCTAGCTAGTTTTTATGTTGACTGTATAGTGTCTTTGTGATTCTATGACCTTTGTTTTGTATGCATGTTGACTTCGCGGGGTATGCCCCTAGATGTGTATCAGTTGTTCCTTAGTGGTATAAAATTTTAATTAGCAAAAAAAAAAGAGAGGGGGGAAACAATGCCAAGGAACATAATATTAGCAGGATGCAGTATTTTTTTTTTTTTTTGCTAATTAATATTTTATACCAAAAGGAACAGCAGAAACAAATCTAGGGGCATACCCCGCGATATCAACGATTGAACATTACAAACATAAATAGTCCAAGCATAACCACAACATAAACTAAACCCAAGCTATATCAAGGAGGATTGAAAAATCATAATCTAAGATCATGGAGGTCGCGAATGAACTCCCCTGCCAGCATGCCACTTCCGAATATCAGATTTCTTGAACCGAACCTTAGTTGAACCAGAAGATGGGACCAAAGTCTCACTAGGGATAGGCGACCCCGAGATATTCCCAAGCAAGTGGGCAAGGTCTTCCACAGGCATGATACAAGCGTCTTTAGTGGCTGCATCCAAGCTGTTTTCCTTATTCCCATTTCCTTTAAGACCTTTGTTATTGAGCGATGCCTCCCCCTGCCCCAGGCTAGAGTGGCCTCCCATAGGAATAGGAGCACCCAGCCCATTGCTAAAAATAAAATCTTGCAGCTGCAAAGCGCAGCTTACCGAAATTGCCAGCTCTTTGGTTGCCCTGCAAAAAAACTTCCCAGAAGCATCTCTGAATGGGTCATTATCCCTAAGCTCCACAAGATCAGACACTTTAGGGACAGAAAGCCCGTTTGATCGAATATGGTCTTTTAGCATGTCAACATGAAATAGAGTCTGAATCAATAACTCCCGAACACCATCCTGGTATTCCTCCGAGTGGACCTCAGCATAAACAGTGTCAAACCTCGAACCAGATAGATGACTATCATCCAACTTCGCTACCATCTTATCCCCAGTCATTTTAAGATTATTGTCAATAACCCCGGTCTTTTCCGATCCTCTATATTGACACGAATGGTCAATCACATGGACCTGGGTCATATCGGCCCCATCCTTGACTTGACTCAAAACATCAACAACATTAGCATTATTACAATCCTTAACGATTCCAGACCTAACCTCCACACCCATAATACCCTCCCTGACCACATTGATCCCGGGAGTAAACCCATGACATACAGAATTATCATGTTTTCCAGCAGAGTAAGAAAACTTACTCTCCCCTCTTTGGGTATGACATGAGCTACGAGTCCTGAAGGCAATCCCAGTGGAAGCTTCCCTTTCCTTCATGCTAACCTTTCGCCTTTTGTCCCGATTTCCGCAAGCCGAGTTCTTAGGGTCTCCACCAAGACTATCACCCCTAGTTTCCTCAATTCGCACATAACACTCAGAACTCCTCAACCTTCTAGAGGTTCTAGATTCCACAGCGCCGCCCTTTGTTTGAGATCTACTAGGAATTATCTCCGTCACCAAATTCTCCGCAAAAGACACCCTTTTCGGGCTGACATCCGATCTCAAACCTTCCTTAGATCTATAAGAGCTCCTTCCAGGTTTCAACACATGCAGACCCTCTTGGGTTGTGCTAGCCTTAGTACCACCATCCATCCTGCAATTAGACTTTGTACCGCTTCTGGTTCTAGAAGCAATTCCAAAATCTGGACAATCATACTGGTTCCGGTTCCTCCTCCCTGCATCATGTCCAATAGTGCTACCAGGAGGAATCACTGAGACCAATTTCTCCGAAAAGGTAACCCTTTTCGGACTCATTGGCGAGCCCAACCCATCCCGGGTCTTGGTCATCAGACCCTTAACATCATTTACCAGTTCAGCGGAACAATCAAGGAGGCGAGCATTAAAGCCACCAATCTCCGAAGGAGAGACATCGGAGAAAGAAACCTTCTTCCGACTCATACTGACAAGAAAAGAAAGAGATTCGGTGAGAGAGAGTAAGAAGAAGATGGATTAGTGAAGGATTTATGGACAATTGATGGAGAAATGATTAGATTGAAGGGCGGCTAGTAGGGTTATTTAGAGAGAAGTTAGAGAGAAGGCAGAGAACCGACTCTCATATTTTTGGGGGGGCTTATTTTCGTTAAGGAAATTGGTACAGGATGCAGTATTTGGGGCCTTTGTTTCGTCTTGTTGGGGATGTTACTATGCATGTTGACTCTGAGCAAGTGGCGGAGAACATGGAGGAGCCTAAGAAGGCCAGGATGCCTAAGGCTGCCAACAATGGAGCCCTACCTCTCCCAGGCCAGTAGATAATGCAATGCCATGGGACGGAATGATTGGCACTTTCCAAAGCAAGGAATTCTTTAAGGATGCTGGCCTAAATGGCGATGGGGGTCCTGAGGTGTGCTCAGCAAATGTGGAGACACCTGGGAATCAAGGTGTGAATAAAGGAAATGCAGGTATGGAGGAGACCAAGGGGACCAGAGTCTGCTGGGCAAAGGGGAGGCTGAAGAAATGGCGCCTGAATAGGGGTGGCCACTCCTGATTTTTGTTTTGTAGGGCTGTGTTTTTTGATAATGATTTGCTTATTTTGCTGATTGTAAACAGCTTAAGTCTGTTTTAACTCTGTTTTATTGCTGATTTGCGGGGTATGCCCCCAGATGGTGTATGTTGTTCCTTCTATGGTATAAAATTTTAATTATCAAAAAAAAAGTTCCAAGCAGTAGTGAAGTATGCTCCTCCTGTTACAACTATGGCCAACATCAAGCAGAAAGAAGGAGAAAGTCTTCAATCTTCATAAGATTCAATGCAGAATCCGCTTTGGTTAGAGGAACAACCGATGAGACACTTAAGAGTTTCTTGATAGCTGGTTTGCAAGTAGAAACGGATTTCTGGAAGCGCCTTCAAGAAAGGGATTCAGCTATGATTGCTTGATGTTTTTTCATAGGGTGAATCTTTAAAGATAGTGGAGCAATCCTTGGCAGAAAATCGGAAGACAGAAGCTCAGGGAACGCTAAGGGAAAGATTACAAGTCTTGTATATCGTACCGGAATCGGCGCTAACGGAGTAAATGCAACTAGTGTTGGAAGAGAGTGGGGAACTCCAGATATGTATTCTTATGATCGAGGGACAAATAATTACACTCCAATAGCAGCTTCGATAGAACACATCTTTGAGGTGAACAAGAATAAAGGGCTTTTTAAGAAGCCGACCTCTATCTGTCTGGAAAAGCAAGGATTAGGAGCACTGCGAGTACTATGAGTCGACAAATCACAATACTCATGAATGCCAACTGAAGGATGAGATTGACGAACTGATATAGGAAGGATACTTGATCGATTGGATTGACAGAGAAGATAAGAAGCATAAGGAGAATCTTGAGAAGAAGAACGGAGGGCACGCCCTCCGTGATGAGGACAAAATTGAGGAGAAGAAAAAAGACCAATGAGAGTCGCTCTGTTCTCTCTCCTAAAAACCTAGCCGTCACTAAATCTAGCCTTAATCTACACCATTTCTTCACCAGAATAAAGCTTTTCCTTCCTAAATCCACCTTCTTCATATCTCTCACCTCATCTTCTATATATTTCTTATATATTTTATAATTATTTTCGGAGTTTTTTAATGGGTTTGCTATCGGAGAGCTTTTCTTCTGTTGGAAGATTGACTGCTGGGTTGAATACTCAGAGTGGTAGCTTTGCTCGTAGTATGGGGATCCTTGTTGAACAGGATGGTGTTATATCTGTTGAGCTCGTTGTTCGGGGAGCTTTTTTTGTGCAAGATTGGAAGGCACAACGTTATTGCTTGTTGGTGGAGATCCTCTTTAAGGGGGTTAGTAGGTTTGTGAGGATGAAGATGATTGTATGTCAGGATGGGAGGGTTTCTTTCTCCATTGTTGACTTACGTATTGGTTTTGTGAAGAGGCAAGTGGATGTGGAATGCATAGCACTTGATAATTCTACTGGAAAAGGTCAGATCTTGAAGGTAGACAAGGTGTTTGTCGTTTCGTCTCAATGGTGGGTGAGGGTTCATTACCATGAGTTTTCTGGTTTTGTGGGGCTAATTAATGATGAGAAACCCGTTTCGGTTTCTGGGGAGAAGATTATAGAAGTTTTTTTTTTTTTTTTGCTAATTAAAATTTTATACCAAAAGGAACAACTGATACAAATCTAGGGGCATACCCCGCGAAATCAACAGCCGACAAACAAAGTCAAAACATTACAATGTCATTAGACAGTCAACATTAAACGAGAAATCTTAAAATAAACTGCCAAGGCTGCATCCTAAAATCTCCATCCATGTAATAAACTATGCATCTGCATGAATGCATACCATCATTACCAGCATCCGAGCCTACCCTGAATCCAGAATCCAGGCCTGAAATGTGCACAATGTAAGTCACAACAGACCACCAGCCATTACAACAAATTACAATACTTCCAACCCGCAAGTTGGACCACACTAGCGCCCTATCCAGCCCTGTCACAATAATGACATTATACCCTGCATTTAATCTATGCTGATTCCCATCAGTAACACCAATTAGACAAGAGGTCACAACAATCTCCTTTGCTTGAGAAAAAAATCTACAGACCATTCTCACATCGAGCCAAGCAATAGGCAGACCATCAATCATCAACATTGGCACGGAACCAGCACGTTTCCTACCAAACCCATTCGAGACAATGAAATTGTACCCATTCGAAACACAAGCAGCGGGGACCTCATATCTGTACTCAAAGGAGTCAGAAACCCTTTCCTTTGCCATTGCACCATACTTCTCGAAGCACCGCATTCTACTCATCAACCAGAATTCTGTTCGAATGCAAACTGAACAACTTCCAACCATTTGAGAATTTGCATCATTACTAGCGACTGCAAGAAGATCACCACCACATTGGCTTAATAAAATTCCCTCAACCACAATTCTTCTTACAAGGTCTGCCACCAACCCTGAAATGATTTCAACATCCTCCGAATCCACATCATTGACAGGACCCAAGACGTCCCCCAAATTCACAGAATCTGCCATCCTTTCGTCATTTGAGATTTGCAATCCTCCAATTAACCCAGTAGCATTCGGGTTAGGGTTTGGGGAACCCTCGACATTCAAAGAGGGGTTTGGGGAACCAACAATTTGGGTCTTAACCTCCTCAACATCATCCATAGCAATAACAGATCTCGGATTCTCAAAATCCGATAACTCAATCAATGGATCAACTCCTACTTCATGTAGACTGAAAGATTTCTTTTGAGAGAGAACCTTACCATCAGTTAAAAGATGCTTGACCCGGGTACGAGTGCAAGGATTCTCTGGAATCATCGTAACAAGGCGTTCAGCAAAGGAGACCCGCGCGCCTTCCTTCTTGCCATCAATCTTTATGCTCGACCCTTCCAAATTCTTGGATCGAGTGTCAACAGAAGGTATCACCGATACCAAATCAACCGCAAACGAAACCCTTTTCGGGTTCGGAACTGAGTCCAACCCTGCTAGGGCACTTTGTGAACACGCACTGAGAGGAATCTCCGTCACAAGGTTCTCCAAAAAGGAAACCCTCTTCGAACTCATAACAGGCCCAAAAAAAACTGATAAGAAATTTGGTGTTTAGGTGAGGGATTAGAGATGGAAATGGATTTACGAAGGTTGATTGTATAGATCTGATGAAAATATGTCCGAGAATTAGGGGCGGCTAATTAAGGGTTTCTAGAGAGAAGGAGGAGAATCTCTCTCTAGACTCTCATTTTTCCTTCTGTTGACTTGCACAATACTTCATTATAGAAGTTTTTTTTTTTTTTTTTTTTTTTTTTTTGCTAAATGAAAAATTATATTGCACTTCAAAAAGATACAACGACAAGGGGCATTCCCCGAGAGGGAAAAAACAAAACAGCTCAACTACTACAAGCTACAACAGAACATATCACCAGTACATCAAAAAGCTACCCACGAATTAGTACAAAGATATAACTAGAGAAGGCTCTTTTTGGACTCTTTTTTCAAACCACGAACTTGAAGCCACGCGCATTCTAGTCATGTCCATCACTTTCGCTCGAATTTGCCGGATGCTTTTCCCTCGTCCAACATTATGAATTCTCTCATTACGCTCTTGCCAAATGGAATGAGTTGCTACAGAAAGGAACAGATACGCAAGTAATTGTCTTGCTTTAGAGACATTACCTTGAACAAAAAAGTTCCCCTGCATGTAATCTTGCCAACTGCCAGTTAAAGCATCATCTTGAAGGACACCTTTTGCAAAGCTACACTCACCAAAAATGTGAGTAACTGATTCCTGCCCATCACTACACAACATACATCTTTGGTCAGTGCGCAGCCCCATACCAATCATCCTATCCTTCGTAAATAGCCTGTTCCTAAACGCCAGCCAAAGCAGGAAAGAGCATTAAGGTATAGCTAAAGAATGCCACACCGACTTGACCCAAGGAGGAGGAGTGCCCGTGTTCCTAATGGAATGCCAAATGGTAGATAGGGTAAATTATACTCTTCTATTCCCATCGATGGTTTTGCACGGTTCTTGGAAGTTTCGGATGAGACTATCCTTCTTTCTGGATATATTACTCTGTATGTATGTTGACCTTGGGGAATTCCGGGACGGAATCCTTTTAAGGAGGGGAGACTGTAAGAACCCGAATTTTCGGTAGAATTAAAAAAACTTTTTATTTATTGATGAAAGAATGAGCAGTGACTCCGACTACAAGGTATTAACAAAGAATGTGAATGGGTGTATAGATCTAAATGATCATATGTCATGAAGAATACTTTTGGTTGATAGCATAAATCAGAATAATCTATCTCCTAAGGATATAAGTTATATTATTCCAAGAAAGATTATTCTTGTGTCATCCAAATCAGTATCTATTATAAGTTCAGCGGTTCCGTAAAAAGGTTAAGGAGCACTCGAGAGTAAACCAGGTTCATTTTCCTAATTATAGGAATTAAATAAAAATAAGTGATGAATAGTGATTTTGGTGGAATTTAGAATATTATTATAATAATGCTATATCCGGTATTCGGAACGGATTTCTGAGTTCGTATTAGTGATCCAGGAGGAAAATAAGTGTATGTAAAGGCTGTCGGATTCAGAAAATTGGCACTTTTATTTTCTCCGAGAATTCCCTGGACACTGCAAGACATAAGGAATTATAAAAGGGATTTAAGGAATTTAAATTCGAGAAGTATTAAGAAAGATGAGGAATAGTATTATAAATATTAAGAAGGTTTTCAGTAAAACCCTAACTAGAAACGAATGAGTTATTCCCTCGAACGAGCATCGAATTAAGCAATAAACGAACAAAGAATCAAGCAGAGGGCTAGATGCATGCATGTGGGCAAGTGATAAATATCTAGTACTACTTAGTTACATAAGTAACTAGCATGGTTAGACATTAACTAGCACTTAGCAAGATCAAACTACTAGTTACATGATAACCATCCAATCTTCAACACTTGTCTCCTCATTTTCATCATCCATTGCATCACACCTTTATTAAAGTAGCTTTTTGGACAAGATATTATCTTACTCTCATCACAATAATTCACTTTAGATGAGATATTAGCAAGAGACCAAGCAAAAAAAATATCAAACTCTCCACATTATAGCTCCATTCGGCTTTTAACAAAATTCAAGGATCAAAATCCTACTTCCACCCATCATTTGATCTTGTAATTTTTATGGTGAGTCTTACATTTCATAAAAATGATCTCCTCAAAATCTTAGCTTCAAATTCATCTTTTTCCATTTTCAAATAAATCACCAAAGAAGAGGGTGAATAGTGTTCTTTTTTTTTTTTTTTTTTTGCTAATTAAAATTTTATACCATAAAGGAACAACTTGATACACATCTAGGGGCATACCCCGCGAAGTCAACATGCAAACAAACAAAAGTCATAGCATCATAGACACTATACAATCAACATACAAATAGAACTAGCTTTAAACTAGTTTAAAACCTCACTGTGAGACCTATGCCAAGTACGAATAGTAAAGGGACCACCCGGTCCACATCCAAGCATTGTAGACTGGAAAGCAGCATATTCTTCATAGGCAACACTAGCACATGATAAGCCCAAACATGAGCGCCCTGGAAATTCTTTGAAAAAACCTCCTGACCCGAAAGGTTGGAGTCCTCTCGCCTAAACAAGCTAATTTCTTCACCAATACCACCAGTCTTTTCCTGGCCTTTACCAACCAGCTGCTCCAGTTCCACCTTACTACAGAGCTTTCCAGATAGACTAACCTTCCCCCTCTTGGACACGCATTTGCTCCATCTTCCAGATAGACTAAAGCATCCAGATTTATGCACAAGGCCATTTCCCTCTGGGTGAATAGTGTTCTTATGAACTAATCTTTGATTTTCTTGTTTTCATGGTTGATCTTAGCTAGCTTAAGCGCTCCTAAGGCCTATACCAAGCTTTGTAAGGCTAGATCATACTCTAAGGAAGGTATAATAACAACTTGAAACCCTAGATCTTGTTTTGAGTTTAAGCATGTTCTTGATGGATCTAGCTTAGTGATGATTATATTCATGTTATAACCATGCTTAGTTAGTGATTTAGTGATTCAAATAGAATGATGATTATTATGGTGAAGCATGATGTACTTGGACAGATTGAGATGTATATGAAGTGTAGAAATTGTGTGGATGCCCGGTGTGGCTTGGTTGGTGTGTTATGATTTTAGAAACATTCGATTTATAGCCGTCGTAATACCAAAATTTCGATAACTTTAATAAAACGAGTTTGACAGTAGATATAACTCACTGACTAGCTTTGTAATCTGCTATATTAAGGTAGATTATGTTATAAGCTTCGTTTTGATATAAAGTTCGTATGAAATGGACTTACGGTTTAGGAGTTATGATTAAATTCGTAAAAGTGGTTCGAAACCGTAAACAAAAGTTCGTAACTGAAATTGGATCCCTTTAATACCACGAAATCAGTGGCGAATCTTGATAATTAAATATTAGAGGTAAAAAGGAAGGCGTGAGAGAAAACCACAAGTAAAATGGATCGTTTTTCGATTTTATAAAAAAGTTCGAATCGAGGCTAAGTGCGAAGAAACCACTTTTCGGAGGTAACCCTATTCACTAAAACCTCCTGCCCTGTTTTAGCAAAAATCCGAAAAATTAATCTTCTGATCTAAGTCCAATTTTGGGTTAGCTACCTTCTGGACATTCTCTAGATCATGTACGCGAAAACGGTGCATCATTTGAGTTAACGGTTACCGAGTTATGAACGTTTTAGTGAAAGAGGTGTGAATAGTAAAGATCCGTAGTCGATCGAACTTCAAAAAATGCATTTCACCTATCTAGGCCCGTGGCTTCGAATTGGAAATTTTATGATAAATATTACAAATACCAAAGACGATTTTAGAAGTGGTTTCGTAATTAATTACAATTCCAGTGATTTATTAAAAGGGTTGGAGTTTGAGTCCCGGAATAGTAATTCCCAGGGAAGTCAACTCTAGAGGTACTACTTTGACCACCCATTTTGGCTAGATTAAAAGAGGAATCTCGAGTCGACTAAAACATGAAACTTGTTAAGAATTATCGAGACAACATATTGGTGCAAAGAACGAGGTTATAAATGATTAAGTAAGATATACGAAAGATCCGACATTAAGGATAGGTTCGAGGTGTGTTTTGGACTAAGCTTACATGACTTAAGTTAAGTTATACTTAACCTTCGAAATGTTCAGTGATTGACCTCGGTTATTGTGACTATTTATAGATCACTGGATTGACACGAGGCACACTACCCCAACAGGATTACCAGGCAAGTTTCCAATACTTGGAACTGTTGTTGTGATAATATATATAATGATTGTTGTATACATATGCCATAGCATGCATGCCTACTTTAAAAGTCATATTGATATACTTGTTCCCTGATTTATTGTTGGCTTATAAGCTAGATAGATATATATCAGTTATAAGCCGGAAATTATTTAGACCCTTAATCGAAGGGCAGTGAATCTCATTCTTTGATTATAGACCGGGAGTCGTTATTTCTTGATATATTGATATTATTTTCAGAGGAAAATAGTTAAATAAATATTTTCCATTTGTTATCTGGCGAATATTCTTGGGATATTCCCTTGAGATTATTTGAGAAATATTATTCGGATTATTCATCAGTTAATTATTTACGCGACGAATATTATCTTTAATGTCCATATAAAGTCGATTAAATATTCGAATATTATTCGAACCCTCAGTTGAGTTATTTACTTAAAGAATATTCATTCTTATTTACTCGATAAATATTATTTTGAATATTCATTCAAGTTTATTTATTTAATGAATATTATTTTAAATATTCATTCGAGCCTTATTTATTTAAATGAATATTAATTCGAATATTCATTCAATATTTAGTTATTTTATAAATATTAAGTTGAACATTGATTCGAACTCCAGTTATTCGATAAATATTATTTTGAATATTCCCTTGAGATAAGGAATATTATCTTCGACCTTTATTTAAAGTCGATTCAACTATTGAACATAATTTCAAATATTCATTCGATAAGCATTTCTTCGATAAATATTATTAAGTTGAATATTCATTATTTATCCAATGAATATTGTCCCAAATATTAAGTCGATAATTATTCCATCAATATGTATCCTTCTTGAGTTGAATATTCACTATTGATTCAATAAATATTATCTCCAATGTCCATCTGACTGTTACTCCTTCAATAAACATTGTTATTAATTTGAATGTTCATTATTTGTTCAATGAATATTATTCTGAATATTTATTCAAAGATTATTCCGAGCAACCCTTTTTCAATATCTGTGACTTAATAAATATTCTTGGAATATTTATTTAGTTCTTCTAACTCGTTTCAAAGATACTTGGTGTCATTCACATAGTATCATCGACCTTCGAACATTATATAAATTATTACAGAGTCTTTTTAATATTATTATATTATCAAGGAAGGTTCTCAGTGATTCCATTCTTCCTTCGATTCTATTGTAAGGGAACCTTACTTGAGAAATGTTATTTATCTTGTGACTGCCCGGTCATAAATTATTCGCTTCACTCGCAACTTGGTTGCTATTATTCATGGTATTATGTGTACCCACTCATTATTCGAGGGGTAAGAATGTTGGAACAAGTCAGTATCCATTAACAAGCAGCAGCTTGGGAAATATTGGTAAATTTTCCTTTCCATTTAGATATGACTACCTTGTGGAGTCTTATCAACAAGTATTATACTTGGGGAAAGGGGGACGAACTTTACGTTTCAAAGTTATGGATGTGGAATGAACTAGGAGATGCGTAAGTGACCCAGTGGCGCCGGTCCAGCAAATGGCCCAACCGTTGGCCGAGGGGGTTCCAGAGGGTGGTAGACAAGTAAATCCGTCGGTGCTTCCTTCTACATGTAGTAAACAAGAGGTGGGGAGCATAACATGCGACTGATCATCGTGTATATGCTATGTCTCCTGGCGCGTCAAACTCCAGTATTAGTTCATCTCTCAATGTTGGAAATTCCCTGCAACCTTATCATTATTGGCAGGTTTGAAAAGTGTTTGAATTGGAATTGCAATACTCTTCCTTCAAGTTCCTCTATTATGAAAAGTTGATAATATCTTGCTCATCCTTGACATAGCAGATATTTATTCAAAACAAATATATTTTGAGTTACCTTGTAACTTCATCTCATACCTTATGTTGGTACTACATCGTTAATGCATGGCATATGGTTTCAAAGATATTTTGAACTGTCATATATTATTGCCGTTCAATTATATTTTTGGTGGGCTATTGCTCACCCTTGCTTTATTTATTTATATTACAACAACAGCTAGATCAGATGGCCGCGCAAGGCGTACTCAGCATAGGCAGGTGTCAACCGCTAGAGGATTAACCGCTGAGGTCATAGCTACCATTGCTGATGATGCAGCTTCTGGTAGGCTAGTTGTTAGCATTTGCACATCAAATGTATTTATATATATGGCATATACTAAGGGATGGCAAAGAGCATGTAATTGTAGAATTGTAATTCTTTGGGTTGTAAGAACTCAAACTTGTGATTAATAATATTGATGGTTACTTTGATTTCATCTCTGGGACTATAACGGGTGTGTTTTATGTTGTTGTTTTGGGTCACAAGGTTGTAATTTAAATTATGTTGGTTTTATGGATGGATATTGAGACCGTAACGACCAGATCCCTGACCCTGGATCTGGGGGTGTTACAGGAGGCCATTCCCGTGTCCCATGATCTTTGTTCATTTGTTTCTCCACTAGTCTTGATTTAGCTTGGTTTTAGTCTTTATGTTGTTGTTCTGTTTGAACTAGTTTGGTTTGTAATGCCTAAGCGTTGATATCGCGGGGTATGCCCCTAGATTTGTTTTTGTGGTTCCTTTTTGGTATAAAAATTTTAATTAGCAAAAAAAAAAAAAAACTGCGTATCTGACATGCATTTTAAGGTGCATTTTAAGGATAGTTCTACAACTTATTTTTGATATTTTCTTTTTTTGTATAAAAATAGAATAATCCTATTTTTATACAAAAAAGAAAATATCAAAAATAAATTATAGAACTATCCTTAAAATGCACCTTAAAATCAGTGCCGGAAATTGGTCCGCAAATGTAAAGTATCTGACGGGACAGAGGTAGTAGGTGTTTAAAGTGAAGGATTAGAAGAAAAAGATGGATTAGTGAAGATTATCTGGACAAATTGATGGAGAAATGTTTAGATATAGGTTAAAATTAGGGGCGGATAGCAAAGGTTTCTAGAGAGAAAAGACTCTCAGTGAGTGTTAGGGGTAAAACGTGTCAAGAACAAAGCTACAAGTGGTTTCCATGCTCAAACAGGTCAAAATGAAGCAAAATTAATTTTCTTGCTCAAACGAGTCCAAATGAAGTTTTTTTTTTTGCTAATTAAAATTTTATACCAAAAGGAACAACTGATACAATTCTAGGGTCATACCCCGCGAACTCAACAAACTATATTAAAATACGATTCAACAAAGCAAATTAGATAAAACTAATTTGCAGCAACAAACACCATAGGAAAACCTATAAAACTAGTTCAAAACTAATTTAACAACATCTAAATAGATCTATGCCTGGTACATAAACAAAACCACCAACTGGCCCTTGAGTAGCATACTTGTGCACCCCCATCCATGATTCGACCTTTATACCATCAACTGTCAACCGATCCTTCGAAGGCTTTTTGACACACATAAAACATCCAGGCTGGTTGTGATCAGCCAAGAAATCCCAACAGCCCACTGCAACCAACCTTCCCAACAGGAAGTCCTCATAATGAGCATCAAATAACTGCCCCTCAAAAACATCACCAACACTAACGCCTGCAATCCCCTCATGTTGTTTGAACAACATGATTACAGCGTGCAACTTATCCGCAAAGAAAGCTATCGTATTCTCTTTAACATAGCAGACCTCATCCGGACGCACCCACTTCAATGCATCATAATTCTGATCAGCCCTCAGCGTCCTGTTCTTTCCTGAGTCATTAGTCAGACTCAACGAGGCACCTGCCCTAGCAATACTACTATCAAATATAGCTATGAAAAAAGGCATGTTGGAAGGGCCTCCCCTCTCCGAGCACATAATCATCGTAATGAATAGCTCATCAGAATCCAGTTGAAGACCATCTAACAGAGACACACTCCATGGCGCGACACTGCTAACTTCAAGTTGTTGTGCCACACCAGCTCCAATCACTCTGCACTGAATAGTGGCAGCCACCAAAATTGATGCTTTGACACATGTTATGCATCTATCAGCGTTTCCCACATCATCCAGAAAATTAGCACTATAGCTTCCATGAAACTGAAAAACTATCGGCTCCGCAATAATTCCCTCCCATCTTCTCCATATAGTCTGCGTATAGACCAGCCATCGCAGTCTATCTACTATATAAACCTTCTGCATACTATAACACAAATCAGTCACAGACTCGCCCCGTTTGTAACTCAGCAAAGCACCCTTGTGATTGTTCTGCAGATCATCCTGGAGCAAAATACCCATTTCAATCAAGTTCACGTCGCTGCAAACTGTTCCATAATTCCAAAGGACATGAGTCGAATCAATTCCTGTCCTGACTTGCATGATTCCATCAACACCTATTTTAAAATGAAAGCCACATGCTTCCATATTCTACACCAAAAAACACCTCTCATTTCCATCTGGTCTAGAAACCACTTCACTGTACTGTCTTGCCTTATTGCAATAGTAAAAGTGAGGAAAAACCCCTCCATTTTCTATCATCAACAAGATGATCAACCTCCTCCAGTTTCTAGTCAATAAGTCCTCATAACTTATGCTAAGAAACTCGAGTGAAACATAAGCAGTAACCTCTCCGACCATATCAGTCTCTATCTTGGTGCCAAACATTGACAATCCAGGAGTAGAAAATAGCATCTCGTTCCTCAGGGAGGCCAAATAAGCTCTGTGGAGCAATCCAAAAACAGGTTCCGAACAGTGCTCCTGTCAACGTCGCCATTGGCAGGAAAGCGTTGAAGATCTCTATCAGCAGTGTCATCATTCTCTATGCTCGAGTTCCCACCCACAACGAGGGCCCTACAATAACTCACGACTAGAAAAGTCGAGGGAAACACTTCCTTGTGTTGTTCAGAATTAGCATCAAACCTGACCGCCACTGCAGCCTCCATTAGAGTCATACAGGATTCCCCCTCCATTATCGGGTGAATAACAGCATAAATACCCATATTTCGAACAATATGACCATCATACACAAGATTCTCCGACTCCGTCTTTCTCAACGGATGCCCTTTCAAGAAAAAATGCATAAAATCACTTTCACTGCAAGCGAGAACTGTCATCAAGAAGTATAGCTCACACAAAACGTGACTCTACATCAGATTCCTTTGGAGCACCTGCCTTTCAAATGTTCCTACTCTTTCAGTCATTTCACCAAACAGTTGGCAAGTCTCACTATCAATTCTAGTAAGAACTGTCCTCCCCATATCTACGTTAGAATGAAGCATTCCATTCCACATACCATACCACGGGACTAAATCCCGATTGGAATCAAGGGTTAAACCCCCTCCAACAGCATACATAACACCGTTCTTAACAAAGAACGCCGCTAAAGCAAGGTCACCAGGACTGAGATATGCGAGCACAACCCAACCTCCTTGCAAGACATCCGTAACACCTTTCTTAAGAAAGTCATTCGTTAATACAGGTTCACCAGAACTAGTGAGCCCTTCAAACGTATTCGAAGACCTCGCCAAACAGACTGCAGATCTTTCAAATCCATCTTCCAAATCCACAAAAGTAAACTCCGAAAAACTCAATCTTCCAATAGAAGAAAAGATCTCCGATAACAAACCCATTAAAATAAACTCCGAAAATAATTATATAATATATAAGAAATATAGTATATGAGGTGAGAGATATGAAGAAGAAGATGAATTTAGGAAGGAAAAGCTTTGATCTGGTGAAGAAATGGTGTAGATTAAGGCTAGATTTTGTGGCGGCTAGGTTTTCCGGAGAGAGAATAGAGCGACTCTCATTAGTCCTCGTTTATTGTCCAAGAACTTTTTTTGCAAAATTAGTCCAAATGAAGTTTTAGTGAGTTATAGGGGTTAAACGATTCAAGAACAAAGCTACAAGTGGTTTCCATGCTCAAACGAGTCAAGAATGAAGCAAAATTAATTTTCTTGTTCAAACAAGTCCAAAAGAAGTTTTAGTGAGTTATAGGAGTTAAACGAGTCAAGAATAAAGCTACAAGTGTTTTCCATGCTCAAACGAGTCAAGAATGAAGCAAATCATATTATCTTGTTCGAACTAATCTAAAATGAAGTTTTTAAACGAGTCAAGAACAATGCTACAAGTGGTTTCCATGCTCAAACGAGTCAAGAATGAAGCATATCATATTAACTTGTTCGAACTAGTCTAAAATGATGTTTGAGTGAGTGTTAGGGGTAAAACGTGTCAAGAACAAAGTTTTTTTTTTGCTAATTAAAATTTATACCATAGGCAAATGATTACATCTCTAGGGGCATACCCCGCGATTAGAAACACATCTACCTAACGGACCAACAAAGAAAAAACATCAATAATGCTAGATAAACTAGCACTCAACACTAGCTTAATACCCTAGTTCACATAATGCGCCCATTCTTTCCTAAATACCACTAGCATCAAAGTGGTCCCTTCCCACAAACCCAACACTGGCCGCATCTTGTTCATGAAACCCGAAAATCTTCCCAACATATTCATGATAACATCCATGCCCATCCTTGTTGTAAACCCTCTCCTGATCACCCACTTCTTAGGACCACGTCCATCCAACAGAATCAACATGCTGATAATTTCAAAGGTGACAAATCACATATGCAAGCCAACGACAACGACCCCATGTTGAGTTGCTAAGATCACCGTATCCCATGCAGCAAGCGGCAACATTCCAACCGTGAATGTCCCAATGCAGTTGCTGGACTATAACTGAAATCTGGCCAAGGACTAGTTACGAACAACACAGGTGAACCAACTCCATTGTTCTCATTTTCGCTTGAGAACGAGTCAAAAAATAAGAAGGCTCAATCAACCTAATTTCTCTTATGTTAATTGATTTTTGTACCTACAATATACGAGGCCTAAAAAATAAGAAGGCCTACGTAAAGGATTTTTTGAGCTATAATAAAATTAATTTTTGTGCTCTCCTTGAAACGCATGTCAAACATGAAAATGCTTTGGTTACTTCTTTTTTTTTTTGCTAATTAAAATTTTATATCACGAAGGAAACAACTTAAACAGACCTAGGGGCAAACCCCGCGGAATCAGCAAAAGCTAAAAAATAGTAAGTTACCCTACTGTCAACAAACAACATAAAAGCTAGATATCCTAGCTTAACACAAGTTCATAACTGAAATTAAAAAAACAAAATAACTATGCCAAGGAGGCATCATAACTCCAAGCGCAAATCTCTGCACATCAGACCACTCCTTCTGTAAGGACATATTGTAAGCATTACATGAACTGCAATTATGCATCTGGACAACTAAATTTTCAATGTCCTCGTCAATATCTCTGAAAACAGCAGCAGGCACCTGAAGGGCATCTGCATTCTCAATACTCCCATGACTGCTCCTGATAGGCCGTCCAATATTGCAGGAACCATACCCAGCAGTGCACACATAACAACTACTAGCAATATACAGGGCTGAGAACACAATCACCACACCACTGGACTCTAAACCGTTGCTACCATACCACTTAGCATGGCACATCACCTGGACTTGACAAAAACCAACAACCAGGTCCAGAACTATTAAGCCAATTTCAAACACCATCATACAAATCCCCATGAGAAAAGTGAGGCCAAATCCCACCAAACCTAGCCTCCTATCAATAACCCAGGAGCAGAAAAAACCATCTGTTTCCTTCACAACAGGCATCACCAAGGTACCATGACTTGAACGATCACCAACAACAAATAAGCCATACCTCTGTTTCACTATGGACCCCGCAGAACACACCCATAAAGGGTCTTCAACCAATCCCTTCATCTCAAGGACATCATAACAAGCAAATAACCATGTTGCAATGCGCATTGCACACACTCTGTGAACATCCAGCTCTACACCTTGCTCCATCGCGCCCTCACCATTCAATGTCGAGTAATAACTACAATAACAACAATTAAAATAAGTGTAACCCCCTGGTTCACACCCAAGTATCCTAAGCATATGCCTCAACATCCTTTCTGTCCCTTCCAGAACACAACCGCTACTCCTTGAATACTCAAAGGCTTCATCAATGTCCTTTTCATTCAGCTTGTGACCCACCTCCTCATCCATAACCAACTTCTTATTGACCTGACTATCATTACCAATAGTCACTTCTTTTTTTTTTTGACGAAACCAATAGTCACTTCTTGATCAATAATAACCTGGACATTATCCTTCCACTCCACTGATTTCTTCACAGGTTTGACAACCTCCACATTAAGTGTAGACTTCCTAAGGCAAGCCTTTCGGCAAACCACTAGATTCTCTCTAGGCCAGTCATTTTCACCCAAAATTGGAAAGTCAACTCCCTCATCCATCAAAGAGGAATTGACTCCCAAATCCACATTAGCACTAACAGAAATGTCAATTGCTTCCGATGAATCGGACATTTCATTATTGAAATCTTTAATTTCAACAACCAAATCGTTAAAAGTAACTTTCTTCTTGGAGTAGTAGATCTTACCATCAAGCGGGCTACACGTCCTAGAAGCAAACCCAGTTGTGGGGGTGAAGGCCCTCTTCGCCACCTCCAGCCCATCTTTGAGACCAGAAGTACCAAACTCCGTACACTCCGTCTCAAACTTCAATCTCTTAGCCACCTGAAACAAGGGTTTAAACTTCTCCCTTCCAGGAGAGGAGCCACTCTGTGCACACACCCTGAGCACACCCTTCGGATTATCCTCCAAAGGATACACAGTCACAAGGTTCTCCGAAAAGGAGACCCTTTTCGGACTCCTAATCGGATTACCCACCGGATGGCAACCTTCAGATCCTCGCGCACGGGGAGGAATCACGGTCACTAGGTTCTCCGAAAAGGAAACCTTCTTCATTAAACTAGTAATTATATAATAATTATATAAAGAAATATGGTGTTTGAGGTGAAAGATTAGAAGAGGAAGGTGAATTTGGGAAGGCTAAAGAGAAGATTTGATGAGGAATGGTTTAGATTTAGGTTTGAATTTGGTGGCGGCTGGGTTTTTTAGAGAGAGGTTAGAGAGAAGATAGAGCAAATACGACTCTCATTTTTTTTTGCTTTGGTTACTTCTTCAACTATATCCCAACGGTTTGATTGGGTTTTTAATTATGAGCACCACGAAAATGGCCGTATCTGGCTTGGATGGGATCCTTCTTTTTGGCGTGTTACTGTTCTAAGCAAGTCTACTCAACATATTACTTGTATGGTCTCTCGCTTGGATCATACAGATGCTTGTATTGTGACTATTGTTTATGCTTTTAACACATATATGGAGCGCAGGCCTTTATGGAGTGATTTATCTAGCATCCAGACTCATTTTGTGTCGGACAAGCCTTGGTGTATATTGGGTGATTACAACATTATTCTCGATGCAGAAGACACTAATGGTAGGATTCCTCGAAAGCTTATAAGTATGATTGAATTTCATGATTGTGTGGCATAACTAGGAATCACTGACCTCAGGTTTACAGGCCCTCATTTTACATGGTGGGACTGCAATCTTTCTAGCCCAACTTTGCGTAAGCTTGATCATGTTATGGTCAACGAGGCCTGGCTAGACAAGTTTGATTTAGCTGAAGCTATGTTTCTGCCAAGGGGCATTTCTGATCACAACCCAGCAGCTGTTCGTATAGGAACTACTCATGGAAAAAATGAGAGTCTAGAGAGAGATTCTCCTCCTTCTCTCTAGAAACCCTTAATTAGCCGCCTCTAATTCTCGGACATATTTTCATCAGATCTATACAATCAACCTTCGTTAATCCATTTCCATCTCTAATCCCTCACCTAAACACCAAATTTCTTATCAGTTTTTTTTTAGGCCTGTTATGAGTTCGAAGAGGGTTTCCTTTTCGGAGAACCTTGTGACGGAGATTCCTCTCCGTGCGTGTTTACAAAGTGCCCTTGCAGGGTTGGACTCAGTTCCGAACCCGAAAAGGGTTTCGTTTGCGGTTGATTTGGTATCGGTGATACCTTCTGTTGACACTCGATCCAAGAATTTGGAAGGGTCAAGCATAAAGATTGATGGCAAGAAGGAAGGCGCGCGGGTCTCCTTTGCTGAATGCCTTGTTACGATGATTCCAGAGAATCCTTGCACTCGTACCCGGGTCAAGCATCTTTTAACTGATGGTAAGGTTCTCTCTCAAAAGAAATCTTTCAGTCTACATGAAGTAGGAGTTGATCCATTGATTGAGTTATCGGATTTTGAGAATCCGAGATCTGTTATTGCTATGGATGATGTGGAGGAGGTTAAGACCCAAATTGTTGGTTCCCCAAACCCCTCTTTGAATGTCGAGGGTTCCCCACACCCTAACCCGAATGCTACTGGGTTAATTGGAGGATTGCAAATCTCAAATGATGAAAGGATGGCAGATTTTGTGAATTTGGGGGACGTCTTGGGTCCTGTCTCGGGAAATTTAAGCTACACGAATGATGTGGATTCGGAGGATGATGAAGTCATTTCAGGGTTGGTGGCAGACCTTGTAAGAAGAATTGTGGTTGAGGGAATTTTATTAAGCCAATGTGGTGGTGATCTTCTTGCAGTCGCTAGTAATGGTGCAAATTCTCGAATGGTTGGAGGTTGTTCAGTTTGCATTCGAACAGAATTCTGGTTGATGAGTAGAATGCGGTGCTTCGAGAAGTATGGTGCAATGGCAAAGGAAAGGGTTTCTGACTCTTTTGAGTACAGATATGAGGTCCCCGCTGCTTCTGTTTCGAATGGGTACAATTTCATTGTCTCGAATGGGTTTGACAGGGAATGTGCTGGTTCCGTGCCAATGTTGATGATTGATGGTCTGCCTATTGCTTGGCCTGATGTGAGAATGGTCTGTAGATTTATTTCTCAAGCAAAGGAGATTGTTGTGACCTCATGTCTAATTGGTGTTACTGATGGGAATCAGCATAGATTAAATGCAGGGTATAATGTCATTATTGTGACAGGGCTGGATAGGGCGCTAGTGTGGTCCAGCTTGCGGGTTGGAAGTATTGTAATTTGTTGTAATGGCTGGTGCTCTGTTGTGACTTACATTGTGCACATTACAGGCCTGGATTCTAGATTCAGGATAGGCTCGGATGCTGGTAATGATGGTATGCATTCATGCAGATGCATAGTTTATGACATGGATGGAGATTTTAGGATGCAGCCTTGGCAGGGGACTCTGGGGTGTGAACCAGGGCCTTTCATAAATTCTCAGGCTATTTAGTTTATTTTAAGATTTCTCGTTTAATGTTGACTGTCTAATGACATTGTAATATTTTGACTTTGTTTGTCGGCTGTTGATTTTGCGGGGTATGCCCCTAGATTTGTATCAGTTGTTCCTTTTGGTATAAAATTTTAATTAGCAAAAAAAAAAAAAAAAATAGGAACTACTCATGAAAGAATTTTCAGGCCCTTTCAAATATTTCAGCATATAATCGATAATGAGGAGTTTCTTACTATTGTCAGGACTGTTTGGGATTATGAACTTAGTGGGGATCCATGATATGTCCTAACTTCCAAGCTCAAAAAAGTTAAACTAGCTCTCAAAGCTCTTAACACTACGGGAGGTAACCTTCATGAACAAGTGGAACTAGCTCGCTTTGCATTATCAGCCTTTCAAACTAACATGCCAGCTAACCCATCTCAAGCTCAGTTCACTAAGGAAGCTCAACTTAGTGCTGCTCTTGTCATTGCCTTGTCGAAGGAGGAAACTTTACTAAAGCAAAAGTCTCGTGTCTGTTGGTTGAAGAATTGTGATAACAACAATCATTTTTTCCATAATTCTTGCAAGAATCGCTGGAATTCCAACAAAATAACTTGTCTTGAAGATGAGGAAGGTACAGAGCAATTTGGTCATCGTGCTGTGTCAGCCATTGCAGTTAATTTCTACAAATCCATACTGGGTACTGCAAAGGAAGTAGAGGATTTCCCTACTGATTTGAGGTTTAATTGCTTGTCAGAGAATCACAAAAGCATCTTGAATGGAAGCTTTAGTACTGCTGACATCTACAAAACTATGAAAGGAATGGCGAAGAATAAAAGTCCTGGCCCCGATGGCCTTACCCCAGAATTCTTTGTGCAAGCCTGGCCTATTATTGTACAAGGACTGATGAGAGTCGTCTTTTCTCTCTAGCTCTAAACCCTAGCCGCCATTATTTTCAACCAAATCTTTACCAGTTTCCATCAGATCTATACTATTAAACCTCACAAATTCATCTTCCCCTTCTTATCTCCCACCTAAACACAATATTTCTTATATATATACTATCTTGTTTTTTAAATTAATTATTGTAAATGATGTTTGTTCAGGGCTTTCCTTCACCTGGGTTTTCGGGTTTAGGAGATGTCTTTATGGGTCATGTTAGTAATGAGAACACCGATTCAGTTCTTGGAGAAGAGATTATAGATGGTTTCTTGAAAGAAACTTATAATCTGGGGGATCCTGTGTAGCCCAGCTCAATGAGAGTCGTTTTCTCTCTGACCTCTCTCTAAAAACCCTAAATTTCTTCTAGCCGCCATGTTTTTTCAGCCCAATCTACACCTTCAATCCATTAGATCTAAATTTCTCCTTCCTAAATCCACCCTCCCCTTTCTTATCTCTCACCCTCAACCCAAAAATTCCCTTAATTTTGTCCGTTTTTTGGTGAGGTCTTGGCAGTTCGGTTCTGTGGATCTGGAGAATGGACCAGTAGTGTTCCATTCTTCTCTGACAAATAGCATCACTCTCGGAGTGGTTTATGCTATGGAGGCCTTGGGAGATGGCTTGATCTGCGAACGGAATGGTTTTGACCTGTTAGCGCCTACTTTGTTTGAAGACGTGAAAGATGCGGACTCGTTTGCTGGGGGCCTCTGGTTGATTACTTTTAGTATTCAATCAAGGTTTCTTATGGCTGTGTCTAATGAACGCCATATGTTCGCTAATATGACTTTTTTTTTTTTTTGCTAATTAAAATTTTATACCCAAAAGGGAACATCATGAAAACACTTCTAGGGGCATACCCCGCGAAATCAACAAAACAACATTACAAATGCCTAAATCGACATTTGATAGTCAACCAACAACTTAACCAGAACAAAGTAGATAATAGACTAGCGCCTGACAATATTAATATGAGACCAAACACATGTCTTACAAAATGCATAGAATAATACTAAACTAAACATAACAATTATGCCTGGATCATAAATAGCGCGCATTATTCCAAACACAAACTTCAACAGCGCATCCAGTTTGGCCTTAACCTTCATGTCAACTCCAGTGAGGACCCACACTGCAACAGCCTTGTGCAATATCACCAGGCCATTCAGAATGGCCTCACCCAAAGCAATACTAATTACCCGCATAAAACCAGTCGTTATTAGCCCGAGATTGCCATCAGGATACATGCACACAAACTGCACGCAAATGGTAGAGGCCCCATCGCACTCAAGCGAGCCCGCAAAGCAACACTCCCTAAACATCATAATCATCGGGATCAGACTCTTTACAACATAAAGAAAAGCACTCCAGTAACCAGACCTTTTACAAACCAACCCATCATATCCAGAAGCAAATAATTCGCAATTAAGCAAATTCCCATTTAGAATCAATCTCCCCTTATGACAAAGGAACGTAAGGAAGAAAACATCTTCAGAATTGACATTATCAAATTGTTGATTGATCATGCCAGCAAGGAAATCCTCAACCAACAATTGAGAGACCTCCACAAAATCCATCGCATGAGCGACCTCCACAAAATCCATGCCCACAAGAATGTGGGGCATTCCATCAACCACTTTCAGAACATTGTTCTTACTTTCAACAATAGATGCTACATTCAAACACCCATCTAACATAACCAACGAAAGCTTGAAAAATCCCTCTAAACCACCTTTGACAAAGCCAAGACCATACTCATAAAGAGCACTGATCAGATTGCTATCCCAATCATGGGGTTGTCGAATATGCACACTAGAAACAACTGTCTCCTTACAAGCACAACATCGAACAAATACATCATCTCCCAGGTTCATTGAGTCCCCTGGCCTACCATCAATTGAGCTACATTCTCCGACAAAGAGGAGACCCTCGTAAACCAGCTGCAACATATTAACAAACACCTGACAGGCATTCGTGACTTTCCTTTCTTCAAAGAAAAGGTCTCCTTTCAGTTCCTGCTTACCGAAGCAAAACAGGGCGAGCTCACAGCAACATCTAGCCTCCATTGAAAACCTTTGTGGTTCAGACAAATCAACGAACAGGTTGACCTCATGAGATAACCCCATCCGCTTCGCTGTAGAAGATTCTTGCAAATAGTATCGCGTCATTTTCGCAACAAGGTTAGCTGAAGCGATACCTTGTTGAGTCATAACATCAAACAAAAGCAAGGCCTCAAGAATTTTCATTTTTGTAGCCAAAGCCACAAAAATCATTGCAATGTCCATCAAACTCTCCCATGGACCTTCATTTGAGTTATGAATCGAAACAGGGTCAGGATTCATCTCCGCACCACACCTCGAATTGCAAGTTGAGAAATACCCTTCAAGGAACTGGGAGAAGGGGGAAACAATGCCATGGAGGACTGTTCTTCACATAATTCCAAAATACTCCACAACCTTTCATCCAACGCAGGGTAAAATGAGAGTCCTAGAGAGAGAAGCTCCTCCTTCTTTCTAAAACCCCTAAACCTAGCCGCCATTTTCTAATCTTCAGATCTATTATCTAAAACACTTTCCCCATCATTAACTCCTCATTCCCTTCATTTACTTCCACCTTCTCTTGTCCCCCAAACCTAAACACTATATTTCTTTCTTTCCCGTTTGTTTTTTCGGTCAGTTTCGGTCAGTTCCCATGGTGAGTCAAGGTTCTAATTGTGACTACGAATCTGGTTTACCTGGTTATATGCAGGATATGGAGGATGATAAGTTTCAGGAAATGCTTGCAAGAAGAGAAGTGGAGGACTTTCCAGCCTTAGTTGTACCTTCCACCCTTCAGGGAGGTACCTCAGCTGAAAAGATCTGTGAGACAACCTCAGATGAGGAGGAAGCTTCATATGAGACGGCTAGAGATGCGATAGAAAGAGAAACGATACACATGGTAGCAAAGGGTGTGGCTGCGAACAATAAGTATGAGAGAGAGGACCTCATAAAGCTACGCAACCAAATGATGGATATCCATAGCTTCCTCGCCAAGAAGGGTTTTTCGGTGAGTGAAGTTGAGAAAGAAATCTTGAAGGATAAGGAGAGGTTTAATGCAGGGTTAGTAAGCCCAGTGCGTTTCATTGATGGTAGGGATGAGATGGGTCTTCCCATATTCACTAGCAAGGAAGTACCTAAGAGCACGGTTGCCAGTGAAAAGGGGGTGGGAGCTGTTAAAGGAATTCTAAAAAATGCCACACCAGGGGGCCTGGAAAGGGGTGAGAGCTCGAAGAGTCAACAGGAAACAGACAAACAGGAACCTCTTACAGATAAAGTAAGCAAGGAGAACCCCAAAAATGGGGAGAAGGATGAAAAGACTGAAACGGGGTCAAAAGGTGCAAAGTCCTGGTCTTCAGTCTTAAGAGCGGCCCCGGGACCTGTCAAGGAAGTAAAATTTGACTACGTGCCTCCATCGGAAGGATCAGATGTTGTATCCCCCCAGAGGATGTCCTCAAGAAAGGTGCGGAAAAATTCAAATGTTGCATTGTGGGTAAATTTACCAAAGGGACTCTACCGTTTAAGAGAGTAAAGGAGGTGGCTTTTTCAGCCTGGAGGAGAGGCCTCACCATGGTTTCTCAGCGTAATGAGTCTACCTATGTCTTTAAGTTCAATTCTTCAAATGAAAAGAATGCAGTTCTAAGCAAAGGTACGTGGTACTTTGATAAAAGGCCCCTGGTATTAACTGATTGGGGTTTCAACGACCGCTCAGAATCTGTTACTTCAATGCCGTTATGGGTTAAGTTAGCCAATTTGCCGGATTGTTACTGGACACAGGAGGGACTGGGCCGTGTTGCTAGTGCCATTGGTAAGCCCCTAGGGGCAGACGCCCTTACCTCTGAGCTCGAAATTCTTCCTTTTGCTAAAATGTGCGTGCTGTATGAGGTGGGGGATCCATTACCACCAACCCTCAAAGTGGTGGACCTAGATGGCTCCATAGTTGAGGTTAAAGTCACATACATTAATAAGCCAATGGTGTGTAGCCACTGTAAATCTCTTGGTCACACCATTAGTGTTTGCCCGGTGGCTTCTAGACAATGGGCGGCAGGGGGGTCAATCCATACTAAAGGGGCTCCATATGGCGAAAGCGACAAAGGAAAAGATAAGGTGGATGAAAGTGGTAAGGTAAATGAAGGTCACCAAAAGAAGGTGGAGGTGGAGCTGAAGGAAGGGGTTTTAGAGGAGGGAACAAGAAAAAAAAAGGTTGAGGTGGAGCTAAAGGAAGGGGTCTTAGAGAAGGAAGCAAGCCTCATGACCACTTCAGCTGGGGAAAAGCAAACCACCAACCACCAGGTAGATGTCAAAGAAGGGGATGTAGACAATGAGTGGACGGAGGTTCGTTCTAAACGAAAGCCAGTGACATCGCCTAGTATTTCTCCAGAAGTCTCCAATCTTCAGCCGTTTCAAAACATTGTGGTTGATGAGGTAGCTATGAAACATGGCTCGAGAACTCCAAAGCCATACAAGAAAGTAAAAAGAGGGGGTAGGGGGGGTCGTACCCCTTCCTCTAGGTCATAAATCTGTTATGACTATTTTTTGTTCCTACAACGTTAGAGGCCTTAATAATAAAGTTGGTTTTATCAGGGACTTCATCTTCAAAAATAAACTGTCCCTGGTAGGTCTTTTGGAAACCCATGTCCAAACTGACGTTGCTAGGATTATCTCCCGGTCCATTAATCCACGTTTTCAGTGGTGCTTTAATTATGATCATCATCCGGGAGGCCGTATTTGGCTGGGGTGGAACCCCTCTATATAGAAAATTTTGGTTATTGCTTCCTCTTCTCAGCATATCACGTGCTCTGTTACCCTTCTTGAGAGCAATACAAGTTTTGTTATCTCTTTTGTGTATGGCCTTAATGATGTGATTGACCGTAGACCACTTTGGTCTGATTTGGCGGGAATAGCGCAGGGTTTAAATGGCACAGCATGGGCTCTATGTGGTGACTTCAACTCGTGTATTAGTATTGATGAAAAACAAGGAGGGTCCTTAGATTGGACTGCTGGAATGGAGGAGTTTAAACAGTTCTTGCTAGCTAATGGCCTTACTGATCTCCGGTATTCAGGCCACTTCTTCACATGGTGGGATAGCAATATCTCTCAGCCAAAATTCAGAAAATTAGACCGTGTGTTGGTAAACCCTGAATGGCATTCAGTGTTCCCTTGCTCGACAGTGGAATTCTTGGCTCGGGGCTTATCTGATCATTGCCCTGCTATTACTTCTCTTGGCACTAGTTTCTCCTCGGGAGCGAAGCCCTTTCAATTTTTTAATCACCTTATTGATAATCCAGAATTCTTGGAAACAGTGGAGAAAGCATGGTCCTTAGAGGTTGAGGGGAATCCTTGGTTCATCCTAACATCGAAACTCAAAAATGTTAAGGTGGCTCTAAAGGAACTCAACAGAAAGATGGGGGATATTCACAGCCTAGTGATCCAGTCTCGGGACGCACTCTCTCAGTTCCAGGACTCCATGCCTGCCAACCCTAATGCTGCTTACTTTGAGGAAGAAAAGGAATTTATTGAGAACTATTCAGCGGCTTTAAGGCTAGAGGAGCAGTTTTTAAAGCAGAAATCCAGAATTCAGTGGCTTAAGCTTGGAGATGGCAACAGCAAGTTTTTCTATAATTCTTGCAGAGGGCACTGGAACACTAACAAGATCACTACTCTCACTGACTCGGAGGGCGTCTCACATTCTTCACATGCAGACATGGCTAAAGTTGCAACGGATTTCTATAAAAATATTCTGGGAAAATCATATGAGGTAGCAGACTTTCCTAATGATATTCCTCTACCTTCTCTCTCTGATTCCCAGGTCAACCTTATGGCTGCCCCATTTTCTGAGAGTGAAGTGCTGAGCACATTAAAAAGAATGGCTAAGAACAAGAGCCCTGGGCCGGATGGTTTCACAGTTGAGTTCTATTTGGCTGTTTGGCACTTGGTAGGAAACGATGTGATTAAAGGTATCATGCATTTCTTTAACACATTGCACCTGCCTAGAGTAATAAATGCTGCTTCCATTTGTTTAGTTCCTAAACAACCTAATCCATCTGAAATGCAACATTTTAGACCAATCTCCTGTTGTAATGTACTATATAAATGCATCTCTTCTATGCTAGCCAAGAGGCTTAAAGCTGTGCTTCCCTCCATCATTTCCCCGGTACAATCTTCTTTTGTAGCTAGGAGATCCATTGGTGACAATATTTTCCTTGCTCAAGCATTATGCAAGGATTATAATGGTAATCAGGTCAGCCTCGATGTGCTATAAAGCTAGACATTCATAAGGCTTTTGACTCTCTAAACTGGAATTTTCTGTTTGCAATCATGGGGAAAATGAGGTTTCCCACTCAGTACATTAAGTGGCTGGAAAAATGTATCACTTCAACAATGTTTTCTGTAAAGTTGAATGGCAGTTTGGAAGGGTTTTTCAAAGGGGAATCTGGCCTCAGGCAGGGGGATCCTCTATCCCCTTATCTGTTCGTGATTGTCATGGAGGCTCTCTCAGCATGCCTGAATAAGAAGACTGTGGACTCTAACTTCAAATTCCATTGGAGAACTAAAGAAGTAAAGCTAAATCACATTATATTTGCCGATGATGTTTTCCTGTTTAGTCATGGTGATTTGGGGTCAGTCTCGGCTCTCCTGGAGGGGATCAAGCTATTCTCAAACTGTTCGAATCTGAAGCCCAACATCTCCAAAACTACATGCTTCTTTGCTAATGTTAGACATGATGTGACTGATGCTATTATTTCTCACTCAGGGTTCCAAAGAGGTCATATGCCCATCACTTACCTGGGGCTTCCTCTTATCACAGGAAAGCTCAACAAGAACGATTGCCAGACACTGATTACTAGACTTTGCAGAAAAATGGAACTGTGGACAACTAGATTCCTTAATTTTGCAGGGCGTCTCCAACTGATCAAAGCCATACTGGTCAGCATTGTGGGGTACTGGAGTATGTTTCTCTTCCTTCCGAAAGGGATCCTAAAAAAGATCAATGCTCTATTTTTCAAGTTCCTTTGGGGAGGTTTCTACAAACCAGATGGGAAGTGTCAATATAAAGTTGGATGGGAGGAGTGTTGCAAACCAAAAGATGAAGGGGGTCTTGGCATTCGGAATATTTTTGAATGGAATGAAGCAGCCATCCTTTTCCAGCTGTGGCGCATCATTCAGCCCACCTCTAACTCTCTATGGATAGCTTGGTTCCATAAAGCTTTGCTGGCAAAGAAGGAATTCTGGACTTCCAAAATGCCATATCGCTCGTGTTGGATTGTAAGGAAACTGTTCAAGGCAAGGCACCAAGCCCTTCAGTATGTGCACTATAACATAGGAGAAAACTCTGACTTTCTATTCTGGCATGATCCTTGGGTCCATAATAAGCCCCTTCTGGATATTGCCCCTTCCATTGTATCTACAGCTGAGTCCACTAGTTCAGTCACTATCAATGTATACCTCCGAAATGGGATTTGGGACTTACCATCTTCGAACCATAATGATGTGATTGAAATTAGACGGCTGGTGCAACATGTTCAAATCCATAAGTCTGATTCCATTCTGTGGGATGGAATGCTTCCAAAGCATGTCAAATTGTCCACTATTTGGTCCTCCATGAGAGCGAAAGGAACCTATGTCCAGTGGTTATACATGGTCTGGGGCAAATTCAATATCCCGAAATGCTCATTCATCACATGGTTGGCCATAAAAAACAGGCTCCTCATGAAGGATAGGATGCTTCTGTTCGGAATGCAGGTTGATCAAAAATGTGTCTTGTGTGGGGTGGATGATGAGTCCATTAGCCACATTTTCACTGCTTGCCCATACTTTGATATTATTAGCAGGTCTATGCCATTTCGTTTCGCTCGAAACTGGTCCAATTGTCAGTCAGGCAACTGCACGGTTAATCAGCTTCGGTCAAAGGAGGAACCAATTGCCCATCTGTTTTTTAGCACAGCTATTTATCATGTCTGGAAAGAGCGTAACTACCGCATGCACAATCATGGTCCTGGCCACCCTACATCAGTGGTCAGCGGGGAGATAAGGCGTATGGTACGTGACAAACTGTTCTCATGTAACTTGTTTAAGGGTTGGGTTCGGAATGACCCGACCATCCTCTTATTCATCATGTAAAAGAATAGGCTAGGTACATCTGTAACGTTGAGTAGGGTTTACCTCCTTATTCTTTGTATCATGTTGATTAGTAGTTTTAGCATGGATGTTGTCTCGCGGGGTATGCCCCTAGATATGTTTTAGCTGTTCCCTTTGGTATATATTCTTTTATTTAACAAAAAAAAAAAAAAGAATTGCAAGTCGAGAGAACAAACCCATACAAAACAATTTGAGGAAGCATACCCCCTTTTGACTCTTCTATCAGAACCATCTTGGACTGAGTCTTCTTAAACCATACATCATACCAAGGGAAAGGATCCCGAGCACGATCCAGGTCTAGAAACAGCTGGTCAGAGGAAATGAGAGTCGTTTCTCTCTAACCTCTCTCTAACCTCTCTCTAAAAACCCTACCTTAGCCGCCACAAAATCTAAACATTTCTCCATCAGATCTATATTTTCCAACCTTCACGAACCCATCCTCCATCTCTATCCTCCCACATATACTCCAAATTTCTTATATCTATATTTTCTTTATATTTTAGCACGTTGTTTATTGATGGGTTTTCTGGATTTTATTCAGAAATTTCTCAGATCTGACGGTTTGTTCTGGTTGGAGGTTGAACCTCGGACTAGTGGGTTAGCCCCGTGGAGGCAGAGCTCACAATTGAGTAAAGGGATTCTGATGGTTTCTCGTAGACAAGGTGTTTGTACCTTTGTTAGAGATGGTTTGTCTTTGGACAACTATCCTTCGATGTTGACCCTGATGAATGTGCTACGCACAAATGTTGGGTTTTTGGAGCAACTGGTTGGCCTGGTCAATTGTCGTTCCTCATGGTTTCCACTCAATCTTGGGATCCTTGTTTTTAGATCTAAGATTGAGAGGCTGCAAAATCCTGTTTGAGCGAGGGTTTGTATCTATAGTCAAGTGGATGCACACTATATGTTTGTTAGTTTGTCGAAGAAGCAGACTGAAGGTGTGGGAAAGGAGACTTTTCAAGATCTTGATTATAAGATGTTTGTGCTATACGCAGCCAAGTCAAGGCAGGTTGGTTCTTCCGACTTCAACGATGACGGAGACAGTGGTTTTGCTTACGGTGGATCTGAGAATTGCTCCACTAACGGGCTGTTGACCTATTTGACCCATCCATCCTTTGAGGAGAAGATGAGTAGGCTTTGCTATGTGATTTCATTGATAGATCCTTTTAATAAGAAAAAAGGTAAAGGTGATCTTGTTTGTGCAAATAGGGTTGAACATCAGGTGTTTGTTCAATGGTCCCAATGTTTGTTGTTTATAAGGAATTGTGAAGATGTGAGCTTTACTGAGATGTCGGGATGCCGAACCCTCAGGGATTACTCAATGTTTTCTGATACAATTGTTGATTATGGCTATGATATAATCAATGGGAGCACAAAACATTTGATGGATTGGTTTGTGCTCGAGCAACTCCTTGATAAAATAGCTAATCACATCATGCTGCTTGTTTCGGAAGTTCAGGTGTCGATGTCTTTCTCGATTAAGATGGGTTTGGTTTTCATCCAAGGTTCGAAGGGGAAATATGGTATGGTCGAGATGAATAGAAGTCAATGTTCTGTCGTTGGTTTGCTGGTGCGTTTTACTAACTCTGAAGGAATTGAGCTCGTTTCTTCTAGTGACTTATGGTCATTTCCTTGTGACAATAGGCCTGTCCTATTTGTTATGGAAGTCGGGTTGCAATCTTGGTTTGGTTCTAACACAACTGGGAAGGACTGTAAGGGCCAGGATGGTCTTGTTCTGAAATTTTATGTTGAGGCAGGATGGGGTTTTAATGCCCTGATGGTTGAAAGAATGCTTCGCCATGGAGCGATTCCTATGCATGGATTGTGCGAAACGGTAAGTGGGGCTATGACTGACGAAGACTTTGGAACGTGCTCTGTTTTGTCAAAGTTTGTTAGTATACGGTCGGATGGTTTGCTGGTGGTGATCCATTTTGATGGGATTAGTATTATAAGGATGACTGCTTGTCATTGTTTGTCACAAGCGGCTTTTAGCGGGGTTTTGCTAGCTGACAGAAATGCTGGCATTGATTTGACATGCCAGGATTATAGTACTGAAGAGATGGTCCAGGATGTTCGAGTTTTGAACGATTGGAGGTTATGCTTTGAAATAACTGACTCTGTTGAATGCGAAATTGTGGGGCCCCCTGTTACTTCTTCTACGGCAATAGTGATGGTTACTGAGACCTGCTATAATGGCAAGGTATCGTGGAATGGTTTCGTTAATGTTGTTGGACGAATTGCCAGTCTTATGTCGATTGACTTTGGAGTTTTTAAAAATCAAACTTGTTGTGATGCTTGTAGATGGGACTTGGACTGGATGAATGCCTGTTGCCGGTACAGGATATTCTCTACAAGTTTGGCCCACCCAGATGGGGTCTCTTGTTATGATATGATGAGGATGATTACAAGCAGCAATCTGTATCAAGTTTGTATTGTATTGTTGGAAAAGTATCGTGGGGTTAGGCCTGTCACGGCCTTTGTGGGGTATTTTGCTCAAAGGCCTTTGGTTGTGGGGTATTTTGCTCGTGTGAAATTTGGCATAGGCGATCTGGACTTGATAGGGGTGTATCTTGCACTGCCTAAAGTTATGGTTTTGTTCTTTCTTGGTGCTACGCTTCAGAACGATGCAGCCATGGGGAAGGGTTTTGTCCTTGTCATTGAAAATGATCTATCAGATGCTTCTAGACTTTTGAGGATAAGTGCTCGGCATTTTTTCTCGATGCAAAATGACGCTTATGTGGAAGTTGTGGCAGGTTTGTGGGAAGTAGACTTGGATGAGGTCACGGTGAAGGATGTTCTTGACTATCAGTCTTCGACTAAGTTGAAGTGCTCATGTGAGAAATGGATTGTCCTGAACTTCAATGGTTTAGTCTTTCTATTCACAATGCAACTAGGCTTGCATATGCGATCTGTCACCGTTGGAATTATCAGTATGTTGATCCTGTTGGTAGGGCTTGGTCCTAAAAATTGGTCTCTGCTGCTTCTCACTATGGGCTTTGTGAGACATGTGCCTAGTCTCAAGTTTAGTTAAGGCGCCAGAATAATCTTTAGCTTAATTTCGTTGGTATGTTGACTGCTAGTTTATCTAGCTTTATTGTTGTGTTTTTTCCTTGTTGTTCCGTTAGGCGGATGTTTTATTTTTCGCGGGGTATGCCCCTAAAGATGTAATCATTTCCCTATGGTGTTATAAAAAATTAATTAGCAAAAAAAAAAAAAAAAAGGTCTAGACACTCTCCAACAACATAGGTAACACCTTCCTTAACAGAGAAATCCGGTAAGACAAGGTCATCAGTGCCAGCCAAAACACCAATCGCATAAATCATATCAACGATGTGTAAATCACCACCCGCGAGTACTTTCAGTAGAGCACCCAACCCAGCGGGATGCTCCACAATGGAAATCTTCCCCAGAACGCTGGAGATGTTAACACAAACTAGAGGTTCAACCTCCAACCATAGTAAGCAATCAGATCTAAGATTTTCTAGGAAAAAATCCGGAAAACCCATCACCAACAACAATCTAAAATATAAAGAAATTATAAATATAAGAAATTTGGTGTATAGGTGTGAGATTTGAGGTGAAAGATGGATTCGTGAAGGTTGAGAATAGAGATCTAATGGGGATTAGATTTAGTGGCGGCTAAGCTAGTTTTTAGAGAGAAGTTAGAGAGAGGTTAGAGAGAATACGACTCTCATTGAGAGAGGTTACACCTTCCTGCGATTGATTCCGGAATT
Source organism: Kitagawia praeruptora (assembly GCA_037693485.1). NCBI lineage: Eukaryota > Viridiplantae > Streptophyta > Magnoliopsida > Apiales > Apiaceae > Kitagawia > Kitagawia praeruptora. The sequence goes on from CM075350.1 coordinate 70,552,829, forward strand.
CTTGGACTTTCGATCTAAAGATATGTTGGTTTTCTTGATTTCTGGGTTGAAGTGCTACCCTTGTCTGTTGCGAGATGCTTCACTAAGGTCGCTTATTGAAGAGGAGTTCTTAGTACTTAGTCGTGACATTTTTTCTGTTGAGACTTTGTATGGAGGAATCGTTCATGTTGAGAGCTTGCTTAGCTCTAGTAGATCTTTTAATCGACATATGGAAGGTGATGCTTCTATGGGAAAGTCGGAAGATGAGAACCACGCGTGCGAGGGTCATCTTTTTCGATTCAGGGGCACTTTTGCTGTTAATCGCACACAGATGGAAGGGGAAACCCTTATGACATTGAAGATATCTGATAAAAGGTCTCGGAGATGGGATTCATCGGGAAAGAAGATGAATATTATTATCTATATTAAGGATGCATATGTAGTGTTTGACTTTTTGTCTAAACAGCAAACAGAAGCGTTTTCTCCGAATGGGATAGTAAACTATGGTATCATAATTGAAGAACGAAGCATTGTAAATGATGGCACTGGTAACTGGTGGGTTAACATGTTTGAAAATGTGAGCCCGATTATGGGTATGGAGGCTTTGCAACGTGTCTATGCAGGGTCCTTTGTCTCGAGACTTTGTGGCAGAGTTTTGTTTGTGGAGCTCACTTCTGGTTGGTTTTTAATTGGCTTTGACGGGTTGGGGGCTTCGTTTCGAGTATTGCTGACCACTGTAGGGGAAATGGACGATTGCCCTATGATAAAGAATGAACAACTTCAGTAGCTTAAATTTTTACAAAATGAGAGTCGACTTTCTCTCTAGCTTCTCTCTAACCTCTCTCTAAAAACCCTACCTAGCCGCCACTATTTTTCAGCCTAATCTTCACCATTTTCCATCAGATCTACACTATTTCCTCTCGCAAATCCATATTCTCCTTCTAATCTTCCACCTATACACCATATTTCTTATAATATATATTATAAATGGGTATTTTGATCTCTCCTGTTTGGGTTTGGACTTCTAGTCTGAATTTGAGAAATGGGTCGTGTTTGTATGGGTCTCTGGTTGTGTCAACTAGAGATGGGTCTATGTTTAATTCTGGTTTCTTGGAGTTGCGTTCTTTTGAGCATTTTCCTAGTTTGGATTTCTTCCTTTTCAATGGTTTGGGTGAATCCTGGCTGATTCGTAAAACCAAAGTGTTGGTTGTGTGGTTTCTTGAAAGACCGATTGATGCGAAAGTATCTTTGGTCGGTTTTTGTGTTGCTTCCTTGGGGGCGATGTCTACGGGGATGGTCTTCGATGGGGTTAACACTTCTATGGTTCTACATCTGCGTTTTCTTGTGAACCCAGATGGTGAGAATAAGGGGATTAATGTTGCTACAAATAGCCTTCGAGGTTATTTGCTGAGGTCTTTGAAGGTCTTCGAAGATGGCCGGTTATGTGACTCGAATGGTTTGGGCAATTTTGCATCTACCTTTGAAGGTGTGAAAGACGTTTGTAGCAATTTTGCATCTACTTTTGAAGGTGTGAAAGACGTGTGTAATGGAGGTTTGTGTTATGCTGAGAATCATTTCTTGCTTAGCCTATCTGGAAAAGATGGATACGCTTACAAGCTGTTTGATTCTAGATCTAGCTCAAAATGTGACTTTGTGTTAGTTCTTATGTCGGATGGGAGGTTTATTGTGCGGAGAAAGCCTTTTTCTGCTAAGGGGATTCACTGTTATGTTTTTTTCAAAATGTCGTCGCATCTCTTCCAAGTTGAGGAAACCTCTGTTGTGTTATGCGATGCCGAAGTGGTAAGAGATGTGCTGATGGACTTGCAGATGGGTATGTTCCCATCGTTGGATTGGTATGGTGCTCTGCAGGGTTGGTTGAATTTTTTGCTTAATTCAACCATCGTGTTCCAAGCTAGGCCTTCCTTCATGCGTGTAAGGTTTTACGGTGTCTCTGTTGAGCAGAGTGAAATTGCAGATGAGAAGCTTGCTATGTGCAGTAGCTTTGATAATTTGCGTTATGCAGTCGACTTGTCTCCCGGTCTTGATATGACTATTAGACAATGTTTGTTTAAGGAGGTTAGATTTAAGGTGGTTAGTACGGCTATGTTGATGATGACTTGTCATATTGGGAGGATTATGCCATGTTTATTGAGGAAAATGATGTGTTCTAGGAAGCTGTTGTGGTTCCTTTTGCGTGTTGACGGAATTGATAGCTCAGGGTTTATTGATTTTGGAACCGCTGAAAATGAGAGCAGCTGCGATCTTTGCAGTCGGGAGTTGAAATGGGTAAATGTTAATGAGGACGAGGTATTTGTCTCCCTATGTATCAGGTATGGAATGCAAGATGCGGTGAGTATCCTGGTGAAATTTTCGATGGGTTTTTTTGATTTTCCAAGTGCTGGAAAGTGCATATCAGAAATGATTATTAAGGTAATTGAGCATCACCCATTGTCAAGGGTTGATTCTCTGCTTGCGAATGTAAGGGTCGGATTGATCTACAAAGAGGAAGGATGGGACGTGTTCTTTTTCCCGGTCCTTATTAGTGTTCATGATGGGTTTGAGGACTTCTATCCGGTTGCTGATGATGTTATGAAACAGATTCGGTTTCATAAGTGTCACGATGGTGGCAATGACATTGCTTGCAGGATTTATGCAGCGGCAAGGAACACAATGGTTGCGATGGGTTGGTTTGTAGTTTTTTACTGCTAGTGTGCTATCTTAGAGCTGGAATAGGAATGCAGCGTCTGTGCAACACTACGCACCAGGTGCATGATGATGGGTATGGAAATGGTGATTTTCGCAGTTGTTTTGTTGAGATGTCTGCTGTTGGAATGCATTTGCGCCACTTCATGGTGCATTATCCGCTGATTCTCATTACCATGGGCTTTGTGAGACATGTGCCTAGTCTCATTTTCAGTTTGTTTAAGGCGCCAAAATAATCTTTAGCTTAATTTCGTTGTTATGTTGACAGTAAGGTGACTTACTGATGTTATGACTTTTGTTATGTTTGATTGTTGATTTCGCGGGGTATGCCCCTAGATTTGTACTAAGTTGTTCCTTTGTTGGTATAAATTTTAATTAGTAGTGTTCCAGTTCCCTCTGAACAATGAGAGTCGTATTTGCTCTAACCTCTCTCTAACCTCTCTCTAAAAAACCTAGCCGCCACCAAATTCAACCCTTAATCTAAACCATTTCTTCATCAAATCTTCTCTGTAGCCATCCCAAATTCACCTTCCTCTTCTAATCTTTCACCTCAAACACCATATTTCTTACTATATATTTATTATTTAATGAAGAGAGTTTCTTTTTCTGAGAACTTGGTGACTGTGATTCCTCCCCGTGTGAGAGGTTCTGCAGATTGCCTTCCTATAGGTAGTCTGATTAGGAGTCCGAAGAGGGTCTCCTTTTCGGAGAACTTGGAGACTGTGATTCCTCCCCGTGTGAGAGGTTCTGCAGATTGTCTTCCTGTGGGTAGTCCGATTAGGAGTCCGAAGAGGGTCTCCTTTTCGGAGAACTTGGTGACTGTTTATCCTTTGGAGGATGTCCGAGCAAAGAAGGACAGTGAAAGACAAGGGGTAGTTGACCGAGGGAACTCAGGTTCTGGCCCCTTTGATATCTTTGCAAAGAAATGGGTTTACCCCTTTGATGTACAATTAATTGTACGAGATGGGTTGTCTCCTGCGTCTAAGCGACAACTCATGGTCGATGTTGAGACTGCCCCCAACAACCTTTTGAGGTTTGAAATTATGGGACAGACTGTAAAGGTGGATGGGTGTTCTATCTATGGCTGTGTTGTGGATGAACTCCATATGGTTGACACCTCGTTGCAACAAAATGGTGGCAAAATGAGGGTAATGTTCAGACTGCCCCCAAAATGGTGGCAAAATGGGGCTCTGTTCACACTGTCAATGCAGCGCTTCTGGGTTGAGAGGTTGATTTCGAACTTGATGTTCGATGTTGTTGCTGTGTTCGATGAGGAGATGGGCTTCATCCATTGGGATGTTTTGAAGATAGTCCTAAATGGAGTCATAGACGGTTGTGTTAACGGTCTCCTGGTGTTTGATGTAATGTCTAGTCGAGATAAAAATCATTTCTGCGTTTTTGATGTGATTTGGAAGGTCATGGTTAAGGTATTGTTGACTTCTGAATGTGAAGGGAAGAACTTTATGGTTGGGGGCTACATTGAAAATGTTCGATCTCTGTTTGTTATTATGACTCTAAGAACCTGGAGATATGTGCTTGCTGCTCCTCTAAGGGCAACGTTTGGCAACACTGATGGGGTGATGAACCTTTGCCCTCTTTTGTTTGATAGGATGCCTCACCAATCTTTTATCAACTGTGACAAGATGGGGGCGGTAATTTGTTCAAAAGCTATTCTCATGAAGTGTGTTACGCTTGCGGGATTTCAAACCCTAGAGATTGCAGGGATAATTGTTGGGTTTGTTGGGATGCATCAGCTGTCTAAGATGTTTGATCTAAGGCGATGGTCGAATTGCAGGTCTGCAATTCTGTTTCAGGGTTCTAAAGTATTGGTAATGGTTTCGGAGTGCCATACTTTTGCAGCGGCCAATTCTGACTGGGGAAAAGGTGGTTTTTTAACCCTCTTATTATTTGGGTTCTATGTGGCTGCGTTTATCAGCAAGGGGAAGAAAGGTTTGGCATTGCAGATTGCTAATGAAAGGTTACAGCGGAGTGTCTCTTCGGAACAGCTGACGAATGATATCCCTTTCAAAAGGGATACATATGTAATGCTTGGTAACAAAACCAAACAGCATAAGGATGAGTTTTCTCCGACTGTGCTGTTAAGCCCTGTTGAAAGTTCCAAAAGGAAGCAAGGTATTGTTGTGTATTTCTTCATAGATGGTTTAAAACAAAAAGGGTGGAGCTTGGTCCTCCAAGCTGGTTCAAGACATGAAGGCTGTTTCAACAGGAAAGATCGGGATCAGGAGGGGTTGAGGAAACGGAATGGCCTTGAAGTGGAGGTTAAATTCTACAGTGTGGCTGGAGTTGTCTTGCTGACTTGTCGCAACAGCTACCATGTGCGGAATGCTGAGTACGTTTTGAATGCCTGTGGTTCCCTAGTTGGAATGAGCACGGATGAAACATTGAGAGTGATGACAAGGAGGACTTCCATCCAGCTTGTGTTGCATAAGGAGATAGTGGCCAAATGGAATCCTAGTGATGGGAAACAACACGCTGTTTGCAAAATGAAGAAATGGAACTTTAGTTTTCATCTTAGGTTTGGCATAGTTCTGGTTTTATGCCCAGGCTAGTTATTTAGAATCTCTTGCCTAGTTTCTATGTTTGTTGATTGTAAAATGACCTAATGTCGTTTTGACTCTATTTGTCGTTTGATGATTCGCGGGGTATGCCCCTAGATTGTGTATGCTGTTCCTTTTTGGTATAAAATTTTAATTAGCAAAAAAAAAAAAAAAAAAATTTAATTAGCAAAAAAAAAAAGAATGAACAACTTCTGTTTGTTAATTTGAGATGGTTGAGCTGGGTGTTTGCCGTGCCTGCAAAAAGAGATCTCAGCTATATTAGCAGGAAGAATGAAACAAAGATGGTTGTGTATGATGGCTGTCATATGGGCTTTTTTAATCAGCTGGGGGCTGGTTCTCCTTCTTATGGAAAGTTAGCCGGTGGTGCTTTCTTGGAGGCCAACTCTCATGTTGAGGGATGTCATATGGATGTTTTTGATGAAGTGCGGCTGTGTCACTACATGGTTCATCTGCTGCTTCTCATTACTATGGGCTTTGTGAGACATGTGCCTAGTCTCAATTTTGGGGATGTTGGGATGGTGATTATTTGCAAAGCCGGGAAGCATGTGAATGTTGTCCAGCTGGATGAGAGATCTAAGGAGTGTTGCTCCCAAGCTTGCTGCGGGGTTTATCTCAATCAAGAGCGTTGCTGTGTTTCTTTGAGGCTGGGGTTTAGGTACTTCCTGCCATGCCATTGCGAATTCTATAAGGATTCTTTGCACAAGGATGTTGCCGTTGGGCAGTTGATAATGGTGGGAAGCTCTCAGGTGTTTGATGGAGAGCGCAGAATATGCATTCTGCTAGGTTATTGCGCAGATTGGATTCTGCTAGACTCAATGATGCAGGGGACCGTTGATAGCATAGCAATCATGGCTTATTGTCCAGATTGGTGTCCAGTTGAACTTGTTTGCTGCAGTGCTGCTCGGGTTGCCCATGCCATAGTTGTTAATTTTGTGATTTTGTTCTTTAAGATTTTCTGTGTTCATTAGGTTTTTGTTTTATTGTTGAACTCTATGTGGATTGCTAGTTTATCTAGCATTATTGATGTCTTTCTTAGTTGTTCTGTTAGGTAGATGTGATACTAATCGCGGGGTATGCCCCTAGAGATGTAATCATTTGCCTATGGTATAAATTTTAATTAGCAAAAAAAAAAAACTTATAATCTGGGGCTCATGCCGTTGGCTTTGAAGTGTTCTTCGAAGACTCAGATGAGAAATCCATGTGCTGGTTTCGGATTTCTTTCGATGTTGGTTGTCAACATTAGAATTTTTGATTGGTTTAAATCTCTCGAGATATCTGTTCTTGATGGTGGTTCTGGAGATGCGCTATGGGTCTCCGTTCTTGATGAGAATTTCTATGCGGTTCTTGATGTTCCGTTTCAAGGGGAGATTTTAGAAACAATGGTCGGGGGTTTGATACCTCAAATTAAGATCGAGGTCTGTAGTGAGTACTCGGTATTGGAAGCCACTTTTGCCAAAGGATTGAAGGGGTTGATTACCTATGTTCAATTATCTGGCTATGTGCTACTTCTCTTCATTGACCACTATGTGTTTGGTTTTTTGTCAAAGAGAGTTGTTTTCTCAGATGTTCAAATCATTGTGGCTGACCTCCTATTGATTTCGAAGTGGAGAGCTCAGGAGTCTTATGTTAAAGGGATTGAGAAAGCTCATGTGGGCGTATGCGCTGATGGCTTCGAAACCTGCAATGATTCGGTTCTAGATACCTCCTTTGCAAAGGGATTCAAAAGGTTGTTTTCATATGTGAGGTTGGAGCCTCTCTCAATGTGGAACAGGCGTGGTGTCTGCCAGGTTATTGGTCTTTGGCCAATGAGAAATGTTTCCGTAGATTTATATAAATCAGTGGCTGCTTGTTATGGTGATGCGAGGCTTTTACTTGTCTTTAAGCAGGGGGAGGTGCACAAAGTGGTCATTTGCGCTGGATGGGCGAATGATTCTGCTGTTACGGGAAATGGGTTGCTAGCCTTTTTCTGTTTTGTTAACAGAATTATTGAGAAGGGTTGTATGATGGGTCATGTGGATAAACACTATGTGTTTGCCAATTTCAAGGTTTTCGGAAATGTTCAAAGGAGGTCCTCTGTAAGGGGACTTATAAATTTGGTGGATAGAACAAATCTTAATGTCTTTACTAAACAATGGTTGGTGCCAGGTATGCAATGCCTGGATAATTTTTTGTCTCTAATGATTAAAGAAGTTGAGCAGCTGTTTGCTGTTTGTTATGTGACCACGCTCACCTTGGGTAGGTATCAATGGTTAACAATGGTGACTCATTGTATAAAGGAAAGTAGGAATGATGGGGGCATTTTGCCTCATCGTGTTCTGTTAAAGAACAGGGTCTGTGGTGTTAGAAGATTTCGCATGTTGTTGGGAGGTACAGTTTGCAGTCATGCTGTTGCCCATAAGATTCGTTTGCAGGGACTCCAAAGGTCCGGTATTGGTGTAGCTTGCAACCATGCTGTTGTCTTTAAGATACATTTTTCAAGAGTGTTTGACTGCAGTTTGCGAATGTCAAATAGCTATGATGCAATGCAGGAAACTGAGTTGGTGCTTGTTGTGCACCATTGGGTCGGGAATGGAGATTGGTTTATGCATACACAATGCTCTATCAAGCAGAGGTATGTGTGGCCCACAGTCAATGGATGCACTATGTTGGGCGTGCCCATGCTGAATTATTACATGCTCGGACAGGCGAGTGATGGTGGGTTTCAAAATGGGTTGGGGAGAAAGGGTGATCATATGCAGCTTTGGTTTGGATGCGGGCCCGAAGGTGGAGGCCAAAAGACTTGATGCTAAGCAGGCATTAGTGGTAGAAAATGTTAAGCTAGGTCTTTCCTAGTGTTATTTATGTTTTTGTGGACTTGGTTAGTTCCTTGTTTTTAGTTGTAATGACTGCTTGTTGATTTCGCGGGGTTTGCCCCTAGAAGTGTTTCCGTTGTTCCTTATGGTATAAAATTTTAATTAGCAAAAAAAAAAAGCCTGGCCTATTATTGGCAATGATGTTACTCGGGCAATCCTCTACTACTTCGATACTTTACAAATACCGAGAATGGTAAACTCTACAGCCATTGCTCTTGTTCCTAAACAAATGGGGGCTTCTTCCATGTCTCACTTTCGCCCAATTTCCTGCTGCAACACGCTTTACAAATGCATTTCTAAATTGCTGGCTGGGCGTATGAAAAATGTAATGAACCATCTTGTCTCTCCGTGTCAAACTGCATTCATCAAAGGTAGACGCATTGATGATAACATGATGCTTGCTCAATCACTTGTTCGTGATTATCATCTCAATTCTGGGCCTCCAAGAGTGGCATTTAAACTCGACATTCACAAAGCCTTTGACTCATTAAATTGGGAATTTCTCTTCAATGCAATGCAAGCCATGGGGTTTCCTAATAAATTTGTTGGGTGGATTCACAAGTGTCACCTCGGCTATGTTGTCAGTCAAGATTAATGGTTCGTTAGAAGGTTACTTTCAAAGTGCCTCGGGACTTCGCCAAGGCGACCCTCTCTCTCCTTACCTGTTTGTGCTGGCCATGGAAGTACTTACAGCGTGCCTCAATCAATCAACCTCGGCCACTGATTTCTCATTTCACTGGAAAACTAAACACTCAGGTATATCCCATCTTATATTCGTAGACGATGTCTTCCTTTTCTGCAAAGGCGATGCTTCTTCTATTAAACTGCTTTTTGATGGTGTGACCAAATTTTCACGGCTTTCGGGTCTCATTCCAAACCCAAGTAAAAGTTCGTGCTATTTTGGTAACATGTCGGTGGATATCCAAGACTTTGCTCTTCATCTCACTGGATTTGAGGGAGGAACTCTTCCTGTCAAATACTTAGGTGTTCCACTTATCTCAAAAAAATTGTGTGCTCGGGATTGTGAGGTGCTAATTCAAAAACTGTGCACGAATACATGTCTATGGACATGCAAAACTCTTAGCAGAGCTGGAAGAGTGCAATTAATCAATACGGTTCTTTTTGGTATACAAGGGTACTGGAGCATGTACTTGTTCTTGCCGAAAGGAATTCTAAAAAAGATCCAGGGTATTTTTGCAAGATTTTTATGGGGTGGCACGTTGAATGGGCCCTGTCAATTCAAGGTAGCTTGGGCTGAGGTTTGTTTGCCGAAAAATGAGGGTGGAATGGGTATTAAGGACCTTATTTCTTGGAACACCAGCGCTATTTTATTCCAGCTCTGGCGTATAATTAACAGAGCAAACTCGTTGTGGATAACTTGGGTTCACCTGGAAGTGTTGCGTTCAAAGTCTGTTTGGACTATGCCTATTCCCTCGAAGGGATCTTGGTGTTTAAAGAAGATTCTGGGAGTTAGAGACATTGCTAGGCAGCATGTTCATTTCGAGGTGGGATCGATTTCCTCCTTTCACTTTTGGCATGATCCGTGGTTAGAAAGGAAACCTCTAGTGCAGCAATTTCGGGTGGGAATCATATCAATAATGGAGTCAACTTCTCTTGCCAAGATCTCGAATTTGTATTACAATCAACAGTGGCAGTTGAGCCCTACAAATCATGTTGATGCCATTGAATTGCGCCACAAATGCTCTACGGTTACAATTCACCAGAATGATCGGATCTTGTGGGACATTTCAGACTTTAAACATCTCTCTCTTTCGGACATTTGGAATTCGATAAGACCTGTTGGTGCGGTCTGGCACAAGTTCATGGTTCCAAAATATTCTTTCTTGATGTGGCTAGTATTGAGGCAGCGGTTATTGACAAGGGACAGGATGCAGCGATTTGGTATGGCAGTTCCTATTAACTACATGCTCTGTTCACATGGTGCTGAGACACATGAGAATTTGTTCTCTCAATGTGCGTACACGGAGAAAATACTCAATTCGAGCCCTTGTAGAATATCTCGGAATTGGCAGCATCTCTTAAATGGTGAAATCCTTCAAGATAATGTGGACAAGGTGCGGCAGCATATAACCTGTTTATATGTCTCAGCAGCATGGCATGCTATTTGGCAAGAACGTAATAATAGAATCTTCAATCAAGCTGGGCACAAGCGAGTGGAGCAACTTACGACAGAGGTAAAGCGGAATGTTCGAGAAAAGCTAAGCACATGCCCTGGTTTTCAAAAAAAGGCAGGGAAAGATCAAATGTTACAGACCTTACTGTACTAATTGTGTAGCAAGTAATTTGTTAGTAGTTGCTGAGCAGTAAAATACGCTTTCTATGGTGCGGGGTATGCCCCTGGTTGATGTAATTGTTTATTCGGAGTAATATATTTTTTATTTATCAAAAAAAAAAAATGCAGTTGCTTAAGCTCAACCATAATGCTGTTGCCAAACCTCCCATCTTTGCACATTATCCAAACATACCCAGCACTACTCACTTGGTATCTGCTGTGGTAAACACTTTGCAAAACAACTCCAATCACACTACAAATATCAACAAAAGAACACATATTCTGAACCAACAAACCCAAATCAGTCGAGTCTAAAATCATGATGAACATACAATTTCCCATTATTTCAAGCCTCCTATCAGCCCAGAAGCCGAAAACCTCAATTGTAGACAGTTTCCATGGTTTAAACAAGCTGAGCGTACAAGATGTTTCCAACAATACCACCTGGCCCACAAAAAAGGTCAGCTCCATGCGCGTACAATCCATCATACCGCACATCTCCACGTTGATCCCTTGAGACCACGATAACACGCCATTAATTTTTGAACTTTGCGACCAAAACTCATCAGCTGTAAAAGCATGATGAGGCATAACCACTAGCTCAAGCTTAACATCAAGACAACCATTTATGATCATCAACATCTCCACAGAACCCCCCTCAATATAAGTCGAACCCGTAGTCACGGGAGACTTGTCACTATTGGAAACAATAAACTTTTCCAAAACATTGACTTCAACTATGCGTAGCAAATCAATTCTTGCTACCCATACCAGCATCACCAATGTGATATCAACCATTTTCCCTTTACTTGGCACCCAAATTCGCAAGGACAAATCTGAAATATTCACCACCTCCAAACCTATCCAAGAATAGGTTAGAAACCACACCCAAATACTATTTTTAACAGCCCCATATTTAACTTTTACGTTGCTCTTTAAAGAACCAGAAGTTAGCAATGAACAAAGTGCTCGATAGTTTGCACTAAGCAACATTACCTGATGGCATTATAATAACCTGAGATAATACAATGTCATATCCAGAGAAAACACAGCAACCGTACACATAGTAGGCAGCGAAAGAATCACCTCCAAGGAACCAGACCTAGAGAGACTCAGAACTCCATCTAAGCGACGTTCAGTAAACTTCAAGCAATTTGCGTGAGCGAGCACATAGATTGAAATGGGAAAGGACCCATTCACTTCCACAATCATCGAAACCAGAACCTTGCAGGCCTCACCAGCATGAAAATCCACACAAACAATGTAAAGAATAACATCAAATGCTCTGCAGATATCTGAACTCTCAACACGTCCAGCCGCTTTATACACCCTTACAGAGTCATCAGTTGTAGACCACATAGAAATGAGACACAACTTGGGAAGAAATACACTCAAAAATGCATTCTTGAGAATTAATGCACTCAAAAATGCATTCGCACTAGACTGACCCACAAGTCTATCATCCTCTTTACTGACATTGAAATACACCCAAATGCGAACACCTTGAGTATGGTAAGTCAAGGCTGGCCATAGATTCACCACATCAGCACAGACGCTCATGGTTATGCTTTGGGGAAAAACCTCAAACACCTTATGGGCTTTCATAATAGATTCCATATCAGAAGAAATAACGAAATTAATCCCCTCAGGGACAACCACGTTCGCATCAAGCACCTTGACCTTAAACATCGACAGCCATGTCTTCATTGCTTCCAAAGACCTTGCATACACGGATCTGCTTATACCCATAACCCGTGCATCCTTGTCTCTATGGGACAATTCATCAAAAACTTCGAGGACATTGCTTATACCTCCAACAATGGAAGTGTCCATCATCTTTATAAGATCTTTCCCATTAATATGCATACCACAATAATGATTCAGCGCGTAACCAAAGCTTTCCTTCAAGAAAAGCTCTCTCATCATAGCATCAGATTTTGAAAAAAACATTGGTTCAACCTCTTCGAAAAGCATCCGAAGAGATATATCCAGATAAGAGGATTTTCTCATCCAAATCTTCAAGAAATCATACAAAACCAAATCAGTTTTCTCGTCACTAACATGACCCAATAAAAAAGCCCCTATCCCCAGAAACCCAGGAGAGGCAAAGCCCTGAATAACCATCAGAGGAAATAATTAAAATAAAAAGTAGAATAGATATAAGAAATATGGTGTTTAGGTGGAAGAATCGAAGGGGGAGATGAATTTGCGAGGTTTAATAGTATAGATCTGATGGAATATGGTGTAGATTTGGCTGAAATTAAGTGGCGGCTAGGTTTTTTAGAGAGAGGTTAGAGCGTCTCTCATTGAAGCTAACTGTCAAGAACAAAGTTACAAGTGGTTTCTATGCTCAAACGAGTCAAAATGAAGCAAAATTAATTTTCTTGTTCAAACGAGTCCAAATGAAGTTTTTTTTTTTTGCTAAGTTAAAAAAATTTATAACACCAAAAGGAGCTACATGAGAATCTGGGGCATACCCCAACACAACATCTACAAAATACACCTAGAAAGGGTCGACATGACCAACCAAGCCTAACTAGATACTAGGCCTATCAGTAAAGGAGAAGAACAAGGGATGGGTCCTTCCGAACCCACTTCTGGAATGAAGAACAAGAAAACAACTTCTCTCTAATAAGGCACTTGACCTTAAGACTAAGCACCTGCGTCGCTTGTCCTGGACCTGCATTGTGAATTCTAAAATTTCGCTCCTTCCATACACTATATATGCATGTTGTTAAGTACACCCCTGCAATAACCTTTTTCTGCTCTGACAGGGAGGTTCGAAAGAAGTCACCCTGCTGCCACCTTACCCAGTCATCATTAAGCCGGAATGGCACCACCTTACTTAGGAGGTTGAAGTATGGACAAGTAGTAAACAAATGGCCTATAGACTCTCTGTCTGTGTTGCATAAGACACACATTGGATCAACCCTCATGCCAAATGTTATCATACGATCTTTTGTAAGAAGTCTATTCTTGATAGCTAGCCACGAAATGAAGGAACATTTTGGAATGTTGAAAGAGCTCCAAACCAGGCCAGCCCAATCGACCCCCTGCCCAGAATCACGAATGGATGCCCAAATTGATGACAGTTTAATCATGTTTGGCTGAAGTCCATCCCAAGTGATCTTATCATATCTATGGACTTGAGTTTGAGATGCCCTTCTTCTAACCTCCCATACATCCATGTGATTTGAATTTGGAAGCCTCCAAGCCCCATTCTGGTGGTAAGAGTTGATAAGAGCCATACTAGTCGATTCTGCATTCGAAATCATCGAGGGAGAAATGAGAGCTAAAGGCTTCTTGTTGGCCCAAGGGTCATGCCAAAAGAAAAACCCAGATGCAACTCCAACATTGTATGTAACATAAGACAGAGCTTGAGATCTAGCATTAAAAATTTTCCTAGCAATCCAGCAACATCTATAAGGCATTGCTGCTGTCCAGAACGCTTTCCTTCGAAGAAGAACTTTGTGGAACCAGGCAATCCAGAGAGAATCAGAGTTGGGTTGGAGCAGGCGCCATAGCTGATGCAGAATAGCAGCTTGGTTCCATTCAAATACATTTTTAATCCCCAACCCACCCTCTACTTTAGGCTTACAGCAATCCTCCCATTTTACTTTGTAATGGCATTTTCCCGAGTCCTTGTAGAAACCCCCCCAAAGAACTTGAAGAACAAGCTATTAATCTTCTTAAGGACAGCCTTTGGAAGAAAGATATACATACTCCAGTAGCCAACAATACTAGCCATTACTGCTTTAATAAGCAACAGACGACCAGCAAAGTTGAGAAAACGAGCCATCCAGCTTTCAATCCGTCTGCACAATTTAGCTACCAAGGTAGTGCATTCCCTGCTATTAAGTTTACCAGTTATGAGAGGCAAACCCAAGTAGGATATAGGGAGATTACCTTTTTGAGGAAACAACAACAACATCACCACCTAGAAAAAAAAATGGGAGTCTAGAGAGAGATTCTCCTCCTTCTCTCTAGAAACCCTTAATTAGCCGCCTCTAATTCTCGGACATATTTTCATCAGATCTATACAATCAACCTTCGTTAATCCATTTCCATCTCTAATCCCTCACCTAAACACCAAATTTCTTATCAGTTTTTTTTTTAGGCCTGTTATGAGTTCGAAGAGGGTTTCCTTTTCGGAGAACCTTGTGACGGAGATTCCTCTCCGTGCGTGTTCACAAAGTGCCCTTGCAGGGTTGGACTCAGTTCCGAACCCGAAAAGGGTTTCGTTTGCGGTTGATTTGGTATCGGTGATACCTTCTGTTGACACTCGATCCAAGAATTTGGAAGGGTCAAGCATAAAGATTGATGGCAAGAAGGAAGGCGCGCGGGTCTCCTTTGCTGAATGCCTTGTTACGATGATTCCAGAGAATCCTTGCACTCGTACCCGGGTCAAGCATCTTTTAACTGATGGTAAGGTTCTCTCTCAAAAGAAATCTTTCAGTCTACATGAAGTAGGAGTTGATCCATTGATTGAGTTATCGGATTTTCAGAATCCGAGATCTGTTATTGCTATGGATGATGTGGAGGAGGTTAAGACCCAAATTGTTGGTTCCCCAAACCCCTCTTTGAATGTCGAGGGTTCCCCACACCCTAACCCGAATGCTACTGGGTTAATTGGAGAATTGCAAATCTCAAATGATGAAAGGATGGCAGATTTTGTGAATTTGGGGGACGTCTTGGGTCCTGTCTCGGGAAATTTAAGCTACACGAATGATGTGGATTCGGAGGATGATGAAGTCATTTCAGGGTTGGTGGCAGACCTTGTAAGAAGAATTGTGGTTGAGGGAATTTTATTAAGCCAATGTGGTGGTGATCTTCTTGCAGTCGCTAGTAATGGTGCAAATTCTCGAATGGTTGGAGGTTGTTCAGTTTGCATTCGAACAGAATTCTGGTTGATGAGTAGAATGCGGTGCTTCGAGAAGTATGGTGCAATGGCAAAGGAAAGGGTTTCTGACTCTTTTGAGTACAGATATGAGGTCCCCGCTGCTTCTGTTTCGAATGGGTACAATTTCATTGTCTCGAATGGGTTTGACAGGGAATGTGCTGGTTCCGTGCCAATGTTGATGATTGATGGTCTGCCTATTGCTTGGCCTGATGTGAGAATGGTCTGTAGATTTATTTCTCAAGCAAAGGAGATTGTTGTGACCTCATGTCTAATTGGTGTTACTGATGGGAATCAGCATAGATTAAATGCAGGGTATAATGTCATTATTGTGACAGGGCTGGATAGGGCGCTAGTGTGGTCCAGCTTGCGGGTTGGAAGTATTGTAATTTGTTGTAATGGCTGGTGCTCTGTTGTGACTTACATTGTGCACATTACAGGCCTGGATTCTGGATTCAGGATAGGCTCGGATGCTGGTAATGATGGTATGCATTCATGCAGATGCATAGTTTATGACATGGATGGAGATTTTAGGATGCAGCCTTGGCAGGGGACTCTGGGGTGTGAACCAGGGCCTTTCATAAATTCTCAGGCTGTTTAGTTTATTTTAAGATTTCTCGTTTAATGTTGACTGTCTAATGACATTGTAATGTTTTGACTTTGTTTGTCGGCTGTTGATTTCGCGGGGTATGCCCCTAGATTTGTATCAGTTGTTCCTTTTGGTATAAAATTTTAATTAGCAAAAAAAAAAAAGAGATTACCTTTTTGAAAACCAGTCACCTCTAAGATGTCCTCAACAGCATTAGAACCCACATTAGCGAAGAAACATAAAGACTTATCACGATTAGGTATCAAATTTGAGTACCTAGAGAAGCTGTTAACCCCATCCATCAGCTTAGCGACAGAGTTGGAATTTCCATGACTAAAGAGGAAGACATCATCCGCAAAAATGATGTGGTGCAGGTCCGGATGGGTTTACGGTGGAGTTCTTTTTAGCCACCTGGCATATTGTGGGGGCTGATGTAACGAGATGTATTCTCTACTTCTTTAACTCTCTGGACATGCCAAGGATTGTAAATGCGGCTTCCATCTGTCTGGTCCCAAAACAGGAAAACCCCTCCCAAATGCATCACTTCCGCCCTATATCCTGTTGCAATGTCATCTACAAGTGCATATCTAAAATGTTAGCTCGTAGACTTAAGTCTGTCATGCCTTCTCTGATCTCTCAGCATCAATCGGCTTTTGTAGCTGGGAGGTCCATTGGGGACAATATTTTCTTAGCTCAGGCTCTTTGCAAAGGTTATAATCGCAATGATGGTCAGTCGAGGTGTGCTATAAAGTTAGATATCCACAAAGCGTTCGACTCACTTAATTGGAGCTTTATTTTTGTGGTGCTGGAAAGGATGGGTTTTCCCCCCAAATTTGTTGATTGGATCAGGGTATGTATCACTTCCACCATGTTCTCGGTGAAACTCAATGGAAGCTTGGAGGGTTTCTTCAAGGGGAATCGGGTTTGAGGCAGGGCGACCCTTTGTCGCCTTACCTATTTGTAATGGCAATGGAAGTGTTTACTGCATGTTTAAATAAATCAGTTGATGGCACAGAGTCCAAATGAAGTTTTAGTGAGTTATAGGGGTTAAACGATTCAAGAACAAAGCTACAAGTGGTTTCCATGCTCAAACGAGTCAAGAATGAAGCAAAATTAATTTTCTTGTTCAAACGAGTCCAAATGAAGTTTTTTTTTTTTGCTAATTAAAAATTTTATACCAAAAAAGGAACAACGTACACCATTTGGGGGTAAACCCCTCAAATCAGCAACCAGAAAATAGAGTTAAACAGACTTAAGCTGTTTTTACAATCAACAAAATAAGCAAACTATTTGCAAAGTAAAACAACCCTACAAATAGAAATCAAGAGTGGTCACCCCAAGTCAGGCGCCATTTCTTCAGCCTGGTCCCCTTGGTCTCCTCCATACATGGACCTGCCAGGTCTTGGCTGATCAAACGTACGAAGACGGCAACGCTTAATCCTCAACTTAGCCCGTCGAGCTGTGACCTCCTTGTCCTCATCTATGCCTTTCTCGCCTTGAAACTCTTTTTGGTTAGAGTCCTTCTTGGGATTCTCCTGCATATGCACAGTCACATCTCCGACAAGACTAAACAGCGGCCCCAGATACTGCATGTTACCCTGAATTGACTCCTTTTAGGTGCTCCCCCCCACCCATAAATCCTTGGAAGGGTCCTTGGATGGTTTTGCATCCTTGCCTTTAACAAGAGGGCTCTGCTTTGGCTCAGTAGATAGATCAATCCCCAAATCAATCAGGTAATCCCTCAATTGAATGGAACGGCAAATTAAGTCATGTAGCTCCACTTCCTGAAACCCTCTTAGACCACGAGTAGAGGCACTGAATTCCCTATCATGAGACCCTTTAACCAAAGGGATTTCCTTACCTATCGAGCTAATGAACATCTTCAAATTTTCTAGATTACGCCTCGCTGCCACCAGCGCCTTCTTCTTCAACTCAGAGTTTAATAGGGTGTGGTCTAATAGTCCCGCTATCTCCACCTCCTCTTCCATGTCTTGAATAATCTGGTCATCCTCCCCAAGAACTAGGAGCGAGATTCCATTCTGCCGAATATAGGTCCCAAGTTGCTTAATGCAATTCAGAGCTATACCCAAGTCTCTCAAAAGCTTTAAATCAGGTCTCCTTTGCAAGCTATTTATGAAATCTATATCACTCATGTCAACAGTCCCCCAAATCGTAGGCACTTCATGTCCACTCTGGACAATGCTGTCTCTCATAATAACTATTACATTCATAGCAATAGCTAGGCGATCTTGCCATCGCTTAACTGAACCATCCCTACACGGGGTTGCTTCTACTACTATCGCGTCATTACAGACCGCCTTGCCCTTTGCTTTCATCCTTGCCATAACAGTATCCCCGACAGAGGACCCCGCATTTTCCCCAGAATTCATAGTCTTTCCACTCTCTCTATCCAGGTCCGTAACCAGAATAGAGGAATCCCCTTTTGTGGAAGCATAATCCTTTCCCAATTCATTCCCAACCCCAGCAGCACCACCTATCTGGGCCTCATACAAACTCTCATCAGTTACTAGACCTTCCCTTTGACTACCCGAATGAATAGGCAAATCCTCCTCCCTAGAGGGCTCCAACAAATCGACAAATGGAGTAACATGACCCACAGTATCTAATTTGTTGTCATCAAAAGAGACCCTTACTTCTCCTTTTGTCCCCTCATTCTTCATACTCAATCCTTCAACCTTCTTAGATCGAGTATCAACAGATGGTATCTCCGTTACCAAATCGCTTGCAAAAGAGACCCTTTTCAGGCTCCTAACTAGTTCCAACCCCTTCTGGGCCATCCTCCCTAGATCAACAAAGGACTCTTCCGGGGAGGGCTCCGACAGATCAACAAAAGAAGTAACACAATGACCCCCATCTACTGTATTAAGACTAGGAGGTTTCATTTGGGAAAAAACCTTACCATCAATTAAGTGATGCATGACCCTACTGCGGGTGCGAGCAGCTACCCCAGACTCTGGGATCATCATGACTTGGTTGTCAGCGAAGGAGACCCTCGCGACCCTCTTTTTGCCATCATTCCTAGAGCGAATATCAATAGATGGTATCTCCGATACCAAATCAGCCACAAACGAGACCCTTTTTGGGCTCGGGGCTGGAACCAACCCCTCCTGGGACATCTCCATACGATTCATGACAGAAGCCTCCATCGCCGAATCATCCACAAATGAAACCCTCTTACGGCTCATGCTTACCAACAAGAAAAGAAATTTGGTGTTTAGGTGAGAGCGGGGAAGGGGAAGATGGATTATGATGTGGGACTTTAGATCTGATGGAGAAGATGCTTTGATTGTTTGAGAAATTTAGAGAGAGGTTAGAGCATATCCGACTCTCATGCTTATTTTCGTTGTTATGTCCAAATGAAGTTTTAGTGAGTTATAGGGGTTAAACGAGTCAAGAACAAAGCTACAAGTGGTTTCCATGCTCAAACGAGTCAAGAATGAAGCAAATCATATTATCTGGTTTGAACTAGTCTAAAATGAAGTTTTTAAACGAGTCAAGAACAAAGTTACAAGTGGTTTCCATGCTCAAACGAGTCAAGAATGAAGCAAATCATATTAACTTGTTCGAACTAGTCTAAAATGAAGTTTTTTTTTGCTAATTAAAATTTTATAACACCAAGAAAATATTACATAGCATGAATGCCAGTCCAAATGAAGTTTTTTTTTTTTTTTGCTAAATGAAAATATATTGCACAAAAAATATGTACAAAAACTAGGGGCATACCCCGCGGGACAAAAGCATTTCAGCTAAACAAAAAAAGAGAGATAGCCACAAACGACCATCTCCTAACTCCTTACACCCTGACTAATATAGACTAGCAACAATAGTTGGGTCCTTAGATACATGCTTTTGAAACCAAGTACTAGTTGACACTCTCTCTCGGACCATAGTGAAAATTTTTGCTCTTAGCTTGTGCACTGTTTTGCTATGCCCAGGGTTGTGGATTCTCTGATTTCTTTCCATCCATATCACATGGATTGCTACTGCTAGAAAAAGATAAGCCAGGATTTCTCTTGCTTTGGAAATGCTCCTGATGAAAAAATTCCCTCTCAAGTACTCCTCCCACCTGCCATTTAGATCTCTATTATGCATGATATTCCTTGTAAAATTGCAGGTTCCAAAAATATGGTGCACAGTTTCATTTTCCATATTGCATAGCACGCATATAGGGTCAACATTAAGACCAAAAAGCCTCAGCCTGTCCTTCGTATGCAGCCTTCGTTTGAATGCTAACCAGAGTATGAACGAGCATTTAGGAATATTTAAAGAATGCCAAACTGCTGGGAGCCACATTTGAGGGACACCAGTAGCACGAATGGAATGCCAAATTGTGGAAATAGTAACATTGTTACCTTTCAGCCCATTCCAATAGATAGCATCTCGAGAACGGATTCTCGTCTCACTAACCATCTGGCGGAGCTCAATAGCCCACACATGATTCGATGGTGGAAGTCTCCAGCTCTGATCATAAATGAAGTCTCCTATTTTTGCATGCTCAGATGTTTCAGTGATCGAAACAATGCTTCTATCAAATTTCTGAATGAGCGGCTTGTGGTCGTGCCAGGGGTCGTGCCAGAAGCTGTATTGAGAGTCATTGCCAATATCATATGAGATAAATCTCATTACCTCATCCCTTACATTAAACATCTTCTTTATACACCAAGAGATGCCCTTAGGAATCTTCATTGTCCAGACTGATTTATCTTTGATAACATTATCTTTCACCCACAAAAGCCAAAGAGGGGGGTTGTGCATTCGCACCATTCTCCACCATTGGTAGTAAACAGAGGCTGTGTTCCATTCTCGAAGATCTCTGATGCCCAGACCTCCCTCACATTTAGGAACACAACAATCTTTCCAAGCCACCTTAGCAGAGCAGGAAGTCGTAGTAGAACCACTCCAGAGAAATTTAATGCATAAAGATTGAATTCTTTTAAGAATTCCAACTGGGAGAAATAAATGGGTGGCCCAAAAACCTTGTATGCCAAAGATCACTACTTTTAACAGTTGTAACCTCCCTGCATAGCTAAGAAAACAACTCAACCAAGAATCAAACCTAGCACATAGTCTCTGCACCAGGGGCAAGCAGTCTAGAGTATTAAGTTTCGTAGTAATCAATGGAAGGCCAAGATAAGTGACTGGGAAAGTACCTCTATTTAAACCAGTGGAGGCAAGAATTGAGGAGGCCATTGAATCATCAACATTCCCAAAGAAACAAGCGCTTTTTTCACTATTAACCTTAAGCCCTGAGATGCTAGTGAAGACTCTAACACCCTGAAGCAAGACATCCACCGAATTTTGCTCTCCCTTAGAAAATAATAATATGTCATCAGCAAAAATCAAATGAGAGATTGCTGGATTCACTGCCTTATAATGGAATTGAAAGCTCGAATTCTCAATAGAACGGTTAATACATGCTGACATAACTTCCATAGCAATTACAAAAAGGTATGGGGATAGGGGATCCCCTTGTCGCAGCCCAGATTTTGCTTGAAAGAAGCCCTCTAAAGCGCCATTGATTTTTACAGAAAGCATGGCCGTTCTAATGCAAGTCATTACCCACTCCACAAAAATACTAGGAAAATTCATTTTCCTAAGCGCCTGTTCCAAGAAAGACCAGTTGACGGTATCAAAAGCTTTCCTGAGGTCTAATTTAATTGCACACTTCGGCTACCCAGAAGATAGATGATAATCTCTACATAACGCTTGAGCCAATAGCACATTATCACCTAACAAACGTCCCTGGATGAAAGCTGACTGATTACTAGAGATGAGCCCAGGCATAACGCTTTTCATTCTTCTAGAAATCATCTTAGTGATGCACTTATATAGTACATTACAACAGGAGATAGGCCTGTAATCACTCATACTTGAGGCAGTACGAGATTTAGGAACAAGGGCTAAGGCAGATGAATTAAAAATTCTAGGAATCTGAAGCGTGTTGAAGAAATAAAGAATGGCATTCGTGACATCTTTACCAACCACACTCCAGGCTGAGATATAAAATTCCACTGGGAAACCAACAGGGCCAGGGCACTTATGTTTAGCCATGCTCTTTAAAGTAGCATACACATCTTGAGGGCTGAAAGGAGCACCCAATAACTCACTTTGATGTTCCGAGAGAGAAGGGAGAAGAATGTCTTCTGGGAAAGCTTCAACAGAAGTTTCCGTACCTACCATGTCCTGAAAGTACTTAACAGCTACTTGAGAGATGCTACGATGGGTATAGTGAGTAACCCCTTCATTATCTTCAATCGACATCAGTTTATTAGAATTCCATCTACCTTTGCAGGCATTAAAGAAATAACGGTTGTTGTTGTCACCATTTTTAAGCCAGTGGACTCTGGCTTTTTGCTTGAGCAAAGTTTCTTCTTCAGCTAGAGCTTTTCTCAGATTAGAGCACAATCTCCCCTCTTCTGCAAACTGCTGACTAGTAGGAATACGAGGCATGGAAGCTTGAAACTCCAGCAAGGCATTACGAGCCCTGTCCACCAAATGATGCAAGTTTCCTTTGTCTTTGTTCAGACGCCTCATGGCTTCTTTGACTCTCTTGAGTTTCGATGATAAAACATACTAGGGGTCACCCATTATGTCACAATTCCAAGCTGCATAGACTTCTTCTAGAAGATTAGGGGCATTGAGTAGGTGAAGAAAGAATTGAAAAGGTTTGAGAATTCTTTCCTAAGCATCTCCAAGAGTAATTAGTACTGGGCAATGGTCAGATATGCCTTTTTCCCCAACACGGCTATGAGCAAGGGCATAGTTGACCAACCAACAGCCATTGACAAGACATCTATCAAGCTTCAGCATAATAGGATTAGGATGATTACCATCACACCAAGTGAAATGATGCCCAGAGCTGTTTAGATCAGTAACAGCTGCTTGCATCACAAAATCTTTGAATTCTAGCATACCAGAGGTCCAATGTTGCAAATTAGATGTTTCTCCTGGTTCAAGACACACGTTGAAGTCTCCTGCAATGCACCAGGGCATATCAAAAGGCAGATTAATCTTCTGATTCAATAAGTCTTCCCAAAGAGACCTACGTTCACTAACTGTGTTATAGCCATATACAAAAGAGACAAACAGCTCTCGCCTAGAGGCAAGACTCATAGCTCGACAAGTAATGTACTGTGCTGAAGTAGCAACAAGACTAATATTCCAATGGTTTGGATCCCATCCAACCCAAATACGTCCGTTGTGATGATCATCATAATTAAACACCCAATTAAACACCGGAGATAGACCACGAGAAATGCTCTGAGCCATATCCTTCTTAACATGTGTTTCAAGGAGAGCAACGAGCCCCACCTTATTAAACAAAATAAAATCTTTAACAAACGACTGCTTACTATTCAAACCTCTAATATTATATGTACAAATATCAACTAACATAAAAGAGATAGGGTTAGGTTGGCTTCATAGAAGCCAAAGCTTTTTTCTGCTTCTTTCTTTGCGAGCTGGACAGTTTCCCATCATTAACAGGTTGTGGAGCCACCTCTTTGCTGGTATTTCCAATTGCTCTTTTTGCATCCACTTCATCCACTTGTCTGAGAGATTTAAAAATATTACACGGAGGTGGAGAAGAATCAGGAGTGCTCACTGATCCTAGACTGAAAGTTCTTTTTCCAGGCAGCCAACCTTCATCCTTGGTTTCTACTTCTTTAACAGGTACAGGGGTTTTAAATGAGTCATCCTCCTTCTTATCAACCAATATCTTTTCATCAACCAGCTTCTTTTCATCAACCTTCTTTTCCTCAACCTTCTTAACATCCACTGACTTAGAGGGAGTGGACTCCGGCAACACCACACTAGAATCTAAGTCATTGTTAACCTTGCACTGATCCTGAATAATTACCTCAACATTCTTTTTTTTCTTTTTGAACCCAAGTGCGCTTAGCCATTGGACAAGCTCCGGCGGGGTGACCCAATGAATTACAGCTCACACACAATTTTGGCTTGTTAAGATAGGTGACCTCCACTTCTGCCATATACTTATCTCCAGATGATGGATCGATGGCCATTGCCTTGATTTTTTTAGGCAACTGATCGCCCACATTATGCTTAACACAGAATTTCGCAAAAGGAAGCATTTCAGCTTTAGATGTAAGCTGGTCTGCACAAAGAGGCTCACCAATAGCACTAGCCAGCCTACTTAGTCCCTCCTTTGTCCAATAACAGTCTGGCACATTGCTTAATTTAATCCATATCGGCAATGAGGTAACAGGTTTGTAGATGTCTCCACCCCAGGGACAAAGAATTAGCGGTTTTTTATCCACATACCACGTTCCTTTAGTGAGAGCCGCATTCATTGTTTGTACCGAACTAAACTTGAAAACAAAGACATTAGCATTTCTTTGGAAGACATGCCTTAGCCCTCTTCTTTCCCCCCACACTCTGTACGCAAAATCATTAACAGCCTTAAACGTAGGTGCTCCTTTCGTAAAAGTGCCCACAATACTGAACTGAAACTTCTCAATTCCTTTCTTTAGCACATTTTCAGGTGGGTCTACTACATCAATACCAGTAGGAAGAGGGTGGTAGTCGAATTTTACCTCTAGAGGTTTGACCTCTCTAATCACTTGGGACCAGGTTTTTTCTTTTTTAACCTCTCCAGGTCCAAAATCCCTAGAGGGGCAGCCATCTTCTGATCTTTTTTCGTTTCCTTGCGAGTCTTTAACCCCAGAGGTTCCCTCATTTATAACACCAGGCTTTGTTTAACCAGTTCTCTGAGACAAATCTACAAACACCTTCTGAGCATTTGGGCCTGAATTCTTTTCGTGATGTGGAGAAAGCACAGGGAGGCCATATTCATCTATGCCTGTGACAAACCTTGAGGAATCAGTGACACCTTCAAAATTGCTTAGGTTACCATTGAACGCAGCATTTTTCAATAAAGATTCCTTTTCCGCTTCTATCCAGGAAATACCATGCTTCTTTAACAGCTCTTTCATTTCCATCATCTTCAAACGAATGGCAATGAGCTCATCCCTCTCATTCTTGTTCTCAGCAAACGCCATTCTTGCTACTCGGTTCACAGTCTCTCTTTCAAAGACCGCTCTATCATCCTCAAAGGGATTAGTCTCCTCTTCCGACGAGTTCTCAGCAACCAAATCAATACCCCCAGTACTACTAGGAACTGTCTTCTCACCTTCATTGAAACCTACAAGAATAGGGTATTCCTCAACCTTCCGACGAGACTGAACTTTCTCGAGAAAGTCATCACCAATAACATCTTGCATAAAAGCTGGAACAAAGTCAGAATCACACGAAGAACCCTGACTCACCATGGTAAAAAAAGGAGAATAGTATATAGATAATATTAAGAAATTTGGTATTTAAGTGAGAGATATGAAGAAGAGAGTGGATTTATGTAGGATCTATATAGTTAATGATGGGAATATGTGTAGAAATTAGATCTGAGTGATAAAATCTATGGCGGCTAGAAAGGGTTTTTAGAGAGAAGGAAGAGTTTCTCTCTCTAGGTCTATCATTTTTCCAAATGAAGTTTTAGTGAGTTATAGGGGTTAAACGAGTCAAGAACAAAGCTACAAGTGGTTTCCATGCTCAAACGAGTCAAGAATGAAGCAAATCATATTATCTTGTTCGAACTAGTCTAAAATGAAGTTTTTTTTTGCTAATTGAAATTTTATACCATGAGGAACAACTGATACAAGTCTAGGGGCATACCCCGCGAAGTCAACATCCAGACATTACAAAGTACATAACATCATTAAGCCACTTTACAGTCAACATAAATACTAGATAGCTTAAAACAATAACTATTCTAGTCTGCATGCATATAAGCAGCTAGTTAAAACTAGCTAAAAAACATAAAAATAGAGTCTGCGCCAATAATTATCTTTTTCTGGAGTGAACTCCCCTGCTTACTCTGTTGCCTTATCAATGAATTTGTCAGCCTGACCTTGCCTTGCATGACTCCTCCAGCATTAGTCTTTCCTATCTCGCCCATGTGAAGTTCTATAACAAGGGTCGTCTCAAAAGCTAAATTCTGAGCCTGACCAAAATTTAAACCCAGATAGCTCTATATCCTATTTTTGAGACATCAGTACTACGACCCTTAACAGGAACGGGAGTACCCCCAGGCAAGTTCTCGCCAACCTTAGAAAATACCTCAGGTGGGGGTATTACAATCCCCTTCACATTGATATAATCATACATCAACACGTTGCACTTTAAAGCTTCTCTTAGATCCTTAGCCTGCACACAATTGTCAAGCATGCCAAGGTTCTTAAATAAGGGGTGAGTATCCATAAGAACAGGCCCCTTAGTCACAGGCGACGTATAACCATTGTAAACAATAAACTTCTTCAAGACACTGATGTATTTCCTAGCCCCAATCAATCGACTTTCTTTAGATGAAACCAACATAACTTCATCTACAAACTCAGAGACCACAGTACGCATAATTGAAGAACCCTCCATACCAACAATACTGTCATATCCTACATTCAGAGAATTAGAGTCCATTGCAGTCGTGTGTAGGCTTACATCCTCACCCCAACCTTAACCAAATCGAAAAGACTCCCGGTCAACACCAACACCCATATTACTCCAGTAGAACTAATCGCTCATGTGTTAACCGAACGATGAGAGTCGTATTTGCTCTAACTTCTCTCTAACCTCTCTCTAAAAAAAAACCTAGCCGCCACCAAATTCAAACATTCAAACCTTAATCTAAACCATTTCTCCATCAAATCTTCTCTTTAGCCTTCCCAAATTCACCTTCCTCTTCTAATCTTTCACCTCAAACACCATATTTCTTTATATATTTATTATATAATTATTAGTTTAATGAAGAAGGTTTCTTTTTCGGAGAACCTAGTGACTGTGATTCCTCCCCGTGCGCGAGGATCTGAAGTTTGCCATCCGGTGGGTAATCCGATTAGGAGTCCGAAAGGGTCTCCTTTTCGGAAAACCTTGTGACTGTGTATCCTTTGGAGGATAATTCGAAGGGTGTGCTCAGGGTATGTACACAGAGTGGCTCCTCTCCTGGAAGGGAGAAGATTAAGCCCTTGTTTCAGGTGGCTAAGAGATTGAAGTTTGAGACGGAGTGTACGGAGTTTGGTACCTCTGGTCTCATAGATGGGCTGGAGGTATCGGGGAGGGCCTTCACTCCCACAACTGGGATTGCTTCTAGGACGTGTAGCTCGTTTGAAGGTAAGATCTACTACTCCAAGAAGAAAGTTTCTTTTAACGATTTGGTTGTTGAAATTAAAGATTTCAATAATGAAATGTCCGATTCATCGGAAGCTAATGATGTGGATTTGGGAGTCAATTCCTCTTTGATGGATGAGGGAATTGACTTTCCAATTTTGGGTGAAAATGACTGGCCTAGAGAGAATCTAGTGGTTTGCCGAAAGGCTTGCCTTAGGAAGTCTACACTTAATGTGGAGGTTGTCAAACCTGTGAAGAAATCAGTGAAGTGGAAGGATAATGTCCAGGTTTTTATTGATCAAGAAGTGACTATTGTTAATGATAGTCAGGTCAATAAGAAGTTGGTTATGGATGAGGAGGTGGGTCACAAGCTGAATGGAAAGGACATTGATGAAGCCTTGGAGTATTTAAGGAGTAGCGGTTGTGTTCTGAAAGGGACAGAAAGGATGTTGAGGCATATGCTTAGGATACTTGGGTGTGAACCAGGGGGTTACATTTATTTTAATTGTTGTTATTGTAGTTACTACTTGAATGATTGGAGGTTTGGGAATTCTACGGTAGGACATATCATTGGGATCCTCCTGTTTAATGAGGAGGCAAGTGTTCGAGGTTGTTTGAGCTTTGTTGGTGCTAATGTAGAGAAGCCTGTTGGCTTGGATTGTGTCTATCTTTTGAATGACCACTTATGTGCGACTTGGTGTGGGCTTCAGCACTGTGATAGTTGGTTAACCAATGGGGTTAGTCACTCAAGCGGGACAGGTTTCACTGATGGGGCTGGAATGCATTCTATGCAGGAGCCTGAGGATGACTGCGACAATGATGCTGTGCACACTAATGGTGAAGGCTTGAAGGCCTGGTGGACCAAGTCCAAGTCGACAAGGGGTGGCTACTCTGGTTTATTGCGTGACCATGTTGTTCTCGATGTGTTGCAGGATGGGTTTTGTCTGACTGTTGAGGACTGCAGTGTTTTTGCAGTATTGAAGATTGATTGGAGATATGGTCTTGTTTGCTGCGGTGCTGCAACACTTTCTGGCATGTCCATGGCATAGCTTTTTTATTGCGTTTATAATCTGTTGTTGTTGATTGCTAGTTATCTAGCTTTATTGATGTTTTTTCTCTGTTGTTCCGCTAGGTAGATGTGTTTCTTATCGCGGGGTATGCTCCTAGAGATGTAATCTTTTGCCTGTGGTATAAATTTTTAATTAGCAAAAAAAAAATAAAAATAGAACTAATCGCTCCAGACACACCGTTGATACCCAAGGCCCACCCATCTTGCTTCCCTTCCTCCCATACCAAACATCTAACAAACCTGTCAAACATTAATCTTATATCAAAATACCTATCAAGCACAGCAAGAACAAACTCAAACCTAGCAGTGCCACATTCCCAGCACACAATATCTCGCCGATTTTTTTTTTTTTTATTTTGCTAATTAAAATTTATACCATAAGCAAACGATTATAACTCTAGGGACATACCCCGCGAAAACAAACCATCTACTTAACGTAACAACAAAGAACTAGGAAAACCTAGCAGACATAAAAACGAAACAAAACCAACCTAACCAATAAACCCATTTCAAGGAATTGGCAACCGAAACTAAGGCCAAAGCGGCCAACTAAACCTTCACAACATGAGTAGTGCTAAGGTTTCAGGTGCACGCCCCCGCCATACTTCTTGCCTGCATCCCTGTCTCGGAGGACAACAGCCGCCCCCTCAAGCTTCCCCCCATCCCCATGAATACTAGCATCCCCAGCAATGTCCCTCAAAAGATTCTCACCATCAGTGAACCCAAGCCGGGACATTAGATACTGCATTTGTCCTCGTAAAGAGGCTCTTGCAATGTAGCCCTCACTGGCCAAGTTTTCATCCTTTTGCCTCACCCCAGAGGTGCTTCCACCAGAGAAATTCATTATCTGTAATAACTCATACTTAATAGTCAATGTGTCCATGGGCCCCCAGCAGGGACCATCTCCGTCTTTCCTTCCCCTTTATTCAGGTCCTCAACATTCTTAATGATAACCTTAGCATTCTCATCATCCTCCTTGGTCTCTCTTACACTACCCGCAGTACACTATAAATCAATCACAACATCTATTTCCTTCACTACATCCCCCATTTCAGCTCCTAAGTCAGTTAAGAAATCCCTGAGTTATCCAGTAGTTATTTTTTTCAATAGTCACTAAAATGTCAAATAATGAGAGTCGTTTCTCTCTAGGAACCCTAGCAAGCCGCCTCCTTTCTAAACTAAATCTGAGCATTTTTCCATCAATCTAACCATAAATCCATCGCTAATCCATCTCTTTCTTCTAATCCTACAACATAAACACCTATATTTCTTTACCTTGTCTATTATGAGTCGGAAGAGGGTTTCTTTCTCCGATGTTTCTTTGTCGAAGGCTAGTATTTCGACTGCTAGTCTCCTTGATAGCTCTATTGAGTTGGTTAATGATGCTAGGGGATTATCGGTGAGGACCCAGAATGGGTTGGTACCGAATATGAGTCCGAAAAGGGTTTCCTTCTCGGAGAACCTTGTATCGGAGATTCCTAGAGTTGGGGGTTGTATCCTTATGGGTGAACCCATTGCTCAGTCGGAGAAGGGGAAGCACAACCTTTTAGTTACGTCCAGACTTAATGTCTGTTCCCGAAGGGCTGCCTCTGCCGGAATTGATGAACGAGGGGTTATCCCTCCCGAATCTGATGTTGAGAGACCATTTCTTCTAAGCGTGAAGTGATTGGGGTCTCACTTGAGCGTAAGGGTTGGGACCTTTGCGATGTTGCCAATTCTAGATCTGGGATTGCTGCTCGCACTCGTAGTTTGACATCGAGTATGAGTCCAAAAAAGGTGTCCTTTGCGGAAAAATTGGTTACGGTGATCCCTACTGATAGAGGGTTGTTGTCTCCAGGGATGGAGCCAGGATGTGATGTGGAGTCTGGAGTGAATGGATCCAGTGCTAGAAGTTTGGGTAGTGGTCAAATGGATATGGATACAAATAACAAAAATAGGAAGGACCTCAAAAGGCCGGTTGGTAATGACACAAGCAAAAGGAGTAGGGTCAGTAATAAGAGGTTGTTGTCTATTGCTAACTCGTCTGGGATTGCCTCCAGGACGCGCAACTCTCACAATGTTCAGTGGGTGGAAGGTAATTTCTTTTACTCTCATCGGAGCAAGGTTAATGATGGTTATTTTAATAGTGAGTCTCCTATTGATTTATCTGATTCCATGGATACTAATAATGATGTGGGAAATGAGGAGTTGGACGTTATCTTTAATGTTTTGCCTTGTGATTCGGTTATTATGAGTCCTTCGAGGGGGGATGATATTTTGAATTCTGTTGGGAATGATGTTATGCTGGGAGAGGTAAATATAGATTCGCCTTTGAGGGGAAAAAGTGCTTTTTATGACAACTCAGATTCATATTTGACTGGGGGTAATTCAAAGGTTGGGGTGCTCACAAGGGGGATAACTCTGATCAGAATATGGCCATTGCTCGGGCCATATGCAATGTGGAAGGGGAGAAAATGCAGGACTTTGTTTCAAACCGTGATAGGGGAGACTGGAAAGGAGAAGACTGGGGAGGACAATCTTCCTCCTGAGATCAGTACTGTTGAATACAAGGATGTTATTCGCGAACTACTGATAAAAACGCTGTTCTATATCGAGAAACTTAAGCCTCGCATTGTGACCCAGGGTTTTCAAATACCCGAGGTTGAGGAGTTTATTCCACTTAGTGAATTGAAGGTGTTCATGAATGAGGCTGGAGAGTTCTATTGTAGAAGAAATAAGGAGCTTGCTAGATTAATTAGCATTGTGATCCACTTGCAGCGTTTTATTCAGAGTAAGGGGCTGGGTGTTATTCTTGAGGAAACTGCAAATGTGGAGCCTGGTATGCAGAATCTTAATGAAAAGGGGCCTATTCACATTGGTGATAACGCAATTGAACCCAGGAGTCCTCATCCTAGCTCAAGGAAGGGTACTACTACAGAAAACCAGCTGTCTCATGAACTTGGGCATTTGGAGAGCTCTATTCCGCGGAAGAGCAAGGTTTATTTGAAGAAATCGGAGATTAAGCGATGGAGAGCGAGCAGGGGAGGTCACTCACAGATGACCATGCGAGCGGGGGGCCCTAAGTTTTGGTTTGCTACGCTGAGGAAAGGTTTGATGCTTAGAATGCTGGGATGTGAACCGGGAGGTTCCACTTTCTTTATTGGCACTGTTATGATCTGTATTTAATCTAGCCTAGCTAGTTGGTTTCTAAGTTGACTTGATTTGTTGATCGAGTATGTTATGATGTTTGTTGTAATGGTTGGATGTTGATTTTGCGGGGTATGCCCCTAGATTTGTATCAGTTGTTCCTTTTGGTATAAAATTTTAATTAGCAAAAAAAATTAAAAAAAATCCCTGAGTTGGCCAGGCAGGGCATAAAACGCCTCCTTTCCTGCATTTTCATGACCATTAGAGTCATCTTCCCCAAACGAGGATTCCTAATCGTTATTTGGATGGGGATTTGCTTCCATCTTGTTCCTGGTCTTTGGAGGTTTTTCTCCGTGAAGGGTTTCTTGCGAAACTTATGGAGAGGCTTCGCAAGGTCATGGTGCTGCTAGTGTCCTTGGTGATGGATTCAGAGGGATCTCTGATGTGGGATGGCTTTCTCAACCATCTGCGTTTCATTGTGATTCACGTATTGGATTTTCTAGATGTTCTTGATGATAACCTGCTCATTTTTTCTTTGATGGGTGATTATCGATCAAAACGCAATGGTGTAAAGGGACATAATCTCTCTTCTAGGAAGAGGAAGTATGCATCTAGAAGATATGACTTTCTTACTATGATTCTAAATGGGGGTTTTCTGTTGGATAAAAATGGGGCTGATTTTGGCACTTTTGGTGTTGTTGAAAAACATCCTAGTGACCTCGGTGTGCTGGTGAAGGCCATAGATATGTTATCCCATGATTTTGGAAGGGATGTCTTTCATGTTGAGGATAGTGAATGTCTTCTGTTTGTGATTATGTCTCTAAGAGCTGCTTCGAATATAAGGGTTCAGTTTTGTGACAATGATGGGGCGATGAACGCTGCATCTAATGTTACAGGTTTGGAGGCTGACTATCCTAGGTACGGAGGGATTATGATGAATGACGCTGAGAGGGAGTTATTCTCTTTGCTCAGGACGAAGGAATTTTTAGGCTGGGAAAATGTTATTCCTATGGTGTTCACTATAGCGGGATTTCAAAGCCTGGTGTTTATGGTGATAACTGGTCTGGGAGCGATGAGGTTCCTTCAGATCAGTTTATCTCTAGGAATTAATAGGATTGCTAATGGGTCTTGCCACTTTGTTATTAAATGCTGTGAGCAAATGGTAACATTGGGAAGAGGTTTGCGGGTGAGAATGCTGTGTAGATTCGGTTGCAAGTTTTTCCTTTGGAAACGATATTATGATGTTGTGCTTGTTATTCTACAAAAAGGTACAAAGACCGAATTTGTCACTCTGTTGGCAACGGAATGCAGTCTTTTTCAAGTGGTAATGCCTCATTGGAGGGCAAGAGAGGATGCTCAATTCACTCTGAGTGGTTTCGCTTGGACCGTTGTGGTTAGTTTCACTGATTTGATATGTGAGACTCGGTTTCACGCTGTTGATGGTAAGAGGACGTTGGCTATCCCACTTTTGTATGTCCTGGATTATGGACTTTGCTTTGAGCATTGGATTATGGCTGTTAGAAGGTGGGTAGATGCTGAGTCCCATCCCCTGTTTGGGTTAGATACTGATATGTGGTTATTTGGGGCTTGTTTCGAGGTCTTCCAATTGGGAAGTTTGGTTGTAGACCTGTGTAAGGTTGGAAATGCTGGTTTCGTTCTTATATGTGACTATGTAAGGAATATAATTCTAGAGGATTCGGAGGGCAGCCTTGAAGCAAGTGTGGCGTTCCTTGCGAAGCTTGTGGTGGTTGTTGATGACTCTTCTGGAGATGGAAGGTGCATGTTTGTTATGATTTTTAAAGATGAAGAGGAGCTCCATCTGGTAGCTGCGGCTGCGAAGAAGTCTGCGATAAGAATCTGTACTCTCATGGAACAGTCCGAATGGGTCCTGAGCTTTAGTACGGGTTGCAACTGTGATCAGTTGTCAACCCAGTTGGTGATAATTGAAGTTCTGATTCTTTTAGTTGGGGCTGTAATGAGTTCTGAGAATGAGCCTAAAGCTCTGGTTATCTCTGTTGGTTTTCAGACAATGCTTGTTACTCTTTGGGCAAGTTCGTTCTTAGATGTTGACCACCAAGTGGTAGTTCAATACTTGTTGCGTGAGGAAATTTGTGCTTTATGTTGGGCCCGACCAAGCGAACTGATAATGAACAGTGCAGATGGTGCACTATCTTGGTTGAAGCGCATTTGCATAATTACATGGTGCACTATCTTGATTCTCATTACTGTGGGCTATGTGAGACATGTGCCTAGTCTCAATTTTAGGTTGTTTAAGGCGCCAGAATAATCATTAGCTTAATTTCGTTGTTATGTTGACAGTAAGGTGACTTACTGATGTTATGACTTTTGTTATGTTTGTCCGTTGATCTCGCGGGGTATGCCCCTAGATTTGTATTAGCTGTTCCTTTTATGGTATAAAATTTTAATTAGCAAAAAAAAAAAAAAATCTTCAAAAAATCCCTATCCTTGCTTGCAGCCACAACTGCCTTTTGCTGCCTCTCCAAGAGTGACTGGCTTACCAGTCCAGCTTCCTCCATAACCTCCATCATTCCTTGAATGACCGAGCCCTCATCCCCTAGTAGAACAGGGGTGGGGATTCCCTTCTTCTTAATAAAATCAATCAACTGCTTGATACAATGCATAGCTCTAGCAAGGTCCTCCATTAACCTAAAAATACAGGCCGCATCAGCAAACCATTAGAGGCACTTAAGTCCCTCCGCTCAACCTTGCCCCAAAACCTGGGAACCTCATGCCCATTCTGAATAATACAGTCCCTAATGACAAGGATCACTTTCAGTGCAATGTTAAGACTTGAGATTCAAATGGCAGTCATGCCAGGGATGTTGACTGTTATAGGTGCATTCAGGGCTGCCGTGAGTCAAGAGTGTGGAATGTTGAGTGTGGCGAATATTAGCACTGCTGCAAAGCACACCATGTTTGGTGTTATGGCTCCTTGCCATGCCAATGAGAAATTTGTAGAACTTGTTTGGACAAGCATTTTGCACAAGGACATGTTTAATCGATGTCTCTGGCATATATGTGTGAGTAATGCTGGGTACGGTTTCCACATTATTGGAAGAATTATCATGAGCAGGATGCAGGAGATGTGTGAGCTGCTATGGCTGCACTTGTGTATGAAAGTTTATGTCGTCGAGAAGGAGGTTGACTTCTCTAGCTTCAATGATAACGGAAGCAACTGCTGCGTTTCAGATATGCTTGATGGTGCAGTTTATATTGCGATTTATAATGCTGGTTTTACTGTTCCTCATGGTTTCGAATATGCAGATGAGGACATGTCCATGATGATTGAGGCGGCTAAGGATAGCTGCTTGGGGTTCTTTACCATTCGAAGATACTGGGAAGGAAGCCATGTTGATGAAGTGCTACTACTAAGGGATGAGGGGCTTTTGGCGATGCTTGTGATAGAACTGGTGTGCGTTATTTGTCTGGTTCATGTGAGCACTGATGAAGGGAACCCCTTGCACATTTCTGTGAGCCCTCAATGGAGTTCAGTAATTGGAATGTATGTTGAGCATTACTTTACGAAGGTATGCAGCAGGGATGGTTTTGTTTGTTGTATGTGTTGGTGGAATATTGTGCTCGTCGTGGGAGATTCTGATTGTTGTGCTTCGACAAATACAAAGATGGGATCCGGAAGGATCATTTTATTTCTTATCTATTGGCATAGGTCATGTTTTAATTTAGGTTAGCCTAGTTCATTGTTTGGAACTTAGGTTTTTTGATGTGATTTCGACCGGTAGTGTCGATTTGTTTAGGTACGGTCTGTAATGCTTGAACGTTGATTTCGCGGGGTATGCCCCTAGATTTGTATCAGTTGTTCCTTTTGGTATAAAATTTTAATTAGCAAAAAAAAAAAAAAAACAGCATAGAAATGTACCACCTCCCCGCATAAAAACAACTTGAGCACCCTGGAATCATGACACTCAACCTCATCCCTTTGAACGTCTTTCTTGCAAAACCAAACATTAAATCCATAGTCACCATTGTTAATGGTCAGCCTCACAACAACAAGCATAGTGTACCCTCTACCATTGCAATCCTTAGCAGGTCGCCTCATAAGGCCAGCAATGGGGGTAGACACAATCATAATAATCCAATAAAACCCGTTTACTGTCCCATCCACATCACCCCTGGTTGCAATCCCACGATCACACATAACCCAAATCGAGTTTACTATCAATCTTCCCAACTCGGAGACATCATAAAGTATCCGCCAAATCAAGACAGAGCTCCAGTATCTGACCTCAGTCCCAAGCCTCGGCCCTACAGTACTATATCAGATAAGGCGAAAACACCGCATGAGAGTCGAATTTTCTCTGCCTTCTCTCTAGAACTTCTCTCTCTCTCTAAAAATCACAAACACTCTAAACATCTTCTTCATCAGTTCTAAAGTCCCACATCCTAATCCATCTCTTCCTTCTAATCTCCCACCTAAACACCATATTTCTTCTAATTCTTGTTGGTTAGCATGAGTTGTAAGAGGGTTTCATTTGTGGATGACTCTGTAATGGCGACTTCTGCTAAGAACCATGGGGTAACGACCCAGGAGGGGTTAGATCCAGTTGTGAGCCCAAAAAGGGTCTCGTTTGCGGTTGATTTGGTATCGGAGATACCATCTATTGATATTCAGTCTAGGAAATTGGAAGGATTGAGTGCGAAGAATGCTGGCAAGAAGAGGGCCACGAGGGTTTCTTTCGATGACAACCTAGTCGTGAGGGTACCATTGTCACCATCTGTTGACTCCCGTTCCAGGAAATTAGAAGTTAATAAAGATGATAGCCCGTCGAATTGGTCCTCTAATGACAGGAAGTCTGAGGCGAGCCCGAAGAAAGTGTCTTTTGCGGAAGAGTTGGTGTCAGTGATACCGTTGAAGAAGGGTAATCCAGTAAGATCTGCCTGGAGACCTCAATCCAGGAGAAGGGTGGTTTTGGATGGGATTGTTGACAATAAAGGGCGAAAGTTGGGCCCTGGACTTGGGGTTGCTTCGAGAACTAGAAGCTCAATTAACTTATTGGAGTGCGAAGGTAAGTTTTTCTCTTCTCACAAGAAGATGAAGCCGGGTTTCTTCAATGATATCCAGCCTATCTTGGTTGAGGAATCTTCGGATTCTATTGATTCTAGTTCAGATTCTGTAATGAATGAGGAGGATGTTAATTCCGCATCCTCGCCCAATATTCCAATTGCTAATGAGACTCGAGGGGATGTAAAAGATGTCAGTGAGGGGGCTTCTTTCATTGACAATAGGGTCACTGAGTTAACACAAGGGGAGGGCTCTAATCAAGCTACGAGAGAGAAACCTGTGGAGTTCAAGGGGAAGAATGAGTGTATTGAATTAACAAGGAAAGAGGGGACTCCTTTTTGGGATGTCTCGACTAAAAGAATGCAGGAGCGTTTGTCTATTGCTGTGAATGTAATCATTATCTTTAGAGACTGCATAGTCCACAATGGACATGAGGTGCCCCTGATTTGGGGAAATGTTGACGTAAGTGATTTGGATGTTATCAATGGGTTGAATTCAAGGCCAGACATCAAGCTCCTGAGAAACCTAGGTAAAGCACTGAACTGCATTAGGCAGCTTGGGTATTACATTAGGAAGCATGGAATCCCTCTTCCGGTTATGTTAGGGGATGATGGCCAGGTTATTGAGGACATGGAAGAGGAGCTAGAGATTGCTGAGCTGTTAGACCACAGCTTATATAACTTGGGGTTGAAGAGGAAGGCTCTAGTGGCAGCGAGGCGTACCTTGGATAAACTAAAGTTGTTCATTGTCTCTCGGGGTTTGGAAATTCCTTTGGTCAAAGGGTCCCGTGATAGGGAATTCAGTGCTTCTGCTCGTGGGTTAAGAGATATTGAGGAAGTGGAGCTTCATGACTTAACCTGTCGAACTATTCAACTGAGGGACTTTTTGATTGATTCGGGGATCGATCTTCAATCAGCTGAGCAGCAACATAGCCCCCACTCTGAAGGTAAGAATGATGAATCTTTTAAGGAAAAAAGGGAAATGGCAAACAATGCAAAGGAGCCAATTCAGGGCAACAGGCAGTATTTGGGACATCTGCTTGATCTCGTGGGTGATGTGACTGTGCATGATGATTCTAAGAAGGAGGCCGGAGTTTGCAAGATTAAGGCGGGGCATGGACGCCTCAGTAAAGCTCCATATTAAGTTTAAGATTAAGTTATAATAGTCTTGGTTCTATTTTGTTGATTGTCAAATGGCTTAACGTTGTTTAACTCTATTTTCTGAATGTTGCTTCCGCGGGGTATGCCCCCAGATTGTGTAAAGCTGTTCCTTCGTGGTATAAATTTTAATTAGCAAAAAAAAAAAAAAAAGCCTCCGCTCTACGCTTTGCAAAATCCAATCCCTTGGCAAATCATTGCAAGCAGCCATAATATTACACAATACACACTGCCATTTGCAGCATTGAAAATCCCCCGAGATAGTTCCCAAAACCACCTCGAGTCCCATATGCTCTAAAGTGTTTAAGCACCTCGACCCGGATCCCTTAATAAAGAGGCTCCAACTACATTCAACCATCAACCTAGCATCCTTCATCTTTACTACGCTTGCTAAAACAACCATTGAGTAGAAGCGAGGTAAATCGACCTCTGAGGTAGAGAAACCCCCAACAACATAAACCAAGAAATGACTCACTATGCGTACAACAAACTCCTGTTGAGGCATAATAACAAACATAAACAGAGCATCAAGGTTCCCACCCAGAACAATGCTTAGGCCATACCATAACATTGCCATGTTCAACAAAATCTTCAAAGGGCTCACTGAATCTGTGACATTCATCATGGCCGCTCTGTTGGTATACTCAACAAACGTAGAACAGCCAACCTCCAAATAGGTAAAATTTTCTGAGAGAACATGAATCATCATCAACAGATGGCGTACATTATAAGCACCCATTTCTATCATTAAAAGAAGATTCGCCAAAATCCTCTCAAAGTACAGCAACGGGAAATCATGAATAAAACCTTTCGTTACAAGTCCATACCCCGTATTAGAATCCCCAACACAAAGGAGACCCAAAAATTGGTTCTCTAAACTCCAAATTCCAAACAAGGAACCCAGATCTGCTTCAACAACAGAAGGATAACCAATCCTCTCCTTTTGATTCGCAATAGCCTCTTCTCGACTACAATCGCAAGAAACTACATACGAAGCATCCATACACCGATCAGACACATTAAGAATAAGCTCCGAAGTCCCATAAGTTAACCCATCTTCCCCGACTACGATGGGCCTGAAGTAAAACCTCGATTCCATCCAAACCCGGATGAACACACCTTTCTCATCTTCATCGGCAAAGACCTTCCAAGGTCTCACCACATCTAGTCCAACTTCGAAGCCTGCAGAAGAGAACTCTGGACAACTCAATCTTCGCAAAGAAGAAAGAGATGAGACCCACGAGATTAAACTCATCTCAGAACTAGTAAGAACCCTGAAAAAATGCTAAAAATTAAGTAATATATAAGAAATTTGGTGTATCAGGTGTGAGATTTGAAAGGGAAGGTGGAATCAGGAAGGAAATATTTAGATCTGATGAGAAAAATGTTAAGAAATGGTTGAAAATTGTGGCGGCTAGGGTTGTTTTTAGAGAGAGTTAAGAGAGAAGCTAGAGAGAAAGTCGACTCTCATTTTTTATATTTGTTTCCAGTTCCAGTGACTTCCCCATTATGGGATCGCAAAGCCATAGGTGTTCCACCATCTTGCTCATCATCTCCAATGTGTCTACGAGAAGACCCTAAGTGGGATGAATCGCATTCCTCAAAACCCATAATAGCCATGGCAAAACCATGGGAGTGAGTAGTCCTCATCTTATTAACCTCCATTCTTTCAGTCACAGGCTGAAACCCCTTTACATCCTTCTTACGCCCCTTCCCTACTGAATCAACATCCATATTAACATCAGTACTTTCAATGGCAATAGAACTACCAATCACATTCATAACCTCCATAACTCCGCTAGAGCTACGGGGCACAGAAGCAATCCCATCCATGGGTTTGCAACCAGCATCTTCCTTTCCCAGGTTACTCCGGGATTCAACAATATCACTCTTGCAATTAACCGTCGCCTGACTCACAGGTGCCGCCAAAGAGGTCTCCTTCTCCATCCATTCCTCCGACCTAAGCGTATCTTGGTCAGAAACATCAAGGGTTGAACCCCCAAAACAAATACCGTCCTGAAGCGGATCGGTTTCAAGATGATTTAAATCATCCAACCTCGAGTTAGTGAGACCCACCAATTCTTTAAAGACAGAACCAGCCACTAAAAAAGGGACTTCATACCCATCAAACACTCCAAATTCTAGCGGAGCTCCATCATGGTCAAAAAGACCCCGATTAGCCCCAACATCAGAATTAGAACCTTCCATAATAAAACTAATTATAAGAAATCTAGAAGAAACTAGTGAGAGAAGGGAGAGGTGATGGATTCGTGAAAGGAATAGGGTCAGATTTGATGGAAAAGTGTTTAGAGATTAAGTCGGCTAACTAGGGTTTTTAGAGAGAGGTTAGAGAGAAGGCAGAGCAACTTTCATTGGGAAGCTTTTTCCTATAGTGTTCTTGAGTCCTCATAAGTGTTCCTGGCCGATTCTCACCCTTATAACAAACAACAACAGTTAAGTTGAAAACCCAATCACATTCTATGATCGAACTTGTGCAATAATCAAGCACTATTATTATGGCCTGATTAACAACAAAGATTTCCAAATCTTTATGCCCATTCTCATAGCTTTTTGCAGCCACATTTATAGAAAGCATAACTCCAAACAGCACAAACTGAAACGTCTTAATCTCCCATCCCTAGTTCGCAAAACCACATTTCAAAAAATTACTCAATCCCACTCTTTCCACAGACCTGTCCATGACAGCTGCTTCCTGATTTCTACCACTTTCGTTCATCAAAATGTATAACCCATACACAGCTTGACCCAGCATCTGGCTTCCCTTAATTCCCGATACTCTTTCAGTCGTTTCATCAAACAGCTAACGAGCCTCACTATCCTGAACAACAAAATAGAGCCCAGCGCCCTCTAGGATATTTTCCCCTTCACAATTATCCCGGTTTGTCTTAACACTATCCACAGATAATTCTTTCATATCAATCTCAACAGAATCGCAGGCAGTATCCTCCCCCCGAACTGCCCCCAACATATTCCTTAGAAGCAATCTGGCAAATCCTTCCAACTCTTCTATCAAAACCATCTTGGACTGAGGGTCTTCGATCCATAAATCATACCAAGGAAATAAATCCCGAGCGAGATCCAAGACTAGACTCCCTCCAACTGCATGTGCATCACCTACTTTAACAGAGAAATCCAGTAAGACAAGGTCGCCAATGCTAGTGAAAACACCGAGCACGCATATCACATCAAGGATGTGTAAATCACCACCCACGAACACCTTTGACAGAGCACCCCAACCTAGCTTCCTCTGACCAAACTTTGACGAATCAACAACAATATCCACTCTGTCCGCGACGTTAATCCTTCCCAAAACTAAACCCATCGGTTTCACTAACAACCCCTCAACTAAGAAGTATTACGAAGATAGTTTGAAAAGAACCGAAGAGATGAAACCCATCTCAGCATCTAAAGAAAACATGAAAAATCCTAATTTTTATACTTAATATCATATAAGAAATTTGATGGAGGTTAGGGATGAAAAGAAGGGGTGGATTAATGATGGTTTAGAACTAGATCTGATGGAAATGGTTAAGGAATAAGGAGAATTTAGTGGTGGCTAAACTAGGGTTCCAAGAGAGAAGGGGGAGTTTCTCTCTCTAGACTCTCATTGATAGAAATTGTCCAAAATGAAGTTTTAGTGAGTTCTCTAAAATGAAGTTTTAGTGAGTGTTAGGGGTAAAACGTGTCAAGAACAACGCTACAAGTGGTTTCCATGCTCAAACGAGTCAAGAATGAAGCAAAATTAATTTTCTTGTTCAAGCGAGTCCAAATGAAGTTTTTTTTTTTGCTAAATAAAAAAATATATAAATCACCGAAAGGGAGCTACAAAAGGACCAGGGCCCCAAACCAACAAGCAAACTACACACCTTCAAAGGGTCAACATGACCAACACACTATACTAAATCTCTGGACCAATCAGTAAAGGAATGTTACAAGAGATGGCTCTTTTTGAACCCACTTTTTGAAAGAAGAACAAGAAAAAAGCTTCTCCCTAACAAGACCCTTAACCTTTAGGCTAAGCACCTGAGTCGCATTTCCCGGACCTGCATTGTGCATTATGAAGTTTCGCTCCATCCAGACGCTGTAGATGCATGCTGTGAGGTACACCCCTGCTATTGCCTTTTTTTTTTGCTAATTAAAATTTTATACCAAAAGGAATAGCGAAAACAAGTCTAGGGGCATACCCCGCGAAATCAACACCTAAACATTACAACCATCCTAACAAACAATAGCTAATATTCCGAACGGAATATCAAACAAGCAACGACCACGACTACAAAAGTAACCCGGCTAATCTAGTTAAAACATATAAGTAAAAAGTGATCCTTCCAGATCAAAGCTTTGAAGCATAGCATCGCGAGGTTCCGCCCTTGCTTACAGCAATCAACATTAT
Source organism: Kitagawia praeruptora (assembly GCA_037693485.1). Taxonomy (NCBI): domain Eukaryota; kingdom Viridiplantae; phylum Streptophyta; class Magnoliopsida; order Apiales; family Apiaceae; genus Kitagawia; species Kitagawia praeruptora. The sequence continues at coordinate 70,594,727 of CM075350.1, forward strand.
TTCCATCTAGAGTACATGCCATTAAGTGAAAATAAGCATCAGAAGCATGCTTAATAGCTTCAACATAATTTAAGTCAAAAGGGTCCAGCCCTTTCCCACATCCAACATGATACTTGGCCTTAAAGGTCGTACTAAGCAGCAACCTTTCCCTCAGCTCAGTAAACCAAACCGCAGGGCCCTCCACTCGCAAGATCATCTCAATGCAGTAAATCCCAGTATTGCGCGCCTGGTACAAAATGTTTCCAATCTGCACATCCCAGTTACAAGGACTGTACCCCCAGCAAGACAAAAGAACAGCTACAATTCCTTTCTGCCCCCAGCCTGCAATACAAATCCTCCTGCACCCCCTGCATTCGCTCCTTGTCCATAATTCCAGCAAGCACCAAACAGCATCGTCCTCTATAACATAGCATCTATTCAGGCTATAGCATTCATCCCGAGCTATGCCAACCTGCCCTTCATTAGTAACTTTAAACACGCTCCAACGAGGCATAATCGTCTCTTCATCAAACCCATAGAAACTCAGCTCCAAGGTCAATCTCTCATCAAATCCATTTTTTATACTGCGTTTAAAAAATAAGCACAGTAGCCCAATAATCTCCGATCTAGAAAACTTGTAGCAAAAGCTGAATAGAAAACCAGCAAATTGCTTAACAGAACCTGCAAGAGTCCTGTGTGACAAAACCTCTGTCACAACTGCTCTGCCACAATACTCATAGAACTGATATAGTCTATCTCTCGTAACAAAAACCCTTGCAATCCCCAGGATCTGAAATCCCGCAACTATAAAGTACTCCATTGGAATAACATACAAGCACCCTAAGTAGCCCAAAAAGGCATACTCAGTCACCATCTCACTGAAAACAGTGAATAAAGTCACCGTGAAAACTCCGTTTTCATTCACCTCATGAGATGTCCAGAGAGGCATCCTATCGAACATAAGATAGCCAATATTCTTACAAGTGAGAATACTCGTAAGAGCAACCAGGTTCAACACCCCATCCTTGTCCCGATGCATTGCCCTTATAAACGCAACTTTATCCTCATTCATAGTAAGGATAAACCCAGTGATGCCATTCTTCAGATTGCTCTTGACAACCTCACCATCGAATAAATCTTCATCTCACTCCAAGAAGCCCTTGAGGGTGAGCAGGAGCTCACTGAACATACCCAAATCCATCAATAGATCCAAGGACATAGAAGATATGAAATCCTCCAACCCCCAACCACTGTGTTTGAAGAGAACACATCTCCTATGATGACACAAACCTGTACCATACCCAGGCCTGCCAACGTTCACCCCGACTTGAAAATGGTGGAGCATATAACTTTCAGTCATCAAGAAATAAGATTCATACATAACGAGACCCTGCAACATATGAATTGCAGAATTTCCGACTCTTTCAATCCTTGCGTCAAACAGTTGGTAGACCTTCGATAATACAAGGTCACCTACCAGCACACATACAACATCGAAGATGCGTAAACCACCTCCCACTAATAACTTTAACCAGATTCTAAAACCAGCTAGATGAACAATAACCAGGGACTACAACTCACTGAAACTTTCATTTGGAGGACTTTGAGAACAATTTGAAAAAAAACTAAAATGAGAGTCGGTTTCTCTCTTCCTTCTCTCTAACTTCCTCTCTCTAAAACCTAAGCAATTTCTTCATCAGATCTATACAATCAGCCCTCATAAATGCATCTTGCTTCTCAAATCCCCCACCTATACACCAAATTTCTTAGTTTATAGATTATTTTCTAGTCTGATTATGAGTTCGAAGAGGGTTTCGTTCTCGCCGGAGGTTAAGGTCTATTACCCTCGTTTGCTCCCAGATTCGCTTACTAGTAAGGGGTCGCTGGGCGAGAAGGTCTTGAAGAAGGTCTCCTTCACGGAGGAGGTTAGGGTTTATTACCCTGATGATTGTGAAAATTCAGATCTGTTTTATAAAGGTTCTACTGATGAGCAGGCTATTAAAGGGTCTACTGATGATATTATCTCTTTTGATTTTATGCGAGGAGTTACTCCTATGGAAAAATCGGAGGCAGAGGATCACGTGTGTGATGTTCATCCAGCCCGATTTATGGGTAATATTGTTATTACTCACCCAAATGTAGAAGGGGAAACCCTTATGGCTCAAAAGGAGGCTACGGTTGATGATGTGTCTATGCAGAACCGTTCTTTTGCGGCGGTCAGGTCTGGTTGGGGGAAGGGAAGTAACAACCTTTTTCTAGTAGGGACTAGAGAGGATGTAACCTCTGTTATTGGATTACGTGTTGGCATGAATCCTCGGATGGTGGGGTTTTTTGTTGCTACATCGACTTTGGCATTGAAGATGTTTGACAAAAAATCTCAGAGGAGTGATTCGCTGGAAAAGCTGACGAATGGTATCTTTCTCAAAAAAGATGCATATGTGATGCTTAAGGATCCTTTTGAGGATATGAAATATGATGTCCCTAAGAAGGAATTACTTGATAAATATCTGGTGTTGGTTGAGCCAGTTGAGGTGTTGTTTTCTGCTCATGGAATATGGTGCGATGCTCTTACTCGCGGATGTGTTGTTGGGTACTTTGGGTACTTAATGCTTGCTAAGATGTCCAAGCGTAACCTTGGAGTTTTTCAGTGGAATATAGTCATTGATAATGGCTGGCAGTTTAGTCTTAAGACCTGCCATTTGGTGCTTGATGGAGGTTGCAAGGAGTTTTATGCTTTTATAGTAGGGAATGATTCAGTTGGTGCAACTCCGTTTTGCAACCTGAGGAATTCTGGAGGATTAACAAGGGCTGTGGCGGATGGGGCCTGCAATAAAGATGAAGCCACCATTCAGGTAAAGGTTTTCAAGGAGGAGAAGATGCACGTAATGCTTGACTTTCAGTGGACGAATTTGATGGTAGAATGTGAGATGATGGTAACACAACGGGGGTCTGGTCTCTCTGTTTTGTTCTCAGATTGTGGTTTGGTAAGCAGCAACATGGATGCTGGTTTCTTTTGTAGAGGTATCGACATTTGGTGTCACTGTAGTAGGACTTGCTGCATTGACAGGTTATACAGGAGGGCCCTTCGGACATGGCTGGGATGGTTAGTTGAAGACCCTATGAGGGGTATATTTCGTGGCTATTATCCTGGCATAGGTTTAGCTCTTGTGGTTTAAGCTAGTTCTAACTAGTCTCTCTTATTTGGTTGTTGTTCATTCTGGACAAGTTTCTGTTGTTGACTGCTAGTTTTTCTAGCATTATTGATGTTTTTTCTTTATTGTTCCGCTAGGTAGATGTATTACTAATCGCGGGGTATGCCCCTAGAGATGTAATCTTTTCCGGTGGTATAAAATTTTAATTAGCAAAAAAAAAAAAAACAATAACCAGGAAAGCCTCACAATACTTTCCGAAGTCAAGGTCGCAATTCTTCCAAACAAATGAAACCATTCCCAGAAAACTGTGGATACACAAAATGTAACAGGCAGGATACATACCTTCACCGACTAGGAACTTCGAAGACCTCACATCAAGGGTAAATTTTTCTTTTAAGAAAACATCTTTAAACTCCTCCCCTTCCATCAACAAGCCATGAGAAACCTCTCGAGCTTTCTCAAGTCTTGAAGACAGAACCAACATAGATAAACCCAGAACTAAAAACGGTTCTGAGCTCTTGCAAAGCGATAGTGACTTTAACAGAAACCCATCACATACATTCGTGCACTTCCAAGCTTTTGACAAAGTCCAAAACCTTGCACCTGTAATGAGTAATCCACAGCAACGAGACCCATCACATCCAACATCATGGAAAACAAAATCTCGTACCAGCACACAACAGTGGGTGGGTGAACCGACTCTCAGAAAACCCATCACAACTAATTAAATTATATATATAAGAAATATGGTGTTTCGGTGGAAGAATAGAAGGAGAAGGTGAATTTGGGAGGTTTAGAAGTATAGATCTGATGGAAAATGGTGTAGAATTAGCTAAATTAAGGTGGCGGCTAGGGTTAGGAGCTAGAGAGAAAAGACGACTCTCATTTGTTTTTTCCTTTTTCCTATAACTTTTTTTTTTAGAGTGAAAGAAGTCACCTTGCTGCCCTAAATGGCAGCACCTTACTCAGGAGGTTGAAAAACGGACATCTAGTGAACAAATGGCTTATAGATTCCCTGTCATTTCTGCAGAGCACACACATTTGATCCACCCTCATGCCAAATGATATCATACGCTCCTTTGTAAGCAACCTGTTTTTGATTTCAAGCCAAGAATTAAAAGAGCACTTCGGGATATTGAAAGAGTTCCACACTACGCCATCCCAATTGACACCCTGACCCGAATCTCGAATAGATGCCCAGATGGCTGACAACTTAACAAGTTTTGCCTGGAGTCCATCCCAGGTAATCGTATCACAGCTATGGATTTGAGCTTGAGATGCCCTCCTTCGGACTTCCAAGACATCCATATGATTTGATTGAGGAAGCCTCCAAGCCCAACTGTGCAGATAAGAACTAATGGGAACCATGCTAGACGATTCTACCGTAGAGATCACCGAGGGGGAAATGAGAGCTAAGGGTTTCTTATTGGCCCAAGGGTCATGCCAAAAAAGAAAACCAGAATCAACTCCAACATTATAAGTAACATAAGACAAAGCTTGAGGTCTAGCATTAAAGATCTTTCTTGCAATCCAACAACATCTATAAGGCATAGTTGCTGTCCAGAACGCTTTCCTACGAAGCAAAACTCTGTGAAACCAGGCAATCCATATGGAATCAGAGGTGGGTTGGAGCAGGCGCCATAGCTGATGCAAAATAGCAGCTTGGTTCCATTTAAATACATTTTTAATCTCCAACCCACCCTCAGTCTTAGGCCTACAACAATCCTCCCATTTTACCTTGTAATGACACTTTCCTGAATCTTTATAGAAACCCCCCCAAAAGAAACTTAAAGAACAGGCTATTAATCTTCTTTAAGACTGCTTTGGGAAGAAAGATATACATACTCCAGTAGCCCATAATACTAGCCATGACAGCTTTAAGAAGAATCAGACGGCCGACAAAGTTAAGAAATCTAGCCATCCAAGTTTCCACCCTTCTACACAGTTTAGCCACTAAAGAGGTACATTCCCTGCTGTTGAGTTTGCCTGTTATGAGGGGCAACCCCAAGTAGGTTATGGGGAGAGTACCTCTTTGAAACCCAGTCACCTCTAAGATATCTTCAACAACAATAGGACCAACATTTGCAAAGAAACATACTGACTTAGCTTGATTAGGCACCAAGTTTTAGTATCCAGAGAAACCACTGACCCCATCCATCAATCTAGCGACAGAGTTTGAATCCCCATGACTGAACAAGAAGACATCAGCAAAAATGATGTGATGCAAGTTCACCTCCTTAGTTCTCCAATGAAATTTAAAGTCACTGTTAACAACTGACTTATTCAGACATGCAGTAAAAGCTTCCATTGCCATGACAAATAAGTATGGCGATAAAGGATCGCCCTGCCTCAATCCCGACAACCCTTTGAAGAAACCCTCTAAGTTTTTTTTTTTTTTTGCTAAATGAAAATGTATATTAAGACCAAAAAAGGTACAAAAGCTAGGGGCATACCCCGCGAAGCAAACTAGCTATAGCTAGGCTAAACGCTAAACAACGAAAAACTAATCAGCTAGTCTAGGACCATGAAACACAATACAAGGACAATAATAATTAAAAAAGGTCAAGTACGAGGGTGGGATTCCTCTTCATTTGTTTTTGAACAGCTTTGATGCTATGCACTTTTTCTCTAACCATTCGTTTCACTAGGAAAATAAGCTGGTCCACATTGTGAGAAGGCCCTGAGCTATGAATCCTATTGTTCCGTTCTCTCCAGATAGAATACACAGTCACTGAAATAAATAAATAAGTTAGCAGTTTTTTGAAGTTTGAAACATGGCCTTGAATGAAGATTCCAGCTTGCCAATCTTGCCAAGATAACATGATCGGAACAGGTGAACTACGAAGCATCAAATACGAGTAAGGGCAGTCCACTAGCAAGTGGTCAATGGTTTCAAGATGACTGTGGCATAAAACACAGTTGGAGTCAACCTGCATACCAAACTGCAACATTCGGTCTTTAGTAAGAAGACGATTCTGCATTGCTAGCCACAGAAACAGTGAGCATTTAGGAATAGCAAAGGCGTGCCAAATAGCAGGAATCCAAAGAGGGCTTGTACCTCTTGCCCTAAGCGAATGCCAAATGAGAGAGATGTTGGGATTCAGGTGCCCATTCCACATAACTTGGTCCAAATTACTTATGATTCCAGAACTTAAACGGTGTCTGAGTTCGATGGCTTTGACATGATTTGATATGCTAGTTTTCCATCTTCCATTAAAGATGATAGAGTGAACAGGAGCAAGACTGAATGATTCCTCAATAGAGATAATGTCACTGCCCAACTGATTTAAAAGAGGCTCATTTCGCAGCCAAGGATCGTGCCAAAGAAGCAAGTTAGAGTTCCTTCCCACCTGGTAAGAAATGAATTCTTTTGCTTCATTTCTATGTTTCATGATTTCTTTAACGCACCAAGCACTATTAGAGGGTAACCTAGCAGTCCAGAATGCCTTATTTTTGAAGAGACAGTTATGCAACCAAAGAATCCATAAAGAATCAGCACTTGGTTTCGAGATTCTCCAAATTTGATAGAAAATTGCAGCTTTGTTCCATTCGTGAGGACTTCGTATACCTAGCCCACCTTCATCCTTAGGCAAGCAACAGGTTTTCCATGAGACTTTGTGATGACATTTGGAATCAAACCTGCCTCCCCTTAGGAACTTGGAGAAAAAAGACTGAAGACGTTTCAAAATTCCTTGTGGCAAGAATAAATAAGTGGCCCAGTAGCTTTGAATACTGAAAAGGATTGACTTCAAAAGGATCAGCCTACTAGAGTAACGCAGAAACTTTGTCGTCCAAATCTCCATACGAGAACAAAGTCTACTTATCAGGTCTGCACAGTCTCTGGCCTTAAGATTGCTAGTAATTAAGGGAATTCCAAGATACCTAATGGGAAGTGTGCCCCGAGAAAATCCAGATAAACTTAAAGTATTAGCAATGACTTCCTCCGAGACATTGCAGAAAAAGCAAACACTTTTATCTCTGTTAGGCTTGAGATTAGAAACCTGGGAGAAAGTGGTCAGGGTGTTAATTAATGCAGAGATGGACGGAGAATCACCTTTACTAAAGAGCATCAGGTCATCAGCAAAGATTAAGTGAGAGATTTGTAGTTCTTTGGTCCTCCAATGAAAGTTGAAATCAGGGTTTGCCAGAAGATCATGCTTGAGATATGCAGAGAGCACTTCCATTCCAATGACAAAGAGACAAGGAGACAACGGGTCGCCTTGGCGAAGCCCAGCTTTACTGGCAAAATAACCCTCAAGAGCACCATTAATTTTTATCGAGATCATGGAACTAGTCACACAGGTACGCACCCAATTTAAGAATATAGAGGGAAACCCCATCCTGCTCAGAGCATCAAAAATAAAATCCCAGTTCATGGAATCAAATGCTTTGTGAATATCTATTTTGATCGCACATCTAGGGCTGCCCGTTTGAAGATGATAATTTCTGCAAAGAGATTGGGCTAGCATAATATTGTCACCTATTCGTCTTTTGGCAACAAAGGCAGATTGGTTTTGGGATATAATACTTGGAATAATCATCTTCAACCTCATAGTAAGGAGCTTAGAGATACACTTATACAAAGTGTTGCAGCAAGAGATTGGGCGAAACTGAGTAATCTTAGAAGCACCAGCCAATTTTGGGATTAACACAATTGCTTTAGAGTTGATAATTCTGGGGAGATGAAGAGAGTCAAAAAAATATAGGATAGCATTGGTAACATCAATGCCTACTAGCTCCCATGCTGCAAGAAAAAACTCAGGGGTGAACCCATCCGGTCCCGGGCTTTTACCTTTGGCCATACCTTTAAGAGTATTAAAAACCTCATCAGATGTGAATGGTTTGCAAAGATCATCCCTTTGTGTTAAAGAGAGGCTGGGCAGAGTAATATAGTCATCAATAGGATCAACATGAGAGGCTGTTCCCAGAATTTCTTTGAAGTACTTGACAGCTATATCAGATATGTCTTTATGCTTGTTGTGAATCATTCCATCTTCATCTTCAAGAGCTAATAGCTTATTAGTGTTCCATCGGTCTTTGCACGAGTTAAAGAAATACCTATTCTTGTTATCTCCCACCCTAAGCCAGTGCACTCTTCATTTTTGCTTTAAGAGAATCTCTTCACTGATTATAGCTTGGTTCAACTCGATGCAGAGCTTTTCTTCCTCAACAAATTGATCAGTAGTTGGGGTCAAGGGCAAGGAGTCTTGGAACTGTAAGAGTTTAGATCGAGCTTCAATAACCTTAGAGTGTAAGTTGCCACGAGACAAATTTAGAGCTTTAAGCTTGATTTTCACATTTCTGAGTTTTTGAGTCAAAATATACCAAGGATCACCATCAATACTGATATTCCAAGCATCCCGAACTGATTCAAGAAATCCAGGAGAATGAATTAAGTGTTGAAATACCTGGAACGGTTTGTAGACCCTTTCTAAGGAAGAATCCAAATGCACCAAATCAGGACTATGATCAGAGAGACCTCTAGATAGGAACTGAGCTCTAGACGTGGCAAAGCAGTTGAGCCAGCCAGCATTCACCAAAACTCTGTCTAGTTTCTTATGAATAGGATTGGTTTTACTACTGTCCCACCATGTTAACAGGTGCCCTGTAAAGTTGAGATCGATAAGACCAGCTTTTTCAGTAAAGGATTTGAATTCCCCCATACCACTAGTTATAACGCCCTAGAAAATCGCGTATTTATACATGTTTATTTAATATTAAATGTGAATTATATGATGTGAATATTTTTGAGAAGGTCCATATAGGTGATATCGTGTTTATATGTTTATATGATGATATATGTGCGTCGTGTAAGCTCGTGGATTTTTATTTGTATTTTTGATTATTTAAATCTATTTAAGTCATGCATTATGGATCTTCTAAGATTTTTATAAAATCATTGGAGTTGTTAAAAATCATGAAATTTTCATGCTATCATCATTATGATATTATTTAGTTTTTAAAATTATTGGGTGAAGTATTTTGGATGTTTAAGTATTTTAAAATGATTTTAAGGGTTATGTTCCTTTTTAGGATCGAAATTGTAAAATCCATATTTAATTTATTTTTTATCCTAAAATTATTTTGAAAATATGTGACCATTCGTAATTTTGTACTCTATATTTTAAAAATGTAAAGTTTAATTTTTCACAAATTGTCTATTTAATTTCGAATTATTATGAGCTATTTAATTGAAATAAATTAGTTCAGAGCATGAAAATTTCCAAACTTCCATTATTTTTCAGTCATTAAACTGAGTTTTCCCCAATTTGATTGCTCTGTTTTTCTCACGGTTGTCCAGAAGTTTCTTGAGCTTTCTCAATTAATCCTATTTCTCTCTCTCACCATATTTCTCTACTCAATCCAATCTCTCTCTCTCGTCTCTGTGCTATCTCCCTCCGAATTTTCTTCTCATCCTCTCTTGTTCTTCAAATGAATCGTGTGTGTTTGGGTAAAACGCTTGTGTGTGTGGGTGTTGATATATATATATATATATACGAGTGTTGTGTGTGTTCAGGGGTAAACACCCGTGAGAGTTTATGTGTGTTTTGAGGCTGGAATGACCAAGAAAACAGGTGGGGAAGCTACGGGTGATGCAAGTATTGCAGGGTGATGACTCGAGTGTAAGCTAGGAAGGAACCGAGAGCGTAGTGGGTGCTTGCGGTTGTCAAGAGTGTGGGTGTGTGGTTGTGAGATGATTGTGTATTCATGTGCGGTTGTGAAGAGTGTATAGCCAGTGGGTGTGCGCAGCCAAGTGGGTTGTGGGGTGGTTTGGGGGGTTTTCTTGTGGTGGTTATGTACAGTCCGTGTGTAATTGCAAGTGTGTGTATCCAACTGCAGAGTCGTGAAGTATGATTGGGGAAACCGGTGTGGCTCGGCTGGGGTTACAGAGAACAGGGGAGGTGAGGTACGTATATATGTGTAAGAGCTAAGTGAAGTGAATATATGGTGCAGGACGATTTGGAGTGCTGAGATTTGAGGGGATCTACTGGTTATGAGTTTAATTACAGCTATGGGTGTGCGTGTGTAAGTAAATCGTTGTAGCTGTGTGTGTGTTGTTGGCTGCCGAGTGTACGTACGGGTAGTCCCTTGTGATGTTAGTCCGTGAGTTTGATTTTGAGCTCGGTTTTATTGTTGTGGTGTTGAATGAACTGGTTTGTGTATGCGTGAGCTGCTACTGAGTATGTGTAAACTGCTGTGGCATGTAAGGGTCTTCGCAATTCCATTGAAGCATCACATGCAATTTTCTATATCTCCGTGTACCGGTTCGAGTTTGAGTTAGTATTAAGGTCGTGGATGTTGTTTATTAATGTTTAACACTGCTTTTTCAGTCGATTATCAAGCTCTGTTTGGAATTCTAGTTGGGGTCGATATTGTATCTAATGGAATCCGTGAATTTGTTGTGTGTTTTGTGGAATTTCAGTTTTATTTTATAATTATTTGATTGAAGACAAGCTGCCAGTATTGTTTTCTTTTATATAGTAAATTGTTGAATAAGTCTAGTGTTAGCAGGAGAATTCACGTTATCGCCAGATTCATTGTTGCTTTCGGATGTTCTGTTCGGTTTTACATTGAGTCTAATTTGGTTTACAAGTTATAACTATTGTATCAGGGAGTGATTATATGGGGAAGTGTGTGCCCTTTTTGAGTGTTGTTCGAAGGAAGCAAGAATGTTACATCTGTATATGTGGGTTGGGTGTACTATTATTGGGTGTGCAATACATGATGTGGTCTGTGCATTTTTGTCCAACAATGTGTATGTGTTTAGAATAGATGGATTAAATTTGGGGACAGGGATGGTAATTGTTTGATTTGGTGTCGGGTATGTTTGATTGGTAGTATATCCGTACAAAGGAGGTACTGTCAAATTTTCTTGTTAGAATTATTTCGTAATTCTTATGGTAATTTAATAAGAATTATTTGCAAATCGATTTGAGATACGTGTTTATGTGGTTGGTCTGGTTGTACTAAATTATTTTACGAGTATAACCAATATATTTTATTTATGTGTTAATTTGTAAAGCGTTATAGGACGCGTATGGGTAGCTTAGATTGACGGTAAGGTTTTGATTGAGTTGTACTGAAGTATCACATTAACGTATGTAGGTACGAGTAGGAGGCCCGACCAAGAGCAGTGCGCGCGTAGATGGAAGTTAAAGAAGGAAATGGTTATCGAAGTAGACGGGTGTACGATCAAGTAGGGGATGACGTGTAGAGAAGTAGAGACCGACGTGGAGTTGATGACGAATCGAGATGTGGTATTGGGAACTATGTATTGAGGCAAGTATACTATTCCTCACTTATCGTTCAAGTGATGTGAACCCATTTGTTTTATTGATTTATTCTTTTGAATCCCTTCTTGCAAGCGTTTATCTCCTTCAAATTTTTGCTGAATGATGTGAACCTGTCCTTATTAATTATGAGATTTTCTTCCAAGTCATTTCACTAGGATCTATACCCCTTATAATTGTTTTAAGTGATATTTTCCTTCGACTAGTATTTAATTGTTTATTTTCAAAAATATTATTCAGTTGTTGATTTCCTCCACCTATCTTTCAGGAGTTGATTCTTTTGAAATTATTTTAAACAGATATTCTTAATTTTTATTAATATTCCAGTATTTGATATTTTATCGGATTCCTCAATACCTATCGTTCATGTGTTGACTCTTTTAAGATTATTTTATATAAATATTCCTCAGTTTTATTAATATTCTACTACGTGGTATTTTACCGGATTCCTCAGTCGCGTACTAGTTTATCCTCTTCAAAATTATTTAAGTGATATTTCTTTTAAACAGAGGAAATCCAAGACTTTAGAAAAATCTTTTAATATAATTCCTGAATAAGATTTATGATTTTCCCTCAATAAATATTCTTTCAAGGAATGTGTTCTTCATACTAATTTGACATTGATCATCCGGTAATTATTTTTGCAAGTAAACCATTTCACTTATCTTTCAAGTGAACCATGCTTATCATAACTTGAACTTTATATCAGTCAGACCTGTTGTTGAAATTATTCTCCATTTAAATTTTGATAAGTATGAATATCTGTGTATCATGTCCCAAATCATAAAAATTGAGCTTGTTAATTCTTTTGGTAATATAATCTGAACCAATACCCTTATATATCGAACTTGTCGATATCTAGGTCAGAAATTGTTAGACCTCACTTCTTTTTGAGATTTGAGTTGTTGACCTGGAACGTGAGTTTCCAGAGTGTTTGGCGGATTGAGGTGGTCGATTGTTCCGATACCTGGTAGTCAGTTATAGGATTGGACTGTTGTTTTTTTTAAAATGTGGACCGTGAAGGTCAGAAATAATTAAGGCCAATGTGTGCCATGGATCCAATTAAGGACATTGCTGTGTGCGTTTGTCCGGGGTTAGTGCGTGACTGATCAGCAGCCTAACCTTATTGATATTTTTTTTTATAAAATGTATAATAGTCCAATTCTATTCCATTTCCTGATTTAAATAAATGGCATATCCCTGTAGCTTTTGAGCATTTAAATTGTTGATTATTATTCCCTATCAGAATTTTATCGATTCTTATTGTGATACACCCCATTCCAGTGAAGCAATGTTGGTCCCTCGTGATAATAAAGATATTTGATTTAGTTGATACTTTTCAAAGCATATGATAATTCTACCTGATTTTCAGAACTTATAATTGTTGTTGATATTGCTATCACTATATATACTTGCTGAGCGTTCTTTGGCTCACTCTTGCTTGTTTTACCTTCCCTTTCAGTTAGGGTTAAAGAGTTGGATACCTGCGCATTATAAGTCATATGGGAGCGATGAGGCATTCTTTAGAAGCTAGATACAGAGCCAGCGGGCATATGCTAAATTGGCTTGCGTTATGGTTTAGAAGGTATAAAGGTTTGAAATTTGACTTTGAGATAGAAGTTGTAATAATTATTGTAGTATAGATTCTTGTTTCATACCATAACCTGGAAGCGATCCTCGGTGAGGAATCATTGGAGTATTAAGTTTTATTTGTAAGTTGATTGGAATTTTGGTTTGGGTTGTAATACAGGTGGATAGTCCGATTTACAAATATTTCATGTCAAAATTTTCTAAAATTCCCCTGTATCAAAGTTTAATTTATTATAAAAAGTATATTTTAAGTATTGGGAAAATTCGGGGCGTTACAAGTTGGTATCAGAGCGAAAGGTTATGGTCACTGAAACAAGTTAGGATGATTAGGTATACGTATTTAAGTAGGACGTTAGATCGGAAGATTTAGGATAAGATTCGCCTTAGGATATTAGGACAACGGTTGCGACATTAGTTAGTATTTCGACATATCGCACGAGCCAGAATTCGATTGATTCGAAGGTACGACTTTGGACGAGGTAGTTGATTCGGCGCCGCCTACGTTAAATAGACGACCGGAGTTACCTGATTGGAGGATGCTACGTGTAGACCTTCGTGTATGTTCTAGAATTTCTTTTACAACTTTAGTTACTCCGTGAATGATATAGAAAGTGCGTAAGGACGGTAAACAAGATGCGAAATGCGATTCCTGGCATAGGTTGGAGGAATGGCGTGGTTATTCATTACCAACCATTGATTTCATTTAATTTATTGATTAATGAGATTAAACCTTTCTTTCTGTTTCTTCTTATATTGATAATACCCCATCACCTTTGGTAATCAACTATACTTCAATTGATGACGAATTTTTCAGATTTATTTAAACGCATTCCTATTTTTCAGAGATACCTCTATTTTCCAGAGGATCACTTGATTCAACATGACGCATATAAAATTATTGAGACCCTTGAATTCTTTTTGTTTCTCTCTGAATACTTAACCTTCTTTATTCTAACTGGGATGAACAACCCTATGTATGTAGGGGATTCAGGGACATCTTATCTATATGGTAGGAGTCTGGTGGGACGCCACCGATTGTGTTTGTCATGAAAGTACTGAAGGCTGGCCACCTTTTTGTACTATGGCGGTGGATCTAAGTGACAAATGCAACCTGAAAACAGTTCAATGATCATATTGATCTCTCGGTTAAATCCTTTTTCAAACAAAACTATATTCATATATGTTAAAACCTGTCTATTCTGTTGATTCCTTCCATTATAAACCTTTGTGATTTCTAAAATTTTTCGATGATTGAGAGCAGTAAAAATGAAGCTGATGAAATTTTGAGTGGTCCATGCTACATTTACGTCGAAGGAAAATTGGATGAGCAGGTTTGAGATTTGAGGTTAAAGTAGAGATTGAATATCAAGTTAGATTAATCAGTGGATTGACAACACACATACAAGATTCGATAATGCGGAAAAAACTGATTATGGTTGAGGAATAGCTGATAAGGACATGAAATGATAATTGTGTTAAAGTCGAAAATAGAGTGATGAATGATATAATTGTTATGTGATAGTTATCGTGAAGGAAGAATTGTTGAAGAACACTTGTTTATTATATATTTTCACTGTGGATACAGTAGATAAAATATTACAAGAATTTGGATGTTGAGATAAATTGTCCGATATACAAGTTTAGAGACGGAACAGGATAACTTGAGCAAGGCAAGGTAGAGTGGTACGGTTCGTTTGTAAGGAATTTTAGAAAGAATTGAAGGTTTGGATAAGAAGTAAAGTGATTGTGTGGAGTTAATAATTTGTGCAAATATAGTCAGAGGATCACTAATATTAAGAGTAAGAGTGATTTTACGCAGATGGAACGAGACGGTAAGAAAAAGAATAAAGGGAACCAGAAAATTTTTGAAGAATAGTTTTAACAGAAGATGTGAGGTTTGGCCAGGAAGGAGTGTATGATCTAGAAGATTTTGAAGACCAGGATAATGAGGCGAGATAGCTACCTACAGGATATAAGTTATTGAGACCAACAGGACCCCCATTGTCAAAGGTAAGAATTCGAGAAAAAGTATATTACTATTGTACTATTATAAATATGGGAAGTTGTAGGAATAAATGGAAGGAGTAGTATGGTAAGAAGGGACAGAATTAGAACCTAGAAGTTCATGATGATTATAGAGGATGTTGTTAAGAAGACGAATGTGATGACCATTAAAAGAATTAGGTGTGAGATGGGATTAAATTGTATAGTTAACTATGAACTACAGGCAAGGTGTGAGGATAAGAAGGTGAAATTATAATTTTCAAGAGATATGTAAGTTGTCTTTCAAGTCAGAAAGTGGATAAAGGAGTTTTAATGGTTACGCAGACTAAGAGGTTATTATGATAAGATTTTAAGGTTATTTTATATATGAGGGCGATATCGATAAGAAGATAATTAAAGTGAAGCAGATTTCAGTGGTCAAGATTTCTCAGATTTGTGACTTGATGAATTACCAGAATTATCACCAGACAGAGGTATAAAGTTGAATAATTAATTACAACCAGGAATGTAATCAGTTTCAAGGATTCAAGATCGGAAGACATAGTAAGATATTTAAGCATATAAAAAGTGCACTCATAAGTTTTCTAAGTATGAGTATTGGAATAGGAAGAATTATAATTTTCAGGATGTGACGAAAGGATCGAATTGAATTATGTGAAGATGAGATAGTAATAAATCGGGAAAGGCCTAAGATGCCAACAGAGATCAAAAGTTTTGAAGGATCAGCTAGGAATTTTTGTAGATTGTCAAAGATTTTACCAAGACAGTTATAGCGGTGGACAAGACTATAAGTCAAGAAATGAATGGATAAAGGTGAAGAGAGCTTTTAGGAGTCAAAGAAGAGATCGAAAGCCGCTTAAGTGTCAGTGCAATCGAATGAACCAGTAAAGATTAAATAGGCATACAATGCTCAAGGAAATGTTCAAACAATTTCGGAAGCTATAGATGGAAGATCCAGAGGTCTAGATTGTTGCGAATGAATTGATAAAGAAAAGTAGGAAGTACCAAGCAAAATTGACGGAAGCAGAAGGTGAAGTGAATGAATGTAGAAGAATGAAATGGTTCAAGGCAATGAGTTATTGATAAATATGGGAATTATAGTATGTAGAGTTTAATTTTATCGATTTGTAAGATATGTAGCGTAATGGTTCGGAAGTCGAGTTTTGATATTAGGGGATATTAGAGTTGGAGTTTAATTTGGTTGAAAACTTGATTTTAAATGGTATTGAGGGGTAGTGACCCCGGGATGGTTTGCATTGCGAACGAGGTATATACGTTTCAAGGAAAATGGCTATTAGTTTCGAGCGGTTACTCAGTAAAACAATGGGATTAAGGATGGATAACAGTTTCCCAGTTATTCCCTTCCCGAGTAGCATTGTACGTTAAAAGGGAGTAAGAATGATTGGGGGGTTTCTAGATATTCTTTCCCTTAAAGTTTTATCTAGGGCAATCTGAATTATGAGTAGGAGCATGGAAGTGGTATCAATTGTTAGTCGCGTGGATTTCGTTTTAAAGATTTTAATTATTCACCTTATTATTTCAAGTCAAGGTAGATTTCTTCGTTTATACTGCAAGTCAAGGAAGGTTTTGTTGTAGTATTATATATTAATGAATTATTATGGATGATTGGGTCAGTAATGGAGGCGTTGTGTGCAGGACATAGTCCATTCTACGAATATGTCATGTCCGATTTTCGGTAGATTAGGATCGTTACGAGTGGTAAGTATCTAGATTTAACGAGGCATGTAAACCAAAGGTTTAAGTTTATCTTGGAGTTTAAGGGCTTACAGGATGGGCCTATCGATATATGAGTTGATATGGAGGTTCCTAAAGTTGAGGAACCAAATTGAGGAAATTGGAAGGAATGTTTGGAAAGTAGCGTCACTTGTGTTCTTAGGATTGATTCTGAGGACAGAATCCTTTTAAGGGGGGAAGGATATAACGCCCTAGAAAATCGCGTATTTATACATGTTTATTTAATATTAAATGTGAATTATATGATGTGAATATTTTTGAGAAGGTCCATATAGGTGATATCGTGTTTATATGTTTATATGATGATATATGTGCGTCGTGTAAGCTCGTGGATTTTTATTTGTATTTTTGATTATTTAAATCTATTTAAGTCATGCATTATGGATCTTCTAAGATTTTTATAAAATCATTGGAGTTGTTAAAAATCATGAAATTTTCATGCTATCATCATTATGATATTATTTAGTTTTTAAAATTATTTGGTGAAGTATTTTGGATGTTTAAGTATTTTAAAATGATTTTAAGGGTTATGTTCTTTTTTAGGATCGAAATTGTAAAATCCATATTTAATTTATTTTTTATCCTAAAATTATTTTGAAAATATGTGACCATTCGTAATTTTGTACTCTATATTTTAAAAATGTAAAGTTTAATTTTTCACAAATTGTCTATTTAATTTCGAATTATTATGAGCTATTTAATTGAAATAAATTAGTTCAGAGCATGAAAATTTCCAAACTTCCATTATTTTTCAGTCATTAAACTGAGTTTTCCCCTATTTGATTGCTCTGTTTTTCTCACGGTTGTCCAGAAGTTTCTTGAGCTTTCTCAATTAATCCTATTTCTCTCTCTCACCATATTTCTCTACTCAATCCAATCTCTCTCTCTCGTCTCTGTGCTATCTCCCTCCGAATTTTCTTCTCATCCTCTCTTGTTCTTCAAATGAATCGTGTGTGTTTGGGTAAAACGCTTGTGTGTGTGGGTGTTGATATATATATATACGAGTGTTGTGTGTGTTCAGGGGTAAACACCCGTGAGAGTTTATGTGTGTTTTGAGGCTGGAATGACCAAGAAAACAGGTGGGGAAGCTACGGGTGATGCAAGTATTGCAGGGTGATGACTCGAGTGTAAGCTAGGAAGGAACCGAGAGCGTAGTGGGTGCTTGCGGTTGTCGAGAGTGTGGGTGTGTGGTTGTGAGCTGATTGTGTATTCATGTGCGGTTGTGAAGAGTGTATAGCCAGTGGGTGTGCACAGCCAAGTGGGTTGTGGGGTGGTTTGGGGGGTTTTCTTGTGGTGGTTATGTACAGTCCGTGTGTAATTGCAAGTGTGTGTATCCAACTGCAAAGTGGTGAAGTATGATTGGGGAAACCGGTGTATATATGTGTAAGAGCTAAGTGAAGTGAATATATGGTGCAGGACGATTTGGAGTGCTGAGATTTGAGGGGATCTACTGGTTATGAGTTTAATTACAGCTATGGGTGTGCGTGTGTAAGTAAATCGTTGTAGCTGTGTGTGTGTTGTTGGCTGCCGAGTGTACGTACGGGTAGTCCCTTGTGATGTTAGTCCGTGAGTTTGATTTTGAGCTCGGTTTTATTGTTGTGGTGTTGAATGAACTGGTTTGTGTATGCGTGAGCTGCTGCTGAGTATGTGTAAACTGCTGTGGCATGTATGGGTCTTCGCAATTCCATTGAAGCATCACATGCAATTTTCTATATCTCCGTGTACCGGTTCGAGTTTGAGTTAGTATTAAGGTCGTGGATGTTGTTTATTAATGTTTAACACTGCTTTTTCAGTCGATTATCAAGCTCTGTTTGGTATTCTAGTTGGGGTCGATATTGTATCTAATGGAATCCGTGAATTTGTTGTGTGTTTTGAGGAATTTCAGTTTTATTTTATAATTATTTGATTGAAGACAAGCTGCCAGTATTGTTTTCTTTTATATAGTAAATTGTTGAATAAGTCTAGTGTTAGCAGGAGAATTCACGTTATCGCCAGATTCATTGTTGCTTTCGGATGTTCTGTTCGGTTTTACATTGAGTCTAATTTGGTTTACAAGTTATAACTATTGTATCAGGGAGTGATTATATGGGGAAGTGTGTGCCCTTTTTGAGTGTTGTTCGAAGGAAGCAAGAATGTTACATCTGTATATGTGGGTTGGGTGTACTATTATTGGGTGTGCAATACATGATGTGGTCTGTGCATTTTTGTCCAACAATGTGTATGTGTTTAGAATAGATGGATTAAATTTGGGGACAGGGATGGTAATTGTTTGATTTGGTGTCGGGTATGTTTGATTGGTAGTATATCCGTACAAAGGAGGTACTGTCAAATTTTCTTGTTAGAATTATTTCGTAATTCTTATGGTAATTTAATAAGAATTATTTGCAAATCGATTTGAGATACGTGTTTATGTGGTTGGTCTGGTTGTACTAAATTATTTTACGAGTATAACCAATATATTTTATTTATGTGTTAATTTGTAAAGCGTTATAGGACGCGTATGGGTAGCTTAGATTGACGGTAAGGTTTTGATTGAGTTGTACTGAAGTATCACGTTAACGTATGTAGGTACGAGTAGGAGGCCCGACCAAGAGCAGTGCGCGCGTAGATGGAAGTTAAAGAAGGAAATGGTTATCGAAGTAGACGGGTGTACGATCAAGTAGGGGATGACGTGTAGAGAAGTAGAGACCGACGTGGAGTTGATGACGAATCGAGATGTGGTATTGGGAACTATGTATTGAGGCAAGTATACTATTCCTCACTTATCGTTCAAGTGATGTGAACCCATTTGTTTTATTGATTTATTCTTTTGAATCCCTTCTTGCAAGCGTTTATCTCCTTCATATTTATGCTGAATGATGTGAACCTGTCCTTATTAATTATGAGATTTTCTTCCAAGTCATTTCACTAGGATCTATACCCCTTACAATTGTTTTAAGTGATATTTTCCTTCGACTAGTATTTAATTGTTTATTTTCAAAAATATTATTCAGTTGTTGATTTCCTCCACCTATCTTTCAGGAGTTGATTCTTTTGAAATTATTTTAAACAAATATTCTTAATTTTTATTAATATTCCAGTATTTGATATTTTATCGGATTCCTCAATACCTATCGTTCATGTGTTGACTCTTTTAAGATTATTTTATATAAATATCCCTCAGTTTTATTAATATTCTACTACGTGGTATTTTACCGGATTCCTCAGTCGCGTACTAGTTTATCCTCTTCAAAATTATTTAAGTGATATTTCTTTTAAACAGAGGAAATCCAAGACTTTAGAAAAATCTTTTAATATAATTCCTGAATAAGATTTATGATTTTCCCTCAATAAATATTCTTTCAAGGAATGTGTTCTTCATACTAATTTGACATTGATCATCCGGTAATTATTTTTGCAAGTAAACCATTTCACTTATCTTTCAAGTGAACCATGCTTATCATAACTTGAACTTTATATCATTCAGACCTGTTGTTGAAATTATTCTCCATTTAAATTTTGATAAGTATGAATATCTGTGTATCCTGTCCCAAATCATAAAAATTGAGCTTGTTAATTCTTTTGGTAATATAATCTGAACCAATACCCTTATATATCGAACTTGTCGATATCTAGGTCAGAAATTGTTAGACCTCACTTCTTTTTGAGATTTGAGTTGTTGACCTGGAACGTGAGTTTCCAGGGTGTTTGGCGGATTGAGGTGGTCGATTGTTCCGACACCTGGTAGTCAGTTATAGGATTGGACTGTTGTTTTTTTTAAAATGTGGACCGTGAAGGTCGGACCGTGAAGGTCGGACCGTGAAGGTCAGAAATAATTAAGGCCAATGTGTGCCATGGATCCAATTAAGGACATTGCTGTGTGCGTTTGTCCGGGGTTAGTGCGTGACTGATTAGCAGCCTAACCTTATTGATGTTTTTTTTATAAAATGTATAATAGTCCAATTCTATTCCATTTCCTGATTTAAATAAATGGCATATCCCTGTAGCTTTTGAGCATTTAAATTGTTGATTATTATTCCCTATCAGAATTTTATCGATTCTTATTGTGATACACCCCATTCCAGTGAAGCAATGTTGGTCCCTCGTGATAATAAAGATATTTGATTTAGTTGATACTTTTCAAAGCATATGATAATTCTACCTGATTTTCAGAACTTATAATTGTTGTTGATATTGCTATCACTATATATACTTGCTGAGCGTTCTTTGGCTCACTCTTGCTTGTTTTACCTTCCCTTTCAGTTAGGGTTAAAGAGTTGGATACCTGCGCATTATAAGTCATATGGGAGCGATGAGGCATTCTTTAGAAGCTAGATACAGAGCCAGCGGGCATATGCTAAATTGGCTTGCGTTATGGTTTAGAAGGTATAAAGGTTTGAAATTTGACTTTGAGATAGAAGTTGTAATAATTATTGTAGTATAGATTCTTGTTTCATACCATAACCTGGAAGCGATCCTCGGTGAGGAATCATTGGAGTATTAAGTTTTATTTGTAAGTTGATTGGAATTTTGGTTTGGGTTGTAATACAGGTGGATAGTCCGATTTACAAATATTTCATGTCAAAATTTTCTAAAATTCCCCTGTATCAAAGTTTAATTTATTATAAAAAGTATATTTTAAGTATTGGGAAAATTCGGGGCGTTACACTAGTGAACAATCTTCTGCCTCCTTCCATTTCTTCCAGTTTTAGACAAGAGTTAAAATCTCCAAGAACTATCCAGGGAGAAGAATCTGAGCCTATAGAGCGTTGAAAATCTATAAGACCAGCCCACAGTATATTCTTAATTTTCCCTGAAGAAATAGAGCTTCCCCAAGCTGTGACTACCATTGGTTTCTTTCCAACATACCATGTGCCTCGGGACAGAATAGCATTCATGCCAATTTCAGAGTCGAACTTAAAGATAAAAGTGGAGTTACTCTTTTGAGAAACAGAGACAAGCCCCTTTCGAGTCCAAAGATTAGTGGCAAAGGATGAGACCGTATTAGAAGGAGCAGAGTATTTGGTAAAAGTACCTATAACACAATTCTTAAATTTGTCATTACCTGATAACAATTCCTCTTCGGGGGGGGGGGGGGGGATAACAGAGGCTCCATTGAGCGGAACATACTCCAAAGACACAGATTGAGGCGGGGATTCCTTAACTACATTAGACCAAGATTTGGCTTGAGTCTTTACCACTTGCTCTTTAACACTAATATCAGGGATTTGAGAAGAAGGGTAAGAATCATTAATAGGTAGTCCCTGTTCATTCTTAGCACCAGAAGTTCCCCCATCAGATTTCTTCACTTCTTTTGGTTCAGGCATACCTTCAAACACCTTGCCCGCATCAGGAAAGAGCTTAGAGAATATAGGCAAACCATACTCATCTCGCCCAGTTATGAAACTTGAGTGATTTGGGAGTCCAGTATTGAACTTAGCAGTCTCCTCTAGCTGCTCCTTCTCAAGAGAGGCCAAAGAAATACCTTTCTTCTCTAACATTGCTTGGATGCTCATGAATCTCTTCCTAAGATCTATCAGTTCAAGTCTTTCATCTCGATTAATGTCAAACGCCGCCTTGGCTACTCTATTAACAGTCTCCCTCTCCAGAGCAGCTCTATCATCCTCAAAACCACATCCTTCATCTTCAGATGAAACCAAATCTTGCTTGTCGATACCGATTCCACCCGAACTACTTGGAATAGGCACAGGAAAATCTTCCACCTCACTACCAATACTGTCCTCATCAGAAAAATCTTGCATATACCCAGGGACTCCATCCTCATCACAGTACGATCCTTGACTAACCATGTTCAAGGGAGCAAATAAGAGATAAAAATAATAATATATATATTAAGGGATTTAGTGTTTAGGTGAAGGAGCAAAGAAGGAGAAGGATTCGGGAAGTATTCGTTTAGATCTGATGGTTAAAGGTGTAAAAAAGTGTAACGTGATCAATTAGATAGAGAGGAGTCTCTATGCTTAACTCTATCTCAGTGCCTTAAGCAGGAAGAAACCCTTCTTAGACAGAAGTCTAGAATAAATTGGCTTAAATTGGGGGATAATAACAACAGTTTTTTTCATAATTCCTGCAAAAATCGCTGGAATTCGAATAAACTGATGTCCTTGGAAGACGATAGTGGGATAACTTATGCCTCTCATCAAGATGTGTCAGACATAGCAGTTGAGTACTTTAAATCGGTTCTGGGGACCTCTAGTCATGTCCAAGAAATTGATCCTGATGTTAGTCTGCCTAGTATTTCTGACGATCAGGTGGTTAATCTTTCTGCTCCTTTCACTCGTGAGGAGATTATTCATGTCCTTAAAGGTATGCCAAAGAACAAAAGTCCTGGTCCCGACGGATTTACATCAGAATTTTTTATCGCTGCCTGGGATATTGTGGGAAATGATGTGGTAAATGCTATCTCTCATTTTTTTGACACATTGCATCTTCCTCGATGTATAAACTCAACTGCTATTGCTCTTATTCCTAAATGTGAGGGTGCTTCAAAAATTACTCAATACAGGCCTATTTCCTGCTGCAATACAGTGTACAAATGCATATCCAAGCTGCTCTCGTTGAGACTTAAGAAGGTTCTCCCAAACCTTATTTCTCACAACCAATCTGCCTTTGTGCCTAACCGTCGCATTGGGGATAACATAATGCTTGCTCAGTTATTATGTCGTAACTACCATCTAAATGAAGGCTCTCCCAGGTGTGCCATTAAATTGGATATTCACAAAGCATTCGATTCCCTTAACTGGACTTTCCTGTTCTCAGCAATGGAAAGAATGAAATTTCCTCCTATCTTCATCAACTGGGTGCGAATTTGTATTTCGAGTGCTATGATTTCGGTCAAGATAAATGGATCTCTTGAGGGTTACTTCGAAAGCAAATCTGGATTGCGTCAGGGCGATCCGCTATCCCCTTTTCTGTTTGTTATAGGCATGGAGGTGTTCTCAGCTTATCTTAATCGCAGCATTGCTAACAGCAGCCTATTCTCATATCATTGTCGAACTAAAGATATTAATCTTTCCCATCTGATTTTTGCAGATGACCTATTTCTGTTCTGCAGAGGTGATAACAACTCAATTTCTGTGTTGCTGCAATCTTTCAACAGATTCTCAGGTGTCTCGAACCTTAAAGCTAATGCAGAGAAGAGTGCTTGTTTTTTCTGTAATGTCTCTCAGGAGGTCATTTCTGAGACTCTTGCTACTTCTGGATTTCAGCGGGGTTCTCTTCCAATTAAGTACTTGGGACTTCCCCTCATTACTAGCAGGCTTAAAGCCTCTGACTGTTCTGAGCTTATTCGTAAGCTTTGTTCTCGTATTGACAATTGGACCTCGAGGACTCTAAGATTTGCTAGCCGGCTTGCTCTGATTAGATTTGTCCTGTTCAATATTCAAGGTCACTGGGCATCCCATTTATTCCTCCCTAAAAGTGTGCTTAGCTCACTTCGTTCTTACTTTGCTCGGTTCTTATGGGGAGGTGGTACTGCTGCTAAATGTCATCACAAAGTATCCTGGAAAAACATCTGTCTTCCTAAATCAGAAGGTGGTTTGGGGGTTCGGGATCTAGCTATTTGGAACAAAGCTTCTATTCTTTTCCAGATTTGGAGAATTGCTAAACCTAGTGCTGACTCTCTTTGGATCTTGTGGCTCCATCAATGCTTATTCAAGAACAGATCGTTCTGGACATCATCTATCCCTGCTAAAAGCCCATGGTGCATTAAAGAAATTATGAATTTGAGGCACGAAGCTAAGCGCTTCCTTTCGTGGTCTATTGGTAGACACTCGAACATTTCGATGTGGCATGACCCTTGGTTTAATCAAGACTCCCTCATTGCCAGACTTGGCAGAGACATCATTTCTATAACTGAATCATTTAGTCTGGCACCTGCTCGTTCATTTATTTCCAACGGTAGATGGGCTAATGTTGGTTCAAACCATGTTCTAGCCATTGATCTTAGACATATGCTAGCCTCAATCCCTATTGCTCGTGAGGACAAGATTCTTTTACTCTTGGGGTTTTCTTTCCGGTGGAGGGGCAATTGAACCAAAGACTGAATTACCAATTCTGGTTGGAAGATTCGGGTTCTGGGTTCTGGTTGGAAGGTACGGTTCTTGTTCTGGTTGGAGACTCTGCTCGAGTTTTGAATGACGTTAAAGTTGATGACGGTAAGGTGTTTGTTGGTTTTACTGTGAGAATTCTTAATAGTTTACTGGAAATAATGATGAACCAGCGTTTTGTACGATGTTATGTTAGACTTAGAGATGAAGAACATATGTTTGTTCTTATGCCTCGAAGAGATAAGGTTGTTCTTATGCTTCCTTATGAGGTTTTGCTGTTTCAGTACATAAAAGAAGGCAATGAAGCTGTTGATACTCACAGATATGGAAGACACAGTTATTTTATAAATCTAACTGATTTGAAGGATAATATATGGTTTCAGTCTTGTTGGTTTGATGAGTATAACGTATGGCCTACTCCGGATAACTCAAGTCGGTGTGAAATGCTGGTAACTCAACCTCGTTGTGGGTTAAAACCAAAATTTGTTAAGCATGTCCAGACGGAGGTGGATGTTGAATTTAAATTCGATGGTCATAAGGTGATGAGTATTTTTGTCCATAAGCACGTTTATGGTTCAGTGAGGGTGTTCTGCACCAAAACCAATGGTTTGGGCACTGTTTTTGGTGCTCAATTATTGTTGGAGGTCCTTCCTCAAGGTGGCATTGAAGCAAATTCCGTTGACACTGAAGAAGTGAGCTTTGCTCGTTATTTGTCTCAGGAGAATCTTGCTAATGGGATTGGATTTCTGAGTGACATCCATTTCTTTGGTATGAATGGTGATTTGGGGTTTAAGGTTGACCCTAAGTGGGATTATGTATCGGGTTGTTGTGGAATTAAATCTGATGGCAGGAATGATGGTGTTCGTGTGGCAATAGGACACTGGCAAATGAGAATTGGAGGCTGCGAGGGTTTCGTAGCAGCTGGGGGGAATTGTAGGGGGCTTAACTCCTCGATGGAGCAAGAGGAAGCTGGTCTTGCCGCAATCAGAAGCATGATCGCTGGGAATGCGTTATGCATTAAATTGGTTTGCTACTTTCATTGCCTTCGCACCGCTGGTGCGCATTTGAGAAGCTCAACCAGATGGGTCCTAAAGGGACACTCTCTGACCATTGCTAGTTTGTGTGACAAGGCATGTGACCATTTTCTTGGTGTCTCTGGTGGGGTCTACACTAGAAATGCTCAAATGCATAGGGACCACGTGTTTGCTAGTGGTATTTAGAATGAATGCTCAAATTATCTCTGATCTTGTGTCTCTAAACTAATTTAGTTTTTTCTATGTTGTTGTTCTGCTAGGACAATTTCTGTATGTAATGGTTAATTGCTGATTTCGCGGGGTATGCCCCTAGAAGTGTATCTGTTGTTCCTTCTGGTATAAATTTTAATTAGCAAAAAAAAAAAAAAAAAAGATTCTTTGGAACAGCTCAAATAATTTCAAAATCTCAGAAGTTTGGAATTCTATCAGGAATGTGGGTTCCCCTCCTCCCTGGTTGCATGCAGTTTGGAATAGATTTTCTATTCAGAATTGTGCTTTTCTTTTGGCTCGCCCTCAAGGATCGCCTGCTTACGAAAGAGAAGATGGTCAGGTTCGGTTTTAACGTGGACCCTAGATGCTGCCTTTGTCATAGCAACATTGAAACTGTAGATCACTTGTTCTTGGATTGCCCCTTCTCATATTTGGTCCTTAGGAGTAGTCCAGTTGCTATAAACCTTTCGTGGCAGGATTGGCAAGTAGGCAACTTCACTCAAGACAATGTTTCACTTATTAAAAGGATGATAGCTCACTTATTTATATCTGTGACTATTCATTCTATTTGGCGTGAAAGAAATGAGAGGATTCATCGGAATGGCTCGACAAAGAATGTGGACCAGATAATATGGCTTGTTAAACGAACGGTGAGAGAAAGACTGTTTGGTGTCAAAGTTATTCAGGAAAGAATCAAAAGGGATCCCACCTTTAGTTTGCTTTTATATTAGTTCATTGTTGTTTTATCCTTTTTCGGTGTATAGCATGGTCGATGTAGTTTTTTAGATAAACTATATCTTGTTTTGAGGGGTATGCCCCTGTCAGTTGTACCTTCTTGGGTTTTAATACAAATCTTATTTAGCAAAAAAAAAAAGAAAGGTGATGAAAGTTAAGAAATAATGGCGGCTGGTTTAGGGTTTTTAGAGAGAAGGAAGAGGTTCTCTCTCTAGGACTCTCATTTTTTTCTTTTTTTAACCCTCTAAGCTTCCATTGAGTTTCACTGAGTTCCATTGAGTTTCACAAATTTGGGAGGGAAACCCATCTTCTCCAAAACCACAAAAATAAAACTCCAATAAAGAGAGTCGAAAGCTTTGTGGATATCCAGTTTGATAGCATACCTTGGCTGACCATCATTGCGATTATACCTTTACCGAGTGCTTGAGCCAAGAAAATGTTGTCACCAATGGACCTCCCAGCTACAAAGGCCGATTGATGCTGAGAAATCAAGGAAGGCATGACTGACTTGAGCCTACGGGCTAGCATTTTGGAAATGCACATATAAATGACATTGCAACAAGAGATAGGCCGAAAGTGCTGCATTTGAGAGGGGTTATCCAGCTTTGGAAACAAACAAATAGATGCAGCATTGATAATTCTAGGCATAACTAAAGATTCAAAGAAGTAGAGAATACCTCTCGTTACATCAGCCCCCACTATATGCCAAGTGGCCAAATAGAACTCCACCGTAAACCCATCAGGCCCTGGGCTCTTGTTTTTAGCCATTTTCTTCAACGTGCTAAAGACATCAGACTCCCCAAACGGATTGCTCATGATACTAGCCTGATGCTCAGTGAGAGAAGGCAAGGAAACGTCCTGAGGGAATGGCTCCACCTCCCCCCGATGGCCAAGTAAATTTTTATAATAATCAACTGCCACCCTGGCCATATCCTCATGTTCCGTGACCGTCTCTCCAGACGGCTTGGAGAGAGACAACACTTTGTTGACATTCCATCTACCTCTACAAGCATTAAAAAAATACT
Source organism: Kitagawia praeruptora (assembly GCA_037693485.1). Lineage (NCBI taxonomy): Eukaryota > Viridiplantae > Streptophyta > Magnoliopsida > Apiales > Apiaceae > Kitagawia > Kitagawia praeruptora. The sequence continues at coordinate 70,622,550 of CM075350.1, forward strand.
TGTTGTTATCCCCATTTTTCAACCAGTGCACCCTATTTTTTTTTTTGCTAATTAAATTTTATACCAATGAAAAATGATTAAAATTCTAGGGGCATATCCCGCGATTCATAAGCGCTAATCAAACGGAACAACAAAGTAAACTAGCAAACTAGTTTACTACAACATCAGCAAGATCTAGTTCAAACAAACCAAATACAAAAATAACAAACAAGTAAAACAAATACTTGAGTAATCAGCTAAATAAGACTACAGGAAAAAACTAGAAACTAGTTTAACCCATAGTTATGCCCCTCCTGGTAATTAACGATGCCCCAACCAGGTCATCATGCTTCCTAAAGCGATAATAAGCATCCAGAAAATGCTTATTTGCCTCCACAGAAAAATCTTCCCCCCTCCCATTATGATACATGCCATTAAACCCATAAGGGTTATCACAATTGATCCCCAGCAACGAAGTTCAGCAACCAAATTATCCTTCATTACATTTGAAGTCACCTTGTCTGATCCTTTTGCATTCGCATGATCACAATTCACCCATAACAGGTCTACAACAAACCTGTCCTTTACAAGGACATCAAAACAAGTTCCTAGATAACGGCAAACAACCTCAGAAAAGTCTATCAACCAGTTGATAGCTGTCCGAAACCACAGACCCCAAAACCCGTTAATAAGCAAACCTTTGGTAAAAGCATAACAAAGGCTTCATCAGTCCGAAACCACTGCTTCTCATCAGAAGCACAAATAAATGATACCACAATCCTTCCATAAATCCTCATCATACAAGTAGTCACACCAATCTGCTCCTCAATCACCTTAACATGGCACCTGGCCAGAAACAACACCAGTCTCATCGTCCTTACGCTAAGCCTAGTGCAGATCATTGACATGGAAACATAAACCTGAATATGCATCGCATTTAACAAAATGCTGCCCTCCAAAAAAATGACTCGAATTCTAACCAGCTCCAAACTTGTTAGAGCAAGATGGACAAAGACATAAGAAACTAAAAAGCTACCAGTAAATAAAAAATGTTTCTCTCTCTAGAAAAAAGCTCTCCCTTCTCTCTAGGTTAAACCCTTAGCTCTCAGCCGCCATAGTTATTACTTCTTAGATCTTTTCTCTCTCACCCTTTCACCATCATATTTTTTTTTTGCTAAGTAAAAACGTATATTAAAAAAGAGAAATAATTACAGGAAAGGAGGCATACCACGCAAAAATAGGCAGAACAAACTCTAGCCTACTAGCACCAAACAAAGCAGCAAAAAAAGGCCTAAGACCTAGACTAATTAAAATAACCAAGAGATAATAGCTGGATTTTTCTTTACATATTGTTTAAACCGGGAACAAGAAAATAATTTTTCTCTAACAGTCTGCTTTATATTGCGAATAACAATCATAGAGGGTCGTCCAGAACGTGGGTTATGAATTCTACCATTCCTCTCTTTCCACGTATGGTGAACTGCAGTAGCTAGAAACAAACCGCCGAGATGAGATGTAATCTTTGTTGGTGCTGCAAAAAAATTGCCATTTTGACATTGAGACCAGTCCGGGTTAAAACCCTAATCAACTAGGACAGATGAGAGTCGTCTTTTCTCTCTAGCACCTAACCCTAGCCGCCACCTTAATTGAGCAAATTCTACTCCAATTTCCATCAGATCTATACTTCTAAACCTCCCAAATTCACCTTCTCCCTCTTTTTCTTCCACCGAAACACCATATTTCTTATATATATAATTCTATTAGTTGTGATGGGTTTCCAGAGAGTCGGTTCTCCTAGCCACTGTTGTTCGCTGATACGAGATTTTGTTTTCCATGATGTTGGACGGGATGGGTCTCGTTGCTGTGGATTATTCATTACAGGTTCAAGGGTTTGGACTTTGTCAAAACCTTGGAAGGGGACGAACGTATGTGATGGGTTTCTGTTAAAGTCACCATCGCTTTGCAAGAGCTCGGAACTATTACTAGTTCTGGGTTTATCTATGTTGGCTCTATCTTCAAGACTTGAGAAAGCTCGAGAGGTCATAAGCGGCATCGATGTCTTCCTTGTAAATGAATAGGAGATGGTAGTTTTAATGGTCAGTGTGATGGATTTTTGTTCGGCATTTGTTGCCTGCCAACTGATTGATGTTGGGCTTCTGAGGGACTTAGGTTACAATAGATAGGAGTGTATTGGGTTGCTCCCAGCCCTAAAGAGGAGGACAGTGTATAAGGGACGGGAGTCTATTGATGAAGATAATGCGGGGGTCTCCACGCGGATTGAGACTGAGCAGGCTCGCCATGTGTTTGACGAGTGTTCTAGCTCAGCGTACAAGTGCGATTTTGTCTTTTTCATTGACGATTCTGCATTCAAACCAGGGAATGGTAGAATGCAATGTGTGTTGGCACTGGAAGCCACCAATGGTGCTGTGTTTATGATGGTTAAAGGATGGCTTGGTTTCTTTCAGGTATTTATGAATGTGCAGGACAGGGTGTTGACCCCAAGTCCTATTGCTCTTAGACAGAGCAGATCTCGAACTATGGCATTTTTTGCCAGCATGGTGGCTGATGTTAGTGTTTGCATTTGAAGAATTGACTGCCTAAATCACATGGAATTTGCAGTGTTGATCTTCACTGGAGTTCGTATGAAGGTTAAGGCCTGTTACACGGTGAACCTGGGTTGCACTCCTGGGATGTTAATGATTGGCATCATGAGGGTGACTGAGCGTACTATTGGAGAGGTGATCCCCATTAGTTGTGTGGATGTGTTTTACATATTCGGAAGCTTCAGTGGGAACATCATTAACATGGTTGAGGATTTCTATCCTAGCAATAGGATTTTTATAATCTATGCGATTTCTGCTGACTACAGTTTGTCTGTAGTGCCTCGTGATGCTATGGAGTTAATTCCCTATGGTCAGGTCAATGTTGAGGCCGAGGTTTCAAGTTGGTTTGATCCTTGCAGGCTTGCTTTGATTGTGGATTTCATTGGTAATGTGTGGGTGCCTAGTGCACACTATTCTGTATGTACGAGGCTTGGACAGTATTCTGGTGAAGCGAAGTTTTTTTACTTAAAGGATGAAGTGTGTGTTACTATTGTGAAGCAGTTGCCTTGGTTTTTCTTAAAGAATGCAGGGCACAATGTCATTATGTTGGAAGGACTGGACAGGAATCTAATGTGGCTTAATCTGATGTGGTTTATTTTTCGGATTGGAAAAATTGTTGCGTGTTGTGAGGCATATGGCTGGTTTGCGTTATGCAATGCGCTCAGCGCTGGGAAGCCTGCACTGGCTAGTGCGAATTTTACAGACCTGGACACTAGATCCAGGATTGACATGGCTGGGCTCGTGTTGAATGGAAGGTTGCGCCCTTGTTTGCATATTAGTGACCTGATGGTTTGGTCTCCAACTGAAGTGGAAATAAAGCTGAATTTTTGTGTGTACACAGAAGTCTCCATTCTGGGAAATACTTGTGGAGTGGTCCCATGTGAGCAGGGCTGAGTATTTTTGGTACAATGCGGAGAGGTTGGGCAACGCAGGTACCATGGTTAATGCTGGTGTTTGGGCTAGATGCTTGGTGTTAGTTGCTCCGTATCATGTTAGGAAGAGGTTTGCTCTTGGAATGCATTTGCGTCACTACATGGTTTATTTGTTGCTTCTCATTACTATGGGCTTTGTGAGACATGTGCCTAGTCTCAATGTTAGGTTGTTTAAGGCGCCAGAATAATCTTTAGTTTTTTTTTTCGTTCTTATGTTGATTATATTGTGACTCATTGATGTTACGATGTAATGTATGGATGTTGACTTCGCGGGGTATGCCCCTAGACTTGTATCAGTTGTTCCTTTTGGTATAAAATCTTAATTAGCAAAAAAAAAAAAGAGACCAGTCCGGGTTTAAAACAATAGGGCTAGCACGCCTTATCAGATCAAAGAAGGGGCAATCCGAGAACAAATGATGAACAGATTCTAGGCCTGAGTTGCATAGAATGTAAGACTGGTCTGTGATCATTCCAAACATTAACATCCTATCCCTAGTGAGAAGGCGATTTTTAATTGCCAGCCATAGAGTGAATGAGCATCTAGGAATAGAAAACGAGTTCCAAACTACCTCATGCCAAGGAGATGTAGCTGCTCGTTCTCTAATTGATTGCCAAATAGCAGCCAGGTTGACATTAAAAGGGCGTAAACCATCCCAAGATATTGAATCCGTACGGTGTATCATAACCAAACTTACACGACTCCGTAGCTCCATCATGTCAACATGATTTGAGGTAGGCAAATGCCATTGACTCTCACGAATGTAGTTGCCAACAGTATCCAGGTTGTGAGATTCAGCAGTCGAGATAATACCTTGCCGAAACTGAGACATCAGAGGGATTCTGTCCACCCAGGGATCATGCCAGAAAAGAAAATTAGAGTGGCTTCCTACCTCATACTTCAGAAAATCTAGAGCCCTTCGACGATGATTTAAAATTTTCCTGAAAGACCATGGGCATTTGTAGGGGATTTTAGTGGTCCAAAAAGCCTTCTTTTTAAGCAGGGAATAGTGCACCCATCTAACCCAAAGAGAAGAAGTGTTGGGCTGAATAACACGCCAAAGCTGATGCAAAATAGAAGAAGTGTTCAGGTCAAAGAGACTCTTTATGCCCAAACCACCTTCCACCTTTGGAATACAACAGTCCAGCCAACAAACCTTGTAATGACACCTACCAGAAATTTTATAGAAACCACCCCATAAGAATTTGAACATCAGGGAGTTAAGACGTTTAAGAATGTATTTCGGCAGAAAAACATAGGCACTCCTGTAACACCCCCAGATCCGGGGTCCGGGATCGGGTTGTTACGGTCTTATTTTCCATGATTAATACTTTACTTGAGTCCATAATAATTAAATCACATGCTGTGACCCCACAAGAATAACCACTCACACACACACAGTTATAGTCCCAGATATGAAATTGAAATAAGCTTCACATTACGGGTTTACGAATAAAAGTTATTACAAGCCAAAAGGATAACATCATAAGTTTAAAGTTCTTGCCGTTGATTAACATTATTGATACATATAATTAAACTGGAAGCAAAAGCTGACTATCTGTGCTACCTCAGCAATGGCAGCAACAATATCAGCGGGGAGTCCTGTGGGATGGGTAACCTGCTTGCGCCGAGTGCGCCTTACGCGAGCCATGAGACCTAGCTGTTGTTGTGACATAATAATAAGCAAGGGTGAGTAATAGCCCACCAACAATAATATAACTGCATAGGTATATATAACAGTTCAAAAATATATTTTGAAACCATATGCCATGCATTACCGAAAATAGTGCCAGCTCAATATAAAGGATGAAGTTACAAGGTAACTCAAAACATATCCATATATTTTGGGAATATCTGCTATGTCAAAGATAAGCCAGATTATCAATTTTCATGATAGGGGACTTGCAGGAAGAATGCTGCAATCCCAGTTCAAATATTTTTCAGCGCTACCCACAATAGTAGCGTTACAGAATATTCTTCAAATTTGGGTGATGAACTAATACGGGAGCTTGCCGCGCCAGGAGCCACAACATCTACGATGATCAGTCGCATGTCATGCTCCCCATCATTTGTTCTCTACATGTAGAAGGAAGTACCGACGGATCGCCCGTCCTCTGGAACCCCCCGGCCAACGGTTGGGCCATTGCTGGACCGGCGCCACTCGGCCACTTACGCGTCTCCTAGTTCAATTAACATCCATAACTTTGAAATGTAAAGTTCATCCCCCTTTCCCCAAGTATAGCACTTGTTGATAGGACTCCATAAGGTAGTCGTATCTAGTTGGAAAGGAAAATTCACCAATATTTCCCAAGCCGAGGCTTGTTAATGGATACCAACTTGTTCCAACATTCTACCCCTCGAACGATGAGAGGGTACACAAGATTCCATGAATAATAACAACCCAGTTGCGAGTGAAACGAATAATTTATGACCGGGCAGTCACGAGATAAATAACATTTCTCAAGTAAGGTTCCCTTATAATTTAAGAGACAGGATTGAACGAAGAATAGAGTTTGAGAACCTTCCTTGATAATATAATAATAGTAATAAGTCTTTGAAATATTTTATATAATATTCGAAGGTCGAAGATACAGAGTGAATGAAGTAACTCATCTTTGGAACGAGTTAGAAGAGTTTAATGAATATTCCAAGAATATTTCTTAAGTCACAGATATTGGAAAAGTGTTGCTCGGAATGATCTTTGAATAACTATTCGGAATAATATTCATTGGACGAATAATGAATATTCCAATTAATAATAATAGTATTTATTGATGAAATAATCATCAAATGGATATTTGAAATAATATTCATTGAATAAATAATGAATATTCAACTTAAGAATGATACTTAATGATGAAATAATTATCGATCGAATAATTGAGACCATATTCATTGAATAAATAATGAATATTCGACTTGATAATAATTATCGAAGAAATGAATATCGAATGAATATTTAAAATTCTGTTCAATAATAGAATTGACTTTGAATGAATGACGAAGATAATATTTATCGAATAACTGGAGTTCGAATCAATGCTCAACTAATATTTATAAAATAAATAGAGATTGAATGAATATTCGAAATAATATTCATGTAAATAAATAAGGCTCGACTGAATATTCACCATAATATTCATTAAATAAATAAACTCGAATGAATATTCAAAATAATATTTATCGAAGAAATATGAATATTCTCTAAGTAAATAACTTAGCTGAGAGTTCGAAATAATATTCGAATATTAAATCGACCTTAGATGAATATTACAGATAATGTTCATCGAATAAATAACTATCTGATGAATAACCCGAATAATATTAATCCAATATCTCAAAGGAATATCGCAATAATATTCGCCAGATAATACATAGAAAATAATATCGATATATCAAGAAATAACGACTCCCGGTCTATAATCAGAGAATGAGATTCGACTACCCTTCGCTTAAGGGTTTTGGAAATTTCCGGCTTATAATTGATATAATAACTATCTAGCTCATAAGCCAACAATAATTCAGGGAACAAGTATATCAATATGACTTTGAAAGAAGGCATGCATGCTATGGCATATGTATAACAGAAAGCATATATATGTATTCACAACAACAGCCTTTAAAAAGGTTTGAAAACTTGCCTGGAAAGCGAGTGCGGGTAGGGGTAGCGTGTCCCGGGTCAGCCTGACGATCTATAAATAGCCAAGGCATTCGGAATTAATCACTTAACACTTTACAAGGTTAAATATAGACTTCACTTAAGTCGAAACACGTTTTCGAATTATCTCGTTATACACCTCTTAGTGTAACTCTTTTTTATCACCGATGCGGTTCGACATACGTTCGCTATTATAACCCGACATTGCACCCACACTTAATACATACTTAAGCCACGTAAGTTTTAATATCGAACATTTACGAATCAAGATTGTACTACGAGTTTTATCGTCCGTTTTCTAAGTTATTAACCAAAGTCATAATCAAGCATGCTTCTAGTGGTTCGTTCGCGTTTAACCTTGATTCGAACATTTTTATAAAATCGAAAAACGATCTTTTTTACATGCGGTCTTTTCCCACACCCTCCTTTTTATCTCTATTATTTAATTATAATTATTCACCACTGCATAACTCGAGTTAAGGGGGTTTAAATACCGTTACGAACCTTTGTTTACGGTTTCGAACTACTTTTATTAAATCGGCCATATCTCCTAAACCGTATATCCGTTTCATACGAACTTTATATCAAAACGAAGCTCATAACATGAACTAACTAAACATAGCAAAATCCGGGACTGGACAGTAAGGTAAGGCTACTGTTAATCACGGTTTCTTAAGGTTAACGACAATCGGGCATTACGACGGCTATGTTTACATGATTTTCAAATTTCAAACCATCCAATAATCATAGTTTCCACTCCAAACAACATATACATGTTATTCAACCATGAACTAAGACCAAGCAATGTCTTTCCGTTCATCTAAACTAATTTAACAATTATCAAAGCCCAAACATAAACTTAATGTCTTAAACATGCATATAACTATAAAACTCCATGAAAACTCATGTTTCATCCAAGGGCTACAAGTGTTATACCTTCCTTGATGTATGAATGAACTTAGTAATCCTTGGTTAGTCCTTATCTAGCCTTAATATAGCTTGATCTAGCCAAAGAAATCAAGAAAAGAAAAGTTAGTTCATAAGAACACTATTCATCAAGAACTTTGATCAAGGTTTTGATGTAGTTAAACACCTTGGTTGATGATGATCTCTTGGATTTACGTTCTACTTGATACTAGCTTTGATTTAAGCTCAAGATTGTGTGACTTGGATGGTTGGAAGTGGAGGTCTCCCCTCCTTAAATGAGCAAGGCCGAGAGCTTCTCAAGGCTTGGTGGTGGTGGTTTTGTTTTTGTGTTAATGATTTATGGCTTAATACATGTATAACTCTTGCATATATAATGGATGCATCTCTTTTAATGTGTTGTTGGCAATCCAATGGTGCCACTTGTTGCTTCCTCATTGGGCCAAGTGTTGGCACTACAACAAACAACTCCATTTTTGCATAAGTGCACTTATACCACTTAGCTTGTAGTTGACTTACAAACATGTCACTTAGGTTTCTCCTTTTTCCACCAATTGCACTTGTTTGTCTCTTCGTTATTTTGTTCATTTCTTTGTCCGGTTATTTCTTAATTTCGTTGATCGTTTGTAAGAATAACTCATTCGTTTCTAGTTAGGGTTTTACCGGAAACCTTCTTAATAATTATAATACCATCCTCCATCTTACTTAATACTTCTCGAATTTAAATTCCTTAAATCCATTTTATAAATCCTTAAGTCTTGCAGGGTCCAGGGAAATCTCGGAGAAAATGAAGGTGCTATTTTTCTGAATCTCATATCGTTTACATACATTTATCTTGCCCCTGGATCATGAATACGAACTCGAAAATCCGAAGTCAAATTGAATTGTGGACAACAAAAACCCTAAATTACGCTGGAAGATTGCAGTTAATTAAAGTTGCTCTTTTCGGGATTCAAAGCTACTGGTCAGTGCATCTTTCTCTCCCTGTTTCTGTTCTAAAAGATATTCAGTCATTGTTTGTGAAATTCTTGTGGGGGGGATCAGCCTCTAACTCTAAGCAAGTGAAAGTAGCTTGGCATGAGTGTTGTCTTCCTAAAGACGAAGGTGGTTTAGGCATTAGAGACTTATGCGAATGGAGCCGAACTGCATTCCTTCATCACCTATGGCGAATTATACAACCCACAAATCATTCTCTGTGGATAGCCTGGTTCAAGAACTATATTCAGGGCAATAAACCATTCTGGCAAATGGCTATCCCTCAAGGTGCTGCTTGGTGTATAAGAAAAATTCTGAACTCTCGTCTAGAGGCTCTCAAGTATGTCACATATAATGTAGGGCCCCAATCCCAGTTCCTGTTTTGGCATGACCCGTAGTTTAACAGGTCCTCGTTACTTCAGCACTTCCATCCTACTATTATTTCAGCTACGGAATCTATAAATTTAGCCAAGGTGGAGGAGTACATTCAGAACCGTTCTTGGTCCCTTCCTTCTTCTAACCACTCCTGGGTGATTGACCTGCGTAGGGTTGTCTCAATGATCCACATACATGGGCAGGACTCTATATCTTGGGATGGGCTCAACCCCCAAATTGTTTCCTCTTCAGTTATCTGGAATTCGATTAGAGTTAGACAAAGGTCTCCTGCCTGGACCCCTGTGCTATGGCACAAGCACCATATTCCTAAGTGCTCATTTACTCTTTGGCTAGCCTTGAAAAACAGATTGCTTACTAAAGAGAGAATGGTGAGATTTGGAATGAGCTCAGACCTTCAATGTGTTCTATGCAACAATGCTATAGAATCGAACGACCATTTGTTCAGTTCGTGTGCCTTTATTATTGAGCTTATGGCCACAGCTGGCTTTCGGTGCATCAGAAATTGGACATGCTATCTAAATGGGCAATTCACTATGGGTAGGCACTTGAAGATGCAAGAACTACTGGCATTCTTATTCATTGCAGTCACTGTGTACTACATCTGGCAAGAAAGAAATAAGAGAGTTCACAATCAAGGGCATAATCGGTCTGCACAGCAAGTTAAACAACTAGTGCTCCGCACTATTCGTGAGAAGGTGTTTTCAAGTAAATGTTTTAGAAAAGCAGTGGAGAAAGATATAACATTAACTGCACTATTGTATTAGTTAGAAGTTTGGTGTCACTTTTGTTTGGGCTTAGCCAGTAGTGTGCTAGCTTTTAGCTTAGCTAGTTGTTTTTGGGCGACTTTTATGGTTATTTTGTCTTTCTCGCGGGGTATGCCCCTAGAATTGTAAATTCTTTCCTTTTTTATATACTTAACTTAGCAAAAAAAAAAAAAAAGTGGCGAGATTCCTCTGAGTTGAAAGGGTGCCCAGACCATCTTCCAAAACCCCAGCTGAAAGCTTCATAAAACTCATCAATCTTCGGACAGAAGAAAGAGACAAAGAAACCGAACCCATTAATAATATATTATAAGAAATTTTGGGGTAAGGGTGGGAGATAAGGAAGGGAAAGGTGGATTTAGGAAGGAAATATATAGATCTGATGGATTTAGGGTGTAGATTTGGCTGAATATTCATGGCGGCTGGAAGGGTTTTAGAGAGAAGTTAGAGAGAAGATGGAGAAACCGACTCTCATTTTTTGAGCTATTTAACCATTTTTTTTCTCTCTCTCACTAAACTCTTCCCAAAATGAAGTTTTTTAAATAGCAGCCAGGTTGACATTTAAAGGGCGTAAACCATCCCAAGATATTGAATCCGTACGATGTATCATAACCAAACTTACACGACTCCGTAGCTCCATCATGTCAACATGATTTGAGGTAGGCAAACGCCATTGACTCTCACGAATGTAGTTGCCAACAGTATCCAGGTTGTGAGATTCAGCAGTCGAGATAATACCTTGCCGAAACTGAGACATCAGAGGGATTCTGTCCACCCAGGGATCATGCCAGAAAAGAAAATTAGAGTGGCTTCCTACCTCATACTTCAGAAAATCTAGAGCCCTTCGACGATGATTTAAAATTTTCCTGAAAGACCATGGGCATTTGTAGGGGATTTTTAGTGGTCCAAAAAGCCTTCTTTTTAAGCAGGGAACAGTGCACCCATCTAACCCAAAGAGAAGAAGTGTTGGGCTGAATAACACGCCAAAGCTGATGCAAAATAGAAGAAGTATTCAGGTCAAAGAGTCTCTTTATGCCCAAACCACCTTCCACCTTTGGAATACAACAGTCCTGCCAACAAACCTTGTAATGACACCTACCAGAAATTTTATAGAAACCACCCCATAAGAATTTGAACATTAGGGAGTTAAGACGTTTAAGAATGTATTTCGGCAGAAAAACATAGGCACTCCAGAACCCTACAATACCAAAGGGAATAGTACGAATTAATTGTAACCTCCGTGCAAAGTTTAGAAATCTGGACGTCCAAGTCTCCAACCTACTGCAGAAACTATTAACAAGAGGAGCACAGTCTCTTGAAGACAACTTTGTACATAGTAAAGGGAGACCCAAGTATCTGACAGGCAGACTACCCTCATCTATGTTTGTTAGGTGTTGAATTTCTAATTTGACCGAATCTGGAACATTACCATAAAAACATTTGGACTTATTTGCATTGACAATAAGCCCTAAGATACTGGAAAAGGTCCTCAACCCTTCAAAGAGAACAGAGACAGATGAAATATCTCTTTTGCAGAAGAAAAAAACATCGTCAGCAAAAATAAGATGGTGCAAGTCTACTTCTTTTGTACGCTAGTGATAGCTGAATCCCCCGTTAGAAACAGATTGTTTTAAGCAAGCCGAGAACACCTCCATAGCAATCACAAATAAATAGGGGGAGATCGGGTCACCTTGCCTCAGCCCCGATTTTCCCGGAAAATACCCTTGAAGCGAACCATTTACTTTCACCGAGAACATTGCTGATGTGATGCACTTAGTGATCCATCCCACAAACTTAACAGGAAACCCCATTTTTCGAAGAGTGGTGAAGAGAAAATTCCAATTTAAGGAATCAAAAGCTTTATGAATGGGAATTGAATTTGACAGATCTCGAATAAATGAGAGTCGTCTTTTTCTCTCTAGCTTTCAAACCTAGCCGCCACTAAAACCAGCCATTTCTAAACAATTTTCTCATCAGATCTCTATAATTCCTTCCTAAATCCTCCTTCCCTTTCTAATCCCACACCTAAAACACCAAATTTCTTATATAATATTTATATTTTTAGTGTATTTTCATGGTTCCTTCTGGTTCTGAAATGGGTTTCATATCGTGGGCCTCTTCTCTTTCTTCCATGCGAAGATCGAGTTGCTCGGAGTTCACTTCTGCAGTGTTGGAAGTTGGTTTGGGTGTGATGAGACCTTTGAAGGTCTTTGTTGATGAAGGTCCGGAAGAAGTGGTCATTTGCTTTGGGATGGATTCGGTGTTTTACTCCATGGTTTATTTTGATGTTGAGGTGGGTTCCATCTTTTTGGCTCCATTCAATCTGTCGTTGCAGTGCTCCTCAGTTGAGAGGTTGATTTTGTATTTGATGGGTCCAGATCTAACAACCTATGTTGTTATGAGGAGGGATATCGGTGATGACCGAATTGTGTTTGAGGTTGAATCACAGTCTCGTGCTAACATTGCTGTTGGGTTGACTTCGCGCCTCTCTGTAGGGAGGTTGTTATTTGTCTGTTTTCATTCTGTTCGAAGATTGATGAGATTTCCGGAGTACACTTTGGTGGATTCGGAAGATGGGTTCCTGCGTATAGTTGGGTTCCTGCGTAAAGCCTCTGCTGATTGTGAGACACTTGGAAGTGGTCTTGTATTCAGTTGCCGGAATCGTTTGATTTCTTGAAGAAGCGATGGTCCATTTCCTTAGAGAATAGGGATCCCTTCCTTTTTGTGACTATTGAAGGGATTTGGGATTCTGTTAATAAGGTGGTGATGGGTTTTTCGCTATTGTGCAATGGGTATTTTCCATTGATGGGTCTCTACCCAGATTTGGTTAATCGCCTGTTGACTCAAATGGAGGCTGATGCTGGCATTTTTCTTGAGGAAATCCACTCTGGTGGCTTTGAGGGAAATTTTAAAGTTATTTAGCAAAAAAAAAAAAAAGAAATTTTAAAGTTGCTGACAATGGATTGCAATGCCTTCTGTTTGTTCGCAAAGGCTCCCCCTTTGGAGAACCCTGAAATGGTGATGCCTTTAAGGTGTTTGAGTTCTAGCCTAAAACAGGAGTTAGCCACCGTAGAGATGGCTACTGATGGGTCTCAGTGCAGCCTGGGGACACAAGATGTTGGTTGCAACCCCTCTGTTGGGTTTGCTTCATTGATTAGTAGCTCAGTCAGAGCTATTGAGCCATTTAATGTGCTGGGTAGAGTTATGGCTTCCAAGGATATTGATGGTGTGTGTAGTGAAAGGGATGTTAACCCTTTGAAGGTCTTGTCTAAAGGGGATGCTAACCCTTTGGGTCCAAGAATTAAGCAGGAGGTGGTGAGGCCTAGGCTCCAGAGTGGCCCCAGGAAGAACAAATTTGTCAAGGGGGACCCTATTACCATGAATGTGGCTACAGGAGATGCGGGATCTAGACGGAGGATCCAACCCCTGGCGAAAGGCATGGAATCCGGTAAGAATTCTGACTCTGATAAAGTAGCCTCTACTGAGTATTGTCAAAAGATGAGTACAGCCCTGACAGGGGTAGCCACTAGTGTGAGATTGAATATAGCTTTGAAAGTTATCTTGGTCCTTAGGGACTGTATTGTGAGGAATGGCCACGAGGTTCCCAGCTTCTGGGGTAAGATAGCTATGAGAGCTTTGAATGCCTCAAATGACTTACAAGACCTACCTGTCATTAGGATGATGGAGGATCTTGCTAGAGCTTTGCACTGTATAAAACAATTGAGTGGTTTTATTCGGGATAGGAAAATTCCTCTGCCTATTCTTTTAGGGGGTGAGGGAGTGCTCCTACAGGGTATGAAGGAGGAACTAAAGGTTGCTGGGTTGTTGGACCAGTTCCATTTGAGAGGGAAAGGAGGAACGCTAGTGACTGTTAGCCAAGGGAAGGATGTGGATAGTTTGAAGATTTTCATTATCTCTTTTGATAATGTTTCTAGAAATGCAGACAAGGAGGTTATTCAAGCTTTGCCAGCCAATCTCAGGGTCTTTCTTCATGAGTGCGGTCTTAGCCAAATGGGCACTACTGTAGTGATGGAAATTGATGCGGAGGTGGGATTGATTTGCACATCTGGTACTGAAGGAGAAAACGATCAAGATGAGGAGGTTGAGGAGGTGAGTGCACAAGGCCGCACTGGTGGACCTATGGACTCTTTGATGGTGAGGTATGATTTGGTGCAGGTGATTGAAATTTCGGGTGAGGGTACTGAGAAGGGCCTGGCTCTGGGGGGGTCTTATCCCTAACACGAGGGCTTCTATGCGTGGACATATGCATTATCTGGGAATGATGTTTGGCTTTGCTGATGGTTATGGTCTGATGCTTGATGAAGATGAGGAGGGAAGCGAAGATGAAATGGACATCCCTGTTATAGATGCTAAGGCGCAAATGGCTGGAAGTTCCCTTGTTCACGCTGCTGAGAAAGTTCGTTGGTCTAAATCCAAGACCAAGAGGTGGGGAGCAACCCGAGGAGGTCACTCCAACAAGACTTAAAAATGGCTGCTTAATCCCTTTTCTTAATTCGTAATTCTTAATTCGAATGTTGATTGGCAAGTGACTTTATGTTTTGCCTCTGTTTAGTTAATTGTTGAATCTGCGGGGTATGCCCCTGTTTGAACAAATTTCATGTAATGGTTATTTGTTGTTTCGCGGGGTATGCCCCTAGACGTGTTTATGTTTGTTCCTTTTGGTATAAAAATTTTAATTAGCAAAAAAAAAAAACAGATTGCCTAATGATGTTGGGAGGGATTTAATTCCTGCTTATGTTAACTCAATGATGTATATTACGGGTGAGGGATTTCAAATCCTGGTGGTTAAGGTGGTCACTAGGAATTTCAAATCTTTTCTTATGGCAGAGACTCCCCAGGCGTTTGATGTTTTGCCGGACAGAATTGTAGGTCATGTTGTGAATTCCCCTGCTGCGACTGCGGTGAAGGATTCGATTGTGCTGCGTGTGGGGACCTACTTTGTCCTCGTTGAAAAGAGAGGAGCTGCTTTCGCAGCCCTAGTCATTGGGTTTACATTCGATGCTGACTACAGAAGCACCCACATCTGGGTCATGAGTTCTTTTCGGGCCAGGTTTGATGGAAACCTGTTCGATGATATGACTATCAGGCTTTGTTTGCTGGTAGAGTCACCTTATTTATCTCTTGATGAATTTAGAAGGCTTGACAGTCTGTTGGTTATTATGACGCTGAGATTTATGAGTAGTGTACTTGTTGCGCCTTTATGGGCAATTTTAAGCATTCAGAAAGGTGAGAACATGAAGCTTGTGGTAATGGATGGAGATTTGGAAATAGAGTTGCGAACTGTTTCAGCTTGGATGTCGGCTGGTTTGCAAAGCAGTATGGAAAATTGCAGAATGATCAATCTTGGATGGGATATATGTGCTCCTAGCCTCTGGTTTATGGCTGGTAGGTGGGCCTTGGTTTCTCCTGCCGGGTTGCTGTATGAAGGTCGCTTCATGGGCTCTGTTCTAGCAGAGTTTCGGCATTGGAATGGATTGGAAGTTGGTGCTTTTTATGCACAGAGTTGACTACGATGAGTATGAGCTCAGAGGTTGTGGCCTATGGCTACCATCTGTTGGTAAAAAAGGGTGTTGTGCCCGATATGAGTTTCGGTTTGACAAGCTTCCAGATGTGTAAAATGAAGTTGGCTTGCTCGGGGGCCTGGGGTGTGAACCAGGAGCATTTTATAATATTTTATTGGCATTGTCTCTGATCCTGTATTTTTAAACTAGGTTTTAACTTAGTTTAGTCTCTATGTTGTTGTTCTATTTGGACAAGTACTATTTTTAAATCATGCTGTTCCGTTAGGTGGACGTTTTACTAATCGCGGGGTATGCCCCTAGAAATGTAATTTATTTGCCTATGGTATAAATTTTAATTAGCAAAAAAAAAAAGCTTTATGAATGTCTAGCTTAAAAGCACATCGTGGTTGCCCCGAGTTTTTTTTTTTTTTTGTTAAGGTGGTAATATCTACAAAGCGATTGTGCCAAAAGAATGTTGTCCCCCATTAAACGGCCGGGCACAAAAGCAGATTGGTAAGGCGATATAAGGCTTGGCATGATGGATTTTAACATATTAAAACGTTAACTATCACTATCTCACCATCATCTCTGTATCTCTCACCTAAATAGAAAATTTCTTATATTACTACTATTTTTTCTTTAATTCTCTTTATTATGGATAGTCCTCTTTCGAACGTGGATTCTAATGGTTGTCCTATTGATCAAGAAGGGGAATCGCTTGAATACGGTGTGTATTTGAGGGGCTTGAGGCGCCATTTTCAGTTGCGGGGTCTGTTCTTAAAGAGTTTGTAGGCTTGAACAGCTCGGGCTTGGAGGCATCTAAGCACCTTGAAACAGATCCGTTGCAGGATGACTTGGTCAAAGGGGGTCTACCCTCCGAAGTTCTAAAAAGCTCCTCTGGGGGGATACTGCTGGAAAAGGTGGATGTAGATAGCTGCTCCGACGACGATCTTGTTGGGTTTGAGGATGAAAGAGCCAGAATGGAAAGAGAAACGGTTCATCGAGCTACAAAGATGGCATTTGCAGAAAATAAAGCCGAAAGAGAAGAACTTATTGCTGCTAGAAATAGATTGATGGAGTTACAAGCTTATATGGAGGCAAAGGGCTTGTCCATGGGTGAGTTTGAAAGACAAAAAATTCGGAAGATGGATGCGTTTAATTCTGGAGCACCTTGTTTGGAGAAGATAATTACAGGACGTGATGAATTTTTTTTTTTTTTTTTGCTAATTAAAATTTATACCAAAGAAAAGTGAATACACATCTAGGGGCATACCCCGCGATAAAAAAACACTAATCTATCGGAACAACAGGGAAAACTAGATAAACTAGACATCGAAAAACCCACAACAAAATCCAAATTAACTGGATCAACAAGGCAATACTAAACTAGTTAAAATTATTACTATGCCAGGAGCGCAATAGGAATAGCACGATAAATGTCCACATGGACTGCCGCATGATCCAAGACAACATCGCAAGTCATGATCAGACCCTGGCCAACCATCCCCCCAGGATAAGTAGTAGCCCCCTGCAAGCACAGGCCACTCTTCGATTCCGCCTTATCAGTAGTCTTAACAGGTAAACTACCCTGCCTCATTGTTGACACCCACCTTTTCCGCAACCCTGCTCCTTTGCACGCTTTCACATCTTTCAGCAGAGTGAAAATAACTCTGCCCAACCCAGCACTAAGGCTTCCATTAAAACGTTCCCAGTATCGCCAACTAGACTCCAAATTCTGAGTACAGGAGTCTTCAAACCAGGCAACCGGCCAAGTCCTCATATTAAAACCAAAAACATCATTGACACCCATCATCTTCTTTTCGACCAAACCCCTGGTAAAGTACAAGCAATAACCATACAGGATTGCCGTAGCATCCCATCCCTGCTCACAAGTTCCGAAGATACCAAGAAAAAGTTGGGACACCAACAACTCGTTGCACCAGCATATGCCATAAAATCGCAGCTCATCCACATAAAGATTGACAAACATCCAATTGTCACCCAAATCTATCACAAGAACACACCCACGGCTCAGTCCTTTCGCACTGACCATGCCATCCTTAACCAACAGATCCCATCCACAAACAAAATTCTCTTGAACGAAACAAATTTCACCATACATCAGAGTAGCCAAAGAAAAAAGGCATCCATTATCAGTGTTACCAGGTGCCGGTAAACACATTACCCTTTCATCCATCATGCTCTCAAAAGTGTGTTCAAAACCCTTACGCAATTGGATAAGCCATTGTAATTCGCAACTGGGTCTAACCCCCACATCTATTGCTACAAAAATTCTATGCTCCTGGAAACCAAGAAAACAAGCTAAAGCTTGCCCTTTAGCCCAAACTACTTGCAGAACGTGGTGCTCACACCACTCTAATTTCATGTCCTTCGTTGCCCCATTAGCCTCGAGCTCATTATGAACAATCTGAAAACGAGGATAAACCTCCACTTTATGTTCAACCAGCCCTACGAATTGGTACAAACCCAGCCTCCAAAAGAACAAAGAAAAGCTTTCATAGGAGCTTTCCACCATAAGCATAGAGCTAGTCTCTACGAACCCCTCTGGAATCAGAACATCAAGAACCGAAAAAGAGTTCTCACCATAAAATGGATAAATCTCAAAAGATTTCCAAGAGGAGAAACCCCTTCTATCGACAAACACTGTCGAAACTGCCATTTCCCGTTGAGACATTTTGTCAAGCACCATGCTAGTACCTACAATACCAGAGTCTTTTTTAACTAAGAGAGGCACATCTACACCAGGATGTAACACAACCCATTCCAAGGAGGGATCTCCTTGCAGGACAAACTCTAAATCAACAACGACCACAGTTGTTGAGTTTGAACCCAGAAGATTCAACAGCAACATCTCCATGGAGAGGCGCGGAGCCATCTCGAACGAACCCCAGGAGATGAGACCAATCATTGCTTCAAGGTTAAAGATTTTGATTAAGAAATCATCATTAATTTCCTCACCAAAAACCAACATGCTAAATTGATCCATGAAGCTAGCCTCCAAGTCCCGAAACCCAGGAGAGGTAGCAAACATAGAAAAACCCATAGCAGGAAAGGGAGAGTCAACTCCATTGCCTAAGAACAATGATTCATCAGAATCAATCATCAAAACGTTGCTTTGAATAATCAACGGATGAAAATACTTCCAAAAAAGTGAGACTCCCAACTGGTTCTCCATAGAACCCACCAGTTTATAAGAAAACTTGGGGAAAAAGTGGGAGATAAGGAAGGGGAAGGTGGATTTAGGTAGGAAATATAGAGATCTGATGGATTTAGGGTGTAGATTAAGCTGAAAAATCATGGCGGCTAGAAGAAATTTAGGGTTTTTAGAGAGAGGGTAGAGAGAGGTTAGAGAGAAACGACTCTCATTTGTTTTTAACTTCTTTACACTTTGGCCTCGGGACGTGATGAATTTGGGTTGCCCATTTTTGAAAAAAGTGATAATGGAAGGAAACGAGCGAGCGAAGGTGAGAAAAATAGTGGTCTTAAGAGATCTATGGATGCTGACCATGTGTTTGTAGATATGTCAAGCTCAGTGCTTAAAGATACTCTCAAAACGAGTAAAGAAGAGAGTAAAGGAGGCACTTCTGGTGCTAAAGATGCTCTAGGAAATGAAAAAGGTGATGTAGAAAACAACATAGGGAATCAGCCAATGAAAGATGAGTCTCTATCTAAAACTAAATCTTGGTCAAATGTTGTCAAAGAATCGCCCCCTCATGCTGTGAAACTTGACTTTATACCTCTAATGGAGGGTTCGTCTACTATCTCTCCTCCTGATGAAGAATTGCATCTCAGAAATGATAATTTTAAACACTGTATGGTAGGAACTTTCACTAAGAGGACGCCTTCGTATCATTTGATACTCAAATTTGCGACAAATCTTTGGCAACGTAAAGGATTTTGTAGTCTAGCCCAAAAGAATAGCTCGGCCTTCATATTTAAGTTTGATAATGATGTCACTTTGAATGAAGCCCTAGCGAGGGGAACTTGGTACATTGACAAGAAGCCAATGGTGGTTAAAGCGTGGGGGGCACCTGCTAAAACAGAACAGGCAGTGACCATCCCTCTATGGGTGAAAATCACTAATTTGCCAAATAGCTACTGGACGGTTAAAGGTCTTAGTCGACTTGCTAGTGTAGTCGGACCTCCTATTTGTGCTGACCAATTCACTTCTAGGCTTCAAGTTCTGCCTTTTGCAAAAATCTGTGTCAAATATACTTTGGGCTTCCAGATTCCATTCCAGTTCATTCTTTGGACCCCTGCACTGGAGAGAAGGTAGCAACTATTGTTGCCCTAACAAGCCTTTGTTCTGTAATGGATGCAAATCTCTAGGACATTCTATTGGTACCCGGCAACCTCACGGGCTTGGGTTCAAAAAGCTAAACATGTGGTGGAGGAAACATCCAAACCAGTTGAGGCTGAATTAGCTGAAAATCAAGAAACTTCTCCTTCTGGGAATGTGGAAATGCCGAGTAAGGTCCCTGACAAAAGTACGATGGAGACTGTGAATACTGAGGAGAATAATATTGAAGGGACTGTGAATATTGAGCAGAATAATATTGAAGAGACTGTGAATTCTGAGCAGACTATTATCACTGAGAAGGTGAACATAGATGCTAAGCAGGTCAAAAAACCAACAGTTGAGGATTAGTGGACAACGGTGCAGTCTAGAAAGTCCAAACTAGCTGCAGCTAATTCATCTAGTAGCAGGAACCTCACTGAAAAAGAGGTAACCCTCCCTATTTTTTCCTCCCTTTCTAGATCATTTAACAAAGGAATGACGAAGAAGACCAAAAGGTCTCCGGGGAAGCATCCCCCTCCTCATTAATCTTTTATGAATCTGTGCTCCTTTAATATCAGGGGGCTGAATAATAAGATTTCCTTTACAATGGATTTCATTAGTAATAAGAAGATTGGTCTTATAGGCCTCTTAGAGACTCATGTTAAAAAAGATGCTGCAAATTTTTTGTCTACAACCATTTCTCCTCGCTTTTCCTGATTGTTTAACTATGATAGCCATTATAATGGCCGCATATGGGTTGGTTGGGACCCCTGCATTTGGAAGGTTCATTTCCTGTCTCAAAGCAGTCAGCATATTTTTTTTTTTTTTTGCTAATTAAGATTTTATATCACGAAGGAAACAACTTATACAGACTTAGGGGCATACCCCGCGGAATCAACCAAAGCTAAAACCAGTAAGTAACCTTACTGTCAACATAAACAACATAAGAAGCTAGTTATCCTAGCTTAACACAAGTTCATAACTGAAATTAAAAACAAAATAACTATGCCAAGGAGGCATCACATCTCTAAGCGAAAATCTCTGCTCATCAGACAACTCCTTCTGAAAGGACATATTGTAAGCATTACATGGACTGCAAATATGCATCTGGACAACCAAGTTGTCAGCGTCCTCGTCAATATCTCCGAAATCAACAGCATGCACCTGGTGTGCATCAGCATGACTGCCCCTGATAGGCCATCCAACATTACAGAAACCATACCCAGCAGTGCACACATAAAACCTCCTAGCAAAATCCAGGGCTGAGAACACAATCATCAGACTGTCGACCATAACCACACCACTGGACCATATTACCTGCTCTGTAAATAGTATTGATTTAAAGGTGCAGTTTTTTGTGTCTTTCATTTATGCTCACAACACTCATGAACAGCGAAGACAATTGTGGAATGACTTATCCAACTTCCTTTTTTTTTTTGCTAATTAAAAGTTATACCATAGGAAAATGATTACATCTCTAGGGGCATACCCTGCGATTAGAAAACCATATACCTAACAGAACAACAAAGAAAAAATGATAATAATGCTAGGTAAACTAGCAATCAACTGATAATCTAAACAAAATAAACAACTAAACAACTAAGTTGCACACATTCCGACTAAAATACCACTAGAAGTGGTCCCTTCACAAGCGCCTGTTCCTGCCCATCCATACATTACCCGCACAGTAATCACCACGATTGCAATACTCACCAGAGGAGTGAGCAGAATAGTCACAAGGAAAGCAGGACATCCCATGTGCCCAAAACAGTGGTCAAAGCAGATAAGAGGCAACAAAAAACCCCCATGGCACTTCCTTTTCAGTGGTTGCCCGAATATCGCAACAAGACTTAACAACAATAATCTCATACTTTTTTCACAAGCTGATACACGCTTGTTCTCATGCCCTGCCTTGTCCTTAACAACTATCGGACTCCTCCTGTTCACCCTCCATTGCTTCCAGGAACAGCTAGCAAGTTTCCTCACCACAACCTCTTTTCGGTGTACCACCGACACATGCACAAGCTCCACTTGAACCTCCACTGACACATGCACAAGCTCCACCAACAAGAGCATAGCCTCAGAACAATAAAACTGCATTTTAAATTTACCTCTAGGACACGAGTCCAGAACATTACCAATAGTCATACAACAGCCCAAAGCTCCACTTAGCAAAAAAAAAAAAAAACAGCCCAAAGCTCCAATAAATTTAAAGGATCCGCTCGCTAGAGTCTCCCTGAGGGGAACTTCTACATTACAATAACCATCCAGCTCACACTTAACGCTATTTGCTATCTTGCATACCCACTCAATTGAAAGCACCCCACGGGCTATTCTAAAACCATAGAAACAACATTTTAAATTCATCCCACCAAAAAGCCTTGGCCGCAAGCTCCTACAGCATAACTTCCCAGTCATGTCACAGGGGTTCAATTCTTTAGATGCATTTGTAACTTCAAGTATCAAAACAGCCTCCGCGATGGCTTGTTCATTCACTTCGAATGGACCAGCGGCAAGTAGTAAAAAATTACAAGAAAGCATGGCACCCATCAAAACACCTGGGCTCACCTGCAAATTTACAATATCCAAGTGTTTTTTTTTTCTAATTAAAATTTTATATCACGAAGGAAACAACTTAAACAGACCTAGGGGCATACCCCGCGGAATCAGCAAAAGCTAAAAACAGTAAGTTACCCGACTGTCAACAAACAACATAAAAGCTAGTTATCCTAGCTTAACACAGGTTCATAACTGAAATTAAAAAAACAAAATAACTATGCCAAGGAGGCATCATAACTCCAAGCTCAAATCTCTGCACATCAGACCACTCCTTCTGTAAGGACATATTGTAAGCATTACATGAATTGCAATTATGCATCTGGACAACTAAGTTGTCAGTTTCCTCGTCAATATCTCTGAAAACAACAGCAGGCACCTGGAGGGCATCTGCATTCTCAATACTCCCATGACTGCTCCTGATAGGCCGTCCAATATTGCAGGAACCATACCCAGCAGTGCACACATAACTGCTACCATACCACTTAGCATGGCACCTCACATGGACTTGACAAAAACCAACAACCAGGTCCAGAACTATTAAGCCAATTTCAAACACCATCATATAAATCCCCATGAGAAAAGTGAGGCCAAATCCCACCAAACCTAGCCTCCTATCAATAACCCAGGAGCAGAAAAAACCATCTGTTTCCTTCACAACAGGCATCACCAAGGTACCATGACTTGAACTATCACCAACAACAAATAAGCCATACCTCTGTTTCACTATGGACCCCGAAGAACACACCCATAAAGGGTCTTCAACCAATCCCTTCATCTCAAGGACATCATAACAAGCAAATAACCATGTTGCAATGCGCATTGCACACACTCTGTGAACATCCAGCTCTACACCTTGCTCCATCGCGCCCTCACCATTCAATGTCGAGTAATAACTACAATAACAACAATTAAAATAAGTGTAACCCCCTGGTTCACACCCAAGTATCCTAAGCATATGCCTCAACATCCTTTCTGTCCCTTCCAGAACACAACCGCTACTCTTTAAATACTCAAAGGCTTCATCAATGTCCTTTTCATTCAGCTTGTGACCCACCTCCTCATCCATAATCAACTTCTTATTGACCTGACTATCATTACCAATAGTCACTTCTTGATCAATAATAACCTGGACATTATCCTTCCACTTCACTGATTTCTTCACAGGTTTGACAACCTCCACATTAAGTGTAGACTTTCTAAGGCAAGCCTTTCGGCAAACCACTAGATTCTCTCTAGGCCAGTCATTTTCACCCAAAATTGGAAAGTCAACTCCCTCATCCATCAAAGAGGAATTGACTCCCAAATCCACATTAGCACTAACAGAAATGTCAGTTGCTTCCGATGAATCGGACATTTCATTATTGAAATCATTAATTTCAACAACCAAATCGTTAAATGTAACTTTCTTTTTGGAGTAGTAGATCTTACCTTCAAGCGGGCTACACGTCCTAGAAGCAAACCCAGTTGTGGGGGTGAAGGCCCTCTCCGCCACCTCCAGCCCATCTTTGAGACCAGAAGTACCAAACTCCGTACACTCCGTCTCAAACTTCAATCTCTTAGCCACCTGAAACAAGGGTTTAAACTTCTCCCTTCCAGGAGAAGAGCCACTCTGTGCACACATCCTGAGCACACCCTTCGGATTATCCTCCAAAGGATACACAGTCACAAGGTTCTCCGAAAAGGAGACCCTCTTCGGACTCCTAATCGGGTTACCCACCGGATGGCAAACCTCAGATCCTCGTGCACGGGGAGGAATCACGGTCACTAGGTTCTCCGAAAAGGAAACCTTCTTCATTAAACTAATAATTATATAAAGAAATATGGTGTTTGAGGTGAAAGATTAGAAGAGGAAGGTGAATTTGGGAAGGCTAAAGAGAAGATTTGATGAGGAAATGGTTTAGATTTAGGTTTGAATTTGGTGGCGGCTGAGTTTTTTAGAGAGAGGTTAGAGAGAAGTTAGAGCAAATACGACTCTCATTTTGTATGGTATCCAATATCCAAGTGTTCATAACCTCTTTGGAGCTCCTGCTTTGACCAATGATGCAGAGAGCATCTAATTAATCTCTTGCCATCACACATGACAACATAGAACCCAGGGTCCTCCTTCATAAGATGATCAATCTGATTATCCCTTTCAAACTGACAAACAGAACACCTCACATTCCTGCTAGGAAACAGAAATCGAACCTCTGCACTATACAGAGGAACATCCTCGAACACCTGGCATGTGATGTCTAGGGAGAAGTCGCACTCACCAATGCCACCATGAGTACCCACAAGAGAGGGAATAACATCCACAACCATGGATAGAACAGAGAAGAATCTCCCAACAGGGACATCCTCTTCCCCAGCAAGACAAAATCCAAATACCACCTCCACGATGGACTGTTGGCATGTAGAATAGATACCAGAACACGACCCTGCTAACACCATTAAAGATATCTTGTCCCATGAACAAATCGCACCATCACATTTGTGCTCTAAGCCAGGACATTCATCGAACACTTGGCAAACCTTCACAAATTCAGTCTTTGAGAAAAAACCAGTGATGGCCTCAACCCGTTTTGAAAAAACCCATCTCATAGATGCTATCAAGTTTCTTGGAGCTATGAGGAGCCCAGCACACCCGGATTCAACTTGAATAAACAAGCCCTCTCCAAAGTCGTTCACAGATCCAACCTCAAACAGTTGGCGTGTCCTAGCCTCATAGATCCTAATGGAGCAAGAGGCCAGAAGGTGCTCCAAATTCGTAGAGCTCCCACCATTCCGTTCATTACAAGTGAAAATAGGTGAAAAAATATCTAAGGAATTTCCACCAAAAGAAACCAACAGAGAAGCCTTTTTAGAACACAAAGAACGAATTCTCTTGAGAAGAGAATTCCGCATACCCACACACTCGAGATCAATCAGTTGTTCCGATAGCCTAACAGATGTGCGAACCACCCAAGTAGGGGTCAACATTAAAGGAAATTTGTCCAAAGACAAATCATCACCAAAGGTGCCAATTTTTGGAAATTAGGACTTATCCAACTTCCAGCAGAGTATAACTGTGAATGATTATTGCCCCCCCTGGGTTCTCATGGGCGATTTCAATGTTTGTTTGAATTTAAGTGAAACAAGTGGGGGTTCCCCTAGATACACTACTGGGATGCAAGAATTCAAAGATTTCCTAGATTACTCCATTGTTACAGACCTTCGGTACTCTGGTAGCCTTTTCACCTGGTGGGACAGTAATAAAACTCACCCTGTCCAGAAGAAATTGGACCGAGCTCTGGTTAATTCCTCGTGGCTGAACTCCTTTCCCATGTCTTATGCTTCTATTCTTACTAGAGGTCTTTCAGACCATTGTCCAGTTATGATCGAGTTAGGTGTGTCAAAGCTAAAGCTCAATAAGCCTTTTCAGGTGTTCAACCATGTCATTGCTAATGCTCAGTTTTTAAACACGGTTTCTGAAGCCTGGTCTCATCAGGACAGAGGGGATCCCTGGTCCATTTTACTCTGCAAGTTGAAAAGGGTCAAAGCAGGTCTTATCAGTTTAACCAAAATGGACGGAAATCTTCATGATGCTGTCTTAGTTGCTCGTACTGCTCTAGATCAATTTCAAGACAATATGCCTGTTGTGCCAACTCAGGTGCAATTTGAAGAGGAGGCAAGGCTTAGTACCGTTTTAGTGGAGGCTCTAAAGCAAGAGGAAATGTTTTTGAAGCAAAAAGCTAGGGTTCACTGGCTTAAAGTAGGAGATGGCAATAATAAATTTTTCCACAACTCCTGTCGAGCTAGATGGAATTCTAATAAGATTTTAATGTTGGAAGATGAAGATGGTGTCCCTCACACAACCCACAGAGAGATATCGGATTTGACCATTAATTATTTCAAATCTATGATGGGAATGGATAGTCAGGTTTCTGCTATTGACTCTGATGTTTCTTTGCCTTAACTCTCTTCGCTACAACAAGCTACTCTTAATGCCAATTTCTCCCCTGAAGAGGTTTATCAGATATTTAATCATATGGCCAAGGGAAAAAGTCCAGGCCCTGACGGTTTCTCTCCAGAATTCTTCATTGCAGCATGGCCTATAGTAGGGGGGGATGTTACTAAGGCTATCCTTTATTACTTTGAATCATTGCACCTGCCAAGAGCTATCACTTCTGTTGCAATTACTTTGGTTCCTAAGATGACTAATGCTTCAACTATTGCTCAGTTCAGGCCAATATCATGCTGTAATTCTATCTACAAGTGTATTGCAAAGTTGCTTGCAAATAGGCTGAGAAAAATCCTGCCTCTGCTGATCTCTCCCAACCAATCCGCTTTTATCCCTCAACGTAGCATTGGTGATAATATAATGCTAGCCCAGGCTCTTTGTCGGGACTACCATCGACAGGAGGGTTCTCCTCGATGTGCTTTGAAACTAGACATTCACAAAGCATTCGATACCATGAGTTGGGACTTCTTATATGATGCTCTGTACCGCATGGGATTCCCACCCCGTTTCTTAAAATGGATTCGTGGCTATATATCTAATTGTATGATATCTCTCAAGATTAATGGCTCTATTGAAGGGTATTTTCGAAGTAAATCTGGTCTGCGCCAAGGGGACCCCTTGTCGCCTTACCTTTTTGTCATAGGGATGGAGGTGCTCTCTGCCTATCTCAAGCATGATCTCCAGAATAATCCAGCATTCTCTTTTCATTGGCGTTCTAAAGAATTGAAACTCACCCATCTAATATTTGCAGACGACATATTCTTGTTTTGCAAAGGAGACGTTGACTCGATCTCAACTCTTATGCAATCAGTGACTAGATTTTCAGGGGCTTCAGGCCTACACATGAACCGTTTAAAAAGTGAATGTTTTTTCAGCAATGTGGCAAAAGGTAATTCAACACACTCTCTCCCTTACTGGTTTCCAACAAGGCCATTTACCCATCAAGTACCTGGGTCTGCCTCTTATTACTTCTAAATTACGAGCCCATGATTGTGCAAGCCTTGTTCAACGTCTCTGTATGAAGGTTGAATCTTGGACGAATCAGTTCTTGAGATTCTCTGGTAGACTGCAGCTCATAAAGTCAGTTCTGGTGGGAATTCAAGGTTTTTGGGCGACATATCTGTTTCTCCCCAAGAATGTGCTTGCGAAGATTCAATCGTTATTCGCTAAGTTTCTTTGGGGAGGAAACCTCAATGCCAAGTGCCATCACAAGGTAGCCTGGTCAGACTGTTGCCTTCCTAAACTTGAGGGAGGTATTGGAATTAGTGATTTGCACGAACGGAACAGAGCATCTATTTTTTTTTTTGCTAATTAAAATGTATTCCAACGGCAAACAAATACACTTCTAGGGGCATACCCCGCGAAAAATTGTCGACCAACCGAAACAACAAAGAACAACTATAACAGTTCTACAAAGAAGAAGCTAGCAAACTGCTAATGCACTACCCAACTAAAACGACATAAAACCAACATTACCACAGGCCAACAAATTGACAGCTGCTAAAAGAGAAACAGAACAAGGGACGGATCTTTCCAAACCCACTTTTGAAAGGAAGCACAAGTGAACATTTTCTCCCGCACTGTGGATTTGATGGTCAAGCTAAGCACAGTTGTTGGGTGCCCAGGCCCTGCGTTGTGCATTCTAAAGTTTCTTTCCTTCCAGACATTATAAATGCACGTTGTAAGGTAGACCCCTGCTATTCTCTTCAACTTTCCAGAAAGATTAGAAGAGAAAAAATCTCCTTGCTGCCACCTTGTGCAATCAATGTTCACCTGGAAAGGGATTACATTACTCAAGAGCCTAAAATATGGGCAAGCCGTAAACAGGTGGCTTATAGATTCCACTCCATTCCCACACAGCACACAAGAGGGATCCACCTCCATACCAAACGAAATCATACGATCTCTAGTAAGTAACCTGTTTCTCACAGCAAGCCAAGTAATCAAGGTACACTTCGGAATATTGAACGAGTTCCACACCACTTCTCCCCAGCTTACAAGTTGACCAATATCCCGAATAGAGTTCCATATAGTTGCCAGCTTTACCAATTTAGTCTACATGCCATTCCAAGTAATGTTGTCAGTCCGGTGAATTTGGACTTGGGATGCTCTTCTTCGAACACCTATGACATCCATGTGGTTAGACTGGGGAAGTCTCCACACTCCATCTTGGAGGTAAAAGCTGATAGGGGCCATGGCAATGGACTCAGCATTAGAGATTACAAAGGACGAGATGAATGCCAGAGGTTTCTTATCAGCCCAGGGGTCTTGCTAGAAGAGAAATCTAGACTTTCGCCCCACATTATACCCAACAAATTGCAAGGCCTGCTGTCTAGCATTAAAAATCTTTCGAGCAGTCCAACAACACCTATAGGGCATTGTAGCAGTCCAGAAGGCTTTGTTTCGTAACAGTACATTATGAAACCAGGCTATCCAAAGAGAGTCTGAAGTGGGTTGGAGCAGGCGCCAAAGCTGGTGCAAAACAGCTGCCTGGTTCCATTCAAAAATGTTTTTGATCCCCAGACCACCCTCATTTTTAGGCTTGCAACAATCCTCCCAGGACACCTTGTAGTGGCATCGACCTGATTCCTTATAGAACCCTCCCCATAAAAATTTGAACAAAAGACTATTGATCGCCTTAAGGACTGACTTGGGAAGGAAAATGTACATGCTCCATTATCCCACAATACTAACCATGATTGCTTTGATTAGCATCAAACGACCAGCAAAGTTAAGAAATCTCATCATCCAGGATTCCACTCGATTGCATAACTTTGTCACCAGAATGTTGCAATCCATGCTGTTAAGCTTGCCAGTAATGAGAGGGAGGCCCAGGTAAGTGACTGGAAGAGTGCCTCTTTGAAAGCTTGTTACCCTTAAGATATCCTCAACAACATCAGTTCTCACATTTGCAAAGAAACAGACCGAGTTGGCCTAGTTTGGAACCAAGTTTGAGAGGCCAGAGAATTGGTGAATCCCTTCCATGAGTCTCGAAACATATTGAACATCACCATGACAAAACAGAAACACATCATCTGCAAAGATGATATGATGTAAGTTCACCTCCTTGGTTCTCCAATGAAACTTAAAATTAGATCCCACTATTGACTTGTTGAGACAAGCAGTGAGAGCTTCCATGGCCATAACAAAGAGGTAAGGAGAAAGGGGATATCCTTGTCGTAACCCAGACTCCCCTTTAAAGAAACCCTCCAAGCTTCCATTGAGCTTGACTGGGAACATAGTGGTGGTAATACACACTCTAACCCAATCAACAAATTTGTGTGGAAGGCCCATCCGTTCCATAACCGCAAAGACAAAACTCCAATTGAGTGAGTCAAAGGCTTTGTGAATGTCAAGTTTTATAGCACATCGGGCCTGGCCATCATTTCGATTATAACCCTTGCATAAAGCTTGTGCCAAGAAGATGTTATCTCCAATTGATCTTCCTGCCACAAACGCAGATTGGTGTTTGGAGATCAAGGAAGGCATCACAGACTTCAACCTAGCTGCTAACATCTTAGAGATGCACTTATACAAAACATTACAGCAAGAGATAGGCCGAAAGTGCTGCATTTGGGATGGGTTATCCTGCTTTGGAACCAAACAGATCGAAGCCGCATTAATAATTCTAGGCATAGTAAGAGAATCAAAGAAGTAGAGGATACCTCTTGTTACATCAGGCCCCACAATGTGCCATGCAGCTAAGAAGAATTCCACCGTAAACCCATCAGGCCCTGGGCTCTTGTTTTTTCCCATTTGCTTCAAAGTGTTCAGAATATCACTCTCTTTAAACGGAGCAGTGAGGGAAATCGACTAGGACTCAGTTACCTTTGGCAAAGAGATATCATTCGGGAATTGGGAAACCTCCCCACTATTTCCCAGCAGGTTTTTGTAATAGTCAACAGCTACCTTTGACATGTCTCCGTGGTCAGTGACTGTCTCTCCATTCTGATTGTCTAAGGACCGAATTTTATTAACATTCCATCTTCCTCTGCAAGCATTGAAAAAATACTTGTTATTACTATCACCATTCTTAAGCCATTGCACTCTAGACTTTTGCTTCAAAAAGCACTCCTCCAAGTGAAGAGCTTTAGCATAGGCATCCATGAGATTGCTCTCTTCCGCAAAATAAGCAGGAGATGGGGAGGTAGGGATGTCGTTCTGGAAAGCCAACAAAGCACTTCTCGTATCTCTGACCAGCTGTTGCAAATTCCCCACAGATCTGTTTAATCCTTTAAGCCCAACCTTAGTCCTCTTAAGTTTAGCAGAGAGCACCTGCCAAGGATTTCCCGTGTCCAAATTGGACCAAGCATTCTGGACCACCGAAAGAAAGCCAGGATTCCCAATAAGGTGGTTAAAGAATTGGAAAAGGTGGATGGTGCAAAAAATGAGAGTCGTTTCTCTCTAGGAACCCTAGCTAGCCGCCTCTTCTCTAAACTAAATCTAAACATCTTTCCATCAATCTAACCATAAATCCATCGCTAATCCATCTCTTTCTTCTAATCTTACACCATAAACACCTATATCTCTTTTCCTTTTTCTTTCATGAGTCGGAAGAGGGTTACTTTCTCCGATGCTTCTTTGTCGGAGAATAGTAGTTCTATTGCTGGTCTCCTTGCTGACTCTAAGGAGTTGGTTAATGATGCTAGGGGATTGTTGGCAAAGACCCATGCTGGGTTGGTACCGAAGATGAGTCCGAAAAGGGTTACCTTCTCAGAGAACCTTGTATCGGAGATTCCTAGAGTTGGGGGTTGTATCCTTATGGGTGAACCCATTGTTAAGTTGGGGAGTCCAGTTAGTAGCCCGAAGAGGGTCTCCTTCTCTCCGAAGGTTAGGGTTTTTTACCCTAGTCTGCACGGTGCCCCTTCTACTGAGTTAGTTAAGGGTGAGCAGGTCTCGAAGAAGGTCAGTTTTTCGACGGAGGTCAAGGTTTATTACCCTTGTCTTTCTACTGGGTTAGTTAATGGGGAGCATGATTTGTTGACTCAAGCGACTCAATCTGGTGAGAGGTTGCAGCCATACAAGCAAATAGAGTACGATAGCGACTCTCTGGGCTCGGATGGTTATGGGTTTCATCCTGTTGTGGTAAATGGTGAGGTTTCTCTTTGCAAAGAGGAACTTATGAAGAATGCCCACCAACTGGTTGACAGAAGTCCTGTGAAGGCCTCGGAAGCCCAGTCTCTTTCTAAGGAATTGGTGGGAAAGCTGGTTGGAAAGTTGTGGCCCAAATTGTTTATGGATGATGGGTTCAATGTTGAACCTGTGTTAGAGGAACACAAGCTGCTCGATGATTTAAGGAGTAGCGGTTGTGTTCTGGAAGGGACAGAAAGGATGTTGAGGCGTATGCTTAGGATACTTGGGTGTGAACCAGGGGGTTACACTTATTACCCATTTGTTGGTGTTGGTATGCTTGAGATGAATAATTTGTTTGATATTGCCAGGTTGCTGGTGTCTTATTTGAAAATGAAGGTTTTGAAATTGGAGTTGCCGAATGAAATGTGTGCTAATAGCACTGGAATTGGTTGTGTGACGCATGGTCATAGTGGTGTGGTTCTTGGCTTATTGATGCCAACTGATAGTTGTGAGGGCATTTGGCCCGGGCCAGAGCAGGATGTCTTGCTGATTCATGGGTTCCTTGGGTCACCATGGAGGATTCTGATGATTTTTAGATGGGTGCTATATCATGCTGAATTGGTTGTGGTTTTGGAAGGATTTGAGTGCAGGTTGCTGCCTGTGACTGCTCTTCAGTCGTACGTGAGGGAGTGCAGCGCTAAAGATGGATGCGCTGATTTGGTGATCATGCTTCGACCTGGTTACGGGAGAGTTTCCTTGCTTGGGAACCACACTGTCCAGCTCGGGTGTTTGTGGGCTTGTTCCTTCTGTTGGGTTTTGATGCGCTCATGTAGTTCGGGTAGCATCATTGTCATGATGCTAAGAATGCAAATTCTTAGTGCTCTTCCCTATGATCCGACATAGACTTATTTTGATGTCTTTAGACTAGGGGTGGTCACTGATAACCTCGCTAGTTTATGTTGTCAGTAAGGTGAATTACTGATTTTTAATCTTTGTATTATGTGATTGTTGACTTCGCGGGGTATGCCCCTAGACTTGTATTCGCTGTTCCTTTTGGTATAAAATTTTAATTAGCAAAAAAAAAAAAAAAAAGAATTGGAAAGGTTTGGGGACATTAGGCCGAACCAAACCCAAGAAAGTAAGCGCGGGGCAATGGTCAGACAAGCCACGAGCACGGAAATCAGAGTACGAACAAGGGAACAAATTGTGCCACTCTGCATTGACCAGAACACGATCCAGCTTTCTAAACCAGAACACTACGAAGGTCAATAATTCCCAAAGCAAGAATGAAGTCCTTAAATTCAGTCATATCAGAAGTCCAGCTCTCATTGCCACCTTTTTTCTCCGACAATCTAATGCAAGTGTTAAAATCTCCAGAAATTACCCAAGGCTTATTAGAAAGACCACGAGAGACATTGGCTAAGTCAGACCATAAACTTCTCCGATCTATGGCCCCATTATACCCATAAATGAAAGAAGCCACAAAGCTCAAATTCGCAGTCAACGAAGTGAGCAAACAAGTGATGTGCTGAGCAGAAGTGGTAATAACCACAACTTTCCAAAAATCCGGGTTCCACCCAAGCCATATACGGCCACACGCATGATGATCATAATTGAAGCTCCACTTGAAACGCGGGTTAATCTCCTTAGAGATAATCTTAGCAACATCCTGCTGAACATGAGTTTCCAAAATGCTAATCAAGGATAGCTTATTAAACAAAATAAAATCCTTGATAAAATCAACTTTATTGTTGAGACCACGGATGTTGTAAGAACAAAAATCAGTCATTAAAAAACTGAGTTAGTGCTTCGAAGGGGGGGGGGGCAGACCCCCGCTTCGCACGTTTGATTCCCTTTGATTTTGCTTTCTTACTGCTCTGTTTACAATCCACCTCATCCACCAAAACCTTCTTGAAACCCTGAGGAGACGGAGTTCCCGCAGAAACACTAGGGGAAGCTACAGGTTTCCTCTTGTTCTTGACCTCAGTCCACCCCTCATTCTCTACATTAACCACAGTCACACTACCCTCAACTTTACTCTCCTCCTCCAACTTCTTAGTCGATGGTGGAGACAAACAGCCCTCATTTACCATACCCTCAACATCAGCCTTCTCCCCTGCTACTTCCTTACCTTTGGAGGAAGACTGAGTAACATTATCTGCCCCCTTCTGATTCTCATCCTTGTTACTAGTTTCCCCTTTCTCATCTTTGCCACCAACTTCCCCTATCCCACTGGCTCTTGTCCTATGTGTCCAGTCTCTTACTGCCAAAGGACAAACATTGACAAGATGCCCCAGGGAATTGCAGTGAGTGCACAACAACGGCTTGTTGAGATACGAGACCTTGACCTCCACTATAGATTTGTCAATGTCTATAACAGGGATAGAAGAAGGCAGCGGGTCACCAATTTTGTACTGGACACACATCTTGGCAAAGGCAGAATTTCGAGCTGCGATGTGAGAGTGTCTGCTCCCAACGGAACTCCTATAGCACTAGCAACTCTACTCAACCCCTCTTGCGTCCAATAACAATCAGGCAAATTACTGAATTTGACCCAAAGAGGCATAGAGGAGATTGGGGTTACACCCACTGAGCATCCCAAATCAGTGACAACCATAGGTCTTTGATCAAAGTACCAGGTACCCTTGGATAGCACTGCATTTTTGTCATTCACCGAGCTAAATTTTAGGACATAAGTTGCCTCATTACGTTAGGAAACAGATATGAGACCCTTCTTCCAGATTGACTGAGCTATCTCCTTTACCCTTCTAAAAGGCAGGGGACCTTTTGTGAATTTTCCAACCACACAAAATTTAAACTTTTCAGCTCCTTTCTGCAACACCTCTAGAGGAGGGTCAACCACCTTAGAACCTTCCGGAGGGGGAACATAGTCAAAAACCACCCCCTTGACTGGACCTGGGGAGGACTTAAGCACTGAGGTCCAAGTTTTTTTCTCTCCTGTAGAAACATTATCCTCCTTACCCCCATGTGACATTGCATCATTGCCATCTTTCACTACTCCTGAGGTTTCGCCTTTTCTTATGTCCCCTTTGTTCTTGAGAATACCTTTCAAGGTCGTGGCCCCCCGAACAGTCTCACCTTCCTCCATTTCTTTCGAAGAAACCTCACCCCCTTTCTGTGTGAAAATGGGAAGTCCAAACTCATCCCTACCAGTGATGACAGAGAAATGGTTATTTAAACCCATATTGAACTCAGCCTGAGCTTTAAGGTTACCCTTCTCCATTTCTGCTAACGAGAGACCATTAGCTTCAAGGTATGCACATACCTCCGTCATTTTTAGTCTGAGCCTTACAAGCTCATCACTATCATTCTTGTTATTGGCAGCTACCGCCTTAGCTACTCGATTAATAGTGACTCTCTCCATTGCAGCTCTAGCATCCTCATGATAAACCTCCTCGTCAGAGGAGCCTTCCACGGCTTCAGTACCCAGATACCTACAGTTACTAGGATCCACCATACTGCCGTCTTCAAAATGGGAAAATCATCAACTGCCCGACGAGTGAGTAGCTCATTGAACTCATCATCATCCATGTCCTGCATATACCCTGGTAGCCCAGTCTCAGTATCGCAATTAGAATCTTGACTCACCATAAGAACTCCAAGAAAGAACTAAAAGTAAATATAGTAAGAAATATAGTGTTTAGGTGAGGGGATAAGAGAAAGAGAGTGGATTAATGATGGCTGTGTAGATTTAATGATGGAGAAAGGGTGTAAGAGAAGAAGATCTACAAATTAAAGGTGGCGGTTGGCTAGGGTTTTAGTGAGAAGGTAGAGCATCTCTAAAAACTTCATTTTGGACAAGGAGAACTTAGAAAACTATAATTAGCAAAAAAAAAAAAAAGAACTTAGAAAACTAGATGAGAGTCGTTTTCTCTCTAGACAACCCTAGGCAGCCGCCGCATAAATCTTCAGCTCTACACCCAAAAAACATCAGATCTACATACTTCCTCCATGAATCCACCTTCTCTCTCTCACCTCCCACCTTTATACATATTTCTTTTTCTTTTTTTTGCTAATTAAAATTTATACCACAAAGGGAACAACTTACAGACCCTCCAAAACAACATGAAACAAACAGAGACAAAACAACATTAAGTCATTTTACAATCAACAAAGACAAAGAAACAAAAGACAAAAGCTTAAAGACCCATAATTAATTCCTGATGGAGTAACCACCTCTAGTCGCTCTCCATTGCTTGATCCTGGATTTGGTCCAACGAACATTTGATTCCTGCACAGATGCTTCCAGCTTCTCCTTACAAAGACCAGAAGTGGCCCGCTTCTCCTCCATTCTGTCCCAACCCTGACCATCATCATGGTCAACCTCCATCTGCATCACAGTGTCCTTTAAAAGATTCATATCCTGTCTACAAATACCTTTCTCAGGTCTACTGCTTCCCTGCTTCTCATCAGTCTCCATAGCATAGTAATCCGTCTCAAAAGCAGGGAGGATACTAACAGTGGGAAAGTCTTCCCAAGGAATACCATCCCCCAGATCCTCCTTCCTCTGCATCTCAGCAACAGTGCCTTCATTTGGTCCCCTACTCATCAAGTAGTCAAATGCTTCATCAATCTCAGCATCAATTTGGTAAGCTCTATCGGGAGCCTTATTGAAGTCAGCATCAACAATCTCAGAGTCTCCAATTTTCCCCCACATTATGGACTGGATATCATCCTTCCACCTGACGGTCTTCTGCTGAGGTTTGATATCCCCTGGCCCAGTACCCTCTTCCTTTTCCAAGGTGACCATAAAATCCTTAGTGCGCACATTCTCACAAAAAACCCCCTCAAGAGGGATTCCTTCAACAGGGATTTCGATCCCTTCTTTAACAACAAACTGCTGCAACTGGATAACCTCATTAAGAGCTATACAGAGCTCCTCATCCTGTCCACATTCCGAAATGTCAATCATGAAATCCCCAACAACTTTAATTTCTGTCTTCATCCGCCTCTTGAGCAACGGCTCCTTAAAACCCATGTAACTGATAAAAAACTTTAACACTGTAGCATACTTCCGAATATCAGACAAATGCCTCTCAGTGGCCAACATCTTCCATTGCAAGTCATCCACTTCGTCCCTAGATAACCCACCTAGGCCATCAAGAATAGCACCTTCGTTACATCCAGAGGAAGTCTCCTTATTATCAACCCCTTTTTTGTCACCATAGGAACCCTCATCAATACATGTCTTCACCAAACCTTGGTGACAATCACGCGAATCCCCAGCCAATGTGTTGGGATTTCCATCCCAAGCAGCATCAGCCACTATTCGTTGAACATGGTTTGCCACCAACCCCGAAGTTACTTCATCATCCCCAGAATCCACATCATTAGTATAACTCAAATTCAAAGAACTAACCTTCTCATCATACTGAATAGCATCTTGAATACCAGGACCCAACTTTCGCCCTTTGTTGTCATCAAATCCATCCAGATCCAACCTCCTCCTCTTGGATTGAGGTTTCCAAGCAGATCTTACTGGATTAACCTGCTCCAACGGTATCACTGACACCAAATCTTTCGCGAAAGACACTTTCTTCGGGCTCGGGCTCACTTCCGACTTCCTGCCATTAGAGGTCCGATCCAGCAAGCTACCATCATTCTTAATACCCAATCCTTCTAACTTCCTGGAATGGGAGCCAACAGATGGTATATACGATACCAAATCAACTGCAAATGAAACCCTTTTCGGGCTCGTTACCGGTTCTAACCCCTCTTGGATTAGCTTCACACTATCGGTGACATCAGCCGCCGATATGGAATCATCCAAGAAAGAAACTCTATTACGGGACATGAGACAGGAAAGAAAGAAATTTAGTGTTTGAGTTAGGAGATTAGGTGAAGAAATGGGTTAGGGAGGCTGATTTGATCTGATGAAGAAAGTGATTTGAAATTAGAGAGAGAAAGAAGAGAGAAGTTAGAGAGAATTTAGACCGACTCTCATTTTGCTCCTTTATACATATTTCTTATAAGATATATTTAGGTTCCGCTCCTCTATTGGAGGATTTCTCTTTGTTCTTGAGAGATGGGCCTTCTTTTCAGGTCGTTACTCCGCTGATACTTGCTATCGGGGAGCTTACCAGGTTTTCAAATGTTGCGAACGGTCTTAGGACCTTTCTCAAGGTTACTTCCTCTCCTATTTTTGGGGAGAAGGGCCTGTTAGTTCTTTTAATAGCAGGTGGGGTGCTTTACCCAAGATGGGATGGAGGATTGTTAAATTTTTTGACTCTTTCGGATGGGGATTTGGATGATGCCCTTTCATCTTTGTTGAAGTTTTCAAAGGTTATGTCTTTCTATCTTGTCTCTGTGTATCGGAATGAGTCATTTACCATTTTGGTGAATCTTTGGATGATTCCTAAAGGTTGTTTGGATGGGGTTCCATTCAATCCGAATTCTATGGAGGTTCTCCCCCTGTTGCCTGTTCTTGAGGAACAAGAACAGAGTCTAGAGTTAACACCGAGCTCAAATTCCACCATTGCTATGGTGGTCGACGTTGGTGGCTCCTGCCTCTATAATGATTTGGTGGCTCATTCCAGATCCATTGTTGGGATATATCTCATCTCATCAAAGGATTGGATGGGCGTTGGGAAAATGTTGGGTTTTCATTGGTTTGGTTTAGTGTCCTCTCCCAGACTATTGTCTATGGTAGATTTGGGTGGTACCTTGGTGGGGTTTATAACCCTTAGAACTAAAATTTTTGTGGGTTCGAGCTTCAATTGTAGAGGTTTGAATGCTATGGTTAGCATTGACTGCCAAATGTTTGATAGATTGATTCACCGACTAGTCTTTGTTATAGGCTATAGAATCGATCGGTTGTTCACTGGGGTTTTCATGGAGGCTTTGCAGGGAGATATCAGATCTTCAACTGAGGAAGGGCTCTTTTCCCTTGTTATTGCCAGCGATGAACAGGTTGATGTGTTTGTTTTTTTTTTTTTGTTTTTTTTTTGCTAAGTTAAAAAAATTTATATCACCAAAAGGAGCTACATGAGAATCTGGGGCATACCCCAACACAACATCTACAAAATACACCTAGAAAGGGTCGACATGACCAACCAAGCTCAACTAGATACTAGGCCTATCAGTAAAGGAGAAGAACAAGGGATGGGTCCTTCCGAACCCACTTCTGGAATGAAGAACAAGAAAACAACTTCTCTCTAATAAGGCACTTGACCTTAAGACTAAGCACCTGCGTCGCTTGTCCTGGACCTGCATTGTGAATTCTAAAATTTCGCTCCTTCCATACACTATATATGCATGTTGTTAAGTACACCCCTTCAATAACCTTCTTCTGCTCTGACAGGGAGGTTCGAAAGAAGTCACCCTGCTGCCACCTTACCCAGTCATCATTAAGCCGGAATGGCACCACCTTACTTAGGAGGTTGAAGTACGGACAAGTAGTAAACAAATGGCCTATAGACTCCCTGTCTGTGTTGCATAAGACACACATTGGATCAACCCTCATGCCAAATGTTATTATACGGTCTTTTGTAAGAAGTCTATTCTTGATAGCTAGCCACGAAATGAAGGAACATTTCGGAATGTTGAAAGAGCTCCAAACCAGGCCAGCCCAATCGACCCCCTGCCCAGAATCACGAATGGATGCCCAAATTGATGACAGTTTAATCATGTTTGGCTGAAGTCCATCCCAAGTGATCTTATCATATCTATGGACTTGAGTTTGAGATGCCCTTCTTCTAACCTCCCATACATCCATGTGATTTGAATTTGGAAGCCTCCAAGCCCCATTCTGCTGGTAAGAGTTGATAAGAGCCATACTAGTCGATTCTGCATTTGAAATCACCGAGGGAGAAATGAGAGCTAAAGGCTTCTTGTTGGCCCAAGGGTCATGCTAAAAGAAAAACCCAGATGCAACTCCAACATTGTGTGTAACATAAGACAGAGCTTGAGATCCAGCATTAAAAATTTTCCTAGCAATCCAGCAACATCTATAAGGCATTGCTGCTGTCCAGAACGCTTTCCTTCGAAGAAGAACTTTGTGGAACCAGGCAATCCAGAGAGAATCAGAGTTGGGTTGGAGCAGGCGCCATAGCTGATGCAGAATAGCAGCTTGGTTCCATTCAAATACATTTTTAATCCCTAACCCACCCTCTACTTTAGGCTTACAGCAATCCTCCCATTTTACTTTGTAATGGCATTTTCCCGAGTCCTTGTAGAAACCCCCCCAAAGAAACTTGAAGAACAAGCTATACATCGAGGTTGATGTGTTTGTTAGCATGCCTGGAGGGTTCACGGTAAGAGGAATGAAGGGTGTAATATCTCGATGTATGAGGGGTCTACTTTGGACTGCTATCTATGAGGTTATCTTCGAGGACTTGCAAATGGTTGATTGTGACCTTGAAAGGGGTTATACTCGGATTAGTGTTGCACTATTGGGAGTTATGCTTGTCCTCTGTAAGAGGAATTTTTCTGTGGAATTGGTTGGAGGGGATGTTTATTCTCTTGTTTGTGCAGTTGTGTTTGATAAGGTGTGCTTTATGGGTATTCGGGTTGGCAATCAAGCGAATGACTTTCTGCTGTCTAGGGGTTTTAACATTGATGGACTGGATTTCAGCCCTGAATGTTGCTCACTGGTTAGAACAGGCACAGTGCTTTCTGTATGGATGGTGGGGTTTTCTGTCTACATGGGTGTAGGCTGTAATATTATTGTGTTAGTTGGTCGTTTTTTTTTTTTTTTTTTTGCTAATTAAAATTTTATACCAACAAAGGAACAACTTAGTACAAATCTAGGGGCATACCCCGCGAAATCAACAATCAACCATAACAAAAGTCATAACATCAGTAAGTCACCTTACTGTCAACATAACAACGAAATTAAGCTAAAGATTATTCTGGTGCCTTAAACAAACTGAAATTGAGACTAGGCACATGTCTCACAAAGCCCATGGTAATGAGAATCAGCGGATAATGCACCATGAAGTGGCGCAAATGCATTCCAACAGCAGACATCTCAACAAAACAACTGCAAAAATCACCATTTCCATACCCATCATCATGCACCTGGTGCGTAGTGTTGCACAGACGCTGCATTCCTATTCCAGCTCTAAGATAGCACACTAGCAGTAAAAAACTACAGACCAACCCACGCACTTAGTGCCAACCATTGCAACCATTGTGTTCCTTGCCACTGCATAAATCCTGCAGTCAATGTCATTGCCACCATCGTGACACTTATGAAACCGAATCTGTTTCATAACATCATCAGCAACCGGATAGAAGTCCTCAAACCCATCATGAACACTAATAAGGACAGGGAAAGCGAACACGTCCCATCCTTCATTTTGGACAGAGTAAAGTACCCCCTTATCAACCGAAAAGAGGGAAACATCCCAACCTTTTAACAGGTCAACTACAGAAACACCAGCCCTGCCATAGACATCATTGCCATCAATAGCAAAAGCCATTTTTGACAAACCAAATCTAGGATTCATACCCCCAGATTGCAGTAGGTGGGAGAGAGAATCCATTGAAATCCCTTCAAAGTAACCATTCACACGAAAAGCTCTCCAATCTCTTAGAAGCAGAATAGCAAAAGCTCTCACGATCAAACCATCAAACACTTTACAACCATCAGTTTCGTCCTCATTCGTATTACGAGCAATAGGCAGAAGAATAGCCTCCTTGGTATTCTTATCATCCTCTTTCATTATTGGGAGAGTAACAACCGAATTACCCACAAATCGGACTAGATGACCATCATACAAATGATCCTCAGCCTCCGATTCTCCCTTAGGAGCATCATCTCCTTGAATAAAATCAAGAGAGATAATATCAACACCTGATATCCGACATTCCAAATCCGCATCAAGAGAACGAGGGTAATAAACCCTGACCTCCGGCGAGAGAGTGACTTTCTTTGAAACCTGCTCCCCCTTAGCCAACTCAGTAGAAAGGGCATCGTGCGCATTAGGGTAAAAAACCCTAACCTCCGGCGAAAAAGAGACCCTCTTCGGACTCATTCTCATGCTAGACATTTCATCAAACAGTCTGAGCTCATCATCAGTTGGGGGCCCTCTGTTACTGATTCTACTCATACCAGACTCAACATCTCGTCCGGACTTCATCCTCTTCGACAGCAACCCCTCATCATGAGTATCATTGGGAATCACTGTAACCAATTTTTCCGCAAAAGTCACCTTTTTTGGACTCATACTCAACGTCAAATCCTCCCGGGGTTTTGACACTACTCGAAACTGGTTCTTAGCCAGTCCAGTGGTACAATCAAGAGGACGATCCATAGATCTCCAATCCTCCAAAGGGATCACCGAAACAAGGTTCTCCGAAAAGGAAACCCTTTTCGAACTCATAATCGAACTAAGAAAAAAGAAATATGGAGATAAAGTGGGAGATAAGAAGGAGGAGGTGGATTTAGAAAGGGAAAGTATAGATCTGATGAAGAAAATGTTTTGATTTAGCTGAGAAAAAGGTGGCGGCTGCAAAGGTATCTAGAGAGAAGGAGGAGTTTCTCTCTCTAGACTCTAATTTTTTTGTGATTTTTGGAAGAATTCTGTTAGTTGGTCGTTCTGCAAGTCCAATTTATGTTGATGTTAGAGAGTTCGGAAATGTGATTTATTTTGATTTAGGCATCTGGAGCCTTGCTCTGTTATGCTACGTGCTCTGTAGTGTTTGTATCAAGCTTGGAATGGTTGGTTCGGTGATCATAAACAAGGAAGGGGAGCATGCTACTATGGGTGGTGAAGAGAAGGCTTTGCTTGGTAATGTTCGAGACGTGACTCATTGTTTACAGCTGTTTTTAATATCTGACTACGCGGGAATGAGGAATGCTATGATTCTAGTCAGGAAGGGGTCTGTCAATAAAGGTGTCCATGTGAACATGAATGTTTTAAAGCGAAAATGGTGGGCCTTGGAAACTCATGCCAGTTCAACGGGCCTTGGTGGTGTCATCAAAGATGGTGCTTTATGCACTCAGTTGGCCACGGTTTGGCTTAAGTTTGAGAATAGATGCAAGGATGTGCGTCTGGAATATCATGGAGGCCAGGATTTTCTACTAGTAATTGGAGTGCCTATCTTGCATGATGGGTTTTTTATAGTCTAGATTCCATGGTGCTTGCTTAGTTCATTAAGCTAGTTTCTCTATCATGTTGTTTATGTTATGACTTTATCATTTGGCCTTTGTAATGGCTAATTGTTGACTTCGCGGGGTATGCCCCTAGACGTGTATCATGTTGTTTCTTTTTGGTATAAACTTTTAATTAGCAAAAAAAAGGTAGAGCATCTCTCTCTAAGACTCTCATCCTTGAATCAATAGAATTTTCAAATCTTAATAACAGAGCAGCTATTCTTTATCAAATCTGGAGGCTTTCTCATCCTAACGAACCTTCTATTTGGAACAAGTGGTTAAGGGTGTTGGTGACACTTGCCTCTTTTGGGCAGTGTTTTTTCCTTTCTCGGTGAAGAGTAGTGGGGAAAATGATGACGGGTGTCTGGTATCACAAGCCGTTGGGTTTTGGGAGCACATACTGGATTGCTTGGGTGTATCTAATGATAACTTACCCTTCAATGTGGGTTTAAATAATCCTTTTAAAGTCATCACTGGTAGAGATGAGTTTGGGTTGCCTATTCTCCCGTCTAAGGCAGGAGGAGAGAAGAGCGAGGTGGCTGATTTGGATGCCACTGTCTTGAAGAGTACAGGAGGAGAGAAGGGTGGAGTGGCTGGTACTGATGCCCCTATCCTAAAGAGTATTCTCAAGAATAAGAGTGTCAATCTATCGAAAGGAGAAACCTCTGGAGTTGATAAAGCTTCTGAAGTAGAAGTGGGTCTTGAGGAGAAAAGGGAGCATAAGGAGGGGGAGAAAAAATCCTGGTCTTCGGTGTTAAAAGATTCTCCGACACCTGTAAAGGGTGTTGCTTTTGAATATGTC
Organism: Kitagawia praeruptora; assembly: GCA_037693485.1. Lineage (NCBI taxonomy): Eukaryota > Viridiplantae > Streptophyta > Magnoliopsida > Apiales > Apiaceae > Kitagawia > Kitagawia praeruptora. The sequence continues at coordinate 70,666,133 of CM075350.1, forward strand.
CCTCCTCCAAAAGGAGCCACTATGGTTGACCCACCTCAGGAGGTGTTGCAAAGAGGGGCACTATGATGATCATTGCACACGGTTCTCGAACATGTTGCAAAGATAGCAATAAAAAAAAATGCTCATGAGTTTTCTTCGAACTGTTCGGGGGACAAGCTTTCATATCACTATACCACTGATGTGAGAAAATCCTCTCTGGATTTCTCTATCCGTGTAAATGTTGATGAGGTCGAACCTCGTGATTATGATAACAGTATTGGAATCTATATTCAATTCTTTGTGCGAAATGTGTTTCTGGACTTCAACAGTGTCGGATCTCAGTTTATAGGGGATCCTTGCCCAGATCTGTCAGAGGTGATATTATGTGATGAAGTTGAGGCCAACCTGTTCTTGATTGGCCTACAGAGGTTAGACACTGAATTTGAGGAAGTGATTAACGTCATTTTTTATCTTTGCAAAGGGGTTATTGAGAAGGGTACATTCCTTCTGATTGATGAAAGGCCAGTGCCTGTGAGGAACTTGAACACGCTCTTGACGACTGATATGGAGATTGATCAGCGAAATATGGTGGCCATTGCAAGTTCTGGCAAATGGATGTCCTGGGGTATTTATACTCAAAGAGTAACTATTTATTCCAATTTTGATAACTGGAATAAGGTTTCTCAAGCAGGTATGGACTGTGCTAAAGGTATGAGCTGTGCGTTAAGGTCCAGTTCTCTTGGAACAAAGGTGCTCCCCTCTGACAAGAATGCAAGGCAGATGCTTAGATGGTTGCAGGAAAAAGGGTCGGGACTTTGGGCTGATGTGAAATGGTTGACAGACATTCAGTCTATATTGTGGTCGGGATCACTTAACGTTTGTTACCAGTATGTGTTTGACGTAGTTACCATTACTGGTGGTCGTGACTTCCATCGCCTATTAGACAAAGGTGCTAGTTATGACGTCCTTGTGATGGACATGTTTGTTATATCCCCGGTTTGGGTGAATTGGAATTATGGAAATGTAGAAGGTAAATGGTTACAGTGCTATGGTTATGGTTGTGCGAACAGCCTGGGTCTCAATTCTCCAAGACAGTGTGGTGGTGGCCATGTCGATGTGGCCAACCAAATTTATGTAATGCTGGTTGTCAATTTGTTGGGTATGGATCGGATTAAGAATGTTAGTGGTTGGGGCCTATCAGGTAAAGAATGGCAAGGTCAGTGGGGATATTTGCATGTTGTTAATCACCAGGAGACGGGATGCCATTTTGGCATAGTGCTGATTTTGTGCCCAGAATTGTGCAAAGGTGCAGGGATGCGGAGCAGGTGCATGTCTACGAAGAGGCAGCCTAGCTTTCTTGAAAAGTTTCGTGATAATATGGAATTGCATATGGAGGTTTGCTGCTGGTTGGCTAAGGTCAGGAAGCGACCTGTGAAGATTTATTGGGGAAGGAATTAGCTTGTTACCTTTAAACTAGTTTTTCGCTAGTTTCTTAGTCTTCTTATGTTGATCCAGTTATTGTGGATTTTATTTGTTGTTGGTTTTTGTTGTCTAGTTTTTCTAGTACTCCTTGTTGTTCCGTTGGATTAGTGTTTATTTCTCGCGGGGTATGCCCCTAGATATGTAATCGCTTGTCTTTGGTATAAAATTTAATTAGCAAAAAAAAAAAGAGGGGCAGAAAAGTTTAAGTGCGGTGTGTTGGGAATTTCACAAAAGCATCCCTACCTTTTAGAAGGGTGAAGGAAATAGCACAGTTGATCTGGAAAAGAGGCCTCATATCTGTTGCTCAGAGAAATGAATCGACTTACATTTTGAAGTTTAGCTCCATGAATGACAAGAACGCGGCTCTTTCAAAGGGTACTTGGTACTTTGACCAAAGGCCGATGGTGGTCACTGACTGGGGTTGTTCGACCGGTGTAGCGCCTACATCCTCTATGCCTTTATGGGTCAAATTTAGCAACTTGCCTGACTGTTATTGGACTCAAGAGGGGTTGAGCAGTATTGCTAGCTTTATTGGAGTCCATTTGGGGGCTGATTCTCTCACATCTCAACTTGAAATATTGCCTTTTGCTAAGATGTGTGTCCAATACAAGGTAGGTGACCCATTGCCTACTACTATCCCTGTTATTGATATTGATAAATCTAAAGTGGAGGTGAAAGTCTCGTATTTCAACAAGCCCTTGTTCTACACCCACTGTAATTCTTTGGGTCATGTTTTAAATGTTTGTCCTGTGGCTATTAGAGAATGGACTCATAAGTCTCATTCTACTGCTGTGAATGATGAGAGCAAGAAGAAAGGGGAGAGAAGTGGTGATCAGGCTGTGGAGAAAAGGGAACAGGTTGCATCTAAAGGGAAAGAAGTACGGATAGATTCTGTTGAAGTTTTAGTGAGTTATAGGGGTTAAACGAGTCAAGAACAAAGCTACAAGTGGTTTCCATGCTCAAACGAGTCAAGAATGAAGCAAATCATAATAACTTGTTCGAACTAGTCTAAAATGAAGTTTTTTTTTTTTTGCTAAATAAGTAAAATATATAACATCAAAACGAGGCTACATGATTAAAAGGGGCATACCCCAGTGAAAGAAAGACTAACTAAACAGTTCAGCTTTAGCAATTACATCTTCTAAAAAAGAGCAATAATTAACGATTTGTTTTTACAGGTCTTTGCCTTAAAACTATTACAGCTGAAAAGTTTTTCTCTTAATGTCTGTTTAATCACCCGAATTATAGCCATAGATGGATCTCCAGCACCCAAATTATGAAGCCTGGGGTTTCTTTTTTTTTTTTTTGCTAATTAAAGTTTTATACCAAAGGGAAGAACTGATACAAAAACAAGGGGCATACCCCACGAAGTCAACATGATACAAAGAATAAGAAGGTAAACCTACTCAACTACAACGGATATACCAGACCTATTCTTTTACATTAGAAATAAGATGATAGTCGGGTCTTTCCAAACCCAAATCTTAAACATGCTACAAGAGAACAATTTCTCGCGCACCATGCGCCTGATCTCACTACTAACAACAGAGGTTGGATTGCCAGGGCTAGAGTTGTGCATGCGGTGGTTACGTTCCTTCCAGACATGATAGATAGTTGTGCTGAAATTGCTAATTAAAGCCCAGCCATCTGCCGCTTGATCAAGCCTGTGATTACGGGGATCAAGCCTGTGGTTTCTCTCCTTCCATGTATGATACACTGCAATTGCTAAGTAAAGCCCAGCCATCTGCCGCTTGATCCCCGTGAGGTTTTCAATAAGGAAATCTCCATTTTGACAAGAACTCCAGTCTGGGTGTAGCCGGAATGGGCAAGCATCTCTAATACGGTCATAAAAGGGGCAATCTGAGAATAGATGCTGAATTGTTTCATCATTACAGTGACAAAGCACACATTCCTGGTCGACAGTCATGCCAAACCCTCTCATACGATCTTTTGTGAGCAACCGGTTCTGCAATGCAAGCCACAAAACAAAACTACATTTTGGGATGGGAAAAGAATTCCAAACCAAATCAGTCCAAGGGGGAAGCCCTGTTGCTATACGAGCAATTTGCCAAATGGAGGAAATAGACACATCCTTTGCAATCATACCATCCCAAGTTAACGTTGGGTTAAACACCAAGATCCCTTCGAGGGAATAGGCATAGTCCAAACAGACTTTGAACGCAACACTTCCAGGTGAACCCAAGTTATCCACAACGAAGGAAAATGAGAGTCGTTTCTCTCTAGGAACCCTGGCTAGCCGCCTCTTCTCAAAACTAAATCTAAACATCTTTCCATCAATATAACCATAAATCCATCGCTAATCCATCTCTTTCTTCTAATCTTACACCATAAACACCTATATTTCTTTTCTTTTTTCTTTCATGAGTCGGAAGAGGGTTTCTTTCTCCTATGCTTCTTTGTCGGAGAATAGTAGTTCTATTGCTGGTCTCCTTGCTGACTCTAAGGAGTTGGTTAATGATGCTAGGGGATTGTTGGCGAAGACCCAGGTTGGGTTGGTACCGAAGATGAGTCCGAAAAGGGTTACCTTCTCAGAGAACCTTGTATCGGAGATTCCTAGAGTTGGGGGTTGTATCCTTATGGGTGAACCCATTGTTAAGTTGGGGAGTCCAGTTAATAGCCCGAAGAGGGTCTCCTTCTCTCCGAAGGTTAGGGTTTTTTACCCTAGTCTGCACGGTGCCCCTTCTACTGAGTTAGTTAAGGGGGAGCAGGTCTCGAAGAAGGTCAGTTTTTCGGCGGAGGTCAAGGTTTATTACCCTTGTCTTTCTACTGGGTTAGTTAATGGGGAGCAGGATTTGTTGACTCAATCAACACAATCCGGTGAGAGATTGCAGCCATCTGGTTACAAGCAAATGGAGTATGATAGCGACTCTCTGAGCTTGGATGGTTGTGGGTTTCATCCTGTTGCGGTAAATGGTGAGGTTTCTCTTTGCAAAGAGGAACTTATAAAGAACGCCCGCCAACTGGTTGACGGAAGTCCTGTGAAGGCCTCGGAAGCCCAGTCTCTTTCTAAGGAATTGATGGGGAAGGTGGTTGGAAAGTTGTGGCCCAGATTGTTTATGGATGATGGGTTCAATGTTGAACCTGTGTTCGAGGAACACAAGCTGCTCGATGAAAGCCGTATGTGTATTGAAGATGCTGTTTCTCAACAAATTGTTCCTCAGGTGATGGCTAAGGCTGCTGACATGGGAGAGTCTGAGCATAGGGTTATTCTCTCTGCTCATGATGATGATGGTCTTGACTCCTTGTTGAAGGGTCTGGCTCAAGATGATATGGCACACTTTAGTGTGTGGGTTACACAATGGGACTGGATGGCTGCTAAGCGCCACTTGTTGGAAGCTAAGAACAATTTTAAAGTTCTTAAACTGTTTACTGAATTCATGGGGTTCAGGGAGCCCATGCTGCAGGGACAGGTGGAGGAGGTTGTTGTGGTGATGAATGGAGGGGGCAAGGTTGGGGTTAATCCCAGTTTTAAAGAAGTTGCTCTTGAGAAGATTGACAATGATCATCAAAGTTTGGAATTGAAGATGGAAGGAATGCAGTGGCCTGTGCTAATGCAGGGGTGTGAAGCTGATGTGCAGGTCAGGTGGACGAAAACTGAGATCTTGGGTCGTGGGATACAGGATAGTCCTGCTCTTACTGACGTTTGCTGGAACCGGACAATGACTAATTGTGCTGAGATGACCATGCGAGTGGGGGATCCTTTTTGGTTTGCCACGCTGAGGAAAGACCTGCTGATTAGAATGCTAGGTTGTGAACCGGGAGGTTCCACTGTCTTTTTTGGCATTGTTATGACTTGTATCTAATCTAGCATAGCTAGATGGTCTTTAAGCTGACTCGATTTAGTAATTGAGTATGTTATGATGTTTTAGCTAGATGTTGATTCGCGGGGTATGCCCCTAGATTTGTAAAAGTTGTTCCTTTTGGTATAAAATTTTAATTAGCAAAAAAAAAAAAGTTATCCACAACGAGTTTGCTCTGTTAATTTTTTTTTTTGCTAATTAAAATTTTATACCATAAAGGAACAACTTTGACAAATCTAGGGGCATACCCCGCGAAATCAACAGATATTACAAAAACCAAACGTTCCTAAACAGAACGATCAAACATTCTAAAACCGAAAATAAACACAATGTTCGTCACCAACCAACAAAAAACACCTAGGTGCTACCTCCCCTAGTCTTCAGGTTTGTACCAGCCAAGGCCTGCCCTGGCATCATCTTCATTTGCATCCCCAACAGGGTGCTCAAGAGGTCGACCCTCTACATCCGCAAGATCACTCCTCGTGGCATTCATAAACTGGACAATATTAACCAATAGAGCAGTATCGTGACTGCCCTCAGCATGTATCCACTGCATCAGTAGGAGAACCCAAAAAACCTCCCTCCTCAACATGAGAGTTGGCCTCCAAAAAAGCACCTTATCGGCTAACTTTTCATTGGAAGGAGAACCAGCCCCAGCTGATGAATAATGCCTATATGAGTCTCTGATCCACAGGCAAGGATTAACAACACCCTTTCTCTATTTGTTATCACACAAATAGCATCCTTTAGGTTCCATGATAAACCCCATTCCAGTAGGCAAATCTCATTAAGAGAAACACTCCTGATAACATCAATAATGCCTAACCAGGCACTACTACAGTGACACCCATTTAGAGAGGTAATCCAAGTCAAGCAGCCACGATCTCCATTAATCACATTAAGTGATGAGGATCAGGGAATGGATATGTTAATTGGTAAATATTTTATATTATTATTCATGAAGGGATTCGAGTTAGAATTTGTGGGAGAGTTGGGTCAAGAAGCTTACTTGGACAAGAAGGAATAAAGGAGAGACGAATGAAGCTTGGACAAGAAGCTGATTATTATCTATAAGTATTAAGTAGATTTTGGCTTGCAAGTTTTTACCTTTCACTTGAAAGGGTTTTTCTTGTTTTAAGTACTTAGGATTTTATTTTCCTATTTGGATTCGGTTTTATGTATTTTCTATTTGGATTTGGTTTTCAATTGTGTTTCCTGGATGGATTCAGATATTAGCTAATCTTCAAGCTGGTATTGGATTTCTCTTGGATTCCTATTGGGTTTAGGTTATTGTCTAAGCCTATATATACCCCTCTCATGTTTAAGACAGATAATGTGATGAATTTGTTTTGAGATAAACTATGATTAGTTTTTCTTTTCTCTAAGCTTCAATTACTGGATTGTTTTGAAGGTTAGATTCAAATTGCTTAGTTTCTGGATTGATCTAAGGAATTTGAGATTCAAGGTTCACGTTTCTGGATTGATCGTGTTCTTTTGAAATATCCTTTTCTTCTTGTTTTCTTAATTCGTGGAGCGATCCACATCAATTTGGTATCAAGAGCCAAGGTTTCTCCATCAATTTCTTAATTGTTGGGAGATCTAGGGTTTTCAAAAAAAAATCAAAAAAAAGGTTACTGTTCACAGACACTGTTCATCCGCACTGTTCACAGACACTGTTCATCGGCACTGTTCATCGGGCACTGTTCATCGGCACTGTTCACGGTACTGTTCATCCAGAATTTTTTTCCCCTTTTTTCAAATCTCGATCATGGCAACGGATGAATTGGTTAAACGCTTGCTGAAAAAATTGGATGCGATGGATATACGAACGGAGAAGCTAGCTAATTCAATGGAGTCTAGATTTGATGCGTTGGGTAAAATTCTTACGGTAAAAGATAGAGATGAAATCTATGATCCCGGAATAGAGCTTAATTATTTTACGGTTTTGGGTAGCATTGAAGATTTTGTTGAATGGGTAAGACAAGTTGACAAGATTTCATATTATACGGGTTGGAGCGAGACAAAAGTATTCAAGATTGCAGCGATTAAACTTACGAAAAAAGCAGGCTTATGGTTTGACAATCTTAATACAAGCAGAGCTAGATCTGGAAAGGAGATGATCATGACTTGGACGACTTTAAAGAAGAAACTTCGTGCAAAATATATTCCTTGTGATTATGAACTGGAAAATTTCTTGAAGCTCACATCTTTGTCTCAAGGTAACATGAGTGTTTCTGAGTATACATTCGAATTTGATAGATTATGCTTTATTTGTGACTTGAAGGAGAACGAAACAAAGAAGATTGCAAGATTTATTCTTGGATTGAACTTTCCTATATATAAAAAGGTTAAATCAAGTCCATATATCTCGTTCAGTGATGTGTGCAATCTAGCTTTGGAATTTGAATTTCATCAAGAAGAGGAGCAAGAGGTGAAACTGAAGTCTTCTTTACAAAGGTTTGATGTTTCGAAAGACAATCAAGAAGACGTCGTTGTCATGGAGAATGATGTTGATTTGGTTGTTGATTCTGCGATGTTACCTTTGGAGTCTACACCAACTTTTGATGCAAAGGAGGAACACGTTTCAATGGAAGTTATAACGGAGAAGCATGGAGAAAGTAAGTCATATCATGAGAAAGTCTTGATTGTTAAAGATGATCAGATGGATACATCTCTTGAACTTGTTTGTAGCGATATTGATGAAGAGGAAAAGGTCGTCAAGAAGACGTTTCAAATGGAAAAAGTTGTGAACAAGGAGAACAACATGATCATGGTGGAATACATTGATTTTCTGGGAGCGGATGACTTATTGAAAGCAACTACTTCATCAAAGTATCTTGTTCTTTTGGGGTTGCTTCCAAAGATCTTTATCATGAGGCGAAAATTTGATCTTTTTGAGTTCTACAAGCAATTATCTCATTGTGTGCTTATTCTTAAATACTTTAGAACTCGAGGACGAGTTTTCTTCAAAGGAGAGGAGAATGATGAGGATCAGGGAATGAATATGTTAATTGGTAAATATTTTATATTAGGGTGCCCTTCCACAGCCATGGGTGGATCTGGAATGCTAACCACCAGGCGCAATGTAACATTGCGCCGGTGCATTGTTACATTGCGCTTGGTCGCAATGTAACAATGCCCTGGATTACAATGTTTCATTGCTATAAGTTGTAATGTTTCATTGCCCCAGGTACAATATCTCCAAATGAGCAAATTTTGTCAAATAAATTAAAAAATTAAATAAAAATAGGTAAAATGAAAAATTTTGAACTTAAAATTCATACACAACGATATTAAAAAATTCATACGCTACTTTCACTAATTTTCCATTTTTATGATTTTTTTCCTAATTTTGAACTAGTTTGTCAAATAAATTAAAAAAATTAAGTAAAGTAAAGTGAAAAATTTTGAACTTAAAATTCTGACACAACCAAGTGGCACAAGATGCCAAAAATTAGTACAAAATGGCAGTTTTATGCAGTTTGAATCCGTAATATTATTTTTTATTACGTAAAAAATTACTGAAATAAATATTAGTGGAATTCGTTTCTATTATATATTAGAATGGTTAGGATATTTAATAGAAGTGGCATTCCTGGTCGGGAGTGTTGGTGCAGAACAAAACTACGTAGTTAATCTAAGATGGGTGACACCATGGGAAGTTTTTTTTGCAGAATTACCTGGCGCAATGATACATTGCGCCTGGCGCAATGTTTCAATGCGCTGTCATATGACAGCGCAATGTTTCATTGCACCTGTAGAGGCTCCAGCAGTTTTACACAGTCTTCCATTTGTTCAACTTTCAACTTTCATTCCGAAAAATTCAAATGTAATTTTCAAGTTACATTAAATTTAAAGTCTAACCACAATGTTCAAGTTACATTAAATTTAATTTTGAATTTTAATTTTGAATAAGTTACATTTTTATCTATAAATTTAATTTTGAATTTTAATGTTTATTTTCATGACCGAGCATTTGTCTTGATATGTGTGATTGCATGCTTATGTGCTATTTGTGCTAATTGATTTCCTAGAGATTATATTTTAATTCTTACGTATTTTCTATTATCATGATAAATAGGATTAATCATGACATTTTCTAGGGAATCTAAGAGAGAGACTGTTGCTATAGCCTAGCCTTGCATGCATCCATAACTGGTATTAATAGTCGTGTCTCCTCGTTTCATATTCCAAAATCACTTATACATATTCAATAGCCAGTTACGATCTCTTCACTTCCAATTACTCTGTCCTCTCTGCAAATCTCTTCTCTTAAATCTACTTCAGTTATCTACCTCTTCAATGGCCCTCATCATGTACTCTAAATTCATCAAAGGAGTTTACTTCAACTATCAAGACTTTGTCATTGTGGTTGAAGGCTCCACCTATCCAGTTAATGACATTCCTGATTCGATAATCAAGAAGTTCAGCTTCGAGATGGAAATGGAGATGTCCTACTTACTAATGAGTTTCGTCATGGAGCAAGAGATCATTGCAGAAGAAAGAGAAAGGGAGAGGCGTCGTGCCTTAGTCGAACAGGATCGTATCATTCGACTTGCTGTGACTATGTCCAGAATCTTTCATCGCCGAAGTGAAGCAGCCCAGAAGAAACAGAAGATCCAGGACCCTTCTAGTTCTTAGGATTTCTGTATTCTGTTTTTAAAGAAAATGTTTGTCTTTACTTGCATCGATCATTAATGAAATCTGTTTGCTTCATTTCTTGTGTTCATTATTTGCTATAATTCTCAAATGTGTAATATGTGTGTTTCACTTGATTAAACCTGCTATTTGCTTAACTGAGATATTTAAACATGGCTCTATAAAATTGTGATCATGATTCAGCAGTGTCAAGAAAAGATTCTCACATATTACTGAATATCACATAAACTTGGTTTAATTTTGCAAAATTACCTGGCGCATTGATACATTGCTATGTCTTTTAACAGCGCAATGTTTCATTGCGCCAGTACTACAACATGGATTTTTATTAAGCAATTTTGATTTTTCTTTAATTATAAATATTACATTTTTTAAAAAAAATCACTTATTATAACATTTTAAGATTTTAGAAGGTGCAAAAAAAATTTTTTACATAATTTTGGCACAAGATGCCAAAAATTAGTACAAAATGGCAGTTTTATGCAGTTTGAATCCCCTGTTTTACTCTGTTTCTGGAAATGGCGCAATGTATCATTGCGCCGGGCGCATTGCTTCAATGCTCTGTCATTTAGCAGCGAAATGTATCGATGCGCCAGGTCCAGAAACAGAGTGAAACTGGATTTTATTTAAGCAATTTTGATTTTTATTTAATTATAATCAAATATTACATTTTATAAAAAATATTCACTTATTATAACATTTTAAGAATTTAGAAGGTGTAAAAAATTATTATATTAAATATCACGAATAAAATAAAATTTTAAGCTTTTTTTGAATTTTAAATGCAAGATTTATAAATAAATATTTTAAAATATTATTAGTTAAAAAATAAAAAAAATATTTTTTTCCATTTTTCTGGAATTTTATATTAAATATCACGAATAAAATATAAATTTAATCTTTTTTCGAATTTTAAATGCAAGATTTATAAAAAAAATATTATTTTTTATTACGTAAAAAATTGTTGAAATAAATATGAGGGGAATTCGTTTCTATTATATATTAGAATGGCTAGGATATTCAACAGATGTGGCATTCCTGGCCGGGAGTGTTGGTGCGAAACAAAACTACGTAGTTAAGCGTGCTTGGTTCAGAGTAATCTAAGATGGGTGACCCGATGGGAAGTTTTTTTTGCAGAATTACCTGGCGCAATGATACATTGCGCTTGGCGCATTGTTTCAATGCCCTGTCATAAGACAGCGCAATGTTTCAATGCCCAGTGTTTTAACAGCGCAATGTTTCATTGCGCCAGTAGTACCTGGATTTTTTGAATTATTAATAATACAAAGTAATGAAAAGACAAATTATCCCTTAATGGTGTCACAATATTATTCTGATCATAAGTATTTTCAAACATTTTTATTTAATAATATTTATTTGAATGATTTAATAAATGAAAATAAAATAAAATTGAAACAAATAGAAAGTAAGACTTGAAATGACAAATAAACCCTTACTACTTCCGCAATGATGCATTGCGCTAGACGAGAACTAACTTTTACCCTGTACCGCAATGTTTCTTCTTCATTTCAATTTTAAACCGTAAAAACACAGACTCCGGCGATTCGAGCTCAGGCGATTAGTTCGCTTTCAATCATCATCATCAATAGGTACATCTTAACCCAATTTATACATACAAACACATACACACACGAACGTACACTTACACATACACACACAGTGTTCTTGTTGGAATTTCTAAGGTTTATGGTTTGTTTTGATTTGAATTTAATAACCATATCATACTCGAATTAAGTTGAATTTGGGTTGCATCATTTCTGGCCGCTACTCTTGCAAACTCAAATTTGAGTTGATTTTATTATTAGTGTCTTTTAAGTGTTTGATGAAAGTTCCCTATGAATTATCCTAATGTTTGAACACTGAAATTAAGGACTAATATCTTAGAAAAGAGAACTCCAGCAAAAGAATGATAAGCTAAAAATGTTAACTGAATTGTACCTAGCTGTAACACTTAACAGGCAGCCACTGAAAAATTTAATCGAATCCAAATTTAATCGAATCCAAATTTAAATTATCTATGTTTTTAACCATGTTTATGAGATGTGTCTAATTTTTTGATTTTGCACATTGCAGATATTATGGATATGGAGTGCGGGCCTGTCGATAGATCGCTCTTGACCATGCAGGATGAGCATATTAGTACTGTGATATGGAAGGGGGGTAAGCGGGATAAGATAGATGTGAGACAGTTGACTATTATGCATTGGCAGTGGGATTTTAGGGAGCGTCAGATTGATTTGCTAGAGTTATGGGGTTTCAGGGCTTTTGCATACCCTCAGTCGATTCCCCAGAACGACATTAGATTGATCATGGCCATGATAGAGAGGTGGAGGCCAGAGACGAACACCTTTCATTTCCCATTTGGTGAGCTGACCATCACATTAGAGGATGTTTACATGATCATGGGCCTGCCTGTTTATGGTCGTCCCGTGACTCATTCGGAGCTTATGAAACCAAAACCAATTGGATGACGAAGTGGAAGGATTTGAGGTTGACCAAGAAGGAACGTAAAAAGATGTATGATGATGGGGTGATTCTTCACAAATTGAGGGAAAGATATAAGAAGATTCCCAAGACGAAACGTCCAGAATACATGGAGCAGGATGATATAGTTTACACCCGGGCTTACCTTCTATACATCATTGGGGGTGTGTTGTTTCCTTCAGGGAAACGAGACGTGGTTCATCCTCGATATCTACAGCTCATCCAGGATACTAGTGAGATTGCTGGCTATGCATGGGGAGCCGCTGTATTGGCTCATCTGTTCAGGAGTTTGACCAGGGCTGCACATAAGAGTGCCAAGGCTTTTAACGGATGCAGCATGCTTCTTATGTATTGGGCATGGGAGAGGTTGTTACCTGGTGCTCCGGAGATTGCACCTCATCACGATTTTACACATCCGAGGGCATTGGCATGGATTCAGGCGCGGAAGAGGGTTAACCCCCACCACCATACAGGTCTGTACAGGGGTGACTTTGATAGCTTTGAAATTTGTTGGCTGACATGGCGGCCTTATGAGAGGTTTTATGATCGCATTGATGTGGATGACGAGTCTCATGACAGTGAGATGTTGGATGCATTGCATACTAACCTCGGTCGACTCCCTCTTGTGTCTTTTGACATTGTCGAGTATGTCATGCCAAACAGGGTCATGAGACAGTTTGGTATGCTACAACATATACCACGGGATCCAGTTGACATGTCTCAGCTGCGGAGGGAGAGGGAGTCTCATTGGGGGTGGGAAGATCATTTTACGCTTTTGGCCCGGATCCGAGATGAGTGGGATAGTTTTATGGCTACGGGTTTGCCTGTCGTTGAGGAGGTTGCAGACGCATGCATAGAGGAATACATGAACTGGTTCGGGCGTGTTAGTAAGTTGAGGATTGCTCCATTTCTGGCTGAACATCCCACGGAGATAGTGCCTCGTGATTGGTACCCCCAACTGGACATGGCTGATGCGGTATGCTTCTATAGTTCATGCATTTTACTATTTTAGACCTTAATTTGTTAGATTTCTGCGTTTACTCCTTAGTTTCTATAGTTCTTACATGATATACATGCTAATGATAAATGCAGCTAGATTGTGGCATGAGGATACTTCATGAGATGCACCTTCGTAACCCCCCTGACTGGTTCTATGATCTCATCCTTGAATTTTTATATCTTATGATCGAGTCAATGCCGAGTGGAGGGGTCTTGGATTTAGCAGGCCTAGTTTTGATAGAGCCCCTAGTGCACATGATATGGATATTGACCCCAGCGCTCCTTCATCTTCGCAGCAGCCTCCACTATCTGTCTCTCAGAAACGTGTGCGTGAGGTAGTAATCTTTTAATTTTATTTGATACTTGTTATCTTTGAATGTAGTGGATTTGTATTACCATGTTATGTTATTGCAGGCCGAGACTACTGATTCTCCTGCTTCACCTACGCCAGATGCCACGGGTGATGTCTCCTTTAAACGTCCTCGTCAGGTAGTAATCCTTAATGCTAGGTTTAATTCAAGGTATGTGCATTTGGCGATGATATCATTGATAATTTGACTTCTTATCAAAATTGTGGTTGCAGGTTAGTAGTACTCCTCCTGTTACAGAGCCGACCCAGACATCTGTCATGCCTGATATCCATGTTGAGGTACTAATCCTTAACGGTTGGTTTAATTCGAATAATTTGTGGAGAATTATATGTATATATGATCGGTATATTGACATGATCTTGGAGGTTGAGAGTACAGCTACTACAGATGCTCCTTCTCCTTCACAACCGATCCCGGCATGTGTCCCGCCTGATGTCCATGTTGAGGATGAGACTACTGATTCTCCTGCTTCACATAAGGCTCCAGTAGCATGTGAGTTGGTCGTGGATAGCATAGACAACAAGGTTGCATTTGGCATGGCATTTCTAGATGAAGGAGAAATGAGTAGGAAAATACATGGCAAGCCTATGCCTTCTGGATGTCATAGAGTGTCGGTGGATGGCGTGATTAAACCAGAAGCCTTGATTCCAGTTCCAGTAGTTGGTGAGATGGAAATGGTCAAGCAAGCCATTGGATCTCATGTCGCATGGCCTAAGGAATGGATCATACCTCGAAATTCCGAGGTTTGTATTTCTATAAAAATAATATAATCCCAGTTTATTGACATGATCTTGCAGGTTAATACTACATCTGCTCCTTCTCCTTCACAGCCGCCGACCCCGACATCTGTCATGCCAGATGTTCATGCTGAGGTACTAATCCTTGACTCTTTCTTTAATTCGAGTCACTTGTGAAGAATTACATGTATTATATATGATCGGTTTATTGACATGATCTTGCAGGTTGATACTATAGCTGCTCCTTCACAAACGCCGACCCAGACATCTGTCCTGCCGGATGTCCATGCTGAGGTACTAATCCTTGACTCTTTCTTTAATTCGAGTCACTTGTGAAGAATTACATGTATATATATATATATATGATCGGTTTATTGACATGATCTTGCAGGTTGATACTACAGCTGCTCCTTCACAAACGCCGACCCAGACATCTGTCCTGCCGGATGTCCATGTTGAGGTACTAATCCATGATCTTGCAGGTTGATACTACAGCTGCTCCTTCACAGCTGCAATAGACGAAATTTCATTTTTTTTTGCTTAAATCACACACATACATGAACAATTAATCAAGAACAATTGAAAATATGAACTAATCAAGAACAAAAAAAATTAAGAAGACACACCACACACACACTAATAAACATGTACGAATAAATTACACACATATCATACGAATATTAGAGGGATTTTTACCCGATTATATGTTCATATAAGATAGAGATGAAAATGAATAAAATTTTCAACTAAAAGCAAAAAATAACATTTAATTAAGATTAAAAGTATTACAATCAAATTTTTTGGACTACAATTTCTATTACAACTAGTAGAAACTAGCCAATATCTTCATAACCATCGGTCTCATCACCATCTTCTTCTTCTTCTTCTTAAACACGTATTAGCATGCAAATACACCAGACACATGACCAAATCATCCCTTATACAAGAAGCTCTGACACCATTGTTGGATTTCGAGGCAGTAAATCACAGCGGCAACAAGGATAATTATAAAAAGATTCGAAATCCAAAACCATGGATCCATGTATCTATACATAAAGAGTTTTTTTACCAAATTTCGAAAATGAAAGTTAAAAGGGAGAGGAATTTTGGTGAAGTGGATGTAGGAATAGAGATGAAATTTGGTAAGAGCTGCTAGGTTTTCTTCAAAACATTAACCCTAAAAAATACATCTTAATGTATTTATAGGGAGAGATAGAGATGGGCTTAACCTATGGGCTTAATTTAACAAATCTGATTGGGCTTAAATTAAAACATTTGTTATAAGCCAATGAATCTCAACTGTATCATTATCAAAATTAGTGTTTTATTGTTTTTATTTAATTTATTTTACAAACTAGTTAAAAATGAGGGAAAAATAAAAAAAAAGGAACATTACTATATTGTCTAGTACTCGTAACTAGTGGTTCGTCCCAGACTATTGTTTCTATATTTTTACAAATATTTCTCGACGATCCAAACGTACGAATGTCAAGATATATCTAATTAAATGATATTCCCAAATTTTAAAAAAATAAAAAATTAATTTGGTCGGAGATCTTAATAGAACATGATCTTGCAGGTTGATACTACAGCTGCTCCTTCACAGACGCCGACCCAGACATCTGTCCTGCCGGATGTCCATGCTGAGGTACTAATCCTTGACTCTTTCTTTAATTCGAGTCATTTGTGAAGAATTACATGTATATATATATGATCGGTTTATTGACATGATCTTGCAGGTTGAGACTAGAGCTGCACCTGCTCCTTCTCCTTCTGATTAGTTAAAGATGATATTGGGTGTACGTATCTTGGATATTATTTGAATCTTATCTGGTTTGTTGTACGAATATATATAAATTAAGGAGATGTATTACTGATAAAATTATATCTTACTGATATCAAATCTTTGTCTTTTCTTAATTTTTACAGTTGGACATAGATAGAGATAAATTCATGGATAAAATGAGACGGGGAGGTCCAGAGCGGAGTGGTGATCTTACGAGACCATTGAAAAGTCAAAAAATAAACTTCCTAATTAAGCATTGGTGGGGTAAGCCTGAGGATTATGTATGGTATGATCATGGTGGGCGTGGGTTTAATCATACTCTTTCTCATAAGAATGTCCAGTGCCTACAACCCGGCCATGATGTGAGCTGCGCTATAATAGATGCCTATTCTGATTTGTTGAAGATTAGGGAGAAAAAGGCACATAATGGGGGCGTGTTCCATCCTCCGTGCAAGAAGTTCTTCATTTTCTATAGCTATTTCATGACTCTTGCCAAAAAACATTGCACAAACTGCAAGGTAAATCATCTATTCTCTACTTTATTGCAATTTAAATGTAGTATGCTTGTTCGTCTAGATAGTCTATTTTGAATGTCATGCCCCTACTTGTACAGATTTAACAGAAAATCATAATTTATTGCAGGTGCATCCAGATCATTTTAAAAGCGCTCCTGCACTTATGGATCAACAAGCTTTCTATAACACTTATAGGAAACAACACATCCGGGATCCATTAGAAGCTTGTGATTTTGCTTTGCTTCCCGCGTGCGCAGGATGTCATTGGATTTTGTTTATTGCGGACCTCCGGAATTGGCATGTCATGATAGTTGATCCTCTCCGGGATGAGAGGCGGGATGGCTTACGGAAAGCGTACGCACATGAAATTTATGTGATGGTACATTATTATTTTAGAGTTATCTAGACGAATCCATTTATTCATATCCGAATATCTTGTTACTAATAATGATCGTTTGTAGGAACGATTCCTCCCCTCCATGCTTCATCACTTGGACAAGAAAAAATTCCCTGACAAATTTAAACCTATGAGGTCAAAGTTCATGGAAAAAAGACCGAAGCAACCAAATGGTTATGATTGTGGCGTGTACGTTTGCAAGTACATGGATGCTATCCTTAATGGCATATCGTTACATGAGGCGGAGTGGGGAGCCGAACTTACTTCTGTCACTTTCCGGTATCGCATAGCGTGGGAGCTTCTTAGTGGGGAAGCTCGGCATATTTCTGAATATGGGATTAAGGAGAGGAACAAGGGCCTTTAGTTTTTTATTCGTGTTTATTAGATTTAATGTTGGATTGTAATTATTAGATTTGATTTTGGATTGTAATTTTGGATTGTATTAATTGTAAATTTGATTTTGTTTTGTTTCGATTTTGTTGAGTTAGATGGTGTAGTTTTTTGACAGGTTTATCTGCAGTTTTGACAGGTTTATTTTCAGTTTTTTGAAAGTTTTACAGACTGCACTTTGCAGTTTTTTTGCAGAAATACCTGGCGCTTTGAGACATTGCTCCAGGCGCAATGTTTCATTGCTCCAATACTAACTGGATTTTTTTATTTAAGCAATTTTGATTTTTCTTTAATTATAATCAAAGATTACATTTTTTTAAAAAAAATCACTTATTATAACACTTTAAGATTTTAGAAGGTGCAAAAATTTTTTTTTACATAATTTTGGCGCAAGATGCCAAAAATTAGTACAAAATGGCAGTTTTATGCAGTTTGAATCCCCTGTTTTACTCTGTTTCTGGAAATGGCGCAATGTATCATTGCGCCGGGCGCATTGCTTCAATGCTCTGTCATTTAACAGCGAAATGTATCAATGCGCCAGGTCCAGAAACAGAGTGAAACTGGATTTTATTTAAGCAATTTTGATTTTTATTTAATTATAATCAAATATTACATTTTACAAAAAATATTCACTTATTATAACATTTTAAGAATTTAGAAGGTGTAAAAAATTATTATATTAAATATCACGAATAAAATAAAATTTAAGCTTTTTTTGAATTTTAAATGAAAGATTTATAAATAAATATTTTAAAATATTATTAGTTAAAAAATTAAAAAAAAATATTTTTTCCCATTTTTCTGAAATTTTATATTAAATATCACGAATAAAATATAAATTTAATCTTTTTTCGAATTTTAAATGCAAGATTTATAAAAAAATATTATTTTTTATTAAGTAAAAAATTACTGAAATAAATATGAGGGGAATTCGTTTCTATTATATATTAGAATGGCAAGGATATTCAACAGATGTGGCATTCCTGGTCGGGAGTGTTGGTGCGAAACAAAACTACGTAGTTAAGCGTGCTTGGTTCTTAGTAATCTAAGATGGGTGACACGATGGGAAGTTTTTTTTGTAGAATTACCTGGCGCAATGATACATTGCGCTTGGCGCATTGTTTCAATGCCCTGTCATAAGACAGCGCAATGTTTCATTGCGCCTGTAGATGCTCTAGCAGTTTTACACAGTCTTCCATGTGTTCCACTTTCATTCCCAAAAATTCAAATGTAATTTTCAAGTTACATTAAATTTAAAGTATAACCACAGTGTTCAAGTTACATTAACCAAAAATTCAAATGTAATTTCCAAGTTACCTTAAATTTAATTTTGAATTTTAATGTTGAATAAGTTAAATTTTTATCTATAAATACTCACCCTCAACCTAAGTTTATTTTCATATCCTAATCTTATCAATTTTCTCTCTAGCAACAAAGAGTAACTCTAAGTCATGGATGCTAAAAATGAGAAGGAGGCTATTTTAAAAACAAAGTTGAAAGAAGCCAAGAGAGAGATCAAGGTTCTTGAAGATCAAGTTGTTGATTTGGAGGTGAAAGTGGAAGATCTCGAAGAAGCCTTGAAAGAGGCTAACATGCAGATTGCATATTTGAGGAGATTGTACGGGCATGGAGATGAATATCCATAGAAGGAAGAAATGTATTTTGATGAAAAAATGTATTTTGATGTTTTCCCCCCTCCCAAATTAGTATTAATGAATAAAAATCTTGCTTTGAAGTTTATTCTAAACATTTTGTTTTATTGGCTTAAAATTTATCTCCAATTCAATTAACAAAAAAATATTATTTTAACATTTATCCGATTTTAAAAAATTTTATTTGGGAAGTTCAAATTAAAAAGAATTTTTGGTAAAAAAAAATAGTTTTTCATTTTTATATTTAACATTTGAAATAAATTGTAATTTTATCATTTTTCCAATTTTTAATTGAAATATTATAAAATAAATAATAAAAAAACTGGGTTAAAAACTAGGTTGAATTTTGAAGAATTACCTGGCGCGTTGATACATTGCGCCTCGCGCAATGTTTCAATGCTCTGTCATATGACAGCGCAATGTTTCATTGCGCTAGTACTACATTGATTTTTTATTAAGCAATTTTGATTTTTCTTTAGTTTTAATCAAATATTACATTTTTTAAAAATAATTCAATTATTATAATATTTTAAGATTTTAGAAGGTGCAAAAATATTTTTTTACATAATTTTGGCACAAGCTTCCAAAAATTAGTAAAAAAACTGCAGTTTATGCAGTTTATTATCCTCTGTTTTACTCTGTTTCTTGAAATGGCGCAATGATGCATTGCGCCAGGCGCAGTTTTTCAATACTCTGTCTAATGACAGCGCAATGTATCATTGCGTCAGGTCTAGAAACAGAGTAAAACTGGATTTTATTTAAAGAATTTTGATTTTTTTAATTATAATCAAATATTACATTTTTAAAAAAAAAAATTCAATTAGTATAACATTTTAAAGATTTTAGAAGGTGTATAACAATATTTTTACATAATTTTGGCACATGCTTCCAAAAAATAGTAAAAATTAGTAAAAATACATAACACATTTAATTGTTTTTTGGACAATTTTTTCTATCATGATTTGCTCCTTCTTTTCAGCACTTTCCGCACTTTCGTGGCTTCGGATTTGAAGTCAAAGTTTCAATACCACTTTTATATCTTTCCGCTTTCTTTCTTCCCTTCGTTTTTGACCTTGGTGGATCAAATATTGGATCATCTTGATAGTAATCATCTTGATAAAACGAATCATTCATCCTTTCCTTACGTTCTTCCGGGAAAGAATTTTTCACATGACATTTCTCTCTCTCAATCAAATTCATCACGTAATTGAACCGTGGTACGGAACAACTACCAATAGCACCCAAACCTTGAAAAGATTTGCACAATGCACTATACCTTGATGATTGTGATGCACCAACATTTGCAAGAACGGGAGGCGTATATGGTAGAGGTCCGGCAATTTGGTTGCCTTTCATTGTCCACTTAGGCATGATGTAATCTTTTGGTATTTGGGTTTTTGGTTGTTTATCGAGGTAACGGATCATGTGTCTACAAATCATTCCGGAATGTTCGAACTTTTTACAAGCACATTCAATCCTTTGGTCGATATGAACCGTCAATTGATAACTTCTTCTACGATTCTCCGGTACGGTAGACTTCTCCACCAAATACATTTTAAACAAGTAACATCCCAACCCTTTAGCTTTCTTCACGACATAAGATTGACTTTTTAAAAGCTCCTTTTGAAATTGTTTAAACATTTCCTTGGTTTAAACTTCGGATGCATGAATTTCCAAGGACAAGTGCAATAGTAGTCTTCTTTCGGTTTCCTCGGTGTCGAAATCACATTTAACCTCCTTAAGATATTGTGTCTCCAAAGCCTTTTGTGAATTTTCGATGAATTCTTTCAAACCGGTAGATGCTTGCACATATTCATAAAAAAAAAAAGCATTCATAGACTCGCTCCTTGAGGTAGTGGTCATACCGGCGGAAAAATAATTTCTCGTGTAAGCACCGATCCATTGATCTCTAATAACATACATTTGTTTTAACCAAACATGATCCTCAAGTTGGTACTTCTCGACCAATTCCTCCCACTTACCTTCGAATTCCGTTGGTGACAACGACTTGTACACACATGCATTGAAATCCGGTTTGAAATCCGGATAGTTGGTGTACAAATTAGACAACTTCTCGGGAAACTTATTACTTATATGCCATGTAAAATATGTATGCTTTGTATGTGGCATAATCTCAGCAATAGCATTACTCAAAGCGAGGTCTTGATCGGTGATAATTGTCACGGGCGGTTTGTTGTCAACGGCCTCCAACCACGTTTTCAAAACCCACTTATAAGATGGCTCTTTTTCATCCCTTATGAGTGCAAATCCAAACAAAATATTTTGGTAGTGGTGATTTACCCCCGTAATGGGTATGAAAGGCATACAATACCTATTCGTCCGATAAGTCGAGTCGAACGTAACCACTTCACCAAAATTTTTGTATGCATTCATGGATCGAGGATCTACCCATACCAAACCCCTAACACGATTCTCCTCGTCCACATCAACTCGATAGAAAAATTTGCCAAAATTAGTTTCTTGTTCTAATTCCCGAAGTAAGACCAAACCACACTCCGCATCTCCTAAATCAAATACCCGGCGTCGAATGTCACGTATGACATTACGCACGTCTTGTGGGGAGAAACCAAGATTTTCAACACCGCCACATGTCTCGCTTAGATATTTCATCACTTTTGCCGTCTCGATGCCGGATTTGTTAAACAACTCAATAATTGATTTAGTGATTGGATCTATGTTTTGTGACCTTTGAAAAAATTGAACCTTATCCGGTGTCACCATAGCATGATTGTGTTTCAATACGACCGAACTTATAATCCATTTATTTGTTTGCACTTTTTGAACTACGCACATGCGGGCTTGACAATTTGTTCGTGGAATTACATCTCTAATACGTTTTCCTTTATCACGACCCATTAAATTCAATGGTTTTGTTCTTCCACCCTTCCGACAAATAAAAAATCGGGATGATGGATCCTTAGTTCCTAAATGATTATGCGTATTCCTAATTATTATCTCGAATCCGACACTTCGACCATAATCCCTATAAAATTTTGTCGCCTCATCTAATGTGTCAAAAATCATACCAACACTAGGCACAACATCATTAATATTCGGAAATATAAACCCACAATTTTCATTTCCGATATTAATATCACCATCATCTTCATTATAATCTTCACCATCATTTTCTACATTCACCTTATTTTTACCTTTATTAACATCATTTTTTCCCGCATCATCATCATCATCCACATTCATCTTTTCTTTACCCACATTATCATAGTCATCGACATCTATTATTTCATCAATAAATAATTTTGGAGAAATCGGATTTTTTCTAGCGGGCGTAGTAACTTCATAATCATAATCATTATGCTCCTCACTAGATGAACTAAAATCATTAAATAAATATGTTGCCATAAAAACTAACCTTTTTTTGATAATATTTGACCTCCAAATGATAAGCAAAATTGCACTTTGAAACCTTAAAAGATATTTTTTTTAACGATGTTATGAGAATGGAAAATTTTTAAGTATGTTGGGAGAATGGGAGAATATTGGAAGAGTGGGAGAATTTAAGGATTTGGAAGAACATTGATTTAGAAAGTGATGGTAGTGAGAGTTCACGGTTGAGAGAAAGAGAATGGATTGAAGAATGGGAGAATTCATTGTTTGAAGAATTTAGATTTAGAAAGATTAAAGTAATAAAGTGTAAAGTAGTAAAGTGAGTTAAGGGGTCCAGGTGTTTCTCTGTTTTCTGGATCAATGAAACAGTGCCCCATTCTAGCCACCCACCACCACCAACCTAGATAAATAAAAGATATCTACGAAACAGGCGCATTGTTTCAATGCGCCAATGGAATAAGGCGCAATGTTTCATTGCGCCGGACAACAATGTATCATTGCGCCAAATGCATCTGGCGCATTGTTTCATTACACTAGGCGCAATGAAACATTGCTCCATTGTTTTTAATGTATATTTATTTATTTAAAATTAAAAATATCATTATTATCGCATTACAAATACTTAATTTAGTTCACTTAACTTAATTTGAATATTTAGTTGTGAATTTTGTTTGAATGTATCTGTTATGCAACTATGACCATATCAATTAAGTTAGAGTTCTGTTTTGTAATTTGTATCTTAATAATCGTAAGTTGATATGTACAAAGTAGAGGTACCGCTTCGTTGAAAAACAGACGATAGTAGTAATATAGATGATGATAGTTCATTCTTAAGAAGTTAAAATAACTCTTAACATATATTGAGACCTTATTATTCAGTTATAGTTTTATTTTATATTTTGTATCCTTAAGTTTAATAAACATTGCGATTGATATAAAAACAAGCCTTGGTACAAAACTAGATCCGAGAAAAAATGAGAGTCGTATTTGCTCTAACTTCTCTCTAACCTCTCTCTAAAAAACCTAGCCGCCATCAAATTCAAACCTAAATCTAAACCATTTCCTCATCAAATCTTCTCTTTAGCCTTCCCAAATTCACCTTCCTCTTCTAATCTTTCACCTCAAACACCATATTTCTTTATATAATTATTATATAATTACTAGTTTAATGAAGAAGGTTTCCTTTTCGGAGAACCTAGTGACCGTGATTCCTCCCCGTGCGCGAGGATCTGAAGTTTGCCATCCGGTGGGTAATCCGATTAGGAGTCCGAAGAGGGTCTCCTTTTCGGAGAACCTTGTGACTGTGTATCCTTTGGAGGATAATCCGAAGGGTGTGCTCAGGGTGTGTACACAGAGTGGCTTCTCTCCTGCAAGGGAGAAGTTTAAACCCTTGTTTCAGGTGGCTAAGAGATTGAAGTTTGAGACGGAGTGTACGGAGTTTGGTACTTCTGGTCTCAAAGATGGGCTGGAGGTGGCGGAGAGGGCCTTCACCCCCACAACTGGGTTTGCTTCTAGGACGTGTAGCTCGCTTGAAGGTAAGATCTACTACTCCAAGAAGAAAGTTACTTTTAACGATTTGGTTGTTGAAATTAAAGATTTCAATAATGAAATGTCCGATTCATCGGAAGCAACTGACATTTCTGTTAGTGCTAATGTGGATTTGGGAGTCAATTCCTCTTTGATGGATGAGGGAGTTGACTTTCCAATTTTGGGTGAAAATGACTGGCCTAGAGAGAATCTAGTGGTTTGCCAAAAGGCTTGCCTTAGGAAGTCTACACTTAATGTGGAGGTTGTCAAACCTGTGAAGAAATCAGTGAAGTGGAAGGATAATGTCCAGGTTATTATTGATCAAGAAGTGACTATTGTTAATGATAGTCAGGTCAATAAGAAGTTGGTTATGGATGAGGAGGTGGGTCACAAGCTGAATGAAAAGGACATTGATGAAGCCTTTGAGTATTTAAGGAGTAGCGGTTATGTTCTGGAAGGGACAGAAAGGATGTTGAGGCATATGCTTAGGATTCTTGGGTGTGAACCAGGGGGTTACACTTATTTTAATTGTTGTTATTGTAGTTATTACTCGACATTAAATGGTGAGGGCGCGATGGAGCAAGGTGTAGAGCTGGATGTTCACAGAGTGTGTGCAATGCGCATTGCAACATGGTTATTTGCTTGTTATGATGTCCTTGAGATGAAGGGATTGGTTGAAGAACCTTTATGGGTGTGTTCTGCGGGGTCCATAGTGAAACAGAGGTATGGCTTATGTGATAGTTCAAGTCATGGTACCTTGGTGATTCCTATTGTGAAGGAAACAGATGGTTTTTTCTGTTCCTGGGTTATTGATAGGAGGCTAGGTTTGGTGGGATTTGGCCTCACTTTTCTCATGGGGTTTTATATGATGGTGTTTGAAATTGGCTTAATAGTTCTGGACCTGGTTGTTGGTTTTTGTCAAGTCCAGGTGATGTGCCATGCTAAGTGGTATGGTAGCAACGGTTTAAAGTCCAGTGGTTTCTCAGCCCTGGATATTGCTAGTAGTTGTTATGTGTGCACTGCTGGGTATGGTTCCTGCAATATTGGACGGCCTATCAGGAGCAGTCATGGGAGTATTGAGATTACAGATGCACCTCAGGTGCCTACTGTTGTTTTCAGAGATATTGACGAGGACACTGACAACTTAGTTGTCCAGATGCATTATTGCAGTTCATGTAATACTTACAATATGTCCTTACAGAAGGAGTGGTCTGATGTGCAGAGATTTGCGCTTGGAGTTATGATGCCTCCTTGGCATAGTTATTTTGTTTTTTTAATTTCAGTTATGAACTTGTGTTAAGCTAGGATAACTAGCTTTTATGTTGGTTTTGTTGACAGTAGGATAACTTACTGTTTTTTAGCTTTTGCTGATTCCGCGGGGTATGCCCCTAGGTCTGTTTAAGTTGTTTCCTTCGTGATATAAAATTTTAATTAGCAAACAAAAAAAAAACATTACGATTGATATGTACACAGTAGAGGTACCGCTTCGTTGAAAAACAAACGATAGTAGTAATATAGATGATAGTTAGATGATAGTTCATTCTTAAGAAGTTAAAATAACTCTTAACATATTATTGAGACCTTATCATTCAGTTAGAGTTTTATTTTGTATCCTTAAGTTTAATAAACGTAAGTTAATATGTACACAATAGAGGTACCGCTTCGTTGAAAAACAAATGATAGTAGTAATATAGATGATAGTTCATACAGAAGAAGTTAATAACTCTTATTGAGACCTTATCATTCAGTTAGAGTTTTATTTTGTATTTTGTATCCTTAAATTAAATAAACATAAATTTAAATGTAAAAACTAGAGGTAACCCTCGTTGAAAAGTAAACGATGGTTAACATTATATTTGTAATTAATATATTTCATTTTTTAAATAATTTAAACATATTTGTAATATAGTAATTAGTTGCGGTTACTAAGATTTGTTTTGAAATCATATTAAAAAATATTATAACATTAAGTTAACATTATATTAAAATAAAAACAAAAATATTTCCGGGGTATTGAAACATTGCGCCTGATGCATTGTTACATTGCGCCAGGTGAAATGTCACATTGCGCTGGGTGCATTGTCACATTGCACTAGGCGCAATGTAACAATTCTCCAGCCATATTTTTCAACCAGACCTGGCGCAATGTAACATTGCCCCAGGCGCAATGTTACATTGCCGTTGGTGGATATCCACCTGTGGTTTTGGACCGGCTTCCTTTATATTATTATTCATGAAGGGATTCGAGTTAGAATTTGTGGGAGAGTTGGGTCAAGAAGCTTACTTGGACAAGAAGGAATAAAGGAGAGACGAATGAAGCTTGGACAAGAAGCTGATTATTATCTATAAGTATTAAGTAGATTTTGGCTTGCAAGTTTTTACCTTTCACTTGAAAGGGTTTTTCTTGTTTTAAGTACTTAGGATTTTATTTTCCTATTTGGATTCGGTTTTATGTATTTTCTATTTGGATTTGGTTTTCAATTGTGTTTCCTGGATGGATTCAGATATTAGCTAATCTTCAAGCTGGTATTGGATTTCTCTTGGATTCCTATTGGGTTTAGGTTATTGTCTAAGCCTATATATACCCCTCTCATGTAATGTTTTAAGACAGATAATGTGATGAATTTGTTTTGAGATAAACTATGATTAGTTTTTCTTTTCTCTAAGCTTCAATTACTGGATTGTTTTGAAGGTTAGATTCAAATTGCTTAGTTTCTGGATTGATCTAAGGAATTTGAGATTCAAGGTTCACGTTTCTGGATTGATCGTGTTCTTTTGAAATATCCTTTTCTTCTTGTTTTCTTAATTCGTGGAGCGATCCACATCAATTTGGTATCAAGAGCCAAGGTTTCTCCATCAATTTCTTAATTGTTGGGAGATCTAGGGTTTTCAAAAAAAAATAAAAAAAAAGGTTACTGTCCATCGTGTACTATTCACGCGACTGTTCATCGGCACTGTTCACAGACACTGTTCATCCGCACTGTTCATCGGCACTGTTCACGGGTACTGTTCATCCAGAATTTTTTTCCCTTTTTTTTCAAATCTCGATCATGGCAACGGATGAATTGGTTAAATGCTTGCTGAAAAAATTGGATGCGATGGATATACGAACGGAGAAGCTAGCTCATTCAATGGAGTCTAGATTTGATGCGTTGGGTAAAATTCTTACGGTAAAAGATAGAGATGAAATCTATGATCCCGGAATAGAGCTTAATTATTTTACGGGTTTGGGTAGCATTGAAGATTTTGTTGAATGGGTAAGACAAGTTGACAAGATTTCAGATTATACGGGTTGGAGAGAGACAAAAGTATTCAAGATTGCAGCGATTAAACTTACGTAAAAAGCAGGCTTATGGTTTGACAATCTTAATACAAACAGAGCTAGATCTGGAAAGGAGATGATCATGACTTGGACGACTTTAAAGAAGAAACTTCGTGCAAAATATATTCCTTGTGATTATGAACTAGAAAATTTCTTGAAGCTCACATCTTTGTCTCAAGGTAACATGAGTGTTTCTGAGTATACATTCGAATTTGATAGATTATGCTTTATTTGTGACTTGAAGGAGAACGAAACAAATAAGATTGCAAGATTTATTCTTGGATTGAACTTTCCTATATATAAAAAGGTTAAATCAAGTCCATATATCTCGTTCAGTGATGTGTGCAATCTAGCTTTGGAATTTGAATTTCATCAAGAAGAGGAGCAAGAGGTGAAACTGAAGTCTTTTTTTTTTTTGCTAATTAAAATTTATACCCAAAAGGGAACCACTTAAAACACTTCTAGGGGCATACCCCGCGAGTCAACATCCCAACAATACAAGCCTAAATGACCTTACATCATTTGACATTCAACAGAATCCAAACAAACCATAACAAAACAGAATATAACATAACGACTAAGCCATCTAGTTAAGTCTTATGAGAATGGCCTCCTCTGCCAGCTCTCCATCGCTTGATCTCTGATTTTTTTTTTTTTTTTTTGCTAATTAAAATTTTATACCAAAAAGGAACAACTTGATACACATCTTTCGCTAAGGAACAACTTGATCTCTGATTTCTTCAGGCGAACCTTGCCCCTTCCTTGCACATCTTTCGCTAAGATTCCAGGCTGAACACCAGTAGCGATATCCTTCATTGGAGAAGCCTCTTCTCCAAGTATAGGTGCCACAATTTCCTCAACATTGTCGACCTTTGAAGATACCTTTCCTTTATCCTGGCCCTGAATACCCGGATCCCCTGTATCCCCTGTTGTAACTTCCTCCTGGATAATACCCAAACCATTACTTTGAATAAAATTCTGCAGCTGAATGACCTTGCTAATCAACCTCCCAAGCTCTTCGGTCGTCCTACAGTAGAACCTGCCAGCCCCATCTGTGAGCGGTTCCAGCTCACTTAAAGGAACAAATTCTTTGACGATGGGAATTTGGAAACCCCCAGCCTCAATGTGTTGTTTAAGCTTCTCAATATAGAACAGCGTCTCAATAATGAGCTCTCGAATACCATCTTTGTACTCAATAGAATTAATCTCCTGGATAAGAGAGCTCCTATCTAAAATTTCCTCATTCGGCCCCTTAACAACAAATGTTACCACATTTTTAGGCCTAACCAGGCCTGCGTCAACTACAGAATCATTCTCACCATGGATGTCCCTAGTTCCTCCAATACCAGGGATTTGACCCTTCGTGTCAACAGAATTCTTCCTCATGTTTTTTTCAGCATTTTCCACCACATGCGAATCAACAACATCATCCATTAGATCCATATCATTGGCCACTACCTCCCTCTTATTTTCACCCTTCAAGGGTTCCATAGATATCCCTTTACTAGTGAGTTCAGAATAAGTATCCAGGTCTGTTTTACTCATATCATGAATAGCATCCTTTGAATCAGACACCTTAGAAAGGGCCTCGTTATCACATGGGACAGATTCATCAATACTGCAATAAGGGTAAGCGAGATTACCTTTAATCCCCTGTGCCCTACAGGAGCTAGGAGCCCTTGAAGCAATCCCAGATTTGCATATCAAGATCGATGTCCTCTTGTTACTAGCCTTTCTCCTTTTCCCCAAATCTCCACCAATACCATCATCAGCAGGCCTCTTTAAGGAATCCTCATTAAAAAGAGGTCTAGAAGAATCTCCAGGCCGAATCAATTGGCCATGACTTGAAGTTTTAAGATTCCGCTTTGCATCCACCAACCCTTTGTTGGGTTGAACCCTACAAGAAGGAATACAGGAAACCAAATTTTCCGCAAAGGACACTTTCTTCGTGATCAGAGTCGATGACAACCCCTGATGATGTTCCGACTCTGTCCCTTCCCGACTCAGGTGGATGGAGCTTCTGGTTCTCATGGCAACCCCCGAAGCAGGCCCCACCAACAAACCCTTCTTACCAACCTCCTTATCCAGTTTCACCCTCAATTGGGATCCCTGGGCAACATTCACTCGATTCCCCCGCTCTGATGGTATCAAAGTCACCAAATTCTTCGCGAAAGAAACCTTCTTCGGACTCGGGCTTAGATCCAGCCCCTCCCGAGCTTGCGTCTCATACTTGCAGTCATCGACCCTATCAGTGTTACCCACAAAGGGACAAACACTCGATCCCTCAGAATCCAACAACGAGTCATCAAGAAAGGAAACCCTTTTTCGAGACATTAGAGCGAACAAAGAAGAGAAATTTAGGTGAGAGAAAAGAAAGAGTTGATTTCAGGAAGGTTGATTTAGATCTAGTGGAGAAATTGTTTAGGTTTTTTAGAGAGAGAAAGAAGAGAGAAGCTAGAGAGAAAAACCGACTCTCATTTTTAGGTTATTGTGAAACTGAAGTCTTCTTTACAAAGGTTTGATGTTTCGAAAGACAATCAAGAAGACGTCGTTGTCATGGAGAATGATGTTGATTTGGTTGTTGATTCTGCGATGTTACCTTTGGAGTCTACACCAACTTTTGATGCAAAGGAGGAACACGTTTCAATGGAAGTTATAACGGAGAAGCATGGAGAAAGTAAGTCATATCATGAGAAAGTCTTGATTGTTAAAGATGATCAGATGGATACATCTCTTGAACTTGTTTGTAGCGATATTGACGAAGAGAAAAAGGTAGTCAAGAAGACGTTTCAAATGGAAAAAGTTGTGAACAAGGAGAACAACATGATCATGGTGGAGTACATTGATTTTCTAGGAGCGGATGACTTATTGAAAGCAACTACTTCATCAAAGTATCTTGTTCTTTTGGGGTTGCTTCCAAAGATCTTGATCATGAGGCGAAAATTTGGTCTTTTTGAGTTCTACAAGCAATTATCTCATTGTGTGCTTATTCTTAAATACTTTAGAACTCGAGGACAAGTTTTCTTCAAAGGAGAGGAGAATGATGAGGATCAGGGAATGAATATGTTAATTGGTAAATATTTTATATTATTATTCATGAAGGGATTCGAGTTAGAATTTGTGGGAGAGTTGGGTCAAGAAGCTTACTTGGACAAGAAGGAATAAAGGAGAGACGAATGAAGCTTGGACAAGAAGCTGATTATTATCTATAAGTATTAAGTAGATTTTGGCTTGCAAGTTTTTACCTTTCACTTGAAAGGGTTTTTCTTGTTTTAAGTACTTAGGATTTTATTTTCCTATTTGGATTCGGTTTTATGTATTTTCTATTTGGATTTGGTTTTCAATTGTGTTTCCTGGATGGATTCAGATATTAGCTAATCTTCAAGCTGGTATTGGATTTCTCTTGGATTCCTATTGGGTTTAGGTTATTGTCTAAGCCTATATATACCCCTCTCATGTAATGTTTTAAGACAGATAATGTGATGTATTTGTTTTGAGATAAACTATGATTAGTTTTTCTTTTCTCTAAGCTTCATGCCGCGTTAAAGCCTCATGCCGCGCTAATTTCAGGGGTGCCTACTCTTTATGTCGAAACCTTGCACAGTATATGTGTGATTGGTGTCATTGGCCCTTTCAAAATGGGTCTAGCTTGGATTGAAAATGATTTCCGCATGCCATTTGGGGGAGCAGTGTG
Source organism: Kitagawia praeruptora (assembly GCA_037693485.1). Taxonomy (NCBI): domain Eukaryota; kingdom Viridiplantae; phylum Streptophyta; class Magnoliopsida; order Apiales; family Apiaceae; genus Kitagawia; species Kitagawia praeruptora. Next base: position 70,697,338 of record CM075350.1, read on the forward strand.
GGCTCGTTTGGTGGATGCAAGCTGGTGTGCTTGGTTTTTAATTAATCCTGTAGTTGGCGCAGGGTAGTATTTGTCTCCTTTTTTAAATTGCTTTGTTGTAGTCTGCTGTAGACTTATTTTGTTTGATGTTTTTAATTTCTGGATGTTGATTTCGCGGGGTATGCCCCTAGACTTGTTTCAGTTGTTCCTTTTGGTATAAAATCTTAATTAGCAAAAAAAAAAATTACTGGATTGTTTTGAAGGTTAGATTCAAATTGCTTAGTTTCTGGATTGATCTAAGGAATTTGAGATTCAAGGTTCACATTTCTGGATTGATCGTGTTACAGTTCAGCAATTGTTTTCTCCTTTGCCCCCAACTGCCTACTAACACAGTTACCTAGTTGACAGTTGGACCAATTCCTAGTGAAGCGCATTGGCATGGACCTGCTAATCAGATCGAAAAACGGGTAGTCAGAGAAAATGTGACTGACCGTCTCATCGTCCACCCCACAGAGGACACACTTTGGGTCTATCTGCATTCCAAACAAGAGCATTCTATCCTTCGTGAGGAGCCTGTTCTTTATGGCCAACCAAGTTACAAACGAGCATTTCGGGATATTGAATTTCCCCATACCATATCCAACCACTGGACTTGATTTCCAGTACCCCGAATGGATGACCAAATAGAAGATAATTTAACATTCTTTGCAGACATTCCATCCCAAGTAATGGAATCAGATTTATGTATCTGGACTTGCTGAACAGCTCGTCTAATTTCAATGACATCGTTATGGTTCGAAGATGGGAGATCCCATGTCCCATTTCTAAGGTAGACGTTGATGCTTACTGAGCTTGTGGACTCGGCGGTTGAGATAATGGAGGGGGAGATGGCCAGAAGAGGCTTCCTGTGAACCCAAGGATCATGCTAGAAGAGAAAGCTAGAGTTCTCTCCTATATGGCTATATTATAGTGCAAGTGCTGCAAGGCCAGCTTCCTAGCATTGAAAATTTTCCTCGCAATCCAACAACAGCGCTACGGCATTGAGGCAGTCCAGAATTCCTTCTTCCACAACAGGACTTTATGAAACCATGCTATCCAAAGAGAACTAGAGGTGGGTTGTAGGATACGCCACAGCTGAAAGAGAATGGCAGCATCATTCCATTCAAATAAATTTCGAATCCCAAGACCACCTTCCGCTTTCGGTTTACAATATTCCTCCCACCCTACTTTGTACTGACATTTCCCATCTGGTTTGTAGAACCCTCCCCAAAGGAACTTGAAGAATAGAGCATTAATCTTCTTAAGAATTCCTTTAGGAAGAAATAAGTACATACTCCAATAACCCACAATACTGACCAAAATAGCTTTGATCAGTTGGAGGCGGCCTGCAAAATTTAGAAATCTAGTTGTCCACAACTCTACTTTGCTACACAGTCTGGTGATCAGAGTCTGGCAATCATTTTTGCTTAGCTAACCCGTAATGAGAGGTAGACCCAAGTAGGTGATAGGCATATGACCTCTTTGGAACCCCGAATAAGCAAGAATATCATCAACAACTTCCTGTCTAACATTGGCAAAGAAACAAGTAGTCTTTGCAAGATTAGGCTTGAGGTTAGAATAGTTTGAAAAAAGATTTATCCCATCCAATAGTGCTGAAACTGAACTAAGATCACCATGACTAAACAGGAACACATCATCAGCAAAAATAATATGGTTCAGGTTTACCTCCTTTGTTCTCCAATGGAATTTAAAGTTAGGATCCCTGGCCACCTTACTCAGACAAGCTGAGAGAGCCTCCATGGCTATCACAAACAGATAGGGGGACAAGGGGTCACCCTGCCTCAGGCCAGACTCACCTTTGAAAAAACCTTCAAGACTGCCATTTAACTTTACAGAAAACATTGTGGAGGTGATGCATTTCTCCAGCCACATGATGAACTGGTGGGGAAATCTCATTCTTTCCAGTATCATAAACAGGAACTTCCAGTTTAGGGAATCAAAAGCCTTATGGATGTCCAACTTTATAGCACAGCGGGGTTTACCTGAGTTGCCATTATAGTCTTTACATAAAGCTTGTGCTAGAAAGATATTGTCACCAATGGATCTCTTGGCTACAAACGCAGACTGCACCGGAGAAATAATAGATGGAAGGATAGCTTTGAGTCTCTTGGCCAGTATAGAGGAAATACATTTATACAAGACATTGCAGCAAGAGATGGGCCTAAAGTGTTGCATTTCTGATGGGTTAGCCTGCTTAGGAACTAGGCAGATAGAAGCAACATTTATCACTCTAGGCAGGTGCAGAGTATTAAAGAAATACATAATAACTTTTGTCACATCATTTCCCACCACATGCCAAACAGACAAGTAGAATTCAACAGTGAAACCATCCGGTCCTGGACTTTTGTTCTTTGCCTTTTTTTTTGGGTGCTCAACACTTCACTTTCAGAGAAAGGGGTAGCCACATGAACGATCTGGGAATCTGAGAGAGAGGGAAGAGGAATGTCATTTGGAAAATCAGCTACCTCAGACTTTTTCCCCAAAATGTCTTTATAGAAATCCGTCGCCACCTTGGCCATATCAGCATGCGAAGAGTGGGAAACTCCCTCCGAGTCACGAAGAGAGATAATCTTATTAGTATTCCAGTTCCCTCTGCAGGAGTTATAGAAAAACTTACTATTGCCATCACCCAGTTTTAACCACTGTATCCTGGATTTCTGCTTTAAGAACTGCTCCTCCAATCTTAAGGCTGCTGAATAGTTCTCGATAAACTCCTTTTCTTCTTCAAAACATGCAGCAGTGGGGTTGGCAGGCATATCCCTCTGAAACTGAGATAGAGCATCCCGAGATAAAATCACTAACTGATGGATATCCCCCACCTTTTTGTTTAGGTCCTTAAGAGCCAACTTTACATTTTTGAGCTTTGAGGTCAAAATAAACCAAGGGTTTCCCTCTACCTCTACAGACCAAGCTTCCACCACAGTTTCCAAGAAATCAGGATTCTCAATGAGGTGATTAAAAAATTGGAAGGGCTTCACCCCGGAGGAGAAACTAGTTCCAAGCGAAGTGATTGCAGGACAATGATTAGACAAACCCCGAGAAATGAATTCCACAGAAGAGCAAGGGAGCAAAGAATGCCAATTGGAGTTAACTAACACTCGGTCCAACTTTCTGAACTTTGGCTGTGTAGTATTGTTGTCCCACCAAGTAAAGAAATGTCCCGAATACCGAAGATCGGTGAGACCATTTGCAAGCAAAAACTATTTGAACTCATCCATTCCAGCAGTCCAGTCTAGAACTCCTCCCTGCTTTTCATCAATGCTAATGCAAGAGTTGAAGTCACCACATAAGACCCAGGCCTCATCATTCAAACCATTTGCTAGCCCTGCCAAATCATTCCATAATGGCCTGCGATCAATCGCTTCATTAAACCCATACACAAACGAGATAACAAAGTTTGTGTTGTTCTCAATAAGAGTGACAGAGCATGTAATATGCTGACTAGAAGAAGCAATAACCAAAACATTCCAAATAGAGGGGTTCCACCCCAGCCAAATACGGCCTCCCGGATGATGATCATAATTAAAACACCACTGAAACCGTGGATTAAGAGTCCGGGAGATAATCCTAGCAACGTCAGTTTGGACATGAGTTTCCAAAAGACCTATCAGGGACAATTTGTTATTTGAAATAAAGTCCCTGATAAAACCAACTTTATTATTGAGGCCTCTAACGTTGTAGGAACAAAAAATAGTCATAAGAGACATTATGACCTTGAGGAGGGGGTTCGTCCCCCCCTTCCCCCTCTTTTAACTTTCTTATATGGCTTTGGAGTTCGAGAGCCAAGCTCTTATCTACTCATCAACCACAATGTTTTGAAACTGCTGGGGTGTGGAAGCATCTGGAGAAATGCTTGGAGATGCCAATGGTTTCCTCTTCGAACGAACCTCAGTCCACCCCTGATCTACTTCCTCTACTATAGTATCTACTGTGGGGCTTTGGTTATTCCCACCCTCGTTTGCAGCAAAATTTGGCTACGCCATTTTGGCCATTTCACTCACCGTTTGGCTCACCTCCTCCTAGAACTACTTCCTTTTGTTCAACCACCACCTTTTGTGCTTTCACTTCTTTTTCTTGGCCATGTTGCTCCACTTTATCCTTACCTTTTCCATTCTTGGGATGCTCATTTAGATCAACTTTTGTAGGTTTAGAGCCCCCTCCAGTCCATTCTCGAGAAGCCACTGGGCAAACATTTAGGATATGACCAAGTGATTTACAATGGGTGCACACCATTGGCTTATTAATATAGGTGACTTTAACCTCCACTATAGAGCCATCCAGATCCACCACTTTTAGGATAGGCGATAGGGGATCCCCCACTCTATACTGCACACACATTTTAGCAAATGGCAAGATTTCTAGCTCAGAGGTGAGGGCATCAGCCCCCAAGGGCTTGCCAATGACACTAGCAACACGACTAAGACCCTCCTTTGTCCAGTAGCAATCTGGTAGGTTGGCCAATTTAACCCACAATGGCATTGAGGTAATTGGTTCTGAGCACACAGTAAGACCCCAATCAGTTAGGACCAGAGGCCTTTTATCGAAATACCACGTACCTTTGCTTAAAACTACGTTTTTCTCATTGGTAGAGTTGAACCTAAAAACGTATGTAGATTCATTTCGCTGAGAGACCATGGTGAGGCCCTTCCTCCAGGCTGAAAATGCCACCTCCTTTACTCTCTTAAATGGCAAAGTTCCTTTGGAAAATTGACCCACAATGCAACATTTGAATTTTTCCGCACCTTTCTTAAGAACATCCTCTGGGGGGGATACAACATCTGAGCCTGCAATTGGAGGGACATAGTCAAATTTCACTTCTTTGAAAGGTCCAGGGGCCGTTCTTAGCACTGATGACCAGGATTTAGTTCCTTTGGTCCCCATTTCGGTCTTCTCATTTCGGTCCCCATTTTTGGTGGTGTCATTGTTTACTTTGTCTACAACAGGTTCCTGCATACTCTTCGAGCTTTCGCCCCTTTCCAAACCCCCAGAATTAACATTCTTTAGGATTCCTTTAACCACTCCTGCCCCCTTCTCGTTGGCAGCTAGGTTCTTAGGTATTTCCTTGTTTGAAAAAATGGGAAGGCCCATCTCATCTCTACCATCAATGAAACGCACTGGGCTAACTAACCCTGCATTAAACCTCTCTTTATCTTTCAAAATTTCTTTTTCAACTTCACTCACCGAAAAACCCTTCTTGGCAAGAAAGCTATGAATATCCATCATTTGGTTGCGGAGCTTTATGAGGTCCTCTCTTTCATATTTGTTGTTCGCTGCCACACCCTTTGCTACCATGTGAATCGTTTCTCTCTCTATCGCATCTCTAGCGGTCTTATAAGAAGCTTCATCCTCACCAGAGGATATCTCACTTATCTTCTCAGCTGAGACACCTCCCTCTAGAGCATTAGGCACTACTAGAGCTGGGAAATCCTCAACTTCTCTTCGTGCAAGCATTTCCTGAAACTTATCATCCTCCATATCCTGCATATAGCCAGGTAGGCCAGATTCAGAGTCGCAATTCGAATTTTGACTCACCATGGGAGTACTGACCGAAAATTTGTAAAATAGGTATAAGAAATATGGTGTTTAGGTTGGGGGAACAAGAGAAGGTGGAGTAAATGAGGGGAATATGGAATTTATGATGAGGAAAGTGTGTAAGAGATTAGATCTGAAGTTTTAAATTTGGCGGCTGGCTAGGGTTTGTGTTTTAGAAAGAAGGAGGAGCTTCTCTCTCTAGGACTCTCATGTACCCTGTTTATCACTTGTAATTAGACGGAAGTCTTGCTGTGATAAACTGTTATTGTCAATATAGTTTATGCTTTCGATTGTGTTAGATTGGGCTAGTAACAGCTATACGCTTGGGCGAATATTTGGAAATGAAATTCTGGAATTCTTGATGGTTTCTCAGACCATCCTAGTTATTGCTACTACCCCGATTGTTGGCTGTGAGATGCTGGTCACAATGCGGAGGTCTGACCTCCCTATGCTATTTTTAGAACATGTTTTGCTTGCCAGCAATGGTGGTTTCTTTCATCGGGGGCTAGACAGTTGGTGTCAATGCAGGAAAGTTGGATGCCATTCTGATGGCATGGAATAGAAGTCTCAAGACCATTTGTGGTTATGTACTTTTACAGGTGATTTCGAGAGGGTATGCCATTTGGCATATTTATGGTCTTTGTGTTCAAGTTCGAGATGGGATGCCAATTTTGTTGATGAGGGCGTGGCCCAGATGTTTTCGAGGCCAAAGGTGCATTGCTTTGAGGTCTTTACCATCAGCTGCGGACAAATGGTTTCAAGGTCTTCTCCTTTTGATGATTCTATGATGGCTTACCATATGCATTGGTTTGAATGGCGGCCTAGAGGATGGCTCGATGTTAAAGCTTCTTGCCGAGCTAATGTGATTGCTGCAGTGCTGCATTGTTTCTCGGGATGTCCAAGGCCTAGTTTTTGCTTGCTTGTTGCTTACGATTTTCTATGTTGATTAGTTGGTGTAATGTTGTTGTTGATTGCTAGTTTATCTAGCATTATTGATGATTTTTCTTTGTTGTTCCGCTAGGTAGGTGTGTTACTAATCGCGGGGTATGCCCCTAAAGATGTAATCATTTTCCTGTGGTATAAATTTTTAATTACCAAAAAAAAACTTCATTTTGACTCGTTTGAACAAGAAAATTAATTTTGCTTCATTTTGACTCGTTTGAGCATGGAAACCACTTGTAGCTTTGTTCTTGACTCGTTTAATCCCTACAACTCATTAAAACTTCATTTGGACTCGTTTGAACAAGAAAATAAATTTTGCTTCATTCTTGACTCGTTTGAGCATGGAAACCACTTGTAGCTTTGTTCTTGACTCGTTTAAAAACTTCATTTCAGACTAGTTCGAACAAGATAACATGATTGCTTCATTCTTGACTCGTTTGAGCATGGAAACCATTTGTAGCTTTGTTCTTCACTCGTTTAACCCCTATAACTCACTAAAACTTCATTTGGACTCGTTTGAACAAGAAAATTAATTTTGCTTCATTCTTGACTCGTTTGAGCATGGAAACCACTTGTAGCTTTGTTCTTGTCCCGTTTAACCCCTATAACTCACTAAAACTTCATTAGAATTCGTTTGAACAAGAAAATTAATTTTGATTCATTCTTGACTCGTTTGAGCATGGAAACCACTTGTAGCTTTGTTCTCGACTCGTTTAAAAACTTCATTTTAGAAGGACGCCCCCTCAGTGGTAACTGTTGTGGGGAAGCAAGGACTATCGGCGGCAGATATCACCGATAGTGTGAAGCTAACCCAGGAGGGGTTAGAACCGGTAACGAGCCCGAAAAGGGTTTCTTTTGCAGTTGATTTGGTATCGATTATACCATCTGTTGGCTCCCGTTCCAGGAAGTTAGAAGGATTGGGTATTAAGAATGATGGTAGCTCGCCAGATCGGACCTCTAATGGCAGGAAGTCTGAAGTGAGCCCGAGCTCGAAGATAGTGTCTTTCGCGAAAGAGTTGGTGTCAGTGATACCGTTGGAGCAGGTTAATCCAGTAAGATCTGCTTGGAGACCTCAATCCAAGAGGAGGGTGGATCTGGATGGGTTTGATGACAACAAAGGGCGAAAGTTGGGTCCTGGATTTGGGGTTGCTTCGAGAACTAGAAGCTCCATTAACTTGCTGGAGTGCGAAGGTCAGTTTTTCTCTTCTCATAAGAAGATGAAGCCGGATATTCTCAATGATATCCAGCCTATCTTGGTTGAGGAATCTTTGGATTCTATTGTTTCAAGTACAGATTTTGTAATGAATGAGGAGGATGTTAATTCCGCATCCTCGGCCAAGATTTCAATTGTCGATGTGAATCGAGTGGTTGTAAAAGACCCACTGATTAACCCCAATGATATGGTCAATGAGGGGGCTTCCATTAATGAGAATAGGGTCACTGAGTTAACTCAAGGGGATGGTTCTAATCCAGTTGCGAGGGATAAACCTGCGGTATCCAATGGTGAGACCTCTAAGTTATCTCCCTCGGAGGTCAAGGGGAAGAATGTGTGTATTGAATCAACAAGGAAAGAGGGCACTCCATTTTGGGATGTCTCGATTAAAAGAATGCAGGAGCGTCTGACTATTGCTGTGAATGTAGTCATTATTTTTAGAGACTGCATTGTCCACAATGGGTATGAAGTGCCCCTGATTTGGGGAGATGTTGACTTAAGTGATTTGGATGTTATTAATGGTTTGCATATGAGGCCAGACATCAAGCTATTGAGAGATCTAGGTAGAGCTCTGAACTGCATTAAGCAGCTTGGGAATTTCATTAGGAAGAATGGAATTCCTTTTCCGGTTATGTTAGGGGATGATGGCCAGGTCATTGAGGACATGGAGGAGGAGCTGGAGATTGCTGAGCTGTTAGACCACACCTTATACAACTCTGGGTTGAAGAGGAAGGCTCTGGAGGCAGCGAGACGTAACTTGGATAAACTAAAGATGTTCATTGCCTCCCTGGGTAAGGAAATCCCTTTGGTTAAGGGGTCCCGTGATAGGGAATTCAGTGCCTCTGGTCGTGGTTTAAGAGATATTGAGGAAGTGGAGCTTCATGACTTAACTTGTCGAACTATTCAATTGAGAGACTACTTGATTGATTTGGGGATTGATCTACCACCGACTGAGCAGCAACAGAGTCCGCACATTGGAGGTAAGGATGATGAATCTTTCAAGGAATTAAGGGGAGCGGGGAACAGTGCAAAGGAGCCAATTCAGGGCAACATGCAGTATTTGGGGCATCTGTTTGGTCTTGTTGGGGATGTGACTGTGAATGTTGTTACTGAGCAAATGCCGGAGATCCATCTAGATGAGGAGGGCATGGAGGAGGCCAAGGAGGCCAGAGTTTGCAGGACAAAGGCGAGGATCGAGCATGGACGCCTCAGTAAAACACCAGATTAATTAAGTTTAATTTTGTAATAGACTTGGTTCTATGTTTGTTGATTGTCAAATGGCTTAAAGTTGTTTAGCTCTATTGTCTGATTGTTGATTCCGCGGGGTATGCCCCCAGATTTGTGTAAGCTGTTCCTTCGTGGTATAAATATTTAATTAGCAAAAAATAAAAAGATAATATGATTGCTTCATTCTTGACTCGTTTGAGCATGGAAACCACTTGTAGCTTTGTTCTTGACTCGTTTAACCCCTATAACTCACTAAAACTTCATTCGGACTCGTTTGAACAAGAAAATTAATTTTGCTTCATTCTTGACTCATTTGAGCATGGAAACCAGTTGTAGCTTTGTTCTCGAATCGTTTAAAAACTTCATTTTAAACTAGTTCGAACAAGATAATATGATTTGCTTCATTCTTGACTCGTATGAGCATGGAAACCACTTGTAGCTTTGTTCTTGACTCGTTTAACCCCTATAACTCACTAAAACTTCCTTTGGACTCGTTTGAATATGAAAGGTGATCGTAATTCAGTAGATTTGCTTCTTAATGGTCTCTCTATCTTTGGAGATATTTCAGGGCTTCGCACTAACAATCAGAAAAGTGTCTGTTTCTTTGCTAATGTTGATACTCCTACTCGGGATTATGTGCTAACCAAGTCGTGTTTTTTACAAGGCTCCCTTCCTGTTAAGTATTTAGGGCTTCCCCTTATTACTACTAAGCTCACTTTCAGAGACTGCAATCCGCTCATTATGAGGTTAACAGCAAGAACAGAAACTTGGGTTAATAAATTACTCAATCAAGCTGGAAGACTTCAACTCCTTAAAGCAGTCCTATTTGGAATTCAAGGCTTCTGGTCGTTTCATCTTTTTTTACCTAAAGGTGTACTTAAGAAGATCCAGTCACTGTTTGTTCAATTCTTATGGAGTGGTTCAACTTCGACACGCAGACAAACCAAAGTATCATGGAAAGATTGTTGTTTTCCGAAGCTAGAAGGTGGTATAGGTTTATATGATCTGTGTGACAGGAACAGAACAGTTTTTTATTTCACCTTTGGCGTCTAACTCAACCTGAGGATAGCTCATTGTGGCTCACTTGGATTAAAAGGATTTATCTAAAAAATAAGTCAATCTGGATGGTGAACATTCCAAGTAAAGCATCTTGGTGTGTAAAAAAAATTCTGTTGGCAAGATTGGTGGCAGCTCAACATATTCATTACCATGTGGGAGTTTGGTCTAGATTCTCACTTTGGCATGATCCTTGGGTGGGGGGAGTCCCATTACTCCATCGTTTTAATGCTGGGATTCTCTCTATGGCAGATTCTGATAACAATGCTTTAGTAGGCAGCATTATAAATGGCACCGATTGGCATCTTCCAGGTTCTAATCATGTTTCGATTATTGAGCTTCGCACCTTAATCAGTAATATTCCTATTGCTTCTGCGGATTCTATTACTTGGGACAATATAGATTCCAAACAGGTCAGGCTCTCGGTTATATGGGATTCTATTCGAGCAACCCAACCTTCTCCTCCTTGGGTTGAGGCTACCTGGAACACACTAGCAGTGCCTAAATGTTCTTTCACCTTTTGGCTTGCTTTAAAAGATAGACTATTAACAAGGGAAAGGATGGTGCGATTTGGGTTAGGAGTGGATCTTCATTGCCTGCTTTGTAACAACGCTATTGAATCTAATGGGCATTTTTTAGTTCGTGTGTATACGCTAATGCAATTATAAGAAAATCTGGCTTCACTTTCACTTGCAATTGGGACAGTTATCTAAATGGTCAATTCCTGCTAGAACGTTACTCACACATGAAGACACTGCATGCCTACTTGTTTCTATCTACTACTGTTCACTATCTATGGAAGGAAAGGAATGATCGACTACACAATTCTGGACATTCTACTGCTCCTGAAGTCTTGCTAATGCGCATAAAGCGTGTCATTCGTGAAAAGGTGTTTTCTCACAAGGCCAAAAAAAAAAAAAAAAAAAAAAGATCATGGACTGATATTAGCTTTGTACTAGGTTTTTTCCTATTGGGTTTTTTCCTAGGTAATTTTTTTGTTTAAGAAGGATGGCTGTTTTTGCAACTATCTTCTCTCTCTTGATTATCAGTAGGATGTAGTTGTTTACCCGCGGGGTATGCCCCTAGATATTGTACCTTCCTTTTTGTTTATAATACCTTTATTTTTAGCAAAAAAAAAATAGTTTTGCTTCATTTTTGACTCGTTTGAGCATGGAAGCCACTTGTAGCTTTGTTCTTGAATCGTTTAACTTCTATAACTCACTAAAACTTCATTTGGACTCGTTTGAACAAGAAAATTAATTTTGCTTCATTTTGACTCGTTTGAGCATGAAAACCACTTGTAGCTTTGTTCTTGACTCGTTTAACCCCTATAACTCACTAAAACTTCATTTGGACTAAAATTCTATTCTTAAGAACACCTTGTATTTAACTTAAAAATGAGAGTCGTCTAGAGAGAGTACGCTCTCCCTTCTCTCTAAAAAACTTTCTAGCCGTCACAAATTTCAACCAAATCTTAGACAAGGTTTATTACCCTTGTCTTTCTACTGGGTTAGTTAATGGGGAGCAGGATTTGCTGACTCAATCGACTCAATCCGGTGAGAGATTGCAGCCATATGGTTATAAGCAAATGGAGTATGATAGCGACTCTCTGGGCTTGGATGGTTGTGGGTTTCATCCTGTTACGGTAAATGGTGAGGTTTCTCTTTGCAAAGAGGAACTTATAAAGAACGCCCGCCAACTGGTTGACGGAAGTCCTGTGAAGGCCTCGGAAGCCCAGTCTCTTTCTAAGGAATTGATGGGGAAGGTGGTTGGAAAGTTGTGGCCCAAATTGTTTATGGATGATGGGTTCAATGTTGAACCTGTGTTAGAGGAACACAAGCTGCTCGATGAAAGCCGTATGTGTACTGAAGATGCTGTTTCTTAACAAATTGTTCCTCAGGTGATGGCTAAGGCTGCTGACATGGGAGAGTCTGAGCATAGGGTTATTCCCTCTGCTCATGATGATGATGGACTTAACTCCTTGTTCAAGGGTCTGGCTCAAGATGATATGGCACACTTTAGTATGTGGGTTACACAATGGGACTGGATGGCTGCTAAGCGCCACTTGTTTTTTTTCGCTAATTAAGATTTTTATACCAAAGGAACAGCATAAACACGTCTAGGGGCATACCCCGCGAAGACAACAAACAGTCATTACAAATGAAATTTGTTCGATCAGGGGCATACCCCACAGAGTCAACTATCTACTAAAACAGAGCCAATAATTGGCAATCAACAAAAGAGAGATAGAGAACAGAGGATTATTAAGCAGCCACTTGTTGTTAGCAGAACACATAGCATTATCAGTCAACAAAATAATAACTACCAGGTGGAGATCACCACGACTCGTTTCCATGAATTTAACCCACTGATATCAAAGTCGATCTGAAATCTTCAAGCTTCCAGAAATGGTAGCTGCGGCATCCGTGCACAAACCCAACCATAGCAGCTCACATACCAGCCACAGCTCACATACCGCATGCAACCTGCTCATGATGAGATGTCTTATAATATAAGGACCGTACCTTGCATTTCGCATATGACTATGCCAGAGACATCGGCTACTCTTAAATAGACAGAAATTTAGACAGAAAACCCATCTCCCAGCAAAGTCTAGCACTAAGGCCAGCATTATGTCCTTTCCAGCTCTGCCTTTTGAACCAATCTCAGGAAATAAATCATGCTCAAAAGCATCCAGCAAACATCCAGCAACTGGTCCATCATGAGACAGGGCCGTACCCCGTTGCAAATGTCCATCTATAATAGACCCGAGAAAATGGATACCTCGAGTCTCCTCTAGTCGTACAGGAACCAACCCAGCAGCAGTTAATCTCCATTTCGTCCAGCTATACGATTCCTCAAGCAAACCACAAACAATGGTATACATTATCCCATTTCCTTCATTAGTGGCCCTATTCGCATACACTTGAAAAACAGGGTAGCCCTCTAAATGACAATCAATTGTGAGCAAACCCTTTCCGCTATGTGCTACCACACAAAAAGTATCCTCAAAAAACATAGAATTCACTTCAGAGTGGTCCATAATAGCGCTAATCCGCTTCATCATGACAGCGTAAGAAAGTTCAACCCCAGTAGTAATCTCAATGCACCAAGTTCGCACCTTTGTGCCAGTCGTTAAGAAAACAATCGCAGCATTAAAAGGAAGAAAATCGCAATAGAAGCTGCACAACATTCTCCTCAACAAAGCTCTATCCAGTACTATAATTCGCACATAGAGATTAATAACAAAGTGGGAAGACCCATTTGCGTCCAAATTAATTCCTAGAGGGGAACTGACTTGGAGGAATCCATTAACAACATCATAGACAGTACGCCAGTCACCATAAGCTGCGATAATTCTGTGAGCCAAATTATCAAACACCCGTGGAATCTCGTGCAGACCAGTTATCACCATAGACCCCTTGAAAAGAAGTCTCGATCCCATAGTGTACACCATAGAGACGACAGTACCACAGTCTAAAGATTCCTTCTGTCTAAAAACAGAGAAAACACTACATTCCCGAGATAACATGTCTATGGTCTTCACAAACACATCTTCCCGAGTTAAAAACCACAACACCAGTTCGTCTATCCATACTAAAAAAACATCATCAGCATAAACAATTGACCCATTTCGCTCCAACCATGAAACCATCTCGAGCAAAGCAGATCCCTCCATGGGGACAGAGTCACCAATCTTGTTTGCTATTTCCCAGCACCATTCGGACCAATCGTCAAACACCTTGTCTACCCTAAAGAAAGGGACCTCTCTAAACTGAAAGAACAAAATGCCACCAGAATCAGTGTCTACCCCTTGTAATTTCAAACAAGGTCTTAACCTTGGAGTAAAAATACCAGTAACCACCATGGTTCGCTGGTCAACATTTTCCGAAATCCACAGAGGACTATCATCAACCAGATGGCTGTTGTTCTTCTCAAAAATTCCTTTGCGAAGAGATACAACAACGAAAAACACTTCCTCAATTAGAATTAATTCAGTGCTTAACCTCCGTAGATTACCTTCATCGCAAGAGTTCATCTCTTCTAGATCTGAGCAGGTCTTGAGGACCAACAAACCATTTCGCACATCAAATATTCCAACACTCTTATCAACGAAGAGCATATCAAACAGACCCTCCTTTGTGTCCATCCCTTCTCGCAAATAGATGGAGAAAACCCCCGAATCATCAACCGATACCTTGCAGTTCTTCAAGAACTGATAGGACGAAACATGGCAGGACAAAACTATGAAGAACCTCTGCAGAGATTCATACATACGAATAACCTCAACAGATACATCAATCTCCTTAAGAGGTTTCAATAAAGACACAAGTGAATATTCACCAGAAGTCTCAAGTGAAACTCTCATACCAACAACAAGACACTAGTCCAAGAGAAAATCTCGAAAGACCAGTGATGAAGCGGGATTCGTAAAACCCATCAAGAACCAATGTTTCCTTCCGACAAAGAAAGAAAGGAACAAACCAGAGGAACCCATAAATTAAAATTATAATATAAACTAAGAAATATGGTGTTTTTAAGGCGAGAGATGAGAAGAGGAAGGTGAAATTAGGAAGGAATAAGTTTGGATCTGGTGAAAAAAGATGTAGATTGGTTTAGAATTTATGGCGGCTGGATAGGGTTTTTAGAGAGAAGTTAGAGAGAAGGCAGAGAAAACGACTCTCATTATAAAACTCACGATTTTTTCTAGTTATTATGAGGCCTCGTATTAGCTGCTTCCTTTGGTATAAATTTTTTAATTAGCAAAAAAAATAAATAAGGAATTAAGCAGCCATTTTTAAGTCTTGTTGGAGTCTCCTCCTCGGGTAGCTCTCCACTTCTTGGTCCCGGATTTGATCCCAGGGTGAACATGGGCAGTCCCAGCCGGTATCACCTTAGCCTCTGAAACAGAGATGTCCATTTCATCTTCACTTCCCTCTTCAGCATCATCAATCATCACACCATAACCATCAGCAAATCCAAACATCATTCCCAAGTAATGCATATGGCCACGCATAGAGGCCCTCGTGTTAGGGATAAAACACCCCATAGCCAGGGCTTTCTCATTACCCTCACCTGAAACTTCGATTACCTGTGCCAAATCATACTTTGTGATGCCCCCGACCCCGGTTCGATTTCCTCTGGAAAGAACCGGCCCGAGGGTCCGTCATACTACATCACAACCTGCTTAACCTATATTTTTTTTTTTGTAAATTTTGGCATGAAGTATTCGTAAATAGGACAATCCACCTGTTTTTCAATTCAACATTTCAACTCTATAACAAAAGTCTATCTCAGTAAAAATTGTGCCACGCACAATGCATCTCAACGACTATCTACCATGTACTGAAATTTGTACAACTACAAGCCAACTCTGTCCTAACTTACCTCGCATCAATAGATGGCCAAAGCCCACAACCAGCGCTTCAATCTTAAGTCAATCTACAACTTCAGTACGTGAAGTACGACTACTAAATCAAACACCGGCTCTGCTGGTCCATCACTTCTTTCTACTTTCTCCAGTATTCTTCTGAAATCTTCATTATATTCCTGTGATAATTTATAAAAAATAGAAGAATGAGCTATAAAGCTCAGCAAGTATATTTTGTAGTGATCCACTGAGGTTTTATAAAATAATTTAGTTTTTGGAAAACATTATCACTACACAGTTTATAATAAAACATAACTCACACCAAAACCAGAGTTCTGCCAATATGTCAGCACAACATAGTTTATAATAAAATATAAACCCATACCAAAATCAGAGTTCTGCCAAGGTATTCATCTTTTAAAACTGAGTAATAATTTTGTAAACAGTTTTATTTCACAATAATCCGAACTCAACACAATTTCACAATACATTGAATCTTAAGGCATTTTCACAATGTTGCATATAAGCAATCATCATCATTTCACAAATCACAGTTTATAATAAAAATATAAACTTCACAAATTTCGTTAGGAAAACTGGCATTCTACACACGACAAGTTCATCAAGTTCTACTAGTGGGGGTCCCCGGCCTTTACTTCCTATTTCGGGAAGTTCACACAGTTTCCATTTCTGGAAGTTCTACTGGTCTCCATTTCTGGAGGTTCTACTGTTCCCAATTTGGGAGTGACTCACTAGCAATGTCAATCTGCTCAGTTTTCCTCAAAAACACATTCCACATATACTAGTTAAAACAATTTAACGAGTATTCATAATATTATAAAAATTACATTTCGAACACTTCGATTTAAAAGGTGTATTCCTTTCAAATCCATAAATCCATATTTCTGCTTTTCCAGCTCAAAATCAATATTTCTTCTAACTCCACAAATACATATTTCTAATTGAAAATAGATTTCTTCTAAAATCCACAAATACACATTTCTACTGGAAAATAAATTTCTTCTAAAATCCACAAATTCACATTTATACGCGCATAACATAAAATACGAATATGGTTTAAAACACAGTAAATACGTTAACAGAAATATAACGCATTATCTTCAATTTATCACAGCAAGATATACTTACAACCACCGCTATCCAAGTAGTCCAACCATTCTTCAATCCATTTTTCCAATAACCTGAACAAGCATCAACAAACTCTTCAATCGTATATCCTCAATTTATTCTACTAAACGATTACATTCTACCACTTGACTTATTTCTACGAGTAACCACTAAAATCACTGACTTCCTCTTAAGTCACAATTTATCGAATAAGCTTCTATTGCTTACTAATCGATAATCCAATTACAATGCAGCTTGCTCCTCAAAAATCCAAATTTATAAAATTTCATGCTTAAAACGATGTTACAAGTCTCATAAATCCCACACATTTATCAAGCTTGAGTTACAGTCCCTTTTTCAGAAAATCGGGCATGACCTTTTCGTAATTAGACGCTACTCGGTGTCACAACACCTCAACAATCAATTCCAAAAAAATCACTAACAATTTCCAACTCAACTTCCACAAATCTTATAAAACCACTTTTACAACCCAAGCACAATTTATCAATAAATATTGATGATTTTAAAACATTACAACTCCAATAAATCCGAGTTTCCAAACTAAAACCCAAAATATAATTCTACTATTCAACGGGTCTCTACATTTAATCCCAAAAATAATAACTCCAATATCCAACAAATTCACGAATTAATTCTGGGAATATAATTCTAAATATTCAACAAAATCTCAAATTTATCTCCATAATTTATAACCATAATATTTAATGAGTCCAAAAAATTAACTACGGAATTAATAAAAATTCCTCGAAAATGCAACTTCAAAATACGAAATTGAAGCACCCACTTACGGTGTAAACTATGCACACCATAACCAGATCCATGGAGCTTCTCCGGTGACTACCACCGCTGCCCCGCATACACATTTTTTTTTCTTTTCGCGAAATTTCACCATTTCCACGACCACGCATCACCTCCCTCTTCTCTGATTTTTCTGTCCTACCTCCTTGCATCTCACCGAGATCTCTCTGTGTACATCTCTTCTTCTATCTTCGTTAATGCTCCGTCTAAAATATCTCTCCATCTCTCCCACTATCAAGAAATCTCTCCAGCCTTTTCTCTCCCTCTCTCTTTCCCTCTATCTTTTTTATTTCTCCATCTTCATCGATCTCTTTCTCCTATCTGCCTACATCTCTTCAACATCTCTCTTTGTAAATATCTTCTTCTATCTTCCATAATACTCCCTCTGAAATATCTCTACATCTCTCCCAATATCCAGCAATCTCTCCCGTGTTTTCTCCCCTGCGTTTTTTCCCCCCATCTCTCCCTCTCTTTCTTTTTCTTCTCTCCTTCCTCTCTTCTGTCCCTGTTGCACAAGCCACCACTGTTGTTTCTTCTCTTCTCCGTGTAACATCAAGCCACCACCACCATGACACACACAGCACTTTACACACACCAAAATCACACACTACACGCACCTACACACTACACACGCACAACACAACCTCTCTTCTTCCTCCTCTAACCGTTGCAACCCACCACCACCACCACGTCGGTGGTCTTCCGGCCGCGCCTCACACCTGCCCAGCCCACACATCAAACATACTCCCATGCCGCACATACACAACACATCACACATACACACACGAATTGCACAACCCACAAAAACATCATCTTCTCTTCCTCAATTCTCTTATTCAATTCAAACCCCCAAATTCAATTTACAAACCCTAATTTTCTTTCTTCCCCCAATTCCCTTTTCTCTCTCCCCGTTCTTTTTTTTTCAGCGTGTGTTGTGTTTTTTATATCCTTATTGGGCTTGGCCCAATTCTTATATTACTACTCCCACTTATATTTCGGACCCAAATAAAACACCACTTATTCATTTATATCTCCTTTTTATTCCACTTGTAATTGTTTCATTAAAACAATTATCTCCCAAATTTCCAAAATAATTATACTCTTTAACTTAATAAAATAAATTCGTCAAATCTCTAAAATCTCGTAATTTAAAATAATTACGAGTCCACTTGCAATTTCCCGGAAATAAATCTTAAAATTCACCCACCGTCAAATAATTATTATTTGACATAATAATTTTATCCTTAATAAATAAAATAATTTATTCCTCAAAATTCACAATTTAGCGTCTCGGTCTCTAAATTCTTTATTATCTCCAAAACGGTTCAAAATTTAACCGCAATAAATTTTATTCCAAATAAAATAATCAAAATTAATATCTTCGAAAATCGGGGTGTTACATCCTTCCCCCCTTAGAAAAATTTCGTCCTCGAAATTGAGTGCACCTGGTCTCACCAAAACAAAGTGAGATACTTCCCCCTCATACTGTCTTCTAGTCTCCAAGTTATTCTTTAACATCATGACTCTGTCACATAAAATTTATCAAAGGTATTACCTTCATTCTTAACATTTGCTCCAGTCAATCATAGTCTCTACGGGGTTTTCTCAAATTTTAAACTCTCTTGAACCTCTATCGGTTCACATTCCAATTCCTGGTTAACTCTCCAACCTGAAAGTTGCTCTGCACCATTTCTCACGAATACAATCTCTTCACATGATTTCAGCTATATGCCTTAATCTTCTTCTAAAATTATTATAAGAATCTTCAAAAGAATATCATCAATAATTCATCACACAAAGATTCAGAAAATGAGTATTCAGACATGATATCTTCTAAAAAAATGAGAGTCGTATTTGCTCTAACTTCTCTCTAACCTCTCTCTAAAAAAAATAACCTAGCCGCCACCAAATTCAAACCTAAATCTAAACCATTTCTTCATCAAATCTTCTCTTTAGCCTTCCCAAATTCACCTTCCTCTTCTAATCTTTCACCTCAAACACCATATTTCTTATTATATAATTATTAGTTTAATGAAGAAGGTTTCCTTTTCGGAGAACCTAGTGACCGAGATTCCTCCCCGTGCGCGAGGATCTGAAGTTTGCCATCCGGTGGGTAATCCGATTAGGAGTCCGAAGAGGGTCTCCTTTTCGGAGAACCTTGTGACTGTGTATCCTTTGGAGGATATCCAAGTAAAGAAGGAAAATGAAATCTTGTTGAAATCTGGTCGACCTGGTTGGCCTGGAGATTATCTTTCGGGTGCGAGTCCGAAGCAGGTAACTTTTGCGGAGTTATTGGAGACAGAGATCCCAATAGAGGGAACTTCTACATCTGATGGTGTATTAAACGAGTCTCTTCCCTCTGTTAGAGATTTGTTGTGCTCTGTGAATCTCACCACTTTTAAAGTGGCTAATGTCGTCTCTATGTATAGTAATTTGGTTGCCTTCTTGGGGGTTCTCCTCCAATTGGACGGTATGGAGAGTAGCGGAATGTTCTCTGGTATTAATGATGTTGACTCAGTTAATGAGTATGAGGGCTTTGCCATCAACATTCCAAGCATTCAACTGGTGAGAGAGGAGGTGGGTTTTACCTCTTTCATTATTGATGATAAACTTCAGTTGTTTGTCAACGGGTGGCTGATGCTATGCGATACCCACTCATTTGGTCAAGTAATGAACGAACTTGTCGTTTTCGATGAGTATGACCAATGTCTTATTGGAGAACATAGCTTAGCTATTGTTGATCTAATGTCTGATGAAATGCCTACAAGAATTGCTAAGCAGTGGTTCTTGCTGTTGGTTTCGTCTTGGATGAGACAACCCTTAGTCAGGGAAACTTTAGATGGTGGATCTAGAGTTACGGCTTTGGTCTCTGTAGACAAGCTTATTAATGTTGCTACATCCTCTTGTGAGGCTTCATGTTTCAAACTGGGTTTTTGTCCTATCAGGAACAAAAAAATTTGTATGATGCTTCTCCGAATTTATCCTGATTCTGTTGTCCCTGATAGGATGCTTGCGAGATTTTCCGTTGAGCATTTTATTGACTGGGCAGCTGAGAAGAAATTCTTTAAGGGCCTCTGTAAAATGTTTGGGTATTGGCTGCTTGTGATGTTGGATATAGTGATTAGGAGGGTTCCCTCGAGCCATTTGGAGTATACAGAGCTGCTCAGACAAATCCTTGGGAATTCTCAGACTGGAAATTTGCCCTGTCTTATTCCTGATGGGTTCTATGTGGATCAGCGGAGAGACTTCATTGAGTCTGGCAATGCTGATGCTTTGATGGATTTTATTAAAGGTCGTGTGGCTAGAGCTGAACTACAAGTTTATAGCAGTAGCTGTAACTGGGTAGGACAATGCAAAGTTGTAATTAGTATTATGCCTATCAGTACTGGGCATGTGTTTTTGGTTGCTATGGTATTGACGGCTTTGGACGGCATTGTTTTACGAGGTGTGGTTGACTACCGTGTTCTCAATGCTGGAATTAACTGCAGAAAAGATGGGGTCAGCCATAGTCCTGAAGATGTAATGTATTGTAGGGAGAGGAAAATGCATATGCAAGCCTGGTTGATCATTTATGATGATGGCGAACTGAGGGGGATGTATCCACCACCTTATGGTTGTTTAATGTTTGCTGGTTATGCTGGTTATGCTATTAATAATGGTTTAGAGTTGGGGAAAATGGTTGTGGACTACGGGTTATGCACCCGTGTGGTTTCTGCTCTTACAATGCACACTTCGGTGCTTCTTAACGACAAGGCGAGGGCAGATTACATAATGAGATTTAATCCGTGTTTTAATATCATGGTACCGTTGAATGGATCGACCAGGGATGATGGAAGAATGGACAGGCTATTGTCAATTGATTTTGGAGTTTTTGAAAATGGATTTTGCTATGTTTGTTGTGAGTGGGACCTGGACTGGATGGTTCGTGCCACTGTGAATTTTGAGGAGTTATTGTGTGAAAGGAGGACTCTAAAAGGTGATGCAGGCCAAGAAACTCATAGTGCCGTGTTAGGGATATCTGAGGACCATTCTCAGAGATTGGTGGAGGGGCTTCTTAGCCATGATGCTGTGAATGGAGTTTGCAGGGATGTGGAGGTGGATTATGGCTTTGCACAGGTTTATGTTATTGGGACTGATAATGGTTTGACCGCTATTATTAGTCTTCTGAAGCAGAGTGCTAAGAAGTTTTTTATGGTGCAAAAGGTGAATGGACTTCAGTTGGTACAGGTGCGGAAGGTTGACTGCAACATTGTTGGTTGCACTGCTGATTGGTATTTGAAAAAGAATGGATCTGAGGCTTATTCTGCGACTATTGTTTTATGTCTGCTGACTTTCAAAAAGAGCATGGACTGCTCCCCTAATGCAGTGATATTATGCCGGGAAGGCAAGGAACATGGCTGGGATGAAGGCCCTGTAGGGAGGACTTTACTCTACAATGTTCAAGTTGTGGGGTTTGGTGCGACTTCTGAGGAGGACTGCAGTGTTTATGCAGTATTGATGGGACATGTTTGCTGCTTTGCTGCCGTGTTTTTTCGGACTGTCCATGGCATAGTTTTTTAGGATTGTGTTAGTGTTTTGTTGTTGTTGATTGCTAGTTTATCTAGCTTTATTGATGTTTTTTTATCTGTTGTTCCGTTTGGTAGATGTGTTTCTTATCGCGGGGTATGCCCCTAGATATGTAATCTTTTGCCTATGGTATAAATTTTAATTAGCAAAAAAAAAAAAGAGTATTCAGACATGATAGGTTCACAAATTCTACTAGTGGAGTTCGCAACCGGTTAACTTTACTTCCCACAAGGAAGCATCAACAATTCACGATATCAATGTAAGAATACTCACTTCTCATCCTAAAATCATCAATCAAAAATCAAGATATCCCTCACGGTCGAAAATCAACAGCAATTCAGTACACACGTATAGTTACTCATTATAATTTATATGTATCTCCCATTTGAGATTACATACCCACTTTATCATCATGATCATCATATTTCCTTTACAATTCAAAATCATCTCAAGTACTTATAATATGGTTTTTCATCAGTCATCAATACGCAACTCTATAGTCGTCCACATGTCGCGTTCTACATGATCTATCTATCATGTATCTCGACTCTTACTACTGGCTTCCAATATATCAAAATCTCTCGATGCATCAAAATTTTCCAAAAGGTGCAACAGTCACTATCTGAGGTAGAACCATAGTCTCTGCGAAATTGAAACTAGCGGACAAAACTATGTCAACAGCTATCTAAATAATTTATCAACATCAATGGCGAAAGGAAGTCTAAGCGACTCGGACCCACATATACTATCACATCCTCGAATCAGATAATAAATCCTCAAATACTTGATTTCTCAAGAATCCCAAAATTTTCTTAATTCTACTAATATCATCCTCGATCAACAACCTACATCCTCAAATTCTCGTATCAGTAATCAGTACCATATAATCTCCCACAAAAATTTCTCTCTAGTTGATAATATCATCATCATTATAATATATCCACATTTCATACTGGATATATTCCCAAAAATTATCAATCACCGTTATTCTCAATAAGTATCTTTAGAGTCTAATCATAAGATCTTAATTTAATCCACAAACCTCAAATGTTATCACATTCCAAGATCATCATATAACATCCTATCACTTCCTCTTTCCTTCTCTTTTTCTTCTTTCCAAACTATGTCACACTTGTGACGCCTCCGGTCTAAACTTAATAACCTTTCTCCTTCATAGACGCTGACAATAATTGAACTTAATTCAAAAATATATTCTCAATTTCCTTCCATTTATACACCTCTAAAACTCTCGATACAAACCTCAATTCACATCACAATTTCAACCTCAAAATCTACACGTCGTCACTCGAAGCACTAAATTTCAAATCCATCATATTCTTAACACGTCTAAACGATTCTTACCAAATTTCTTGTATCAATAATCAATCCAATATCGTCTACAACCTCAAAAGAAGGTTCTTAAAACTTAATAACCTAATAGTCCACAAATATTAAAATAAATATTAGTGTAGGTCCAATAACAAAGCTCGTTTCCTCGCATACCCATCCATTCGTAGATGCGAAAATCATGTCGCCAAACAATATTCTAATTCTCAAAATTCTTACATTCAGGGTTACACGTTATATTCCTAAACAAAAAATTAAATCCCCAAAAGACATCTAATAGCCGTGTCAAAATACAGAGAAAAAATCATTGCTCCCCAAAGCAATCACATCAACTGTCATAATCTACTTTACATTAAAACTCTTCAAATTTCTACGCATTCGTGAATCCATCATATATATCCAATAGTATTCTATCTAAAATCTCATTTACACAAAATTCCAAAACTCATGGTTTTCCTCACTTCTAATCCTCGAAACAAAATATATTCTTGAACGACGAGATCTCATGTCAAAAATCACATCTTCCAACAATAATCTAGCTAGCAAATCGTATGCTCAATTCTACAAGTTTATCTCCTCAAAACAATTTAAATCCTCCACAAAAATAGGCACTATCATAGAATTACATATCCTTAAAAAATTTCGCACTTCTCAAAAATCACATGTATCGCTTAATGATCTCCATCACTCCTCAAAATATTTCAGTGATCTACATCCTCAAAATTGACTCATGCTCTAAAATCCTCAATTTCTTAACCAATTTCCTCCATAAGTGTACTTATTGTTTTACTCCTTGATATTATATCTAATAATTCATTATAAATCCCGCACAAGCCCTCATGCTATTCAACATTCACTAAGGATCTTATCCATTCAAGACCCTAAAACTTAACCTCTCTTCCCATGCGAGAAACCCTTGCTTTGATAATCTTATTCCTCGAAAATTTAAAATTCTACACATCCCTTCTTCAAGTCCTTAATTCCTTGACAATTTCAGTCATACAACACTTTATCTTTGTACATATCTCACTCTTCTACTCCATAGCTCTGATACCACCTGTGATGCCCCCGACCCCGGTTCGATTTCCTCTGGAAAGAACCGGCCCGAGGGTCCGTCATACTACATCACAACCTGCTTAACCTATATTTTTTTTTTGTAAATTTCGGCATGAAGTATTCGTAAATAGGACAATCCACCTGTTTTTCAATTCAACATTTCAACTCTATAACAAAAGTCTATCTCAGTAAAAATTGTGCCACGCACAATGCATCTCAACGACTATCTACCATGTACTGAAATTTGTACAACTACAAGCCAACTCTGTCCTAACTTACCTCGCATCAATAGATGGCCAAAGCCCACAACCAGCGCTTCAATCTTAAGTCAATCTACAACTTCAGTACGTGAAGTACGACTACTAAATCAAACACCGGCTCTGCTGGTCCATCACTTCTTTCTACTTTCTCCAGTATTCTTCTGAAATCTTCAGTATATTCCTGTGATAATTTATAAAAAATAGAAGAATGAGCTATAAAGCTCAGCAAGTATATTTTGTAGTGATCCACTGAGGTTTTATAAAATAATTTAGTTTTTGGAAAACATTATCACTACACAGTTTATAATAAAACATAACTCACACCAAAACCAGAGTTCTGCCAATATGTCAGCACAACATAGTTTATAATAAAATATAAACCCATACCAAAATCAGAGTTCTGCCAAGGTATTCATCTTTTAAAACTGAGTAATAATTTTGTAAACAGTTTTATTTCATAATAATTCGAACTCAACACAATTTTACAATACATTGAATCTTAAGGCATTTTCACAATGTTGCATATAAGCAATCATCATCATTTCACAAATCACAGTTTATAATAAAAATATAAACTTCACAAATTTCGTTAGGAAAACTGGCATTCTACACACGACAAGTTCATCAAGTTCTACTAGTGGGGGTCCCCGGCCTTTACTTCCTATTTCGGGAAGTTCACACAGTTTCCATTTCTGGAAGTTCTACTGGTCTCCATTTCTGGAGGTTCTACTGTTCCCAATTTGGGAGTGACTCACTAGCAATGTCAATCTGCTCAGTTTTCCTCAAAAACACATTCCACATATACTAGTTAAAACAATTTAACGAGTATTCATAATATTATAAAAATTACATTTCGAACACTTCGATTTAAAAGGTGTATTCCTTTCAAATCCATAAATCCATATTTCTGCTTTTCCAGCTCAAAATCAATATTTCTTCTAACTCCACAAATACATATTTCTAATTGAAAATAGATTTCTTCTAAAATCCACAAATACACATTTCTACTGGAAAATAAATTTCTTCTAAAATCCACAAATTCACATTTATACGCGCATAACATAAAATACGAATATGGTTTAAAACACAGTAAATACGTTAACAGAAATATAACGCATTATCTTCAATTTATCACAGCAAGATATACTTACAACCACCGCTATCCAAGTAGTCCAACCATTCTTCAATCCATTTTTCCAATAACCTGAACAAGCATCAACAAACTCTTCAATCGTATATCCTCAATTTATTCTACTAAACGATTACATTCTACCACTTGACTTATTTCTACGAGTAACCACTAAAATCACTGACTTCCTCTTAAGTCACAATTTATCGAATAAGCTTCTATTGCTTACTAATCGATAATCCAATTACAATGCAGCTTGCTCCTCAAAAATCCAAATTTATAAAATTTCATGCTTAAAACGATGTTACAAGTCTCATAAATCCCACACATTTATCAAGCTTGAGTTACAGTCCCTTTTTCAGAAAAATCGGGCATGACCTTTTCGTAATTAGACGCTACCCGGTGTCACAACACCTCAACAATCAATTCCAAAAAAATCACTAACAATTTCCAACTCAACTTCCACAAATCTTATAAAACCACTTTTACAACCCAAGCACAATTTATCAATAAATATTGATGATTTTAAAACATTACAACTCCAATAAATCCGAGTTTCCAAACTAAAACCCAAAATATAATTCTACTATTCAACGGGTCTCTAAATTTAATCCCAAAAATAATAACTCCAATATCCAACAAATTCACGAATTAATTCTGGGAATATAATTCTAAATATTCAACAAAATCTCAAATTTATCTCCATAATTTATAACCATAATATTTAATGAGTCCAAAAAATTAACTACGGAATTAATAAAAATTCCTCGAAAATGCAACTTCAAAATACGAAATTGAAGCACCCACTTACGGTGTAAACTATGCACACCATAACCAGATCCATGGAGCTTCTCCGGTGATTACCACCGCTGCCCCGCATACACATTTTTTTTTCTTTTCGCGAAATTTCGCCATTTCCACGACCACGCATCACCTCCCTCTTCTCTAATTTTTCTGTCCTACCTCCTTGCATCTCACCGAGATCTCTCTGTGTACATCTCTCCAGCCTTTTCTCTCCCTCTCTCTTTCCCTCTATCTTTTTTATTTCTCCATCTTCATCGATCTGTTTCTCCTATCTGCCTACATCTCTCCAACATCTCTCTATGTAAATATCTTCTTCTATCTTCCGGAATGCTCCCTCTGAAATATCTCTACATCTCTCCCAATATCCAGCAATCTCTCCCGTGTTTTCTCTCCTGCGTTTTTTCCCCCCATCTCTCCCTCTCTTTTTCTTCTCTCCTTCCTCTCTTCTGTCCCTGTTGCACAAGCCACCACTGTTGTTTCTTCTCTTCTCCGTGTAACATCAAGCCACCACCACCATGACACACACAGCACTTTACACACACCAAAATCACACACTACACGCACCTACACACTACACACGCACAACACAACCTCTCTTCTTCCTCCTCTAACCGTTGCAACCCACCACCACCACCACGTCGGTGGTCTTCCGGCCGCGCCTCACACCTGCCCAGCCCACACATCAAACATACTCCCATGCCGCACATACACAACACATCACACATACACACACGAATTGCACAACCCACAAAAACATCATCTTCTCTTCCTCAATTCTCTTATTCAATTCAAACCCCCAAATTCAATTTACAAACCCTAATTTTCTTTCTTCCCCCAATTCCCTTTTCTCTCTCCCCGTTCTTTTTTTTTTTCAGCGTGTGTTGTGTTTTTTATATCCTTATTGGGCTTGGCCCAATTCTTATATTACTACTCCCACTTATATTTCGGACCCAAATAAAACACCACTTATTCATTTATATCTCCTTTTTATTCCACTTGTAATTGTTTCATTAAAACAATTATCTCCCAAATTTCCAAAATAATTATACTCTTTAACTTAATAAAATAAATTCGTCAAATCTCTAAAATCTCGTAATTTAAAATAATTACGAGTCCACTTGCAATTTCCCGGAAATAAATCTTAAAATTCACCCACCGTCAAATAATTATTATTTGACATAATAATTTTATCCTTAATAAATCAAATAATTTATTCCTCAAAATTCACAATTTAGCGTCTCGGTCTCTAAATTCTTTATTATCTCCAAAACGGTTCAAAATTTAACCGCAATAAATTTTATTCCAAATAAAATAATCAAAATTAATATCTTCGAAAATCGGGGTGTTACATACTTCACCGTCAAAGAGTCCATAGGTCCACCAGAGCGGCCTATCGCACTCACCTCCTCAAGCTCCTCATCTTGATCATTCTCTCCGTCAGAACCAGACGTGCAAATCAATCCCACCTCCGCATCAATTTCCATCACCACACAAGTGCCCATTTGGCTCAGACCGCACTCATCAAGAAAGTCCCTGAGTTTGGCTGGCAATGCTTGAATAACCTCCTTGCCTGCATTCCTAGAAACATTATCAAAAGAGATAATGAAAATCTTCAAACTATCCACATCCTTTCCTTGACTAACATTCACTAGCATTCTTCCTTTCCCACTTAAAAAGACCTGGTCAACCAACCCAGCATCCTTTAGTTCCTCCCTCATGCCATGTAGGAGAACTCCTTCATCCCTTAAAAGGACAGGCAGGGGAATTTTCCTATCCCAAATGAAACCACTTAATTGTTTTATACAGTGCAAAGCTCTAGCAAGATCCTCCATCATCCTAATGACAGATAGATCTTGTAAATCATTTGAGGCATTCAATGCTCTCATAGCTATCTTTCCCCAGAAGCTGGGAACCTCGTGCCCATTCCTCACAATACAGTCCCTAAGAACCAAGATAACTTTCAAAGCTATATTCAATCTCACACTAGTATGGCTTAGGAGTTCTAGAGCCATGCTTCATTGCCACCTCATCAACCACAATATTCTGAAACTGCTGAAGAGTGGTGACATCCGGAGATATACTTGGCGATGTCACTGGCTTCCTCTTTGAGCGAACCTCCGTCCACCCCTTATCTACTTCCTCTTCTGTAACATCTACCTGGTGGTTAAGGGTTTGCTCATCCCCATCTGCTCCCCTCATGTGACTGTCCTCCTCCTCTAAAGCCCCTTCCTTTTGCTCGACCACCACTTTTTGTTGTTGAACTTCATTGCCCTTACCAATTTGGTCCACTTTATCCTTTCCTTTGCCATTTTGGCCAGGAAAAAAAAATAATCCTTTAGGTTGCTTTGCTGGTTTGTTTTGTTGTTGTCCTGTCTGGACAAATTTAGTTGTAATGACTGTTTGTTGACTACGCGGGGTATGCCCCTAGAAGTGTTTTAAGTTGTTCCTTTTGGTATAAAATTTTAATTAGCAAAAAAAAAAAAAATTAATTAGCAAAAAAAAAAAAATTCCTTCCTAAATCATGCCTTGAATAAGAACCTCAATGAGAGTCTAGAGAGAGAAACTCCTCCTTCTCTCTAGAATTTAGTAGCCGCCGCTTAATTTTCAGCTCAATCTAAACAATTTCTTCATCAGATCTATACATTCTCTTCCTAAATCCACCTCCTCTCTCGTATCTCCCACCTATAACACCATATTTCTTATTTAATTTAGTTCGATTATGAGTTCGAAAAGGGTTTCGTTTTCGGAGAACCTTGTATCGGTGATCCCTAATTTAGATTCTCGTCTCCATGCGTGTTCTCATGACGTCCCCTCAGTGATAACTGTTGTGGGGAAGCAAGAACTATTGAATCAGACAATGAGTCGGAAGAGGGTATCCTTTTCTGAGGATGCTTTGTTGGAGTCGGGTCGACCCGAGAGGAAATTGGGTGTCAAACAAATGGAGTATGGTCATGGTAAGGACAGTTCGGGGTCCATGGTTGGCCTTATTCAGACGACGAATGTTTGTGGAAAGAGGGATTGTGAAATTGTTGATTTGGAGGCTGGCTTGAAGGCTCGTAGCTCTCGCAACCTCCAATTGTTTGAAGGTAAGTTTTTTGCTTGTACTACTAAGTTGGCTCAAGTTTTGAAGGGGATGTCGAAGAAGACCCAGGAGGGGTTGGTATCGACTATGAGGCTGAAAAGGGTTTCTTTTGCGGAGAACTTGGTGTCGGAGATTCCTAGTGATAGTGATTCTCATAGTTTCGTTAGTACTGATGTTGAGGTGCCTATCGAGTTATCTGACTCAATTAATGATCTACCTTTGGAGGCGGGTACTGAGGAATTAGAAGTTAATTCTTCGGTGCTTTCTAATTCTGGTAAAGGTTATAGGGCTGTTAGTGTCTATGTTATGGAGAGTCCCCTTGGGGTGGGGCAAACCATTTGTGATGGTTTGGTGGATACTGGTGCTCAGAATGATGGCACGGTAGATTTGGGTAGATTTGGGTCTATGTTAGTGTCTATGTTAGATTTCTAAACTTTGCAGGCCGTTTGATGTTAATTAAAGCAATCATGGCAAGTATAGTTGGTTATTGGAGTATGTACATTTTCCTTCCAAAAGCAATCTTAAAAAAGATCAATAGCTTGTTCTTCAAGTTTCTATGGGGTGGGTTCTATAAGGACACGTGGAAATGTCACTATAAAGTGGGCTGGGAGGACTGTTGTAAGCCCAGAAATGAGGGGGGGTTGGGGTTAAAAAATTTATTCGAATGGAACCAGGCTGCTGTGTTGCATCAGCTCTGGCGCCTGCTCCAACCCTCTCCTGACTCTCTATGGATTGCTTGGTTCCACAAGGTGCTATTGCGTAATAAAGGTTTCTGGACTGCTAAAATGCCCTACAAGTGTTGTTGGATTGCCCGGAAAATTTTCAATGCTAGGGAGCAGGCAATGGAGTTTCTCAGGTTTGAAGTGGGGGATAGTTCGAATTTCCTGTTTTGGCATGATCCTTGGGCAGACAAGAAACCTTTGGCTCTTATCTCCCCTTCTATTATTCAGAATGCAGAATCGTCGAGTATGGTCAGTGTTCGGGTCTATTTGAATAATGGGGTTTGGAATCCTCCTCGATCCAACCACATGGATGTGATTGAAGTAAGGAATCGGAGTTGCTTCAGTTCAATTTCACAATAGAGACTGTATTACATGGGATGGTCTTCAACCAAATCTTGTCAAGCTGGCTTCCATTTGGACGTCAATTAGGGGACTGGGGCAGAGTGTGGGGTGGAGTGATGTAGTTTGGCATGCTTTCAATATCCCAAAATTTTCGTTCATCACATGGCTTGCAGTGAGGAACAGGCTTCTCACAAAGGACCGTATGATCTTTTTTGGCATGAACGTAGACCCTGCATGCTCCCTATGTGGAAATGGAAGGGAGTCGATTAGTCACTTCCTAACTTCGTGCCCCTATTTCAACCTTGTTAAGAGTGTCATTCCATTCCCAGTGAGTGTCTCTTGGGCAAGCTGGCAGCAAGGGGAGTTCTTTCAATGCCAACTAAACGCAAAGCAAAAGGTTGTCTGATGAGCAGAGATTTTCGCTTAGAGATGTGATGCCTCCTCGGCATAGTTATTTTGTTTTTAATTTCAGTTACGAACTTGTGTTAAGCTAGGATAACTAGCTTCTTATGTTGTTTATGTTGACAATAAGGCTACTTACTGGTTTTAGCTTTGGTTGATTCCACGGGGTATGCCCCTAGGTCTGTATAAGTTGTTTCCTTCGTGATATAAAATCTTAATTAGCAAAAAAAAAAGGCGATAGCAGCTGTCTATTTAACTACTTCGGTTTATGCCATTTGGAAGGAAAGAAATTTCAGGTTGCACAATGGTGGTACAGGGCATCCGACCTCAGTCATCATCTCTAATGTGAAATCTACCGTTAGGGAGAAACTGTTCTCCTCTGATCCATTTAAGAATTGGGTCCGAAATGACCAAGCCATTGTAATGCTTATTTTCTAGCTGTTTTGCTTGTTGGTTTCTGACTTAATGTTGTTTGGTTTTTCATGCTGATTCGCGGGGTATGCCCCTAGATTATGTATGTGGTTCCTTTGTTGGTATAAAAATATTTACTTAGCAAAAAAAAAAAAAAGAAGAAGCAACAAGATGATTCTAAGGTAACAGGCCTTGCTAATGCTAGGGAGGATGTTGTCCTGGTAAGGGGGGATAAGGATGAGGGGATAGAGGGGTTCGCTCCTAATCAAGAGGTTGGTACTACTGAGTATAGTGATGGTCTTCGAGATCCTTTGATCGAGACCTTGGTTCATATTGATAAGCTGATGAATGACATTGATAGAAGGGGCTTAAAAATTCCTGTTGTTAAGGAATTTACTATGATCAGTGGTCATGACCCTTTCAAGGATGAGTTGGGATGGTTTCATGGTAGGAGGCCCCCGGAGCTGGTGAGCCTGTTTTGTTGTGATCTTCTACTGCAGGCTTTTATTAGAAGGAATGGGTTGGAGCCCTTTCATGAGGAGCCACCCACTGGAGCTCTCTCTGACCTGAGTTTGCAGAAACGGGGAGGGGGGAAATTGGCTGATGTGGCGGATTATAGGGATGTCAAAAAGGTAGGAAATGTAATGGTTACTAGCATAGAGGCCATCCCAGCGAAGGTTTTCATAGGGACTGTGTGTAGTTGGAAGAGGTTGGCTTTATGCGGAGTAGCGATTCGGGAACCCAGCCTGCTTGCGGCTAAGATGGTGATTTCGAAGGAAAATGCTAAGCCATTCCTGGACTTGGAGGGTGTGCAGTTCGTGCAGTCTGGGTGGCCAATGAACTACCAATTTTTAGGATTGCTGGAGGCACCAGATTAAGTTTGTAATAGGCTTAG
This sequence comes from Kitagawia praeruptora, assembly GCA_037693485.1. Classification (NCBI taxonomy): domain Eukaryota; kingdom Viridiplantae; phylum Streptophyta; class Magnoliopsida; order Apiales; family Apiaceae; genus Kitagawia; species Kitagawia praeruptora. Next base: position 70,729,681 of record CM075350.1, read on the forward strand.
TTCTATGTTTGTTGATTGTAAAATGACTTAATGTTGTTTGGCTTTGTTGTCTGAATGTTGATTTCGCGGGGTATGCCCCCAGATTTGTGTAAGTTGTTCCTTCTTGAGCTTTAACAAGCAAATGAGAGTCGTCTAGAGAGAGATGCTCTTCCTTCTCTCTAGGAACCCTAATCTAGCCGCCACTAACTTCAAGCTAAATCTAAACCGAAAATTTATCAGATCTATATCTCCCTACACGAATCCACCTTCGTTTCCTTCCCCTCCACCTTATCATAAAATTACTTATATTATTATTACTTATATTATGTTCATCTCTAGTTCTCGGAGATTGTTCTATTTCGGTTGGAAGAGTTCGTATGATGTCAAGCCGGTTTGGTTGCTACGTACCTCCTTTGATGGTAGGGATCGCTGCGTGTTTTTGTGCTTGTTATTTGCGCCTCTTTCTTCTATGAGAAGAGAGGAGGTGAGTTATTCGGAGGATGGGTTTATTTCCGATAATGCCGATGTTGACTCCTTTAAATAGTATTGTGACCTTTCTAACAATGGTAGGTTGGTTTTTTAACCTATCCTTTCTGTTGTCTTTTTTGGAAAGTGTCGATAGTCGAGGGCTGTTCGTTGATGACCACCTTCTGTTTGATGAATTGCCTGAATTTTTTGGCGATTTGTTTTGGTCTCTCAAGAATGCGATTCAACTCAGAGGTAGTGAACTGTTTATTGTAAAAGGTGGACATCATGTGTTTGATGAAAGGTCTGAGAGGCTTATGTTCTCTATTATGGTTGGATGGACTCTGGAAGGCTTGACTACTTCTGTTCAGGTCTTAGCAAAGGGTTTTATGGCACCAAGCTTATTTATGATTTTCAACTCAAGGAGGTTGTTCGGTAGTCAACATCTCTTAGATGTTTGTGATGGTCTTCTGTTAAAGATGACGTCAATATGCAAGAGCTCGGATAATATGATAGTTCTGGGTTTATTTAATTTGGTTCTCTCTTCAAGACTTAACTCGGAGTTAGAGGTCTTGTATGAAGATATTATCTTGGTTGAGTTTGCCGAGAGCGGTGGCTATGTTCTCATGGCGGATCTGTTTGAAGTTACGGAGAATCTCATGTGGTCCATGCCATTGTTTGACGAGAAAATGGTTTGGATGGAGGCTCTTATTTTTCTTGCATCTGATGGAGGTAAGGTGTTTGATGGCTTGCTTGTGAAAGGATTTAATTGCCTTTCTGGGGTATTAATGAACCAGCAAAGTGTTTTGTTTTTTGACAAGCCTGGAGATGAAGAACATTTGTCTGTTCTTATGCTTAAGAGAAATGAGATTATGAAAGATCGGGATTGTATGGGCGATGAGACTATTTTTCTTCTTACGCCTGTAGCATATGTTGCCAAAGTCATGACTTTCCCTCACGGTTTTGATTTGAGTTTGGAGACATGGCTGTTTCAGTTTGATTTAATTGATACAGGGGTTGTCTCTACTTTGGAGTATTGTTGTCGTTTGTCTTGGATTTTCTCTGAAAAGAGACTGTGTTTGAACCTTCTCATGGAAGCGTTTCAGGGTTGTTGGCTTTTCAGAGTGGATCTGAGTTGGGCCCATGAATGGCCAGCTAATTTGCAGGGGTTGGTTTTGAAGAGATATGCGAATACACTCTTGATTGGCCCGCATTGCAGGTTTGGAGTTCGAACTAGATGGAGGAGGCCTTACAAAATCAGAATGATTAGTGTTGACTGTCTCAAGACGGGTTCAAATGTGTTGTGTTTTGATGTGAATTCTATTCGAAGAATTGATGCTTTATGGAGTTTTTTCTGTCTTAGACATGCTGGGTTTGTCAACATCTTTGTTGTCAATCCGCGTGATGGTTATCCAGTTCTGGAAATTTGCCTTCTTGGTGTTATCAGAAGCGTTTCCGCTTCAGGGGTTCACAATGCTGGGTTCAGTTTATGCGTAGCTGGACGGCCCACCATATGCAGTGTGATGAAGGTGTTCAAGCTGTTATTGCTGAATTTTGCCATAGGGGTATTGTTCTGGTCTACTCGGGATATGCTCACATGCTTTTTATTTGCGCTTGTATTGTGGAATTACAAGCTTGGACATGCTGCTAAATCTTTTGGAGATATCTATGGTGAGATGAGAATATAGGGACTCGACATGCAATGAGTGCTATGGCGGGGGTTTGTAGTGCAATGTTGGGGAATCTGAGATGTTGTGTTCGAGTAAAACAGACATGGGATGTGACTTGGACTGGTTTACACAGGGCTTTCAAAGGTTCTGGGATTAAAGCTACCTATTTCGTATGGGGAAAGGGCTGCTCCAAAAGAGCAAGATGTAATGGTGCAAATGAAATAGTTGAACGATATGTTTGGTCGAAGGATTGGATGAGGACCATCCTGATGGAGTGACCACCTCTAGTCGCTCTCTATTGCTTGAGCCTGGATTTGGTCCAACGAACATTGGATTCCTGCACAGATGCTACCAGCTTCTCCTTACAATGACCAGAAGTGGCCCGCTTCTCCTTCATTCTGTCCCAACCCTGATCATCATCATGGTCAACCTCCATCTACATCACAGTGTCCTTTAAAAGAGTCATATCCTGTCTGCAAATACCTTTCTCAGGTCTACCGCTTCCCTGCTTCTCATCAGTCTCCATAGCATAGTAATCCGTCTCGAAAACAGGGAGGATACTAACAGTGGGAAAGTCCTTCATTTGGTTCCCTACTCATCAAGTAGTCAAATGCTTCATCAATCTCAGCATCAATTTGGTTAGCTCTATCCGGAGCCTTTGTGGAGTCAGCATCATCAATCTCAGAGCCTCCAATTTTCCCCCACTTTAAGGACTGGATATCATCCTTCCACCTGATGGTCTTCTGCTGAGGTTTGATATCCCCTGGCCCAGTACCCTCTTCCTTTTCCAAGGTGACCATAAAATCCCTAGTGCGCACATTCTCACAAAAAACCCCCTCAAGAGGGATTCCTTCAACAGGAATTTCGATCCCTTCTTTAACAACAAACTGCTGCAACTGGATAACCTCATTAAGAGCTATACAGAGCTCCTCAGCCTGCCCACAGTCCAAAATGTCAATCATGAAATCCCCAACAACTTTTTTTTTGCTAATTAAAATTTATACCATAGGAAATGATTACATCTCTAGGGGCATACCCCACGATTAGAAAACCATCTACCTAACGGAACAACAAAGAAAAAACAACGATAATGCATAACAATAACAAATTCTTTTTCAATGCCTGTAGATGAAGCTGGAATGTGAATAAGGTGGTGTCTCTTAGTGACTCGTATGGTGATCCTGTAACATCTCATGAGGGGATGGCCTCTATAGCGGTGGACTACTACAAAAACTTGCTTGGCCAACAATGTGTGGTTCGCCAAATCCCTGCGGATTTGCATATTCCTAAGCTGAATGAAAATCAGGCTAGCCTAATTGATCGGCCGTTCACGGAGGCTGATGTGTTTACCACTTTAAAAAAGATGGGCAAAAACAAAAGCCCTGGTCCTGATGGGTTTTCGGTGGAGTTCTATTTGGCCACCTGTCACATTGTGGGCCCTGATGTCACAAGAGGTATTCTGTATTTCTTTGATTCCCTTGTTTTGCCTAAGGTTATTAATGCTGCTTCAATTTGCCTGGTTCCAAAGCACCAAAACCCATCCCAGATGCAACACTTTCGCCCCATATCTTGTTGCAATGTGCTTTATAAGTGTATCTCTAAGATGATTGCAGCTAGACTCAAGGGGGTTATGCCCAGTTTGATTTCTCCAAACCAGTCTGCTTTTGTGGCCAAAAGGTCCATTGGTGATAACATTTTTCTGGCCCAAGCCCTTTGCAAAGGTTACAACTGGAATTCTGGCCAGGCTCGATGTGTAATCAAACTTGACATCCACAAGGCCTTTGACTCTTTGGATTGGAGTTTTATATTCCAAGTTCTTCACAAAATGGGATTCCCTCCAAGGTTTATTGATTGGGTTAAGGTGTGTATCACCTCCACGATGTTCTCTGTAAAGCTAAATGGTAGTTTGGAGGGTTTTTTCAAGGGCAAATCGGGCTTAAGACAGGGAGACCCCATCTCTCCTTATCTTTTTGTGATGGCCATGGAAGTCTTTACATAATGTCTTAACAAATCTATTGATGGTTCTGATTTCAAATTCCATTGGCGAACAAAGCAAGTCGACCTGCACCACATTATCTTTGCTAATGACGTTTTCCTATTCAGTCATGGTGATGAATCTTCAGTTGCTACTCTTATGGAGGGGGTTTCTATGTTCTCCAACTGTTCTAACCTGGTTCCTAGTATTGATAAGTCAGTGTGCTTTTTTGCGAATGTCAGAGAGAATGTGGTGGAGAATATCCTTCGGGCTACTGGCTTTCAAAGAGGCTCCTTTCCTATCACGTAACTAGGGTTGCCTCTCATTACTGGTAAACTAAATAGCAGGGACTGCTCCTCCTTGGTGGCCAAGCTTTGCAAGAAGGTGGAATCGTGGATGGTGAGATTTCTCAATTTTGCTGGCCGCTTGATGCTGATTAAAGCGATCATGGCTAGTATTGTTGGCTACTGGAGCATGTATATCTTTCTTCCCAAGGCTATCTTAAAGAAGATCAACAGTTTGTTCTTTAAATTCCTTTGGGGAGGATTCTATAAGGAATCAGGTAGGTGTCACTACAAAGTAGGCTGGGAAGATTGTTGTAAACCAAAAAGTGAGGGGGGGTTGGGGATTAAAAACCTCTTTGAATGGAACCAGGCAGCTGTGTTACATCAGCTCTGGCGCCTGCTCCAACCCTCTGCTGACTCTCTTTGGATTTCTTGGTTTCATAAGGTGCTGATTCGTAATAAGGGTTTCTGGACTGCAAAGATGCCGTACAGGTGTAGTTGGATTGCAAGGAAAATTTTTAATGCTAAGCACCAGGCGATGAACTTTCTTAGTTTTGAAGTTGGAGTGAACTCTAATTTTCTTTTTTGGCATGATCCATGGGCAAATAAAAAACCCCTGGTTCTTTTTTTTTTTTTTTTTGCTAATTAAAATTTTATACCACAGGCAGAAGAATACATCTCTAGGGGCATACCCCGCGTTTAGAACACATCTACCTAGCGGAACAACAACGAAAAATATCAGAAAATATTGCTAGATAAACTAGCAATCAACAACATAACACGACCCTAAACCTAATTAACAGCTATGCCATGGACATTCCGAGTGGCACTGCAGTACTGCAGTATTCGCAAAAGAAGACATATAGCAATCCAGGAGAGTAGACCAGCAACGCAGGAGCATACCAGCAATTCGTTCCCCTGGCATGCCAAAGGATATCTTCCAAACCTGCCAACCTCAGCATAAACAGAAGAGCGTTTAGGCTCTTTCCCCTTTTCAGTTGCTTTCACCATGCTAAAGTAGCCAACAACAACGTAGACCTTATTTGAGTAAAGGTCTAAGACATCTATCAATAAACGCATGTAATTCAGAACATAGTGTAAAGGTTTGAATGACACCCCGAACCTACTCCTGCAAGGTTGGCTAACTGTGCTAAAACCGCATCCTGCAGTGTACAACCTATGCCTACAATTATTACCATCGTCGCATGCCTTGCTCACCCTAGCGACAAGACCTTCATTCACAATATTTCGTCCCTCTGAATAGCTGCTAGCAGCCCAAACCCCAGCAGACAGAACTTCAGTTAGCATAAACTGAATTGTCCTGAGCCTCACAAAGTTGCAGCATTCCCACAAATCCAACAACCATTCAATGGGGTAGTCAGAATTGCTCTCCCCACCAGCATCACAGAGATGTTCCCAACAAAACAAATCAACAAAAAGTTGGCGACTATTGTCAAAAGGCCCAACTATGGTCGACTGTTCCACAAATAATGTAGAAATCCTATGTATTAAACCAACAAACACTTGGCGTGCATCACCATATAAGCTAAAACCGTCCATGTAATGTACTAGAAGATTTTTAACACCATCAAGCAAACTAAAATAATGATCCTGAAAATTACTTGCAAGGACCAAGTCATTCTCACAATGGAGATCATATTCTCCATTATTTGCGGGAATATAACCCCCACCAGCCAGCAATTTCTGAGACGAATCTCGCTCATTGTTAGAGGCCTCCAACCCCTGGTCATAACACATGGCTAGAACAGGCAAGCCGTTTTCCATTTCCGTTACCTCGAACCCAACAACTTCCATGGCTTGAAACTCATTCACTTTTCCATGGCCGAATATTTGAACCATCGTAACCACGGCCGAGATAATGTCAGCCACATCTCTTACATTAATCAAGGGGCGCCCCCTTGTAGATATGAGAATGCAACTCCTGCCCAGCTCCAGAACATTGGCTAACACAGCTCTTGCAGACATAGCATCAAACATATGATGACTATCAACATTTATGCTTTCCTCTTCAACCAAAGAGAAGACAAGCACATCTTTGAAATAAAATGGGCTCCCAGCACCATCCACCCTAACCTTCCTGTTAACAATGTCCCTCAAACACAGCTTGCATCGAATAAGTACGCACCATTTGCACCATTCGCACCATTCACAGCATGTTCCTACCTTCCAAACTTTAATTTTTTGAGACAGAGGACTGAATAAGTACGCACCATTTGCACCATTCACAGCATGTTCCTCAGTGAGAATAAACAGGTTGCACTGAACAGTGAAACCCTTATCACTCTTCTCGACCTGCGGCTGAGACAAATTGACAAACAAATGGTGTTTTTTTTTTTTGCTAATTAAATTTTTATATCACGAAGGAAACAACTTAAACAGACCTAGGGGCATACCCCGCGGAATCAGCAAAAGCTAAAAACAGTAAGTTACCCGACTGTCAACAAACAACATAAAAGCTAGTTATCCTAGCTTAACACAGGTTCATAACTGAAATTAAAAAAACAAAATAACTATGCCAAGGAGGCATCATAACTCCAAGCGCAAATCTCTGCACATCAGACCACTCCTTCTGTAAGGACATATTGTAAGCATTGTATGAATTGCAATTATGCATCTGGACAATTAAGTTGTCAGTGTCCTCGTCAATATCTCTGAAAACAACAGCAGGCACCTGGAGGGCATCTGCATTCTCAATACTCCCATGACTGCTCCTGATAGGCCGTCCAATATTGCAGGAACCATACCCAGCAGTGCACACATAACAACTACTAGCAATATCCAGGGCTGAGAACACAATCACCACACCACTGGACTCTAAACCGCTGCTACCATACCAATTAGCATGGCACATCACATGGACTTGACAAAAACCAACAACCAGGTCCAGAACTATTAAGCCAATTTCAAACACCATCATATAAATCCCCATGAGAAAAGTGAGGCCAAATCCCACCAAACCTAGCCTCCTCTGTTTCACTATGGACCCCGAAGAACACACCCATAAAGGGTCTTCAACCAATCCCTTCATCTCAAGGACATCATAACAAGCAAATAACCATGTTGCAATGCGCATTGCACACACTCTGTGAACATCCAGCTCTACACCTTGCTCCATCGCGCCCTCACCATTCAATGTCGAGTAATAACTACAATAACAACAATTAAAATAAGTGTAACCCCCTGGTTCACACCCAAGTATCCTAAGCATATGCCTCAACATCCTTTCTGTCCCTTCCAGAACACAACCGCTACTCTTTAAATACTCAAAGGCTTCATCAATGTCCTTTTCATTCAGGTTGTGACCCACCTCCTCATCCATAATCAACTTCTTATTGACCTGACTATCATTACCAATAGTCACTTCTTGATCAATAATAACCTGGACATTATCCTTCCACTTCACTGATTTCTTCACAAGTTTGACAACCTCCACATTAAGTGTAGACTTTCTAAGGCAAGCCTTTCGGCAAACCACTAGATTCTCTCTAGGCCAGTCATTTTCACCCAAAATTGGAAAGTCAACTCCCTCATCCATCAAAGAGGAATTGACTCCCAAATCCACATTAGCACTAACAGAAATGTCAGTTGCTTCCGATGAATCGGACATTTCATTATTGAAATCTTTAATTTCAAAAACCAAATCGTTAAATGTAACTTTCTTCTTGGAGTAGTAGATCTTACCTTCAAGCGGGCTACACGTCCTAGAAGCAAACCCAGTTGTGGGGGTGAAGGCCCTCTCCGCCACCTCCAGCCCATCTTTGAGACTAGAAGTACCAAACTCCGTACACTCCGTCTCAAACTTCAATCTCTTAGCCACCTGAAACAAGGGTTTAAACTTCTCCCTTCCAGGAGAAGAGCCACTCTGTGCACACACCCTGAGCACACCCTTCGGATTATCCTCCAAAGGATACACAGTCACAAGGTTCTCCGAAAAGGAGACCCTCTTCGGACTCCTAATCGGGTTACCCACCGGATGGCAAACCTCAGATCCTCGTGCACGGGGAGGAATCACGGTCACTAGGTTCTCCGAAAAGGAAACCTTCTTCATTAAACTAATAATTATATAAAGAAATATGGTGTTTGAGGTGAAAGATTAGAAGAGGAAGGTGAATTTGGGAAGGCTAAAGAGAAGATTTGATGAGGAAATGGTTTAGATTTAGGTTTGAATTTGGTGGCGGCAGGGTTTTTTAGAGAGAGGTTAGAGAGAAGTTAGAGCAAATACGACTCTCATTTTTTTTTTCTTGTCGTTTGTATACGGTTTTCAAACAAATGGTGTTCATCCCCACAATATGAGTAAAGATACACATCCTCTTTCGCAAGTTGACCAACATTATCAACCCTCTTCCAAACGATAGTTGCAAGACTAAGCAAAGCCCGTAAGCGATTGGCCACACCAATCAGAGCTTCCAACAACCCAAAAGAAGTGTGCACCACATCAATTAAGGTCAACATAAAAGGAAATTTGTCCAAAGACAAATTATCTCCGAATGTGTCATACTTCCCAAAAATATGACTGCTTCTCTTGATAGTCTCTCCATCAAACAGATGAGCACTATCCCACAACTTCATCGAGGGATCTACGAACCCAAGAGAAATACTAACTCCCACTAACGGAGACAAACCAAACCGGACCAAAATGGCTTTCCCATTGACAACAATATAGCCCACGACATTTACAGCATTCGGAGCTGTATTACTCCCCTTGACCGAGGACCCACAAGCGAGCAAGTTATCATCAAGGACACCGAGAAAATCCAATACGTGCTCCCAAACCCCAGCGGCTTCTAAAACAGGACTCCTGTCACCATTCTTAATGGCCAGCATCAACACCGGTTCCTCAATAAAGAACCCATCAACACCAGTCGAGAGAACACTCTCAATCTTACCTAAGGGGCCAAAGCCTAGATCCCCTCGGTCAACAACGATATCATTTCTCAAACCAACATAAGTTGCTAAACCAGAGCCCTCCGACCCCAATAACAACTCCTTAACAAACAAGTGCTGCGAAGACAGCTTGATACGAAACAAAGAGATGAAAACCCCCCTGTCATTCGAGAATAGAGATATCCCATCTCTTACATGAAACAAACAAAAGTCACTTAAGAAACCCATAATAAACGGACTAAGAAAGAAATATTGTGTTTAGGTGATAGATTTGAAGAAGGAAGATGGATTTAGGAAGGATTATACGAGGATTTGATGGAGAAAAGGTGAAGATTAAGGCTAAAATTAAATGGCGGCTAGGTTTTTCTAGAGAGAGAATACGACTCTCATTAGCTTGAAAAACCCCTGGCTCTTGTCTCTCCTTCTGTGATCTCTACGGCGGAATCATCTAGTATGGTTAGTATTGGGACGTATCTTAACAATGGGGTATGGCATCTCCCTCAATCCAATCACATGGATGTCATTGAAGTCAGAAACAGGGCTAGTATGATACAACTTCATGATAGGGATTGCATCACTTGGGATGGACTCAAGCCAAAGCTTGTCAAACTGGCATCTATTTGGGCCTCTATTCGTGACTTGGGTCAACCTGCTTATTGGAGCGACCTAGTGTGGAATTCTCTCAACATCCCAAAATGCTCTTTTGTCACTTGGCTTGCAGTGAGAAATAGGCTGCTCACTAAGGAGCGTATGGTCTTTTTTTTTTTTGCTAAATAAAGGTGGATTAAGAAAAAACTATGTACATGTTTAAAAGGGGCATACCCCAGTCGAGATTAAATCAAAAAGCAACCAAATCTAGCAGCAGCTATTCTCTCGCTAACTCATCAAGATTTACATGACTAAAAGCACTAAAGTAGAATCTTTCGAAATCTGTTTTTTAAACTTGTTGCATGAAAAAAGCTTTTCCTTAAACATCTGTTTGACTCGAGCCGCACACTGGTCTGCATTAGTGTGACCTGATTGGTTATGAATTCTGTGATTCCTCTCTCTCCAAACCCAGTAAAAAGCTACATTAAGAAATAGAGCTGCTAGATGTCTCTTCCAACTTGTACCACCAAAGCTTGAGATCCGACCTTGAATATATTCCTCCCAGTCCTCAGTAAAATCGAACAGGCTAAGAGTGAGAACTCTCATTATATAACTGCATTCTGTGAAGAGATGAGGTGCAGATTCGTCATAATTTCCACACATAACACAAGTAGGAGACGTTCTCGTTCCAAACCGTATCATTTGGTCTCGAGTGAGCAATCTGTTCTGAATGGCCAGCCACATTATGAAGGAACACTTTGTGATATTAAAATCATGCCACACTATAGACACCCAAGGGGGAGAGACCTTACTGGATCGAATGCTATTATAAACCTGCCCCCTAGATACAAGAGATGCCTTGAGACCGTCCCATGTAACCTGCTCCTGTCCATGAATTTGAGTAGCTAATATTAATTGTCTCAGGTCCATCATATCTACATGATTTGAAGGTGGAAGATTCCACTGATCATTGGCCATGAAAGAGTTTACCAAAGCAAGATAAGATGATTCCGCCGTCGAGATTATACTCGAGTGAAATCTGTCCAGTAGAGGTTTACCTCCACACCAGGGGTCATGCCAAAGTAGGAAGTTGGAACCAGGACCAACTAGATACTTTATAAAACGAGAAGCATAATCCCGAGCATTCAGAATTTTTCGAATGCACCAGGAACATCCATAAGGGATCTTAGAGGTCCAGAATGGTTTTCTACGAAAAAAACATCTTTTTAGCCACATTAACCACAAGCTGGAATCCTGTTGATAGCCAATACGCCATACTTCAATCTTCGGTAAGCAACAGTCATTCCAAGCCACTTTGTATTGACATTTTTTATCATTCGAGCCCCCCATAAGAATTTTGCAAATAAAGATTGAATGCTCTTGAGAATACTTTGAGGGAGAAAAAGATACATGGACCAAAAACCTTGGATGCTAGACAATACAGAATTTATAAGTTGTAGCCTACCTGCATATGAGAGGAAAATCGAAGTCCAAACTTCAATTCTGGCACACAGATTACGAACCAGGGGGAGGCAATCTCGAACACTAAGCTTTCCAGTAATCAAAGGAAGTCCTAAATATTTAATAGGAAGAGTTCCTTGAGTAAACCCCGTGGAGGATAGAATGTTTTGAATTGTATCATTTGGCACATTACCGAAAAAACAGTTGCTCTTCTACACATTAGGTTTTAGCCCCGAGATAGATGAAAAAAGATGAACTCCATTCGTAAGAAGATTAACAGAATCAACTTCGCCCTTACATAGCAGTAATACATCATCGGCAAATGTAATATGAGATAATTTAATACCTTCTGTCCTCCAATGGTACTTGAACCCAGGACTGGAGGCTACTTTATTAATGCAAGAAGTAAACACCTCCATGGCCAGAACAAATAGATAGGGAGATAGAGCATCCCCTTGTCTTAGACCTGATTCGCCCTTGAAATATCCCTCCAATGAGCCATTAATTTTGACCGAAAACATGCAAGAGGTGATACATTTCATAATCCAGTCTATATAGCGAGAAGGAAAGCCCATTCGAACTAAAACTTCTTTTAAAAAACCCCAATTTAATGAATCAAAAGCCTTGTGGATGTCTAACTTAATGATACACCGAGCTGGGCCCTTAGCTAAATGATAATCTCTGCAAAGCGCTTGAGCCAACATGATGTTATCTCCCATAAGTCTTTTAGGCACAAATGCTGACTGGTTTGGAGAAGAAATCGAAGAAATGATTTTTTTCAACCTCATTGCCGGCAATTTTGAAATACATTTATAAATCACATTACAGCAGGAGATAGGTCGAAATTGAGTCATCTTTGTAGGACCTTCAACCTTGGGGATCAAAGCAATGGCAGCTGAGTTCACTATTCTGGGCATGTGTAAATTATCAAAGAAGTAGAGCACAGCTTTAACCACATCTTCTTTGACAATATGCCATGCAGAAATAAAAAATTCTACTGAAAACCCATCAGGACCAGGACATCGATTCTTACCCATTTTTTTAAAAACGTTCTCAACATCAAGAGTAGAAAAGGGAGCAGAGAGAGAGTCCGCTTGTGCTGAGGAAATAACAGGCAAAATTAAGTCTTCAGGGATGACATCAACCGAGCTGGAACTACCCAAGGAATTTTTGAAGAAATCCACTGCAATGTCTGCAACTGCATCATGTGCAGTGTGAACCCGACCATTATTATCCTCAAGAGCAAAGATTTTGTTAGAGTTCCACCGTCCCTTGCAATAATTGTGAAAATATTTGTTATTTCCATCTCCTTTGCTAAGCCACTTTATTCTGGATTTTTGACATAGAAGTTCTTCTTCCTTTTTCAAAGCCTCATTATATTTGGAAATTAGAACAGCCTCCTCCTCAAGTTGTGCAGGAGTACAGATAGAAGGCATACTAGCTTGATAATTATTGAGTGCATCACGAGATTCCACCACTTGAGTGTGAAGATTGCCCCCTTCATGATTAAGTCGTATCAAACGACCTTTAACTCTCTTCAATTTGTTTGTAAGAATCCACCAAGGGTCCCCTTCAATGCTACCAGACCAGGCTTCTTCAACCACAGAGAGGAATTGAGGATGATGCAAAATATGACTAAACAGTTGAAACGGTTTGTGCAGCTTGGGAAGGGAGTGACCAATACAGACCGCAGTCGGGTTGTGATCTGAAACCCCACGAGGTAAGAAGTGAGCAATAGATAAATCATAAGAAGTTATCCAGGTACTATTAACTAGCACCAAAGACCCGAAGACCAAACAAATGAGAGTCGTATATGCTCTCTCCTCTCTCTAACCTCTCTCTAAAATAAACCCTAGCCGCCTTTAATTTCATCCTCAATCTACTCCATTTCTCCATTAGATCTTCACATTAGCCTTCCTAAATTCATCTTTCCTCTTCTATTCTTCCACCTAACCTTCCATATTTCTTATTATATATTTACTTTTTATCTTTATTACTCATGGTTTCGGTATCTGTTATCGGAGATGGATCCTCTATTTTGGAGATCATTCTCCCGGGGCCTGGTCTTTGTACAGGCGAGGTGATTGATGTCCCTCACAACTCTGTTCGCGTTGTGTTTCTTGTGAAGCAAAAAAAGAGAGAACCAACTGTCTCTAGTGGGTTTAATGATATGATGCCCCAAGTGGGTTTTGCGAAGCCTTGGGTCTTTGTTCAGCCTGCATTTTTGGGGGCCCACTCAAAGTTGTTTGTGAATGGTGTTACTCACATCCTTCATGGTGTCTATGTGTTCCGTGGTTCTCAGAATGGCAACGTTGATGAACAAGCCTCCTTTATTGGTACCCTGTTCATCTCGAATGTTCTGCACATGAAATGTTTGGCCTGTGTTGGTGGCGATGACTTTGACCTGATCTGCAATTGGAACTCTCATCGGTCTGAATCCATTATGGGTCTGCTAAATGATGTTGAGGTGTTTGCCGGATTGCTTGTAAGATGTTCTGTTGTGTTGTTGACAGGAGTTGTGATAGATTTCTATGTGAATGTTGTCATGATTATTCTGATTAATTATGGGGGATTTAAGGTCCACCATTTGTTTGAGGATATGTCTAATGAAAAGGAAAAATTTAGCGAGGTTGAGTATGGATTTTGCAAAAAGATGAACGAATATGATGTGTGGGAAACTTGGATTCACACAATGAGGATGGTTGGTATTTGCAATGGCCACCGTATGTTGGTTACTATGTTTCAGATGGGTGGGAACCTGAAAGTTGTGGACTTGGGGTTCACTATTCAAAATGGATGGAAGTTGAGTTCGGGAGAAAACTGTGTCACGCTGTTGATGGTTTTACAGTTCATGTTAACTGGAGCTTTGGATTGCTTAACTTGGGCTGCTTTTAGCTTTGCAAGTAGGCCTATTAATGGGTATGGTATGGTTGCTACCCATGCCATAATTTCTGAGCTTACTGATGCCACTCAATGGATGAGTCCGAGTTTTGACTGCGTGATGACGGTCACACAGCGGAAGTTGTGTCTCTTGATCATGTTCCCTGAACTTGGTGTGGTAATCAGCATCTCCGGTGCTGTTGGTTTACGCCGTCGATTTGATATTTGGGGTCCGAGTTGTCGGCCTTATTACATTGATAAGTCTCTCATGAGGGATCAATGGTGTGGTTATATCCGCATGTTCTCATATTTCTATGAGATTATGCAGAGTAATGTCCGGTGGCGTGACAACACAAGCCTGGTCTGGTTTCTTGCTATGCGTGGGAGGGCTCAGGATTGTGCTTTTATGATTTACTTGATGGAGAAGATATTTGTTTCTTGCAGTTGGTCAATCAATGTGGGTTATACCTCTAATGTTGAGGCTTATGGGCCTAATTGTCCATCCTGGTGGACTTTATGGAGGGTGTTGCTCATCGGTGTGATGATAGGAAATGGAGGTGTCCTTCCTCTTTTCATAATGGAGGTGCTGGTATGCTTTATTAGCACACAGAAAGGGAGGGAGTGTCCTGTGTACCCCTTGATGAGTGTATTAGATTGTACTCTCACAATGAGGAATGTTGCTCCTGTTTTGAATCAAAACTACGGTGCTACTGCCAGTCATTTGGGTTACCAAAAACCAAACTGGTGGTGTGTTGTAAAAGCAGGTATTATGTATGTGAGCTGGAGGGTTCCCGGTATTGTTGGTCAGGCTTCAAGGTTATCAAGCGGTCGGGAACCGGATGTGGGTTTCAAGGAAGAAGATATTGTGGAAGATGAGGAAGAACGTGGGCTAGATTTTGTTTTGCCTATGTTGACAATTGGAAGGTGGGTACAAAGCGGTAGCATAAGGAGCAGAACAGGGAAGGTCATAATGATGCAGGAGATATTGATGCTATCATCTTCGGGGACTTGGATGGCCACTCCTGTTGTCTGGGTGGTAAATGGTGGAGATGATGACTTGGTCTGCGTCTTGCAAGTGTTAACCATGGTGGGGTATATGGTAACGTATGATGGCTGTCATATGGGATTTTTTAATCAACTGGGGGCTGGTTCTCCTTCCAAAGAAAAGTTAGCCGGTGGTGCTTTTTTGGAGGTCAACTCTCATGTTGATGGATGTCATATGGATGTTTGGACGAAATGCGGCTGTGTCACTGCATGGTTTTTGCTGCTTCTCAGTACCATGGGCTTTGTGAGACATGTGCCTAGTCTCAATTTTAGGTTGGTTAAGGCGCCAGAATAATCCTTAGTTTTTTTTTTCGTTGTTATGTTGACAGTAAGGTGACTTACTGATGTTATGACTTTTGTTATGTTTGATCGCGGGGTATGCCCCTAGATTTGTATTAGTTGTTCCTTTTTGGTATAAAATTTTAATTAGCAAAAAAAAAAAAAAAAAAAAAAACTAGCACCCTGTCTAGCTTCCTTAATTTAGGATGATCCGGATTTTTGTCCCACCATGTAAAGAAAGCACCAATACTTCGCAAGTCAATAAGACCTAGCGAGTATATAAATTCATTAAATTCAGCCATGCTAGTGTCCCAGGAGGGATTACCACCAGAAGCTTCATCAAGCGAACGAATAGCATTAAAGTCCCCTAAGATGCACCATGGGAGATTTTCAGAATGCACAGTGTCTTGAACCAAAGTGAGATCCCTCCAAAGGGTTCGACGTTCTGAATAAGTGTTTTGCCCATAAACAAAAGATATAATCATATTGTCTCTAGTATCCAACTTATATACCTTGCAGGTGATATGCTGATCCGAAGTGGCCAAAATAGAGACATTCCAAATACCAGCATCCCATCCTAACCATAAGCGACCATAGTGGTGATATTCATAATTGAAACGCCAAGTAAACCTTGGAGCAATATAAGCAGAAATAGCACTAGCATTATTATTCTGAACTTTAGTTTCAATCAGAGCTACTAAAGATAATTTATTCGCACTAATAAAATCCTTAACGGGGGTTTGCTTATTGTTTAGACCCCTAACGTTAAAGGAGCAAAAATCCACTATCATAAAATTAAATAGGGGGAGGGTATTTCTTCCCCAAAGCTGCTGCCCTTTCTTTTCTCAGTTTCTTCTTTTGCGAGTTGCTAAGCTTTGCATACTCAGGACCAACCAAAGTGTCTATCTCATCCACCTTTTTAAGATTTTTAAAAGTATTCATAGGAGCAGGAGATTCATCAGAAGAAATAGAGGAGGCTACCTTTGTAGCTTTACGCTTAACTTCCGTCCAACCACCTTCCACCACTGATTTATTTGGGGAATGCATCCCAGGAGCCATAGAATTCTCAGGAGTTCCAGTTTTTGCTGTACCAACTTGCACCTCAGGAGTTCCAGATTTGGCTACATCAACTTCCACCTCAACCGAACCACCACTAGTACCACAATCTACTCCGTTAACTGAATTAGCACCATTGCTTGAGACCTCACCAGATGAGTTATGAACTTTAGTCATATTAGTATTAGTATGAATTGTATTATCTTTAGGTTTCTGAACCCATATCCTTTGAGAAACAGGACAGGCTCCAACAGCATGACCAAGAGATTTGCACTCTTTGTGGAACAGATGTTGAACAGATGTTGAGTCAATTAGTCACCTGCTCACTAGTGGAACAGATGTTGAGTCAATTAGTCACCTTCTCACTACTTGTGCTTTTTCCTCTCTAGTAATGAGAGTCATTCCCTTTCCACTCCATGCGGATTGGGCTTGCTGGCAGCGGGGTGATTTCTTTCGATGTTCTCTTAATGCAAAGCTTAAGGCCATTGCTGGTACTTACCTGACGACATGTGTTTACAGTTTGTGGAAGGAGAGAAATTTCAGAAGCCATAATACTGGTCCAGGACATCCCTCTACCGTGCTCATTTCGAACGTAAAAGCCATTGTGAAGGAAAAACTTTTTACTTGTTCTTCCTTTAAAAAATGGGCCCGAGAAGACCCAACCCTTGTTCTTATGCTGTTCTAGTTCATTTGTCGTAGTTGTTGTTTTTCCTCCAGGTCTTGTGGACCGTGGCTTGTTGACTGCTAGTTTTCTAGCTTTTTTCTCCATGTTGTTCTGTTAGGAAGATGTATTATTTATCGCGGGGTATGCCCCTAGAGATGTAATCATTTTCCTTTGGTATAAAAATTTAATTAGCAAAAAAAAAAAAAAAACTAGCAATCAACTAGCAACAAACAAACTAACAACTAAACCACTAAGTTGCACACGTTCTAGCAACACTCTAAAAAAAGATTGCTACAACATAAATGAGAGTCGTTTTCTCTCTAGGTAAACCTAGGCGGCCGCCAACCATATCATCCATTCTACACCCAAATATCATCAGATCTATATACTACCTCCATGAATCCACCCTTTCTTCTTCTCCTCTCACCTATACACATATTTCTTATAAGATATATCTAGATTTGGCTCCTTCTTTGGCGATTCTCCCTGGACATTCTTTGAAGTTTGTCGGGGGTTTGGGCCTGCATCCTTTTGAGGTTTTTTCTCAGTTCTTGAGAAATGGGTATTTCAAACAGGTGTTTACTCCGCTGGTACTTGTTGTCGGGGAGTCTAATTTCATGGTGGCTACAAGCAATGGGATTTCTTTCATTTTGCTTGGGTGGCTAGAGACCTGCAAACTCGTAAGATGTTTGCAAGGGTATTTGATACATGTGGGCCGTTATTTAGAGGGAGTTTTTGCTCCATCTAGATCTGGTTCTTTTCAGGTTATTACTCCTTCGTTTGTTCTGTGTCCAGATAATGGGTTTGTGGGTCTTGTTAAAGATGAGACTACAGTATTTGGGGTTTTTTATCCAGGCTATGTATTTGTTATTGAAGTCTTCCGTAGGTCTTCCTTACACAGGAAGCATACCTCTTTCGATTTGTTGGATCTTCTGGGAGTGGTATTCGGAAGTCCGATTGTTATATGCTGGGGAGTGTACCCTCAAGATGTTTTTAAGGGAGCAAAGATGAAGCGTAGAGAAACTTGGTCCAGTGACAAGGATATCTCACGGATGGACTCGGTTGATTTCCTCTCTTGCTTAGGAAGGGTTGATAAAGTTGGGGCTATGGTTGTCATGGTTAACAACCCGCTCATAAATGGAGACATTGGCGATTTTGTCATGGGTCCTCAGATGTTTGATGAAATGACTAATGCTAATTTTGTCATGTTTCAATGTGTGACTTTGGTAACTAGTCAATGCTTCTTGGGTAACTATAGTAACTCGCTTATTCTTGGTGAGATGAGGAACTTAGGTTGTCGTACTTGTTCTTCTTCAGTTGAGGTCCCTTGTTGCGCGTTCCTACTCGTGGGTTTGGGGCTTTCCTATGTGAGGTTGGAGTCTCTCACTGTTTGGATTAGGAGATTTGAATGCCATGTGTTCGACTTTATGCTTAAAAGAAATGGTTTTACGGTTCTTCCCGAGGAGTTCCATGTATTAAATTCAGAGATGATTCTTGATGCTGAGGCTGGTATCTTTAGTGGAAAGGAACTGGGCGTGGATGTTGCTGCCTGTCAGATGTTTGAGGGTTTGTTTGCTAGTTTTAAAGGACTCATCCTTGAATCTAATGGGACTATGGTTTCATACTCTTGGTTTGCTTGGAACATCATGAGGTATATACTTGATATTTTTTCGAAGGAGATTACTCCACTTTCGAACTCTATGAAGGGTTTGTCGGAAGCTTGGAGTTTGTTAATATTCGCAGAACCGTCCTGTGACACGGTTTCTAAGAAGGGTGGTGGCCTCTTCCTTAGGAATCAGGAGGAGATGGTAGTCATGTATGGTTCTGGTGGTGTGAAGAAGTCCATCTCCGATGGGTTCTTTTATTTTCTGGTCATGTTGAAGGTTCCCTGCTATGAAATTGTCTCTCCTTTCAAAAGGAATTCTGAGGCTAAGACTCGCCAACTGGTTGAGGTTGGTCCTGTGAGTGTCCCTGGGTTTTTTCAAGTCGAGCTCCTCATAGCTCCAAGAAAGATGATAGCATCTATGAGATGGTTTGATGCCAATGCGCTTCTACCTGTTAGTGTAGAATTAAGTGCGAAGAGCTGTAAAGATGTCGCTGGGTTTTGTACCTATGCATATCTGTTTGATGTGGATTTTCAAATGAGTATTGAAATTTTGGTCATGAAAGGCATAATGTATAATGGATGGGATTTGAACCCCGATCTCACAGGGGAATCTAAGTTATTAGATTCTAGTTGCTCAGCTCTTGAGTTATACTCTTTTGTTGCTAGACACATTTTGAGCCCACGAGTGTGGATTGTGGGGTTCAGGACTTCGGGCATCTTTCTGAACAAGGTAAAGGATGATGATGGTTTGTCAACAACTTGGCACCTAGGTGTGAACTGTTTCGGTGGTGGAAACTGTTCCATTCAGATCACTATGGAAAAAGAGAAGGATGTTGACGCAGCGGAGGAAACGAGTGTCCTTATGAAGCTTGCAAAGTTTCCAGGTATTTCATGCTATTTTTATGCACATGGGGGGACCTCTATTGTGTGGACTTGCTATCTACATTATACTGCTGCTGGTGTTTTGGATGGTTCCCATGGGTTACTGTCTACGAAGATTGGCTATTTGTATGAGGTGGAACCTTGTGGGACTGGATTGGAAAATTTGGAGGCTGCTGTTGGGAAGCTGGGAAGGTATAAGGGCCATGGTGGGGACGGTAGACGGTTCAATCAAAGCACCTGTTACAGGGTTGTTTCTTACGACATGACCGGGATATTATGCTATTGGAAATTGAGGCCAATGCCTCATGTTGTGATGCATTTAAACTGTTGGTTCTCTTATTTTAGAACAGCCTGTGGGGTGATTCCATTTAGGGGAGAGGGTTCCACCCTTTCGGGTCAGGAGGTTTTTTCTAAGAATTTCCGGGACTCTCATGTCTAGGCTTGCCTTGTGCTAGTGTTGCCTATGAAAAAGCTGCTGCTTACCAGTTTACAATTGGATGTGGACCGGGTGGTCCCTTTATTTTTCGCACCTGGCATAGGTCTCATTGTGTGGGTTTAAACTAGTTTAAATCTAGTTTCTTTGTTTGTTGATTGTATAGTGTCTTTATGATGCTATGACATTTGTCTTGTTTGCATGTTGACTTCGCGGGGTATGCCCCTAGCTGTGTATCAGTTGTTCCTTTATGGTATAAAATTTTAATTAGCAAAAAAAAAAAAGTTGCACACGTTCTGATTAAAATACCACTAGAAGTGGTCCCTCCCCAAGCTTCCGTTCCTGCACAACCATGCATTACCCGCAAAGTAATCACAGAAGCATGCTTTAAGCCATTCATGTCAAACCGCATAGCAATGCAAACACCACTGCCTTCCCCAACAAACCAACTGCAACCCAGGGAAACCTGGAGTGCATCAACATTTCTCTTCATGTTCACCACTTGCAAACTAGTTTGCCATTTATGGCCCAGTCCAAACCATAGTTGCATAAAACAACCCAAAAATCTCCACAAGTTAGCATGGCGTGCACTTCAGTGTCCACCCTACCTCCCTCGACCTGCCACCTGCTCTGCCATTTGTCATTAACCATAGTAGACATCCATGTAATGTCACAAGCCCAGTCCAGCTTCATACTAACCAAAGCTCGATCAAGCAAACCGTCAAACACCAACGTATGACCACATGCCTTGGCATCTTCAAACAAACCCAATGAGCCAATTCTCGACTTCGTTATAATCAACGACCAGTAACTGGACTCCATTCTTCCAGTGTTAAAACCCCCAGTATGCACAACTTAGTACCCCAGTCTCTCATTCGTTACATTTCGACCATCATACAGAAAAGCCTGAAAAACAAGCTCCATCACGCAACAAGCCAAGACCATGTCCGCATATCCGCACCATATGGCTGCACATAGAAGAATTGAACCTTCCCCTTTCGCAAACACTATGCCACACAATAGTTTGGCTGCCTTCAAAACAGCAAAATGCTTCAAGCACTCCAACCGCATACACCATCTAGTTCCAATAGAATTAAAAAACATTTGTTGCTCAGGTAAGAGCACATCAATGGTTCCAAGAATTCCGAACGTAGAGAGATCCAAATTCTCACTTCTAATAATCTGGCTAAAACCGTGACATCATGCTTACATAATAAGAAAGTAAGAATCCCACCGAAAATCCTTTTCGGACTATCATTTAGAAAAATTCCAGTATCCAGAGCTCCCAAAAAGGTCAGCTTTCGCAACCTCTGCATTTCGGCACCATGAATTAACCACATACCCTTAGTAGTGACATCATCTAGGCGCCCACAGTTGGCGCCCACGACCAAACTGTCTTGCTGTGATAGAAAATTCTGTTTCTTCTGCTGAAAAACAGTAAAGACATTACCTTGTGACAATAAGTCAAACACTTGGTGTTCATAAAGATGGAACGCATTCAAGGAGCCCATCTCAGAACCATCAAGCACCATATCCTCCAGTTTTACCATTGATTGATGAAAATCCGCATTACTGTTCTTTAAGAACACGATGGACTTTAGCATTTTCAGAAAAAACCCATAGTCAAACTGTTGGTGGACAACGCAAAGCAATTTATTCGAACCATCAGTACCCCAATCCGCCTTTAACAACTTGCAAGACTCAAACAAGTAGTGTCTCCTGGCAAGGAAACTAAGTAAAATCCAGAAGGATTCCCAAACTAATACATCAATAGAGCTAACCTCGCCCTCATTGAGTAGATCCTCACAACCCTGCTGCGATAAATCATCGAACACATGGCAGGCATTCATGACTGTCCCTTTGTCAAAGAGAAGACAAAACCCATCCACCTCATCCCACTTTCGGATAGAAGAACAGACATTCTTCTCAATCAAGGACACAGAAACACCATTCTGTAAGAGAACCGAGATGGGTATTTCACCACCATCGATATGTTCCAGTAAAGACCCCAAGAACGGGTCATGAATAACGGAAGCAACAAGCTTCACGTTATCCTTAACATCACACACAATAAACCACCTCTCAGTCAGAACATCCATCACGAAGACTCGTTGAAACATTAAGCCAAACACCGTACGAGCAGCAACAATACTAGATTCTTCCTTAACAAAGAGAAATGTGAGCACATCTCCAAAAAGACGTAACTCAGCCCACTCCATAGAGGTACCTCCTTGCAGGGAAGAATCGATTTCAACAACAACCAAAGTTGTTAAATTGAAACCCAACAATTTCAACAAAGACCTCGCAACAAATAGATACGAAGCCATCTCCAAGTATCCAACCCTCTCCAGAACATCCGGATAAAAGAAAAGCTTCAAATACCCAGAGTTACAACTAGGAAACTCCAAAAGAGTCACCAAAAAGCTAGGAGACCCCATCCCAGAAACAGAAATCGAAACCATTGATAATAAAATAAGAGTAATAATTATAAGAAATATATATGTTTAAGGTGAGGGGAAGAGAAGAATGGATTAGCGAAGGTAATATGGTCGGAATTGATGGAGAAATGGTTTAGATCTGGTTAAAATTAAGGCGGCAAGGTTTGAAAGCTAGAGAGAAAAAGAGACGACTCTCATTAAGGCGGCTCTTATTAAGGCGGCTCTTGAATTTCTGCCTCCATCCGCCTCTTGAGCAACGGCGCCTCAAAACCCATGTAACTGATAAAAAACTTTAACACTCTAGCATACTTCCGAAAATCAGACAGATGCCTCTCAGTGGCCAGCATCTTCCATTGCAAGTCATCCACTTCGTCCCCAGATAACCCACCTAGGCCATCAAGAGTAACACCTTCCTTACATCCAGTGGAAGTCTCCTTATTATCAACCCCCTTTTTGTCCCCATAGGAACCCTCATCAATACATGTGTTCACCAAAATCTGGTGAGTATCACGCGAATCCCCAGTCGATGTGTTTAGATTTCCATCCCAAGCAGCATCAGCCACTATTCGTTGAACAAGGTTTGCCACCAACCCCGAAGTTACTTCATCATCACCAGAATCTCCACATCATTAGTATAACTCAAATTCAAAGAACTAACCTTATCAGCATAACCCTAATAGACTAATGAGAGTCCTCCGTTCTCTCTCCTAACCCTTATAACCGCCACTGAAATTTGCCTTTAATCTACACCATTTCTCCATCAAATCTACACTATAGCCTTCCTAAATCCACCTTCATCTCCTAATCTTCCACCTAAAACACTATATTTCTTATAGTTATATATCTTTCTTCTATTTTCGATATAATTATGTCTTTATTTGTGATGAGAGATGTTAAGGAGACGGATGTGTCTTCTCAAGTCAATTGTTTGTGGGATTCTTTGAGGAAGGTTCTGATGGATCTGTCCTACCATGATTTGATGAATTCGCCCGGTAAGCAGCTATTTATGAACTGCAAGTCGTCGGTAATTGACATCGGTGATCTCCTGATTGATTCACGAGATGGGATGGACACGAACAACAGTAGTAGGGAGGGTCTGTCTACTATGCTTTACGTTGAACATCAAATGTTCGATAAAAGGTCTCACTTGAAGAATGTTGTTGGCAACGAGGAATTAGAGGCTAATTCCAGCACGTTGGCCAATATACCGTTTGATTTGGATAAGGATGAGGGGGTGTCAAGCCCTTCTTTGTCTGATTGGATAAATCATATTGGTCATGTTGATATAAGCAGTTTGGTGAGGTTGTCGAAAGTCCCTATCAGCGATGGTTGTTACAGCTTCCTGGAGAAGATCTCTTTTGATGGGAAGAGTTTTACCCCTGAATTAGGATCTATTCCTGTGGTATGTTTATGGAATGGAAGGCTTCATTCTGCGATGGGTTTCAAGATAGGTTTGACACAAGCTGTCAAAGTGTTTGTTGAAATGTCTGAGAGCACCTTAGCTATGTTGATGACAGTCCCTGCTAGCAATGATAGTGAGGCTTGCCATATGTTCGGCGAAATGGCTGAAAGAATAGTAATATATGGACTTCAGGGGTACCAAGGAACCCAGATGATGGGTCACGTTTCTTATGTGTCATACTTCTTGACGACCAAAAGTCGTATGCTCCATTGGCAGAGGATGGTTGGGTTTCTTAATACCTGCTATTCTGCTGTTGTCTGTTATAAGAGTGAGAATTGGCAGGACACTATGTGTCAGACATGTTGGTACATGATTTGTCAATATTGCAGGATAGTATTCACTGATGGGATGCGAAGAGTATTGAGCAGTCTAGCCTTTGAAATTCTGTTTTGGGCTGGATTGATGACCATGTTTTTTTTTTTTTTTTTTTGCTAATTAAAATTTTATACCAAAAGGAACAACATGATACAATTCTAGGGGCATACCCCGCGAAATCAACAACCAGCAACTAAAACAAGATACATAAAACTAGATCAGACTAGTTTAACAACATAAATTCTGAATCTAACAAAATCATAAAAGACCTATGCCAAGCACTTTCTTCATCTTGATGACCTCAACCAGGTCCACTTCCCGCATAGCTGCATATCTTCCTTCCGCCTGGGGTGGCCAATCTGCATTCCTATCATCACATACACCAAGGGCTGCATCATAAGCAGCCATCCTACCATGACCTGTCCATTCCTTTTGAGTGGCCCCGCATCAAGCAATAAAATATCCCATGAAATCATGGCATCCATCATTCTGTTTTCGACCAAACCATTGGTGAAGTACAAATAACCAACATTCGGGAATACAGCAGCATCTCCCGCCCGTTCACCCAGAACAGAGCCACTTTGCAAATTATTCTCTTCCCATCTCTGATCAAGAACCTGGCTCTTGTTGATTGTACCAAATCCAACATGCAGGTTTCGAGTTCCCCCGATACAAGGAAAAGGCTGCGACACAGACCATTCGTTACACAAGCATTTTCCATTAAAAGTTTAAACCTTCAATACAGTAATGAAGATTCGCAGCTCATCCACTTTGACAAACGTCCAATTTCCTACCAAATCCATCAGTAGAACAATGGGATCACTCTCATTGAAACCAGATTTAATGAAATCAAACCCATTAACAGAGTTAATGAAAACTCCAGCATTGACATGCCATACACAATTCTGCCCAACAATACACCATTCATTCAGATGCCCACTGAACATGACAGTCAACTCATCCAAATACCCAACAACCAAAAAACTCCTCCTCTTGACCCAACTACTTGTACTAAGCACATCCAAGATGACAACTTCCAATCTCAGCGTAAATATGCTCATCTTTCCTGTACCAGTAGCACTGATTACCTCAAACACCCGACAGGCATCAACAAAGAGAGGCGTACATACATCTGCATACAATAGTAGCACAGCCTTTCCCCTAGGGGTATATCCCTGTAAAGCAGAGAGCAACTGCAGATCTTTAAGAGAGTCAACAAACTCTTTTCCAATCCCACCTAATCGACCAGAACCGGTAAGTTTGGAGCAACCACCATCCTGCAGCATAACGTTTAGAACACAGTAAACTGCCCTTTTCCCAACCGAGAGCCAGGAAACCTCCATCAGACAATCTCCATTTCGCCTTCCTTGAATATCACAGCCATCAAGAGCATAGAATTCATAAATTACCAACGCAAAGAAGTATATCCTCCATGACAACATGAATGATCTATCATTAAATCCCACACATAATACAATCACTCTAACCGTAGTCTCAACACGAAAACACCCAAGGGTAATGAAACCCTGTTCTGTCATCGATGCAAACAATATACAGCCTCGAAGAAGCAAAATGTCCAACACGTGGTGGACATACCTCACTTCAAAACTGTCACCACCATTGAAGTCACCCCTGTTGCATAAGTACAGGGCGGACCCCTCCACATCAAGGAATATCATCGAGTCAACGGAGTTTAGTGACTTCACACCATTATCAAACTTTCGCAAACCTGCTAAATTCGAAAACCCAAGCAGGATAGCATCGTTATTCTTCAAGAATAACTCTCGAAACAAGGATTTCTTTACCGAAAACCCTTCATCACCGTCCACTAACATACGACTCCGTGAAAAGAAAACAGCACATGGACCACCATCAGCTTTTCCCACCACGTCAATGGTGGCTTTTGAATCCAAAGAGAAAATCCTCAACATAACAATGGAGTATCCAGACATGACCTCCAAAGACCTACCCGAATTGAATTCCCATCCAAGAAATTCCAATCGAGGGCACATAAAGTTCATCAATCTTCGGACAGAAGAATGAGATAAAGACAACGAACCCATCAATCTTCGGGAAGAAGAGAGAGACACAAGGAGCGAACCCTTTTCCATACCTTCCGATTTCGAAGGCGTAAGCGAATCAGCCATCATGAATATCTCATGATACTGAACCACATCTTTCGAAATACCCATCAAGTCGATTCGCATCATAACAGAGGTGAAGGAGTAAACAGTGTCACCCACCATGGCAATGGGGGGTTTTCCAGACCTGATCTCCAAACCCTCAACCGAATCGACTTTCAAACCAGGAAAATCCCATAGGAGAGCCATACTTGAAAAACCGAAACAAAGAAATATTGTGTTTGGGTGGGAGATTAGAAGAGAAAGATGGATTAGGGAAGGTTATTTGGGCAGATTTGATGTAGAAAGGGCTTAGATTTGGTTAAGTTTAGTGGCGGCTAGGGTTGAAAGCTAGAGAGAAAAGACGACTCTCATTTCGTTTTTCAATCGTTGATATGAGGATTTCTCCTGCTGGAGGGTTTTTGTTGCTGCGTTTAAAGGCGAGCGGAAGATTTTATCGGACAATTTGATGAATGCTATCCTTTTAAAAAAGGACGCATATGTGGTGTCCAGTTTTAAAACGACACTGCTTGATTGATGACCATGTTTGTGAATTCAAAAGGTGTTGGTATTCATGATTTTCGAAATGTTGAATTCACGATTTTGTTCTTTGATGGTGGAAACATGGTCGCGCAGAGGAGCTATGGTTTCCTGGGTTATATGGCCAAGTTGAATGGCATTCAAACATGTGTTGTTAGAAATGTTGTGTCTTCTATGTTGCTGTTGCTCAGCAACTGCATTATTGCTGGTGGATCTCAAGAGGTTAGGTTGAGGGTTTGCAACTCCCTTTCCGACGACGTTCTGGTTGTTGTCTGTGCCTGGCAAGGAGCAGGACTGTTAAGGAGTAGTCTGCATGCCCTGTTGGGAGAGCAGGAAGGGAGGGTTCAGTTTGATGAATCTAGTGGACGGTATTGTGATGTTACCATGATGACAATGGGACTTATTCATGCTAGTCTTTTGGTTGCCAGATGCTACCTGCTTAAGGCAATTTACATCCTGGGTTTTGTTAATGAGTTAAGGAGCAGTTTATTTGCCCTTTGTATGCCGATTAGTCAGTCAAAGGCTGATGGCTTGCACAAGGTTATTGCAGTGAATTTCTTGTGGGAAGTGGTTAAAAGTGTGGAAAACATGGACCTGGTTGGGGTCACCAAGCAGAAGGATGTAGTTGGCATAGGTTTTTATTTAGACTAATTATGGGGTATACCCATTAATTGTAAGATAGGTGAACTAGTTAAACTAGTTTCTTGTTATGTTGACTTTTTTAAGTAGCTCGGTTGTTGTTCCGTTAGGTTGGCGTTTTATTAATCGCGGGGTATGCCCCTAGAATTGTATGCGTTTGCCTATGGTATAAAATTTTAATTAGCAAAAAAAAAAAAAAAAAACCTTATCAGCATACTAAATAGCATCTTGAATACCAGGACCCAACTTTCGCCCTTTGTTGTCGTCAAACCCATCCAGATCCAACCTCCTCTTGGATTGAGGTCTCCCAGCGGATTTTACTGGATTAACCTGCTCCAACGGTATCACTGACACCAACTCTTTTGCGAAAGATACTTTCTTCGGGCTCGGGCTCACTTCAGACTTCCTGCCATTAGAGGTCCGATCCGGCGAGCTACCATCATTCTTAATACCCAATCCTTTTAACTTCCTAGAACGGGAGCCAACAGATGGTATATACGATACCAAATCAACTGCAAATGAAACCCTTTTCGGGCTCGTTACCGGTTCTAACCCCTCTTGGGTTAGCTTCACACTATCGGTGACATCAGCCGCCGATATGGAATCATCCAAGAAAGCAACCCCTTTACGGGACATGAGACAGGAAAGAAAGAAATTTAGTGTTTGAGTTAAGAGATTAGGTGAAGAAATGGGCTTGGGAGGTTGATTTGATCTGATGGAGAAAGTGATTTGAATTTAGAGAAAGAAGAGAGAAGTTAGAGAGAATTTAGACCGACTCTCATCTTTTCCTCTAGTTAGTCTACAATGTTTTTCCTCCTGGGTAAATTTTGTGGGTCATGTATGGATGATTCTAGCACTGGATATGAAAGAAGCTTACAGAGGGACCACTTAATTGCTAGTGGTACACAGGATGTGCTTACAGAGGGACCACTTAATTGCTAGTTTAGTTATTCTGTTGTTGTTCTGCTTGGACAAATTCTGTTTGTAATGGTTGGTCGTTGATTTCGCGGGGTATGCCCCTAGATTTGTATCCGTTGTTCCTTTTGGTATAAATTTTTAATTAGCAAAAAAAAAAGTTTCTTTCTTCTTGGTATAAAATTTTAATTAGCAAAAAAATAAAAAATTCCTTCCTAAATCCATCTTCCTCTTCTTATCTCTCACCTAATCCACCATATTTCTTATAAGATATTTTCTTTATTATGTTCTTAGTGACTTTAACGGTTTTTATGGGGTCTGATCCGCTTGGGTCTCTCATAGATGTGATTTCAGTATTGGAGAATCTCGGACTAAGGTCGGGGATTTTCGTTCTTTCAGATGGGCAGGTTACTGGGGTCGATTTGGTTGACCTTATCCTTGATGTTGGGGTTTTATATCCAAGCTACGGATTTGAAAATGAACGGGTTACTAATGCTGGGATTTCTCTCGGCATCAGGGTCTCTTCTTGCAAGGTTGAGAGGGTGTATTCATGTGGATTCTATGAAGAATCGGTTGGGAATTTCACTTTGTTTGGAGTATATTTCCATTAATAATACCGCTTTGATGAGTGATTTTGATGAATCATTATCTTTAAGGGATGGAGTTGATATGGTCATCTCTATGAAAGCTTTTCTGCCTGGGTTTCAAGACTTGGAGGATGCCTTCCTAGGTAAAGTCAGTATGTCGAGTCTTTGGGTTATTGGTGTAAGAACCCAGATTTTTGGGTAGAATTAAAACTTTTATTATGTATTGATGTAAGAGTGAACAGTGGTTACAACTACAATGTAATACTGGCTTTAAAGGATGAATAATGGAAGGATAAAAGATTCCAAGGTTATATGTCCTGAAGGATGCTATTGGGTGATAACTTAGATTAGAATAATCTATCTCCTAGAAAGTTTAGATAAGATTCCCTAGAGAGAAATAGATACCCTCGTGTCATCCAAATCAATATCTATTATAAGCCCAGCGGTTCCGTAAAAAGGTTAAGGAACACTCGAGGGTGAACCAGGTTCATTTTCCTAATTATAGGAATTAAATAAAAATAAGTGATGAATAGTGATTTTGGTGGAATTTGAAATATTATTATAATAATGTTATATCCGGTATTCGGAACGGATTTCCGAGTTCGTATTAGTGATCCAGGAGGAAAATAAGTGTATGTAAAGGCTGTCGGATTCAGAAAATTAGCACTTTCATTTTCTCCGAGAATTCCCTGGACACTGCCAGACTTAAGGATTTATAAAAGGGAATTAAGGAATTTAAATTCGAGGAGTATTAAGAATGATGAAGAATAGTATTCGAAATATTAAGAAGGTTTTCGGTAAAACCCTAACTAGAAACGAATGAGTTATTCCCTCGAACGATCAACGAATTAAGCAATAAACGGACAAAGAAACAAGCAGAGGGAGCAAGAGTCTTGTGCAAGCTACTAGAAAATATCTAGTAACCATATGATTACATAAGTAACCAACATACTTATGAATCAACCATGCACTTAGCAAGCAAACCATGTAGTTAGTTTATAACCATCCAAAACACAACACATGTCTTGCAAAATACCTCATCTAGTGCATCATACCTTTATTAAAGCTACTTTACATGAGATATTATCTAAAAACCTTACTTTACACCTCATTATTCAAGAGCAACCAAGCAAAATACTCTCCCCCTCCACAAAAACACTCCATTCGGCATTTTGGTTAATTCAAAGACCAAAATCCAACTTCCAACCATTTGTTGATCTTGAAACTTTTTATGTGAGTCCTATAATTCATAAAAATGATCTCCTCAAAATCTTAGCATCAAACTCATCTTTTTCCATTTTCAAAGAAATGATTTAAAAGGAGGGTGAATAGTGTTTTCAAGAACAAAATTCTTGGATCTTGATTTCTTGGATGATCTAAGCTTGGTAAAGGGTATACAAGGACTATACAAGGATTAGCAAGGTCTTTAACACTCTACAAGGAAGGTATAAACCTCATGAACCCTTAGTTGACTTTGAGTTTTAAGCATGTTCTTGAGTGATCTATGTTTAGTGGTGTTGTTAGTAAGTTATAAGCATGATTATAAGCATGATTAAGATTGGGTTTTGATAAATGTTAAAAATAGCTTAGATGAACGGAAAGGCATTGCTTGGCCTCAGTTCATGGTTATAAATCATGTATATGTTGTTTGGAGTAGATATCATGATTATTGGGAGTTTTGGAATTTGG
Source organism: Kitagawia praeruptora (assembly GCA_037693485.1). Classification (NCBI taxonomy): domain Eukaryota; kingdom Viridiplantae; phylum Streptophyta; class Magnoliopsida; order Apiales; family Apiaceae; genus Kitagawia; species Kitagawia praeruptora. The sequence goes on from CM075350.1 coordinate 70,760,557, forward strand.
TAAATATCCGATTTATAGCCGTCGTAATGCCGAAATTTCGTTAACCTTAAGAACACGAGTTTGACAGTAGGTATAAACCACTGATTAACTTCGATTTCTTCCATGATAAGCTAGATTATGTTATAAGCTTCGTTTTGATATAAAGATCGTATGAAATGGACTTACGGTTTAGGAGTTATGATTAAATTTGTAAAAGAGGTTCGAAACCGTAATCGAAAGTTCGTAACTGAAATTGGAATCCCTTAACATGACTAAGTCAGGGACGAATCATGGTAATTAAATATTAGAGGTCATAAGGAAGGCGTGAGAGAAAACCACAAGTAAAATGGATCGTTTTCCGATTTTATAAAAATGTTCGAATCGAGGTTAAATGCGAAGAAACCACTTTTCGGAGGTAACACTATTCACTAGAAGCTCCTGCCCTGTTTTAGTGAAATCTGTAAAAATTAATCTTCTGATCTAAGTCCAATTTTGAGTTAGCTACCTTCTAGATATTCTCTAGATCATGTACGCGAAAACGGTGCGTCATTTGAGTTAACGGTTACCGAGTTATGAACGTTTTAGTGAAAGAGGTGTGAATAGTAAAGATCCGTAGTCGACCGAACTTCAAAAATACATTTCACCTATCTAGACCCGTGGCTTCGAATTGGAAATTTTATGATAAATATTACAAATACCAAAGATGATTTTATAAGTGTTTTCGTAATTAAATACATTTCCAGTGATTTATTAAAAGTGTTGAAGTGCGAGTCACGGAATAGTGATTCTCAGAAAAGTCACCTCTAGGGATACTACTTTGGCCACCCTTTTTGGCTAAGTTAAAAAGGGAATTTCGAGTCGACTAAAACACGAAACTTGTTAAGAATTATCAAGACCACATATTGGTGCAAAGAACGAGGTTATAATTGATTAAGTAAGATATACGAAAGAATCCGACATTAAGGATGGGTTCGAGGGTGTTTTGGACTAAACTTACATGACTTAAGTTAAGTTATACTTAACCTTCGAAATGTTAAGTGATTGACCTCGGTTATTGTGACTATTTATAGATCATTGGATTGACACGAGGCACATTACCCCTACAGGATTACCAGGCAAGTTTCAAATACTTGGAACTGTTGTTGTGATAATATATATGATGATTGTTTTATACATATGCCATAGCATGCATGCCTACTTTCAAGTTAATATTGAATTACTTGTTCCCTGAATTGATATCGGCTTATAGACTATATATGAAATATCAGTTATAAGCCGGATTGTTTGGTTAAGACCCTTAGCGAAGGGCGTATGATATTCATACTTCAAATATAGACCGGGAGTCGATATTTTGTAATATATAAATAGTCGTGGAAACCCGGAGGGATCCCAACGACAAATTTATTATTTTGAGGATTTTTATTCGATTACGAATCTTTCGAGGAACGTTATTTGAGTATTACCTCAGTGAAGGAATATTTAATGAATATTATTTTAATATTCATTTAGAATGTCATTTATTTAATGATTATTATTTTGATCATTCATTGGAGTTATTTAGTTAATGAATATTATTTTGAATATTCATTAGAGTTATTTGGTTGACGAATATCATTCCCAAATATTCATTTGGCTTACTTATTATTATTTGGAATATTCATTTGAACTTTATTTATTTAATGAATATTACTTTCGAATATTCATTTAGGGTTTGATTTACTTAAGGAATATAATTTAAAATATTCATTGGAAGTTCTATTTACTCAAGGAATATTACTTCGAATATTCCTTTAGAGTTTTGATTACTAAATGAATACTATTCGGATATTCATTTAGAATATTATTTGTTAAATGAATATTATTTTGGATATTCATTTAGAATATTATTTGTTTAATGAATATTATTTGGATATTCATTTGGAATGTTATTTGTTAAATGAATATTATTTTCAAACATTCATTTAAGGTTTGATTTATTCAGTAAATATTATTTTAAACATTTATTTAAGTTTATTTATTCAATGAATATTATTTTAAATATTCATTTAAGAAGAGATTTATTTAATAAATAATTCTATATATTCATTCGAGGATTACTTACGAGCAATATTATGATTTAATAATATTCCGTAATTATTATTGACTTAATAAATATTCTTGGAATATTTAATTAAATTCTTTTGAATTCTTTTTGTAATGATTTATATTATTCAAATATTATCTATCACCTTCAGATAAGGTGTAAAATATTTCGGAGTATTTTATGACTATTCTTATCAAGGGGAGGTTCCCAAACTTTATTTTCATTTAAATCTATCTTAAAGAAGATTTAAATACTCGCTCAACTTCCAAACGTATATAAGGGGACCTCACTTGAGCGATGTTATTTATTGGACTGCCCGGTCCTATACTTGCTAAAACTATCTTGTCACTCACATCTTGATTCTTTCAAGCATCGATATGAGTCTTTTGGTTACCTCCTCAACGCTCGAGGGGTATGATTGATGTAACAAGTTTATATCCATTAACAAGCATCAGCTTGGGAAATATTGGTGAATTTTCCTTTCCAATTAGATACGACTACTTTGTGGAGTCCTATCAACAAGTGTTACACTTGGGGAAAAAGGGGAACGAACTTTACGTTTCAAAGTCATGGATGATATTCGAACTAGGAGACGCGTAAGTGGTCGAGTGGCGCCGGTCCAGCAATAGCCCCACCGTTGGCTGAGGAGTTCCAGAGGGCGGTAGATAAGTAATTCCGTCGGAGCTACCTTCTACATGTAGAGAACGACTGATGAGATGCATGACATACGACTGATCATCGTAAACGTCAGGGCATCTGGCGCGGCAATGCTCCCGTATTAGTTCATCTTCTAAAAGTGAGAAATTTCTACAACACTGTTGGTGTTGGCAAGGTGAAAAAGTGTTGAAACCGGAATTGCAATATTTTTCCTGCAAGTTCCTCTTTTATGATAATTGAGAATATCTTGCTTATCTTTTGCATAGCAGATATTTATTCAAAACAAATATATTTTTGAGTTACCTTGTAACTTCATCTCATACCTTATATTGGTACTACATCGTTAATGCATGGCATATGGTTTCAAAGATATTTTGGACTGTCATATATTATCACTGTTCAATTATATTTCTGGTGGGCTATTGCTCACCCTTGCTTTATTTATTTATATCACAACAACAGCTAGATCAGATGGCCGCGCAAGGCGCACGCAGCGTAAGCAGGTGTCAACCGTCAGAGGTTTACCGCTAAGGTCTTGGCTACCTTTGTTGAGGATGCAACTACTGGTAGGCTAGTTGTTAGCAATTGAGCCTCAAATGTATTTATATTATGGTATCTATTAATGGATGGCAAAGAGTATGTAATTGTACAATTGTAATTCTATGGGTTGTAAGAACTCAAACTTGTGATTAATAATATTGTTGGTTACTCTGATTTCATCTCTGGGACTATAACGGGTGTGTTTCATGTTGTTGTTTTGGGTCACAAGGTTGTAATTTAAGATTATGTTGGTTTTGTGGTTGGATATTGAGACCGTAACGACCAGATCCCTGACCCTGGATCTGGGGGTGTTACAGAAATGGTATCAGAGAGAGCGTTATATATCCCAGAGATGATGCGACGTTAAAACAATAAATTCATTAAGATAATAAGAACTCTTGCCAAGTTCATAGTCAGACTACATAATGTAGTATTGACATATAAAACCCTTATGGGAACCCTAAAGTATCATGATAGTAACTTAGCTCGTTCCTGTATCGACTAGTAAGGCGACAGACCTTGGGGATTACGAGAAGTAACTCAATGATGCTTGTTTTGATGCTGAAGAACGGATGGTGGATTCGATAGAGTACCCTACTGAGGACCCGGAAGAGGTTCCAGCAGAGGAGGAGAATATTGATAAGTATAAGGAGTTTACACTTAAGGAATGAGGGCTACAGCCAGAGAGACTGTAAGAATCTAGATATAGTGCTCAGAGAAGTGAGCTTAAAGAATTGAGATATTATTAAGAGAATTAAAGAGGCATATTGGATTCATAGCCGGACTACCGAATGAAGTGCCAGCAAGTAAGATGGATTTGAGGAATTACTCAAGATCTTATGTAAGGATAGATAAGAATCCTTGGAGACTTTCAGGTTAATGAGAAAGGAATTAGAATGATGCATGATTATCAAAGACATTGATATAGGACGGGGAGCAGAGTCCCTAGGAACAGTTAAGACATAGGTGGCAAGTGCCATATCTTCAGATAAATGAATTAGTGTGAATGTGGTTAAGGATAATTCGCCATGAGAAGGCAGATTTCATGAGTGATAATTTGTAAAGTCAAACTTAGATTGATGAGGTGGTTGGGTTCAAGGAAATGTCCATTTTATGAATGGATCAACTTAGAAAATAAAGACATTGAAAGGTGATGGCATGATTGAATAAAGTATATAAGGAAATAGTAAGCAAGACAATGATCTCAGAACCTACAAGATTAAAAGACCAGTGAGTCCATGATAAACTAGTAATGAGGCTATTGCCAAGAAACCAGGTATAAGTTCAGTTCAATTCAGTGAAATGATGAACCAGAAACATTAGTTGCATGTGATTCAGAAGAATATTAAATTCTTTCTTTTCCTTGAATGGATTATGGTAGTTACCTTAAGTTCATTCTGACACTGAATCATAAATGGATTAGGCAAGGCGAGCAGTGGTCGAGATGTAATTGAGAATGCTTCTAGGTGCAACCTGATAGAACAGGTGTAGGACATGTTCTCGAAATAAGAGTTTTGGCAAAATGAAGTCCAGCAATAGGACACATGATCAATAAGAGTAGTGTTGGTCGGCCCTACCAAGTTAAAGACAGTTTCAAATGAAGATTGGCCAACCACACTGGCAAAGGTGAGAAATTTCATAAAATTCACAAGGTATTACCAAAGATTTGCTCAGGACTTTACAGAAAGTGTAGTCCTGTAACCCGACTTATTATAAGAATAAAAGTTTGAATGGACAAGATAAACGTGAGAAGATCTTCCTGGAGCTAAAGGTAAAGTTGGTGATGACCAGGGTTGGCGTTGCCTAATGGAAGAAGGAAACTTTGGGAGATATTATGATGCAACTCATACAGGTATAGGTCTGCGCTTATGCAGCACGACAGCGTAATTTCGAATACATTTAGACAGCACAGTTCATCGGATTCGGATGGCCTTGGTAGTGCCAATGTTGAGGAACGACTAACCCCGACGGTAGTGTTCCTTCTGAGACTAGTTGTTAAGAAGACTGGTATTTGGTAGTATCGACTAATAGGACGAATATGTATCGGGAAGATGTGGCATGTTACTAGTGGGTGAATAGATTAACTGAAATTTTCCTAAATTCTGGAAAGGAATTCAACGAATTTTGGCAAACCTTGTCTTTTTGATTATCAAAAGACGTCATTGAAGAGAGTGGAAACTGGAGCGAACCCTGTGGATTGGGTAAAGTAGCCGCTATACAAGTGGGTAGACATACCCCGATCATTACAGTTGAATGTAGGGATAAAATTTTGAAGTTGAATGTAATTAAGAAACAAGCCGGACTAAGAAATTCTGGGATTGACTTAAATGAAAAGGTTGTTATGCCAGAAGTGTTAAGCTTTTGTGGTACGTGGAATTGATAAGAGTAACTAGAAGAATAAAAGAAAAGGAAAGGTGACCGGAGATGGCACCGAGAAGTCGATTGAGACTTATGTGGAGTGAAGTTTTGAAAAGATCAAAAGGTATCAAAGTAGAAGGCACTATGCCAGCAATTGCTAGAAAAGTAATGCTATTAACCGACCCCTAAACTCACATATTTTAGCATGGCCAGTTGGGGCCAAGTCACTAAAGATTATCGAGTGACTGAACCAGCAAGGTAAGGACAAAGCGGGGTGCTTCTAACCAAGTGCCAACCGCAAGGACTTTTGATATAAAATGAATTGAGATACATGATAATGGATTTTATAAATACCATGGATGTGTTAGGAATAAGGATGGTGACCAGTAAAGGTTATGAGGATTGTCAGAGATGGTGCAGTATGATGCAAAAATGTTATCTGAAACTTAGTGTCCTCAAGAGGAGCATTAGGCATTAAGAGGTTCACGTTGAACACGACCAATATCTTCCAGAACATCCTTGCTACCATTACCAAGTTCTGTAAAAAAAAAAGAGCAGATAGACATGTGTTGTCTTTTGGAAGGTCATATAGACTAACATTCGTTTGAAAGAAGAGGTTAGCATTAGTCTACCTATAGACTATCAAGATGAGAATGATTAAAAGAGACCTTTATTAAGGATATATGATTGAATTGCCAAGTACAGGATATAAGTATTCCTTGAAACTAGAATTGAGCATAGAATGTCCATATATTAAGACGAACCCTGGGGGATGCACAAAGAATAAGCATCACCCCTAACAATAGGCACTGTGAAATCAGACGATATAAGTTGAATCGACCAAGGTATCAATAACCTATAAGGAATTGTGGAAAGGAGTCTCGAAAAGTACATAGACAGAATCGTTATAGAATCGGTTAATGATGTTTGATATACCCTGTACCCAGAAGATATAGGATGAATGATGAGGATGACCTAAGGAACCCTATAAGGGAAGAGGTAATGTTCTGAACTTCAGGAAGGGAAGTTTGGTAAGGAATGTATGACATAGTAACAATACGGCCAGAGGAATTAGGTGTGGAACCATGAGAAAGTATGGATTGAACCAATAAGGTTGAGATTATCCTAAAACAAGAAGGGATTTAAGTAAGGAAATATCCTAGGTATGATTGGGAGTACTGGTAGTAAAGTTCACACTAGAAAAGGTGGAAGCAATGACTTTTGGAAAAGACTGATAGATGCTTTCTCTCATTCAGCAGAATTTAAGGGAGAATGCTTCCACCCTGAGTTGGAATAGATCTAGAAAACATTGACCCCAAGAAATTATTATAATCAGGAAAGGCCAACGAGGTGGCCGACACTTTAAGTATGGGGGAGTAAGTATAAATGCTCAGACCAAAGAAATAGAAGGATAATGTAAGGACCTTGATGGTCATAATGTGGTAGAGAAAGTTACATTCCGTCTAATGATTTTGCCAGGATCAACTATAAGAATAGTTTAAGTAAAGATTCGATTCCTGATGTTGCCAGTAGCACATTACCGACATTAGGAGGCTCTACGATAGACCAGACCAAATTCCCCAAGAGACTCGCCTTTTCTTTGGAAAGAGAGAGGGGAGGTTAAGTAACAATGAATTGGTAGTAAATGACCAGAAATAGAGAGGGTACAAATACTGATAAGCCAAATGGCACGATGATGAATGACAAGCAAGTTTATGTTGGTGTATTTCTGTGCAAACAAGATAGAGAATTATGAGATTGGCAAGCGATTAAGCAAACCGCTAAGCTTTTAGTCTTCTACCGGAGATATATGATTAATAATCTCACCAGCCTGTTCCAGCTGCGATGCTGGAAGCTTTCCTGCAATTTTATCTGCTTCATGTAATATCTACGTCAAGTTCAGGAAGCATTCCCTATGGATAGGGAATAGTGATTATTTTGTTTTCCTAGAGGATCTTGAATTGACAATTATGATGCTTAGTTGTTAAAGCACTAAGTAAACGATAAGCGATGGTGATCCTTCTGAGAAATTAGGTGGTGACGACTGTGGAAATGTCGAAGTGAATCTAAGTTAGAGAAATCATCCAGGTTTATTTCGGATGGTGTAATTTCTGGATCGACGGGATGTTTGAAATGAAGAATTAGGTTATGATGGTTCATAAAATGATTATAGTAGAAATAAAGACAAGAGACTCATGGAATGAGAAAGTGAAATCTAGATGGTTGAACAAAGGAAAGTTTGACCACAAACGTACCACGTATATTGAATAAAGGTAACACGCGTTCCCCTAATAAGGTGACGGTGGAGTTCAATAACAGAAGTGAATGAGAACTAGATGATGGATGTGATTGATAAAGAAAAGAATGGGAAATAATTATGGAATGTGAAGCAAGAAATGTTATGAATGGATTGATGAATGGGTTTTTCCTAACGAGCACTCGGAATGACAACCTGATAGTGTTAGAATTATGAGTATGAAAGAGCCAGTGTCGGGGCGTGAAATGTAAGTAATGATAATGTCAAGCGGGAAATCCAAGATTTAACCTGAGAGGTTGAAGGATTTTCCAAAAAGTAAGTGGTGCTAATATCAAGCAAGTGTATAGGTCCATAGAATGATGGACAGAATAGCAGGGACATGTGATATGTGAGATTACGAAAAAGTGGAATTTGATACGAGTATGATTATTTCTCTTCTCTAATAAACCTCTATAGTTCAGAGGTAAATTCTAAGTATGATATTTTGACAATCATGAAAACTTTCATATATGATTCTTTGAAATTCGTTCTTTTCTTCTCCCTTATTTATCTTCTTCTAAATTGAGAAGAACAACCCTTTAAGGAGGGGAGGTAATACTACGTGACTCTCTGTCTGTGTGATAGGAGTCTAAGTGGAATGCCATTAATTGTTTAATTGCTTGTCAAGTACTAAAGGCTGGCCCCCTTTTATACTAACTATGCAATATAACAAATGTTCATTGATCACAGTGATCTCTCGATAAAATTTTCCACCTAAATATATATACATCGAGATTGCGAAGATTAAAGCGATCAGGAATTGCAAAATTACGAGTGAGGTTATCTCCGGAATTCGTAGCGCGTTAGTGATACCGAAGTCACTACACGTACCAATAAGGTTAATAGTGTAAGACCGGACAAGAGCGTATACCGGATAATGTGTTATGCGAAAGTATCAAAGAATTGGTAGAACGGATAAAGGGTGTATTGTAACACCAGTACGATGTGCTTTAGAAAGATTGGAATGTGTAAGGATCGACCAGAGAATTGGAAAGCGAAATAACCAACAAGTACCCAATTGTCTTCTACCTGATTCCGGGACGGAATCCTTTTAAGGAGGGGAGACTGTAAGAACCCAGATTTTTGGGTAGAATTAAAACTTTTATTATGTATTGATGTAAGAGTGAACAGTGGTTACAACTACAATGTAATACTGGCTTTAAAGGATGAATAATGGAAGGATAAAAGATTCCAAGGTTATATGTCCTGAAGGATGCTATTGGGTGATAACTTAGATTAGAATAATCTATCTCCTAGAAAGTTTAGATAAGATTCCCTAGAGAGAAATAGATACCCTCGTGTCATCCAAATCAATATCTATTATAAGCCCAGCGGTTCCGTAAAAAGGTTAAGGAACACTCGAGGGTGAACCAGGTTCATTTTCCTAATTATAGGAATTAAATAAAAATAAGTGATGAATAGTGATTTTGGTGGAATTTGGAATATTATTATAATAATGTTATATCCGGTATTCGGAACGGATTTCCGAGTTCGTATTAGTGATCCAGGAGGAAAATAAGTGTATGTAAAGGCTGTCGGATTCAGAAAATTAGCACTTTCATTTTCTCCGAGAATTCCCTGGACACTGCCAGACTTAAGGATTTATAAAAGGGAATTAAGGAATTTAAATTCGAGGAGTATTAAGAATGATGAAGAATAGTATTCGAAATATTAAGAAGGTTTTCGGTAAAACCCTAACTAGAAACGAATGAGTTATTCCCTCGAACGATCAACGAATTAAGCAATAAACGGACAAAGAAACAAGCAGAGGGAGCAAGAGTCTTGTGCAAGCTACTAGAAAATATCTAGTAACCATATGATTACATAAGTAACCAACATACTTAGGAATCAACCATGCACTTAGCAAGCAAACCATGTAGTTAGTTTATAACCATCCAAAACACAACACATGTCTTGCAAAATACCTCATCTAGTGCATCATACCTTTATTAAAGCTACTTTACATGAGATATTATCTAAAAACCTTACTTTACACCTCATTATTCAAGAGCAACCAAGCAAAATACTCTCCCCCTCCACAAAAACACTCCATTCGGCATTTTGGTTAATTCAAAGACCAAAATCCAACTTCCAACCATTTGTTGATCTTGAAACTTTTTATGTGAGTCCTATAATTCATAAAAATGATCTCCTCAAAATCTTAGCATCAAACTCATCTTTTTCCATTTTCAAAGAAATGATTTAAAAGGAGGGTGAATAGTGTTTTCAAGAACAAAATTCTTGGATCTTGATTTCTTGGATGATCTAAGCTTGGTAAAGGGTATACAAGGACTATACAAGGATTAGCAAGGTCTTTAACACTCTACAAGGAAGGTATAAACCTCATGAACCCTTAGTTGACTTTGAGTTTTAAGCATGTTCTTGAGTGATCTATGTTTAGTGGTGTTGTTAGTAAGTTATAAGCATGATTATAAGCATGATTAAGATTGGGTTTTGATAAATGTTAAAAATAGCTTAGATGAACGGAAAGGCATTGCTTGGCCTCAGTTCATGGTTATAAATCATGTATATGTTGTTTGGAGTAGATATCATGATTATTGGGAGTTTTGGAATTTGGTAAATATCCGATTTATAGCCGTCGTAATGCCGAAATTTCGTTAACCTTAAGAACACGAGTTTGACAGTAGGTATACACCACTGATTAACTTCGATTTCTTCCATGATAAGCTAGATTATGTTATAAGCTTCGTTTTGATATAAAGATCGTATGAAATGGACTTACGGTTTAGGAGTTATGATTAAATTCGTAAAAGAGGTTCGAAACCGTAATCGAAAGTTCGTAACTGAAATTGGAATCCCTTAACATGACTAAGTCAGTGACGAATCATGGTAATTAAATATTAGAGGTCATAAGGAAGGCGTGAGAGAAAACCACAAGTAAAATGGATCGTTTTCCGATTTTATAAAAATGTTCGAATCGAGGTTAAATGCGAAGAAACCACTTTTCGGAGGTAACACTATTCACTAGAAGCTCCTGCCCTGTTTTAGTGAAATCTGTAAAAATTAATCTTCTGATCTAAGTCCAATTTTGAGTTAGCTACCTTCTAGATATTCTCTAGATCATGTACGCGAAAACGGTGCGTCATTTGAGTTAACGGTTACCGAGTTATGAACGTTTTAGTGAAAGAGGTGTGAATAGTAAAGATCCGTAGTCGACCGAACTTCAAAAATACATTTCACCTATCTAGACCCGTGGCTTCGAATTGGAAATTTTATGATAAATATTACAAATACCAAAGATGATTTTATAAGTGTTTTCGTAATTAAATACGTTTCCAGTGATTTATTAAAAGTGTTGAAGTGCGAGTCACGGAATAGTGATTCTCAGAAAAGTCACCTCTAGGGATACTACTTTGGCCACCCTTTTTGGCTAAGTTAAAAAGGGAATTTCGAGTCGACTAAAACACGAAACTTGTTAAGAATTATCAAGACCACATATTGGTGCAAAGAACGAGGTTATAATTGATTAAGTAAGATATACGAAAGAATCCGACATTAAGGATGGGTTCGAGGGTGTTTTGGACTAAACTTACATGACTTAAGTTAAGTTATACTTAACCTTCGAAATGTTAAGTGATTGACCTCGGTTATTGTGACTATTTATAGATCATTGGATTGACACGAGGCACATTACCCCTACAGGATTACCAGGCAAGTTTCCAATACTTGGAACTGTTGTTGTGATAATATATATGATGATTGTTTTATACATATGCCATAGCATGCATGCCTACTTTCAAGTTAATATTGAATTACTTGTTCCCTGAATTGATATCGGCTTATAGACTATATATGAAATATCAGTTATAAGCCGGATTGTTTGGTTAAGACCCTTAGCGAAGGGCGTATGATATTCATACTTCAAATATAGACCGGGAGTCGATATTTTGTAATATATAAATAGTCGTGGAAACCCGGAGGGATCCCAACGACAAATTTATTATTTTGAGGATTTTTATTCGATTACGAATCTTTCGAGGAACGTTATTTGAGTATTACCTCAGTGAAGGAATATTTAATGAATATTATTTTAATATTCATTTAGAATGTCATTTATTTAATGATTATTATTTTGATCATTCATTGGAGTTATTTAGTTAATGAATATTATTTTGAATATTCATTAGAGTTATTTGGTTGACGAATATCATTCCCAAATATTCATTTGGCTTACTTATTATTATTTGGAATATTCATTTGACCTTTATTTATTTAATGAATATTACTTTCGAATATTCATTTAGGGTTTGATTTACTTAAGGAATATTATTTTAAAATATTCATTGGAAGTTCTATTTACTCAAGGAATATTACTTCGAATATTCCTTTAGAGTTTTGATTACTAAATGAATACTATTCGGATATTCATTTAGAATATTATTTGTTAAATGAATATTATTTTGGATATTCATTTAGAATATTATTTGTTTAATGAATATTATTTGGATATTCATTTGGAATGTTATTTGTTAAATGAATATTATTTTCAAATATTCATTTAAGGTTTGATTTATTCAGTAAATATTATTTTAAACATTTATTTAAGTTTATTTATTCAATGAATATTATTTTAAATATTCATTTAAGAAGAGATTTATTTAATAAATAATTCTATATATTCATTCGAGGATTACTTACGAGCAATATTATGATTTAATAATATTCCGTAATTATTATTGACTTAATAAATATTCTTGGAATATTTAATTAAATTCTTTTGAATTCTTTTTGTAATGATTTATATTATTCAAATATTATCTATCACCTTCAGATAAGGTGTAAAATATTTCGGAGTATTTTATGACTATTCTTATCAAGGGGAGGTTCCCAAACTTTATTTTCATTTAAATCTATCTTAAAGAAGATTTAAATACTCGCTCAACTTCCAAACGTATATAAGGGGACCTCACTTGAGCGATGTTATTTATTGGACTGCCCGGTCCTATACTTGCTAAAACTATCTTGTCACTCACATCTTGATTCTTTCAAGCATCGATATGAGTCTTTTGGTTACCTCCTCAACGCTCGAGGGGTATGATTGATGTAACAAGTTTATATCCATTAACAAGCATCAGCTTGGGAAATATTGGTGAATTTTCCTTTCCAATTAGATACGACTACTTTGTGGAGTCCTATCAACAAGTGTTACACTTGGGGAAAAAGGGGAACGAACTTTACGTTTCAGAGTCATGGATGATATTCGAACTAGGAGATGCGTAATTGGCCGAGTGGCGCCGGTCCAGCAATAGCCCCACCGTTGGCTGAGGAGTTCCAGAGGGCGGTAGATAAGTAATTCCGTCGGAGCTACCTTCTACATGTAGAGAACGACTGATGAGATGCATGACATACGACTGATCATCGTAAACGTCAGGGCATCTGGCGCGGCAATGCTCCCGTATTAGTTCATCTTCTAAAAGTGAGAAATTTCTACAACACTGTTGGTGTTGGCAAGGTGAAAAAGTGTTGAAACCGGAATTGCAATATTTTTCCTGCAAGTTCCTCTTTTATGATAATTGAGAATATCTTGCTTATCTTTTGCATAGCAGATATTTATTCAAAACAAATATATTTTTGAGTTACCTTGTAACTTCATCTCATACCTTATATTGGTACTACATCGTTAATGCATGGCATATGGTTTCAAAGATATTTTGGACTGTCATATATTATCACTGTTCAATTATATTTCTGGTGGGCTATTGCTCACCCTTGCTTTATTTATTTATATCACAACAACAGCTAGATCAGATGGCCGCGCAAGGCGCACGCAGCGTAAGCAGGTGTCAACCGTCAGAGGTTTACCGCTAAGGTCTTGGCTACCTTTGTTGAGGATGCAACTACTGGTAGGCTAGTTGTTAGCAATTGAGCCTCAAATGTATTTATATTATGGTATCTATTAATGGATGGCAAAGAGTATGTAATTGTACAATTGTAATTCTATGGGTTGTAAGAACTCAAACTTGTGATTAATAATATTGTTGGTTACTCTGATTTCATCTCTGGGACTATAACGGGTGTGTTTTATGTTGTTGTTTTGGGTCACAAGGTTGTAATTTAAGATTATGTTGGTTTTGTGGTTGGATATTGAGACCGTAACGACCAGATCCCTGACCCTGGATCTGGGGGTGTTACAATTGGTGTCTTTAAAACCTGTAACCTTGACGCTAAGAGGGGTCTATTTGAGATGGCCTCGCTCATCTCTTTTTTTTTTTTTTGCTAATTAAATTTATACCACAGGCAAAGATTACATCTCTAACGGATAATTGTGCACAACAATAGGTGAAGAGGGGGCTATTAAACCCTTTTAAATGAGAGTCGTTTCTCTCTAACTTCTCTCTAACCTCTCTCTAAAAACCCTAAATTTCTTCTAGCCGCCATGATTTTTCAGCCCAATCTACACCTTAAATCCATCAGATCTAAATATCTCCTTCCTAAATCCATCTCCCCCTTACTTATCTCCCACCTTTACCACGGATTTTCTTTGTTGCGCGAGGTTCCTCCCCGATTGTTAATTGAAGAGGATTTCTTCAATCTCAGTCATGGTGTTTGTCACGAAGATTTGACTGTTGAGCCTACTATTTCTAGTGGGTTTCTTGCTGGGTTATGGGTCTTTCCTAAAGAATCCCTTATTCAGCTGAATGATGTGGTCCCCCGTGTGGATTATTTGAAGGATACTAAGGTTCTTGGTACTAGGAGTACTTCTGAGTCCCTTATTGAGTGTCTTTTGATGGGTTGTGTTGTCATCCCGTTCGATGGCAAGATTCAAAAGTTATGGTTGGACCCGATGGAAAGCTCGTTCATTCTTTCTTCTAGTAGAAGTTTGAAGAGTTCATTGGAATCCACCCTTGTGGATGTTCCTTCTTCGATTAGAAGATTGATGAGGTTATACGAATCCACCCTTGGTGAAGTGGTTTGTCCCTTTTCCTCGTTCGTCGGGGTCAGGACTTGCGACGTGACCTTGGATTTCTTAATGGATTTGGGTGTGCTTAGTGGGCTCTCGCTCACATTTCAGGGCTTCTTGGGGTGGGATAATGATTTCCAACTCGATGGTCAGGTTGTCAGGAGTAAACCCTTTGGGTTTTGGAAGAATGACACCTATGAGAAGGTGATACTCTATGTGATCCTAAGTTTGTCCGTGAAGAGAAGTGGGACTGCAAAGGATGCCTGCCATGTGTTTGATGTTATTACTCAAAGGATTACGGTCCATGTGGTACCATGTGCTCATGGTCATATCGTGTTTCTTGTGAATGCAGCAGCGACGACAAATAAAGTTGATTATAATCATGGATTTGGGGATGTTTGTTATATGTTCAAGTATCGATGTGGTGGCTTGATGAAGAATTGGAAATTATTGAATGATTTGGGAGGCATGAGCGGTCTCGTTCTAGTAATCCTAACTGTGATGGGTGTTGGTTTTCTTTTGCCTACTGATTTTGAGGCTATTGAACTTGATGTTTATCAAGGTATTAGGATGTCCGAGTTGGGCATTTTTGACGCTATCAGGAGTGTCTCTCCAAATGGGATCCATGTTGGTTTAAATTTCTATGCGCAGGAGGGGAATGTTGCTAGCGTTATGCTTGCTTCCCTTGCTTCTGATGGGCTTTGCATTTCATTTATATGCGTTCGATTAGAGGAGGCCACTTGGTCTGATTACTTGCACACGTTGGTTGACGACATGACTACAAGCCTTTCTTGGCGCAGTTACTATGCAGCGGAGATAATGGTTACAAAGCGGAGGTCTGGTATCTCTGTTCTATTTTCAGATCATAGTTGCTTTTGCAGTTGCTGTCAATTTAGTAGTGACAGGTTATTTCCTGTAAATGATGCGGAGGTTTTCTTTATTCTGATTTATGATGAGATGAGCTCTGGTAATGCTCTGTTGGGGAATTTGAGATGTTGCGTTCTAGTAGCCTACAGTATTCTGGTTTGGTTCTTTGAAACCAAACATTGGATGCGACTTGGACAGGTTCGCTATTTTGTGTGGAAAAGGGCTGCTTCAAAACAAGCAAGGTGTAATGGTGTCTACGACGGGATGAACTCTTGGAAAGAAGAGTTGTTGGTATTGAAACGGTGTCTTCTGAGATGCACCTTCCTGCTTGATGTTGCACGCAAGGGTTACAAGGTCGAGGCAAGTGATGATGTGCCAATCCTGAATCTCGGACATGATTATGGAAATAATTGTTGGTATGCGATGTTGTTGGTTCGGATGGCGGCCCGGAAGTGGGGGCTGAATTTACTGTCATGCTGGTGTTTGGGCCAGATGCTTGGTGTTAGTTGCTCCGTATCATGTCAGGAAGAGGTTTGTAGTTGGAATGCATTTGCGTCACTACATGGTTTTCTGCTGCTTCTCATTACTATGGGCTTTGTGAGACATGTGCCTAGTCTCAATTTTAGGTTGTTTAAGGCGCCAGAATAATCCTTAGCTTATTTTCTTTGTTGTTGATTTCTATGTTGACTGCTAGTTTATCTAGCATTATTGATGTTTTTTTCTTAGTTGTTCCGCTAGGTAGATGTGCTGCTAATCGCGGGGTATGCCCCTAGAGATGTAATCATTTGCCTATGGTATAAATTTTAATTAGCAAAAAAAAAAAAGATTACATCTCTAGGGGCATACCCCGCGATAAGTAACACATCTACCTAGCGGTAACTTTGTGATTGGAATGAGAGTCGTATGTTCTAACTTCTCTCTAACCTCTCTCTAAAAACCTAGCCGCCACATAATCCTTACCTTAATCTACTCACTTTCTTCATCAGATCTCCTCATTAGCCTTCCCTAATTCACCTTTCCTCTTCTAATCTCTCACCTCAAACTCCATATTTCTTACTATATAATTATTTTCTAATGAAGAGGGTTTCGTTTTCGGAGCGCTTAGTGTCTGTGATCCCTCCCAGTGCGAGAGGATCTGAAGCTTGCCTTCATGTGGATAGTCCGATTAGGAGTCCGAAGAGGGTCTCCTTTTCAGAGAACCTTGTGACGGTGTTTCCCTTGGAGGATGCCCGAGTTAAAAAGGATAGCGAAAGACAAGGGGTTGCTGCCTCGGTATCGGTGATACCATTGGAGCGGGAGAATCGAGTCAATGTTGGCCAGGGATCCCAATTAAGGGTGAAGCTGGAAAATGATGAAAGCGGGAGGAGCTTGGTGGTGGGATCTGTCTCGGAGGTGGCACTGAGAACCAGAAGCATCATTGAGGGGATACCACCTTCCCAGTGTAAGGGGTGGGATCTTGGCACTGCCGACGGCTCAGAAACGGGGTTTGAGGCGCGCACTGGCAATTTGGTAAAGCACCAAGTGATTGATGGTAAGCTCTTCTCACATAAGAATCCTCCTAAAATTATTGTGGAAGTTGATCCGTTTGTTCAGTTACCAGTTTCGACTTTGGGATCTGTAAATGAAAGTGACAATGGAGGGGAGGTCATTTCAGATTTTATTGTTGGAACTGACCTCGTAAATGTTGAGGGCTCTTTCAACCATAATTTGCCTGTTCTTACTAATGACTCTGGGTTGGTCATGCCCATAGTCAAGGGGAAGGATCAGTTCTCTCAAGATGAGGCTGCTATGATTAGTCTGAATGATATGGTAACTGGTGATGGGTCAATGACTCATGGGACCGGAGAGTTCAGAAAGCTAATGATGGTGTTGAGTTCAATGGACACTTAGCTCTTGTTGCTACTGTGGAGGAACAGGGTCTGAAGAGTGCGGATCCTGGAACGGATGATTTTGGGATGTCAAGTCATACAAGAGATGATATCCCGGAAGATGCGGTTCTTATCTCTTGCTTGGAGGATCTAATCAACAGAATTGTAAAGGATGTCTATAATTTGGCTGACCTTGATACTAAGGGGCAATCCGGTTCGAGACCCAACGTTGACTATTCCTGGATGAATGATAAGGCGAAGGGGACTTCTCCACGTACTTCTAATGTTGATGCTGTCCACGTGGAGTCTGTTCAGACTGAGACTGGTGGGTTTAAATGGATAGAGATGGCTAGTAGGGCTCATCTGCTGGAAACACAGAACTACATTGAAGTGCTTAAACGCTTCATTGAGTATATGGGTAATGAGGTGCCTGTGTTAAAGGGGCATAAAGAATTGAAACTGGTGTCGGGCAATTTTCTTATTGATATTTCAGAATGTGAGAATGATGAGGAGCTATGTGTAGCTCTTAACAATGTGGTTCAGTTACAGAACTTTATCATAATGGAAAGAATTGAAATCCCTCCTGAAGGGGTCCCGTCGGAGGTAAGTTTCGTCGAAGATGACGGTAAGGAGCAGAGACAAAGAGCTCTCTCGGGTGGTGGTGGCATTGTTATGCCTCAGAAGAAGAAAATCAGATGGGAGGAGGCTGTCCATAGCAAGATGCCTGAGAAGATGGAAGTGAGTAATAATACAAACTTAATGGAAGACCCTGGTGGCACCAACAGTATTGATGCAGAGATTGATGAGGCCTTTGATTATCTGATCGGAAGTGGTCTAAAGGAGGATATGTCTGCTATGCGTGTAGCGGAACCTCTGGATGATATTCCTTGGGAGGAACTACATGCTGTCAGTATCCTCCCTTCTATTGATGCGCGTTTTCTAACTATGAAGACTCGTGGTTGTGGAAAGATGAAGGAGGATCGAGTGACTACTGGGCCTGGCAAAGGTGAGCTTCCCATCATGACAATTGACAAGGGGCATACAAACCTGAATACATGGCAGATGGAGGATGCCCCTAAAGCTGATCCAGCTACTGGCAGGACGGAGGAGGAGCGGGATGCTGGGGACCATGGCAATGGCAAGCTGGAAGGCAATGGGCAGGAAAAAAAGGTTCGCTGGACAAAATCTAGGATCAAGCAATGGAGAGCGACTAGAGGAGGTCACTCCAAAAAGATTTAATCATGGATGTTTAAGCTTTTGTTCTATTTACTATTTCCTGTTGACTGTAAAACGACTTAATGTCGTTAAGGCTTTGTTAGTTGAATGTTGATATCGCGGGGTATGCCCCTAGATCTGTATACGCTGTTCCTTTTTTGGTATAAATTTTAATTAGCAAAAAAAAAACAACAGAGAAAAAACATCAATAATGCTAGATAAACTAGCAATCAGCAACATCAGAACACAGATACAAAACATTAATAAACTATGCCATGAACATCTACTTAATAAGAATAAGCATTCTTATCCTCCATTTGACCTTGTGGCCCCACTCCATTGTCCCCCATCCAACCATAAGGTGAAACGAGCAGAAATCCCCACCTGATACATTTGCACAGCCTCCACTTCCGAAATCAGACTCGCCGCCTCACCATTAAATAGGATTGACCCCCTCAACACTTTCTTATCGGAACCTGATACATTACTGTTCAGGTGGGACCACCTCATCTGTTTTTCATGGACTTTGTAGTCCAGCTCCATCATCGACCTAACAGCCTTTGAAATGCGTCGTAGAAACAACACTTGGTGGACATTTCTAGCATTACTACCCCAAGCCGCATTATGTAAGGAAAAAGCATTCATATAATCCAACAAAATGGAGCCAAAATCATTCATAAAATCAAGACTTTCACCTGAACAAACTGAATTGTCAAGAAGAGCATCATATACCTGAAAATCATCCATAAAATTAAGACTAGTCATATGGAAGTTGATAGCGAGGCTCCTGTTCAAGGAAGGGCGATTGTAGACCAGGCTAGACAAGTGCACTGGACGAAGTCCAAAATCAAGCAATGGAGAGCGACTAGAGGTGGACACGCTGGCAGGGCGCCTTAGATTATGCTTATTTGTCTTTATTTTATGCAGATTCTATTATGACTTAATGTTGTGTAGTTTATTCGGCTGTTGATTTCGCGGGGTATGCCCCTAGACTTGTTCTTGTTGTTCCTTCTTGGTATAAAATTTTAATTAGCAAAAAAAAAAAAAAAAAATTAAGACTAGTCCTTAACTGAACCATTAGAGCATTGCCAAGGCTATACTCAACATGTATCAACGCCATCATCACCCTAGCCTTTGCATAAATATGGCTCGCAACCCCGATTACCACCTGGATTACACACTCCTTGGCACTAAAATACCAAGAACAATCACCTGCATTGCAATCGCAATCACCCTCGTAACTTGAAGACCCTAGGATTTGGAAACCCACAACTAATAGGCCCAAAACACCAGAATCATCACGCACAGCAACGTGCCTACTCTCAGACTAATACCAAGCATCAAACCTGTAGCCATCCAATACACAAGCAGCAGTAATTCCTATCATGCAAGTCCACATAATTGAGGTCCCCCCATGTGCATAGAAATAGCACGAAAAGTGCTCATCCCTTCTGTTTACATGAAAGCTCCTAAATAAACATGAGCGGCCACAAGGCCATTCAGTATTTGATACCAGGTTACTAGTACCAATCATCGAAACCATTATATAACCTGAAAACTTGACCAACTGGAGAGAGCCTTGCAACAGGCCTCCCAACCTTTCCAGAGCTTGTAAACCAAGTCGCCGAGTTGTCGATAGAACAGTACCAGATAGATTCACATTCACAAACTCACGGTGTTCTCCCCTGTACATCACAAAGGAGTCATCAAGATGGCGAGCTTCCTGGCCCATAACCGAAGTCATGACACCAACCCCAAGATAACAAGAAAATATCTGGTGCAGATCAAACCCTTGAGCAACTAATTCCATTCCTTTAACGGAATCATCTTAATTCCAAAACACCCCTTGTTACAGAGCAAAGAGATTCCAGGCGAATCGCACACTCCTCTTGTACCTTTCAGGGTCGAGCTAACCAAAAAATGGCATTCAATCTCAGAAAGGTTCCCATATAGAGACCCCTTCAATACTTTCAGCCATATCTCCATATTCAAATCAGAACCGTGCGGGAAAGAAACATTCCCGACTTTGACCACACCACTAATATGGTCATCAACAGATCGATGAGACGAACCATCAACCAGTAAACAACTCCCTACTACAGTCATAGAATGCAACAAAAGCTTTCCCTTAAAAAAGAAAGGAAGATCTATAACCGGGATGCATACCTTCATTTGTACCACCCGAATGCTACTATTGAGCCTCACAAGAGTATCATTAGAGCCATTAACAAGAATCCTCACCTCCATAGTATGCAAAGTGAGAATATCCTCAATAGTTTCATCTCCCACAACCGAATGTTCTACCTTGATGTCCTCTCGAGATTCAAAATCAGCAATCCTATCATAGATAAAGTCAGCTACATCTCTTGCAACCAGAACATTGGCTATCATAGCTCTTGAAGACATAACATCAAACATATTATGACTATCAGCATTTATGCTTTGCTCTCCAACCAAAGAGAGGTCAAGCACATCTTTGAAAGAAAAAGGGCTCCCAGCACCATCCTTACTAGCCTTTGTGTTAACAATGTCCCTCAAACATAGCCTGCATCGATATCCAGCCTTCCATACTGTAGTTTTTTGAGACAAAAACCCATCACCAACAATATCTAACATAAAGATCTCCAAACCCAAGTGCCCAAGAGGGAGATTTATCTTCTGCGCCATAAAGAGATTAAAACCGAGTGGATCTGAAGCATAAAAAACAGAGCTCCTCGCCTTGACAGGACTACCCCTCTTCATCAGTTCTTCAGAATCGCCCAGATGACCCAACAATTCGCAAGTTCCGGTCATCAAGGCCACCAAACAAATCGGAAAACAACAGAATATCTCCAAAATGTCCCAAGATAGTTTCCCCTTTATGAGAAAGGCGAAAACCACATCATCCAGAAACCAAACAGATGACTCCTTATCGGTCGAACTCAGACAAAGTTCTCTTCCTTTAATGGAAGAGAGGAGCGATACAAAAGAACCCATTAAAAATTACTATGAATAATAAGAATTATGGTGTATTAGGTGAGAGATTTGAAGAAGTGAGATGGATTTAGGTTGGATGAAGCTTGGACCTGATGGAGAAAAGGGTGTAGAATAGGCTAAATTTTAGTGGCGGCTAAGGTTCTTTGAGAGATAGACGACTCTCATTTTTTTCAGCTTTGTCTCCAAGAATAGGGTTATCAGTAGAAATTAGAAAAAAAGCACCCAAACTCTCTGTCGAGTGGTTATGGTTGAAATTGCTGGATTACATTCTAACAATTTTGGTTGTTGTTGGAAACGATTCTAATTCGGATCAGGTTGGTTTGCATTTTCTTTTTGTTAAGAAGGAATCTACTGTGGATGATGCTCGCATGGTGCTTGACAAAATGATCCAATGGGGATTTGCAGGTTATGCTTGTGAGGATTTTCTTGATGACTGCCCGGTGTTAGTCTTTTTTTTTTTGATAATTAAATTTATACCATAGGCAAATGATTACATTTCTAGGGGAATACCCCGCGATTAGTAACTCACCTACCTAACGGAACAACTAAGAAAAACCATTAATAATGCTAGATAGACTAGCAATCAACATAGAATTCAACAACAAAACATAAACCTAATCAACACATAAAATCTTAAAGAACAACATCACAAAATTAACAACTATGCATGGAGAAGGTTTCCCTCCACCCAGAACGCACACAGCCATTCTCCAACAAACCGTAACTGCCAGCAGCATTGTCACAACCAAAATCCATCATTTTGTGTGACCTCCCCTTTTGATTCTTCACGACCTTTCTCTCCGTAACTTCTCCAGCCGGAGCATCACCATCCTTGTGAGACACCTGGTCTTCACCAAAATCATGAGAAAATTGATTTACATCCTGCGTTGCTGCAACGCCCAGCCTGCCAGCATCTTCATTAGCCTGCCCCTTGCAAACCACTTTCATGCATTCGATACCCAGAGCATTAATTTCAGAACCAACCTGCAAACGGGCTCTCATGATACCCAGGCTCCACTCAGCCGCAACATCACTGAAAACAAATTCTAAAACCCGATTCCAAGTCCAGGTTAAGCATATCTCCTTGAGGCACAATGAAACCTTGAAAGGTAATGCATTCAAAAATGCTTTCTTGAAAAATAATGCACCCAAACTTGCATTCGCACTAGACTGACCCACAAGTCTAACAACCTCTTTACTGACTTCGATAACAAAAGGAATAACCAGATTAATCATATCCCTATCTTCAACCATGCAACCCACTATGAAAGTACGGAGCACCTTGATCATAAACATCAACATTCGTGACTTGATGGCTGCAAACCAAATTGCATACACAAATCTGCATATATCCATCAGCCGGGCTTCCTTTCCTCTTTGGGCCAATTCATCAAACACTTGAAAAACATTGGTTATACCTCCAATCATGGAAGTATCAATCACCTTTAGAAGATCAGCTGAAACAATCTTCAAATCCAGAGGAGGGGAAAGCTTAGAGCCATCACCCAAAGAAACATGCTCAATCGCAGTCCCTTTAACATCAATGGAGTTGCCATCGACAATGAAACCCTTCTTCGAATAAAGGAACTAACCTTCAATAAATTGGAGATTACAAGAACTACAAGCTCGAGATGCAATCCCTGAGGTACAATTACACCCAACATCCCTCTTCTTCAGGCCAACCTGGGACTCAACAGTGTCAGTATCCCTCTTTACTTGAGCATCCTTCAAAGGATACTCAGTCACAAGGTTCTCCAAAAAAGAGACCCTCTTCGGACTCCTAATCGGGCTACCCACAAGAAGGCGTGTTTCAGATCTGCACTTACCCCACAAAGTGTCCTCCGAAAAGGAAACCCTCTTCTGACTCACACGAACATTATTCACCTGGTTAAAACCAGAAATCCCCAACCTCTCAAAGGTTTGAGCCGATGATTCTTGCTTCCCCTTAACTGAAATAGTAGAAAGGGCACTCTGTGAACACGCACGGAGAGGAATCTCCGTCATAAGGTTCTCCGAAAAGGAAACCCTCTTCGAAATCATAATAGGACTAAAAAACTGATAAGAAATTTGGTGTATATGTGAGGGATTAGAGATGGAAAATGGATTTACGAAGGTTAATTGAATAGATCTGATGGAAATATGTGCGAGAATTGGTGGCGGCTAATTAAGGGTTTCTAGAGAGAAGGAGGAGAATCTCTCTCTAGACTCTCATTATTACTTGGGATGCCCGGTGTTAGTCTTTATAACCGAGGGTGATGTTAGTATGTTAGTTTTGGGAGAAAGTGCCTTGTTTTGTGACAAGAATTGTGCTCACTTGTTTCTGAATGGAACTAGTTCAGGAGCTCAGGATATGGCTGACTTGTTCATATTTGCCTATGGGTGGAATGAACGAACTGGGTGGATTGAGACTGAATATGGAATAAAGGCTCGGCTTTATACGAGTCATAATGTGGGTGATTACCATGGTGTCAATTTCGTTGGTATAGGTATTGTGACTCAAGATGCTTTTGAGATGAGTGTCATCAGGGTATGTAAAGTTGTGCAAGGGGATTGGATGCGCTCTGTTCTGGTTCGAACAGGCTTGTATTTTCGGCATGTATTGTTCAAGGACTGGATGTGTGTGTTTCTGGTAGATGGTCGGCAAGGAGAAATGGTTTTGGTGAGGTGGGATTTCCTGGAATATGCAGGGAAGGTCTTTGAAAAAAGAGTTGTCAGTGTTGAAGCGATAACTACTGAATTACATAGGGACAATAAATGAGAGTCGTCTTTCTCTCTAGCTGCCACTAAATTCAACCCTATCCGCCACTAAATTCAACCTTCTCTAAGCCTTTATCTCATCAGATCTATATATATCCTTCCTAAATCCACCTTCCCCTTCTAATCTCACACCTATACACCATATTTCTTATATAATATATAATTTTTTCGCGTGCGATGTTTGTTCTGGATTTTGTTTCGCCTGGGTCTCTTGATAAAGAGATGCTCTGGACTATGTCCAAGCCTTCTAAGGAGGGTAAACGTTTATGTGATATTATGCAGAAGCCAGTGATGGATCTGTTCGTTTGTCATCGGATGAGTTGGCATAGACTTCAGTCTTATAAGATTTGCAAGTTGTCGGGTGGTAATATGGGTATTCTCCTGGCTTATTCGATCGTTGGGATGGGCATGAGCAACAGTCGTAGTAAGGGTCTGTATGCTATTCTTTGTGTTGAACACAAAGTGTTTGATGGAGTGTCTCACTGGAAAATATATGCACTGGATGGTGACGTTTCTGGAATTGAGGAATTCTTTGCGAGGTGGGCTGGGGTCTTGCTCTCCCATCAGGATTTGAGGGTTGAAGACACCTCGAGTGTGGAGGTTTCTTTTAGATATATGAAATCTGTGAGTGCTTTGTTGGTACTTCCAATCGAGGTTACACGCTGCGGGTTCTTCTTATTGCCCCAGCGAATTGTCCTGTCTCGTTTTCAGCTGGAGAAGTGGATCTATCCATTCTTTGTTGAGGAGTTGTTAGTGAGTTCTGGTCTAACAACTTTTTTATGCGTCGGAGTTATGCTTTCTATAGATGTAGATGTAAAAAGCTATGAGAATGGGCATAAAGATTTGGAAATCATGGTGATGTGTAGAGCTCCTGAATTTTTTGATGGAAATGACCCTTTCTTTATGGAAGGAAAGGTGTTTGATGAGTTGCCTCAATCGCTAGATAGTGAGAGAGATTCGATCCTAAAGTTGTTGTTTGGTGGTAGTTCTCGCTATGATCATGGGAACGAGCACCAGGTGAATAGAGGGGTGACCTTCTTTGGGGAGGGTGTACAGAAAATGAATGATGACGGCTACTGTTTCAGTGGATTCAATGGCTTCAATGGCCTGGAGAGGGGGTACCATCTTCGATCGATGGGTGAATGATGCAGAATTTGGATGCTTTCTTGACTGTGATTTGGAGGGTTCTGATGTCGACATAAGTTCTGGGAAGGCAAGGCTCAGACAATTTCTGTTCATGGGCATGACTCAAAGGCATAGTTTGTTGACGGAGACCCGAGTTAAGGGGATTCATAGATTTATGATGGTGATTGCTTGTCAACCTGTGTGCTTGACAAGTTCTTTTTCTCTTGATGTATTCAATTATCGAGTCATAATTATTCTCTTAAAGATGCAAGTGGTTTCTACTAGTGGTACTAAGGATGCAGGTGTTAAAATGGTCTATGCAGTGGGGTTGGTTGTACCCCAGGGCATTTCGAGCCTAGTAATGCAAAGATTCGCACGATTTGGATTCAGTGATTTGAGGATAAATATTGGCGCCGCAGGCTCTTCTGAATGCGAAATTATGGGATGCATGCAATTTGTGAACTTCAGGCTATGCATTAGTGTTAATGCGGCTGTTGCTTTGCACATAGCAACTTGCTTTTTGGTGCTGATTAATTATGGTTTTCGATCTAAGGGATTTTCTATTTGTAAGGTGGTGGCGGCTCACATAGTGTTAGAGCACTATTGTTTGGAAGACAGGCTCCGATTGTTAGCAGTTGTTGGAATAACATTGCTCAATATTCGAATAAGCAAGCTCCAAATGTGGACCGTGGCTGGTAAATCAATGAGTCGGATTCTTGGGACTGAACATGGAGAGGGGACACCCTTTTGCTGGGATGATGTTTGGTATTTTCATGTGCGTCTGCTCAATTCTTTTGAGTTTGGTTGGGAGATTCTGCCGGCTATAAAGAAGTTGCTGCTTAGACTCCAAGGACGTGGTCCTGGAGTTTCTTTTATGATTTATTTAGAATAGTTACGATCCTGTATCTAAGCTAGTTAACTAGCTTCTTTTATGTTGTCTTGGTTAGTTAGACAGTAAGGTTTCTTACTGATGCTATAATGTTTGTATTGTTTGGAAGTTGATTTCGCGGGGTATGCCCCTAGATTTGTATTAGTAGTTCCTTTTGGTATAAAATTTTAATTAGCAAAAAAAAAAAAACTACTGAATTACATTATGCGGCTCGAAAAAGATCGGCTTATGGAATTAATTGCGGGCATATGCTGCTGTTGGTTTGGATGGTGGCCCGAAGGTGGGGGCTGAAGGACTTGATACCAATTAGACATAAAAAGTAGTAAATGTTAAGCTGGGTTTTTCCTAGTTTTGGTTATGTTGACTGGATTTGTATACATGTTGTTGGTTTGTTGTCTATGTTTATGTTGACTTGTTTATGTTAGCTTTCCGTGTCTTTGTTGTTCCGATGGGATGACGATTTATTTTCGCGGGGTATACCCCTAGATTTGTAATCGTTTGACATTGGTATAAAATTTTAATTAGCAAAAAAAAAACTTCATTTGGACTCGTTTGAACAAGAAAAATTAATTTTGCTTCATTCTTGACTCGTTTGAGCATGGAAACCACTTGTAGCTTTGTTTTTGACTCGTTTTACCCCTAACACTCACTAAAACTTCATTTAGACTAAATTAGCAAAAAAAAACTTCATTTAGACTAGTTCGAACAAGATAATGTGATTTGCTTCATTCTTAACTCGTTTGAGCATGGAAACCACTTGTAGCTTTGTTCTTGACTCGTTTAACCCCTATAACTCACTAAAACTTCATTTGGACTATAGTCAACATAAATGAGAGTCGTTTTCTCTCTAGATAACCCTAGGTAGCCGCCACTCAAATCACCCACTCTACACCCAATAATCATCAGATCTATATGTTTCCTCCACGAATCCACCCCCTCTCCCTTTCCTCTCACCTTTTCACATATTTCTTATACGATATATTTAGATTTGGCCAAGATTTTGGCGTTTCTTCCCGACCGACAGTTGGTGTTGGTTGGGTTTTGGGATCTGCATTTACTGGAGTTTCCCTCTCTGTTCTTGAGAGATGGGTCATCACTACAGGTTTATAATCCTCTGGTACTCGTTGTCTGGGAGTATTTTTACATGTTGGCTTCAAGCAGCGGGGTTGCTTCCGTACTGCTTTGGTTGCAAGTGTTTTGCAATTGTTCAGGGCCTTTGCAAGATACGAAATGTTGTACGAACTTCATAGAGGTTCCTTCCTTTCATAGAGGTTCCTTCCTTTCATTTCTTGGGCTAATCTGGATGCTGATGTTGGGACGCTGATGATAATGATGGTGTTTAATTCTCTAGGACTGGAGCCTGGAAGTTCAACTGTTTTGTTACTTGGCATAGTTATTCTCCTGTATTTAAGCTAGTCTAACTAGCTCCCTTTTATGTAGATTGCTAGTTTTTCTAGCTTTATTGATGTTTTTCTTTGTTGTTCCATTAGGTAGATGTGTTACTAAATCGCGGGGTATGCCCCTAGAGATGTAATCATTTCCCTATGGTATAAATTTTAATTTGCAAAAAAAAAAAAAGATGATGAACATGTGTTCCTTGTCTCTTGGTGAATCCTGTTACTTCTTAATGATTGGATTCTTGAAGTTTTTCACTGAAATAAATTTGTCTTGCAACATGAACATGTTTGATGAATTATCACAACCGAGAAATCTGCATCTATTCAGGTTTGGGGGTTTGATCTCGGTCAGGTGTTCTGTTGAAGAGGTGAATTCTTATCTTCAGAAACAGAAGCAGGTTGGGGGAATTAAGGAATTTCTTGATGCTCATATTATGTTTGATGTTATGGCCCAACGAGTTCTCGCTTCTGATGAGCTTGTTGTGAGATTAATGAGGTGCTTGTTGGTTTATAGAGAGAATGCTACAGATAAACAGATGGCTTCTGGTGGTATTGAGGATTGGTTTTCCTTTTCCAAGACTCAAGTTAATGAGTTTAAGGGGCAGAGTTTCGATTCTGCTCATATTTTTGTTGGGTCTACCTATCTATTGAGGAAGAGCCGTTCGACTAATTATTTGTGCATTAATATGAATAGTTGGGAAGGAGATGCTAACGGATGTTTGCAGCTGCATTCTTGTTCTAGTAGAGGCTTCGGAAATCTCGGGGCTTGCGGAGAGACTACTTGGTTAATTCAGGTTGCTACGCAGAGGAATTTGCTTACTGGTGAAGCGGAGACTAATGTCTGTGATTCCAACCATATGATTTGGCAAACAGGCTTGTGGTCTGTGTTAAATTTAAGAATTGATGTGGAGGGGTGTGTCCTCATTATGTATACTCGATTGAAAATGCTTGTAGGAACACGCTGGGAATGTTATAACATTATTGGAGGGGGAGATGTGCTGCAGTATTCTATGTATGAGAGTGCTGGGTTCGCCTTCTTATATGAATGTGGGGATGTATTCGGCCTCTCGGTTTTTGAGGGGGTTCAGTCCCTGTTTGTTTTTTAAATGCCTTTGGTCACATTACTCTAATTCCTGTTGAGGAGGGTTTTGACCTTTCCTTTTGTAATGCGACTCGAGGTTGTTTAAGGAGTGGTCTCTATTATTCTGGCCTATCTGGCGAATGTTGCATTTTCAACCCGCACAATTGTAAGGGTGGGGGTCATGAAGTTGGTGTGATCCACCAAATGTTTGTTGATTTGCTTTTTCAGCATATCTTTGAGGATGTTATGTTGATGATGGCTTGTGATGTTACCAGGTTATCAATGGGATCTATTCCAGGTTCTTCTGGTCTATACTCATGTACTTTTGTTTGCAGAGATTTGGAGAATGGTTACCATCTGTTCCAGGGACGGGATGTTGGGTTTGGTATTGTTGCTTGTTTTCTCAAGGCTTTATTTATGCTTGGCTTTATTAATAAAGCAGGGAACAGGCTTCCTGCTTGTTGTGTGCAGATTGGTCGTTGCAGGGCTGATTCGCACAAGGCTGATATTGGTGTGTTATTGTGGTCTCATCGGTTAGACATGGAGAAGTGTGGTTCGCGTATGCAGCTCCCCATTAATGTGGGCCAGGTGGCAATGTTGAAAACAACTTGTGTAGGTGTTTACTTGTGCACAACTTGTTTATTTCCTATTATTAGCACATGGGTAGGTTTCCTGCTCGGGAACCAATCTGGCCACCAAAGTTGGTTGAGGTTTTGGCTCGACGAGGGTATGTTATGTATGTTCTGTTATGCGGGGCGGGTCTGGCTTATCCTAGATGCTATTGTGGGGATTCTGCTGCTTAGACTTATAGGATGTGAGCGTGTAGACTCACTCTATCTTATTATTTATTTGGCACTGTTATGTTCTTGTATTTAAACTAGTTTTTCTAGTTTCCAATTATGTGGACCTGTCCAGGTGGGCTCTTGTAATGTCTTTTGTTGATCTCGCGGGGTATGCCCCTAGATTTATGTAAGCTGTTCCTTCTTGGTATAAAATTTTATTTAGCAAAAAAAAAAACTTCATTTGGACTCAAAAACCTCATTTTAAAATTTTGGACCGACTACGAATGAGAGTCGTTTTCTCTCTAGGAACCAATCTAGCCGCCACTAAATTTTCTAAAGCTAAACCTTTTCTCCATCAATTCTGACCATAAATCCTTCGTTAATCCATCTCTCTCCTCTAATCTTTCACCTTTATCGTATATATTTCTTATCTATATCTACTTTCTTGTTTTTAATGGGGTCTTATTTTCGGGTTTTCTATTTGGTGGGTTCCTTGGAGAACCAATTGGGGAATTATCTTCTTTTGAAGAGTAATCATCACTTGATACTAGATCTTAATTTGGGAAGTGTTGACTCCGAATGTTTGGGTCTCTCTCTTTGTGTGGTTGTATTGGAGACTGAATTTTGGATTTTTGATAACACTGTTGTGTTATGCACGCCAATCCTTTTAAGAAATGGTCCTTTGATGGATGGTAAAAATGGTCTTGTTGTGATCCTTACTCCTAAGAGGATCACTTTCAGAGTGGTTATCGTAACGGGAAGGTTTTCAATCTACTTTGTGAGGTCTTTAAAGGTTTTTGCCAACGAAGGCTTGACCCTCATTTGTGATGGTCTCGGTTCTACTCTGTGCTCTGAAGGTGTGCAAGGAGCGTGTAGTGAATCTGATGGGTTTTTTTTTTGCTAATTGAAATTTTATACCAAAAGGAACAATAGATACATTTCTAGGGGCATACCCCGCGAAATCAACAACAACTAAAACATCAAAACATACTTAATCAACCGATCAAGTCAACATAAAATCCTAACAAGTCGACATATAATCATAACAATGCCAGGCAATTAATACAATAATATGAACCTTCAGGTTCACATCCAAGCATTACTCAGCAACATTTTCTTCAATTGCTGCCTAGCAGCAGCCCTATTATCCCTTGCTGAACCCGCAAGACAGAAGCAACTCCCTTGGGTTCCTAGCAGAAGCAGTTCTATTGTAAGCGAAAGGCAGACCATACCTTCATCAAACTTTTTTTTTTGCTAATTAAATATTTATACCACGAAGGAACAACTTACATAAATCTGGGGGCATGCCCCGCGAAATCAACATTCAGACAATAAAGCTAAACAACTTTAAGTCATTTGACAATCAACAAACATAGAACCAAGTCTATTACAAACTTAATCTTAATCTTAATCTGGTGCTTTACTGAGGCGTCCATGCTTGATCCTCACCTTTGTCCTGCAAACTCTGGCCTCCTTGGCCTCCTCCATGCCCTCCTCATCTTGATGGTTCTCCGGCATTTGCTCAGTATCAACATTCACAGTCACATCCCCAACAAGACCAAACAGATGCCCCAAATACTGCATGTTGCCTTGAATTGGCTCCTTTGCACTGTTCCCCACTCCCCTTAATTCCTTGAAAGATTCATCATCCTTACCTCCAATGTGAGGACTCTGTTGCTGCTCAGTCGTTAGTAGATCAATCCCCGAATCAATCAAGTAGTCCCTCAATTGAATAGTTCGACAAGTTAAGTCATGAAGCTCCACTTCCTCGATATCTCTTAAACCACGAGCAGAGGCACTGAATTCCCTATCACGGGACCCCTTAACCAAAGGGATTTCCTTACCCAGAGAGGCAATGAACATCTTTAGTTTATCCAAATTACGTCTCGCTGCCACCAGAGCCTTCCTCTTCAACCCAGAGTTGTATAAGGTGTGGTCTAACAGCTCAGCAATCTCCAGCTCCTCCTCCATGTCCTCAATGACCTGGCCATCATCCCCTAACATAACCGGAAGAGGAATTCCATTCTTCCTAATGAAATTCCCAAGCTGCTTAATGCAGTTCAGAGCTCTACCTAGGTCTCTCAATAGCTTGATGTCAGGCCTCGTATGCAAACCATTAATAACATCCAAATCACTTAAGTCAACATCTCCCCAAATCAGGGGCACTTCATGCCCATTGTGGACAATGCAGTCTCTAAAAATAATGACAACATTCACAGCAATAGTCAGACGCTCCTGCATTCTTTTAATCGAGACATCCCAAAATGGAGTCCCCTCTTTCCTTGTTGATTCAATACACACATTCTTCCCCTTGACCTCCGAGGGAGATAACTTAGAGGTCTCACCATTAGATACCGTAGGTTTATCCCTCGCAACTGGATTAGAGCCATCCCCTTGAGTTAACTCAGTGACCCTATTGATTTCTACTCCGACATTATCTTCATTAATGGAAGCCCCCTCATTGACCATATCATTGGGGGTAATCAGTGGGTCTTTTACAACCACTCGATTCACATCGACAATTGAAATCTTGGCCGAGGATGCGGAATTAACATCCTCCTCATTCATTACAAAATCTGTAGTTGAAACAATAGAATCCGAAGATTCCTCAACCAAGATACGCGGGATATCATTGAGAATAGCCGGCTTCATCTTCTTATGAGAAGAGAAAAACTGACCTTCGCACTCCAGCAAGTTAATGGAGCTTCTAGTTCTCGAAGCAACCTTAGATCCAGGACCCAACTTTCGCCCTTTGTTGTCATCAAACCCATCCAAATCCACCCTCCTCTTGGATTGAGGTCTCCAAGCAGCTCTTACTGGATTAACCTGCTCCAACGGTATCACTGACACCAACTCTTTCGCGAAAGACACTTTCTTCGGGCTCGGGCTCACTTCAGACTTCCTGCCGTCATTCTTAATACCCAATCCTTCTAACTTCCTGGAACGGGAGCCAACAGATGGTATAATCGATACCAAATCAACTGCAAATGAAACCCTTTTCAGGCTCGTTACCGGTTCTAACCCCTCCTGGGTTAGCTTCACACTATCGGTGACATCAGCCGCCGATAGTCCTTGCTTCCCCACAACAGTTACCACTGAGGGGGCGTCATGAGAACATGCACGAAGACGAGAATCTATGTTAGGGATCACCGATACAAGGTTCTCCGAAAAAGAAACCCTTTTCGAACTCATAATCGAACTAATATATAAATAAGAAATATGGTGTTATAAGTGGGAGATAAGAAGGAGGATGTGGATTTAGGAAGGGAATGTATAGATCTGATGAAGAAAATGTTTAGATTTAGCGGAAATTAAGTGACGGCTGCAAAGGTTTCTAGAGAGAAGGAGGAGTTTTTCTCTCTAGACTCTCATTTTTATCTCTTACCTTCATCAAACTTCAGATAGCTGTGCTGGTCAGTTTGGTTCCCGAGCAGGAAACCTCCCCTGTTTCCAACACACTCAACTTTAGAACTCCATTTCTTCATAAAAGAAGAAAAAACATCCACCCAAACAGGGTCTGCTCCCAATCTCTTCCACTCAAGGACATCGTAACGAGCAAATAACAGCATCCCATGTCTTTCATCAAACAACATCAAACTACTATGTTTTCCCCACCTTGCAACTCCGGAAACAACAACAACATCACCACCTAGACTAGAAGTCCCAATATCTCTCAAATAAATTCCAGCATCCTCCAGCACTATCCAAATACATGTTAAAAACCTCACTCTATTTGCCCATCACACGCCTTCTCCGTTGCTACTTCTAGTAACACACACCACATAAATTACACTTTTTTTTTGCTAATTAAAATTTTATACCAAAAGGAACAACTTTTATAAATCTAGGGGCATACCCCGCGAATCAACATCCAGCTAAAACATCATAGCATACTCAATTACTAAATCGAGTCAGCTTAAAGACCATCTAGCTATGCTAGATTAGATACAAGTCATAACAATGCCAAAAAAGACAGTGGAACCTCCCGGTTCACATCCTAGCATTCTAATCAGCAGGCCTTTCCTCAGCGTGGCAAACCAAAAAGGATCCCCCACTCGCATGGTCATCTCAGCACAATTAGTCATTGTCCGGTTCCAGCAAACGTCAGTAAGAGCAGGACTGTCCTGTATCCCACGACCCAAGATCTCAGTTTTCGTCCACCTGACCTGCACATCAGCTTCACACCCCTGCATTAGCACAGGCCACTGCATTCCTTCCATCTTCAATTCCAAACTTTGATGATCATTGTCAATCTTCTCAAGAGCAACTTCTTTAAAACTGGGATTAACCCCAACCTTGCCCCTCCATTCATCACCACATCAACCTCCTCCACCTGTCCCTGTAGCATGGGCTCCCTGAACCCCATGAATTCAGTAAACAGTTTAAGAACTTTAAAATTGTTCTTAGCTTCCAACAAGTGGCGCTTAGCAGCCATCCAGTCCCATTGTGTAACCCACACACTAAAGTGTGCCATATCATCTTGAGCCAGACCCTTCAACAAGGAGTCAAGACCATCAACATCATGAGCAGAGGGAATAACCCTATGCTCAGACTCTCCCATGTCAGCAGCCTTAGCCATCACCTGAGGAACAATTTGTTGAGAAACAGCATCTTCAGTACACATACGGCTTTCATCGAGCAGCTTGTGTTCCTCTAACACAGGTTCAACATTGAACCCATCATCCATAAACAATCTGGGCCACAACTTTCCAACCACCTTCCCCATCAATTCCTTAGAAAGAGACTGGGCTTCCGAGGCCTTCACAGGACTTCCGTCAACCAGTTGGCGGGCGTTCTTTATAAGTTCCTCTTTGCAAAGAGAAACCTCACCATTTACCGCAACAGGATGAAACCCACAACCATCCAAGCCCAGAGAGTCGCTATCATACTCCATTTGCTTGTAACCAGATGGCTGCTCCCCATTAACTAACCCAGTAGAAAGACAAGGGTAATAAACCTTGACCTCCGCCGAAAAACTGACCTTCTTCGAGACCTGCTCCCCCTTAACTAACTCAGTAGAAGGGGCACCGTGCAGACTAGGGTAAAAAACCATAACCTCTAGGAGGTGGAACAGTTTCCTACTGGTTTAAATATTAATAGGCTTACTGATTCTCAAAGTGCAATTCTTGATGCTAGGTTCAGTGAAGCTGATGTATTCAAAGTTCTTAAAGGTTTAGCCAAAAACAAAAGTCCGGGGCCTGATGGTTTCACCCCGGAATTCTTTGTGAAAGCCTGGTCTGTTGTGGGAAAAGAAGTAACTCGTGCTATTCTTTACTACTTTGATACTCTATACATGCCTCGGATAGTTAACTCTGCTGCTATAGCCCTCGTGCCTAAGCAATTGGGGCCTTCAGCCATGGCTCATTTCCGACCTATATCTTGCTGCAACATGCTATATAAAGTTATCTCTAAACTGCTGGCAATTCGCATGAAAGCTATAATGCCTACTCTGATTTCTACATGTCAAACAGCTTTTTTACCAGGTAGGCGTATTGGTGATAACATGATGCTTGCTCAGTCTCTTTGTAGAGATTATCATATCAATGCTGGGCCTCCTAGAGTGGCTATAAAATTAGACATTCATAAAGCTTTTGATTCGCTGAATTGGAATTTTCTCTTTAGTACTATGCGTGCTATGGGTTTCTCGGAAAAATTTATAGGCTGGGTACATGGTTGCGTAACCACTGGTATGCTCTCTATTAAGGTCAACGGCTCTCTTGAGGGTTATTTTAGCAGTGCATCTGGGCTCCGCCAGGGTGACCCGCTTTCTCCCTACCTATTTGTTATAGCCATGGAAGTATTTTCAGCTTGTGTCAACCAGTGTACTGCTTCTTCGGAGTTCTCGTTTCATTGGAGAACACAACGTTCAGGTATCTCTCATCTTATATTCGCGGATGATGTATTTATGTTTTGCAAGGGTGATATATCATCTATCAAGTGTATGTTTGAGGGAGTTTCAAAATTTTCTAAAATCTCTGGACTATTTCCAAATCCTGGAAAAAGCTCATGTTTTTTTGGTAATGTCCCGAATGAAGTTCAAGATTTTACGTTGCAACATTCAGGGTTTGACAGAGGTACTTTCCCTATAAAATACTTGGGTGTACCCCTTATCTCCAAAAAACTCTCTGCTAGAGACTGTGAGGTTTTGATTCGTAAATTGTGTAATAAGGTGGAGCTATGGACATGTAAATCTTTGAGCAGAGCTGGTAGGGTGCAGCTGATAAACTCTGTCTTGTTTGGTATACAAGGTTACTGGTCTATGTTTCTGTTCCTTCCCAAAGGAATTCTTAAGAAAATTCATAGTCTGTTTGCTCATTTTCTATGGGGAGGCTCAGTCCATGGTCCATGCCAATTTAAGGTGGCTTGGGCAGAGGTTTGTTTGCCAAAAAATGAGGGTGGGATGGGTATAAAGGACCTCTTCTCTTGGAACACTAGTGCAATCATTTTTCAACTATGGCGTGTTCTTAATAAAGCTCCATCTCTATGGATTGATTGGGTTCATTCTGAGTTGTTGCGCTCTAAATCTATATGGACTATTCAAACTCCATCTAAGTGTTCCTGGTGTTTCAAAAAAATTCTGGGGGTTAGAAACTTGGCTACTCAGTATGTGACTTATGAGGTAGGGCAGTCCTCATCTTTCTCATTCTGGCAAGACCCGTGGATAGATAAGAAGCCGCTCATTCATCAATTTCGTCCTGGTATCACTTCCATTATGGAGACAACGCTGCAAGCTAAGATTTCTGATTTGTTTTATAACCAGCAGTGGCATCTGAGTCCGTCAAATCATGTTGATGCTATTGAACTTCGAAGGAAATGTTCAACGATAGTCATTCATGACAGAGATCGTATTCTCTGGGAAGGTACTGGGGTTAAGAAACTATCTATTTCTGATATTTGGCACTCGATCAGACCCACTGGGCATCCTCATAGATGGATTAGAGTGGTGTGGCATAAATTTTCTGTCCCAAAATACTCGTTCTTACTCTGGTTGGTAATGAAGCAGCGACTGCTTACTCGTGATAGAATGCTTAGATTTGGAATGGTGGTGCAGCCAAACTGCCTTCTTTGCAATACAGGAATTGAATCCCATGAACATATTTTCTCTCGATGCTCATTTTCCAGGAGAATCTTTCGTGAAAGCCCTTGCAGATTGCAAGTTCAATGGCAGAACTTCTTAAGTGGGGAGATATTAGCAGACAACGTGGATGAAGTGAGGCAGCATCTTACCTACCTCTATATAGCAACAGCTTGTCATGTAATTTGGGAGGAACGAAATATTAGAATTTTTAGAAAAAAGGCTCGTAGGGACCCTCTACTCCCTTCACTGCTTTATTAGACAGGTTGTAGTCAAGTTGTTTGGGTCGAGTTGTTGAGCAGTAGGTTCATATAGTGTGACTAGTTGGTTGATCTTTTGTAGGGTGTGCCCTATTTTGTACATGTTTTTTTGAAGAAATATAAATATTATTTAGCAAAAAAAAGAAGGAGACCCTCTTTGGGCTACTAACTGGACTCCCCAACTTAACAATGGGTTCACCCATAAGAATACAACCCCCAACTCTAGGAATCTCCGATACAAGGTTCTCTGAGAAGGTAACCCTTTTCGGACTCATCTTCGGTACCAACTCAACCTGGGTCTTCGCCAACAATCCCCTAGCATCATTAACCAACTCCTTAGAGTCAGCAAGGAGACCAGCAATAGAACTACTATTCTCCGACAAAGAAGCATCGGAGAAAGTAACCCTCTTCCGACTCATGAAAGAAAAAGGAAAAGAAATATAGGTGTTGACGGTGTAAGATTAGAAGAAAGAGATGGATTAGCGATGGATTTATGGTTAGATTGATGGAAAGATGTTAAGATTTAGTTTTGAGAAGAGGCGGCTAGCCAGGGTTCCTAGAGAGAAACGACTCTCATTTTTCAGTTCGTGACATAAATTACACTTGACTCTTCCTTAGCATCAGATAGGGAAACCGCAACACCTGTAGGCTCCATATACGTATCAACAACCAGCCATGAGGCCCTTCTATCCCGAGCAACGAGATTCCTACTGGCAATATCATCACAACAAACCACCATAGCCTTTTTCCCCCACTTGTACTGAACAAGATAGGGGACAAACATCTCAATACGAACCCACCAATCACGTTTACTGAATACTGTACCAGAGATCCCACTCTTCAACGTGGATCCCTGCCTAAAACCTGTAGTAGACAGACCAACAAACACGTTGTGTTCACCAACAGCCACGAAGACGTAACTGTTTACATCATTAAGATGATCCACCTCAATTGATCTGCACTTTTCCTCATCGAAGATGCTCTCATAAACCTTAGTCTTTCCACCATCGATGCACTCCAGCAACGACCCCAACACAACCTTCCAAATCGGCAAAAGAAACAAATGGTCATCATTTACGAAAGCTACAAGCTTCTCGCTCCCATTAAAATCTTCTTTACTAAAATACCAAGAATCAAATGAGAGTCTAGAGAGAGAAACTCCTTCTTCTCTCTAGATACCTTTGCAGCCGCCACCTTTTTGTCAGCTAAATCAAAACATTTTCTTCATCAGATCTATACTTTCCCTTCCTAAATCCACCTCCTCCTTCTTATCTCCCACTTTTATCTCCATATTTCTTTTTTCTTAGTTCGATTATGAGTTCGAAAAGGGTTTCCTTTTCGGAGAACCTTGTTTCGGTGATCCCTTTGGAGGATTGGAGATCTATGGATCGTCCTCTTGTTTGGACCACTGGACTGGCTAAGAACCAGTTTCGAGTTGTGTCAAAACCCCGGGAGGATTTGACGTTGAGTATGAGTCCAAAAAAGGTGACTTTTGCGGAAAAATTGGTTACAGTGATTCCCAATGA
Source organism: Kitagawia praeruptora (assembly GCA_037693485.1). Lineage (NCBI taxonomy): Eukaryota > Viridiplantae > Streptophyta > Magnoliopsida > Apiales > Apiaceae > Kitagawia > Kitagawia praeruptora. The sequence goes on from CM075350.1 coordinate 70,799,210, forward strand.
TACTCATGATGAGGGGTTGCTATCGAAGAGGATGAAGTCCGGACGAGATGTTGAGTCTGGTATGAGTAGAATCAGTAATAGAAGTTTGGATGGGGTAAGTGAAAATAGCCAACAATACTAGCCATGATCGCTTTAATCAGCATCAAGCGGCCAGCAAAATTGAGAAATCTCACCATCCACGATTCCACCTTCTTGCAAAGCTTGGCCACCAAGGAGGAGCAGTCCCTGATATTTAGTTTACCAGTAATGAGAGGCAACCCTAGGTACGTGATAGGAAAGGAGCCTCTTTGAAAGCCGGTAGCCCGAAGGATATTCTCCACCACATTCTCTCTGACATTCGCAAAAAAGCACACTGACTTATCAATACTAGGAACCAGGTTAGAACAGTTGGAGAACATAGAAACCCCCTCCATAAGAGTAGCAACTGAAGATTCATCACCATGACTGAATAGGAAAACGTCATCAGCACACTGGGCAAACGTTTAGGATATGACCAAGTGATTTACAATGGGTGCACACCATTGGCTTATTAATATAGGTGACTTTAACCTCCACTATAGAGCCATCCAGATCCACCACTTTTAGGATAGGCGGTAGGGGATCCCCCACTCTATACTGCACATACATTTTAGCAAATGGCAAGATTTCTAGCTCAGGAGAGTTCAAAAAAACAAATGAGAGTCGCTCTGTTCTCTCTCCTAAAAACCTAGCCGCCACAAAATCTAGCCTTAATCTACACCATTTCTTCACCAAATCAAAGCTTCCTTCCTAAATTCACCTTCTTCTTCATATCTCTCACCTTTTCTTCTATATTTCTTATATATTATATAATTATTTTCGGAGTTTATTTTAATGGGTATGTTATTGGAGATTTTTTCTTCTGTTGGAAGATTAAGTTTTTCGGAGTCTATGGATCTCATCCGTGTTACGGAATATGGAGATTTTCGTGATGAGATGGGTCTCATCTCTAAAATGTCCTGGTGTGGCTTCTCTATTGAGAGGTTGAATTTGTACCTGATGGGTCTAAGTACTCTAACTCATGTTGTTGATTATCGAAGATGTTTCGGTAAGATAGAGAAGAAGTGTAAGATTGAACCACGCACTCTTGTTGTCGGTTTTACTCATCTCTTTATGATGTCTTCAGAAGTTGTATTTTTTACTTCCGATGGAGGGTCTTGGTCCGTTATGTGTTTGGGAGTCTTGGTCCGTTATGGTTGGGGTATCGTTTATGATTCATACCTTGGGTCTGAATTTTGGAATGGAGTGCTTCTTGGAAAGCTGATTCGGATAGGTGATGGTGAAGTGTTTGACATTTTGCCAGAAAGAAATATTGCTCTGGTGGTGACATCTCCAGATGAGGAAACTATTTCCTCCGAGCTTCTAGTGGAAGATTTTTCTAGAGGTTTTTTCACATGTAAGTTCTCTCTTGTGGGGACTAGTGCAGCTGAGAATGCTGTATATGGAATCGAGCTTGCGTCTCTTGCTTCTCCTGGGGAAACCGATTCGGTTTTGGGAAATGTGGTTCTTGAAGAGGGTTTCTTGAAGGGAAATCTTGGTATTAAGTTCATGACGTCGATCTGGGATGTACAATTAACTGTTCGAGATGGGTTGTCTTCTGCGTCTAAGCGACAACTCATGGTTGATGTTGATATTGTGGGACAGACTGTAAAGGTGGATGGGTGCTCTATCTATGGCCGTGTTGTGGATGAACTCCATATGTTCGACACTTTGTTGCAACAAAATGTTGGAAATGATGGTTTTGTCATAGGCCACCAGATGTTTGATGTTATGTCTCATCGATCTATATGGTTTGCTGCTAAGAATTTGTATGTTTGGCCATCTACCAGGAGGGAAGTGGATCTTGGACTAGTATCTGATCCATGGAAGATCAGTTTGGTTTCGTTAGCCGTTTGTGTTAGCCATATCTATGGTTTGGGGGGTGTCAATGTCGTGGTTGGCGATTACTTCACCACAGTTGTTAGTGGTGCTATGAATGATGCTAAATCTGGATGCTTTCCGGATTGTGATTCAATGGGGTCTGGAGTCGACATTGTAAGGTTTGGTCGAACTCAGTCGGATGGCAAGATTCAAAGGATTACTGTGATGATGGAGATCCATTTTAAGTGGTTTCATAAGTTTATGATGAGGATTGTTTTTCAACCTGCGAGGCAGTGTTGGTCGACGAGTTCTGTGCAGGGTGCCAGAGTTAATGGTCTAGGTGGGATGGATTATGATATGGGGTTTACTTTTTATGACTTGGGTCCTGTAACCACGTTTATGAATCACGTTGTTGCTTTGTTCATAGCAACTCATTTTTCTCTGATGATTACTATGCACTTGGTGGTGGCAGTTTACAAAGTGAGCTCTAACATTGGCATGATTCTGGAAAATGGGTTGGTCAGAGGCGTTGGAATAACCGATGGCTGTGATCACTGTTGCTGGGAGCTGGACTGGATGAGGGCCTATTCCATGTGTGGGAAGTTGGAAACGAAGAATTTAAACAATGCTGGGAAGAATGCTTTGACTGATATTATTGTTTCATGGCATGCCACTATGAATTACGTGGAAATAGTGTGTAAAGGAAGGATGCGCATGGGTGATGCAGGCCACGGTTTGGCGAACAAGGGAGGCCTCCCCCGTAGAGATTTGAATGAGCGTATTAGGGGATATGGAAAGCTGGAATTGGATGGGTTTCAGGCTACTCTACGGAAGAGTTTGGTCTCAGAACGTGGTTCCTTGGATGCTGGTTTCTCTTGGCGTAGGTTTGATAGTTGGTGTCACCGTAGTAGGCCTTACTACATTGACAGGTTATACAGGAGGGAACAATCCCAAACTGTGATTGATCTATTAATCATTATTCTTCGTTATGCATGGATGGGCTATTTTGTTGAAGACCCTGTATGGGGATATTTTGTTTTGCTGTTGAACTTACCCTGGCATAGGTCTCGTACGTGTGGTTTAAGCTAGTTGTCTCTAGTTTCTTTATTTGGTTGTTGTTCATTTTGGACAAGTATTTAGCTGATGAACTAGTTTGCTGGTTAATTTAATGTTTGGATGTTGATTTCGCGGGGTATGCCCCTAGATTTGTATTCGCTGTTCCTTTTGGTATAAAATTTTAATTAGCAAAAAAAAAAAAAAAGATTTCTAGCTCAGCCCCCAAGGGCATCAGCCCCCAAGGGCTTGCCAATGGCACTAGCAACACGACTAAGACCCTCCCGTGTCCAGTAGCAATCTGGTAGGTTGGCCAATTTAACCCACAATGGCATTGAGGTAATTGGTTCTGAGCACACAGTAAGGCCCCAATCAGTTAGGAACAGAGGCCTTTTATCGAAATACCACGTACCTTTGCTTAAAACTGCGTTTTTCTCATTGGTAGAGTTGAACCTAAAAACGTATGTAGATTCATTTCGCTGAGAGACCATGGTGAGGCCCTTCCTCCAGGCTGAAAATGCCACCTCCTTTACTCTCTTAAATGGCAAAGTTCCTTTGGTAAATTGACCCACAATGCAACATTTGAATTTTTCCGCACCTTTCTTAAGAACATCCTCTGGGGGGATACAACATCTGAGCCTGCAATTGGAGGGACATAGTCAAATTTCACTTCTTTGAAGGGTCCAGGGGCCGTTCTTAGCACTGATGACCAGGATTTAGTTCCTTTGGTCTTCTCATTTCGGTCCCCATTTTTGGTGGTGTCATTGTTTACTTTGTCTACAACAGGTTCCTGCATACTCTTCGAGCTTTCGCCCCTTTCCAAACCCCCAGAATTAACATTCTTTAGGATTCCTTTAACCACTCACGCCCCCTTCTTGTTGGCAGCTAGGTTCTTAGGTATTTCTTGTTTGAAAAAATGGGAAGGCCCATCTCATCTCTACCATCAATGAAACGCACTGGGCTAACTAACCCTGCATTAAACCTCTCTTTATCTTTCAAAATTTCTTTTTCAACTTCACTCACCGAAAAACCCTTCTTGGCAAGAAAGCTATGAATATCCATCATTTGGTTGCGGAGCTTTATGAGGTCCTCTCTTTCATATTTGTTGTTCGCTACCACACCCTTTGCTACCATGTGAATCGTTTCTCTCTCTATCGCATCTCTAGCGGTCTCATAAGAAGCTTCATCCTCACCAGAGGATATCTCACTTATCTTCTCAGCTGAGACACCTCCCTCTAGAGCATTAGGCACTACTAGAGCTAGGAAATCCTCAACTTCTCTTCGTGCAAGCATTTCCTTGTTTCGGGATATCTTCCTTCGTGTGTATGTTGTCCACTTCTTTGGTGTGTCAACTTATTTGTTTGAGCCTGTTCGCTTGGTCACCAATTGCGATGGGTTTGTTATCAATGGTGGGTTCAATATAGAACCATGTCCTGGAATTTTGGCTTCCTTTCATGACAAACATGGTATGGGTCTCATCTCTTGGGTTTCTTTCAAGATGTCGAACTTCTCTATGGGGCGGTTATTGAAATTGACGACTGTGATTGGGTCCCTTCCAATTTCAGTCTCTGTATTTGTGAATCTTTTGAAGATTCCTAAGCGTTGTTTAGATGGAGTTTTGGTTACATCTAGATCTGGTTTTCGAGAGGTTATTACATGGATGCCTGTTCTGAGTAAGGTTGAGGGGATTGACCCTTCTTACGTCTGTCTCCGACTTGGTTTTCTTGAGGAACACAAGAGAAGGGTTGGACACATTATTAAAGAAGCTGTCTCATTCGGAACTGTCGTTGTTAGACCTAATGTGGAATAATATTTAATTATATATTTATATAAAATATATAAATCTAACCAAAATATAGTACGAACCAAATTTTATGAATACACATAAAATTAGGCTATTTTAGATTCTAAATTAATAAAATTAATATATATTATGTAATAGATTCAATGGGGTCTGGAGTCGACATTGTAAGGTTTGGTCGAACTCAGTCGGATGGCAAGATTCAAAGGATTACTGTGATGATGGAGATCCATTTTAAGTGGTTTCATAAGTTTATGATGAGGATTGTTTTTCAACCTGCGAGGCAGTGTTGGTCGACGAGTTCTGTGCAGGGTGCCAGAGTTAATGGTCTAGGTGGGATGGATTATGATATGGGGTTTACTTTTTATGACTTGGGTCCTGTAACCACGTTTATGAATCACGTTGTTGCTTTGTTCATAGCAACTCGTTTTTCTCTGATGATTACTATGCACTTGGTGGTGGCAGTTTACAAAGTGAGCTCTAACATTGGCATGATTCTGGAAAATGGGTTGGTCAGAGGCGTTGGAATAACCGATGGCTGTGATCACTGTTGCTGGGAGCTGGACTGGATGAGGGCCTATTCCATGTGTGGGAAGTTGGAAACGAAGAATTTAAACAATGCTGGGAAGAATGCTTTGACTGATATTATTGTTTCATGGCATGCCACTATGAATTACGTGGAAATAGTGTGTAAAGGAAGGATGCGCATGGGTGATGCAGGCCACGGTTTGGCGAACAAGGGAGGCCTCCCCCGTAGAGATTTGAATGAGCGTATTAGGGGATATGGAAAGCTGGAATTGGATGGGTTTCAGGCTACTCTACGGAAGAGTTTGGTCTCAGAACGTGGTTCCTTGGATGCTGGTTTCTCTTGGCGTAGGTTTGATAGTTGGTGTCACCGTAGTAGGCCTTACTACATTGACAGGTTATACAGGAGGGAACAATCCCAAACTGTGATTGATCTATTAATCATTATTCTTCGTTATGCATGGATGGGCTATTTTGTTGAAGACCCTGTATGGGGATATTTTGTTTTGCTGTTGAACTTACCCTGGCATAGGTCTCGTACGTGTGGTTTAAGCTAGTTGTCTCTAGTTTCTTTATTTGGTTGTTGTTCATTTTGGACAAGTATTTAGCTGATGAACTAGTTTGCTGGTTAATTTAATGTTTGGATGTTGATTTCGCGGGGTATGCCCCTAGATTTGTATTCGCTGTTCCTTTTGGTATAAAATTTTAATTAGCAAAAAAAAAAAAAAAAGATTTCTAGCTCAGCCCCCAAGGGCATCAGCCCCCAAGGGCTTGCCAATGGCACTAGCAACACGACTAAGACCCTCCTGTGTCCAGTAGCAATCTGGTAGGTTGGCCAATTTAACCCACAATGGCATTGAGGTAATTGGTTCTGAGCACACAGTAAGGCCCCAATCAGTTAGGAACAGAGGCCTTTTATCGAAATACCACGTACCTTTGCTTAAAACTGCGTTTTTCTCATTGGTAGAGTTGAACCTAAAAACGTATGTAGATTCATTTCGCTGAGAGACCATGGTGAGGCCCTTCCTCCAGGCTGAAAATGCCACCTCCTTTACTCTCTTAAATGGCAAAGTTCCTTTGGTAAATTGACCCACAATGCAACATTTGAATTTTTCCGCACCTTTCTTAAGAACATCCTCTGGGGGGATACAACATCTGAGCCTGCAATTGGAGGGACATAGTCAAATTTCACTTCTTTGAAGGGTCCAGGGGCCGTTCTTAGCACTGATGACCAGGATTTAGTTCCTTTGGTCTTCTCATTTCTGTCCCCATTTTTGGTGGTGTCATTGTTTACTTTGTCTACAACAGGTTCCTGCATACTCTTCGAGCTTTCGCCCCTTTCCAAACCCCCAGAATTAACATTCTTTAGGATTCCTTTAACCACTCACGCCCCCTTCTTGTTGGCAGCTAGGTTCTTAGGTATTTCTTGTTTGAAAAAATGGGAAGGCCCATCTCATCTCTACCATCAATGAAACGCACTGGGCTAACTAACCCTGCATTAAACCTCTCTTTATCTTTCAAAATTTCTTTTTCAACTTCACTCACCGAAAAACCCTTCTTGGCAAGAAAGCTATGAATATCCATCATTTGGTTGCGGAGCTTTATGAGGTCCTCTCTTTCATATTTGTTGTTCGCTACCACACCCTTTGCTACCATGTGAATCGTTTCTCTCTCTATCGCATCTCTAGCGGTCTCATAAGAAGCTTCATCCTCACCAGAGGATATCTCACTTATCTTCTCAGCTGAGACACCTCCCTCTAGAGCATTAGGCACTACTAGAGCTAGGAAATCCTCAACTTCTCTTCGTGCAAGCATTTCCTTGTTTCGGGATATCTTCCTTCGTGTGTATGTTGTCCACTTCTTTGGTGTGTCAACTTATTTGTTTGAGCCTGTTCGCTTGGTCACCAATTGCGATGGGTTTGTTATCAATGGTGGGTTCAATATAGAACCATGTCCTGGAATTTTGGCTTCCTTTCATGACAAACATGGTATGGGTCTCATCTCTTGGGTTTCTTTCAAGATGTCGAACTTCTCTATGGGGCGGTTATTGAAATTGACGACTGTGATTGGGTCCCTTCCAATTTCAGTCTCTGTATTTGTGAATCTTTTGAAGATTCCTAAGCGTTGTTTAGATGGAGTTTTGGTTACATCTAGATCTGGTTTTCGAGAGGTTATTACATGGATGCCTGTTCTGAGTAAGGTTGAGGGGATTGACCCTTCTTACGTCTGTCTCCGACTTGGTTTTCTTGAGGAACACAAGAGAAGGGTTGGACACATTATTAAAGAAGCTGTCTCATTCGGAACTGTCGTTGTTAGACCTAATGTGGAATAATATTTAATTATATATTTATATAAAATATATAAATCTAACCAAAATATAGTACGAACCAAATTTTATGAATACACATAAAATTAGGCTATTTTAGATTCTAAATTAATAAAATTAATATATATTATGTAATAGATTCAATGGGGTCTGGAGTCGACATTGTAAGGTTTGGTCGAACTCAGTCGGATGGCAAGATTCAAAGGATTACTGTGATGATGGAGATCCATTTTAAGTGGTTTCATAAGTTTATGATGAGGATTGTTTTTCAACCTGCGAGGCAGTGTTGGTCGACGAGTTCTGTGCAGGGTGCCAGAGTTAATGGTCTAGGTGGGATGGATTATGATATGGGGTTTACTTTTTATGACTTGGGTCCTGTAACCACGTTTATGAATCACGTTGTTGCTTTGTTCATAGCAACTCGTTTTTCTCTGATGATTACTATGCACTTGGTGGTGGCAGTTTACAAAGTGAGCTCTAACATTGGCATGATTCTGGAAAATGGGTTGGTCAGAGGCGTTGGAATAACCGATGGCTGTGATCACTGTTGCTGGGAGCTGGACTGGATGAGGGCCTATTCCATGTGTGGGAAGTTGGAAACGAAGAATTTAAACAATGCTGGGAAGAATGCTTTGACTGATATTATTGTTTCATGGCATGCCACTATGAATTACGTGGAAATAGTGTGTAAAGGAAGGATGCGCATGGGTGATGCAGGCCACGGTTTGGCGAACAAGGGAGGCCTCCCCCGTAGAGATTTGAATGAGCGTATTAGGGGATATGGAAAGCTGGAATTGGATGGGTTTCAGGCTACTCTACGGAAGAGTTTGGTCTCAGAACGTGGTTCCTTGGATGCTGGTTTCTCTTGGCGTAGGTTTGATAGTTGGTGTCACCGTAGTAGGCCTTACTACATTGACAGGTTATACAGGAGGGAACAATCCCAAACTGTGATTGATCTATTAATCATTATTCTTCGTTATGCATGGATGGGCTATTTTGTTGAAGACCCTGTATGGGGATATTTTGTTTTGCTGTTGAACTTACCCTGGCATAGGTCTCGTACGTGTGGTTTAAGCTAGTTGTCTCTAGTTTCTTTATTTGGTTGTTGTTCATTTTGGACAAGTATTTAGCTGATGAACTAGTTTGCTGGTTAATTTAATGTTTGGATGTTGATTTCGCGGGGTATGCCCCTAGATTTGTATTCGCTGTTCCTTTTGGTATAAAATTTTAATTAGCAAAAAAAAAAAAAAAAGATTTCTAGCTCAGCCCCCAAGGGCTTGCCAATGGCACTAGCAACACGACTAAGACCCTCCTGTGTCCAGTAGCAATCTGGTAGGTTGGCCAATTTAACCCACAATGGCATTGAGGTAATTGGTTCTGAGCACACAGTAAGGCCCCAATCAGTTAGGAACAGAGGCCTTTTATCGAAATACCACGTACCTTTGCTTAAAACTGTGTTTTTCTCATTGGTAGAGTTGAACCTAAAAACGTATGTAGATTCATTTCGCTGAGAGACCATGGTGAGGCCCTTCCTCCAGGCTGAAAATGCCACCTCCTTTACTCTCTTAAATGGCAAAGTTCCTTTGGTAAATTGACCCACAATGCAACATTTGAATTTTTCCGCACCTTTCTTAAGAACATCCTCTGGGGGATACAACATCTGAGCCTGCAATTGGAGGGACATAGTCAAATTTCACTTCTTTGAAGGGTCCAGGGGCCGTTCTTAGCACTGATGACCAGGATTTAGTTCCTTTGGTCTTCTCATTTCGGTCCCCATTTTTGGTGGTGTCATTGTTTACTTTGTCTACAACAGGTTCCTGCATACTCTTCGAGCTTTCGCCCCTTTCCAAACCCCCAGAATTAACATTCTTTAGGATTCCTTTAACCACTCACGCCCCCTTCTTGTTGGCAGCTAGGTTCTTAGGTATTTCTTGTTTGAAAAAATGGGAAGGCCCATCTCATCTCTACCATCAATGAAACGCACTGGGCTAACTAACCCTGCATTAAACCTCTCTTTATCTTTCAAAATTTCTTTTTCAACTTCACTCACCGAAAAACCCTTCTTGGCAAGAAAGCTATGAATATCCATCATTTGGTTGCGGAGCTTTATGAGGTCCTCTCTTTCATATTTGTTGTTCGCTACCACACCCTTTGCTACCATGTGAATCGTTTCTCTCTCTATCGCATCTCTAGCGGTCTCATAAGAAGCTTCATCCTCACCAGAGGATATCTCACTTATCTTCTCAGCTGAGACACCTCCCTCTAGAGCATTAGGCACTACTAGAGCTAGGAAATCCTCAACTTCTCTTCGTGCAAGCATTTCCTTGTTTCGGGATATCTTCCTTCGTGTGTATGTTGTGCACTTCTTTGGTGTGTCAACTTATTTGTTTGAGCCTGTTCGCTTGGTCACCAATTGCGATGGGTTTGTTATCAATGGTGGGTTCAATATAGAACCATGTCCTGGAATTTTGGCTTCCTTTCATGACAAACATGGTATGGGTCTCATCTCTTGGGTTTCTTTCAAGATGTCGAACTTCTCTATGGGGCGGTTATTGAAATTGACGACTGTGATTGGGTCCCTTCCAATTTCAGTCTCTGTATTTGTGAATCTTTTGAAGATTCCTAAGCGTTGTTTAGATGGAGTTTTGGTTACATCTAGATCTGGTTTTCGAGAGGTTATTACATGGATGCCTGTTCTGAGTAAGGTTGAGGGGATTGACCCTTCTTACGTCTGTCTCCGACTTGGTTTTCTTGAGGAACACAAGAGAAGGGTTGGACACATTATTAAAGAAGCTGTCTCATTCGGAACTGTCGTTGTTAGACCTAATGTGAACTTCGACTGCAAGGTGTTTGACGTTATTCCTCAATGTACTGCAGAGAGTGAGTTCGTGGAGTTTCCTTTTAATATGTTCGATGGCATGCGATTGATGGGTTTGCTGTTATGTGATCTGCAGATCAGGTTGGTAGATGCTCTCCTTCTCAAAAAGGATCCTTACATGATTGAGTCCTTTCTTTGGTTTGCAATGAATTTGATTGTTGAAATTAATTAAGAACGGAAGCTTCTAGGGGTTTTTTGTGCTGAACGCACTTGTTTTATTCATGGTGATGAGGGTTCTCAAAGGGTAATGGAAAACTTGGATATGATACTGTACCACCAATGGGATGTGATTCTGGACTGTGAAGGGGGGCTAGTTATTGCCTCGGTTTTTCTAGTATTAAGGTTGCATGGAGCTGCTTTGTCAAGCACCTCAGCTATTGAAGTTGAGAACCCTCTTTGGGCTCAGGACGCTCTGTTTTTAAAGGGTAGACTAGGTGGCTTAACAGTATTTGTGGCAAGTTCCACTGCATGCTTCTCATCTGATCTGAATTGTTATCTAAGCCAATTCAAATGGATAGTAAGCAAATTACGGTTGTACTTTGCTAGATTGAATGTGGCCAACCTTCGGGTTGTGAACAAAAGGGAGGTTTATACTTTTTTTTTTTTTTTTTGCTAATTAAAATTTTATACCAAAAGGAACAACTTGAAACAATTCTAGGGGCATACCCCGCGAAATCAACAAAACGACAACACAACAAAGCAAATTAGAGAACTAATTTGCAACTACAAGCAACATAGGGGAACTAGAACAACTAGTTTAACCATCTAAATAGACCTAAGCCTGCTCATAAAATATGACCAACATAACTGGTCTTTGAATAACATACGACATAAAATAAACCCAAATCGGGCCACTGCCAAGTCTACCACCAACATGCCCATCACATGGAAACCATAGCAAGCACCGTTTTCCAAATGAACGGCAAAATCCTCAAATGCAATAATGACAACCAAGTCAGTCACAAACTGGAATAAGCCAAAGTCCATCGACGCACCACTTTCGATCAAGCAAAGCACTCGATACACAATATTAATCCCATCAATCAACTGTGATGTGCTTAACAACAGAACACAGCAAACCGATGGACACAAACCCCACCTAGGGTCTTCCGTCCACATCAACACATCCAAGTTTCCCTTCCCTTTGTGTTTACCACACCATCCGCACATATACCTGATCGGCTCATCCAATTGCTTCTTCACAGAAGTTCGACAGTTGATAGCAACAGCCCAAAACAAACGAACAAAAGCAACAACAGTAGTAGTAGCATTTTTACCAACAATAATGCCAATACTAATATCATATTCCCCTGCCTCAATACTCATTGACATTGTTCGTCCAAACCGACCACCACTTAGATTGGCCCACCAGCGTTGCCTATCCAAAGCAAACAACATAAAGACATTACAGCATAAAATCTGTTTGTAATCTGCCACCACCATGTGGACAGACACCTCTACTATTCGAACCTTAAGCAACACTGCACTAGCCCCGACCAGTAACCTACAATCAGAGCTGGAATCCAATCCCTCAATGCTAAATCCCCTTAAACCAATAGGAAAAACTGCAGACTCACATACCGGGCCATCAACCAACATGTGGCGCTCCTTTGCAATCATAGCACCAGCAAATAACCGAAGAGAAGTAACTCTAGAGAAGTGATTACCACTAGCACTCTCAAAGAGAACCCAACTAACCATAACAACAAGTTCAAGAAGAAAATCATTGTTCCGCTTATTGTGGACATATGCAATTGTCATAGTGAAACCCATAAACAAAGCATACGAAACAGAGTAAAAACGAGACCCATATCTTAATCGAAGAAAGGTTCGTGCGTTACCCAACAAGCACACAAGCATTCTGTGAGTCAAATCCTCAAACACATTGTGGGTCTTCCCCACAATTTCCATCTCTTCAACCGTGTAAGATGCGCCATATGACCTATAAAAGCCTAGACCACAAATCTCAACAAACAGCCGATAGAGAATCATGAAATCCACTGATTCCATCAACCATTCACCAAATCGGAAAAACCCATCCCTAGCCCTATACGCACCTTTCCCACCTTGCGAAAACAAGAAAGGCGAAGATGAAAGACCGAGATTATTCCAATCAAAGTGCAAGTCTTCTCTGGTATGAACCTTCAAAAACCTCAACAAAAAGCCTGAAAGGCTTTCAGTAACAGAATCCACTAGGAACGTGGCGTGAAATCTATGAGATGAGTGGATAGCCAAGCCATCTTCCAAAATCTCAGCAAAAAGCTTCAAAACATTCGACAAACTTCGAATAGAAGAAAGCGACAAAGAAAACGGTACCATTGATATAGAAATAAAAGAAAAATTCAGGTGAGGGTGGGAGGTAAGGAAGGGGAAGGTGGATTTAGGAAGGAGATATGTATATCTGATGGATTTAAGGTGTAGATTAGGCTGAAAAAACATGGCGGCTAGAAGAAATTTAGGGTTTAGAGAGAGAGAACGACTCTCATCGGTTGGATTCAGTACATACTTGAGTCAGTGAGTTCTTATTTTTCAGTTTGGTTAAGGTCGGGGATATAGGGAGGTTTATACTTATTTCTGTTTGATGGAATGTTCTTTGGAAAGTTGTGATCATTTGGTGAAAAAGGTTCTGTATCCTTGTTCTTTTGTTGACGGATGCTTGGGTTTAGGTGGTGACGCTTGCGTTTTCAAAGTGAGTATTATTATTGCGGTGGGCTTAGCCCAGATGACTGAGAGGTCTAAAGAGACCTGCTATTTGTTGATAATGAGAGTTAGTGATAATGAGGTGGATTATCATGCTTATGATATCATTATTCTGAATGGTGGCTGGGATTCGCTTGGAATGCGCATAAGCGGGATGATTAATGATGACTGGTGCTGCATGTACCATGTGGTGGTCATGGAAAATACCAATGGTTCTGATTATATCTACCATGTGTGCCCTGTGTACATCTTGATGGTAGTAATAGTTTGTCTTCTTGTGAGAAGGAATGCCACACCTGTTTTGACTGCAAGTTATAATTTGTGTCTCAAAATACCAAACTTGCGGTGTGTTGTAAAAACAGGTAAGGTGTATGTTGCTTGGTGGGCTACATGGATTGTTGGCCATGCTTCAAGGTCAACAAACGTGCTAGAACCTGTTGCTGGTTTCAAGGAAGGGGATACTATGGAAGATGAGGAACAACAAGAGCACTCGGTTTTTGCTCATGTTGGGAATAGTTTCAGGGTTGGGCCATTTGTGTCTACTGCAGAGACAAGCCTCCACAATGTGGAGGCGAGGGTCTATCATGGAAACGACAAGGGCGATGATGTGTAGGATTTTGTGAAGGTGTTCCGAGACCGTAAGGGTCATAGTTTTATGTTGCTTGTTTTTGAACTTGGTTATTATTCTGTGTTCTTATTCTATGTTGTTCCGTTAGGTGAATGTTTTACTTATCGCGGGGTATGCCCCTAGAGATGTAATTGTTTGCCTATGGTATAAAATTTAATTAGCAAAAAAAAAAATATAGCCAGGTAGGCCAGATTCAGAGTCGCAATTCAAATTTTGACTCACCATGGGAGTACTGACCGAAAATTTGTAAAATAGGTATAAGAAAGATGGTGTTTAGGTTTGGGGAACAAGAGAAGGTGGAGTAAATGAGGGGAATATGGAATTTATGATAAGGAAAGTGTGTAAGAGATTAGATCTGAAGTTTTAAATTTGGCGGCTGGCTAGGGTTTGTGTTTTAGAAAGAAGGAGGAGCTTCTCTCTCTAGGACTCTCATTTTTCCCCAAAACCTACCCTTATAAATTATTGTTGAAACACTTGGGGATCTCAATACTTGCCTGCGTACTGAGGAGAAACAAGGAGGTAACACTCATTGGTCCAGTGACATGACAGACTTTAAGGATTTTGTTAGGGCTCTGGGTATTACTGATCTTCGTAGTAGAGGGAATGTGTTCACCTGGTGGGATTGCAACATTCATCAACCTAAATTTAGGAAACTGGATAGAGTAATGGTAAACTCGCATTGGCACAATGTCTTCCCCTGTTCGTTAACAGATTTTTTGCCTAGAGGGCTGTCGGACCATTGCCCGACCTTGACTCTCCTAGGACTGGATCGCCCTTTGACCAAGAAACCCTTCCAGTTTTTCAACCATCTCATCAATGATCCTGGGTTTCTCCCTTTGATAGAAGAAGCCTGGGCTGGTAATGACTCGGGGAACCCCTGGTATGCCCTCACCTCTAAACTGAAAAGGGTTAAGCAAGCCATCAAAGGGTTTAACCGCTTTTCAGGGAATTTGCACCAAAAGGTGAATGAAACTAGGAATGAGCTGATGACGTTTCAGAAGGGGCTCCCTTTGCCGCCATCGGTGGCTCAATATGAGGAAGAGAAGAGATTGATTGATGCATACTCGAAAGCTCTTCATGCAGAGGAGTGCTTCCTTAAGCAGAAATCTAGAGTTCACTGGCTTAAGAGTGGTGACAACAACAACAAGTATTTCTTTAACGCATGTAGGGGAAGATGGAATGTGAACAAAGTCCTATCCTTGAATGACTTAAATGGGGACCCAATCACTTCTCATGAGGGCATGGCTTCGATAGCTGTGGATTACTACAAGAATTTGCTTGGGTAAGCTAGTGTGGTTGATCAACTGCCAGAGGATCTACGGCTGCCAAAGTTAACTGATAATCAGGCTAGCTTAATCACAAGGCCTTTTACGGAGAATGATGTTCTTATTACTCTGAAGCGGATGGATAAGAACAAAAGCACGGGTCCTGATGGATTCACAGTGGAGTTCTTTTTAGCTACCTGGCACATTGTTGGCACAGATGTCTCTAGAGGTATTCTTCACTTCTTTGAATCACTTGCTTTGCCTAGATTTATTAATGCAACTGCTATATGTTTAGTTCCAAAGCATGCTAATCCTTCAGAAATGAAACACTTTCGTCCTATATCATGTTGTAATGTGCTCTACAAATGCATCTCTAAAATGATTGCTGCGAGACTCAAAGCGGTCATGCCTTCACTGATATCTCAGCATCAGTCTGCTTTTGTTGCCCGAAGATCCATTGGAGATAACATTTTTCTGGCCCAGGCCTTATACAAGGGTTATAACAGGTGCTCAGGTCAGCCTCGTTGTGCTATAAAGCTAGACATCCACAAGGCTTTTGACTCCCTTAACTGGAACTTCATCTTCTTGGTGCTTGGTAGAATGGGTTTCCCTCAAGGATTTATTGATTGGATCAAAGTCTGCATAACCACCACAATGTTCTCGGTGAAACTTAATGGTAGCTTGGAAGGGTTTTTCAAAGGTGAATCGGGATTGAGACAAGGGGATCCTATATCGCCCTATCTCTTTGTTATGGCCATGGAAGCTCTTACAACCTGTCTAAACTCGGTAACGGTGGGCTCTGACTTCAAATATCACTGGAGAACTAAGGAGGTGAATCTGCACCATATTATTTTTGCAGATGATGTTTTTCTATTCAGTCATGGTGATGCAAGGTCAGTTACTAGACTCAGGGAAGGAGTGCAGTTATTCTCAAGCTGCTCTAACTTGGTCCCTAGTCAAGAGAAATCTGTGTGTTTCTTCGCAAATGTTTCGGAGTCTGTTGCTGCAAACATTCTCACGATCACTGGTTTTCAAAGAGGTTCCTTGCCCATTACTTATTTAGGCCTGCCCCTCATCACAGGTAAGCTTAATAGTAGAGATTGCTCCTCCTTGGTGGCTAAACTGTGCAGAAAGGTTGAATCTTGGATGGTTAGATTTCTAAACTTTTTTTTTTTGCTAATTAATTTTTTATACCATAGGAAAATGATTACATCTCTAGGGGCATACCCCGCGATGAATAAAACATCTACCTAGCGGAACAACATAGAAAAAACAATGATAAAGCTAGATAAACTAGCAATCAACATAAACAAGGTAAAAGAAAAGAACTAGTAAATATGCCTACTTAGCATAGAATTCTTTAGACCCCACCTACGGGCCTCTATCCAAACCAACAGCATCACACGCCAGCCATTTTTCCCATAATCCTGACCAAGGTTCAGGCTTGAACCACATGGGTACACCATAATAGTGGACACACCACCACTCTCCTCAACTTCACACCTAGTTGGCTCACCACGAGGGGACCCATCAACATCATCTTTGTACCTAGGCATACGGCACACACTACTGCACTCACTGGTGGAAATCACAACTAGCAGCAAGTTCTCCACTAGAACGTCAACCAACTTAAACTTCCATGCCTCAAGCAAACCATATCGATTAGTAAAACTAATAACACCATTATGAATTGTTCCTTCTTGGAAAAACCAGCTATACTTAACCAGAGAGATGCAGCAGTCACTACCACTATTTAACATCTCAATCATCATGAACTCGCCATCAGCAGTTACCTTAATTGGAAAATCATCCATCGGTTGAACTGCAAAAACAAACATGCCAAAACTCACTACCCATAAGCACTGCTTTCTGCAAGCAGCAGGGGGCCTCACATTGATTTTAAAAAACCATATGCAGTGCACTTCAAACCAGGTTAAAAGAACCAAAGCCATCTCTACCCTAGTATTGCCACCGTATATAACCAAAACAGCGTATCTGAACCTTGTAGCCGTATGTAACCTCGACAAGCTCTGCAAATCTGCCGAGCTTACCCACATAAGTTGTTCCTTATCAATGTTCCCAACAATCAACATAGATTGAGAACATCCAGATTTCGGAATGACATCACATAGAATCCCTAATTTCGCCATTAACCGAGGAAAACCTGCCCCCCCATTCCTTGAAAAAACCAAGCAGTTGGTCTCGAAGGACTCTAGCATTCTCAAATGAAGCCTATCAACGAACAGTTGGTATTCATCGCATAGCAATGCATACATTCCAATAGTGCTTCGCTTAGCATTTAATAACCTGCTATCCCCACCATGGGCCATTCGAATATGCATAGTAGAAACCGTCCCTTTGCAGGAGTAGTCAGAAACATGACAAGCATTCATGGCATACCATACGCCAAAACATAAGCCTCCTTCCAGCTCCTGATTACCGAAGCAAAACAGGGCGAGCGCATGGCACCAACTAGTCTCCATTGAAAGCCTGTGTGGTTCAGTCAAACTGACGAACAGTTTGGTCATACCAAATGCTTCCGAGATGCCAACACCATCTACATCACAAGTCGTGATGTCATTCCAGAATCTGGCAAGTATAGTTCCGGAATCCCTATCAAAGTTTAGAAATCTAACTATACTTTGCAGGCTGTTTGATGTTAATTAAAGCAATCATGGAAAGTATAGTTGGTTATTGGAGTATGTACATTTTCCTTCCAAAAGCAATCTTAAAAAAGATCAATAGCTTGTTCTTCAAGTTTCTATGGGGTGGGTTCTATAAGGACTCGGGGAAATGTCACTATAAAGTGGGCTGGGAGGACTGTTGTAAGCCCAGAAATGAGGAGGGGTTGGGGTTAAAAAATTTATTCGAATGGAACCAGGCTGCTGTGTTGCATCAGCTCTGGCGCCTGCTCCAACCCTCTCCTGACTCTCTATGGATTGCTTGGTTCCACAAGGTGCTATTGCGTAATAAAGGTTTCTGGACTGCTAAAATGCCCTACAAGTGTTGTTGGATTGCCCGGAAAATTTTCAATGCTAGGGAGCAGGCAATGGAGTTTCTCAGGTTTGAAGTGGGGGATAGTTCGAATTTCCTGTTTTGGCATGATCCTTGGGCAGACAAGAAGCCTTTGGCTCTTATCTCCCCTTCTGTTATTCAGAATGCAGAATCGTCGAGTATGGTCAGTGTTCGGGTCTATTTGAATAATGGGGTTTGGAATCCTCCTCGATCCAACCACATGGATGTGATTGAAGTAAGGAATTGAGTTGCTTCAGTTCAATTGCACAATAGAGACTGTATTACATGGGATGGTCTTCACCCAAATCTTGTCAAGCTGGCTTCCATTTGGACGTCAATTAGGGGACTGGGGCAGAGTGTGGGGTGGAGTGATGTAGTTTGGCATGCTTTTAATATCCCAAAATGTTCGTTCATCACATGGCTTGCAGTGAGGAACAGGCTTCTCACAAAGGACCGTATGATCTTTTTTGGCATGAACGTAGACCCTGCATGCTCCCTATGTAGAAATGGAAGGGAGTCGATTAGTCACTTGCTAACTTCGTGCCCCTATTTCAACCTTGTTAAGAGTGTCATTCCATTCCCAGTGAGTGTCTCTTGGGCAAGCTGACAGCAAGGGGAGTTCTTTCAATGCCAACTAAACGCAAAGCAAAAGGCGATAGCAGCTGTCTATTTAACTACTTCGGTTTATGCCATTTGGAAGGAAAGAAATTTCAGGTTGCACAACGGTGGTACAGGGCATCCGACCTCAGTCATCATCTCTAATGTGAAATCTACCGTTAGGGAGAAACTGTTCTCCTCTGCTCCATTTAAGAATTGGGTCCGAAAAGACCAAGCCATTGTAATGCTTATTTTCTAGCTATTTTGCTTGTTGGTTTCTGACTTAATGTTGTTTGGTTTTTCATGATGATTCGCGGGGTATGCCCCTAGATCATGTATGTGGTTCCTTTGTTGGTATAAAAATATTTACTTAGCAAAAAAAAAAAAAAAAAAGATTTCATGGTTAATATACACTTAACCACTAAACTAACTATAAATCCATCATAAACTAAAAAGGGGTGAGGATGTTTATACCTTCTTTGAAGCTTTAACACTCTTACTATAGGCTTGTAGTCCTTGATACACCTTGATACAACCTTAATATGCCTTAATCTTTCAAAACAAAACACAAAATCCAAGTGAGTTACTATTCATCCATCACTTTGTAAAATTTGTATAAAATCGAAAACTTAGAGATTAATTCTCAAATTTTTACCACACCTTCTACTCTTCAAGAGCTTTCTTTTGAGTACTAGCTCATCACCGGGGGATGCTTGAAGCTCTACTTATGGGTGTTTAAAAGTCGGAGGCAAAAACTTCTTGGAACAGGGCAGTGCGACTTCTTCAACTTGGGGGAGGGATTTGACTAGGCTACAGTACTTTGTTGGCCATGAAATTTTGAACGCACCTTACACATGGAGTGGAGAAGCTATGGTTAAAATTTGGTGATTTTATCATGGATAGAAATGGAGATATGAATTTTTCTTTCCTCCTTGTACTTGCTGGGCAGTTTGTAGAGAAAAGAGATGGAGAGCTTTTTGGTGAGGTTGGTGATGATCTTTTGTGTTGGTTTGATAATTATCTAGCCTAATCTTGTGTGTTCTAGAGTCTTGTAGATAAGTACTATAGTTAATGACTAATTTACCCCTTAAACAAGTGTTAGTGGAAGGTGATATCACTGCTTATGTCACTTGGATGATCTAATACTCTAATCTCTTAATTTTCTAAGTAAAATGCCAATCATATTGGTAAATAATAATGTGGTATGTATCCTTGTTATATTACTAATCTTGGTTGCGTTGTTTCCATACTCGTTAAATCGCACCTCGTTTCGAATACACCTCGTTATCTCGGTGGTTCTGAAATCGTTTAACAATTCATTTTCCCCTGGCATTTCCTTGCTTTGATAAGCCCTTGGTTTAATCTAACTTCACTATTTCCTCAAGATATAAACCTTTTAATATTTCCATACTCCTTAATATCACCTTCCATAGAGTCTCAATTGAAATCGAAAATCCTTAAAATCCACACTTAAGAATTTCTGAAATCTGTCATCATTTCGAGTCACTTATTTTCATAGTACATCACTAATATGTAGGGCTGTAATTCGAGTCGAGCTGCTCGCGAGCAGCTCGAGCTCGAACTCGTTTAGTGCAGCTCGACTCGACTCGAAAATGTATATGAACCGAGCTCGAACAAGCTTTTATACCCGTTTATATACTCGAGTCGAGCCGAGTATACTCGAAACTCGATTAGGCTCGACCGAAAACTCGAAATTACGGCTCGACTCGAACTCGAACCCGAACTCGTATAAATACAATAACATATTTTACTAGATAAATATTAAATATCATGTACAAAAAAGATTGCACTTGCATAATACTCCTTGCTTAGATAATTAGATTACAATTTACATACTTCATAGTTCATACAATGAAAATTTCAAAAAGTTAAAGTAGTTCCAGACTTCCGGTAGCATCCTGCATCTCTGATCATCATTCATCATCATTCATCCATCAGTACCATCAACAAAATAAAGCTTCTGACAGATATTAAGCAAGTAGCAATCTGCACAAAAAATAGGTTAAAAAACTTCGTTAAACTTCGTAAATGAGCTATTTATGACAAAAAGATAACTTGTCGTAAATACACAAGTTAAAAGTTCGAAAATGATCAGCATGCATATGTCTATGAATATGGTTATCGATAAATATGCAAATGTATTTATTATGTGGTATTACATGCAGGTAAAGCTTTGGAAGAAGGTAGCAAGTGGTATTTCTATAGCCGGAGGACTCAAAACAGGATAACAAGCAATGGGTATTGGAATCCATTGGGAGGGGATGAAACTAATTTCAGTAGTAGCACTAGCAAAAATGTTAGTACCAAGAAATATTATGCGTTTTACATAGGTGAATCTTCTGAAGGTGTCAAGACCAACTGGATCATGCAAGAATATAAGCTTTCGGACCCTGGCTCAAGCAGCAGATCATCATCATCCAAAAGAAAACAATCCAAGACAGTATGCAAAATCAAATTATATGTAACTCTAAACCTACAATATATAGTAGTTGTAACTCTGATTGAAAATTAGTGATTATGTACATAAACATACCTTATAGATGACAAACAAACAATATAATACTCAGCCAGGTAAAGATATCTCCACAGGTTTCAAATCCTTCTTCTAAGAAAGACAATCAGAAGATAAATTAATGAAAAAAACAAGTCTTAGGTGAGTAAAAAATCTAAGCATTGAATCTCGCGGATTGGATGAGTAAATTACCTGACTTGATTTTTTGAGTCCATAGATTTCTCGTGCCCAGTCAGCTCCACAAACCAGCATCTCCACAGTCTCAGTTTTTAAGCATGATTGATGAGGTTCAATAACTCGACCACCAGCACTAAAAGTAGCCTCTGATGCAACAGTGCTAACAGGGACAACCAAAATATCACGGGCCATTCTTGATAGAATAGGATACTTGGCACTATTTCCTTTCCACCAGGACAAAGCATCAAAAGTTTTTGTTGAAGATTCGTTAATTATAAAAATGCTCTCTGATAAATAATCATCTAACTCTGATTTAACCGGTTCAAGAGCAGCCCCGCTCTCACGAATAAAAGTCTCATATTCACTCATACCAATAGGAGTTTCTTCATCCGCACAATGATTTTTATCAGAGGAAATGTGACTTGATTCAAGTGTCAGCCCTTTAATTTTTGAATCTTCAACAACATACTCTTGATATAGATCATGTAAGACATCATTTAAATAAGCAAAATTTCTTTCACTTTGACCTTCTAAAGGGTAAATAACAGGGAAACAATAACTCAGAAGCTTTAGTTTGAATCTCGGATCCATCACAGCCCCAATAGACATCATCAAGTTACTCTCCCCCCAGTATTTATCAAATTTTTGCATTGGCCATTTCCCTCATGTACAAATTAGAGTCCACCACTTTTTTATCAATTAGATGTTTAACCATTCTGATCTCCGAAAGAAACAAATTAGAGGTTGGGTACTGACTACCTGAAACTATCTTAGTCGCACCATCAAATATATGCAATAATGAGCAAACTTGTCTAACTTTATCCCAATCTTCATCATTTGGAACATATTCACTAAACGATCTATCCCAAACGGCAAATCTAGGAAATACATCCTTAAATTGAAGAGCAGAATTCAACATGTAATAAGTATAATTCCATCTAGTTGAAACATCCAAAATCAATTTTTTTGACTTTAATTGCAATGATCTAGCTATTTTAGCAAACTTGATTAGACGGCCTTCTGAAGCACTAACATATTTGACCCCATCTCTTATTCTACGAATAATCCGATCAATGGGCCTGATTCCATCTTGAACACAAAGATTTAAAATATGTGCGCAACATAGAACATGAAATAACTTGCCACCAATAGGTAATGAATTTGAATTTCTAATGCTAAAGGAATCTTTTAAAGTTCGAACAGCCACATCATTAGCCTTAGCATTATCAACTGTTATTATTCCAATTTTATCCTCAATTCCCCAATCAACCAGAGAATTATACAAAGAATCAGCAATTACATATCCAGAATGAGGAGGGGGAACATTACAAAAGTTAAGAACTCTTGAATTTAATTTCCAATCTATATCTATCCAATGGCCAGTGATTACCATATACCCAACCTTTTGACACGAGGAAGTCCACATATCGGTGGTTATATTAATCTTCTGGACAGATTTGAACTCCTCCTTTAATTTCTTTTTTTCAATTTCATATGTAGTGTGACAATCACCTTTAAGTGTTCCCCTAGTTATTTTTTGGTAATGAGGTGTTGCTGTCCTCATTATCTCATTCCACATGAAACTTTCAACGTGCATGAAAGGTAACTCATTAATCATGATATAATGTGATACCTTTTCTCTCATTAACTTGTGATCGTATTTAAAGGAAGCAAGTTTTACCTCATCATTAGAACCTCGCTGAAATTGAAGCTGTGTTTGTAAAGTGCCACCATGCTCTTTCACACATTTTTCCAAATGCCTTTTCATTGCAGAAGTTGAAGCACTGTCGCTTCTCACAAAATCTTTACCACATAACTTGCATCTTGAAATCTTCTTGTCACCAACCTTTATTTCATCCATATATTGCCAAACTTTGGATGTCTTTTTTCGAGCTCTTTTCTCGTAAGGTTTGTTACTTTCAGCTTCAGGGTGTGTTTCCTCATTTTCTAATTCTTTTTCAGGTCCTTGTGAAGATGTAATAGTCTCTTTATCACTTGTGGTACGCTTCCTGGACAATCGCGAAAGCTCTTCTTGTTCACAATCATCCTCAGACAAAGATTCATCAGCAACACTTCTAGTTTCCATATGACTTTCATTAATAAAAGGAGCACTCGGTGGAAAAATCTCAATATGTTGAGTTTTCTTCTTCTTTGCATTTCTCATCTCATCCATAATTTTAATAACCCAACCTGCAATACTGCAAATCAGAGCCGGCAAATATTGAACATATCTTACCAGATTATATAAATATTAAAAACATGTGCTTTTGCTATGTTTTGACAGAAGAATCCATCCACTAGAAAATATGTACTTTATAGAGTCAATTATCACTATTCACTAATCAGAGCCTAATGTTAGGGAACTAATAGTCCTCCCAATATGAATTGCAAGTCATCAAAAGTAGTCTGTAGGATTACTTTAAAGTCTGTAGGATTACTTTAATTCTTACGAACAAGCATAAGCCCGAGAGTTCAATTTAATATTGTTTAATTGTCAGACCCTCGAAACTGAGTATTAAAATTGTACCATATGGACTTGGATACAAAAGAGATGTGTTATATGAGCATAATTTTCATATAAAGCTAAGACAACATGTTACTTGGTGATGAACTATTAACTACTGATCTATTGCCACGTTACCACAAGTATTTCAATTATAGTTTATAAAGATGGTGAACTGGAGTTCCATATATCACTAAACAATGGTACACACTTGCGATCGAAGTAAACATTAACCTGTAAAAATTATGGCTGCAAGTGATAACCTGTATAAATCAAGTTCTGTAAGTTTCGAGCAACTCATGCCAATATGTGTAAAGCCTATATATAAATTAGTCACTAAATTAGTTTCCATATATCACTAAATTAGTCAGTTATATTGAGACATATTCCTAGCTTTAAGCTGGATAGTTTTGAACACATTGAGATGGATTTTAACCCTTTACTTGTAATTAAAAAAATTGCACACTTGCACATATTAAATGTATAACATTATTAACATATTAACATGAAAAAGCTGTATTTCATAATTAACCAGAAGAAGAAGAAGAAACAAATCCCTAATCGATTAAACAAATCCTTAATCTCAATAGACAATAATAGGACTATAAGAAGAAGATTATAACCGGATAAGCTGTAACTTGTAAGCAAATTGAACTCTTCTCTTTCGATGAATAAATTTGCCCCAAATTTTGATTCAAAAACCTTAATCGCCTAATTAGTCGTACTTGTGTCGTGAGTGAAGAGGTGAGTGGCTGCGGCAAGAATAAAATGATAATAATTACATTTAGTCTGTTTGGCACACCTTATTTTAATGACTTATGGACTTATTTTTGGGTAAAACTTTTATATTTTAATAAATATTTTTATACAAGTATTTAATGTATTTAATGTATGTTTGAGATTCAATAAGTTGCAAAAATAAGTTGAAGAATAAGTTGCAAAGTTAGGAATCTTAACTTTCAACTTAAAATAAGTTGACTTATTCTGAAAAATAAGCTCCCCCAAACACCTCCATTGTTTAGGGCTTTATCGGGTTGCCTTGCAAGTTGCAAACGGGCCGGGTCCCGGGTTTAACAAATAATACAATTTTTGAATATATATATATATATATATATATATATATTATATATATATATATATATATATATATATTATTTATCAAATATCTTTTTCTTGTAAATTAGAAATAAAATGCTTAGAGTATTCAATAATTTCATAAAATTTTCTACAGGATCGTAAAAATAATATACCGTACGGGTGATAATAAATAATGATGTTAGTAATGTACAAAATTAATTAGAAAATTTCAAAATAATTTAAAGATATAACCAAATTTTCAAAAAATTGAAAATTAATTTAAAAAAATACTTCTCGACGATTCAACTATACGGATGTTAAAAAATATCTAAAATAATGATATTTTCAAATTTTAAAAAAATAAAAAATTAATTTGGTTGTAGATCTTAGTATCACTACTAAATACTAATCTCAATTATACAAGTAACTAATGTTTTGTCCCATATTATTGTATCTATTTTTTATAAAAAAAACTTGATGTTCCAAACGTACGGATGTCAATATATATATAATATAATGATATTCCCAAGTTTTCAAAAAATAAAAAATTAATTTGGTTGGAGATCTTAGTATATCACTACTAATCTCAATTGTACTCGTAACTAGTGCTTTGTCCCATATTATTGTATCTATTTTTTAAAAATTATTTTTTGACGTTCCAACCTCATCGATGTCAAGATATATATAATATAATGATATTCCCAAATTTTCAAAAAATAAAAAATTAATTTGGTTGGAGATCTTAGTATATCACTACTAATCTCAATTGTACTCGCAACTAGTGCTTTGTCCCATATTATTGTATCTATTTTTTAAAAAATATTTTTTGACGTTCCAACCACATCGATGTCAAGATATATATAATATAATGATATTCCCAAATTTTCCAAAAATAAAAATTAATTTGGTTGGATATCTTAATATATCAATACTGATCTCAATTGTACTCGTAAATATCGTTTTATCCCATATTGTTGTGTCTATTTTTTAACACATATTTTTTGACGTTCCAACCATACGAATGTCAAGATATATATAATATAATGATAATCTCAAATTTTCAAAAAAATAAAAAATTAATTTGGTTGAAGATCTTAGTATATCACTACTAATCTCAATTGTACTCGTAACTAGTGTTTTGTCCCATATTATTTTATCTATTTTTTAAAAAATATTTTTTGACGTACAAACCGTACGGATGTCAAGATATATATAATATAATGATATTTCCAAGTTTTCAAAAAATAAAAAATTAATTTGGTTGAAGAATTCAAATAATTTTGAAAAACATAACTGAAAGTGGATATGATTAATTTAGTTCTAATATTTACACAATTGTCAAGTAGGCCAGCTGGTTGTGGCTGGGCATTCAAAATTCCAAGGTGCTGGGCGTCCCGGGTTCAACTCCCTCCTCCTGCAAATTTTTTTAACAGCTCGATAAGCTACTCGACTCGACTCGACTCGAATTCGCTCGACTCGTTTAGGCTCGCGAGCCGGCTCGGCCCGACTCGTCTAATAAACGAGTCGAGCTCGGACAAGGTTTCTGGCTCGATTAACTTAAACGAGCCGGCTCGCCCGACTCGATTAATTACGACTCGAATTACGCCCGACTCGAAACTCGGCTCGCTCGTCCCGAATTACAGCCCTACTAATATGGTTTCTGTTTACTCATTTTCTGTTTCACGTATAGAGTACCTACATACCATTTCCATAAATCCTCAAAATTTACTATTCATTTAATCACTGTAGCATTTCTGTTTACTATTCATTTAATTACTATTCAGCCCTTACCCTTAAGTCTTCTAAAGTCTGGATGAGAGTCGTCTCTCTAGGAACCTTAGCTAGCCGCCTCCTTTCTAAACTAAATCTGAGCACTTTTCCATCAATCTAACCATAAATCCATCGCTAATCCATCTCTTTCTTCTAATCCTACACCATAAACACCTATATTTCTTTACCTTATTTATTATGAGTCGGAAGAGGGTTTCTTTCTCCGATGTTTCTTTGTCGAAGGCTAGCATTTCGACTGCTAGTCTCCTTGATAGCTCTAATGAGTTGGTTAATGATGCTAGGGGATTGTCGGTGAGGACCCAAAATGGGTTGGTACCGAATATGAGTCCGAAAAGGGTTTCCTTCTCGGAGAACCTCGTATCGGTGATTCCTAGAGTTGGGGGTTGTATCCTTATGGGTGAACCCATTGCCCAGTCGGAGAAGGGGAAGCATAACCTTTTGGTTACGGCCAGACTTAATGTCCGTTCCCGAAGGGCTGCCTCTGCCTCTACCTCTGCCTCTGCCGGAATTGATGAACGAGGGATTATCCCTGTTGAATATGATGTTGAGAGACCAATTTCTTCTAAGCGTGAAGTGATTGGGGTCTCATTTAAGCGTAAGGGTTGGGACCTTTGCGATGTTGCTGATTCTAGATCTGGGGTTGCTGCTCGCACTCCTAATTTAACATCGAGTATGAGTCCAAAAAAGGTGTCCTTCGCGGAAAAATTGGTTACGGTGATCCCTACTGATAGAGGGATGGAGCTAGGATGTGATGTGGAGTCTGGAGTGATTGGATCCAGTGCTAGAAGTTTGGGTAGTGGTCAAATGGATAGGGATACGGATAACAAAAACAGGAAGGACCTCAAAAGGCCGGTTGGTAATGACACAAGCAAAAGGAGTAGGGTCAGCAATAAGAGGTTGTTGTCTATTGCTAACTCGTCTGGGATTGCCTCAAGGTCGCGCAACTCTCGCAATGTTCAGTGGGTGGAAGGTAATTTCTTTTACTCTCATCGGAGCAAGGTTAATGATGGTTATTTTAATAGTGAGTCTCCTATTGATTTATCTGATTCCGTGGATACTAATAATGATGTGGGACATGGGGAGTTGGACGTTATCTTTAATGTTTTGCCTAGTGATTCGGTTATTATGAGTCCTTCGAGGGGGGAGGATTTTTTGAATTCTGTTGGGAATGATGTTATGCTGGGAGAGGTAAATATAGATTCGCCTTTGAGGGGAAAAGGTGCTTTTTATGACAACTCAGATTCATATCTGATTGGTGTTTTTAATGGAAACATGAGCTACATGGGAGGGGGGAGCCCCATTGTAGGGGCTAATTCTAAGGTTGAGGGTGTTCACAAGGGGGATAACTCTGATCAGGATATGGCCATTGCTCGGGCCATATGCAATGTGGAAGGGGAGAAAGTGCAGGACTTTGTTTCAAATCGTGATAGGGTTGAGACTGGAAAGGAGAAGACTAGAGAGGACAACCTTCCTCCCGAGATCAGTACTGTTGAATACAAGGATGGTATTTACGAACTACTGATTAAAACGTTGTTCTATATTGAGAAACTTAAGAGTCACATTGTGTCCCAGGGTTTTCAAATACCTGTGGTTGAGGAGTTTATTCCTCTTAGTGATTTGAAGGCGTTCATGAATGAGGCTGGAGAGTTCTATTGTAGTAGAACTAAGGAGCTTGCTAGATTAATTAGCACTATGATCCAATTGCAGTGCTTTATTCAGAGTAAGGGGCTGGGTGTTATTCTTGAGGAAACTGCAAAGGTGGAGCTTGGTATGCAGAATCTTAATGAAAAGGGGCCAATTCACATTGGTGATAGCGCAGTTGAACCCCGGAGCCCACATCCTAGCTCAAGGAAGGGTACTACTACAGAACACCAGCCTCATGAACCTGGCCATTTGGAGAGATCTATCCCGCGGAAGAGCAGGGTTTATTTGAAGAAATCGAAGATTAAGCGATGGAGAGCGAGCAGGGGAGGTCACTCTCAGATGACCATGCGACCGGGGTGCCCTGAGTTTTGGTTTGCTACGCTGAGGAAAGGTTTGATGCTTAGAATGCTGGGATGTGAACCGGGAGGCTCCACTTTCTTTATTGGCATTGTTATGATCTGTATTTAATCTAGCGTAGCTAGTTAGTTTTTAAGTTGTCTTGATTTGATCGAGTATGTTATGTTTTTTTTTTTTTTTTTTTGCTAATTAAAATTTTATACCAAAAGGAACAGCGAATACAAGTCTAGGGGCATACCCCGCGAAGTCAACAATCACATAATGTAAAGATTAAAAATCAGTAAGTCACCTTACTGACAACATAAACTAGCGAGGTTATCAGTGACCACCCCTAGTCTAAAGACATCAAAATAAGTCTATGTCGGATCATAGGGAAGAGCACTAAGAATTTGCATTCTTAGCATCATGACAATGATGCTACCCGAACTACATGAGCGCATCAAAACCCAACAGAAGGAACAAGCCCACAAACACCCGAGCTGGACAGTATGGTTCCCAAGCCAGGAACCTCTCCCGTAACCAGGTCGAAGCATGATCACCAAATCAGCGCATCCATCTTTAGCGCTGCACTCCCTCACGTACGACTGAAGAGCAGTCATAGGCAGCAACCTGCACTCAAATCCTTCCAAAACCACAACCAATTCAGCATGATATAGCACCCATCTAGAAATCATCAGAATCCTCCATGGTGACCCAAGGAACCCATGAATCAGCAGGACATCCTGCTCTGGCCGGGGCCAAATGCCCTCACAACTATCAGTTGGCATCAATAAGCCAAGAACCACACCACTATGACCATGCGTCACACAACCAATTCCAGTGCTATTAGCACACATTTCATTCGGCAACTCCAATTTCAAAACCTGCATTTTCAAATAAGACACCAGCAACCTGGCAATATCAAACAAATTATTCATCTCAAGCATACCAACACCAACAAATGGGTAATAAGTGTAACCCCCTGGTTCACACCCAAGTATCCTAAGCATACGCCTCAACATCCTTTCTGTCCCTTCCAGAACACAACCGCTACTCCTTAAATCATCGAGCAGCTTGTGTTCCTCTAACACAGGTTCAACATTGAACCCATCATCCATAAACAATTTGGGCCACAACTTTCCAACCAGCTTTCCCACCAATTCCTTAGAAAGAGACTGGGCTTCTGAGGCCTTCACAGGACTTCCGTCAATCAGTTGGCGGGCATTCTTCATAAGTTCCTCTTTGCAAAGAGAAACCTCACCATTTTCCACAACAGGATGAAACCCACAACCATCCGAGCCCAGAGAGTCGCTATCGTACTCCATTTGCTTGTATGGCTGCAACCTCTCACCAGATTGAGTCGCTTGAGTCAACAAATCCTGCTCCCCATTAACTAACCCAGTAGAAAGACAAGGGTAATAAACCTTGACCTCCGTCGAAAAACTGACCTTCTTCGAGACCTGCTCACCCTTAACTAACTCAGTAGAAGGGGCACCGTGCAGACTAGGGTAAAAAACCCTAACCTCCGGAGAGAAGGAGACCCTCTTCGGGCTACTAACTGGACTCCCCAACTTAACAATGGGTTCACCCATAAGGATACAACCCCCAACTCTAGGAATCTCCGATACAAGGTTCTCTGAGAAGGTAACCCTTTTCGGACTCATCTTCGGTACCAACCCAGCATGGGTCTTCGCCAACAATCCCCTAGCATCATTAACCAACTCCTTAGAGTCAGCAAGGAGACCAGCAATAGAACTACTATTCTCCGACAAAGAAGCATCGGAGAAAGTAACCCTCTTCCGACTCATGAAAGAAAAAGGAAAAGAGATATAGGTGTTTATGGTGTAAGATTAGAAGAAAGAGATGGATTAGCGATGGATTTATGGTTAGATTGATGGAAAGATGTTTAGATTTAGTTTAGAGAAGAGGCGGCTAGCTAGGGTTCCTAGAGAGAAACGACTCTCATTTTTTAGTTTTTTTTTGTTGTTATGATGTTTGCTGTAATGGTTGGATGTTGATTCGCGGGGTATGCCCCTAGATTTGTATCAGTTGTTCCTTTTGGTATAAATATTTAATTAGCAAAAAAAAAAAGTTAGGGTTATTACATGACATCACTGTCAGGAGACGAGGTTTTGGTGAACTACCTTTCTTACAAGCAAGACACATTTTCCCTAAGACGAATAGTTAAATAATTATTTAAAATTATGAAATTGACATAAGAGGTACTGCTAGGAAAATTGTGTTCGAGATTCTTTCAGTGAACTTTGTCAAGGACGTAACAATCCTAATTCATATATATTTCTTTCTTTCTATATTTTTAAATAATGATTAATTGTCCATTAATATTAGTAAAGTATACAAGTGCGGTATATATAGGTTGCTTATGGAACTAGGATAACACTTAAACAAAAAGTTAAAATCCTCATGACTCAACAATCCATAAAAGATTAAGTTCAGATCTATTAGGGTCTGAAATACATAGAACCGGGTAACAAACATATAAAATAGTTGAAATGGTAATTTAGTTTCATGAATATAGAACGTATAGACATTGTTGAACAAAGAAGCATAGTTGAAAACAACACACAGCAGCAGCGAAGATGACGAGAATGAAAACAACAGAATTGCCCAGTTTGTAAGATTAATGAACAAAAGAGTCTAAATTACTTGTCAAAAATATGACTCAATTCGTACATGTATCAAATAGAATGGTATATTAACAATAAAATCCTTCTAAAATCCAGATGAATTAGCTTAATTGGTCAAAGGAATCAAACCCAGTAAGTGAAGAACAGATGACCCAAATTAAAAACTCTAAAAATAAAAACTCCAATTGAAAAGAGATACTTACAAATTGAATCCAAGCAACAGAGAGATGAAGAACAGAGAGATGTTGATTCTAGGGCTAGCCTCCAGCATTCTTTTAGTTTACAATCAGGAACTATCTCTGCAGAGGATTTGGGATATGCGTTGTGTTGTGTCTGTGTGGGTGGGTAATGTCTGTATGTTATGTTTTTCTTTCTTTTTTGTTTTGTTATTTTGGTAAGCCCGGT
The DNA here is from genome assembly GCA_037693485.1 of Kitagawia praeruptora. Lineage (NCBI taxonomy): Eukaryota > Viridiplantae > Streptophyta > Magnoliopsida > Apiales > Apiaceae > Kitagawia > Kitagawia praeruptora. The sequence continues at coordinate 70,830,990 of CM075350.1, forward strand.
AAAAGAATCCCGCTCAACATCTTTTTGAACGCATGTAGAAGGCCGCCAATTTTTTGGGCCCAAAAGTCATATTTATTGCAACGATTTAAGAAAAATATTGCAATAGACTGAATGTTTTTAACTCACTTAAATTTTTTAATGCAATTGCAACGTTTTTCAAAGGCGTTGCAGTTTATGTGATTTCTTTTCTCAGTAGCAAAGTATTTTGACAAATCTTTAAAAATATGGTTGCAATAGCCAATATATGGTGTAGTGGAATTTAGAAACATTCGATTTTATAGCCGTCGTAATGCCGAAATTTCGTTAATCATTGGAATTCGTGCATAGCAGTAGCTTTAAGAGTCTGACCTTGTTAACTCAAATAACTTGTAGAAAGGGGGGGTTGAATACAAGTTATATAATCGTGTCTGATTTTTTTTTCCTCAAATAAATAAACAAGATCAAACGAATAAATCAAACTATTTGTATTATTTAAATCAAATACAAACTCTACCAAAGGTGTACCATACTTTTAGCAGCTGTTGCCAATACAAATCTCTCTCTCTCTGTTTGTTTCGAACTTTCGAATACAAACCTTACGAACGCACACTACTAACAAACTTTTTACAATGATATAGAGAGAGTATTTATAATGCTACCTATCAGCAAAAAAAAAACTAATAACAGAAAGTTATAATCTATACATGACAATGTTCTGCCGTTTCCATCAATAGTAAACTCTTTCCTTCATAATATCTTCTTACTTGTTCTTCAATCAAACTAACGATCCTGTTTTATAGCATTTGCCAGTTTCTGTAGCATCCATAATGACATCATCAGTAACACGACTGATATCAGGATTTTTTTTTTGCTAATTAAATTTTATACCATAGGAAAATGATTACATCTCTAGGGGCATACCCCGCGATTAGAAAACCATCTACCTAACGGAACAACATGGAAAAAACACAACAATAATGCTAGATAACTAGCAATCAACAATAAACAACTTAAACAACTAAACAACTAAGTTGCACAGCTCAGGTGTCATCGCCTTTTACGTTTTCATGGTAGGCCAGCCTCTCCACATTGCGGAGGCTTGTCTCTGCAGTAGGCACATAAGTCCCGACCCGGTGCATCTCTACCTCCATTTCATTGAAATTCTTGGTCATTGGCTGTTTGCCTATCCCCTCAATGGGATCCCTCTCATTTCCTTCCTCAGCAACATCAAACATCATGCCATATCCATCAGCAAACCCAAACAACATGCCCAAATGTGCCCACGCATGGAATTCCTCACACTCTTAAAATAACCATTCATATCCAGGGCTTCCTCCAATACCCCATCCAGGAATTCAAAAACCTGCACCAACTCATACTTCATAGTCAGAGAATCCATAGGGCCACCAGAATGCCCAATCGCACTCACCTCCTCAAAGTCTGCATTGTGATCAAGCTCTGTAACAGTACCAGATGCGCTTTTTAAAGTCACCTCCACATCTATAACCTGGACTACAGCAGTAGCCAAAAACCCATTACCATGGTTTCTCATCTCAGCTAGAACATCCCTGAGTTGGGAGGGCAAGGTTTGGCAACCCTGAACACCCTTAAAGGGAGCATTCCAACCTTTTTCACCTGCATTCTTAGAAATTTTACCCTTATTAGCACGAGAGACATTAAAAAACTTCAAGCTATCTACATTCATCCCCTGAGTAACAACCACCAACGTTTCCCCTTCCTCTTCCAAACCGGTCTGGTTCGACAGATCTGCCTCCTTGAGCTCCTCCTTTTTTTTTTTTTGCTAATTAAATTTTATACCAAAGACCAGCGATTACATATCTAGGGGCATACCCCGCGAGAAATAAACACTAATCCAACGGAACAACAAGGAGTACTAGAAAAACTAGACATAAAAAACCAACAACAAACAAAATCCACAATAACTGGATCAACATAAGAAGACTACCACCCAGCTACTACCACCCAGCTACTACTAATAGAGAAGCAGCAGTTCCAAGGGTCATTATCTCCTTCCTCAAGTGGTCCCTCAGATTATTTGAAGCGAATGAGAGTCGTTTCTCTCTAGGAACCCTAGCTAGCCGCCTCTTCTCAAAACTAAATCTAAACATCTTCCCATCAATCTAACCATAAATCCATCGCTAATCCATCTCTTTCTTCTAATCTTTCACCATAAACACCTATATTTCTTTTCCTTTTTCTTTCATGAGTCGAAAGAGGGTTACTTTCTCCGATGCTTCTTTGTCGGAGAATAGTAGTTCTTTTGCTGGTCTCCTTGCTGACTCTAAGGAGTTGGTTAATGATGCTAGGGGATTGTTGGTGAAGACCCAGGCTGGGTTGGTACCGAAGATGAGTCCGAAAAGGGTTACCTTCTCAGAGAACCTTGTATCGGAGATTCCTAGAGTTGGGGGTTGTATCCTTATGGGTGAACCCATTGTTAAGTTGGGGAGTCCAGTTAGTAGCCCGAAGAGGGTCTCCTTCTCTCCGGAGGTTAGGGTTTTTTACCCTAGTCTGCACGGTGCCCCTTCTACTGAGTTAGTTAAGGGTAAGCAGGTCTCGAAGAAGGTCAGTTTTTCGACGGAGGTCAAGGTTTATTACCCTTGTCTTTCTACTGGGTTAGTTAATGGGGAGCAGGATTTGTTGACTCAATCGACTCAATCCGGTGAGAGGTTGTAGCCATACAAGCAAATGGAGTATGATAGCGACTCTCTAGGCTCGGATGGTTGTGGGTTTCATCCTATTGCGGTAAATGGTGAGTTTTCTCTTTGCAAAGAGGAACTTATGAAGAACGCCCGCCAACTGGCTGACGGAAGTCCTGTGAAGGCCTCGGTAGCCCAGTCTCTTTCTAAGGAATTGATGGGAAAGCTGGTTGGAAAGTTGTGGCCCAAATTGTTTATGGATGATGGGTTCAATGTTGAACCTGTGTTAGAGGAACACAAGCTGCTCGATGAAAGCTTTGAGTATTTAAGGAGTAGCGGTTGTGTTCTGGAAGGGACAGAAAGGATGTTGAGGCGTATGCTTAGGATACTTTTTTTTTTTTTTTTGCTAATTAAAATTTTATACCAACAAAGGAACAACTTAGTACAAATCTAGGGGCATACCCCGCGAAATCAACAATCAACCATAACAAAAGTCAAAATATCAGTAGGTCACCTTACTATCAACATAACAACGAAATTAAGCTAAAGATTATTCTGGCGCCTTAAACAAACTGAAATTGAGACTAGGCACATGTCTCACAAAGCCCATGGTAATGAGAATCAGCGGATAATGCACCATGAAGTGGCGCAAATGCATTCCAACAGCAGACATCTCAACAAAACAACTGCGAAACTCACCATTTCCATACCCATCATCATGCACCCGATGCGCAGTGTTGCACAGACGCTGCATTCCTATTCCAACTCTAAGATAGCACACTAGCAATAAAACACTACAGACCAACCCATCGCACTTCGTGCCAACCATTGCAACCATTGCATAAATCCTGCAGTCAATGTCATTGCCACCATCGTGACACTTATGAAACCAAATCTGTTTCATAACACCATCAGCAACCGGGTAGAAGTCCTCAAACCCATCATGAACACTAATAAGGACAGGGAAAAAGAACTCGTCCCATCCTTCCTCTTTGTAGATCAATCTGACCCTTACATTCGCAAGCAGTGTATCAACCCTTGACAATGGGTGATGCTCAATTACCTTAATACTTGGGTGTGAACCAGGGGGTTACACTTATTTTTCCTACCCATTTGTTGGTTTTGGTATGCTTGAGATGAATAATTTGTTTGATATTGCCAGGTTGCTGGTGTTTTATTTGAAAATGCAGGTTTTGAAATTGGAGTTGCCGAACGAAATGTGTGCTGATAGCACTGGAATCGGTTGTGTGATGCATGGTCATAGTGGTGTGGTTCTTGGCTTATTGATGCCAACTGATAGTTGTGAGGGCATTTGGCCCGGGCCAGAGCAGGATGTCTTGCTGATTCATGGTTCCTTGGGTCACCATGGAGGATTCTGATGATTTCTAGATGGGTGCTATATCATGCTGAATTGGTTGTGGTCTTGGAAGGATTTGAGTGCAGTTTGCTACCTGTGAATGCTCTTCAGTCGTACGTGAGGGAGTGCAGCGCTAAAGCTGGATACACTGATTTGGCGATCATGCTTCGACCTGGTTACGGGAGAGGTTCCTTGCTTGGGAACCACACTGTCCAGCTCGGGTGTTTGTGGGATTGTTCCTTCTGTTGGGTTTTGATGCGCTCATGTAGTTCGGGTAGCATCATTGTCATGATGCTAAGAATGCAAATTCTTAGTGCTCTTCCCTATGATCCGACATAGAATTATTTTGATGTCTTTAGACTAGGGGTGCTCACTGTGATAACCTCGCTAGTTTTATGTTGTCAGTAAGGTGACTTACTGATTTTTAATCTTTGTATTATGTGTTTGTTGACTTCGCGAGGTATACCCATAGACTTGTATTCGCTGTTCCTTTTGGTATAAAATTTTAATTAGCAAAAAAAAAAAAATAGAGAAGCAGCACCAGCGACAGATCCTTCCGAGCCCACCTTTGGAATGAAGCACAGGAGGACAGCTTCTCCCTGACCGTGGTCTTAACAATCAAGCTAAGTGCAATAGTTGGATGTCCAGGCCCTGGGTTGTGCATGGTTCCTCTCCTTCCATACATTGTAGATACAAGTTGTAAGATAAACCCCCGCTATCCTCTTCAACTTTCCAGAAAGGCCTAATGAGAAGAAATCACCTTGCTGCCACCTTGTCCAATCAACATTAACACTGAAAGGAATCACGCTACTTAACAGCCTGAAATACGGGCAATTCATAAACAGATGGCCTATAGTTTCTCTTCCATTCCCACAAAGTACACAACTAGGATCCACCTCCATACCAAAGGAAATCATGCGATCTCTAGTGAGTAACCTGTTCCGCATAGCAAGCCAAGTAATGAAGGCACACTTTGGGATATTGAAAGTGTTCCACACCATTTCTCCCCAGCATACAGGTTGGCCATTTTCCCGAATAGAAGCCCATATCGATGCCAGCTTAACCAACTTTGCCTTCTGACCATCCCAAGTAATACCATCATTTTTATGAATTTGCACTTGCGTCACACGCCGTCGAACCTCAATGACATCCATGTGGTTGGATTGAGGAGGCCTCCAAACTCCATTGTAGAGATAAGTGCTAATGGGAGCCAGGCTAGTAGACTCAGCATTTGATATAACAAAAGGCGAGATAAAAGCTAGAGGCTTCTTATCAGCCCAAGGATCCTGCCAGAAGAGAAACCTAGAGAAACGACCCACCCTATATCCAACGAGAGGCAAAGCTTGTTGTCTAGCATTGAGAATCTTTCGAGCAATCCAGCAACATTTATAGGGCATGGCAGTCCTTGAGCTCCTCCTTCATACCTTATTGATTGGACAAGGTGGCAGCAAGGTGATTTCTTCTATAAGAACCTTGATAAGAACCTCATCCTCCCCTAGCAGAATAGGAGTGGGAATATTCCATTTTCGAATAAATCCACTTAATTGCTTGATATTGTGCACAGATCTCGCACGGTCAGCCATCATTCTAAACACAGGTTCGTCCTTCAGATCACTATCGGCATTTAAACCTTTCATCACAATCTTCCCCCAGAAGCTGGGCACCTCATGTCCATTCAGAACAATGCAATCCCGAAGAACCACAAGTGCTTTCAAAGCAATATTCAATCTCTCCTGAAGTCCTGACGAGAAGGACCCAGTCGAAGCAGGCTTTGCAGGAGCTGCCCCTTTCAAGATGGGAGTATATCCCAAATCCACTGCTGCTGCATCCATACAGCCTTTACCTTTGACATCAGTAGCACTATCTACTAGTAAATATAGATCATAACAATGCCAATAAAGAAAGTGGAGCCTCCTGGTTCACATCCCAGCACTCTAAGCATCAAACCTTTCCTCAACGTAGCAAACCAAAACTCAGGGCACCCCGGTCGCATGGTCATCTGAGAGTGACCTCCCCTGCTCGCTCTCCATCGCTTAATCTTCGATTTCTTCAAATAAACCCTGCTCTTCCGCGGGATAGATCTCTCCAAATGGCCAGGTTCATGAGGCTGGTGTTCTGTAGTAGTACCCTTCCTTGAGCTAGGATGTGGGCTCCTGGGTTCAACTGCGCTATCACCAATGTGAATTGGCCCCTTTTCATTAAGATTCTGCATACCAGGCTCCACCTTTGCAGTTTCCTCAAGAATAACACCCAGCCCCTTACTCTGAATAAAGCACTGCAATTGGATCATAGTGCTAATTAATCTAGCAAGCTCCTTAGTTCTACTACAATAGAACTCTCCAGCCTCATTCATGAACGCCTTCAAATCACTAAGAGGAATAAACTCCTCAACCACAGGTATTTGAAAACCCTGGGACACAATGTGACTCTTAAGTTTCTCAATATAGAATAACGTTTTAATCAGTAGTTCGTAAATACCATCCTTGTATTCAACAGTACTGATCTCAGGAGGAAGGTTGTCCTCTCTAGTCTTCTCCTTTCCAGTCTCAACCCTATCACGATTTGAAACAAAGTCCTGCACTTTCTCCCCTTCCACATTGCATATGGCCCGAGCAATGGCCATATCCTGATCAGAGTTATCCCCCTTGTGAACACCCTCAACCTTAGAATTAGCCCCTACAATGGGGCTCCCCCCTCCCATGTAGCTCATGTTTCCATTAAAAACACCAATCAGATATGAATCTGAGTTGTCATAAAAAGCACCTTTTCCCCTCAAAGGCGAATCTATATTTACCTCTCCCAGCATAACATCATTCCCAACAGAATTCAAAAAATCCTCCCCCCTCGAAGGACTCATAATAACCGAATCACTAGGCAAAACATTAAAGATAACGTCCAACTCCTCATGTCCCACATCATTATTAGTATCCATGGAATCAGATAAATCAATAGGAGACTCACTATTAAAATAACCATCATTAACCTTGCTCCGATGAGAGTAAAAGAAATTACCTTCCACCCACTGAACATTGCGAGAGTTGCGCGACCTTGAGGCAATCCCAGACGAGTTAGCAATAGACAACAACCTCTTATTGCTGACCCTACTCCTTTTGCTTGTGTCATTACCAACCGGCCTTTTGAGGTCCTTCCTGTTTTTGTTATCCGTATCCCTATCCATTTGACCACTACCCAAACTTCTAGCACTGGATCCAATCACTCCAGACTCCACATCACATCCTAGCTCCATCCCTCTATCAGTAGGGATCACCGTAACCAATTTTTCCGCGAAGGACACCTTTTTTGGACTCATACTCGATGTTAAATTAGGAGTGCGAGCAGCAACCCCAGATCTAGAATCAACAACATCGCAAAGGTCCCAACCCTTACGCTTAAATGAGACCCCAATCACTTCACGCTTAGAAGAAATTGGTCTCTCAACATCATATTCAACAGGGATAATCCCTCGTTCATCAATTCCGGCAGAGGCAGAGGTAGAGGCAGAGGCAGCCCTTCGGGAACGGACATTAAGTCTGGCCGTAACCAAAAGGTTATGCTTCCCCTTCTCCGACTGGGCAATGGGTTCACCCATAAGGATACAACCCCCGACTCTAGGAATCACCGATACGAGGTTCTCCGAGAAGGAAACCCTTTTCGGACTCATATTCGGTACCAACCCATTTTGGGTCCTCACCGACAATCCCCTAGCATCATTAACCAACTCATTAGAGCTATCAAGGAGACTAGCAGTCGAAATGCTAGCCTTCGACAAAGAAACATCGGAGAAAGAAACCCTCTTCCGACTCATAATAAACAAGGTAAAGAAATATAGGTGTTTATGGTGTAGGATTAGAAGAAAGAGATGGATTAGCGATGGATTTATGGTTAGATTGATGGAAAAGTGCTCAGATTTAGTTTAGAAAGGAGGCGGCTAGCTAGGGTTCCTAGAGAGACGACTCTCATCCAGACTTTACCTAATTCATATATCCTGTACAAAGTGCTAAATCCTTTACAAGATCAAGATATTACAAGAAGTATAAGCAAAATTCTATTCTTAACATCACAACTCATGAATTATTCCTAACAATCTCCCCTATTTATGCTTTAAAATCTGAAGCATAAATCTGAGTTGTTGATGTCAAAACATATAACAATACAACCAGAATAGAATTTATGAATTTAAGATCATGAAGTTAAGTACCTCCTTCTTCAGATGTAAACAAAGTATCTAGTACTTAGATGAAAGAATTCAACTATCTGATGCTTCTTTTCCTTTACCACTTCTTTTCATTAGGAATATCTTCTGGTACATGTGGAGTAGAAGTTTGTCTTAGCCTTTCACCTCTTCTGTTGATAATTCCTGCAAGCCTTTCTTTTTGCTTCTGAGCTTTAACTTCTGGCTTTGCATTGTGCTTTGCTAAGTCATTCTTCTCATACATCTTGATAATAGAATAAGTACCAGCATCCATACCAAGATTTTCAGACCAATATTCAGGAAAAACCTGATCCCATAAATCAAACGATGGTGGTTTCCTAATTTTCTCTCCCTCGCTGTAGAGTTGATCATCCATACCCTCATTCTCACTTTGACTATCTAAAGTCAACACTCTTTCTACCTCTCCTTTTGCCTGGTCAGGAGCCAGCCTCTCAGTTTGTGGATCTATATCTATTTTTTCAAGTGTATCACTCAAATTTGGATAAGTGCTCTCATGACCTACAGAAAAATAGGGGTTAGAAGAAGTTTTTATACCTGAACTCACATGGAGAGAGGGTTCCTCATATGGCAAGGGGCTTGAGGTTTTCTCCAAGGAGTGAGCTGCTATAGTTACTGAACCCTCACAAGCATATTCTTTTCTTCCAGAGACTACAGGCTCCAGTATACCACTTTCAAGTTCTATACTAGACTCTGATGTCTTCAGTAATACTTCATTAGACACCATAGTTAGCATGTCACCATCTTTAAGTGTTGTTTGCTGAGACTCACCCTCAAGGTGGATAGACTCTGACTAAACAATATTTGTTCGATCTTCAGGAAAATCAATCAAAGCCATTCCTCCCTTATCATTGGGTATCTCACTTGCAGTGTCAGTCATCACAGAAGACCTTTCAGCATCAGCTATCACAGTTCTTGAGTCATCCAACCTCTGACTATATGGTTCTTGTGTTGCAGTGACTGTGATCTGATCTATTCTACTATTCACCATTGGTGTAATAGTATCTCCTATTGACTACATTCCACTATCTACTACCTCCTTTTGTTCACCTTGATCTGGAGCATCTTCAACAATGAAATATTTGAGCTGGAAACCTAAAAATGAGAGTCGTCTAGAGAGAGAAACGCTCTCCCTTCTCTCTAGAATCCCTTCTTCTTTTTCTAGCCGCCACAAATCTAACACCTTTTTCCATCAGATCTAACCAAATTTCCTTCATATTCCATCCTCCATCTCTGATCCCTCACCTATACACCATATTTCTTATACTATATATTTTTATTTATGACTATGTCTCCAGAGGGTGATTTGTTCACTTCTACTAGAGACTTTGGGTTTGTTTTTCTGCTGGGTGTTGACCCATTAAATTGGTTTGAAGCTCTAGACCTAGGGTCGTGGAACTTCATAGTTACAGTTGGGAAGGTTCTTGGGATCTCTATTCCAGACCTTATCAAAGCAGTTGGGGTTTTTTACTCACGTTGTGTAATGAAAATTGAAGCTGGTATGTCTACCTTTTACGGGAAGGCCACCTTTTTCGATTTGTCGAGTTTCTCGAACATCAGTTTAAGGAAGTGGGCTTCGGCTTTAAATGGTTTCAATATGTTTTATCGGACTGGATGTCTCCTTTGTTCTATCGACAAAATGGGGTTTTTCGGTTTGAATTCTCTTGCGACTAATTCACTAGATGGATGGTCTGGAGCTGTTTTATGGGTCTCTATGTCTGATGAGTACCCATCTTTAGCTGGCGATGTTTTTTTTTTTTTTTTGCTAATTGAATTTTATACCGAAGGAAAAAGATTACATCTCTAGGGGCATACCCCGCGATAAATAATGCATTTGCCTAACAGAACAACATGGAAAACAAACGATACAACTAGATAAACTAGATCAACCAACCATGGTCCACATGACCTGAAAGTAACAGCAACAAGCAATTGAACTAAAACAGCATAAGTACCAGGGTTGGGTCCTCACGGGCCCAATTTTTAAAGAAAGAGCTCGTAAAAAGTTTTTCCTTCACAATGGCTTTAACATTTGAAATGAGCACGGTAGAGGGATGACCTGGGCCAGTATTATGGCTTCTGAAATTTCTCTCCTTCCACAAACTGTAAACACATGTCGTCAGATAAGTACCAGCAATGGCCTTAAGCTTTGCATTCAGAGGACATGTAAAGAAATCACCCCGCTGCCAGTAAGACCAATCCGCATGTAGTGGAAAGGGAATGACTCTCATTACCAGGGAGGAAAAAGGACAAGCAGTGAGCAGGTGACTAATTGACTCAACAGCTGTTCCACAAAGAGTGCACACAGGATCAACATTCATGCCAAAAAGAACCATACGCTCTTTAGCGAGCAGCCTATTCTTCACAGCAAGCCAAGTAATAAAAGAGCACTTTGGGATGTTGAGAGAATTCCACACTAGTTCGCTCCAATCAGCAGATTGACCCAAGTCACGAATAGAGGCCCAAATAGATGCCAGTTTGACAAGCTTTGGCTGGAGTCCATCCCAAGTGATACAATCCCTGTCATGGAGTTGAACCATACTTGCCCTGTTCCTGACTTCACTGACATCCATGTGATTTGATTGAGGGAGATGCCATACCCCATTGCTAAGATACGTCCCAATACTAACCATACTAGATGATTCAGCCGTGGAGATCACTGAAGGAGAGACAAGAGCCAGGGGTTTTTTATTTGCCCATGGATCATGCCAAAAAAGAAAACTAGAGTTCGCTCCAACTTCAAACCTGAGAAAGTTCATTGCCTGATGCCTAGCATTAAAAATTTTCCTTGCAATCCAACAACACCTGTACGGCATCTTTGCAGTCCAGAAACCCTTATTACGAATCAGCACCTTATGAAACCAAGAAATCCAAAGAGAGTCAGCAGAGGGTTGGAGCAGGCGCCAGAGCTGATGTAACACAGCTACCTGGTTCCATTCAAAGAGATTTTTAATCCCCAACCCCCCCTCACTTTTTGGTTTGCAACAATCTTCCTAGCCAACTTTGTAGTGACACCTACCCGATTCCTTATAGAATCCTCCCCAAAGGAATTTAAAGAACAAACTGTTGATCTTCTTTAAGATAGCCTTGGGAAGAAATATATACATGCTCCAGTAGCCAACAATACTAGCCATGATCGCTTTAATCAGCATCAAGCGGCCTGCGAAATTGAGAAATCTCACCATCCACGATTCCACCTTCTTGCAAAGCTTGGCCACCAAGGATGAGCAGTCCCTGCTATTTAGTTTACCAGTAATGAGAGGCAACCCTAGGTACGTGATAGGAAAGGAGCCTCTTTGAAAGCCAGTAGTCCGAAGGATATTCTCCACCACATTCTCTCTGACATTCGCAAAAAAACAAACTGACTTATCAATACTAGGAACCAGGTTAGAACAGTTGGAGAACATAGAAACCCCCTCCATAAGAGTAGCAACTGAAGATTCATCACCATGACTGAACAGGAAAACGTCATCAGCAAAGATAATATGGTGCAGGTTGACTTGCTTTGTTCGCCAATGGAATTTAAAATCAGTACCATCAATAGAGTTGTTTAGACAAGCTGTAAAGACTTCCATGGCCATGACAAAAAGATAGCGAGAGATGGGGTCTCCCTGTCTTAAGCCCGATTTGCCCTTGAAAAAACCCTCCAAACTACCATTTAACTTTACAGAGAACATCGTGGAGGTGATACACACCTTAACCCAATCAATAAACCTTGGAGGGAAACCCATCTTGTGAAGAACTTGGAATATAAAACTCCAATTCAAAGAGTCGAATGCTTTGTGAATGTCAAGTTTGATTGCACATCGAGCCTGTCCAGAGTTCTGGTTGTAACCTTTGCAGAGGGCTTGAGCCAGAAAAATGTTATCCCCAATGGACCTTTTGGCCACAAAAGCAGACTGGTTTGGAGAAATCAAACTGGGCATAACCCCCTTGAGTCCAGCCGCAATCATCTTAGAGATACACTTATAAAGCACATTGCAACAAGATATTGGGCGAAAGTGTTGCATCTGGGATGGGTTTTGGTGCTTTGGAACCAAGCAAATAGAAGCAGCATTAATAATCTTAGGCATAACAAGGGAATCAAAGAAATACAGAATACCTCTTGTGACATCAGGTCCCACAATGTGCCAGGTGGCCAAATAGAACTCCACCGAGAAACCATCAGGACCAGGGCTTTTGTTTTTTCCCATCTTTTTTAAAGTGGAAAACACATCAGCCTCCGTGAACGGTCGATCAATTAAGCAAGCCTGATTTTCACTCAGCTTAGGAATATGCAAATCCGCAGGTAGTTGGCGAACCTCACTTTGTTGGCCAAGCAAGTTTTTGTAGTAGTCCACCGCTATAGAGGCCATCCCCTCATGAGATGTTACCGGGTCACCATTCGAGTCACTAAGAGACACCACCTTATTCACATTCCACCTTCCTCTACAGGCATTGAAAAAGAATTTGTTATTGTTGTCCCCATTCTTAAGCTAGTTAACCCTCGACTTTTGCTTGAGGAAACATTCCCCCAAATGCAGAGCTTTTGTGAAGGCATCAATCAATCTCTTTTCCTCCTCAAACTGAGCCAAGGACGGCCTAAGAGGGAGCCCTTTTTGAAATCTCAACAGTTCCTGCCTAGTGTCATTCACCACATGATGAAGGTTTCCCACCGAGGTGTTTAACCCTTTAATTGCCAACTTTACTCTTTTTAACTTTGAGGTTAGAATAAACCATGGGTCACCGGATACCTGATCCTCCCAAGCCTGCTGGACCAAAGGAATGAACCTCTGATCGCTAATCAAATAGTTGAAAAACTGAAAAGGTTTCTTGACCACGGGACGCTCCAAACCTAGGGTAGTCAGAGCAGGGCAATGGTCTGAAAGCCCTCTAGGTAAGAAGTCTTTGTAGGAGGAAGGAAACACATTATGCCAGGCAGCATTTACCAGAACTCTATCCAACTTTCAATATTTCGGATTGTGGATGTTGCAATCCCACCAGGTAAGCACATTTCCAGTACTTCGGAGGTCCGTGATGCCTAAGGCATGCACAAAATCCTTAAAGTCAGTCATATCCATGGTCCAGTGAGTGTTACCACCAATTTTCTCCTCTGTTCGAAGACAGGTATTAAGATCCCCAGAAATAACCCAAGCATCATTTGTCAAAGTCCTCGAGTGTAATAACCCGAATTTTTCAAGAAATGATTATATGATTATTTCAATAATAATAATAATGTTTTCCTAAAATGAGGAGGAATTTTTTTTTTTATTATTATTCAATTATTTAATTATTTTCGGTTAAGTGGAACCGGGTCCCATTTTAAAATTTTATTGACCTAGTAGATATCTCGAGTCAATAGTTTATTTTATTAATTTAGTAAAGATTTTATTTTAAATTACTGAATAATTTAGAGATTTTAAAATCCTTAGAAAATGATTATTTTAATTATTTGAGGATTTGTAGAAATTACTCGATTAATATATAAAACCAATAATTTGAGGTTTTACTAAAACAATAGTGTTTGTAGTATTTTTATAAAGCCCTGTAAATTGTGAATTATGAATCACAATTATTATTTTTATGAATTGTTTTTATAAATTATTAATATTTGTAAAATGCATATCAATTTAGAAAATTGAGATTTAATTCCAATTCTTTCTCCAAAAGTCTTTAAAAATATTATAGTATTTAATTATGCTAGAAATTTTATTTTTAGAAATTAGAGTTTTTAACTCTAAATACTATTTAAAGTACGTAGTAATTAATTTAGTGTTTTAAAGGTTATTGGGCCCAAGGCCCATTAGGTTTATAACACAACACATCACTCAGACTTATACACACACGGCTGTAAATATACACACGCAGCCACAAACAGATCGGGGGGGGGGAGAGGAGTGAATCGGAGAAAAGAAAAAGAGAGATTGGAGGATCGGAATTGAAGAGTGTGTGTATGTATAACGTGTATATGTGTGTATATATGCGTGAGTGGGCTGTTGTGTGTGTGTAAGGACCACGGAGGGGTCGCGTGGGGGAGGTGATCGGAGAAGACCACCACCGCGCGGTGGTGGTGGTGGCAGCGAATGAAGGGAGGAAGGGGCAGGTGTTGTGCGAGAGAGAGAGAGAGAGAGAGAGAGAGAGAGAGAGAGAGAGAGGGAGAGAGAGAGAGATGGTTGGGTGAATTGATTTTTTCGGTGACATGAATTTTGCGGGTTGAATCGGAAACGAAAATGGTATAATTTCTTCGTATTTTTAAATTATGTATTTAATTAGCTAATTGTAGTATATTAATTAGTTAATTGTCATGAGCTAATTAGTGGTAAAATTGATATAGTTTAATTGTTATGATTTTAATTAGCTAATTGAGGTAATTAATTAGTTTAAATTGCGAGGTTAATTATGGTGGTTTAATTAGTTTAAATGGAAAGCTTAATGTGGTAATGGGTATAATTAGACTAAAATTGTAAGATTATGATTATTGGTTGAATTTCCGATATTTAATTCGGAAGGTATGTTTGTAATTATAATTGTTGAGTTTAATTATGAGTCCGATTAAAGGTTCGGGTTAGTGATTGTTAATTGTTAAATTGCTAATTGTTAATTGTTAGTGAGTAATTATTAATTGTCGGATGATATATTCGGGTTAGTTGTCAAGTAATTGTTATGTGCTAATTGCTAATTGTTAGTTTCCAATTGAAATTGTTAATTGCTAAGTGCTAGGTGCTAATTGTTATCGCCATATAATGTAGTCATAAGAGTTGGATAACTTGTAAATGTCTATGTGCTAGATGCTATAAATCGATTCATAATATAGGTTGAAAGTATAAGTGCCAACTACGTGGTGTTGGCTTAAATGTGGATAAACTTAGTTTACTTTTCCTTATGTGCTAGTTGCCGCAAGTCTGGGCGGGTACTTTTCCTTATGTGCTAGTTGCCGCAAGTCTGGGCAGGTACTTTTCCTTATGTGCTAGTTGCCGCAAGTCTGGGCGGGTACTTTTCCTTATGTGCTAGTTGCCGCAAGTCTGGGCGGGTACTTTTCCTTATGTGCTAGTTGCCGCATGTCTGGGCGGGTACTTTTCTTACTTGTTTACTTTGCTGCAAGTTGAGGCAGCTTTATTTTTATTTAAAACAGGGTTGAAATGTTTTGATTGGCATGGAGGGGCTGTGCCCATAGTCCGATAAACGAATACTACATGCCGAAATTTTCTAAAAATCCCCTGCATTTTAATTTATTTAACTTATTTGATTTCAAGGGTTTAAAGGTATGATTTGGGTGTTAACTGTTTATGTGTATATGTGTTAAGTGAATTAATTCGAGGGTAATTGTTGTCTCGAGAATTTATGTGCTAAGTGATGTAATTCAAGGATTTATGTGTTTCGAGGATTAATTGTGTTTTGAGGATTAGCTATTAATCAAGTTTTGTCGTAGAAGGTCAATGTTATTATAAATGTATAGGTTAAGTGAAGTTGACTAAATGGTGGTATAGGGTTATGATATGTTGGTACTAGGAAATGTTCACTTTATATAAGGGGACTCTTCCCGTGTTGTTTTCTATTACTAAATGTCTTATGTGCATTAAGTGGTATTAGAGTAGTCAACTATAGGGAGGACATCCATAGTTTGACTTTATGTGACTTAGTAGTAATTCCGAGTGGTGTCTACTCGAGATACGAGGGGGGACTGACACGTACTCATAACTATTTCAGTACCATTAGGGCATAATCGAGTTGGAATGACGTGCATCAAAAAGGGAAGATCGAGGCGCCGTATAAAGAAAGGTAAGCTACCTCCAGGGAATTGCTTGGACGAAGTGCGAAAGGTTTATTCGCGGTTTCTGCTTTCTGCTAAGGACCAGAGGCAAGTTTATTTACACCTACTCTATCGTTCAGAGTATACCTATTTTGAATTATATAAAATGTGCGAAAAAAGGTTTTCAATCCCTAATTGTGAGTTTTTAATCTTGTGCTCCTCCTTCCAAATCATTTTATTCTTGACTTTGCTAGCGATATTAAATTCTTCTCGTGCAATAATCAAAACCCATGACTTACAATACTGTCGATAGGCGGTGACATTCTTATGGTTCTACATCTCGATTTATATGTTGTATATTTATAAACTTTTGTAATGTGGTAGAGGACTATATGTTATGAGGTATATATAGATACATATACGTATATATGGAACTACGTGGTAAAGGCTCCGAGGGTAGAGCGTGTATTGAGTTATCGAACTTAGCCCGCGTGTCGGGGCTATTTTGTATTGTATGTTTTCGAAAACCCGGGCAAAGCTTTTAAAAAGAATTTCGCAATAATTAACCTAAAGGCAACATCACCAATAAACCAGTGTTTATTTAATTAATAGATGCTCCTGAAAGCATGTACTAATTAAATAAACCTCATTCGCCTAATTGAATTTATTTAATTAGATGAATATCATTTTCAAAACGCTTTCTTAAAATCACTTTGTCCCGGAGAAATAATAAAACAATTTAATGGAGTGATTCTATCTAGTATATTATTTATCGGAGATAGCTATTTTCAATACGGATTAAAGATATTCCAATGGTTATAAATTGGTTACTTTCAGCTTAAAACAGCTAGATTGATATCGATATATGTTATTTGAATGCTTATTTAATTCGATGAATATTAATTATAATATTCATTAAGAAACAAAAAAAAAGGGGAAAGAGAAGAAGGATTTTCATGCTTATTAATTATTTCTTATTGACCGAGAGTCAGTAGTAGTTATTTGATAAAGTGGCTAAAGTTTGGAGACTGCTGGAGAGATTGTGTCTTGATTTTGATTAGAAATTACAAAAGTTGTATTTGGGTGTTTTGAGTTAATTAAATATTCCAGTATTAATAGTAAATATTATTTGAATATTACTTAATAAATGAATATTAATTTGAGTATTCTTTTAAAAAGGGGATTATTGAATATTTATTATTTGTTACATAGTAGACAATATTTATTAAATACTCCAAGTGTTTTGAAGGTTATAAAACACTATTTAAAGGTTGTCTAAGGACTTTCATAGTCATTTAAAATATTATATTTTGAATCTATCTAGGTAAGTTACTTTTCAAGAACTTATATATATATGGAATTACCCTGTTGTGGTTACAAGCTTTATGCGTACCATTTTCCATGTGTGATCACAAACTCTGTGTCGAGATTGATATCGGTACAAGTGTATATCTATACTTGAACTCTTTTGAACTCAAAACATTTTCGAAAACCCCCGGTCAGGTTTTACTCTTTTTTTTTTTTTTTTTGCTAAATTAAAAATTCATTAAAGACAAAGAAGTACATAATCGAAGGGGCATACCCCTGGACCGCAAGAAAAAGCTATCAAGCTAGACTAAAAACCATCCAAGGCTACAAGGAAGGAAAAAACAAAGAATTCCTCACACTAATACAAAAGAGGAATCAAGGATGGGTCCCTAGCAACAATCTGCTTAAAGCTACTACATGAAAAAAGTTTTTCACGAAGCATATTTTTAATGAGAAACATCAGCTGGATGGTGGGTCTTGAGCTTCCAGAATGGTGGATTCTATTATTCCTCTCCTGCCATATGTAGTAAATCAGAATAGATATAAATAACCAACCCATCAATTTCTTTGAATTAGTTGTGGGCCCTTGAGTAAGCTCTCCATTTTGCCAGTCGGACCAAGAATTGGAAATAGGAACTGGACTACTGCTAATAACCAGGTTCGTATAGGGGCAGGTGGTGAACAGATGCTCTGCAGTTTCCAGGGAACCATTACAGAGAATGCAGTTGACATTTACATTCATACCAAACGCAATCATTTTGTCTTTAGTCAGAAGCCGCATCTTAAGAGCTAGCCACATAAAGAATGCGCACTTCGGGATAGAGTAAGAGTGCCACACAGCAGTAGCCCAGGGAGGTTGGGTGCCCGTTCTTCTGATCAAGTTCCATTCTGATCGAGTTCCATATGAGGGCCATAGACACTTTTTTACTGTTTTGCCAAAGGATTTCATCTTTCCTGCAAATAGGGGTAGAGGCTAGGTGGTGTCGAAGTTCGATAGCAAGCACATGGTTCGAACTAGGGGGAACCCATCGACCATCAGTGATAAACATCTTAATTTTTGCAAGATTAGAGGATTCAGCAATAGAAATAATGGAATTACCCAGTCTCGAGATCAGTGGTCTATTGTTAAGCCATGGGTCATGCCACATGAGAAGATCAGAATCTGCTCCAATGTTGTAAGATAAGTATCGTCTAGCTTCCCCTCTCATATTCATTATTTGTCTAACAGCCCAGGAGCTTCTCGAAGGAATAACAGCATTCCAAAAAGCTTTATTCTTTAAGAGGCAGTGGTGAAACCACTTGTTCCAAATCGAAGGTTCATTAGGATGAGAAAGCCTCCAGATTTGATAAAGAATAGCTGCTTTGTTCCGTTCGTGTAAATCGCTAATTCCAATACCTTCCTCAAGTTTAGGAAGGCAACAGTCTGACCAGGCTACCTTGTGATGGCACTTGGCATTTAGGTTTCCTCCCCAAAGAAACTTGGCGAATATCGATTGAATCTTAGCAAGCACATTCTTGGGGAGAAACAGATAAGTTGCCCAATAACCTTGAATTCCCACCAGCACTGACTTAATGAGCTGCAGTCTACCAGAGAATCGCAAGAACTGATTCGTCCAAGATTCAACCTTCATACAGAGCCGCTGAACAAGGCTTGCACAATCCTGGGCTCTTAATTTTGAAGTAATAAGAGGCAGTCCTAGGTACCTGATGGGTAGATGGGCTTGTTGGAAACCAGTAAGCGAGAGAGTGTGTTGAATTACCTCATTAGCCACATTGCTGAAAAAACATTCACTCTTTGAACGGTTCATGTGCAAGCCTGAAGCCCCTGAAAATCTAGTCACTGATTGCATAAGAGTTGAGATCGAGTCAATGTCTCCTCTGCAAAACAAGAATATGTCGTCTGCAAATATTAGATGGGTGAGTTTCAATTCTTTAGTACGCCAATGAAAGGAGAATGCTGGATTATTCTGGAGGTCATGTTTGAGATAGGCAGAGAGCACTTCCATCCCTATGACAAAAAGGTCAGGCGATAAGGGGTCCCCCTGTCGCAGACCAGATTTACTTCGAAAATACCCTTCAATGGAGCCATTAATCTTTAGAGATATCATACAATTAGATATACAGCCATGAACCCATTTTAAGAACCGGGGAGGGAATCCCATACGGAACAGAGCATCAAATAAGAAGTCCCAACTCATGGTATCGAATGCTTTGTGAATGTCTAATTTCAGAGCACATCGAGGAGAACCCTCCTGTCTATGGTAGTCCCAACACAGAGCCTGGGCTAGCATTATATTATCTCCAATGCTACGTTGAGGGATAAAAGCGGATTGGTTGGGAGAGATCAGCAGGGGCAGGATTTTTCTCAACCTATTTGCAAGCAATTTTGCAATACACTTGTAGATAGTATTACAGCATGATATTGGCCTGAACTGAGCAATAGTGGAAGCATTAGTCGTCTTAGGAACCAAAGTAATGGCAACTGAGGTGACAGCTCTTGGCAGGTGCATTGATTCAAAATAATAAAGGACAGCCTTAGTAACATCCCCCCCTACTATAGGCCATGCTGCAATGAAGAATTCTGGAGAGAAACCGTCAGGGCCTGGGCTTTTTCCCTTGGCCATATGGTTAAATATCTGATAAACTTCTTCAGGAGAGAAACTGGCATTAAGAGTAGCTTGCTGTAAAGAAGAGAGTTGAGGCAAATCAACATCAGAGTCAATAGCAATAACCTGACTATCCATTCCCATCATAGATTTGAAATAATTAATGGCCAGATCCGATATCTCTTTGTGGGATGTGTGAGGGACACCATCTTCATCTTCCAACATTAAAATCTTATTAGAATTCCATCTAGCTCGACAAGAGTTGTGAAAATATTTATTATTGCCATCTCCTACTTTAAGCCAGTGAACCCTAGCCTTTTGCTTCAGAAACACTTCTTCTCGCTTAAGGGCCTCCACTAAAACGGAACTAAGTCTTGCCTCCTCTTCAAATTGCACCAGAGATGGCACAGCAGGCATATTATCTTGAAATTGGTATAGAGCAGTACGAGCAACTAAGACAGCATCATGTAGGTTTCCATCCTTTTTGTTTAAACTGATAAGACCTGCTTTAACCCTTTTCAACTTGCAGAGTAAAATAGTCCAGGGATCCCCTCTGTCCTGATGAGACCAGGCTTCAGAAACCGTGTTTAAAAATTGAGCATTAGCAATGACATGGTTGAACACCTGAAAAGGCTTATTGAGATTAAGCTTTGCCACACCTAACTCGATCATAACTGGACAATGGTCTGAGAGACCTCTAGAAAGAATAGAGGCATAAGACATAGGAAAGGATTTCAGCCACGAGGAATTAACCAGAGCTCGATCCAATTTCTTCTGGATAGGATGAGTTTTATTACTGTCCCACCAGGTGAAAAGGCTACCAGAGTACCGAAGGTCTGTAATAATGGAGCAATCTAGGAAATCTTTGAATTCTTGCATCCCAGTGGTGTATCTAGGGGAACCCCCACTAGTTTCACTGAAATTCAAACAAACATTGAAGTCACCCATGAGAACCCAGGGGGGGCAATAATCATTCACTGTTATACTCTGCTGGAAGCTGGATAAGTCATTCTACAATTGTCTTCGCTGTTCATGAGTGTTGTGAGCATAAATGAAAGATACAAAGAACTGTACCTTTAAGTCAATACTATTTACAGAGCAAGTAATATGTTGACTGCTTTGAGACAGGAAATGAACCTTCCAAATGCAGGGGTCCCATCCAACCCAAATGCGGCCATTATAATGGCTATCATAATTAAACAACCACGAAAAACGAGGGGAAATGGTTGTAGACAAAAAATTTGCAGCATCTTTTTTAACATGAGTCTCTAAGAGGCCTATAAGACCAATCTTCTTATTACTAATGAAATCCTTAGTAAAGGAAATCTTATTATTCAGCCCCCGGATATTAAAGGAGCACAGATTCATAAAAAGATTAATGAGTGGGGGGATGCTTCCCCGGAGACCTTTTAGTCTTCTTCGGCTTTCCCTTGTTCAAAGATCTAGAGAGAGAAGCAAAAATAGGAAGAGTTACCTCTTTTTCAGTGGGATTCTTGCTAGATGATGAATTAGCTGCGGCAAGTTTAGACTTTCTAGATTGGACCGTTGTCCACTGATCCTCAACTGTTGAGTTTATGGCCTGCTTAGCATCAATGTTCACCTGCTCAGTGATAATAGTCCGCTCAGAATTCACAGTCTTTTCAATATTATTCTGCTCGATAATCACAGTCCCTTCAAGATTATTCTCCTCAATATTCACAGTCTCCATCGTACTGTTTTCAGGGACTTTATTAGGCATTTCCACATTCCCAGGAGGAGGGGATTCTTGGTTTTCAGCTAAATCGGCCTCTACTGGTTTGGAAGAAACCTCCACCGCAGGTTTAGCTTTTTGCACCCAAGCCCGTGAGACTGCCGGGCAAGCACCAATAGGATGTCCTAGAGATTTGCATCCATTACAGAACAAAGGCTTGTTAGGGTATGAATAATTAACAATAGTTGTTACCTTCTCTCCAGTGCAGGGATCCAAAGAATGAACTGGAATTGAATCTGGAAGCTTGTCCCCCAAAGTATATTTGACACAGATTTTTGCAAAAGGCAGAACTTGAAGCCTTGAAGTGAATTGGTCAGCACAAATAGGAGGTCCGACTACACTTGCAAGTCGACTAAGACCTTTAACCGTCCAGTAGCTATCTGGCAAATCAGTGATTTTCACCCAAAGAGGGATGGTCATTGCTTGTTCTGATTTAGCAGGTGCCCCCCACGCTTTAACCACCATTGGCTTCTTGTCAATGTACCAAGTTCCCCTCGCAAGGGCTTCATTCAAAGTGACATCATTATCAAACTTAAATATGAAGGTCGAGCTATTCTTTTGAGCTAGACTACAAAAACCTTTTCGTTGCCAAAGATTTGTTGCAAATTTGAGTATCGAATGATACAAAGGCGTCCTCTTGGTGAAAGTTCCTACCATACAGTGTTTAAAATTATCATTACCGAGTTGCAATTCTTCGTCAGGAGGAGAGATAGTGGACGAACCCTCCATTAGAGGCATAAAGTCAAGTTTCACAGCAAGAGGGGGCGATTCTTTGACAACATTTGACCAAGATTTTGTTTTAGAATGAGACCCATCTTTCATTGGCTGTTTCCCAATGTTGTTATCTACATCACATTTTTCATTACCTAGAGCATCTTTAGCACCAGAAGTGCCTCCTTTACTCTCTTTTTTTTTTTTTTTTTTTGCTAATTAAATTTTATATCCAAAAGGAAACAACTGCTACAAATGCTAGGGGCATACCCCGCGAAGTCAACATTCAAACATTACAAATAGCCACCAGGCAACTATTCAAATCTGCATATAAAAAACTAGATAAACTAGCTTAAAAACCTAGATCACATAGAGCGCCCATTCTTGTCTGAAAATATACCACTATCAACAAGTGGTCCCAACAGCATAGCACAAACCAACACTGCTCTCATCTTGCCCATGAAACCTGAAAGTATTTGCCTGACCAACTCTACTTTCACAAAATTCATCGCTAAGCTCCAAACTGGACAATTTGGTTCCGGAGCAAGAAAACTTCCCCTCCTCATTGCACAAGCACATCCAAGCTCTGCATTAAAGTCCACCTGGGCACCAAGGTCGGCATTACCTATTACAACTTCTATTGCAGCCCCATTAAAGTCCCTTAACTCAGGGAAACTAGATTGAAACCAATATGCACGACTGCAACTTTGATGTACCATACATCCCATATTCTGGTACGCACAACTCGCATGCACAATGACAAAGCAGACTTGAATTACAATAGACCCATAGCAGGTCTTAATCAGCAAAATCAAAGCCTCACCAACAGTAGAGATGTCCTTCGAAAGGATTGATACGTTACATTTAAACTCATCACGCTCAGTGGCAACCACCACAACCATTTTGCACCTTTCCATAGACTTCATGCTGGACTGTATCAAAGCAACAGTTCGCAGAACATCATCAACAGTTTCACTAATAAAATACCACAATCCATCTTGAGTTCCATCCCACCATCTACTAACAGCTGATATATTAGCTGATATACTAACAGTTCCATTATGCAATGCACACTCAAAACGCGTCCAATCCCATTTTTCAAAGTAAAGTCTCCTGACTTGCAAGTCAGAAACATTGGACCAAGCCCAGCAACTCTGCATTTCCACCCGAGCATTACAAATTCTGAGTTTATCTATCTCAATAGCAGCTTGAGTCACAATACCATTGGCTAATAAATTGTCACAAGGATAATCTCCCGAGTTAAGACATATAATCCCTATGCTCACATGGTGTTTCCGAACTTTTGAATCAGTTCCTAGCAAAATAACATTCAGTGGTGACATCTCACCAACAACTTGCAACAAATCTCCAAAGACCACATTATCATCCTTAATCCAATGACATATAACAATTAAAGTGCAAAACATAGCAACAGCTTCCAGCTGTTCTTGAGCAGAAATGGTGCCAGAGCCACCATCCACAAACCTAGACCCTACAGATGAGAGCATCTGCACTAATGAGTATGCCCTCACATACATACCCTTTTGAGGCAAAAAAACAAACACCTGGAGGGCACTTTGTTCCTTTATCCTGCCTAGGTACTGGGCACTCATGCCCAAAACCGTCGAAAACGTAGATAAACCGCCCTTGCTCACGGGACCCTCCGGAAGAAATAAGCTACCAGAGACCGCACAAGAAACCTCACACTTAACCTTACCATCCCGCACAAGATACCGCACCACATCTGCACATAACCATTGGAGCATTTTTCCAAACACCATGCTAGCACCCATAATGCTAGAATTACCTTTACCAAAGAAAGGAGAGAGCACAACAGTGTCCAAAATTGTTAGAATGGACCCCAACAATTCCAACAACGACCTCTCAACAGAGAGGTGCGAAACCATGTCCAAAGAAACAGAAGAGATGAAACTTGTCTTTGCAACAAGGACATCTTCAGTCTCCTTTTTCGATAAAATAACAAACATATGAGCATCCACATGACTATAGATACAAACCCTCACTTTAACAAGATTGTGCAGCTTCTCAGTCTCAGATCTAAGAACGAGGATCCCGAGATGAAGTGAAAGACATGAGGAACGACAATTGACCAGGCCAACCAGTTGCTCCAAAACCCCAACTTTGCGAAACACATCAATCAGGGTCATCATCAAAATATATTTGTCCAAAGACAAACCATTTCTTACTAAGGTACAAACACCTTGTCTACGAGAATCCATCAGAGTCACTATTCTCGATTGTGAGCTCTGCCTCCTTGGGACTAACCCACTAGTCCGAGGTTCAACCTCCAACCAGAACAAACAGTCAGATCTGAGAATTTCCAGAATAAAATCCAGAAACCCCATCAATAAACAACGAGCTAAAATATAAAGAAATATAAATATAAGAAATTTTGGTGTATGTGTGAGAGGATAGAGATGGGAGATGAATTCGTGATGGTTGGAAGTATAGATCTGATGGAGAAGTGATTAGAATTAATGGCGGCTAAGATCGGGTTTTAGAGAGAAGTTAGAGAGAGGTTAGAGAGACTTTACTCGGTTTGGGAGTATCTATAAGCACAGAGCTTGACATATCCACAAACACATGGTCAGCATCTATAGATCTCTTAAGATCACTGTTTTTCTCACCGTCTCTCGTTCGATTCCTTCCATTATCACTTTTTTCAAATATGGGCAACCCAAATTCATCACGTCCTGTAATGAAAAATTATCGGTCAATGAAAAATAAAAAATCTTGCTCGTTTTTCAAGAAATTATCGGTCCACTGAAGTCGAACTTCAACTACTCAAGTTTTCTATCAAAATGATTTTGACAAGAAAAGAAAAAGGGGACTCTGGCAGGTGTGGGAATCATTGACGAACGATTCCCGGGATGTGTAAGCGGCCGTGAGCCAGGCGGCCCATCAATTATTATTCCGGCCCAGGTGTTGCCGAAGGATGATTACGGATGTAGTTTTCATCGAGGGTGATTACGGATGTAGTTTTCACTCGGGGATAGTTACGGATGTAGTTTCTATCCTTCTACCGGTAGAGAAGACCCGCGGATTATTGGACTTGGATGTGGCAACTGATCATCGTCAATCCTTGTCAGGTTTTTATGTTTTCTTTAAGTCCCATCCTCCACTTTGGAAAAATACTCAAACACTGCTTCTTAGGCCTAAGTGCCAAGTAGCCGATAGTGTTGTTTTCAATTTTGAAAGATGATGAATTCATGCAGTATCTAGAACTGCAAGATTATTCTAACAATAATGGCACGTGCTTGTGCACTTTTGCAATTATTCAAAAGATGAAAAGATGGTTCATCGGTTATTGATGTTAAGTCCCAAATGTTTTGCTTCAAGAGCTTTGACTCTCTTCCTATCAGTTATTTCTGAGTTAAGCTTATCAAGTGGTTAACGAACTTATATCCTATACAGAATCTTGAACTGTAAAGTGTTTTGATGATAATGATATACTCATGTGTATATACTTACAAACTTGAGGAGTATTAAAAAGGGAACTTTATAATGGTTTGGTTTATGAAGGGTGGAATAACTATCTTAGCAGCATATTGAACTGCATATTTTGAAAAGCTCCCTAAGAGGTTATCAATACTATGAGTATGGTATGTGGATAAGGTATGAGGATTACTATTGTTGACATGAACTTACTTTATTTATCTGATGTTACTCGAAATGTCATATATCCCCTACTGAGGTTTCATTGTTGTAAATATTTCGAAATTGATATTAAGTATCGTTATATTTCAAAAACTCCATGTGTATATTGATATATATTGTTGTGCTCTATTAATACTTGCTGGGCAATTCTTTCGCTCATACTTTCTTGTTTTAAATATTAACCTTTCAGAGGAAGGTAGATGATTGAGGCTTATCTGCATGGCTCAGGAGAAGTAGGCAGTGTGCCCTTGTGAAGATGATATGATCCAGAACATAGATAGCTGGAGTAAGTTATATATAAGTGTATTGATGTGTATTATGTATATATCACTTTGTACAGGATAGTACTGGTGCTAGTGTACTTCTCAACGAAGCTACACTAGTAGTATAGGATTTGTAATACTCAGTGTGATGTAATTAAATGGATGTAATGAGAAATGTAAGGATCGATTCTTGTTTCTAGCCCTATAACCTAAAAGATGCTTGGTGGTTGGGGTCACAGATGTAATTCAGTTATTAAATTATAACAGGTGATTTGATGTTAAGGATTTCCGCGTGACGACCAAATCCCTGACGCCAAGTTAAGGATTTCCGCATGACGACTAAATCCCTGACCCCGGATTTGGGGCGTTACATCGAGTCCTGAGACAGGTCGGACCAAAGAATTCTCCTCTCAATGTCATCATTCGAGCCATAAACAAAGGAAACAACAAAGCTAATGTTGTGCTGCAGCAATAGAACTGTGCACGTGATATGCTGCGCACTAGAGGCTAGCACCGTAACCTTCCAAAAATCAGGGTTCCACCCAAGCCAAATACGGCCACCCGCATGGTGCTCATAATTGAACAACCATTGAAAATGCGGTTTAATCTCCTTAGAGATAATCTTAGCAACGTCCTTTCGCACATGAGTTTCCAAAATACTGATCAAGGATATTTTATTAGCAGAAATGAAATCCTTGACAAAGTCAACCTTATTGTTGAGCCCACGAACGTTGTAAGAACAAAAAACAGTCATTAAAAACTGAGTTAAGACTTCGAAGGAGGGCCTCCAGACCCCCACTTCGCTCTTTTGACACCCTTGGACTTCCCTTTCTTTCCACTTTGCTTCCTAGCTACTTCATCTACTACCACATGCTTAAACCCCTGAGGGGATGGAGTACCAGTAGAGATACCCGGGGAGTTTACTGGTTTGCGTTTGTTTTTCACTACTGTCCAACCCTCCCCATCCACATGGTTAGTGACTAAGTCAGCGATGTCATCCTGCCCTTGCTTTGCAACAGGAGTCAAAGATACATCCCTGCCACCCGAACTCGAATCACCCTCAACTTCTTGTTGACCAGAGTTGCTATCTTCCACAACCACACCTTTTCCCTTATCTGACTCCTTCTTTGTAGATCCAAGGTTTGTCTCTAGGTTCTCTGAATTCATTTATGGCTTGAGCTCCGTTTGTCCTGAATTTCAAGCCCAATCCCTCGGAGCAGATGGGCAAGCACCAATAAGATGCCCAAGGGAGTTGCAATGGGCACAAATTAAGGGTTTATTAACATAAGAAACCTTAACTTCCACCTTAGATTTATCGTAATGCACCGCAGGGATAACAGCTGGAAGGGGATCACCAATCTTATACTGCACACACATTTTTGCAAAGGGGAGAATTTCCAGCTCTGAAGTTAGAGCATCAGCACCAAGTGGGACACCTATGACACTAGCTATTCGACTCAGCCCTTCTTGAGTCCAGTAGTAGTCTGGTAGATTGGAAAATTTTACCCACAGAGGCATAGTCGATACCGTAGTACCCACACCTGAACAGCCCCAATCTGTAACCACAAGGGGACGCTGATCAAAGTACCAAGTCCCTTTAGATAGAGAAGCATTCTTATCATTTAATGAGCTGAACTTAAAAATATAAGTAGACTCATTTCGATGCGATACAGAAACCAAGCCTTTCTTCCAAATTAATTGGGCAATTACCTTCACTCTTCTAAATGGCAGGGTGCCCTTTGTGAATGTCCCCACAACACAACATTTAAATTTCTCAGCTCCTTTCTGCAAAATCTCATCAGGAGGTTGGACTATGCTAGATCCCTCTGGAAGAGGCACATAATCAAAGCTGATTCCCTTATGGGGACCCGGGGCCTCTTTCAACACCGAACTCCACGATTTCTTCTCAGTGTTGGCCTCATCCTGCCCTAGCCCTTCCGACGAATCCTTCACTACACCTGAAGACTCACCTTTAGACGAATTATTATTCCCATTTTTAAGAATACTCTTTAGAGTGGGCGTAGTTTGCACAGTATTCTTTCTCTCCTCTTTGCTCTTCTGAAAGATAGGGAGGCCAAATTCATCTCTGCCAGTTATAATGTTGAGTGGGCTGCATAACCCAACATTAAACTCAGCCTGGGCAGTAAGGTTTGCCTTTTCCATTTCCGCTATAGACAATCCTTTGGACTTTAGGAACACCTCAACCTCCGCTAATTTCTTGCATAATCTTATCATTTCCTCTCTTTCATTTTTGCTAGTAGCTGCCATTGCAGTAGCTACTCTACTGATTGTAACCCTCTCCATAGCATCTCTAAAGTCCTCATGGTGAACCTCCTCATCATCAGAAGAGGCCCTCATCACCTTGGTACCAGTGCCCCCCAAGTTGCTTGGCTCCACCGAATGCGCCGCCGACAAGATTGGGAAATCCTCCGCCTCTCTACGAGCGAATATCTCATTAAACTCATCATCGTCCATGTCCTGCATATACCCCGGCATACCAGATTCAGAGTCACAGTTGGATTCTTGACTCACCATTAAAACTACTAATCGAATAAATATATATAAATAAGAAATTTAGTGTTTAGGTTAAGAGGGAAGGAGAATATGGAGTAAATGAAGGGGATTTGGTCTTTAATGATGGAGAATGTGTGTAAGAGAATAGATCTGAGCTAAAATAAAATGGCGGCTAGCTAGGGTTTTTAGTGAGAAGGAAGAGCTTCTCTCTCTAAGACTCTCATTTTTTAGCTGGCGATGTTTCATTCCACGATGGGTTATTTAAGGTATGCACTATGTTTGTGTCCTTTAGATTGGTTAACTATCCGGGTTTGGGTGGTCGACTGGGTGGCTTAACAGAAGTGGTGGAACACATCTATGGAAGCCTCTTTTCTGAGGGGATTTTTTCGGGTTTGGGTGCGTACCAACTCGAATTGATGTTAAGCAAAGGAAGCCTGTATTTTGCTACCTTGGGGGTGGGCAAAGCAGAGACTTTCACTTGTTTTCAGAGTGTCCATCGCAAGTTGGAAGTGTCAAAGAAGGTTGTAGTTGTTGCACCCATGTTGTTCGATGTTATGCTTATTCGAAAAATGGGTAAACCTGTTAAAAAGGAAATGAATGCAGAGTGGTTGGAGCACCAAGTGTTTGTAACTATGCCTATGGAACACCCTTTCTCAACAAATTAAGGAGTTAAATGAGAGTCGTCTTTTCTCTCTAGCTTTCAACCCTAGCCGCCACTTAATTCAGCCTTCTCTAAACATTTTCTCATCAGATCTATATATTTCCTTCCCAAATCCACCTCCCCTTTCTAATCTCACACCTAAAACACCAAATTTCTTATATAATAATTAATTTCTATAATGGGTTTCTTTGTTCGAGTTTTCTGGTTGTTGGAGAATCCGATGGGGATTTTTCTTCTCCAGTTAAGTTATTGTTCTTGGAAGATGGGATTTAAGGCCAATAACTCATTTGGGTGGTCTGGTTTTGATTTGGAGACCCTTGCTGCTGGCGAGTATCACCTCTCGGTCGTGTTACAAGGGGGGTTCTCGAAGGGAAGTTTTGATTTCTCGACTTCAGTACTCACAGATCTGGAGATTTTGTTGGGTTCTATGAATTATATTGATGAG
This sequence comes from Kitagawia praeruptora, assembly GCA_037693485.1. Taxonomy (NCBI): domain Eukaryota; kingdom Viridiplantae; phylum Streptophyta; class Magnoliopsida; order Apiales; family Apiaceae; genus Kitagawia; species Kitagawia praeruptora. Next base: position 70,860,858 of record CM075350.1, read on the forward strand.
AAGTTGGGGGTCAACTCCCCTGTCCTTAGCTGTGATGTTGAGACACAAATGTTGCTGGTTGTTGGTGCTGAGACACTAATGAGCAATGGTTATGTGACTATTGTTAAAGTGACTGTTGTTACGGGCAGCCTTGAAGGCTTTTTGAGAAGGTCTTTGAAGGTCTACACAGGTGGAGGCGTACTATGTGATTGTGATCTTGGCTACTTAGCACTTTCTTTATATGAGGGTGAGAAGGATGCTTATTTTCGATATGGAAGTTTATGGAGGAAATCATTGGATTTCTTGGCCCTTTACAGGACCTCTGTTGAGCGCCTCTTCTTGTATGCTTGCAAGATGTTGAGAGCCACTCCCATGCTTGCTGGCGAATCTGGTATTGACGGCTGCGTCACATCATTTCTTTCAATTCTTAACAAGCATTGGAGCCTCATAGTTTGTATGTATGGTGGAAATTTCTTGACTAGGGAGTTTTTTTCCCTCCTCAGATCTAAAGCCAAAACGTTGATAGAGGTGCTTTGCCTCTTTGAGATTATTGGTTTGTCAGCAGGTGTGTTTGGCAACCCAACAATGGCTGTTCTTCTTAGCGCAAAGGATGCTTGCCAGGTGTTTGATGATTTTACTCAAAGGCTTTCGGCTCTTGTGGTGACATGGTATATGAGACTTTATCAGGTGACTCTGTTCTACGAGTTTTGTCTCGATTTGAATTGTATGGTGGCTGATCTTGATATGTTCAATGGGGCTGCTAAGGATGGGTACTATATGTACCACGAGAATGTTGGTGCTCTCAGCCATATCGTGTTTTTTATGGATGTAGTAGCGACGATAAATGGGTCTGATTATAATTATGGATTCGGGAATGTATGTTATAAGTTTAAGCATCGATGTGGTGGTTTGCATTTGGAATGTTACATGAATGCAACTGGAAGTGTTGACCTGCGGGTGAGGAATTGGAATCTATTGAATGAATTGGGATGCGTGAGCGGTCACGCTATAGTAATCCTGTTTGAGATGGGTGTTATTGGTTTGGAATACAGCAATCCGCTGAAGAATGGAGATTTTGGTACGGTAGATGGTTTTCGTTTGCCAACTGATTTCTTTGAGAGTATTGAACTTGATGTTTGTTGTGTGCGGGAGGGGAAGGGTGCTAGCGTTATGCCTGTTGCTCTGGTTATGATTGATAGTATTGGCCTTAGCAGGGACTGCGGGGGAAGGTTCTATTTTGAGGATGTAGTGTGTGCTGGGTTGGACTATTCTGTGGGGTTTTTTAGTGTGACTATGAGAAAGGAACTCTGTCCCCAGCAAAGGGGCAATGAAATGATTTTTCTTGAGATGATTTTATTTGTAACTGCTGATGAGGTTGCAACCTTGGGAAGGGCCCTTCTGCGGAGAATTTTGTACAGCCTTGGTACAAGGACTGGATGGTTTGCAATGATGATAATGGAAGTTCAGAGTAATAGAGATAATGCCCAAATCATTGATGATGGGATCGGGGCTGCGTGTCCTATTCATGCGCAAGTTGTCAAAACTAGCAGTTTGATGTTGGAGTTGATACGCATTACTGGTTTTTGGATAGTAGGCACTTGTTGGCTTGAGGCGGTGGAAGTGTTTGGGTCTTATGTCCTGAAGTACAACTGCTGGGTATTGTGTTGCTCATGTCATTCAAATGGGAGGCCTAGGAGGAAGGATTGCTTACAATTCTTGGATGTGAACCGGGTGGTCACTTTTCTATTCGTACTTGGCATAGGTCTCATTTTGTGGTTTTAAACTAGTTTAAACTAGTTCTCTTTGTTTGTTGATTGTTATAGTGTCTTGATGCTATGACATTTGTTCTGTTTGCATGTTGTCTTCGCGGGGTATGCCCCTAGATGTGTATCAGTTGTTCCTTTATGGTATAAAATTTTAATTAGCAAAAAAAAAAAAAACTATGCCTATGAAAGCGGTATTTGGAAAAGTGCAATCTTTAGCCTCGTTTCTTGGTTTACAAGAACAAAGAGGTCTTAATGCAATAGATCTGGATCAGGAATCTGCCATGGTCTACTTTGTTTTATCCTTGGATATATGGAGTACGTTCTGAAGGGTTTTGAACTCGATATGGAGTTCAGGGTAATGTATTTAGCTGTAGTGTTGTATGCTAATACAAGCCTTGTTGATGAGGAGATTGGTTCTAAACAAAACTTGTGGGGCAGGAACGTAATGCAGGTTTGTGGATATGCTGACTTTGGTAGTCCAACTTCTGTTTATGTCAATTTGTTAGGGTGCAACTTGTCTTTATTATACCAGTGTGGTGGTAATCTAGACAGCATGCCAAGCTATGATCTTTCAGTTGCTAGTATTGATGCAAATTCTCGAGTTGTTGGAGGTCATTCTGTTTGGCATCGAACAGAATTCTCATATCTAGTTTGTATTAAGCTAATGATGGATAGGTTCGATAGTAAATGGTTGATGAGAAGCATGCAGTGCTTAGAGAACTATGCTGCAATGGTTCAGAGATTTTTTCTCACTCCTCTACGTACAGGTTTGGAAGCTACGTGCTATGCATATGTGTTGTGGTTTTTGCCGGGTACGATATCAATGTCTTGAATGGGGCAAATGGTTTCACTGAATTTGTTGGTGATGCAATTATGGGTTTTGTTCAGTTGGCTGGTTTTAGGAATATTCTTATGACATATTCACTCGGTACGTTCAAAAAGGGATTGGAGATTAAGGCATGTGGTTATGACTTCTCTTTAGGGAGTGTCTATGTCATGCGCTCATCGAATGTTCGCGCAATTGTTGAGGATTCTAAGGTGCAGGAATGCAAGCGGTGGTTTCAAGTAGGAACTGGTAACTACAAATGTATTCTCGTTTTGGACACATCCTGGTGTGTCAAGACGGGTTCCAATGTGCTGATTTTTTATGTGAATACTGTTAGAAGAATTGATGCGTTATGGGTATTTTGTTTTCTTCGGTATGGTGGGTTTGACAACTTCATTGTGGACAACCGGTGTGATTCGAGTCATATTCTAGGTCCCATGTGAGCAGGGCTGGGTATTTTTGGTACAATACGGAGAGGCTGGGCAACGCAAGTATCATGGTTAATGCTGGTGATTGGGCCAGATGCTTGGTGTCAGTTGCTCCGTATCATGTCAGGAAGAGGTTTGCTGTTGGAACGCATTTGCGTCACTACATGGTTTATCTGCTGCTTTTTTTTTTTGCTAATTAAAATTTATACCATAGGCAAATAAATTACATCTCTAGGGGCAAACCCCGCAATAAGTAAACCATCCACCTAACAGAACGACAGAAAGAAAAAACATGCTAGCACAAAGCCAGCAGCCGAGTTCAACAACAGATTAAACCAAAGCATGAAAAATAAACCTAAGACCTTTACGGCCTCAATAACTTCAATAAACGAGTAGCTCAGAAGCGCTCTACTTTATCCTAGATTTTTTTTTTTGCTAATTAAAATTTTATACCAAGAAGGAACAACTTACACAATTCTGGGGGCATACCCCGCGAAATCAACATTCAGACAACAAAGCCAAACAACATTAAGTCATTTTACAATCAACAAAACATAGAACTAAGCCTATTACAAACTTAATCTGGTGCCTCCAGCAATCCTAAACAAAGGCAGTTCATTGGCCACCCAGACTGCACGAACTGCACACCCTCCAAGTCCATGAATGGCTCAGCATTTTCCTTCGAAATCACCATCTTAGCCGCAAGCAGGCTGGGTTCCCGAATCGCTACTCCGCATAAAGCCAACCTCTTCCAACTACACACAGTCCCTATGAAAAACTTCGCTGGGATGGCCTCCATGCTAGTAACCAATACATTTCCTACCTTTTTGACATCCCTATAATCCACCACATCAGCCAATTTCCCCCCTCCCCGTTTCTGCAAACTCAGGTCAGAGAGAGCTCCAGTGGGTGGCTCCTCATGAAAGGGCTCCAACCCATTCCTTCTAATAAAAGCCTGTAGTAGAAGATCACAACAAAACAGGCTCACCAGCTCCGGGGGCCTCCTACCATGAAACCATCCCAACTCATCCTTGAAAGGGTCATGACCACTGATCATAGTAAATTCCTTAACAGCAGGAATTATTAAGCCCCTTATGTCAATGTCATTCATCAGCTTATCAATATGAACCAAGGTCTCGATCAAAGGATCTCGAAGACCATCACTATACTCAGTAGTACCAACCTCTTGATTAGGAGCGAACCCCTCTATCCCCTCATCCTTATCCCCCCTTACCAGGACAACATCCTCCCTAGCAGTAGCAAGACCTATTACCTTAGAATCATCTTGTTGCTTCTTCCTTTCCGTCATGAGCCCCAAATCTACCGTGCCATCATTCTGAGCACCAGTATCCACCAAACCATCACAAATGGTTTGCCCCACCCCAAGGGGACTCTCCATAACAGAGACACTAACAGCCCTATAACCTTTACCGGAATTAGAAAGCACCGAAGAATTAACTTCTAATTCCTTAGTACCCGCATCCACAGGTAAATCATTAATTGAGTCACTAGGAATCTCCGACACCAGGTTCTCCGCAAAAGAAACCCTTTTCAGCCTCATAGTCGATACCAACCCCTCCTGGGTCTTCTTCGACATCCCCTTCAAAACTTGAGCCAACTCAGTGGTACAAGCAAAAAACTTACCTTCAAACAATTGGAGGTTGCGAGAGCTACGAGCCCTCAAACCAGCCTCCAAATCAACAATTTCACAATCCCTCTTTCCACAAACATTCGTCGTCTGAATAAGGCCAACCATGGACCCCGAACTGTCCTTACCATGACCGTACTCCATTTGTTTGACACCCAATTTTTTTTTTCTTTTTTTTTGCTAATTAAAATTTTATACCATAAAGGAACAACTTAATACACATCTAGGGGCAAACCCCGCGAAGTCAACATGCAAAATAAACAAATGTCATAGCATCATAAAGACACTATACAATCAACATACAAATAGAACTAGAATTAATCTAGTTTAAAACCTCACAATGAGACCTATGCCAAGCACGAATAGTAAAGGGACCACCCGGTCCACATCCAAGCATTGTATTCTTCATAGGCAACACTAGCACATGGTAAGCCCAAAGATGAGCGCCCTGGAAATTCTTTGAAAAAACCTCCTGACCCGAAAGGGTGGAGTCCTCTCGCCTAAACAAGCTAATTTCTTCACCAATACCACCAGTCTTTTCCTGGCCTTTACCAACCAGCTGCTCCATATGACATCCATCAACATGCAGAATGAGTCGACTGACCGACACAGGCCTCGACAATCTTACACCAAGCCTAGTAGGCTGACCATCAATTATCAGAATTGGTACGAACCCAGCACACATATGGTGGATACTAGCTAAACCATCACCATCGGCATATATATCATCATTCATGGTAAGGAACATAAATTCTGAAACCAGGCAAGCACTGAGCAGTGCAACATACCATGTCTTACGAATAACAACAAGCTCAACAGACAAATCAATAGTATGACAAAGAGTATTATCATAAACAGTTGTATGCCCATGTTCCATTTGGTCACCGTACCTTTTCCACAGCACCGCACCTACCATGATTAGTAGCCAACCTTCAATACAAAGCTCCCTGAAACCATAGAGAAAGCCTGCAAAAACACGATGAAGCATCAACGTGCTCACTTCCATCATCATACCATCTTCATCTACAATCCTACTAGAGCAATACACTGCTCCCTCCGAAGTCGAAATGCATACAACATCCCTCTCAAGGAGGTCCCACTTAACCATGTCAACAAGCTCAGAATGAGATTCTCTGCATTGCACAACATTAAAGAAAACCAGCAAGGCAGAAGCAATTGTCTTGAGAACAGAGAATATATCCCTTTCCACAGCATTCATCAAAGTCGCTTTGAAAGTATACACCTCATTAATTCTGTGTATCAACAAATCGAACAGAGGATAGTCATTCTTTCTATAGTCCCCACCATGGAAATCACCCCCTCCACACACGAGAGTTGTCATTACTCTATCTACACCCTTCCTAAGCACATTAAAACTGCTAAAATACCCTTCACTCCGAAAGGGCAGAAGACCGTTTCTCACAAAGAGAAGCGAAGATAACCCAACATTGTTATCGATATCCCAAAGATCAATCTCTTCACCAACCATATAAAGAAAAAAACCCGCATTCTCTAGGGATGTAGAAAATCGCCTCTTGAAGACCCCATCCGTGTTCAAGCAGAGGAGCACAAGACCAAGAACCGAGGTCTCACAATCAACAAGAACCATAAACGGAACCCCCAACCGGTCAGAGAAAAAACTTCCGAGTGTTCCCTCATCCTCATTCTTAGTATAACTCACACCATAAACTTCTGTAGTAATGGTGCCAATCTTACCTTTTACGTGCAAATCCTGATTATACAAAGTCGGTTCATAAGATGAGGTCGACCCGCCTTCACAGGACTTTCGTCGGCTAGTTGGCGGTCGGTCTTCACAAGTTCCTCTTTGCAAAGAGAAAACTCACCATTTACCACAAGAGGATGAGACCCACAACCATCTGAGCCCAGAAGGTTGCTATCGCAAACATACTCCATCTGCTTGCAACCAGTAGGCTGCAACCTCTCACCGGACTGAGTCGACTGAGTCGACAAATCCTGCTCCCCATTAACTAACCCAGTAGAAAGACTAGGGTAATAAACCCTGACCTCCGTCGAAAAAGTGACCTTCTTCGGAACCTGCTCCCCCTTAACTAACTCAGTAGTAGGGGCACCGTGCAAACACTCAAGAGGACTAGGGTAAAAAACCCTAATCTCCGGCGAGAAAGAGACCCTCTTCGGACTCATTCTCAAAACTATTATAGCTAATATATATAAAATAAGAAATATGGTGTATAGGTGGGAGATTTGAGATGGAAGATGGAATTATGAAGGTTGATTGTATAGATCTGATGGGAATTTGTGTTAGAATTAAAGGCGGCTAAGAAGGTTTTTAGAGAGAGAGGTTAGAGAGAAGACAGAGGACGACTCTCATTTTTTTTCAGTTTCTATTATATAACTACTTTATCCTAGATTTCCCTGCCCTTGCCGCGTCCATGATCACCAAACGCCTCCACGCCAGGGCAGTGGAGGCTTGTATCAGCAATAGTCCCATCATCCTTACCATGGTGCGCTTTAGCGTCCATCTTCCACTCTTCATCGTCCTCATCATCTTCAACCAGCATGCCATAACCTTCAGCAAAGCCAAACAACATACCCAAGTAATGCGTGTGACCACGCAGGGAATCCTTTGCACTCTTTTTGAAGCCATCCATATTCAGAATTTTCTTCACATTGTCACACCACCCGGGACTTCGATCACCTGAACCAGCTCATATTTGATTGTTAAAGAATCCAAATCACCACCAGAGCGGCCAATCGCACTTACCTCCGCGATCTCTACATCTGCCCCATCTCAGGAATGTTACCAGATGTACTCTTTAAGCTCACCTCAACATAGAATTCCTTTACTATAGCCGAAGCCATTGAGTCATGATAACCGTTCACCAAACCAGTTAGAAAGCCCTCAAGAAGGTGAGGGAGGCTTTGACTAACTCCATTTGCTGCACAGCCGGGGGCAATTTTCCCCTTATGATCAAGGGAGATAAAGAAAAACTTCAAACCACCCACATCCAGCCCAGGACTAGCAGCTACCAGCTTCCTCTGACCACCCCAATGTGGTTGTTCCAATAGCCCAACATCCTTAAGCTCCTCCCTCATGCCTTGGATAGGAGACTTGTCATCTCCGAGCAGAATAGGTCGGGGAATTTCCTTCTTCCGAATGAAGCCACTTAATTGTTTGATACAGTGCAAAGATTTAGCACGGTCTTCCATCATTCTACACACAGGCTGATCCTGCAGTTCATTCAGAGCCCTCATAGTTATCGTCCCCCAAAAACTGGGGACCTCGTGACCATTCCACATAATACAGTCCTTAAGCAGCACAATTACTAGCAAAGCTATGTTCAATTTCTCCTGAAGTTTCGTCAGTTCCGACCAATTTCTAACAGGCATTCCAGAGATCCCCTTCTCCAAATCTTCCGGCACATTACCAAAGGTGGGAGCAGAATCAATGCCTTCCATCTCATCTATACCATCCTTTCCTTTCCCAGTTGCAACTTCCCTGGTAACATGAGTCATCATAGTCTCCTTAACAGGTCTACCAGCAAGAGAGGCATTCTCTTCAAAACAGTTGCCACCAACATCTTTATTTTCCAAACTAAATTGGGACTCATCAGATTCCTTCACACTAGTGCCCATCACTTGAGTGTGACCAAGAACCAAACACATACCAGGCGAGTTCTTTATATCATTTTCCATAGAGATCTCATTTCTCAACCAGGAGTCTTTTATCAAACCTTGGGTACTCATTAAAGAGCTCTTACGAGAAACCCCATCTTGAGCCAAGACTGCGTCTACCGTCATCTGGATGCAACCTTCCTTCCTACACGAACCTGGCGTGTTTGTCATACTTTCTCCCATGGGGTCCATCTTTATTGAACCCCCAGGAGCAACATCATCCAGAACCGGATCTAAGTCCAGATGCCTAGTTTCATCCACCCTAGGAAGACCCAACAACTCTCTGAATACAGAGCCAACAACTAAGAAGGGGGGCTGAGCCCCATCAAACATCCAAATTCAAGTGGAGCTCCATCCGGGTCCACAGGACTCCTAGGCGAAACCTCATCGTGGTTAGAACCGTCCATAATAGAAATAAGGAGAAGAAATTTGGGGGGATGTGGGGGGATAGGGAGGGAAGATGGATTCGTGATGGTGGAGAATAGATCTGATGACAAAGTTTTTTAAAGAGAAAGGCGGCTGCTAGGGTTTTTAGAGAGAGGCTAGAGAGAAGGCAGAAAGAATTAGAACGACTCTCATTTTTTTTACTCTAGCCAACTTCTTATCTGCTACTTCTCATTACTATGGGCTTTGTGAGACATGTGCCTAGTCTCAATTTTAGGTTGTTTAAGGCGCCAGAATAATCTTTAGTTTTTTCGTTGTTATGTTGACAGTAAGGTGACTTACTGATGTTATGACTTTTGTTATGTTTGATCGCGGGGTATGCCCCTAGATTTGTATTAGTTGTTCCTTTTTGGTATAAAATTTTAATTAGCAAAAAAAAACAATGAAATCTTTGTCAAACAAATATGTGTGAAGTGTTTGAAGTGCACCATGCTTAGTAAGTCCAAATTTCTTGACTAATTGTCTTCTGACAGATACATAGAAATGCATTTTCATCAAGTCAAGTCTTTGATGTAGAAGTCCATATTCTTCAGGAAATGAAAGTTTAGGTACTCTTTCAACCAGAAAATCTAGAACAGGCCTGGAAAGTTTAACTTTGATAGAAATGACTCCCATAGCCAGTCTGTATGTCAATGTAGTTTCCCATGAAGAATCAATATCAAGATCTCTATTGTCAACTGCTGACTTAGTTGTAGCTTCATTTGTAGAGACCTGCATTATGTTAGTTGGACTAGACTCTGTGTGTGTAGGTGACAATTGAATCTTTCTCCTTGTTCTCCTGGTATAGTGAGCAAAAGATTTATCTTGAGAAGACTCAAGAGATGTAGACACAGAAGTGATCTTGGGATGAGATCGTTTTTCAATAGACACAGTCTTTTGAGAGAGAGTATCCAGTAACTGTTTTCCCTTATTAAGTACTACAATCTTTTGAGAGACTGCAGCCTGGCTGTGACTAGGTGTTTCATCTCTTTGTCCTAGCTTAGAAAGTTGAATTGCAGCCTTCAATTCTGCTCTCTCAGCAAGAGATATATTATCATCATCTTCACTAGAACTACTACTACTTGACACAACAAATCTTCTCTTCCTTACAACTGATGTCTTCTGAGAAACACCAGAGGTTGGTTTCTTTGAAACAATAGGCCGTGGATCAAAATTTGGTTCAAGAATTGTTTCAGAGACAAGGTGCACACAGTCATATAAGGTGAGAGTCCTAGAGAGAGAAGCTCCTCCTTCTTTCTAACCCCTAACCCTAGCCAGCCGCCATTTTTTTTATCTCCAGATCTAATCTCTTACACACTTTCCTCATCATAAATTCCATATTCCCTTCATTTACTTCCACCTTCCCTTGTTCCCCAAACCTAAACACTATATTTCTTATACTTTTTTTATTTCTTTTTCGGTCAGTTCTCCCATGGTGAGTCAAGATTCGCATTGTGCCTCTGAATCTGGCTTGCCTGGCTATATGCAGGATATGGAGGATGATAAGTTTCAAGAAATGCTCGCACGAAGTGAAGTGGAGGACTTTCCAGCTCTAGTAGTGCCTACTACCCTAGAGGGAGGTGCCTCAGCTGAGAAGATTTGTGAGACTCACTCGGATGAGGATGAAGCTTCTTATGAGACCGCTAGAGATGCGATAGAGAGAGAAACGATTCACATGGTAGCAAAGGGTGTGGCTGCGAACAACAAATATGAAAGAGAGGATCTTATAAAGCTCCGCAACCAAATGATGGATATTCATAGCTTTTTTGCCAAGAAGGGTTTTTCGGTGAGTGAAGTTGAAAAAGAAATTTTGAAGGATAAGGAGAGATTTAATGCAGGGTTAGTTAGCCCAGTGCGTTTCATTGATGGTAGGGATGAGATGGGTCTTCCCATTTTTTCTAGCAGGGAAATACCTAAGAACATGGCCGCCAACGAGAAGGGGGCGGGAGTGGTTAAAGGAATCCTAAAGAATGCTTCATCTGGGGGTCTGGAAAGGGGTGAAAGCTCGAAGAGTAAACATGAACCTGTTGCAGACAAACTAAGCAATGAGAACACCAAAAATGGGGAGAAGAATGAGAAGACCGAAATGGGGTCAAAAGGAACTAAATCCTGGTCATCAGTTTTAAGAACGGCCCCGGGCCCTTTCAAGGAAGTGAAATTTGATTACGTGCCTCCAACTGAAGGATTAGATGTTGTATCCCCCCAGAGGATGTCCTCAAGAAAGGTGCGGAAAAATTCAAATGTTGCATTGTGGGTCAATTTACCAAATGAACTTTACCGTTTAAGAGAGTTAAGGAGGTGGCTTTTTCAGCTTGGAGGAGAGGCCTCACCATGGTCTCTCAACGTAATGAATCTACATATGTTTTTAGGTTCAACTCTTCCAATGAGAAAAATGCAGTTCTAAGCAAAGGTACGTGGTACTTTGATAAAAGGCCTTTGGTCCTAACTGATTGGGGTTTCACGGTGCGCTCAGAACCTGTTACCTCAATGCCGTTATGGGTTAAACTGGCCAATCTACCAGATTGTTACTGGACGCAGGAGGGTCTGGGCCGTGTTGCTAGTGCCATTGGCAAGCCCTAGGGGCAGATGCCCTTACATCTGAGCTAGAAATCCTGCCATTTGCTAAAATGTGTGTGCAGTATGAAGTAGGGGATCCATTACCGCCAACCCTCAAAGTGGACCTGGATGGTTCTATAGTAGAGGTTAAAGTCACATACATTAATAAGCCAATGGTGTGCAACCACTATAAATCACTTGGTCACACCATTAGTGTTTGCCCGGTGGCTTCTAGGGAATGGGCGGCAGGGGGCTCAATCCATACAAAAGGGGATTCAACTGGCCAAAGTGGCAAAGGAAAGGATAAAGTGGACCAAATTGGTAAGGTCAATGAAGTTCAACAACAAAAAGTGGTGGTCGAGCAAAAGGAAGTGGCTTTAGAGGAGGAGGACAGTCACATGAGGGGAGCAGGCGGGGATGAGCATATCCAAAACCACCAGGTAGATGTTACAGAAGAGGAAGTAGATAAGGGATGGACGGAGGTTCGCTCGAAGAAGAAGCCAGTGACATCGCCAAGCATATCTCCGGATGCTACCACTCTTCAGCAATTTCAGAATATTGTGGTTGATGAGGTGGCAATGAAGCATGGCTCTAGAGCTCCAAAGCCATACAAGAAAGTAAAAAGAGGAGGTAGGGGGGGTCGTACCCCTTCCTCTAGGTCATAAATCTTATATGACTATTTTTTGTTCCTACAACGTTAGAGGCCTCAATAATAAAGTTGGTTTTATCTGGGACTTTATCTCTAAAAACAAATTGTCCCTGGTAGGTCTATTGGAAACTCATGTCCAAACTGACGTTGCTAGGATTATCTCTCGGGCCATAAATCCACGGTTTCAGTGGTGTTTTAATTATGATCATCATCCGGGAGGCCGTATATGGCTGGGGTGGAACCCCTCTATATGGAATTTTTTGGTTATTGCTTCTTCTTCTCAGCATATCACATGCTCTGTCACCCTTATTGAGAGCAACACAAACTTCGTTATCTCTTTTGTGTACGGTCTTAATGAAGCAATTGACCGCAGACCACTATGGTCTGATTTGGCAGGAATAGCGCATGGTTTGAATGCTACAGCCTGGGCATTATGTGGTGACTTCAACTCTTGCATTAGCATTGATGAAAAGCAAGGAGGAGTTTTAGACTGGACTACTGGAATGGAGGAGTTTAAACAGTTTTTGCTTGCCAATGGGCTCACTGATCTTCGGTATTCAGGCCACTTCTTCACGTGGTGGGATAGCAATATTTCTCAGCCAAAGTTCAGAAAGTTGGATCGAGTGTTAGTAAATCCTGATTGGCATTCAGTGTTCCCTTGCTCCACGGTGGAGTTCATCTCTCGGGGTTTATCTGATCATTGCCCTGCTATTACTTCGCTTGGAACTAGTTTCTCCTCTGGGGCGAAGCCTTTCCAATTTTTTAATCACCTCATTGATAACCCAGATTTTTTGGATAAAGTGGCGAAAGCATGGTCTTTGGAGGTAGAGGGAAATCCTTGGTTTATTTTAACCTCGAAGCTCAAGAATGTAAAGTTGGCTCTAAAGGACCTAAACAAAAAGGTGGGGGACATTCACTAACTAGTGATCTTATCTCGGGATGCTCTATCTCAGTTTCAGAATGCAATGCCTGCTATCCCCACTGCTGCATACTTTGAAGAAGAAAAGGATTTTATTGAGAACTATTCAGCAGCTTTAAGGCTAGAGGAACAGTTTTTAAAACAGAAATCCAGAATTCAGTGGTTAAAACTTGGAGATGGCAACAGTAAGTTTTTCTATAACTCTTGCAGAGGGAACTGGAATACTAACAAGATTACTTCTCTTCGGGACACGGAGGGGGTTTCACACTCTTCGCATGCTGATATGGCTAAAGTGGCCACGGATTTTTATAAAAATATTTTGGGAAAAACATCTGAGGTGGCAGATTTTCCTAATGACATCCCTCTTCCCTCTCTCTCTGATTCCCAGTTTAATCATATGGCTGCCCCTTTTTTTGAAAGTGAAGTGCTGAGCACCTTAAAAAGAATGGCTAAGAACAAGAGCCCTGGGCCAGATGGGTTCATAGTCGAATTTTACTTGGCTGTTTGGCATTTGGTAGGTAACGATGTGACTAAAGGTATCATGTATTTCTTTAATACCCTACACTTGCCTAGAGTAATAAATGCTGCTTCCATATGTTTAGTTCCTAAACAGGCTAACCCCTCTGAAATGCAACACTTTAGGCCCATCTCTTGTTGTAATGTACTGTATAAATGCATTTCATCTATGTTGGCCAAGAGGCTCAAAGCTGTTCTTCCCTCCATCATTTCTCCAGTGTAGTCTGCTTTTGTAGCTCAGAGATCCATTGGTGACAATATTTTCCTTGCCCAAGCTTTATGTAAGGATTATAATGGCAACTCAGGTCAGCCCCGATGTGCTATAAAGCTGGACATTCACAAGGCTTTTGACTCCCTTAACTGGAAATTCCTGTTTAAAATCATGGAAAAAATGCGGTTTCCCCACCAGTACATCAAGTGGCTGGAGAAATGTATCACCTCCACAATGTTTTCTGTAAAGTTGAATGGCAGTTTGGAAGGTTTTTTCAAAGGGGAGTCTGGCCTGAGGTAGGGGGATCCCCTATCCCCTTATCTGTTCGTGATTGCCATGGAGGCTCTCTCAGCCTGTCTGGGTAAGATGACCAGAGATCCTAATTTCAAATTCCATTGGAGAACAAAGGAGGTAAAACTGAATCACATTATTTTTACTGATGATGTGTTCCTGTTTAGTCATGGTGATCTTAGGTCAGTCTCAGCTCTGCTAGATGGGATCAAGCTCTTCTCAAGTTGTTCGAACCTAAAGCCAAACATTTCCAAGACTACTTGCTTCTTTGCCAATGTTAGACAGGATATGGTTGATGCTATTCTTACTCACTCAGGGTTCCAAAGAGGTCATATGCCTATCACCTACCTGGGGCTACCTCTCATTACGGGCAAGCTCAACAAGAATGACTGCCAGGCTCTGATCAGTAGACTGTGCAACAAAGTAAAGTTGTGGACAACTAGATTTCTTAATTTTGCAGGCCGTCTCCAACTGATCAAAGCTATACTGGTCAGTATTGTGGGATATTGGAGTATGTTCCTTTTCCTTCCGAAATGAATTCTTAAGAAGATTAATGCTCTATTATTCAAGTTTCTTTGGGGAGGTTTCTACAAGCCGGATGGGAAATGTCAGTATAAAGTAGGATGGGAGGAGTGCTGTAAACCGAAAGCGGAAGGCGGTCTTGGCATTCGAAACCTTTTTGAATGGAATGAAGCTGCCATTCTATACCAGCTGTGGCGTATCTTACAGCCCACCTCTAACTCTCTTTGGATAGCATGGTTCCATAAAGCCTTGCTAGCAAAGAAGGAATTCTGGACTTCCTCAATGCCATATCGCTCATGTTGGATTGTAAGGAAATTATTCAAGGCTAGGCCGCGAGCTCTTCAGCATTTACACTATAACATAGGAGAGAACTCTGATTTTCTCTTCTGGCATGATCCCTGGGTCCAAAAGAAGCCTCTTCTGGCTATCTCTCCGTCCATTATCTCTACAGCTGAGTCCACGAGTGCAGTCAGTATCAATGTCTACCTCTGAAATGGGATTTGGGACTTGCCATCTTCGAACCATAATGATGTGATTGAAATTAGACGGGTGGTGCAACAAATTCAAATTCATAAGTCTGATTCCATTACGTGGGATGGAATGTTAGCAAAGAATGTCAAATTAACTACAATTTGGTCCTCCATTCGGGAAACTGGAACTCATGTCTAGTGGTTGAACATGGTATGGGGGAAATTCAATATCCCGAAATGCTCATTCATCACTTGGTTAGCCATAAAGAACAGGCTTCTCACGAAGGATAGAATGATTATGTTTGGAATGCAGGTTGACCCAAAATGTGTCTTATGTGGGGTGGATGATGAATCGGTTAGCCACATTTTCACTGCTTGCCCATTCTTTGATCTTATTAGCAGGTATATGCCAATGCGTTTCACGCGGAACTGGTCCAACTGTCAGCTAGGCAATTGCGTTAATACACAGCTGGGGGCAAAGGAGCAATCAATTGCTCAACTGATTTTTAGCACAGCTATCTACCATGTCTGGAAGGAGCGTAACTACCGCATGCACAACTCGGGGCCTGGCCATCCAACCTCAGTGGTCAGCAGTGAGATAAGGCGTATGGTGCGTGAGAAACTGTTCTCATGTAGCTTGTTTAAGGTTTGGGTTCGGAAAGACCCGACCATCATCTTACTTATCATGTAAAAGAATAGGTTAGGTACATCCGGGATGTTGAGTAGGGTTTACCTTCTTATTCTTTGTATCATGTTGTATTGTAGTTGTAGCTTGGATGTTGTCTCGCGGGGTATGCCCCTAGTTGTGTACTAGTTGTTTCCTTTGGTATAAATTTTTAATTAGCAAAAAAAAAAAATTGTTTCAGAGACTATAATGTTTTTGGCTACTTGGGTAGACACAGGGGGGTTCTCCACCAAATGAGATTCCTAAGTCATTTCACCACAAAAGAAAGAAGAATTGTAGAGAGTAGGAAGATGAGTTTTTAGAAGTACCTGAACATGATGTGGATAGTGTATTGCAAGTATTTCATCTAGATTCTTTTCACTGTCCTTCTTTGTAATGTCAAAGAAAATTCTCTTTTGCTATACATAAGAAGAAACACAATACCATAGGCAAATGATTACATCTCTAGGGGCATACCCCGCGATTAGCAGCACATCTACCTAGCGGAACAACTAAGATAAACACATCAATAATGCTAGATAAACTAGCAGTCCACATAGAAAACAACAACAAAGAAAATAAGCTAAGGATTATTCTGGTGCCTTAAACAACCTAAAATTGAGACTAGGCACATGTCTCCCAAAGCCCATAGTAATGAGAAGCAGCAGAAAACCATGTAGTGACGCAAATGCATTCCAACTGCAAACCTCTCCTGACATGAAACGGAGCAACTAACACCAAGCATCTGGCTCAAACACCAGCATGACAGTAAATTCAGCCCCCACTTCCGGGCCGCCATCCGAACCAACAGCATCGTATACCAACAATTATTTCCATTATCATGTCCGAGATTCAGGATTGGCATATAATCACTTGCCTCGACCTTGTAATCCTTGCGTGCAACATCAAGCAGCAAGGTGCATCTCAGAAGACACCGTTTCAATACCAACAACTCTTCTTTCCAAGAGTTCATCCCATCGTAGACACCATTAGCAGCCCTTTTCCACACAAAATAGCGAACCTGTCCAAGTCGTATCCAATGTTTGGTTTCAAAGAACCAAACCAGAATACCGTAGGCTACTAGAACGCAACATCTCAAATTCCCCAACAGAGCATTACCAGAGCTCATCTCATCATAAATCAGAACAAAGAAATCCTCCGCATCATTTGCAAGAAAGAACCTGTCACTACTAAAGTGATAGCAACTGCAAAAGCAACTATGATATGAGAATAGAGCAGAGATACCAGACCTCCGCTTTGTAACCATTATCTCCGCTGCATAGTAACTGCACCAAGAAAGGCTTGTAGTCATGTCGCCAACCAACGTGTGCAAGTAATCAGACCAAGTGGCCTCCTCTAATCGAACGCATATAAATGAAATGCAAAGCCCATCAAAAACAAGGGAAGCAAGCATAACGCTAGCAACATTCCCCTCCTGCGCATAGAAATTTAAACCAACATGGATCCCATTTGGAGAGACACTCCTGATAGCATCAAAATTGCCCAACTCGGACATCCTAATACCTTGATAAACATCAAGTTCAATAGCCTCAAAATCAGTTGGCAAAAGAAAACCAACACCCATCACAGTTAGGATTACTAGAACGAGACCGCTCATGCCTCCCAAATCATTCAATAATTTCCAAATCTTCATCAAGCCACCACATCGATACTTGAACTTATAACAAACATCCCCAAATCCATGATTATAATCAACTTTATTTGTCGTCGCTGCTACATTCACAAGAAACACGATATGACCATGAGCACATGGTACCACATGGACCGTAATCCTTTGAGTAATAACATCAAACACATGGCAGACATCCTTTGCAGTCCCACTTCTCTTCACGAACAAACTTAAGATCACATAGAGTATCACCTTCTCATAGGTGTCATTCTTCCAAAACCCAAAGGGTTTACTCCTGACAACCTGACCATCGAGTTGGAAATCATTATCCCACCCCAAGAAGCCCTGAAATGTGAGCGAGAGAGAAACCCTCCTCCTTCTCTCTAAAAAATCTCTAGCCGTCACAAAAAATCTTCAAAATCTATCACATGTTTTCATCAGATCTATTCTCAACCTTCATAAATCCATCTTACCTCTCTATCCTCCCACCTAAACACCACATTTCTTATATTTATATAAAATTACGTCATGTAAATCTTATGGGTTATTCTGGTTTCTTGGAGATGCGTTCGTTTGATCGTTTTTCTCGTTCTGGTTATTTCTTTTTCAATGATTTGGTTGAATCTTCAAAGATGGGTTGCAAGCTGAGTTTGCACATCTATGCCAGGGGGTCTTTTTTGTTGTTAATCTCTTCTGGTAGAAGATTGATGCTTGTCTCAAAATTCATTGTTATGGATTTTGAAGTTGGTTACATGTATAAGACGGGTTCTTTTTCAGGCCTTTCTAATGTTGTTTCGGACGATAGTCCGCTGGATTTGCTTAAGGGGTTAGATGGTTTTACCTCCTATGGCGGGGGGAAATGCGGTACGGATTTATGCTTGTTATATGCACCTCTTTCTTATATGAGAATTGTGGTGAGGTTTTTGGAGGATGGAATTCTTTCCGAGAATGCCAATGTTGACTCAGTAAATGAGTATAAGGACTTTTCTATCGGCGATGGGTTGTTCGACGATGACCACCACCTGTTTGATTAATTGTCTGAGAGTGATATTGCTAGCATTTTTGGTTCTAGCGATTTGTTGATGGATTTAATGGATCTGTTTGATAAGATAATGGTTGGGAAGGCTCGTATCTATGGCGACAAGGTGGAATCCTCGAGATGTGATGGGTGTGTGGGTAAAGCCACGAGATGTGATGTTTTCTCTGACCAGGGGGGTTTGGTCTCTGTTGAGACTTTAGAGATTGGAGGGTTTTCTTCAAACCTGATGGCTGCGTATTCCAAGTTTGTGCCTGCTCAGGTTGTTAACTGCTATGGAGTCCTTGCGATGAGAAGTCAGGATTTAATTGCTATCATTGAGGAAACGCTGGTATGCGTTCGAATCACTTGGCAGGGGCGTAGTGATACTGCACCCTGTCCCATGGTTGGTTTTGGTTCGGCTAAGAATTAGATTGTTAAGCAAGTTCTGGGAATTCTATTCAGTAGTGGAAAATGGGCGGAACCTATTGTCTTTAATTTTGTTGAAGCGAATAAGTTTTCTTTTGATGCTTATTATTCCTTAATGGATTGTGTTCCTATTCCAGTTTTGTCGAAGATTGGTTTGGTTAACTTTTACCAGGTGTTGGTTGGAAAGTTTAATGGGGATGTTATACTTGTTTCGGAGGGGAATCTTGTAACTGATTTCATTATTGATGATCGTAATGTGGATATGCTTGATAAGGACTTGTATGCTGCTATTAGGATCCAATTCCAGCTGATAGCAGGGGT
Organism: Kitagawia praeruptora; assembly: GCA_037693485.1. NCBI lineage: Eukaryota > Viridiplantae > Streptophyta > Magnoliopsida > Apiales > Apiaceae > Kitagawia > Kitagawia praeruptora. The sequence goes on from CM075350.1 coordinate 70,879,775, forward strand.
ACTGATGGTAGAGGATAGAATGCACAAATGCAGAGTAGGTGGGCTTGCAGCAACAAAGGTGTTTGAGGTTTTGCCTCATGGGATTATGGCAGATCACGTTCTGGATGGCCATTTGTATAGCCTTTGCTATGGGACTACTTCATGTAGTCGAAGCTATCACTGTTGTGTCTGCTGTCCAATTCTTTGTGATGCTTTAGGATTAAGGGAAGCTTGTTGTGAGCTGTGCGGATGGGGTCTATTCTGGATTAGTGACTCGATTGCCATGAGTCAGGACTGTATATTGCTGATTGTTAGCACGAGTATTCACAAGGAAGTTGCTATGGTGGTCACCTCTGGGTTTGTCGTTGTGGGTAAGGCTAGGATGGCCGCGTTGTTGAAGTGGTTTCTTAATCAAGGCCCAAGGTCTTATTCTGTTAATCAGATGGCATTGCCTCTTTGGTGGGCAAAAATGGGGTTGGTTTTATGTTATGTGGGATTATTCCAAGAAGTTCAAGTGGTGTGCTCAAGGAAGGATTGGCATAGTGGACCTTGCTTGGTCCTGATATTGGCAATTACATAGGCGTTTCTGAATATCTGGTTGTTTCTATTTTGTGTATGCTGACTATTAAGTGACTTAATAGTGTTATGTCTTTTGTATTTCCTGGATGTTGATTTCGCGGGGTATGCCCCTAGACTTGTTTAAGTTATTCCTTTTGTATAAATTTTTAATTAGCAAAAAAAAAAAATGTGAGCGAGAGCCCACTAAGCACCCCCAATTCGCAAGTCCTGACCCCGACGAACGAGGAAAAGGGACAAACCACTTCACCAGGGGTGGATTCGCATAACCTCATCAATCTTCTAATCGAAGAAGGAACATCCACAAGGGTGGATTCCAAGGAACTCTTCAAACTTCTACTAGAAGAAAGAATGAACGAGCTTTCCATCGGGTCCAACCATAACTTTTGAATCTTGCCATCGAACGGGATGCCAACACAATCCATCAAAAGACACTAAATAAGGGACTCAGAAGTACTCCTAGTACCAAGAACCTTAGTATCCTTCAAGTAATCCACACGGGGGACCACATCATTCAGCTGAATAAGGGATTCTTTAGCAAAGACCCATAGCCCAGCAAGAAACCCACTAGAAATAGTAGGCTCAACAGTCAAATCTTCGTGACAAACCCCATGACTGAGATTGAAGAATTCCTCTTCAATTAACAATCGGGGAGGAACCTCGCGCAACAAAAAAAATCTGTGGTAAAGGTGGGAGATAAGTAAGGGGGAGATGGATTTAGGAAGGAGATATTTAGATCTGATGGATTTAAGGTGTAGATTGGGCTGAAAAATCATGGCGGCTAGAAGAAATTTAGGGTTTTTAGAGAGAGGTTAGAGAGAAGTTAGAGAGATTAAGGACACAATGTTCTCTACCAAATCTAGCTTCAACATCATGAATAAAATGGTTAATAACCAATTGCATAAATCTATGACAATAAACCATTTTCCTGTCTTGATCTCTTGACCCAAGTTTGATACACATCTGACATAAGATAATTTGACCAATGTTAATTACTCTGTCATAAAGTAAACTATATGCAATGTGTGAGGTAACAGAAGTAATTTGCTGAAAAGAACTGCATTTACCAGTAAAACATTTAGCAATTTGATCAAAGAAGACAGACCATTCTTTCCTAAGTAAAGATCTATTTAACTGGCTCATGTTATCTAGAGGTCCATTATAACCTAATTCAGATAACATAGTTCTTACATTATCATCAGATGGTACATTCTCAAAATTCATACTAACAGGTAAGCGAAGTACTGAATTAACAACATATCCAGTAATGTCATAAGTATCTTGTCCTAAGTGTAGAACAATCTTACCTGATTGACTCTGAGTAGAATCAATTACCTCAGCATTCTCCCAAGCTTGTGAAACAGCTGCTTGATTGAGTTGTGGAGATGCTGTCAATGCATAACTTAATGGTCCTGATGCCATAAAGTCCATAATTGGGTGAAAATCAGTTGACACCCCTTCCATGTTGGTAATAGCTGCAACATGATTATTCATCATAAAATCAAAGTCACCAAACTTGAAAGCTACTGATTTGGGTAGTCTTCTTTGAGCTGCCATGTTTGATTTGAAAAGAACTTGAGAAATCTTGAAATTGATTAGAGATTTTGAGAAGTCAAAAGAATGTTTTTGCCTTTGGAAATTTGAATTAGAAGGAAGCAATAAACAATCAGAGTCTCAAAATAAAGATATATTCAAAAATCCTTCAAACCGACTAACCCACATTGACACGTAGGTTGACAGGTGTCAGTCCCTGAAAAATGCAGTTACCCACGATTTTTGGAAAATAAAATCCAAAATTGATTTCAATAAAATAAATCAGGGTAAAATCAAGATAAAAAAATACTGATCAGCTTCGTTTCCTAATGTGACCTTCTCATCAAGATAAATAAAATAGAAAAAATCATTAATCCTGATGCGGACACATTTGAATTCCTGACCAATATCATCCTGATTCCAGAGACTAAATGGAGTTTCCACGTGGCATTCTCTTTTATCTGAAAAAGAAATAAACAATTAATCTGAACAAAATCAATTGGTTAGATACATTTAACATTTCTTGAAACTACAAGAAATATAGTCACACGCAATAATAATGAGTGACTGCATTTAAAATATCCAAACGACTATTCAGTTCCCCACGTCTTTCTATAAAAGAAACCGACGCCTTATGCCTTACTCCAAAACCTTTCAATCTTTTTTTTGCTAATTAAAATTTTATACCAACAAAGGAACAACTTAGTACAAATCTAGGGGCATACCCCGCGAAATCAACAATCAACCATAACAAAAGTCAAAATATCAGTAGGTCACCTTACTGTCAACATAACAACGAAATTAAGCTAAATATTATTCTGGCGCCTTAAACAAACTGAAATTGAGACTAGGCACATGTCTCACAAAGCCCATGGTAATGAGAATCAGCGGATAATGCACCATGAAGTGGCGCAAATGCATTCCAACAGCAGACATCTCAACAAAACAACTGCGAAACTCACCATTTCTATACCCATCATCATGCACCTAATGCGCAGTGTTGCACAGACGCTGCATTCCTATTCCAACTCTAAGATAGCACACTAGCAATAAAACACTACAGACCAACCCATCGCACTTAGTGCCAACCATTGCAACCATTGCATAAATCCTGCAGTCAATGTCATTGCCACCATCGTGACACTTATGAAACCAAATCTGTTTCATAACACCATCAGCAACCGGGTAGAAGTCCTCAAACCCATCATGAACACTAATAAGGACAGGGAAAAAGAACTCGTCCCATCCTTCCTCTTTGTAGATCAATCTGACCCTTACATTCGCAAGCAGTGTATCAACCCTTGACAATGGGTGATGCTCAATTACCTTAATAATCATTTTTGATATGCACTTTCCAGCACCTGGATCGCTAAAAATGAAACCCCCACCTCCACACAGCTCATCATTTTGGACAGAGTAAAGTACCCCCTTATCAACCGAAAAGAGGGAAACATCCCAACCTTTTAACAGTTCAACTAAAGAAACACCAGCCCTGCCATAAACATCATTGCCATCAATAGTAAAAGCCATTTTTGACAAACCAAATCTAGGATTCATACCCCCAGATTGTAGTAGGTGGGAGAGAGAATCCATCGAAATCCCTTCAAAGTAACCATTCACACGCAAAGCTCTCCAATCTCTTAGAAGCAGAATAGCAAAAGCTCTCACGATCAAACCATCAAACACTTTACAGCCATCAGTTTCGTCCTCATTCGTATTACGAGCATTAGGCAGAAGAATAGCCTCCTTGGTATTCTTATCATCCTCTTTCATTATTGGGAGAGTAACAACCGAATTACCCACAAATCGGACTGGATGACCATCATACAAATGATCCTCAGCCTCCGATTCTCCCTTAAGAGCATTCTCATGCTAGACATTTCATCAAACAGTCTGAGCTCATCATCAGTTGAGGGCCCTCTGTTACTGATTCTACTCATACCAGACTCAACATCTCGTCCGGACTTCATCCTCTTCGACAGCAACCCCTCATCATGAGTATCACTGGGAATCACTGTAACCAATTTTTCCGCAAAAGTCACCTTTTTTGGACTCATACTCAACGTCAAATCCTCCCGGGGGTTTGACACAACTCGAAACTGGTTCTTAGCCAGTCCAGTGGTACAATCAAGAGGACGATCCATAGATCTCCAATCCTCCAAAGGGATCACCGAAACAAGGTTCTCCGAAAAGGAAACCCTTTTCGAACTCATAATCGAACTAAGAAAAAAGAAATATGGAGATAAAAGTGGGAGATAAGAAGGAGGAGGTGGATTTAGGAAGGGAAAGTATAGATCTGATGAAGAAAATGTTTTGATTTAGCTGAGAAAAAGGTGGCGGCTGCAAAGGTATCTAGAGAGAAGGAGGAGTTTCTCTCTCTAGACTCTCATTTGTTACAAAACCTTTCAATCTTTTCTCTATAAACCATGGCTTTCCACCCAAAAATTCACATGAACCCTAACTTTCGGTTCATTTCTTCTGACTTAGAAGAGATGACTTTTCTCATCGAGTTTGATATGAATAGTATCAACCTAAATGATATCCAGGAATCTCCTCTAAAACATCTACCAGTTGAACAAAATCCTCCTCTAATCTCTTCACACCTCGATGATGAAGAATTTGGTGATGAGTTTGAGGTTGATCTTGATGGAGATGCATTCATTTATCCATCAGTCCTCAATAAACCTGGGATCGTACCAGCTGCTCTCATTCAAGTCATCTTGAGAAGAAATTCAAGAGTAGATGGGACTTCTCAACTTCCCAATCAGATTTTGAGATGCTCCTTGTCCTGTATCTTAGATGCATGAAAGAAGCAGGATCCAATAACATTAGACAAGATTAGGATTATCAGTAGAAGTTAGACAAAAAGATGCTTGTATTCCATTTCTATGTATGTAATGCTTTTGATTAACGAAAATACAAGCTTTCTTATTATCTACTTGTCTATTGTTGTTTATTGACTAATCTGAATAAAAGTATAAATTATCAGTATGAATGTATTAAAGCTTGCTAGCAATCAGCCTCCCTAACCCATTTCTTCACCTAATCTCCTAACTGAAACACTAAATTTCTTTCTTTCCTGTCTCATGTCCCGTAATAGAGTTTCTTTCTTGGATGATTCCATATCGGCGGCTGATGTCACCGATAGTGTGAAGCTAATCCAAGAGTGGTTAAAACCGGTAACGAGCCCGAAAAGGGTTTCATTTGCAGTTGATTTGATATCGTATATACCATCTGTTGGCTCCCATTCCAGGAAGTTAGAAGGATTGGGTATTAAGAATGATGGTAGCTTGCTGGATCGGACCTCTAATGGCAGGAAGTCGGAAGTGAGCCCGAGCCCGAAGAAAGTGTCTTTCGCGAAAGATTTGGTGTCACTGATACCGTTGTAGTAGGTTAATCCAGTAAGATCTGCTTGGAAACCTCAATCCAAGAGGAGGAGGTTGGATCTGGATGGATTTGATGACAACAAAGGGCGAAAGTTGGGTCCTGGTATTCAAGATGCTATTCAGTATGATGAGAAGGTTAGTTCTTTGAATTTGAGTTATACTAATGATGTGGATTCTGGGGATGATGAAGTAACTTCGGGGTTGGTGGAAAACCTTGTTCAACGAATAGTGGCTGATGCTGCTTGGGATGGAAATCCCAACACATTGGCTGGGGATTCGCGTGATTCTCACCAGGGTTTGGTGAAGACATGTATTGATGAGGGTTCCTATTAGAGATGCACAAAAGGTCCATCGGGCCGGGCTTTGACCGGGCTTTGAAAAGCCCGGGCTTTTTGGTCAAAGCCCGGCCCGGGCTTTGACTTTGACCGGGCCGGGCCGGGCCGGGCTTCTGTGAAAAATGTGAGCCCGTTTAGGCCCTCGAAGCGGGCCGCGGTGGGCTTTTTTCCGGGCCTGAAGCGGGCCGGGCCGGGCCGGATCGGGCTTTTTCCGGGATCAAATCGGATCGAGATTTTATGTTACATAAAAATGTTCTTTATGTAATAATGGCATACATGTGTTAAACAATCTATTTTGCCGATACAAATATTACATTTATCGATTTACTTTTTGATTTGATGATATATTAATTGATTACACGTGTACTTAACTTGTTTTCGTTCATGTATCGTAATATATGCATATAAATAATCTTATTATTAATAATGAATATGTAAATATATATGTACTTAAATTATTTTTATATTTGTAGGAAGTGTAAATACATAAATATTTATGTAAGTATACTAGAATAATCGAATTTTACCCGGGCTTTTTCGGGCTGAACCGGGCTTTTAATCGGGCCGGGCCGGGTCGAAGACCGGGCTTTTGCCGGGCCGGGCTTTGCCCAAAAATATAGGGACCGTTTAAGGCCCTCGGGCCGGGCTTGACCGGGACGGGCTTTGACCGGGCCGGGCTTTGCCGGATCGGGCCGGGCCAGATTTTCGGGCTCGGGCTTTTTGTGCATCTCTAGTTCCTATGGTGACAAAAAAGGGGTTGATAATAAGGAGACTTCCTCTGGATGTAACGAAGGTGCTATTCTTGATGGCCTAGGTGGGTTATCTAGGGACGAAGTGGATGACTTGCAATGGAAGATGTTGGCCACTGAGAGGCATTTGTCTGATATTCGGAAGTATGCTACAGTGTTAAAGTTTTTTATCAGTTACATGGGTTTTAAGGAGCCGTTGCTCAAGAGGCGGATGAAGACAGAAATTAAAGTTGTTGGGGATTTCATGATTGACATTTCGGAATGTGGATAGGATGAGGAGCTCTGTATAGCTCTTAATGAGGTTATCCGGTTGCAGCAGTTTGTTGTTAAAGAAGGGATCGAAATCCCTGTTGAAGGAACCCCTCTTGAGGGGGTTTTTTGTGAGAATGTGCACACTAAGGATTTTATGGTCACCTTGGAAAAGGAAGAGGGTACTGGGCCAGGGGATATCAAACCTCAGCAGAAGACCGTCAGGTGGAAGGATGATATCCAGTCCATAATGTGGGGGAAAATTGGAGACTCTGAGATTGTTGATGCTGACTTCAATAAGGCTCCGGATAGAGCTTACCAAATTGATGCTGAGATTGATGAAGCATTTTACTACTTGATGAGTAGGGGACCAAATGAAGGCACTATTACTGAGATGCAGAGGAAGGATAATCTGGGGGATGGTATTCCTTGGGAAGACTTTCCCACTGTTAGTATCCTCCCTGCTTTTGAGACGGATTACTATGCTATGGAGACTGATGAGAAGTAGGGAAGCGGTAGACCTGAGAAAGGTATTTGCAGACAGGATATGACTCTTTTTTTTTGCTAATTAAATATTTATACCACGAAGGAACAGCTTACACAAATCTAGGGGCATACCCCGCGGAATCAACATTCAGACAATAGAGCTAAACAACTTTAAGTCATTTGATAATCAACAAACATAGAACCAAGTCTATTACAAACTTAAAATTAATCTTAATCTGGTGCTTTACTGAGGCGTCCATGCTTGATCCTCGCCTTTGTCCTGCAAACTCTGGCCTCCTTGGCCTCCTCCATGCCCCCCTCATCTGGATGGATCTCCGGCATTTGCTCAGTATCAAAATTCACAGTCACATCCCCAACAAGACCAAACAGATGCCCCAAATACTGCATGTTGCCCTGAATTGGCTCCTTTGCACTGTTCCCCACTCCCCTTAATTCCTTGAAAGATTCATCATCCTTACCTCCAATGTGAGGACTCTGTTGCTGCTCAGTCGGTGGTAGATCAATCCCCGAATCAATCAAGTAGTCCCTCAATCGAATAGTTCGACAAGTTAAGTCATGAAGCTCCACTTCCTCAATATCTCTTAAACCACGAGCAGAGGCACTGAATTCCCTATCACGGGACCCCTTAACCAAAGGGATTTCCTTACCCAGAGAGGCAATGAACATCTTTAGTTTATCCAAGTTACGTCTCGCTGCCACCAGAGCCTTCCTCTTCAACCCAGAGTTGTATAAGGTGTGGTCTAACAGCTCAGCAATCTCCAGCTCCTCCTCCATGTCCTCAATGACCTGGCCATCATCCCCTAACATAACCGGAAGAGGAATTCCATCTTCCTAATGAAATTCCCAAGCTGCTTAATGCAGTTCAGAGCTCTACCTAGGTCTCTCAGAAGCTTGATGTCTGGCCTCGTATGCAAACCATTAATAACATCCAAATCACTTAAGTCAACATCTCCCCAAATCAGGGGCACTTCATGCCCATTGTGGACAATGCAGTCTCTAAAAATAATGACTACATTCACAGCAATAGTCAGACGCTCCTGCATTCTTTTAATCAAGACATCCCAAAATGGAGTCCCCTCTTTCCTTGTTGATTCAATACACACATTCTTCCTCTTGACCTCCGAGGGAGAAAACTTAGAGGTCTCACCATTGGATACCGCAGGTTTATCCCTCGCAACTGGATTAGAGCCATCCCCTTGAGATAACTCAGTGACCCTATTGACATTAATGGAAGCCCCCTCATTGACCATATCATTGGGGTTAATCAGTGGGTCTTTTACAACCACTCGATTCACATCGACAATTGAAATCTTGGCCGAGGATGCGGAATTAACATCCTCCTCATTCATTACAAAATATGTACTTGAAACAATAGAATCCAAAGATTCCTCAACCAAGATAGGCTGGATATCATTGAGAATAGCCGGCTTCATCTTCTTATGAGAAGAGAAAAACTGACCTTCGCACTCCAGCAAGTTAATGGAGCTTCTAGTTCTCGAAGCAACCCCAGATCCAGGACCCAACTTTCGCCCTTTGTTGTCATCAACCCCATCCAAATCCACCCTCCTCTTGGATTGAGGTCTCCAAGCAGATCTTACTGGATTAACCTGCTCCAACGGTATCACTGACACCAAACCTTTCACGAAGGACACTTTCTTCGGGCTCGGGCTCACTTCAGACTTCCTGCCATTAGAGGTCCGAACCGGCGAGCTACCATCATTCTTAATACCCAATCCTTCTAACTTCCTGGAACGGGATCCAACAGATCGTATAATCGATACCAAATCAACTGCAAATGAGACCCTTTTCGGGCTCGTTACCGGTTCTAACCCCTCCTGGGTTAGCTTCACACTATTAGTAATATCAGCCGCCGATAGTCCTTGATTCCCCACAACAGTTACCACTGAGGGGGCGTCATGAGAACACGCATGAAGACGAGAATCTATGTTAGGGATCACCGATACAAGGTTCTCCGAAAAGGAAACCCTTTTCGAACTCATAATCGAACTAATATATAAATAAGAAATATGGTGATATAAGTGGGAGATAAGAAGGAGGATGTGGATTTAGGGAGGGAATGTATAGATCTGATGAAGAAAATGTTTAGATTTAGCAGAAATTAAGTGACGGCTGCAAAGGTTTCTAGAGAGAAGGAGGAGTTCTCTAGACTCTCATTTGAATCTATGTTGTTTTTGTTTTGATATGACTCTTTTAAAGGACACTGTGATGCGGATGGAGGTTGACCATGATGATGGTCAGGGTTGGGACAGAATGGAGGAGAAGCGGGCCACTTCTGGTCTTTGTAAGGAGAAGCTGGAAGCATCTGTGCAGGAATCAATTGTTCGTTGGACCAAATCCAGGATCAAGCAATGGAGAGCGACTAGAGGTGGTCACTCCATCAGGAATTAATTATGGGTCTTTAAGCTTTTGTCTTTTGTTTCTTTGTCTTTGTTGATTGTAAAATGACTTAATGTTGTTTTGTCTCTGTTTGTTTCATGTTGTTTTGGAGGGGTATGCCCCCAGAATTCTGTAAGTTGTTCCCTTTGTGGTATAAATTTTAATTAGCAAAAAAAAAAAATTAGACCACTGCATAAAATGAACTTCGGAGTTGGAGGTTCTTCCTTATGCTAAGATTTGTGTTCAGTACAAGGTGGGCAAGGACCTGCCTAATACTATCCCAGTTAAGGTTATTGACCCTGTTACTAAGGAGAAAAAGATAGAGGAGGTCATTATTTCGTACCCAAACAAGCCCTTGATCTGTAAAGCTTGCAACACTATTTGTCACCTTGTTGGGGCCTGTCCCAATGCTACCAAAAAGTGGGTTAGGAAAGAAAAGCAGGAGGGAAAACAGGAAGGAGGGGAACCTGAAAATAATACAGAGGTTAAGGTGGATGAAGAGCAGGAAACTAGCAAAAGTCATGTAGGAAATAATTCAGAGCATGTCGAAGCACTGCATACCCCAGTGATAAAGCACATTAAGTCTGTTGATACACAGGGTGAAGGATGGCAAACTGTTAACAGGAAAAGGGGTGCTGCTCCTTCGCCTTCTTCCGATGATTCTCCTAGCCCTGTACAAAACTTCAAGAATCTGCGTAAAGTAGACGAGATAGAAGGTAAACATCGGGCGGCAAATCTGAGCTTACAAAAACCACTGTCCAGATCTCAATTGAAGAAGTTAAAAAGAAGTAAGGGGAGACAATCCCCTCAATCAACCTAATTTCTCTTATGTTGATTGATTTTTGTTCCTACAATATACGAGGCCTAAAAAATAAGAAGGCCTACGTAAAGGATTTTTTGAGCTATAATAAGAAGGCCTACGCAAATCTGAAACGCATGTCAAACAGGAAAATGCTTTGGTTACTTCTTCAACTATATCCCAACGGTTTGATTGGGTTTTTAATTATGAGCACCACAAAAATAGCCATATCTGGCTTGGATGGGATCCTTCTTTTTGGCGTGTTACTGTTCTAAGCAAGTCTGCTCAACATATTACTTGTATGGTCTCTCGCTTGGATCATACGGATGCTTGTATTGTGACTATTGTTTATGCTTTTAACACATATATGGAGCGCAGGCCTTTATGGAGTGATTTATCTAGCATCCAGAGTCATTTTGTGTCGGACAAGCCTTGGTGTATATTGGGTGATTACAACATTATTCTCGATGCAGAAGACACTAATGGTAGGATTCCTCGAAAGCTTATAAGTATGATTGAATTTCGTGATTGTGTGGCATCACTAGGAATCACTGACCTCGGGTTTACAGGCCCTCATTTTACATGGTGGGACTGCAATCTTTCTAACCCAACTTTGCGTAAGCTTGATCGTGTTATGGTCAACGAGGCCTGGCTAGACAAGTTTGATTTAGCTGAAGCTATGTCTGCCAAGGGGCATTTCTGATCACAACCCAGCAGCTGTTCGTATAGGAACTACTCAGGAAAGAATTTTCAGGCCCTTTCAAATATTTCAGAATATAATCGATAATGAGGAGTTTCTTCCTACTGTCAGGACTGTTTGGGATTATGAACTTAGTGGGGATCCATGGTATGTCCTAACTTCCAAGCTCAAAAAAGTTAAACTAGCTCTCAAAGCTCTTAACACTGCGGGAGGTAACCTTCATGAACAAGTGGAACTAGCTCGCTCTGCATTATCAGCCTTTCAAACTAACATGCCAGCTAACCCATCTCAAGCTCAGTTCACTGAGGAAGCTCAACTTAGTGCTGCTCTTGTCATTGCCTTGTCGAAGGAGGAAACTTTACTAAAGCAAAAGTCTCGTGTCTATTGGTTGAAGAATGGTGATAACAACAATCGTTTTTTCCATAATTCTTGCAAGAATCGCTGGAATTCCAACAAAATAACTTGTCTTGAAGATGAGGAAGGTATAGAGCAATTTGGTCATCGTGCTGTGTCAACCATTGCAGTTAATTTCTACAAATCCATACTGGGTACTGCAAAGGAAGTAGAGGATTCCCCTACTGATTTGAGGTTTAATTGCTTGTCAGAGAATCACAAAAGCATCTTGAATGCAAGCTTTAGTACTACTGACATCTACAAAACTATGAAACGAATGGCGAAGAATAAAAGTCCTGGCCCCGATGGCCTTACCCCAGAATTCTTTGTGCAAGCCTGGCCTATTATTGGCAATGATGTTACTCGAGCAATCCTCTACTACTTCGATACTTTACAAATGCTGAGAATGGTAAACTCTACAGCCATTGCTCTTGTTCCTAAACAAATGGGGGCTTCTTCCATGTCTCACTTTCGCCCAATTTCCTGCTGCAACACGCTTTACAAATGCATTTCTAAACTGCTGGCTGGGCGTATGAAAAATGTACTGAACCATCTTGTCTCTCCGTGTCAAACTGCATTCATCAAAGGTAGACGCATTGGTGATAACATGATGCTTGCTCAATCACTTGTTCGTGATTATCATCTCAATTCTGGGCCTCCAAGAGTGGCATTTAAACTTGACATTCACAAAGCCTTTGACTCATTAAATTGGGAATTTCTCTTCAATGCAATGCAAGCCATGGGGTTTCCTAATAAATTTGTTGGGTGGATTCACAAGTGTGTCACCTCGGCTATGTTGTCAGTCAAGATTAATGGTTCGTTAGAAGGTTACTTTCAAAGTGCCTCGGGACTTCGCCAAGGCGACCCTCTCTCTCCTTACCTGTTTGTGCTGGCCATGGAAGTACTTACAGCGTGCCTCAATCAATCAACCTCGGCCACTGATTTCTCATTTCACTGGAAAACTAATCACTCAGGTATATCCCATCTTATATTCGCAGACGATGTCTTCCTTTTCTACAAAGGCGATGCTTCTTCTATTAAACTGCTTTTTGATGGTGTGACCAAATTTTCACGGCTTTCGGGTCTCATTCCAAACCCAAGTAAAATTTCGTGCTATTTTGGTAACATGTCGGTGGATATCCAAGACTTTGCTCTTCATCTCACTGGATTTGAGAGAGGAACTCTTCCTGTCAAATACTTAGGTGTTCCACTTATCTCAAAAAAATTATGTGCTCGGGATTGTGAGGTGCTAATTCAAAAACTGTGCACGAATATAGGTCTATGGACATGCAAAACTCTTAGCATAGCTGGAAGAGTGCAATTAATCAATACGGTTCTTTTTGGTATACAAGGGTACTGGAGCATGTACTTGTTCTTGCCGAAAGGAATTCTAAAAAAGATCCAGGGTATTTTTGCAAGATTTTTATGGGGTGGCACGTTGAATGGGCCCTGTCAATTCAAGGTAGCTTGGGCTGAGGTTTGTTTGCCGAAAAATGAGGGTGGAATGGGTATTAAGGACCTTATTTCTTGGAACACCAGTGCTATTTTATTCCAGCTCTGGCATATAATTAACAGAGCAAACTCGTTGTGGATAACTTGGGTTCACCTGGAAGTGTTGCGTTCAAAGTCTGTTTGGACTATGCTTATTCCCTCGAAGGGATCTTGGTGTTTAAAGAAGATTCTGGGAGTTAGAGACATTGCTAGGCAGCATGTTCATTTCGAGGTGGGATCGATTTCCTCCTTTCACTTTTGGCATGATCTGTGGTTAGAAAGGAAACCTCTAGTGCAGCAATTTCGGGTGGGAATCATATCAATAATGGAGTCAACTTCTCTTGCCAAGATCTCAGATTTGTATTACAATCAACAGTGGCAGTTGAGCCCTACAAATCATGTTGATGCCATTGAATTGCGCCACAAATGCTCTACGGTTACAATTCACCAGAATGATCGGATCTTGTGGGACGCTTCAGACTTTAAACATCTCTCTCTTTCGGACATTTGGAATTCGATAAGACCTGTTGGGCAGTCCTACAACTGGGTTGGTGCGGTCTGGCACAAGTTCATGGTTACAAAATATTCTTTCTTGATGTGGCTAGTATTGAGGCATCGGTTATTGACAAGGGACAGGATGCAGCGATTTGGTATGGTAGTTCCTATTAACTGCATGCTCTGTTCACATGGTGCTGAGACACATGAGCATTTGTTCTCTCAATGTGCGTACACGGAGAAAATACTCAATTCGAGCCCTTGTAGAATATCTCGGAATTGGCAGCATCTCTTAAATGGCGAAATTCTTCAAGATAATGTGGACAAGGTGCGGCAACATATAACCTGTTTATATGTCTCAGCAGCATGGCATGCTATTTGGCAAGAACGTACTAATAGAATCTTCAATCAAGCTGGGCACAAGCGAGTGGAGCAACTTACGACAGAGGTAAAGCGGAATGTTCGAGAAAAGCTAAGCACATGCCCTGGTTTTCAAAAAAAGGCAGGGAAAGATCAAATGTTACAGACCTTAATGTACTAATTGTGTAGCAAGTAATTTGTTAGTAGTTGCTGAGCAGTAAATTACGCTTTCTATGGTGCGGGGTATGCCCCTGGTTGATGTAATTGTTTATTCGGAGTAATATATTTTTTTATTTAAAAAAAAAACCTAAATTTTCACAATCCTGATGATAAAATCCTGATGACGTTAGCATACTGATAGCAATCCTAATCCTGATGTTTATTAACAAGTCTATCATACTGTAATTTATCAAAGTAAAATGTTACAGCTTAAGCATTTAACTATCAAATATAGATCCTGACAAAATATCAAGTCCATAAGCTGAACACCATACCTTGCTACTTTTGCAGATGTTAAGAATCTAAAAATTTAACATTCCTAACTCACTAACCAATCTAATGAATGTAGCCTCATCAAGTGGTTTAGTTAGAATATATGCAAGCTGTTTGTGAATAGGAACAAAATGAAGTTCCACAGTACCATTCTCAATATGTTCTCTAATAAAATGATACCTGACATCAATGTGCTTAGTCCTTGAATGTTGAACTGGATTTTCTACAATTTTGATAGCACTAGTATTATCACAAAACATAGGAATATTACTAAGTGTCATACCATAATCCATCAACTGATTTCTTATCCAAGGAGCTGTGCACAACAACTGCCTGCTGCAATGTATTCAGCTTCTGCAGTCGAGGTTGAGACAGATTGTTGCTTCTTGCTTGCCCAAGAAATCAATCTGTTTCCCAAGAATTGACATGTACCTGTAGTGCTTTTCCTATCTATCTTACACCCTGCATAATCAGAGTCTGAATAGCCAATTAGGGAGAAATCAGAATCTCTAGGATACCACAAACCAAGATTTGGAGTTCCCTTGAGATATCTAAAAATTCTCTTCACAAACCAAGATTTGGAGTTCCCTTGAGATTCCTTAGGATCACTTTGGAATCTAGCACATAAACAGGTAGAAAACATTATATTTGGTCTACTTGCAGTTAAATACAACAGTGAGCCTATCATGCCTCTATAGCAAGTGTTATCAACACTCTTTCCCTTAGGATCAGAGTCTAGCTTAGTGGCTGTTGCCATGGGTGTTTTTGCAACTGCACAGTCTTGAAAGTCAAACCTTCTTAAAAGATCTTTGATATACTTTGACTGATTAATGAAAATACCAGTTTCAGTCTGTTTGACATGCAAGCCTAAAAAGTAATTTAGTTCACCCATCATGCTCATCTGATGATACTTAGACTGCATAAGCTTGCTAAACTTAGCACATAACTGGATGTTGTTGGTCATGAAAAGGGATCTTCAATAGCTCCGATGATAGACACTTTGTGGGAGATGCGCAGATCTGAAGCTCGCCTTCTTGTGGGTAGTCCGATTAAGAGCCCGAAGAGGGTCTCCTTTTCGGAGAACCTGGTGACTGAGTATCCTTTGGAGGATGTTCGAGTAAAAATGGATAGTGATACTGTTGAGTCCCAGGTTGGGCTGAGGAAGAGGGATGCTGGTTGCAAGCCCATTGAAGATGGGTACTGCATTCGAATCCCTCCCTTTGATTGTGAGAATCAGGATGGCTGTGCTCACAAGGTGTTTGACACATGTTCTGACCCAAAGCTGAGCTTGGGGGATTTTCTTTGGGCTATTGCTGAATACCCCGCTGTGTTTGATATGTTTCCTCACCGAGGATTTATCAGCTATGCTGAGTGTTATCTCTATCCGGGAATGAATTCATTGGGTAGCGCTGTGCTATTGAGAAGTCTACGACTTCTGTTGTATGCAAGCAAAGCGAATGTGGGGGATGTCGTTGAAAGAGATTTATTCTTTGCTTTCAAGAAGGACAAAACTGATTTTGGGTTTGTTGGCTCCTTGGTTTTTGCAGGAGTAACTGCTCTGATACACCAGGATTATAATGCAGTTGGGACAGCGATTTTGCAGCTAGGTTTACGAGGAATCTCGTTTTGCTTTTGCAGTAGTATGCAAACTGATGTTTTGTTAGTGAAGAATGCAAACCTCTGCAAGGTTCTTGAGGATATTCCTCAGCGTACTGATGAGGTTTGGGTTGATGAAACTAGCATAGAATTCAGGGGATTTGCCTCTATATTTCAGCGGGAACCAGTCTCTGCGTTTCGTGCTATGTTTGGTGGCATAAAAATGATGGAGTCGAAGTGGTGTGATTTGCAGGTAAGGTCGGAAGGTGATCTATTTTTCAAAAAGGATCCCTATATGTTGGATGAGACTTTCTTTTGGTCTGCTTTGATTATGGTGGATACAAGTGATCAGGAGGCTATGACACTATGTGATCGAAGGGATATGATTCTGTTTTACGGAGGGGGAATCAAGTTAGAATGTGTGTCCAGCTTTGCCCATGCTATTGACTCGGGGTTTACAGCCCTAAGGAAGGGGGTTGATGCTATTGACTCGGGGTTTACAGCCCTAAGGAAGGGGGTTGATTTGACCAGCAGCTCTGGTCTTAACAAATGTGGTTTGGGCATATGTAATTGTGCCGAGTGTGTTGTTATCGAGGGAGGTTTCCTGCTAGGAAACAAAACTGTCCAGCACAGGTGGCTTTTGCATAGGATTCTTTCTTTTTTTGCTAAATAAAATTTATACCATAGGAAAATGATTACAACTCTAGGGGCATACCCCGCGGTAAGTAACACATCTACCTAGCGGAACAACAAAGATAAAACATTAATAATGCTAGATAAACTAGCAATCAACAACATCAAAACACAAACACAATAACAATTCTAGATAACCATTAAATTAATCCCGATTAAAATACCACCAGGAAATAAGTGGTCCCTCCACAAGCTTCAGTCACTGCCCACATATAACATGGGACAAATAGCATCACCTCATTCATCTTGGGCATGGCCAACATAAAGCATCCAGGTTTATGCACAATGCCACCTCCACCTTCGACCCATTGGTGCATAACAAGCACCATCCAAGTTCCCTGCATTGCAGCGCATCTAATTGACAAACACATATAGAAGTTCATGCCAAAATCACGAACAATAATCGTGGCAACCCCATCGCTAACCGCAAAGAACTGAATGCCCTGGGGTACAAACAACCCCCAATCATAGGCCATCCCTTTAACACCTGCATCCTGAATTTGCAGAGACAGAAGAGACGCCTCGCCCAACCAGGAGTCCTTACTCCTCACATAGG
This sequence comes from Kitagawia praeruptora, assembly GCA_037693485.1. Classification (NCBI taxonomy): domain Eukaryota; kingdom Viridiplantae; phylum Streptophyta; class Magnoliopsida; order Apiales; family Apiaceae; genus Kitagawia; species Kitagawia praeruptora. The sequence continues at coordinate 70,897,061 of CM075350.1, forward strand.
TATCTAAAGCATCCTCCACCCATAAAGGGTCTTCAACCAATCCCTTCATCTCAAGGGCATCATAACAAGCAAATAACCATGTTGTAATGCGCATTGCACACACTCTGTGAACATCCAGCTCTACACCTTGCCCCATCGCGCCCTCACCATTCAATGTCAAGTAATAACTACAATGACAACAATTAAAATAAGTGTAACCCCCTGGTTCACACCCAAGAATCCTAAGCATACGCCTCAACATCCTTTTTGTCCCTTCCAGAACACAACCGCTACTCCTTAAATACTCAAAGGCTTCATCAACATCCTTTCCATTCAGCTTGTGACCCACCTCCTCATCCATAATCAACTTCATATTGACCTGACTGTCATTAACAATAGTCACTTCTTGATCAATAATAACCTGGACATTATCCTTCCACTTCACTGATTTCTTCACAGGTTTGACAACCTCCACATTAAGAGTAGACTTCCTAAGGCAAGCCTTTCGGCAAACCACTAGATTCTCTCTAGGCCAGTCATTTTCACCCAAAATTGGAAAGTCAATTCCCTCATCCATCCAAGAGGAATTGACTCCCAAATCCACATTAGCACTAACAGAAATGTTAGTTGCTTCCGATGAATCGGACATTTCAATATTGAAATCTTTAACTTCAACAACCAAATCGTTAAAAGTAACTTTCTTCTTGGAGTAGTAGATCTTACCTTCAAACGAGCTACACGTCCTAGAAGCAATCCCGGTTGTGGGAGTGAAGGCCCTCCCCGACACCTCCAGCCCATTTTTGAGACCAGAAGCACCAAACTCCGTACACTCTGTCTCAAACTTCAATCTCTCAACCACCTGAAACAAGGGCTTAATCTTCTCCCTTCCAGGAGAGGAGCCACTCTGAGTACACACCCTGAGCACACCCTTCGGATTATCCTCCAAAGGATACACAGTCACAAAGTTCTCCGAAAAGGAGACCCTCTTCGGACTCCTAATCGGATTACCCACCGGATGGCAAACTTCAGATCCTCGCACACGGGGAGGAATCACGGTCACTAGGTTCTCCGAAAAGGAATCACGGTCACGGTCACTAAAGAGAAGAATTTATGAAGAAATGGTTCAGATTAAGGTTTGAATTTGGTGGCGGCTAGGTTTTTTAGAGAGAGGTTAGAGAGAAGTTAGAGCAAATACGACTCTCATTTTTTATCGATATTTCAAGGCATAGGATTCTTGGATGCGAACTAGGAGGTTTCCTCTTGTTTTATGATTTATATGTAGTTTTTTTTTTGCTAATTATGATATATATGTAGTTTTCGGACTTGCTATGTTGTAAAGTTGTTAAGTTGTTTGTTGACTATCAAATGTCGATTTAGGCATTTGTAATGTGGTTCTGTTGATTTCGCGGGGTATGCCCCTAGAAGTGTTTTTATGCTGTTCCCTTTTGGGTATAAAATTTTAATTAGCAAAAAAAAAAACTTAGCACATAACTTTTCATTTGTAGAACCAAATATGATGTCATCAACATAAACTTGAACTAAAAGCAATTCACCTTTAATCTTTCTAAAGAATAGAGTTTTGTTCTTTTTTTTTTTTTTTTTTTGCTAATTAAAATTTATACCATAGGCAAAGGATTACATCTCTAGGGGTATACCCCGCGATTAGTAACACATCTACCTAACGGAACAACAACGAGAAAACATTAAAAAAGCTAGATAAACTAGCAGTCAACAGCAACAAAACACAAGCACAGAACTAATCAATCAACACCTATGCCATGAACATCCCAGGAAGCATTGCAGCACTGCAGCAATAAGTCCATATTTCCAGTCATTATTTTTTTTTTTGCTAATTAAAATTTATACCAAAGGAACAACTGATACAAATCTAGAGGCATACCCCGCGAATCAACATCCAAACATTACATCAACAACATAACATGATACAAAGAATAAGAAGGTAAACCCTACTCAACACGGATGTACCCGGATGTACCAGACCTATTCTTTTACATGGTAAATAAGATGATGGTCGGGTCTTTCCGAACCCAAATCTTAAACAGGCTATAGGAGAACAATTTCTCGCGCACCATGCGCCTGATCTCACTACTAACAACAGAGGTTGGATAGCCAGGGCCAGAGTTGTGCATGCGATAGTTACGTTCCTTCCAGACATGATAGATAGTTGTGCTGAAAAACAATTGAGCAATTGTTTGCTCCTTTGCCCCCAACTGTCTACTAACACAGTTGCCTAGTTGACAGTTGGACCAATTCCGAGTGAAGCGCATTGGCATGGACCTGCTAATTAGATCGAAAAACGGGCAGTCAGTGAAAATGTGACTGACCGTCTCATCATCCACCCCACATAGGACACATTTTGGGTCTATCTGCATTCCAAACAAGAGCATTCTATCCTTCATGAGGAGCCTGTTCTTTATGGCCAACCAAGTTACAAACGAGCATTTCGGGATATTGAATTTCCCCCATACCATATCCAACCACTGGACTTGATTTCCAGTACCCCGAATGGAAGACCAAATAGAAGATAATTTAACATTCTTTGCTGACATTCCATCCCAAGTAATGGAATCAGATTTATGAATCTGGACTTGCTAAACCGCCCGTCTAATTTCAATGACATCGTTATGGTTCGAAGATGGCAAATCCCAAGTCCCATTTCTAAGGTAGACATTGATACTTACTGAACTTGTGGACTCGGCTGTAGAAATAATGGAGGGGGAGATGGCCAGAAGAGGCTTCTTTTGGACCCAGGGATCATGCCAGAAGAGAAAGCCAGAGTTCTCTCCTATATTGTAGTGCAAATGCTGCAAGGCCAACTTCCTAGCCTTGAATAATTTCCTTACAATCCAACAACAGCGATATGGCATTGAGGTAGTCCAGAATTCCTTCTTCCACAGCAGGACTTTATGGAACCATGCTATCCAAAGAGAGCTAGAGGTGGGCTGTAGGATACGCCACAGCTGATAGAGAATGGCAGCATCATTCCATTCAAATAAGTTTCGAATCCCAAGACCACCTTCCGCTTTCGGTTTACAGCATTCCTCTCACCCTACTTTATACTGACATTTCCCATCTGGCTTGTAGAATCCTCCCCAAAGGAACTTGAAGAAAAGAGCATTAATCTTCTTGAGAATTCCTTTAGGAAGAAATAAGAACATACTCCAATAACCCTCAACAAAGTTCAGTAACGTCATAATTTCCAACAAACCCTTCTTAAAATTCTCAGCTGCAAACTGAGCTCTCCACTTCTCTGGTAGAACAGAGACATCTAAGTACCCCCTCAAAACAACCAAGGGAAAAGTTTTGTTAATTGTACCTCTTGTGAAGCCATTTTCAAGAAGAAATTTAGACAAAGTCTCATACCATGCTCTTGGTGCCTGCTTTAGTCCATAGAGTGCCTTGTCAACTGAAAGTCAAGCATTACGTGCATCTTCTCCTCCTTGAAAACCTTCACCTGAATGGTGGCTTCATCTTTATTGTAGGCCCCATCCGCCACAGCCCTTGTTAATCCTCCAGAATTCCTCAGGTTGCAAAACGGAGTTGCACCAACTGAATCATTCCCTACTATAAAAGCATAAAACTCCTTGCAACCTCCATCAAGCACCAAATGGCAGGTCTTAAGACTAAACTGCCAGCCATTATCAATGACTATATTCCACTGAAAAACTCCAAGGTTACGCTTGGACATCTTAGCAAGCATTAAGTACCCAGCGTTTGAAGGTACTTCCAGGGGACTGATTAGAGATTTTGCGTCTTCTAATTGGATGTTTACAACGAGGATTGTCATTGGTTCCTGGTCTATTATTAGGACTGGAAATTTGAGATATGTTTTCATGATGGCTGATATGGTGGTGTTTGCTCAGGGTCTTTTTGCTTGCGTCTTAACGTTGACGGCTTGTAAGTCGATGGCTGGATATTGGAATGCCATTTCGATGGTTGTTTCGCATTGTGGGTGGGAAATTGAGCATGCCATCCCTCGGAGGAGAGCAGAACGGTTTACTTGCCTCACTGACGGGTTTAAAGGAGAATTGATAGGAAATGGGGTGTATGTCCACGCTTCAAAGTGGGGTCGCATGGGCAAATGCATGCTAGGAATGGAAATTTCTGTCAACAGCATTCAGGCTAGGCATTGCAGTAATGTGGTTGTAAAAACTATTGGTAAAATCTATTGCAAGCTGGCTCGGAAGGTGGAAGCTGGTTATCTTCAAGTGGGAAGCTGGTTACTTTCCAGCTGCGAGCAGTGTTGGGTTTGTGCTAGGTTGAGCTGGGTGTTTGACGTGCTAAGAGATCTCCGCTATCTTAGCAGGAAGAATGAAGCAAAGATGGTTGTGTATGATGGCTGTCATCTGGGGGCTGGTTCTCCTTCTAATGAAAAGTTAGCCGGTGGTGCTTTTCTAGAGGCCAACTCTCATGTTCATGGAAGTCATACGAATGCTTTGGCCGAAATGCGGCTGTGTCTCTTCATGGTTTATCTGCTGCTTCTCATTACTATGGGCTTTGTGAGACATGTGCCTAGTCTCAATTTTAGGTTGTTTAAGGCGCCAGAATAATCTTTAGCTTAATTTAGTTATTTTCGTTGATTGCTAGTTTATCTAGCATTATTGATGTTTTCTCTTTGTTGTTCCGCTAGGTAGGTGTGTTACTAATCGCGGGGTATGCCCCTAGAGATGTAATCATTTTCCTGTGGTATAAATTTTAATTAGCAAAAAAAAAAAAAAAAAAACACATCCGCGAGTAAGAGCATCGCACCATATTCCATGAGCAGAAAACAACACCTCAACTGGCTCAACCAACACCAGATATTTATCAATTAATTCCTTCTTAGGGACATCATATTTCATATCCTCAAAAGGATCCTTAAGCATCACATATGCATCTTTTTGGAGAAAGATACCATTCGTCAGCTTTTCCAGCGAATCACTCCTCTGAGATTTTTTGTCAAACATCTTCAATGCCAAAGTCGATGTAGCAACAAAAAACCCCACCATCTGAGGATTCATGCCAACACGTAATCCAATAACAGAGGTTACATCCTCTCTAGTCCCTACTGGAAAAAGGTTGTTACTTCCCTTCCCCCAACCAGACCTGACCGCCGCAAAAGAACGGTTCTGCATAGACACATCATCAACCGTAGCCTCCTTTTGAGCCATAAGGGTTTCCCCTTCTACATTTGGGTGAGTAATAACAATATTACCCATAAATCGGGCTGGATGAACATCACACACGTGATCCTCTGCCTCCGATTTTTTCATAGGAGTAACTCCTCGCATAAAATCAAAAGAGATAATATCATCAGTAGACCCTTTAATAGCCTGCTCATCAGTAGTCCCTTTATAAAACATATCTGAATTTTCACAATCATCAGGGTAATAAACCCTAACCTCCTCCGCGAAGGAGACCTTCTTCAAGACCTTATCGCCCAACGACCCCTTACTAGTAAGCGAATCTGGGAGCAAACGAGGGTAATAGACCTTAACCTCCGGCGAGAACGAAACCCTCTTCGAACTCATAATCAGACTAGAAAATAATCTATAAACTAAGAAATTTGGTGTATAGGTGGGGGATTTGAGAAGCAAGATGGATTTATGAGGGCTGATTGTATAGATCTGATTGTATAGGTCTGTTTTGTTCTCAGATTGTGGTTTGGTAAGCAGCAACATGGATGCTGGTTTCTTTTGTAGAGGTATCGACATTTGGTGTCACTGTAGTAGGACTTGCTGCATTGACAGGTTATACAGGAGGGCCCTTCGGACATGGCTGGGATGGTTAGTTGAAGACCCTATGAGGGGTATATTTCGTGGCTATTATCCTGGCATAGGTTTAGCTCTTGTGGTTTAAGCTAGTTCTAACTAGTCTCTCTTATTTGGTTGTTGTTCATTCTGGACAAGTTTCTGTTGTTGACTGCTAGTTTTTCTAGCATTATTGATGTTTTTTCTTTGTTGTTCCGCTAGGTAGATGTATTACTAATCGCGGGGTATGCCCCTAGAGATGTAATCTTTTCCGGTGGTATAAAATTTTAATTAGCAAAAAAAAAAGAGTGCCTTGTCAAGTTTGTAGACATGATTTGGAAACTTTGGATCAACAAAACCAGGTGGTTGCTCCACATACACTTCCTCATCAAGCTTGCCATTTAGAAAAGCACTCTTTACATCCATCTGGTATACCTTGAATTTTGAATAAGCTGCAAATGCAAGAAACATCCTGATTGCTTCGAATCTTGCTACAGGCAAAGGTTTCATCATAGTCAATGCCTTCTTCCTGAGAATAACCCGTGGCCACCAGTCTTGCTTTGTTTCTTACAATCATACTAGATTCATCTAGCTTGTTTCTGAAAACCCATTTTGCACCAACAATAGATCTATCTTTAGGTCTTGATACAAGTTTCCAGACTTTGTTCCTCTCAAACTCATTTAACTCTTCCTGCATTGCAATTACCCAATCAGGATCCTGTAAGGCTTCTTCAACCTTCTTAGGTTCATTCTTTGAGAGAAAGCAACTGTACAAGCATTCATTTTGAATTGATCTTCTAGGTCGAACACCACTATTTGGATCACCAATTATCAAATCTTCAGTATGATCCCTTGTCTATTTTCTAACAGGTGGTAGATTACTCCTGCCAGACTCTTTTTTTTTGTATTATCGGATTTCTTTGCTAATAATGGTGTTTTTAGTTATGCTTCTCTTTTTGATGGAAGAATCGAGTCTCATGGTCGCAGACACTTTCTTGTTGTTTCAAAGCTCTGGATCTTGTCAAAGATTCAGTCCGTAAAACTCATGGTGTTGCTGTTCAATGCGACTACTCTGCTACAGGGTAGATTCACTCCTTTGTGCGTAGGGCTTTTCCATGTCTCTATCATACAGAGGAGAACCAAAGGTGCTACGTTTGCTGTAAGGGAATTTGCTGAGTATGAATTCTCGGTGAAATGCAAAGTTCATGGAATTACCGTGACTGTGGGTCACATCTTGAAGGAGGGCAAAGTGTTTGACAGTTTGCCTCTATGTTTATCTAAAGTTGCTGCCCGGAAGGCACACCAAGTGTTTGAGACTATTACTGTGAGGGAAATGACAGATCCCAGCATGGGAACTAAAGTCATAATGCCTGTTGTCATCGACACTGAGTATCAATCAGTGGGCTTGGCCCAGTTGAGACGAAACCTTGATGTATTTCAAGGGAGTATTCTTAATATGTTTGACAGTTTGCTTCTCCGAGGGGCTGTCAACTATGCTGCGTCTTTTTTGGAGCAGAAAAATGCCGTTGTCTGTAGGCATGGAGTTGATGTGCAGAGCGCTTGCCATCTGCGTATGGTTGGGTTCTATAAGGTTAGAGCAGTTATGCTGGTCCAAAGAGTCTTCAGGAGTTCTCAACGAATGGCAGGCATAGGCCTCAATGTGTTTGATAGTTTGCCCTATCGAGGAAAAGTGTTTTCGGAACAAGGGAGAGATCTCTTTGTGTTCGGTTCTGAAGGTGCAAATGTGGAACATATGAATATGACTCTATCAAGGTGCTTTTGCTGGGTAATTTTTAGAGGTCACGGAGGGGTGGGAAAGTTCATTCTGTTTGGACTCGAAAGTCCATCTGCAGCCAAGAAAACAAGGAGGGTGATGCATATGGCCAAAGTGCTACGTATCGCCACAGTGTGTTTCGCTTTTGGTGTTAGTACTGGGAATGTGGCTCTCGTGAAGGGGATTAATATGGATGTTAAAGACAATTGGGTACTTAGAATCAATAGTAGATTGTGCACTTATGTTGATATGGTTGTGTCTAGGGTGACATTGAGCCTGGTATTGCAGGTACAGGTATTGCAGATTCAGTTGGGTTCTTGCATCATGAATGCTCGAATTTTGCAGTCTGGTTATTGTACTCCTGATAAGAACACGAACAGGGTTTATTATGGCGGTTGCATTTTGAATGCTAGTGTTGATTGTTGGGAGATGTCCCTTGTGGGGGGGTTTGTTCCATGTAACCATCAGATGTTTGTTGGTAATCTGGTTGGAATTGATGTGGCGGTTATTAATTTCTTTGACCTTAATTGGTGGATGGAAGGTATTCAGTGCCTAGAAAAGTCTGTTGTCGTGGACTTGATAGTTTATGGAGCTTTGGGATTCACAAGAACTGGGAAATGCGGGTTTTATTATATCCGTGTGATTGCTGTGGTAGCTTTGCAAGCTATAACTTGTGTTGTTATGCTTTTTATCTATTTTAAAGGTCAGGGTGCTTATTGTACTTGGGAATTAATGTCCACAAGGTGGAGGCTAGGGGGAGGCAGGCCCTGTTGCTGCTGGAAGAATTGACAGCCTACTGTCAATTGATTGCTATGCTTTATATGCCTGATTGGGGACCCATTAGCACTTATTTCATGGCATAGTCTTTTTTGTGGTTTATTTCTGATCTTATGTTGTTAAACTAGTTTCTAGCTAGTTTTATTATTTCGAATTTGTAATGTTTAAAATGTTGATTTCGCGGGGTATGCCCCTAGAATTGTATCATGTTGTTCCTTTTGGTATAAAATTTTAATTAGCAAAAAAAAAGAAAAAAGGAACAACTTACACAAATCTAGGGGCATACCCCCGTGAAATCAACATTGTTAAACAGAGCTAAACGACATTTAAGTCATTTTACAATCAACCAAATTAAAAACAGCTAAGATAAAGACTATGCCATGAAAAAAACTATGCAGGAGTGACCTCCCCTGTCCATCCTCATATCATCCTTGTGCGTTAGGTTCCAAGCACAAACATCGCAACAAACAATTCCAACACCACTCAAAGGCACTGCGCTCGTATAATAACATATGCAGAAAGAATGCATCGCCCAGTTGGTCCTCGCGTCCAGGACCTCCAATGTTATCAAGTCGATAACACAGTCACCAGCAAGGTGCCATAAATGGCTCAGGTTATCACGACCAGTGCACAAAATTTTCGTTGTATGAGACACAAAGCAGCTACCCTTCTGCACCTCAATCATCTTGAACAACAACAAGTCCTTGATGTAATCAGACATCAGCAGCATCACACAAACATTGTAGACTAACTCCCGAACCTTCCCACTTGTTGTACCAAGTAGTCTCTCCATTTTAACATTGGCATTCAGGACCAGCCACTTGCTGGATGAAATAAGCATTCCAGAAATATGCGTCACCTCTTGAACCCCCATAAGGATAAACACCTCTCCACCAGCATGAACATGGTGACACACATGGTGGCACACATCAGTAGGATGACACACATGATGTCCCACATCAGCAAACACAAGGGAAGAAGCTCCCCCTTGAATAGAGATCATATTTAATCTCCTCCCCAAACAAAAACCTGGATGAGGCATATCATCAAATAGTTTGCGACCATAAGTCACAACTCCCATAATCTGTAACTCACATTCATCCATTTGCAGGTCCTCCATGATAACCTCACAAACAGAGGTCTGACATAAACATATTAGGCCGCAATCTAATTTTGTGAGTTTGGACCCACCCACACGTTTGTCACACCTGGTAGCTACCACCAGCTCACCATACCTTGAAACAAAACCGTCTTTGAGAATCACCCATTCAGATTGCAATAAGTTCAGACAATCAAAAATCTCCAACCCCTTCACAACAGAGGCCATCAAGCAAGCTTCTTTCTGATGCAAAAAGACAAACACCTGCCCTGCGTCTTTAATTTTTAAATTCTTCTTTAACAGGTGCGTTTTTACAAACACCTTATGTTCATCTCTGTGCTGAAACTCATTCTTTGCATCAACATCCTTCACTCGATCCTCAAAGGTTTCCCTCTCAACATTGAACCCATAGGACTGCAAGCCCATCATGGGAACAAAGCCACCAGAAATGGTAAGCTCAACACGAGTGATTTCTCCATTCATAACCCCCTCACTAGTACCCTTCAAATCCAGAAGAGATGGAGGAGGAAGAGCACAAACCGCCCCATCTGAATCATACGAAGACTTATCAAACCCAGATCTTGGGATTTCTGTCTCCAAAACTGCCGCAAAAGTTACCCTTTTCGGACTCACAGCCCCAGCAACTAGAGATTCTTTTTTTTTGCTAATTAAGATTTATACCATAGGAAATGATTACATCTCTAGGGGCATACCCCACGATTAGAAAACCATCTACCTAACGGAACAACAAAGAAAAAACAACGATAATGCTAGATAAACTAGCAATCAACTGGCAACAAACAAACTAACAACTAAACCACTAAGTTGCACACATTCTGATTAAAATACCACTAGAAGTGGTCCCTCCCCAAGCTCCCGTTCCTGCACAACCATGCATTACCCGCAAAGTAATCACAGAAGCATGTTTTAAGCCATTCATGTCAAACCGCATAGCAATGCAAACACCACTGCCTTCCCCAACAAACCAACTACAACCCAGGGAAACCCGGAGTGCATCAACATTTCTCTTCATGTTCACCACTTGCAAACTAGTTTGCCATTTATGGCCCAGTCTTTGCTCCATGTTTACTGGAGAGCTGCACTCCCCGTGAGTGTCTAAACAATCAACGTCCAAACCATAGTTGCATAAAACAACCCAAAAATCTCCACAAGTTAGCATGGCGTGCACTTCAGTGTCCACCCTACCTCCCTCGACCTGCCACCTGCTCTGCCATTTGTCATTAACCATAGCAGACATCCATGTAATGTCACAAGCCCAGTCCAGCTTCATACTAACCAAAGCTCGATCAAGCAAACCGTCAAACACCAACGTATGACCACATGCCTTGGCATCTTCAAACAAACCCAATGAGCCAATTCTCGACTCCGTTATAATCAACGACCAGTAACTGGACTCCATTCTTCCAGTGTTAAAACCCCCAGTATGCACAACTAAGAATCCCAGTCTCTCATTCGTTACATTTCGACCATCATACAGAAAAGCCTGAAAAACAAGCTCCATCACGCAACAAGCCAAGACCATGTCCGCATATCCGCACCATATGGCTGCACATAGAAGAATTGAACCTTCCCCTTTCGCAAACCCTATGCCACACAATAGTTTGGCTGCCTTCAAAACAGCGAAATGCTTCAAGCACTCCAACCGCATACGCCATATAATTCCAATAGAATTAAAAAACATTTGTTGCTCAGGTAATAGCACATCATTGGTTCCAAGAATTCCGAACGTAGAGAGATCCAAATTCTCACTTCTAATAATCTGGTTGAAACCCGTGACATCATGCTTACATAATAAGAAAGTAAGAATCCCACCGAAAATCCTCTCCGGACTATCATTTAGAAAAATTCCAGTATCCAGAGCTCCCAAAAAGGTCAGCTTTCGCAACCTCTGCATTTCGGCACCATGAATTAACCACATACCCTTAGTAGTGACATCATCTAGGCGCCCACAGTTGGCGCCCACGACTAAACTGTCTTGCTGTGATAGAAAATTCTGTTTCTTTTGCTGAAAAATAGTAAAGACATTACCTTGTGACAATAAGTCAAACACTTGGTGTTCATAAAGATGGAACACATTCAAGGAGCCCATCTCAGAACCATCAAGCACCATATCCTCCAGTTTCACCATTGATTGATGAAAATCCGCATCACTGTTCTTTAAGAACACGATGGACTTTAGCATTTTCAGAAAAAACCCATAGTCAAACTGTTGGTGGACAACGCAAAGCAATTTATTCGAACCATCAGTACCCCAATCCGCCTTTAACAACTTGCAAGACTCAAACAAGTAGTGTCTCCTGGCAAGGAAACTGAGTAAAATCCAGAAGGATTCCCAAACTAATACATCAATAGAGCTAACCTCGCCCTCATTGAGTAGATCCTCACAACCCTGCTGCGATAAATCATCGAACACATGGCAGGCATTCATGACTGTCCCTTCGTCAAAGAGAAGACAAAACCCATCCACCTCATCACACTTTCGGACAGAAGAACAGACATTCTTCTCAATCAAGGACACAGAAACACCATTCTATAAGAGAACCGAGATGGGTATTTCACCACCATCGATATATTCCAGTGAAGACCCCAAGAACGGGTCATGAATAACGGAAGCAATAAGCTTCACGTTATCCTTAACATCATACACAATAAACCACCTCTCAGTCAGAACATCCATCACGAAGACTCGTTGAAACATTAAGCCAAACACCGTACGAGCAACAACAATAATGTTGCGGATTATATCCAGGTTGTTTTAGTCAGGACTTGTCTACTGACTTATTATGTGTGCATTTGTATTAATGGGTGGGATGGAGATACAAAGCTCCAGTTGCAGACCTCAGTGCTTCGTCTACGTACTCAGTGGCCTGGTATCTACGCTTGTACTGCGTGTTGAGTTTTATATCCGTGGATTATGATATGTGTTTTGGTACACTTTCTGTCTGTACTATCATGAGGAGTGTTTTGGATGTTGTCATGAATTTTGAGATTATTTTCTATGTGCGAACTGGTTTGAATCTGCTGGGTAGATATTTATGCAGCCTCCATCTTGAGTTTATTCTCAGTTGGAGATTTTATAGTTACAATGGTTGCGAGGAAGTTTTTTTTTTTTTTTTTTTTTTTTTTGCTAATTTAAATTTATACCATAGGCAAATAAATTACATCTCTAGGGGCAAACCCCGCGATAAGTAAACCATCCACCTAACGGAACGACATAAAGAAAAAACATGCTAGCACAAAGCCAGCACTCGAGTTCACCAACAGATTAAACCAAAGCATGAAAATAAACCTAAGACCTTTAGCAGCTCAGAAGCGCTCTACTATATCTTAGATTTCCGTGCCCTTGCCTCGCCCATGATCACCAAACGCCTCCACGCCAGGGCAGGGGAGGCTAGAATCAGCAATAGTCCCATCATCCTTAACATGGTGCGCTTTAGCGTCCATCTCCCACTCTTCATCATCCTCATCATCTTCAACCAGCATGCCATAACCTTCAGCAAAGCCAAACAACATACCCAAGTAATGCGTGTGACCACGCAGGGAATCTTTTGCACTCTTTCTGAAGCCATCCATATTCAGAATTTTCTTCACATTGTCAGCCCCACCCGGGACTTCGATCGCCTGAACCAGCTCATAATTGATTGTCAAAGAATCCAAATCACCACCAGAGCGGCCAATTGCACTTACCTCCGCGATCTCTACATTCTGCCCCATCTCAGGAATGTTACCAGATGTACTCTTTAAACTCACCTCAACATAGAATTCCTTGACTATAGCCGAAGCCATTGAGCCATGATAACCATTCAATAAACCAGTTAGAAATCCCTCAAGAAGGTGAGGGAGGCTTTGACTAGCTCCATTAGCTGCACAGCCGGGGGAAATGTCCCCTTATGATCAAGGGAGATGAAGAAAAACTTCAAACCACCCACAACCAGCCCAGGACTACCAGCTACCAGCTTCCTCTGACCACCCCAATGTGGTTGTTCCCACAGCCCAACATCCTTAAGCTCCTCCCTCATGCCTTGGATAGGAGACTCATCATCTCCGAGCAGAATAGGTGGGGGAATTTCCTTCTTCCGAATGAAGCCACTCAATTGTTTGATACAGTGCAAAGATTTAGCACGGTCTTCCATCATTCTACACACAGGCTGATCCTGAAGTTCATTCATAGCCCTCATAGTTATCGTCCCCCAAAAACTGGGGACCTCATGACCATTCCACATAATACAGTCCCTAAGCAGCACAATTACTGCCAAAGATATGTTCAATTTCTCCTGAAGTTTCGTCGATTCCGACCAATTTTTAACAGGCATTCCAGAATCAATGCCTTTCATCTCATCTAAACCATCCTTTCCTTCCCCATTTGCAACTTCCCCGGTAGCTGGAGTCATCAAAGTCTCCTTAACAGGTCTACTAGCAAGAGAGGCATTCTCGCCAAAACAGTTGCCACCAACATCTTTATTTCCCAAACTAAATTGGGACTCATCAGATTCCTTCACACTAGTGTCCATCACTTGAGTGTGGCTAAGAACCAAACACATACCAGGCGAGTTCTTTATATCATTCTCCAAATAGATCTCCTTTCTTAACCAGGAGTCTTTTATCGAACCTTGGGTACTCATTAAAGAGCTCTTACTAGAAACCCCATCTTGAGCCAAGACTGCATCTACCGTCATCTGTATGCAACCTTCCTTCCTACACGAACCTGGTGCGCCCGTCGTACTTTCTCCTATGGGGTCCATCTTTATTGAACCCCCAGGAGCAACATCTTCTAGAACCGGATCTGAGTCTAGATGCCTAGTTTCATCCACCCTAGGAAGACCCAACAACTCTCTGAAAACAGAGCCAACAACTAAGAAGGGGGACTGAGTCCCATCAAACACTCCAAATTCAAGTGGAGCTCCATCCTGATCCACAGGACTCCTAAGCGAAACCACATCGTGGTTAGAACCGTCCATAATAGAATTAAGGAGAAGAAATTTGGGGGGATGTGGGGGGATAGGGAGGGAAGATGGATTCGTGATGGCGGATAATAGATCTGATGACAAAGTGTTTTAAAGAGAAAAGCGGCTGCTAGGGTTTTTAGAGAGAGGTTAGAGAGAAGGCAGAGAGAATTAGAACGACTCTCATTCCTGTGGTTTTTGGTTGCGAGGAAGTTATGTCTCGCTCGAAGACAAGGAAGGATGCTCGTTCCATTTGTGGAAGACATCTTGTGACTGAGAATGTTTCTGATGCATTCATGGCCTTTGTGCAGATGACTGTTATTTGGAATAAACGCATATCTCTTTATGTGTTCAAGAAGGGTTTAGTGCATAAAGCCGTTGTTGAGGGGCAGGCTGGCATTGGTGCTGATTGCTACAGCCTGAATATTCGCTCTATTAGAGAGGATGGTGCAATGAAGATGATCACTGGAATCGCCAAGAAGATAATGGTCCGGGAGGAGGGACATTTTGTATATGCGACAGACCGATTGGCTCTCAAGGCACATGCCGAGTTGCTGATTTTGGTGCGGGGTTGCTTTGCTACCCTGGATGTTCTTGACATAGGTGTTATTATGTAGTAAGCTGTTTATTTTATGCTCTTGTTTGTGTTGACAGTAGGGTGACTTACTGTTGTTATGTCTTTAGCTTTGTTTAACTGTTGATCTCGCGGGGTATACCCCTAGATTTGTGTTCTAGTTGTTCCTTTTTGGTATAAAATTTTAATTAGCAAAAAAAACAATACTAGATTCTTCCTTAACAAAGAGAAATGTGAGCACATCTCCAAAAAGACGTAACTCAGCCCACTCCATAGAGGTACCTCCTTGCAGGGAAGAATCGATTTCAACAACAACCAAAGTTGTTAAATTGAAACCCAACAATTTCAACAAAGACCTCGCAACAAATAGATACGAAGCCATCTCCAAGTATCCAACCCTCTCCAGAACATTCGGATAAAAGAAAAGCTTCAAATACCCAGAGTTACAACTAGGAAACTCCAAAAGAGTCACCAAAAAGCTAGGAGACCCCATCCCAGAAACAGAAATCGAAACCATTGATAATAAAATAAGAGTAATAATTATAAGAAATATATGTGTTTAAGGTGAGGGGAAGAGAAGAATGGATTAGCGAAGGTAATATGGTCGGAATTGATGGAGAAATGGTTTAGATCTGGTTAAAATTAAGGCGGCTAGGTTTGAAAGCTAGAGAGAAAAAGAGACGACTCTCATTAAGGCGGCTTTTACAACCTCCTTTAGCAACTGGAGATTCTTGCTTCCCCTCAACTGATACAGTAGAACGGAGAGGAATCTCTGTCACAAGGTTCTCCGAAAAAGAAACCCTCTTCCCCACAGCAGTTACCACTGAGTGGGCGACCTGAGAACACGCACGAAACCGAGAATCTGTGAAAGGAATCACCGATTCAAGATTTTCCGAAAAGGAAACCCTTTTTGGAACCATAATCAAACTAACTTAAAAGAAATATGGTGTATAGGTGGGAGATAAGAGAGAGGAGATGGATTTAGGAAGGGAAATTATAGATCTGATGAAGAAAATGATTAGATTAAGCTGAAATTAAGTGGCGGCTGCAAATGTTTCTAGAGAGAAGGAGGAGTTTCTCTCTCTAGACTCTCATTTTTTATCCGCTGAACTAGATATTTGTGCTCACTACTCCTGGTACTCCTGCCAGACTCTCCCCCTAAGTTAGTGGTATCTCTTGTAGAAGAACTTTCTCTGACTTCAAAAGCTCCCCCTTGATCAGTAGAATCGGTAGAATCCATACTGCTGCTAGTTTCTGATCTTCCTTCACTAGACTCTGAAGGATCAGTTCCTGATGGAGTAGACTCTGAATGACTGGTCTGCTTCTGATGATCACTGTGTTCTCCTTGATTAACTTGCTCCCCCTCAACAGTAGCATTTCTTTGAGAAGCAATAGAGATTTCCTCTGGAGAACTTTCATCGTCACTAGAGAGAATATCAGAATCCTTAAGATTTTCAAATTCCAATTTGTCATGGCTTTCATCAGTTTGCAGAATTCCAAATTTCTTGTCATCAAATGTAACATGAATTGATTCCATAACAATGTGAGTTCTGAGATTATATACTTTGAAGGCCTTTGATGCTGAGTATCCAAGAAAGATGCTTCATCCGATTTGGCTTCAAATTTTCCTAGCTGTTCTGGATGAACTTTCAGGACATAGCATTTGCATCCAAAGATGTGAAAATATTTCACACTTGGTTTCTTTCCTTTGATCATCTCATAGGTAGTCTTTCCATGACCATTTACCAAGGTACAATTCTGAGTGAAACATGCAGTGTTGATAACTTCTGCCCAGAAATAGGTTGGAAGCTTTGCATCTGCAAGCATGGTTCTTTTTTTTTTTTTTTGCTAATTAAAAATTTTATACCAAAAGAGGAACAACATACACCATTTGGGGGCATACCCCTCAAATCAACAACCAGAAAATAGAGTTAAACAGACTTAAGCTGTTTACAATCAACAAAATAAGTAAACTATTTGCAAAGTAACACAACCCTACAAACAGAAATCAAGAGTGGCCACCCCTAGTCAGGCGCCATTTCTTCAACCTGGTCCCCTTGATCTCCTCCAAACATGGCCCTGCCAGGTCTTGGCTGATCTCCCACACGAAGACGGCAACGCTTAATCCTCATCTTAGCCTGTCGAGCTGTGACCTCCTTGTCCTCATCCATACCTTTCTCGCCTTAAAACTCTTTTTGGTTAGGGACCTGCTTGGGATTCTCCTGCATATGCACAGTCACATCTCCGACAAGACTAAACAGCGGCCCCAAATACTGCATGTTACCCTGAATTGACTCCTTTGTGCTGCTCCCCCCCACCCATAAATCCTTGGATGGTTTTGCATCCTTACCTTTAGCAAGAGGGCTCTGCTCTGGCTCAGTCGATAGATCAATCCCCAAATCAATCAGGTAATCCCTCAATTGAATGGCTCGGCAAATTAAGTCATGTAGCTCCACTTCCTGAAACCCTCTTAGACCACGAGCAGAGGCACTGAATTCCCTATCATGTGACCCTTTAACCAAAGGGATTTCCTTACCTATCGAGCTAATGAACATCTTCAAATTTTCTAGATTACGCCTCGCTGCCACCAGCGCCTTCTTCTTCAACTCAGAGTTTAATAGGGTGTGGTCTAATAGCCTCGCTATCTCCACCTCCTCTTCCATGTCTTGAATAATCTGGTCATCCTCCCCAAGCCTCTATGAGAGTTCTGTTCTTTTTCTTTTTTTGCTAATTAAAATTTTATATCACGAAGGAAACAACTTAAACAGACCTAGGGGCATACCCCGCGGAATCAGCAAAAGCTAAAAACAGTAAGTTACCCGACTGTCAACAAACAACATAAAATCTAGTTATCCTAGCTTAACACAGGTTCATAACTGAAATTAAAAAAACAAAATAATTATGCCAAGGAGGCATCATAACTCCAAGCGCAAATCTCTGCACATCAGACCACTCCTTCTATAAGGACATATTGTAAGCATTACATGAATTGCAATTATGCATCTGGACAACTAAGTTGTCAGTGTCCTAGTCAATATCTCTGAAAACAACAGCAGGCACCTGAAGGGCATCTGCATTCTCAATACTCCCATGACTGCTCCTGATAGGCCGTCCAATATTGCAGGAACCATACCCAGCAGTGCACACATAACAACTACTAGCAATATCCAGGGCTGAGAACACAATCACCACACCACTGGACTCTAAACCGCTGCTACCATACCACTTAGCATGGCACATCACCTGGACTTGACAAAAACCAACAACCAGGTCCAGAACTATTAAGCCAATTTCAAACACCATCATATAAATCCCCATGAGAAAAGTGAGGCCAAATCCCACCAAACCTAGCCTCCTATCAATAACCCAGGAGCAGAAAAAACCATCTGTTTCCTTCACAACAGGCATCACCAAGGTACCATGACTTGAACTATCACCAACAACAAATAAGCCATACCTCTGTTTCACTATGGACCCCGAAGAACACACCCATAAAGGGTCTTCAACCAATCCCTTCATCTCAAGGACATCATAACAAGCAAATAACCATGTTGCAATGCGCATTGCACACACTCTGTGAACATCCAGCTCTACACCTTGCTCCATCGCGCCCTCACCATTCAATGTCGAGTAATAACTACAATAACAACAATTAAAATAAGTGTAACCCCCTGGTTCACACCCAAGTATCCTAAGCATATGCCTCAACATCCTTTCTGTCCCTTCCAGAACACAACCGCTACTCTTTAAATACTCAAAGGCTTCATCAATGTCCTTTTCATTCAGCTTGTGACCCACCTCCTCATCCATAATCAACTTCTTATTGACCTGACTATCATTACCAATAGTCACTTCTTGATCAATAATAACCTGGACATTATCCTTCCACTTCACTGATTTCTTCACAGGTTTGACAACCTCCACATTAAGTGTAGACTTTCTAAGGCAAGCCTTTCGGCAAACCACTAGATTCTCTCTAGGCCAGTCATTTTCACCCAAAATTGGAAAGTCAACTCCCTCATCCATCAAAGAGGAATTGACTCCCAAATCCACATTAGCACTAACAGAAATGTCAGTTGCTTCCGATGAATCGGACATTTCATTATTGAAATCTTTAATTTCAACAACCAAATCGTTAAATGTAACTTTCTTCTTGGAGTAGTAGATCTTACCTTCAAGCGGGCTACACGTCCTAGAAGCAAACCCAGTTGTGGGGGTGAAGGCCCTCTCCGCCACCTCCAGCCCATCTTTGAGACCAGAAGTACCAAACTCCGTACACTCCGTCTCAAACTTCAATCTCTTAGCCACCTGAAACAAGGGTTTAAACTTCTCCCTTCCAGGAGAAGAGCCACTCTGTGCACACACCCTGAGCACACCCTTCGGATTATCCTCCAAAGGATACACAGTCACAAGGTTCTCCGAAAAGGAGACCCTCTTCGGACTCCTAATCGGGTTACCCACCGGATGGCAAACCTCAGATCCTCGTGCACGGGGAGGAATCACGGTCACTAGGTTCTCCGAAAAGGAAACCTTCTTCATTAAACTAATAATTATATAAAGAAATATGGTGTTTGAGGTGAAAGATTAGAAGAGGAAGGTGAATTTGGGAAGGCTAAAGAGAAGATTTGATGAGGAAATGGTTTAGATTTAGGTTTGAATTTGGTGGCGGCTGGTCTTTCTTTCTACTACACCATTCTGCTGAGATGTTCCAGGTGCAGAAAACTGTTGAGTGATTCCATTGTCTGCACAATACTCCTCCATTGTAGAATTCTTGAATTCTGTACCATTATCACTTCTAATACTTTGACTTTGTACTCAGAGCTGTTCTGAATATTCTTGACAAGTTCAATGATTTGCTGAGGAGCTTCATCTTTTTTTTGCTAATTTAAATTTTATACCAAAAGGAACAGCATAAACACGTCTAGGGGCATACCCCGCGAAAAACCAAAAAACCATTACATGGAATTTGTTCAATCAGGGATATACCCCACAGAGTCAACAATAAGCTAAAACAAAGCCAAACAACCAAGTCACTTGCCAATCAACAAAAGAGAATTAAGAAAATAAGGAATTAAGCAGCCATTTTTAAGTCTTGTTGGAGTCCCCTCCTCGGGTAGCTCTCCACTTCTTGGTCCCGGATTTGATCCCAGGGTGAACATGGGCAGTCCCAGCCGGTATCACCTTAGCCTCTGAAACAAAGATGTCCATTTCATCTTCACTTCCCTCTTCAGCATCATCAATCATCACACCATAACCATTAGCAAATCCAAACATCATTCCCAAGTAATGCATATGGCCACGCATAGAGGCCCTCGTGTTAGGGATAAAACCCCCCATAGCCAGGGCTTTCTCGTTACCCTCACCTGAAACTTCGATTACCTGTGCCAAATCATACTTCACCGTCAAAGAGTCCATAGGTCCACCAGAGCGGCCTATCGCACTCACCTCCTCAAGCTCCTCATCTTGATCATTCTCTCTGTCAGAACCAGACGTGCAAATCAATCCCACCTCCGCATCAATTTCCATTACCACACAAGTGCCCATTTGGCTCAGACCGCACTCATCAAGAAAGTCCCTGAGTTTGGCTGGCAATGCTTGAATAACCTCCTTGCCTGCATTCCTAGAAACATTATCAAAAGAGATAATGAAAATCTTCAAACTATCCACATCCTTTCCTTGACTAACAGTCACTAGCATTCTTCCTTTCCCACTTAAAAAGACCTGGTCAACCAACCCAGCATCCTTTAGTTCCTCCCTCATGCCATGTAGGAGAACTCCTTCATCCCTTAAAAGGACAGGCAGGGGAATTTTCCTATCCCGAATGAAACCACTTAATTGTTTTATACAGTGCAAAGCTCTAGCAAGATCCTCCATCATCCTAATGACAGGTAGATCTTGTAAATCATTTGAGGCATTCAATGCTCTCATAGCTATCTTTCCCCAGAAGCTGGGAAGAGCTTCATCTTTCTTGTGTAGAAAGAACACCCATGTGAACCTTGTGAAGAAACTCATGTGCATAAGGACGTTGCTAAGATTATCTCTAAGGAGATTAACCCACGTTTCAAATGGTGTTTCAACTATGAGCATCATTCGGGTGGCCGAATATGGCTGGGATGGAACCCCATTTTTTGGAAAGTTATGGTTATTGCCTCTTCTGCTCAGCATATTACATGCTCGATTACCTCAATTCCCACGAATTTGAGTTTTGTTGTTTCGTTTATCTATGCTTTTAATGGTGATGTGGAGAGGAGAAATTTGTGGTCTGACTTAACCACCATCTCTAGGGGCCTAACAAATGATGCATGGGTTGTTAGTGGGGATTTCAACACTTGTCTTCGCCTTGAGGAGAAGCAAGGGGGAAATTGCAATTGGACAAATGATATGACAGAGTTTAAGGACTTTATTCTCTCTCTGGGCATCACCGACCTTCGCAGTGTTGGGAATCTTATGACATGGTGGGATTGTAATATCCATAATCCAAAGTTTAGGAAACTGGATCGTGTTTTGGTCAATGCGGAATGGCACAATTTGTTCCCTTGCTCCTACACTGATTTCTTGCCTAGAGGCCTCTCCGACCACTGTCCAGCTTTGACTTTGTTGGGACTGGATCGTCCTAAGGTATCGAAGCCCTTCCAATTTTTCAACCACCTTATTGGTAACCCTGGTTTCATTTCAGGGGTTGAGCAAGCTTGGTCTGACCCAATCATTGGGGACCCTTGGTATGTTCTTACTGCAAAGTTAAAACGCACTAAAGTTGTGCTTAAGCGTTTAAACAACTCTGTTGGTGACCTACAAAAGAGGGTTTTGGACTCTCGAAATGCTCTAATGATGTTCCAGAATGGGCTTCCTCCGGTTCCCACTCCTGCCCAGTTTGAGGAAGAGTCTATTCTCATTGAGGATTATTCAAAGGCTCTTCGCATGGAGGAATGTTTCCTAAAGCAAAAGTCTAGGGTGCACTGGTTGAAAAATGGGGATAATAACAACAAGTATTTTTTTAATGCTTGTAGAGGTGGATGGAATGTCAACAAAGTGTTGTCTCTCTCCAAGCCGTCTAGATAGACAATCACGGAACATGAGGATATGGCAGGGTGGCGGTTGATTATTATAAAAATTTACTTGGCCATCGGGGGGAGGTGGAGCCATTCCCTCAGGACATTTCCTTGCCTTCTCTCCTTGAGCATCAGGCTAGTATCATGAGCAATCCGTTTGGGGAGTCTGATGTCTTAAGCACGTTGAAGAAAATGGCTAAAAACAAGAGCCCAGGGCCTGATGGGTTTACGGTGGAGTTCTATTTGGCCACTTGGCATATAGTGGGGGCTGATGTAACGAGAGGTATTCTCTACTTCTTTGAATCTTTAGTTATGCCTAGAATTATCAATGCTGCATCTATTTGTTTGGTTCCAAAGCAGGATAACCCCTCTCAAATGCAGCACTTTCGGCCTATCTCTTGTTGCAATGTCATTTATAAGTGCATTTCCAAAATGCTAGCCCGTAGGCTCAAGTCAGTCATGCCTTCCTTGATTTCTCAGCATCAATCGGCCTTTGTAGCTGGGAGGTCCATTGGTGACAACATTTTCTTGGCTTAGGCACTCTGTATAATTGCAATGATGGTCAGCCGAGGTGTGCTATCAAACTGGATATCCACAAAGCTTTCGACTCTCTTAATTGGAGTTTTATTTTTGTGGTTTTGGAGAAGATGGGTTTCCCTCCCAAATTTGTTGACTGGATCAGGGTTTGTATCACTTCCACCATGTTCTCAGTGAAACTCAATGGAAGCTTGGAGGGTTTCTTCAAAGGGGAGTCGGGATTGAGGCAGGGCGATCCTTTATCGCCATACTTATTTGTCATGGCAATGGAAGCTTTTACTGCATGTCTGAATAAGTCAGTTGTTAACAGTGACTTTAAATTTCATTGGAGAACTAAGGAGGTGAACTTGCATCACATCATTTTTGCTGATGATGTCTTCTTGTTCAGTCATGGGGATTCAAACTCTATCGCTAGATTGATGGATGGGGTCAGTAGTTTCTCTGGATACTCAAACTTGGTGCCTAATCGAGCTAAGTCAGTATGTTTCTTTGCAAATGTTGGTCCTAATGTTGTTGAAGATATCTTAGAGGTGACTGGGTTTCAAAGAGGTACTCTCCCCATAACCTACTTGGGGTTGCCCCTCATAACAGACAAACTCAATAGCAGGGACTATACCTCTTTAGTGGCTAAACTGTGTAGAAGGGTGGAAACTTGGATGGCTAGATTTCTTAACTTTGCTGGTTGTCTGATGCTTCTTAAAGCTGTCATGGCTAGTATTGTGGGCTACTGGAGTATGTATATCTTTCTTCCCAAAGCAGTCTTAAAGAAGATTAATAGCCTATTCTTTAAGTTTCTTTGGGGGGGGCTCTATAAAGATTCAGGAAAGTGCCATTACAAGGTAAAATGGGAGGATTGTTGTAGGCCTAAGACTGAGGGTGGGTAGGGGATTAAAAATGTATTTGAATGGAACCAAGCTGCTATTTTGCATCAGCTATGGCGCCTGCTCCAACCCACCTCTGATTCCCTATGGATTGCCTGGTTTCACAGAGTTTTGCTTCGTACGAAAGCGTTCTGGATAGCAACTATGCCTTATAGATGTTGTTGGATTGCAAGAAAGATCTTTAATGCTAGACCTCAAGCTTTGTCTTATGTTACTTATAATGTTGGAGTTGATTTTGGTTTTCTTTTTTGGCATGACCCTTGGGCCAATAAGAAACCCTTAGCTCTCATTTCCCCCTCGGTGATCTCTACGGCAGAATCGTCTAGCATGGTTCCCATTAGTTCTTATCTACAGTGGGGCTTGGAGGCTTCCTCAATCAAATCATATGGATGTCTTGGAAGTCCGAAGGAGGGCATCTCAAGATCAAATCCACAGCTACAATACGATTACTTGGGATGGACTCCAGCCAAAACTTGTTAAGTTGTCAGCCATCTGGGGATCTATTCGAGATTCGGGTCAGGGTGTCAATTGGGATGGCTTAGTGTGGAACTCTTTCAATATCCCGAAGTGCTCTTTTATTTCTTGGCTTGCAATCAAAAACAGGTTGCTTACAAAGGAGCGTATGATATCATTTGGCATGAGGGTGGATCAAATGTTTGTGCTCTGTAGAAATGACAGGGAATCTATAAGCCATTTGTTCACTAGATGTCCGTTTTTCAACCTCATGAGTAAGGTGGTGCCATTTAGGGTAAACGATGATTGGACGAGGTGGCAGCAAGGTGACTTCTTTCACTCTCCCCTTACTGAGCAGTTAAAGGCAATAGCAGGGGTGTACCTCACAGCATGCATCTACAGCGTCTGGAAGGAGCGAAACTTCAGAATGCACAATGCAGGTCCGGGAAATGCGACTCAGGTGCTTAGCCTAAAGGTTATGGGTCTTGTTAGGGAGAAGCTTTTTTCTTGTTCTTCTTTCAAAAAGTGGGTTCATAAAGAGCCATCTATTGTAACATTCCTTTTTTTTTTTTGCTAATTAAAATTTATACCACAGGAAAATGATTACATCTCTAGGGGCATACCCCGCGATTAGCAACACATCTACCTAGCGGAACAACAGGAAAATTCATCAATAATGCTAGATAAACTAGCAATCAACAACATAGTACAATACTAGATTAAACATAAAAAAACTGGTGCCTCCACCGGTTCCGTTTTGAGTCCCATACCAGCATCCCATGACTGCTCCAGAGAGGCCATCCAACTTTGCGTAGAAATGCTTGAACATGCACTAGCCCTTGATGCCCGGCTCCAACCAAGTCCACATGAAAGTCAGGAACAAGCCCCTGCACTTCCATGTTTTCATTAATCTGAAACCCCACAGCAGAATCCTGCATTTTTTCCTGCACTGCGCCTTCCGCAACAATAGCTTGAGTCTGCACCTCGTAACCAATGAGCACCCACGCTACACCATCCCTGCACAAATCACCATCAAGCTCCTGCACTGTAGCCATTACCAGATTTCCCCCATGCGTGCTCTCAATTGCAGCCATGTGAACATTTAAGAAAAGAGCGTCATGAACCCAAAGAGGGTTCCCACTAGCATCAGCAACTTCAAACATCAGGTAGTCAAAAGATTCATCAATCTCAGCATCAATTTGAACAAAACCCATCTCCTTCTCACGGTCCTTCATGTGTAGCTCCACCTCAGAAGCAACCTTGCCCTTCCCATCCTTCATTACCTCACCACTATTAAGATCAGTTTCATTTTCCAGGGCAGCAGGAGCATCCCTAGGGTAGCCCTTCTCATTAACAAGCAGCTCAGGCCAGATGCCTTCATAAGGAATTCCGATCCCTTCCTTAGCAGTAAACTGTTGCAATTGGATAACATTGTTGAGGGCTACACACAGCTCCTCATCATGTCCATAGTCCGAAATGTCAATGAGGAAATTCCTCTCAACTATGATCTCCGTCTCCTCCCTCCTCATTAGAGTAAGCACCTCCAATCCCATGTATTCAATATAGAGCTGTAGCACTTTTGCATAATTCAGCAAGCGCTTCTCCGTTCCCAACTTCTTCCAATGTACAACATCAGATTTAATTGTACTCTCCATTGTAACTCCCACTTCTGACCCAGTTAGGCTAAAAAGGGATGCACCTTCCTTCGCCACAATCTTAGAGATCTTATTAAAGTCAGTGGCAGCCACCCCATTCTCAGACCCCGTTGTCATTACCTCATGTAACGCCCCTTTCTCTAGACATAAATCATGGACAGACAATGTAGGGTTTCCATCCCAATTGGCCTCAACCACAATTCTTCTTGCAAGGTCTGCCACCAACCCTGAAAAGACTTCATCATCCTCCGAATCCACATCATTTGTGTAGCTTAAATTTCCGGAAACAGGACCCAAGACGTCCCCCAAAATCACAGAATCCGCCATCCTTTCGTCATTTGAGATCTTCAATCCTCCAATTAACCCAGTAGCATTCGGGTTAGGGTTTGGGGAACCCTCAACATTGAAAGAGGGGTTTGAGGAACCAACAATTTGGGTCTTAACCTCCTCAACATCATCCATAGCAATAACAGATCTCGGATTCTCAAAATCCGATAACTCAATCAATGGATCAACTCCTACTTCATGTAGACTGAAAGATTTCTTTTGAGAGAGAACCTTACCATCAGTTAAAAGATGCTTGACCCGGCTACGAGTGCAAGCAGCCACCCCAGGGCTAGGTTTCTCTGGAATCATCGTAACAAGGCGTTCAGCAAAGGAGACCCGCGCGTCTTCCTTCTTGCCATCAATCTTTATACTCGACCCTTCCAAATTCTTGGATCGAGTGTCAACAGAGGGTATCACCGATACCAAATCAACCGCAAAAGAAACCCTTTTCGGGTTAGGAACTGAATCCAACCCTGCAAGGGCACTTTGTGAACCCGCACGGAGAGGAATCACCGTCACAAGGTTCTCCGAAAAGGAAACCCTCTTCGAACTCATGTTGACCCTTTGAAGGTGTGTAGTTTGCTTGTTGGTTTGGGGTATGCCCCTGGTCCCTTTGTAGCTCCATTTCGGTGATTTATATATTTTTTTATTTAGCAAAAAAAAAAAAGAAATCATCCACTATAACTAGAGCATACCTTTTCTTTCTTTTTTTGCTAATTAAAATTTTATACCAAAGGTAAACAATTACACTTCTAGGGGCATACCCCGCGGAAATAAAATCATCAACCAACGGAACAACAAGGACAACTTAAACAGATCTACATAGAATAAGCTAGCAAACTAGCTTACAACACCGACACTAACTAGAAGAACTAGCAAAGACACAGTTTGGACAAGCGCCCTCAACACCCTGAAATAAATCCCAAATGCCGTAACAACAGGCCATTCAGAATACCCTCACCCAAACCAATGCAACTTACCATCAGACAAACACAAACTAATTCACTATAAGCTCCAATCCCGAGATTGCTAATATGATACATGCACCATGACACAAACTGCACCAAAACGGCAAAGGCCCCATCGCACTCAAGAGAGGCAATAGAGCAACAGTCCTTCGACATCACCATTATCCGGATCAATACCATAGCAACATTAAGATTTGCATTCCAGTAGGTAGACTGCCTACCGACCAATCCATCATATCTAGTATCAACCACAATGACCATTGTGTCTCCTGCCTTAATTCTCAGCCTGAAAAATCCCATCATCAAACCCACATCACTTCTGCATTCAAAGTTATTGTCACAGTCGTGACACGAGACAACAACATGCTTGAAGATTGCAACACTACACTCTCCAAGAACATCATGACTAATGTCCCTAATCAGTCTCCTTAATCCATCAAGGAGATCATCGCAGCACCTGCAGAGTATCATAGAGAAACTCACCCCATCAGAAACAGAAGCACCCCATGACGGTCTAACAGTACTAAGGTCAAACAAATGACACGCATCCTCATGTTTCCCTTCACGGGAAGGAAGACCTTCGGTGCAGAGTACCTCAATCGTTGCTAACCAATGAGTGCACACACTCAAGGTATTGCAAACTACAATCAGATCAAGCATAGCCACCCTTTGTTCCGTGTTCCCAAAATCAAGTTGAGAAACTGCAGGTCTAAGATCTTCATTGACTTTCCAGCCGTGCCTTTTATAGAGAACCCAAATGTCATTCTCAGTCTCTACGACCCTCGTAAGCTTCCTGAAACCCGAAACATGTATATCACATGTCTGGGTTTGAGTACCCATCAACCAGGTCATTATATCATCATAAAATATAGCAGAGATTCCAAGCGAATCCTCCCCTGTCCTCCTGCATATACCACACTCTTTAGAGTTCACTACACAATACTTCATCAACTTTCGAAGAAGCAAAACATCAAACACCTTGTAGACATCCCTAACATCAGAAATGCCACCACCATGAAAGCCACCCCTACTACATACGCATAGGGCTAACCACTCCTCATCAAGGAAAATCCCCGAGGCAAACAACCTGGTCCCAGTAACAAGCATAAAAACCACCAGGAATTTAGCATTCGCAAATACCTGGTCAGATTTACCAATAAAAAGACCAGTTATACTGGTCTTACCATGAACACCCACATAAGTGGTTCCACGTACGGATGCACAGAGTGATGAAATCCTGAGAATCACATCGACAATGTCGTCTTTGTCCCCAACACGTGAAGCCCTATCAGAGCTTTCACCCC
Organism: Kitagawia praeruptora; assembly: GCA_037693485.1. NCBI lineage: Eukaryota > Viridiplantae > Streptophyta > Magnoliopsida > Apiales > Apiaceae > Kitagawia > Kitagawia praeruptora. Next base: position 70,925,152 of record CM075350.1, read on the forward strand.
AATTCCTACCATTTTTGGAACCAACATCGTTTCTTTTTTGAGACAGAATGACAAGCATAAAAGTGTATACAATACACTTAGAACTATCTTCGAAAACCTGGTGTTCCTCAAACACAATCTCAACATTGATAGAGATTCCATCTCCAAGATTGAACCCATCGTCCAAATACGACTTGGGCCACAACTTTTCAGAACAAATACCACCCATCAATTCCTGATGGACCCATTCCATAAGTCGAACCCCCAGTAAATCACTTCCACAATGGAAGGAACGCAGTGAAGGCAACAAGCTCGCCATAAAATTACCCATCACAGAGAATCAAAAACACTCAAATAAAAAAAGATAAAGAAATATGGTGGGAGAGGGTGAAGAGGAAGAGAAGGCGGATTCGTGAAGGCTGGATGAACAGATCTGATGAATTTAGGTGCAGAAAGGCTTAGAGAAAGGCGGCGGCTAGGTTAGGTTGCTAGAGAGAAAACCGACTCTCATTTCGGTTATTTCTATTATCTAGAGCATACCTTTTCTTACTAATAGACATAATATTTACTGGACCAAATAGATCAAGATGCAGCATGTGAAATGGTTCAGTGATTGAATTTTCCGTCTTGCTCTTGAAAGTGGTTCTCTTTTGTTTTCCAAGCTTACAAGCATCACAAAGTCCATCTTGCACATAATTTGCCAGAGGTAGGCCTCTCACCTGATTGTGATTAACAAGTTGATTAAGCTTCTTGAAGTTGAGATGTGAGAGCTTCTTGTGCCAATTCCAGCTTTCTTCATTTGTTGCCTTGCTGTAGAGACATCTAATATTTCCTTTAGATGTATCACTCAAGCTGGCTTCATAGATGTTACCATGTCTCTGACCAGTTAGAACAATGTCTCCATTTTGCATATTCAAGATTTTGCATCCTTCTCTTTTTTTTTTTGCTAATTAAATTTTATACCATAGGAAAATGATTACATCTCTAGGGGCATCCCCCGCGATTAGAAAACCATCTACCTAACGGAACAACATAGAAAAAACACAACAATAATGCTAGATAAACTAGCAATCAACTGATAATCCAAACAAAATGCTATGATTCATTGTTTACAGTTGATAATGTTCGAGACGTGACTCATTGTTTACAGCTGTTTTTAATATCTGACTACGCGGGAATGAGGAATGCTATGATTCTAGTCAGGAAGGGGTCTGTCAATAATGGTGTCCATGTGAACATGAATGTTTTAAAGCGAAAATGGTGGGCCTTGGAAAATCATGCCAGTTCAACGGGCCTTGGTGGTGTCATCAAAGATGGTGCTTTATGCACTCAGTTGGCCATGATTTGGCTTAAGTTTGAGAATAGATGCAAGGATGTGCGTTTGGAATATGATGGGGGCCAGGATTTTCTTTTTTTTTTGCTAATTAAAATTTATACCATAGGCAAATAAATTACATCTCTATGGGCATACCCCGCGATTAGTAAACCATCCACCTAACGGAACTACATAGAAAGAAACATGCTAGCACAAAGCCAGCAGCCAAGATCAAAGCAAACAGAGTTTAAACAAAGCATGAACATAACACTGAGACCTTTATGGTCTCCACAACTTCATCAGACGAGCAGCTCAGAAGCGCTCCACTTTCTCCGAGATTATCTTGCCCTTGCCTCGTCCATGTTCAGCAACCTCCTCCATGCCACCAAAATGAGAGTCGTCTAGAGAGAGAAACGCTCTCCCTTCTCTCTAGAATCCCTTCTTCTTGCTTCTAGCCGCCACAAATCTAACACCTTTTTTCCATCAGATCTAACCAAATTTCCTTCGTATTCCATCCTCCATCTCTGATCCCTCACCTATACACCATATTTCTTATACTATATAATTTTATTTGTGACTATGTCTCCAGAGGGTGATTTGTTCACTTCTGATAGAGACTTTGGGTTTGGTTTTCTGTTGGGTGTTGACCCATTAAATTGGTTTGAAGTTCTAGACCTAGGGTCGTGGAACTTCATATTTACAGGTTGGAAGGTTCTTGGGATCTCTATTCCAGACCTTATCAAAGCAGTTGGGGTTTTTTACTCACGCTGTGTAATGAAAATTGAAGCTGGTATGTCTACCTTTTACGGGAAGGCCACCTTTTTCGATTTGTCGAGTTTCTCGAATATCAGTTTAATGAAGTGGGCTTTGGCTTTAAGTGGTTTCAGTAGGGGTTATCGGACTCTGGATTTTGTTTCTCCTGGGTCTCTTGATAAAGAGAAGTTCTGGATGGATCTGTTACGAAATGATCTATTGAGTTCGCCCAGACTACAGTTCTCCAAGAATTACAAGTCTACGATTGTTAATATGATGTGTAGCAAGGGTATGAAAGCTATGCTTTGTGTTGAGTGCAGGGTGTTTGTCAAAGTGTGTCACCGAATGGTTATGTTACCTGATGGGTTTTCTCACGGGGATTTGATGCTGATGCTAGGCATCATCGATCTTGACTCATGTGCTGGATATAGATGTTATTCGACTTTGTCTACCGACTTAAGAGGTTTCTTTGGTTTGATATTTCGCGAAATATCTGCTCTAGAAGATTGGCCTAGCGATGTGCTTTGGGTCTCCGTTCTTGATGAGGTCTTCTTTCTGGATCTCGGTGTTCTATTTCAGGGGAAGTTTTTAGACTATATGCATTTAGTCGTGGGGTTGATACCTCACCTTCGATGCGAGAATTGTAAAGTATTGGAAGTCTTTTTTGCAGAGGGATTGAAGGGATCGATCTCCTATGTTCAATTATCATGCTATGTGCTACATCTATTCTTTGAAGTGAAGGTTTCATATGTGAGATTGGAGCCTCTCTCAATCTGGAACAATTGGTGCTCCTGCTATGTTCTTGGTCTTTTGTCAAAAAGAATTGTTCCCACATATAAATTTGGGGATGTCCTTCATTTGGTTGGTTTAAAGTGGAGAGCACAGGTGCTGAGTGCGTTGCAATCTGGGACTTTGTTGAATTCCCTTGATTCGATTTGTGATACAATGTACAAGGGGTATTATGATATAGGGATAATGAAAGCTCGTGAGGTCTTATACGCCGACGGTCCCTTCATTTTGTTAGAGGGGAGATGGTCGGTGTGCATGGATTTGGTGGTGTGGGGAAGACCATCTCTGATGGGATTTGTCGCTGCTTTAATGGTCATGTTGAAGGTTTTCTGCTATGAAACTATCTCTTTCTTCAAAAGGGACTTTGAGGATAGCATCCACCAACTGTATGAGGTTTGCCAGGTCGTACTTTGGTATATTTCATATGTTGAGTTCACGATTGTGGATTTTGAAGATGGTCAGGCTGTTGGAAGTGTCAATGTAGGGTTCCATCAGTTGCAGCTGGCTTTTGAAGGATGGTCTCCATTGAGATGTAGTTTTATCTACAGTATCTTGGAAGGATTTCCCCAATGGGAGAGTCCAGGAGGGTTTGATTTCAATGCTGGGTTTGTTTTAAACCAATTTCGGGAACGGGCCACAACTATGCAAGCCCTGGTTACAATGTTCGATCTAAAACTCCAAAGAGCAAATTTAGATGAAGTTTGCTTGTGGGGAGGTGTGCCCAAAATCTTGTTGTTGTTCTATTCATGTGCTTTGTCTAAGGTCTCAATGACAATTGCATACATCCTATATGCTTCTTTTTATGATGATCAGTCCAGCGATGCTCTTTCTGAGATCGTTGAATTTGTTAGATGTGCACTCCTTGGGAGTGCTGGTGTTCTTCAACACTCTAGTTTGATCCGTGGGAGGTCTGCAAAGAAGTGCCAGATTGGAAGTTTTGTTTCTGAATTTGTGAGGGGAATTGGTAGTTCAAATATGTGTAACTACATGTTTATTTCTTATAGATTTGACTGGTTTGGGCTGCGGATGCCTTGCACCAGCTTTGTTTTGGTGGTGCAATGCCATGACTTCTTTATTTACTTGACGCCTATGAAGCTCGATGTCTATAGGCCTACCTGTAGGTTCAGGATGTGCTTCACTGAGCTGAGTTTCGATGGACACTTTGATGGAAGACTGGTTGGTTTAATGAGGGGTGGTCAGCGGTTTACGGGGTATAACAGCATCTTTGTTGATAGCCTATGGGGGGTGTATCCAGTCCTGGTTACCGCCAAGAGATGCTTCCTTCTTGGTCTTTGTGGTAACTCACTACAGGATTATGACATAATTATGTGGACTTTGATGCCGACCAATCTTTATTATTGGTATATTCCTGGCTCTAATGGTCATTTGATGGATGACAGACTTGATGTTTGTTGTAATTTTGAGATTCAAAATGATGGTGTGATTGATGATCTTGATTTGGATGGTGGCTGCTGGATTATTTCTAGGAAGCACGGAGTGATGAGAATGCTCAGTCTGGTCTTGATGCTGTCTGATATAATTTCTATTGTTCGAACAGGAGATGATTTGCATTTTGTTAATGGAATTAAGCTGGGACATTTTCAAAATGTGGCTACGGGACTTGATGGAAGGGATAATTTTGTATGGACTTGGATTGTGAAAGCCTATGGTCCACACGTGTGGGACGACCCAACTTGGGTAAAGAGGGGCGGTTTCTCGGAGGTAGCTCCTAAGCATTTTTCTAATGCTTATTTTCTCCTGGAGTGCGAGATGGGATGCCTTTCGGCATATTTAGTTTTAAGCTAGTTTATATTGGCTGCTTAGCTTTATCCTTTCCAGATTTTATGTTGACAGTAAGGTGACTTACTGATGTTTGCTCTGTAATATTTGGATGGTGACTTCGCGGGGTATGCCCCTAGATTTGTACTAGCTGTTCCTTTTTGGTATAAAATTTTAATTAGAAAAAAAAAAAAAAAAAAAAACCCTCCTCCATGCCAGGCCCGTGGAGGCTTGCAGCAGCAATAGTCCCATTTCCATCAACACTAGGAGCGTTAGCAGCCATCTCCCACTCTCCTTCATCCTCATCGTCTTCAACCAGCATGCCATAACCATCCGCAAACCCAAACAACATGCTCAAGAAATGCATGTGCCCATGCAAGGAGTCCTTTGTACTCTTGTTGAAGCCATCCATAGCCAGAGCTTTCTTTTCCTTGCCAGCCTCACCCGAAGCTTCAACCACTTGAACCAAATCATAGTTGACTATCAAAAAATCCATATCACCACCAGAGCGGCCAATCGCACTTACCTCTGCAAGCTCTTCATTCTGCCCCATCTCAGGAATGTTACCAGCTGTGCTCTTTAAGTTCACCTCAACATAGATTTCTCTGACTATAACCGAAGCCATTGAACCATGATAACTGCTCCCCAACTCAGATAGAAAATCCTCAAGTTGAAGGGGAAGGCTTTGGCTAACTCCTGCATAGCCGAAAGCATTCTTTCCCTTATGATCAAGGGAGATAAAGAAAATCTTCAAACTACCTACAGCCAGTCCTGGACTAGCAACCACCAGCTTCCTCTGTCCATCCCAAAGTGATTGTTCCAACAACCCAGCATCCTTTAGCTCCTCCCTCATGCCTTGAATAAGAAGCTCGTCATTACCTAGCAGAATAGGTGGGGGGATTCCCTTCTTCCGAATGAAGCCACTTAGTTGTTTGATAAAATGCAAAGCTCTAGCACGGTCTGCCATCAATCTTAGCACAGGCTGTTCCTGTAGGTCGTTGATGGCCCTCATAGTAATCGTTCCCCAAAAACTGGGGACTTCATGACCATTCCACATAATACAATCCCTCAAAAGCACAATTACTTTCAACGCAACGTTTAATTTCTCCTGAAGTTTTGTCGATTCCGACCAATTTCTCACAGGCATTCCAGTGATCCCTTTCTCCAAAGCTTCCGGCACATTGCCAAACCTGGAAGCAGAAACATTGTCTTCCACCTCATCTATATTATCCTTGTCTTTAACAGTTGCACCAACAAGCGTCTGCATAGCCTCCTTAACAGGCCTACCCGAAAGAGAGGCATTCTCATCAAAATAGTAGCCACCAACATCTTTATTTCCCAACCCAAATTGAGCCTCACCAGATTCCTTCACACTCATGACTATCTCTTGAGTGTGACCAATTACCAAACACGCACCAGGCGTGTTCATCATATCGTCGTCCAGAGAGATTTTCTTTCTCTGCCAGGAGACATTCATCAAACCTTGGGTGCTCAGGAGAGAGCCCCTGGGAGAAACACCATCTTGAGCCGAACCTGCGTCCACCTCCATCTGGATGCGACTTACCTTCATACACGAACCAGGCGTGCCTGTCATACTGTCTTCCATAGAAACCTCCTTTTGAAGCAAAGATTCACCCATCAATCCCTGGGTGTCCTGGATTGAACCCCCAGGAGCAACACCGTCCAGAACCGGATCTGAGTCCAGATGCGAAGGAGGACCCATCAACTCTCGGAATATAGATCCAACAACTAAGAAGGGGGTGTGAGCCCCATCCACTAATCCAAATTCAAGGGGAGCACCGTCCTGGTCGACAGGGCATCTGGTTGAAAGCCCATCATGGCTAGAACCAGTCATCGTAGAAAGGGAATGAGAAATTTGGGAGTCCATCTTTATTGAATCCCCAGAAGCAACATCATCTAGAACCGGATCTGAGTCCAGATGCCTAGTTTCATCCACCGTAGGAAGACACAACAACTCTCTGAATACAGAGCCAACAACTAAGAAGGGGGACTGAGCCCCATCAAACACTCCAAATTAAAGTGGAGCTCCATCCTGATCCACAGGACTTCTAGGCGAAACCACATCGTGATTAGAACCGTCCATAAAAGAAATATGGAGAAGAAATTTGGGGGGATGTGGGGGAGGCAGGGAGGGAAGATGAATTCGTGATGGTGGAGAATAGATCTGATGACAAAGTGTTTAATAGAGAAAGGCGGCTGCTAGGGATTTTAGTGAGAGGTTAGAGAGAAGGTAGAGAGAAGGTAGAGAGAAATATAACGACTCTCATTTTTCCTCTTTGTAAGCTTAGTTTTTAATCGATAGTTGATGGGGGCCAGGATTTTCTGCTAGCAATTGGAGTGCCTATCTTGCATGATGGGTTTTTTATAGTCTAGATTCCATGGTGCTTGCTTAGTTCATTAAGCTAGTTTCTCTATCATGTTGTTTATGTTATGACTTTATCATTTGGCCTTTGTAATGGCTAATTGTTGACTTCGCGGGGTATGCCCCTAGACGTGTATCATGTTGTTCCTTTTGGTATAAACTTTTAATTAGCAAAAAAAAAAAGAAAAAAAGTGGTCCCTCCACAAGTTCCTGTTCCTGCACATCCATACATTACCCGCACAGTAATCACCACGATTGCAATACGCATCAGAGAAGTGAGCAAAATAGTCACAAGAATAGCAGGACCACCACTTGTTCCTCTATTCCGCCATTTTTGACCAACCATAAGAGGCTCCTTCTTATAAAATTGACTAATCAAGCCATGCCAAACACAAGCACGCTTGTTCTCGTCATCAAACCCATCCACTTCTTCAAGCTGAATTACCCAGCTAAAACCCTTCATCATTTGAACTGCATTATCGGAATTATTGAACTCCTCAACCCACACTTCCTGGAGACCGTGAGCAACATGGTTGCCGAGCTCAACATAATTGTACTACTCACTGCTAGAAGCAGTACTGAGCCTCACCTTGGCTTTAACAACCAGAAACCAGTTCGTATCGACCCGGAATAAAAGGGCCCAATCAAATTGAACCCGAGAATCGTTTCCAAGAGTAACAAACAAATCATGACTGGAACTATCAGCAAACTCATTGACAGATGAAATCAATCTCAAAACCAACTTGGACCTCGTCCAAATCTGCAACTTTGTATCAAAACGCACAACATTAACAAGCTGAACCCCAACATCATCTGGCGGACTTACAACTATAGTCCCCGCTATTTCCTTATTCGGAAAAACTTTAGCAAAACTCAACCACAAGCTCATAATTATACTCATCATCAAATGGTCATTATTAAAACCACAAGCATTCGGAGAAGATGTATACAAATCAATACCTCTGAGATGAATCTCAATCAAGGTAATCGCAGTCTAAAATAAGACATCGAAGAAAGCACCATAATTGCCAAAGAAAAATGGCTCGACCGAATTCAAACTGGTGTTCCGAGGAGTGGCAACACCTTCCAAAAAATCACCCAGAACGAGGACACTTTGCCCAAGAAACACTTCCCATTTCTGACCCAGAGACTGTTTCGTATTAACAGCAGCAGCACCATAACCAATCTGCAAGATTCGATCTCTCACAATATGCAAAATCAACTGGGACTCCACACCCTCGATAACGAACACTATGACACACCTAGTCTGTGCATCATCAATAGAGTTCGCAACCAGCAGAATTCTAATAAACACATTATCAAACATCCGGTGGGAAAATAACACATCATAAGAATCATAGAAATAAGAAGCTCGGAGAGGCCTTCCATCAAATAGCTGGATTGCTATAGCAAAACCATCCTTCAAAGCGTCAACCACACCCAGACCCATCATCTGGGTTGCGGTAAGCTCAACCACAAAAGCCACCATCAGGGTGGGTCGTCTCTGCTGAGAAAAGGAGTCCCAAAACGGACCACCTATCACATTCCTATGGCTGAAATCCATAAGTCGAACCATGAGACTGGGAAACCCCATCCAATTCATTGATGAACCCATTGAGGAAAAAAGCACACCTTCTCCAAACCCCACCTTAGCAGCGGTTTTTTGACATGACGATTGAAAATCGACACTCCCATCCGATATCACCAGATACAGCTTGACCCAAGAGAGATCCGAAGAAATCTCACGAAAAAACACAACATTGGGAGCCATTACAGACCTTGTGAAGACCTTCAAAGACCTTCTCAAAGAGCCTTCAAGGCTGCCCGTAACAACAGTCACTTTAACTATAGTCACATTGAAAGTGATGATAATCTTCAGAGAGGAATGAAACACAAACAGTCCATCTACTGGATCCATCCTAGAGGCCTCCGACGACCGCATCAATCCTCTGAATTTAGCCACCACAAAATCTAAACCTTTCTCTAGAACCCTAATTTAGCCGCCACAAAATCTAAACCTTTCTCCATCAGATCTGACTTTTCAACCTTCACGAATCCATCTTCCATCTTTAATCTCTCACCTTTTCACCAAATTTCTATATTTAATACTATTATGAGTTTGAAGAGGGTTTCGTTTTCGGAGAACCTGGTGACAGTGATTCCTATTGTCTCAGTTAAGGGGAAGCAAGATTCATTGGCTCAAACCTCTGAGAGGTTGGGGACTTCTGGTTTAAACCAGATGAATAATGCTTGTGTTAATCAGAAGAGGGTTTCCTTTTCAGAAGATACTTTGTGGGAGTCGCGCAGATCTGAAGCTCATCGTCCTGTAGGTAGTCCGATTAGGAATTCGAAGAGGGTCTCCTTTTCGGAGAATCTGGTGACTGAGTATCCTTTGGAGGATGTTCGAGTAAAGAAGAAGGTCTTTTTCTCGTCGGAGGTTAGGGTTTTTTACCCTAGTCTTCTTGAGTGTTTGCACGGTGCCCGTACTACTGAGTTAGTTAAGGGGGAACAGGTTCCGAAGGTCACTTTTTCGTCAGAGGTCAGGGTTTATTACACTCGTCTTTCTGATGAGAGGTTGCAGCTTATTTTTTTTTTTTTTTTTGCTAATTAAAATTTATACCACAAGCAAAAGATTACAATTCTAAGGGCATACCCCGCGATTAGTAACAATCTGCCTAGCGGAACAACAAAGAAAAAAAAAACATCAATAATGCTAGAAAACTAGCAATCAACAACAACACAAGAACTTAAACAAAATCAACAACTATGCCTTGGACATACAAACATCAAAACTAGCAGCATCTAAATAAACTAGAATAAACTAGTTTAAAAACCATCAAAATAGAACAAGTCCACCAAAAGGCCCCACCAGAACAGACAACACCGACACCAAGGCTAGCACTATCTAGCTGCCATAAAACCAACATCCCAATCGAACAGCCGAAACTGTTTAACATGAACATTATGTTCCATTTCTTCACTTTGCAACATGCGTGATCTTCCCCTACATAAGGATTCCATGTGGCCTTTAGAATCCAAGCTTCCCTTGGCATCACTGGCAGTGATTTATCAGCACCCATTCTAACTAAGAAACCACAGGCTTCCAAAGAATAGCACTGCAGTGCCCTAAAATATAATCCCCCAACAACCCAGATCAAATCTGCCTGGTTCGCCACATCAATCTTTGCCACATCAATCTCCATGTCAATCTCCATATCAATGGAAGGGAGAGTACTAACATCAGGAAGATCCTCCCACGGGATATCATCCTCCAGATGCACCTCTGTCGGGCTAGTTCGCACAGTAGGGACAGTACCCGTCACAGCACTGTCAAACAACATTGTAGCAAAACCATCGTTTGAACTATTCCCCATGAGATAGTCAAAGGCTTCATCAATCTCTGCATCAATTTGGTCAAATCCTGACTCCTTCACAAGGTCCCTTATAGGCATGTCCATTTCATCCAGCATTACCTCACCACCATCATTACCCGTTCCAACAATTTTCTGGGCAGCAGGAGCATCCATAGGGTAGCCTTCCTCGTCAAAAAACACCTCCAGTGGAATGCCTTCTATAGGAATTCCAATCCCTTCTCTTGCAATAAACTGCTGCAATTTGATAGCATTGTTGAGTTCTACACATAGCTCCTCATCATGTCCACAATCCGAAATGTCAATAAGGACATTCCCTGCAACTATGACCTCCGTCGTTACTGTCCTCATTAGAGTAGGCACCTCCAATCCCATGTGTTGAATAAAAAGCTTTAGCACTTTCACATAATACCTGGTATCCATCAGGCGTTTCTCATTTTCCAATTTCTTCCAAGTACCAACATCAAGCTTGGTCGTATTCTCCTTTACAACTCCTCCTACTGACCCAGATGGGCCAATTAAATCCTCATGTTCCTTTTGAGAATCAGTGATAGGCACCCAATTCTCAAACCCCATTTTTTCCTCCTGGTGAGTCGGACCCACACAAGTGGCACCCGTTTCCTGGCTCAAGTCATTGACAGACATGGTAGAGTGTCCATCCCAATTGGCCTCAACCACAATTCGTCGCACAAGGTCTGCCACCGACCCTGAACTGACTTCATCAGCCTCAGATTCCTCATCATTCGTGTAACTTAAAATCACCGAAATAGCAGGACCCAGAATGTCCCCCAAGCTCACCGAATTTGTCATTCTATTGTCTATAAAGATCTCCAAATCTCCAATTAACCCAATATCATTACCCTGACCAGTCAGGCTAGGGTTTGAGGAACCCTCAAGGATTGGAGTCTTAGCCTCCCCGTCATCAACCGTCTCAGATCTCCATATCACAGGATCCAACAACTTGACCCTGCTACGAGTGCGAGCAGCCGCCCCAAGACCAGAAATTTCTGGAATCACCGTAACAAGGTGCTCAGCAAAGGAGACCCTCTTGTCCTCCTTCTTGCTTGCATTCCTTATACTCAATCTTTCCTCCCTGGATCGAGTATCAACAGAAGGTATCACTGATACCAAATCAGCCGCAAAAAAAACCCTTTTTGGACTCAAACCAGAATCCAACCCTTTATTGGCCACTAAAGAATCATCCGAGAATGAAACCCTCTTCCGACTCATGGTAACAGACAAAAGAAAGACCAGAAATATTGTGTTTAGGTGAGAGGTTAAAAGGGAAAGATGGATTTAGGAAGTGAAACTTAGATCTGATGGAGAAGTTGCTTAGACTTTAGAGAAAATTAGAGAGAGGATTTTAGAGAGAAGGCAGAGAGAATACGACTCTCATTTTATTAGAGAGAAGTTTTTAGAGAGAAGGCAGGAGAGGTTGCAGCCTACTGGTTGCAAGCAGATGGAGTATGTTTGCGATAGCAACCTTCTGGGCTTAGATGGTTGTGGGTCTCATCCTATTGTGGTAAATGGTGAGGTTTCTCTTTGCAAAGAGGAATTTATAAAGAACGACCGCCAACTGGTCGACGAAAGTCCTCTTCGCTTGGACAGTCCACCTATTTGTGGCGTGGTGGTGCTATCTCAAATCAGTGGGGGATGCCTTTTTGGCATAGTTTTTAGAGCTCATGGATATGCTCATATGGTTGCAAATCCAGTGAATGGATTTTGTAAGATGATTAAGGGTGATTCATTGAAATTGTTGACGGACGCTCAGTCCTTATTCCCGTCGGATTCAACTGATGATTGTTACCAATTTGAAACTGATTTTATTGAGGCTTTCCGCTATTTTCAAAGTATTTGTTATGCGATCCTTGGGATGGATAGATGGGAGATAGACCCGTCTTGGGTGTTTAACTCTTGGGACTCGATTGATTTTCTGAATGTCGTTGGTAGTAATCTGAGCCATAACTATTTTCTGGTTGGTAGTGCTAGCTGCTATCTCTTGGATGATCTCAGTTTGACCCATTTGGGAGCCATTGAGTATTTTCAGACGATTATGCTCTTATCGATGTTGAATCATTTGGAGCCTGTGATAGTAATGGTGATAATCCGAAGAGATGTTGTCTTGTGGCAACATGGTAATCACTGCACGTCAGTCGTGATGTTGAAGGGAGATGAGGACTTTTATTACAATGATTTAGTTGCTGGGTACAGGCTAACTAGTGCGAACTGGTGTGTGCTCTGCCCTATTGACTATGGGCATGTGGATTTTGATGGGTATCTTGATACCCTTGTTTTTCGAGATGTTGACATGAACAAGAAGACCTGCCTTGATGGGGACATCAGAAGCAAGCTACTCATGAGAGCTGTCAATTGCAGGGAGAGGAGTTCTAGGGTTGTGTTTGCAACCTCAGTCCTTTTTAGTGACACTATGGTGGTTTCGAAAGCGACCCATTATTGGGACATTGTTATATGGAATATGCTGAAGGTTGGAGTTCGTATAAGGGGAGCGCCTGGGCAGATAGGAGGGTGCGGTTTTATGGAAGAGGGCATGGATGATGGCCCTACGTCCTTATTATATTGGCGTAGTTTAATTGGTATTTAGCTAGTTTAACTAGCTGATTGTATGCATGCAGACTAGTTAGTTAGTTATATCTACCTAGTGTTTGTGGTTTTAGTGTCTTTGTGATGCTATGACCTTTGTTTTGTATGTATGTTGGCTTCGCGGGGTATGCCCCTAGATGTGTATCAGTTGTTCCTTTGTGGTATAAAATTTTAATTAGCAAAAAAAAAAAAGTCCAGTTAGCTGGCGTTAAAGATCTAGGTATGGATTCTTTGAATATGCCTATTAAAATTTTGGATTTTATGGATTCAATTTCTGTTAATGTTGTTGGTAATGAGGAATTAGACGCTACTTCTAGTATGTTGACCAAGGATATAACTGATTTGGTAAATCATTCGGGGGGTGTTTGGAATGGTGGTCCTATTGATACGGAACCTTCTATGGTTTTGAATGTTTGTGATGTGGATTCTGCTGTTAAGGCGGATGGTAGAAACTTCGTTGCTACTGTTGTGGGGAGTATGACTTCGGAGGCGAAGGATGGTTGTTTGTTGACTGATATTACTAAAGTGGTGGGGTTTGAGAATGCATGTAAAAATCTGTTCTCGACAACACAGAAGCATGCTATTCTGGTTGAGGATGAGGGAGTGATGCTAAAGCCCCACTCATCGGTGTTAGAGAGCCATCTGGGTAACTCTGGTTTCTGGGGGGATCATGGAGTGGATTACTCTGCCGTTAAGGTTGTTGGTAAGGACTCGCACTGAAAAGAAATGAGAGTCCTAGAGAGAGAAGCTTCTCCTTCTTTCTAAAACACAAACCCTAGCCAGCCGCCAAATTTAAAACTTCAGATCTAATCTCTTACACACTTTCCTCATCATAAATTCCATATTCCCCTCATTTACTCCACCTTCTCTTGTTCCCCAAACCTAAACACCATATTTCTTATACCTATTTTACAAATTTTCGGTCAGTACTCCCATGGTGAGTCAAAATTCGAATTGCGACTCTGAATCTGGCCTACCTGGCTATATGCAGGATATGGAGGATGATAAGTTTCAGGAAATGCTTGCACGAAGAGAAGTTGAGGATTTCCCAGCTCTAGTAGTGCCTAATGCTCTAGAGGGAGGTGTCTCAGCTGAGAAGATAAGTGAGATATCCTCTGGTGAGGATGAAGCTTCTTATGAGACCACTAGAGATGCGATAGAGAGAGAAACGATTCACATGGTAGCAAAGGGTGTGGCAGCGAACAACAAATATGAAAGAGAGGACCTCATAAAGCTCCGCAACCAAATGATGGATATTCATAGCTTTCTTGCCAAGAAGGGTTTTTCGGTGAGTGAAGTTGAAAAAGAAATTTTGAAAGATAAAGAGAGGTTTAATGCAGGGTTAGTTAGCCCAGTGCGTTTCATTGATGGTAGAGATGAGATGGGCCTTCCCATTTTTTCAAACAAGGAAATACCTAAGAACCTAGCTGCCAACGAGAAGGGGGCGGGAGTGGTTAAAGGAATCCTAAAGAATGCTAATTCTGGGGGTTTGGAAATGGGCGAAAGCTCGAAGAGTATGCAGGAACCTGTTGTAGACAAAGTAAACAATGACACCACCAAAAATAGGGAACGAAATGAGAAGACCGAAATGGGGACCAAAGGAACTAAATCCTGGTCATCAGTGCTAAGAACGGCCCCTGGACCTTTCAAAGAAGTGAAATTTGACTATGTCCCTCCAATTGCAGGCTCAGATGTTGTATCCCCCCAGAGGATGTTCTTAAGAAAGGTGCGGAAAAATTCAAATGTTGCATTGTGGGTCAATTTACCAAAGGAACTTTGCCATTTAAGAGAGTAAAGGAGGTGGCATTTTCAGCCTGGAGGAAGGGCCTCACCATGGTCTCTCAGCGAAATGAATCTACATACGTTTTTAGGTTCAACTCTACCAATGAGAAAAATGCAGTTTTAAGCAAAGGTACGTGGTATTTCGATAAAAGGCCTCTGGTCCTAACTGATTGGGGCCTTACTGTGTGCTCAGAACCAATTACCTCAATGCCATTGTGGGTTAAATTGGCCAACCTACCAGATTGCTACTGGACACAGGAGGGTCTTAGTCGTGTTGCTAGTGCCATTGGCAAGCCCTTGGGGGCTGATGCCCTCACCTCTGAGCTAGAAATCTTGCCATTTGGAGTATTTTTGTTGGGAGTGGAAATGAGAGTCTAGAGAGAGAAACTCCTCCTTCTCTCTAGAAACCTTTGAAGCCGCCACTTAATTTCAGCTAAATCTAAACATTTTCTTCATCAAATCTATACATTCCCTTCCTAAATCCACATCTTCCTTCTTATCTCCCACTTATAACACCATATTTCTTATTTATATTCCTTTTAAGGAACATAGGCTAGAGCTCAAATAGATGAGAGTCATTTTCTCTCTAGGTAAACTTAGGCGGCCGCCACCCAAATCATCCATTCTACACCCAAAAATCATCAGATCTATATACTACCTCCATGAATTCACATTCTCTTCCACTCCTCTCACCTATACACATATTTCTTATAATATATATCTAGATTTGGCTCCTTTTTTGGTGCTTCTCCCTGGACATTCTTCGACATTTGTCGGGGGTTTGGGTCTGCCTCCTTTTGAGGTTCTTTCTCAGTCCTTGAGAAATGGATTTTTCAAACAATTGTTTTATCCGCTCGTACTTGTTATGGGGGAGTCTAATTTCATGGTGGCTACAAGCAATTTCGTTTTGCTTTGGTTACTAGTGATTTGCAAACTTACTGGGTGTTTGTAAGGGTATGTTTTGGAGGGTTTCATTGTAATTAAAAACTCCATCGATGTTGCGGGGACTGCATCTAACCATGTTTCTGTGGGTGATGGCTTCAAGCTTTTCTCTCCTCTTAAATCAGATAAAGATGAGTTATGTGTTGAGAGGGTTTCGCTAGAGACTCTCGGTGATTAGGTACAATTTGTTCTATTTTATATAGATGTCTCTACAACGAATTGGGTTTTCCCATCTGATTTTTTATTGGATGTGGAATTCGTTCATGGTAGTCATGTTGACCTTGGTGGCAAGGTTCTTGTGGTACAAGCGGGAGCAGATGTTGCTCTTCCGAGCTACAAACGGGATGGGTCCTTGACCAAGTTGTCCACTCATTGGAAGACTGTCACGAATATGGAGGTGAAGGTTGAAAGTCTACCTTTTAGTGGATCCCTCGATCTGAGTATGGAGGTGAAGGTGGCCTTTGTGGACATCTTCACTATAACCACTATATGTGTAATTAGGAAATGGGTGGAGGAAGAGGAACCCATTAATGTTGGTACCCGCCTGGTGTTTGTCGTAATGCCTCAACGGGTTCTCACCAATTTGATGGTGTACACTATAGATGTTCTCATTGGGCTAGTGTTCTGTGATATCCAAGAGGAAGGCTATTTGAAGGGTGCCATTGGCGATGACTCCCTAGCTCCTACCTGGTCTGATGGGTCTATTGATCCATGTTCTGATGGCGATGGGTACATCCGTGTGGCTTTCTTGGTCATGCTGTTCGACAAATCAAGGAATGGTTGTATGCATAAATGCCAGACATCGCTTTTCATAGCGAATGGGGTATGTCTTATGTTTCAGAAGTTTATTTCTACTAGATGAATTATTCAATGCTATGTTGCGATTGAGGTTTTCCAGTTGAGAAAAATGCCCTTCGTTAATCTTGATGGGTTCTATTTGGAACAAAGGAGAGACTCCCTTGAGTCTGGCCTTGAAAGTAAGACGATAGTCTTTATTAAAGGTAAGGTAAGCTCTAATGGATGGGGTTTGAAATTGCCATTAGCCGGGTATGTTGGCTTTTGGGTTGTTGATAGGAAGCAACGAATGTTGGAGGTGCTGGGATTAATGGCTCAGATTTTGAGCACATTTGTTGATAATTATTGTGTGACTAGAGCTGGTCCTGTTAACAGACTTCTAGTGCGGAAGGTTGAGTATGCTTTGATTACTTGCTGGGAGATGCGGGACACCCATGGTCTAATGGATGAGATGGATTTAAACAATTGCAAAAGGGCAAGACAATGCGGGGTTGTGGTTATGATGTCGACTGATGTTATGTACAGAAGTCATGGGTTGCAAATCATTACAATGTGGACCATCGTTGCAGATATCCATATTGCTCGATGTATGTTGGTCTCATCTAAAGAAAATCGTTTGATTGTCCTGAAGAAGCTTATTGTCTACAGTGGTTATAACTTTAATGTGCTGCTGCATGTTTTTATCAATATGATGGGGATTGCAATACCCCCTCTTGAGGTGTTGTCTAAGGTTGGTAATGACTTGACTGGGGATTCTCCCATTGCTGTTAAGGGTTGCAATTCTGATGTTGGTGTCCATTCGGGAGTAGAGCATGGCTGCTCGGACCTAACTGGCTGCTCGGACCTAAATGGCTGTATCTTGTTGCTGGTGGAGACCCTTTCTAGAGGGATTTTTAGATTAATGATGATGACGGTTGGTCAGTGCATGAGATTTCGCCCTTTCAAACTCTGGTTGATAGTTGAACCCTTTTTTTTTTTGCTAATTAAAATTTTATACCAACAAAGGAACAGCTAATACAAATCTAGGGGCATACCCCGCGAAATCAACATTTTAACCATTACAGAGTCATAACATCAGTAAGTCACCTTACTATCAACCTAAACAACTACCAGAATAAACACTAAGCGTCATAAAACATATACAACCTCCTGGTTCACATCCCATAATCCGAAGCAAAAGCTTCCTCCTAGGTTTCCCATCAGGAGTACCAAGGTACCCAACACAAGTAGCAAGACTTTTAGCAGCATTAAGGCAGACCAGACCTCTGCATTGGACAGTTAAGTTCCCGAGCAGGAAACCTCCCCTGTTATCAACACATTTAGCTCCAGAACTGCACTCCTTAACATGAGTACCAAAAGCATCCATCACCCAAAAGGGGTCTTCAACCAATTCCTCCATCTGAAGGACATCATAATAAGCAAATACCCATATTGCGGGGCTTTCTGTATGGAATTGCGGGGTTGAACCCTTGGTGGTTCTAGTGGGGTTTTCTGTATGGAATTGCGGGGCTCGCTGTTGCTTGTGAGGTTGTTGAGGTCACTTTGTTGACTATGTTATCTGCTGTTTGCCAATGTCGAGTTGTTGACATTTGGAACCTCCGAAGGGGAGCTGTGTATTGCTATACTGTTAAGGTGGTGATCACTCCGGAGGGCATCTTTAATCAGCTGGAGGCTGGTTCTCCTTCCAAGGAAAAGTTAGCCGATGAGGTGCTTTTTTGGAGGCCAACTCTCATGTTGAGAAGGGGGGTGTCGGTTGCTCCGTATCAGGTCAGGAAGAGGTTTGCTGTTGGAATGCATTTGCGTCACTACATGGTTTATCTGCTGCTTCTCATTACTATGGGCTTTGTGAGACATGTGCCTAGTCTCAATTCTAGGTTGTTTAAGGCGCCAGAATAATCTTTAGATTTTATGTTGTTTGTGTTCTGTTGTAGTTGATTGCTAGTTTATCTAGCATTATTGATGTTTTTTCTCTGTTGTTTCGCTAGGTAGATGTGTTTCTTATCGCGGGGTATGCCCCTAGAGATGTAATCTTTTGCCTGTGGTATAAATTTTAATTAGCAAAAAAAAAAAGAAATCTTGCCATTTGCTAAAATGTGTGTGCAGTATAGAGTGGGGGATCCCCTACCGCCTATCCTAAAAGTGGTGGATCTGGATGGCTCTATAGTGGAGGTTAAAGTCACCTATATTAATAAGCCAATGGTGTGCACCCATTGTAAATCACTTGGTCATATCCTAAATGTTTGCCCAGTGGCTTCTCGAGAATGGACTGCAGGGGGCTCTAAACCTACAAAAGTTGATCTAAATGAGCATCCCAAGAATGGAAAAGGTAAGGATAAAGTGGAGCAACATGGCCAAGAAAAAAAAGTGAAAGCACAAAAGGTGGTGGTTGAACAAAAGGAAGAAGTTCTAGGAGAGGAGGTGAGCCAAACGGTGAGTGAAATGGCCAAAATGGCGCAACCAAATTTTGCTGCAAACGAGGGTGGGAATAACCAAAGCCCCACAGTAGATACTATAGTAGAGGAAGTAGATCAGGGGTGGACTGAGGTTCGTTCGAAGAGGAAACCAGTGGCATCTCCAAGCGTTTCTCCAGATGCTTCCACACCCCAGCAGTTTCAAAACATTGTGGTTGATGAAATAGATAAGAAGCTTGGCTCTCGAACTCCAAAGCCATATAAGAAAGTTAAAAGAGGGGGAAGGGGGGGACGAACCCCCTCCTCAAGGTCATAATGTCTCTTATGACTATTTTTTGTTCCTACAATGTTAGAGGCCTCAATAATAAAGTTGGTTTTATCAAGGACTTTATTTCAAATAACAAATTGTCCCTGATAGGTCTTTTGGAAACTCATGTCCAAACTGATGTTGCTAGGATTATCTCCTGGACTCTTAATCCACGGTTCCAGTGGTGTTTTAATTATGATCATCATCCGGGAGGCCGTATTTGGCTGGGGTGGAACCCCTCTATTTGGAATGTTTTGGTTATTGCTTCTTCTAGTCAGCATATCACATGCTCTGTCACTCTTATTGAGAACAACACAAACTTTGTTATCTCGTATGTGTATGGGTTTAATGAAGCGATTGATCGCAGGCCATTATGGAATGATTTGGCAGGGCTAGCAAATGGTTTGAATGATGAGGCCTGGGTCTTATGTGGTGACTTCAACTCTTGCATTAGCATTGATGAAAAGCAGGGAGGAGTCCTAGACTAGACTGCTGGAATGGATGAGTTCAAACAGTTTTTGCTTGCAAATGGTCTCACCGATCTTCGGTATTCGGGACATTTCTTTACTTGGTGGGACAGCAATACTACATAGCCAAAGTTCAGAAAGTTGGATCGAGTGTTAGTTAACTCCAATTGGCATTCTTTGCTCCCTTGCTCTTCTGTGGAATTCATTTCTCGGGGTTTGTCTGATCATTGTCCTGCAATCACTTCGTTTGGAACTAGTTTCTCCTCCGGGGTGAAGCCCTTCCAATTTTTTAATCACCTCATTGAGAATCCTGATTTCTTGGAAACTGTGGTGGAAGCTTGGTCTATGGAGGTAGAGGGAAACCCTTGGTTTATTTTGACCTCAAAGCTAAAAAATGTAAAGTTGGCTCTTAAGGGCCTAAACAAAAAGGTGGGGGATATCCATCAGTTAGTGATTTTATCTCGGGATGCTCTATCTCAGTTTCAGAGGGATATGCCTGCCAACCCCACTACTGCATATTTTAAAGAAGAAAAGGAGTTTATCGAGAACTATTCAGCAGCCTTAAGATTGGAGGAGCAGTTCTTAAAGTAGAAATCCAGGATACAGTGGTTAAAATTGGGTGATGGCAATAGTAAGTTTTTCTATAACTCCTGTAGAGGGAACTGGAATACTAATAAGATTATCTCTCTTCATGACTCGGAGGGAGTTTCCCACTCTTCGCATGCTGATATGGCCAAGGTGGCGACAGATTTCTATAAAGACATTTTGGGGAAAAAGTCTGAGGTAGCTGATTTTCCAAATGACATTCCTCTTCCCTCTCTCTCTGATTCCCAGATCGTTCATGTGTCTGCCCCTTTCTCTGAAAGTGAAGTGTTGAGCACCCTAAAAAAAATGGCAAAGAACAAAAGTCCAGGACCGGATGGTTTCACTGTTGAATTCTACTTGTCTGTTTGGCATGTGGTGGGAAATGATGTGACAAAAGGTATTATGTATTTCTTTAATACTCTGCACCTGCCTAGAGTGATAAATGCTGCTTCTATCTGCCTAGTTCCTAAGCAGGCTAACCCATCAGAAATGCAACATTTTAGGCCCATCTCTTGCTGCAATGTCTTGTATAAATGTATTTCCTCTATGCTGGCCAAGAGACTCAAAGCTGTCCTTCCATCTATTATTTCTCCGGTGCAGTCTGCGTTTGTAGCCAAGAGATCCATTGGTGACAATATCTTTCTAGCACAAGCTTTATGTAAAGACTATAATGGCAACTCAGGTAAACCCCGCTGTGCTATAAAGTTGGACATCCATAAGGCTTTTGATTCCCTAAACTGGAAGTTCCTGTTTATGATACTGGAAAGAATGAGATTTCCCCACCAGTTCATCATGTGGCTGGAGAAATGCATCACCTCCACAATGTTTTCTGTAAAGTTAAATGGCAGTCTTGAAGGTTTTTTCAAAGGTGAGTCTGGCCTGAGGCAGGGTGACCCCTTGTCCCCCTATCTGTTTGTGATAGCCATGGAGGCTCTCTCAGCTTGTCTGAGTAAGGTGGCCAGGGATCCTAACTTTAAATTCCATTGGAGAACAAAGGAGGTAAACCTGAACCATATTATTTTTGGTGATGATGTGTTCCTGTTTAGTCATGGTGATCTTACTTCAGTTTCAGCACTATTGGATGGGATAAATCTTTTTTCAAACTGTTCTAACCTCAAGCCTAATCTTGCAAAGACTACTTGTTTCTTTGCCAATGTTAGACAGGAAGTTGTTGATGATATTCTTGCTTATTCGGGGTTCCAAAGAGGTCATATGCCTATCACCTACTTGGGTCTACCTCTCATTACGGGTAAGCTAAGCAAAAATGATTGCCAGACTCTGATCGCCAGACTGTGTAGCAAAGTAGAGTTGTGGACAGCTAGATTTCTAAATTTTGCAGGCCGCCTCCAACTGATCAAAGCTATTTTGGTCAGTATTGTGGGTTATTGGAGTATGTACTTATTTCTTCCTAAAGGAATTCTTAAGAAGATTAATGCTCTATTCTTCAAGTTCCTTTGGGGAGGGTTCTACAAACCAGATGGGAAATGTCAGTACAAAGTAGGGTGGGAGGAATGTTGTAAACCGAAAGCGGAAGGTGGTCTTGGGATTCGAAATTTATTTGAATGGAATGATGCTGCCATTCTCTTTCAGCTGTGGCGTATCCTACAACCCACCTCTAGTTCTCTTTGGATAGCATGGTTTCATAAAGTCCTGCTGTGGAAGAAGGAATTCTGGACTGCCTCAATGTCGTATCGCTGTTGTTGGATTGCGAGGAAAATATTCAATGCTAGGAAGCTGGCCTTGCAGCACTTGCACTATATTATAGGAGAGAACTCTAGCTTTCTCTTCTGGCATGATCCTTGGGTTCACAGGAAGCCTCTTCTGACCATCTCCCCCTCATTATCTCAACCGCCGAGTTCACAAGCTCAGTAAGCATCAACGTCTACCTTAGAAATGGGACATGGGATCTCCCATCTTCGAACCATAACGATGTCATTGAAATTAGACGTGTTGTTCAGCAAGTCCAGATACATAAATCTGATTCCATTACTTGGGATGGAATGTCTGCAAAGAATGTTAAATTATCTTCTATTTGGTCATCCATTCGGGGTACTGGAAATCAAGTCCAGTGGTTGGATATGGTATGGGGGAAATTCAATATCCCGAAATGCTCGTTTGTAACTTGGTTGGCCATAAAGAACAGGCTCCTCATGAAGGATAGAATGCTCTTGTTTGGAATGCAGATAGACCCAAAGTGTGTCCTCTGTGGGGTGGACGATGAGACGGTCAGTCACATTTTCTCTGACTGCCCGTTTTTCGATTTGATTAGCAGGTCCATGCCAATGCGCTTCACTAGGAATTGGTCCAACTGTCAACTAGGTAACTGTGTTAGTAGGCAGTTGGGGGAAAAGGAGAAAACAATTGCTGAACTATTTTTCAGCACAACTATCTATCATGTCTGGAAGGAACGTAACCACCGCATGCACAACCCTGGCCCTGGCAATCCAACCTCTGTTGTTAGTAGTGTGATCAGGCGCATGGTGCGGGAGAAATTGTTCTCATGTAGCATGTTTAAGATTTGTGTTCGGAAAGACCCGACCATCATCTTATTTCTCATGTAAAAGAATAGGACTGGTATATCCGTTGTAGTTGAGTAGGGTTTACCTTCTTATTCTTTGTATCATGTTGACTTCGTGGGGTATGCCCCTTGTCTTTGTATCAGTTGTTCCCTTTGGTATAAAATTTTAATTAGCAAAAAAAAAAAAGGTTGTTGGTAAGGGTTTTGCTGATAATTATAACACTGTTGGTGGAATGCCCCCATTGGAGGCTGATTTGCTGCGTTTTAGCTCAGCGATTCTCACTGTTTTAGCAATTTCCAAGGATGCGGTTGAAGTTGGCGTGAGTTGGGGGCTCAGTCGTTTTGTAAGGATTGGTGCCCCTGCCGTTTATGATTTGGTAATAGGACTTCGTCCTAAAGGGTGGGCGAGTAGGCCTAGCTCTATGGTAGGAATTGATATGGATATTGTCATGAACAAGATGGGATGTTTCTCAGGCTTCAAGCATTGTCCTGATGGAGTTAATAGAAGGTATTGGTTGCATGAGGATAGATGCGGCTTTTGCACTGCTGGTAGCGTGAGCAGTTCGAAGGGGTTCTTAAACCATTATTGGTGGACATGTCCGTGGTACTATCATGTGCAGTTTACTCAGTTGCACTTTCTTAGTGCTTGTATTGGGTTCAATTTAGGATTGGTGGAGGCACCAGATTAAGTTTGTAATAGGCTTAGTTCTATGTTTGTTGATTGTAAAATGACTTAATGTTGTTTGGCTTTGTTGTCTGAATGTTGATCTCGCGGGGTATGCCCCAAGATTTGTGTAAGTTGTTCCTTCTTGGTATAAAATTTTAATTAGCAAAAAAAAAAAAAAAAGTCCACTCAGAAACCAAACCCATTTATAAAATAACAGAAATAAAAAAGAAATAGTAATATATATAAGAAATATTGTGGATTAAGGTGAAAGGTTAGAAGGGGAGATGGATTTAAGAAGGAAGTGTATAGATCTGATGAAAAAAGGGTTTAGAATTGGCTAGATTTGGTGGTGGCTAATAGGGTTGAAGAGAGAAGTTAGAGAGAGGTTAGAGAGAAACCGACTCTCATTTTTTGAGGGTAAAGCTTTTGTTCCCTGTCAAAGATTGATTGGTAACCTTTATCACCCAGTTGACTTATGCTTAAAAGTGTATGTTTCAAGCCTTCAACTAGTGCTACGTTTTCTATTATGACATTCCCCAACACAATTGAGCCATATCCCAGAGTTTCTCCTTTGTTGTCATCTCCAAAAAATATTACTGGGCCAGCTTTCCTCTCAAACTTTGTAAGCAGGGACTTCTTTCCAGTCATATGTCCAGAGCATCCACTGTCCAAGATAACTGAATGCTTCTTTCCTGTGCCCTGTAAACAAGAAGTAACTAGTTAGAATTTTTTAGGACCCAACTTTGATTGGATCCTTTCTTACTAGATTTAGAAACAACAGGCTTAGAAGATTTTGCTTTTGATTTACCTGTTGCAGAGTCAACCTTAGACTCTGATTTCACAACATGTTTGTGACTAGGAGTTTCAGATTTCAGAGAATAATAGTCATAATACAATTCATGATATTCTCTACACATGTAAATGGAATGAAGTAAACTACCACAATGATAACAAGCTTTTTGTGGTTGGTATTGAATTTTCTGAGTCTTGGGGAATCTGGACTCAGTTTTCCAAGAAGGTTTTTGATTGCAGTCTAGGGCCAAATGATTATGATTTCCACACTTATAGCATTTTTTCATAGGTGCATCAGGTACATTCTTGTAATTATTCTCTTAGTTAATACCTTCTTTTCCATTCCTATTTCTTTTGATCTTGCTAGACTCTGAAAGACCTTCTAGTCTCTATTTCAACTGAGACTTAGACAGAAAACCTATGTTGACATTCTTAGGTTTCTCTAACACTCTCTCATCTGAATTACTGTTGTTAATTCTCTTGTGTACAACTGGGGTACCATTTGAATCAACAAATTTCACATGTTTAGGTTCAGAAATTATTTTCTTACCCTCAGATTTAGATGTGCTAGCTTCTAGCTTACTATCATAATTGACAATAGCTACAGTCTCTTCTTTTCTAGCCTTATCAAAACCTAAACCATTAACTTTACCAAGAATTTGACTTTCAATGATTTCTTGAGTCTATTTACCAGAATTGTTAATGGTTTTAATCATCTCTCTCTCTTCCTCTAGTTCTTTTTTGACATAGTCATAAGCTTCAAGAATAACACTATAATCATGCTTAGCTTTATCAGAACTTAACCTATATTCTTCCATTTGAATTAACTCAGATTCAAGAAAATTATTTCTATCAACTAATTTATCATTCTTAACCGAATATCATCTTTTTCACTAGTAAGAATTCTAAAATTAGTCATAAGATTTTTAAACTCAGCATGGATAGATCTAATATCATCATAATCTAAGCTATCAAATGAATCAAGAGAGTGAAGTGATACCTTAACAGAAGATGAAGAAGTTTTTTTTGGAGATCCAGGCTTGTCTGAAGCACTTGCCATCAAAGCAATGTTATCATAATCCAATTCATCTTCAGAATCACTGGAGTCTGCCCAATCCTTCTGTGTGACCATGAGTGCATTACCTTTCCCTAAACTCCTGGGCTTCTTACACTCACTTGCAAAGTGTCCAAGCTCATTGCAGTTAAAGTACTTGATCTTGGCCTTATCAAGCTTGACAATTGTACTTTTGCCTTTGTCACTCTTCTTCTCATCTTTCTTTTGAAAAGGTCCTTTGCTAAATCTTCTCCTATTGAATCTTCCTTTCTTGAAAGCTTTAGCAAACATAGCAAAGAGTTCCTGCATCTCAGATTTAGAATCACTGTTGTCAGAGTCTATATCAGTAGTCTCTGACTCAGAACTTTCTTCGCTTTTCTTCTTCCTTGAGTTCTTTACAGCAGGCTCAACATGTTGTTCCTCTGGAAGCTTCTTTGATTCAGATTGAGTAGTGAGTGCAATAGTTTTCATCTTTCCTTCACTCCTGCTCTTCTTCTGCTGCTTATCAAGTTCATAAGCCCTCAGTTTTCCATACACTGCCTCTAATGATATCTCATCTAGATCATTAGCTTCCTTAATTGCAGATATCTTCTCATTGAAGAAATCAGGCAAGGCTTTCATGAACATAGTATTCATATCCTCCAAGTCATAATATTTACCATGCATGACCATCTCATTAATGAGTTTTTTAAACCTATCAAAGGTATCAGTAAGTGACTCACCAGACTTGGATTCAAAGTACTCATACTGTTGTATGAAAAGTGTCCTCATATTCTTCCTGACAGGTTTAGTTCCTTCACAGTGAACCTTCAAATTGTCCCATATCTCCTTAGCAGTTTTGCAAGAGAGAACAGAATCAAGACTGTTGAACAGTATGTTTCTCACTTTAGCATCCTTAAGAACGTTCTCCTTTTCCTTATCTGTCCATTCAGATTTAGGCTTCTCTACTGTATGCTCTGGAACAACTTTACCATCGACAATTGCTTGACCAACAACCTTTGTTGGAACAAAAGGTCCATCTCTTATTCTGTCAAGATAATCAGGGTCTGTTGCCTCCAGATGATGCAACATCTTCACTTCCCGTAAAGTGTATTCGTTTCTCTTGAGAATAGGGATCTTAGTATTACCATCCTTGTAACCAGACATGATTGCAGATCTTTATGAGTATTCAAAATCAACCTGTTCTGATACCAATTGTTAACTTGAATAACTTGTAGAAGGGGGGGTTGAATACAAGTTATATAATCGTGTCTGATTTTTTTTTGCTCAAATAAATAAACAAGATCAAACGAATAAATCAAACTGTTTGTATTAATTAAATCAAATACAAACTCTACCAAAGGTGTACAATACCTTTAGCAGCTGCTGTCAATACAAATCTCTCTCTCTGTTTGTTTCGAACTTTCGAATACAAACCTTACTAACGTACACTACTAACAAACTTTTTACAATGATATAGAGAGAGTAATCAATAACTCCTTTCCTTGAAGTTGCTATAGAGGAAATAGGAATGAGAGTCGTCTTTTCTCTCTAGCTCTAAACCCTAGCCGCCATTATTTTCAACCAAATCTTTACCAGTTTCCATCAGATCTATTCTATTAAACCTCACAAATTCATCTTCCCCTTCTTATCTCCCACCTAAACACAATATTTCTTATATATATACTATCTTGTTTTTTAAATTAATTATTGTAAATGATGTTTGTTCAGGGCTTTCCTTCACCTGGGTTTTCGGGTTTAGGAGATGTCTTTATGGGTCATGTTAGTAATGAGAACACCGATTCAGTTCTTGGAGAAGAGATTGTAGATGGTTTCTTGAAAGAAACTTATAATCTGGGGCTCATGCCGTTGGCTTTGAAGTGTTCTTCGAAGACTCAGATGAGAAATCCATGTGCTGGTTTCGGATTTCTTTCGATGTTGGTTGTCGACATTAGAATTTTTGATGGGTTTAAATCTCTCGAGATATCTGCTCTTGATGGTGGTTCTGGAGATGCGCTATGGGTCTCCGTTCTTGATGAGAATTTCTATGCGGTTCTTGATGTTCCGTTTCAAGGGGAGATTTTAGAAACAATGGTCGGGGGTTTGATACCTCAAATTAAGATCGAGGTCTGTAGTGAGAACTCGGTATTGGAAGCCACTTTTGCCAAAGGATTGAAGGGGTTGATTACCTATGTTCAATTATCTGGCTATGTGCTACTTCTCTTCATTGACCACTATGTGTTTGTTTTTTTGTCAAAGAGAGTTGTTTTCTCAGATGTTCAAATCATTGTGGCTGACCTCCTATTGATTTCGAAGTGGAGAGCTCAGGAGTCTTATGTTAAAGGGATTGAGAAAGCTCATGTGGGCGTATGCGCTGATGGCTTCGAAACCTGCAATGATTCGGTTCTAGATACCTCCTTTGCAAAGGGATTCAAACGGTTGTTTTCATATGTGAGGTTGGAGCCTCTCTCAATGTGGAACAGGCGTGGTGTCTGCCAGGTTATTGGTCTTTGGCCAATGAGAAATGTTTCCGCAGATTTATATAAATCAGTGGCTATTTGTTATGGTGATGCGAGGCTTTTTCTTATCTTTAAGCAGGGGTCTGTATTGACTACTTGCAGAGTGTTTGCGGTTTGTTTTCTCGATGAGGTTTCTACTTTCAAGAATCCAGTTGCTTTGAAGGTTATTAGAATGGTCCCTCTAATCTACAGGGAGGTGCACAAAGTGGTCATTTGCGCTGGATGGGGGAATGATTCTGCTATTGCGGGAAATGGGTTGCTAGCCTTTTTCTGTTTTGTTAACAGAATTATTGAGAAGGGTTGTATGATGGGTCATGTGGATAAACACTATGTGTTTGCTAATTTCAAGGTTTTTGGAAATGTTCAAAGGAGGTCCTCTGTAAAGGGACTTATAAATCTGGTGGATAGAACAAATCTTAATGTCTTTACTAAACAATGGTTGGTGCCAGGTATGCAATGCCTGGATAATTTTTTGTCTCTAATGATTAAAGAAGTTGAGCAACTTTTTGCTGTTTGTTATGTGACCACGCTCACCTTGGGTAGGTATCAATGGTTAACAATGGTGTGCAACTTGTCAAATAGACGAGAGTCGTTTTCTCTCTAGGTAAACTTAGGCGGCCGCCACCCAAATCATCCATTCTACACCCAAAAATCATCAGATCTATATACTACCTCCATGAATTCACATTCTCTTCCACTCCTCTCACCTATACACATATTTCTTATAATATATATCTAGATTTGGCTCCTTTTTTGGTGCTTCTCCCTGGACATTCTTCGACGTTTGTCGGGGGTTTGGGTCTGCCTCCTTTTGAGGTTCTTTCTCAGTCCTTGAGAAATGGATTTTTCAAACAATTGTTTTCTCCGCTCATACTTGTTATGGGGGAGTCTAATTTCATGGTGGCTACAAGCAATTTCGTTTTGCTTTGGTTACTAGTGATTTGCAAACTTACTGGGTGTTTGCAAGGGTATGTTTTGGAGGGTTTCATTGTAAGTAAAAACTCCATCGATGTTGCGGGGACTGCATCTAACCATGTTTCTGTGGGTGATGGCTTCAAGCTTTTCTCTCCTCTTAAATCAGATAAATATGAGTTATGTGCTGAGAGGGTTTCGCTAGAGACTCTCGGTGATTGGGTACAATTTGATCTATTTTATATAGATGTCTCTACAACGAATTGGGTTTTCCCATCTGATTTTTTATTGGATGTGGAATTCGTTCATGGTAGTCATGTTGACCTTGGTGGCAAGGTTCTTGTGGTACAAGCGGGAGCAGATGTTGCTCTTCCGAGCTACAAACGGGATGGGTCCTTGACCAAGTTGTCCACTCATTGGAAGACTGTCACGAATATGGAGGTGAAGGTTGAAAGTCTACCTTTTAGTGGATCCCTCGATCTGAGTATGGAGGTGAAGGTGGCCTTTGTGGACATCTTCACTGTAACCACTATATGTGTAATTAGGAAATGGGTGGTGAAAGAGGAACCCATTAATATTGGTACCCACCTGGTGTTTGTCGTAATGCCTCAACGGGTTCTCACCAATTTGATGGTGTACTCTATAGATGTTCTCATTGGGCTAGTGTTCTGTGATATCCAAGAGGAAGGCTATTTGAAGGGTGCCATTGGCGATGACTCCCTAGCTCCTACCTGGTCTGATGGGTCTATTGATCCATGTATTTTTTTTTTGCTATCCGTGTGGCTTTCTTGGTCATGTTGTTCGACAAATCAAGGAATGGTTGTATGCATAAATGCCAGACATCGCTTTTCATAGCAAATGGGGTATGTCTTATGTTTCAGAAGTTTATTTCTACTAGATGGATTATTCAATGCTATGTTGCGATTGAGGTTTTCCAGTTGAGAAAAATGCCCTTCGTTAATCCTGATGGGTTCTATTCGGAACAAAGGAGAGACTCCCTTGAGTCTGGCCTTGAAAGTAAGACGATAGTCTTTATTAAAGGTAAGGTAATCTCTAATGGATGGGGTTTGAAATTGCCATTAGCCGGGTATGTTGGCTTTTGGGTTGTTGATAGGAAGCAACGAATGTTGGAGGTGCTGGGATTAATGGCTCAGATTTTGAGCACATTTGTTGATAATTATTGTGTGACTAGAGCTGGTCCTGTTAACAGACTTCTAGTGCGGAAGGTTGAGTATGCTTTGATTACTTGCTGGGAGATGCGGGACACCCATGGTCTAATGGATGAGATGGATTTAAACAGTTGCAAAAGGGCAAGACAATGCGGGGTTGTGGTTATGATGTCGACTGATGTTATGTACAGAAGTCATGGGTTGCAAATCATTACAATGTGCACCATCGTTGCAGATATCCATATTGCTCGATGTATGTTGGTCTCATCTAAAGAAAATCGTTTGATTGTCCTGAAGAAGTTTATTGTCTACAGTGGTTATAACTTTAATGTGCTGCTGCATGTTTTTTTTTTTTTTTGCTAATTAAAAATTTATACCAAGAAGGAACAACTTACACAAATATTGGGGCATACCCCGCGAGATCAACATTCAGACAACAAAGCCAAACAACTTTAAGTCATTTAACAATCAACAAACATAGAACTAAGCCTATTACAAACTTAATCTGGTGCCTCCACCAATCCTAAATTGAACCCAATACAAGCACTAAGAAAGTGCAACTGAGTAAACTGCACATGATACCTCGGACATGTCCGCCAATAAGGGCTTGAGAACCCCTTCGAACTGCTCACGCCAGCAGTGCAAAAGCCGTATCTATCTTCATGCAACCAATACCTTCTATTAACTCCATCAGGACAATGCTTGAAGCCTGAGAAACATCCCATCTTTTGCATGACAATATCCATATCAATTCCTACCATAGAGCTAGGCCTACTCGCCCACCCTTTAGGACCAAGTCCTATTACCAAATCATAAACGACAGGGGCACCAATCCTTACAAAACGACTGAGCCCCCAACCCACGCCAACTTCAACCGCATCCTTGGAAATTGCTAAAATAGTGAGAATCGCTGAGCTAAACCGCAGCAAATCAGCCTCCAATGGCGGCATTCCACCAACAGTACCAGTACAACCATTACCAATAACACTGTTATAATTTTCAGCAAAACCCTTACCAACAACCTTAACGGCAGAGTAAACCACTCCATGATCCCCCCCAGAAACCAGAGTTACCCAGATGGCTCTCTAACACCGATGAGTGGGGCTTTAGCATTACTCCCTCATCCTCAACCAGAATAGCATGTTTCTATGTTGTCGAGAATAGAGTTTTACCTGCATTCTCAAACCCCACCACTTTAGTGATATCAGTCAACAAACAACCATCCTTCGCCTCTGAAGTCATACTCCCCACAATAGTAGCAACGAGGTTTCTACCATCCGCCTTAACAGCAGATTCCACATCACAAACATTCAAAACCGTAGAAGGTTCTGTATCAATAGGACCACCATTCTAAACACCCCCCGAATGAATTACCAAATCAGATGTGTCCTTGGTCAATATATTAGAAGTAACGTCTAATTCCTCATTACCAACAACATTAGCAGAAATTGAATCCATGAAATCCAACATTTTAATAGGCATATTCAAAGAATCCATACCTAAATCTTTAACGCCAGCTAACTGGACTTTTTTTTTTTTGCTAATTAAAATTTTATACCACCGGAAGAAGATTACATCTCTAGGGGCATACCCCGCGATTAATAATACATCTACCTAGCGGAACAACACAGAGAAAACATTAATAAAGCTAGATAAACTAGCAATCAACAACGACAGGACACGAACTAAACAGGTCAGAGATAATTTACGCTCATCCTGGCTAAATACCACTAGCAAATAAGTGGTCGCCTCGCAAACTCCCTGCATGTCCAGAATGAATTCTTATCCTCTGACTGACAAAATAACCATCATTTTTAATCCACTGATGTGCAACGTGCATCCTCTCCATTCCTTGCACTGCATCCCCTTGGTACACAGGCTCACTAAACTCGCTAAACCAACTATTCCCTATTCGCAAATAAGAAATCATGCTAAGATTCTTCTGCACCCATAGCCAGTTGGATAGCATGCTCAATTCCCTTTCTGTTTCCTGATATAACAGCAGGCCTGTATGAGCCATTTCCATAACCAGTTGAGAGACAGCCAAAATCATGCCTCTAATTACCTTCTCAAACAGGCAGGTGTTGCCATCAAGGACCCCCGCGCCATAGCAACACAGAAAATTGCTATCCAACTGGACAAAACACAAGGCTAGGGCTGTCGCACCTACAACATTCTCCGGCCAACTTTGATAGCTTCCATCAAAAACTTGTAACGCAACATTAGTGAGAATAAAGTGTTCTCCTCTAGCAGAAGCCATACGCCCCTTAACATTCACAATGCACATAATAATTTCCACCAAGATGTCAACGACATGGTTAACAACAGAATTAGGACACCACAGAGTAGACTTGGAGTCCTCACTCAAAACCAGCAACCACCATTCCTTACAGCCAAGACGATGCAAAACCTCATCAGGAGTCGGGTTTTCGTTATCCAATAACAAATGGTGAGAATAACCATTTGGTAGCAACAACTGGCAGATAACCTCATCGTAGCAGTCGTTCAACTTCACAGATATTTGGCCCAAGTCCTCATGTACAATAAACATAACAGGGACATCAACAGCATTCCAACCAGGCGTTAGCACAAACACCTTGCCCTCAATCAATTGGGGATTACAAGAACTACAAGCTCGAGACGCAATCCCTGAGGTACAATTACACCCAACATCCCTCTTCCTCAGGCCAACCTGGGACTCAACAGTGTCAGTATCCCTCTTTACTTGAGCATCCTTCAAAGGATACTCAGTCACAAGGTTCTCCGAAAAAGAGACCCTCTTCGGACTCCTAATCGGGCTACCCACAAGAAGGCGTGATTCAGATCTGCACTTCCCCCACAAAGTGTCCTCCGAAAAGGAAACCCTCTTCTGACTCACACGAACATTATTCACCTGGTTAAAACCAGAAGTCCCCAACCTCTCAAAGGTTTGAGCCGATGCTTCTTGCTTCCCCTTAACTGAAATAGTAGAAAGGGCACTCTGTGAACACGCACGGAGAGTAATCTCCGTCACAAGGTTCTCCGAAAAGGAAACCCTCTTCGAAATCATAATAGGACTAAAAAACTGATAAGAAATTTGGTGTATAGGTGAGGGATTAGAGATGGAAAATGGATTTATGAAGGTTAATTGAATAGATCTGATGGAAATATGTGTGAGAATTGGTGGCGGCTAATTAAGGGTTTCTAGAGAGAAGGAGGAGAATCTCTCTTTAGACTCTCATAACCGAGATACTACTATCTTGTATGGCTTTGGAGTTCTCGAGCCATGTTTCATTGCTATCTCATCAACCACAATGTTCTGAAATGGCTGAAGATTGGTAACTTCCGGAGATATACTTGGCGACGTCACTAGCTTTCTTTTAGAACGAACCTCCGTCCACTCCTTGTCTACATCCTCTTCTGTAACATCTACCTGGTGGTTGGGGGTTAGCTTGTCCCCAACTGTATTGCTTATGTGGCTGGCTTCCTTCTCTAAAACCCCTTCCTTCTGCTCAACCACCACCTTCTGTTGATGACCTTCATTTACCTTACCAATTTCGTCCACTTTATCTTTTCCTTTGTCGTTTTGGCCAGATGGAGCCCCTTTTGTATGGATTGAACCCCCTGCCGCCCATTCTCTAGAAGCCACCGGGCAAACACTAATGGTGTGGCCAAGTGATTTACAGTGGCTGCATACCATTGGCTTATTAATGTATGAAACTTTAACCTCAACTATGGAACCATCCAGGTCCACCACTTTGAGGGTTGGTGGTAATGGATCCCCCACTTCATACTGCACGCACATTTTTGCAAATGGAAGGATTTCTAGCTCAGATGTAAGGGCATCTGCCCCTAGGGGCTTACCAATGGCACTAGCAACACGGCCCAGTCCCTCTTGCGTCCAGTAACAATCTGGTAGATTGGCTAGCTTAACCCATAACGGCATCGAGGTAACAGATTCTGAGCGTTCGTTGAAACCCCAATCAGTTAATACTAGAGGCCTTTTATCAAAGTACCACGTACCTTTGCAAAGAACCGCATTCTTTTCATTGGAAGAGTTGAACCTAAAGACATAGGTGGACTCATTACGTTGAGAGACCATGGTGAGGCCTCTCCTCCAGGCTGAAAAAGCCACCTCCTTAACTCTCTTAAACGGTAGAGTCCCTTTGGTAAATTTACCCACAATGCAACATTTGAATTTTTCCGCACCTTTCTTGAGGACATCCTCTGGGGGGGATACAACATCTGATCCTTCAGTTGGAGGCACGTAATCAAATTTCACTTCCTTGACAGGGCCCGGGGCCGCTCTTAAAACCGAAGACCAGGACTTTGCGCCTTTTGACCCCATTTCAGTCTTCTCGTCCTTCTCCCCATTTTTGGTGCTCTCCTTGCTTACTTTATCTGCAAGAGGTTCCTGTTTGCCTATTTCCTGTTGACTCTTCGAGCTTTCACCCCTTTCCATGCCCCCAGGTGGGGCATTTTTTAGGATTCCTTTAACAGCTCCCACCCCCTTCTCACTGGCAGCCGTGCTCTTAGGTACTTCCTTGCTAGAGAAGATGGGAAGACCCATCTCATCCCTACCATCAATGAAACGCACTGGGCTTACTAACCCAGCATTAAATCTCTCCTTTTCCTTCAAGATTTCTTTTTCAACTTCACTCACTAAAAAACCCTTCTTGGCAAGAAAGCTATGGATATCCATCATTTGGTTGCGGAGCTTTATAAGATCCTCTCTCTCATACTTATTGTTCGCAGCCACACCCTTTGCTACCATATGTATCGTTTCTCTCTCTATCGCATCTCTAGCAGTCTCATATGAAGCTTCCTCCTCATCTGAGGGTGTCTCACAGATCTTTTCAGCTGAGGTACCTCCCTGTAGGGTGGAAGGCACTACTAGGGCTGGAAAGTCCTCCACTTCTCTTCTTGCAAGCATTTCCTGAAACTTATCATCCTCCATATCTTGCATATAACCAGGTAAACCAGATTCAGAGTCACAATTCGAACCTTGACTCACCATGGGAACTGACCGCAAAGAAAAAAGGAAAGAAAGAAATATAGTGTTTAGGTTTGGGGGACAGGAGAAGGTGGAAGTAAATGAAGGGAATGTGGAATTTATGATGGAGAAAGTGTTTTAGAGAATAGATCTGAAGATTAGAAAATGGCGGCTAGGTTAAGGGGTTTTAGAAAGAAGGAGGAGCTTCTCTCTCTAGGACTCTCATCTCCTCTAGGTCATAAATCTATTATGACTATTTTTTGTTCCTACAACGTTAGAGGCCTTAACAATAAAGTTGGTTTTATCAGGGACTTCATCTTTAAAAATAAACTGTCTCTGGTAGGTCTATTGGAAACACATGTCCAAACTGACGTTGCTAGGATTATCTCTCGGACCATTAATCCACGGTTTCAGTGGTGCTTCAACTATGATCATCATCCGGGAGGCCGTATATGGCTGGGGTGGAATCCCTCAATATGGAAAATTTTGGTTCTTACGTCCTCTTCTCAGCATATCACATGCTCTGTTACCCTTCTTGAGAGCAACACAAGTTTTGTTATCTCTTTTGTGTATGGCCTTAATGATATGATTGACCGTAGACCTCTATGGTCTGATTTGGCAGGCATAGCGCATGGTTTGAATGGCACAACATGGGCTCTATGTGGTGACTTCAACTCTTGTATTAGTATTGATGAAAAACAAGGAGGCTCCCTAGATTGGACTACTGGAATGGAGGAGTTTAAACAGTTCTTGCTTGCCAACGACCTCACTGATCTCCGGTACTCAGGCCACTTCTTCACATGGTGGGATAGTAATATCTCTCAGCCAAAGTTCAGAAAGTTAGATCGTGTGTTAGTAAACCCGGAATGGCATTCAGTGTTCCCTTGCTCCACGGTGGAATTCTTGTCTCGGGGCTTATCTGACCATTGCCCTGCTATTACTTCACTTGGCACTAGTTTCTCCTCTGGAGCGAAGCCCTTTCAATTTTTTAATCACCTTATTGATAATCCAGACTTTTTGGGCTCAGTGGAGAAAGCATGGTCTTTAGAGGTTGAGGGGAATCCTTGGTTTATCCTAACGTCGAAACTCAAGAATGTAAAGGTGGCTCTAAAGGAACTAAACAGAAAGATGAGGGATATTCACAATCTAGTGATCCAGTCTCGGGATGCTCTCTCAGTTCCAGGACTCAATGCCTGCTAACCCTACTGCTGCATACTTTGAAGAAGAAAAGGAATTTATTGAGAACTATTCAGCAGCTTTAAGGCTAGAGGAGAAGTTTTTAAAGCAGAAATCCAGAATTCAATGGCTAAAACTTGGAGATGGCAACAGTAAGTTTTTCTATAATTCTTGCAGAGGGAACTGGAACACTAACAAGATTACTACTCTCACCGACTCGGAGGGAGTCTCACACTCTTCACATGCGGACATGGCTAAAGTTGCAACGGATTTCTATAAAAATATTCTGGGGAAATCATCTGAGGTAGCAGATTTTCCTAATGATATCCCTCTACCATCTCTCTCTGATTCCCAGGTTAACCTTATGGCTGCCCCGTTTTCTGAGAGTGAAGTACTGACCACATTAAAAAGAATGGCTAAGAACAAGAGCCCTGGGCCGGATGGGTTCACAGTTGAATTTTACTTGGCTGTTTGGCACCTGGTAGGAAATGATGTGACTAAAGGTATCATGTATTTCTTTAACACATTGCACTTGCCTAGAGTAATAAATGCGGCTTCCATATGTTTAGTTCCTAAACAGCCTAACCCTTCTGAAATGCAACACTTTAGGCCAATCTCCTGTTGTAATGTATTGTATAAATGCATTTCTTCTATGCTAGCCAAGAGGCTAAAAGCTGTCCTTCCCTCCATCATTTCCCCGGTACAGTCTGCTTTTGTAGCTAGGAGATCCATTGGTGACAATATTTTCCTTGCTCAAGCCTTATGCAAGGACTATAATGGCAATACAGGTCAGCCTCGATGTGCTATAAAGCTAGACATTCATAAGGCTTTTGACTCCCTAAACTGGAATTTCCTGTTTACAATCATGGGGAAAATGAGGTTTCCCAATCAGTACATTAAGTGGCTGGAAAAATGTATCACTTCCACAATGTTTTCTGTAAAGTTGAATGGTAGTTTGGAAGGGTTTTTCAGAGGGGAATCTGGCCTGAGACAGGGGGATCCTCTATCCCCTTATCTGTTCGTGATTGTCATGGAGGCTCTCTCACCATGTCTGGATAAGAAAACTGCGGACCCTAACTTCAAATTCCATTGGAGAACTAAGGAAGTAAAACTAAATCACATTATTTTTGCTGATGATGTACTCCTGTTTAGTCATGGTGATCTTAGGTCAGTCTCAGCTCTGCTAGATGGGATCAAGCTATTCCAAAACTGTTCGAACCTAAAGCCAAACATCTCCAAGACTACATGCTTCTTTGCTAATGTTAGACAGGATGTGACTGATGCTATTCTTTCTCACTCAGGGTTCCAAAGAGGTCATATGCCTATCACCTACCTGGGGCTTCCTCTTATCACAGGAAAGCTCAACAAGAATG
This sequence comes from Kitagawia praeruptora, assembly GCA_037693485.1. Taxonomy (NCBI): domain Eukaryota; kingdom Viridiplantae; phylum Streptophyta; class Magnoliopsida; order Apiales; family Apiaceae; genus Kitagawia; species Kitagawia praeruptora. The sequence goes on from CM075350.1 coordinate 70,962,542, forward strand.
ACTGTCAGACTCTGATTAGTAGATTGTGCAGCAAAATGGAGCTGTGGACAACTAGATTTCTTAATTTTGCAGGGCGTCTCCAACTGATCAAAGCCATACTGGTCAGTATTGTGGGATACTGGAGTATGTTTCTCTTCCTTCCGAAAGGAATCCTAAAAAAGATCAATGCTCTATTTTTCAAGTTCCTTTGGGGAGGTTTCTACAAACCGGATGGGAAGTGTCAGTATAAAGTTGGATGGGAGGAGTGTTGCAAACCAAAAGCGGAAGGGGGTCTTGGCATTCGAAATCTTTTTGAATGGAATGAAGCAGCCATTCTTTATCAGCTGTGGCGCATCATTCAGCCCACCTCTAACTCTCTCTGGATAGCTTGGTTCCATAAAGCTTTGCTGGCAAAGAAGGAATTCTGGACTTCTAAAATGCCATATCGCTCATGTTGGATTGTAAGGAAATTGTTCAAGGCGAGGCCGCGTGCCCTTCAGTATGTACACTATAACATAGGAGAAAACTCTGATTTCCTCTTCTGGCATGATCCCTGGGTCCAAAAAAAACCCCTTCTGGATATTGCCCCATCCATTGTATCTACAGCTGAGTCCACTAGTACAGTCAGTATCAATGTCTACCTCCGAAATGGGACTTGGGACTTGCCATCTTCGAACCATAATGATGTGATTGAAATTAGACTGCTGGTGCAACATATTCAAATCCATAAGTCTGATTCCATTATGTGGGATGGAATGCTTCCAAAGAATGTCAAATTGTCCACTATTTGGTCCTCCATGCGGGTAAAGGGAAGTTATGTTCAGTGGTTTAACATGGTCTGGGGAAAATTCAATATCGCGAAGTGCTCATTCATCACATGGTTAGCCATCAAAAACAGGCTTCTCACGAAGGATAGAATGCTTCTGTTCGGAATGCAGGTTGATCAAAAATGTGTCTTGTGTGGGGTGGATGATGAATCGGTTAGCCACATTTTCACTGCTTGCCCATACTTTGATATTATTAGCAGGTCTATGCCATTCCATTTCTCTCGTAATTGGTCCAATTGTCAGTCAGGCAACTACACTGCTACTCAGCTAGGGGCTAAGGAGGAATCAATTGCCCAACTGTTTTTTAGCACAGCTATTTACCATGTCTGGAAGGAGCGTAACTACCGCATGCACAACCATGGGCCTGGCCACCCAACATCAGTGGTCAGCAGTGAGATAAGACGTATGGTGCGCGAGAAACTGTTCTCATGTAACTTGTTTAAGGGTTGGGTTCGAAATGACCCGACCATCCTCTTATTTATCATGTAAAAGAATAGGCTAGGTTCATCTGAAATGTTGAGTAGGGTTTACCTTCTTATTCTTTGTATCATGTTGATTTGTAGTTATAGCATGGATGTTGTCTCGCGGGGTATGCCCCTAGATATGTATTAGCTGTTTCCTTTGGTATAAAATTTTTTAATTAGCAAAAAAAAAAAAGAGATACTACTATATTTATGTCCTGAAATGGTTTTTAAACCATCTCTAATCCTTATCTTAGTCTGTCGAGCTGTGACCTCCTTGTCCTCATCCATGCCTTTCTCGCCTTGAAACTCTTTTTGGTTCGAGTCCAGCTTGGGATTCTCCTGCATTTGCTCTGTATCAACATGCACAGTCACATCTCCGACAAGACTAAACAGAGGCCCCAAATACTGCGTGTTACCCTGAATTGGCTCCTTTGTGCTGCTCCCCCCCCCCCATATATCCTTGGAAGGATCCTTGGATGGTTGGCTCTACTTTGGCTCAGTCATTAGATCAATCCCCAAATCAATCAGGTAATCCCTCAATTGAATGGATCGGCAAATTAAGTCATGTAGCTCCACTTCCTGAAAACCTCTTAGACCACGAGCAGAGGCACTGAATTCCCTATCATGTGACCCTTTAACCAAAGGGATTTCCTTACCTATCGAGCTAATGAACATCTTCACATTTTCTAGGTTACGCCTCGCTGCCACCAGCGCCTTCCTCTTCAACTCGGAGTTTAAAAGGGTGTGGTCTAATAGCCCCGCTATCTCCACCTCCTCTTCCATGTCTTGAATAATCTGGTCATCCTCCCCAAGAACCAGGAGCGAGATTCCATTCTTTCGAATATAGGTCCCAAGTTGCTTAATGCAATTCAGAGCTATATCCAAGTCTCTCAAAAGCTTTATATCTGGTCTCCTTTGCAAGCTATTTATAAAATCTAAATCACTCATGTCAACAGTCCCCCAAATCGTAGGCACCTCATGTCCACTCTGGACAATGCTGTCTCTCATGATAGTGATTACATTCATAGCAATAGCTAGGCGCTCTTGCCATCGCTTTACTGAACCATCCCTACATGGGGTTGCTTCTTCTTCTATCACGTCATTACAGACCGCCTTGCCCTTGTCTTTCATCCTGACCATATCAGTATCCCCGACAGAGGACCCAGCATTTTCCCCAGAATTCATAGTCTTTCCACTCTCTCTACCCAAGTCCTTAACCGGAACAGAGGAATCCCCTTTTGTGGAAGCATAATCCTTTCCCAATTCATTCCAACCCCAGCATCACCACCTATCTGGGCCTCATACAAACTCTCATCAGTTACTAGACCTTCCCTTTGACTATCCGAATGAATAGGCAATTCCTCCTCCATAGAGGGCTCCAACAAATCGACAAATGGAGTAGCATAACAATCCACATCCACAGTATTTGATTTAACAGGTTTCGTTAGGGAGAAAACCTTACCATCAATTATATGATGTTTGAACCGGCTACGACTCATGAATTATTCCTAAGAGCATGGCCAATGGTTGTGCTAAAATAGATGGAGCTATTGCTATAATATAGCACTAAAAAGTGGGTTTTTGTGCTAAAATAACAACATGTCTCCAATGGTTTGTGCTATATCTTGTTTCATATTTAACCTTTTTGGGGTGTTTGTGCTAAAAAGGTCATGAAACAAAGCAAGTGTAGAAATGATTTCCTTCCTTTTTATATTCCCCACTCACTTTTTACCTTTTTGGGGTGTTTCAAAATATAGCACAATGCTATAGTTTGTGCTATATATAGCACAAATTATAGCATTGTGCTATTTTAGCACAAACTATAGAACACCATTGGATTTCAATATTTTGTAATTTCTGCTATAATATAGCTACAACACAAGATATAGCACACCATTGGCCTTGCTCTAATAGACCTTAAGGATTATATGACATACCCTTGTAGATCTCGAGTCATATATCATTTTGGCATGAGAATCGAAGCAAACGGACTTACGGTTTAGGAGTTATGGTCAAAATCGTAAAAGTGGTTCGTAACCGTAAGTGCGAGTTCGTAACTGAAATTGAACCCCCTTAACATGAGTAATTCAGTGACGAATCTTGATAATTAAATATTAGAGATCATAAGGAAGGTGTGGGAGAAAACCTCATGTCAAACGGATCATTTTCCGATTTTATAAAAATGTTCGAATCAAGGTTAAGTGCGAATGAACCACTTAGGGGGATTGCTTAAGTGTAACTTTGGTAAAATCACTTAGAAAACCGGTGATAAAACTCGAGGAATAATCTTGGTTCGTAAACGACTGACCTTCGAACTTATACGACTTAAGTATATACCAAGTGTAAGCGTAATGACATGCCTTAATAACGAGCAAGTGTCGGATCATAACGGTGATAAAAAGAGTACACTAGAGGGTGTATAACGAGATAACTGGAAAGCGTGTTTTAATCTAAGTAAAGTATATACTTAGCCTTTCAAAAGCGTTAAGTGATTAATCTCGAATATTTTGGTCGTTTATAGATCACCGGACTGACCCAGGACACACTACCCTCACCAGAGTACCAGGCAAGTTTCCAATACTTTGGAACTGGTGTTGTGATAATATATATGGTTTGATTTTGTTATACATATGCCATAGCATGCATGCATGTTTTCTAGATTATATTGTGATACTTGTTTCGAAATTTGTTATGGGCTTATAAGCTAGATATGGTATATTAGTTATAAGCCAGATTTTGTTAAGACCCTTAGTGAAGGGCATATGATCTTCATTCATTAATATAGACCTGGAGTCGGTATTTTGAAATATAGAGACAGTCGTGGAAACCCGGAGGGATTACAGCGACAGATTATTATTCATTCGAGGAATGTTATTTGAATATTATCTCAGTCGAGAAGTACTATACGAATATTATTTTGAATATTCATTTAAGTTTATGTATTTAATGAATATTATTTTGAATATTCATTTGAGCTTTATTTATTTAAAAGAATGTTATTTTGGATATTCTTTTAATTTTTTTATTTCATGAATATTAATTTCAAATATTCATTTGAGTTTATTCGTGTAATGAATAATATTTAAGTATTCATTTAAGGATTTGATTTATTTAAGTGAATATTATCTTGAATATTCATTTGAGGTTTTAGTTATTTTCTTGGTTATTATTTTGAATATTTATTTGAGGAATTATTTATTTAATGAATATTTTATATATACTTATTCGAGGGTTAATCATGAGCAATATTTTATATTAAGAATATTCTGGAATTATTTACGGTTTAATAAATATTCTTTGAATATTTATTTAATTCTTTCAACTAGTTCTAAAATAAGATATTTTATTCAAAAATTTCCTTGACCTTCAACTACTATGTAAATTATTTTCGAGTGTTATTATTATTAATTTTATCAAGGAAGGTTCTCAAAACCCTATTCTTCATTCGAATCTATCTTCCGAAATATAAGGGAACCTTGCTTGAGAGCTATTATTTCTTTGATTGCCCGGTCATATACTTGTTAAACTACCTTTTTACTCATATCTTGATACCTTTCAAACATCGATATGAGTCTTTTTGGTTACCTCCTCAACACTCGAGGGGTAAGATTGATGGAACAAGTTTTTTTTTTTTTTTTGCTAATTAAATATTTATACCAAAAGGAACAACTGATACAAATCTAGGGGCATACCCCGCGAATCAACATCCAACCATTACAGCAAACATCATAACATACTCGATCAACAAATCAAGACAACTTAAAAACCAACTAGCTGTGCTAGATTAAATACAGATCATAACAATGCCAATAAAGAAAGTGGATCCTCCCGGTTCACATCCCAGCATTCTAAGCATCAAACCTTTCCTCAGCGTAGCAAACCAAAACTCAGGGCCCCCCGGTCTCATGGTCATCTGAGAGTGACCTCCCCTGCTCGCTCTCCATCGCTTAATCTCCGATTTCTTCAAATAAACCCTGCTCTTCTGCGGGATAGAGCTCTCCAAGTGGCCAAGTTCATGAGACAGCTGGTGTTCTGTAGTAGTACCCTTCCTTGAGCTAGGATGTGGGCTCCTGGATTCAACTGCGTTATCACCAATGTGAATTGGCCCTTTTTCATTAAGATTCTGCATACCAGGCTCCACTTTTGTAGTTTCCTCAAGAATAACACCCAGCCCCTTACTCTGAATAAAACGCTACAATTGGATCATAGTGCTAATTAAACTAGCAAGCTCCTTAGTTCTTCTACAGTAGAACTCTCCAGCCTCATTCATGAACGCCTTTAAATCACTAAGAGGAATAAACTCCTCAACCACAGGTATTTGAAAACCCTGGGACACAATGTGACTCGTAAGTTTCTCAATATAGAACAGCGTTTTAATCAGTAGTTCGCAAATACCATCCTTGTATTCAACAGTACTGATCTCAGGAGGAAGGTTGTCCTCCCTAGTCTTCTCCTTTCCAGTCTCAACCCTATCACGATTTGAAACAAAGTCCTGCACTTTCTCCCCTTCCACATTGCATATGGCCCGAGCAATGGCCATATCCTGATCAGAGTTATCCCCCTTGTGAGCACCCTCAACCTTAGAATTAGCCCCTACAATGGGGCTCCCCCATCCCATGTAGCTCATGTTTCCATTAAAAACACCAATCAGATATGAATCTGAGTTGTCATAAAAAGCACCTTTTCCCCTCAAAGGCGAATCTATATTTACCTCTCCCAGCATAACATCATTCCCAACAGAATTCAAAAAATCCTCCCCCCTCGAAGGACTCATAATAACCGAATCACTAGGCAAAACATTAAAGATAACGTCCAACTCCTCATTTCCCACATCATTATTAGTATCCATGGAATCAGATAAATCAATAGGAGATTCACTATTAAAATAACCATCATTAACCTTGCTCCGATGAGAGTAAAAGAAATTACCTTCCACCCACTGAACATTGCGAGAGTTGCGCGACCTTGAGGCAATCCCAGACGAGTTAGCAATAGACAACAACCTCTTATTGCTGATCCTACTCCTTTTACTTGTGTCATTACCAACCGGCCTTTTGAAGTCCTTCCTGTTTTTGTTATCCCTATCCATTTGACCACTACCCAAACTTCTAGCACTGGATCCAATCACTCCAGACTCCACATCACATCCTAGCTCCATCCCTCTATCAGTAGGGATCACCGTAACCAATTTTTCCGTGAAGGACACCTTTTTTGGACTCATACTCGATGTTAAATTAGGAGTGCGAGCAGCAACCCCAGATCTAGAATCAGTAACATCGCAAAGGTCCCAACCCTTACGCTCAAATGAGACCCCAATCACTTCACGCTTAGAAGAAATTGGTCTCTCAACATTATATTCAACAGGGATAACCCCTCGTTCATCAATTCCGGCAGAGGCAGCCCTTCGGGAATGGACATTAAGTCTGGCCGTAACCAAAAGGTTATGTTTCCCCTTCTCCGACTAGGCAATGGGTTCACCCATAAGGATACAACCCCCAACTCTAGGAATCACCGATACAAGGTTCTCTGAGAAGGAAACCCTTTTCGGACTCATATTCGGTACCAACCCATTCTGGGTCCTCACCGACAATCCCCTAGCATCATTAACCAACTCATTAGAGCTATCAAGGAGACTAGCAGTCGAAATACTAGCCTTCGACAAAGAAAATCGGAGAAAGAAACCCTCTTCCGACTCATAATAAACAAGGTAAAGAAATATAGGTGTTTATGGTGTAGGAATAGAAGAGAGAGATGGATTAGCGATGGATTTATGGTTAGATTGATGGAAAAATGCTCAGATTTAGTTTAGAAAGGAGGCGGCTTGCTAGGGTTCCTAGAGAGAAACGACTCTCATTACTTATGGAACAAGTTTATTTCCATTAACAAGCAACAGCTTGGGAAATATTGGTGAATTTTCCTTTCCAACTAGATACGACTACTTCGTGGAGTCCTATCAACAAGTATTATACTTGGGGAAAGGGGGACGAACTTTACGTTTCAGAGTCATGGATGTTATTCGAACTAGGAGACGCGTAAGTGGTCGAGTGGCGCTGGTCCAACAATGGCCCAACCGTTGGCCGAGGAGTTCCAGAGGGCGGTTGACAAGTAAATCCGTCGGGGCTACCTTCTACATGTAGAGAACGAATGATTAGATGCATAACATACAACTGATCATCGTAAACGTTAGGGCATCTGGCGCGGCATTGCTCCCGTGTTAGTTCATGCTTTCCAAGTGGAAATTTTCTGCAACACTATCGGTGTTGACATCGTGAAAAAGTGTTTGAAACTGGAATTGCAATATTTTTCCTACAAGTTCCTCTTTTATGAAAAATGAAGCTATCTTGCTTATCTTTGGCATAACAGACATTCCCAAACAAATATATTTGAAGTTACCTTGTAACTTCATCTTTTACGTTATACTGGCATCATTTTCGTAAATGCATGGCATATGGTATCAAAGATACTTTTGAACTGTTATATATTATTGTTCAATTATACATTATTTTGGTGGGCTATTGCTCACCCTTGCTTTATTTATTATATCACAACAACAGTTAGATCAGATGGCCCGTACAAGGCGCACTCGGTACAAGCAGGTGTCAGCCGTCAGAAGATTAACCGTTTAGGTCATAGATTAACCATTTGTGATGTTTTGGTGGATACTGGTGCTCATAATGATGGCACGGTAGATTTGGGGCTCATGAAGGAAAGGAAGAAGCAACAAGATGATACTAAGGTAACAAGTCTTGCTATTGCTAGGGAGGATGTTGTCCTGGTAAGGGGGATAAGGATGAGGGGATAGAGGGGTTCGCTCCTAATCAAGAGATTGGTACTACTGAGTATAGTGATGGTCTTTGAGATCTTTTGATCGAGACCTTGGTTCATATTGATAAGCTGAAGAATGACATTGACAATAGGGGCTTCAAAGTTCCTGCTGTTAAGGAATTTACTATGATCAGTGGTCATGACCCTTTCAAGGATGAGTTGGGAAGGTTTCATGGTAGGAGGCCTCAAGACCTAGTGAGCCTGTTTTGTTGTGATCTTCAACTGCAGGATTTTATTAGTAGGAATGGGTTAGATCCTTTTCATGAGGAGACACCCACTGGAGCTCTCTCTGACCTGAGTTTGCAGAAACGGGGAGGGGGGAAATTGGCTGATGTGGCGGATTATAGGGATGTCAAAAAGGTAGGAAATGTAAGCATGGCGGCCATCCCTGCGGAGTTTTTCATAGGGACTGTGTGTAGTTGAAAGAGGTTGGCTTTATGCGGAGTAGCGATACGGGAACCCAGCTTGCTTGAGGCTAAGATGGTGATTTCGAAGGAAAATGCTGAGCCATTCCTGGACTTGGAGGGTGTGCAGTTCGTGCAGTCTGGGTGGCCAATGAACTGCCATTTTGGAATTCTGAAGAGTCATTTCAATAAAGCTGGCCATGGCAATGGTGTTTGCATTGTTGTGTCGTATAACAGGAAGGGCCTTAAGGCGGCATTTGAGCAAAGTTTTTTTTTTGCTAATTAAATATTTATACCACGAAGGAACAACTTACACAAATCTGGGGGCATACCCCGCGAAATCAACATTCTGACAATAAAGCTAAACAACTTTAAGTCATTTGACAATCAACAAACATAGAACCAAGTCTATTACAAACTTAATCTTAATCTTAATCTGGTGCTTTACTGAGGCGTCCATGCTTGATCCTCGCCTTTGTCCTGCAAACTCTGGCCTCCTTGGCCTCCTCCATGCCCTCCTCATCTTGATGGTTCTCCGGCATTTGCTCAGTATCAACATTCACAGTCACATCCCCAACAAGACCAAACAGATGCCCCAAATACTGCATGTTGCCCTGAATTGGCTCCTTTGCACTGTTCCCCACTCCCCTTAATTCCTTGAAAGATTCATCATCCTTACCTCCAATGTGAGGACTCTGTTGCTGCTCAGTCGTTGGTAGATCAATCCCCGAATCAATCAAGTAGTCCCTCAATTGAATAGTTCGACAAGTTAAGTCATGAAGCTCCACTTCCTCAATATCTCTTAAACCACGAGCAGAGGCACTGAATTCCCTATCACGGGACCCCTTAACCAAAGGGATTTCCTTACCCAGAGAGGCAATGAACATCTTTAGTTTATCCAAATTACGTCTCGCTGCCACCAGAGCCTTCCTCTTCAACCCAGAGTTGTATAAGGTGTGGTCTAACAGCTCAGCAATCTCCATCTCCTCCTCCATGTCCTCAATGACCTGGCCATCATCCACTAACATAATCGGAAGAGGAATTCCATTCTTCCTAATGAAATTCCCAAGCTGCTTAATGCAGTTCAGAGCTCTACCTAGGTCTCTCAATAGCTTGATGTCAGGCCTCGTATGCAAACCATTAATAACATCCAAATCACTTAAGTCAACATCTCCCCAAATCAGGGGCACTTCATGCCCATTGTGGACAATGCAGTCTCTAAAAATAATGACAACATTCACATCAATAGTCAGACGCTTCTGCATTCTTTTAATCGAGACATCCCAAAATGGAGTCCCCTCTTTCCTTGTTGATTCAATACACACATTCTTCCCCTTGACCTCCGAGGGAGATAACTTAGAGGTCTCACCATTAGATACCGCAGGTTTATCCCTCGCAACTGGATTAGAGCCATCCCCTTGAGTTAACTCAGTGACCCTATTGATTTCTACTCCGACATTATCTTCATTAATGGAAGCCCCCTCATTGACCATATCATTGGGGGTAATCAGTGGGTCTTTTACAACCACTCGATTCACATCGACAATTGAAATCTTGGCCGAGGATGCAGAATTAACATCCTCCACATTCATTACAAAATCTGTACTTGAAACAATAGAATCCAAAGATTCCTCAACCAAGATAGGCGGGATATCATTGAGAATAGCCGGCTTCATCTTCTTATGAGAAGAGAAAAACTGACCTTCGCACTCCAGCAAGTTAATGGAGCTTCTAGTTCTCGAAGCAACCCCAGATCCAGGACCCAACTTTCGCCCTTTGTTGTCATCAAACCCATCCAGATCCACCCTCCTCTTGGATTGAGGTCTCCAAGCAGATCTTACTGGATTAACCTGCTCCAACGGTATCACTAACACCAACTCTTTCGCGAAAGACACTGACTTTAATGATGGTGCAGGACAGGAGATTTCTTTGCTATGGTTATTCTATCAGGTGGAGCAGAGTATTGTATTGCTATGCTGGGGAAATGGCTGTTGGATAGCAAGCGGGTGGTTTCACATTTTAGGAACTATTTTACTAATATTCTGAACTGTATGGTTAACAATTAGAGTTTTAATTTGTTGTTTTTAAACTAGTTTTTAAACTAGTTTATCTAGTTTTAGGCTTACGTTGTTGTGGGCTAGTTTAGCTAGTTTTCTTTGTGGTTCCATTTGGTTTAACGTTTACTAATCGCGGGGTATGCCTCTAGAATTGTAATCGTTTCTTCAGTGGTATAAAAATTTTAATTAGCAAAAAAAAAGCTATTGGTAGGCTAGTTGCTAGCATTTGAGTATCAAATGTATTTATTATATGACATATACAAATGGATGGCAAGAGTATGTAATGGTTAAAATGTAAATCTTTTGGGTTGTAAGAACTCAATCTTGTGATTAATAATATTTGGTAATTACTCTGATTTCATCTCTGGGACTATAACGGGTGTGTTTTATGTTGTTGTTTTGGGTCACAAGGTTGTAATTTAATTTATGTTGGTCTTGTGGATGGAAATTGAGGCCTTACAGAAATGGTATCAGAGCGTTACGTTATAAACCCCAGAGATGATGCGACGTTAAAACAATAAATTCACTAAGATAATAAGAACTCTTACCAAGTTCATAGTCGGACTACTTAATGTAGTATTGACATATGAAACCCTTATGGGAACTCTTAAGTATCATGATAGTAACTTAGCTTATTCTCGTGTCGACTTGTAAGGCGACGGACCTTGAGGCGTACGAGCGGCAGCACGGAGATGCTTTATTATATGTTGGAGATCGGCTTGTTGATTCGATTGAATACCCTACTGAGAACCCGGAGGAGGGTTCAGCTAAGGAGGGGAATCCTGTTAGGGATAAAGAATTTACCCTTGAGGAAATGAGGGCTGCAACTAGAGAGACTGTAAAAGTTTTTTTTTGCTAATTAAAATTTTATACCAAAAGGAACAACTGATACAAATCTAGGGGCATACCCCGCGAAATCAACAGCCGACAAACAAAGTCAAAACATTACAATGTCATTAGACAGTCAACATTAAACGAGAAATCTTAAAATAAACTAAATAGTGCTATAAAAGTTAAGGTATAGTGCTCAGAGAAGTGAGCGTAAAGAACTGAGGTATTATTAAAAGAATTAAAGATGCATATTGGATTCGTAGCCGGACTGCCGGATGTAGTACCAGCAAGTAAGACGGATTGGAAGAATTATATGGGATTAGATAAGAATCCTTAGAGACTTTCAGATTAATGAGAAAAGAATAGAATGATGCATGATTATCAAAGACATCGATATAGGACGTGGAGTAGAGTCTCCAGGAGCAGTTAAGATGAAGGAAGTAAGTACCATACCATTTGAAAAAAAAAAGGATTAGTGTGAATATTGTCAATGGTAATTCGCCATGAGAAGGCAGATTCCATAGGTTATAATTTATGAAGTCAAATTGAGATTGACGAGGTGGTTTTATTCAGAGAAATGTCCATTTTATGAATGGATCAGCTAAGGAAGTAAAGACTTGGGAAGTGATGGCCTGAATGGATAAAGTTATATAAGAAAGTAGTAAGCAAGACGATGATCTCGGAAACTACACGAGGAAAAGACCGGTGAGTCTATGATAGACTAGTAATGAGACTATTGTCAGGAACCAAGTATAGGTTTAGTTCAACTCAGAGAAAAGATGAACCAGAAACATTAGATGCATGTGATTCAGAGGAATATTAAAGTCTTTCGGTTCCTTGGATGGATTATAGTAGTTACCTTAAGTTTATTTCGACACTGAATTGTAAATGGATCAAGTAAGGTGATCAGTGGTTAAGATGTAATTGAGGATGTTTTTAGATGAAACCTGGAGAAGCAAGTGTTTGCCAAGATCTCGAAGTATGAATTTTGGCAAAATGAAGTTCAGTTATTAAGACATGCGAGCAATAGTGAGTGGTGTTGGTTGACCCCGTCGAAATAAAGGTAGTTTCAATTGAGGAAGGCCAACCACACCAACAAAAGTGAGGAATTTCATAAGATTCACAAGGTATTCCCAAAGATTTGTTCAGGATTTTACAAAGATTGCAGTCCCGTAACTTGACTTATTTGTGAAACTAAAAAGTTTGAGTGGGCAAGAAAAATGTGGGAAAATCCCCCTGGAGCTAAAGATGAAATTAGTGACGACCCAGCATTGGTGTTGCCTAATGGAAAAAGGAAGACTGTGTGATATATTATGATGCATTTCATACAGGTTTAAGTGGTATTAACTATTAGGACTTATATGTATTAGGGAGACGGGGCATGTTTCAGTTTGGAACTTTTGGTTTCCTTCTATGGAGGTATATATTGGTTCCTTTCCCGTGATTAGACTTCCAACGTCATTCCGTTATTATAACGACTTACGATTCTACCTACTTGGATGTACCTAGAACTATTCTTTAGGTTCCGAAATTAATCTTCTTGGCGTTACCAGTGGGCGATAGATTGACCAGAATTCAACAAAAGGTGGCAAACCTTGTCTTTCTGATTAGCAGAGGACGTCACTAAAGAGAGTGGAAACTAGAGCGAACCCTGTGGATTGGATAAGGTAGTTAAGGACCAAAACGGACTGAGAAATTTTGGGACTGACTTAAATGAAAAGGCTATTATGCGGCATGTGGGATTGATAAGAGAAGTTGAAAGGAAAGGTGACCGGAAACGGTACCGAGAAGTCGATTGAGACTTATACGGAGTAAAATTTTGAAAAAATTAGGAAAAGTATCAGGGGATTAGGATGTATGAAGTATGGCGGTGCTCGAGTTGAGTGACTATGCTACCCTGGCACCTAAGATTTACTGTATAAGGAAAGCATTGCACAAATACACAAAGAAGAAGTTTAATAGTACATGAGGAAAAGTATATCGATAAGCGTAACTTATCCCAGATAAATTATATTCGTTATGGACGAGGGAGACACCCTGCCGGCTACTACTTACTAAAAGTATGGTGAGTTGAGAGACACATGATGTTAGGATATTATAAATACAATGGATTACGACTAAGACAGATGATCAAGCTAAGTGTATAGAAATGGCCAAAGGTTGCTCATATGATACAGAAATTTTGTCTGAAGCTGATATCTCTGATAGAACCAATAGGTATGTTGTCTTTAGAAGGCCATGTAGACTGGCATCCGTTTGAAAGAAGATGTTAGTATTAAGCTACCTATAGATTATCAAGATGAGAATAATTCAAAAGGAGACCCTTATTAAGGATAGAGGATTTGATTGTCAATTAAGGGATATAAGTATTTCTTGAAAATCGAATTGAGGATAGAATATCCCGTAAATAGGGATGAACCCGGGGATGCACAAAGGATGGCATTACCCCTAATAAAGACATTGTTAATTCAGAGGAGATAAGTGGATTGACTAAGGCAACAACAACCTTTAAGGATTTATTTAAAAGAGTTTCGAAAAGTACATAGAGAGAACTGTTATAGGATTGATTAATGATGTTTGATATACCCTGTACCCAGAAAAGACATGAGGAATGATAAGGATGACCTAAGAAACCTTACAAGGAAAAAGGTAATATTCTGAGTTTCAAGATGGAAGTTTGGTAAGGAATGTATGACATAATAATAATGCTAGGGGAGGCATGTGTGAAACCATGAGGAGTTAGGGATTGAACCAATAAAGGTTGAGATTATCCTAAAACAAGAAAGAACTAAGAGAAGAAATATCCTAGGTATGACTGGGAGTAACTGAGATAAAGTTCACACGGGAAGGTGGAAGCAATGACTTATGGAAAAAGACTAATCTAGACTTTCTCTCCTTCAGCAGAGTTTAAGAGAGAATGCTTTCACCCAACAGTGATGAGAATGAGATAGAAAAATTTAAGTTGGAATAGGCCCATACAACATTGATGCAAGAAACTGTTATTATCAGGAAAGGCCAATGAGGTGGCCGACACTTTAAGTATAGAGGAGTAATTATAAATGATCATACCAAGGAAACAGAATGATAATGAAAAGGACCTTGAAGGTCATAATGTGGGAGAGGAATTTACGTTCCCTCTGATGATTGTGAGAGAATTTACTATGAGGATAGTTTAAGTAAACATTCAATTCCTGATATTGTCTGAAGCACATTACCGACATTAGGAGGCTCTGCGACAGGCCAGACCAAAGTCCCCAAGAGACTCGCCTTTTTTTTTTTGCTAATTGAAATTGTATACCAAAGAAAGGAACAACTTAGACAATTCTAGGGGCATACCCCGCGAAATCAACAAAAGTCATTACAAAACAACTAAATCATACCGTTACAAAGTCACCCTACTATCAACCAAACTAGATAGCTTAAATAAACTATTTGAACATTAGAGTCTACCAGAGTGACCACCTCTAGTCGCTCTCCACTGCTTTAACTTGGACTTGGTCCATCGAGCTTTTTTGACCTGCCCTTCAGCTGTTGTCGCCAAATCCCCTTCCATCCTGTCCTGGACACGGGCAACCTCTATATCAATTTCCTTTTTGTGGTAACGCCCTTCTAGAATTACGTTTAACGCCCCTTTATGACTCGGCGCCTCGGGTCGGTAGCCGGGCTCCCTCAGTAGTCTCCACCTCCTTTTAGAAAGAGAGAGGGGAGGTTAGGTAATAAGGGATGATTGAATACAGGAGGTAGATTGTCTTTCTGAAAAGGAGTAAAAGAAAGGACTGGACCAGCAAAGGGTTGGTAATAGATAACAAGAAACAAAAATGGCATGATGATGAATGACAAGCAAGTTTATGCTGGTGTATTTCTGTTCAAACCAGATAGAGAATATGAGGTTGGAGATTCGTGATGCTGAAAAGTATCCTTGTGAAAAGAATTAACGAGGTTCGAAAAGTGATTAAGTAAACCGCTAATCTTCCAGTCTCCTACTGGAGACATATGATTAATAATCTCACCAGCCTATTCCAGCTGCGATGCTGGAAGCTCTTCTATGATTTTATTTGCTTCATCTATTATATACATCAAGTTCAGGAAGTATTCCTTATGGATAAGGAATAGTGATTATTTTGTCTTCCTAGAGGAATTTGATCTAACAATTATTGAACCCGTAGGATTAGCTATTAAAGAGGTAAACGACAAACGATGGTGATTCAGCAATGGACTACCTTAATGTAGTGGCGATTCTTCTGAGAAATTAGGCGATAACGACTGTGGAGATGTCGGAATGAAAGACAGAAATAGATTGTATTGGATCTAAGTTAGAGAAATCGTCAAAGTTTATTTCGGATGGTTTAGTTTTGGGATGATGTGATGCCCGAAATAAATGATAATGCTATGATGGTTCATAGAGTGATTATAGTAGAAATGGAAGCCAAGTGGCTGATAGGAATAGAAATAGAGTTGAGAATCAATAAGGGAGTTAGATATGCGGACTCCTGAGAAACCCCAGCGATGAAGCTAGAAAAGTATGAAATTGACATGGCAAAGTTATTGGCCACAACGGAAATTTGAAACTGAAAGCATAAATGACATACAAATTAACTCCCTTTAAGTTGGGAGAATTCGAGGGAATTTTGAATAGATTGATTGCGTAATAAGGAGACTCATGGATCGAGAAAGTGAGAATTTAGATGGTTGAACAAAGGAAAGTTTGACCCCAAAAATGTGATGCTTATTGAGCACATGTGACGGTATATCGATAGGAAGGTACTAGATGCAAAGGGTGTCCCAATAATGAGATGACAGTGGAGATGAATAACAGAAATGATTGAGAATCAGATAGCGAGGAGGATGTGATTGATACAGAAAAGATTGGGAAATAATTATGGAAGGTGAAGCAAGGAATGTTACGGATGAATGGGTTTTCTAACGAGCTCTCGGGGTGACAACCTGATAGTGTTAGTATTGTGAATATGAAAGAGCTAGTAGCGTGGCGTGGAATGTCAGTAACAATGATGTCAAGCGAAAAATCCAAGATTTAACCTGAGAGGTTGAAGGATTTTTCCAAAAGTGAGTGTTGTTAAGGTTAAATAAGAGTATAGGCCCATAGAATGATGGACAGAGCAGCGAGGATATGTTGACACGTGAGATTACGATAAAGTAGTATTTGATACGATTACGGCTATTTTTCTTCTCTAATGAACCTCTATAGTTCAGAGGTAAATTCTAAGCATGATATTTTGCAATCATGAAAATTTTCTATAATTCTTTGAAATTCTTTTCTTTTCATCTCTCATATTCATCTTCTTTTTGAATTGAGAAGAACAACCCTTTAAGGAGGGGAGGTACTGCTACGTGACTATATGTCTGTGTGATAGAAGTCTAAGTAGAATACCATTAATTGTTTAATTGCTTGTCAAGTACTAAAGGCTGGCCACCTTCTGTACTAATTATGCAATATGACAAATGTTCATTGATCATAGTGATCTCTCAATATATTCTTCTATTTATATATATTGATCGAGATTGCAAAAATTAAAGCGGTCGGGAAATGCGTAGCACGATTGAGGTTATCTCCGAATTCGCAGCGTGATAGTAATACCAAAGTCACTGCAGATACCAATAAGGATTATAGTATATGACTGAGTAAGAACATAACCCGGATATTGTGTTGTACGAAAGGTAGCAACGATTGAGGAAAAAAAAAGATAAAGGGTGTATAGTAGCACCAGTGAGGGGTGCTGTAAATCTGCAACAAGTGAACATTGTGTTTCATGTTTCGATGTTGAGAAAATACAATCCAGATGCAAGTATATAGAAGAATATGAGCACGTAGACATGCAACCAGACCTAACCTATGTGGAGCAGCCTGTGGAAATCATAGACCGAAAAGAACAAGTGCTCTGAAACAAGGCCATCAAGTTAGTCAGAGTTTTATGGCAGAACCACAATATAGAAGAGTCAACTTGGGAGCTAGAAAGCACGATGCAAGAAAAGTACCCCCATTGATTTCAGATTTATTCCGGGACGGAATCCTTTTAAGGAGGGGAGACTGTAAGAACCCAGATTTTTGGTATTAATTAAAACTTTTATTATGTAAATGAGTATAAATGTAATGCGATTGAGATTCAAATGTTTTATAAAACTTTTATTAAAACTTCTATTATGGAATGGATTGAGATTCAAATGTTTATATGCCATGAGCAATGCGATTGGTTGACAACTTAGATTAGAATAATCTATCTCCTAGGAAATAAGATATGGCATTCCAAAGAGGAAGGAGATATTCTTGTGTCATTCAAATCAATATCTGTTATTAGTCCAGTGGTTCCGTAAAAGGGTTAAGGAACGCTCGAAAGAGAAAAAGGACAATTTTCTAATTATAAGGATTAAAGAGAAAATAAGTGATGAATAGTGTTTTTAAGGGAATTTGGAATATTATCAGACGACACTATATAGAAGTATTTCGAATGGATTTCTGAGTTCGTATTGACGATCTATAGGTAAAATAAGTGTATGTAAACGATATCGGATTCAGAAAAATAGCAATTTTATTTTATCTGAGATTTCCCTGGACACCGAAAGACTTGAGGATTTAATAAAGAGATTTGAGGAATTTAAATTCACGGATTATAAAGGAGGATTGAGAATGGTAGTATAAATATTAAGAAGGTTTCTGGTAAAACCCTAACTAGAAATCCATGAGATATTCCTCCGAACGATCAATCAAATTGAGCAATAACCGGATAAAGAACAAGTAGGAAGACAAGATACATGCATGTGCTAGTGGATAAGATCAAGTAACCAAGTTAGTTACAAGAGGAACTAGCAACATTAGAATCAAACTAGTACTTAACAAGATTATATCATCCAACCACAAGAATGCAACACATGGCCACTTGAATTGCATCATCCATGAGCAAATCACTTTAATAAAGCTACTTTATGGCCTTGATATTTTCCTAACACCACAACAATTCATTCTAGCACAAGCCAAGCAAGAGCAAAGCAAGCCAACCACCTTTTTTTTCTTTCCCCCCCCATTTCCATCAGTTTGGATTTTCCAGGGCAGGGGGTTTCTCCCCAATTTCCATCAGTTTGGTAAGTACTACATTTCATAAAAATGATATCCTAGAAAGCTTAGCTTCAAACTCCACTTTTCCCATTTTCAAATAAATCATCAAAGTCTAGGGTGAATAGTAACTTTCAAGATCTAACATTAGTTTTCTTGTTTCTTTGGATGATCTAAGCTATGTTAAGGCCATACAAGGACTATACAGGGTTTATTAGGGCTTGTACACTCTCCAAGGAAGGTATACCACTTGAAACCCAAGATCTTATCTTAAGTTTTATGGATGTTCTTGGTGGTATTTAGCTTAGATATGATTATGATGTTATGTTAAGCATGTAAGCATAATGATTTAGTTGGTTTAAGAGATTTGATGATTATGATGGTCAAGAGAGTTGTTCTTGAACTTGTTAAGATGAATATCATGTATGGTATGCCCGGTGTGGCTTGGTTGTGATGTAACGAATTTAGAAACATTCGATTTATAGCCATCGTAATGTCGAAATTTCGTTAATCATTGGAATTCGTGCGTAGCAGTAGCTTTAAGAGTCTGACCTTAAGGATTATATGACATACCCTTGTAGATCTCGAGTCATATATCGTTTTGGCATGAGAATCGAAGCAAACGGACTTACGGTTTAGGAGTTATGGTCAAAATCGTAAAAGTGGTTCGAAACCGTAAGTGCGAGTTCGTAACTGAAATTGAACTCCCTTTAACATGAGTAATTCAATGGAGAATCTTGATAATTAAATATTAGAGATCATAAGGAAGGTGTGGGAGAAAACCTCATGTCAAACAGATCGTTTTCTGATTTTATAAAAATGTTTGAATCAAGGTTAAGTGCGAATGAACCACTTAGAGGGATTGCTTAAGTATAACTTTGGTAAATCACTTAGAAAACGGGCGATAAAACTCGAGGTATAATCTTGGTTCGTAAACGACCGACCTTAGAACTTATACGACTTAAGTATATACCATGTGTAAGCGTAATGACCTGCCTTAATAACGAGCAAGTGTCGGATCATAACGGTGATAAAAAGAGTACACTAGAGGGTGTATAACGAGATAACTCGAAAGCGTGTTTTAATCTAAGTAAAGTATATACTTAGCCTTTCAAAAGCGTTAAGTGATTAATCTCAAATATTTTGGTCGTTTATATATCACCGGACTGATCCAAGACACACTACCCTCACCAGAGTACCAAGCAAGTTTCCAATACTTTGGAACTGTTGTTATGATAATATATATGGTTTGATTTTGTTATACATATGCCATAGCATGCATGCCTGTTTTCCAGATTATATTGTGATACTTGTTTCGAAATTTGTTATGGGCTTATAAGCTAGATATGATATATTAGTTATAAGCCAGATTTTGTTAAGACCCTTAGTTATAAGCTAGATTTTGTTAAAGACACATGATGTTAGGATATTATAAATACAATGGATATATTACGACTGAGACAGATGATCAAGCTAAGTGTATAGAAATGGCCAAAGGTTGCTCATATGATACAGAAATTTTGTCTGAAGCTGATATCTCTGATAGAACCAATAGGTATGTTGTCTTTAGAAGGCCATGTAGACTGGCATCCGTTTGAAAGAAGATGTTAGTATTAAGCTACCTATAGATTATCAAGATGAGAATAATTTAAAAGGAGACCCTTATTAAGGATAGAGGATTTGATTGTCAATTAAGGGATATAAGTATTTCTTGAAAATCGAATTGAGGATAGAATATCCCGTAAATAGGGATGAACCCGGGGATGCACAAAGGATGGCATTACCCCTAATAAAGACATTGTTAATTCAGAGGAGATAAGTGGATTGACTAAGGCAACAACAACCTTTAAGGATTTATTTAAAAGAGTTTCGAAAAGTACATAAAGAGAACTATTATAGGATTGATTAATGATGTTTGATATACCCTGTACCCAGAAAAGACATGAGGAATGATAAGGATGACCTAAGAAACCTTACAAGGAAAAAGGTAATATTCTGAGTTTCAAGATGGAAGTTTGGTAAGGAATGTATGACATAATAATAATGCTAGGGGAGGCATGTGTGAAACCATGAGGAGTTAGGGATTGAACCAATAAAGGTTGAGATTATCCTAAAACAAGAAAGAACTAAGAGAAGAAATATCCTAGGTATGACTGGGAGTAACTGAGATAAAGTTCACACGGGAAGGTGGAAGCAATGACTTATGGAAAAAGACTAATCTAGACTTTCTCTCCTTCAGCAGAGTTTAAGAGAGAATGCTTTCACCCAACAGTGATGAGAATGAGATAGAAAAATTTAAGTTGGAATAGGCCCATACAACATTGATGCAAGAAACTGTTATTATCAGGAAAGGCCAATGAGGTGGCCGACACTTTAAGTATAGAGGAGTAATTATAAATGCTAATACCAAGGAAACAGAATGATAATGAAAAGGACCTTGAAGGTCATAATGTGGGAGAGGAATTTACGTTCCCTCTGATGATTGTGAGAGAATTTACTATGAGGATAGTTTAAGTAAACATTCAATTCCTGATATTGTCTGAAGCACATTACCGACATTAGGAGGCTCTGCGACAGGCCAGACCAAAGTCCCCAAGAGACTCGCCTTTTTTTTTTGCTAATTGAAATTGTATACCAAAGAAAGGAACAACTTAGACAATTCTAGGGGCATACCCCGCGAAATCAACAAAAGTCATTACAAAACAACTAAATCATACCATTACAAAGTCACCCTACTATCAACCAAACTAGATAGCTTAAATAAACTATTTGAACATTAGAGTCTACCAGAGTGACCACCTCTAGTCGCTCTCCACTGCTTTAACTTGGACTTGGTCCATCGAGCTTTTTTGACCTGCCCTTCAGCTGTTGTCGCCAAATCCCCTTCCATCCTGTCCTGGACACGGGCAACCTCTATATCAATTTCCTTTTTGTGGTAACGCCCTTCTAGAATTACGTTTAACGCCCCTTTATGACTCGGCGCCTCGGGTCGGTAGCCGGG
Organism: Kitagawia praeruptora; assembly: GCA_037693485.1. Lineage (NCBI taxonomy): Eukaryota > Viridiplantae > Streptophyta > Magnoliopsida > Apiales > Apiaceae > Kitagawia > Kitagawia praeruptora. Next base: position 70,983,996 of record CM075350.1, read on the forward strand.
CTCCCTCAGTAGTCTCCACCTCCTTTTAGAAAGAGAGAGGGGAGGTTAGGTAATAAGGGATGATTGAATACAGGAGGTAGATTGTCTTTCTGAAAAGGAGTAAAAGAAAGGACTGGACCAGCAAAGGGTTGGTAATAGATAACAAGAAACAAAAATGGCATGATGATGAATGACAAGCAAGTTTATGCTGGTGTATTTCTGTTCAAACCAGATAGAGAATATGAGGTTGGAGATTCGTGATGCTGAAAAGTATCCTTGTGAAAAGAATTAACGAGGTTCGAAAAGTGATTAAGTAAACCGCTAATCTTCCAGTCTCCTACTGGAGACATATGATTAATAATCTCACCAGCCTATTCCAGCTGCGATGCTGGAAGCTCTTCTATGATTTTATTTGCTTCATCTATTATATACATCAAGTTCAGGAAGTATTCCTTATGGATAAGGAATAGTGATTATTTTGTCTTCCTAGAGGAATTTGATCTAACAATTATTGAACCCGTAGGATTAGCTATTAAAGAGGTAAACGACAAACGATGGTGATTCAGCAATGGACTACCTTAATGTAGTGGCGATTCTTCTGAGAAATTAGGCGATAACGACTGTGGAGATGTCGGAATGAAAGACAGAAATAGATTGTATTGGATCTAAGTTAGAGAAATCGTCAAAGTTTATTTCGGATGGTTTAGTTTTGGGATGATGTGATGCCCGAAATAAATGATAATGCTATGATGGTTCATAGAGTGATTATAGTAGAAATGGAAGCCAAGTGGCTGATAGGAATAGAAATAGAGTTGAGAATCAATAAGGGAGTTAGATATGCGGACTCCTGAGAAACCCCAGCGATGAAGCTAGAAAAGTATGAAATTGACATGGCAAAGTTATTGGCCACAACGGAAATTTGAAACTGAAAGCATAAATGACATACAAATTAACTCCCTTTAAGTTGGGAGAATTCGAGGGAATTTTGAATAGATTGATTGCGTAATAAGGAGACTCATGGATCGAGAAAGTGAGAATTTAGATGGTTGAACAAAGGAAAGTTTGACCCCAAAAATGTGATGCTTATTGAGCACATGTGACGGTATATCGATAGGAAGGTACTAGATGCAAAGGGTGTCCCAATAATGAGATGACAGTGGAGATGAATAACAGAAATGATTGAGAATCAGATAGCGAGGAGGATGTGATTGATACAGAAAAGATTGGGAAATAATTATGGAAGGTGAAGCAAGGAATGTTACGGATGAATGGGTTTTCTAACGAGCTCTCGGGGTGACAACCTGATAGTGTTAGTATTGTGAATATGAAAGAGCTAGTAGCGTGGCGTGGAATGTCAGTAACAATTATGTCAAGCGAAAAATCCAAGATTTAACCTGAGAGGTTGAAGGATTTTTCCAAAAGTGAGTGTTGTTAAGGTTAAATAAGAGTATAGGCCCATAGAATGATGGACAGAGCAGCGAGGATATGTTGACACATGAGATTACGATAAAGTAGTATTTGATACGATTACGGCTATTTTTCTTCTCTAATGAACCTCTATAGTTCAGAGGTAAATTCTAAGCATGATATTTTGCAATCATGAAAATTTTCTATAATTCTTTGAAATTCTTTTCTTTTCATCTCTCATATTCATCTTCTTTTTGAATTGAGAAGAACAACCCTTTAAGGAGGGGAGGTACTGCTACGTGACTATATGTCTGTGTGATAGAAGTCTAAGTAGAATACCATTAATTGTTTAATTGCTTGTCAAGTACTAAAGGCTGGCCACCTTCTGTACTAATTATGCAATATGACAAATGTTCATTGATCATAGTGATCTCTCAATATATTCTTCTATTTATATATATTGATCGAGATTGCAAAAATTAAAGCGGTCGGGAAATGCGTAGCACGATTGAGGTTATCTCCAAATTCGCAGCGTGATAGTAATACCAAAGTCACTGCAGATACCAATAAGGATTATAGTATATGACTGAGTAAGAACATAACCCGGATATTGTGTTGTACGAAAGGTAGCAACGATTGAGGAAAAAAAAAGATAAAGGGTGTATAGTAGCACCAGTGAGGGGTGCTGTAAATCTGCAACAAGTGAACATTGTGTTTCATGTTTCGATGTTGAGAAAATACAATCCAGATGCAAGTATATAGAAGAATATGAGCACGTAGACATGCAACCAGACCTAACCTATGTGGAGCAGCCTGTGGAAATCATAGACCGAAAAGAACAAGTGCTCTGAAACAAGGCCATCAAGTTAGTCAGAGTTTTATGGCAGAACCACAATATAGAAGAGTCAACTTGGGAGCTAGAAAGCACGATGCAAGAAAAGTACCCCCATTGATTTCAGATTTATTCCGGGACGGAATCTTTTAAGGAGGGGAGACTGTAAGAACCCAGATTTTTGGTATTAATTAAAACTTTTATTATGTAAATGAGTATAAGTGTAATGCGATTGAGATTCAAATGTTTTATAAAACTTTTATTATGGAATGGATTGAGATTCAAATGTTTATATGCCATGAGCAATGCGATTGGTTGACAACTTAGATTAGAATAATCTATCTCCTAGGAAATAAGATATGGCATTCCAAAGAGGAAGGAGATATTCTTGTGTCATTCAAATCAATATCTGTTATTAGTCCAGTGGTTCCGTAAAAGGGTTAAGGAACGCTCGAAAGAGAAAAAGGACAATTTTCTAATTATAAGGATTAAAGAGAAAATAAGTGATGAATAGTGTTTTTAAGGGAATTTGGAATATTATCAGACGACACTATATAGAAGTATTCCGAATGGATTTCTGAGTTCGTATTGACGATCTATAGGTAAAATAAGTGTATGTAAACGATATCGGATTCAGAAAAATAGCACTTTTATTTTATCTGAGATTTCCCTGGACACCGAAAGACTTGAGGATTTAATAAAGAGATTTGAGGAATTTAAATTCACGGATTATAAAGGAGGATTGAGAATGGTAGTATAAATATTAAGAAGGTTTCTGGTAAAACCCTAACTAGAAATCCATGAGATATTCCTCCGAACGATCAATCAAATTGAGCAATAACCGGATAAAGAACAAGTAGGAAGACAAGATACATGCATGTGCTAGTGGATAAGATCAAGTAACCAAGTTAGTTACAAGAGGAACTAGCAACATTAGAATCAAACTAGTACTTAACAAGATTATATCATCCAACCACAAGAATGCAACACATGGCCACTTGAATTGCATCATCCATGAGCAAATCACTTTAATAAAGCTACTTTATGGCCTTGATATTTTCCTAACACCACAACAATTCATTCTAGCACAAGCCAAGCAAGAGCAAAGCAAGCCAACCACCTTTTTTTTCTTTCCCCCCCCCCCCCATTTCCATCAGTTTGGATTTTCCAGGGCAGGGGGTTTCTCCCCAATTTCCATCAGTTTGGTAAGTACTACATTTCATAAAAATGATATCCTAGAAAGCTTAGCTTCAAACTCCACTTTTCCCATTTTCAAATAAATCATCAAAGTCTAGGGTGAATAGTAACTTTCAAGATCTAACATTAGTTTTCTTGTTTCTTTTGATGATCTAAGCTATGTTAAGGCCATACAAGGACTATACAGGGTTTATTAGGGCTTGTACACTCTCCAAGGAAGGTATACCACTTGAAACCCTAGATCTTATCTTAAGTTTTATGGATGTTCTTGGTGGTATTTAGCTTAGATATGATTATGATGTTATGTTAAGCATGTAAGCATAATGATTTAGTTGGTTTAAGAGATTTGATGATTATGATGGTCAAGAGAGTTGTTCTTGAACTTGTTAAGATGAATATCATGTATGGTATGCCCGGTGTGGCTTGGTTGTGATGTAACGAATTTAGAAACATTCGATTTATAGCCGTCGTAATGTCGAAATTTCGTTAATCATTGGAATTCGTGCGTAGCAGTAGCTTTAAGAGTCTGACCTTAAGGATTATATGACATACCCTTGTAGATCTCGAGTCATATATCGTTTTGGCATGAGAATCGAAGCAAACGGACTTACGGTTTAGGAGTTATGGTCAAAATCGTAAAAGTGGTTCGAAACCGTAAGTGCGAGTTCGTAACTGAAATTGAACTCCCTTTAACATGAGTAATTCAATGGAGAATCTTGATAATTAAATATTAGAGATCATAAGGAAGGTGTGGGAGAAAACCTCATGTCAAACAGATCGTTTTCTGATTTTATAAAAATGTTTGAATCAAGGTTAAGTGCGAATGAACCACTTAGAGGGATTGCTTAAGTATAACTTTGGTAAATCACTTAGAAAACGGGCGATAAAACTCGAGGTATAATCTTGGTTCGTAAACGACCGACCTTAGAACTTATACGACTTAAGTATATACCATGTGTAAGCGTAATGACCTGCCTTAATAACGAGCAAGTGTCGGATCATAACGGTGATAAAAAGAGTACACTAGAGGGTGTATAACGAGATAACTCGAAAGCGTGTTTTAATCTAAGTAAAGTATATACTTAGCCTTTCAAAAGCGTTAAGTGATTAATCTCAAATATTTTGGTCGTTTATAGATCACCGGACTGATCCAAGACACACTACCCTCACCAGAGTACCAGGCAAGTTTCCAATACTTTGGAACTGTTGTTATGATAATATATATGGTTTGATTTTGTTATACATATGCCATAGCATGCATGCCTGTTTTCCAGATTATATTGTGATACTTGTTTCGAAATTTGTTATGGGCTTATAAGCTAGATATGATATATTAGTTATAAGCCAGATTTTGTTAAGACCCTTAGTGAAGGGCATATGATCTTCATTCATTAATATAGACCGGGAGTCGGTATTTTGAAATATAAAGATAGTCGTGGAAACCCGGAGGGATTCCAGCGACAAATTATTTTTCATTCGAGCAATGTTATTTGAATATTATCTCAGTCGAGAAGTACTATACGAATATTATTTTGAATATTCATACAAGTTTATGTATTTAGTGAATATTATTTTGAATATTCATTTGAGCTTTATTTATTTAAAAGAATATTATTTTGGATATTCTTTTGAGTTATTTATTTCATGAATATTAATTTCAAATATTCATTTGAGTTTATTCGTGTAATGAATATTATTGAAGTATTCATTTAAGGATTTGATTTGTTTAAGTGAATATTATCTTGAATATTCATTTGAGGTTTTAGTTATTTTCTTGGATATTATTTTGAATATTTATTTGAGGAATTATTTATTTAATGAATATTTTATATATACTTATTCGAGGGTTAAACATAAGCAGTATTTTATATTAAGAATATTCTGGAATTATTTACGGTTTAATAAATATTCTTTGAATATTTATTTATTTCTTTCAACTAGTTCTAAAATAAGATATTTTATTCAAAAATTTCCTTGACCTTCAACTACTATGTAAATTATTTCTGAGTCTTATTATTATTAATTTTATCAAGGAAGGTTCTCAAAACCCCATTCTTCATTCGAATCTATCTTCCGAAATATAAGGGAACCTTGCTTGAGAGCTGTTATTTCTTTGACTGCCCGGTCATATACTTGTTAAACTACCTTTTTACTCAGATCTTTATTCCTTTCAAACATCGATATGAGTCTTTTTGGTTACCTCCTCAACACTCGAGGGGTAAGATTGATGGAACAAGTTTATATCCATTAACAAGCAACAACTTGGGAAATATTGGTGAATTTTCCTTTCCAACTAGATACGACTACTTCGTGGAGTCCTATCAACAAGTATTATACTTGGGGAAAGGGGGACGAACTTTACGTTTCAGAGTCATGGATGTTATTCGAACTAGGAGACGCGTAAGTGGCCGAGTGGCGTTGGTCCAGCAATGGCCCAACCATTGGCCGAGGAGTTCCAGAGGGCGGTTGACAAGTAAATTCACCGGGGCTACCTTCTACATGTAAAGAACGACTGATTAGATGCATAACATACGACTGATCATCGTAAACGTTAGGGCATCTGGCGCGGCAATGCTCCCGTGTTAGTTCATGCTTTCCAAGTGGAAATTTTCTGCAACACTATCGGTGTTGACATCGTGAAAAAGTGTTTGAAACTGGAATTGCAATATTTTTCCTTCAAGTTCCTCTTTTATGAAAAATGATGTTATCTTGCTTATCTTTGGCATAGCAGACATTCCCAAAGAAATATATTTGAAGTTACCTTGTAACTTCATCTTTTACGTTATACTGGCATCATTTTCGTAAATGCATGGCATATGGTATCAAAGATACTTTTGAACTGTTATATATTATTGTTCAGTTATACATTATTTTGGTGGGCTATTGCTCACCCTTACTTTATTTATTATATCACAACAACAGTTAGATCAGATGGCCCGCACAAGGCGCACTCGGTGCAAGCAGGTGTCAGCCGTCAGAAGATTAACCGTTGAGGTCATAGCTACCATTACTGAAGAGGCAGCCATTGGTATGCTAGATGTTAGCATTTGAGTATCAAATGTATTTATTATATGACATATACAAATGGATGGCAAAGAGTATGTAATGGTTAAATTGTAAATCTTTTGGGTTGTAAGAACTCAATCTTGTGATTAATAATATTTGGTAATTACTCTGATTTCATCTCTGGGACTATAACGGGTATGTTTTATGTTGTTGTTTTGAGTCACACGGTTGTAATTTAATTTATATTGGTCTTGTGGATGGAAATTGACCGTAACGACCTGACCCCGGATCTGGGGGTGTTACAATTTATGCAAGAGATCTCTGATGATGATGATGGGCTCAATGACGTGGTTTCTCGTAGGGAAGTTGAGGATTACCCCATCTTGGTGGGGATGAATGGTGGAAAACAGCCTATGCATAGTAGTTCAGGTGGTATTCAAGTCGAAGGTGCTTCTGCTGAGGATGAGATGAGTTCCGAAGAGAATGAGGTACCGTTCGAAGATGATAAGAGCAGCCATTGAAAGAGACACTATTAATCGTGTGGCTAAAGCGGCTTTTGGGGCTAACCGAGATGAACGCAATGAGTTGATAGCATTAAGACTGAAAATGATGCAAATCCAACGAGTATTGGAGAAAAAAGGTCTTCGAATGGCAGATTTAGAGAAGGAATTCTTTGTTGAAGAAGCTCAAGTTAATAAAGAAGGGGGTTTAGTGAGCCCTAATGCTTTTATTGTTGGTCGTGATGAGTATGGGTTACCTATTTTTAATAACAATGATGAAACAAAGACTAATGCACGCCAGGTGTTTGAAGAAAATCCTATGAACAAGAGCCATACCTCAACTGGTTCTCTGAACAATACATCTAAACCAGGTTGCTCTGGTTCGAAAAATGCTGAGGGCAAATTGAAGGAAGCTATGGAAACTAATGTCTCTATAGACCATACCAGTACTAAGCGCTCTAATTCTACTGAAAAGGAGGTTGAGGGTAGGGCTGTCAATGGATCGGATCTGGATCGGATCAGGCATGATCCATATCCGGATCCATTTAATTTTACCGGATTCGGATTCGAATCGGATCATAGTCGGATTTTTTTCAACATGATCCATATTCGGATCCGTTAGGATCACGGATTATCGGATCGGAGCTCCGATCCGTTTATATGTAGAAAAATAAAATCTTTAATTTAATTAAACAATTTACGAATAATAATTTAATAGCAACATTTTGAAATGTAAAGTAAACAAATAAAATATACAAGTATTTATAAATCCGAGAAACCTAAAACATTACAATACATTTAGAAAATTACAAATATTTATAACAATAAATTACATTTAAAAATTACACAATCAGATAAATTCAGTGACAATGATCTCGAAGACTGGACACTGCATTCTGCACGACCTGGATGATATTATGAATGAGAATGATGCAGATTCTGTTTTAAGAGCAATTATTACCATACTACTACAGTATGTTTAGACCTGGCAATTTGGTACACGACACGTGAACACGACACGAAAAAATACGGATATGGGTTTTGATTTTTAGTACAAGAAACACGAAAGTACACGAACACGAAATTACACGATAGATTTAGTGTCGGATATGGGTTTTCATTTTGGGTACACGAAAGTACACGAAAGTACACGAAATAAAGATGTTAATAATTTACTACTTATAGATTTTATGTATATATTAATATTTTTTTATAAGGATATATATTTTACACAAAAATATACATATTTACAAGTTTTTATAGAGTTATATTTATATTTATATATGGAAATGTAAAATATTTAATGTATATTTCATATGAATATAATATTTACTAATAAATTTTAACTAAATTTTATTTTTATTTTTATATAATATATACACGAAACACGACACGAAAGTACACGAATTCATTTCGGGTGGATACGGGTTTCATATTCAAGTACACGAATCCTGTTTCGGGTGGATACGGGTTTCACCTTCAAGTACACGAAACACGAAAGTACACGACACGATCCGATTGCCCGCTCTAAGTATGTTAGTAGTAGGACATTATCTTTAAATCTTTTGCATCTCACTGATGTCAATCAAACTAAAATGTATAAACTCAAGCTCTTCTATTCCTTTTTTTTAATATATAAATATATATATATATATATATTAATATATAATCGGATCGGATTTTTAACGGATCAGATCGTATCAAATCCATATCCGCTCCATTAACTTCCCAATTTTTTCCGGATCGGATTTTTTTCGGATCGGATTTTTTTTTATATGATCCATATCCGTTCCATTAGCCTTAGGATCGGATCGGATCGGACCGAATATCCGATCCATTGACAGCCCTAGTTGAGGGAGCTAATGGCGTAGGTGTTGTTGGTCCCTCCAAGTCTTGGTCACAAGTGCTCAGAGACCCTCCTGGCCAAAATCTCACTTACGATTATTTTCCCCTGCCTAAGGGCGATTCGGTGGTTTCCCCACCTGAGGAAGAGCTTATGGAGGGAGTTGATAAACTTAGATGTTGCGTCATGGGAACATTTACTAAAGGTACTCTCCCTTTTAAAGTTGTTAAAGACATACGTGGCATCATTTTTCTGAAACACTCAACAAACACCAAGTTTTTTTGTATTCAACATACAGACTCCGATCACTCCCTGCCTTATCTACTACAGTAACTAATAGACGTGCAATAATGTAAAGTAAAAACATACTCCCTCCGTCCCAATGATTTCTATACATTGAGGAACGGGGGTGTGACACACATTTTAAGCCTCCTAACTACTATAGTTAAATAACTTATTTTTACAATTTTCTTTTTTTGTATAAATATAGAACAATCCTACTTTTATACAAAAAAAGAAAATTTCAAAAATAAGTTATGGAACTATACTAGTTATGCACCTAAAATGCGTGTCAAACACTTCAAAAAAGCGTATAGAAATGAATGGGACGGAGGGAGTATATATACAAGCACTTATCAAAACATTAAAATAATTAAAAATTATATTGGTAAAAATATAGTATAAATTTGAGGGCAGAATGTTATAGTGTATAGAGAGAACTAGATATACTCCCTCCGTCCCAGCCGGTTCTTTACATGGCGGCTGGGCACGGAGGTCAAGGATAATGGGTGTAAAGTGGATGTAATATTGTTAAAATAAATGAAGTAGTGGGTGTAATAGTGATTTTATTGTTAAAATAAGTGAAGTAGTGGGTGTAATAGTAAGTTTATTGTTAAAATAAGTTAAGTAGTTGGTGAAATAGTGTAAAGTATTGTTAAAATAAGTGAAGTAGTGGGTGTAATTAGGGGAGAGCACGGTTCGGTTCGGTTCGGTTCGGTTTTTGTATAAAACCGAAACCGAAACCGAAAATCTTCGGTTTTAGAAAATGAAAACCGCAACCGCAACCGAACCATCGGTTTCGGTTTCGGTTTCAAAAACCTCGGTTCGGTTTTAATCGGATCGGTTTCGGTTTTAAAACCGAAAATGAAAAATATTACAACTTGGATAAATAAAGCTAGCATATTTAAAAAATGTCGAACATATCATTCGAGTTTACACAAATCAATAAAAGTAGTGGCGAACTTCAAAATAAACAATGTCCTTAAAAATAGTAGGGAAATTCCAAAAGCAGGACAGTAGCATTAGTAGGCCACTAAATCAGCTCCAGGACCAGGGTTCTCAAATTTGGCCATGCACCTGCAGATAGAAGAGATGCAACCATGTCAAGTGTCAAGTGTCAACTGTCAACAACCAAATGCTAGCAAAACTGAGTTTACTTCAATAAGGCTTTACAAAACTATAATTACAATCTACTGCAATTTTACAGAACAGTGAAGTAATAATTAGTCACTTGGTAATTAAATTTAAATTAATTAGTCACTGATTGATGATTACAAATTAACAATCGAAAATACAATCTAATTTCTCTTTCCATTTATTTGTTATCAGGTCAATTCCCTAAATCCTTCGTGTTCCACAATCCGAAAAGGTTGATTGTCTTTAATACACATTAAGGCAACCTTCTTCCTTAATCTCTCTTGATCAAATGTATGAGCCTTAAGTGTGTGAAATTTATCATCCTTCGACAAACTCTCAAATTTCAATGTCTTTTGCAATTTATCAAGATTCTTACGTAGTGGTGATTTAGGACACACCAATTTCAAGTGACTCATCATAGAGGATGTACCATTCCGGTGAGAATTGCACGCAATTAACACACTACAATATTTGCATTTAGCTTTCTCAAAACCTTTTGGACAACCTTTTACTATGTCAAAGTGATCCCAAGCTTCTGAATTTTTTTTACCCTTCTTATCACATTTTTCTTCATGATTATCATCACATTTCACTTCATCATCTTCTAGGTTAACATGTATCTACAAATGAAAATCATATATCCGCAAATATAAAGAGCAGGAAAGAAACAAATATAAAGCACATAAGCACATATATCTTCTAGGTTAACAGTTTCAGAGGATAATAGTTGCAACTAAAAAAATAATCAAATCAATAGTTCAATACCACTTAACTAATACTTCTAATAATGAATAATTACTAAGTTATTCAATTCAAATACTCAAACTTACCTATGAATATCAAAAAAAATCAATACATAATAATATAATATCACATAAGATAAAGAAGAACAGTTACATTGGATTATAATATCATACCACTTGAGGTTGAGGTGATGCTTCTTGTTGATTAGGAGTTTGTTCGGACATGATTATAATCTTCGCCTCTTCGGTCTTCAGTTTGCGGCGCGCCAGTCTTCAGTTTTCAGTCTCCGTGATTTAGGAATTAGGTTTTAGCAATTAGGTATTACCGTATTAGTGTATTACTGTCTAAGTGTCTATCTGTATTAAGCCTGTTAGGAAATAGGAAGTAGAAACTAGAACCCGTGAAGTTGAAGTGTGGGCTGGGCTACTAAGATTGAAGATTTTAGACAGGCCCATATAATTAAATTATAAGCATTCTGTAACTCTTAATATATATATATATATAATTATATACATTATATAATTTTTATATTAAAATTTTATATATTATATAACATATATAATTATATAAATATATCATAATAATCGGTTCGGTTTCGGTTTTTTCGGTTCGGTTTTACTCCAAAACCGAAACCGGCCCATTAGTATCGGTTCGGTTTTTCAATTTTTCGGTTTTAATTCGGTTCGGTTTTAATCGGTTCGGTTTTTATCGGTTTTTATCGGTTTCGGTTCGGTTTCGGTTTCATTTCGGTTTTTCTGCTCAGCCCTAGGTGTAATAGTGTTAAAACTTACTATTTTGGGTAATGTAAAGAAATGGTGGGACGGCCCAAAAAGGAAATTGTAAAGAAATGGATGGGACAGAGGGAGTATATCGCAGTATGCCGCCACGTTACCATGTCATCATAGATTGCAGAACAATCATTTTTTAGTTTTTACTAGTTTTATTGATAGTACAGTGAAATGAATTAAATTTAGAAACCTTTTTTTTCTACTTTGAATCATTTTGAATTAAAAATTAAATAAATTTCTACTATTTGAAATATTACTCCCTCTGTTTTATGTAATAGTTTACATTTGCGGACCAATTTCCGGCACGGATTTTAAGGTGCATTTTAAGGATAGTTTTATAACTTATTTTTTATATTTTCTTTTTTTGTATAAAAATAGAATTGTTCTATTTTTATACAAAAAAAGAAAATATCAAAAATAAGTTATAGAACTATTCTTAAAATGCATCTTAAAATGCGTGTCAGATACGCAATTTTTTATGTAAAGAAATGGATGAGACGGAGGGAGTACTATTATATAAACTGGACCTTCAAAGAAGACTCTTGTATTTTACTTTAAAAAAAGAAATTACCTCCAAAGCAGTTAAAATTTTGGATGTTAAAAGTAAAAGCCACAGAACGTGAGAGGAGCAGTCCTGTGTTCACTGATCCCACCTTCCATTCCACCTCATAATATCTCCAGTGGACAAGTGAAAACACCAGTATTTATAATTAATTTGGGCAAAATGGGTGTCACAATTTTAACCCATATTTTGGAAACAAATGTGTGATTGGAAACCAACCCCATCCATATCCATATTATAATATGTGATTATAGATTGATCCAAAATCTAAATTTTAATTTGGATTGGGTTGGTTAACTAATTTTGAATCCAAATTGCCACTCCTACATTCAGGTCACTTATTTACGATTTCAAAAATATTCGAGAAGATAATGTTAAATCTTCCTTATCTGACTTTCATCATTTCATGTATCGAGATTTACGAAAAAAAATTACTTGGCAAAAACAAAATCTTTTAAAGTATCCATGTATATCAAGTATGAGAGTAGGGAACCTAAGATACATCTTAGGTAAATTCCCTGAGATATGTGTGTTTTAAATGTAAATATGGGGTGGGCAATTTTGTAAAATCAAGAGTTGTTTAAAATTTTATTAATTAGCCCTGCGGGCCCAATAAATTTTAAAAGGATTTTATTCATATCTCAGGAAAGTTACCTGAGATATATCTCAGGTTCCTTTTTCTCATCAAGTATTAACACACTTCCATTACTAAAATTTAATCTCTAAAACTCATCCTTGGTTAACTATCTAAAAAGGGTCCCGGTCTGGTGCAGACGTTTGCTGACCGTATGCCAATTCCACCGTACCGCGGAAACTTTCCGCGGTACGTGTACAGTACTGTTTTTGATGTGAAAACAGGGGGGCATTTTCTGCGGTACGTTACCGTACCGTAGAAAGTTTCCGCGGTACGGTGGGATTTGATCCAACGGCTGGGAAACCGTATGCTCAGTAACAATACTTTGCATACGTATGTAGTAGACCGTTTGCCATCTAAAAATTGAGTCTGATTAATGTAAAAAGATGTCATGCACTTGCTTCTTTTAAATTTCAACCTCTGCAAACCAGAAACCTCACCCGACAGCCTAAAGAAAAACAATAAATATCCAAGTGCCATACAGTGAAGCATCACAACCGTCTTATAAGAACCAAATCAACATATATGCTAGGGTAGTAAGATTAGAAGTTCAAACCATCGACACGGTTTCTCCAGTCATTCTCCAACTTGTGCAGATCATCCATCGACTGTTGGAGAGTGGACTCGTCTACTGCACCTACACCATCTAGGTTGGCTATCTTATGGCTTTGAGCAGCAGAAGCTTTTCTCAAGGCATCGGCTTCAGCAGTGAATTTGGTGATCTCAGAGTCAATGACTTCATTCCTAGACTGAAGCCTACCTATTTCTGACAAAAGCCTATCTATCTCCAACAAATTAAATTCTTTTTCTTGCTCCAACTTTACCAGGTTATCTTCACAAGAACGATATCTGTCCATGCAACTTTCGAGTTCCTTCATAGTGGACCTATTTACTCTCTGCAACATGCCCTGGGTCACTTCCTTGTTAAGCTCAAAGGCTCTACTAGCTAAACCTGGCAAGTCGCGGCGCAGAGTTAAGAACCCCAGGTGTAAGTTTGAAGGAATCCTCCGACAAGACAGCAAAGCAGTTAAGACTTCATTAAACTCTTGATATCTGGAATCCTTGCCAAGCTCTCTAAGGTCTCCGAACATGCCATTTTTGAGCACCTGCTCGTAGTCACAGATGGTCTGTTCATCTAGCTGAATTTCAGGGGGAAGAGTCTGATCGAACTTGTCACCATGAAGCATGTCTGCCAACTGCTTAAAGAAACCAACTGTATCAGTAGGGAGTGACCTAGGAGTTTGATGAGAAATATTTGGAGCACCTAAAGTGGAAGGCGTATGCATGGACTGAGCACTGCTTGCAGCATGAGGAACAACCTAAATATTATACAAAACATAAGGAAAGACATAAGCAGAACATAAATCGCAAACAGAAATGCGAAATTGTTGTCCTATAATACCTCAAGCTGATTGTCGGAGGCAAATTTGGACGTAAAAGTATTAGATCTAGGATGATCCTCTTTCCCACCCTTCTTATTTGGTGCCTTTTCTTCCACTGCCGAGGGTCCCTGACCACAATCCTCCACAGCCTCATCACTTGAACAAGGCATGGATTTTGCATCTGATCCCAATGTCTGACAACCATGGTCAAACTCCTCTGACGAAGAATTAGATGATTTGGATGACGGTAAGCTGTCTTCCACATAAAGAGTAGGTTCACTGGAAGTGAAAGGACGATATTATCTCAGTATCATACTAAATTGCTCAAACTAAAGATTTGATCATTTCAAGAAAATCCGAGATGCCAAAGAGTCCTAACACATGCATGTTGGAGTTTCACTCCGTCTGTTAGTCTTTGTTCAGATTTTAATCTGATGAACACTATCATAGAATAATGTATACCACCACAAATACATTAGGTGTAGAAGGAAATGTTGCAAATAATTGAGCATAAAAGAGAGTAATTGTTGCAAATGAAGTAAGACTGGCTATTCATTTCTACTAGACCCAAAGAACATCAATATTTACTATTAAACAAATTCCCAGGAAAAAGGATTGCTAAATTAAGATGTCACAGGTCTTACATATGACTTACCCTTTCCTATGTTCCCATCTCATAATCAATGTATACTAGATTTCCAATTGACACCTTGAAGGCATATAACTACGTAACGTGCACATTATGCCTAAAGCATATTCTACTACAATACGTATAGCTATTGGCCTATTGCTATATTTTGAAATCAAAAAGTGATTATTGATGTTAAAGTAGAACTTGTGCTCCAATGACATATTCAAAACGGCACCAAACATTTCCAAATAAAGCTATATTTCAACTATCTAATCTTTACATGCACAATTATGTTTGTCACTATTACTTTAATAATTCATTTACCACTTGCATGCTTATGTGGCAATTATAGCAACATCTATACTTGGTTCTATATTTAGCACCAAGTATAGCATTTTGCTATTTTGCATCCATGTTTAGCACCCCATTGGAGTGGTGTTTTTTTATTGGATGCTATATTATAGCAATAGCTAACATCGCCATTAGATTTGCTCCAAGTATATACTCTTGTTTGAATCTGCATCGATAATCATGTTCATGTAGGAGGGATAAGGCATCACATGTAACTTTTAGTTTTCTTGTCATTCGCCTCTGGTTAAGAGGCACAAGTTTCTTATTCAACTGAAACCTGCCTGGTTTTATTTATCCTCGGGAAGTGACCACTCATTTTTACTAGGGAACAGTAAAGAGTTGAATAAGTATAATTTTTGTCTGATTGGCCCAATTTCTTCTCATCTTATATAAACTACACATAGATAGAAGCAAGCATGAAATGCTTGATATCAAGATACAATGACTTTGGCAGAAGAGATCATCCCCATGATCGCGACCATATACATACATGACAACAACAAAAGGACAGTACCCAATACAGATACAAAAAGAAAACAGAAGGCATTAAATAATCTTACACATTTAACTTCTCCAAATCATTCACAGCTCGTTCAATTGCATAAATAATCAAGTTTTTAACCTGTTGCAATATAAATTTTAGGGAAAATGGCAACTGCAGTAAGAAATTTAAAGTAGAAAACAATAAGGTAGTACTACACCCAAAAAAAGGCAGTTGTGTGTACCTGTAACAAATCTTCTTTGGCCCTGTGATTTTGAGGAAGGGCACGGATTTCATCCGCTAAACGGATGCACTCACTAACATTTTCAGGTGAGACAAATCCCACTGAGACCTTTATACATGACTGGAAGGAAACAAAGATTATTACAAGGGATTAGTGGATGGAACACCAAGCATACCATGTGCCTATATGAAAGGCTGACCTCAATACAATTCATAATGAGCTGTAAATTTAATCAAACCCCCCCCCCCCAAAAGAAACACATCAAATTTACAATCCACTCAAACATACATATTTTAAATTCACCGGTGAATAGTTTGAGATGAAATCATGCAGCTTGCCGCACTGTATGTTAATTGCGAAGGAGATGCACATGCCAATGTGAACCACCACAAATTATTCCTGTTAACTTGTAATGGCATGCATCATCAGTGTCTAAGCAGAGTTAAGTACGGCTGTTGGGATTTGACTCTATTTCTTATCTGTAAAAGATCTGAATCCTCTAGGTTTCCAGTTTTCTCATTCATGGTCTACACTAGTTCGTCAGGGATAACAGCTGGTGCACTTCAAAAACCAACTAGCCACACATTATTCATTTGTGTAACTTCTAGTACACATCAGTGCGATGACAGAGCTGTATTATTGATAAGTGGCAATGCTGGTAAACGTTGGTCCTTGCTTTGTTTTTTCCGTAAGATGATTTTTTTCGTAAGAATAAACCTTGATATTATTTAAATGCCCGTTCTCATCCCCTTTAGCCAATTTGATTCTCTTGATTTGCAAGGTTTAAATTTCTGGGACTTTTCTGCTTCGAAATAACGTCACGTATTTTTCTCTATTTAATATTTATTAATATTAATTTTTTATTAGATAAATATTAAATTTTATTTGAAAAAAATAAAGAATTCTAAAATTTGAAAGAGTTACAGAAATAATAACCAAATTTGAGTTTAAATAAACAAAAAGTTATTATTTATTAACTTCAACTATTTTTGCTCTATTTTAAGTTCTAAAAATTAGATTTACACAATTTTATAGCCCACGCAAAACTCAAGAAATCATCTTTAATTTAGTGATGGTTTAGCGATTATTATCCAACTTAAACCATCCGAAAATTGATGAGAAAAGAAACATGTGAATTTTTACATTTAGAATTCTATTCCATTTAGAAATTCTATTCCATTTAGAAAACCTACTATAGTTGATTTAGATTAGTAAATTTTAATTTTTAGTATTTGAATATAATCCTATTATCAATCAAATAAACTTTTTAAAATTAGATCTAACGGTTCTCATCTATTTATTTTAAAATCTAATGGTCCGTACTATTTTGGTTGTCCAGCGACCATACTACCCTACTACCAAAAAACTGGATAAGATCCCCCTTAAGCTTATTATATATTAGGATATAATAGCCGAGAAGTAGCATATTTTGTTCATTAACTATATATTTATTCCACTCCGATGACGCAAATATGCCTTTATTCAGGACTTAATGGTATCATGACTTGTTTTCTTCGCTAGGTAACTGTATCATGAATTCATGAGTTTTACTATGTATAGTTAATGTTTTTTAATTTAAATGAAATTCCAAAACAATAGAAGAAGAGATAAACGCCTCCAAGTGTTGTTTCCATAACACTAAGAATAAAAATCTATTTGAGCACTTGTATGTCTACACAGATCATGTTCTCAGTGAAGGTATAGCACTGTAGCAGCTTCGAAGACGAATACTGGATGATTTGTCATGAAGATATAAATTTATATATATATATATATAGGGTCTTGTTCTAATAGAAACTAACTTAGAATATAAACTAGAAACTAAACCTAAATTAAATATTTCAAGCTAATCTAATGACCAAATTAGGGGTACCCCAATACAAAAAATGTTTAAAATTATTGGCTCTATTCAACAAAAAAAAAAAAAATTAAAAAAATTACTGTTCACGTGATGATTTGGCACGTGAACAGTAATTTTTTTTATTTTTTTATTTTTTTTTATATTTTTGTTGAATAGAGCCAAGAATTTTATAAGTTTTTTGTGAAGGTGCCCCTAGCGGGGCCATTTAAATAAATAAAATATAATTTATTTAGTGTAGGTTTCTAATTTCTATTCTAAGATTGGTTTTTATTTGAACGCTAGCCTATATATACATATATATATATTGGAGATGGCAAACACCACTTGATTGGTTGACTATTAACTTTAAGGTACCTGCTTCCACTGTTTAGATCCGTAGTTTATTCCAAACCTTGATTAACACATGAATTTAAATCAAAATCTCTGTATTCATTAATTTTGAGATTTAAGTGGCTTAATAAACAAGCCTAACAAGTCATTCCTATCATAGACCATAACAATATCATGTTTTCCTGTGAGAGCTGTCCAAATAAAGGCTACAAATCTCTATAACATTGACAAATAACATGAAGTGGCTCAATTCAATATTACTGAATGTCCCTGAACAGGTGCTCAGGTCAGCCTCGTTGTGCTATAAAGCTAGACATCCACAAGGCTTTTGACTCCCTTAACTGGAACTTCATCTTCTTGGTGCTTGGTAGAATGGGTTTCCCTCAAGGATTTATTGATTGGATCAAAGTCTGCATAACCACCACAATGTTCTCGGTGAAACTTAATGGTAGCTTGGAAGGGTTTTTCAAAGGTGAATCGGGATTGAGACAAGGGGATCCTATATCGCCCTATCTCTTTGTTATGGCCATGGAAGCTCTCACAGCCTGTCTGAACTCGGTAACGGTGGGCTATGACTTCAAATATCACTGGAGAACTAAGGAGGTGAATCTGCACCATATTATTTTTGCAGATGATGTTTTTCTATTCAGTCATGGTGATGCAAGGTCAGTTACTAGACTCATGGAAGGAGTGCAGTTATTCTCAAGCTGCTCTAACTTGGTCCCTAGTCAAGAGAAATCTGTGTGTTTCTTCGCAAATGTTTCGGAGTCTGTTGCTGCAAACATTCTCACGATCACTAGTTTTCAAAGAGGTTCCTTGCCCATTACTTATTTAGGCCTGCCCCTCATCACAGGTAAGCTTAATAGTAGAGATTGCTCCTCCTTGGTGGCTAAACTGTGCAGAAAGGTTGAATCTTGGATGGTTAGATTTCTAAACTTTGCAGGCCGTTTGATGTTAATTAAAGCAATCATGGCAAGTATAGTTGGTTATTGGAGTATGTACATTTTCCTTCCAAAAGCAATCTTAAAAAAGATCAATAGCTTGTTCTTCAAGTTTCTATGGGGTGGGTTCTATAAGGACTCGGGGAAATGTCACTATAAAGTGGGCTGGGAGGACTGTTGTAAGCCCAGAAATGAGGGGGGGTTGGGGTTAAAAAATTTATTCGAATGGAACCAGGCCGCTGTGTTGCATCAGCTCTGGCGCCTGCTCCAACCCTCTCCTGACTCTCTATGGATTGCTTGGTTCCACAAGGTGCTATTGCGTAATAAAGGTTTCTGGACTGCTAAAATGCCCTACAAGTGTTGTTGGATTGCCCGGAAAATTTTCAATGCTAGGGAGCAGGCAATGGAGTTTCTCAGGTTTGAAGTGGGGGATAGTTCGAATTTCCTGTTTTGGCATGAGCCTTGGGCAGACAAGAAGCCTTTGGCTCTTATCTCCCCTTCTGTTATTCAGAATGCAGAATCGTCGAGTATGGTCAGTGTTCGGGTCTATTTGAATAATGGGGTTTGGAATCCTCCTCGATCCAACCACATGGATGTGATTGAAGTAAGGAATCGAGTTGCTTCAGTTCAATTGCACAATAGAGACTGTATTACATGGGATGGTCTTCAACCAAATCTTGTCAAGCTGGCTTCCATTTGGACGTCAATTAGGGGACTGGGGCAGAGTGTGGGGTGGAGTGATGTAGTTTGACATGCTTTCAATATCCCAAAATGTTCGTTCATCACATGGCTTGCAGTGAGGAACAGGCTTCTCACAAAGGACCGTATGATCTTTTTTGGCATGAACGTAGACCCTGCATGCTCCCTATGTGGAAATGGAAGGGAGTCGATTAGTCACTTGCTAACTTCGTGCCCCTATTTCAACCTTGTTAAGAGTGTCATTCCATTCCCAGTGAGTGTCTCTTGGGCAAGCTGGCAGCAAGGGGAGTTCTTTCAATGCCAACTAAACGCAAAGCAAAAGGCGATAGCAGCTGTCTGTTTAACTACTTCGGTTTATGCCATTTGGAAGTAAAGAAATTTCAGGTTGCACAACGGTGGTACAGGGCATCCGACCTCAGTCATCATCTCTAATGTGAAATCTACCGTTAGGGAGAAACTGTTCTCCTCTGCTCCATTTAAGAATTGGGTCCGAAATGACCAAGCCATTGTAATGCTTATTTTCTAGTTGTTTTGCTTGTTGGTTTCTGACTTAATGTTGTTTGGTTTTTCATGCTGATTCGCGGGGTATGCCCCTAGATTATGTATGTGGTTCCTTTGTTGGTATAAAAATATTTACTTAGCAAAAAAAAAAAAAAGAATGTCCCTGAACAGCAATGAACCAACAGACGATCTCTTCTGAACTTAGTATTTCGAATTTTTAGAAGGTACGAAAAATCAAATTAAATGCTTAGCATAGTAACCAACTATATTGTGTTTACCTTGATATCCCTAACTTGATACGGACAGCCAGCAGGTATCAAAATAGCATCTCCTAGTTTTTGCACAAAAGTCCATGGCTCAATTCCTGTAGAACATGGAAGCATAAAATTATGATAAATATCCACATAAATATCCACATCTGTTCTTGTGGAATTAGTAGACTAACCATATTCATCTTTGAGCCTCTTTTTGTGCTCCAGGTTCAAGTAAAATTTCTGATCATGAATAGGGTGGATCACCTGTAAAGTCAAAATATGGATAAGACAGTAAAATCTGAATGTAAAGAAGAAATATCTAGCTGTTAATTTACTAAAAGGTCTATTACACAAATCTAACATGATATTAGACAATCTAATTGTCGATGAATGTACGAAATTAAGCATTTTAGCTGGAACTATGCCTGCATTGAAAACATGCGTTTATTTAATCAGATAATGAGCCCAAACTTATCTTGGACAAGAATGTTAAAAAGACATGGCTAAAATAGAAACTCGTCATACAAGCTTACCCCTGCATTTAGAAATTTTAAAAAATCTACAATCCCGTGATTATGCAGTTTTCAAAATCATGAACAACAGAACCCTTTAGGCTGGAGATGTAAGTGGATCATGCTTAATTTCTTTTCAAACTTTTCCTAAGAAAATTGGCACGCTGGTTCAACATAATTTCTTGAACAAAAAAGTGAAAGTGTCAACATCTTATGTCTAGAATCATCCCACTGAAGTCTTCCACACTTACCAGCTTGTGACGTCCTACTTCTTAACAAAACAAAAATAAAAATGAGAGCAAGTGTTGCAAGTGTGACGGAGATGAATGACTCAAAAAAATTAAAGGTTTCAACAAGAACCTTCTGAGCTGAAACAATATGACTCACAATTCTGCGAACATCAGAACCTATGTACCAGCATTCAGCTCTTAAGGCCTTGGAAAACCTAGGCCATTGAAGCAAATTGAAAGTTATAGGCACATTCCCTTAATCTAGAAGTTATATCCTTAACCTCCTACCTACTGAAAGGACCAAGCCTCTTAACTAAAATGGAATTTGGATAGATGAACAAGTATGATAAAATAGAGTTCCACCAACAGTCTAGCACGGATGAAGTCAATAGAAGGAAGCTGTAACAAATTAACTATCTACGATCACGATTTGGACTAATAAAAAAGACTGGTGTTTGATTAATTTAAGCAACAGACAGAATAAATAAATTATTACAGGATAGAGCCCCAATTCGAGGAAGAGGTCGCCTCCCAAGTACCCAGATCTTAAACAATATTCAACATAACCTTCTCAACCCTAATCGCATACTACTTATACCCCTGCTGTGAAATTCCCTTTCAGCCCTTCTAGACAGTTCTCTCTTTTAATTCATTTCTTCAGCATTTCTTTTGTCTCTAGTTTTACCCTTTCTCCGTTGAAAAGTCAAAGTGACTGTGGGGCCTACTGAATTCCTTCCATTACCCCGGGCCCAAACTCGCACCTTGTCCTCAAGGTGAAATGCTGGAAACAGCTCCTGTATCTGATTAAAATCTTCCCAGGTGGCCTCCCAATCTGCCAGGCCCATCCACTGAATCAACACCTCTGTTCTGCCACTGTTGTCAGTTGCCCTTCGAGTGCCTACTACTGCTCGTGGTTCCACTTCTAAGACCAGGTCTGTTGTGAGTTGAGGTGGTATAGTAGGCTCATGTAGTTGGTTACCAATAGCTCGCTTCAACTGTGATACATGAAAGACATCGTGGAGTTTGCACGAAGGGGGTAGCTTCAGTCGATATGCTACTCTGCCAATGCGTTCCACAATTTCGAATGGGCCATAACAACGAGCAGCCAACTTCTCAGACCTCCTACGGGCCAAAGACTGTTGTCTGTACGGTTGGAGTTTCAAATACACTTTCTCCCCCACCTGTAGCTCGACCTCCCTTCTGTGGCTATCTGCGTATTTTTTCATTCGCTACTGGGCACGAATTAAGTTGGCCTTGATGTCATCTAGAATGGCATCACGCTCCAATAGCTGCTCTTCTAAACTGGCCACTGCGGTACTACCCCTTTCAAACCTGAGCAAACGGGGCGGGTCTCGACCATAAACCACTTTGAACGGAGTACAATTAATTGAGACCTGATATGAAGTGTTGTACTGTAGAAGTTAATGCAGAATATTTTGTATTTAATTAGTATCATTCCTTAATAGGAGATTGATATATTTATATTAAATGTACCAGATATTTAGGAACTGATTTGAGGGTAGTTAGTTAATTGTACAGCTAGGTAGATTGTACCACAGCCTATTTAACAGGCTCCTCTTCATACAGAATGGGATAGGTCAATACATCTCAACATATTCTTCTTCTTTATGGTATCAGAGCCTTATTTTTTGTGCATCTTCTTCTTCAGCCATTGATAAATAACAATGGCCAACAACTCCACAGTATCATCAGATGACATTTCCGTCAACTCAAAAAAAACATCAACCGGTAGTGGTGCTTCCAATCTTTCTTTTGAAAACCAGCCTTCTCTTCAAATCACAATTCATAAGTTAAATGGTCAAAACTTTCTGCAATGGTCACGTTCAGTGACTTTGTACCTTCGTGGTAGAGGTTTGTTTGGTTATTTGAATGGTGACACTCTTGCACCAGAGAAAACTGATACTTCATTCGCCAAATGGGACTCAGAAAATTCTTTGATAATGGCATGGCTTATAAATTCTATGGAGGTGGATATCGGAAAAACGTATTTATTTCTTTCCACTGCTCAAGAACTATGGGAAGCCGTTAAAGAGGCCTACTCTGATCTTGAGAACTCTGCTCAAGTATTCGAACTCAAGTCCAAACTTCGTGACCAACGACAACAAAATCTCACGGTAACACAATTTTATAATGCTCTTAATAATCTCTGGCAAGAAATTGATTTATTTTATGTGCCTGACTGGAAGTGCAAGGAAGATGCCTCTTTTTATCAAAAAATGCTTGATAGAGAAAGGTTGTTTGATTTTCTTCATGGATTGAACCGTGAATTGGACGAGGTTCGTGGTCGTATTCTTGGAAAGTCTCCTCTTCCTTCTGTGCGTGAAGCATTTGCAGAGGTGCGTAGAGAGGAGAGTCGAAAGCGTGTCATGATGGGTCCCACTACGGCTACAGAAATTGATAACTCTGCATTTTCTGTCCGCGATCACTCTGCGCTTGCTGTCCGTGGCCCTAGTTCTGGTGCTGACTTGCGTGGAAATCGTAAAGAGCGTCCTTGGTGTACTCACTGTAACAAGCCTGGTCATCTTGTAGAAAAGTGTTGGATTATCCATGGAAAACCAGCAGACTGGAAACCACGTGCTCCTCCTAAACAAGCACACACTGCTGTCCAGGCTGAACAGTTTCCATTCACAGCGGAGCAGATAAATAAAATTCATCAGCTTTTAAACGCCAATACTGTTTCTGAACCAGCAACTGTATCTTCCAAGTCAGGTATTCCTGCTGCTCTTACTGTACAAAACTCCCCTTGGATTGTAGATTCAGGTGCCTCAGACCATATGACTGGTCAATCGCATCAGTTCACTTCTTACCACCCTAGTCCAGGTAATTTAAAAATAAAAATTGCTGATGGTACCCTTTCAACGGTGGCTGGGAAAGGATCAGTTGTTTTATCTCCTTATGTTACTCTTAAAAATGTTCTTCATGTTCCAAATTTGTCATGTAACCTTCTTTCTATCAGTAAACTCACTCTTGACCAAAAATGCGAAGCTAAGTTTTCACCCCTTCAATGTATTTTTCAGGATTTATCATCGGGGAAGACGATTGGGAGTGCGAAGGAGTGTAATGGTCTGTATTACTTTGATGTGGATCTGCCCTCTACTCAATTGAAAAATAACACCATTTATGGATGTAATGTTTCTGGTTATGATGATATTATGCGGTGGCATTATAGGCTAGGCCATCCTAGTTTTCCCTACATGAAACACTTGTTTCCTGAATTTTTTCGTAATAAAAACTTGAGCATGTTTAAATGTGAAGTGTGTGAATTTGCAAAGCATACTCGAACAGTTTTTCGCCCTCGTCTTTATAAAGCTTCGCATCCATTTTCTCTTATTCACAGCGATATATGGGGTCCTTCTAGAGTTTCAAACATCACCAATACACGTTGGTTCATTACATTCATTGATGATCATACACGTGTGAGTTGGGTATACCTTCTTAAAAATAAATCTGATGTTGCATCTCAATTTAAAAATTTTCATTCCATGATTCAAACTCAATTCAATGCTAATATCCAAGTGTTGCATACTGATAATGGAACTGAATATTTCAATTCCATCTTGGGAGATTACCTTCTTTCTCATGGAATTATACACAAAAGCTCATGTGTTGGCACACCCCAACAAAATGGAATTGCCGAAAGAAAAAATCGCCACCTATTAGAGGTAGCCAGAGCCCTTATGTTTACCACATCTGTTCCAAAACATTTTTGGGGGGAAGCTATTCTTACGGCTGCATATCTTATTAATAGGATGCCTTCACGAGTTTTACAATATAAAACTCCACTCTCAATCCTTCTTACAGTTTATCCTAATATTCATCTTCTCTCTAACCTTCCTCTAAAAACATTTGGTTGCACCTCTTATGTTCATGTGTTAGGACCTAATACAAAATTTGATCCTCGTGCCCAAAAATGTATCTTCTTAGGATACTCCTCTTCAAAAAAAGGATACAAATGTTATAATCCTGATTTGCGACGCATCTATGTTTCATTGGATGTCACATTTAACGAGGAAAAACCTTTTTATTCCAACTCTTCGTTTGAGGGAGGGACAAAGAGTGATGCTTCGCATTGGGACACATGTTTGCCTATTGCCACACCAAATATAAGTGATACTGATTCTAATATCACATCTGATGTCACTCATTCTCATTTACAAGAAGAAACAGGGCAGCAACCTCAACAAAAAAATACAGAGGTGTTAGTCTATTCTCGGCGACCAAAGAAACATCAAGTAATACAGCCAACTACAATTCCAGCAACCCATGAGTCTGAACCATTGACAAATCCTTCTGTAAGTAATCTCGTCAATCCTATCTCACATGATTCTATTCCTAACCATGAGTCTTCTAACATGTTAGAAACAGAATTACCCATTGCCAAACGAAAAGGTGTGCGGGCATGTACTATGCATCCTATATCTAATCATGTATGTTATAGCAAGCTTACTCCGAAGTTTAAAGCTTTCAATGCAAACATTGAAAAAGTAGACATCCCTCGAAACATTAATGAAGCTCTCTCACATCCTGAATGGAAGAAGGCTGTTTATGAGGAAATTGGAGCATTGGAAGACAATAACACATGGACGATAGTTGACAAACCAAAGGACAAGCATGTGGTGGGATGCAAGTGGGTGTTTACAGTCAAATACAAAGCTGATGGAACTATAGAAAGATACAAAGCGAGATTGGTAGCAAGAGGTTTCACTCAAAAATATGGAGTGGATTATACAGAGACGTTCGCGCCAGATGCAAAATTGAACACGGTAAGAATCTTATTATCAATAGCTGCTAATCTTGATTGGCCCTTGCATCAATTGGACATCAAAAATGCTTTTCTCAATGGAAATCTAAAAGAAGAAGTGTACATGAAAATCCCTCCTGGATTTGAAGGAAGGTATGGGAACGGAACCGTATGCAAGTTAACAAAATCAATCTACGGATTGAAGCAATCCTCGCGTACATGGTTTGAGAGGTTCAATCAAGTACTCAAAAAATATGGGTATAAACAAGGTCAGTCAGATCATACATTATTTTTCAAACATTCAGTAGGTAATAAGGTTGCTATTCTTATTGTCTATGTGGATGACATAATATTGACGGGTAATGATCTTGGTGAGTTGAAAAAACTTAAAAGTTTGCTAGCTCAAGAATTTGTAGTGAAAGATCTTGGTCCAATGAAATATTTTCTAGGGATGGAAGTTGCAAGGTCTAAACAAGGCATTTTCATATCCCAACGAAAGTACATTATGGATCTACTTAAGGAGACTGGCATGCTTGGATGTAGACCTGCAGGAACACCTGTGGAGCCAAAAGGAAAATATAAACATGTAACAAAGGAGAAGCAAAGTCGACAAAGGGATGTATCAGCGACTAGTGGGAAAATTAATATATTTGTCGCACACCAGGCCAGACATTGCCTTTGCTGTTAGCCTGGTCAGTCAGTACATGCATAATCCTTTGGAAGAACACCTGGAGGCTGTATTTAGAATTCTAAGGTATCTCAAGAATACACCAGGAAATGGACTACTGTTCAGAAAAAATGTTGAAAGAAGTATAGAAGCATTTACGGATGCTGATTGGGCTGGATCAGTTGAAGATAGAAGGTCGACAACTGGATATTGCACCAAAGTATGGGGAAACCTGGTTACTTGGAGGAGTAAAAAACAACCAGTTGTAGCTCGAAGCAGTGCCGAAGCTGAATTAAGAGCACTTGCACAAGGAGTATGTGAACTAATATGGATTAAGCGAGTACTGAAGGAATTGAAACTTCCAAGCAATGGTCCTTTAAGGTTGTACAGTGACAACAAATCAGCGATCAATATAGCTCATAATCCTGTTCATCACGATAGAACTAAACATGTGGAAATAGATCGTCACTTTATCAAAGAAAAAATTGAGAGAAAGGATCTATGTGTTGTGTATATACCGAGCAAGCAACAAGAAGCTGATTTATTAACAAAAGGTCTTTCTCAGGAGATTTTTGATGCGTTGGTGTGCAAGCTGGGTATGTGGAATTTGTATGCTCCAGCTTGAGGGAGGGTGTAGAAGTTAATGCAGAATATTTTGTATTTAATTAGTATCATTCCTTAATAGGAGATTGATATATTTATATTAAATGTACCAGATATTTAGGAACTGATTTGAGGGTAGTTAGTTAATTGTACAGCTAGGTAGATTGTACCACAGCCTATTTAACAGGCTCCTCTTCATACAGAATGGGATAGGTCAATACATCTCAACATATTCTTCTTCTTTATGTACCAATATTCTACCCATGGTAACCATCTTGCCCAAGAATTTGGTTGACCATTGATAAAGCAGCGCAAGTAGTTCTCCATTATTTTGTTTACTACTTCTGTTTGCCCGTCGAATTGGGGGTGGTAGGCCGAGCTCCTGTGTAATTTTGTGCCTTGAGAATGAAACAATTCCCTCCAGAAGATGCTAAGAAACACTTTGTCCCGATCAGATACGATTGTGGTAGGTATCCCGTGGAGCTTGACGATTTCTTTGACGAACACATGGGCCACTGACTGTGCTGTATACGGGTGTTTAATGCCTATGAAATGAGCATATTTAGACAAACGATCCACCACGACTAAAACTGTGTCCACCCCTTGCGAACGTGGTAGTCCGTCCACAAAGTCTAAAGATATATCTTCCCACACTTTCGTGGGAATTGGTAACGGCTGAAGCAGACCTGCTGGGCTCATTGATTCGGTTTTATTTTGTTGACACACGGTGCATGCTCGCACGTATTGTTGAATCTGCTTCCTCATTCCGACCCAATACCACTCCTGGGCTATCCGTTGATAGGTCTTAAAATCTCCCGCATGCCCCCCTATTGGGCTATCATGGTATTCTGCCAATATTTGGGTGACTATCTTTGACTTAGCCGGTAGTACAACACGCCCTTTGTAGTAGAGAATGCCCTGCTCCACTGTATACCCCTTGGTTACTGCTTCTCCCCTGGATATATCTTCTATTATTTTCTGAATGAAGGTGTCTACTTTGACCTGAGAGGCGATATCTGGCCATCTCACACCACAATTAGTGACCAATGCTGTTAACTCCGCCTGTCCTACATATTCCCTGGACAATGCATCCGCAATTCGGTTAGCTGCCCCGGGTTTGTACTGAATTTCAAATTCGAATGCCATCAGTTTGAATACCCATTTCTGATACTCCATTCCAACTTCTCGCTGCTCAAACAGAAAACGGAGGCTTTGTTGATCAGTGCGAACCACGAATTTTCGACCCATTAAGTAGTGCCGCCATTTTTGCACCGCCCACACAATCGCCATTAATTCTTTTTCGTAGATTGATTTAAGGCTGTTTCGTGGCCCCAGCAGCTTGCTATAGTAGGCAATTGGTTGATTATTTTGCAGCAGCACTGCCCCGACGCCAAACCCCGAGGCGTCTGTTTCAACAATAAACCTTTGGTTGAAATCTGGAAGGGATAAGATTGGAGCTTCTGTCATTGCTTTCTTGAGAGCCAGGAACGATACAGTGGCCTCCTCGGTCCATGAATAATTGTCCTTTTTTAACTGGTCGGTCAGTGGAGCAGCGATTTTCGCGTAGTTCTTGATGAATTTCCGGTAGTAACCGGTTAGCCCCAAAAAACCCCGGAGCTCTTTGACAGACCTGGGCACTGGCCAGTTTTGAATTGACTGTATCTTTGAATTATCCACTGCGACCCCTGCCTCACTAATAATGTGTCCCAAATATGCAACCTCTTTTTTACCAAACTCGCACTTCTTCCGGTTGACATACAATTGTTGATCTATTAGTAGCTGCAGTACTGTCGTGACATGTTTGATATGATCGACCTCATTGCGGCTGTAAATAAGAATATCGTCGAAAAAGACGAGCACGAACTTTCTTAGATACGGCCTGAAAACTTCATTCATTATTGCCTGAAACGTCGCAGGTCCGTTAGTTACTCCAAAGGGTAGTACCAAAAACTCGTAATGCCCCTCATGGGTTCGAAAGGCCGTTTTTGGAATGTCTTCGTGCTTCATTCTGATTTGATGGTACCCTGACTTTAAGTCCAGCTTAGTAAACACCGTGGCTCCCCGTAATTCGTCCAATAGTTCATCTATAACAGGGATAGGGAACTTATCCGGCACTGTAGCTTTGTTCAATGCCCTATAGTCCACGCAGAAACGCCACGACCCATCCTTTTTCTTTACTAGTAGGACCGGGCTTGAGAAGGGGCTGGTGGAGGGTTGGATTATCTTTGCTTTGAGCATGTCACTAATCAGGTTTTCTATCTCATTTTTTTGCACCTGGGGGTACCTATATGGCCGGACGTTTATAGGGTCTGTACCCTCTTTCAACACAATAGCGTGCTCATGGCTGCGCTTAGGTGGCAATCCACTCGGCAGTTCAAACACCTGACTATATTTCTCCACAGTAGACTCAAGAAACACTGGGCATTCTGCTGTACTTGTATCATTTTCGAGGTTGGACATTGAAGGTGTCCCCAAGAAATTAAACTCCACCAAGTAACCTGCCCCCTCTTTTCGCAACTGTCGGAGCATTGCTTTCAATGAGATCCCACTCCTACCCAGCGATGGATCCCCTGTAAGTGTCACAGTCTCGTTACCCAACTAAAATCGCATGGTTTGAGTCTTCCAGTTGGTGGTCATTGTGCCTAATTTCTCCAACCACTGGATTCCTAAGATCACATCCGAGTTACCAAGCTCCAATGGTAGAAAGTTCTCGACCACCACCATACCCTGCATCTCCAGTACCACTGACTTGCATATCCCCTTTCCTTGCACTGATTCCCCTGTCCCTAAAGTCACCCCAAACTCCTGAGATGGTGTTACTGGAATGTTCAATTTATCAACCGCCTCCTTCGAGATAAAGTTATGAGTCGCGCCTGGATCGACCATAACGACTACCTTGCTACCCCTTATCAGCCCTGTTAACTTCATGGTTCTTGGGCTAGTGATGCCCATTACTGAGTTCAATGATATCTCTGGTTGAGGGGAATTAGGACAACTCTCACTATGATCTTCTGAAACTTGACTAACAGGGCTCAGTTCTGGTTCGTCATCCTCCCCATCACATGTGAGTAGAACACTAAGTTCCTTTCTCTTGCATCTGTGGCCCACGGACCATTTATCATCACACCGGTAGCATAAACCTTTTTCACGTTTTAATTGCAATTCTCTATCACTTAAACGTCTAACTGTTCCACTCCCCCCTGTTGATGCCACCGATTGACTTGATCCCGAATATACGCTGGGTGCTCTCGACCCTGTAGAATATTGTATTGCACTGCTTTGCATTGACCAAGGTGTGGAGTTGTGTGTCGATATCCCTTTGCCACTGGCCATGTTGCTCGTTCGACTATACTCTCTCCTTGTCCCTCCAATTCGCAGTTTGTCCTCCACCAACAGAGCCAAGTCCATGGCATTGTCAAGACTTGTGGGGCCTAACAATCGAACCTCTACTCTTACTTCCTCCTTTAGACCGTTCAGAAACTGCCCTTTAGCAATTTCCTCGGGCACACGATCTAAAGGCGCTAGCAATTCAATAAACTTTCTACGATATTCTCCAACACTGCTGGTTTGTTGGTGCGCCAACCATTGTTCATGTAAAGACCCCATTGCTGTGGACCTGAATTTGCGACGGATCATGGCCTTCATTTCTTCCCAATTTAAGATTGGCCTCCACCGATGCTCCCATTGAAACCACAGTAGCGCGTCCCCTTCTAATGCCACCACTGCTGCTTCGATTTTGTCCTCCTCAGTCAACCTATAAAACTGAAAATATCTTTCGGCTCTCAAAATCCACCCATCGGGGTTGTTTCCATCAAAACATGGCATGTCTAACTTCTTAAACCTCCAATTCGCACCACCTCCTCCTGTATAACACATCCCAGCCCCATCGACTCCGCCACCCGGTCCACCGCCTGACCCTTGCCCCCCATAGCTCACATTCCCCATCATCAGCCCTTTATTTCTGCTACTACTTTCGCCCAACACGGTTTCCCCAGACTTTTCCCTTTCAGTAATTAGACTAGTGTTAGGAGTTACCTCTGATGGTTTGAAAAACGTCGTGTCCTTGGGCAAGAGATCCTTCAAAGCTCCCCTTACTTCTGTCTGAAACCGCATCTGATCATTCTTGAGCAAAGAGAGCATTTGCTCCTGGTGTTCTCGCGATCTGGCAATCCGTCCTTCCAATCGCAGGTTTGTTTCCTCAATTTTGGCCTCTTGTCTCTTGATGTTCTCTTCAAAGGTATTGATGACCCGATTTGTCAAGGCTTGCTCCATTGCTGTCACAGCCCCTTTTATTGCAGCCGTAACCTCCTCTGTCACCGTTGTCTGTATAGAAGCGTGTATCGCTGCAACTTGCTCATCCAACAACTCTAATCTCTGAGCCGCTGTCGGAGGTCCCATGGTCGACTGCTCTGATACCAATTTGTAACAAATTAACTATCTACGATCACGATTTGGACTAATAAAAAAGACTGGTGTTTGATTAATTTAAGCAACAGACAGAATAAATAAATTATTACAGGATAGAGCCCCAATTCGAGGAAGAGGTCGCCTCCCAAGTACCCAGATCTTAAACAATATTCAACATAACCTTCTCAACCCTAATCGCATACTACTTATACCCCTGCTGTGAAATTCCCTTTCAGCCCTTCTAGACAGTTCTCTCTTTTAATTCATTTCTTCAGCATTTCTTTTGTCTCTAGTTTTACCCTTTCTCCGTTGAAAAGTCAAAGTGACTGTGGGGCCTACTGAATTCCTTCCAGAAGCCTTACTAAATTACATGAAAATTTAAATTCCTAGCATGTGAACCCACTGATATGACATGTCATACATTTAAAAGGCACGCCAAGACAAGTTCTTAATACCATATCAATTGGAGAACAGCATATGTATCCAAATTCTGTAGAATGTTTTGTCAAATATGCTTCCAACTTAGATATATCTTCTCTGCGGAAAATATCCCAAACAGCACCTCCATCTGTGTTTTCAAATCCGTTTGCATTATCGCCTTCATGCTGATTTTCAGTCACACTTGCAAATTTGTTATTTCTGCATATTTCATGTACATCCCGCAGAGAGTGCATTTTCTTCAAACTTTCTATTGTGTCAAGCTCCAATTCTGTCAAGGAATTTGGTTGGACATGCATCAACACATTCACCTGTAAAAAACAACACATTTTTTTAGTTTTGGAAGAAATAAAAGATATATACATCACCATTCTTATAACAAAGTACTTTGACATCATATAGTCCATTTGAGGAGATAATAAGTTGTGGGATTGCTCTAATTTTGTTTCATGTTAGTACAGTATTGCTATCTCTATCCCTCAAAGAATATTACAATTAGACTATGCAGGTTAATTTTTAAAAAGAAAACAGTTATTCTTGTTGCATTTTGAAATTTTAAACAGCGTCTAGAGACCTTTGACTACCAAACTATGCTTTATGAACAGCTTTCTGTAAAGTATGTTTCTAGAGACAAAGGGAGTATTGATATATAACATATAGCCTTAATATTAGTTAAAAAATTATAAAGATCACAATTTACAAAAATTGCAGCTAAATTTGAGGATTACGTGACATTAAGGCTCTGTTTGGGATTGCTATTAATATTTGTTGTGCTGTTAAAAAAAGTGTTGGTAAAACAATTGCTGTTGCGAAAATAGATAACTGTTTGGTAACTTTTTTTTTATATATGTATGTTTTGGGGTATAATTTTTAAAAAATAATGTTTTGGTGAGTTTTGATATTGAAATCAATAGTTGCTTCCCCAAAAAATGAAAAACAGCTTTTTTCAAAAGCATGGAAGGACATGCTTTCTCTAAAATCAGCTTTTCAACCAAATGCGCTTTTCAGAAAACTGCTTTTGAAGTTACCAAACATCTTTTTACTTGCTTTCCAGAAATAAGCGTTGTTGCTGTCTGCAATAGCAAATACCAAACGGGACCTAAATCTCTTTAGCACTAAAGGCAACATAGTCTTTACAATATGATTACCGCACATGTAAACCATTCACAACTTGTTTTAGCTATATATTTCCTCTGTTCCTTTTTAAAGGCCTGTTTGGATAAGGGGTTGAGGAGGTAAGGGTTGGGTTGGGTTAGGCTAGGTTGGGTTGGGATGGGTTGAACTGGATGTAAGGGTTGAGTAAGTGAAAATTCAACCCTTATCTTGTTTCGAATAAGGGTTAGGAAGGAGGGTTGGATAAGTAAATGTTATAATATATATTTTTAAATATAAATAAATAAATTAAAGTTATAAAAGTAAATTATAAACCAAAATTTGAATATAGATTAGATTTTTTAAAATAAAATTAAAATACATAAAAATTTGAATATTACTTTATATAATACTCCCTCTGTCCCACCCATTTCTTTACATAAAAAAGTGTGTGTCTGACACGCATTTTAATGTGCATTTTAAGGATAGTTCTATGACTTATTTTTGATATTTTCTTTTTTTGTATAAAAATAGAACAATCCTATTTTTATACAAAAAAAGAAAATATCAAAAATAAGTTATAGAACTATCCTTAAAATGCACATTAAAATCCGTACCGGAAACTGGTCCGCAAACGTAAAGAATCAAGAGGGACGGAGGGAGTATTGATTATAGTGATTATAATCCAACTTTTAATTTTTCAAAACAAAGTAAATATATTTCCAAACAGTTTTATTAGTACTAAAAAATTAATATTAGTTGCTCACCTACTTATATTAATTCACGTTTGTATATTTGTTTCTCAATCATATAGTTTTTTTCCTAATTATCAATCATACAATTTCTAAAGAATAAGAAATAGAAGAAGTAAATGTGGTAGTGAGGGGACCCCATCCTCATTTACTTGGCAACATCAATATGAAGTGTGTTAGAATAGACTTTACTCTATATCATCATGTATATCGTAGCTTTGTAATACTAGCAAGTCGCAACATCCCGATTTGGGGTGGTGGAACAACACGCTTTTCAATTGAATCAAAATCCTTCACCAACCCCTGAAAACCCAACCCTCACATTCAACTTCTTTTACCAAATGAGGGTTGTGAGATTTCAACCCACCCCCTCATAACCCCCAATCCAAATAAGCCTACATCTCGTTTTTTGACTAAGTTTGAATGCCTATATAAGTGTCGTTTTGAGTTTTCAAGACAAGTAATATTTACTTTGACCTAAAATACTCCTATTCATTGTTTTTATCAAACGATTTGCCTTTTCAATTTTATTAGCACTCTTACATTTTCTTTTCTTATTCTTCTTTTGTTGTGTTTTCATAAAATTATGTAATGTATTTTCCTACAATTTTTGTTTTCAACTATCACTTTCTATTTTTCTACTTTTATTTTTTGTCATGCAACATAAAATTAGGATTTAAATTTTTTAATATGAATGATTAAATTATATTACTAAAATATTCACAAGTATATAATTACGTGTTCATCAATTAATATTAAAATTTAAAATAAGATTTGTTTATGTATATATTTATACTATATTATAGTCATGTACGATTTGCTAAATACAAAAGGCTGTTATACGTTTTGATATATGTATGAAAAAGGAATAAATATATAAATATAGTAACAAATAGGTGAGAAAATAGTATTTATTTCTTCTTTACAAAATAAAAAATGAAAATAGGAGATAATATTTTAACACGTTTACTAAAAAATCCTTTCGTACGAATTTGTTCATTAAGAAATTGACAAGCTTAACACAAAAGCAGAAAAAGAAATAATAATAACTTGATCTTGAGCCCTACCATTATTTTCCTACAATTTTTGTTTTCAACTATCACTTTCTATTTTTCTACTTTTATTTTTTGTCATGCAACATAAAATTAGGATTTAAATTTTTTAATATGAATGATTAAATTATATTACTAAAATATTCACAAGTATATAATTACGTGTTCATCAATTAATATTAAAATTTAAAATAAGATTTGTTTATGTATATATTTATACTATATTATAGTCATGTACGATTTGCTAAATACAAAAGGCTGTTATACGTTTTGATATATGTATGAAAAAGGAATAAATATATAAATATAGTAACAAATAGGTGAGAAAATAGTATTTATTTCTTCTTTACAAAATAAAAAATGAAAATAGGAGATAATATTTTAACACGTTTACTAAAAAATCCTTTCGTACGAATTTGTTCATTAAGAAATTGACAAGCTTAACACAAAAGCAGAAAAAGAAATAATAATAACTTGATCTTGAGCCCTACCATTATATATACAACTTTTAATTTTTATTGTGTCTTTTTATATTATTACCTTCTATTATAATTTAACCTATTTAGAAGATAAAAGCATATACAAACAATGAAAGAACCCTATAAAGTTGCCCATGCTACCTCAGAAACAGAAAGCTCTACTTATTGTAAAATGTTCTTCATTATAACATAATTATTATAGTTTAAAAAAATCTAGACCAAAGCATATTACACTATCACATAATTAATATATTAGTATAATTTTATATTTGTTAATATAACAATTTAAATTTATTGCATAGTCAACAACACAGATCAATATTATTAAAAATCCGAAGAAAAAATTTACGTTGTCATAAATTTTCCTTTTGGTTAGGTTCCACATAGAACCACCTTTATATTAGAACCTTAGAACTATGTAATATATTATGCTGCAAAATGTTATACATTTTTATAGAATTTTATTTATTATCAATTATTTTTTGTCATAATTATTTTTTTAAACATGTTTTATAGAATTTTCTTCGATTCGTTGATGCCTGCAAGGTGTTTGATGAATTACAACGGGTTTTCACAGATTCGTTATTGAGATCCAACTCTGTGGATAGAAAGATTCTTGTCCTTTGTTCAAGAATCTGTATTTATTGGGAGGTTGACAGACTTATGATTGATATGATGGCCAAGTTGAATGTGATCGATGTAGATCTAATCTATGTTCTTTTGAGTTACACTTGTCCTGACTCAAAAAATGACCAGGTTTTGGTTATTACAATGGTTGTGCTATCCAGAAATGAGATTAAGCACAAGAAGTACATTGCTCTACCTGCGCCCCTTGTGATGGTGGCAGGGGAGATACATGACTTTGGCTCGAAGGGACATTTGTTTACTGATAGACTTGATGTCTATGATAAGCTTCAGATTAGATGTGGTGATTTGTGTTGTTTCACGTATAGAATTGATCAATCATGCAAGCCAGGATTCATTACTGGAAATTTCCGGAAAGTTCTTACTTCTGAGCTCGAGGGAAGACATGTTTGGTGTCGTTCGGTTCTATGTGGGTTTGTTAGCGACGCATTTATAGTAGTCTTTATGACTCAACATGCGTTTGTTGTGTGTATATTGAAGCAGTTGATGATTTATGCTGTGGGTAGTTTATCACCATTAGAGGCTGATCTGTTATGCTCTAGCGCAGCGATTCACCATGATTGTATCATGGTTTCTTATATCGCGATAGCTTATTCTGGTTTGTCCTGGATATCCAGTTATAAGGATGCGATTGTTTTCATGAGTTGTGCTCTAATGAAGCAATGTGGTTTGAGCATGAGTGGGATACAACTTGATGGCTGGTTTTCTCTGATCCTGGGATTACAGGTGTGCTATGTTCTATTGTTCTCAACAAGGACTTTATGTCATGGATTTTTTCATTTGGGCAGGTTTATTTCTGTCATGGTGGTGCTAACTCAAATCAGGATGGGATGCTTTTTTGGCATTGTTTTAAGAGCTCTCGGAGATGCTCGTTTGGCTACAAATTCAGTGAATGAATTTAGTATGATGATTAAGGGTGATTCGGTTAAATTATTGAGGGATGTTCAGTCCTTATTCCCTTCGGATGCAAATGACAAATGGTGCCAGTTTGTGGCTGATTTTATTGAGGCTTTCTGCGGTGCGGAAAGTTTATTATGGATAGGTGGTCGCGTTTATTGTCGACTATTGTTTAAAGGTGTTTGTTATGCTGCCTTTGGGATGGACAGATTGGTTATAGACCCGTTTTGGGTGATTGTTCTATGGCTTTTGAGAGACTTGTGTTTGGTCTCATTTTTAATTTGTTTAGCGGTGCCAGTTTAAATATAGTCTAGCTTAGTCTGGTTGTTGACTCAATTTGTTAATTGAGTATGTTATGATGGTTTAGTTGGATTAGTTGTTGATTTCGCGGGGTATGCCCCTAGAATTGTATCAAGTTGTTCCTTTTAGTATAAAATTTTAATTAGCAAAAAAAAAAAAAAAAAGTTGAGTTGCATGAAAAATGATTTATCCTTTAAAAAATTATAAATTTTGGAAAAAAAATTATTTTTTACTGCATAAGTGCATAAGTACAGAATACTCTAAAATTATAGTGTGTTGCATCAAAAAAAAAATATCATGAACTGCAACAAAAAGAATAAATCTCAATCACTGAGTATACAAAATCCACGGTAGAGACTAGTTCTAAGTTCTAACTTAACATAAGGTTCTAATTTGAACTTAATTTTGGAATAAACAAGCATTGATTAATTATGTTTTACGATATAGAAAATATATGTCCATGTAAAAAGTAGGGATATTCCTACAATTAGTATTAAAACTAGTTTATAACCCGTGCAAAGTACTATTTCTTCATATATGTTTGTTACTTTAATTTTATGTTATTAAACATACTAGCTTATAACTCGTGCAACGTACGACTCCTTTTTTAATGGTTATAATTAAATTAAATTTTTTAAATTTTATATGTTATTATTTATTAATTTACATATCAAATTGTTGTTAAAAGATTGATATATATAAGATTTTACACGTTCGATTTAATATTTGTACCCTATCTTGAATTCTTAAAATTTGATTTGGACGATTTTACATCCCACGTGA
Source organism: Kitagawia praeruptora (assembly GCA_037693485.1). Taxonomy (NCBI): domain Eukaryota; kingdom Viridiplantae; phylum Streptophyta; class Magnoliopsida; order Apiales; family Apiaceae; genus Kitagawia; species Kitagawia praeruptora. The sequence goes on from CM075350.1 coordinate 71,022,198, forward strand.
AATTAACAAAATAATCTCTAATTTAGTGATGGTTTAACAATTATTTTTCAATTAAATCTACGCAGAAACTAAAGAGAGAAGATATTAACGATTTTTTATGTTGATAATTCTATTCGATTTATGAATTCTACTTACAATTCATTTTGATTATCAAAATACCCTTGTTATTTGAAGATAGTTCTACTAACCAAATACAATTTTAAATTAAGTGCAAGAGGGATTTTGTCCAAAACTTTGATAATCGGTAGTCTGGTCCTCCGTACGACAAAATAAATAGGAACCGTTAGATCTTAAAATAAATAGATGAAATTGTTGGATCGAGCATAAAAAATATTTTATAATTTAATATGTTATAAGCTAAAAAGTGTATTTATATTGAAATACGAAAAGGTGTATGTCAATGATTTAAATTATATATAATCAGGTTTTCTACATTGAATAGCATTATCAATGTAGGACTTCTACATTGAATAGTATTAATGTAAAAATTCGTAATTATAGTTTCTCTTGTCATTCTGAGTGTTTTCATTTGAATAATAATATTAAATCATCACTAAATTAAAGATAATTTTATGAGTTTCGCGCGAATTGTAAAACCATCAAAATCTGATTTCTAGATCTCAAGATAGAGCCCAAATAGTAAATATGAATTTTTTTCTAATACTAATAAAAAATAAATAAAATGCAATTCTAACACAACCCTTTTTAATTATATCCTTTTTCAAATTGCAAATTTCTTTTTAAAATTCAATTCTAATACAACCTTTTTTCATCATATCCTTTTTAGATTATAATTTTTTTTTTTAAATTCACTTCTAATGCAACCTTTTCTAAATATATCATTTTTAGACTTTTTAATATGATATAATCTTGTTCGTCTATTTTTAAAAATATTAGATTCAATGGTTGAGATTATTTTGGTGGTATAATAACCAAAATTATGGATAAGATCCTTATTACGCTTATTATATATAAGGAAATAATTCATGCCTAAATTTTATCTTTTTGTTTCATTTCGAATTGGTTAGATTGAAAGCTTTCATTAAATTTTTTATAAAAATAAAACTCATAATATGAATATAAATTGTTAATATATTATTAATGTTGATGCAGGACAAGTGTTAAAAACTTAATAAAAAGATAGATTTTGTGAATTAACCGCAGAAAATCCACGAGCCCTAAGGTGATCCGAGAGGAACCACTACCCCAGGGTTTTCTCAACCGCAGAAGAGAAGAATTATCATGGATCGCAACCCATAACAAGAGAGAACAATTCTCAATTCAATTAATCAATCCAAAGTCTCTTTAATAATGATATTACATCTCCTTATATAAGAGGAGTAAAACCCTAAACTTAGCCAACAAGTAAAAATCTTTCCAGTAAAAGACAAAAATCCTTTTTTCTTTATTCTCTACGATATTCTATAATATTCCTACTAATATATATAATTAAACTATATAATCAGTTACCATTATATCTATTCCTAAACAATAACATAAAATAAATATAAATTAATATTATTATTCTTTGTTCTGCATCATTCTCCTCGCCTTTGAAAAAAACTCGTCCACGAGTTTTATAATATTTGAGAATCAACGAACAAAGAGATGATTTGTGGTAGCACTCGAAAACATCCGATTCCAACTTCATAAGCAAGAACTTTGGAAACATCACGCTCATAATAAGATATCTTGATGTGGTAGACGTTCCCAATATGTTGTCGATGCCCAAAAAGTCAATATATTCCACCTTCACAATGTTCTTTTCGTGGTTTACAAATTCTTCACTTTTAACAACCTTGTCTACTTCTTTTTCATTGTTAAAACACTGAATGGATGCCTCTGCCTCTTGTTTTCAATGTTAAAACACTGAATTGTAGGCGGTTGAACAATGTGATTTCTTTGACAATCACGTGTTTACAATGTGATCTAATATCCTCGTGGTGTCTAAAAGGTTCTCTGGACACTTTTTCACCAGTAGGTTGATGTTGAGGCAGGGATGGAGGTCTTACAAGTGGAGGACTATGTTGTATGCCAAGTTTATCCATAATTTCTCTTAGCATTGCTTGCACATCTTGCATCTTAGCATTGCTTGCACATCTTGCATCTGCAAACCCAAATCTTCGAGTTTATTCTCCACATTTCGTAATCTCATATTGTTTTACCCAATATACGTATCAAGACGGCTGTTTACTTCGTCAACATTAATCATTGTGTAAAATTGAGGGCTGACTTGTAAGTTCTGAACAAAGTCAGGGGCTCTTTTGCAAGTTTAAGGATTGTTTTATAAGTTTCAGGGCCTGTTTGTAACTTTCAGGAAGATTGGGGACTGTTTTATAGCTTTCTGGTGGCTGGATGGTAACTGTTGGTGGCTTTCTGGTGGTTGCCGGTGGTTGCCTGTAGCTGGTGGTTGCCGGTGGCTGCCTGTGGCTGGTGGTGGCGGCTGGTGGCTGTTGGAGGCTAGTGATGGCAAGATCCTGGTGTTTGGGTGGAGGAACAGTGGTTATGATACGGTTGTTGTGGGCTGCTGGTGTGGGCAGATGGTGGTTTATGTTGTCTTGTTTTTTTTGGCAAAACCCTAGATCTCTCACCAAATAAGAATTCGATGTTGAAACCTAAGCTCTGATACCACTTTGATGCAGGACAAGTGTTAAAAACTTAATAAAAAGATAGATTTTGTGAATTAACCGCAGAAAATCCACGAGCCCTAAGGTGATCCGAGAAGAACCACTACCCCCAGGGTTTTCTCAACGGCAGAAGAGAAGAATTATCATGGATCGCAACCCATAACAAGAGAAAACAATTCTCAATTCAATTAATCAATCCAAAGTCTCTTTAATAATGATATTACATCTCCTTATATAAGAGGAGTAAAACCCTAAACTTAGCCAACAAGTAAAAATCTTTCTAGTAAACGAAACAAATCCTTTTTTCTTTATTCTCTACCATATTCTATAATATTCCTACTAATATATATAATTAAACTATATAATCAGTTACAATTATATCTATTCCTAAACAATAACATAAAATAAATATAAATTAATATTATTATTCTTTGTTCTGCTTCAAATGTCAATCATAATTATGCAACTTTGTTGGTATTCGTACAAGTAATATTATAAATATACAATTATAATTTATTATTAATTAGATTTGAATTTGAATTAGCTACTTTGAAGGTATAAATATTAGTTTAAAATATTGTATGTTACAAAAGTGTATCATGCACTTGATATTTGACATTATTTGAATGATATATATCACTTACAGGTTGAAACCACCCGAAATTCAAACACGATCCGATGTATTGAGATAAATAAACTTGAAAACAATCCCTAAAGTGACCCATTATTAAATATAGAGTAAAAGGCAATTTGGCTGGCTATCTTTTTTTGTTTTGGCACTTGGATGGCTGAGAATAATTTTTAACATTTTGTCTGGTTATAATAAAATTTTTAAGCACTTGAGGGGCTTCCGTCAAAACGCTAGTAACGCCATCTAAACGTCAGGGGTAAATATGACTTTTCAGCATGGGGTTTATGTTATATTATTTCCCTCCCAATCTATATATGTTAATCTCTAATCCCCCCCCCCAAAATCCATAACTTCAATTGGCTTTCGACTCAAGTGCGATTGAGGTGCGAACAGTCGGCGATTTGCATGCGCGAGGAGGAGATTGAGAACGGAGGAAATTGGAGATTGAACGGTGAAAAAGAGGAGTTGGTGTTGTTGGTGAATGTGAGAGGCAGCGGTGGTGTTGCGAAGGGGCGTTGACAGCGGAGGAGAAAGCGCGGCGGCTGAAGTGGTGAAGTTGTGGTGTGCTGAAGGAGATGAGGAGTTGAAGACGGTGGAGGCTGTGGTGGAATTAAAGGGGAAGGCTGCTGAGTGAGAGAAGGCGTGAACGGAATGATGGGAGGTGACGGGCGATTGTGTGGGTTGACGGAGGACAGCGATGGAAGTGCGAAGGAGGAGAAGCAGAGGTGAAAGGAGGAAATTTGCAGGTGGTGTTGTGTTAGGAAGTGTTGTGCAGAGGTGGGTTCTTGGGATTGGTGGGTGTGAAAGAAAGGGAGATGGGAGTGAAGGGGGAGAGGGACGAAGATGGGGGAAGGGAGGAGAGGAGGGTTGGCGTAGTGAACGGAGGTGGAAAGGGGAGAAGGGATTGCGGTGGCGGGCTGGGGTGTTGTTGAGAAGAACGGGAGAGATGGGTGATGGCTGTGGGAGAGGTTGGAGGCAGGAGGAAGGCTGGGAGTGGTGGTTGCAGGTGGTGGATGCACTACCGAAAATACCCCTGCCAATTTCAAGTTTTGGGGTTAAATCCTAACGTCGCTTGACGGAAGCCCCTCAAGTGCTTAAAAATTTTATTACAGCCAGACAAAATGTCAAAAAATATTCTCAGCCATCCAAGTGCCAAAAACAAAAAAGATAGCCAGGCAAATTGCCTTTTACTCTTAAATATATGTATTCTTTTACAATTTTATGTTATTTTCCTACAATTTTAAGTTATTGTACTTCAAACAAAAATAGATTCTCATAGAACTTGACTCATTTTGGTATCGTTGTTTAAAGCAACATTAGTGTTTTGCTCAAAATAAGTAAAAAGCTACTTCGTAAAATTTAAAATTTGTAAAAGTCCGTCATTAAAAGTAAATTTTTACGTAAAAACTGCTTCAAAATAGAGAAATTGCCTACACATTTAGAATATAACTATTCTACAGTTTTTGTAGGATGCAAAAATTTCAGTATCATAACTCATTGATGCATTATTTTTTTTATAATATACCTCAAAAAATGGACATATGAAAAATATCATCATATAATTCAATATTGTGAAAACACTTTTTTTACCAGCTTTAAAAAGAAATTTCAAATCAAACCTTAACTCATATGACATAACATAATACAATATAATTAACATAAAAATATCATGTATTTGTCTGTCTATTTCACATATTAATTTTTAGAGATACTAATAACACGATATTTTAAAAAAATATATAAATTATCCAAATTGCTTACTCGTTAAAGTTTGAAACGGGCTCACTAAATTCATCGATAAACTTTCTAGGCAGAACTGTGTGGGATAAGATCAGAGACATAATATTGAAACAAATATCAATTACAGGACTGGGAACTGGTAAACCGTAAAAAATTGTAGAAAACTAAGAAACAAAAAGCAAGTGAAATCCCGGAAATCTTTCATGCTTCTTTTAGAAGATTCACATAAATTTATAAAATGATTCATTATATTTTTATATTTTAAAAGGATAATAATCTTAATTTTAATGTCCTTATAAATTTCAAATTTAAAATTGTTGTAATGAGTATTGAACTCCCCATATTTGGTAGTGCTTTTATATTATTTCTTTTATTCTTATTAAATATAGAGATTGATGCTCCAAAGTACGTATATAATGATTTCTCATATAAATACATAGAGGGTATTTTTGTAATTGCAGGAGTTGAGTAATTAATTACAATTGTGCCATTAAATTGTACTATGTACTCACCTAAGTCCCCTAATTACGTACTTAGGGGCATTTTTCTCTTAAATATAAGATATAATAGAATATAGATAATAACATTATATAATAGAGTTTATACTAAAAACTTAAGGTACCCACAAGAAAGAAAGTAGTACATAAGGCAATTGTATAAGATTTCTCCCTCTTCTCTCTACTCTCCTCTCTCCTCTGCATATTACATTTTTTTCTGAACTTATGATGTTTTATATGTACATCCCTATTATACCCTTGCTACTATGTGTTTCTTACAAAAAAACTTGTTTTCAAAATAAATTTTACTTGTTTAGACGGTATAATTTAGGTCGTAATATTATAAGTTCCTTGATGTATATATCTTTTTTTATCATGACATAGTTTGCCATCAAAATAAATTAGCAAATTATATCCTCATATATAATAAGCATGAGAGGGATCTTATCCAAAATTTTGATTGTGTGGTCCTCAGTACTACCAAAAGAATTTCCACCGTTGGATCAAATACTTTTAAAAATAAAGGATCAAGATTATATCTTATAATATTAGAACTTAATTGTCTAAAAAAGACACCTATTAGTTAAAAATATAGTATGTTCTAAAAATCTGTAAACTCGGTCGAGTACTTATTCGAGTACAAGTTTTTAACCACTGATTCGATCTGACATCTGAGTAATCGATCCAAAACCGATTTGTAAAGAATCGGTCAAAATTCGGTTTGACTCCAAGTACTCGTAGTCGAACTTGGGCTTGATTTTTACAATTTTTTATTGCTTCGTTTTAAAAATTAACAAGCAGGTGATGTATATTTGAACAAAATTATTATTAGTGTGTTATAAAACTATTAATAATTTTTGGATAATTGTATTATTAATATATAACTATATATTATATAATATAAAATATATTAATGTTGAGTTTCAAGTTTTAACACATCCACACTAAAATTTAATTGAAATGAATTTAAAAAATAGTATCCGGTTAGTTCTCTGAGTACTCTCCGCGGTCCGAGTACTTATTTTTCGAAACAAAACCGAGTTGAACCGATTTACGATTTTTACAACCTTGGACTTTAAAGTGGTCGCATGAGAATTGGATTTCCAAAAACCGTAACCAAAAAGTATTTATAATTTATAACTTAATAAGGACCAATTTAATTTAAACATAGTTAACAATTTATATCATAATATATCCCATTGGCCATCACGTTATTTCACCAATTAATGAACAAAATTTTTTAAGAAAGATGATACTCCCTCCGTCTCAATGGGATGTTAACGTTTGCTTTTTGCACGGAAACCAAGATAGTGAGTGTAATATTATTAAAATAAATGAAGTAGTGGGTGTAATAGTGATTTTATTGTTAAAATAAGTTAAGTAGTGGGTGTAATAGTGATTTTATAGTTAAAATAAGTTAAGTAGTGGATATAATAGTGTAAAGTATTGTTTAAATAAGTGAAGTAGTGGGTGTAATAGTGTTAAAACTTACTATTTTAGGAAATGTTAACAATCTATTGGGACATCCCAAAATAGAAAATGTTAAGAATCAAAAGGGACGGAGGGAGTAGTAAACTAGGTTCTTTGGACAAAACTTATATACATGTACAAAATGAACTATATATTATTTTATCACATATATTAGTTCACTAGTTTTGCATAGTTTAGTATGTTGGTAGATTTGATACATCAATATCCAATAGATGAAAAGATGCACATTACATGCTTTTAACTTCTTAGGCAATATGTTCAGGACTGTACTACAGATACAGTTAAGTTTAAATGCCACAATTATTTACTCTTGCCTATTCGGTTGAAATGCAATCAAACTATATAAAGAGACCACAACTTCGGAATTTTGGTGAAAAAGGAAAAATGAAACTTCATAAATGATTTAAAAAAAACTTGAAGCACATTTATTCAAGAATAGAAATTTATATTATTGTCTTAAAATAATGCCACTAAATTAAGATTCTTGTTGACAAAATAGACAAGGCACATTTAAGATATTTACTAACATTTACTAAACATTGTCATTCAACACAGAATTCTATCACCTCACAGCAAGCCCAAAAAAAGTTACCTATATACTCAAGCAATTTAAAGAAGGAATTACTTACTATGTCACATTTATTGTAGTGGAGCTTTGTTACAGAGTCTCCCCGCCCCAGCTCAGAAGCAACTCCATAAGAAATATACATCTTTGGCCCTAAATCTGGCTTGAGAACTCCGTCAGGTGGCATGGCAGCAAGATTAAGGTGGCCACTATATGGATGTGTATGTTCCTTAAAGGGCAAACTACTTATAAATTCTGTGCTATGACGTGGTACATGCTCATTGAATAATGTAGATGGGGGCCAATCTATCAGCTTTAAAATTAGGGGCCACCCATGTTTGTCAAATCGGCCCTCCTGATACCCTTTAAAAAACTGGTGTAGGTTGGTATTCACCTGGAAGGCATTCAATGACATATTAGTTCATTAGGGAAGCGCTCTTGAACAATTTATGACATGCAATAACCACAAGTGATCACGTTTGCTGCTAATACTAAAAGAAAAAAAATGTAATTGCTGCCAAACCATATGTATTAACACCGAACCTTAGTCTTGCTAAAAAAATCTCACTATATACTTTTCACATCATATCCTGTTTTAACATTCCATAAATCCATCCTTTGCATCTTTCACCTCAACTTCATTCATCTCATTCAAATTTAACTTCTTTTTTAAATAATTATTAAAAAATAACATCTCTTAGGACTGAAAGATAATTTTATTAATGTACTTCTATCTACATCTCTTAGGACTGAAAGATAACATGAGAAATTACATTGGAAGCATTTGCCTATGAAGAAATACTTGAGATAGAGTCTCTACACCCCCAATTTCTCTTGTCAATTTAAACTTTCCATGAGTTGTATGATATCATATAATTATAATCACATTTAATCTTATGTTTCAGTTGGCTGTGTCCGACCAAATCATCTTAATGTCGAACAACACAAACTTGACAACTATTAAACTTAAAATTCTTTCTTTTATCATTCCAATATCACAAGACACATTTAATTATTGAGAACATGTAGAAAATCATCATTTTATCATTAAGTAATTTCTAAAGGCAGGGACATTTCACAGCGGTATGCCGGTATGCTAGTGATATTAGTACAAACCAACTCCTTGGGAATGGATTCGTACTATAAAAACGAAACCTGTAAGAACATCTATGCATTTAAATCAAAAACAAAGCGAACTACAAAGGTAGAAACTGCTCACCTCACACCAATCCAAACAATTAAGGGCAGTCACATTCAGAAGCCGGGCATGTTTCTCATTTTTAATCTGCCGAAATGCTCGCCAAATAACCATAGGCTCCCAGCTCAGACCACATGTAGTTTCAAGTACATTTTTAACAATAACTGGCTCACCTTTGAACAAATGAGACTGAAAATGGTTTAACTCTGCATCTTTGATGTCCACAGCCATGGGGGTGTACAAGTAATTGTCGGAATTTCCACGAGATGCAGCTTTTCTTAGATTCTCTCCGCAGGCAGCTATATCACATGAATTGTTACAGGTGCACCACTGTCTAGGAGTTTCAGACATGTCGGCCAACTTGTGTTCTTCAAAAAGTGCATTAGCTCTCCACAACAAGGAACTGATGTGATCTTCGCGTAAAATATGCTTCAATTTCAGTACTCCTTTACCACAACCACCCATACCTTTTGGGGGGCAAGGAATGTTACCATCTTTTTTTAGCCTCAATTTAGATAATGACTTCACATGATCCTCGCTCCTTTCTTTATCAGGCTTTCGCGTTCTGCCTTCCCTTGATGGAACAATTTCTTCCCCCTGAACTCCCTGTAGGCAGCCATCACGAACCTCCCGCCAACAAGTGAGGCAAAGATCGTAAGAACAGTGTGTACAGTTTCTGTGAAGGTCCGGAATATATGTTTTGCAGTTGTTGCTGCATAAAACAAATAAGGTTAGTTGTAGAGATTATTTACCCACAAAACAATAGATGCTGGAAACCTACCAATACACAAGTTCATCCAACTGATACTTTGCCTCCTCTACTTTTAGCTGTAACAAAGATACGCCTGAACAAACAAAAAACAGAATGTGAATCACTGAGAAAACTGGAGTCAGCCGCATATACAATTCTCTTACAATATTCCAAATAGGGTAAAGTGTTGCTTAAACAAATGCTTAACTGGAATTAAAGGTCATATGCTTGGATCTTAAAGAAGCAGGAGCATTAAAGAATTTAAGCATATCAAAAGGTAACTTAGCCGATTCCTTAACAGAGAAGAAAGTAATAATTAGAAAAATAAACAGAATTTCGTATTAGAAAAAACCAAATAAATAAACTAATGACAAAACACCAAGTAATTGGTTCACGAATAAACAAGTAAATATTAAAACAATCTAATGAACACACAACTCAACGAATAAGAGTCATGAACTAAGAATTAACTATTAAGTACTAGAACAATTAAGGCACTCTTGTTGGGAATTACAACATCTGACTATGTCAAAACCCGAATTGAGTTGCATGTGTTTGTGATATCATCATATACATAGTAACTCACTAACTCCAAACCAAGCTTTGGAGATTGTTACAGGCAAACTGAGCCATTACCTTGTATTTTAGCTTCCCAGATCTTCTCCTCATTTTGCTCCTCATAAATTTGTCTCATGGATGGTAGAATCAATTTTAATATATATTTCGCATTATGACATATATCATCTGTACTGTGCATGACATCGAATTTCAACGCCTGCAAAATCATCACAAATAGCACAAGATGACTTTGTTGGACAAAGGCATTTTAGAATTACACGAGCCCATAACAAAATTGGAGTGATTTAAAGAAACCAACCCTGGAAGGGCCTTTTTTACGCAAGCAATTGATGCAGTTGCAGTTGCCCTTACAAACGGGACAGGCCTCCTGAAAATCCTTCTCACTCATCAATGGATACCTACACATCATGTCAAATTTCACATCAATGGTTTAAAAAAAAAAAAGAGCCTAACGGCATGATAAAAACAAATATATGTTTGATAGATAATGTATGCCTGACAGTTTCCCTAATAAATAATATTCCCGAAACTCATCCAAGTTTGTGGTTAAACACAGTAATGCTAAATAAGATTGATACTACAATCAAGAAGAAATTCATATCTCGGTTAAGCAATGGAACTTGTGAAAAGCATTAGCATTTTTTTAGTTATATAGTTATAAATTTTAAAATTAAAAATGAGTGAATTACAGGAGAGTGGATACCAAGAGGAGATGCAGGGTATACAATATCTGCGACGATTGCATTTCAAACAGCGAACAACCTGGCCCCTGTCATTTCGCTTACACTGATGACAGGCATTCGAACTCATCTCAACGGAATTCTCCTAATAACATTAACCAAACCACAAAGGCATTCAAAATCAACAACGAAACATGAATTTATATGAAAAGAATAAAATAAATTCCAAGAACTTGCATCAATCAACACAAAAAAAAACAATATTTCTCATTTTCATTACAAACAACTTATTAATAAACTAAAAGGATAATGAGCATTCATGTATAAACCCACACCAAAGTAATGACTTTAATAAACTAGCATGAATGAATAACAAATAGAGAAAATCGGAGAATAAAAGGAACTTACATTATTATTATTATTATTATTATTAACCATATCGTAACAATCAGAAATCTTCTTTTTTTTCTTGTTGTAATTTGATTCAGAAAATTGAGGGCCCGTCTTTCTTTTTGCAGCTTCATGATTCTTGTTTTTCTTGTTGTTAAACTTTGCCTTGGCCTCATTAAACATATCAATAAGCTTCTTCTCGCTTTTGGGTTTCATTGTTACCCACAAATCTATTCAAATGTGTGTATTTTGTATGTATATCTACTAGTACTAGAAGAAGCCAGAAAGAATTATACATGTAACCGGACAGTCCCTGTTTGCGTCAGAGTCAAGAACTACAAGAAGTCAAGAATAAGGTTTTGCTATTGCATGGGACCCATTTGTAATATGCCTAGGGTTTTTCTATTTTTCACTTCAAAGCTTATTTTGTTCGTTCTTACTTCTTATCTTGAAGTTAAAAAATTGGAAGAAGATTGAAGGCCCAAAATAATCAAAAATAAATATTGTTTTTTTTTTTTTGCTAATTAAAAATAAATATTGTTTGCCTAAAATACTGATCTGCAAATATTTGGCCTTAAATACCGACCAGATATGGTGTTTCGTGTACCGTATTAACTTAATACGGAGCACCGTCCTCCGTATTAACCTAATACGGAGTACCGTCCACCGTATTAAGCTAATACAGAACACCGTCCACCGTGATAGAGCTAGATACGGAACACCGTGAAACGTTATATAAACAGACACGGAGCACCGTGTAACGTGTTTCAACCAAGCAAAAATATGATGACCAAGCCTTTAACAGCACCCCTCACGAGTGAGGTGTTCATTCCCATCAGAAATACCAGAAACATTGACAAGAATTTGAAAATGAGTCCCGGGAACATCCAGCAAAACACACCGATAATTCCACCTACATTTTTTAACAGAAGACCCAAGACACAGGGCAATATGGATGTGTAGTCTTCTACTAAAACCTGGAAACAAAGAATCAACAATCCGCATTCGGCACCTCTTGAACTCACTAGAACAACAGGAGTGCAAACTAGGACTTCATAACCAGATTGAGCTTGCTGCAAAAGCTTGAACCCTCTGCAACTCCTCTTAGCAGACCCCAGAATGAATGCATAATGAACACTGCAACAAACCCATATGAGGTGTACGTTCTCACTACCCAAACCACAGATGCCAAACGAAAAACCAAAAACAGAGCATGATTTAGAATGCAAGTTTCTTTGAACATTCTGACGAAATCCCAGCTTTGTAACCTCCTGTACAAACGACACAAGGGAGCAACTACATACAAATCAACACATAAAAATTGCATCAGTAAGCCCCCTCTTGAGCTCCGCGCACCAGACCCCAGAAACATGCCACAAAATAGACCGTAGCAATCACCAAAGCAATGCGATTGTGAACCACAATTTGAGATAAAACAACTCAAATATCCTCCTGGATCGAAGGGAAAGCAAACAAAAACCCACTCTGTGAAAAAATAGCAAAGCATTAGGAAAGAAAAACCCCAGGACACTCTCCCCTGCAAACCTAAAACCAACCAACAAATTATATCTAGAATTCCCGAAATTGCAAACCACCACAAACACTTCCAACTAAAGATGACAACTTCCACTAACTTGTGTACCACTAAGCAAGTCATACAATTACAACTAATTCCGATTACATACAACTAATTCTGTCCAATTTATACAACTAATTCATCTTATATAAGGCGATGGTTAACGCCCATGCGGGGCCAGGGAAAACATATGAGAAGGGGGAGATAGAGGAGAGGAGCAGAGAGAGATACGGAGGAGAGACGGCGGAAGGAGTTGGTGGGTTGTGTGTTGAGAAATCGGAGGAAAGATGGGTGCGAATGAAACTAGAGACCAAATGTGTGTTTGTGGAGGAAGTGGGGAAGAGGAGGGAGGCTCTGCACATCTGTATGTATATATAATACGGAACACCAATCAACGTATTATCCATCAGACACGGAACACGATTCAACGTGTTAGGTCGGTAAATAGGGCCATAATTCCTCTTTTCAGTATTTTGGGCCACTAAGTCTCAAAAATGATTATTTTGGTAATTTTCTCAAGATTGAAACTGTTATTCTAGGGAACTTTCGATTTATATATTACAATTACAGTTGTTGTTTTTTAATAAGTAAAATCTATTCTTTATAATGAGTACTAGCCTATAACCCGTGCAAAGCACGGATTATCATATATTATTATTATTAATTAATTTATTAATTATTTTATTTAATATAAAATTTTAATTTATTACAATAAATTTTATTTTTAATTTTAAATTTAAATATGTTTTATACTTAATTTCATGACATAAATAAATATCATTAATTTAACGTTATTTTTCAATTTATTGTTAAATATCTCAATAATTCAATAGTTATTTTTAAAAATTTATTTAGTGTAACCTAATATCGTTGAAGAAAGAATTGTAGTAAGAAGTGTGTGCATGCGATGATTCTAATCGGGATATAATTGAAAACATTTATAATTCTATAAAATATGTTGGTTTTTTATTTTTAATAAATTACATATAATTTAACTGAATTTGAAAATTGTAACACGTTTTTTAAAAAAATATATTTTTTTTTGTGCCTTGATTCTTTGGTTAGTTGGAAGGTTTTAACAAACCTTCCAAAATACAAAAACAAATCAAAATGTATTTAATTTTAATTAAAAAATAAACCACATATTTTACATACTTTTTCGATTATATTTCCATTTACATGAATATTTTACATATCAGTTATACTTCAATTGAAATTCAACTCCATACTCTTTCCATTATATTTTTAATATAATTTTTTTAACTTGTTATTTTTAGGAAAGTTTTAACAATTTTTTTGGAAGACAATACATACTCTATCAGTCATACTTTAACTGAAATTTAATTACATATTCTTTCAATTATATTTTTAATATAATTTTTTTAACTTGTTATTTTTATAAAGGTGTTGACAATTTTTTTGGATACGTTAACCAACCAACTAATCAAATATACGCGATGCACTGGTTTCTTAAATTTGTATAATATTTTATTTATATTTTAATAATTATATATCTCATATATATTACTTAATATAATATTGGCATAATATATATAGTATTAAATAACAAATGTATAATTATATAATATATTGTTCGAATTATGACTATATTTATCATAAAAATATAAATATAAACGGACGTATATACTTACATTCAAATTGTTGTTGATATTGTCATATTCAAATTATGATTCCATTATAATTCCTAATGTACTATTTGTCTAAAATAGAATTTAATATTAATTTGCAATTGTGTAAATTTTTTATTATTTATTATATAGTTTTAGTTTGTTTTCAATTTTGTTGATTTATAATTTGTTGTAAATTTGTTAATAAATATATGATATTAAAATTATTTAAATTGATTTTGAAAATATTTGATTTCTAAGTAATTGAAAGAGTCTAAAAAAGTCAGGTAACGGAAAAAGTATGTAATTAAATATTAATTGGAGTGTAATTAAAAGAGCTTGTTATTATTAATTTTTTTGCCAAGAAGAAAAAATTCATTAAACTTTCAAATCATTCTTGAGTAAAATAAAATTTTATATGTATTTTAATTTATTTTTCCATTTTTGGAAGGTATTAACAAACCTTTTTGGAAGGTGTTAACCAACCAACCAACCAACCAATTATACCCTATTTCGCTTATAATAGTATAGTATAGATAGTATAGACTAGCTTAAAACCCGTGTGATGCACGAATTTTTTAATATTAAATAAATTTTTTTCATTAATTTAAATTAATTTTTCGAAAACATGAATTTTGGAAGCTTAAATTTTTATATGAGATGATTTGATAATAATTATATAAATATTATCCGTAATATTTCTAGAAAAAAAAGATATTTTAGTTAGACAAAATATAAAAGATATTGTATTTTACGTGAATATGCAATTCGTGGAAATACAAAATGTGATACATAAATAAATATGAGAAGACAAAAGTTGAACATCATGTATATCCACAATCTAGGGGAGTAAGTAACCAAATACAGATGATACGTTTTAGCTTAAAAAGGTAATTGGTTAATTATCAATATTATAATATTATTAGTTTATTGTATTAA
This sequence comes from Kitagawia praeruptora, assembly GCA_037693485.1. Classification (NCBI taxonomy): domain Eukaryota; kingdom Viridiplantae; phylum Streptophyta; class Magnoliopsida; order Apiales; family Apiaceae; genus Kitagawia; species Kitagawia praeruptora. The sequence goes on from CM075350.1 coordinate 71,037,490, forward strand.
ATAGAACCGCCTGTGATATAATTGGAAAAAGAGATATTTTAGTTAGATAAAATAGAAAGGTAACATGAAAATTAGAAAATATAGAAAAGATGAGAAAAAATGCCCAAACTACACTACTTTTGCTCAACCCCTGCCCGAAATACCCGTCTGCGCTGACTTCCGCCCTAATTACCCACGGTCTACGCATTCTGAGAATGCGCAGCCTGGGATACGCATGTTGAACATGCGTATCACAGGTCACGCATTCTCAGAATGCGTGATGACGTCATCCCACGTCATTATGTTACAAACACTGCCGGCGCTCTCTCTCCCCCGAAATCGTCCTTCCCATCGCCCTCCTCCGTTCTCGCCACTCCGACCACCTCCACTCCTCCTGTTGGTATCAAAATGAAGCCCATACATGCCTATACATTTTAACATGTTTGATTTGTTGAGTTTGGCCCTGCAGGGGCGTATAAAAAACAGATCTGAATATTATATCGGAAAAAGAGCTTGGTTTGGGGCTTCCGAATCCGGCAAAAGAAATAAAAAATGATGGACATAGGGTTGTAGAGGAGAGTAAGGCGATCATTTTGGTGTATAGGATGCAAGTGTTCGATGCCTGGAAATGACAAACGTTATGGTCAAAATTTTATCGTCAAATCGCCTCCGGCGAGTGCTGAAGAAGACGATGAACAATATGTCATATACGCATGTTGGACATGCGTATCCTAGAAAACGCATGTTCAACATGCGTATACGCAGGTACTGTTCACAACCACAGAATAGTTTTTTGCACACTCCACGCAGTCATCACATGCGTGGTTCCGTTCAACGCATTATCAGAATGCGTAGTCAGCTATACGCATTGGTGTAATGCGTGGTTCGTGGGTATTTTGGGCGGATGATTCCGCCGGTAGGTATTTTGGACATCCGGAATTAAAATGTGGATATTTTGGTTTTTCACCCAAAAGATGATACGTTTTAGCTGAAAAATGTAATCGGTTAATTATTAATATTATAATATTATTAGTTTATTGTATTAAATAGAACCATCTGTGATATAATTGGAAAAAGAAAGATTTTAGTAAGAGAAAATAGAAAGGTAACGTGAAAATTAAAAAGGCGACATGATTTATGAAAAGGTAATTGATTAGTTTATAGTAATTATAATTTAATTATGTTATTTTACTAAATAAAATTGCTCATAGTGTTTTTAGAAAATGAGAAATTAATGTTGCCCGTGATATTCCTAGAGAAAAGGAAATTTAATTAGACAAAATAGAAAAGATGATACGCTTTAGCTGAAAAGGTAATCGGTTAATTATTAGTATCATAATATTATTATTTTATTTTTATTAAATAGAAATGCCCATAATATAATTGGAAAAAGAGAGGTTTTAGTAAGAGAAAAGAAAAAGGTAACGTGTTTTGGCTGGAAAAGGTAACCGTCTATGATATAATTGGAAAAGGAGAGATTTTAGTTAGTGAAAAGAGAAAAAGTTACGTGTTTTGGCTGAAAAAGGTAATTGATTAGCTAATAGTAATTATAATATAATTATGTTATTTTATTAAACAAAATTGCTCGTACTGTTTTTAAAAACGGAGAAATTTTAGTTAGATAAACCGTAAAAAAATATTTTATTTTACCTAAAAAAGAAAATTATTTAGTTATTGAAAAATAGAAAAGGTAATATGTTTAACCTGAAAATGGAAATTGATTAATAAAGGAGAAATTTTAGTTAGATAAAATATAAAAGATATTGTATTTTACCTAAAAAAGGAAATTATTTAGTTTTTGAAAAATGGAAAAGATAATATGTTTGAAATTTATTAATAAAGGAGAAATTATAGTTAGATAAAATATAAAGCTAACCGTCCATGATATAATTGGAAAAAGAGAGATTTAAGTTAGAGAAAAGAGAAAAGAGAAAAGGTTACGTATTTTGGCCGAAAAAGGTAATTGATTAGTTAATATTAATCATAATATAATTATGTTATTTTATTAAAAAAAATTGCTCGTAGTGTTTTTAAAAAAGGAGAAATTTTAGTTAGATAAAATGTAAAAGATATTGTATTTTACCTAAAAATGAAATTATTTAGTTACTGAAAAATAGAAAAGATAATATGTCTAACCTGAAAAGGAAATTGATTAATAAAGGAGAAATTTTAGTTAGATAAAATATACAAGATATTGTATTTTATCTGAAAAAGAAAATTATTTAGTTTTTGAAAAATGAAAAAGATAATACATTTGAAATTGATTAATAAATGAGAAATTTTAGTTAGGTAAAATATAAAAGATATTGTATTTTACCTGAAAAGGGAAATTATTTAGTTATTGAAAAATGGAAAAGATAATATGTTTAACCTGAAAAAGGAAATTGTTGTGGAATAAAAACTAGGTTACGAATTTGTATTTAATGCTAGGGTTCGGGAGCTTTGTGGCGCCCCCAGATCCGGGGTCGGAGATCTAGGCGCTCACGGTCCATTATCCATTAATAACATACTTGTTCTTGCACATAATATAAATAAACAACCATCGACCCCACAATAAACTCACACCGCGCACACACACACACACAGAGGTTAGAGTCTCAGAAACGTCATACATTTGATTAAGCAAAAGTAAAAGTTTTAGAGTTATTACAGACCGAATTAAATAGCATTTATGCTACCAGCAACACTTCGATATGAAGCGAAGTTGGCGGCTTGAAAGTTTGTTACGGTACACTGCCTTGCACAGGTCGTACTTATAAATAAAACGTACTAACAAAAGTTGTCGACCAATCCGGCTAATGGGGCCTACCGGTGGAACCTCAACTGCAGCCTGGGGTCTAGTCACCTGCTTTCGAACAGTCTGACAGGTTCTTGCCATTTCTCTTAGCTGTTGTGTTTGTAAAATTTGAAAACAAGCAAGAGTGAGCGACTATAGCTCAGCAAGAATATAGGTATAAGATAAGCAATATAACATTTCATATGTATAACAGTCATTAAACTCGTTGTATCAATCAGTTATAAAATCACTTGTCATTATTGGTAAATTTCAAAGGTGCACCAGTACGTGCCCTTGTTTTCAAAATAACCTTGCAGTTCTAGCTACTGCATAAAGTCAACATCTTTCTCATCAAAATAGGACACTATCGGCAACTGGCACATAGGCCTAAGATGCAGTGTCAAAGCATTTTTCCAAAGTGGAGGAATGGGACTTAAAGAAAACATAAAACCTGACAGGGATTGACGATGATCAGTCGCCACATCCGAGTCCAATAATCCGCGGGTCTTCTCTACCGGTAGAAGGATAGAAACTACATCCGTAACTATCCCCAAGTGAAAACTACATCCGTAATCACCTTCGATGAAAACTACATCCGTAATCATCCTTCGGCAACACCTGGGCCGGAATAATAAGTGATGGACCGCCTGGCTCACGGCCGCTTACACATCCCGGGAATCGTTCGTCAACGGTCCCCACACCTGCCAGAGTCCCTTTTTCTTTTTCTTTTAAAAACTCGATTTTGATTGAAAACAGAGTAGTTGTGGTTCGACATCAGTCGACCGGTGATTCTTGAAATCATACAAGAAGCAGAACCTGGCCGGGGGTTTTCGAAAATGTTTTGAGTTCGAAAAGTTCGAGTTTGAAAGTATTAAAAAGTATCTTGGATTAACTTTGTTTTTAAAATAGTGAACAATAGTTAAATACTGATATTTTAAGATTTAATATTAATAATTAATAAAATAATTAATTAATAAAATAAACTTTTAATCCAAGATAGGGTTTCGAGTATTTACGAAGATATGAATATAAAACTTGAGTATATGATACTTCCCGAATGACCCTTCGGGTTTTCGCAATCTAGATACGATATAATAATATACCGCTCCCCGGCCAATAGGTAAATACGGACCGCTACAACCTCTATTGCTAGAGTCGTTGTCCGAAGAAAACGTTTTAATCTAAGTTCAAGGGGTACAAGCATTTATGTACTTATACAATCTCAATCGCATCAATACTTCGATAATCATAGCATTTGATATAATTGAAAACTACAAACACAACAGTGAAAATCCTTGTATATGTATAAGTTTTGAAAAGTAAACTTGCCTTGGTTTGGTTGGGGTGGTCGAGCGTGCGAATTCGAACGATCTATACATAAACAATAATCGTTCGTTAGTACCTTAACAATTTCTTTCTAATTACGGGGTTTTAAGGGGATACGAAATTAACTTAACGACTTCGTCTTATGACTCCCTAGCCCCACTATAGGTCCATGACATCACTCGTTTACGCTCGTCACTTACTCGACTTAATTTAGTTACCACGTTCGAACCATAACCACTAACCCTAGAATAATGTTCCACTAATCGACCTTTTTCCATTGCGCGAATTTTACTCTAGCATTTTTATAAAATCCAAAAATTCATATTTTAATCCAATTCCTTTTGGGTGGTCTTCACCACTTCATTACCTACGTTCTCAAATTTTTCCATGATCCCAAATAATTTTTAAGGTGTTTAAACAAGGTTCACAAGGGGGTCACTTTATGCAGTCCATAGTCCAGAAACAAAATTCACTCCTCCGGCCATAACTAAACATCCACACATCACCTAGCTATGAATCTTACATATCCAGAAACTAAATTCAATTATCTTTCCATCAATATAAGGTAGGACATCAGGGGACATCATTTGGGTGTTCAAAATCGTGTCACAATACAGGTCATTGCTCCTGGAAAAACTCAGCATGAACATACCACTTACATCAATCATTTTTCACAATTCCACCATACAACCAACACTTAATACACTCAAATCATGGTTCATAACACTCATGGTGATATATATACTATCCATAGTCATAAAAGTCATAATCTCAACATAAAAACTCAAGATCCAAGTCATCCAACACTTATACAACCAAGATTAGCTCATACATGCATGGATCTACTACCAAACATTATAAATACTACATAACCAAGAGGGTTTGTGATTTTTATACCTTCTTGAGCTCCTAGGGACCTTGGGTAAGCTTTTCACAACACAACAACACCTTAGATGATCTCCTACAACACTTATAATCCAAGATCTAAAAGAAAATCAAACATGGTTACTATTCACCCAATCTTTAACATTTTATAACTTGGAATTGGATGGATGAAATGAAGTGAAATTGCTAGCATACCTTGATTAGATGATGTAGATGACCTAGGATTTATGGTGTGAATTATGAGTGATGGGAAATGGGGAAGAAGAATTTTTCTTCTCCCTTTTTTAGCTTAGGCCGAGAGCAATATCAAGGGGGGGGGAGAGTGTTTTTGTGTTTGATTTTGGTGTTGGGTGAATGAGTGGTATTAGATGAGGTTGATATGTATTATTGTGAGTATATGCATGGTACAACATAGGCATGGCTATAAGCATGGCTAGTGGTACTTCTTGTCTCCTCTTTTTGAAAAGCAAGCCAACTAGTTACTATTCCCCTTGCTATTTGGTTCATCTAGTTTGCTTCCCTAACTACTTAGTTGCATGAGCTTGCATGCAATACTACTCCTTGTATTATTATTCTCCCACCAATGCTTATTATCTAATCTTTAATTCGTATCGTACCTTAATTAATCCCTCGTAATAATATTTTGTCGCGTAGAGATTTCCCCTATAATTCCTTAAGTACTAATTGTGTAAATTCCTCTAATGTCCATAATTCCTTGTCATGATCCTCAATAAATCTTGTAACACTCTAATCATTCTCAAATCCCAAGTTTTATAAATCTCACTAACAATAAGACTCCTGCCTTCACAATCTCCCTTCTTATCTTACATAATGAATACAACAACACAGTTTCTCAGGCAATCAATTCTATTAATCACAGGGATGACCAGAAAGGTTCCATATTGACATTGCCACAAGATATTAAATAAAATAAAATATTACCAAAAATTAGGGTTCTTACAGCCTCCCCTCCTTAAAAGGATTCCGTCCCGGAATCAGGTTGAAAACAGTTGGGGGTGCTTTTCACGCATTGCGCTTTCTAGTTCCCATGTTGATTCTTCGACATTTTGGTTCCTCCACAAGACTCTCACTAGTTTGACAACTTTATTCCTCAGCACCTGTTCTTTCCTATCCATAATTTCTACGGGTTGCTCCACATATGTTAAGTCTGGTTGCAGATCCACTTGATCATGTTCTATCACATGTCGGAAGTCGGTATGGTAGGGTCGTAGCATGGACACATGAAACACATTATGTACTTGCTGTAAGCTCGGAGGTAAAGCCAATTCATAGGCCAACTTTCCAACTCGTTTCAAGATCTCAAAAGGTCCAATAAATCTCGGGCTTAGTTTCCCTTTCTTACCAAATCTCATCAATCCCTTCCACGGTGATACTTTTAACATCACAAACTCTCCTACCTCATATTCTTTGTCCTTGCGGGTCTGGTCCGCATACTTCTTCTGTCTGTCTTGGGCCGCTACCAGCCGTCCTCTTATGAGTTCGATAGTTTCTCTTGTCTGTTGGACCAGTTCAGGCCCTAAAATCTTCCGCTCTCCAACTTCTTCCCAACACAAAGGAGACCGACATCTTCGTCCGTACAAAGCTTCATATGGGGGCATGCCTATACTCGCGTGGTAACTGTTGTTGTAGGAAAATTCGATCAATGGCAAATGGTCGTCCCAACTTCCCTTGAAATCTATGGCACATACTCTCAACATGTCCTCGATGGTCTGGATGGTTCTCTCGCTCTGTCCGTCTGTTTGGGGATGGTATGCAGTACTCATGTTTAACTTAGTCCCCACACAATCCTGAAAACTCCTCCAGAACCTGGAGTTGAATCTTGGGTCTCTATCTGATACAATGCTCACAGGAACCCCATGCCTAACCACAATCTCCTTTAAGTAGATATCTACCAGCTTGTCGACGGTGTATCTCTCGTTGATTGGAAGAAAATGGGCTGACTTGGTCAATCTATCAATAATTACCCAAATGGCGTCATGATTAGTCTTGGTCCTTGGTAATCCGACTACAAAGTCCATCGCAATCTGCTCCCACTTCCACTCGGGTATCTCTAAGGGTTGCAACAATCCGCTGGGCCTCTGGTGTTCGGCCTTTACTCTTTGACATGTCAAACACTTACTTACCCACTCTGCCACGTCCTTTTTCATATTAGGCCACCAATAGTATTCTCTTAAATCTCTATACATCTTAGTGACTCCAGGGTGGATTGAGTACCTTGAACTATGAGCCTCTTGCAAAATCTCGTCTTTTAACTCTCGAACGTTCGGAATCCATATCCTAGATGCGTACCTCATAACTCCATTCCCGTCCTTCTCACACCTAATTTCTTCGCCAGTCAAAATTTTCTCCATGGAATTCTTTTCTTCTTCTATCTTCTTTTCCTGGCATAACTTAATCTTTTCCAATAGCGGTGGTTGGACTTTTATTTCCATTAGACTTTCTTGGCCAATTCCTGGCAACCTCACCTCAATCTCCAGCCTCTCGAGGTCCTTGATCACTTCGTCCACTGACGTTATCATCTTAATCTTCTCCTTTCGGCTAAGTGCATCGGCCACTACATTGGCCTTCCCTGGGTGATAATGAATCTCACAATCATAATCCTTGATTAGCTCTAACCATCTCCTCTGCCTCATGTTTAACTCTTTCTGAGTGAATATGTACTTTAAGCTCTTGTGATCCGTGTAGATTTCACACTTTTCTCCGTAAAGATAATGTCTCCAGATCTTCAAAGCAAAGACTATTGCTGCTAATTCCAAATCATGGGTGGGGTATCTTATCTCATACTCCTTAAGTTGTCTGGACGCATACGCAATCACCTTACCGTGCTGCATAAGCACACACCCTAAACCTTTATGGGATGCATCGCTATAAATCACAAAATCTCCCTTATCATCCGGTAGGGCTAGTACTGGTGCTGTCACCAACCTCTTTTTCAACTCTTGAAAGCTCTCTTCGCATTTTTCAGTCCACACAAACTTCTCGGTCTTGCGAGTTAGCCGGGTCAAAGGGGTTGCTATCTTGGCAAAGTCTTGGACAAATCTCCTATAGTAGCCGGCCAATCCTATGAAACTTCTCACCTCTGTCGGAGTGGTTGGTCTCTCCCAATTTGATACAGCCTCTATTTTGGCTGGGTCCACTAGGATGCCTTGTTCGCTAATCACATGCCCCAAAAACTGAACTTCCTTCAACCAAAATTCACACTTCGAGAACTTAGCGTACAACTTTTCTTTTCTTAATGCTCCCAATACAATCCTCAAGTGCTCTGCATGTTCCTCTTTCGTCTTGGAATAAATTAAGATGTCATCGATGAAGACTATAACACACTTGTCCAGATACTTCTTGAAGACTCGATTCATTAAGTCCATGAAAGCTGCGGGTGCATTTGTTAACCCAAACGACATTACTAAAAACTCATAGTGTCCGTACCGGGTGTGAAAGGCCGTCTTTGGTATATCTTCTGGCTTAATCTTTAACTGATGGTACCCGGTTCTCAAATCGATCTTGGAAAAATAAACCGCGTCCTTTAGTTGGTCAAACAGGTCATCTATTCTGGGCAAAGGATACTTATTCTTTATGGTCACCTTATTCAACTCCCTGTAGTCTATGCATAATCTCATACTGCCATCCTTCTTTTTCACGAATAGCACCGGGGCTCCCCACGGTGACACACTAGGTCTTATCATTCCTTTATCCAATAGCTCTTGCAATTGGGTGGCCAACTCTTTCATCTCCACTGGGGCTAGCCTATACGGGGCTTTTGAAATTGGGGTCGTGCCCGGAAATAAATCTATAGCGAACTCGATGTCTCTATCAGGTGGTAGTCCTGGAAGATCGTCCGGAAATACATCTGCGAATTCATTAACGACTGGGATTTCCTGTAGGTTGGGTGCCTCCTTCTTGGTGTCCTTTACATAGGCTAGATAGGCCTCGCATCCTTTATGTAACAGCCTTTTTGCTTGAATCATAGTCAGAAACTTTTGGGTTTGTCGTTTTCCACTAAACACTACTTCCTTATCCCCTGGCAGTCTTAGACTCACTTTCTTCTTCACGCAATCAATCTGAGCTCCATGGGTTGTCAACCAATCCATACCTATTATTACGTCAAACTCCCCTAATTTAAAAGGTATTAAATCTACCCGAAAGTGTCGCCCTTCTATTTCTAGGTCGCAACCTGGACAAACTTGGTTAACAGGAATAATTTCATGATTAGCTATCTCTACTTGCAGTCTGTCTCTCAGTGGTTCAGTCTTAAGGCCTAACCGACATACAAAATCTAGAGATATGAAAGACTTGGTGGCTCCCGAATCAAATAAAACATTCGCATTAACTGAGTTGAGTAGTAGGGTACCTGCGATCACATCCGTGTTCCTCACGGCATCTTGCACAGTCATGTTAAAAGTTCTTGCAGTAGGGGCCCTGTTAGAAGCAGTTCCACTCACTCTTGATGCAGCTGGCCCAGAGGACATACATTCCCTCATTCGGTGCCCTGGCTTCCCACACTTAAAGCAATTACCTCCGGCACTGGTGTTGTTACTAGTTCCTCGACAGGTGTTAGCATAATGTCCTGTCAGCCCACACTTGAAGCACTTCACATCTTGCAGATTACACACACCCGCATGTTTCCTTCCACATTTATTGTATTCCGGGAGTGGGGCTCGGGGTGGGGTAGAGTACGATGATCCCTGTGGTCGGCCGCCCTGGCCCACACTCCAACTTTCAGCTCTCTTGGTTCCAAAGTTTCCGCTGGGCTGGGACACTGTTCCTCGCTTAAACTTGCTCGGAAAGCTCCCTCCCGCAGAGTTTCCCTTTCGACTGTCAAACTTCCTCTTCTTTCCTTCCCTCTCCTTCTGCATCTGTTCACTTCCAGCCTCAACAATCGACGCTTTCTGTACCAGGGTGGCATAGTCTGTCAGCTCAAGAACCGCCACACGATTCTGAATCCATTGCTTTAGCCCCAATTGAAACCTTCGGGCCCTCTTCACCTCAGAGTTCACATATTCCGGCACAACCTTGACAGCTCAGTAAATCTTGCCTCATACTCGGCCACCGTCATGTTACCTTGCTTGAGTTCCAAAAATTTCAGCTCCATTTGTGTTTCCATGAACCTAGGGAAATACTTTTCCAAGAACAACTCGCTAAACCTCTCCCAGGTCACCACACCTCTTCCCTCCAAATTCTTTTTAGCTTCCCACCAGTAGTTTGCCTCACCCTTCAGCAGATAGGTGGCGAAAACAGTTTTCTGCTCTTCAGCGACTCCTAGTATCTCAAAAGATTTTTCCATTTCTTTCAGCCAGGCTCTTGCCTCGACTGGGTCCGCAGTTCCCTTAAACTCCGGGGGTTTCAGGGATTTGAAATTCCGAAAGGCATTGGCATTCGCATTGTTGGGTGGTGGCTGAACCGGGGGACGGTCCAAGTTCTGCCTAAGTAGGTTCATGAATCGCTCCATAGGGTCTCTCCTTGGGTTTTCTACCTCTAGGGTATCATCTTCAGCTTCCTCTTCATCATACTCAGAGTTATCAAACAAGTTATAGTCACTACCTTCATCCTCGCTCAGGTTCTGATCCTCTCTCTCTCTCGGTTTTGGTGGCCTTCCGGCCCATGGTGGCTACCCTGGCCTTCAGAGTTGGCCGGGTGAGCTCGAGTGTTCATTCTTCTGGGTGGCATGATTCTGATAATAAGACAAAAATGGGTTAAGGTTTTCAGATTATTTGACCGTATTTAGAGAAGTCAGGAACGTATTGTTCCTCTTTATACAGGGTTAAAATTTCGAAACTCGTAGTGCCCTTATGATGGCGATAAACTGTAAAACCTTTTTAGGGGAAGTCGTTACGTGGTTCGAAAACATTTGTAGGAATTTCCAAGATTTCAAAACTTTGAACTTATAGAAATATTTTCAAAATTTTAAATAACTAAAACCGTTTTTTTTTTTTTTTGAAAGGTTTATTTTAGAAGAAAAAAAAAATTGTAGGAATATTTTTGGAAAATGTGGAGAACAATTTGAAATCACATATCGTAATTTGAAACAGTATGGTTGTATTTGTGGCTTGTAGCAGTTGAGACAATATCAAGGAAACTGAAACTAAATAAGTACGGCACAAGGGTGGTCACAAAGTTTGGATGTTAGAGCCAAATACATAGTTCCGATGTCAAAGTCTAGCAAAAGTGGAACAAATACAAGTACATAATCCGAATAGTCAGGGCTACACAAAAGTAGGGCTACATCCGTACATACTATCCGAAGTCACATCTACATATATGTAGGTCAGTCTACTCATCCACTGGTCAGAAAGGACGCCACTGCACAAGTCAACTATCCCGCAAAATTGACACACTAATGTCATCTGAACCTAGGGGACTGAGCTATCAGCAACACATCACGGGGCCGCACCGCGACGGAGCAAGGCCCTCACTCGGGCAAATGCACGACGCACAACACGTCTAACATCCCTAGCCTGGATCACTCCGCCCCCGCGGATCCCTAATCCGAGAACCCTCTCGCGACTCCTCCTCTCAATCCTGTGGAGTCGAGCTCTAGTCCTCCTAGCAACAGTAGTCCTCATCTCAGCCTGGATCCTCAAGCGCGCCTCGCGCTCCTCCACTATCACCCTCCTCGCCTCGTTAAGTCGGGCCTCCGCAGAAAGTAAGTCTCGGGTCATGAACTGCACGACATAGGCGTGCTCAGCGCCCGACACCGGGGGTAGGTCCAGTGGTGGGGGTGGCATAACAGGGGCAGGAGCAGGAGCAGGGGTAGGGTCACGCTCCTCCTCACTAGAAGTATCCTCCTCGGGGTCATCATCTGAAGAAGTGGGGCTCAATGACTGTGGAGAGGGTGGGGGTGACATAACACGGTCCTCACCGGGTCGCACACTCTCCTCATCAGTGGCCACAGGGGAGGGGGTAACAGGCTCAGGCTCCATAAAGGGCTCCTCCTCGGGATCCTCATCATCAGTATCCCCTAATATCGTAATCCAGGGGCTCAGCTCAGGGTCAGCATCAGTATCCTCAACAGGGTCCTCAGTCTCTCTCAGTAGTGCCTCATCATGCTCCCTCTCATAGGCCTCAGGGTCTGGTATATCCTCCATCTACACAAGGGAAATAAGCTAGGTTACTAACCAAAAAGAAGGGTTTAAGAAGTAGTTCCCTCTCGGGCCTTAGAAGTCAGGGCTATATCCGATAACCCGACTGTGAACTCGATAAGAGCTCTAGGTATTAATGGGATTATTATTAGTGTTATATTATTCGTATTATTATGGTTGCTTTCCTAAATTACTATCGTTTCTGAGAACTGTAACCTTCTCTCTGATACCATTTCTGTGGCGCCCCCAGATCCGGGGTCGGAGATCTAGGCGCTCACGGTCCATTTTCCATTAATAACATACTTGTTCTTGCACATAATATAAATAAACAACCATCGACCCCACAATAAACTCACACCGCACACACACACACACAGGTTAGAGTCTCAGAAATGTCATACATTTGATTAAGCAAAAGTAAAAGTTTTAGAGTTATTACAGACCGAATTAAATAGCATTTATGCTACCAGCAACACTTCGATATGAAGCGAAGTTGGCGGCTTGAAAGTTTGTTACGGTACACTGCCTTGCACATGTCGTACTTATAAATAAAACGTACTAACAAAAGTTGCCGACCAATCCGGCTAATGGGGCCTACCGGTGGAACCTCAACTGCAGCCTGGGGTCTAGTCACCTGCTTTCGAACAGTCTGACAGGTTCTTGCCATTTCTCTTAGCTGTTGTGTTTGTAAAATTTGAAAACAAGCAAGAGTGAGCGACTATAGCTCAGCAAGAATATAGGTATAAGATAAGCAATATAACATTTCATATGTATAACAGTCATTAAACTCGTTGTATCAATCAGTTATAAAATCACTTGTCATTATTGGTAAATTTCAAAGGTGCACCAGTACGTGCCCTTGTTTTCAAAATAACCTTGCAGTTCTAGCTACTGCATAAAGTCAACATCTTTCTCATCAAAATAGGACACTATCGGCAACTGGCACATAGGCCTAAGATGCAGTGTCAAAGCATTTTTCCAAAGTGGAGGAATGGGACTTAAAGAAAACATAAAACCTGACAGGGATTGACGATGATCAGTCGCCACATCCGAGTCCAATAATCCGCGGGTCTTCTCTACCGGTAGAAGGATAGAAACTACATCCGTAACTATCCCCGAGTGAAAACTACATCCGTAATCACCCTCGATGAAAACTACATCCGTAATCATCCTTCGGCAACACCTGGGCCGGAATAATAAGTGATGGACCGCCTGGCTCACGGCCGCTTACACATCCCGGGAATCGTTCGTCAACGGTTCCCACACCTGCCAGAGTCCCTTTTTCTTTTTCTTTTAAAAACTCGATTTTGATTGAAAACAGAGTAGTTGTGGTTCGACATCAGTCGACCGGTGATTCTTGAAATCATACAAGAAGCAGAACCTGGCCGGGGGTTTTCGAAAATGTTTTGAGTTCGAAAAGTTCGAGTTTGAAAGTATTAAAAAGTATCTTGGATTAACTTTGTTTTTAAAATAGTGAACAATAGTTAAATACTGATATTTTAAGATTTAATATTAATAATTAATAAAATAATTAATTAATAAAATAAACTTTTAATCCAAGATAGGGTTTCGAGTATTTACGAAGATATGAATATAAAACTTGAGTATATGATACTTCCCGAATGACCCTTCGGGTTTTCGCAATCTAGATACGATATAATAATATACCGCTCCCCGGCCAATAGGTAAATACGGACCGCTACGACCTCTATTGCTAGAGTCATTGTCCGAAGAAAACGTTTTAATCTAAGTTCAAGGGGTACAAGCATTTATGTACTTATACAATCTCAATCGCATCAATATATACTTCGATAATCATAGCATTTGATATAATTGAAAACTACAAACACAACACTGAAAATCCTTGTATATGTATAAGTTTTGAAAAGTAAACTTGCCTTGGTTTGGTTGAGGTGGTCGAGCGTGCGAATTCGAACGATCTATACATAAACAATAATCGTTCGTTAGTACCTTAACAATTTCTTTCTAATTACGGGGTTTTAAGGGGATACGAAATTAACTTAACGACTTCGTCTTATGACTCCCTAGCCCCACTATAGGTCCATGACATCACTCGTTTACGCTCGTCACTTACTCGACTTAATTTAGTTACCACGTTCGAACCATAACCACTAACCCTAGAATAATGTTCCACTAATCGACCTTTTTCCATTGCGCGAATTTTACTCTAGCATTTTTATAAAATCCAAAAATTCATATTTTAATCCAATTCCTTTTGGGTGGTCTTCACCACTTCATTACCTACGTTCTCAAATTTTTCCATGATCCCAAATAATTTTTAAGGTGTTTAAACAAGGTTCACAAGGGGGTCACTTTATGCAGTCCATAGTCCAGAAACAAAATTCACTCCTCCGGCCATAACTAAACATCCACACATCACCTAGCTATGAATCTTACATATCCAGAAACTACATTCAATTATCTTTCCATCAATATAAGGTAGGACATCAGGGGACATCATTTGGGTGTTCAAAATCGTGTCACAATACAGGTCATTGCTCCTGGAAAAACTCAGCATGAACATACCACTTACATCAATCATTTTTCACAATTCCACCATACAACCAACACTTAATACACTCAAATCATGGTTCATAACACTCATGGTGATATATATACTATCCATAGTCATAAAAGTCATAATCTCAACATAAAAACTCAAGATCCAAGTCATCCAACACTTATACAACCAAGATTAGCTCATACATGCATGGATCTACTACCAAACATTATAAATACTACATAACCAAGAGGGTTTGTGATTTTTATACCTTCTTGAGCTCCTAGGGACCTTGGGTAAGCTTTTCACAACACAACAACACCTTAGATGATCTCCTACAACACTTATAATCCAAGATCTAAAAGAAAATCAAACATGGTTACTATTCACCCAATCTTTAACATTTTATAACTTGGAATTGGATGGATGAAATGAAGTGAAATTGCTAGCATACCTTGATTAGATGATGTAGATGACCTAGGATTTATGGTGTGAATTATGAGTGATGGGAAATGGGGAAGAAGAATTTTTCTTCTCCCTTTTTTAGCTTAGGCCGAGAGCAATATCAAGGGGGGGAGAGTGTTTTTGTGTTTGATTTTGGTGTTGGGTGAATGAGTGGTATTAGATGAGGTTGATATGTATTATTGTGAGTATATGCATGGTACAACATAGGCATGGCTATAAGCATGGCTAGTGGTACTTCTTGTCTCCTCTTTTTGAAAAGAAAGCCAACTAGTTACTATTCCCCTTGCTATTTGGTTCATCTAGTTTGCTTCCCTAACTACTTAGTTGCATGAGCTTGCATGCAATACTACTCCTTGTATTATTATTCTCCCACCAATGCTTATTATCTAATCTTTAATTCGTATCGTACCTTAATTAATCCCTCGTAATAATATTTTGTCGCGTAGAGATTTCCCCTATAATTCCTTAAGTACTAATTGTGTAAATTCCTCTAATGTCCATAATTCCTTGTCATGATCCTCAATAAATCTTGTAACACTCTAATCATTCTCAAATCCCAAGTTTTATAAATCTCACTAACAATAAGACTTCTGCCTTCACAATCTCCCTTCTTATCTTACATAATGAATACAGCAACACAGTTTCTCAGGCAATCAATTCTATTAATCACAGGGATGACCAGAAAGGTTCCATATTGACATTGCCACAAGATATTAAATAAAATAAAATATTACCAAAAATTAGGGTTCTTACAAGCTTCGTGTTTTAATGGATGTTTCCGTGTTCGAGACTAATCGGTCCTCACAGAGTGCCTACGTATCTCGTATTGAGAATCAAGCCAAAAACGTAGTTGTTGGTGATGGTGCCCTCGAGGCTATGGCGGCGAGAGCTCACCTAGGACGCAGTGCCTTGTATGTCCTTATTCGAGGATTAAGCCAAAACGTCTTTCTGAGAATGAGGGGTCAGGCCCTTTATATAGGCTGAGAAGCCTTAGAATCGTAGTAGGGTTAGGTGACTTGGTGGACAAGTCACCGCCTAGAAGTAGGTTCTAGATCCTATTATGTAGGAATCAGTTTCCATGTTGAAGTATGTGCCTTGGAGGCTAAGTCTGACGAGGATCAGCATCCTTATTTGACTCTTATTGCTGAGCTGTTCGATGCCCTTAATATTAATTACGAAATTAATATAAAAATAGGGTTTGGACCTTGTTGGTGGGTCCCACGTCTGGACCATGCCGGGTCTAATTAATGCCACATTAAATGTGTCTTTAGGGCTTATTTTTAGCCCATATCATTTGCCCCCCAACTTCTAGGAAAACTGATCAGGTTTTCCTTGAAGTTTTAACGGCCTTTTCCGAGACTCGGGTTAGGGTTCATCTTTATACACTAGTGTTCACGAGTATTGTTTTTATGCAAAGCGTGGAGCGACCGACGCGTTTACGACAATGTTAATTCGATGCTAATCGGCACTAATCAGCCTTAACGACGTTTAAACAATGTTTAAACGACGTTGAACGGCATAAAACGGCACTAAACGGCACTAACTAGCCTTAAACAACACTTAAACAACATTAAGTGATGCCAACCGGCATTAAACGACACTGAACGGTGCTAAAAGACACTATCGGTGCTTACGACATTATTGGTGTTATCGGCACTAACGGTGCTATTGGCACTAACGGTGCTATTGGCACTAACGGTGCGAAACGGCGCTAGACGGCACTAGACGGCACTAAACGGCGCTAAACGGTACTTAAATGATCGACCAAAAGGAGATTCGGGATAGTTAAATCCACCTCCGGTCAGCTAGTCGGCTGACAGGAGGTCCTGGTCGGCTGATAGGAGCTCCTGGTCGGCCAGACCCCTTCCCGGTTAGCTGGTCGGCTACCAGGAGGTCCTGGTCATCTGGGACCTTCCAAGGTTGTAGAAAACTCCATGAGCTTTGCGTGGACTGTAAGATCGTCCAAATTTGATACCCGGAGCTCAAGATATGACCCAAACAGCGTGAGGTCGGCTGACAAGAGCTCCTGGTCGGCCAGACCCCTTCCCGGGCAGCTGGTCGGCTGCCAGGAGGTCCTGGTCGGCTGGGACCTTCCAAGGTTGTAGAAAACTCCATGAGCTTCGCGTGGACTGTAAGATCGTCCAAATCTGATACCCGGAGCTCAAGATATGACCCAAACAGCGTGAGGGCCTCTTGGGCGGCCACTTGGCTGACACCTGCTCGGCTAAAGGCCTCTTGGGCGGCTGGTCAGCTGCCATGTGCTCCTGGTCGGCCTCCCAAGGTTGTAAAAAACTCCGTGAGCTTCGCGTGGACTGTAAGATCGTCCAAATCTGATACCGGAGCTCAAGATATGACCCAAACAGCGTGAGGGCCTCTTGGGCGGCCACTTGGCTGACACCTGCTCGGCTAAAGGCCTCTTGGGCGGCTGGTCGGCTGCCACCTACTCCTGGTCGGCCTTCCAAGGTTGTAGAAAACTCCGTGAGCTTCGCGTGGACTGTAAGATCGTCCAAATCTGATACCCGGAGCTCAAGATATGGCCCAAACAGCGTTGAAAGGTCCGGTTTCGGCTTTTGCCCCGGCCTAAGCTCCGGCTTCGTTTTCACCTTTCAAACACCAAGGTGAGGCTACGAACATCAACTTTAAACCTTGATAATCAAGCTCAGGACTCGATCATCAACCTCAGTCGGCCAATGGCCTCCTCGGGAGATTGGTTGGCCGGTTCTTGATTGAACATCACGTTTCGAACATCAACCTTAAAACCTGATCATCACCCTCACTCGGCCAAGGCTTCAAGAGGATCCTTAGTTGATTATTATGGGTCTCAGACCTTCCATGAGGTATCTTCAAACTCCTTTCAAGGGTTTTACGCTTGCCTGATCTAAAATAGAATTACTTCGAACTTTTCAATCACCATTTTGGAATGTTGATTGAGTGACTCGCTCTTGAACTATGCTTGAATCTCTTGATCCAAGGTTGGCTGACAAGTGGTTGGCTGACAAGAGGTTGGCTGACAAGTGCTCCTTGGTGGCTTCCAGGAGCTCCTAGTCGGCTGCCAAGTGCTCCTTGGTGGCTGACAAGTGTTCCGTGTTGAACCAAGTGGCTCTAGACGACGCTTAAACGATGTTCAACGTATGTTAAACGACATTAAATGGCGTAAGACGGCACTAAACGGCGCTGAACGATGCTAAGTTTAGGAGTGTTCGAAGGTCGACGTTTGATTTGGAAACCAAAAACCTTCATCAGAACCATCAACCGGGCCAACCAATTGACGGGAGGTGTCAGGAGGTCGGCTAGACCCCTTCATGGGCAGTTGGTCGGCTGCCAGGAGCTCCTTGGCGGCTGCCAGGTGCTCCTCGTCGGCCGGGGCTTCCAGGTGCTCCTCGTCGGCCGGGGCTGCCAGGTGCTCCTGGTCGGCCGGGGCTGCCAGGTGCTCCTGGTCGGCCGGGGCTGCCAGGTGCTCCTGGTCGGCCGGGGCTGCCAGGTGGTCGGCCAGACCCCTTCTCGGGGGGCTGGTCGGCTACCAGGAGATCTTTGGTGGCTGCCAGGTGTTCCGTGTTGAACCAAGTGGCTCTAGACGACGCTTAAACGATGTTCAACATATGTTAAACGATGTTCAACGACATTAAATGGCGTAAGACCGCACTAAACGGCGCTGAACGACGCTAAGTTTAGGAGTGTTCGAAGCTCGACGTTTGATCTGGAAACCAAAAACCTTCATCAGAACCATCAACCGGGCCAACCAACTGACGGGAGGTGTCAGGAGGTCGGCCAGACCCCTTCATAGGCAGTTGGTCGGCTACCAGGAGCTCCTTGGCGGCTGCCAGGTGCTCCTGGTCGGCCGGGGCTGCCAGGTGGTCGGCCAGACCCCTTCTCGGGGGCTGGTCGGCTGCCAGGAGATCTTTGGTGGCTGCCAGGTGCTCCTGGTCGGCTGACAGGAGCTCCTTGGTGGCTGTCAGGTGCTCCTTGTTGACCAAAACGGCACTAAACAACGCTTAAACGATGTTTAACCTATGTTAAATGACGCTAAATGGCGTAAGATGGCACTAAATGGTGCTAATCGATGCTAAACAGCGCTAAGTTTAAGAATCAAAACCATCAACCGGGCCAACCAACTGACGGGTGGTGTCAGGTGGTCGGCCAAACCCCTTCATGGGCAGCTAGTCGGCTGACAGGAGCTCCTTGGTGCTTGCCAGGTGCTCCTAGTCGGCTGGGGCTGCCAGGTGGTCGGCCAGACCCCTTCCCGGGTAGCTGGTCGGCTGCCAGGTGGTCGGCCAGACCCCTTCCCGGGCAGCTGGTCAGCTACCAGGAGGTCCTGGTCGCTTGCCAGGTGATCCTGGTCGGCTAACGGCTACTGGGAGGTCGGCCAGACCCCTTCCCGGATAGCTAGTCGGCTGCCAGGAGATTGGCGGTCCTTCCTCATGCACCTTGTCGTGCCTCTCGGAGCTCTCTCGCGATGTTTGAATTCTCGTTCTCAACCTTGAATCTCAATCTTGACTTTCGGTTTTTGAGTGCCACCTTTCATTAACCTTGAAACAAGGTCTTCTTTATCAACCATGTTCATCAACATTGAATTATGTTCTTCATACTTGGTCGTTGACTATCAACCCTTCTCTATTTTGAATCATGTGCTTCATGCTTGAAGTATTCTTGAATCTCTTGATAATCGAACGTATATGAACGTCGATATTTGGACCTCAACATCAATAATCGATCATTGAATGTCATTATTAAAGTCGATGACCAAACATACATCCTTCACTTCAAATTGGCTTTCATAACTTCAGTGACCTTCTGGGCCTTAACTCGCTTGTTGAATCCTTGGTTTTGAACCTTGAGTTCATTCATGGTTGTTGGTTATCATCAACCCTTAACTCTCATTCTAAGATGTAAAAATGATGAAGTCCCTTAGTTCTTGCCCCCTTGCTACATATGGTGGAGGTCTTGCTTCTCGGTTGATCGTTCAAGAAGTTCCTTTGCCACTCGACACTTGACATCAAGTTTGGTGTGCCTTGGCTGGTTGTCAACCCTTTATCTTGATTCTAGGTTTCCAACCTTCTTCTTATGCTCAAAGGACCTTACTTTGGTTTGAACTCAATTGACGGCTCTTGATTCAAATCCATAAACTCAAATGACGAACTTGATTGGAGGTAGACAGCCTTTTTGGCCATCAAGGCTAAGATTTTGTGTCGGGATTTGAGATTCAAGATTTTAAGTATGGAACGACAAATGACCTCTTATCTCAACACTCTCACTAACAGTTTCTCTACCTTCAAGGCATTATCAGGGGGCCAACCAGTTTCAAGATGAGTTTTAAGAGGGTCTATCATTCAGCTTACATCAACTGGTGCTACCAACTTAGAGTTGATGGTCGGGGCCTTCAAGACCTGGAAGTAAATACTCCCTGCATAATTCTCTATCTAAGAAGAAGTGAACTTAGACAGGGCATCAGCCTTAACGTTCTCTTCTCTTGGAATGTGCTCCGCATAGCACTCATCAAACTGAGTCATAACAGCTTTCACAACTCTCAAATACCTTGCCATAGTCTCATCTTTGGCCTCAAATTCACCATTCACTTGCGATACTACCAGTCTTGAATCTCCACAAACTTTGAGATTCTTGACTCTCATGATTCTTGATCCAAGGTTGGCTGACAAGTGGTTGGCTGACAAGAGGTTGGCTGACAAGTGCTCCTTGGTGGCTGACAAGTGTTCCGTGTTGAACCAAGTGGCTCTAGACGACGCTTAAACGATGTTCAACGTATGTTAAACGACATTAAATGGCGTAAGACGGCACTAAACGGCGCTAATCGACGCTGAACGATGCTAAGTTTAGGAGTGTTCGAAGGTCGACGTTTGATCTGGAAACCAAAAACCTTCATCAGAACCATCAACCGGGCCAACCAATTGACGGGAGGTGTCAGGAGGTCGGCCAGACCCCTTCATAGGCAGCTGGTCGGCTGCCAGGAGCTCCTTGGCGGCTGCCAGGTGCTCCTGGTCGGCGGGGCTGCCAGGTGCTCCTGGTCGGCCGGGGCTGCCAGGTGCTCCTGGTCGGCCGGGGCTGCCAGGTGGTCGGCCAGACCCCTTCTCGGGGGGCTGGTCGGCTGCCAAGAGATCTTTAGTGGCTGCCAGGTGTTCCGTGTTGAACCAAGTGGCTCTAGACGATGCTTAAACGATGTTCAACATATGTTAAATGATGTTCAACGACATTAAATGGCGTAAGACGGCACTAAACGGCGCTGAACGACGCTCAGTTTAGGAGTGTTCGAAGCTCGACGTTTGATCTGGAAACCAAAAACCTTCATCAGAACCATCAACCGGGCCAACCAACTGACGGGAGGTGTCAGGAGGTCGGCCAGACCCCTTCACAGGCAGTTGGTCGGCTGCCAGGAGCTCCTTGGCGGCTGCCAGGTGCTCCTGGTCGGCCGGGGCTGCCAGGTGGTCGGCCAGACCCCTTCTCGGGGGCTGGTCGGCTGCCAGGAGATCTTTGGTGGCTGCCAGGTGCTCCTGGTCGGCTGACAGGAGCTCCTTGGTGGTTGCCAGGTGCTCCTTGTTGACCAAAACGGCACTAAACGACGCTTAAACGACGTTTAACCTATGTTAAATGACGCTAAATGGCGTAATAAGGCACTAAACGGTGCTAATCGACGCTAAACGGCGCTAAGTTTAAGAATCGGAACCATCAACCGGGCCAACCAACTGACGGGTGGTGTCAGGTGGTCGGCCAGACCCCTTCATGGGCAGCTAGTCGGCTGACAGGAGCTCCTTGGTGCCTGCCAGGTGCTCCTAGTCGGCTGGGGCTGCCAGGTGGTCGGCCAGACCCCTTCCCGGGCAGCTGGTCGGCTACAAGGTGGTCGGCCAGACCCCTTCCCGGGCAGCTAGTCAGTTGCCAGGAGGTCCTGGTCGCTTGCCAGGTGATCCTGGTCGGCTAACGGCTACTGGGAGGTCGGCCAGAGCCCTTCCCGGATAGCTAGTCGGCTGCCAGGAGATTGGCGGTCCTTCCTCATGCGCCTTGTCGTGCCTCTCGGAGCTCTCTCGCGATGTTTGAATTCTCGTTCTCAACCTTGAATCTCGATCTTGACTTTCGGTTGTTGAGTGCCACCTTTCATTAACCTTGAAACAAGGTCTTCTTTATCAACCATGTTCATCAACATTGAATCATGTTCTTCATACTTGGTCGTTGACTATCAACCCTTCTCTATTTTGAATCATGTGCTTCATGCTTGAAGTAGTCTTGAATCTCTTGATAATCGAACGTATATGAACGTCGATATTTGGACCTCAACATCAATAATTGATCGTTGAATGTCATTATTAAAGTCGATGACCAAACATACATCCTTCACTTCAAATTGGCTTTCATAACTTCAGTGACCTTCTGGGCCTTAACTCGCTTGTTGAATCCTTGGTTTTGAACCTTGAGTTCATTCATGGTTGTTGGTTATCATCAACCCTTAACTCTCATTCTAAGATGTAAAAATGATGAAGTCCCTTAGTTCTTGCCCCCTTGCTACATATGGTGGAGGTCTTGCTTCTCGGTTGATCGTTCAAGAAGTTCCTTTGCCACTCGACACTTGACATCAAGTTTGGTGTGCCTTGGCTGGTTGTCAACCCTTTATCTTGATTCAAGGTTTCCAACCTTCTTCTTATGCTCAAAGGACCTTACTTTGGTTTGAACTCAATTGACGGCTCTTGATTCAAATCCATAAACTCAAATGACGAACTTGATTGGAGGTAGACAGCCTTTTTGGCCATCAAGGCTAAGATTTTGTGTCGGGATTTGAGATTCAAGATTTTAAGTATGGAACGACAAATGACCTCTTATCTCAACACTCTCACTAACAGTTTCTCTGCCTTCAAGGCATTATCAGGGGGCCAACCAGTTTCAAGATGAGCTTTAAGAGGGTCTATCATTCAGCTTACATCAACTGGTGCTACCAACTTAGAGTTGATGGTCGGGGCCTTCAAGACCTGGAAGTAAATACTCCCTGCATAATTCTCTATCTAAGAAGAAGTGAACTTAGACAGGGCATCAGCCTTAACGTTCTCTTCTCTTGGAATGTGCTCCGCATAGCACTCATCAAACTGAGTCATAACAGCTTTCACAACTCTCAAATACCTTGCCATAGTCTCATCTTTGGCCTCAAATTCACCATTCACTTGCGATACTACCAGTCTTGAATCTCCACAAACTTTGAGATTCTTGACTCTCATGATTCTGGCCAAGCCCAAACCGGCTATCAAGGCTTCATACTCAGCTTCGTTATTGGTTGTCAGAAAGTCCAACTTCAAAGCATACTCAACTGTAAACCCATCGGGGCTTTGCAAGACTAAACCTGCACCACTTGATTTTGTTTTTGATGCTCCATCAAAATAGAGCACCCAATATTCCTTCTGATCAGGTGCAAGCTCTTCATCTTTTTCTTCACTTCCAGGGATGGTTACTATATCATGCCCCCCGACTTCTTGGTTTCCAATGGTACATTCAACCACGAAGTCAGCCAGTGCCTGAGCCTTGATGGCTTTTCGAGGCTTATACGTGATGTCAAATTCTCCAAGCTTAATTGCCCACTTGATCAGCCTTCCACTGGCCTTCGGGCTATGCAATATGTTCCTCAATTGCTGGTCCGTCAGGACTTCAATCTTGTGCGCCTGGAAGTATGGTCGTAGCTTTCTCGAGGCGGTTACCAATGCCAGAGCAAACTTCTTAATGGTAGAGTGATTCAACTCAGCTCCGTGCAAGACCTTGCTCACATAGTAGATAGGTCCTTGAACCTTATTCTCTTCTCGAATGAGAACATCACTCAATGCTTGTTCAGATACCGCCAGGTATAGATAAAGAGTCTCTCCAAGACTAGGTTTGGCCAACAACGGGGCTTCAGTCATGTATTTCTTTAGCTGTTCACAGGCCACTTGGCTTTCAGGTGTCCACTTAAAATTCTTCACCTTCTTCAATGCTTGAAAGAAAGGTAAGCATTTGTCATAAGATTTGGAGATGAATCTTCCTAGGGCTGCAACTCGACCCGTCAACTTTTGTACATCTCGTATAGAGCGGGGTGGTTCTATGTCCAAGATCGCTTTGATCTTATCAGGATTGGCCTCAATGCCTCTCTTTGAAACCATCAGACCCAGAAACTTTTCCGATCCAATGCCAAAAGCACACTTGGCTGGATTCAACATCATCTTATGGTGCCTCAGCACTTCGAATGCCTCTCTGAGGTGCTTAACGTGGTCTGCTGTGAATAGGCTCTGACTAACATGTCATCAACATAGACCTCCATAGTTTTTCCAATCAGATGGGCGAATATCTTATTCACCAATCGTTGGTAAGTAGCTCCTGCATTCTTTAGACCAAAAGCCATAACAGGATAGAAGAAAACACCAAAGTCAGTTATGAAAGATACCTTTGGGATGTCATCCTTGTGCATCTTAATCTGATTGTAGTCACTGAACCCATCCATGAAGCTCAACATCTCATGTCTAGCTGTGGCATCTATCACTGTATCTATCCTTGTTAGAGGAAAGCAATCCTTCAAACATGCGTCATTCCGATCAGTGAAATCTATACACATCCTCCATTTCTCATTCGCCTGTTGCTTGATGGCCTCTTGCCTTTCAAGAGCAAAATTCCTCTTCTTCTATTTTATTGTCTTTCGCTCAGGATCGAGATTCAACCTATGAGTTATAAGTTGGGGATCAATCTCTGGCATATCAGCTGCTATCCAAGCAAACACATTACTATTCTCTTGCAAGAATGCTATCAACTTGCCCTTCAAGGGTTCTTTCAGAGAAGCTCCTATATAAGTAACTTTCTCAGCTCGCTTGACCGTCATGGCTTCAATGTTTGTCTTGGTCTTGGACTTCTCAGGCGGCCTCTCGGCTGGCATGCGTTCAGCCTTGAGTGTTGAACGTCAATGTTCGAAGGTTGAATGTCAATGTTTGAAATCAAGGGTTTTCAATCTCAAGGGTGTTTTAAATCACTGAAATATCTATCAGAGCTGCCGGTCCAAGGCCACGGGGTCTCTGATCAGCCCCACGAGGTCTTGAACCTTCCCTAGGAGGTTTTCAATCTTCATTTCAGGGTTAATATTCAAGTGGTGAACGCTGGTGTTCAGATATTCAACGTCGGCGTTCTGGATCGAGAATCCAAAATTACATGTTGGTTTTCAAGTTTCAACCTTTGGATCTTAATTGGAGGTTCATGACCCCCTCAATTTTGGCCTTCATAACTAATCTTGGCCTTCATGGCTAATAACTTGTGTTTCTCAACCTAGGATTCGGGGTTGATTCCTCGATTTAGATTTTGATAAATGCAATCCCATGGGCTTCTTGCCTTTTAAACTTCTAAGACGAGAACTTGCTTGAACTTCTTAATCCTTGTTCAAGGACCCTTAATAATGCAATGTTCTCTGTTAGTCTTCATCCTTGGATTCTCAACCCAAGTACTTAAGAAATATTGAAGAATAGTCAGTCCTTAACATCCTCGGCCTTGCATGGCTTTGATTGTTGCGTGTGGCTTTTATCTGCTTGTCTTTTATCCAGGGTCCTTCACGGACTTAAACTCTTACTTGGTCGCGTTGTAACCTAACTCTTGACCCTTCGGGGTATGCATTTTTTTGTTTTCCATCCGTGTATTTTTTATTTTCGGTACTCGGTCATCCTTGACTTGCACTCATCAGGTGCTTGGCACATAAATAAAATCACACAATCAATGAATGGAAATCAAACTTGCATTAATAACTTGAAATGGGTTCAACCCTTACATAGAGTACTACTATCCTACTCGGAGCAACATGCTCTGCAATGGTTTCAATGAACCTTATTTCTACTTCTAATAGATAAATATGAAGCTAAGTCCTACTAGGATAACTTGATCCCATCGGGGCTTTGCAAGACTAGGCCTGCACCGCTAGATTCTATTTTTGATGCTTCATCAAAATAGAGCACCCATCACTCCTTATGGTCTCCTCCTTCTTATTCTGAAGTTCACTTCCTGCTTGGGGTACTACCTCCTGCCCCCGACTTCTTGGTTGCCAATGGTACATTCAAACACGAAGTCAGTTAACGCCTTAGCCTCAATGGCTGTCCGAGGCTTCTGTGTGATGTCCTCTGCTTACCCTTCTCGGTGTTCCTTATTACTGCGGACATCCATGTCTTCAATCGGAAGGACCTGCCCCCCGACTCCGTCAGGCCTTAACGCGGCTACATAACAGCTTCGTGCCATCTTTTGATCGCCTTTATGTTCTCCAACACCATTCCTGGTTGGGAACTTGATCTTCATATGATAAGTTGAGGCAACAGCCTTGAATGCATGAAGTCCAGTCCTTCCGAGGATAGCGTTGTACGTTGAAACCGCCTTGATTACCAGGAAGTTCAACATCTGAGTGGCCTTCTTGGGCTCCTGTCCAATAGTCACAGGCAATTGAGTAGTCCCTTCAACTTTGGATCCTACTCCATTAAATCCATATATAGGCATGTTATTGGGGGTCAACTGAGAATCATTGTAACCCATCTTCACAAATGCATCATGAAACAGAACGTCAACGGAAGCTCCATTATCTATCAAGACTCGCTTCACTTCTGAGTTTCCAATTACAGGAGTTATGACCAACGGGTCGTCATGGGGGAACTTCACCCCTTCAAGATCAGAATCATCAAAACCAATTGCGATTTCAGCCCTAGCCCGCTTCGGGGCCTCTCCCACGATGTGTATCACTTCTCTGGCATAAGCCTTCTGAGAATTCCTTGTTGTGCCGGCCGCAGTAGGGCCTCCTGAGATCATGTTGATTATTGGCCCTCGGGGCTGTGGGTTGCGATCTTGATCGTCATCCCTTCTATTATAATCTCTAATTTGATTAACACAATCTTCACCCTTAGTGAAGTGGCTCAAATTCCCTCTACGGATTAAAAACTCGATCTCATCTTTGAGTTGCTTGCAATCATCAGTGTCATGCCCCACATCTCTGTGGAATCTACAATACTGATTCTTGTTTCTCTTTTCGGGATCACCCCTGAGTGGCTTCGGCCATCGGAAATCTTTATCCTTCTCAATGTCCAACAAGATTCGACTCCTAGGAGTATTCAACCTTGCATACTCCATGAACCTTGGTCCTTGGTTCTTCTTAGGGGCAGAGTCGGCGTCCTCGCTAGTTCGGGGATACTTGTCCCTAGCATCATACTCCTGGTCTTGCTTTCACTTCTTCGAATCATTAGTACCCTTGGCACTGCCTACCGTGGCTTCTTTCTTCATGCTATCCTCAGCCTTGATATACTTATCGGCCCTTCGTTGGAGTTCGGCCATATTCTCAGGAGGATGCTTCGCCAATGAACTTTTGAAGAATAGATCAGTGGTTCTGTGTTCCAGGGCTACCATGGCCACCTTATTCTCCAAATCAGTGATATTTAGTGTCTCCTTAGTAAATCGTTTGAGATAATCCCTCAGACTTTCGTTCTTCCCTTGTACTACATACATGAGAGACACGGGGCTCTTTTCATGAACTCTCCCACTAATGAATTGGCTGACGAAAGCAGCGCTCAACTCCTTGAAAGAGCCAATTGAGTTTGCAGGCAACTATACCATTTTTGAGCCATGCCCGACAGAGTTTGAGGGAACGCCCTGCACTTCAAGGCGTCACTTGCAGGTTGCAACAGTAGTGCGTTTGAGAATGTCCTAACGTGGTTTGTGGGATCACCCGTTCCATCATAAGCCTTAATTGTTGGCATCTTAAACTTCTTTGAGATACGAGCATTCATCACCTCCTCAGTAAACGGGGGTGGGATCATCAGGATCCCCAAGTGGCATCAGATCCTTGGGGTTGCTCTTGAGGGTTTTCACCCTTGTTGTTCTTCCAGTTGGGGCGTCAGCCCTTCTTTGCCTTCTTGAAGACCTCTCTAAGTCTATAATGGGAATCGGTCCTGATGTTGGAGGAGGTTGAGTCTGATTTAACCTACCTTGTTCTCTTGCAATATCGCCCTTCAACCTTAAGATCTCGGCCTCATGAGGCTTGATCCTCTCAGCAGCTGTCAAAGGAGGTCCATCATGGATGGTTTGAGTACTCCTTCGAGGTTCTCTACTAACACGTCGCCTCCTCGGGGCTTCATCTCGATCATCGTCATCAGATGACGAGTCATCGGTATAAGGACCAGAGTAGTCGTAATAATCTCGATCTCGGATCTACAAGGCTTGGCCACTGGGTCCAGGACCTTGAGTAATTGGTGGGTAATTAGGCAGACCATACATCGAGTTGTTATTCATGGGGAGATCCGTAGTATGGATCTGTACCCCCGGTGGTAACGGGCGATTGGGATCAACCAAAGGAGAAACCAGCATCAGGAGAGAACTGGTTTCTTGACTTGGATGGATGACCATAGGCAATGTTCTCTCGGTATGGGGATTCGTCCCTGGAGGTTGAGAAGCTTGAGTTTGAGAGATCACCCCTGTTGTTGGAGGTACCTGCTCAGTAGCAGGTGGAGCAGAGCTTAGAGACAAGGCTTCAGTAGAGGTTGGTGCTGTTCTTCGCGTGGTCACCATGGTTGATGTCTTGTCCCACAGACGGCGCCAAATGTTGTGGAATAAAAACTAGGTTACGAATTTGTATTTAATGCTAGGATTCGGGAGCTTCGTGCTTTAATGGTTGTTTTCGTGTTCGAGACTAATCGGTCCTCATAGAGTGCCTATGTATCTCGTATTGAGAATCAAGCCAAAAAACGTAGTTCTTGGTGATGGTGCCCTCGAGGCTATGGCGGCGAGAGCTCACCTAGGACGCAGTGCCTTGTATGTCCTTATTTGATGATTAAGCCAAAACGTCCTTCTGAGAATGAGGTATCAGGCCCTTTATATAGGCTGAAAAGCCTTAGAATCATAGTAGGGTTAGGTGACTTGGTATACAAGTCACCGCCTAGAAGTAGGTTCTAGATCCTATTATGTAGGAATCAGTTTCCATGTTGAAGTATGTGCCTTGGAGGCTAAGTCTGACGAGGATCAGCATCCTTATCTGACTCTTATTGCTGAGATGTTCGATACCCTTAATATTAATTACGAAATTAATATAAAAATAGGTTTTGGACCTTGTTGGTGGGTCCCACGTCTGGACCATGTCGAGTCTAATTAATGTCACATTAAATGTGTATTTAGGGCTTATTTTTAGCCCATATCAGAAATTGATTAGTTAGTAGGCTGGATTTTATCTGTAATTGTGTAAGGGTAAATAAGTAAAATCAACAGGTACCGTACCGACCAACCGACCGACCGACCAAACTTTAATGTTTCGGCTTTTATATGTTCTCAATAAAATTCGGGATTTTTTTTATTTTTTTTAAAAAAATATTTACTTTTTTTAAAAAGGAATATATCATTTGTATATGTTTGCTTTTGTTTCCTATTACTCCCTCTGTCCCTCTCATTTCTTTACAGTTACTATTTTGGGATGTTACTCTCATTTCTTTACGTTACTATAAATAGTAAGTTTCTCCCACTATTATACACACTACTTTCTCCCACTATCTCATACTCCCTCTGTCCCATCCATTTCTTTACAATTTCCTTTTTGGGCCGTCCCACCATTTCTTTACATTACCCAAAATAGTAAGTTTTAACACTATTACACCCACTACTTCACTTATTTTAACAATACTTTACACTATTTCACCCATTACTTAATTTATTTTAACAATAAAATCACTATTACACCCACTACTTCACTTATTTTAACAATAAAATCACTATTACACCCACTACCTCATTTATTTTAACAATATTACACCCACTTTACACCCACTATCCTTGACCTCCGTGCCCAGCCGCCATGTAAAGAACTGGCTGGGACGGAGGGAGTATTTAATGGAGTAATAAAAAACATTATTACACCCACTACTTTCCTCCACTATCTCAATCTATTATTAAATATTGATAAGTCTCATCACTTTACCCACTTTTCATCTAACTTTACTCATTTTCTATGCATTGTTTTGGTCTCCGTGTCCCCCTCCAATAAGAACAAGAGATATAATACTAACTTAAAAACCGTGCGAAACACTGATGTTCTTTAATATAATAGAAACTTTTTTTTAATTTGAATTAAAAATTTTAAGACATAAATTTTGTGGGCATAAAATTTTAAATGATATGATCTGATAATATCGTGATAAATATATGTTGTTCATGACATTTTTAGAAAACGATAGATTTTAGTTTGAAAATATAGAAAAGATGATATGTTTTAGCTGAAAAACGTAATCAGTTACTTATTAGTTATTATAATAATATTATTTTATTTTACTTAAATAAAGCTATCCGAATAGGTTTTATTGGAAAAAAATAAAAAAAATTGGAAAAGATATTGTACTTTAACTGAAAAAGGTAATCGATTAATTCCTAGTAATTATAATCATAATTATATTATTTTAATTTATTAAATAGAATTGCTTATAGAATTTCTAGAAAAAGAAAAATTTTAGTTAGATTAAATATAAAAAAAATGTTGATAGGTCCCAAATGTGGGGAAATAAGCTAGAAGGGGGGGGGGGGGGTTGAATAGCTTATTACCTTTTTAAAATTTAGAGCTTGGCGTTTTTAAATTTTCTTACTCTTTTAAAAATTAATTCTTATAAACAAGTAATACAAAGTACGAAATATAAAATAGAGAAATATGACACGATCGATATATACTTGTTCGCGATGCCCGCAATCCCCTAACGGATTCGAACACCCCTACTCCAGTTCCCGAGCTCCTCCCGAACTCGAGATTTCTTCCACTATAAAGAATTACACTCCTTATAGTAGGCGGAGAATCCTTTACAAACACTATGTATTTATCTTAGAGCCTAACTACCCGTTACCTATTCAAAATACTATAGCTACCCCTTACAAGATTATCTTGGACCGTAACTTCTGGTTACCTCCTCAAATGCTATGTAAGTAAACCACTTACGAGTTTATCTTGGAACGTAACTCTCCGTTACTTCCTCACAACAACGTAAGACCTTACGAGTTTATCTTCAAGCGTAGCTTCTCCACTACCTTCTCAAAACCACGTAATAAAAACCACTTACAAGTTTGTCTTGGAACGTAACTCCAAGTTACTTCCTCAAAACTGTGCAAGCAAAACCTTTGCGTAGACTTCGTATCTACACCCTTTAACGATCTTAGATCTTGTATCTTTTCTCCTCTTCACGGTGCAAAGATACCCAACTCCCCGTCGGCGTATCTAAGACTTGGGTCTTAGAGTGAGAATCACCTCACTTCACTTCACCTCACGTCAAAGGATATAATACAAGTACTACGACTTGAAAATCTTTTTCAAATTGACGAAAAAATGAACTAGTGTAAAAACTAGATCAAGGGAGGAAATGTAAATATTAACGAGTTGGACTCCGTTAATATAAATAAATGTGGAGTATATTAATCTATATAAATATTCGGTGTGGCCGAATATATATACAATTAAGTATACAATTTACTTGTGTTAAAGAACAAAAATAAATACGAGATAGAGCGTGTTAAAAATATTCCGTAGAATATTAAACAAGCTACTAACTCAAGGTATACAAATGTTAAACACTTGTATTGAAATATTATATAACCGAGATCAACGATGAAATGGTCGAATATGATATTCCTTGGCCAAAGCGACCTTGATCTATCGAAGTTAGAGCTAGTTGCTTATATCCCGAAGAATATAGAACAAGCTACTTAAGATCGACAAATACATACTTGTGTTATCACAACAACACTTGTATATGGCTTTGTATATAGCCTAATATATATATATATATATATATATATATATATATATATATATATAGGGTAAGGTTCTAGGGAGAACCTCCTTATCAAGAGAACCAGAGAACTCAATCCTGGCCATTCATTAATCAATTTTCATTTTAAATCAAAATACAATAGAAATGGCTGTATTGTAATAAGTGATGCTATTAGAGATCATTTACAAATAAGTATGTAGTATTATACACGTACAATATTTACTTTCATATGGAAAGAATCATCAATTCAAAATCTTACATACCATATCCTTTTCATATCTTTATAAACTTGTTTCCCTTCCAACATGGTAATTAAAGATTGCATATCTTGAATATTGAGATCGAAATCTTTGAATATATGGTAACCAAATAACCTTAGCTCATAAGACACGCTTATGTAATATTTGATTATACTGAATTTAAACTTATTTCAGAGCTCTATAAAAAGAAGATAAAGGTTTATCGAGAATACAGTGAAGATGAAGATCAAGCAATATAATGACGTAACACGTCCTCGATTGATCAGAACCATTTAAATTTATGTTGTATATTAGTTGAGATTCTGTAAGATGTTCTGCAGTTTCTCTAGTATATTAATTGAGATTCTATAAGATGTTCTGCAATTTATGTGGTATATCAATTAAGATTTTGTAAGATGTTTTGCACTTTATGTGGTATATTAGTTGAGATTCTGTAAGATGTTCTGCAAAACACCTTTGATTTTATTAGCAACCAATTTTGTCAGGCTAGTTTATAGATTATGTAAGGTGTTTACTTGAAGTGTCATAACTTTGTTTAAGTACTTAGAATTCTTAAAAAAAAAAATGCATCGATCAAGCTTTTTCACATAGGTAACAATGATCGCACCAGAAAAAGACGCATGTATTGCAGCAGGCATCATCTAGTAAAGTTTATAGCATAATTGTTTGTTAGTTATGATTGAAGCACAACAGTTTCAAGTAGAAAAGTTGAAGGATTTTGAAGATGAAAAAAAGTTGAAGGATTTTGAAGATGAAAGTTTTAAACTTAAAACATGGTTATCTTTTTTAGTAAATCGTCCAATAGTTCAGTTGAACCAGATGATCCCTAATTACACCAAGATTCTCTTAAGTGTTTTTGAAACGTAAGAGAATCTTGGTGTATTATATTATATTTTAATATATAAGTTAATTTCAAAAAAAATGTATAGTTTCTTTGTTTTAAAAAAGTATAAAAATATTATGTAACCCATCAAAATTCTTTGAGTTTTTTTTTGTTATTTTAAAATTATTGAATTATTTTATTAGATATCTATATTTTTTTAATATTATTGATATTTTTCAAATCATTATATTATTTATATTTAAACTAATGTTTTTTATTTTTGACATCTTTTGAAATAAAATTTAAATTCGTTTGAAACACGTAAAAGAACCTTTGTATGTAACCTATATATAACCCACTAAGCTTTTTTTAGGTGTATTAGAATCTTGGTGTATTAGATGATATTTTTATATGTAACTTAATTTCAAAATAAATGAATATTTTTTTTAAACGTATACAAAAATTATGTAACCCACCAAGCTTTTTTTAGGTGTTTTGTTAATTATATGTATACTAGCTTATAACCCGTGCAATGCACGGGTTTCTTTTAATATGTTATATAAATTTTATTTTATGCTATAATTATATTTTTATATAATCATTATTTTGAACAAATTATTTTAATATTATTTTAATATAATTTAATATAAATTTAGTTAATCGTGATTTAAAATTTACAATATTATAGAATTATAAGTTAAATATGTCATTGACGGGATTCGAAACTTGAATTTTCAGTAAAATACTTTAATCATAAAATATATCTTATAATTACATCTAACGGTTCTTATTAATTACTAAAAATCTAACATTAAATGGTTTAATATTTTTCGGTATACATTAATGATTGCAAAATTATGTGGTTTAAAATTTATATTATAAACCTTTTTTTTAAAATATGTCTGACTCGAACCTTGAAATTTA
Source organism: Kitagawia praeruptora (assembly GCA_037693485.1). Classification (NCBI taxonomy): domain Eukaryota; kingdom Viridiplantae; phylum Streptophyta; class Magnoliopsida; order Apiales; family Apiaceae; genus Kitagawia; species Kitagawia praeruptora. The sequence continues at coordinate 71,071,300 of CM075350.1, forward strand.
AGTAAATTAATTTAAATATATAATATATCTAATCATTAGATTTAATGGTTCTGATTTTTTACTAAAAATATAATGGTCATTATTCGTTGTATATATATGTCTATTATCTTTTATTAGTGATTAGACGATATAGTGTTGTTTTTTTGGGTATATATTAATTATTGTAAGATTATATTTTAATATAAAAGTTAACGTGTTTTATTTAGAAAGAAATATTATTGATTGAAAGATACGATATCTTATGTGTTTATAAAAGGTAATATCATCAATCAATTAAAAGTAAACCCCTTTTAATTAAAAAAAAGGCAATAGACTAATTCACTAATTATATCATTTTACAATTTATTTATTATATAATTTTTATTTAATATTACAATTATGTTTTTATATAATCATTATTTTAAATATTTTTTTAATTTTAATTTAATATAATTTAATATTCTCATGTTTACGGATTATACTAATGTTTCCTTATTATAAACAATGTATACGGATTTTTAATATATTTTATTAAATAGTGATATAATTGGAAAAAATATTTTAGTTAGAGAAAAGAGAAAAGATAAAAAATTAATTTATTAGTTAAAAGTAATTATAATTTGTTTTTTAATTAGAAAAAATATAAAAGATATTATATTTTACTTGAAAAAGGAAACTGTTTAGTTATTAAAAAAATAGTAGCATGTTTAACCTGAAAAAGTAGATTGATTAGTAAAGTAAAAAATTTAGTTAAATAAAATATAAGAGAAGATTTTTAAAAGGTAACCCGTGATATAATTGGAAAAAGATATTTTTTAGTTAGAGAAAAGAGAAAAGATAATTTGAATGAAAAAATTAATTATTTAGTTAATAGTAATTATAATATGTTTTTTAGTTAGATAAAATATAAAAGATATTATATTTTACCTGAAAAAGGAAACTACTTAGTTATTAAAAAGAAAAGAAAAGGTAACATGTTTAACCTGAAAAAGGAAATTGATTAGTAAAGCAAAAATTTTAGTTAGATAAAATATTTTTTATATTTTATCTATAATTAAGTAAGGGTAAATTAGTAAAATCAATAGGTACCAACCAACCAAACTTTTAATGATGACCGTGCTGAAGATCGAATGGACAAACTTTCAAGAAAGAATGCCCAAAATGCCTAAATTTTCACTACCCACTAACCAAAATACCCAAATCTGAAAACATCGACTTTTACTACCCACGGGATACGCGACTCCCGTGGGCGTATCCCATGTCCACTGTTCAGCCTCTCTCCCCCCGTATCTCTCTCGTCTCTCTCGATCTCCACCGGATCTCTCCGCCTCTCTCCCCCTCCCGTCCCCGTCCGACCACCTCCACACCTCCTGACTATACCAAACGAATCGTCACACCTTCATCTTCGTTTTTCCCCACTGAATTTGAGGAATCTGGCCCCGCAGGGGCTTGTAGGAGCTCGTCGGAAAAAAAGGAGAGAGGCGATGGTTCGATTTGGGCGTTTCAATTCCGACGAAAGGAATGGTACAAATTTGGTACGGTTGTGTAGATCGTCGAGAGACGATTCGTTTGGTGTATATAACAATATGGGAAGATGCCTGGAACGGAGGATGACTGAACGTTATTTTTTTCCGGAGAAATCGCCAAAAAATCGCCATTGTTGAGCAGGTCGCGTGAAATCTGAGGAATTGTGATGATTACGTCATCACGCAACTGGAAACGGCGTAACAGGTTGATACGCCTTATGAACTTGCGTATATGGTGGATGCGCCTGATAAGGAAGCGTATCTGTTGCCGATACTGCTCTCCCAAAGGCGTGACCAAGATTATACTCCGACCCCATTGGCGTACCCATGGGATACTCCACTACCATGGGCGTATCCCGTGGGCATTTTGGACGGTACTTCCCGAATCTGGGTATTTTGGTGAGAGAAAGTTAAAATTTGGGTATATAGGGCACTCACCTAACTTTCAATGCCCGTGTGCATAGGTTTCTTTTATTATATTATATAAATTTTATTTAATATTACAATTATGTTTTTATATAATCATTATTTTTAATAATTTTTTAATTTAATTTAATATAATTTAATATTCCCATGTTTACGGATTATACTAATGTTTCCTTATTATAAACAATGTATATGAATTTTTAATATATTTTATTAAATAGTGATATAATTGGAAAAAAATATATTTTAGTTAGAGAAAAAAAATATAAAAAATTAATTTATTAGTTAAAATTAATTATAATTTGTTTTTTAATTAGAAAAAATATAAAAGATATTATATTTTACTTGAAAAGGAAACTGTATATTATTAAAAATAAAAAGCAACATGCTTAACCTGAAAAAGAAGATTGATTAGTAAAGTAAAAATTTTATTTAAATAAAATATAAAAGAAGATTTTCAGAAGATAACCCGTGATATAATTGGAAAAAGATATATTTTAGCTAGAGATAAGAGAAAAGATAATTTGAATGAAAAAATTAATTAATTAGTTAATTGTAATTATAATATGCTTTTCAGTTAGATAAAATATAAAAGATATTATATTTTACCTGAAAAAGGAAACTGCTTAGTTATTAAAAAGAAAAAAAAGTAACATGTTTAACCTGAAAAAGGAAATTTATTAGTAAAACAAAAATTTAGTTAGATAAAATTTAAAAAATATTTTATCTATAATTAAGTAATTAAAGGGGTAACGTGTTTTAATTTGGAAGAAAATATTAATGATTGGAAGATATGATACGATTGATGTTTTTAGGAGTTAATAAAAGGTAATATATTTAATTAAAAGTAAATGCAAAAAAAGGCAATTGAATACTTACCATTAATTTATATTATGTTATTATTTATTTTAGAAATTTTAATAGTATAGATATCATATATATATATTTTTTTTATAATGAATGGTAAATAAGTAAATTCACTTAATACCAAAAAACAGGTACCAAAACTTTCAATGTTTCGGAATTTATATAATAGTATAGATTTAATATCTTCAACTAAAAGTAAATGTGAAAAAGGCAATCGACTAATTATCATTAATTATATTATGTTATTATTATTTTTAGGTGGTATATTTTTCTTAAAAATTATGGTGTGATATTTTTGGGTATATATTAAAAAGGTAACTTGTTTTAATTCGAAATAAAATATTAATGATCGAAAAATATTATAATGATTTTAGGTGTTTATGAAAAGTAATATTTTCAACTAAAATGAAAAGGGTAGTAGGTTAATAACCATTAATTATATGATTTTATTATTTAATTTAATAATTATGATAAGCAAATATACAAACTTTCAATCTTTCGACTTTAATATAGTTGTGTAAATACGTATTTTAATTAGAAAAGGCAATCGACTGCTTAACATTAATTCTATTATTTTTTATTTATTAATTAAGATAACTGTACCTAAACCAAACTGATAAAATTTTCAATGTTTCAACTTTAATGTTATAACTACCTTATAACCCGTGCAATGCACGGGTTTCTTGTAATATGTTAAAATTTTTATTTAATATTAAAATTATATTTTTATATAATCATTATTTTTAATAAATTTTTTAATTTGATATAATTTAATATACTCATGTTTACGGATTGTACTAATATTTCCTTCTTATAAACAACGTATATGATTTTTAATATATTTTATTAATAACTTAAAAATATGGTGCTATATTTTCGGGCTATATTTTTCTTGAAAATTATGATGTTATATTTTTCGATATATATTAATGATTATAAAATTTGTTTTAAATTAAAAAGGTAACATGTTTTAATTCGAAAAAAGGTAAGGTATTTATAAAAGGTAATATCTTCAACTAAAATTAAATGTGAAAAAAGCCATCGACTTATTACCTTTAATTTTATTATGTTAATGTGAAAAAGACAATCGACTAATTACCATTAATTATATTATGTTATTATTTATTTAAGGTGTTATACTTTTCTTGAAAATTATGGTTTGATATTTTTAGGTATATAATAATAATTATAAGATTTGTTTTAAATTAAAATGGTAATGTGTTTTAATTCGAAAGGAAATATGAAAAAGGAAATTGATTAGTTAGTAGATCTGTAATTGAGTAAGGGTAATTAGGTAAATTCAATAGGTACCGTTGAACCAAACTTTTAATGTTTCGGAATTTATATAATAGTATAGATTTGTTTATATGAATATGTTATCATAATTTAGAATAAATGAATAATTCATTTTTTAATGAAAAAATAACAAATGTATTTAAATACACCAAAGATTCTCTTAAGTGTATTTGAAACACCTAAGAGAATCTTGGTGTATTATATGATTATTTTAATTTCAAGAGAAATGTATAGTTTCTTTGTTTTTAAAAAACGTATAAAAATAATATGTAACGCACCAAAATTTTCTTATTATTTTAGTATTATTTTAAAAAAAAATTTAGATATCTATATTATATATTTTTTTAAAAAACTTTTGATATTATTCAAACTATTATATTATTTATATTTTAAATAAAAATTTTGGTATTTTTTTGAATTTAAAAAATAAATATATTTAAATACACCAGAGATTCTCTTAGGTGTATTTGAAACACTTAAGAGAATCTTGGTGTATTATATGATTTTTTATATATATATAAGTTAATTTCAAAAGAAATGTATAGTTTCTTTTTTTATAGTATAAAAATATTATGTAACCCACAAAGATTCTCTCAGTTGTTTTTTTAGTTATTTTAATATTATTGTATTATTTTATTTGATATATATATATGTATTCTTAATAAAAATGTATTTTAAATATTACATAATACACTAGGATTCTCTTAAGTATTTTGTTAATTTATTTGAAATCGTAATACTACTTTATTAGATATCTATATTAAATATTTTTATTGATCTAAAACACTTTAATATAATGATGTGACACTTCAATAAAAATGTATTTAAATACACCAAAGATTCTCTTAGGTGTATTTGAAACAAGTAAGAGAATATTGGTTTATTAGATGATATTTTTGTATGTAACTTTATTTCAAGAGAAATGTATATATTTTTTTGAACGTATAAAAATATTCTGTAACCCACCAAGTTTTTTAGGTGTTTTGTTAATTATAGGTATATTTGTTATATGAAAATATTATCATATTTTAGAATAAATGAATAATTCTTTTTTTAATAAAAAAACAAGAAATGTATTTAAATACACCAAGAACTCTTAGGTGTATTTGAAATACGTAAGAGAATGTTGGTGTATCATATGATATTTTTATATACACTTTAATTTCAAAAGAAGTGTATAGTTTCTTTTTTTTAAAACAAATAAAAATATTATGTAACACCATGATTTTATTATTATTTTAAAATTATTTTTAAAAATAATTTATTAGATATCTATATTACATTTTCTTAAAAAAACTTTTGAAATTATTCAAAGTATTATCTTATTTATTTTTTAAATAGTATTTTAAATTTTTGGTATTTTTTCGAATTTTAAAAATGAATGTATTTAAATACACCAAAGATTCTCTTAGGTGTATTTGAAACACGTATGAGAATCTTGGTGTATTATATGATTTTTTTTATATAAGTTAATTTCAAAAGAAATGCATAATTTCTTTTCTTTTTTTTAAACGTAAAAAAATATTATGTAACCCACAAAGATTCTCTTCGGTGTTTTTCATATATTTTTCTTGATATTATTGAGATCTTTCAAATCATTATGTTATTTATATTTAAAATAATATTTTTAATATTTGAGATTTTTTCGAAATAGAATTTAAATTCGTTTGAAACACGCAAAAGAACCTTTGTGTGTATTACATCAAGATTCGTGTTCCCAATCATTTGTTCGAGAGTTTAGCAGCAGGGGGTACTGTGTTCTCTCCCTACTTCATTTCTTTTTCGTTTTTCTTCTTTTTAATCACAAATTCCTGCTGTAAACTCTGTTTTGATTTCATATAACATGTTCTTGTAGAGAGTTAGTGATTTGGTGAAGTTCTGGATATATATATATATATATATAGGAGGAGATTCAAAAGAGAACCCTCCTAATTACCAAGAAAACCAGAGAACTCAATCTTGACTATTAATTTGTTTCTAATCCTATGGCCTAGATTTTGTACAATTCAATCAGTATATTGTTTAATTTATAGTATAAGGGTAGTATTTGGTATAAAATATATACAATTAAAACACATACGTAAAACTCCTAATATATTACCATGTTTATCAAGATCTTAATATATTACCATGTTTATCAAGATTCAATCAGATCATAAAGTTATTGCGATGCAATATAATTGTCACTGCACTCGACTCATCATTCAACCTCTTCACCAACGATTCCATAACAAATTCATCCTCTTCACCAATGATTCCATAACAATTTTTCATCGGTCGGTGCTTCTACCCTTCACCAATCTTGATAAGACCCGACACGAACTCGACCCATGTCACGTCTTTTACTACTCAGTTCGTGTTTTCTATTATACCTGAGATTGTCAGCAGCCCTGGTTTCGGGCTTCTTTTTGTGATGTCAAACTCAACTAATCCACCTTGCGCTCTTTCAGGCCAGTACTTTGGCATGTTTAATAATGATATTGTGCCTATTGTCGGGCCAATCTTTGCTAAAGAATTTGATACAGGACAGAATGATGAGTTTAATGATCCTGATGGTAATCATGTAGGAATCGATTTCAATGATGTTCAGTCTGTGAAAACAGATACGAGTGGTTGTTATAATGTCACTGGGACTTTTGTACATATTGATATGAGAAATAGAAATAATATTCATGTCTGGATTGAATTTTATGGGGATAAGTTTGAGATTAATGTTACGATTGCGCCTGTTGGATTGGACAAGGTTGTTAGGCCTTTCATGAGTTATTGGGATAAAAGAATTGCCAAGTATTTGTCTAGGGATATGTATGTTGGATTTTCAGCTTCTAAGACTACTATGGGTTGAAAGACAGAGAGTTTTGGCTTGGAGTTTTAGTGATACCGGTGTTGCTAGGAGTTTTAGTATTTGCTTGGAGTTGTAATTCTTGGTAGTAGCTCCTGCTAGGATCGTTGACACATTAGTGATACCGGTGTTGGAGGATAGTGAACTTTGTTGTAGTGCTAGAAGTTATGTCTCTGTCATATATGTAGTTGGTTCCAGCTCAAGTGCATTGATGAAGCTTTTACAGATCACCAATGTGTCATTTAGTTGCTCAGAGTCGCTATAGAGGATTTGTTCTTTTCATCTTCAATTCTGCAGAGAGAGCCTGACTTGCTGAGAATTGGCTGAAACAATTTTGTTGATCTGAAGTTTAAATACCAAAATTGCTGAAGCCTTTGACAATGTGGTACTTGTCAAATGTAGAGAGATCATTTCCATTAGAAAGCCCATCATTTTGATGCATTGAGAATACTTTTGTGTTATAAGCAATTACTCTTTGGAGACTAGAGGTTGAAATCAAAGATCTTTTCCATGTGTGTGATCAGATTATTATCTTCCAGTTCATAGAGAACACATTGACTGGCATAAAGCATTCCTTTAGCATCATTATCAAACCTTTTTTTGTAAAGATGATTCATAAACGTTTTTTTTTTGCTAATTAAAATTTTATACCACGAAGGAACAACATTACAAAAGTCTAGGGGCATACCCCGCGAAATCAACATCCGAATAAACTACACAACATTAAGTCATAATAGAGTCTACATAGAAATAAAGCCAGCATTAATTAAGGTCTAAGCCGGTACATAATAAACCATTCGACCCCCGTTTAGTGGCCCAACCAGCGTGGTCCCATGCAATTCACCATCAAAAGCCAAACTATAAAATGTTCCAAAAACCAGAACGTGGCCATCAGTGAGCCAAATGACCCATTCTGCTCTCGTCCAAAAGAGACATTGCTCAGTTTTCCAACCATAGTGCAAAACAAATCGCACTTGAAAACAACAATTCAAAGAAGAGCCCTGAAGCACGCCTCCCATCCTGTCCAAATTAATCGAAGAAAAATACAGCATTATAGAAACAACCATGTGGTAATCACCACATCTCATCTCCAGGCACTTATCACGTTGGGGCCTATACAAGCACAACCTTGCCCTCACCAGACCAGCACTTTTTAACCGAGGAGGGTACAACACCCTCAAATTGTCACCATTGTTAATGATCAACATGATTTCATGCATCTTCACCGCAATGAAAGCCTTCATCCAAACATCCGTCATTGCATGCTTCCCAGCTTTACTAATAGTCATTGTCCCCAACATTACGCACTTGTAATAGCCACATGGACCGCAACCAAACCCAACTTTAGAGATTTGATAACAAATTGACACTAGACAATTCGTCCAACATCCGTCAATTCTTCCAACACCGTTTGTCAGCCCATTCAGCAGAATCCATCTGGTCTCATTTAGAGACAAACTGAACCCATTTGTTACACGTGCATACTCCACGCACCAAACCAGATCATTATAAGCCTTTGCAGACCCCTTCATTCGAAAACCATCAACCAAACTAGTGAAACACCAGTTTAAAACCATAATATCGAAAACTTTGGCGGAGTAAATTCCACACTTTGAAACACACATATGTCCCAGCATGAACCAAGAGAACATCATATTTGAGGGAATGGATCCCCAAGCAGAAAGCATCCTGCTTTTGACTGCATCTCTCATACCACAAGAAATCATCAAATGCTTTGCAAAAACACTGATAAGAGCTAAATCATCAATTCCAACCTTACAATGAGTCCTTAAATCCCAATCACCTGTTGTATTCCCATGGTCACATACAACCGAAATCCAGTCTACAACCAACCTTTCCAGTTGTAAGACATCATAACAAGCACCATGTATCCGCAACTTCAAGACAAAACTCCAGAATGCCGCATCAACTATAGAGGTAGTGATATCGATCACCACCTGGAACTTTCCATTATCTATCCCCAACAGGGAAAGAATTTGAACATCTCCCAATCTTGTCATAGCGGTTCGAAGATCCGAACCTTCTCTTCTTCCCCTGATATTCTCCATTGTAATACCAGCCATCAGTACATTCTTTCCATTCGCCCAATAAACAGGAAACAGACCCACAAGATTCAATTGAGAAAGCATCACACCCTCCAATTCTTTCCCGGTCTCTAAAAGGGGCATTTCCTGTGAGTCAGAATAAAAGACTGCTTTACTCCTAACGACAACATCCTTTTGAAAGAGATCAAAATCTCTACTCTTTGTAACGTCATTTCCAGTGCTAGAGTTTACTCCAACAACGACAATCAACTCATACTCACAGGCATCAAAACCCGTCATCTTAGCTCCACTCTGCACCTCAAGCGTAGATAAGAACAAAACACACTTACAGGAAAAAACCCCGACAAACACCACATCACCAGTAAGCACATAGTGATTCATATGTGACCCTAGATGGGCCCAAACCAGCTTTTGAGGACCCATTTTTTCCCTTACAAGCACAACGACAAGCTCCCCATTGAAGGGTCGAAACTGCCTCTCAGACCTTTCCTCAAACACATGATGTCCACCTTTAACCAGGTCTCCATAAACACATAGGGGGTGCATAGCACCAATGTACCCCAGCCACCATCTGTGTTGAGTCGAATATTTGAGAGATAAAGACCCCTTCTCCCAATCATACAAAACCAGCTCATAAGATGTGTCATCAACGCGGACCACCATGAGCTCAACAACATCACCATTAACCTGCTTGAGTTGATTAGTCGCCTTCTCAAAGTCGACACCCTCCAACAATAAAGTGGGTCGATTCCACTGATTAATCAGATCTGGGAAAAAACCCCTCCGTTCATGCGAAAAAAGAGAAACCCCATCAAACTTGGGTGACATAAGATCACGTTGTGTACATAAAACAACTTTTTCGATTTGTGTAAAACAAACATCATTGCTAACACAAATCAGGGGTTCAACCTCCAACCCAGAAAACAAAAATACCCTTCCAACAAAGGAAGAAGTACCCATTCAGTAAATAGTATATATATAGTAAGAAATATGGTGTTTTAGGTGAAGGATTAGAAGAGGGAAGGTGGATTTAGGATGGCTAATATGAAGATATGGTGGAGAAATGGTGTAGATTAAGGTTAAAATTTAGTGGCGGCTAGGTTTTTAGAGAGAAGTTAGAGAGAGGTTAGAGCATAACCGACTCTCATTGTAGCCCACATCCCAAAATGAAGTTTTAGTGAGTATTAGGGGTCAAACGAGTCAAGAACAAAGCTACAAGTATTCATAAACGTTTTCAAATGCTTTTGTTGATTTTGGCTCTTTCTTGGCGGTTTCTGGACCTGCACTTTTGCAGATGATAGATTGTTGTTTTCTAAAGAACACTAAGATTCTATGAATCAAGTAATATATCAATGTGCAACAACACCTAGTGAAATCTTACAATCCACAATTTTTTTGATAAAAAAGTTTGGGGATAAATTAAAATAATTAATATGTTCATATAAAACACTTAATGAAATCTATGTTTTTAACTTAAACTTTGATTTGGAGTCTTACAATCCACAAAATTTTAGATCAAAAAGTTCGAGGAAAAATTAAAATAATTAATATGTTGATATAAAACACTTAATGGAATCTAAGTTTTTAAGTTAAAATTTGATTTGGAATCTTAAAATCTTTTTTTTTGCTAATTAAAATTTTATACCATAAGGAACAACTTAAACAATTCTAGGGGCATACCCCGCGAAATCAACAAAAACATCAACAAAGATTAGTCCCTACCAGACTACAACAAAGCAACTTAAACAAGTCTACATGTAGAACCTAGTTAGACCATGGTCGAACTAGCTAGTCTATAAGTAAACACCCTGCGCCAAATACATGTTTAATTAGAAAACCAAGCACACAAAGGCTTGCATCCACCAATAGAGCCCACGCAGCTCCCCAAAAGGCATATAAAGCCAAATTCAATCCTTTCGTCAAAACATTCATATGATATCCATCAACATGAGAGTTGGCCTCCAAAAAAGCACCACCGGCTAACTTTTCTTTGGAAGGAGAACCAGCCCCCATCTGATTAAAAATGAACATATGACAGCCACCATACTTGACCATGTGAACTCTAGTGGAGACTCGCATTGCATCATCCCTGCATAACTTAGTTGTACACATAGGATCTACAACCTTCGCATTTGCATGACTTATGGTGTACGTAAGCTTTACCCAAATCAGACCCCGTCCACATAAATTACAACAATTTTCAAAATCAGAAGCTCCAGCAATTATCCCATTGTCCTCATTAGTAGCACCATTTGCATTTACAATCTTCTCCAACAGGAGACCCCCCTCATTTTTCAAGTCAACAAGACTACCATCCCCATTAACTGCATGAATCTTCTTTGCCCTTTCCGGGCCACCAAACCTGCATCGCAAGAGGCTCTCGACAAGATCATCCACAAAGTGAACCATCAGGTTTTTTGATCCTGTTCGCCTTGTGCCTACATACACTCCTACCAGAATCCCAAGTTGCGTATCAACAACAAGTATAGCCTTGCACCAAGAACTATCTTCATCAAAAGAAATTCGGTCTGTGGTCATGATAACCTCAACCATCTGGTCCGTACGCACCTTGCACAGACTTTCCTTGTCATAATATTCCGATAACATAACATTAATACAACAAACATTCAGAAGAGACCACCAAATCTGCATCTCATGAGTCTTGAAGTTCAATTCCATCAGCAACATTAAAATGCGTCGAAACAGAAAATCGACCAACACTTGGTGGTCATTACCCACCCCTAGACCATCGTTCATACTTGAAGTGAATACCTCCTCGAGAATATTACCGTAATCATGATCCTCTCTAACAACGAGGTTTAAACCCAGCCACTTGCTGAAAGAAATAAGGATTTCCTTCAAGACCCAACCTGCACCAGCAATAATATCACAAGTATAGCATTGAAAGCCATTTACTTGTAACTTCTCTGGACCATTCAAATGGTCACTTCGGAAGTCAGTAGACGAGATAAAAAAACCTCCCTTCCTGGCAAACAACCATCTTCCCCTGTATAGACATACAATTCCCCTTAGTGTGGGCCAAGTGCCAATATGCCTTCACATCTTTAACTAAGGTTCCTCGAACGTCAAGGAGACCAACCCTCTGAGCTTTCAACCCAACCTTCAAATGTAATACCAGAAGCATCGCAATTTCTGCCATAATCGTCTTTCCTACAAATAGAGTAGAGACTCTATCAATCATACTAGTAAATACTTGGTGAGCATCACCAAATATGTCAAAATCACCCAAAAAGGAGATCAACATCAACTCTTCAATTTTGTACCCCACACGCACAAAGTATTGAACACATAACCGGCAGTCCATACCGAACAGAATTCCGACAAATTCTGAGCTAAATCTCTCCCCTTCCACCATAAAAGGAAGAAGGCCACAAATTCTGATGTTCGAAAGCCCGCATACAGAGAATTGAGCAATAACATCTTCCCTAATCTTGATACAAGGAGTCTCAGGAGAAACCCTTGTACCAACACCAAGACATAAATCCGAGGAAAACTCTCGAATGCCCATCATCTGAAATCTCTTAGTAAAACAGTCCTTCTGACCAACTAAACCACCGAAGTGGTTTCCAACAGCATCCAACTTGGCATTTTTGATCACAAATCTAACCATCCTGTTAGCACCCTTAAGATTTTCCACAACTGAGTAAAATCCTAATCTTCCATAGTCGGTATCCTCTCTGTCAACAACAATATTCTTTCTCGCAACAACATATGTTGTTAAATCTAGATTCTTCGATTTCGGAATCAACCTCCCAACAAAGGAGGAGAAGCCCTTTTCCGTATCTTCAAACCACAGGGAAGGCGCTACATGGCCAAGGCCTATCCAAGCGTGTTTCAAGCAAACACCAGCAGAATCCTTCAAAGAAGTGAACTCCAAACTCATCCACAATCTTCTAAGAGAAGAAAGAGACACAACTAGTGAACCCATGATAATCAAAGGATGATTACTCTTCAAAGGAAGAGAAAGCCCCAAATGGTTCTCCATAGAACCCACCAGATAGAAATCCCTAATAAAAGAGCCCCTAAAAGAACTATATATCTTATAAGAAATTTGGTGATGTAGGTGAGAGATAAGAAGGAGAATGGGGATTTAGGAAGGAAACAAATATAGATCTGATGAAAAAAGGCTTAGATTTGGCAGAAAATGGTGGCGGCTAGTTAGGGTTTAGAGAGAGGTTAGAGAGAAGGCAGAGCATACGACTCTCATCAGAGCGTCCACATTGGAATCTTAAAATCTTATGTATTATATTAAGATTCTCTTAGGTGTTTTGTAATTGTAATATTTGTTTTATTAGATATTTATATTAAGATTCTACTCAATATTTTATTAATCCAAAATAAGTTTCAAATATTTTAGAAGAAGTGTATAATTTTTTTTAAAAAGGAAATATGTATAAATATTATGTAATGCATCAAGATTCTCTTAGGTGTTTTGTGATTACTTTGAAATCATAATACTACGTTATTTGATAATTATATTAAAATTCTACTAAATATTTTATTGATCTAAAATAAGTTTCGAATATAGTTACTAAAACACTATACATAATTCATCGAACATTTAAGAAAATCTACAGAATTTTTTTCGAATTAGAATTAAAAATATTTATAGCATATCTTCTAAAATAATTCTCGAATGAATCTTAAAAAGATAATAAAAGGAAATAAACTGATAATAAAAGAAAATAAACTGATATAATGATTTGAAACACATAAATGAATCTTGATGTATTATATGATATTTTATGTGTAACTTAATTTTTAAAGAAATGTATAGTTTCCTTTTTTTAAAATGTATAAAATATTATGTAATCCACCAAGATATAAGAATGTTAGTATAAGTTTTTATTGGAAATAGATAACAATTTAATGAAATCATAAATTAAAGATTTATTGTATTTTGACCGACATATTGGAAGGTTACATTATGATTCCAAATTGAAAGATCTAAATTCAAATTTTAAAAGATGTAGGCTAAATTTGAAAATGAGCTAAGCATACAAGGAACGCCTTAGAAAATATCCTTCTAAAAACATTTTATCGAATATTTAAGGAACACCTTAAATATTGAATAAAGGAAGGAGTATAAGAAGATTCTCTTACGTGTTTCAAATATAGCTAATAGAATCTTGGCTTACATAATTTTTTTATATGCTTTAAAAAAAAGAAATTATACATTTTTTTGAAATTAACTTATATATGCAAAAAATCATATAATACACCAAGATTCTCTTACGTGTTTCGAATACACATAAGATAATCTTTTAGTGTATTTAAATACATTTATTTTTTAAATTCAAAAAATACAAAAGCTTAAAATATTTTTTAAAATAGAAATAATATAGTATTTTGAATAATATCAAAAAAAAATTAAAAAAATATAATATAGATATCTATTAAATTATTATTATTTAAAATAATTTAAAAATAATAAGAGAATCTTGGTGGGTTACATAATATTTTGATATGTTTTTAAAAATAAGAAACTATACTTTTCTTTTGAAATTAACTTATATATAAAAAATATTAGAATACACCAAAATTCTCTTACGTGTTTCAAATATACCTAAGAGAATCTTTGTGAGTTACATAATTTTTTTATACGCTTCAATAAAAATGAACTATACACTTTTTTTTGAAATTAATTTATATATAAAACAATCATATAATACACCAAGATTCTCTTACGTGTTTGAATACATCTAAGAGAATTTTTGGTGTATTTAATTACATTTCTTGTTTTTTTATTAAAAAAAGAATTATTCATTTATTCTAAAAAATGATAATAATTTCATATAAATAAATCTATACTATTATATAAAAGCCGAAACATTAAAAGTTTGGTTCAACGGTACCTATTGAATTTACCTAATTACCCTTACTCAATTAAAGATCTACTAACTAATCAATTTCCTTTTTCAGGTTACACATTTTATCTTTTCTATTTTCAAAAACTAAATAATTTCCTTTTCCAGGTAAAATACAATATCTTTTATATGTTATCTAACTAAAATTTCTCATTCATTAATCAATTTCCTTTTTTCAGTTTAAACATATAACCTTTTCTATTTTTCAATAATTAAATAATTTCATTTTTCATTTAAAATAAAATATCTTTTACATTTTATCTAATTAAAATTTCTCCCTTTTAAAAACACTACGAGCAATTTTGTTGTTTAATAAAATAACATAATTATATATAATTACTATTAACTAATCAATTACCTTTTTCAGTCAAAACACATTACCTTTTCTCTATTCTCTAACTAAAATCTCTCTTTTTCCAATTATATCATGAACGGTTATCTTTTTCAGCAAAACACGTTACCTTTTTTCTTTCTTCTTACTAAAACCTCCATTTTTCTAATTATATTATAGGCGTTTCTATTTAATAAAAAAAATATTTTAATAATAATAATTAACCAATTACCTTTTCAGCTAAAAATAACATAATTATATATAATTATTATTAACTAATCAATTACCTTTTTCAGTCAAAACACGTTACCTTTTCTCTTTTCTTTAACTAAAATCTCTTTTTTTCCAATTATATCATGGACGATTACCTTTTTTCAGCAAAACACGTTACCTTTTTTCTTTCTTCTTACTTAAACCTCCATTTTCTAATTATATTACACGCGTTTATATTTAATACAAATAAAATAATTATATTATAATACTAATAATTAACCGATTACCTTTTCAGCTAAAATATATCATCTTTTCTATTTTTTCTACTTACATTTTTTTTTCTAGAAATATAACGGGTAGCGTTAATTTCTCATTTTCTAAAAACTATGAACAATTTTATTTCGTAAAATAACATAATTAAATTATAATTACTATAAACTAATCAATTACTTTTTCACATAAATCATGCACGTTACTTTTCTATTTTCTCTAACTAAAATCTCTTTTTTTTTCAATTATATCACGGACGGTTATATTTAATAAAATAAACTAATAATATTATAATCTATACTATACTATTATATAAAAACCGAAACAGTAAAAGTTTTGGTACCTGTTTTTCGGTACAAGTTTTTCGGTACTTCGTAAATTTACTTATTTATCCTTCATTATAAAGAAAAATAAATACACCTAAAATAAATAATAAAATAATATAATTAATGGTAATTAGTCGATTGCCTTTTTCATATTTACTTTTTGTTGAAGATATTACCTTTTATAAACATCTTAAAATATATACCCACCATAATTTTCAAGAAAAATATAGCACCTAAATTAAATAATAATATAATATAATTAATGGTAATTAGCTGATTAACATGATAAAATTAATGGTAATTAGTCGATTGTCGTTTTCACATTAACATAATAAAATTAGTCGATTGTCTTTTTCACATTTACTTTTAGTCGAAGATATTACCTTTTATATATACCTAAAAACATCAATCATTCATTAATATTTTCATTCGAATTAAAACACATTACCATTTTAATTTAAAACAAATCTTATAATCATTATTATATACCTAAAATTATCAAACAATAATTTTCAAGAAAAATATAATACCTAAAATAAATAATAACATAATATAATTAATGGTAATTAGTCGATTGTCTTTTTCACATTAACATAATAAAATTAAAGGTAATTAGTTGATTGCTTTTTTCACATTTAATCTTAGTTGAAGATATTGCCTTTTATAAATACCTTACCTTTTTTCGAATTAAAACATGTTACCTTTTTAATTTAAAACAAATCTTATAATCATTAATATATATCGAAAAATATAACATCATAATTTTCAAGAAAAATATAGCCCGAAAATATCGCACCATATTTTTCAATTATTAATAAAATATATTAAAAATCATTTACGTTGTTTATAAAAAGGAAACATTAGTATAATCCGTAAACATAAGTATATTAAATTATATCAAATTAAAAAAATTATTAAAAATATTAAAGTTGAAACATTGAAAATTTTATGAGTTTGGTTTAGGTACAGTTATATTAATTAATAAATAAATAATAATACAATTAATGTTAAGCAGTCGATTGCCTTTTCTTATTAAAATACGTATTTATACTACTATATTAAATTCGAAAAATTGAAAGTTTGTATACTTGGTTATCCTAATTATTAAAATAAATAATAAATAATAAATAATAAAATCATATAATTAATTGTTATTAACCAACTACCCTTTTCACATATACTTTAATTTAAAAATATTACCTTTCATAAACACCTAAAAATATTATAATATTTTTTGATCATTAATATTTTATTTCGAATTAAAACAAGTTACCTTTTTAATTTAAAACAAATCTTACAATCATTAATATATACCCAAAAATATCACACCATAATTTTTAAGAAAAATATACCACCTAAAAAATAATAACATAATATAATTAATGATTATTAGTCGATTGCCTTTTTCACATTTACTTTTAGTTGAAGATATTAAATTTTATAAACATCTAAAAAGATCAATTGTATTATATATTTCAATCATTAATATTTTCTTTCTAATTAAAACACCTTACCTTTTTAATTTTCAACAAATCTTACAATATATACTCAAAAATATTACACCATGTTTTTTAATTATTAATAAAATATTTTAAAAA
This sequence comes from Kitagawia praeruptora, assembly GCA_037693485.1. Classification (NCBI taxonomy): domain Eukaryota; kingdom Viridiplantae; phylum Streptophyta; class Magnoliopsida; order Apiales; family Apiaceae; genus Kitagawia; species Kitagawia praeruptora. The sequence goes on from CM075350.1 coordinate 71,088,928, forward strand.
TCGTATACGTTGTTTATAATAAGGAAACATTAATATAATCCGTAAACATGAGTATATTAAATTATATCAAATTAAATTTAAAAAATTATTAAAATTAGTGATTATATAAAAACATAATTATAATATTAAATAAAATTTATAACATAATATAAGAAACCCGTGCATAATAATAAATCTATCTATCTATCTATTCTATTATATTAAAGCCGAAACATTAAAAGTTTGGTTGGTTGGTTGGTACCTATTGAATTTACCTAATTACCCTTACTGACCTATTAACTAAATACATAATTTCCTTTTTCATATTAAACATATTACCTTTTCTATTTGTCACTAACTAATTAATTTCCCTTTTCAGGTAAAGCACAATATCTCTATTATTTTATCTAACTAAAATTTCTCCTTTCTTATAAACACTACAAGCAATTTTGAAAATAACATAATTATATTATAATTACTATTAACCAATCAATTACCTTTTTTAGCCAAAACATGTTACCTTTTCTCTATTCTATAACTAAAATATCTCTTTAACTAAAATATTTTTTTTTACAAATATATCACGGGGTTCTATTTAATAAATAATAATATTATAATACTAATAATTATCAATTACCCTTTTCAACTAAAACATATCATCTTTTCCCTATTTTATAATTCAAATTCCTTTTTTCTAGAAATATCACGGGCAACATTAATTTCTCAAAATCTAAAAACACTACGAACAATTTAATTTAGTGAAATAACATAAATTAAATTATAATTACTATAAAATAATTAATTACCTTTTCCAGCTAAAACATGTTTCTTTTTTAATGTTCTCTAACTAACCCCTCACTTTTTTCAGTTAAATCACGGCATTCTAAATTATAATTTTATAAGTACTTATAATTAAACGATTACCTTTTTGAATACCTTTTTCACCTAAAACGTATCATATTTTCCATATTTTATAATTCAAATTCTTTTTTTCTAGAAATATCATGGGCAACATTAATTTCTCACAATCTAAAGACATTACGAACAATTTAATTTAGTGAAATAACATAAATTAAATTATAATTATTATAAACTAATCAATTACCTTTTTCACCTAAAACATGTCATCTTTTTAATTTTCACATTACATTTTCTATTTTCTCTAAATAAAGTCAATCTTTTTTCAATTATATCACGGACGGTTCTATTTAATAAAATAAAATAACAATATTATAATGTTAATAATTAACCGATTAAGTTTAAAGTTTAAGCTAAAATTTATCATCTTTTCTATATTTTCTAAATAAAATATCTTTATTCTTTAAAATATCACGGGCAACACTAATTTTTCCTTTTCTTAAAACTTTACGAGCAATTTTATTTAGAAAAATAACATAATTGAATTATAATTACTATAAACTAATCAATTACCTTTTTCACCTAAAACCTGTTTCCTTTTTAATTTTCTATAACTAACACCTCACTTTTTTCAGTTAAATCACAGCATTCTATTTAATAAAATAAAATTATAATTTTATAAGTACTTATAATTAACCGATTACCTTTTTGAACTAAGATGTATTATCTTTTCAATATTTTCTAACTAAAATCCCTCTTTTCATAGAAATATAACGGATAACATTTATAATTTTTTTTTTGCTAATTAACATTTATATAATTATTATCAAATCATCTCATTTAAAAATTTAAACCTCCAAAATTCATATTTTAAAAAAAGTAAATCGAATTAATAAAGCATATCATATAATATTAAAAGAAATCCGTGCATCGCACGGGTTTTAAGCTTACTATTATATAAAAGCCGAAACATTAAAAGTTTTGGTACCTGTTTTTTGGTTCTTAGTGAATTTACTTATTTACCATTCATTAAAAAAAAATATTTAATATCTATACTATTAAAATAGTAAAATAAATTATAACATAAAATAATTAATGGTAATTACTAATTAGTCGAATGCCTTTTTTCACATTTACTTTTAGTTGAAGATATTACATTTTATAAACACGTAAAAAATTAATCGTATCATATCTTCCAATCATTAATATTTACTTTCGAATTAAAACACGTTACCTTTTTGCTTTATAAGGAAACATTAGTATAATTCTTCATTAAAAAGAAAAATATATTCGATATTTATACTATTGAAACAGCTAAAATAAATAATAACATAAAATAATTAATGTTAATTAGTCGATTGCCTTTTTCGAATTTACTTTAATTGAAGATATTACCTTTTATAAACAACTGAAAACATCAATCGTATCATATCTTTCAATCATTAATATTTCCTTTCGTATTAAAACACATTACCTTTTTGATTTAAAACTAATATTATCACACCATATTTTTCAATTATTTAATAAAATATATTAAAAATCCCTATACGTTATTTATAACAAGGAAACATTAGTATAATTCGTAAACATGAGTATATTAAATTATATTGAATTAAAATTAAAAAGTTATTAAAAATAATGATTCATAATTGTAATATTGAATAAAATTTATAAAATAATAAAATAAACACCATATCAATAAATTTTATTTATAACATAATAAAATTTTATTATAATTTTATAAATTTATATCTTCCAATCAGTAATATTTTCTCCTAATTTAAACACTTTGACTTTTAATTTAAAACATAATCTTGCAATAATTAATATATACCCAAAAATATTACACTATATCTTCTAATCACTAACAAAATATAATAGAAATCCGTATACTACGAATAATGACCGTTAGATTTTTAGTAAAAAATCAGAATCGTTAGATATAATGATTAGATATATTATATGATTAAATTAATTTACTAAAATTTCAAGGTTTGAATTCCATCAACTACATATTTATTTTAAAATTTTATAATATAAGTTTTAAGCTATGCATATCATTAATTAATTTTTTATTAAATAATTTAAGTTAAAATTAAAATAAAATATTAATTATTAATATTTAAAAATGTAATGGTAACATAAAATAAAATTTATTGTGTATCAAAAGAAATCCGTGCATCGCACGGGTTATAAGCTAGTACTATTATATAAAAGCCGAAACATTAAAAGTTTGGTTGGTCGGTACCTATTGATTTTGCTTATTTACCCTTACTTAATTACAGATAAAATCTTTCTTGCTAACTAATCAATTTTCTTTTTCAGGTTAAATATATTACCTTTTCTATTTTTCATTAACTAATTAATTTCCTTTTTCAGGTAAAACACAATATCTTTTATATTTTATCTAACTAAAATTTCTCTTTTCTTAAAAACACTACGAGCAATTTTGTTTAATTAAATAACATAATTATATTATAATTAAAATTACTATTAACTAATCAATTATCTTTTTCAGCCAAAACACGTTACCTTTTCTCTTTTCTGTAAAATATATCTTTTTCCAATTATATCACGTGTGGTTCTATTTAATAAAATAATATAATATTATTATAATAATAATAATAATTACTGATTATTTTTTTCAGCTCAAACGTATCATCTTTTCCATTTTTCAGAATCAAAATTTCCTTTTTTATAGAAATATCACGGTTAACATTAATTTCACACTTTCTAAAGACACTAGATTAATTTAATTTTGTAAAATAACATAAATTAAACTATAATTACTTTAGAGAAAAAGGACCCTGAGATTGATCTCAGGGAACTTTTCCTAAGATACTTAGAAATTATACTATAAATCTGATTGGGCCCGCAGGGCTAATTAAAAATTTCTGATTTTACTAAAATACCCATCCCTGATTTGCTTATAATTCTCATATATCTCAGGGAATTTACCTGAGATGCATCTCAGGCTCCCTAATCTCATTACTTTAAATTAATCAATTACCTTTTCACCTAAGATTATCACCTTTTTAATTTTCACATTACCTTTTCTATTTTCTCTAACTAAATATCTCTTTTTCAATTACATCACGGGTGGTTCTATTTAATAAAATAAAACAACAATATTATAATATTAATAATTAATCAATTAACATTTTCAGCTAAAACTTATCATTTTTTCTATATTTTCTAACTAAAATCCCCATTTTTCTAAAAATATCACGGACAACATTAATTTATCCTTTTCTAAAAATATTACTAGCAATTTTATTTAGTAAAATAACATAATTAAATTGTAATTACTATAAACTAATCAATTACTTTTTTCACCTAAAACATGTTTCCTTTTTAATTTTCTCTAACTAAAATCTCTCTTTTTTCAATTAAATCAAGGGCATTCTATTTATTAAAATTAAAAAATAATTTTATAATTACTTATAATTAACCGATTATCTTTTTCAACTAAATTTATCATCTTTTCAATATTTTCTAACTAAAATTCCTTCTTTCCTGGAATTATCATGGATAAGATCTATATAATTATTATCAAATCATCTTATTTAAAAGTTATGCCTCCAAAATTTATATTTTAAAAAAATTATTTCGAATTAATAAAAAAATCATATATTATTAAAAAAAATCCGTGCATCGCACGGGTTTTAAGCTAGTATTCATATAAATAACAAAACACCTAAAAAAGATTGGTGGGTTACATAATATTTTTATACGTTTAATAAAAATATACATTTATTTTTGAAATTAAGTTACATATAAAAAATCATCTAATAAACCAAGATTCTCTTACTTACGTGTATCACATCATTATATTAAAGTGTTTTAGATCAATAAAAAAAATTAATTTGTCCTAGTATTAAAAGAAATTAACAAAATAACTAAGAGAATCCTGGTGTATTATATAATATTTAAAATATTTTTCTTTATTTTAAAAAAAACATACATTTATTACAAATTTAAGTTTCATTTATGAATAACATTTTTCAATTTGTACCAACTAATTTTTAAAAACAACCAATTATTACATATATGTTACACACAAAGTTTCTTTTATGTGTTTCAAACGAATTTAAATTCTATTTCAAAATAATATCAAAAAATAATTTTTTTTTAAAATATAAATAATAAAATGATTTGAAAAATATCAATAATATTAATATTAATATATATATCTAATAAAATAAATCAATATTTTTAAAATAACTAAAAAAACACCTTAGAGAATTTTGGTGGGTTACATAACATTTTTTTACGTTTTTAAAAAGAATAAACTATACATTTCTTTCGAAATTAATTAATATATAAAAATATCATCCAATACACCAAGATTCTATTACGGGTTTTAAATACACGTAAGGGAATATTGGTGTATAATAAAGATTCCGTTAAGGGTTTTATTATATTATTAAAGATTCGTTAAGTATTTTCATTAATTTATTAAAGATTCTAATAAGCGTTTTTGTTAATTTATTAAAGATTCCACTAAAAAAGTATTCATATTTTTTAAACGTTTTTGTTACTTGACGACTATTTTAAAAAAAAGAATTCATATTTTTAATTTTTTTTAAATATATATTTTATTTTTTGTAGTTTGTAGACTTATAGTGAAATTTATTAAAATATTTTTAATACACATTGGTAAATGGTAATGTGAGATTCCATAAGTGTTTTGATCAAATTTTAAAAGAATAAGTATATTTTTATTGAATCACTTAACGAAATCTTCAGTATCCTTAAAAATATTAATAAGTAGATTTTTTTTAAAGAAAAGTACTCATATCCTTCTAAATATTCTTTTTAGAAAAAATATTTCTTTTTATTTTTGTAATTTTTAGATATATGGTGAAGTTCATTAAAGTGTAAATAATGATGCACATTGTCAATGTAAGATTCCTAAAAGTGTTTTGATAAATATTTTTTGATAAAATTTAAAAAGAATTTGTAAATATTTTATTAAAACACTTAACAGAATCTTCAAAATAATTATTTGATTGATTCTTCATAATTAAAAAATATTTGTTAGTCACAGAGGCATGCATGTTTACATCTAATAACAAGCCTAATTGTTTGTAATACTTTGCATTACTTACATGACCTCTTAACTGAGGGAACCTCTAGTTGTAGAGTCTCTACTTGTTCTGTACTTGTAATAGGCACCAAATCCTAGTTGTGTAACTATACCTATATAGTCAAGAATAATGCTTGAAAGAAGTTCCAAGGATCATGCCTCAACTGTCCAATAATCACAGTTGGGATTTGAAGAAAGTGAAGTATTTGCCTAAGTACCAATTCGAGAAGTACATTTGTCTGTTCGAGAAGTCTAGCATTCGAGAAGTCAGGGATTCGATATCTCAAGACACTATTCGATATCTCTGAATACACTGTTCGATATCTCATTCGATATCTCAGTAATTCGATATGTCTATTGCTCTATTCGAGAACTCAAGAAGTCAACAAGTCAAAGTGGTATTCGAGTTCTCAAGGAGTCAACAAGTCAAAGTTCCATTCGATATCTCAAGGACTCATAAAGCTATTCGATATCTCGAGGATTCGATAAGTCAAATGTTCTATTCGACAACTCAAGGAATCCTGATGAAAAAGAGCTATTCGAGAAGTAATTCGATATGTCAATATAACAGTGTTCGAGAACTCAGAGTTATCGATCAAGTCAATTCTAGTTCTCGAATCACTTACTTAGTCACTTTTCGAATACACTCTTGGAGACAAAATACTGGAGAAATTGTACAAGTCAGAAACCTGCAACAAGCCAATGCACTTTATGGATCTCAATATGTAACGTGCTCTGGAAAGCCTACAAAGAAGCTTGGAGAGATATAGAAGAGACAAAGGGCTAAAGAAGTGGATCTGAACAGGCTTTGCAAAGTCAAATCTGTAACTCTTTGGACTCTTACTCAAATAGGATAGACAGACTAGAAAGTAATTTGTTTTAGCTACCTTATTTGTAGTAAGTAGGTTGTATCCATGCTCTATAAGGATACAGCCTCACTTCCTTAGCAATTAACTTTTGGAGAGTCAAGTTTTTTTCAAATTCATTGTAAGCAATATCTCTCTGAGAAAAACGAAGCTGAGAATACTATCATTTGTATTCACAGATTGTAGCAACCTTTATCTAATAATACATTAGATTAAAGTGATATTGTGACTTGTGTTGTTCTTTATCCGCACCTACATCTTTACACTCACAAACACTTATCTGCTACACAGACTCAACCAAGAAATGTTCAAGAATCCATTCACCCCCCCTCTGTATTCTTTTACTGTATTACATACTCAACAAGTGGTATCAGAGCGGGCTATTTATTCAAAAACAGAAAAACGATCATGAGTTCGAATACACCAAAGACTACAGGAACGGTGAAAGTCCCTAAGTTTGACAAAGAGAATTACAGCCTCTGGAAGATAAAGATGCAGTTGTTCATCAAAGCATCCACTACTAAAAAAACGCTAATAGACATCGGTTTATGGCCGATGTCTTTGAAAAATCCTAACCGATGTCTTTGTCGGTGATGTCTAAAGTCGAAAAGTTTAGACATCGGTTTCTGGCCGATGTCTATTAGCATATAATACATCTGTTTTAAAAATATTTCTGATGTATATGTACTGTCTTCTTGGGTTAACTGCATGAGGTTAACTTTTGAATGGTTATATTAGAGGTCTTAGGTGTTATTTAACATATAGCACGCATAGAATAATTCGACATAGACATCTATTTTTTCCCAAATATTGATTTCTTGTTACATTGGTTTCTTGTTTTTTCCCAAATATTGATTTCAAATATTCGACATAGATATCTATTACATTGGTTTCTTGTTTTTAAAATCGATGTCTGAGGTCCCATAGACATCGGTTTTAGACAATGTATATATATATATATATATATATATATATATATATATATATATATATATATATTTGTATTCATTCATCTATACCAAAGAAAACTCAAATAAATCAAAACTCAAATAAGGCATAAAAATAACCACAACTTGATTATCATTATCAAAAAAATTTAGTATATACATCAATGACTACAATTAAAATCGGTATATGGCAAAGTTGTACGTTACATAATCAAGATTGATCAAAACCAAGTATTTCCATGATAAATAAAAAAATCTAGAAGAAAAATCTAGCGGTACTCAAATCAAGGATCACAACAACATCCTCTAATATTTCTCCTTGGTATGCTCCAAATTTTTCATCCAGTGCTGCTACAAGTAATGTTTGTATAAAAATTATAGCCTCGGGACAAAACTTCTTAGACTGTTTTGTGACCTGCAGGATAAGTTTACCTTTAATCGTTAGCACTCAATTTGATAAAACAGGTCAACCGGAGGAGTTCCAAACTTAATACTGGTTAAAGTGCACTTATAAAAAGGACCATCGAGAACAAACCTCTACCATGACCATCTCAATGCACTGCTGAAGCCCTTTATAGGCAGCACCTTCAACACTAGACATAGCTGTTGCCATTTCTTCACAAGAAGTAGCATGTGCACCATCCACAGGTGATAGAAGCTGTACAGTATTTGCAAAGTACTGATACATAATACATTTCATGTTAATGTTCATCGGAATGTACCTAAATTGAACCATATTACTAGTATTACTAATCTTTGTTGAAGTCCTTAGTATCAATCAGTACTAACAAATCAGGATCAATCTTTCTAAAACCCTGCATCAATTAGGATCCATTTCCAAAGGTCAGCAGCAGTTTGTGATTAAACCAACATGTGCATAAAATATATATTTGACTGCTTTTAACAATTACACGTGTGATGTGCATATTATACTGTGCAGAGTATGACATGACTAAATTCAATGTAATGGGAAACCATATACAAAGACATTTACGAATTAGATTATTGGTCCAGAACCTCACATAGATCACTTTATCTACAACCGTCTCTACTGAAATAAGATGAAGCTGCTAAAGCTTAACCCATTCATCAAGCCTGCTAAACCATAAAAAATTCAAACAGCACACTAGGTGAAACCATTGTGACACTACAAACAAGTAGCTACAAAAAGAATCATAGACGAAAAAATGGTAAATGTAACATAAGTTAAAAGTTGAAACTATACATAAAAAAAGTAGCTACAAACAAGTACCTTCCAGTAATAAAAATAAATAGAGATTGCTTAAAGTTTGTGATGATAGAAAATGAATAAATGAGTATTATAGGTCCAGGTTGAAGGAGTATTATAGGAACCCAAGTAGTGCAAGCAAAATGAGTAGGTTAAAATCTTAACCACTTCAATCAGTCCATATATAGGTCAAGCATATATAAATGAAGCAAAAGACAGGTTTATTCATAAGAATGTGGCAATCCTTGTTCACACAGAAAAGTAATAATATATAACTCATTACTTGATCAGTAAGTATAAAATTGACGACCACCATTGGGAGGATAAAGTGAACACTCATTACAAAAATAAATGAGAGTCTTAGAGAGAGAAGCTCTTCCTTCTCTCTAGAAACCCTAGATAGCCGCCAATAATTATTTGCTAGATCTGCATTCTTACACACATTCTCCATCAATTAAGACTAGATTCCCTTCATTAATTCACATCCCTCTCTTCCCTTCCACCTAAACACAATATTTCTTATATTTATATTTATATATTCTCGTGGATCCTGTTCTAGTTCTGATGGTTAGTCAAGCTTCTAACTGTGATTCAGAGTCCGGATTGCCGGGATACATGCAAGATATGAGTGATGACAGTTTCAATGAGATGCTAGCTCGTAGGGAGGAGGAAGACTTTCCGAGTTTAAAAAGTGTGGAGGTTCAGATGGCTAACAGATCTGAGGATGTGCCAGCTGTTCTAAAGGGGGAAACCTCAGATGAGGAGGAGATCTATCATGAAGATGTGAGGGATGCGTTGGAAAGAGATACCATTAGTAGAGTTGCAACTGCTGTTGCAGCTACAAACAAGCATGAACGTGAAGAGGCGATTAGATTAAGGAAGAAACTATTGGAAGTTGAAAGTTTTCTTAAGTCCAAGGGCTTGTCTTTAGCTGAGATGGAAAAGGAGAATTTAACAGCCCAGGCAGAGTTTAATGTGGGGATGTCTAGCCCTTTTAGCATCATTACAGGTAGGGACAAATTTGGATTGCCTATCCTATCGAGGGAGAATGAAAGAGGAATTCAGAAGGATGACCAACCTATGGCTCAGCCTACCCCTGTTCGGAGTATCTTGAAAAACATGACAAAGGGAGAATCTTCTGGGGTTGTTAAGGAGGTTCTGCAGAAGAAGGAGGCGAATGTAGGAGAGAAGAAATCATGGTCTTCAGTTTTGAAAGCTACCCTTGGGCCTCAGAAAGGAATTAGCTTTGATTATGTTCCCCCCAGAAGGATCCAACGTAGTTGACCCTCCTAGTGAGGTGTTGCAAAAGGGGGCTGAAAAATTCATGTACTGTGTTGTGGGCAAATTCACAAAGGCTTCGTTACCATTTAGACGAGTTAAGGAAATTGCTAACTTGATATGGAAGAAGGAGCTAATATCGGTCTCACAGCGTAATGAATCCACTTACGTTTTTAAATTTGACTCGTCTAATGACAAGAATGCTGCACTGTCTAAGGGTACTTGGTACTTTGACCAGAGACCCCTTGTGGTCACAGATTGGGGCTGCTCTAGCACATCCTCCACTATCACGTCTATGCCGATTTGGGTCAAATTCAGTAACATGCCTGATTGCTACTGGACTCAGGAGGGGCCGAGTAGATTGGGTAGTGCCATTGGCGTTCCCTTGGGTGCTGATATTCTAACCTCGCAGCTGGAAATCCTCCCTTTTGCTAAAATGTGTGTGCAATACAAGGTGGGTGACCTACTCCCCACCTCTTTGCCTGTGGTGGATTATGATAGATCTATTGTGGAAGTAAAGGTCTCCTATCTCAACAAACCACTTATGTGCTCTCACTGTAAGTCTCTTGGCCACGTTATCAATGTTTGTCCAGTAGCTCCTAGAGATTGGGCAGGAAAATCAACTAAGGAGGCTGGTAGCTCTGTGGGGCGTTAAGAGGTTCCCCCAACTACTGTAAAGGTTCCTACAGCTAATGATAAGGGGAAAGGAGTAGCTGTGGAGGAAGGGGATAAAGGGAAGAATGGCGAGAACTTACCCAACTACTCGGAGGTCCAAAGGGGGAGTGGTGAGTTGGAGAAGGAAGGTAATGAGGTGGAGGAGTTTGTGACCCCAGTTGGGAAGCAAGGCCAGGAGGTTCAAAGTGGGGATTCAAAGCAGAGAGATGAAGAGGGCTGGACGGAAGTTTCAAACAAATGCAAGCCGGTGGTCTCGCCAGGTATCTCTACTGGCACTCCATCACCCCAGGGCTTTAAAAATGTGGTGGTAGATGAGGTAGCACGTAAGCAAGGAAGTAAGAAAGCGAAGTCAAAAGGCATTAAACGTGTGAAGTGGGGCTCTGGGGGCCCTCCTTCAAAGTCATAATTCTACTTTCTATGACTATTTTTTGTTCTTACAATGTCCGTGGCCTCAACAATAAGGTCGATTTTGTCAAGGATTTCATTTCTGCAAATAATATATCCTTGATTAGTATTTTGGAGACTCACGTGCAAAAGGACATTGCTAAGATTATCTCGAGAAAGATTAACCCCAGGTTCGAGTGGTTGTTCAATTATGAGCACCATGCAAGTGGCCGAATCTGACTTGGGTGGAACCCTGTTTTTTGTAAGGTTGTAGTGCTAGCCTCTAGTGCTCAGCATATCACCTGCTCGATCACCTTATTGCAGTCTAATATCAATTTTGGTGTTTCCTTTGTTTATGGTTCGAATGATGACATTGAACGGAGGCTCCTTTGGGCGGACTTGTCACGTCTGTCGTTAGTTTTGTCAAATGATGCCTGGGCTATATCTGGGGATCTCAATACTTGCCTGCGTACTGAGGAGAAACAAGGAGGTAACACTCATTGGTCCAGTGGCATGACAGACTTTAAGGATTTTGTTAGGGCTCTGGGTATTACTGATCTTCGTAGTAGAGGGAATGTGTTCACCTGGTGGGATTGCAACATTCATCAACCTAAATTTAGGAAGCTGGATAGAGTAATGGTAAACTCGCATTGGCACAATGTCTTCCCCTGTTCGTTCACAGATTTTTTGCCTAGAGGGCTGTCGGACCATTGCCCGGCCTTGACTCTCTTAGGACTAGATCGCCCTTTGACCAAGAAACCCTTCCAGTTTTTCAACCATCTCATCAATGATCCTGGGTTTCTCCCTTTGATAGAAGAAGCCTGGGCTGGAAATGACTCGGGGAACCCCTGGTATGCCCTCACCTCTAAACTGAAAAGGGTTAAGCAAGCCATCAAAGGGTTTAACTGCTCTTTAGGGAATTTGCACCAAAAGGTGAATGAAACTAGGAATGAGCTGATGACGTTTCAGAAGGGGCTCCCTTTGCCGCCATCGGTGGCTCAATATGAGGAAGAGAAGAGATTGATTGATGCATACTCGAAATCTCTTCATGCAGAGGAGTGCTTCCTTAAGCAGAAATCTAGAGTTCATTGGCTTAAGTGTGGTGACAACAACAACAAGTATTTCTTTAACGCATGTAGGGGAAGATGGAATGTGAACAAAGTCCTATCCTTGAATGACTTAAATAGGGACCCAGTCACTTCTCATGAGGGCATGGCTTCGATAGCTGTGGATTACTACAAGAATTTGCTTGGGCAAGCTAGGGTGGTTGATCAACTGCCAGAGGATCTACGGCTGCCAAAGTTAACTGATAATCAGGCTAGCTTAATCACAAGGCCTTTTTTTTTACTGTACTAGATCTGTTTATGCTTCTATAAAAGCAGGTTGTTTTTTGTCATTGATATTCTAGCTCTTTAGCGAGCTACAGTTTTTTTGTTTCCCTGGGGTATGCCCCTTGCAAACTTGTGTATTCTTCTTTTCTTTATACAATCACAAGGCCTTTTACGGAGAATGATGTTCTTATTACTCTGAAGCGGATGGGTAAGAACAAAAGCCCGGGTCCTGATGGATTCACAGTGGAGTTCTTTTTAGCTACATGGCACATTGTTGGCACAGATGTCTCTAGAGGCCTTATGCAAGGGTTATAACAGGTGCTCAGGTCAGCCTCGTTGTGCTATAAAGCTAGACATCCACAAGGCTTTTGACTCCCTTAATTGGAACTTCATCTTCTTGGTGCTTGGTAGAATGGGTTTCCCTCAAGGATTTATTGATTGGGTCAAAGTCTGCATAACCACCACAATGTTCTCGGTGAAACTTAATGGTAGCTTGGAAGGGTTTTTCAAAGGTGAATCGGGATTGAGACAAGGGGATCCTATATCGCCCTATCTCTTTGTTATGGCCATGGAAGCTCTCACAGCCTGTCTGAACTCGGTAACGGTGGGCTCTGACTTCAAATATCACTGGAGAACTAAGGAGGTGAATCTGCACCATATTATTTTTGCAGATGATGTTTTTCTATTCAGTCATGGTGATGCAAGGTCAGTTACTAAACTCATGGAAGGAGTGCAGTTATTCTCAAGCTGCTCTAACTTGGTCCCTAGTCAAGAGAAATCTGTGTGTTTCTTCGCAAATGTTTCAGAGTCTGTTGCTGCAAACATTCTCACGATCACTGGTTTTCAAAGAGGTTCCTTGCCCATTACTTATTTAGGCCTGCCCCTCATCACAGGTAAGCTTAATAGTAGAGATTGCTCCTCCTTGGTGGCTAAACTGTGCAGAAAGGTTGAATCTTGGATGGTTAGATTTCTAAACTTTGCAGGCCGTTTGATGTTAATTAAAGCAATCATGGCAAGTATAGTTGGTTATTGGAGTATATACATTTTCCTTCCAAAAGCAATCTTAAAAAAGATCAATAGCTTGTTCTTCAAGTTTCTATGGGGTGGGTTCTATAAGGACTCGGGGAAATGTCACTATAAAGTGGGCTGGGAGGACTGTTGTAAGCCCAGAAATGAGGGGGGGTTGGGGTTAAAAAATTTATTCGAATGGAACCAGGCTGCTGTGTTGCATCAGCTCTGGCGCCTGCTCCAACCCTCACCTAACTCTCTATGGATTGCTTGGTTCCACAAGGTGCTATTGCGTAATAAAGGTTTCTGGACTGCTAAAATGCCCTACAAGTGTTGTTGGATTGCCCGGAAAATTTTCTGTAACACCCCCAGATCCAGGGTCAGGAATCTGGTCGTTACGGTCTCAATATCCAACCACAAAACTAACATAATTTAAATTACAACCTTGTGACCCAAAACAACAACATAAAACACACCCGTTATAGTCCCAGAGATGAAATCAGAGTAACCAACAATATTATTAATCACAAGTTTGAGTTCTTACAACCCAAAGAATTACAATTGTACAATTACATACTCTTTGCCATCCATTAATAGATACCATAATATAAATACATTTGAGGCTCAATTGCTAACAACTAGCCTACCAGTAGTTGCATCCTCAACAAAGGTAGCCAAGACCTTAGCGGTAAACCTCTGACGGTTGACACCTGCTTACGCTGCGTGCGCCTTGCGCGGCCATCTGATCTAGCTGTTGTTGTGATATAAATAAATAAAGCAAGGGTGAGCAATAGCCCACCAGAAATATAATTGAACAGTGATAATATATAACAGTCCAAAATATCTTTGAAACCATATGCCATGCGTTAACGATGTAGTACCAATATAAGGTATGAGATGAAGTTACAAGGTAACTCAAAAATATATTTGTTTTGAATAAATATCTGCTATGCAAAAGTTAAGCAAGATATTCTCAATTATCATAAAAGAGGAACTTGCAGGAAAAATATTGCAATTCCGGTTTCAACACTTTTTCACCTTGCCAACACCAACAGTGTTGCAGAAATTTCTCACTTTTAGAAGATGAACTAATACGGGAGCATTGCCGCGCCAGATGCCCTGACGTTTACGATGATCAGTCGTATGTCATGCATCTCATCAGTCGTTCTCTACATGTAGAAGGTAGCTCCGACGGATTTACTTATCTACCGCCCTCTGGAACTCCTCAGCCAACGGTTGGGCTATTGCTGGACCGGCGCCACTCGGCCACTTACGCGTCTCCTAGTTCGAATATCATCCATGACTCTGAAACGTAAAGTTCGTTCCCCTTTTCCCCAAGTGTAACACTTGTTGATAGGACTCCACAAAGTAGTCGTATCTAATTGGAAAGGAAAATTCACCAATATTTCCCAAGCTGATGCTTGTTAATGGATATAAACTTGTTACATCAAGCATACCCCTCGAGCGTTGAGGAGGTAACCAAAAGACTCATATCGATGCTTGAAAGAATCAAGATGTGAGTGACAAGATAGTTTTAGCAAGTATAGGACCGGGCAGTCCAATAAATAACATCGCTCAAGTGAGGTCCCCTTATATATACGTTTGGAAGTTGAGCGAGTATTTAAATCTTCTTTAAGATAGATTTAAATGAAATTTAAGTTTAGGAACCTCCCCTTGATATAAATAGTCATAAGATATTCCGAAATATTTTACACCATATCTGAAGGTGAAAGATAATCCTTGAGTAATATGAATTATTATAGAAAGAAATTAAAAGAATTTAAATAAATATTCCAAGAATATTTATTTTATCAATAATAATTAAGGGATATGATTAAATCATAATATTGCTCGTAAGTAATCCTCGAATAAATACATAGAATTATTTACCAATTTACTCTCTTCTATAAATGAATATTCAATATGATATTCATTAATTAAATAAACTCAAATAAATATTTAAAATAATATTCACTAAATAAATCAAACCTTAAATGAATATTTGAAAATAATATTCATTTAATAATATACCAAATGAATAGCCAAATAATATTCTTTGTAATCAAAACCTTAAAGGAATATTCGAAGCAATATTCCTTAAGTAATTAGAACTTCGAATCAATACTTTTAAATAATATTCATTAAGTACATAAAATCTTAAATGAATATTCAAGATAATATTCATTTAATAAATAAATTCTAAATGAATAACCAAATAACATTCATTTAATAAATAATATTCTAAATGAATATCCGAATAATATTCATTTAGTAATCAAAACTTTAAAGGAATATTCGAAGTAATATTCCTTGAGTAAATAGAACTTCCAATGAATATTCATTAAGTAAATCAAACCTTAAATGAATATTCGAAAGTAATATTCATTAAATAAATAAAGATCAAATGAATATTCCAAATAATAATAAGTAAGCCAAATGAATATTTGGGAATGATATTCGTCAACCAAATAACTCTAATGAATATTCAAAATAATATTCATTAACTAAATAACTCCAATGAATGATCAAAAATAATATTCATTAAATAAATGACATTCTAAATGAATATTAAAATAATATTCATTAAATATTCCTTCACTGAGGTAATACTCAAATAACGCTCCTCGAAAGATTCGTAATCGAATAAAAATCCTCGAAATAATAAATTTGTCGCTGGGATCCCTCCGGGTTTCCACGACTATTTATATATTACTAAATATCGACTTCCGGTCTATATTTGAAGTATGAATATCATACGCCCTTCGCTAAGGGTCTTAACCAAACAATCCGGCTTATAACTGATATTTCATATATAGTCTATAAGCCGATATCAATTCATGGAACAAGTAATTCAATATTAACTTGAAAGTAGGCATGCATGCTATGGCATATGTATAAAACAATCATCATATATATTATCACAACAACAGTTCCAAGTATTGGAAACTTGCCTGAGAATCGAGTGCGGGTAGGGGTAATGTGTCCCGGGTCAGCTCGACAATCTATAAACAATCAGAATATTTAAGATTAACCACTTAACGCTTATTAAAAGGCTAAGTATAAACTCCACTTAAATCGAAACATGTTTTCGAGTTATCTCGTTACGTCTCTTTTAGTGTAACTCTTTTTATCACCGATACGATCCGACATTCGTTCGTTATCAAGACATGTCATCATGCTTATACTTGGTATATACTTAAGTCGTATAAGTTCTAAGGTTGGTCGTTTACGAATCAAGATTATACCTCGAGTATTATCGCCCGTTTTCTAAGTGGTTTACCGAAGTTATAACCAAGTACACCTTTTAGGGGTACTTTCGTACTTAACCTAGATTCGAACATTTTTATAAAATCGGAAAACGATCCATTTGACATGCGGTCTTCTCCCACACCTTCCTTTTTATCTCTATTATTTAATTATCACGATTCGCCACTGATTAAACAACATTAAAGGGAATCAATTTCAATTACGAACTTTTGATTACGGTTCCGAACCACTTTTACAAATTTAATCATAACTCCTAAACCGTAAGTCTGTTTCATGCGATCTTTATATCAAAACGAAGCTCATAACATAATCTAGCTAATCATGGCATAAGTCGAAGCGATGCAGTGAGTTATACCTACTTTCAAGTTCGAATTTCAAGGTTAAACGAAAATCGGGCATTACGACGGCTATAAATCGAACGTTCTACTAATCGCAACACTAAAACCAAGCCACACCGGGCACCAATACATCTTCTACATATGATTCTTATCTCAACAAGCTCAAGAACACCATGCTTCATCATCATATCATCATAAAGCTAAACTATCCACAAGATCATGCTAACATGGTGGTAATAATACTACTAACATTACTTAAGCCAATATCACCAAGAATCATGCATAAACTCAAGTAAAGCTTAGGGTTTCAAATGATTTATACCTTCCTTAGAGAGTAGTATAGCCTTCCTAAGCCTTGATCCATCCTTGAATGGTCCTAAGCTAGCTAAATCCATCATGAAAAACAAGAAAAAACAAGATTAGTTCATAGAATCACTATTCACCCTCCTCTTTGATGAATTCTTTGAAAATGGAAACAAAGGTGTTTGGCTTTGAAATTTTTAGGAGATCACTTTTATGAATTATGGAACTCACCATAAAAATTACAAGGTCAAGTGATGGTTGGAAGTAGGGTTTTGGTTTTTGAATTTCCACTTTAGCCGAATGTAATACAAAAGGGGGAGAGCTTGTGTTGCTTGGCTTGTCTCTTGGTTTGTTTGTGATGAAATGAATTATTGTTGATGCTAGAATAATATCTTGGCATAAAGCCACTTTATTAAAGTGATTATGCAATGGATGATGCAATTAGGAGGACATGTGTTGATTTTGTGTGGTTGGATGAGAAAGGATGCTAAGTACTAGTTTAATCTCTAAACATGCTAGTTACTTGCTAACTAGTTTGGTCCCTAGATATTTTCCTTTCTTGCACATGCATGCATCTTGCTCTCTGCTTGCTCTTTTGTCCGGTTATTGCTCAATTCGATTGATCGTTCGTAGGAATAACTCATTCATTTCTAGTTAGGGTTTTACCGAAAACCTTCTTAATATTTCTAATACTATTCTTCATCTTACTTACTACTTTTCGAATTTAAATTCCTTAAATCCATTTTATAATTCCTTATGTCTTGCAGTGTCCAGGGAATTCTCGGAGAAAATAAAAGTGCTCTTTTTCTGAATCCGACAGCTTTTACATACACTTATTTTCTTCCTGGATCACTAATACGAACTCAGAAATCCGTTCCGAATACCGGGTATAACATTATTATAATAATATTCCAAATTCCACCAAAATCACTATTCATCACTTATTTTTATTTAATTCCTATAACTAGGAAAATGAACCTGGTTCACCCTCGAGTGTTCCTTAACCTTTTTACGGAACCGCTGGGCTTATAATAGATATTGATTTGGATGACACAAGAATAATCTTACTTGGAGTAATCTTCTCATATTCTTAGGAGATAGATCATTCTTATCTATGTTGTCAACCAAAGGTATTCTGCATGACATATAATAATTGAATCCAAATCCATTCCATTCATTAAATAGACAGTCGTTACATCGCAGTCATAACCACTATTCATTCCCATATTATTACATAATAAAAAGTTTTAATTCTACCCAAAATCTGGGTTCTTACAGTCTCCCCTCCTTAAAAGGATTCCGTCCCGGAATCAAGTAGAAGACAATTGGGTACTTGTTGGTTATTTCGCTTTCCAATTCTCTGGTCGATCCTTACACATTCCAATCTTTCTAAAGCACATCATACTGGTGTTACAACACACCCTTTATCCGTTCTACCAATTCTTTGATACTTTCGTATAACACATCATCCGGTATACGCTCTTGTCCGTTCTTATACTATTAACCTTATTGGTACGTGCAGTGACTTCGGTATCACTAACGCGCTACGAAGTCCGGAGATAACCTCACTCGTAATTTTTTTGCAATTTCCTGATCGCTTTAATCTTCGCAATCTCGATGTGTATATATTGAATTAGAAGAATTTACTGAGAGATCACTATGATCAATGAACATTTGTTATATTGCATAGCTAGTACAGAAGGGGGCCAGCCTTTAGTACTTGACAAGCAATCAAACAATTAATGGCATTCCACTTAGACTCCTATCACACAGACAGAGAGTCACGTAGTATTACCTCCCCTCCTTAAAGGGTTGTTCTTCTCAATTTAGAAGAAGATAAATAAGGGAGAAGAAAAGAACGAATTTCAAAGAATCGTATATGAAAGTTTTCATGATTGTCAAAATATCATACTTAGAATTTACCTCTGAACTATAGAGGTTTATTAGAGAAGAGAAATAATCATATTCGTATCAAATTCCACTTTTTCGTAATCTCACACATCACATGTCCTTGTTACTCTGTCCATCATTCGGTGGACCTATACTCTTGTTCGATATTAGTATCAACTACCTTTGGAAAATCCTTCAACCTCTCAGGTTAAAATTATGGATTTCTCGCTTGACATTATTAATACTGGCATTTCATGCCACGACACTAGCCATTTCATATTCATAATTCTAACACCATTAGGTTGTCATTCCGATAGCTCATTAGGAAAACCCATTCATCAATCCATTCATAACATTTCTTGCTTCACATTCCATAATTATTTCTCATTCTTTTCTTTATCAATCACATCCATCTTATCATCTAGTTCTCATTCACTTCTGTTATTGAACTCCACCGTCACCTTATCAGGGGAACGCGTGTTACCTTTATTCAATATACGTGGCATGTTTGCGGTCAAACTTTCCTTTGTTCAACCATCTAGATTTCACTTTCTCATTCCATGAGTCTCTTTTATTACTCAATCAAACTATTCCATATTTCCTCGGATTTTCCAAACTTAAAAGGAGTCAATTTGTATGTCATTCATGCTCCTAATTCCAACTTTCCGTTTTGGCCAATACCCTTACCTTGCCAATTCCATACTCTTCTCGCTTCATTACTGGAGCTTCTCATGAGTCTGCCTATCTGACTCTCTTATTAATTCCCAATTCTATTTCCATCTCTATCAGTCTCTTGTCTTTATTTCTGCTATAATCATTTTATGAACCATCATAACCTAATTCTTCATTTCAAATATCCCGTCGATCCAGAAATTACACCATTCGAAATAAACTTGGATGATTTCTCTAACTTAGATTCACTTCGACATTTCCACAGTCGTTACCACCTAATTTCTCAGAAGGATCACCATCGCTTATCGTTTACTTAGTGTTTTAACAACTAAGCATCATAATTGTCAATTCAAGATCCTCTAGGAAAACAAAATAATCACTATTCCCTATCCATAGGGAATGCTTCCTGAACTTGACGTAGATATTACATGAAGCAGATAACATTGCAGAAGAGCTTCAAGCATCGTAGCTATGCCAAGTTGACGAAATTATCAATCATATTTCTTTAGTAGAAGACTGGAAGCTAACGGTTTACTTAGTTAATTTCGAACCACGCCCTGGTTTACCTTGACATAGGACTTCCTAACGCAGGTAATATGCTTAAGACGATATCAGGAATCGAATCTTTACTTAAACTACTCTTATGGTTGATTCTTGCACAATCATTAGAGGGAATATAAATTCCTCCACCACTTTCTGACCTTCAAAGTCCTTCTCAATACCATTCCGTTTCTTTGGTATGAGCATTTATACCTACTTCCTTATACTTAAAGTGTCGGCCACCTCATTGGCCTTTCCTGAATATAATAATTTCTTGAAGTCAACGCTTTCTGGATTTATTCCAACTCAGGGTGAAAGCATTCTCCCTTAAATTCTGCTAAATGGGAGGAAGCGTATATCAGTCTTTCCCAATAGTCATTGCTTCCACCTTTCTGGTGTGAACTTTACTATAGGTACTCCCCATCATATCTAGGATATTTCCTTACTTAATTCCCTTCTCGTTTTAGGATAATCTCAACCTTATTGGTTCAATCCATACTTTCTCATGGTTTCACACCTACTTCCTCTGGCCGTATTGTTACGATGTCATACATTCCTTACCAAACTTCCCTTTCTGAAGTTCAGAACATTACCTCTTCCCTTATAGGGTTCCTTAGGTCATCCTCATCATTCATCCTATATCTTCTGGGTACAGGATATATCAGACATCATTAACCAATTCTATAACGATTCTGTCTATGTACTTTTCGGGACTCCTTTCCACAAATCCTTATAGGTTATTGATACCTTGGTCGATTCAACTTATATCGTCTGATTTCAAAATGTCTTTATTAGGGGTGATGCTATCCTTTGTGCATCCCCAGGGTTCGTCTTAATTTATGGATGCTCTACCCTCAATTCTATTTTCAAAGAATACTTACATTACCCTGAAATTGGTAATCAAATCATGTACCCTTAATAAGGGTCTGTTTTCAATCATTCTCATATTAATAATCTATAGGTAGCTCATGTTAACCTTTCTTTCAAACGAATGTCGGTCTATATGACCTTCCAAAAGACAACATATGTCTATCTACTCTTTCATACAGAACTTGGTAATGGTAGAAAGGATGTCCTGGAGGATATTGGTTGTGTTCAACGTGAATCTCTTAGCGCCTAATGCTCTTTTTGAGGACACTAAGCTTCAGATAACATTTATGCATCATACTGCACTGACTTTGGCAATCTTCGTAACTTTTCAGTGGTCACTACCCTCAATCCTAATACGTCCATGGTATATATTAAATCCATCATCCTGTATCTCCATTCAATTTATATCAAAAGCCCTCGCGGTTGGCACTTGATTAGAAGCATCCCGCTTTGTCCTTACGTTGCTGGTTCAGTCACTTGATAATCCTTAGTGACTTGGCCCCCCATCTGGCCATGCTAAATATGTGAGCTTAGGGGTTGGCTAATAGCATTACTTCTCTAGCAATTGCTGGCATATTGCCTTCTACTTTGATACATTTTGATCTTTCCAAAGCTTTACTCCATATAAGTCTCACTCGACTTCTCGGTACCGTCTCCGGTCACCTTTCCTTCACTTTTATTCTTTCAGTTAATCTTATCAATTCCACGTACCACAAAAGCTTAACATTTCTGGCATAACAACCTTTTCATTTAAGTCAATCCCAGAATTTCTCAGTCCGGCTTGTTTCTTAATTACATTCAACTTCATAATTTTATCCCTACATTCAACTGTAATAATCGGGGTATGTCTACCCACCTGTATAGCGGCTACTTTACCCAATTCACAGGGTTCGCTCCAGTTTCCACTTTCTTCAATGACGTCTTTTGATAATCAGAAAGACAAGGTTTGCCAAAATTCGTTGAATTCCTTTCCAGAATTTGGGAAAATTTCAGTTAATCTATTCACCCACTAGTAACATGCCACATCTTCCCGATACATATTCGTCCTATTAGTCGATACTACCAAATACCAGTCTTCTTAACAACTAGACTCAGAAGGAACACTACCATTGGGGTTAGTCGTTCCTCAACATTGGCACTACCAAGGCCATCCGAATCCGATGAACTGTGCTGTCTAAATGTATTCGAAATTACGCTGTCGTGCTGCATAAGCGCAGACCTATACCTGTATGAGTTGCATCATAATATCTCCCAAAGTTTCCTTCTTCCATTCGGCAACGCCAACCCTGGTCATCACCAACTTTACCTTTAGCTCCAGGAAGATCTTCTCACGTTTATCTTGTCCATTCAAACTTTTATTCTTATAATAAGTCGGGTTACGGGACTACACTTTCTGTAAAGTCCTGAGCAAATCTTTGGTAATTCCTTGTGAATTTTATGAAATTTCTCACCTTTGCCAGTGTGGTTGGCCAATCTTCATTTGAAACTGTCTTTAACTTGGTAGGGCCGACCAACACTACTCTTATTGATCATGTGTCCTATTGCTGGACTTCATTTTGCCAAAACTCTTATTTCGAGAACATGTCCTACACCTGTTCTATCAAGTTGCACCTAGAAGCATTCTCAATTACATCTCGACCACTGCTCGCCTTGCCTAATCCATTTATGATTCAGTGTCAGAATAAACTTAAGGTAACTACCATAATCCATTCAAGGAAAAGAAGGAATTTAATATTCCTTTGAATCACATGCATCTAATGTTTCTGGTTCATCATTCCACTGGATTGAACTAAACTTATACTTGGTTTCTAATGATAGCCTTATTACTAATTTATCACAGACTCACTGGCCTTCTGCTCTTGTAGGTTCTGAGATCATTGTCTCGCTTACTACTTCCTTATATGCTTTATTCAATCATGCCATCACCTTTCAACGTCTTTATTTTCTACGTTGATCCATTCATAAAATGGACATTTCCTTGAACCCAACCACCTCATCAATCTAAGTTTGACTTTACAAATTATCACTTATGAAATCTGTCTTCTCATGGAGAATTATCCTTAACAACATTCACACTAATTCATTTATCACATGATATGGCATTTGCTGCCTCTATCTTGACTGCTCCTGGAGACTCTGCTCCTTGTCCTCTATTGTTGTCTTTGATAATCATGTACCACTATAGCTCTTTCCTCATTAATATAAAGGTCTCTAAGGATTTTGGTTTTTTTACCTATCCCCATATAAGATCTCAAGTAATTCCTCAAATCCATCTTACCTGCTGGTACTTCATCTAGCAGTCCCGCTATGAATCCAATACGCATCTTTAATTCTCTTAATAATATCTCAGCTCTTTACGCTCACTTTTCTGAGCACTATATCTTAACTCTTACAGTCTCTCTGGCTGTAGCCCTCATTCCTTAAGTGTAAACTCCTTATACTTATCAGTATTCTCCTCCTCTGCTGGAACCTCTTCCGGGTCCTCAGTAGGGTATTCTATCGAATCCACCATCCGATCTTCAGCATCAAAACATGCATCATTATGTTACTGCTCGTAATCTCCAAGGCTTGTTGCCTTACTAGTCGGTACGAGAACGAGCTTAAGTTACTATCATGATACTTAGTAGTTCCCATAAGGGTTTTATATGTCAATACTACATTAAGTAGTCCGACTATGAACTTGGCAAGAGTTCTTATTATCTTAATGAATTTATTGTTTTAACGTCGCATCATCTCTGGGATATATAACGCTCTCTCTGATACCATTTCTGTAACACCCCCAGATCCAGGGTCAGGAATCTGGTCGTTACGGTCTCAATATCCAACCACAAAACTAACATAATTTAAATTACAACCTTGTGACCCAAAACAACAACATAAAACACACCCGTTATAGTCCCAGAGATGAAATCAGAGTAACCAACAATATTATTAATCACAAGTTTGAGTTCGTACAACCCAAAGAATTACAATTGTACAATTACATACTCTTTGCCATCCATTAATAAATACCATAATATAAATACATTTGAGGCTCAATTGCTAACAACTAGCCTACCAGTAGTTGCATCCTCAACAAAGGTAGCCAAGACCTTAGCGGTAAACCTCTGACGGTTGACACCTGCTTACGCTGCGTGCGCCTTGCGCGGCCATCTGATCTAGCTGTTGTTGTGATATAAATAAATAAAGCAAGGGTGAGCAATAGCCCACCAGAAATATAATTGAACAGTGATAATATATAACAGTCCAAAATATCTTTGAAACCATATGCCATGCGTTAACGATGTAGTACCAATATAAGGTATGAGATGAAGTTACAAGGTAACTCAAAAATATATTTGTTTTGAATAAATATCTGCTATGCAAAAGTTAAGCAAGATATTCTCAATTATCATAAAAGAGGAACTTGTAGGAAAAATATTGCAATTCCGGTTTCAACACTTTTTCACCTTGCCAACACCAACAGTGTTGCAGAAATTTCTCACTTTTAGAAGATGAACTAATACGGGAGCATTGCCGCGCCAGATGCCCTGACGTTTACGATGATCAGTCGTATGTCATGCATCTCATCAGTCGTTCTCTACATGTAGAAGGTAGCTCCGACGGATTTACTTATCTACCGCCCTCTGGAACTCCTCAGCCAACGATTGGGCTATTGCTGGACCGGTGCCACTCGGCCACTTACGCGTCTCCTAGTTCGAATATCATCCATGACTCTGAAACGTAAAGTTCGTTCCTCTTTTCCCCAAGTGTAACACTTGTTGATAGGACTCCACAAAGTAGTCGTATCTAATTGGAAAGGAAAATTCACCAATATTTCCCAAGCTGATGCTTGTTAATGGATATAAACTTGTTACATCAAGCATACCCCTCGAGCGTTGAGGAGGTAACCAAAAGACTCATATCGATGCTTGAAAGAATCAAGATGTGAGTGACAAGATAGTTTTAGCAAGTATAGGACCGGGCAGTCCAATAAATAACATCGCTCAAGTGAGGTCCCCTTATATACGTTTGGAAGTTGAGCGAGTATTTAAATCTTCTTTAAGATAGATTTAAATGAAATTTAAGTTTAGGAACCTCCCCTTGATATAAATAGTCATAAGATATTCCGAAATATTTTACACCATATCTGAAGGTGAAAGATAATCCTTGAGTAATATGAATTATTATAGAAAAAACTTAAAAGAATTTAAATAAATATTCCAAGAATATTTATTTTATCAATAATAATTAAGGGATATGATTAAATCATAATATTGCTCGTAAGTAATCCTCGAATAAATACATAGAATTATTTACCAATTTACTCTCTTCTATAAATGAATATTCAATATGATATTCATTAATTAAATAAAGTCAAATAAATATTTAAAATAATATTCACTAAATAAATCAAACCTTAAATGAATATTTGAAAATAATATTCATTTAATAATATACCAAATGAATAGCCAAATAATATTCTTTGTAATCAAAACCTTAAAGGAATATTCGAAGCAATATTCCTTAAGTAATTAGAACTTCGAATGAATACTTTTAAATAATATTCATTAAGTACATAAAATCTTAAATGAATATTCAAGATAATATTCATTTAATAAATAAATTCTAAATGAATAACCAAATAACATTCATTTAATAAATAATATTCTAAATGAATATCCGAATAATATTCATTTAGTAATCAAAACTTTAAAGGAATATTCGAAGTAATATTCCTTGAGTAAATAGAACTTCCAATGAATATTCATTAAGTAAATCAAACCTTAAATGAATATTCGAAAGTAATATTCATTAAATAAATAAAGATCAAATGAATATTCCAAATAATAATAAGTAAGCCAAATGAATATTTGGGAATGATATTCGTCAACCAAATAACTCTAATGAATATTCAAAATAATATTCATTAACTAAATAACTCCAATGAATGATCAAAAATAATATTCATTAAATAAATGACATTCTAAATGAATATTAAAATAATATTCATTAAATATTCCTTCACTGAGGTAATACTCAAATAACGCTCCTCGAAAGATTCGTAATCGAATAAAAATCCTCGAAATAATAAATTTGTCGCTGGGATCCCTCCGGGTTTCCACGACTATTTATATATTACTAAATATCGACTCCCGGTCTATATTTGAAGTATGAATATCATACGCCCTTCGCTAAGGGTCTTAACCAAACAATCCGGCTTATAACTGATATTTCATATATAGTCTATAAGCCGATATCAATTCAGGGAACAAGTAATTCAATATTAACTTGAAAGTAGGCATGCATGCTATGGCATATGTATAAAACAATCATCATATATATTATCACAACAACAGTTCCAAGTATTGGAAACTTGCCTGAGAATCGAGTGCGGGTAGGGGTAATGTGTCCCGGGTCAGCTCGACAATCTATAAACAATCAGAATATTTAAGATTAACCACTTAACGCTTATTAAAAGGCTAAGTATAAACTCCACTTAAATCGAAACATGTTTTCGAGTTATCTCGTTACGTCTCTTTTAGTGTAACTCTTTTTATCACCGATACGATCCGACATTCGTTCGTTATCAAGACATGTCATCATGCTTATACTTGGTATATACTTAAGTCGTATAAGTTCTAAGGTTGGTCGTTTACGAATCAAGATTATACCTCGAGTGTTATCGCCCGTTTTCTAAGTGGTTTACCGAAGTTATAACCAAGTACACCTTTTAGGGGTACTTTCGTACTTAACCTAGATTCGAACATTTTTATAAAATCGGAAAACGATCCATTTGACATGCGGTCTTCTCCCACACCTTCCTTTTTATCTCTATTATTTAATTATCACGATTCGCCACTGATTAAACAACATTAAAGGGAATCAATTTCAATTACGAACTTTTGATTATGGTTCCGAACCACTTTTACAAATTTAATCATAACTCCTAAACCGTAAGTCTGTTTCATGCGATCTTTATATCAAAACGAAGCTCATAACATAATCTAGCTAATCATGGCATAAGTCGAAGCTATGCAGTGAGTTATACCTACTGTCAAGTTCGAATTTCAAGGTTAAACGAAAATCGGGCATTACGACGGCTATAAATCGAACGTTCTACTAATCGCAACACTAAAACCAAGCCACACCGGGCACCAATACATCTTCTACATATGATTCTTATCTCAAAAAGCTCAAGAACACCATGCTTCATCATCATATCATCATAAAGCTAAACTATCCACAAGATCATGCTAACATGGTGGTAATAATACTACTAACATTACTTAAGCCAATATCACCAAGAATCATGCATAAACTCAAGTAAAGCTTAGGGTTTCAAATGATTTATACCTTCCTTAGAGAGTAGTATAGCCTTCCTAAGCCTTGATCCATCCTTGAATGGTCCTAAGCTAGCTAAATCCATCATGAAAAACAAGAAAAAACAAGATTAGTTCATAGAATCACTATTCACCCTCCTCTTTGATGAATTCTTTGAAAATGGAAACAAAGGTGTTTGGCTTTGAAATTTTTAGGAGATCACTTTTATGAATTATGGAACTCACCATAAAAATTACAAGGTCAAGTGATGGTTGGAAGTAGGGTTTTGGTTTTTGAATTTCCACTTTAGCCGAATGTAATACAAAAGGGGGAGAGCTTGTGTTGCTTGGCTTGTCTCTTGGTTTGTTTGTGATGAAATGAATTATTGTTGATGCTAGAATAATATCTTGGCATAAAGCCACTTTATTAAAGTGATTATGCAATGGATGATGCAATTAGGAGGACATGTGTTGATTTTGTGTGGTTGGATGAGAAAGGATGCTAAGTACTAGTTTAATCTCTAAACATGCTAGTTACTTGCTAACTAGTTTGGTCCCTAGATATTTTCCTTTCTTGCACATGCATGCATCTTGCTCTCTGCTTGCTCTTTTGTCCGGTTATTGCTCAATTCGATTGATCGTTCGTAGGAATAACTCATTCATTTCTAGTTAGGGTTTTACCGAAAACCTTCTTAATATTTCTAATACTATTCTTCATCTTACTTACTACTTTTCGAATTTAAATTCCTTAAATCCATTTTATAATTCCTTATGTCTTGCAGTGTCCAGGGAATTCTCGGAGAAAATAAAAGTGCTCTTTTTCCGAATCCGACAGCTTTTACATACACTTATTTTCTTCCTGGATCACTAATACGAACTCAGAAATCCGTTCCGAATACCGGGTATAACATTATTATAATAATATTCCAAATTCCACCAAAATCACTATTCATCACTTATTTTTATTTAATTCCTATAACTAGGAAAATGAACCTGGTTCACCCTCGAGTGTTCCTTAACCTTTTTACGGAACCGCTGGGCTTATAATAGATATTGATTTGGATGACACAAGAATAATCTTACTTGGAGTAATCTTCTCATATTCTTAGGAGATAGATCATTCTTATCTATGTTGTCAACCAAAGGTATTCTGCATGACATATAATAATTGAATCCAAATCCATTCCATTCATTAAATAGACAGTCGTTACATCGCAGTCATAACCACTATTCATTCCCATATTATTACATAATAAAAAGTTTTAATTCTACCCAAAATCTGGGTTCTTACATTTTAAATGCTAGGGAGCAGGCAATGGAGTTTCTCAAGTTTGAAGTAGGGGATAGTTCGAATTTCCTGTTTTGGCATGATCCTTGGGAAGACAAGAAGCCTTTGGCTCTTATCTCCCCTTCTGTTATTCAGAATGCAGAATCGTCGAGTATGGTTAATGTTCGGGTCTATCTGAATAATGGGGTTTGGAATCCTCCTCGATCCAACCACATGGATGTGATTTAAGTAAGGAATCGAGTTGCTTTAGTTCAATTGCACAATAGAGACTGTATTACATGGGATGGTCTTCAACCAAATCTTGTCAAGCTGGCTTCCATTTGGACGTCAATTAGGGGACTAGGGCAGAGTGTGGGGTGGAGTGATGTAGTTTGGCATGCTTTCAATATCCCAAAATGTTCGTTCATCACATGGCTTGCAGTGAGGAACAGGCTTCTCACAAAGGACCGTATGATCTTTTTTGGCATGAACGTAGACCCTACATGCTCCCTATGTGGAAATGGAAGGGAGTCGATTAGTCACTTGCTAACTTCGTGCCCCTATTTCAATCTTGTTAAGAGTGTCATTCCATTCCCAGTGAGTGTCTCTTGGGCAAGCTGGCAGCAAGGGGAGTTCTTTCAATGCCAGCTAAACGCAAAGCAAAAGGCGATAGCAGCTGTCTATTTAACTACTTCGGTTTATGCCATTTGGAAGGAAAGAAATTTCAGGTTGCACAAGGGTGGTACAGGGCATCCGACCTCAGTCATCATCTCTAATGTGAAATCTACCGTTAGGGAGAAACTGTTCTCCTCTGCTCCATTAAAGAATTGGGTCCGAAATGACCAAGCCATTGTAATGCTTATTTTCTAGCTGTTTTACTTGTTGGTTTCTGACTTAATGTTGTTTGGTTTTTCATGCTGATTCGCGGGGTATGCCCCTAGATTATGTATGTGGTTCCTTTGTTGGTATACAAATATTTACTTAGCAAAAAAAAAAGTATAAAATTGACTAAAAATCGACAGAGTATACTACATGTACCTCTCCTCTGCAAGACTGTCGACATAAAATATCAATATGATACCGAATAGAATTAAACTTGAGAAAGCTCAGGCAGAAAATGGCAACTCCACATCAGTTAACCCCTGTACATTCATGGAGCAAAATTAAAAACCAAGTGAAACACTACAAGAGGGATATCAAGGGCAGGGGTAGAGAAGGGTTTTATAACAGCTAAACTTACTACAATCATGTCCCACATGGCAATAGGAAAGAGAAAACAAGTTGCAGATGCTATAGTAATGGCATTAAGCCGCCTCTTTAGTTGGTTCTGAAATAGAAAATCACACTTAGTAAGATCAGGGTAGTCATATTAATAGGAAATCACATGTAGCAAGTAGAAACCTTGAGTGAGACCCTTCTTGCAATCACTCTTTTCAATGCGGATAGAATTCCAGCAAAGATTGGGATAAACATCATTTTCATTCCCAACAAATGACAGAATGGCTGAGCGCAAAGAAAAACATACAGAATGGACAAATGACACCATAGTAAGACAGCGAAATCACTACATAAAAGAAAAGCAATTGTGGCTGGGCGTAAAGTTTCTAACAGAACCACATATCAAAGTTGTAACTACAAATTCATCTTATATGCTGGAAACACAAATTTCTGTCCTATGCTTAATCAAGTAAGTAATTCAAGAACAGAGGACTTTAGCTCAAACCGATGTTTAACTTTGGATCAGCATACTCTTCATATCGTTAACATGATATGGATGCTCGTCCAAGAGGCATAAAGGGTAACAGTTAAAACATGAACCATTTCTGACACATAAAACAGCATCAGTTGCAGCTGCCGCAGTTGGAACATTACACTTGGCCAAAGTATCCTAGATCTCATCCATACACCTTAAAAGAAATTGAATGAAAGAATCATTTCAGTTGAAATAACATATTGCTGCTTTACCATGGATACAAACGGATACAAATGTGTCACTAAATAGTAAAGATAAACTAAAGCTAATTGTGTACATAAACAAACACCCCAATACATGAGGTTAAAATGTCACCACATTACATGCGTTCAGACACAATATCCATTTTATAAAAGGAGTGTACATAAAACAAACACCCCAATACATGAGGTTAAAATGTCACCACATTACATGCGTTCAGACACAATAACCATTTTATAAAAGGAATAACGTGACCAATAAGTGAGTAGAAAGGCAACAATGGTTGTATGTTTCATGTGCTAATCTTGTTGAATAGGAATAGATCGCATACCGGGCTTCTATCACAGTAATATCACTCTTTTAGCTACATGATACCTGAAAAACAATACAAGTCGAGCTATCAGCAAAATGTAGATTCCATTCTATGAAGTAGTTAAATGTTTTGAAAAAATGTAAGAAAAGTAGGAAATATTTAAAACACCTCATAGCAATATCCACAAACAAAATGAAATTCTAAGCTTCTTCATGCCCCTTCTTGTCATCAAGAGTAATATCTGTGGTGTATAACTGGGCTAGACAGTCCCTTATCCTGTATGAAAAGGGGGGTTTTAGAAGAAAACAAAAATTATTAACAAAATCTGTAAACAAGAACATAACTTTTAAATAAACTACAGAACACAACCACGGTAATACCAGCCAAAAACAGAAATCCAGAGAAAAAATGAGAGTCGTATTTGCTCTAACTTCTCTCTAAAAAACCTAGCCGCCATCAAATTCAAACCTAAATCTAAACCATTTCCTCATCAAATCTTCTCTTTAGCCTTCCCAAATTCACATTCCTCTTCTAATCTTTCACCTCAAACACCATATTTCTTTATATAATTATTATATAATTACTAGTTTAATGAAGAAGGTTTCCTTTTCGGAGAACCTAGTGACCGTGATTCCTCCCCGTGCGCGAGGATCTGAAGTTTGCCATCCGGTGGGTAATCCAATTAGGAGTCCGAAGAGGGTCTCCTTTTCGGAGAACCTTGTGACTGTGTATCCTTTGGAGGATAATCCGAAGGGTGTGCTCAGGGTGTGTACACAGAGTGGCTTCTCTCCTGCAAGGGAGAAGTTTAAACCCTTGTTTCAGGTGGCTAAGAGATTGAAGTTTGAGACGGAGTGTACGGAGTTTGGTACTTCTGGTCTCAAAGATGGGCTGGAGGTGGCGGAGAGGGCCTTCACCCCCACAACTAGGTTTGCTTCTTGGACGTGTAGCTCGCTTGAAGGTAAGATCTACTACTCCAAGAAGAAAGTTACTTTTAACGATTTGGTTGTTGAAATTAAAGATTTCAATAATGAAATGTCCGATTCATCGGAAGCAACTGACATTTCTGTTAGTGCTAATGTGGATTTGGGAGTCAATTCCTCTTTGATGGATGAGGGAGTTGACTTTCCAATTTTGGGTGAAAATGACTGGCCTAGAGAGAATCTAGTGGTTTGCCAAAAGGCTTGCCTTAGGAAGTCTACACTTAATGTGGAGGTTGTCAAACCTGTGAAGAAATCAGTGAAGTGGAAGGATAATGTCCAGGTTATTATTGATCAAGAAGTGACTATTGTTAATGATAGTCAGGTCAATAAGAAGTTGGTTATGGATGAGGAGGTGGGTCACAAGCTGAATGAAAAGGACATTGATGAAGCCTTTGAGTATTTAAGGAGTAGCGGTTATGTTCTGGAAGGGACAGAAAGGATGTTGAGGCATATGCTTAGGATTCTTGGGTGTGAACCAGGGGGTTACACTTATTTTAATTGTTGTTATTGTAGTTATTACTCGACATTAAATGGTGAGGGCGCGATGGAGCAAGGTGTAGAGCTGGATGTTCACAGAGTGTGTGCAATGCGCATTGCAACATGGTTATTTGCTTGTTATGATGTCCTTGAGATGAAGGGATTGGTTGAAGACCCTTTATGGGTGTGTTCTGCGGGGTCCATAGTGAAACAGAGGTATGGCTTATGTGATAGTTCAAGTCATGGTACCTTGGTGATTCCTGTTGTGAAGGAAACATATGGTTTTTTCTGCTCCTGGGTTATTGATAGGAGGCTAGGTTTGGTGGGATTTGGCCTCACTTTTCTCATGGGGTTTTATATGATGGTGTTTGAAATTGGCTTAATAGTTCTGGACCTAGTTGTTGGTTTTTGTCAAGTCCAGGTGATGTGCCATGCTAAGTGGTATGGTAGCAACGGTTTAAAATCCAGTGGTTTCTCAGCCCTGGATATTGCTAGTAGTTGTTATGTGTGCACTGCTGGGTATGGTTCCTGCAATATTGGACGGCCTATCAGGAGCAGTCATGGGAGTAT
The DNA here is from genome assembly GCA_037693485.1 of Kitagawia praeruptora. Lineage (NCBI taxonomy): Eukaryota > Viridiplantae > Streptophyta > Magnoliopsida > Apiales > Apiaceae > Kitagawia > Kitagawia praeruptora. Next base: position 71,122,314 of record CM075350.1, read on the forward strand.
TGAGATTGCAGATGCACCCCAGGTGCCTGCTGTTGTTTTCAGAGATATTGACGAGGACACTGACAACTTAGTTGTCCAGATGCATTATTGCAGTTCATGTAATGCTTACAATATGTCCTTATAGAAGGAGTGGTCTGATGTGCAGAGATTTGCGCTTGGAGTTATGATGCCTCCTTGGCATAGTTATTTTGTTTTTTTAATTTCAGTTATGAACTTGTGTTAAGCTAGGATAACTAGCTTTTATGTTGGTTTTGTTGACAGTAGGATAACTTACTGTTTTTTAGCTTTTGCTGATTCCGCGGGGTATGCCCCTAGGTCTGTTTAAGTTGTTTCCTTCGTGATATAAAATTTTAATTAGCAAAAAAAAAAAAAAAAAATAGAAATCCATGAAACCCAAACAAAAATCTCTTTCCTGCATTGAAATTCTCCAAACTACAAATAAGAAAAACAAATTTAAAAGGTGATAACTGGTATCTGCCAACAAACCAACCAAACACATGTATCTGCCCAAAGAACACCAAACCTGTACATAAATAACTGATACCCACAGCAGGTAGTTCCCTTCTCCTCCAGGTATCTGTATTAAACTATTACTAATTCTCCGTACAACAACCACTTTACTTAGTAATCATAGCTTATTTAAAAATTAGGGTTTTTAATTCAAAAATCCCCAATTGAAAACTAAATTGAACTAATTGAAATCAATCACAAGCTTAGACACTTACCAATTTGAGCTTCAAATAAATTGAATTGAGTTCATAGTTATGTAGCTACTAATCGAATAATCTCCAGTTGAATCGAGCTTCAAGAAAGAGAAGGGTGATAATATAGAGAGAGAAGGGTGAGAGGAGAGCGAGAGACAGAGAGAGAGAGAGATAGAGAAGGGCGAGATTTAGGGTTCTTGAGGGAGGGGGGTGAGAGTTGAGAGAGGTAAGAGTTGCGAGAGAGAGAGAGAGGTGATGTTAGGTCTAGAGAGAAAAAGAGGTGGGTTTTGTTTTTAGTTTTAATGAATTATTTTGATTTAATTTGTCTGAATGTAGTATTAGAATTGAGGGGGGGGGGGAATACAAAAATTTCGGTTAAGGGGGAATAAATAGCGGGCAAATGATACTTAAAGGGGGAAAATAAAATTAAGGGGGGAATATTTCAGAGGGGGCGCGCGTTTAATTTTTTAAGGAGAAATTTAGACATCGGTTCATAAATGAAGTGATGTCTAAATGTTTTTAAGGAAAGGTTTAGACATCGGTTGATAAATGAAGTGATGTCTGAATGTTTAAAAGACATCGGTTTTATTTTCACTGATGTTAAAAAGACTTTTAACATCGGTTTTTATTTAATCGATGTTAAAGACTGTGATGTCTATTAACAGGTTTTTAGTAGTGATCTCATCATTTGTATCCTGAGATTCTCAAGAATGGTCCACTACTATTCCAAGATCTTATGTGGCTAAGGATCCATCTAAATGGACAGAATCAGAAAAGGACATGGTTGCCCTTGACAGTCACCTCATGTTGCTGATTATAGATTCCATGGACATGTCAATGTTTGCAAACATTGCTTCATGTACCACTGCCAAAGAAATGTGGGATCACATTGAGGTGTTATGTGAAGGAACTGATGAGGTCAGAGAGAACAAGAAACAGATACTGGTCACTTAGTATGAAGCTTTCATGGCACAGCCCAAGGAAAGCATCACTGAGATGTTTGAGAGATTCCACAAGCTAGTTACTGAGCTGCAGATGAATGGTAAGGTTTACAGCACCAAGGAATTGAACATGAAGTTTCTGCTATCTTCACCAAATCATCTAGAGCAAAGGGTCATTTCTCTAAGGGAAAGAGATTTGAACAAAGTTACATATGATGTGCTCTATGGGGTTTTAAAAACTCATGAGCTTGAGTTGCTTCAGAAAAGGGCTATCCAAGCCAACCAAGGCAGAATGATAAACACATCATGTGCCTTGATTGTCAACAAATCTATTCAAGACCTAGAAGCATCTACAAGCCAATTGAGGATAGAGGAGGTAGTAGAAGATGAAGAAACTGAAGCTGAGGTAAGTGAACCTGTTGAGGAGAAGGAGGAAAATGAGTTCTATACTCTTGAAGAACTAGATGGGATGGAAAACACTTCATATGCTTTCATGGCCTGAAAATTTCCAAACATCAGATTTAAGAGGAATCAACCCTTCAAACCCAAAACCCGAAACCATTCATTCAACAGGAGCAAGGCACCTATGAAACCAAACAAGAATAAGTTCAAAACCAGCCATGTGGATAGGTCATCTGTAAGGTGTTATAGATGCAATGACCTAGGGCATTTTGCCAGTGAATGCAAAAAGCCTAAAAAGAAGGATAGAGATTATCTTGAGCTCGAAGCTAAGTATGAGGCCCTTCTGAAAAAGCAGACACAAAGTAAGGCCTACATAGCTGAAGGGAAGTGTTGGGATGAATCTGACAGTGATGGAGAAGAGCAGGAATTTTGTAACTATGCCTTGATGGCCAATTCCAAGGATGCCACATCTCCATCAGATCCTCAGGTACCATCTCTCACTACTATAGACATGTTTGTTTCAGAGTATAAATGCATGATTGAACAACTATCTGTTGAGATGTTTAACATTCATACTAGTATGACTGCTGCTAATGAAGAGATTACTAAACTGTCTACTAGAAATGAAATGTTAATAAAAAAGAATGAGGAACTTGAGCTAACTGTTATGCAAGTAGAAAACCTTAAGAAAGAAGTTGAATATCTGCAGAATAAGGTTTTGTGTGCTAGTCAGGTTGAAAAGGCTATTAGGGATGAATTAGCTGAAAATGAATTCGAACTGAAAACTTTCAAGAAATCATCTGGTCTAGTGCAATCCTACTTTGAGAAAATTGAAGTTAATCCCAAGGCTGCTATTGGACTTGATTATGGCACTCTTAAACAGAGAAAAGGCTATGCTGTCATTGAAGATGATATAGTTGTTCATAGGGAAGTGCCTCACATTTTTAAAAAGACTGAGACTCCTATTTTTAAAGAATCAACATTTGAAATTGATGAGGATGACTCATCAAGCAAATGTTGAATGATGAGGATGAGGCACAATCCAATGAACAACAATCATCCTCTAAGAGTGAGAGTGTCAAGTCAAAAGCCAAGGAGCCAGTAGGTAATAGGTCAAGACCTAAGAAATTTGTTAAGTTTGTTTCAGCTGGGAAGAGTGAAGTTGAGAAGAAAGTGATTAAGAAGAAACAGAACAGAAATGGCAAGTTAGGGATTAACAAAGATAATAACTATGCTTATATGCCTAATGCCCCTAGGAAAACTTGTCAGAACTGTTTCAGTACCAATCATCTAACTCATGCATGCAAGAAACCTGTTGGTAGTGTGCCCAAACCTTTCTATGACTGCTCTGTGCCTCTAAGACATAGAGATGCACCATTTTGTGATAAATTTGACTGTATGCCATGCAATATAAATGTTATGACTAGTTGTTTCAATTTGAGAAGGCAATTTATTGATGGTTGTATCAGTCACAATTCTCACACACACTACACAAGGTCAAAGTCTTCAAGTCCTCCTAAAGCTAGGAAGGTACCTTTGTCACCTAAGTCTGAGGCCTCAGGCTCTAAGACTTCTAACAGTGACAAGAAGTCTAACACCAAGAAAGTTGATAAGCATGTTGTTTATGATAAAACTGTTTCTAAGTCACATGGACCCAAACTTGTTTGGGTACCAAAGGAGAAGTAATACCTTTGTGTTTACAGGGCAAAGAAAGTGAAAAGAAGGTCATGTGGATTTTGGACAGTGGATGCTCAAATCATATGACTGGTGATTGGCTGGCCCAATGGTTGCTTTTGGAGATGACAGCATGGGTAACACATTGGGATATGGCAAGTTGAAAGTTGGAAATGTCATCATTGAAGATGTAGCACTGGTCAAGGGACTCAAGCATAATCTGCTAAGTGTTGGTCAGTTTACTGATAGGGGATTCAAGGTGGATTTTGACAAAGATGAATGTTTGATCACCCACAAGAAGACTGGTGACTTTGCTCTATCTGGAGTAAGGAAAGGAAGCCTGTTTGTAGCCAATATGGACTCTGCAAACAAGGACAAAATTTGTTGCTTCTACTCAAAAGCATCAAATGAAGATTGTTGGCTGTGGCACAAGAAATTATCACACCTGAACTTCAAAGCCATTAATTTTCTAGTCAAAAGAGAGTTAGTGAGAGGCATGCCCACACTTGAGTTCTGTCAAGAAGGAGTGTGTGAGGCTTGTCAAAAGGGAAAAATGAAAAGATCAAGCCACAAGTCAAAGACAGTGACATCAATAACCAAGCCCCTACAACTTATTCATATGGACTTGTTTGGAGCTGTCAATATTATGTCACTAGGAAGAAAGAAGTATGCCTTGGTAATGGTTGATGACTTTACAAGGTATACATGGGTAGAATTTCTAGCATCAAAAGATGAGGCTCCACAAGTAATCATTGAGCACATAAAGAAAGTTGACAAGGAAGCAAAGGCCAACAATGCAAGTGTGATTGCACTGAGAAGTGATAATGGGACAGAGTTCAGAAATGCCATGCTTGAAGCATTCTACAAAGAGAATGAGATTTCTCAGCAATTCTCAGCTCCAAGGACTCCACAACAAAATGGAGTTGTTGAGAGAAAGAATAGAACTCTAATTGAGGCTGTTAGAACAATGTTACTTGATGCAAAGATGCCTACATGTTTTTGGGCTGAGGCTGTGAGCACTGCATGCTATATCCAGAACAGAACCCTCATCAACAAAAACACTGGAAAGACACCTTACAATTTGATGACTGGAAAGAAGCCTACTCTAAAGTATGTTCATACTTTTGGAAGCAAATGCTTTGTATTGAAGGATAATTCTGAATATGTTGGTAAGTTCGATGCAAAGGCATTTGAAGGTATTTTTCTTGGCTATTCTATGGAAAGAATTGCATACAAAGTTTATGTCATCAGTCAAAAGAAAATTATGGAAAGCAAAGATGTGACATTTGATGACAGAAAACTACCTGGACTAGAAGAAGCCAATGATGAAGATAAAGATCCATTGAAGTTTGATAATCTAGATGATTCTGATGAAGAGACTGAAACTGAAGTTGAAACTCAAGTTCAACAGACTCAAGTGAATGATAATACAAGAGAAGAATTTGTGCCAATCAACAGTGGAGAAACTAGCATCCAAGACACACCTGTGAGTAGTGGCAACCTCACAGGGGGAGGAAATCAGGATGATCATGATTTGGATGATGAAGCAACATCAAGAATGAGAAATCAGGCTGAGCACTCAAGGAAATGGGATAGATCACACACTGCAGAGCAAATCATTGGAGATCCTAATGCAGGAGTAAGGACTAGGAGAGCAACTCAGAATGAGTGTCTCTATGGTTGTTTCCTATCTCAGGTTGAGCCTAAGAAACTTGATGATGCACTGTTAGATCCAGATTGGATTATTGCCATGCAAAAGAGGAGCTGAACCAATTTGAAATGAACAAAGTATGGGAACTTGTGCCTGCACCAAAGAATAGAACCATTGTTGGAACAAAATGGGTTCTGAAGAATAAGATGGATGAAGATGGTGTAATAGTAAGAAATAAAGCAAGGTTGGTTGCAAAAGGATACTCTCAACAGGAAGGCATTGATTATGATGAGACATTTGCCCCTGTTGGTAGATTGGAAGCCATAAGAATATTCTTGGCATTTGCTGCTCATTCAAACTTTAAAGTTTCTCAAATGGATGTCAAGAGTGCATTTCTGAATGGAGAGTTGGAAGAAGAAGTCTATGTGCAACAACCACCTGGCTTTGAGGATCCACACTTCCCAGAATTTGTCTACAAATTGCTTAAGGCATTGTATGGACTTAAGCAGGCTCCAAGGGCATGGTATGATACTCTATCACAATTTCTTCTTGAAAATCAATTCACTAGAGGCACATTGGACAAAACACTGTTTTACAAGAAACATGGTGATGATATTATCTTAGTTCAGATCTATGTGGATGATATCATATTTGGTTCTACTAATGAGAAGCTGTGTGAAAAGTTCTCTAAGCTAATGCAGAGCAGATATGAGATGAGTATGATGGGAGAGTTGTCATTCTTTCTTTTTTTTTTGCTAATTAAAATTTATACCACAGGCAAAAGATTATATTTCAAGGGGCATACCCCGCGATTAGTAACACATCTACCTAGCGGAACAACAAAGAAAAATCATCAATAATGCCATTTAAAACTAGCAATCAACAACAACATAACACGAACCTAAGCAAAATCAACAACTATGCCATGGACCTCCCGAGTAGCACTGCATCACGGCAGTATTCACCCACATCTTGGCAAACCAAAATAATACGCCATGTATTATCACCACGTGCGTCCCGACCAGTAATAAACTTCCAATCCCCAACAGCACAAATTCTGCAAAATACCAGACACTACGCTGGTTCATCATTTTCATTATTCCAAGAGAACACTTAAACCCCTTCACGGTGTACAAAGCCCAGTTGCATAGGACGAAGGAGCTCGCATTGTCAGAGCTATCAATTCTGTCAACAAAATCGATAGGCCTTGGCTTATCAATTCTGCACACACAAAGAAGAAACCACAACAGCTTCTTGTTCAAACCATTCAACTCCATGACATTGTAATCCGCAATAGTTACAATATGGTAACTACTCTGTCTTGACATAAATTTAAACATCACAAAATCACGAGAAACAGTGACTTCACAGGTCATAATCAGACTAATCGCAGATTCAACATCCATCCCCCTGAACAACCAAGCCCCCTGTATGTACACAGTCTCCTGAAATGTTCCCATTTCAGAGTCCACCATGTCACAATCCCCTAAACTGCCTTGCCCCTTGCAATTTACTTCCATTAAAATCACATGCACATTAGCTATCTTTTGAGCATTAAAGCCCTGAATCTCACACCTTCGACGCATATTCACAGCCCAACCACATCTGCTAGCAGAAAGCCATAAATTCATGTATCTATCAATGATGGCACCACAACTTTCATTGTTCTGGTCAACACTAGTTCTTTCCCATGTTTTCCATATAGCTTGCCAAAAGACAGCCTGCAAACTATATCCCCTATTTGTTTCATCAGAGCCATCAACAGGCCAAACATCAAAGCTAACATCGCTCAAAAGCCCTGCATCATGTACAAGGGATACCACAAGCATTCTACTTCGACAGATTCCAGCCACATGGTTCCCACAAACCCATCCCAATGTTCTACCAAAGGAACGACATGGAACCAGTGAAGCATCGAAGTCGCCATTCAATTTATTCTCAATCGAGAAAACATCTAGACTAGACGTATTAGCAAACAAATTGCATTTACCAAAAGTACGCACAACAAAATCAACATTGATTCCAATCTTGAATGGGTTGTTATCCATCGCAAAAGTATTGGTTTTCACAACAGATTTTCCAACTCTTTCAGTCTTTTCGCCAAACAGATGGCGAGCCTCACTATCTCCAATAACACCATTAATCTTGGCACCAACAAGGGACACCACACCATTCATCAGGATGAAGTTTTCTTTAGCAACAAAGATCCTCATCCCAATAATAAAGGCACTTCGAACAGTAGCCTCAACAAACATAATTTCAAAGCAAACATCGGGACTGAAGACGAAGGACTCCCCTTCAATCAACAACCCATGATAAAAATCGCTCAACAGAAAGGGATAACCCTTCAGAACAATAATCAAATGAACCAATAGGTCTATGGATTGACACTTAAAAGGTTTCCACCCCAAAAAACCCATCTCATAATCAACGAAAGGGCTGAGCCTGAGAGTTGTCATTCTTTCTTGGGCTGCAAGTTAATCAAAGGAAGGATGGTATCTTTATCAGTCAAACCAAGTACATCAAGGATTTATTGAAGAAGTTTGATTTGGAAGATTGCTCACCTGCAAAGACACCCATGGCCACTGCAACTAAATTGGATGAAGATGCTAAAGGCAAGAAAGTAGATATCTCAGTCTATAGAGGCATGGTTGGTTCTCTACTCTATCTCACTGCAAGTAGGCCAGACATCATGTTTGCTACATGCTTATGTGCAAGGTTTCAATCAAATCCAAAAGAATCACATTTTTTTTTGCTAATTAAAAGAATTTATACCAAAGGGAACATCTAATACATATCTAGGGGCATACCCCGCGAGACAACATCCATGCTAAAACTACTAATCAACATGATACAAAGAATAAGGAGGTAAACCCTACTCAACGTTACAGATGTACCTAGCCTATTCTTTTACATGATAAATAAGAGGATGGTCGGGTCATTCCGAACCCAACCCTTAAACAAGTTACATGAGAACAGTTTCTCACGTACCATACGCCTTATCTCCCCGCTGACCACTGATGTAGGGTGGGCAGGACCATGATTGTGCATGCGGTAGTTACGCTCTTTCCAGACATGATAAATAGCTGTGCTAAAAAACAGATGGGCAATTGGTTTCTCCTTTGCCCGAAGCTGATTAACCGTGCAGTTGCCTGACTGACAATTGGACCAGTTTCGAGAGAAACGAAATGGCATAGACCTGCTAATAATATCAAAGTATGGGCAAGCAGTGAAAATGTGGCTGATGGACTCATCATCCACCCCACACAGGACACATTTTTGATCAACCTGCATTCCGAACAGAAGCATCCTATCCTTCGTGAGGAGCCTGTTTTTGATGGCCAACCATGTGATGAATGAGCATTTCGGGATATTGAATTTGCCCCAGACCATGTGAAACCACTGGACATAGGTTCCTTTCGCCCGCATGGAGGACCAAATAGTGGACAATTTGACATGCTTTAGAAGCATTCCATCCCACATAATGGAATCAGACTTATGGATTTGAACATGTTGCACCAGCCGTCTAATTTCAATCACATCATTATGGTTCGAAGATGGTAAGTCCCAAATCCCATTTCGGAGGTAGACATTGATAGTGACTGAACTAGTGGACTCAGCTGTAGATACAATGGAAGGGGCAATATCCAGAAGGGGCTTATTATGGACCCAAGGATCATGCCAGAATAGAAAGTCAGAGTTTTCTCCTATGTTATAGTGCACATACTGAAGGGCTCGGTGCCTCGCCTTGAACAGTTTCCTTACAATCCAACATGAGCGATATGGCATTTTGGAGGTCCAGAATTCCTTCTTTGCCAGCAAAGCTTTATGGAACCAAGCTATCCATAGAGAGTTAGAGGTGGGCTGAATGATGCGCCACAGCTGGAAAAGGATGGCTGCTTCATTCCATTCAAAGATATTCCGAATGCCAAGACCCCCTTCTTCTTTTGGTTTGCAACACTCCTCCCATCCAACTTTATATTGACACTTCCCATCTGGTTTGTAGAAACCTCCCCAAAGGAACTTGAAAAATAGAGCATTGATCTTTTTTAGGATCCCTTTCGGAAGGAAGAGAAACATACTCCAGTACCCCACAATGCTGACCAGTATAGCTTTGATCAGTTGGAGACGCCCTGCAAAATTAAGGAATTTAGTTGTCCACAGTTCCATTTTGCTGCACAGTCTAGTAATCAGTGTTTGGCAATCGTTCTTGTTGAGCTTTCCTGTGATTAGAGGAAGCCCCAGGTAAGTGATGGGCAGATGACCTCTTTGGAACCCTGAGTGAGAAAGAATAGCATCAGTCACATCATGTCTAACATTAGCAAAGAAGCAAGTAGTTTTGGAGATGTTGGGCTTCAGATTCGAACAGTTTGAGAATAGCTTGATCCCATCCAGGAGAGCCGAGACTGACCCCAAATCACCATGACTAAACAGGAAAACATCATCGGCAAAAATAATGTGATTTAGCTTTACTTCTTTAGTTCTCCAATGGAATTTGAAGTTAGAGTCCACAGTCTTCTTATCCAGGAATGCTGAGAGAGCCTCCATGACAATCACGAACAGATAAGGGGATAGAGGATCCCCCTGCCTGAGGCCAGATTCCCCTTTGAAAAACCCTTCCAAACTGCCATTCAACTTTACAGAAAACATTGTTGAAGTGATACATTTTTCCAGCCACTTAATGTACTGAGTGGGAAACCTCATTTTCCCCATGATTGCAAACAGAAAATTCCAGTTTAGAGAGTCAAAAGCCTTATGAATGTCCAGCTTTATAGCACATCGAGGCTGACCTGAATTACCATTATAGTCCTTGCATAATGCTTGAGCAAGGAAAATATTGTCACCAATGGATCTCCTAGCTACAAAAGCAGATTGTACCGGGGAAATGATGGAGGGAAGCACAGCTTTAAGCCTCTTGGCTAGCATAGAAGAGATGCATTTATATAGTACATTACAACAGGAGATTGGTCTAAAATGTTGCATTTCAGATGGATTAGGTTGTTTAGGAACTAAACAAATGGAAGCAGCATTTATTACTCTAGGCAGGTGCAATGTGTTAAAGAAATGCATGATACCTTTAGTCACATCGTTTCCTACCAAGTGCCAGACAGCCAAATAGAATTCAACTGTGAAACCATCCGGCCCAGGGCTCTTGTTCTTAGCCATTCTTTTTAATGTGCTCAGCACTTCACTCTCAGAAAATGTGGCAGCCATAAGGTTGACCTGGGAATCAGAGAGAGAAGGTAGAGGAATATCATTAGGAAAGTCTGCTACCTCATATGATTTTCCCAGAATATTTTTATAGAAATCCGTTGCAACTTTAGCCATGTCTGCATGTGAAGAGTGTGAGACGCCCTCCGAGTCAGTGAGAGTAGTGATCTTGTTAGTGTTCCAGTGCCCTCTGCAAGAATTATAGAAAAACTTGCTGTTGCCATCTCCAAGCTTAAGCCACTGAATTCTGGACTTCTGCTTTAAAAACTGCTCCTCTAGCCTTAAAGCCGCTGAATAGTTCTCAATAAATTCCTTTTCTTCCTCAAAGTAAGCAGCATTAGGGTTTACAGGCATGGAGTCCTGGAACTGAGAGAGTGCGTCCCGAGACTGGATCACTAGGCTGTGAATATCCCCCATCTTTCTGTTGAGTTCCTTAAGAGCCACCTTTACAGCCTTTAGTTTCGATGTTAGGATGAACCAAGGATTCCCCTCAACCTCTAAGGACCATGCTTTCTCCACTGTTTCCAGGAATTCTGGATTATCAATAAGGTGATTAAAAAATTGAAAGGGCTTCGCTCCAGAGGAGAAACTAGTGCCAAGTGAAGTAATAGCAGGGCAATGATCAGATAAGCCCCGAGCCAAGAATTCCACTGTCGAGCAAGGGAACACTGAATGCCATTCAGGGTTTACCAACACACGGTCTAACTTTCTGAATTTTGGCTGAGAGATATTGCTATCCCACCATGTGAAGAAGTGGCCTGAATACCGGAGATCAGTAAGGCCATTAGCAAGCAAGAACTGTTTAAACTCCTCCATTCCAGCAGTCCAATCTAAGGACCCTCCTTGTTTTTCATCAATACTGATACACGTGTTGAAGTCACCACAAAGAGCCCATGCTGTGCCATTTAGACCCTGCGCTATTCCCCCCAAATCAGACCATAGTGGCCTACGGTCAATCACATCATTAAGGCCATACACAAAAGAGATAACAAAACTTGTATTGCTCTCAAGAAGGGTAACAGAGCATGTGATATGCTGAGAAGAGGAAGCAAGAACCAAAATTTTCCATATAGAGGGGTTCCACCCCAGCCAAATACGGCCTCCCGGATGATGATCATAATTAAAGCACCACTGAAAACGCGGATTAATGGACCGGGAGATAATCCTAGCAACGTCAGTTTGGACATGGGTTTCCAAAAGACCTACCAGGGACAGTTTATTTTTGAAGATGAAGTCCCTGATAAAACCAACTTTATTATTAAGGCCTCTAACGTTGTAGGAACAAAAAATAGTCATAACAGATTTATGACCTAGAGGAAGGGGTACGACCCCCCCTACCCCCTCTTTTTACTTTCTTGTATGGCTTTGGAGTTCTCGAGCCATGCTTCATAGCTATCTCATCAACCACAATGTTCTGAAACGGGTGAAGATTGGAGACTTCTGGAGAAATACTAGGCGATGTCACTGGCTTTCGTTTTGAACGAACCTCCGTCCACTCATTTTCTGCATCCCCTTCTTTGACATCTACCTGGTGGTTGGTATTTTGCTTTTCCCCAACTGAAGTGGTAATCACATTTGATTGCTATAAAAAGGATCTTTAAATATCTGAAGGGCACTCCAAACTTGGGTCTATGGTATCCTAAGGACATAGGGTTCAATCTGGTTGGTTATTCTGATGCTGATTATGTTGGATGCAGAGTGGAGTGCCAGTTTCTTGGACAAAGGTTAGTCTCTTGGTATAGCAAGAAACAACAATCTGTGTCAACTTCTACAGCTGAGGCTGAATACATAGCTGCTGGAAGTTGCTGTGCTCAAGTGCTTTGGATTAGAAATCAACTTAGAGATTATGGACTTGTGTTGGAAAGAATTCCAATCATGTGTGATAACACAAGTGCAATCTCTATAGTTGCCAATCCTGTCAATCATTCTAGAACAAAGCACATTGACATCAGATATCATTTCATTAGAGAACATGCAACTAATGGAACCATTGAGTTGCATTATCTTTCTACAGATAAACAACTAGCTGATATATTCACTAAGCCATTAGATGAATCCACCTTCACAAGGTTGGTTAGTGAGATTGGAATGCTGAATTCTTCAGATTCTGGCTAAGTGAATACAACATCTAGATTGTTGCAGCAATAAATACTTACTTTATCTAAATTCTCAATATTTTTTAAAGTAAGTGTTGGCTGAAGTATGATTTATAAATATTTCAAATCTGCTGCATATGTTGAAAAATCATATTTTGTCAACTTGAAATTTCTATGAAATTTTGAGAAAATCACTGTTTAATTTGCTAGAATATTCTTAAATGAATATGGCTGGTGAATTTTAAAAGATAGTGAAAATTAATTTTTGTGAGTGATGAGTATATTTCGATAGGTCAGACTTTCTCAAGTGATTCACTATTCGACATCTCTAACAAGTCTCATTAGAGCACTCTCGAGTTCTCGAATAGAGTCTTTTAGAGTTATCGAATAGAGGTATTCTTGACTTCTCGAATATAGTGTTTTAGTTCTCTATTGACTGAGTTCTCGAATACTATATTTGAGTTCTCGAATCATTTGAAAAGGCTAAATTCTCGCTGAATCTTAACCGATTTTGGATTTTTATTCAAAATTCAGAATTACTCATAAAAATATATTTTACCTAATTTAGAATTTATTCTAAGTTAGATAGGTGCCAGCTGTGAGTTTTCAACCTGCTTGAGTTATCGAATAAGTCTTTCTTGACTTATCGAATAGTTTTTTCTACTTCTCGAATGCTTGACTTGTCGATACAAAACATACACATCTAATCGACAATTCGAGTACTTCATACTTATACAATTTCACATCTATTCGATTCATTTCATTCGATTTCTCAAGCATCAAAGCTCCCAAAACCCTTGAAAACCCTAACTGCTAAAAGCCAAATTTCTTCTTCAACCTTCATTCTCTTTTCTCTTCTCTCCAAATCAATGGCAACTGTGAAATTCAACACTAACTTCATTGATATCTCAAGTGATGTTGAAGCCCCAAATGCTAACTACAAGTGTTTCGTCAAATGGATGTCTGAATCTTATATCATAGAAGCACTTACGGCCAACCCAACTCTGTATCTAGACATTCTGGAGCAATTCTGGAATACTGCCATTACAGAAATAGTTGCTCTAGATGATGGCAGTCTGGGTTATATCATTAACTGCAAGATACTTGGTAAAGAGTTCAGCATCACTTCTGAGGACATGAGCAAGGCCCTGGGTCTTCACCGGAATGAGTATGATGGCCTTGTAACAGAAGATCAACTAGTGGAATTCTTTGAACTAATAAGGTACTCAGACACCATCAAGGTTGGAAATCTAAAACGGGCACATCTGCGAAAAGAGTGGAGCTATGTGTTTGCCACTCTCCTGCAAGTATTCAGTGGAAAGAAATCCAGCTTCGACCAACTAAGTGCTCCTGTTCAACAGATATGCTACTCACTTGCCTGTGATAGGAAAATTGATGTTGGAAAGCTCATAATGCAGGAACTCTATGGAAAATTTGGTAAGAACACAACCAAGAGAGGTAATGATATCTTCTTTCCTAGGTTTATTCAGTCTGTACTTAATTATCTAGATAAAAATGTGGCTGATTTACCTGGTTTAGATAAAAGTAGATTAGGCTATCCTAGATCCATGACCAAACTCATTTTTGGTAATTTGGATACTAGGAATGATGTGGATGTAAGGCTTGTAATAACTTCCCATATGCAGAAGTTATTTGAGTCTTACCCCCACAACATGCCAACATTTACTTCCAAATCTGAGTTAGCTAGACCCAAGCAAGTAGAACATAGAGCTAACCCAGGGTCTGCTAGCCAACCACCTCAACCAAACACCCTACCAAACACTGAGCCAATGCATCATCCTCTCAAAAGGGTGATGTTAATAAAAAGGAGAAGAAGAGAAAACAGGTTGCTTCTGCACCTTTAACCATTCTGTCTGAAGCAGCATTGGCTGTAGAATTAGAAAGTGAGGCACTTGAGTCACCCCTAATCAGGCCAAAGAAGAAGAAAACTAAAACCACCTCTTCAGTCACACAAATGGCTGAAGTTGTAAAATCAGGGGCAAACAGTTCACTAGATGTATCCTCTCAACAGGGTGCATCTATAGAATCAAGCATCCTCCCCAATGCACTTACCTGTACAGAGTCAGCACATGGGAGTGATAAGGCTGGCACAACACTGAGTGGAGAGCACATCACAATTGAAACTCCCTCTATCTCTCAGGGGGAGTTGCCAAACTATAATCTAAATGACACTTCACTTCCAGAATCTACCACTCAAATTTCTTTGCAGCCTGCAACTCAAGCAATTGAGGAGCAAGGCATTGATCATCAAGAATTCTTTTCTTTTGATGAGCCAATGAATTCAAGTGACTTGGTGCATGACACCTTGCTCACCACCCAGGACCCACATTTAGATGGTGAGGGAATGCATGCTGGGGCATCTCCTAATGACACCATCACAAACACAGAGGTTCCACTAGTTTTTACTAGAGACTCTGTGCCTGTGTCAACTGCTGGTATAACTCATCCCACTTCTGTGGAGACACCAGTAGTAGAGTCAATCCATCCGGTTACAGAAGTTGCATCTGTAACTGAGGAGTCTAGCTTGCCTAGCTCTAGCTCTGACTTTCTGTCACAATGGCTGAAGCCTGTGCAACATGACAGCGCTTCAGGATCAGGGTCTGTTTTTTTTTTTTTTGCTAATTAAAATTTTATACCACGAAGGAACAACTAATACATATCTAGGGGCATACCCCGCGAAATCAACAATTCAACAACAAACATTAAACAATAAAGTATTCCAGCTAGACTAGAATACTAAAGCCATCCACCATCAAAGTTCAACAGAACTTTACAAACTAGCAACATAAGAAATTGAAACTAAAAACAAGATTGCACCAATTAATGGGCCCATCCTTTCCAAGGTCAGCACGACCAAGAGCAACGTGCTTCCACACTACAATCAACATCATATCTCCCATGTTAAGGACCCTCCAAATGCTACCCGCATTAAACCCATTCATGCACCAACAATCAGATCGCACACCACATCTATTCACAATCGTATAACAATCATGAAGCCTGTTAATAATTTCAGCAGAGAAAGAGTTAGCCCCCTCCAGTTTTTGAAGAACCCTCCTAGAGATGGCATCCTTCCCCATCATGGTGGCCTCTTTCCAAACCCAGAATTTTCCGAAGCCTCCATCTATGCACTCAGCCTCCCTGCCTACATCAGGGAAGCACTGCAGCATTGACACGCACCGTTGGCTAACTCCTCCCCGTCTCCAGAGCAAGATACAACCACACATTTCAGAGAACAAAACATCTGCTCGGGCGCATATCCCATAGCACCAAGCACCATAACCAAGGGAGTCGGCTATCCAAAACCGACTCAGTCCAAACATAGGATACAATACAGTCATTCCCTTGCAAAAGAGGGTTGGAATGCAAACCTCATCCGCGACAACAATATGAGATATCAATCCCCCTCCCATTGAAAGTACTACAAACCCAAAACTCAAGATGCAGACTTCTAAGCCTAACACAGCCATAGTTTGCATCACCTGAATGTCTTCTTTGAGACTCACTCGAGTCTCGAAAGAACCAACAAAGAATAACTTCAGTACAAAACTACTGAACTCCAACTGGATAACGAACCATGAATGAACATGGTCAACAACAGTCCCCTGAATCATTAACCTTGCCTTTCCCAAGTCACCAGCAGGGCTGAATACAATTTCCATTTTAAACAAAGCCCATCGATGGTACAAGCGAACTATCAAATTCAAGGAATATTGTATTCCTAGCTCCAACCTTTTTGGCAAAGCGCACCCCTGAAACACCTGGAAGGCGAGAACCGTAGTCTCCACATTAAGGCCTTTGTCAGCCATCCTCTGAGAGAAGCAGAAGCACCTCTTCGGCATGTCCACAATCAATAAGTACTCATCAAGCGCTAGAAACACAGTGTGCCCAGCCACACCTCTGTGAGAAATCCTTCCGTTATGACAAACAGTTCTATGGACCAACATATCTACTTTAATATCCAAGAGGGATAGCTTCTTAAAAAACCCAATAGGGATAGAATCTTCGCCACTAAAGGACTCAAAGATAGCTAGAACCCAGCCTCCAATCACACTTCGAAAACCATTTCGCAATGACAATACATCAAACACTTTACACCCATATCGACTTTCCCAGTTTAGGGAAGAGTCCAACCTCATACAGTAGCCCCTCTTTACGAAGACCCCACAACATGAGATCTTATTAGAGGAAATCGACCTCGATGTTCCTTTGACTACATCACAAACCCCGAGTGTTTTGACAAGAGCAACAAGCATCTCATCCCCCACAACATCTTCTTCACCATACTGCTTCATCAATAAAACCTTTAGAATCCCTATCTCGAAATCAAATTGACCCAATAAACCCAACCCCAAGCCCAGGAACCCAGGTGGGATGCAGAGCAGTATACCCATCAGGGCACCAACATTATGACTATAAACCCAAGGTTCAAAGTCAGTCTCCATACTATCAACGAGGTTACCACTCGTCAAACCAACAGAATCTGCTAACTTGAAACCCATCGGTTTCAATAACACCCTCCCAGCAAACATCTTGTGAGCATAACCAGTTTGGTCCCTATAGACAGTACGATTAGTGAACCCATCTCCGAACAGGTTTCCATATCGAGTGTGTCCATCTCCATTCCTACAATCAGCTTTCACTCCTCCACACGAAGCAAGCGCTAAAAGACGAAGAGCATCGTATAATAGGCTATCTCCCGAGATCTTCAAAGACCCCCACAAATATCCTCCAAGTCTGTCATTTACATAACCCACTGTAAGAGTGATGATATTCTTCAGAGAAGAATAGGATACAATCCGGTCATCCACAGGATCCACATCATTGGAATCCGATAACCTCACCAAACTACGAACAGGAGAAATGAACTCATAAGACAAAATCAAAGAAAATTCGGGGTAACGGTGGGAGATAAGTAAGGGGAAGTTGGATTTAGGAAGGAGATATTTAGATCTGATGGATTTAAGGTGTAGATTGGGCTGAAAAATCATGGAGGCTAGAAGAAATTTAGGGTTTTTAGAGAGAGGTTAGAGAGAAGCTAGAGAGAAACGACTCTCATCAAGAAATATCAAGATACAAAAAATGAGAGTCGTATTTGCTCTAACTTCTCTCTAACCTCTCTCTAAAAAACCCAGCCGCCACCAAATTCAAACCTAAATCTAAACCATTTCCTCATCAAATCTTCTCTTTAGCCTTCCCAAATTCACCTTCCTCTTCTAATCTTTCACCTCAAACACCATATTTCTTTATATAATTATTAGTTTAATGAAGAAGGTTTCCTTTTCGGAGAACCTAGTGACCGTGATTCCTCCCCGTGCGCGAGGATCTGAGGTTTGCCATCCGGTGGGTAACCCGATTAGGAGTCCGAAGAGGGTCTCCTTTTCGGAGAACCTTGTGACTGTGTATCCTTTGGAGGATAATCCGAAGGGTGTGCTCAGGGTGTGTGCACAGAGTGGCTCTTCTCCTGGAAGGGAGAAGTTTAAACCCTTGTTTCAGGTGGCTAAGAGATTGAAGTTTGAGACGGAGTGTACGGAGTTTGGTACTTCTAGTCTCAAAGATGGGCTGGAGGTGGCGGAGAGGGCCTTCACCCCCACAACTGGGTTTGCTTCTAGGACGTGTAGCCCGCTTGAAGGTAAGATCTACTACTCCAAGAAGAAAGTTACATTTAACGATTTGGTTGTTGAAATTAAAGATTTCAATAATGAAATGTCCGATTCATCGGAAGCAACTGACATTTCTGTTAGTGCTAATGTGGATTTGGGAGTCAATTCCTCTTTGATGAATGAGGGAGTTGACTTTCCAATTTTGGGTGAAAATGACTGGCTTAGAGAGAATCTAGTGGTTTGCCGAAAGGATTGCCTTGGAAAGTCTACACTTAATGTGGAGGTTGTCAAACCTGTGAAGAAATCAGTGAAGTGGAAGGATAATGTCCAGGTTATTATTGATCAAGAAGTGACTATTGGTAATGATAGTCAGGTCAATAAGAAGTTGATTATGGATGAGGAGGTGGGTCACAAGCTGAATGAAAAGGACATTAATGAAGCCTTTGAGTATTTAAAGAGTAGCGGTTGTGTTCTGGAAGGGACATAAAGGATGTTGAGGCATATGCTTAGGATACTTGGGTGTGAACCAGGGGGTTACACTTATTTTAATTGTTGTTATTGTAGTTATTACTCGACATTGAATGGTGAGGGCGCGATGGAGCAAGGTGTAGAGCTGGATGTTCACAGAGTGTGTGCAATGTGCATTGCAACATGGTTATTTGCTTGTTATGATGTCCTTGAGATGAAGGGATTGGTTGAAGACCCTTTATGGGTGTGTTCTTCGGGGTCCATAGTGAAACAGAGGTATGGCTTATTTGTTGTTGGTGATAGTTCAAGTCATGGTACCTTGGTGATGCCTGTTGTGAAGGAAACAAATGGTTTTTTCTGCTCTTGGGTTATTGATAGGAGGCTAGGTTTGGTGGGATTTGGCCTCACTTTTCTCATGGGGATTTATATGATGATGTTTGAAATTGGCTTAATAGTTCTGGACCTGGTTGTTGGTTTTTGTCAAGTCCAGGTGATGTGCCATGCTAAGTGGTATGGTAGCAGCGGTTTAGAGTCCAGTGGTGTGGTGATTGTGTTCTCAGCCCTGGATATTGCTAGTAGTTGTTATGTGTGCACTGCTGGGTATGGTTCCTGCAATATTGGACGGCCTATCAGGAGCAGTCATGGGAGTATTGAGAATGCAGATGCCCTCCAGGTGCCTGCTGTTGTTTTCAGAGATATTGACGAGGACACTGACAACTTAGTTGTCCAGATGCATAATTGCAGTTCATGTAATGCTTACAATATGTCCTTACAGAAGGAGTGGTCTGATGTGCAGAGATTTGCGCTTGGAGTTATGATGCCTCCTTGGCATAGTTATTTTGTTTTTTTAATTTCAGTTATGAACCTGTGTTAAGCTAGGATAACTAGCTTTTATGTTGTTTGTTGACAGTCGGGTAACTTACTGTTTTTAGCTTTTGCTGATTCCGCGGGGTATGCCCCTAGGTCTGTTTAAGTTGTTTCCTTCGTGATATAAAATTTTAATTAGCAAAAAAAAAAAGAAAAAGAGAAACGACTCTCATTTCTGGAAAAGTTTTCTCTGTAACTGAGGAGTCTAGCTTGCCTAGCTCTAGCTCTGACTTTCTGTCACAATGGCTGAAGCCTGTGCAACATGACAGCGCTTCAGGATCAGGGTCTGTTCCACCATAATTGACGGTTGAAGCACTTCAAAGCTTAGTTGTGGATCAGATTCCTGAGTTTGTCAAGATTGCTCAGAACTTGGTCACCTCCAACATCCCTAATCCAGACTATGAAGCCATTCTGCTATGCCATAGGGATGATGTGGAGATGCAGAAGACAAAGATAGTTGATGATGCTGAGAGAGATGGCAATATAGATGCCTGGTTACAAGGAAAATATGATATTACTCTTGATGAAGCACTTCAATATCTCAGGGAGGAATACATCACTTCACTAGGATCCAATGCCAAATCTCTGACACCTGGTGAAGTGTATGAGGCCATGAATGATTCACACAAGGGATTCCTCAAGGCTGCCCACTTTCTTGGAAAAGGAGTCAAATCTGAGGTCAGCAGGGTGTGTGATAAGACAGTCACTCAAGTGAAAGAAATCAAGAGGACCTTTGATGCCAAATTCCCTCAGTTGGACAGTATGTTTAAAGACCTCAAATACTGTAACACCACCTGCACCAAGATGGATCATGGGCTAGCACTGCTAAAGGATACTGTCACAAGTTTGGGGCATAAATTTCAATCTCTATCTTATCAAACCACAGACTCCAATGCCATGCTGAAGACAATGTTCAAGAATTTATATGGAGACAGGCTGGTAACTGAAGTTCCAGTGCATGACATGTCTAGGTTTGAAGTGCAGAGACTTAAAGACCAATCCCTGTCTGGTTTCAAATCTACTGAATTGTTCAGCAAGGTAGATGCCCTTGAAAACGAGGTAGCTACTCTCACTAAGTCTAATGCTCATCTTACAGACAAGGTTGCACTTCTCAATGATCAGTTGGACACTCAAGCAACCACCACATCTAATGTTCTTCTGCATCAGCAATCTATGTTGGCTGCCATGATGAAGCATACGGGTCTCCCTCTACCTGAAGAGTCTTCAAACCCAAAGGTCACTTCTAAAGCCTCTGTGCTTGACAACAAGCCTAAGGGGGAGAAAAGGATAAGGAATTCAAATCCAAAGGGGGAGAAACCTAAGGAGATAGGCATATAGATAAAGGAGGGTGGTCACCAAAGGGCTTCAAAATCCATAACTAATGTTCCAGGCAAAGAAAAATCCAAAGTTGATGAGCCTCCTACCTCACTGCCAACTGTCACTCTACCAACTGTGCATGTCATTACTCCTAGTGGTCAGAAGCAATCTATCACAACCACAGTGGTTGCAGGGAGCATGCCAGTTGATGAACCTCCATCATTCAAATCAGATCTTCTCATTAACCTTCCCTAATTCACCTTTCCTCTTCTAATCTCTCACCTCAAACACTATATTTCTTACTATATAATTATTTTCTAATGAAGAGGGTTTCGTTTTCGGAAAACTTAGTGACTGTGATTCCTCCCCGTGCGAGAGGATCTGAAGCTTGCCTTCATGTGGATAGTCCGATTAGGAGTCCGAAGAGGGTCTCCTTTTCGGAGAACCTTGTGACGGTGATCCCTTTGGAGGATTGGAGATCTATGGATCGGCCTCTTGATTGTACCAATGGACTGGTTAAGAACCAGTTTCGAGTTGTGTCAAAACCCCGGGAGGATTTGATGTTGAGTATGAGTCCAAAAAAGGTGACTTTTGCGGGAAAATTGGTTACAGTGATTCCCAATGATACTCATGATGAGGGGTTGCTGTCGAAGAGGATGAAGTCCGGACGCGATGTTGAGTCTGGTATGAGTACAATCAGTAATAGAAGTTTGGACGGGGTAAGTGATAACAACGATGTTTTTTTTTTTTTTTGCTAATTGTGATAACAACGATGTTATGGTTGTTAATGGTGTCTTCGATGTTGGTAAGATCCAAATCGGGGTCACTAGGGACGCGATTCAAGAGGGCTCCTTCAAGGGGTCGAGGGGCTCATTGGGCTTGAGGTACAGAGGGCCCCCAACTGAGGATGAACTCAGACTGTTTGAGGAAATGTCTAGCTTAAATGTTTTCGTTAAATCGAAATATGGCTTTGAGGGAATTTGCTCAAGCGTTCTTGAATATGGCGAGGATGTCGGGGTGTTTCTCGATCATACTTTGTTTAGTATATGGCTAATTTGGGATGGTGACATTGATGACAAGGTGTTCGCTATTTTTCACAAGTCTATGTCTGATGATATAGTTGAAATTGAGGATTCTTGTCGGAAGTGTCATGTAGTGCTATGGGATCAGGGGGGTTGCCATCCTGAAGCATTTAAAAGTTTTATGAGATTGAATGTTTTAAAGCATGATGTAATCAGGGTACATTCTCTGTTTTTGGAAGGTGCCATGTTTTGTGGTGCTATAAGTGATCAATGTTTGCCAAGGGTTAGTATGCTTGAGTTTCTGATGGCTGGAAAACAGGGCTACAAGGCTGCTCGCCTTGGTAGAAGGGGAGACCTTGATAGTGGTGACATTTCTGCGATTAGAAATGTCTACCAAATGGACAATGTGGTTCTCAGATGCAAGACGGTGGAGCAGGGCTTCAAGGCCTATGTTGTGGTTGGAAAAGCTAGCACGGTGAATGTAGCTGAAAGTTTTAGGTGTAATCTGTTTGCTGAATTTGGGATCAAACATGGATTATGTGATGGGCTCCTTCACAAAGCTCATGGTTTTTTTCGTGGTTTTCTGAATTTGATGCTAAGAATTAAAATTCTTAGTACGTTTCTTTATGATCTGGCATAGGTTATTTTGATGGTTTTGTTAGGCTAGAGTCATGCTTAGCCTAGCTAGTTTGGTTGTTGACTCAATTGTTAATTGAGTATGCTGTGATGTATTTTGTTGTTATTGTTGGATGTTGCTTTCGCGGGGTATGCCCCTAGAATTGTATCTAGTTGTTCCTTTTGGTATAAAATTTTAATTAGCAAAAAAAAAGAAAAAAAAGTGCCAAGCCTGTAGAAGCTGAAGTCATTACTGAGGCCAAGCTACAAGAAGTTGCTAATTCAAATGTCTATCATGATACAGCCTTCTTGGAGTTTCTGAAAGCCACAAGGGAACAGGCTGGTGATACTCAGTTCTATTTGAGAGAGTTGAAGGAGCAGATTGACTACCTCACTGTTATTCCTAGGAAATTCAACAACTTATGGTTCAAGGAGATAATGATGGTATTTAAGTCAAAAATATGGCATTTGACTTTCAACACTCTACAAAGCCTAAAGCACTCAGAAGTGGATGTGTTCCTTGGACTGATTGAAAAAGGGAATGAAAATAACAAGAGTCTCTTTGATGACTTAAGGAATGATCAACCCTCAAGGCCACCTGAAGTAATCACAAATCCTAGAACCATCATCTATCAAGCTGCAACCAGAATTGATGATATCAAGCAGCTGATCATTCCTAAGCATCTAGTCCCTCAGAACAAACCCCTCATTATTACCATCATTGAGAAGCTGAACAAGAATAACGGTGTAAGAACAGCAGAAGAATTGGAAGCTATATCTTATCTCAGATCATACATTGCAACTGGCATTGTACCTGAGTCTGCTAAGTTCAACCCAAGCAAGGATGGTGATCAAGACAAGGATAAAGACAAAAGTGATGGAAGGAGAAGACATCACAGGAGTGATAAGGGTGATGAAGATAAGAAGAAGAAGAAGGATGACAAGAATAAGAGAAATGATGATGATCAAGGTAAAGTCTCTGAGAGTAAAAGTGGAAAACAGCAAGCCTTAGGCATTGCTGACAGTAACCTCACCACAACACAAGACTCTAAGTCTAAGGTGAATACTGTTAGTAGTGACCTAGCAAAATCTACATCTATGGCTTCTGCAACTGTTTTGCCACCTCAAGAAGAGAAGAAGATTCAAGTCAAGAAACCATCTGTGTGTTTCAAAAAGCAAACTGCTAATGGAATACTACAATGGTCTACAAACAAAGGTCACATGCTACTGCCAGGCAACCATGTAAAAATGATCAAATTCAAACAAGCTGCAAGGAAACCACAGCTATCCAAATCAAGGACTCTGACAATCTATCCAGGCTTAAAACTCCAACCATTAGATGAAGACTTTGATGGAAACACATAAAAACTTCATTTTGGAAAAAAAAAAAATGAGAGTCGTCTAGAGAGAGAAACACTCCCCCTTCTCTCTAAACCCTTTTCAGCCGCCACTAAAACCTAGCCTTATTCTTCACCATTTCTCCACCAAATCCACACTCAAACCTTCCTAAATTCATCTTTTTCTTCAAACCCCTCTCCTAAAACACCATATTT
Organism: Kitagawia praeruptora; assembly: GCA_037693485.1. Classification (NCBI taxonomy): domain Eukaryota; kingdom Viridiplantae; phylum Streptophyta; class Magnoliopsida; order Apiales; family Apiaceae; genus Kitagawia; species Kitagawia praeruptora. The sequence goes on from CM075350.1 coordinate 71,146,459, forward strand.
CTTATTTTATATATAAATATATCGTTTTTTATGGGTACTGTGGTTTCAGTTCTTTCTTCCGATGGTGGAAGGGAACTTCGATTGGTTTTTGATTTTGTGAACTTGGGGACTACCTCGGTGGCGACTCCATTTACCTGTTGTAACCGATTCACGAGGGGTCTCTTTGTTAAGGACCTTTGTTGTAATGAAGACTCTCGATCTGATACGGGATATGGTTGCAAGTTGCTGAGTTCTTGTATTGAATCTCAGAAACATTTCTTACTCCCGGTGTGGATTATAATCCTGGATGGGAGGCTATTTCCGGTGCTGCTTACTGAACACTTTGTGTTTCTTGATATACCCAGGCTAAACCCTGGTGTTTCTCAGTGGAGTGGGGGTGAACACCTCAAGGTGTTTGATGAATGGCCTCTTCGAGGTCATGTTATCTCTGCTGATTTCAGTTTAGAAATGGACAATATTTTGATGAATATGTGTTCTTTTCATGTTGTTAACGGTTTGATGGACGTGTGGTCTCCATCGAGTTTTGTAATCCTAATGACGACAATCCCGGTTTTGAGAATCCAACTTGGAAGGGTGGTTGTTTTTCACAATGCGTGGGATCTGGATTGCTGTTTGGCAATCAAGGAATGTGATGTCTCTACGGTTGTTTCATGGTGTACATCTCAGAAATGTTCAACTACACGTCTTGTGCCTGATTATGTTCAGAGGGTTGATGGTCTGAGGGACCATACCATGTTTCGTAATGGGAAGCGACTTTTCAAAGTAATAAGCGCTTCGGTTGGATGGCTAATTGAAGCGCAGAGGAGGAAGTTGAACGGAAGTGCTGCTGATTTTGGAAAGCAGTATTTGGACTATGGTGTGACTCTCACTAGTTTGAGAGGGTGTATTCGCCTTATGCTTGATGTGATGATACATTGTTTTGAGATGTATACTAACAATGTAGCCAGGTTGAATGGCGCTGAAACAGGGGTTTGCTCTGTTTTTGGTCTCCAGAAGATGCAAATGGGTGACTTTGGCAGCCTGTCTGTTAGATGCTATTTGACAAGGAAGGTGACTCTTAGAGTCTCGGGTAAATGTATGGAAGGGAAGATGGTGGACACCTGCACTCAATGGTTGACCAAGGTTATTCCCTGGGAGCTCAATCAAGATGTGGTGCTCTGCACTGTAGCAAGGGCAAGCTTGCTGAATGAGGAAACGCCTTGTTGGTGTTTTCTTGCCTTATTGAAGGGGAATGATGTTATTCATGCTGACTGCAACGATTCTTGTCGCAGGGTTTATTCATTACTGAATAGAGACAATGTGGATGTGGTAATTAGTGATGATGTTGTGCATGGGGGTGCAAATTTGAATGCCGAGAGGGTAGCCCGCGGGTACATTCTGGTTGATAATTTTGAAAATTTGTTTGATGTGCTTCTCGATTGCGGAGGAAGAATCAATTCGGACCATGTGCTCAATTCTGATCTGAAGTTGTACATTGAAGGGGCCTGGGTATGCAGGTGCTCTACAGGATGTACGCTTGATGTTCCTGCAGCTGTTGTCTATGCAGGGTACTGTCATTGCGGTTTTGCAGCAGTGCTATCCTGCTCATGGCATAGTGAGGATATTGTGTGGTTATTTGCCAGGAGAGTGGCATTGTGTAAAATGAGATGCCGTGTTGGCATATTTCTACTTTTGAGCCCAGGTGGTGTATCGCAGTTGGATGTTACTAAGGAAGACTACACAGGAAATGCTCTAGCGAGGAAGCTAAGTAACCTGGAGAGTGCGATATGGGAGGACTGCAGTGTTTTTGCAGTATTGAAGACCGGGTGGAATTATGGGCGCTGCGGCGATGCAGTGCTCCCTGGAATGTCCATGGCATAGTTTTTGTTTGTTATTTGGTTGATGTATGTTGATTTCAAAGGGTATGATGCCCTTTGATTTATTTTGTTTTGTAGTTGGTTGATTTCGCGGGGTATGCCCCTAGATTTGTATCTGCTGTTCCTTTTGGTATAAAATTTTAATTAGCAAAAAAAAAAAGACTTTGATGAAGACCAATTGCAATATCTAAGAGCTCAAAGAATCTACTATGCTGCCATTATGAATAACTGCCTTCAGATTAAATATACTGATGGAAGGGAGAAGAAATTCAAACAAGGACAGTGTCAAAATTGGGGCAAGCTATATGAAATAGAAAGAATCATTGCATTATTGGATTCTGAAGACAAAGTGGAGAAAGTATGGAAGCTGGAGTTGATTGATTTTGTAAAGATGAAGAGAGACTATGCTGATAAGATAAGAAAGGGGTGCTTTGAGAAATGGCTAGAAAGGGAGAAGGAGATTGATAGGCTGGAAGTTGAAGCAGAAAAGCTAAGGGCAAAAGGATTGTGTAGAGTTCAATTCAATCCCTATGTGGTGAAGTATAGGAGGAGAAATGGAGATAATGTCAATATAAGAATGAACCTACTCAGTCACTATCCTACCAACATTCTAAAACCAGTACTTGAAGATTTCAAAGACTCTATCATGCTTGAAGAATTGGATGCTTTGGCAGAGATCATAAAGGCCATGGATGAGAATGCAAGAAAGGAGAAAGAAAGAAAACAGAAAGCATATGATGATCTACAAGACAAAGCAATGGAGATGGAATCAAATGAGAATGGCTAGTATTTCATCATACTGTAAGATTATTCATCTTGTAATTTCATTCATGTGCTCAATCAAATTTCATACTTGTACTTTTCAAGTTTTATCTTTATGTATGTTAGGCTTGTTAGCAGACATGAAATTGTGACTAAGGGTCTCACTCACAATTTGGGGGAGATTGTTAGTCAGAGAGGCATGTCTGTTTACATCTAATAACAAGCCTAATTGTTTGTAATGCTTTGCATTACTTACATGACCTCTTAACCGAGGCAACCTCTAGTTGTGGAGTCTCTACTTGTTCTGTACTTGTAATAGGCACCAAATCCTAGTTGTGTAACTATACCTATATAGTCAAGAATATTGCTTGAAAGAAGTTCCAAGGTTCATGCCTCAAGCAAGAAGATAAAGACTGTCAAATAATCACAGTTGGGATTTGAAGAAAGTGAAGTATTTGCCTAAGTACCAATTCGAGAAGTACATTTGTCTGTTAGAGAAGTCTAGCATTCGAGAAGTCAGGGATTCAATATCTCAAGACACTATTCGATATCTCTAAATACACTGTTCGATATCTCATTCGATATCTCAGTAATTCGATATGTCCATTGCTCTATTCGAGAACTCAAGAAGTCAACAAGTCAATGTGGTATTCGAGTTCTCAAGGAGTCAACAAGTCAAAGTTCCATTCGATATCTCAAGGACTCAGAAAGCTATTCGATATCTCGAGGATTCGATAAGTCAAATGTTCTATTCGACAACTCAAGGAATCCTGATGAAAAAGAGCTATTCGAGAAGTAATTCGATATGTCAATATAACAGTGTTCGAGAACTCAGAGTTATCGATCAAGTCAATTCTAGTTCTCGAATCACTTACTTAGTCACTTTTCGAATACACTCTTGGAGACAAAATACTGGAGAAATTGTACAAGTCAGAAACCTGCAACAAGCCAATGCACTTTATGGATCTCAATCTGTAACGTGCTCTAGAAAGCCTACAAAGAAGCTTGGAGAGATATAGAAGAGACAAAGGGCTAAAGAAGTGGATCTGAACAGGCATTGCAAAGTCAAATCTGTAACCGTTTGGACTCTTACTCAAATAGGATAGACAGACTAGAAAGTAATTTGTTTTAGCTACCTTATTTGTAGTAAGTAGGTTGTATCCATGCTCTATAAGGATACAGCCTCACTTCCTTAGCAATTAACTTTTAGAGAGTCATGTTTTTTTCATATTCATTGTAAGCAATATATCTCTGAGAAAAACGAAGCTGAGAATACTATCATTTGTATTCACAGATTGTAGCAACCTTTATCTAATAATACATTAGATTAAAGTGATATTGTGACTTGTGTTGTTCTTTATCTGCACCTACATCTTTGCACACAAACACTTATCTGCTACACAGACTCAACCAAGAAAAGTTCAAGAATCCATTCACCCCCCTGTATTCTTTTACTGTATTCCATACTCAACAATATTTATTGAAACGCTTGACAATTTTTTTTTTAAAATACTCATATTTTTAAATTTATTTTATTTTTTGTAGTTTTTATACTTATAGTGAAATTTATTAAACTTTTTTTAAAACATATTTTCAATGTGAGATTCTTTGATAAAATTTATTGATCAAACTGAAGAAGTAGATTTTTTTCCGAAACACTTAATGGAATATTGAATATCCTTCTAAATATCATTCTAGAAAAAATATTTCATTTTTTTGTAATTTTTAGATATATGGTGAAGTCCATTAAAATGTATATAATGCACATTGTCAATGTGAGATTTCTAAAGTGTTTTGATAAATATTTTTTGACAAATATATTGTTATATATTTATATTAAGATTCTACTCAATATTTTAATAATCAAAAATAAGTTTCGAATATAGTTATGTATAAGCACAATAAATAATTTATCAAACATTTAAGAAAATTTATAGAATATTTTTGAATTATAATTCAATTTTTTATAACATGTCTTTTTAATTCTGTCCTCAATTGAATCTCAAAACGATAATAAAAGGAAATAAATTGGTATATTGACTTAAGAAACGTAAGAGAATTTTTGTGTATTACTCGTCTAGTCGCAAAAATAATTTAATGAATAATTTTTCAAATATATTTCGATTTATTTTGTCATTTTTGAGGCACATGTTTCAATTTTACTTTTTTGAGGATGTCATTTTGAAAAATGTAATAAAAATCAACTTATTTATATTAGAACCCTTAATAAAATATTTGAGTGAATTCTTTTGAGATTCCAGAATAGAATCTATTATAACAAAAGTACAATTTTTAATTGATCTTAGTATTTCAAGTTCACCTTTACATGCATTTTGTATTCAATAATTAATCCCACCAATCTTTTTTTTTTTGCTAATTAAAATTTATACCACAGGAAAATGAATACAACTCTAGGGGCATACCCCGCGAATAGTAAAACACCTACCTAGCGGAACAACAGAGAAATGTCATCAATAGTGCTAGATAAACTAGCAATCAACTGCAAAGCACAAACTATTTAATCCCACCAATCTTGGAACTTGTTCCACACCATAGTCATTCTTATAAAATCATAAATTATGCTTTTTCGAATTTTATGCACAACCAATGCAATATACAGAATCTTAAAATTTATTGACATTAATATGAGTTGGTAAATTGAATAAAAATGGAATGGTCTATTCTAGCTTGCAAAATAGATGAGCGCAGGTTCAGGATGCCATAAAAGACACAATTGATTGAGTGATACACTCGATTCTATCACAACTCAAAAACAACCTTTACATGATTCATCAGGTTTAAATTTCATGACATAGATATCACATAACTTGAGTAAATGCTAATCACAAGAACTTCTCTTAGTTTGTTATACCCAACTTCCACCCTCCATGCTCTTAGATTAAGTAAAAGGCGATACAAACTACTCCCAAGTCTAGCATCACTACAATTTTAGACTCTTAACATTGAAGTTATACAAACCCGCATAGAAACCTCTCATATATTGAAACACAAGAAAGATATTAGTATCTTTATTTTGACTTCAAAAATTTGGCAACTTATACTAGCTACTTCCATATTTGAAAAATGTTCCAGAGCAAGAAAATACAAACCACAACCTTCCATGATTGCATTTCTCAAAACACATAATAGAATTTAAAGTATCACATGATTTGACATCAAATTAGATGATAACAAAACATGCAAAAGTTTGGGGTTCATTCTCAATAAGGGACGTGAATGATAAAACTGGTCATCCTGAACAGAACACCTACAAGAATTAAGAATCTGTTAGATTGGATCAGAACACCTATCAGGACACCTACATGAATCTTCACCAGAATACATCATTCTCAACATATATACACTAAGATTTCTCCAAGATAAAACAAGTAAATACAAGTGAAAAATGAGAGTCGTATTTGCTCTAACTTCTCTCTAACCTCTCTCTAAAAAACCTAGCCGCCACCAATTTCAAACCTTAATCTAAACCATTTCTTCATCAAATCTTCTCATTAGCCTTCCCAAATTCACCTTTCCTCTTCTAATCTTTCACCTCAAACTCCATATTTCTTATTATATAATTATTAGTTTAATGAAGAAGGTTTCTTTTTCGGAGAACCTAGTGACCGTGATTCCTCCCCGTGCGCGAGGATCTGAAGTTTGCCATCCGGTGGGTAATCCGATTAGGAGTCCGAAGAGGGTCTCCTTTTCGGAGAACCTTGTGACTGTGTATCCTGTGGAGGATATCCAAGTAAAGAAGGAAAATGAAAGACTAGGGGTTGCTATAACAAGTGATGGTTCTGATGAATCGTTGGTTCGCAATGCTTCTGTTCTTATGTCTGCGAGTGATGGTTTTGGGGGTTGTCATAACCCACACGTGGATCTCAAGGGAGATAGAATTAACCCACACGATGGCGTGGGTTTCTCATGCGGTTACACTACTGTGCACAAGGGGTTTTTCTTGATGGCTGTAGAGAAAGTTATAACCAAATCGAATGATGAGGTTGAGCGTCAAGAGGTGTTCCTGAATGTTGATACTTGTCTGGTTTTGAAATCGGAAGGAATAAAAAAGGGGAAGGGTACTGGGTATACTCTTCTTCCTCCTATGATGGTGGATGTGCTAGATGGGTACATCTTGGCTGTCTTTTCAGATGGTTTCTCATGTGACGGGGTAATCTTCTTTGATTACATTCACACATATTTGCAAGGAGCTACTGCTATGGGAAATTCGGAAGTGGAGAATCAGTTGGAAGACTATGTCTGCAATGGTGAGCTAGGAAGCTGGGTGATTAAAAGGAAAATGAAAATGACAGTTGTTGCACATCTTTTGTTTGATATTATGCTTGTTCGAGGACTGGGTAATTTTGCTGGAAAGATAATGTCTTTCGAGTCTTATGAGCACCACGTGTTTGATATTTTGCTAATGAAGTATACCGATTGGTATTGTAGTTTGCTTGCTCGTTTTGGTGTGAGTAGATGGGAATGGATTGACAATTTGAAGGATGGGCGTGTTATCTGCCTAGGTAATACAATGCTTAATGTAGGGCGCAAATGGGGCTTAGTGCGCAAAACAGATATGGTATCAACTCGCTGGGAAGTCTTTAGCGAGGTTGGCCAGAATTTACTTTATGATGACTCTCTGGTTAATGGTGCGGCTGCAATGATTGCAGAAGGAATTGGCACCTGTCTTATGTTTGAAATGATGACTCTCGGGCTTTATGTCAACAGAGTGGTTAAGTTATATGATTCTGAAACAGATTTATTCTTTGTTTTCCTTGAGAAGGAAATTGATTCTTCTAAAGCCCTTTTAATTGGGTACACCATGGCTGCGGGAATTCACATCCTGGCGTATGCAAAGGTGTCTGGTCTGGGAATTTACCAGGTTCATGGGTATGGTTGCACTGCAGCTGTGAAAGCGGCGCCCCAAAGGGGGTTTGATGATTTGGAATACATTAAGCTAGTATCTGCACTGAACAGGTGCGATAGGATGTTCAATGATGGGCAAGTTTTGATAACTTTATGTTCGGACGTTGAGGGTTTTGACACCTACGGGGTAATCAGTAATCCAGATTTCATGGAACAGGGTTGGGGCCATAAATGGTACCCTTCGCAGGTGGTGAATGTGAGATCTACTCTTGCATTCTTGATTGCCTTGTGCTGCAGGTTGCTGACTTGGTTTGGTCAGTCCATGTCGGGGTGGATCTTAAATGGTGGAGTTCGCAGTTTAGAAGCGAATCTTGTCTTGAGTTTGCAGGTTTTGCATGGTGAAGACAGGACTAGATTTTACATTGAGAATGTCATGCGATCTGATAGTGAAGATAACTGGTTTGCTATGCGGAGTGCAACTGTTGCAGGTGATGTTGGGAGAATGAACCTGATGCCTAGTTGGCATAATTTTATTAAGCTTATTTTCATGTTTATGTTGATTAGTCTTGTGTAGTGTTGTTGTTGACTGCTAGTTTATCTAGCATTATGGATGTTTTCCTTTTGTTGTTCCGCTAGGTAGGTGCGTTGCAAATCGCGGGGTATGCCCTTAGAAATGTAATCATTTCCCTGTGGTATAAATTTTTTAATTAGCAAAAAAAAAAGATAAAACAAGTAAAAGTCCTTCTCATAATCTTTAATGTTAAGGAACAACAAAAATTTAAACCCCATTTCAGTTAGCCACTTACGATGATCCACTTAAAGCTTGTCTGGAAAAAAACGTATTAGTGTATAGTGAATATATGTAAGAACACATACGAGAATATGTGATTTTATACACACCACTTGTGTTACATAACATATTTTCCAGGTATGTAAGATCGAAAACAAAGTCGCATAAGAAGAACATATACAAGAATCTTACCCATTAATTAGTAACTGGTTCATAACACTTAAGTAACAGATAACTTATCTCGCTTGGATAATCAATTGTTCTGAACATCAGTACTGAACCAAAACACGTCTTATAGTAGTTCTTTTTGTTCTTCAATCCACTCTTTTTGTTCTTCAATCCACTCTTTTTGTTCTTCTGTCAGAAACAACAAAACTTCTTATAGTAATTCTAGTCTGAAACTAGATAACGATTGTTTTTCTCCATCTTTTTTTTACAAGTCTGGTTTTGCTGACGATTCCATAATATAACTGTATTCCAGAAAACAAAAAAAGATTCTGTTTAGTATTCTTCAAAAATAAACAAAGTATAGAAATCATAATTTTAAAACGATATACCGTAAGAAATCAATGTTCTATGTGTGTTTATCTTGGCTTTTCTTGATGCTTCTCTGAATTTCTTTGTTCATCTACTTTTACAAGATTGATAATATCGTCAATTTTCATTATTGTATATCGTCAATCGTGATAGACAACTATGTTCAATCAAGGATTTGTTTCCAATTATAAAACGATCAATCTATTCAATCAAATATTGTTTGATCTATAGATTCCTTAACTAAATCAATGTATACCGTATATTTCATAGAATCATACAGAGAAATTAACCTTGCTAGTTTGTTCTACTTACATAACTACCATTATACACATATGTATTTGATTTTATACAGATCTTTATATTCAATGGTCAAGATTGAGTTCTTTGGTTCTCTTGCTAAGGAGGTTCTCCATATAGCCTTACCCTAAATATATATATATATATATATAACAAACACATTATAAAAAACACATTATATAACAAACAATAAAGAACACCTTAGATCTAATAGATCCAATGCCCCTGGCGGGGCCACCCAATACAAAAAGTTCTTATTTTTTTACCTTCTATCCATCCATCATCTTAAAAAAAAAGTTACTGTTCATGATGATGACGTCATCAGTGACGTCATCATGAACAGTAAACTTTTAATTTTTTTTTTTGCTAGCTTGGTAGAGGGTAAAAAAATAACTTTTTGTATTGGGTGCCCCTGGCGGGGCCAAAGGATCTAATAGATCTAAGGTGTTCTTTATTGTTTGTTATATAAGAGTGTTCTGTATGGAGCAAAGGCCTATATATATATATAGGGGGCTACTCCAATACAAACCTCCTTAAAATACAAACCTACAAACCAAGCAAAATTTAATATTTCAAGCTAATCTAATGACCAAACTAGGGGTACACCAATACAAAAAACGTTTAAAATAATTGGCTCTATCCAACAAAAAAAAAAAAAAAAAAAATCACTGTTCACGTGATGACGTGGCAGTGGATTTCACTGGTTAACGGTGCTTCGCACCTTCTTGTACGGCGCTTCGCGCCTTTATCATTCTAAAGTTGTAAGGAATGGCAATCAATGGTAAAGGCAATAGACGATTGACGGGTGTGTCGAGGGCCTTCGGCCCTCATGACTACCTAACTCATCCATTTACTATCTTAAATGCTTCGCATTTCCACGGCAAGTTTTTTTTTTTTTTTTTGTTGGATAGAGCCAATTATTTTAAGCAACTTTTGTGAAGGTACCCTTGGCGGGAACCTTAGAATAAATGAAATATAATTAATTTAGTGTTGGTTTGTAGGTTCTCATTTTAAGAATGGTTTGTATTTGAGCACTTGCCTATATATATATATATATATATATATATATATATATTATGTTTGACTTCGAGATTTGACATGCAAGTGCTGTTATGTATTAATTTAATGATTAAACTATGTTAAGAGGTTAGGTGTGTGTAAAAATTGAGTTTTTAATAAGTTTGGTGTTGTTTGTGAGCAATCCGATGAAACCCTCTCCACCGACCGTGGTTTTCCGGCGAGTGAGTGGTCGGGGATGGTCGTTTCATGGCTGTGCAGCAAGTATTAGTAATATAGAGTCTTAGTTGATGTAAATCTTTGATTGCATGCAACGATTTGTCAAGAAATAGTATTATTTCGAATTTTGGATTTAATTAATTAAAGAAATGATTATTGTTTGATTATTACTTGATTGTTGAAGGTGATCTTGATGCTCTATGTTGATTATTAGATGGTTTATATGCATATGTCAATTTTCCAGAAATTATAATGTTAAGATTTGAATTTTTGGTAGATTTATTATAATTTATTCGAATTTTATAAATGAATAATATGAATTAAATGTTGATTTTTAATAATTAGTTGTTGAATTCGAATTTAGATGAATATTACATGAATTTGTGAAGATGCATGTTTGAGTTAGTATTTAATTGTAATCGTTTGTAATGATTTGTGATTAATTCGAATTATTCGAATTATTTGAGGAATAATTATAATTTAATTAAATAATTATAAGTATGATTCTTGTGATTCGAAATGCTCTTGATATATGTTAATTGATTTCAGATTTAATAAGTGCTAAATATTCGAATGTTAGATTGAATATATGAATTGTATGAATTATTATTCATTAATATGTATTATTCGGATTTTTGTGGTTTAGTAAACATAAATTAGTGATTTATGTATGATAATCTTTAAAGTGCTAGTGATCGATATTGATTGTTAGTTCAGATTTAAAGTATTATAAATATGAGTTGATATGAAATATAAATGAGGTTGATGCGGGAAGGAATGGGGATGACATCCCGTGGGAGGAATTCCCAAATGTTAGCACTCTCCCCTCTATGGATATCATGGATAGTGTTCTGTTCAAAGATGGTACTGTCAGGGGAACTCACAACTCTCCTATGCATAAGCTGCTGGATAGCCTAGGGGGTCTTAGTATGGAGATTGACGTAGTGCAGGAATGTACTGAGGTTGGGGGAGTGGCTTTTGAGGAAGCTCCTATGGAAGTTGATGCTGAGGGTGTCAAGGAGGTGGCTCCTGTTGTTGACCAGGTGGTGGAGAACCCGAATGTTGAGAACCCGAACGTTGATCATGCTAGTGACAGGATGGAGAAGGATCAGGCTACCTATAATCATGATATTGGCACGCTTAACAATGAGAAGGCCACGAAAGTTCGTTGGACCAAATCCAAGATCAAGCAGTGGAGAGCAACTCGAGGTGGGCACTCCAACAGGACTTAAAAATGGCTGCTTAACCCTTTGTTTTCTTTCTTCTGTTGTGTTGATTGTCAAATGATTTTATGTTGTTTGGCTCTGTTTAGTAGATTGTTTACTCTGCGGGGTATGCCCCTGATTGGACAAATTACGTTTGTAATGGTTGTTTGTTGTTTTCGCGGGGTATGCCCCTAGACGTGTTTATGTTGTTCCTTTTGGTATAAAATTTTAATTAGCAAAAAAAAAAGAAAAAAAGAAATATAGAATCCATTGGGAAGTGTAGGTGGATCTTAAATCCATCGGATAATTGTGATTGTGATTTGAGTCGGATATTTCCGACGGGATAGTCCTATAGACAGAGGAAACTCTGCCCGATTTTCGTTAGAGATATAAGTTGTAAAGTTTAAATATAAGATTATGAGCTATTAACAAGTTAAACTGATGCTGTGTGTTAAGTGCTTAAGTGGCTTATGTGGATTGCATGCCTTAATTCTTATTTGTTTAACTGTTTAAGTGCTTACCGATTATAGTGAACTATGTGGTAAGTATACGATATATATGTCAAGTGGTGATGCGACATAGGGATCGTTTGGGTAGATTAGGATGAGTCGTATTAGAAGTATAGTATACTAAGAGAGTGATTATGGTTTATGTAGATTTGAAGGACGTAGGCCCTAGCGATAAAGGAAAGGCTAAGATTGAGTACCAGTAGGCTGAGCTGTTTGCTGTTGCATACTACCGAAGGCAAGTAATTCTGTCTCTTCTTGAAAGTTCATATTCCTGAAACTGTTATACCATGTTGATCCATGTTTAGTTATCCTGCTTTCATATGCTTACGCCATATCTTTGCATGACCCTTGATACCTATTATTTAATTCACTATAGAACTGCAAACTACCCTAAATCAAACTAATTTTTCTAATTGCTTCTTGACCATATATGTCATACTGCTTTCCAGAGTCAAACCTGATTGACTGACGGATAAACCACTGTTACAGTTAACCTATGTCCGTGACCCGGATACCCTGTGTTGATTTTAAAATACATATCAAATATCATGTTGCCTAAAATACTGTTTTTTTTTGCTAATTAAAATTTATACCAAAGGCAAACATATTACATCTCTAGGGGCATACCCCGCGATTGGTAATAAATCCACCTAACGGAACAGCAAAAACTAAAGACAATAAAACAAAACCAAGTTCAAGGAACAAGCTACATAAAACCAAGACCTTAACGGCCTGGAAAATTTCACAACATGAGCATCTCAGGTGCTCTTCCCTCCATCCTTCATAGCATCAATGCCTGCATCCTTTCCATGATAGTCAGACGCCTCCACATCAGGATAATGGAGTCTTCTCTCAACAGCGTGTACATGGGCAATCCCAGCTAGTTGCACCTTAGCATCTATAACAGAGATGTGCAATTCATCTTCGCTTCCCTCCTCATCATCATCAATCATCAGACCGTAACCATTAGCAAAACCAAACATCATTCCCAGATAGTGCATATGTCCATGCATAAAAGCCCTCGTGTTAGGGATAAAACCCCCCATAGCCAGGGCTTTCTCAACACCCTCACCCGAAACTTCAATCACCTGCACCAAATCATACTTCACCGTCAAAGAGTCCATAGGTCCACCAGAGCGGCCTTGCGCACTCACCTCCTCAAACTCCTCATCTTGATCATTCTCTCCTTCAAAACCAGAGGTGCATTTCAATCCCACCTCCGCATCGATTTCCATCACTACAATAGCGCCCATTTGGCCAAGACCACACTCATCAAGAAAGTCCATAAGTTTGGCTGGCAATGCCTGAATAACCTCCTTTCCTGCATTTCTAGAAACATTATCGAAGGAGATAATGAAAATCTTCAAACTATCCACATCCTTCCCCTGACTAACAGCCACCATCGTTCCTCCTTCCCCACTCAGATAGAACTGGTCCAACAACCCAGCATCCTTTAAATCCTCCCTCATGCCATGTAGGAGAACTCCCTCATCCCCTAAAAGAACAGGTTGAGGAATTTTCCTATCCCGAATGAAACCACTCAATTGTTTTATACATTGTAAAGCTCTAGCAAGATCCTCCATCATCCTAATGACAGGTAAATCCTGTAAATCATTTGAGGCATTCAAAGCTCTCATAGCTATCTTTCCCCAGAAGCTGGGAACCTCATGCCCATTCCTCACAATACAGTCCCTAAGAACCATGATAACTTTCAAAGCTATATTCAATCTCACCCTAGTGACTACCCTCGTCGGGTCTGCACTCAACATTTGACAATCCTCAGAAGAGGCAACATTATCAGAGTCGGAATTCTTACCAGATTCCATGCCTTTCGCCAGAGGTTGGATCCTCTTCCTAGATCCCGCTTCAACTGCAGCCACATCCATGACAATAGAGTTTTCCATGACAATATTGTTCTTCTTGGGGTCACCCTGAGTTAGAAGCCCCCCCACTTCCTGCTTAATCCTTGAACCCAAAGGGTTAACATCCCTTTCAGTCATGACCTTCAAAGGGTTAACATCCCTTTCACTACACACACCATCAATACATTCAACATCCTTGGTAGCCATATATCTGCCCAGCACATTGATTGGCTCAATAACTCTGACTGAGCTATGAATCAAGGAAACAGGCCCCCCAGAGGGGTTGCAACCAACATCTTGTTTCCCCAGGCTGTACTGGGACACATCGATAACCATCTCAGAAGTGGCTAGTCCCTGACTAAGGCCAGGCTGCAAACACCTTAAAGGCGCCACCATTTCAGAGTTCTCCAAATAGGACTCCTTAGCTAACGATTCCACCAAACCTATCCTCCTTTGGTCGACAGAGTCAAGAGGTGATCCGCCCATCCAAAAGCCATCATGCAACGGATCCGTTTCAAGATGGCTTGCATCATCCAACCTTGGGTTCAAACAACCCACCAGCTCTTTAAAGACAGATCCAGCTACTAAGAATGGGGTTTCATGCCCATCGAACACTCCAAATTCAAGCAAGGCACCATCGTGGTCCGCTGGACACCGGTAAGATCCCAACTCACGGTTGAGTCCATTCGCAACAGAATTGGACCTATCCATAGATGGGCGACCACTAGATCTCCCAGATTCCAAGAACGAGTCTTCCAGGAAAGTAACCCTTTTCCGAGACATTATAGCGAACAAAGAAAGGAAAGAAAAGAAATTTAGGTGGGCGAAAAGGAAGAGATGGATTCAGGCAGGCTAAGTTAGATCTGATGGAGAATTTGTTTAGATTTTAGAGAGAGAAAATAGAGAGAAGCTAGAGAGAATTTAGATCGACTCTCATCTATGCCCCCTCAAACTTAGTACATGCCTAAAACACTATTCTTCAAACTGGATGTCTTTTATCAATGTTTCTTAAACCTTTTATATTGTTCAAATGTTTTTAAAACTAAGATTTAATCCTTTTGACCTAAACACTGTTTTACAAACCTGATATCCTTTATCAATGACTTTTAAACCTTGCAACTTGATCAAATGATTTTAAAACTAGACCTAATTCATATCTTTGACCTTTAACTTGAAATGTTCCCTTATACCCTGATCGAAGCCTTGATTCCATTTAAGTCTATATCTTATTGATCCAGACTTGTACCTTTATTCTTTAATGTCAGAATACCTAGTCAAACCCTTTGACTTTTATCAATGCAAATCAACTTGAAATGTTTTCTTGAAAATGCTTTGAAGCTACTTAGACTGGGCTGATCTGTTATCAGTGAGTCGAATGTACTTCAGGGTAAAGGTTTTTGAAAGGATTTGAATACTAAAATGTTTTCCATATTTTAAAAGGTTTTAAAAAGTGTTTTCAGAAAGAGATTTTATAAAAGTGTTGGGAATGCCGTCAAAAATGTTTTCATATATGGATTCCTAACGATTGGAGAAACGGGGCGAACGGGTAATGCTGCTTCCATCTGGTTGTGTATTACAGTGTAGTTCTGGTCTGTCCAGTTCGACACTATTTATTTATAGGCCAATATGTTGCCTCTTGGGAACCCAAGCAATCCTAATGAGAGGATTGATACCCAGAGGGACTTTGTGTCCGATATGAGGGGACTTTATGGGCTGATCACCCATTTTGTCTTGTTAATAGGGATATAAAACCTCCAATCAGTTTTATTAAAGTGATGATTACTTTTACTTACTATGAAATGAAATTGGTTTATCATTAGAAATGTCAATTGCTTTACATAGATTTTGAAATATCTACTGCTGCTTAATTATCAACTTATGCCCTGTCTTTATCAGATGCAAGTATTGTTTTACTATCTTCAGCACACTTATTGCTATCTTATTATCAGTTGATCCCATGTTAAGTTCACATACCCGGAACATTGTTATTACATTTAGAGAATTATGCCATATTCTAGTCTACTGTCACCCTTTCAGTTTTCAGTTGAGATCATGATTTACTTGCTGAGCGTTAGCTCATTATTATTTTATCTAACCTTTTGACAGTAACATAAGAATCATGGTTCGAACTATCCAAACCGCAAGGAAGCGCACTTACTGTGGCCCTGAGTTGGTCCAGTTTCAGATAGCTCCCGAGGTAGATGCAATAACAGCTTAGTGAGGATATTTTACAGGGTTGGTTTATGAATCAGTTGTGAGAACTAGTTGGTTAGAATTTGAATCTATGGTCTGTTATAATATTTTAATTATGGTTTGTAATAATAAGTAGTTAGACGATGGCTTGCTTGTTTCATACCATTACCTGTGAAAGATCTTGGATAGTAGAGTTGGGGCCAGTCAGCATTCTATATCTATATTTATATATTTTTAGGTTGTTTGTATCTAGAGTGTGTCAGTGACCCTCCGATCTAGGCCCCGGGTTGGGAGGGCGTCACAATTTTTCCATTAGGATTTTTAACGAAACTGACGGGAATGACCAACTTGCAAGTTTTTAAGTATTTCATTAGTTGATTGGAAGTTTGTTTAACTTGGTGACTCACTTGCAAGTTACTACTGACTACAGTAATTAATTCAACATCATGGACAGTTCTTTCTGCATCAGCTGAAGACTTTCCAACTCTGTCAAAAGAAGAAATCTTAATTCAACAGAAGAAACTCATGGACAGTTTTAGTAAAAAGACAAAGACTCCTACTGTAGGTAGAGGAAGAGGCAGAGGAGGTAAAGGAAGAGGAAGGAAGCCTATTCAAACTGGTCCTAGATAGACAAGGTCTAGTGGAATCAGAATAGTGGAAGTAACTGAAGATTCTTCTACAAAGAGAAAAACTCCATTATCTCTTGAGTTGATTCCAGCTGTTGTATTTGATGAAGAATCTAAAGTGGAAGAACTCTATCAAAAGAAGAAAAGAGTTATTGAAGGAGAGAAAAAGAAGATTTCACAGATCACTATTCCAGATACATCTTCTATTCCTAGTTTTGATCCTGATACAGTTCAAGCCAAAGTTCATGATACTATCACTACGCCGTAAATGGCCTATTGCAACCCCCAAACTGTGTTACCATAGACCCCTGTTTGAAGTTACCATAGGCCAAAATAGGGCTATGGTAACACTTCAGCTGTGTTAGGTTCTCAGCAGTAACTACAGATATCTAAGGTAACATCAAAACACAGCCTAAGGTAACATAGCAATGTGGTTACCAAAAACCTCTATAGCAACATCTTAAACACTCTATAGCAACATAGTTTGTGTGTTACAAAAGATGATACAATTTTGCACAGGGGTCACATGTGGGGCCCACAATCTATTGTAACACCCTCTTTTACCAATTGCAACACATTGAGTGTTACATAATTAAAATCATTTATAACTAATTTTAATAACAAAAAAATTATGACATTTAAATATTCAAGAACCAAATTAATTACATTTCAATAACATCATCCAACATCATTTTAATAACATCATCTAGTACAAAACCAACCAAATCATCCAAAAATATCTACCAACACTAGCTAATGAACAAAACTTAAAATGTACAAGTACTAGAGCTAATAACGTGTAGCTAGCTACTACCATTCCGCCATGTGAAATAAATCAGCTTCAAGCATTATAATCAGGATTCATGTGATCCAGTCCTTTGGTAAGAGACGGTATTGAAAGTTTTGCAATCCATCGAGCTGCTACTACCATTCCGCCATGTGCATAACCTAATACTAAATTACTCACCCACCCTCGTGCACAACTGAGTGATGAAATGGTACTACTGCTCCTGTAGCGGCTATCAGAGTATCCTTAAATTACCTCTTCTATGATAATTAATCCGACCGAAAACTCTTCGTAATAGTCTCCAGCTCAAAAAGAGTTAACGGAATGACATGAGCATACAACAAAGAGACAAAGAGAGGAGCCAACTGGGCAGAGAAAAAAATGAGAGTCGTTTCTCTCTAGGAACCCTGGCTAGCCGCCTCTTCTCAAAACTAAATCTAAACATCTTTCCATCAATATAACCATAAATCCATCGCTAATCCATCTCTTTCTTCTAATCTTACACCATAAACACCTATATTTCTTTTCATTTTTCTTTCATGAGTCGGAAGAGGGTTACTTTCTCCGATGCTTCTTTGTCGGAGAATAGTAGTTCTATTGCTGGTCTCCTTGCTGACTCTAAGGAGTTGGTTAATGATGCTAGGGGATTGTTGGCGAAGACCCAGGTTGGGTTGGTACCGAAGATGAGTCCGGAAAGGGTTACCTTCTCAGAGAACCTTGTATCGGAGATTCCTAGAGTTGGGGGTTGTATCCTTATGGGTGAACCCATTGTTAAGTTGGGGAGTCCAGTTAGTAGCCCGAAGAGGGTCTCCTTCTCTCCGGAGGTTAGGGTTTTTTACCCTAGTCTGCACGGTGCCCCTTCTACTGAGTTAGTTAAGGGGGAGCAGGTCTCGAAGAATGTCAGTTTTTTGGCGGAGGTCAAGGTTTTTTTTTTTTTTTTTTTTGCTAATTAAGATTTTTATACCAAAGGAACAGCATAAACACGTCTAGGGGCATACCCCGCGAAAACAACAAACAGTCATTACAAATGAAATTTGTTCGATTAGGGGCATACCCCACAGAGTCAACTATCTACTAAAATAAAGCCAAAAATTGGCAATCAACAAAAAAAGAGATAGAGAACAGAGGATAAAGCAGCCATTATATCCTACTGGAGTGCCCACCTCGGGTTGCTCTCCATTGCTTGATCTTGGATTTGGTCCAACGAACTTTCGTGGCCTTTTCATTATGAAGCGTTCTCATATCATGATCAAAGGTAGCCTGCTCCTTCTCCATCTGGTCACTAGCATGAACAACGTTCAGGTTCTCCTCCACCTGCTCAACAACAGGAGCCATCATGTCTCTGTTCATCTCGTCCTTGACACCCTCAGCATCAACTTCCATCGGAGCTGTCTCAGAAGCCACTCCCGCAACCTCAGTACATTCCTGCGCCAAATGGAAGTCCATACTAATATCCCCTAAGTTATGCATAGGAGAGTTGTGAGTTCCCCTGCCCGTGACATCTTTGAACATAATAGTATCCATGGTATCAATAGAGGGAATGGTGCTAACATTTGGGAATTCCTCCCACGGGATGTCATCCCCATTCCTCCCCATATGCAGTATGGTCCTATCAGTAGCACAAACACCAGACCCAGTGCTGTCAATCACCATAGCGGAGTTGTCATCATGTAAGTCCTTCCCCTTCAAAAATTCGAAAGCCTCATCAACCTCTTGTTCAATTTCCTTTAACAGAATCCCCTTTATCTCAGGAGCACCCTGGCCTCTTCCAAGGACACCCAACCTTGAAGAACCATCAAATAAGCACACACCCATTGGGTTCTCATTTGATACATGTCCATCCTTCCATGTTAACCTGTGCTTGTCAGGCTTAGCAGAAAAATCATCACCTGTCACCCGATGCTCCAATTTAATCTCCAGTCTTTCCCTGGGTTCCCCATTATAAAGAAAGAACACATCCAAAGGAATGCCATCTGCCGGTATCTCAATCCCGTTGTTTATCGTAAAGTCTTGCAACTGGATAATACTATTAAAAGTCTCACAGAGTTCCCCATCCGGAAGAAACTCAGATAGATCAACCAGAAATTTACCCGACAAAATAGCCAAGGGTTCCCTATTTGCACTCAGCTCTGGGACCTCATACCCCATAAATTCAATAAACATCTGTAGAACTTTTAGATAGTTCCTAGCCTTGATCAAAAACTGGTTAGCATCCACCTTATCACAATCCAAGTCTCCAGCCTTGGGATTTGCCGCATCTGAACCAACAGGACCATTCGAGACAAGTAGGTTCCTGTCTCTAAACTCATTAAAAGCACCAGAGGGCAGAGGAGCACTAGGTTTGGGAGAGACCGCAGCTTTAGAAGCAAAAAGGTTCAATCCCCTAATCAGATTCTCATGATCAGAATCAACATTTGGCTCAGTACTCGTAGGATTCTTATCCCAGAAGGCATTAGTCACTATTTTTTGGACAAGCGACATCACCATACCCGAAATGACTTCCTCATCGCCAGAATCTACATCATTTACATGGCTAAGATTCCCCGGAGTAATAGGGCTCAAACAGCCAAGAGCCTCCTCCTTTCCAGGGGCCTCAGTAGCATCTTTGGTGCTGTTTCCTTTCAGCATTCCAACATCATAAACATTATTACTTTCATTTTCGTGGAACTCTCGAGAGTCAACCAGAAAACCCTCACCCTGGTTAGAACCCATCCCCAACCCCGTGATGGAGTTACCAGCCAGATTCCTACTAGGGCTCAATGAGAAACCGGAGGAATCCTCCCCCACATTCTCCCAATTCTTAACAGATCTAGAATTCCAAGAATCAGATAAAATAGGTCTAACATTATCCTTTTGGGAGAAAAACTTACCATCACTCACTTGGTGCTTGGCCAGACTACAAGTGCGCATAGCAGTCCCAGATCTAGGTCCCTCAGCAGCACATATGTTCCCACCTATGCTCCCCTTCATGTCACCACTAGACACAGCCAGTCTAGGGTTTGCATCAGCCTCAATTCCCAGAACATTCCTGGAACAGGGGCCAACAGATGGTATAATCGATACCAAATCAACTGCAAAGGAAACCCTTTTCGGGGTCACTACCGGTTCTAACTCTATCCGAGTTAGTTTCACACTATCGGTGACATCAGCCGCCATTGTGGAGGCATCCTTGAAGGAAACCCTTTTACGGGACATGAAAACAGAAAAGAAATTTAGAGATTGGGTTAGGAGGAATGGGGAGGGAAGGAATTCGGATGGCTGATTTGGTCTGATGAAGAAAGTGATTTGAGTTTAGAGAGAGAAAGAAGAGAGAAGGTAGAGAGAAAATTAGATGACTCTCATCTAATTTTCTATATCAATGCAAAGATGCAGGTCAAGGTTTATTACCCTTGTCTTTCTACTGGGTTAGTTAATGGGGAGCAGGATTTGTTGACTCAATCGACTCAATCCGGTGAGAGATTGCAGCCATCTGGTTACAAGCAAATGGAGTATGATAGCGACTCTCTGGGCTTGGATGGTTGTGGGTTTCATCGTGTTGCGGTAAATGGTTAGGTTTCTCTTTGCAAAGAGGAACTTATAAAGAACGCCCGCCAACTGGTTGACGGAAGTCCTGTGAAGGCCTCGAAAGCCCAGTCTCTTTCTAAGGAATTGATGGGGAAGGTGGTTGGAAAGTTGTGGCCCATATTGTTTATGGATGATGGGTTCAATGTTGAACCTGTGTTAGAGGAACACAAGCTGCTCGATGAAAGCCGTATGTGTACTGAAGATGCTGTTTCTCAACAAATTGTTCCTCAAACTTATTCGCAGGCTAATGAGAGTCGATTTTTCTCTGCCTTCTCTCTAGAACTTCTCTCTCTAAAATCCTCAAACATTCTAATCATCTTCTACATCAGTTCTAAATTTCCACATCCTAATCCATCTCTTCCTTCTAATCTCTCACCTAAACACCATATTTCTTCTTTCCTTTTCGAGTAGCATGAGTCGCAAGAGGGTTTCATTTGTGGATGACTCTGTAATGACGACTCCTGTTAAGAACCATGTGGCAGTGACCCAAGAGGGGTTAGATCCAGTTTTGAGCCCAAAAAGGGTCTCGTTTGCGGTTGATTTGGTATCGGAGATACCATCTATTGATACTCAATCTAGGGAATTGGAAGGATTGAGTACGAAGAATGCTGCCAAAAAGAGTGTCTTTTGCGTCGGAAGGATTGAGTCTGGAGTGAGCCCGAAGAAAGTGTCTTTTGCGAAAGAATTGGTGTCAGTGATACCGTTGGAGAAGGGTAATCCAGTAAGATCTGCTGGGAAACCTCAACCCAAGAGAAGGGTAGTTTTGGATGGGATTGATGACAACAAAGGGCGGAAATTGGATAATTCTGGACTTGGGGTTGCTTCGAGAACTAGAAGCTCAATCAACTTACTGGAGTGCGAAGGTAAGTTTTTCTCTTCTCATAAGAAGATGAAGCCGGGTTTTTTTAATGATAACCAGCCTATCTTGGTTGAGGAATCTTCGGATTCTATTGTTTCTAGTTCAGATTATGTAATGAATGAGGAGGATGTTAATTCCACACTCTCGCCAAAAAATCCAAGTGCTGATGAGACCCGAGTGGGTGGTAAAGACACACCCTTTAACCCCAATGATATGGTCAGTGAGGGGGCTTCTATTAATGATAATAGGGTCACTGAGTTAACACAAGGGGAGGGCTCTAATCCAGTTGCGGGCGAGCAACCTGCGGAGATCAAGGGGAAGAATGTGTGTACTGACACAGCAAGGAAAGAGGGGACTACTTTTTGGGATGCCTCGACTAAAAGAATGCAGGAGCGTTTGTCTATAGCTGTGAATGTGATCATTATTTTTAGAGACTGCATAGTCCACAATGGGCATGAGGTGCCCCTAATTTGGGGAAATGTTGATGTAAGTGATTTGGATGTTATTACTGGGCTGAATTCAAGGCCAGACATCAAGCTCCTGAGAAACCTGGGAACGGCTCTGAACTGCATTAGGCAGCTTGGGAATTTCATTAGGAAGAATGGTATCCCTCCCCCGGTTATGTTAGGGGATGATGGTCAGGTCATTGAAGACATGGATGAGGAGCTGGAGATTGCTGAGCTGTTAGACCATAGCTTATACAACTCGGGGTTGAAGAGGAAGGCTCTGGTGGCAGCGAGGCGTAACTTGGATAAGCTAAAGTTGTTCATTGTCTCTCGGGGTTTGGAGATTCCTTCGATTAAAGGGTCCCGTGATAGGGAATTTAGTGCCTCTGCTCGTAGGCTAAGAGATATTGAGGAAGTGGAGCTCTACGACTTAACCTGTCAAACTATTCAGTTGAGGGACTATTTGATTGATTCGGGGATCGATCTCCAATCAGTTGAGCGGCAGAATAGCCCTTACACAGGAGGTATGGATGATGAATCTTTGAAGGAAAAAAGGGGAAGGGCAAACAATGCAAAGGAGCCGATTCAGGGCAACAAGCAGTACCTGGGTCATCTGTTTGATCTTGTGGGTGATGTGACTGTGCATGATGATACTAGGAAGGAGGCCAGCGTTTGCAACCTCAAGCCACGCCGCAGTAAAGCTCCAGATTGAGTTTAAATTTAAGTCTGTAATGGTCTTAGTTCTTCTTGTTGATTGTTAAATGGTGTAATGTTGTTTAACTCTGCTGTTCTGAATGTGGATTCCGCGGGGTATGCCCCCAGATTGTGTAATGCTGTTCCTTAGTGGTATAAAATTTTAATTAGCAAAAAAAAAAACAAATTGTTCCTCAGGTGATGGCTAAGGCTGCTGACATGGGAGAGTCTGAGCATAGGGTTATTCCCTCTGCTCATGATGATGATGGTCTTGACTCCTTGTTGAAGGGTCTGGCTCAAGATGATATGGCACACTTTAGTGTGTGGGTTACACAATGGGACTGGATGGCTGCTAAGCGCCACTTGTTGGAAGCTAAGAACAATTTTAAAGTTCTTAAACTGTTTACTGAATTCATGGGGTTCAGGGAGCCCATGCTGCAGGGACATGTAGAGGAGGTTGATGTGGTGATGAATGGAGGGGGAAAGGTTGGGGTTAATCCCAGTTTTAAAGAAGTTGCTCTTGAGAAGATTGACAATGATCATCAAAGTTTGGAATTGAAGATGGAAGGAATGCAGTGGCCTGTGCTAATGCAGGGGTGTGAAGCTGATGTGCAGGTCAGGTGGACGAAAACTGAGATCTTGGGTCGTGGGATACAGGACAGTCCTGCTCTTACTGACGTTTGCTGGAACCGGACAATGACTAATTGTGCTGAGATGACCATGCGAGTGGGGGATCCTTTTTGGTTTGCCACGCTGAGGAAAGACCTGCTGATTAGAATGCTAGGATGTGAACCGGGAGGTTCCACTGTCTTTTTTGGCATTGTTATGACTTGTATCTAATCTAACATAGCTAGATGGTCTTTAAGCTGACTCGATTTAGTAATTGAGTATGTTATGATGTTTTAGCTGGATGTTGATTCGCGGGGTATGCCCCTAGATTTGTAAAAGTTGTTCCTTTTGGTATAAAATTTTAATTAGCAAAAAAAAAAAGACAAAGAGAGAGTGAGACGGAGATAGAGACATACAAACATAAACAAAATCAAAGTTGTAAATACAAATACAAACCATAGCGAAGTTGTAAACACAAATATAAACCCAACTGAAGCATACAAACACAAACCCACCCAAATCGAAGATAGAAAAGGGTTGTACCTCAAAGTTGAACCCAAACAAAGATGACAGAGAGGCGAATCCCAAATTTCACAAATTCGAACCCAAATTGCAGGAACCCCAAATAGCAAGAACCCTAATTAACAGTCATACAACAATTACTAGAAAAGAATCCATAAGTTCTAATCAATAAACAATTAGGAGTGAAGGAATCAATTTTTCAAATAAGAAAAAGGCCAAACAAATCGAACAAACTTACCCAATATATCGAATTGAAGACGAACCGCAGAAGGACTCTGTCGAAATGAGGATTGGATTGAAGAGGGGAGACAGAGCAAGAGATATATTTGGGTGAGATCTGTACTATCTATTCACTTCAAGGGCATTGACCCATTTGTTCACTTTACTCTAGGCGGGGGATTGAAAATTTTGTGAAAATTTCATTTCCCGGCTATATCTAACTCATAAAATGGATAATATATGATAATTATAATTATAAAAATTTATTCATAATACATTGTAAAGAATGTTAATAGTAGCATATCACTATAAATATTTTAATATAATCATTAATAATTTTATCACCTTATTATCAATATTATTCTAGAGCATATGTATGTAGTCAAAATTAAACTATTACTCTTTTCTATCGATTTATCATATCACAAATGTCTATTATTAGTAATTTTTAAAATGGTCATTTGTGATATATAATATTAATATAGATTTTTAATATAAAAAAAACTTTAAAAAAAGTATTACGTTTTAAATATTAATTTCTAAAATGGTCATTTGTGATGGAATATTACGTTTTAAAATGATTACTTCAACGATTTTGTTAAAATTAATTATTTTTAAAGTCCAATAATTATTAAATCATTAATTTTAAATAAAATAAAAATTTTGTTCGTGAGTACTCTATGGTAACACGGCTCATGGTGTTACCACTTTAACACCTTTCATAGCTATGGTAACATACTTGTGTGGATTCGGTAACACCACAATCACAAGGTTGCGATAGCTCAAAAATTTCATAGCTATGGTAACACCCAATATGGTAACACCCATGCCAAAAGGTTGCAATAGGCAATCTATGGCGTAGTGTATACTCAATCTACTATTCCTGATCATGAAGAACTAATCTCCTGACAGATTTAAGAATCATTGTATATACTGCTTATGTTGATTCTTATAATTCTGAAGTTGATGAAGCTGTTGCATAGGAGGAGATCAATCTCAGAAAATCTAAACCACCATTGTGGACAAGGATGTAGTCAGAAATTGAAGGAAGAGCTCCAAATACTTACATGTATTGGACATGATGAAGCTGAATTTGTAAATATCAATAATTTTAATCAACATCTCTTAGTTGATAGTATTGGTGATATATTAACTGCTGATCATCTATGGAACTTGAAGCTACTAAAGTTATTGCTGATTGTCATGCTGGTTGATAAGTGGATTTTATATCCACTTGGATCGCTTCATTTCGGCTTAAATTGATTCACTTGGCCTCAAGTTTGTTGTACTTTTTTTTTTGCTAATTAAGTTTTTATACCAAAAGGAAACAACTGATACAAATCAAGGGGCATACCCCGCGAAGTCAACAACCAAAACATTACATAACCCTTAAAAAGGGACAGCAACAGAGCAACACTAAACTAGACTAAACTAGTTTAAACATATCCGAATAGCACTATGCCTTGATTTAACAATTTGTAGGAGAGGCTCTCGCACACTCCATTCCATTATCAGCATGAGCCAATTCCAAATTGAGATTAAGCTCTCTCCGTAGTCCATTTGAGTAGCCTGCGTGGCCCCTAGATGCAAGTAGATCATCCCATGCCCATGCTTAGTTATCAAAACTAAGGATTTACCATCCAAAAAATGGTCTCTAATACCATTTGAGCAATTAAAGACCACAGCCATTGTACTAGCATCCCTACTGATGCTTCTGAATGAAATGGCCACATCCTCACAACTAAAGAGGTTCTCCTTTCCAACATCAGCCTTAGATAACTTCACAATCTCCATTTGAAAGGCCAACGTGCGTCTAAGAAACATTTCAACAAACAGGTTTTGGAAACTCCTGTTTACATTCATAACTGGATTAGAAACAAAGATTAAAAAAATGCCAAGATGGCATCCCAACGTTCACT
This sequence comes from Kitagawia praeruptora, assembly GCA_037693485.1. Lineage (NCBI taxonomy): Eukaryota > Viridiplantae > Streptophyta > Magnoliopsida > Apiales > Apiaceae > Kitagawia > Kitagawia praeruptora. The sequence continues at coordinate 71,172,816 of CM075350.1, forward strand.
CTCTTGCAAGACAACAATCCAAGGTTGATAATAATATCAACGATGAGAGAATAGCCCCCAGCTGCTGAACCAATAATGCCAAAAGCAACACTGTCACAACTAAAATCCATCAGTTTGCGTGACCTCCCCTTTTGATTCTTCACGACCTTTAACTTCGTGACTTCTTTGGCATGAACATCACCATCCTTGCGAGACACCTGGTCTTCACCAAAATCATGAGAAAAGTGATTTACATCCTGCGTTGCTGCAATGCCCAGACTGCTAGCATCTTCATTAGCCTGCCCCTTGCAAACCACTTCCTTGCGTTCCACACCCATAGCATTAGTTTCAGAATCAACCTGGGCCTCCTTTCCTCTTTGGGCCTATTCATCAAACACTTGAAAAACATTGCGTATACCTCCAACCATGGAAGTATCAATCGCCTTTGGAAGATCAACTGTGACAATCTTCAAAACCAGATGAGAGGAAAGCTTAGAGCCATCACCCAAAGAAACAAGCTCAATTCCAGTCCCTTTAACATCAATGGAGTTGTCATCAACAATGAAACCCTCCAAAACATACCCTTCCGATTTCAAATCCAGAAGCGTATCAACATTTTGAAAACCCTCTGGACATACAACCCCATCTTTCGATTTGGTTGAAACGTCATTTAGATCTGAGAGAACCCATTGTAGCTTTTTATCAGCAACTTTTGCCCTTCCCAAATCAACATTAGTTCCGACTGTAGTGCGAAACACATCTTTCGCTGAGGCAGCAACCCCTTGTCTCTCACTATCCTTTTTTACTCGGACATCCTCCAAAGGATACACAGTCACAAGGTTCTCCGAAAAGGAGACCCTCTTCGGACTCCTAATGAGACTACCCACATGAAGGCAAGCTTCAGATCCTCTCGCACGGGGAGGAATCACAATCACTAAGTTCTCCGCAAAAGAAACCCTCTTCATTAAGAAAATAATTATATAGTAAGAAATATGGTGTTTGAGGTGAAAGATTAGAAGAGGAAAGGTGAATTAGGGAAGGCTAATGAGAAGATCTGATGAAGAAATGGTAAAGATTAAGGTTTAGATTTTGTGGCGGCTAGGTTTTTAGAGAGAGGTTAGAGAGAAGTTAGAGCATACGACTCTCATTTCGTCCGTTCGTTCGCTTCTTACACACTTTGTTGTACTTTTGATGTGTTTTGTTTAAGTGTGGAGGTTTGCAAGAATGTCGATTAGGGTTGATGTTTCCGTTAATTTTGGAGTTGAATTCGAGCTTAAGTATGAACAATGGAGTCTGGTTTTGAGCCACCATGAGATTCCAAGTTAAGAGAATTAAAGATGGAAGCATTTGCAAAGGAAACGGGAAGAAACGAAGCTAAAACGAATAAATAATGCAGAAAAAATCAATCTAGCAGGAAGTAGCCAGGCAGACTGCGCCAAAATTGCTTAAACAAAATGTGGCCGCGCAGGGTGTGCCACAGGCCGCATAGGGTGCGCTAGTTTTTGCTGGAAAATTCCTGCTTTGCCCCTATTCGAATTCTATTTGTATTTTAGGTAGTTTATTCGAATTCTAATTGTATTTTTAGGTATTTTCTTGCCGGGCAAGACTTCTAGGGCCTATTTAAACACATCCTACCATTGTAATTTGTATCATTACATATCATAACTTAGAATTGCAAGGAATAAAAGCGGAGAAGGATTCAAAGCTCGTGACAAGCAACAGATCTAAATCTACTTCATCTTTTGTATTCTTTTCTTAGGCGATACTCTGGATTTTAGATTTGCTTTCTCATCTCTTTATTTTAATATTATTGTTACTTTCATTCAATCTTTGTTATATATTATGTTTTCATCAAATCCCATTATAACACCCCCAGATCCGGGTCAGGGATCTCGTCATTACGGTCTCAATCTCCATCCACAATACTAGCATAAAAATCAAATTACAACCTTGTGACCCAAAACAACAACATAAAACACACCCGTTATAGTCCCAGAGATGAAATCAGAGTAACTACCAAATTTTATTAATCACAAGATTGAGTTCTTACAACCCAAAAAGATTTACAATTTAACTATTACATACTCTTTGCCATCAATTTGTATATGTCATATAATAAATACATTTGATACTCAAATGCTAACATCTAGCATACCCATGGCTGCCTCTTCAGCAATGGTAGCTATGATCTTAACTGCTATTCCTCTGACGGCTGTCACCTGCTTGTGCTGAATGCGCCTTGCGCAGGCCATCTGATCTAGCTGTTGTTGTGATATAAATAAATAAAGCAAGGGTGAGCAATAGCCCACCAACAATAATATAACTGCATAGTGATATATATGACAGTTCAAAAGTATATTTTGAAACCATATGCCATGCATTAACGAAAGAGTGCCAGATCAATATAAAGGATGAAGTTACAAGGTAACTCAAAACATATATATTCTGTGGCAATATCTGCTATGTCAAAATAAGCAAGATAGCATAATTTATCATGAAATAGGAACTTTCAGGAAAGGCACTTCAATTCTAGTTTCTGAATATTTTTTAAACTCCCGGCAACCTGAAAGAAGTCTCTTCGATACGTGTTGCGGGAACTACCCGTCAACCTGAAAGAAGTCTTTTTTTTTTTGCTAATTAAAATTTTATACCAAAAGGAATAACATGATACAAATCTAGGGGCATACCCCGCGAGATCAACATCCAAATAAAACAGCAACATACATCAAACCATACTCAATTCAAATCGAGTCAACAACCAAACTAGCTAGGCTAGACTAAAAGCTATATATCTGGCGCCTTAAACAATCTAAGCAGAGAGTACACCCTACAGTGGTGAAAATGCATTCCAACTCTACGAACATTAGCGTCCAAACCACTGAGGGAGACGATGCGTAACTCAATAGCTATCTGAATAGCATGACAAGCATCAACAGAAGGATGCTTCCCATCTTGCAGCCGGACGTACTCACCATCCAAGAATGACCCCATGTAACAGGCCAAGGCGACATAATGCATTCTCAAATTCCCAAGCTCAACGGACATTGCTCTTGCATAGTCACCACCTAGACTATGCCTCCGAAGCTGCCTCTTTACATTTCTAGTCACCCTTCTTAAACAGAGGTCATCACCCCTCAAGTCCCAACACCAGAGAAGGAAAATCACCCAAACCAGGTCTACGTCCAACCTGCCCAACCCAAGGACATCAAAACAAAAACCTTTAATCAATAGTCGACAAAAAACGCGACCACGCAACCACAAGAAATAATCAGTATCTTGAATCAATGCCCATCTAGAGAACATATCCCCATAATCAACTCGAATATGCAATCCCCCATCCATCAGGTTAAAAGCACACCTCCATTCCTTAGACAAACCGTATCGTCCAGCAGACATGATAGTACCATAGCGCATAGCACACCTCAAAACAACCCACTTCCAGCCATAAAGCCCAGAGCGAACTGATACAAAATGCATCCAGTTCCATTTTAAAACCCACTCACTGCTTGCATGCCTCCAAGAAATCTCAATACCCAATCTGTTTCTCGAAAAAAGAAACCCGCTAACACCTAGAACCCAGCTCTAGAGCAAAGGAGTAGGCGCATCCAAGGAAACAATTCTCATAATGAGATCCACATTCAACAAGTTCTCACAGTAAACTGCACATCCTGTGATCATAAACATGAACTTATCAAATGAAGCAACGTCGTAAGATCTATTCCAGCTTCTACTTTGAACTCCAAACCAGGGAGTAGTCCAAGGCCACGCATTGAGACTAACAGCATCTTTCAGAGACAGGCATGCTAGGCATCCAATCACATTTGAGTCCACAACACTCAATCCATACTTAATACGATTAGTATTAAGCACATATAGAGGCAAATGAGGCCAACCTCTAGGCCATATTAGTTGCTTATCCAAATCACACAAAGCACTCTGAACAGAGTCTCCCTTTATTCGAACCTTAATCAAAACAACAACATATATTACCTTGCAAGAGCGAAGACTCTTGATAATCTCGAAACAGTCTGAAAAAACTCTCTGGATCATTTTAACAAACACCATCCAGGCATCAGCTTCTTTCTTGGAGATATACATAGCCTTGAACCTGCAAGCATATCCCAAACCTAGATGTAGCAAAACCCCATCCTTAGGGGTATCTCCGTTCAGGGCAACAACAAAACCAACAACAACCAAAGTTGTTTTTTTTTTTGCTAAATAAAATTGTATTAAAACCCAGAAGGTACAGCTGACAGGGGTATACCCCTCAATACAAGATAGAGTTTTTTACTAAAAAACTAAGTCGACCATGCTATACACCGAAAAGGATATAACAACAAAAAACTAATATAAAAGCAGACTAAAGGTGGGATCCCTTTTGATTCTTTCCTGAATAACTTTGACACCAAACAGTCTTTCTCTCACCGTTCGTTTAACAAGCAATATTATCTGGTCCACATTCTTTGTCGAGCCATTCCGGTGAATCCTCTCATTTCTTTCACGCCAAATAGAATGAATAGTCACAGATATAAATAAGTGAGCTATCATCCTTTTAATAAGAGAAACATTGTCTTGAGTGAAGTTGCCTACTTGCCAATCCTGCCACGAAAGGTTTATAGCAACTGGACTACTCCTAAGGACCAAATATGTGAAGGGACAATCCAAGAACAAGTGATCTACAGTTTCAATGTTACTATGACAAAGGCAGCATCTAGGGTCCACGTTAAAACCGAACCTGACCATCTTCTCTTTCGTAAGTAGACGATCCTTGAGGGCACCAAAGTTGTTGAATTGAGACCCATCAACAATTCCACGAAAAGGTGCAAATCTATCTCGGACAAGGCCCGAGAGGTGGAACCCAACTTTGCGTTAAGGTTAAAGATTTTTTATCAAGAAAACACCATTCATTTTCTCCCCAAAACCCAACATGCTAATTTCACCCATGATGACAGCCTCCAAGACTCGATACCCAGACGAAGTATCAATCTTAGAAAAAGCCACAGTAGGAAAGAGAGATTCAACTCCATCTCCTAAGTCCAATGATTCATCAGAATCAATGATCAGAATTCCAACATTGTAAACATAACCAAACGATTCCTTCAAGAAATCTTTAATAAACGCCACTCCAGAGACATTCTCATCTCTAATAGCATCCTTTTTCCTCAGGAACAACTCTTGGAACAAGATCCCCTTTACCGAGATCCCAACATCATCGTCCATTAAAATATTCCTCCATAAAAAGAGACCAGCACATGGCCTTCCTACCAGTTCCAGATCGGTGATACCCATCATCAACATCGAGCTCTCACGAAGAACCGCAAATAATATAGACATAACAAAATATATTATATAAGAAATTTGGTGTATAAGTGGAGGATTTAAGATGGAAGATGAATTTAGGATGGCTGATTGTAAAGATCTGATGGAGATTGTGTAAGAATTAAAAGGCGGCTAGGTATTTTAGAGAGAAGTTAGAGAGAGGTTAGAGCATATCCGACTCTCATTTGTCTAATGCTACAAGTATCAAGTTAAAGAAGTCTCTTCGATACGTGTTGCAGGGAATTCCCAATTTGGGAGATGAACTAATACTGGAGTTATCACGCGCCAGCTGTCCCACTCTCCGATGATCAATCGAAGATGGTACAGCCCAATATAGTTTACTACCGGTAGAAGGAAGAACTGACGGATTTACTTGTCTACCGCCCTTGATAGTAACTCCCTGGCCAACGGTTGGGCCTTGTGATGGACCGCGCGACTCGGCCTCTTACACACGACTCCTAGTTCAAATAAATCCATGACTCTGAAACGTAAAACTTGTCCTCCTTTCCCCAAGTGTAATAGTTGTTGATAAGACTCCACAAAGTAGTCGTATCTAGTTGGAAAGGAGAATTCACCAATATTTTCCAAGCTGCTTCTTGTTAATGGATACCAACTTGTTCCAACATTCTTACCCCTCGAATGATGAGTGGGTACACAAAGAGTCAATGCATAAAAGCAACCAAGTTGTGAGTGACAAGAATAGTGTCAAAGAATTTATGACCGGGAAGTCCACAAGATAAATAACATTTCTCAAGTAAGGTTCCCTTATAATAGAATCGAATGCAGAATGGAATTATTGAGAACCTTCCTTGATAATAATAATAATAATAATAATAATAATAATAATAATAATAAGGCTCTGAAATAATCTACATAATATTTGAAGGTCGAAGATGATATTTGGATGAAGTAAATCATTTCGAAAGGAGTTATAAGATTTTGATAAATATTCCAAGGAATATTTCTTCAGTTATAAGAATTTAAAAGAATATTGCCGGAAATAATCATCGAATACTGGTCCATAATAATATTCATTGAACGAATAATGAATATTCAAGTTAATAATAATACTTATTTGAAGAAATAATCAGCCAATGGATATTCGAGATAATATTCATTGAACAAATAACGAATATTCAACTTAATAATATTTATTGAAGAAATGATTATCGAATGAATATTTGAAATAATATTCAATAATTGAATCGACTTTAATTGAATGTTGAAGATAATATTCATTGTCTCAAGGGAATATTTAAAATAATATTTATCGAATAACTTGAGTTCGAATCAATGTTCAAACTTATATTTATAAAATAAATAGAGTTTGAATAAATATTCGAAATAATATTCATTTAAATAAATAAGGCTCGAATGAATATTAAAAATAATATTCATTAAATAAATAAACTCGAATGAATATTCAAAATAATATCTATTGAGTAAATAAGCTTGAATGAATATTCTTTAAGTAATTAACTTAAATGAGGGTTCGAAATAATATTCGAATATTAAATCAACCTTAGATGAATATTAAAGATAATATTCATCGAATAAATAAATATCGGATGAATATTCCAAATAATATTTGTTAAATAATCTCCAAGGAATATTCCAAATAATATTCGCCAGATAATAAATGGAAAATATTTACTTAATTATTTTCCTCTGAAAATAATATCAATATATCAAGGAATAACGACTCTCGGTCTATAATCAAATATGAGATTCAACTGCCCTTCGCTAAGGGTCTTAGTAATATCCGGCTTATAACTGATATATTAACTATCTAGCTTATAAGCCAACAATAATTCAGGAAACACGTATCACAATATAGCTTTAAAGTAGGAATGCATGCTATGGCATATGTATAACAGAAAGCATATATATATTCACAACAACAGCTTTAAGAAGGATTTAAAACTTGCCTGACAATCCTGTAGGGGTAGTGTGCCTCGTGTCACTCCGGTGATCTATAAATAGTCACAATAACCGAGGTCAATCACTTAACACCTTTTAAAAGGCTAAGTATAACTTAACTTAAGTCGAAACACGTTTTCGAGTTATCTCGTTAAACACCTTTTTTTTTTTTGCTAATTAAAATTTTATACCAAGAAGGAACAACATACATAGATCTAGGGGCATACCCCGCGAAATCAACATCCGAATAAACTACACAACATTAAGTCATAATAGAGTCTGCATATAAACAAAGACAGAAAAAGCCTAATCTAAGGCGCCCTGCCAGCATGTCCACCCCTAGTCGCTCTCCATTGCTTGATTTTGGACTTCGTCCAGCGTGTTGTTCTAGCCTGACCTTCGACCACCCCTCCCTGAACAGGAGCCTCACTGTCAGCCTCCATATGATCCTCACTGGTTGTCAAGTCTTGACTACCCTCAACCTTCACAATGTTCTCCTTAGGCATGCTAAAAACATCCTTTAAGTCCTGACCATCCATTTCCTTGCCACCCTCCTCGACCTCCTTGCCAACATGCATTGATGCAGAGCTGTCCACGACACCATTGCTGAGAGAGTCATTATCAATCAAGGGCAGAATACTCATAGTGGGAAAGTCATCCCAAGGAATATCATCCCTAAGCCTCCCAGTCTCCTGACCACTAGGCACGGGGTGGTCTAACAGGGTTGTAGCAATGCCATCATTTAGTCCATTGACCATTAGGTAATTGAACGCTTCATCAACCTCTGCATCGATCTGCTCCTTCACAGTTTGTTTCTCATTGGTTTGATTCACCATCTGCTCCCCCACATGGATGTTATTACAAGTATCCTTCAAGGTCCCATAAACCCGACCCCTAGGAAGGCATTCCCTGGGACAACCATTGCCATCAAACATAATCTCAAGAGGGAGTCCTTCAAGAGGAATTTCAATACCTCCACTTATCACGAAATCCTGCAATTGAAAGGTATCATTAAGAACTACACAGAGCTCTTCATTCGGGGCACATTCAGAGATGTCAATCAAAAACTTTCCAGAGCGCATAAATTGCAGGTCCTTTTTCCCCTGCAGCACTGGCACCACATACCCCATGTACTGGATAAACAATTTCAAGAGTTGCATGTAGTTCCTAGCCTGAGAAAGTTGTTGCCGTGCCCTACTTGCATCCTCCTCCAATCCTTCATTTCCTGACCCATCATCCAATCTACTCGCTTCATAAGGAGGAGCAGCAACAGATAAAGTAGGAACTGGGTCACTCTCAATTTTGCCATCCCAAAAGTCATTAGAGACAATTCTTGAAACTAGGTCCTCTAGTAAACCCGAATTGACTTCCTCACCTCCTGAATCCTCATCTTTTGCATAACTTAAGTTCACACAGTCAATAGCATTACGCTCCAAATTCACATCTTGGGTACCAATCTGGGCAACAACCGCAGTCATACCCAGACCATCCTTTGCACTCGAGGCTAAAGCCTCCGCCCTTACTGGGATACACCCAATAACATTCCTGTTAAGGCCATCATTTTCGTCTTTTTGCACACCCTCCAAGACAGGCGAGGCACTCAAAGGAGCCCCAGAATGCTCCAAAACCTATTTCCCTCCGTTGATATTGCAACATTTTGTTCACCCATAGAGGCCCCCACCTCAACATTATCAGTTACCATGATATCCCTATAAGTCGGTTTAGGTTTGGAACCCACACCCATGACTACACCAGGAGGACCATCATCACATAAACTAGGCATCTCAGAATTAACCTCCCCCTCCTTGGCACCCACATCAGTAACATATCTTGAATTCATAGAATCATATAATTCAATAAAAGTATCATCCCCTATTTCATTCAATTTAATCAGTTTCTTTTGTGCAAAAATCTTACCTTCAATCATTTGCAGTTTAACCAAACTACGAGTACGCGCCGCAACTCCAGATCTAGAATCAGCCGCAATAGAAAAGTCCTCATCCTTCCTCTGAGTAAGATCACCCACAGAAGAATCACCCTTTTGAGATTCCACATCAAGTGAAATTCCCTCATCCGGAAGGCCCTCATCAACTTTCCGGTACTTTGCCAAACACTCCATTGTCTGAGAAGAGGACAACCTCCCTCTTTGAGTACGAATGGGAGGTCGCACCCCATAAGAAATAGCTTCTGGAATCATCGTAACTAGGTTCTCAGCAAAAGAGACCCGCACGCCCTCCTTCTTGCCATCCTTTTTTATACTCGATTCTTCCAACTTCTTGGATCGAATATCAACAGAGGGTATCTCCGATACCAAATCAGCCGTAAAGGAAACCCTTTTCGGGCTCAGAACTAGATCCAGTCCCTCCTGGGTCATCATCACATGATCGTTTACACTGGCCGCCACCATGGAATCATCCATAAATGTAACCCTCTTTCGACTCATGATAAAACAGAAAGGAATTAATGAAAAGTGAGTTTAGGTGAGAGATTAGAAGGAGAAGATGGATTTAGGAAGCGAAACGTTAGATCTGATGGAGAAATTGTTTAGAATTTAGAAATTTTTAGAGAGAGGTTTTTAGAGAGAAGGTAGAGAGAATACGACTCTCATTATTACCTCGTCTTGCTAGAGCTTTTTTTTTTCCCTCTCTCTCAGTAACATCTCTCAATCTCTCCCTCCTTTCTTCTCGTTAAACACCCTTTAGTGCAACTCTCTTTATTATTACTATGACCCGTCATTCGTTCGCTACTAAGACACGTCGTCATAATTACACTTGGTATATGCTTAAGTCATATAAATTCTAAGGTCGGTCGTTTACGAATCAAGATTATACCTCGAGTTTTATCGCCCGTTTTCTAAGTTATAACCAAAGTCATACTTTTAAGGGGTTCGTTCGCTTTTAACCTCGATTCGAACATTTTTATAAAATCGGAAAACGATCCGTTCGACATGTGGTTTTCTCTCACAACTTCCTTTTTACCTCTAATATTTGATTATCAAGATTCGCCACTGATTTTGTAGTATTAAAGGAATCCAATTTCAGTTACGAACTTTTGTTTACGGTTTCGAACCACTTTTACGAATTTAATCATAATTCCTAAACCGTAAGTCCATTTCATACGATCTTTATATCAAAACGAAGCTTATAACATAATCTAGCTTTTCATGGCAGAATAAAAAGCTAAACAGTGAGTTAAAGCTACTGTGATGCACGGTTTCTTAAGGTTTAACGAAAATCGGGCATTACGACGGCTATAAATCGAACGTTTCTAAATTGTTTTCAACACAACCAAGCCACACCGGGCATTCATACATCTTATACACATGTAATACTCCTCTTAACAGTCAAGAACTTCTTACTAGACCATCATAACATCATAATACTCAGATTCACTAACAAACTACATAATCATGCTTATAAGATCATCATATTCATCACTAATCTAATAATCATCAAGAACATCCATAAAACTTAAAGTGGATCTAGGGTTTCAAGAGAGTTATACCTTCCTTGGGGTGTCTATGAGTCTATCAAGCCTTGATCTAGTCCTTGGAACACCTTAATATAGCTTAGATCATCAAAAAAAACCAAGAAAACAAAGTTAGTTTCTAAGGGTTACTATTCATCATCACTTTTGTAAAAATCATAACAAATCGAAAAATAAGAGTTTGGCTCTCAACTTTTTACCACATCTTGGCCTCTGCATAAGATTTGATTTGAGATATAGATCACCAAAAACAAAGCTTCCTAGCTATGGTTTTGAGCCCTCTTTTCCTGCTGGACAGAAACTACCAAGAACAGGCAGGTTGGTTTCTTCAACTTGGGGAGGCGATTTGACTAGGCTATACTCATTAGATTGCCATCAAATTTGGAAAGAACCTTGCCCATGGAATGGAGAAGCTATGGTTAAAATTTGGTGATTTTATCATGGATAGAAATGGAGATATGAATTTTTCTTCCCTTGTTGTTCCTGCTGGGCAGTTTAGAGAAAAGAGAGAGATGGTGATATTTTGCTTGGCTTGCTCTTGTTCTCTTCATCTAATCTTGAATTATTGATGTGCCTTAGATAATATCTTGACATAAAGTCACTTTAATAAAGTGCTAGGTCATGGATGATGTAGTTTAAAGGGACAAGTGTTGTGATCTTATGGTGAGATGAGCTAAGTACTTGGTTTGTTTGCTAAGTGTGCTAGTTACTCTTATAACTACTTAGTTACTTGCTCTTATCCACTAGCACATGCATGTATCTAGCTTCTCTGCTTGCTCTTTTGTCCGGTTATTGCTCAATTTGATTGATCGTTCGTAGGAATATCTCAAGAATTTCTAGTTAGGGTTTTACCGGAAATCTTCTTAATATTAATATTCCCATTCTTATTCCTCCTTTATAATTCTTGCACTTAAATTCATTAAATCCTCTTAATAAATCCTTAAATCTTTCAGTGTCCAGGGAAATCTCGGAGAAAATAAAATGCTAATTTTCTGAATCCGATATCGTTTACATACACTTATCTCGCCCCTGGATCATGAATACGAACTCAGATATCCATTCTGAATACTTCTATATAGCGTCGTCTAACTCCTATTCTCATTTCCCACCAAAAACACTATTCACACTTTATTCTCCTTTCATTCTTGTTCTCTTTCGGGCGTTCCTTAACCCTTTCACGGAACCACTGGGCTAATAACAGATATCGATTTGGATGACACAAGAATATCTCCTTCCTCTTTGGAATGCCATATCTTATTTCTTAGGAGATAGATTATTCTAATCTAGGTTGTCAACCCATTGCATTCTTCATGACATATAATCATTGGAATCATTACCCAGTCACATTCATTCATTAGAATTGCTAATACCTTGTAGTCAGAATCACTGTTCATTCTTTCATCAATATATAAAAAAAAGTTTTAATTCTACCGAAAATTCGGGTTCTTACACCCATGGTGACGAACGGTTCGATTATGAACTAATCGTTGTCATGGGATTCTAACGGATTTATTTATGGAGCTTTAGTATCTTGATGCTTTAAAGATCTGTGTGTGTGATGTGTATCTGATATTCTCGTATGGTTATGCTTAATTGTTAGATGCGTAGCTAACATCTAATCTGTTAATCTCTTGTGAAGTGAAAGTGGATCTTGAGATTTAGAACCTGCCATGCTAGCATAGGTTCATGATTGTTTATCAACATGATTCGTAGTGTAAGATGAAAATACTTATATTGCCCTATGTGATCTTTGTGGATAACTTATTCTATGTTTTCAATATCTATAGACATATAGGGTCTAAGCATAATTGGTGTCTATTCATCTTCTATCTCTTTTGTGGATGTATGGGTAGTTTGGTATACGTATGCTGACAGGTAGCGTGTACTTGTTTCGTGTTATCCGATCAAATATCATAACTATTACATATAGTGATTAAAGGCATCAGATCTAAGCGAAGTATTTAATGAAGTTGGGATCCCATGTTTATTCTCATATAAGTAATTCGATTTTAATATCTTTAGTTAAATAATTCTTAGTTGTTAATTTGCATCTTAGTTAAATTTAGATAATTAAACCCCCCACTTTGTTAATTGTCTTAGCAGTGAGTTAAAACCATAGTTGCTATTGCGTTAGAGAGAAAGCCATTTTGCCTAATGAGAGTCGTTTTCTCTCTAGTACCAAATTCTATCCGCCTCTAAATTTCATCCAAATCTAAGCATATTTTCATCAGATCTATATTATTCCTTCCTAAATTCACCTTCTCCTTCTTATCTTTCACCTAAATCACCATATTTCTTATAAGTTATATCTTTATTAAATTTTTTCTTCGGTTTCGTTGGTTTGAGATGAGTTCTTTGGGTCAGAAACTTCTTCAGTTTCAAACCAAAGATTTGTTGCGTCTTCTGATGAGCGTGTTGGAGGGTTATCCTTCCTTGTTACAAAATGAAGCTTTGTTTGTTGAGCCCACTGTTTCAGGTGGGTTTATTATTGGGCTGTGGGTTTTCGAAGGTGAAGAAAACTATATCCCGATGAATGGTGTGGTGTCCCAGGTGGGTTACCAGATGTATAGAATGCCTCTATCTACCCCCCCTTTGGTTTCGTAGGGTTTAAAGGGAAAAGATAGTGGGACTTGTTCTCTCAACGATGTGTTGAATTCTTTGTTGATCTACTCATTCCGACGCCTGGGGATGATGGGTAAGCCTATATGGGTGGTCTCTTGTAGTAAGAACGCCTGGAAAGATGAGGGATGCAAGCCGAAAGGTCCAAGCTTGGATGCATTCCAACTGTTTGTTCATTTATTAGAACGCGATTTGTTGTTCGAAATGGTATGCTCGAAGTTGAGGGAGTCTTTAATGGGTTTCTACAATTTACTTGTTGAGATAAGGCACCTGGAAGTGGCTTTGCACTTCTATGGACATGTGTGTGTTGAGCTTCTCACCGTTTGGAGCTCAGCGTATGAGGAAACAGGTGGGTTTCAGGTCCAGGCTGCTAGATTGGACACGGGATGGGGTTGTCTTGGGCAGTCCCAATATGTTGACACTATTACGAATGCTTGCAAGGTGCTCGATGAATATTGCAAGAAGTTTAATGTTTATTTGCGTAATGGTAGATACGTTATGTATGGAAACTTGATGATGGATATCCAGAAGTGTGGAACAATGTGTATGTTCCCTGACTCTTTTTCTTTGGTTAGAAGGTCTTTGTCTTTGGAGATACGGTCTCACAAAGAGATGAATGATATGAATCACCGGATTTGTCCTAGATGGGTTTTTGCAGTTGTTGCAATTGATGTTGTTGACTCTTTAAGCCTGAAGACTTTTAAGAGAATGCAATTGGATTTTGAAAGTCACAATCTGTTTGATGATATGCTTGTGCAAGCTATGTGTTTGAAGAAGGGAAAGCCTCGAGTTGTTGACTGGGGGGGTGATTCCCTTAAGATGTTTGATGAATGGTACCACCCTATCTGGAAAGAGAAGGGGTGTTCACAAGCTTCGATGAAGGTGTGCTTCGAAATAGGTGTGCGAGGGTTTTCAAGTGTTCCTACCTGTATGGATGCTGATCATCTTGTGTTTGGTGTGATGCTTCATCGCTCTATGGTGATTGACATTGCAAGGGATTTATTTTATGTTTTCAGGAAGAATGAAACTGATTTTGACTCTTTGGGCTTCTTAGTTTGTTCTAATGTTGCTTTGATGGAGTGTGTAAAGGCTGAGGGATTTCAAATCCTGGTGATTGCAGGGGTACTTCTTAGAGGGGTTGGTAGGGCCCAGTCCTTCGTAGATACGACAGCGACACATCAGATGTTTGCTGTGCTATCACACAGATTTCTTACAGAATCGGTTGGCCGGAATTATGGAGGTTGTTCCTGGTTTGTTACTCAAAGTCTAGGGGAGCAGATTGGACGTAGAGATAATGGCGAGGCCTACCTGCTGCATGAGGCTGTTCATGAGGGGGCAGGTGCACAAGTGCTATTCTGCAATTCTAATGCTGCCCTATTGACGGAGCAGGGGACCCTTTATAAATGGAGGTGTGTTTTTAACCTGTTGGTTAGAAGCATTAGTGAAATAGTTGGTGTTGTTCATCGAGCTGATGCCTCATGGTTAGCATTTGGAGATGTTAATAAGAAGGTAGGTTATGTATTGCACGACCACTTAAGTGTTGTTGGCCATTGTGAATGTTGGTACTTGAATGGTATTTGTCCCTCAAGCGGGGCAGGTTTTGCTGCTGGAAGTATCTTAAATGGTTTGGTTTCAATCTTTGAGATTGACATGCATACTATGCAGGTCCATGGTTTGGTGCCATGTGATGTGGTCCTTCCTAGTGAGTTGTTTGTGCGGCTTACTCAGGAGAGTCGGTATGTCATTGTTAATTGCTGGGTGCATGTCTGTGATGGTGCTGTTGGCGCGCTTTTAAAGGAAAATGGAAATTCTAGACCAGGTCATGTGGTAAAGTGGAAACTAATGTTGTATAATGCTGTTATGCAAAAGATGAAGGATGCCTCTGATCGGAGTGATGGTAGTTAGGCCAAAGATGAGGGCTGCATGGCAGGTTGGCATTGGATTTGGCAACAAAGGTGCGGGGAGGCCACTACCGTGGAATGTGATCCTTGGCATAGTTTCCGACCTTGATTCTAGCTAGTCTTATCTAGTTTTTTATGTAGACTTGTTGTTTGTTATGTTAGTGGTCTTTTCAGACTAGCGCTTGTTGTTGTTGCTGATTTTTAGGGGTATGCCCTTTGATTTAATTTGTATTTGATCTCGCGGGGTATGCCCCTAGAAATGTTTCTGCTGTTCCTTTTTGGTATAAAATTTTTAATTAGCAAAAAAAAAAAAGAGTTAAAACCATACATTGCTACATAGGTACATCTACTGAATTGAAACCTAAACCAGATCTCTGTGGAACGAACTTGATTTAAATCTATATTACTTATGACCACGTACACTTGCGTGATTTTGTGTTAACAAGTTTTTGGCACCGCTGCCGGGGATCATCAGTGTTTTATTTTTAGTTTATGTGCTTGTCATCAGTGGTCGTTAGCGTTCACTGACTCGGATTTCTTACTCATTTTTTTTGCTAATTAAAATTTTATACCACAAAGGAACAACTAATACAAATCTAGGGGCATACCCCGCGAAATCAACAAACATTCTGGGGGCGAACCCCACGATCATCAAAGAACAACAACAAAACGACTAATCAAGTCCGCATAAAGAACTAGTTAAAACTAGATAACTAGCTACCAATCGACTAACACAAGATCAGATATAATGCCAGTAATGACACTCCACGGTAGTGGCCTCCCCCCATGTAGTTCCCTGATGGGTGTCTTCATTGCTCACGTAGAGAACCGATTCCATTTCCACTTTCCCCTCCAGGTGACTGAACACCTCAAACCACACATTCAACAGCAAGTACTTGTTCTGCAACCAAGAGTGCAGCCCATCATCCAATACAAGCCATATATCACCATTAGAATCAATCTGGATACCCTTCCCAGATTGCAATCTCACACCAACAATACCATCATTGTACTCCGACACCATATAACTCATCATATTCATGAGCATTATAGTGGGTCCTCGCATTTCACTCAACAACTTAAATGTCACCACCTGCACCCCATCACAAGATCTGGACAAGCAATACGTTTTAGCAACAATATGGTCAACTTGACCAACAATTCCTAATATCATTTTGGAATCCCTAAGCGTAGAGCATTCCAACATCATAATTAGAACATCCCAGCATGTACTTTTTGGGTTTAAAGCCCTAGCATTTCCATCATTCTTTTTATAAGAAGCCCCATAGAAAAACCCACATATCAACCCCAACTAAGATAGGTGGGCTAAACAGATCAACAAAGAATTCAGTGGACAGTTTAAGGAACATGTCCCAACCTCTACCGAAACATAAAAGTTGCTTCCATTCACGGCGACTTTAGAGAAGACAAAAATCTTCTCGTCAACAGAACTATCCATGATCACTACAAGAGTAGCATGAGCTACACAGCCATAGTTAGATTAAAAAAATTTGACATTGATGGTAGGCCAATCAGCAACTCTAGGCACACTGCTAGCAGCTTCCCCCATCATCGCTATCAAGACTCCATCAATACCAGTTGGAACTTGAAGACCGTAGGCTTCTAAATTCCTAGGCATATCCCAAATATCCTTTCCACCAGGTCTCAAACCCATAACACTGATATTTCCTACACATTTGTAACTGTTTGAATCAAGCCCAGCAACAAGAATGTAGATTCCCAAAACATACCCACCCTCACGCGCATGATCAACTTCTTTTTTTTTTGCTGGAATATTTAATGCATTAAAGAAAAATAAAAAAAATAAAATGATCAACTTCATTAACAAACCCAAGAAAGTCGCTCTTCTGTTCCAGATTGAACTTACCAGAATTTACAAATAACACATTGAGGTCTTCACCTACAATCCATTGACAAACTCCAAAGTCTTGCTTGGACATACCATCGAACATTAAGAACTCCGAGTGTCTCACGATACAACAATGAATAATCCTTCCTGTAGAAATGACCTTCCTACTCACATGATTCATTATAACAGTGAAACACGCTCTGTCTTTAACACCATTAGGATAACCAATTAGCTAGTTCATCAAAACCCATGCCAAATTAGTGAAATTAGAGAAAATCAAAGCAGGTCGCTTTGACAAACCTTCGAACACTTGGTAGTCCAATCGACTATCCCAGAAAAAAAGACAAACCAGCCTCGCATAGGAAACCTCCATTAACGTGAGAGGTAACGAACAACAAGAGACCTCAAAACCCTTCTCTCGAGCTTCGAAGCATCTCACATCAGTTGGTAGCCCTTTATGGCCCAACAACCCAGCCAATGACCCAACCAACCTCAGTATCCTAACCAAAGGACCCCCTCAAAGATGGATCTTCCATCAATTCCCGAATCATGCTTCGAAATCTAGACAAATCGATCGAAGACCCATCTCGTCTAAAACCCTTAAGAGCATCACCTGCTTCCGCTTGTTTCATCTGGATACTCATAGATTCATGAGTCTCTCGCAAAACCCTCTTCATCAAAGGACCCTTGAGAATAATCAGATCTTGCGAAGAGAAACCAACATTAACGATTTGTGCAAAGAGAACCTTGTTAACACAAATCCGAGGTTCAACCTCCGAGCATGCCAAATTACGTACTCTTACAGCAATGGAAGAAGTACCCATTAATAAAAAGTATATAGAAAGAAATATGGTGTTTGGGGTGAAAGATTAGAAGAGGAAGGGGGATTTAGGAAGGTTGATATGAAGATCTGATGGAGAAATGGTGTAGATTAATGTTAAAATTTAGTGGCGGCTAGGATTTTTTAGAGAGAAGTTAGAGAGAGGATAGAGCATAATCGACTCTCATTTTTGTTCTTGACACGTTTTTACTCGGATTTCTTACTTAGTTTGTTTGTTCGTGGTGTTTTCAGGTACTCGAACGTGTATGCGAACACATTTGCAGGCTCGTAAGGAAAAACTGGCGGAAGAAGAACTTGCAATAGATAAAAGCGAAGAGGAACTTGAAACTACAATAGAGATGGGTGATCGAGCAGCAGAAGTAGCTAAGGCTTTGAAGGACTATTCTCAGCCGAAAATCAATGACATCCAGTCTAGTATTATCAGGCCGGCCATTACAGCTAACAACTTTGAGATCAAGCCTGGCAGAATTCAGATGGTGCAGAATTCGGTTCAATTTGGGGGTGCTCCTACGGAGGATCCTAACATGCATATTCGGGACTTTATTGAGATCTGCGACACCTTCAAGTTCAATGGTATGTCAGAAGATGTTGTGAGATTGAGGCTTTTCCCATTCTCTCTTAGGGATAAGGCTAAGGGCTGGTTACACTCTCTACCAGCCGGTTCCATTACTACGTGGGAGGATCTTGCTCAGAAGTTTCTTACGAAATTCTTCCTTATGGCAAAAACTGCAGCAATAAGGAACGCTCTAACTCAATTTGCATAGCAATCTGGAGAATCTTTGTGTGAGGATTGGGAACGCTACAAGGAGATGCTTCGAAAGTGTCCTCATCATTGTATGCCTGACTGGATGGTGATTAATGGGTTCTACAATGGGTTAGGAGCACAGTCTAGACCTTTGCTAGATGTAGCATCAGGTGGAGCTCTATGGGCTAAGAGCTATGAAGAAGCTTATGATCTTATTGAGACGATGGCTGCGAATGAAATCAAAATCCAACCCAGAGACTATCTCAAGGCAAGGTAGCAGGTATTTTGGAATTGGATGCAGCTTCAGCTATTGAAGCTCAGTTGAAGGCTTTGACTATGAAGGTGGATTCTTTGACCAACTATGGAGTTCAGCAGGTTGCTAGTGTTTGTGAGCTATGTGCGGGCGCACATGAGACGAATCAGTGTGCTATTTCTTCTGAATCAGCACAATTTGTGAGTAATTTTCAGAGACCTACTGCACCAATTCCAGCCACCTATCATCCGAATAACAGGAATCATCCTAACTTCAGCTGGAGCAACAACCAAGGGGCTCAACAACCTCAGCAGCCTTATCAGCAGTTTCTGGGTCAGCAAGCAAGGCCATTGAATCAAGGCTATCAACAGCAGTATGCTCCAAGGCAACCATATCAACCTCCGGGATTTCAGCAGCAACAATCTCATGGGAATGCTGGTCCATCTTTGAAATAAAAATATGAATTAGATGAATTGAGATTAATGGTTAAAAGCTAGGCGGTATCTCTCAAGACATTGGAGAATCAGATAGGGCAGATTGCAAGTGCCTTATTGAATAGGTAGCAAGGAACTCTTCCAAGTGATACAGAGGCTAATCCAGGCAGGAGGGATGGCAAAGAACAGGTGAAAGCAGTAACTTTGAGATCGGGAAAGGTTACAGCAGATCCTAAATCGGCCGCTAAGGAAGATGAAGAAGTTCGGAATCAGCAAATTCAAAAATCTGCGGTGCCCGAAATTGAAAATTCTGACTTGGTAGGTGATCAACTAGATGGTGAATTAGAGAAGAACAAGGAACCCGTTGTTAAAGCTTCTCCGGAGCAGTCTACAAGGAATACTCAGATCTACCCTCCTCCTCCATATCCTAGAAGACTTCAGAAGCAGAATTTGGATAAGCAGTTCGCTAAATTCTTGGAGGTGTTCAAGAAGTTGCAGATTAACATTCCTTTTGAGGAAGCTCTTGAACAGATGCCGAGCTATGCCAAGTTCATGAAGGGTATTCTCTCACGTAAGTTGAAGCTCGAGGAATTGGGAGACCGTTGTTCTAACGGAAGAGTGCAGTGCTGTTCTGCAACAGAAATTGCCTCCGAAGCTAAAGGATCCTGGTAGCTTTACTATTCCATGCACTATTGGTAATCTGTCTTTTGAGAAGTGCTCGTGTGACTTGGGAGCTAGCATCAATCTCATGCCCTTGTTAGTGTTCATGCAACTTGGGTTACCAGATCCGAAGCCTACCAACATCTCGTTACAGTTGGCTGATCGATCAATTACATATCCAAGAGGCATAGTGGAGGATGTCTTGGTGAAA
Source organism: Kitagawia praeruptora (assembly GCA_037693485.1). Taxonomy (NCBI): domain Eukaryota; kingdom Viridiplantae; phylum Streptophyta; class Magnoliopsida; order Apiales; family Apiaceae; genus Kitagawia; species Kitagawia praeruptora. The sequence continues at coordinate 71,193,054 of CM075350.1, forward strand.
GTTGATAAGCTCATCTTCCCAGCTGATTTTGTTATCTTGGATTTCGAAGAGGATAAGAAGATTCCCATAATCTTGGGAAGACCGTTCTTGGCTATAGGTAGGACCTTGATCGATGTGCAGAAAGGGGAGCTCACCATGAGGGTGCAAGACCAGAATGTCACTTTTAATGTGTTCAATGCGATGAAATTTCCCACAGATGAAGAGGAATGCTATAAGGTGGATTTGGTCGATTCTGCAGTCACGACGGAGATTGAGCAATTGCTTAAGTCAGATTCTTTGGAGAGAGTGTTAGTTGGGGATCTGATTTTAAAGATGAAGATGTAGCCAAGCAACTTCAACAATTGAATTCAGCTCCTTGGAAAAGGAGATTTGACATGCCTTTTGAATCTCTTGGTTTAGCGGAGCTTAAGAACTCTCAAGGGCGTCTTAAACCATCTATTGAGGAAGCTCCTATGTGACAGCCCCAAATCCGGGGTCAGGAATCCAGGCCGTCACGGACCCATTTCCATTTAATAACATTCTACTCTTGGCAGTTGAAATATAAATGCGTAAAAAAAACACACACAATAGACCCCACACCTAATAATAATATTACACACCACTCATATGCTCAAAGAACAACATCCACAATATCATAAGTTTAAAGTTAAGTAGTTATTACAAACCCAGAATCCCACTTAAATGCATTATTGAATTATACTTCTACAAGAAGCATTTCAACCTTCAAAAGTTTATGACACAAGCTTACACACTTAATTTACATGTCTAGTTATACCCATCCGTCTTATAAGAGCTACCTTAGGGATAGGCGCCAACGCTCTCTCAAAAGGTCGTCTTTCCCTTACCCTCTTGCGGGGTGTAGTGTGGAGTATCGACATTTGACCTAGCTGTCATATACATAAGTAGCAAGAGTGAGCTATAATAGCTCAGCAAGATAAATTTTTGTAAACTAGCATCAATGAAAGTATATATATATATTAATAAATAGAAAACCCATCATAATCCTTAAGAAAAGAATTAATTCTTACTTATTAAATACACCATCCATTTTTCTTTATAAGAAAAGAAATATAGAACAATATAATATCAGTTTCTCTTCTAATATAATATAATATCAGTTTCTCTTCTATAACAAGATAATAATCAATACATCATCTCAGTATAATATCTCAAGATAATATAGCATTTGAAATAAATCTCTCAATATAATCTTTCCATTTCCTTTTATACAACAATTACATAAAAATAATATAAAATCAGTTTCTCTTCAATCCATAAAAACAATTCCATAATTTCATACCATTTTCCTTTTTCAGAATGCAATTCTGAAACCATAATCATTTTTTTAAAATACTTTGGGGATATCTGTTGTTGCCTGATACGTTAGGACGATAATCAGTCGCCTAATCGTACCTGCTCTCTGTTTACTACTAGTAGAAGGAATGATCCAACCTGGTCATCATCCCTGGAGGAAGGCCACTTGCTACATCCCCCTTCGGCAACTCTTGGGCCGTAATAAAATATTGAGTGTCGGACTGTGCCACACACGCAGCCTCTTCGCTTACTATTGCAATCCCCCTTTTTATCAAATCGTTATTCCATTTCTAAAACATCATTCCCTATTTTCCATTTCCATTTCCATATATCATTCACACATATCATTTCCATTCTCATATATCATTTCGATTCTCTTTTTTTTTTGCTAAGTTAAAAAAAATTTATATCACCAAAAGGAGCTACATGAGAATCTGGGGCATACCCCAACATAACATCTACAAAATACACCTAGAAAGGGTCGACATGACCAACCAACCTCAACTAGATACTAGGCCTATCAGTAAAGGAGAAGAACAAGGGATGGGTCCTTCCGAACCCACTTCTGGAATGAAGAACAAGAAAACAACTTCTCTCTAATAAGGCACTTGACCTTAAGACTAAGCACCTGCGTCGCTTGTCCTGGACCTGCTTTGTGAATTCTAAAATTTCGCTCCTTCCATACACTATATATGCATGTTGTTAAGTACACCCCTGCAATAACCTTCTTCTGCTCTGACAGGGAGGTTCGAAAGAAGTCACCCTGCTGCCACCTTACCCAGTCATCATTAAGCCGGAATGGCACCACCTTACTTAGGAGGTTGAAGTACGGACAAGTAGTAAACAAATGGCCTATAGACTCCCTGTCTCTGTTGCATAAGACACACATTGGATCAACCCTCATGCCAAATGTTATCATACGGTCTTTTGTAAGAAGTCTATTCTTGATAGCTAGCCACGAAATGAAGGAACATTTCGGAATGTTGAAAGAGCTCCAAACCAGGCCAGCCCAATCGACCCCCTGCCCAGAATCACGAATGGATGCCCAAATTGATGACAGTTTAATCATGTTTGGCTGAAGTCCATCCCAAGTGATCTTATCATATCTATGGACTTGAGTTTGAGATGCCCTTCTTCTAACCTCCCATACATCCATGTGATTTGAATTTGGAAGCCTCCAAGCCCCATTCTGCTGGTAAGAGTTGATAAGAGCCATACTAGTCGATTCTGCATTCGAAATCACCGAGGGAGAAATGAGAGCTAAAGGCTTCTTGTTAGCCCAAGGGTCATGCCAAAAGAAAAACCCAGATGCAACTCCAACATTGTATGTAACATAAGACAGAGCTTGAGATCTAGCATTAAAAATTTTCCTAGCAATCCAGCAACATCTATAAGGCATTGCTGCTGTCCAGAACGCTTTCCTTCGAAGAAGAACTTTGTGGAACCAGGCAATCCAGAGAGAATCAGAGTTGGGTTGGAGCAGGCGCCATAGCTGATGCAGAATAGCAGCTTGGTTCCATTCAAATACATTTTTAATCCCCAACCCACCCTCTACTTTAGGCTTACAGCAATCCTCCCATTTTACTTTGTAATGGCATTTTCCCGAGTCCTTGTAGAAACCCCCCCAAAGAAACTTGAAGAACAAGCTATTAATCTTCTTAAGGACAGCCTTTGGAAGAAAGATATACATACTCCAGTAGCCAACAATACTAGCCATTACTGCTTTAATAAGCAGCAGACGACCAGCAAATTTGAGAAAACGAGCCATCCAGCTTTCAATCCATCTGCACAATTTAGCTACCAAGGCAGTGCATTCCCTGCTAATAAGTTTACCAGTTATGAGAGGCAAACCCAAGTAGGATATAGGGAGCTTACCTTTTTGAAAACCAGTCACCTCTAAGATGTCCTCAACAGCATTAGAACCCACATTAGCGAAGAAACATAAAGACTTATCACGATTAGGTATCAAATTTGAGTACCTAGAGAAGCTGTTAACCCCATCCATCAGCTTAGCGACAGAGTTGGAATTTCCATGACTAAAGAGGAAGACATCATCCGCAAAAATGATGTGGTGCAGGTTTACCTCCTTGGTTCTCCAATGGAACTTAAAATCTGTGCCATCAATAGATTTATTTAAACATGCAGTAAACACTTCCATTGCCATTACAAATAGGTAAGGCGACAAAGGGTCGCCCTGCCTCAAACCCGATTCCCCTTTGAAGAAACCCTCCAAGCTTCCATTGAGTTTCACCGAGAACATGGTGGAAGTGATACATACCCTGATCCAATCAAAAAATTTGGGGGGAAAACCCATCCTTTCCAGCACCACAAAAATAAAGCTCCAATTAAGTGAGTCGAACGCTTTGTGGATATCTAACTTTATAGCACACCTCGACTGACCATCATTGCGATTATAACCTTTGCAAAGAGCCTGAGCTAAGAAAATATTGTCCCCAATGGACCTCCCAGCTACAAAAGCCGATTGATGCTGAGAGATCAGAGAAGGCATGACAGACTTAAGTCTACGAGCTAACATTTTAGAGATGCACTTGTAGATGACATTGCAACAGGATATAGGGCGGAAGTGATGCATTTGGGAGGGGTTTTCCTGTTTTGGGACCAGACAGATGGAAGCCGCATTTACAATCCTTGGCATGTCCAGAGAGTTAAAGAAGTAGAGAATACCTCTCGTTACATCAGCCCCCACAATATGCCAGGTGGCTAAAAAGAACTCCACCGTAAACCCATCCGGACCTGGGCTTTTGTTTTTTGCCATTCTTTTCAAAGTGTTGAAAACATCAACTTCCCCAAAGGGATTGCTCAGAATAGTAGCCTGATGCTCAGAGAGAGAAGGCAGTTCAATGTTCTGAGGGAAAGGCACCACCTCACCCCGATGGCCTAGCAAATTTTTATAATAATCAACCGCCACCCTAGCCATATCCTTGTGCTCCGTAACTGCCTCTCCTTCTTGATTTATTAGAGATACCACTTTATTGACATTCCACCGGCCTCTACATGCATTAAAAAAATACTTATTATTGTTATCCCCCTTTTTTAACCAATTCACCCTTGACTTCTGTTTCAGGAAACATTCCTCCATGCGAAGGGCCTTAGAATATTCCTCCATAAGCTTAGACTCTTCCTCAAACTGATCAGGGGATGGAATTGATGGGAGCCCATTCTGAAACTACACTAATGCATTACGAGAGTCCACAACCTTCAGCTGAAGGTTACCAACAGACCTGTTCAGACCCTTAAGCATAACCTTGGTGCGCTTAAGCTTTGTAGTAAGGACAAACCAAGGGTCCCCAGTGACTGAATCAGCCCAAGCTTGTTCCACCCCTGGGAGAAAATCAGGGTTATCAATTAGATAATTGAAAAACTGGAAGGGTTTAGATACCTTAGGACGATCAATCCCCAACGAAGTAAGAGCTGGGCAGTGGTCGGAGAGACCTCTAGGCAAGAAATCAGTAAAAGTGCAAGGGAACAAGTTGTGCCGTTCCGCATTAACCAGTACCCGATCCAGTTTCCTGAACTTTGGATTATGGATGTTACAATCCCACCATGTCATAAGGTTCCCAACACTACGAAGATCAGTGATGCCCAGGGTTAGGATAAAATCTTTAAAATCTATCATATCACTAGTCCAATTGCAATTTCCCCCTTGCTTCTCCTCAAGACGGAGACACGTGTTGAAATCCCCACTAATCACCCATGCCTCATTGACGAGGCTTCTGGAGACACTAGCTAGGTCCGACCACAAGCTTCTTCTCTCTACATCACCATTAAAAGCATAAACAAACGAGGCAACAAAGCTAAGATTCGATGGGATAGAGGAGATCAGGCAAGTAATATGCTGTGTTGAAGAAGTCATAACCGTGACTTTCCAAAAATCGGGGTTCCACCCAAGCCATATTCGGCCACCCGAATGGTGCTCATAATTAAAACACCATTTAAAACGCGGGCTAATCTCCTTAGAGATAATCTTAGCAACGTCCTTTTGCACATGTGTTTCCAAAATGCTAATCAAGGATAACTTCTTTGACAAAATGAAGTCCTTGACAAAATCAACTTTATTGTTAAGGCCACGGACATTGTAAGAACAAAAAACAGTCATTGAAACTGAGCTAAGATCTCGAAGGAGGGCCCCCAGACCCCCACTTCGCCCTCTTGATTCCCTTAGACACACCTCTCTTTTTATTCTGCTTACGATCAACCTCATCTACCACCACATTTATGAAACTCTGTGGTGACGGGGTGCCCACCGAAAGACTAGGGGAGGCAACAGGTTTCCTTTTATTCTTCACCTCCGTCCAGACCTCACCTTCCTCAACCACCTGTTTCTGACAAGTACCAAGAGGGGTTGACGACTCCGCCCCATCAGTAGCTCCCATCTTCTTTACATCCGTATTCACCTCCGTATTCACACCATGTTTCAGCCCTTTAGAGGTAACCCCATTTTCACAACCAGGATTCAGCTGGACTTCTTTCCCCTTAGAACCAATCTTGTCCCCTTCCTCCCTTTTCTCACCACCAGAATTCACAGGATGATCCTTCATAATCTCACCATTCGCCACCTTAGAATGAGACTTTTGAGTCCATTCCTTAATAGCCACAGGACAGACATTAAGAACATGACCCAAGGATTTGCAGTGAGTGCAAAACAAAGGCTTGTTGAAATACGAGACTTTCACCTCCACTATAGACTTATCAATATCAACCACAGGGATAGTGGTAGGTAGCTGTAAGAACCCAAAATTTCGGTAGAATTAAAACTTTTCCTATTATGATGAAGTGCATCAATGAATAGTGATTTTAAGGATTAAGAAAATTTTTCATGCCACCTATGTACGAGACGTAGTGTGGATATTCCGAAGTTATACTAGTAATCTACGGAGTAAATAAGTGTATGTAAATGCGATCGGAATTCAGAAATTCCAAATTCTATTTTCGTGTAATATTTGACCGAGCAGTGAATTATATATCAGTAATATCAAGAAATGAGATATTTAATTTGAGGAATTGAGGAGTTAATATTTTGGAATTTTATTATAAGTGATTTGAGAATTTAGAACGAAAACCACTGAGGAAGTGAAACAAACGTTCTAGAAACCGCTGAGATATTAAAACGAGATTAAGCGATTAAGCGAACGGATCATGGATTAAGGATTATACCATGGTGGAGTAATAAAGTGCAACGTATGAGTTGTAACATATTAATTTTATTCAAGAAACGACAAAGAAATCAAAGCGGTGTAAACGAAAAACAAATAAAGGGACTAAAGTACAAGAAACAAAAGCTAGGGACTTGGTTGCAAATGGAATGGATAAGGGAAATCCAAGGGAACCAATGAGAGGTTGACAACACTAAAGGAGAAGATGCATCCAAGTTAATAAGCTATTATACATGTATTATTACACAAAACAAAACAAAACACCAAGAACACTCCATTTGGCCAACCAAGATAGCAGCTCACTAAAACGGGCCTAGAGACTTCATTACTCAATGAAATTTTTTGTTCTTTATATGGTTAGAAAGCTGTGAAGACGCTCTACAACTTTCATTCAGGAGCCTCGACCAGGAAACGAGTGCAACGGCTTCGTTTTGGCTGATCTTTGGGGCATGTTTTTCCAGTCAGGAAACTCACTTCCATGTTCTTGATTTCTTTGGTGAGATTGAAGATGGTGAGCATAGAGTAAGGCTTCCCCAAGGTTGACCAAGCTTGTTTGAGATTGTAAGAACATCAAGAAGGTATAAAAACCCTAACCCCTCTTGGCCATGTAGTAATTGTGATGTTTAATGTTAGATCCATGGTTATTAGTATGAATCTTGGACATATAAGTTATGGATGATGTAGATCTTGAGTTTTGATGTTGTGATTGCGATTTTTATGATTGTGGATAGTATATGTATCTCCATGAGTGTTATAAAGCATGAATTAAGTGAATTAGGTATTGGTTGTGTTGTGGAATTGAGAAAATTGGTTGATCTAAGTGGTACATGCTTGCTGAGTTTTTCCAGGAACATTGACCTGTCTTGTAACATGGTTTTGAACTCCCAAATATTGTCCTCTGAGGTCCTACCATATATTTTTGGAAAGATAATTGAATGTAGTTTCTGGAAATATAAGGTTCATAACTAGGTGATGTATAGATTTTGAGTTATGACCAGAAGAGTGAGGAGTGGTTCTGAAATCCGGACTGCACTGTATGGTCTGTTTGTGAACTGTCTTTGGACCCCCAAACTTTCTGCAAACATTGTGAAAAATTGAGGTTAGCTAGGTATTACAGTAAGGAAGGCTGCCCAAAAAGAATCTGATTAAAACTCGAATTTTTCAATTTTATAAAAAATTTAGAGCGAGGTGTGCGCAAGTGAAAAACCACTTAGGGGATTAGTTTAAAGTAGTTTTAAGAATATTCACTTGAGTTTCGAGTTCGAGGAATAGATTTGAGTCGAATGGGTAACGAAAGTGATAATATGACGACATGGTCATATGAGAGGGTTAGTGGTCACAAGTGGAGTCGTTAAGTTGGTCTTACGATTTTTAAAACCTTATGATTAAGTAGCGTTGTTAAGGTACTAACGTACAAATATTGATTATGTATAGATTTCCATTCCACTTCGCGAGCCGACCACCCCAACCTCACCAAGGCAAGTTTTCCATCCCTAAGTATTTAATTTCAAAAGATTATATTCTTGATTTTATCTATGCAAGTTTACTTTTCAAAACTTATATATAAGAATTTCCACTATTGTGTTTATAGCTTCCAAACGTATTATATGCTTATGCTTTACGAGTTATGTTGAAGTTTGAGATATATGCATATGTGTTTGTACACCCTTGAACTTAGAATAAAAGTGTTTTCTTCGGACAACGACTCTAGCAATAGAGGTCGTAGCGGTCCAAATATACTATTGACCGGGGAGCGGTATATTATTGTATCGTAATTGAATTACGAAAACCCGAAGGGTCATTCGGGAAGTATCGTATACTTAAGTATTTATTATTTTCTAAAAAATTAGTATAAATACAAAAAAAAATATTTATCTTGGATTAAAAGCTTATTTTAATTAAATAATTATTTTATTAACTGTTTATATTAAATCTCAAAATAGTATTTATTAATTATCGTTCATTATTTTAAAGACAAAACTAATCCAAGATACCTTTAGCGTTTTCAAACTCGAACTCTTTCGAACCCAAAACATTTTCGAAAACCCCCGGTCAGGTTTTGCTTCTGTTACGTTTTTCAAGAATTATCGGTCGACTGAGGTCGAACTTCAACTACTCGAATTTTCTATCAAAATGATTTTTGAAAAGAAAAGAAAAAGGGGACTCTGGTAGGTGTGGGAATCGTTGACGAACGATTCTCGGGATGTGTAAGCGGCCGTGAGCCAGGCGGTCCATCAATTATTATTCCGGCCCAGGTGTTGCCGAAGGATGATTACGGATGTAGTTTTCATCGAGGGTGATTACGGATGTAGTTTTCACCCGAGGATAGTTACGGATGTAGTTTCTATCCTTCTACCGGTAGAGAAGACCCGCAGATTGTTGGACTTGGTTGTGGCGACTGATCAACGTCAATCCTTGTCAGGTTTTTATGTTTTCTTCCAGTCCCATCCTCCACTTTGGAAAAATACTCAAACACTGCTTCTTGGGCCTAAGTGCCAAGTTGCCGATAGTGTGGTTTTGATAAGAAAAATATTAACATCGTGCAGTATCTAGAACTGCAAGATTTTCTATAAAGATTGGCACGTGTTAGTGCACTCTTGCAATTATTCCAAAGAATGAAATGTTTTTGAATGAGAAACCTTCTAAGGTAATGGAAGGAAAGAGGTTTTACAATAATGTATTCCCTGTACAGTATGTTAACCGTAGAGTGTTTTGCCGAAAATGATATACTAATAGGTATATATTTTCAAACCTGAGATATATTGAAATGGGAACCTTATAAAGGTTTCATATGTTATTCTTAAAGCTCCTTAGCGAGTATAAATGTTTTATTTAAACTCGGACATATATATTGTCGAATTATGTTTTGAAATCTGAGATATATACCCATACAGTTGGGAACGTTTTCGAAATAAACCACATTATTATTTTTCAAAATGGCGAACTTGCTGAGCATTATGTCGCTCATTCTTGCTTTATAAAAACTTTTCAGAAAGAGAAGAATTTGGTCAGTTAACTCCGTACTAGCAGAAGAGGAGTAGAAGATTTATCCCGAGATGACTTAGTTCCGGATAAATAATACAGAGTAAGTCTGATAGGTTTTCAACTGTAATAGTAAGACTCGTCTTCAAGTGTAGTTGTATAAGTGGAAGTGCGTAAGATTCTGGATTGTACAGATGAATTGTAATATTTAGTGTTACTTTTGGTTATCGTTTCTGAGGCTCTAACTTGTATGTGCGTAAGATTGAGGTCTGGATGTATGTATTGTTGAGTTGTAAAGTTAATACAGGTATGATATGGTTGGATGGTGATGTGACGACCTGAATCTTTGACCTCAGATTTGGGGGCGTCACAGAAATGGTATCAGAGAGATAAGTTGCAGTACTCAGAAACGAGAGTGTTAAGAGTTAAGTCTAAGTAGGAGAATGACATACGAGATCGTAGTAAACTTATTATTGGACTTCCGGAAGAGGTACCGGTGAGTAGAATGGGCTGGAGTGTTACTGGAGGTATTATACTAGGGTCGATAGAATCCTTAGAGACCTTCAGAATGATGAATAGAGGTTTGAGAGTCGTACATGACCTACCATAAGTAATAATGTAGAAAGCAGAGCGAAATCTCAAGAGCAGTTGAGGTAGAGGCGATATTGCCAATATAATCGGATGACTAGGCTGGCATAAATTTTTTGGCCCATAGTCCTCCACAGTTTAGGAGGCGGCATTTTAAGAATCAAGAAGTTTAGACTTCCCTACATATTTAAGGGTACTTAGTACTTGGAATAATGAAAGTCTTTTACTTTTGCTATAAGATCCGATTTTCGATAAGTAACGGGTTTACCTAAAAGTTGGTCACTATGTCGTTGTGGATTTCATTACCCTTGGTGGCGAATTTTACACGTGTTATACGAGAATGTTATCATAAGACGAGCGTGCTAGATAATTCCACGCATGATTCGGACGCTAGAGCATGGTAGTCCAACTTAGAGAACAAACAAGTGGGATTAACAAAGGGACTCAAGAGAAGTTGAATATGGTTGCATCGAGCGATACAGTGATCTCAGAGTCTACCAAAAGAAAAGACCAATGGGTCTAGAGTGGGATCCTTTGATAAAGATGTTATCAGGGACTACGTATATATGTATTGTAGACCTCAATATTTTTGGTATATGTTCACATGCACACACCCGCCACTGAACCTATGGACTGTACTGAGATCCCTGAGAGATCTCTTTGATCTGTTCCCAGGGGGAACTGGCCACTCGTGATTCTTGTTGGAAGGCATGAAGTAGGACCCTATGGACTTAGCAGGTGTCCCTGGAATGATGTGAAGCTTGGTCTTCAAGATAAAGCACGAAGATGATAGATATAGTTGTGAAACCCTAACTCGATAATTGACTCTAAGATGAAGATTGAGAGACGCACTAGTTGGTGTCTTGTATTACGAAGACGAAGAGATGGAGTTACCCTCATAGTGGTGATAATGAGATGCACGAATGATTATTAACTTATTTTGGTAACTACTGGCTGGTGCACTACTTCATTTTAAACTTTTCATTAACCATGTTACCTCGATTAGTTTATATCAGGTAATCCTTCTAGCTTTCTACTTCAAACTTGTGGAATAACCACCAGTGATATACTTTCTCTAAACCGGGACTCATCCAAAGTATCTTATTTGATCCCCGAGTATTCTATTTGAAGTTTATAATTATTTCGTTCTGCTCAGGACTATTTACACTTCCGTTCAATTATCCAAGGAATGTTCAACAATTGTTTCCTTAATTAATCAATGAATATTCCTAAACGAATATTGATATTTGACTACTTCTTTCATACTTGCACTCTTCAGTCAAGCCCATAAATATTTATCAACTTGTTGAGAACAGGGATGATCTAACATCCAGATATTCCTCATGAATCCTTTCTTCTATTCAAAATGAGATTGTGCGTCGTATATTGAAATCATAGTAAGGATATCATTTTGATACTAGTATTCTGAATTTCATTCTACTGTAAGATCTGATAAAGCATGTGTACGGAGGCACCCTTGGGTGGACCGTTTCACTGATAAGTAATATTTGATGAGAGGTTATCGATTGTTCCGATACCTAGAACATTCTCTTCATATTTTATAGTTTTCTTTTTTCAAACTTAATAACTTCTTATTTCCATTCGTTGTCCGAGTAGCCTAAAGTTTCTTCAGTGGTTACGATGTTGAAATTCCGTTCTAGCCAATTGAAACTGGCTAGTCGATATGTCAATATGAATGACTAGTTGATTGTTCTAACTAGTCAAAATTGTAATATTGTGAAGAACACCTAGCTAATTGTCCTAGCTAGTGGTGATGTCTCAAACAGGCGAACTAGCAAATTTTGTCTAGCTAGTTGCTAGTGTTTCTTGAAAAGGACTAGTTATTGTTTCACTGGTCCAACTCCCAATTTAATTCATTCAGCAATTCCGCAATGCATTTTGCATGTGGTAAAGTATGATGATGAAAGTTTTGACGAATGACTTGATTGAGACCTAGTGAGGTCGTCCACTCAACTTGAATTCTACCCATCTTTGTATCAGACTTTATGTCACTTGAATATTCTGTTCTTTCATTCATATAATGAAGATTCATTTGAAACCATAGATTACTTGAATGATAAACGGCTTCATTTTTATCGTCACATAGTAGAATTTCTTTCGATCGGTTGACCTTTATCAATGGGACTTTTTAGATCCTCTATTTTTCAAGAGGAAAAGTATTCCCCAGATGTAAGAATTGTATAAAGACCGTCTTTTTGACTTTTGTATCCAACAATCATTGCCCTCGTGCAACATTCTCTATGAGATCACATTACCAAATTTTCAGGACATGAAGGAATAAACCTTGTTGTATTCTTTCTGTCCATCCTTACATCTCCGAAAATCGAGACTCCTAGTATTTGGAACCATCAACATTCTTGGAACATCCAATGTGGAATTCTTATTGAAATTATCTATTGGCCCTTGTTATTTTAAAACCATTCCTTTCAAAAGTGATTACTCTAAGGTGAACGGGAGGTACAATTGTGAACCGTTGCACCAATATGAGATCAAAAACCAAATATTGTAATTGTGCAGCCAGAGCGTTATGCCGAGTAATTATTAAAGTAGAAATAACATGTCGGGGCATACCACAAGACCTTTAATATTAGTGTGAGGAAAGTTATAAGAAATGATGAGGTGGTTGGGAATACGTTCCTACCAACCGTTGTCAGGATGTTATAGTAATGAATTCTGGAGTTACCAAGCCTTTTCCTGATCCAAGAAATTCAAATCGATTGCGATGTAAGACATATCCTTAGAGGAAACTAACATGGAAGTGAGATGGACAAGAAAGGAAGAAATATCGTGGCAAGAATGTGAAGCTTTACTTAGCTAAAAGGGATTGATGCACATAGCGAGACATAAAGTTTAAAAGGCCCTTAATAGCAAATGGATGCATGGATATATCCCAATGATCCTTCGAGATTACCACCTAATCAAGTTTATTGGGAATCGCAGCAGCATACAGGCCTCAGACTGATTGGCGCCAGTTGTGAAAGAGGACGAGCGCATGACATCTTACCTATACCATCGAGAACTAAAACCCTTATCGGAAATGGAGGAATTGTTGACTAGTTAAAGTGCGTAGTTATTTTTCAAAGATAAGGTTAAAGAGAAGGTTTCACCAACTCCAGATCGACCTCTGTACTGCACCAAAGTTGGCATTTCACATTAATGTAAACATTATAAATTCTGGTAGTATCATGTGGATTGACTAGTGAGTCAGAAGCCCTTACGGGTTAATAAATAAAGTTTTAAGAATGATATGAGAGATTAGTAACAACCTCGTTGTTAGCTATACTTTATAATGAGATGAGGACTTTGAGAATCACGATGATGCGTCTTTCAAGAGTTTAAGAGGTGTGCTGATGCAGTAGAAATGGGATGATAGCCTATACTTCTAAACAACATAAAGGTTACGGGATGGGATATACTAACCGTGAGTCTGGGATTAGTCATGATGGCGTTCACGCATAAAAATGAGACGTTAACTTTATGAGAAAAGTGTGAAAGTTTTCCACAAGTGCCATAAGTATATCTTCATATTAGAACTAAACATAAGAAAGAGAAGGTGACGAAAGGGAGCAGGGAGTATAATGGAGAAATTTGTTATTTCCCAGGAAAGGCCAGTGTGGTGGCCGATACCTATAGAGGGGATTATTTAAAATTGGAATTCAGTCAGTATTGACCAAGAAAATAGAGTATATACAATAAAGAATAATGTTAAAGGAAAATGACTAAATTATGGGGAAGGACAAAGATGTACAGAGAATTAAGAGAATGTTTGGCAAACGGATATGAAGAATTGTATTGGCAAGCTATTAAGTACAAACGCAACATGTCAAAAACAAAATGATAGAGATCTAGTGGATCAATTCCGCCCGTAGAAAATCTTGAACGTGGACAGAATTATAATGAATTTCATGAGTAGGTCGCCGAAGACCGAGCCAAGAGATGGCCCTAGTTGATTTATAATTGCTGGACCAAGTGATTTACCTACGAGAGACTTTCCATTTAGAAGATTATCGATTTATATACGGAAGAGATGGTGGTGCAATATAAAACTTCTGCAGTGATTACGTCAGATAGAGACTTAAGGTTAGACTTCGAATATTGAAGGTGCTTTCAAGTATAATTAATAAAGAGATTGAGCGTATGTACTAATTTGATCTGTGGCTGACGGACAGGGAAGAAGAATTGTCCAGACGATCGAATTTATAATTAGTGTCGTGCCTTAGATTTCACGGGGCAGTCGAGAATAAAAACTTATCCATGAAATGAATGTTGTTATCACGATCGGCACCATGCGGACGTAAGGACGTCTCTTGTAAAGCGTACTACGAAAGAAGAAGTTTCGCTTTTCTTGCGTTACGAAAAAGTCAATGAACGAGGGATATAGTAGCTGAACTGGTTCGACGTATACCGAAGACTATATAGTATCCATAGCAAGTGGTAACGACTGACGGGAGGCAACACATGCGTGCTAATCAAGCCAAGGAAAATGAGGAATACCGTGCGTATTGACGTTGTCTCAGATTATAGAACACGACCACAAAGTATTCACGGCCCAACGATACAAGGACTCAACACGGATACTATGAACAAGGTAGAAGAGGAACGTATAAGTAGTGGGATAGAAATTTTCATTCATAGAACAACCGATAAGGAATACAGGTCGAGGAGAGCATGCGTTGAGAAGCAACATTAAAGCGTTGGCGAGACTGCAATAGCCCTAATTTTCGTGAATATTCGAACCTGGATGAAAATTAATTTTATGGGTGGATGAGAAACTTTTGCAATCACGATATGTACGAATTATTAAATGAAGATTTCGAATTGATATTACGCCTTTACGGTGCAGACGAGTGTATGTAAAAGTCATTAGTTTTTACGAAACCCATTATTTCGAATGGTCAAATTTTATGAGATATCAAAGGAGTATGAGGTGGGAGACTTTGTGATGCTAAAGGTATCCCCCTGAAAAGGATTGATGCGGTTTGGTAAGAAAGGGAAGCTAAGTCTGAGGTTTATTGGACCTTTTTAGATTTTGAGGCGTATTGGGAAGTTAGCCTGCGAGTTAGCCTTGCCCCAAGCTTGCAGAAAATTCCTAATGTGTTTCATATGTCTACGACCCTACCACACCGACTATCAGCATGTGATAGAGTACAACCAAGTGGACCTATGACCCGACTTGACCTATGTGGAGCAACCCGTGGAAATCATGGATAGAGAAGAACAAGTGCTGAGGAACAACGTTTTCAAACTAATAAGGAATTGTGAGAAAATCAAGATGTGGAAGAATCCACCTGGAAGTTGAAAGAGTGAATCAAAGAAGGAGTAACCCCAGTGATTCCTAAACTGATTCCGGGACGGAATCCTTTTAAGGAGGGGAGACTGTAAGAACCCAAAATTTCGGTAGAATTAAAACTTTTCCTATTATGATGAAGTGCATCAATGAATAGTGATTTTAAGGATTAAGAAAATTTTTCATGCCACCTATGTACGAGACGTAGTGTGGATATTCCGAAGTTATACTAGTAATCTACGGAGTAAATAAGTGTATGTAAATGCGATCGGAATTCAGAAATTCCAAATTCTATTTTCGTGTAATATTTGACCGAGCAGTGAATTATATATCAGTAATATCAAGAAATGAGATATTTAATTTGAGGAATTGAGGAGTTAATATTTTGGAATTTTATTATAAGTGATTTGAGAATTTGGAACGAAAACCACTGAGGAAGTGAAACAAACGTTCTAGAAACCGCTGAGATATTAAAACGAGATTAAGCGATTAAGCGAACGGATCATGGATTAAGGATTATACCATGGTGGAGTAATAAAGTGCAACGTATGAGTTGTAACATATTAATTTTATTCAAGAAACGACAAAGAAATCAAAGCGGTGTAAACGAAAAACAAATAAAGGGACTAAAGTACAAGAAACAAAAGCTAGGGACTTGGTTGCAAATGGAATGGATAAGGGAAATCCAAGGGAACCAATGAGAGGTTGACAACACTAAAGGAGAAGATGCATCCAAGTTAAAAAGCTATTATACATGTATTATTACACAAAACAAAACAAAACACCAAGAACACTCCATTTGGCCAACCAAGATAGCAGCTCACTAAAACGGGCCTAGAGACTTCATTACTCAATGAATTTTTTTGTTCTTTATATGGTTAGAAAGCTGTGAAGACGCTCTACAACTTTCATTCAGGACCCTCGACCAGGAAACGAGTGCAACGGCTTCGTTTTAGCTGATCTTTGGGGCGTGTTTTTCCAGTCAGGAAACTCACTTCCATGTTCTTGATTTCTTTGGTGAGATTGAAGATGGTGAGCATAGAGTAAGGCTTCCCCAAGGTTAACCAAGCTTGTTTGAGATTGTAAGAACATCAAGAAGGTATAAAAACCCTAACCCCTCTTGGCCATGTAGTAATTGTGATGTTTAATGTTAGATCCATGGTTATTAGTATGAATCTTGGACATATAAGTTATGGATGATGTAGATCTTGAGTTTTGATGTTGTGATTGTGATTTTTATGATTGTGGATAGTATATGTATCTCCATGAGTGTTATAAAGCATGAATTAAGTGAATTAGGTATTGGTTGTGTTGTGGAATTGAGAAAATTGGTTGATCTAAGTGGTACATGTTTGCTGAGTTTTTCCAGGAACATTGACCTGTCTTGTAACATGGTTTTGAACTCCCAAATATTGTCCCCTGAGGTCCTACCATATATTTTTGGAAAGATAATTGAATGTAGTTTCTGGAAATATAAGGTTCATAACTAGGTGATGTATAGATTTTGAGTTATGACCAGAAGAGTGAGGAGTGGTTCTGAAATCCGGACTGCACTGTATGGTCTGTTTGTGAACTGTCTTTGGACCCCCAAACTTTCTGCAAACATTGTGAAAAATTGAGGTTAGCTAGGTATTACAGTAAGGAAGGCTGCCCAAAAAGAATCTGATTAAAACTCGAATTTTTCAATTTTATAAAAATTTTAGAGCGAGGTGTGCGCAAGTGAAAAACCACTTAGGGGATTAGTTTAAAGTAGTTTTAAGAATATTCACTTGAGTTTCGAGTTCGAGGAATAGATTTGAGTCGAATGGGTAACGAAAGTGATAATATGACGACATGGTCATATGAGAGGGTTAGTGGTCACAAGTGGAGTCGTTAAGTTGGTCTTACGATTTTTAAAACCTTATGATTAAGTAGCGTTGTTAAGGTACTAACGTACAAATATTGATTATGTATAGATTTCCATTCCACTTCGCGAGCCGACCACCCCAACCTCACCAAGGCAAGTTTTCCATCCCTAAGTATTTAATTTCAAAAGATTATATTCTTGATTTTATCTATGCAAGTTTACTTTTTAAAACTTATATATAAGGATTTCCACTATTGTGTTTATAGCTTCCAAACGTATTATATGCTTATGCTTTACGAGTTATGTTGAAGTTTGAGATATATGCATATGTGTTTGTACACCCTTGAACTTAGAATAAAAGTGTTTTCTTCGTACAACGACTCTAGCAATAGAGGTCGTAGCGGTCCAAATATACTATTGACCGGGGAGCGGTATATTATTGTATCGTAATTGAATTACGAAAACCCGAAGGGTCATTCGGGAAGTATCGTATACTTAAGTATTTATTATTTTCTAAAAAATTAGTATAAATACAAAAAAAAAATATTTATCTTGGATTAAAAGCTTATTTTAATTAAATAATTATTTTATTAACTGTTTATATTAAATCTCAAAATAGTATTTATTAATTATCGTTCATTATTTTAAATACAAAACTAATCCAAGATACCTTTAGCGTTTTCAAACTCGAACTCTTTCGAACCCAAAACATTTTCGAAAACCCCCGGTCAGGTTTTGCTTCTGTTACGTTTTTCAAGAATTATCGGTCGACTGAGGTCGAACTTCAACTACTCGAATTTTCTATCAAAATGATTTTTGAAAAGAAAAGAAAAAGGGGACTCTGGTAGGTGTGGGAATCGTTGACGAACGATTCTCGGGATGTGTAAGCGGCCGTGAGCCAAGCGGTCCATCAATTATTATTCCGGCCCAGGTGTTGCCGAAGGATGATTACGGATGTAGTTTTCATCGAGGGTGATTACGGATGTAGTTTTCATCCGAGGATAGTTACGGATGTAGTTTCTATCCTTCTACCGGTAGAGAAGACCCGCGGATTGTTGGACTTGGTTGTGGCGACTGATCAACGTCAATCCTTGTCAGGTTTTTATGTTTTCTTCCAGTCCCATCCTCCACTTTGGAAAAATACTCAAACACTGCTTCTTGGGCCTAAGTGCCAAGTTGCCGATAGTGTGGTTTTGATAAGAAAAATATTGACATCGTGCAGTATCTAGAACTGCAAGATTTTCTATAAAGATTGGCACGTGTTAGTGCACTCTTGCAATTATTCCAAAGAATGAAATGTTTTTGAATGAGAAACCTTCTAAGCTAATGGAAGGAAAGAGGTTTTACAATAATGTATTCCCTGTACAGTATGTTAACCGTAGAGTGTTTTGCCGAAAATGATATACTAATAGGTATATATTTTCAAACCTGAGATATATTGAAATGGGAACCTTATAAAGGTTTCATATGTTATTCTTAAAGCTCCTTAGCGAGTATAAATGTTTTATTTAAACTCGGACATATATATTGTCGAATTATGTTTTGAAATCTGAGATATGTACCCATACAGTTGGGAACGTTTTCGAAATAAACCACATTATTAATTTTCAAAATGGCGAACTTGCTGAGCATTATGTCGCTCATTCTTGCTTTATAAAAACTTTTCAGAAAGAGAAGAATTTGGTCAGTTAACTCCGTACCAGCAGAAGAGGAGTAGAAGATTTATCCCGAGATGACTTAGTTCCGGATAAATAATACAGAGTAAGTCTGATAGGTTTTCAACTGTAATAGTAAGACTCGTCTTCAAGTGTAGTTGTATAAGTGGAAGTGCGTAAGATTCTGGATTGTACAGATGAATTGTAATATTTAGTGTTACTTTTGGTTATCATTTCTGAGGCTCTAACTTGTATGTGCGTAAGATTGAGGTCTGGATGTATGTATTGTTGAGTTGTAAAGTTAATACAGGTATGATATGGTTGGATGGTGATGTGACGACCTGAATCTTTGACCTCAGATTTGGGGGCGTCACAGTAGCGGGTCACCCACCTTGTATTGGACGCACATCTTAGCAAAAGGCAAAATTTCAAGTTCAGAGGTGAGGGCATCCGCTCCCAGGGGAACACCAATAAAGCTAACAATCCGACTTAACCCCTCTTGAGTCCAATAGCAGTCAGGCAAGTTGCTAAATTTGACCCATAAGGGCATAGAGGAAATAGGGGATTCACCACACGAAAAACCCCAGTCAGTGACCACCATCGGCCTCTGATCAAAGTACCACGTACCCTTAGAGAGGGCAGCAATTTTGTCATTCATGGAACCAAATTTAAAGATATAGGTTGTTTCATTTCTCTGCGCAACAGACATGAGGCCCCTTTTCCATACTAACTGAGCAATTTCCTCCACCCTTCTGAAAGGAAGGGATGCTTTTGTGAATTTCCCAACCACACAACATTTGAACTTTTCCGCCCCTCTTTGCAATACCTCCAGAGGTGGGTCAACCATAGTGGCTCCTACCGGGGGAGGAACATACTCAAAAGAAATCCCTTTCATAGATTTTGGAGCATCTTTTAACACCGAGGACCAGGATTTTTTCTCCCCTTCCTTGCTCTCCTTGCTCCCCTCATGACTCACTTCCCCATTTGAGGCTTTATCAACTCCCGAAGATTCTCCTGGCAAGACATTCTTATTTTTAAGAATACTCTTTATTCCAGGTGGATCGTTCCCAGCCACCTCTTGTGGACCTCCTCCTGGGTTCTTCAAGGCATTAGCATTAGCCACCGTACCTTTCCCCCCTTCCTTTTGGGACAAGAAAATAGGCAATCCAAACTCATCCCGACCAGTAATGACTGTAAAGGGACTCGTCATACCCACATTAAACTTCTCCTGCGCCTTAAGGTTTCCCTTCTCCATTGCTGCCAATGAGAGCCCATTGGCTTCAAGATAAGCACCAACCTCTATCATTTTCAATCGAAGCTTGAAAAGCTCATCCCTATCATTCTTATTGGTAGCAGACACCGCCGTCGCCACACGGCGAATAGAATCCCTCTCTATTGCATCTCGAACATTTTCATGGTACACCTCTTCATCATCAGAAGCGTCCTTCGTTAGCCCAGTACCTTTCGCCTCAGAGGATTCTTTCCTTGCAACATTATCTCTTTCCCCCGAGGAAACAGGGTCCACCATTTCCTCCACCGTTCGGATCGAGAAATCCTCAACCTCTCCATGAGCAAGCATCTCCTTAAACTTGTCATCATCCATGTCCTGCATATACCCCGGCAACCCCAACTCAGAATCACAATTCGAACCTTGACTTACCATAAGAACACTAGAGATGAACAGATAATAAATAATATATATAAGAAATATAGTGTTTAGGTGTAAGAGAAGAGAGAAAGTGGATTAAATGAAGGGAATATAGTCTTAAATGCTGGAGAATGTGTGTAAGAGCTTAGATCTGGGTTAATAATAATGGCGGCTAGCTAGGGTTTCTAGAGAGAAGTTAGAGCATTTCTCTCTAAGACTCTCATGTGTGTAGTGCTCTTTTCACTATTTTCCCATGTAGATCCGATTTTAAGGTTGATTTATTGATTTTAAAATTGTTTTCAGCGTTGTTATTTCCATTCTCATATATCATTATACTTTGATTATAATTCAGACATCTCCTCTGTATTTAATAAAGTCAAATATGCTCTTATATACAAAATATTTCAACTATTTTAAAAGTATTAAATAATAATCAAATAAAATTTATTAAATCACAAATGTTTAAAGATTATCTTTAACAGAATATTATAAAGAGTTATTTGCAATTTGCACCCCCAAACTATTGTTCAAAATCAATTCTGTACCAGGATTTTGAGATAAACAATCTGCACCCCTTAACTTTCAATCTTGATTGCAATGTGCACCCCTTGACCATTTTCTTTGATTTTATGAAGGGTAAAATAGATATTTCAGTATAAAATTTAATTAATATAAATTTCAAATTTTCACAATTATTTTTAAAATCGAAATCTTTTTTTAAAATTATAAAATAATTATTTTTAATATCCAAATCATACTAATAATTAGAATTACATTTCTTATGACAAAATATTAATTCCAAAATTTATGTTTTTACTAATATTAAATTTTAAATAAATTTAACATTAAATTGAATTATACATTAAATTTTAATACAAAATTTGCTTTACAAATTTTTATTTGAAGTTGTTATCAATGTAGCAGGAAAATTATAATTTAATACAAATATTTATTATAAAAGAATTTATTAGTATAATTTTTTAAACTTATTTGAAATTCTAAATATAAATGTCATTGAAAGTTGATATGAAAGTTCCAATTTTACCCCTCATTAATTTAACAATAAAGGTTAATAATAATAAAAAATTATTAAAGGGGTGCACATTGCAATCAAGATTGAAAGTTAAGGGGTGCAGATTGTTTATCTCAAAATCTTGGTACAGAATTGATTTTGAACAATAGTTTGAGGGTGCAAATTGCAAATAACTCTATTATAAACCACATAACCCTTGATAACAACTGATACCATTCTTTTTCATATCTTTTGAAGCCATAAAGTATATTAGCTCCATTCATATTCATATCCATATTCATAATCCATATCCGTAATCCATATCATATATTGATATAAGATTTATATATTATCTAGCAAAACCACTTTTCTTTAAACATAAACAAATTATCAAAATAAGGGTAAAAAAAATCTTGCATCGATCTCTAAATCCCAAAAGGAATGATCCGGTGTTCGTCTCGAGTATCTATAGAAACGAAAAGGATCACCATCAGAATATATTTCACTTAACCACTTAACCCTTAAATATATATATATAATAACACCCTTGACACATAATATAAGTTTAACATACCCTTTATAGACCACAAGTTCCAAGAACTTATCCATTTTTAGACTCCATGAAAGTTTCAGTGTTTTTCACCATTCCCTTATTAACCACACATGACTGTAAAATTTCTCATAAATTATCAATTTCGAATTTTGACAAAAGGTCAGTGGGGTTTGCCTCTCTATTCACCCTACTATATTGTCCCAAAATTTCATAACTTTTAAAGATGTTCAAGTATGGTAATTATAGCCTCAAAGTTGACACAATTGCATTTTCTCGGTTTCCTAACGACTTTCACTAAAACTCATTTTTCTCCTAAACCGTTCATCAGATTTTGACGTACTTTATATCAAAATGATTTATGAACCAAGATCTACCCTATCATGACCCTTGGCTATGCTCTACTGATCTTGACAGATTTGGGATGCTCTGATTTTAACAAGTAATTTATGTTTAAATGAGAATCGGGCATTATAACGGCTATACTTTCATACTTTCCAAATTTTTCACACCTCCCAACTCATCATCCAACACGTATATCAATCCATACCCCATGTGGTCATCATACCAGCCATGGATTTCAACACACAACACTTCCATAATCCATCAAAACAGTTATAAACATTTATATAACCATGGTTTCATACTTTACACTAACTTTTTTTTTTTTTTTGCTAATTAAATTTTTATACCATAGGAAAATGATTACATCTCTAGGGGCATACCCCGCGATAAATAATACATCCGCCTAACCGAACAACAAGGAAAAAACACAACAATAAAGCTAGATAAACTAGCAGTCAACATACCAACAAAATTAAGCTAAAGATTATTCTGGCGCCTTAACTAAACTTGAGACTAGGCACATGTCTCACAAAGCCCATAGTGAGAAAGCCCATAGTGAGAAGCAGCAGAGACCATTTTTTAGGACCAAGCCCTACCAACAGGATCAACATACTGATAATTTCAACGGTGACAGATCGCATATGCTCTAGACCAAATACCCCATGTTGATTAGCCAAGATGACCATACCAAATGCAGCAAGTGGCTGCATTCCAACCGTGAGAGACCTAGCAAGACAACTCATTACCATTTGCCATTCCGAATAGGAGAACATGGTCAGGACTCCATCCCCGATATCATTTCCATCAGGTTTCAAACCCACATCATTGTTTATTTCTACATACTTGCACCAGTTTGACGCATGCCACACCATAGGACCGTGGTTGTCTAACCTCTCGTCCTTGTGTATCCCCAAAACATACCCAACTTTACACCAATGATATCTGCTTTGAGAGTGCAGAACCACATTATCGACATAGCAAGTAATCACAAAAAGGTCGCTCCTCTGTTCCAAGATGAACTCGGCATAATTTACAAAGAAGCCGCTTCGATCATGCTTCCTCTCCCTTCCAGAATCCAAACCAGCCACTTGAGTATGACATTCCCCAGAAATTAAGGAACACAACTTTAGGCCCCTGAAAACATTCATACACCAACTGGAATTAATTCCAATTCGCCATAAGTCATTGTCGGTGTCACACTCTACCCGACCAGCCATCTCCATAACATCCTCAATCCCTGCAATCAGTCCAAAGGACAAAAATGCAATCATCGAGACAAACCTATCACAGCACACCTTTGAGTACATAATCATCATAATCAAGCCCTTGACATCAATAAATCTGTCTTTTGAATGAACCAATTCACACTCAATGACAGCCACCACATTTATATTGCATCCTTCATTAGAATTCACATTATAAATCAGAACAATAGTTCTGAGAGCACCGCTTGAAAGACTCACCCCTGTATAAAACAGGGCACCATAAAAACGCAGCTGAAGCTTAACACCTAAAATCGCAGGTGTATCCCTTCCCAATACAAACCTCTTTGAACTCATCAACATCCCTAACCATGGGTCAATAGCATCAACAGCCAACAATGGACCGAAACCATATTCTCCTACAGAAATCAAAACAACAACCTTTGACAGAGGCATTTTGTCAAACATCTTGTGCTCTTTGTTGGTTTGAACCACTTTAGGAAAATCATAGCTGCTAGGAGCAAACGCACTCTTCGCATAAGAGAGTTTATGTCCCTTATCAACAATTCTTTTTGATCGATAGTCACCCATCAGAGAAATAATGAGCCAGGTATCATCAAGAACACACATCCTTTTCCTCAGATTATAGAAGCCCTTGTCAATACCACCCTCAAACCGCAGGTAGGCATTCCCTTGGACACCAATTCGGGTACTACACTGAACCTCGATGAATCTAGTTGAGCTAGAAGTCCAACCTTTCTTTCTATTCGTCCAGTTACCTTCTTGAGACAGCACGCCATTCAACAGGGAGCTGTTATCTCCATTAGCGAAGACCCACAACCCAATCAAACTGCCGGATCTAACACCATTGGTAAAACCAAAGAACCCCCCTTCAATCAAGGAAAGGAGCAGCTCTTCGCACTCAAGAATTAGAAAATCCTTCAACATAGAGGACAATGAATCATTGGAATTCACAGTAGAATTCACATTCATAGCAAAAGGTCTCCTGCTCAAAGAAACCATCTCAGAATAACGATTTAAAAATAAAATTATACGTATAATTAAGAAATATGGTGTATAGGTGGAAGGAAAGAGAAGAAGATGGATTATTGCATGGGAAAGTATAGATCTGATGAAGAAATGTAAGAGAAGGCTGAAATATTGCGGCGGCTACTAGGGTTCTAGAGAGAACGGTAGACTCTCAATAACGGGAACACAAGATTATAAGTTTCATTCAAGAAAACTTCTTTAATCTCCTCCCCACAACCCGAAATGAAACCAGCCCCTAAACCCAGAAACCCAGGTGAGGAAAAACCATGAAAACCCGACGGTGACATTAAATAAATAACAAATAGTATATAAATATATAAGAAATATGGTGTTTAGGTGGAAGATTAGAAGGGGGAGATGAATTTGTGAGGAATATTAGTATAGATCTGATGGAAAGAGGAGTAGAAATGGCTGAAATTAGGTGGCGGCTGAAAGGGTTTTAGAGAGAAGTTAGAGAGAGGTTAGAGAAAACCGACTCTTATTTGTATTAAATGAAGAGAGAAGTTATCGATGAGGAGAGAGAGAGAGAGTCTCGAGCTCTGCTCCATATTTCCATTTCCATTTCCATATATCATTCACACATATCATTTCCATTCTCATATATCATTTCCATTCTCATATATCATTATACTTTGATTATAATTCAGCTCCGTATTTAGTAAAGTCAAATATGCTCTTACATACAAAATATTTCAACAATTTTAAAAGTATTAAATAATAATCAAATAATATTTATTAAATCATAAATGTTTAAAGATTATGTTTAACAGAATATTATAAACCATATAACCCTAGATAACAACTGATACCATTCTTTTTCATATCTTTTGAAGCCATAAAGTATATTGGCTCCATTAATATTCATATCCATATCCATAATCCATATTCGTAATCCATATCATATATTCATATAAGATTCATATATTATCTAGCAAAACCACTTTTCTTTAAACATAAACAAATTATCAAAATAAGGGTAAAAGAAATCTTGCCTCGATCTCTAAATCCCAAAAGGAATGATCCGATGTTCGTCTCGAGTATCTATAGAAACGAAAAGGATCACCATCAGAATATATTTCACTTAACCCCTTAACCCTTATATATATATATATATATATAATAACACCCTTGACACATAATATAAGTTTAACATACCCTTTATAGACCACAAGTTCCAAGAACTTATCCATTTTTAGACTCCATGAAAGTTTCAGTGTTCACCATTTCCTTATTAACCACACATGACTGTACAATTTCTCATAAATTATCAATTTCGAATTTTGACACAAGATCAGTGGGGTTTGCCTCTCTATTCACCCTACTTTATTCTCCCAAAATTTCATAACTTTTAAAGATGTTTAAGTATGTTAATTATAGCCTCAAAATTGACACAATTGCATTTTCTCTGTTTCCTAACGACTTTCACTAAAACTCATTTTTCTCCTAAACCGTTCATCAGATTTTGACGTACTTTATATCAAAATGATTTATGAACCAAGATCTACCCTATCATGACCCTTGGCTATGCTCTACTGATCTTGACAGATTTGGGATGCTCTGTTTTTAACAAGTAATTTATGTTTAAACGAGAATCAGGCATTATAATGGCTATACTTTCATACTTTCCAAATTTTTCACACCTCCCAACTCATTATCCAACACGTATATCAATCCATACCCCATGTGGTCATCATACCAGCCATGGATTTCAACACACAAAACTTCCATAATCCATCAAAACACTTATAAACATTTATATAACCATGGTTTCATACTTTACACTAACTTAATCCAAAAACCAACCATAAACTCAAGATTCAAGCTAGGTTTTCAAGTAGTATACCTTCCTTGGAATGTGAACAAGCCTTAATACACCTTGTATAACCTTTATATCACCTTAGTATAGCTTATATCTTCCAAAGAAACCAAGAAAACTAAAGTTATTTTCTAAGATTTACTATTCATCATCAATCTTGTAAAATTCATAACAAATCGAAAAATAAGAGTTTGGTGTTCAAATATTTACCTCATCTTCTACCATTCAAGGGATTTCATTTGAACTATAGAACATCAAATTTGAAGCTTTGTATCTATGGTATTGAACCCGTTTTCCCACTGGATAGAAACTGGTCAGATTTGTTTCCCCAACTTTGAGCATGGATTTGACTAGGCTACACTACTTTGTTGGCCATGAAATTTTGAACGAACCTTACACATGGAGTGGAGAAGTTATGGTTAAAAGTTGGTGATTTGTGAATGGGTAGAAGTGGAGATATGAATTTTTCTTTCACATGTGTTTCTGCTGGGCAGTTTTGGAGAGACTTCTTTCTTCTTGTTTTTGGTTATGCTTATGGCTTGATACATGTATTATATCTCACATTTTGGATGCATCTTGTTTCTAATGTGTTTTTGGAAATCCATTGGTGCCACTTGTTGCTCTTCTACTTGGCCAAGTGTTGGCTCTAAAACATGTAACTCCATTTTGGTTAAAGTGCAAATACACCCACTTATCTTGTAGTTGACTTGCTTGCATGCTACTTTGGTTCCATTTAAATCTTAAATCCACTTGCTACAACTTATATGTTGCACTCTATTGTAATAGTGTGGCCTAATACCTCAAACAATTGTTGTGTCCAATTTCCTTTGCATTTTCTCTTCATCTCAGAAAACGTTCTTGCGGTTTCTCAAATGTTCTCTATTCCTTTTTCTCTAGGGTTTTATTCTTAATTCCATTCTCTTCTCATAATATATCCTCCCTTGGACTTTGAATATTTAATATCTTCAATTTATAATCCATGATTCGTTCGCTTTATCACCTAATCTTGTTATAAAGTTTTAGCAGTTTCTAAAACGCTCGTTTCACTATCTCAGTGGTTTCTCCTTTGTAAATTCTTTGGATATATAATATCCTCTCCCACATCATATATTAGTGTGTTTGGGTGACTCTAATCCTCAAGTAGGTATTAGATCCAATATCCTTGGTATATTCTCTTTTTCTCAGAAGTTGCTCTTCTGGTTATCTCTTGAGTTCTCAAGCATTCTCAAACTCGTTTAACAATCTAAATTCCCTTGGCATTTCCTTGACTTGATCACTCCTTGGTTTAACCTAATTTCATTATTTCCTCAAGATATAAACCCTTTAACATTTCTATACTCCTTAATATCACATTCAATAGAGTCTCAATCGAAATCCAAAATCCTTAAAGTCCATATTCAGGAATTTCTGAAATCCATTATCATTTTGAGTCACTCATTTTCTTAGTACAACACTAATATGGTTCCTGATTATTCATTTTCCATTTCAAATCTAGGGTACTTACATACCATTTCCCTAAATCCTCAGAATTACTATTCATTTAGGCACTGTAGCATTCTAAAAGTTTGGGTTATTACAGTCTTCCCCCCTTAAAAGGATTCCGTCCCGGAATCACGTTGAAAATATCGATAATTACCTTTCCCACATAACACCTTCAAATTCTCACATTACTTCCTCCATCTTTTAGTTCTTCCATAAACATCTCTATCTTGTTTGCACAGAAATACACCAACATAAACTTGCTTGTCATTCATCAACATGCCATTTAGCCTTTCAATAACAGTACTTTCACTATCTTTTTCTTGCAAATCTCCTCCTATATTCAGTCATTCTATCTTATCTCATCTCTCCTTCCTCTTTTGCCTAAGGGTATCGGCCACCACATTGGCCTTCCCTGAATGGTAGTGTATCTCACTATTGTTTAACTATGTTTTGATCTCTATCATGACATAAAATATTAATACTCCAACATTTGTATATATCACCTCTGTAAAATTTTCCAGAAAATAAGTTATAATAATATTCCTTGAAACAATTGTAAGAAAATATTATTTATAATATATATTTCCTATTCGTACTTATACAAACATATACTTTCCTTTCATCCTTGAAAAATATTCTCGCGCTTTCCCCAATACTCTTAATCTCCTTTTTATAGAGTTCTCTGACTCTTAACAGATATTGATTTGGATGACATGAGAATAACCCCCCTTTCTTATACCACTATAGTTTACTTTCTCAAAGATATATTATTCTTATCTATATTATCAGCCCATTTACACCATTCATTGACTATGGAAATTGAATACTTCCTGATTAGCTATCTCTCGTATTTCCTTTCATGGAATAATCACATTTTGTCTTTTGTCTTAGTCCCAACTCTATATCATTGAATCACTACAGTTGACCCTCAAATCCACATTCCTTGAGCTGTAATATTTTGTAGCTCTCAAATTGTCATAATACTTTTTTTAAAAATAGTATCTCCCTTGCAACTCAGCCTTTTCTTAGTATCACCTCATCATTTCTTGGACCAACTTCCTGTAACTTACATCGTAAGTCATCTTTTACACACTTAACACATGTAGTATTATTCTTAGGATACTCAAACCATTTCACTCTCAATTAGTAATATATTCTTGCATGCTTTTATCCACAAGTTCGGTCACCCGATAACAGAGGTCGCGTATATTCACCATGTACGAAGCAATTCTCCATAATTCTATAACTTTCACCCATAATTCTTCTCACGAAATTCCTTTCTCTCTTGTATTGAAACGCTTCTAGCTCTAATCATTTCTTAATGAAATTTCCCTTGAAATCTTCAGTTCCCTTGTATAATCACGTATACTCTAAACCTTGCTTCCATTATCCCATCTATTACTGAAATCTTCTATATTCGAAACAATTTATAGAATTTAAGAAACTTTGAATTGAAGCGAACCCAGAAACAAGCAAGGTTCCCACAACAATTTATAAAATTAAGAGTTTTAAATAACTTTTATTTGAAATAAAAGGATATCTGAGAAATCAATATTATGGAAGAACCCGTATGTCACACAAGGGAGGGCGTCCCCTCCTGACTTTCAATCACACAGACAGATCGTCCTTGTTTATACATATAGAGTTGTTCCTCTTAGTTGGAGTAAGAAATATAAAGGAAAATTTAAATCATGATGATATATACCACCTTTCGAAAATAATCTTAGAGAAATATTTTGACTAAGATAGATCGAATAAAATTTTGAAATACATTCCAGAGGTACCAGAAAGTTTTGAAAAGATACAGGCCCTTTTTGAATAAGAGGTGATAGATCACCCTGGAATTACTCACCAGTGGAGGAAAATTTGAAACTCAATAATATAATTTGGCAGGGCTTTAGGAAATTTTGAAAAAAGGTACCGTTAATAGCCTCTGCCCAATTGCAAAACCCAATAATGGAAGGTTTTCCTCAAATACCATTTATTTCTCTTATCAATCCCGTATGCTACATAAGCTTAACACTTTTGGCATAATAGCATTTTCATTTAAGTCAATCTCGAAATTTCTCAATCTTTTTTTTTTTGCTAATTAATTGTTTATACCAAAAGGAACAACGTCTACAAATCTAGGGGCATACCCCGCGAAGTCAACATATTAAAGCTAATTAAACTAGTCTAAACTAGTTTAAAACAACAATATAGAACTAAGCCTATATTACATACTTAATCTGGAGCCTCCAACAAACTGATTGGACCCAGTTCGAGCAATAAAGAGTGCAACTAAGTAAACTTCTTCCAAAGTCTGCCATGACAAACCCATTTCAACAGCTGCATTTCATTCAAAGATACCTCCTTCAACATGAGAGCTGGCCTCCAAAAAAGCACCTCACCGGCTAACTTTTCATTGGAAGGAGAACCAGCCCCCAGCTGATTAAAGATGCCCAAACACAAATCACAACCCATGTAGTGTCCACCAGCAGCCTCGCAACCACCAGCAGCAACATGTCCAAAGTTCATTGGCATCCCATTCGTCTCAGAAGTACTTTGCATTACTGACCCCAAATGGCCAAAGCCAAACAACCAACCGACCGCATCATTTAAATCCACAACATTCTCAATCACTATAGACGAACTGTAGTCACGCATTTCTGAGCTTGCACTCTCCTTCAAAACATACCCAGCACTACACACTATGTATCTGCTGTGATAAACACTTTGAAAAACAACTCCAGTCACACTGCAATTGGCACCAGAAGAATAAACATTTTGATCCAGCAAGCCCAACTCATACAGAATCGAGTCTGAAATCATGAAGGACGAACATGTGACATGCCTCCTATCAGTAACCCAGAGAACAACCAAATTGATATTCCATTCATCTACCAAATTTCCATCATAGCTCAGCACATTAAAAGTAACTCCAGTCATACCGCAGTTGTCAACAAAACACTCGACCCTCTGTTTCAAGTACAGAGGCAACAACATGACAATACTAAACCAAACACTCAGAAAACCTGTCTCGACTAGAGACCCAACTGTATCTATCCCAATTTTCAAGATGAGACCAGCAGTATGACTTCTATAAGCTAATAAATCAACCATATTGAGGCCCTCGCCTACAAACCACACAGACATCCCGAAGGAATGTCCACCTACAGAGAAGGAAATGATCTTCCTACAATCATGTAATCTGGTTCGAACGATCACCAAATGCCCCGCATCAAACATAGGCCGGTCCTGAAGAATTTGTCCAGCCAACATCGAAGGTAACTTTGTATTGCGCAAAAAACTCTGTAATGTCCATTCCTCATTACACCACAAAGTGCAAGATAAGCAATCAAAACCAGACATACTTCTATAATATGAACTCGCCAACCTCCCAACAGGGTCCCTGACCAAAGACAAGGCTCTCCTCTTCAAAATCGAACACATATCAATGAAAAACAGCTTTACCAACGAAACACGTCTCTGGGCCCAATCGTTAGACATCTTTAAAGCCAATCCATTTCCTTCCTTATTGTTAAATGCATCAACAGAAAGTACACTCTCAGTGTTGATGCACAAACTGAGTACAAACTTAAGAGGCTCGAAAGAGCCATATCTAGAAATTTCCCCAAGTAACAGCAACGTTCTTTCAGGGAATCCATCAAACACTTCATCATCAAAAACCAAAACAGATCTGTGCTGGTGCATTTCAGCAAACACCTGACCAGCATTCAAGCCTATACCCTTAAACCCAGCAACCACAAAAGTAACAGACCCACCATTCCGGTCATCATAAATAAGAACAGGAGGGATGACCCCCCCGCTCCTCAACAAGGTAATTCGTAGTTACCAACAAAAGCTCCAGAACTAGGAGTAGTGAAGGCGAAACACTACAAATTCTCTTCGAGACATTGTTCGAGATGTGATAAACGGCAGCCGCTAGGATCACCAAGTCGAACCCCGACCACCCCATCAAGTTAGTGGCCTGAAATCCCATCTTTAAAGAACAATTATTCAGCATAGAATTCCTCAAAGGATGAAACCCCGCCCTTAAGCTTGGGCAACTGCTGAAATGGACAAGTGTGAAAAATACAGTAATGTTATCACAAATCCCATGTTCAATCTCTAGAACAACCACACAAAGAGAAAAACCAATTTTCTCTAGAGATTTTGCCAATCGTCTCTTTAAGAAAGCAATCGAAACCGGTGACGAGAGCAGAAGACCAGAGGTCACACCATCAACAAGGGCCCTCGCCATAACCCCCGAGCAGTCAAAGCTAACACTTCCCAGAATAAGATCCAGAAAGGCCATCCACGATAAAAAAGACAATATATATATATATATATATATATATATATATTTTTTTTTTTTGCTAATTAATATTTTATACCAAAAGGAACCACAAAGACAAATCTAGGGGCATACCCCGCGATATCAACGTTTAGGCATTACAAACCGAACTAGTTCAAACAGAACAACAACATAAACTAAATCCAAGCTAAATCAGGTCTAGTGGATAGACAGATGAACAAAGATCATGGGGCACGGGAATGGCCTCCCCTCCCAACACGCCACCTACGAATTTCCGATTTCTTCAGCCGAGCCTTTGCTCTATCAGCAGGTAAGGACACAGTAGCAGGTAAAGACAATATATATATAGATATAAGAAATTTAGTGTATAGGTGAAAGATTTGAGATGGAAGATGGATTAATGAAGGTTTATTGGACAGATCTGATGGAGAAATGGTATAGATTAAGGCTAAAATAAGTGGCGGCTAGAATATTTAGAGAGAAGTTAGAGAGAGGTTAGAGCATAGAAGCTAGAAGCCTCTGTACTCTATTTGGGCAACATAATTTTCTGATGAGCCATGATATTTCTCAATCTGTCTTGGTCCTTAAGGTATATCTTGGCTTCACTAACAAATCTCAGTTTCACCATTTCATCTCCGCAATCAATTGAAACAATCAGTGTGTGTTCACCAATCCACTTACAATATTTCTTCAAACTCCCTTAAACACAAGAAGACTTTAAATACCCTTAACTTTGGCTCACCAATCTCCTCTCCCTATACTAAAACATAAACTTTTTTTAGTAATAATCTATAAAATTATAATCACTACTTAGAATAAACGCTTCGTCCGATAAACCACCCTTGAACTCGATGTAAGTTCATATTTTATATCATTACATATATATCTATATGTGTATATTATTATCACTATTGTTCCTGAGCATTATGACTCTAAGCTCTAATACCAAACTGTGATAGCCCCAAATCCGGGGTCAGGAATCCAGGCCGTCACGGACCCATTTCCATTTAATAACATTCTACTCTTGGTAGTTGAAATATAAATGCGTAAAAAAAACTCACACAATCTACCCCACACCTAATAATAATATTACACACCAATCATATGCTCAGAGAACAACATCCACAATATCACAAGTTTAAAGTTAAGCAGTTATTACAAACCCAGAATCCCACTTAAATGCATTGTTGAATAATACTTCTACAAGAAGCATTTCAACCTTCAAAAGTTTATGACACAAGCTTTACATACTTAATTTACATGTCTAGTTATACCCATCCGTCTTATAAGAGCTACCTTAGGGATAGGCACCAACGCTCTTTCAAAAGTTCGTCTTTCCCTTACCCTCTTGCGGGGTGTAGTGTGGAGTATCGACATTTGACCTAGCTGTTATATACATAAGTAGCAAGAGTGAGCTATAATAGCTCAGCAAGATAAATTTTTGTAAACTAACATCAATGAAAGTTATATATATTAATAAACAGAAAACCCATCATAATCCTTAAGAAAAGAATTAATTCTTACTTATTAAATACACCATCCATTTTTCTTTATAAGAAAAGAAATATAGAACAATATAATATCAGTTTCTCTTCTAATATAATATAATATAAAAAAATATATATAATATAATATCAGTTTCTATTCTATAACAAGATAATAATCAATACATCATCTCAGTATAATATCTCATAAAAAGCGGCTAAGCGGCCGCCTAGGCGGAAAAAGCGGGCTAACCGACTCGATTTTTTACTAATCGGACTTTTAAGCGTTTTTTGTAATTAAGCGGGGATTAAGCGGGAATTAAGCGGAATTAAGCGGGTTTGACCGGAATTAGGCGGGTTGACCAAATTTTGAACCTTAATATATATATATATATATATTTTTTAAATATTTTTATTTATTTATTTTTTCTTTAATTATTTTTCAAATTTCATATTATAAATGAATATATGTATTAAAATTTAAACTTGTATAATTCATAACCTCTAAATATATAATTAAATAATTAAAAAATATATATGTATATATTCACAATCCGCTTAACGTCCCGCTTAGAAATCCGCCTAGGCGCCCGCCTAACCCGCCTAGGCGCTAGAAGGTCCTCCCACCGCTTAGAACCGCTTTCCGCTTTTTACAACACTGGCTATAATAGCTCAGCAAGATAAATTTTTGTAAACTAACATCAATGAAAGTTATATATATTAATAAACAGAAAACCCATCATAATCCTTAAGAAAAGAATTAATTCTTACTTATTAAATACACCATCCATTTTTCTTTATAAGAAAAGAAATATAGAACAATATAATATCAGTTTCTCTTCTAATATAATATAATATCAAAAAAATATATATAATATAATATCAGTTTCTATTCTATAACAAGATAATAATCAATACATCATCTCAGTATAATATCTCAAGATAATATAACATTTGAAATAAATCTCTCAATATAATCTTTCCATTTCCTTTTATACAACAATTATATAAAAATAATATAAAATCAGTTTCTCTTCAGTCCATAAAAACAATTCCATAATTTCATACAATTTTCCCTTTTCAGAATGCAATTCTGAAACCATAATCATTTTTTTAAAATACTTTGG
Source organism: Kitagawia praeruptora (assembly GCA_037693485.1). Taxonomy (NCBI): domain Eukaryota; kingdom Viridiplantae; phylum Streptophyta; class Magnoliopsida; order Apiales; family Apiaceae; genus Kitagawia; species Kitagawia praeruptora. Next base: position 71,227,934 of record CM075350.1, read on the forward strand.
GGATATCTGTTGTCGCCTGATACGTTAGGACGATGATCAGTCGCCTAATCGTACCTGCTCTTTGTTTACTACTAGTAGAAGGAATGATCCAACCTGGTCATCATCCCTGGAGGAAGGCCACCTGCTACATCCCCCTTCGGTAACTCTTGGGCCGTAATAAAATATTGAGTGCCGGACTGTGCCACACACACAGCCTCTTACGCTTACTATTGCAATCCCCCTTTTTATCAAATCGTTATTCCATTTATAAAACATCATTCCATATTTCCATTTCTTTTTTTTTTTGCTAATTAAAATTTATACCAATGAAAAGTGATTACAAGTCTAGGGGCATACCCCGCGAGAAATAAACACTAATCAAACGAAACAGCAAGGAATTCTAGATAAACTAGAAAACAAAAACCAACAACAAAAACCAACAGCAGAATCCACCTTAACTGGATCAACATGACATTACAAAGAAACTAGTTAAAACTGGTTTTTTAGGGAGCAAGCTAAATACTTCGCCAGGACATCTTCACATGTCGCATTTTGACCTTAGCCAAACAGCTGCACAGCACCTTCTTCAGCTCCACCTTAAAAAGAAACATAAGCACCTCATTCGCAGGCAGTGCTATTTTCATGCTTTTAATTCCACACCCTTGAAGTCTTACTTCAGCATTACAAAAAGCAGAGCCCACAAAGTCCACCAGCATAGCATTAACGCATGTGCGTCCAACAGACCTCAAGCTGAGGTATTTCACACTTCTTAGACCAGCAATAAAATTAACCATCCCTGGTTCCACACCCCTTGGGACCACCGGGGATTCAACAAGAAGGTGGGTAGACATAATATCAATCAATATGAGATGAACATAACATCCAAGCCTCCCGCCAGCAACATCCTGGCCCAAAGTCCAAACCACAGCAACAGCCCCAAAATCAAACCACTGGGGTACTACATCAAACACATGGAGGGCAAAGTCCTGAACGAAAACTGTCAAGGTACGAGACATGACCTGCCTCAAACCAGAGTGCACCAACACCAAATCCCAATCATCCGAGTGAGAAGTCATCCCTTGAACATCACAAGAAATTCCGTTTTTAAGCATTCCAACATAACTCATAAGAAAACCAACCAGAATAATCTTTCTCCACCTTTTAGTCCAGCCGAAGCTGGAATCGTTAGCATACAAACTCTTAACAGCACTCATGGGCATAGCACAACTGGTAGCGCTCCGCACCAGCACACAATGTAATCAGCCATTTCATTCTTTAAGAATTTCACTCATAAAGACGACATCGTATTTGTGCTCTGAATGCCACATACAACAAATTATCGGCATGACTGCCACATACAACTTTACTAAAACCCACTGGTACCAGTCTTTAATTGTAGCTCTGCCCAAAGACTCACTACAATTTCCAATATTCTGAAAACCAGAAAGCTCAACAATAAAACATTCCCAGCCTCTCCAAATAAGCTGTTCATGCTGCATAACATTACCCCTCCCCATATGAATAAGCAAAACTCCACTCCGCATAGCCCAAGCGCGACTGATAACAACGGAGCATAAATCCCCCACCTGGACATCCAGCCATAATTGCTCAAGAGGAACAACACTCCCCTACAAGACACACCATCTAATACTAAAAGTAACCTGGCTTAATGGCTCCTCACCATACTTACACAAGATCAGTGTACCAAACATAAAATTTAAATAAATATCACCATAAGACTCAAACACCAAACAAAGTGTTTGAGCTCCACCCAACAAACATAACCTCAGCACACAGCTCTTACCTTCGGTACAATCCATACCTAATTCAAACACACCAATCAAGTAAGCATTCTGATGGTTGTTTGACCTTGGAGTAGTGATACCCAAGAGCATCCAATTATCCCACACTACAATAACCACCATGTTCTGCTGGCACAAAACCCACCCGAAATACAGCAAAGAAATGGCCTTCCAAGCGGGTTGTTCAAATCGAAAGGATTTGAGCCCAATCACCATTAAATCAGTAATATAGTACAATGGTACCACCTGTTTACCATGAGCTTTAGGAGTAAGAATCCCCTTCCCCGGGTCAGTTTGACTATCCGTAGCCAAAAGCTTTTCCGAGATCCTCACAGAACTTACATCAAATAGCTGGCAGGCACGCTTTCCAAGATTCCCTAAGAGAATCATCTTCACCAATATATCCATTACATCAACATCCCAGGAAATTGCCTCTTTCAGAACAGAGAAGACGCCTTCCCCCTTAAACAAGGATGGGATTCCAACACGAGGTTCAGCCTCGTCAACATACATACGGAGATCCATAGATAAGGACTTTCTCAGCCAAAGCTTCAAAGAACCATTCAAAACCAATAACGGGAACACAAGATTATAAGTTTCATTCAAGAAAACTTCTTTAATCTCCTCCCCACAACCCGAAATGAAACCAGCCCCTAAACCCAGAAACCCAGGTGAAGAAAAACCATGAAAACCCGACGGTGACATTAAATAAATAACAAATAGTATATAAATATATAAGAAATATGGTGTTTAGGTGGAAGATTAGAAGGGGGAGATGAATTTGTGAGGAATATTAGTATAGATCTGATGGAAAGAGGAGTAAAAATGGCTGAAATTAGGTGGCGGCTGAAAGGGTTTTAGAGAGAAGTTAGAGAGAGGTTAGAGAAAACCGACTCTTATTTGTATTAAATGAAGAGAGAAGTTATCGATGAGGAGAGAGAGAGAGAGTCTCGAGCTCTGCTCCATATTTCCATTTCCATTTCCATATATCATTCACACATATCATTTCCATTCTCATATATCATTTCCATTCTCATATATCATTATACTTTGATTATAATTCAGCTCCGTATTTAGTAAAGTCAAATATGCTCTTATATACAAAATATTTCAACAATTTTAAAAGTATTAAATAATAATCAAATAATATTTATTAAATCATAAATGTTTAAAGATTATGTTTAACAGAATATTGTAAACCATATAACCCTAGATAACAACTGATACCATTCTTTTTCATATCTTTTGAAGCCATAAAGTATATTGGCTCCATTAATATTCATATCCATATCCATAATCCATATTCGTAATCCATATCATATATTGATATAAGATTCATATATTATCTAGCAAAACCACTTTTCTTTAAACATAAACAAATTATCAAAATAAGGGTAAAAGAAATCTTGCCTCGATCTCTAAATCCCAAAAGGAATGATCCGGTGTTCGTCTCGAGTATCTATAGAAACGAAAAGGATCACCATCAGAATATATTTCACTTAACCCCTTAACCCTTATATATATATATATAATAACACCATTGACACATAATATAAGTTTAACATACCCTTTATAGACCACAAGTTCCAAGAACTTATCCATTTTTAGACTCCATGAAAGTTTCAGTGTTCACCATTTCCTTATTAACCACACATGACTGTACAATTTCTCATAAATTATCAATTTCGAATTTTGACACAAGATCAGTGGGGTTTGCCTCTCTATTCACCCTACTTTATTCTCCCAAAATTTCATAACTTTTAAAGATGTTTAAGTATGTTAATTATAGCCTCAAAATTGACACAATTGCATTTTCTCTGTTTCCTAACGACTTTCACTAAAACTCATTTTTCTCCTAAACCGTTCATCAGATTTTGACGTACTTTATATCAAAATGATTTATGAACCAAGATCTACCCTATCATGACCCTTGGCTATGCTCTACTGATCTTGACAGATTTGGGATGCTCTGTTTTTAACAAGTAATTTATGTTTAAACGAGAATCAGGCATTATAATGGCTATACTTTCATACTTTCCAAATTTTTCACACCTCCCAACTCATTATCCAACACGTATATCAATCCATACCCCATGTGGTCATCATACCAGCCATGGATTTCAACACACAAAACTTCCATAATCCATCAAAACACTTATAAACATTTATATAACCATGGTTTCATACTTTACACTAACTTAATCCAAAAACCAACCACAAACTCAAGATTCAAGCTAGGTTTTCAAGTAGTATACCTTCCTTGGAATGTGAACAAGCCTTAATACACCTTGTATAACCTTTATATCACCTTAGTATAGCTTATATCTTCCAAAGAAACCAAGAAAACTAAAGTTAGTTTCTAAGATTTACTATTCATCATCAATCTTGTAAAATTCATAACAAATCGAAAAATAAGAGTTTGGTGCTCAAATATTTACCTCATCTTCTACCATTTAAGGGCTTTTTTTTTTTGCTAATTAAAATTTTATACCAAAAGGAACAACTTAAACAAATCTAGGGGCATACCCCGCGAAGTCAACATCCAGATAAAACAACAGTTCGAAACTAATTAAACTAGCTTAACCTAGTTTACAACATCAATACAGAACTAAATAACATCACAAACTATCTTCGCCAGCTTCATACGGAACTTCATTAGTGACCTCCTCGAAGTCACTCTCCATCAAACACCTGGAAATGTCCATTAGGCACACCTGCATGAACTCCTGCAGCAGTAGAGAATTGCCATGACTGCCCTCTTCATGAATCAACTCCAACATCAAATTGCTTGTCGCATTTGCATAAACTGCAACAATCAGCATTCCAAAATCCTGACCCACGGCGTCCGTAGCCTTCACCCAAATCAGACCCCGTCTGCAAAGATTGCGACAATCTTCAATATCCGAAGCTCTCAGATTCAAGACATGCCAAGTTGCTTTTATAATCTCCTCCAACAGGAAGCCCCCATCACTTTCTGAGTCATTATCAAAGATATCCTCCACACAGTGAACAAGCTGGGCAACCAATCCTGATCGTCCTACCCTTGCAACTTCTACCAAGACCTTTAGCTGTGTGCCAGCAACTATAATAGCCTTGTACCAAGACCATTTCCCATCCAACTTTCCATCGTCAACGACACATGGTCCAATAATATCAAGAAACCCAACATAGAGAAATAAATCCCCATCAACATCATGAACAAAAACCATGATTTTGGAAAAGTCCTGGTTATAGTCTAGGTCTGCATAACATTTGACCAGCCCTCCCAATAAAACAATGTTGTATCATGCAATCATGTGAAGATCATGTCGTATCACATAACCCTCCTTAACACCCACAAAAAATGCAAGATGACAATGGACATCTGCTTGCACAGCTCCATCCCCCTTCTTCTGAGCAACAATAAAAGAGATAATCCACATTGAATGTTGCTGAACTGCTAGAGTCCATCCAGTAATCCAGCCCTGTGCCTTTAGATTCCTCCATAAAAAACAAACAGTCACATCATTAACTTGCAAAGTAGATCTATAAACCATCATCATTCTCTCATTAAGCTCTGCATAAACAGAGGCTTGTTGAGGCATACCAGTTTCCTTCATTTCCAAGCTGACCTCGCATTGCAAGGTCCTGAAAACAATGATCACAGCCCTTCTATCAATCCTCCTCTTGAGCAAATCAAACATAACACAATCGTCATTCCTACAAGAATCGCAACAGCGAGAGCGGGTCAAAACACCAATCAAAACACCACCAAAGACTCGTTTAATGAGAGTCCTAGAGAGAGAAGCTCTTCATTCTCACTAAAAACCCTAGCAGCCGCCATTTTTTTCTTTACCTAGATCTACTTTCTTACACCTTTTCTCCATCATAATCCACTCTATCCCTACTATAATCCATCTCTTCTCTTATCCCCTAACCCAAACACTAAATTTCTCTACTTATACATATTTAATTACCTTCTATCATGGTAAGCCAAGGTTCGTTTTGTGACTCAGATGGTGTTCCCAATTTCATGCAGGATGCGCAAGCAAATGATGGTCTAGAGGAGGTTTTATCTCGAAGAGAAGTTGAAGATTTCCCTATATTGCCGAATGGGGGAGACAAGGTTCGTGCAAGTACACTGGGTAACATTCCAGTTGTAGTCTCTGAGGATGATTCCTCGGATGAAGAAAATACTCCCTTTGTGAGTGATATGGAAGCGATTGAGCATCAAACAAGGAGCAGAATTGCTGCGGCGGCTTTTGCAGCTAACAAAGCTGAAAGAGATGAACTTTATGCGTTGAGAAACAAAATGATGGAGCTTAATAATTACCTGGAGAAAAAAGGTTTGTCTATGGCTAAGGTTGAAACAGAGATCTTAAAGAGCAAGGTGGAGTTTAATGGCGACATGGGTGGCCATTCTTGCTCATTCCGGCTACACCCAGACTGGAGTTCTTGTCAAAATGGAGATTTCCTTGTTGAAAACCTCACGGGGATCAAGAGGCAGATGGCTGGGCTTTACTTAGCAATTGTAGTGTATCATACATGGAAGGAGAGAAACCACAGGCTTCACAATTTGGGTGCTGGACATCCATCTATGGCTATAATTCGGGTGATTAAACCGACATTAAGAGAAAAACTTTTCAGCTGTAATAGTTTTAAGGCAAAAACCTGTAAAAACAAATCGTTAATTATTGCTCTTTTTTAGAAGATGTACTTGCTAAAGCCGAACTGTTTAGTTAGTTTCATTCACTGGGGTATGCCCCTTTTAATCATGTAGCCTCGTTTTGTTGTTTTATATATTACTTATTTAGCAAAAAAAAACAACGAGAGCCCCCTCCTAGGAAGTACACCGCTAACAAATGTTGCTCAGAGGCAAACATTTCCTCTGTCAACCGCATTGAATCATTTCCAGTCAAATTATGGAAAAAGTTGGCCTCCTCTCTTCCGTTAAGCATTGAGTGCCCAGTTACAACCTTCCAAATGAAATTGCAACTCATGCCCTGTTTCAAAATACTGACTGTCCCAGCTATTATAGCCATTTCATCAAACAAAAGAATGATTCCTTGAGCCTTTGCCAAGTGCATTCTGCCATAAAACTGGTAACACAGATACCAGACCACTCCGACGGTTCTCCAGTCATGTATAACAGCCACAATCGAGCTCATCTTCAAAAGGTAAGTGGACGAGTGAAAGCTGCCCTCAAACACTTTGCTCATTGCGAGCCCCTCCTTTCCAAGACTAAAAGCAAATAAAACCCTACCAATCACACCATTAGAATCACATCGCTCTGTTGCATTCACAGTACACTTTTTTTTTTGCTAATTAAAATTTATACCATAGGCAAAAGATTACAATTCTAGGGGCATACCCCGCGATTAGTAATGCTTTCTCGGTTTGGAAGCGTTGGGGCATATGTGGTGTGTTTCAGAAAAATGAAAACACGTTTGTTTTCAAATTCAATACTTTGCGGCAGAAAAAAGAGGTATTAGCTAGGGGAACCTGGTATTTTGAAAGGAGGCATGTGGTACTTAGTACCTGGGGAACTAATGTAGGTGAGGATAAAATCACGTCTATGCCGCTGTGGTTTAAGATGCAAAATATTCCAGACTTTTACTGGACCTCAAGGGGCTTGAGTAGGCTTGCAAGTGTGATAGGAAAACCTATTGGAGCTGATTCTTACACTTCAAGATTGGAAATATTACCGTTCGCAAAAATGTGTGTCCAATATACAATTGGAGATCCTCTTCCGAATGTAATTCCTGCGACTGATTTTGACCCGGTTACTAAAACTCGTTACAATGTGGAGGTAAAAATTTCTTATCTTAACAAACCTTTAGTGTGTTCGGGGTGTCACTCATTGGGTCATGTAGCTGTGGCTTGTCCAGTAGTAAAACGTGTCTGGGTCAAGAAATCAAAAGGCACTGAGGAAGGAGACACTTCTAAGGAAAAGGCTAATGTGTCATCTGAGGATGTTGTGGGTGCAAATGATGGTGGGAAAACTGAATCTGGAGCTCAAAATGAAGTCAAGGCTGGAACTGATGGGGATGTTAATATGAACGAGGATGATTTTGCTGGGAAACCATCGTTATCGCCTGAGCATAAGGTGGATGATACTGATGGTGGCGGATGGACAGATGTGCATGTTAAAAGGAAACCTCAAGTGGTGTGCTCTCCTTCTCAAGAATCTCCGCCCCTACCAAGCAATTTCAAAAATCTGGTTATTGTTGATGAAGTGGATCGTAAGATGAAAAAGAAATCTCCTAAAGCTCGTAAGCGAGCTAAGAGGAATTTGGGGACTCAATCCCCTCAATCTTAATCTTTTGATTTATGATTGATTTTTGTTCTTTCAATGTCCGGGGCCTTAATAATAAGCGCTCTTTTGTTAGAGATTTCATTGCGCATAATAAGCTCTCCTTAGTTGGTCTGCTAGAGACGAGAGTTCAAGAGGACATTGCAAAGAGTATCTCCTCGGAGATTGCCCCTAGTTTTTCTTGGCTTCATAATTATGAATATCACTCTGGTGGCCGTATTTGGGTTGGATGGAATCGAAGGCTGTGGGATCTCTCCATTATTTCTGCATCTAGTCAGCATATTACTTGCTATGTGAATTCCTTGAATACCTCGGCTAAATTTGTTGCTACCTTTGTGTATGGTCTGAACACTATGGTTGAACGTAGATGGCTTTGGGAGGATATCAATGGCATTGCTGTCTCTATAGGCGATGCTCCATGGGTTCTATGTGGAGACTTTAATATCATTCTAGATCTAAATGAAGCGGAGGGAGGTAATCCCCAATGGTGCAATGGTATGGCAGAGTTTAAAGATTGCCTTCTACAACATGGTCTCGCGGACTTATGGAGTATAGGGGCACATTTGACATGGTGGGATAGTAGTATTTCTCCTCCAAAATTCAGAAAATTGGATCGTGTTTTGGTAAACTCTACATGGCTTGGCAGTTACCCACTATCTCTTGCAAATTTCATGCCGCGTGATGTCTCAGATCACTGCCCTGCAGCTATAATGTTGGGTATAAATTATCAGAACAGACCAAAACCATTTCAGTTCTTCCATTTCTTAACTGAGCACCCTGATTTCCTCAAGATCGTAAGCGATTCTTGGGAGGCTCCTATGATTAGCGACCCTTGGTATATTGTCACTATGAAATTGAAGAAAGTCAAGCTTTGCCTTAAGAGCTTAAACGCAAGGTCTGGTAGTGTTCATGCTGCGGTAGATGCTTCTCGGACTGCTCTGCTGAATTTCCAGTTGAATCTTTCCCCTGTTCCATCCACTGAACAGTTTTTAGAGGAGAGTAACTTGATTGCTGCTTTGTCGCGTGATCTTGCTGTTGAAGAAAAATTCCTAAAGCAAAAGTCCCGAGTTCACTGGCTTAAACATGGTGACGGAAATAACAAATACATTTTCAATAGCTGTAAAGGAAGGTGGAACTCGAATAAGATTCTATCGCTTGAGGATGGCAATGGCACTGTTCATGTTTCTCATGAAGGTATTGCTTCTGTGGCTGTTTCTTATTTTCAAAATCTGATGGGAAAAAGTAAGAGTGTCAATCATATTCCGGAAGAGTTTGCTCTCCCAGTTCTTGATCAATCAACTGTGCATGATTTGGTTAAGCCCTTTACTTCTGCGGAGGTCTTTCTAACGCTAAAACAAATGGCAAAAGGGCGCAGCCCAGGCCCTGATGGTTTTTCGATGGAATTTTTCTTAAGTACATGGTCTATCGTTGGGAAGGAAGTTACTGATGCCATTCTTTATTTCTTCGAAATTTTTTTTTTTTTTGCTAATTAATTTGTTATACCAAAAAGGAACAGCTTATACAATTCTAGGGGCATACCCCGCGAAATCAACATTCAGACAAAACAGCAATAAGTCATCCTATTGTCAACAAAAACAAGAAAAAGCTAGATAAACTAGCTGACTACAGATAATTAACAACTATGCCATGAAAAGTACAGGGTAGCACCGCAGAGCTGCAGTCAAATGCACTACATGGAGCTTTAACTCCACAGGTTCCTTTATTCCTCCATTTTTGACCAACCATTGAAAGCTCCAAGGAAACAACTATGTTATGGGCAACCCTAGCATCACTGTAGCTGATATCCTGCATTTCATTAGCAAGAATTGGCCTGACCAATTTCCCATCAGCACAAGCAATAAAATGCTCAACACTGCAACCATACCCATTAGACTGATGCATTCCCAAACCAGCGAGAGCACCCTCGCTGTACTGCAATAAACACCATCCTTGCAGAAAGCACCCAAACCCCTGCACACCATCCAGGCATTTCATTCCCATAGCCAAACTGATCATGGACCTGGCCACCCCCCATTGAGAAGGCGGACCATAGTCCAGAACCATAATTGCTTTCACCTTCTCCACGAGCAGAAGTCTTACAGCAGGAGTAGCAACATTAGTCCTCACATTGACTAGACTAACTGTCACCATACAATTCACGTTTCCCATCAACAGAAGTCTGACACCCTCACCAATTTGTATTTCATCCTCAAAAAAACCATCAGAACCTGGGCAACAAGTCATTGACACCTCCGGTTGAACATTAACCGATTCCTTCACCTGTACAACCCCCTTCTGCAATCCGTGACCAGAAAAATACATAAGACACATCTGGGTTTGAGCACCCAGCAACCAGTTCATGAACATCACCATCATTTTTGCCTCACAAGAGGCACTTAAAGTCCTAACAGGATTTCCATCAGGGCTCACAATCGCATTTTTAAAATGTTCCACCTTGCCGCAACAGTCACAATGCATAGCATCACCAGTTCGAACGAGATGACTCATAACACTTAGGAACAAATCAAACACCGTCGTGTAGTACCCAATAGCTAGCATGTCCAAAGTCGTAAGATCCACATTAGCACCTTCAAAACCGGGCGCAAAGAAATCCCTCCTTTGCTCCGAAATAAACACATTGAGGCCTATGCCTGCCAATCTCTGAGAATTCCCGAAGCACTTGGGAATAACTTCATGCCCAGCCACACCATTGCGAAGTTCATTGTAATAACTATGAACCAACATATGCATCAAAGTATAAGAGTAGAAATACACCCCATAACACCTGACTTCAATCCTACGAGTTACCAGCCTTGGAATAGGTTGGAACCCCATCATTAAACATGTACCCTCATAAGAGAGAACTTCATCCATCAATCGATTTCTACAAGCATAGAAACCAACTTCCGCACCACATCTAACAGCTTGGTTACAAGCCTTCGCTAACAAAATTCCCTCTCTTTTTGGTATTTCATCAATCATCTGGTACACATTCCTCTTTGATATTTCATCAAATATCTGGTACACATCCTCAAAGATGTCCTTTTCTGTAATGACCGAAGAACGTCCCATGAACCAAACTAACAGCAAAACAGTTTGGAGGGCCTTTATTCCTACCCTTTCCGTAATTTCATCAAACAGCAGCCAAGCCTGACAAACCTGCAACCCAGAAGCTCCTTCAAACTCTTCTAACGAAACCATTTTGGACTGAGGGTCGTCAATCCAGAAATCATGCCCAGAAAATAAATCCCGAGCTAGATCCAAGATTAGACTCTCTCCAACATCATGTGCATCACCTTCCTTAACAGAGAAATCCGCTAAGACAAGGTCACCAGTGCTAGTGAAACCACCAAGCACGTATATCTCATCAAGGGCGTGTAAATCCCCACCCACTAACATCTTTAACAGAGCACCCAAACTAGCGAGCTTCCCCTGATCCAATATTGGTGAATCAAACACAATATCCACCTGGACAGTAGCCTTAACCCTTCCCAAGACAACATGGTTTGATAGAACTAAATCCATCAAATTCACTAACAACCCCTCAACAAAGAGGTGTTGTGAAGATAGTTTGAGAAGAACCCACGAGTTGTAACCCAACTCCGCATCATTTCTTAAGAAGACAATTGCGAATAACCCATCAGCGTTATCCCAACTCCATTGATTAATCTTTAAAACAGCGACCCAAAGAGAGAAATCCATAATCTCTAGAAAGGCCATCAACGCCATCAACGCCAAAGTTAAAATATACTATATATAAATAAGAAATTTAGTGTATAGGTGAGAGAAAGGGGAAGAAGATGGATTAATGAAGGTTAAAGATATAGATCTGATGAAGAAAGGTTTAGAATTAGTGGCGGCTAAGATAGGGTTTTTAGAGAGAGGTTAGAGAGAAGGCAGAGAAACGACTCTCATTTACCTATGTTTCCAATTTTCTTCGAAACTTCCTATCTCCCCAGGATTATTAACTCAGCTGCTATTACTTTGGTGCCCAAGGTTGCCCAACCTGTCAACATGACTCAATTTAGACCGATTTCCTGTTGTAATGTGCTTTACAAGTGTGTTACAAAGATGCTATCTAAAAGGTTGAAGAAGGTGCTCCCTGCTATTATTTCCCCATTTCAATCAGCTTTTGTGCCTCAATGATCTATGGGAGATAATATATTTCTTTGTCAAGCCCTTTGTAGAGACTACCATCTTCGAGATATTCAGCCTCGGTGTGCTATAAAATTGGATATTCATAAAGCATTTGATTCCTTGAATTGGAATTTTCTGTTTGAGGCCATGGAGAGAATGGGATTTCCAGACAAATTCTGTGCTTGGATTCGATAGTGTATCACCTCTTGTATGTACTCGATTAAGATTAATGGGTCACTTGAAGGGTATTTCAAAGGGGAGTCAGGTCTACGCCAAGGGGACCCGCTCTCGCCTTATCTCTTTGTGATTGCAATGGAGGTCTTAACTACTTGTATCAACTTTTCTGTCAGCAAAGAAGCAGGGTTTAAATATCATTGGCGTACTAAGGAGGTCTCCTTACACCATCTCATCTTTGCTGATGACGTATTTTTGTTCAGCAGAGGGGATGCTTGCTCTATTAGTACTCTTATAAGGGGTGTGCACACCTTCTCTGAAATTTCTGGATTGTCACCAAATAGCTCTAAATCAATGGTTTTCTTTGGCAATGTTCCTGAGCAGGTTAGCAATGAAATATTGCGTATAACCAACTATCAACGAGGGGAGCTTCCTATCACTTACTTGGGTGTACCACTAATTCTGGGTAGGCTTAATGCTCGAGATTGTTTGCCCCTTATGCATAAACTCAGTTCATGGATTGAAACTTGGACTAATCATTTTCTAAATCAAGGGGGAAGATTGCAGCTCATTAAAATTGTTTTGACAGGAATTGTGGGATTTTGGAGTATGTTTCTCTTCTTGACAAAGTACATCCTAAAAAATCTAAATGCGTTAATGTTCAAGTTCTTATGGGGTGGGTTTCAAAATATATCTGGGAAGTGTATGCACAAGGTCAGCTGGCTAGATTGCTGTAAGCCAAAGGCTGAAGGTGGACTAGGCCTTCGTAATATTTTTGAGTGGAATTCAGCTGCTATTGGTTACCAGTTATGGCGAGTTATTCAGCCCCAATCAACTTCTATCTGGGTTCGTTGGTTTCACTTGTCATTCCTCAAGAGTAAACCCTTCTAGCATTGTAAGATTCCATACAAATGCTCGTGGACTGCAAGGAAAATTCTGAAATTTAGACCTCGGGTCAGAGATTTGGTGTGCTACTTGATTGGTCAAAATTCTTCCTTTTCTTTCTGGAACGATCCATGGTTTCATAACAGAGCTGTTTTAGACCGATTCTCTAGCTTGTTAATATCCCATTCTGAAATTGGTATCTCAGCAAAGGAGGGAGATGTCTTTCGAGATGGTGTCTGGTCATTACCCCCTTCGAACTATGTGGAAATGATGGAGCTCAGAGAATAGCTTGGTGATATTCGAGTTCATAATCATGATAGCATAACTTGGGATGGTATGATTGCAAAGGATGTGTCTATCTCCTCCATTTGGCAAAGTGCTCGTATAGCAACAGGGCTTCCCCTTTGGACTAATTTGGTTTGGCATTCTTTTCCCATCCCGAAATGTAGTTTTGTTTTGTGGCTTGCTTTGCAGAACCGGTTGCTCACAAAAGATCGTATGAGAGGGTTTGGCATGACTGTCAACCAGGAATGTGTGCTTTATCACTGTAATGATGAAACAATTCAGCATCTATTCTCAGATTGCCCCTTTTATGACCGTATTAGAGATGCTTGCCCATTCCGGCTACACCCAGACTGGAGTTCTTGTCAAAATGGAGATTTCCTTGTTGGAAACCTCACGGGGATCAAGAGGCAGATGGCTGGGCTTTACTTAGCAATTGCAGTGTATCATACATGGAAGGAGAGAAACCACAGGCTTCACAATTTGGGTGCTGGACATCCATCTATGGCTATAATTCGGGTGATTAAACAGACATTAAGAGAAAAACTTTTCAGCTGTAATAGTTTTAAGGCAAAAACCTGTAAAAACAAATCGTTAATTATTGCTCTTTTTTAGAAGATGTACTTGCTAAAGCCGAACTGTTTAGTTAGTTTAATTCACTGGGGTATGCCCCTTTTAATCATGTAGCCTCGTTTTGTTGTTTTATATATTATTTATTTAGCAAAAAAAAACAGCGAGAGCCCCCTCCTAGGAAGTACACCGCTAACAAATGTTGCTCAGAGGCAAACATTTCCTCTGTCAACCGCATTGAATCATTTCCAGTCAAATTATGGAAAAAGTTGGCCTCCTCTCTTCCGTTAAGCATTGAGTGCCCAGTTACAACCTTCCAAATGAAATTGCAACTCATGCCCTGTTTCAAAATACTGACTGTCCCAGCTATTATAGCCATTCAATCAAACAAAAGAATGATTCCTTGAGCCTTTGCCAAGTGCATTCTGCCATAAAACTGGTAACACAGATACCAGACCACTCCGACGATTCTCCAGTCATGTATAACAGCCACAATCGAGCTCATCTTCAAAAGGCAAGTGGACGAGTGAAAGCTGCCCTCAAACACTTTGCTCATTGCGAGCCCCTCCTTTCCAAGACTAAAAGCAAATAAAACCCTACCAATCACACCATTAGAATCACATCTCTCTATTGCATTCACAGTACACTTTTTTTTTTTTTTTGCTAATTAAAATTTATACCATAGGCAAAAGATTACAATTCTAGGGGCATACCCCGCGATTAGTAATTCTTTCTCGGTTTGGAAGCGTTGGGGCATATGTGGTGTGTTTCAGAAAAACGAAAACACGTTTGTTTTCAAATTCAATACTTTGCGGCAGAAAAATAAGGTATTAGCTAGGGGAACCTAGTATTTTGAAAGGAGGCATGTGGTACTTAGTACCTGGGGAACTAATGTAGGTGAGGATAAAATCACGTCTATGCCGCTGTGGTTTAAGATGCAAAATATTCCAGACTTTTACTGGACCTCAAGGGGCTTGAGTAGGCTTGCAAGTGTGATAGGAAAACCTATTGGAGCTGATTCTTACACTTCAAGATTGGAAATATTACCGTTCGCAAAAATGTGTGTCCAATATACAATTGGAGATCCTCTTCCGAATGTAATTCCTGCGACTGATTTTGACCCGGTTACTAAAACTCGTTTCAATGTGGAGGTAAAAATTTCTTATCTTAACAAACCCTTAGTGTGTTCGGGGTGTCACTCATTGGGTCATGTAGCTGCGGCTTGTCCAGTAGTAAAACGTGTCTGGGTCAAGAAATCAAAAGGCACTGAGGAAGGAGACACTTCTAAGGAAAAGGCTAATGTGTCATCTGAGGATGTTGTGGGTGCAAATGATGGTGGGAAAACTGAATCTGGAGCTCAAAATGAAGTCAAGGCTGGAACTGATGGGGATGTTAATATGAACGAGGATGATTTTGCTGGAAAACCATCGTTATCGCCTGAGCATAAGGTGGATGATACTGATGGTGGCGGATGGACAGATGTGCATGTTAAAAGGAAACCTCAAGTGGTGTGCTCTCCTTCTCAAGAATCTCCGCCCCTACCAAGCAATTTCAAAAATCTGGTTATTGTTGATGAAGTGGATCGTAAGATGAAAAAGAAATCTCCTAAAGCTCGTAAGCGAGCTAAGAGGAATTTGGGGACTCAATCCCCTCAATCTTAATCTTTTGATTTATGATTGATTTTTGTTCTTTCAATGTCCGGGGCCTTAATAATAAGCGCTCTTTTGTTAGAGATTTCATTGCGCATAATAAGCTCTCCTTAGTTGGTCTGCTAGAGACGAGAGTTCAAGAGGACATTGCAAAGAGTATCTCCTCGGAGATTGCCCCTAGTTTTTCTTGGCTTCATAATTATGAATATCACTCTGGTGGCCGTATTTGGGTTGGATGGAATCGAAGGCTGTGGGATCTCTCCATTATTTCTGCATCTAGTCAGCATATTACTTGCTATGTGAATTCCTTGAATACCTCGGCTAAATTTGTTGCTACCTTTGTGTATGGTCTGAACACTATGGTTGAACGTAGAAGGCTTTGGGAGGATATCAATGGCATTGCTGTCTCTATAGGCGATGCTCCATGGGTTCTATGTGGAGACTTTAATATCATTCTAGATCTAAATGAAGCGGAGGGAGGTAATCCCCAATGGTGCAATGGTATGGCAGAGTTTAAAGATTGCCTTCTACAACATGGTCTCGCGGACTTACGGAGTATAGGGGCACATTTGACATGTGGGATAGTAGTATTTCTCCTCCGAAATTCAGAAAATTGGATCGTGTTTTGGTAAACTCTACATGGCTTGGCAGTTACCCACTATCTCTTGCGAATTTCATGCCACGTGGTGTCTCAGATCACTTCCCTGCAGCTATAATGTTGGGTATAAATTATCAGAACAGACCAAAACCATTTCAGTTCTTCCATTTCTTAACTGAGCACCCTGATTTCCTCAAGATCGTAAGCGATTCTTGGGAGGCTCCTGTGATTGGCGACCCTTGGTATATTGTCACTATGAAATTAAAGAAAGTCAAGCTTGGCCTTAAGAGCTTAAACGCAAGGTCTGGTAGTGTTCATGCTGCGGTAGATGCTTCTCGGACTGCTCTGCTGAATTTCCAGTTGAATCTTTCCCCTGTTCCATCCACTGAACAGTTTTTAGAGGAGAGTAACTTGATTGCTGCTTTGTCGGGTGATCTTGCTGTTGAAGAAAAATTCCTAAAGCAAAAGTCCCGAGTTCACTGGCTTAAACATGGTGACGGAAATAACAAATACTTTTTCAATAGCTGCAAAGGAAGGTGGAACTCGAATAAGATTCTATCGCTTGAGGATGGCAATGGCACTGTTCATGTTTCTCATGAAGGTATTGCTTCTGTGGCTGTTTCTTATTTTCAAAATCTGATGGGAAAAAGTAAGAGTGTCAATCATATTCCGGAAGAGTTTGCTCTCCCAGTTCTTGATCAATCAACTGTGCATGATTTGGTTAAGCCCTTTACTTCTGCGGAGGTCTTTCTAACGCTAAAACAAATGGCAAAAGGGCGCAGCCCAGGCCCTGATGGTTTTTCGGTGGAATTTTTCTTAAGTATATGGTCTATCATTGGGAAGGAAGTTACTGATGCCATTCTTTATTTCTTCGAAACTTCCTATCTCCCCAGGATTATTAACTCAGCTACTATTACTTTGGTGCCCAAGGTTGCCCAACCTGTCAACATGACTCAATTTAGACCGATTTCCTGTTGTAATGTGCTTTACAAGTGTGTTGCAAAGATGCTATCTAAAAGGTTGAAGAAGGTGCTCCCTGCTATTATTTCCCCATTTCAATCAGCTTTTGTGCCTCAACGATCTATGGGAGATAATATATTTCTTTGTCAAGCCCTTTGTAGAGACTACCATCTTCGAGATATTCAGCCTCGGTGTGCTATAAAATTGGATATTCATAAAGCATTTGATTCCTTGAATTGGAATTTTCTGTTTGAGGCCATGGAGAGAATGGGATTTCCAGACAAATTCTGTGCTTGGATTCGACAGTGTATCACCTCTTGTATGTACTCGATTAAAATTAATGGGTCACTTGAAGGGTATTTCAAAGGGGAGTCAGGTCTACGCTAAGGGGACCGGCTCTCGCCTTATCTCTTTGTGATTGCAATGGAGGTCTTAACTACTTGTATCAACTTTTCTGTCAGCAAAGAAGCAGGGTTTAAATATCATTGGCGTACTAAGGAGGTCTCCTTACACCATCTCATCTTTGCTGATGACGTATTTTTGTTCAGTAGAGGGGATGCTTGCTCTGTTAGTACTCTTATAAGGGGTGTGCACACCTTCTCTGAAATTTCTGGATTGTCACCAAATAGCTCTAAATCAATGGTTTTCTTTGGCAATGTTCCTGAGCAGGTTAGCAATGAAATATTGCGTATAACCAACTATCAACGAGGGGAGCTTCCTATCACTTACTTGGGTGTACCACTAATTCTGGGTAGGATTAATGCTCGAGATTGTTTGCCCCTTATGTATAAACTCAGTTCACGGATTGAAACTTGGACTAATCATTTTCTAAATCAAGGGGGAAGATTGCAGCTCATTAAAGTTGTTTTGACAGGAATTGTGGGATTTTGGAGTATGTTTCTCTTCTTGCCAAAGTACATCCTAAAAAATCTAAATGCGTTAATGTTCAAGTTCTTATGGGGTGGGTTTCAAAATATATCTGGGAAGTGTATGCACAAGGTCAGCTGGCTAGATTGCTGTAAGCCAAAGGCTGAAGGTGGACTAGGCCTTCGTAACATTTTTGAGTGGAATTCAGCTGCTATTGGTTACCAGTTATGGCGAGTTATTCAGCCCCAATCAACTTCTATCTGGGTTCGTTGGTTTCACTTGTCATTCCTCAAGAGTAAACCCTTCTGGCATTGTAAGATTCCATACAAATGCTCGTGGACTGCAAGGAAAATTCTGAAATTTAGACCTCGGGCCAGAGATTTGGTGTGCTACTTGATTGGTCAAAATTCTTCCTTTTCTTTCTGGAACGATCCATGGTTTCATAACAGAGCTGTTTTAGACCGATTCTCTAGCTTGTTAATATCCCATTCTGAAATTGGTATCTCAGCAAAGGTGGGAGATGTCTTTCGAGATGGTGTCTGGTCATTACCCCCTTCGAACTATGTGGAAATGATGGAGCTCAGAGAACAGCTTGGTGATATTCGAGTTCATAATCATGATAGCATAACTTGGGATGGTATGATTGCAAAGGATGTGTCTATCTCCTCCATTTGGCAAAGTGCTCGTATAGCAACAGGGCTTCCCCTTTGGACTAATTTGGTTTGGCATTCTTTTCCCATCCCGAAATGTAGTTTTGTTTTGTGGCTTGCTTTGCAGAACCGGTTGCTCACAAAAGATCGTATGAGAGGGTTTGGCATGACTGTCAACAGGAATGTGTGCTTTGTCACTGTAATGATGAAACAATTCAGCATCTATTCTCAGATTGCCCCTTTTATGACCGTATTAGAGATGCTTGCCCATTCCGGCTACACCCAGACTGGAGTTCTTGTCAAAATGGAGATTTCCTTGTTGAAAACCTCACGGGGATCAAGAGGCAGATGGTTGGGCTTTACTTAGCAATTGCAGTGTATCATACATGGAATGAGAGAAACCACAGGCTTCACAATTTGGGTGCTGGACATCCATC
Source organism: Kitagawia praeruptora (assembly GCA_037693485.1). Classification (NCBI taxonomy): domain Eukaryota; kingdom Viridiplantae; phylum Streptophyta; class Magnoliopsida; order Apiales; family Apiaceae; genus Kitagawia; species Kitagawia praeruptora. The sequence continues at coordinate 71,247,216 of CM075350.1, forward strand.
TATGGCTATAATTCGGGTGATTAAACAGACATTAAGAGAAAAACTTTTCAGCTGTAATAGTTTTAAGGCAAAAACCTGTAAAAACAAATCGTTAATTATTGCTCTTTTTTAGAAGATGTACTTGCTAAAGCCGAACTGTTTAGTTAGTTTCATTCACTGGGGTATGGCCCTTTTAATCATGTAGCCTCGTTTTGTTGTTTTATATATTACTTATTTAGCAAAAAAAACAGCGAGAGCCCCCTCCTAGGAAGTACACCGCTAACAAATGTTGCTCAGAGGCAAACATTTCCTCTGTCAACCGCATTGAATCATTTCCAGTCAAATTATGGAAAAGGTTGGCCTCCTCTCTTCCGTTAAGCATTGAGTGCCCAGTTACAACCTTCCAAATGAAATTGCAACTCATGCCCTGTTTCAAAATACTGACTGTCCCAGCTATTATAGCCATTCAATCAAACAAAAGAATGATTCCTTGAGCCTTTGCCAAGTGCATTCTGCCATAAAACTGGTAACACAGATACCAGACCACTCCGACGGTTCTCCAGTCATGTATAACAGCCACAATCGAGCTCATCTTCAAAAGGCAAGTGGACGAGTGAAAGCTGCCCTCAAACACTTTGCTCATTGCGAGCCCCTCCTTTCCAAGACTAAAAGCAAATAAAACCCTACCAATCACACCATTAGAATCACATCTCTCTGTTGCATTCACAGTACACTTTTTTTTTTTGCTAATTAAAATTTATACCATAGGCAAAAGATTACAATTCTAGGGGCATACCCCGCGATTAGTAATACAACTACCTAACGGAACACCAAAGAAAAATCATCAATAATGCTAGATAAACTAGCAATCAATCAACAAAAACTTCATCTTAACTCCCATATCAAAAGATAGAGAGTAACCATCACAGCAAAGAACCATGAAAATCGGTCCTCCGGATAGTCTTAAATGAGAGTCGTATTCTCTCTGACCTCTCTCTAACCTCTCACTAAAAACCCTAAATTTCTTCTAGCCGCCATGAATTTTCAGCCCAATCTACACCTTAAATCCATCAGATCTAAATCTCCCCTTCCTAAATCCACCTTCCTCTTTCTTATCTCCCACTTTCACCCAAACTTTTCTTTTAATTGTGGTCGTGGTGTCGACTGGTCATTATTGAACTCGTTGGGGTTCAATCTGACATCGTATGACGTCTTGAGAAGGTTGATTCTCGATTGTAGCGAGCTTAACAGCTCTATCCCCATGAAGTGCTCTATCTTAATGATACCCAAGGTGGTGTTTTTTCATGAGATTTTCTCTGACCTCTCTCGGACCTGGTTGTATTCGGTGATGTCGGGCGAAGAGTATATTCGGTGCTCTCTTGATGATGATTGCCTCAGTTTCTTTGGAGGTCGGAGTAGTGATGAACTGCTTATGCGGGAAGTGTATGCTTGCAATGATGAGCATAATGAAAGCAAAAGGAAAGAGGGCATCGTTGCACAACCACTGTTTGATGTATTGCTTGTTCGAAAGTTGGAGATATTTGCAGGACAGGAAATGAACATAAGGTGCTTTAAGCACCATGTGTTTGTCTTTTTGTCTCTGAAAGAGGTTTTGGAAAAAGTACAGTTTGCTGGGAATTTTGGTTTCCATGATGCAGGAGACTTGGATGCAATAATGGCCTCTCCTTGTGTGTATGCTGTAGAAGGAACCCTGGTACATTTCTTTGTGCGAGGTGTCAAGCGAGAGGGGGATGTGCTTCTTGTGCACAACCTGGTTGTTGAATGGTTTAAGCCAAAGAGGTTCAGGGCTTGCTCCTTGAATGGCATAAGTATTGTCAAGAATCAGTTTGCTGGTTCGGATTTGGGAGGCATTCTTTGCTTCTTTCATGTTGTTACTGAGCGGGATGGTCTCACATGTATATTGGGAATCTATGCTCCAAAAGGTGTTGTTTATACTGCTGGAGAGGAACTAGTCCTCACCCGGATGCTTCTGACAGATGATGTGCTTGATTTGAACGTTTCAGATGGGACTATTGCCAAGTTTCAGATGTGTACGGGTTGCATTTTTCTGATGCTTGCTCTAGAGATTTGTTGGATTCAGTTGTCTTTGTTTGTGACAACTGAAGTTCTGATTCTTCCAGATGCCTTGGATAACTCTGTTGTTATTCAGGCCATTCGTTGGACTCGTTTGAGATATGGATTGGCTATCTGCTTAAATGCTGCTAAGTGTAATAAGGGTGAGGCCTGGTGGGACAATGTGCGTGGGGCATGGAAACCCCTTGCTAAGAATCGACACCGGCTGTTCTTGGTAATTACGAGTGACGAGAATGAGATTATACTCATTACAATGAGATGTATGTCTCAGATGCTTAAAATTCTGTTTCTAAGCCACCTTCTGTGTTGGTTTGTGCCTGTTATGTCTTTTGTGGAGGAGGCTAATGGTTTGGACAATGAGAGTCTGGTTGGTTGCCCTATTTTTGGGAATGCCATGGTGAATTACTCTGGTTCTGATATGTACCAGCTGTGTAAGAACGACTGCTTGAGTATTGCAACCAATGTGACTGGTTTTGTCCGTGGCCAGTGTCTTTATTCTGGTTTTTTCGATGGGTGTAGTTACAGATGTGGTGCGAAGGCATCTTTGCTATTCAGGATTATATTGGTGTTTGTTAATGAGGGTGTAGAGGCTCATTCGCTTTTCTGCATCATGAAAACTCAAAGCTCGCAGTTTGGTATTTCTGCAGTTGAAAGATGTTGCCCTTACACTGAGCTCCAGCGAGATTATAAGGCTTATGATGTGGGGGGTTTTTATACGTCTTTTGAGGAGGACTACAGTACCTATGCAGTATTGAAGACTGCTGGAAATATGGTCCTGTTTACTGCAGAGCTGCAGTGCTACCTGGATCCATGGCATAGTTTTTATGTCGATTAGGTTTGTGTTAGTGTCCTGCTGTTGTTGACTGCTAGTTTAGCTAGCTTTATTGTTGTTTTTTCCTTGTTGTTCCGCTAGGTAGATGGTTTTCTTTTCGCGGGGTATGCCCCTAGAAATGTAATCCTTTGCCTATGGTATAAAATTTAATTAGCAAAAAAAAAAAACTAGCAATCAACAATAACATAACACGGTCAAACTAGCTAACCACTAGTTACATCAGTAGAGAGATAAACACGAAATCAGACCATTAAAATAGTTTCCACAAGGGTGATCTCCCTTGGACATCTCCAACGCGTGAGCCTCGATCTCACATGTCCCTATCTGAACATGCCCCTCTAAACAGCTTCCAACGACTTCCGAGACAAACCCCTTGAAACGAAACATAAGCATTTCCAACCATTGAAGTCTCACAGCAGCATTACAAAAAACAGAGCCCACAAAATCCACCAACATAGCAATAACACATCCGCATACTTTAATAGGAGGCAGGAAGGTGCAAGCCGTGCACATAAGCATAGCCATCCCTGGTTCCATACCCCTTGGAACCACCGGGAATTCCACAAGACAGTGGGTAGACATAATATCAATATAACATCCGAGCCTCCAGCCATCAACATCCTGGCACAAAGTCCAAGCCGCAGCATCAGCCCCTAAATCAGAAACTACGTCAAACACATGGACTACAATGTCCTGAACAGAACTTGGCAAAGTACGAGATCTGCCGTGTCTCAAACCAGAGTGCACCAACACAACCCCTTGAACATCACTAGAATATCCTTTTTTAAACATTCCAACATAACTCATAAAAAGACCACAATGCGCTTTAGCACATGCCACTTTCAGAATAAACCCTTGGTGCTCAACCATGTATTTCAGAAATACATACCAGCACCCAGCTTCCAACACACTTACAAATACCTAGATCACATCTGTGAACAACTTCAGACCAGAGCTGCTGGTCAAATCAACCTCCTTCCTTATGACTGAAAAACCCGAGTCGATAGCATTGACATAGCTGAACACACATTCTAACTTGATTCCCCTTCCGCAGACCAGAATCATATCCCTTCGATGATACAGTGTCATATCATGATCACTTGTATCAAACATAATCAATGTAGACCAACCCTCAGCAGTACATTCAGGAATATCCTCAAGAACCTTGCATAACGAGACTCCTTGTAAACCAGCAAAAGTGTAGCAAATTGCATTCTTCACTAACAGAACATCAAATTTCATAATACTGCAAAAGCATAATGAGACTCCTTGTAAACCAGCAAAAGTGTAGCAAAGACTGCATATATTTCTCCACAACCAAGTACTGCGCTTCAAATCATCGAATAGCTGCAAAGACGCTGCCACACCTACATTGTAAACCTGGTGTATCGGACCAGTTACTCCTGCAAAAACCTCAACTGCATCCACAATTAAACCTTGATTAACGAGAACCTTTCTCTCAAAACCAGACATAACAGAGGAAATACTAGAACAGAGCCAGATAGCTCTCGACAACTGGGTAGAGTCCCTAACAAGCAAACCAACCAACAGATGGATGTTACTGTCCTTAGCAGTAGCTTTCACATTTTGTTCAGACAAAATGTCAAACATATGGCGAACATCAATAGTTCTGATAGACAAGGAACTATCATCCACGTTCACAATCTATCCCACAAAACCGAAGCTTTTGGGAACAAACTCAACATTAAGAAATCGCTGCCTCTCAGTCTGAAAGCAAATTATAAACAGCCCATCTGACAAATCACTTTCACAGATCGTATCAATATCCCACTTCAGCCCGAATTGAACAAACTCATGGTGTACATCAGTAAGGCGAGTAGACATAGTGTGAAACAATAAATGTTCAACAAAACACCCCAACTTCCCGTAAGAGGAAGCTATTCGAACTGGCCTAGATAGATCAAGTACCACCATTTTGTTGTTCTTCGAGAGACTCGACAAATTGAAAGATGTACGTTTCCCGTAAAAGGTAGACATACCATCTTCAATTTCCATTACACAGCTTGAGTAAAACACCCCAACTGTTTTGGAAGGGTCTGTAATAAAGATCCCAGGAACCCTCCCAGAAACAAAGAAAAAACTCCACGACCGAGGTCTAAGAGCTTTAAACACCCCGATTGGGTCAACACCCCACAATAAAACGAACCAAGAATCTCCATCGGAGATAAACGGAACAACCTCTAGAGACATAAATAGAAAGGAACTATATATAATTTAAGAAATATGGTGTGTAGGTGAAGGAGTAGAGATGGAAGATGGATTAATGAATGGCTGCCATGTAGATCTGATGAGAAAAGTGTGTAAGATTAATGGCGGCTGAAAGAAGAGAGGTTAGAGAGAAACGACTCTCATTCCGATAGAAGCGTCCGTTTCTTCCCAAATCGGGGAAGAAACAGGAGTCATCATTGCTAAATCTCAAACACCTGGAGTCATTGCTAAATCTCAAATCGGGCATTCGTCCGTTTCTTCTTCAAAAAGGAGTCATCATTGCTAAATCTCAGACTACTGATCCCTCGAACTCCTATTAACACACCCTACAAATGATGTGTCATCTTGCATCCAAATTTGTCTATCTCCAGTACATATTCAACATGAAGAATACCCACTCCCACATAGAAGCCCTTTACACAGCCTATACACTCAGATTCTATAAAAGCACTGTGTGGTAAAACATCAAATACCTGATGTGTTGCTGTCACATCTACATTACAGCTGTACTCGAAGAACTGGGGCATTCCAGCCCCTCGAATAAGCACCCCTGCAATCACCAGGATTTGAAATCCCGCAACATTATAACGAACTGAGAAGCCCAAAGGGTTAAAAACAGTTCCATTCTTGTAATGCTCGAGATAGCAGTATGTTCGATGAAGCATCACACCAAAATCCAGATAATCAACATCCATACAAGTAGGAATACTTGAAAACCCAACATTTACATCTTTGCAGTTATCTAAATCTGCAACTCCATTATTCTTAACCATTGCCAAAGGTAGCTCCTTCTTCAGAAGCTCGAACGAAACGCAACTACAATTATCCCCAAGAGTTATCACCAACACAGCGATAGTTCTTGCAGACAATCCATCAAACACTTCAACATCTCGAGACATCTCAAAACTATGTTGATGTATTTCAGCAAACACATGGCCAACATTCACTTCTTTAACCCTGAGCCCAACAAACAAAACCATTGGTGCCTCCAACTCTAGAGAATAGCAATTCTCAAGGCCCTTTGAGACAATGCTCACCAGGGAAATTATCTCAACAGCAGACCCAATATAGATCGAGGCAACCATTAATCCCGCCGACCAATTGCCCGAGAGAACGACGCCATCATCTCCAACCACCATTGCAATGGTGAGTTTTGAGCTCGGTAGGAAGAACCTCAACAGATCTATGGGGTTCCCAGCCAAAGAGTACAACGAAAAGAACATATTTAATAAAGTAATACTATAAGAAATTTGGAGATTTAGGTGAAAGATTAAGAAGGGAGATGAATTTGGAGATTTATGGTTTGAACCCGTTTTTCCCACTGGACAGAAACTGGTCAGATTTGTTTCCCCAACTTTGAGCATGGATTTGACTAGGCTACACTACTTTGTTGGCCATGAAATTTTGAACGAACCTTAAACATGGAGTGGAGAAGGTATGGTTAAAAGTTGGTGATTTGTGAATGGGTAAAAGTGGAGATATGAATTTTTCTTTCACATGTGTTTCTGCAGGGCAGTTTTGGAGAGACTTCTTTCTTCTTGTTTTTGGTTATGCTTATGGCTTGATACATGTATTATATCTCACATTTTGGATGCATCTTGTTTCTAATGTGTTTTTGGAAATCCATTGGTGCCACTTGTTGCTCTTCTACTTGGCCAAGTGTTGGCTCTAAAACATGTAACTCCATTTTGGTTAAAGTGCAAATACACCACTCATCTTGTAGTTGACTTGCTTGCATGCTACTTTGGTTCCATTTAAATCAATTAAATCCACTTGCTACAACTTATATGCTGCACTCTATTGTAATAGTGTGGCCTAATACCTCAAACAATTGTTGTGTCCAATTTCCTTTGCATTTTCTCTTTATCTCAGAAAACGTTCTCGCGATTTCTCAAATGTTCTCTATTCCTTTTTCTCTAGGGTTTTATTCTTAATTCCATTCTCTTCTCATAATATATCCTCCCTTGGACTTTGAATATTTAATATCTTCAATTTATAATCCATGATTCGTTCGCTTTATCACCTAATCTTGTTATAAAGTTCCAGCAGTTTCTAAAACGCTCGTTTCACTATCTCAGTGGTTTCTCCTTTGTAAATTCTTTGGATATATAATATCCTCTCCCACATCATATATTAGTGTGTTTGGGTGATTCTAATCCTCAAGTAGGTATTAGATCCAATATCCTTAGTATATTCTCTTTTTCTCAGAAGTTGCTCTCCTGGTTATCTCTCGAGTTCTCAAGCATTCTCAAACTCGTTTAACAATCTAAATTCCCTTGGCATTTCCTTGACTTGATCACTCCTTGGTTTAACCTAATTTCACTATTTCCTCAAGATATAAACCCTTTAACATTTCTGTAAGATACCAGATTATTTTAGGATTTATTATTATTATTTTATTATTATGTTAATTATGTTAATTAGTATTTAAAGGATGGAATTGGATTTGAGAATATCGTTGTGGAATTCAACGATATTTAGTATTGAGTTTATATGAGTATATATTGAGTTATGTGTGCCAATGTGTGCCCCAGTATTTTATTGGTATTTTTAGTGATTTAAAAATATTTAAATCAAGTATTATCGATCTTCAAAAATCTTTATTTAATTATCGGAGGGCTTAAAAATCATGAAATCTTTTGTAAAATTATCTTTATATATTTATTGAGTTTTTAAAATTGTTGGGTGAATTAATTTGGGTGGTGGAGTATTTTAAAATGATTTTTAAGAGTTTTATTGTAATTAAAGGATCAAAACTTTGAAAATTCATATTTAATTCATTTTTGATCCGAAAAATATTTTAAAAATATGTGGGTGTTCATAATTTTATATTCTTTATTTTAAAAATGAAAAGTGTAATTTTCCGGAAGTTTTATTTAATTGTGATTTTTATATAAATCGCTTATTAGAATGTATTTGGGCCCGGAATGAAGTGTAGTAGTGATATATTAGAAATGGGCCAAGCCCATTTAGAAGAAAAAAAACAGCTGTCGAGAGTCAGTGGGGCGGCAACGCAGCGGAGTTGTGGTGGCAAGCTGGTCAGTCGAGGGTGGTCGCGAGCAAGGAGAGGTGCGAGCTGTGTGTGTGCGAGATGGGGAGATTCCCGGTGTTGATTTTTGAGCAAGACGAATCGAATCGAAATGGTATAATTTCGCGTGTTAATTATTTAATTTTTCGTGTTAAATTTAGTTGTGTAAATTGCGAGTATTGATTAATTGTCATAATTTAATTGATTTTAAATTGCGAGATTATTTGCTAATTTTTGTAATTTGCTTAGTATTGTTAATTGATGAATTCGGAAAGTATGTTGCTAATTATAAGTGATGGTATTAAGTGCGAGATGATTGTGTTGATTTTAGTGATTTAATTTGGAAGATGATAATTGTTAGTTGCTAGTAATTATTGTTGTTTAATAATTAGAGCTATAATTTCGGGAATTATATGATTGTGAGTTATTAATTAGTAATGGTGGGATGATATGTTGAGTTATATGATTTTATTAAGTTATAAATGTTTGTGTTTAGTAATGGTTAATTATATGTTCGGGTCCTGTGGTTGTAAATTGCTAAGAGTTATGTGAGTTTGCTAAGTTTTAATTGCTTATATGCTAGATGGTATAAATCGAGTCATAGTATTTGATGGTGTTACTATGTATGAATGTTTATATGCTAAATGCCATAAGCTGAGTTGTAAGTAATTATGGAATGTATAATTGTCAAGTTTTAATTATGGTAAGTATGGGAATACGTGATACATGTTAAATGTTAGAATTTTATAATAATTAGAATTGTGCTAGGGGTTATGAGAAGATCACAAGTTTTTAAATGTCAATATTTAAAGGATTTGTGTAATTTTTTTCGACTAATCCCTAGGGCTTACGAATATCCATGATTAGCTATCACGAGTATAATTAATATACTTGAGTGATGTGATCATTGATATAGCGTAAGTAATAGTTAGTGCTAGGGGTTGTTCCCTAGGGCTTACGAACATCAATGATTGGTTTTCACGTGTATCATTAAAATGCGTGAGAAATACGATCATTGGTGTAGCGTAAGTAGTAGTGTAATATAAATTATTATGTGCTAGGTGCCGCATGTCTGGGCGGATACTTTTCTTATCTGTTTACTTTTATGTTACTGCAAGTTGAGGCAACTTTAATTTTTGCAAAACAGGGTTGAATTGTATTTTGAGGGGCTGAGCCCATAATCCGATAAACGAATACTTCATGCCGAAATTTTCTAAAAATCCCCTGTATTTAAAGTTATTTAAATTACTTGATTTAAAGATTTAAAGGCATGTATGTGTATGAGTATTTAAGTACATATGTGATGATTAATGAGGTGTGGATATATATATATATATATATATATATATATATATATATATATATATATGTGTGTATATATATATTTATATAAGTATTGCTTTGCGAGTTGTAAGTAATTAGTTATCGATTGGGTTGTTTATGTGCTAAATAGTACTTTACTATTATTTCGAGTATAATTAGGGATTCGATATGGACCCAGCGAGCGTGTTGACGAGATGATTAAAGAAAAATGAATGTATGTCGAGTAAAGACCGAAGTATAGTAAGTAGCGAATCGATGCATTGGAATCGAGGCAAGTATACTATCCCTCACTTATCGTTCAAGTGATGTGAAACTGTTTTCTGTTATTTATCTGATATTTCTTTCAAATCATTTTGCTTGTATCTATACCCCATTATTTACCCTGTTTCCTGTTGAACCCTAACCCTTGACTTATGATTTATGCCTTGCTTTATCTTAGTCAATTCTTTATGCTTATTTCTTTGAACCATGCCATGTTTAGTTTAATCTTGTTGCTTTCCCTGTTTATAATTCCTTATATCAATTGCTTCCCTGACCCTTCATTATTTATCAATGCTCATAAAAGAAAAATGGTTTATAAATTAAAGATGATTTTAAAATTTCCTTATACTGGGCTGGTCTTTTGCCAGTGAGTTTAAGGACTGAAAAATGTCTTAAAACGTTTTTAAAGGTTTTATAGAGTGGAGAAGCGTAAGAGGCTGGGGGAGTGCCCAGTCCAGCATTTTTAGCATAAGAGGCTGGGGGAGTGCCCAGTCCAGCATTTGAAAGGCCAATGTGTTGCCTAATTGGGAACCCAATTTCAAAGGAAGGGGGACTTTACGTGGCTGATCACCCGTATTGTCCGATGTTAAGGAAAAGCTCCAATCAATTTAAATGTTTTTAAAATATTTTATGGAAAGTATGTTTCAAAGATGAAATGGTTTTAAACAAAGGAATGATTTGATAAGATATATATGTTTCAAAGTAAATGGTCATTAGTTTCAAAATTGTGATATCAGAATTAGTTGTTTTCTATCTTGATTAAAATTGGGAACTCGGTAAAACATTGGGATTAAGGATGGATAGAAGTTTCTCAGTTATTCCCTTCTCGAGTAACATTGTACGTGAAAGGGGAGTAAGAATGATTGGGGAATTCTTGATATTCTTTTTCTCAAAGTTTTATCTGAGGCAGTACTGTTGAAGAGAATGGAAAAGTTTTACTCTGTGATTGAAGTTGAATTGATTGATCTTTTGAGATAAAGTATTCATTGATATTGTTTTTTTTTTTGCTAATTTTTTTTTTTTGCTAATTAAAATTCATTGATTTTGTTCATCAATGAATTATCGTAATATCGTTGTTTCACTATATTATTAACTTGCTGAGTATTCTTTGGCTCACACTTGTTGTTTTTAAAATCTAACTTTTCAGTAAGCTAGTTGGCGAGGCTTAGCCTGCACAGTTCAGAAAGTGGAAAGAAGAAGCAGGATGCTGTTATGAAGTTGACGAGGATCAGGGTATTTAGATTTAAAGTTTGATTTGTTGTATGTAAATATAGTTTTAGTAGTTATAGTATGTATTTGATTAGTTGGCCTGGTATACTTCAATTCGAAGTTATACCAGTGATTTAAGTATGTATAAAGTTTTGTATATAGAGTTGTATTTAAGTTGGTTTGGGGTTTTCTTGTTTCTAGAACTGTAACCTAAGATCCTGAGTTAGGAGTTGGGGTCAAAGTGCTTTTGACTGAGTTTTTATTTTTATTTCAGTTTTATTTTGATTTCAGATTTTTAGTTAGTATTCAGCAGGTTTATGTTGTATTTACGAATACATCATGGCCGATTTTTGTTAGAATTATTGAGTTTGTTAGCGTGATGCCCAAATCTACTGACCCCGGATTTAGGGGCGTTACAGGTTGGTATCAGAGAGTAGGTTATAGTAAACTAGAAACGAGAGTGTGTAGGAGTGTGTATAGTTAAGTAAGGAACGTCAGAGTTCATATAGGACTCGTGTTGGACTATTGGATATAGTACCAGTTAGTGAGTTAAAATGTGAGTGGTGGCAGATAGTTGAGCGGAGTTGGGTAGAAACCCTTGAGGCTGTAGGTAGTGGAACCTTCAGAGTCTAGTGCGAGTGACGACGTAAAGAATAGATAATTTTAGGACGTGTAGCAGAAGAGTCTAGATCGAATGGCGAGTCAGCGAAGGAGTCGACAAATAAGATGTACGTGGAGACCCTGGCAATACCTTCTTTTTTTAATCAATATTCCTTTGATGAGTTTATTTTGACAATTGTCTTTCCCCTGAAGTTGGATTTCCAGTTATGATGGAGGCTATAATGCCTATTTCTTCTATTTCTAAACCCTGTCAAGTTTGATATATGAGTTTCGAAATTTCTTCATCAGTGAATAATCCTATTGTTGATAGATCATCATTTCTTAGTATTGTGCCAGTCATTTCTTTCTTGATTATCCTTTTTTTTTCTGAAGTAGTACCCATGGAATCCGTTTAGTTGTAATCCAGGGGTATGTCTGAGAATTTCTCATCAATTGATTGTTAATTCGATGTTCGAATCTTTTTTATGTTTCTTTACTCCAACTGAGGTGAACAACCCTATTTATAGGGGACACAAGGACTGTTTGTCTGTGTGATAGCAGTTTGATGGGACGCCATCACCTGTGTGTTGTGAAGTACAAGAAGGTTAATTACCTTTAGTCATGTCTTGAATAAGGCACGCAACAAGGTTCATTTGATCATGTTGATCACTCGGTAATCTTTCATTTCAAAGAATATTTGTTTGAAAACTCATAAATTAATTCTACAATTGTGGAACCTTTGCTTCGATGTGAAATCGTTCTCTTCAAATATCATGAATCATAATGTCTCGAGTAGTCTTGATCGTATGCCAATCGAGTTTAGAATGCTAGTAACGCGTGACGTATAGTACTGCGATTAGAGTTGTTCTATATAGAGAGATCAGTAGAGATCCCAGTATAGTAAATAAGTATCCGTAGTACAGATTAGTAGAGTTGCGGATGCAACCCGAGTTGGTAGAGAAAACCCCAGTAACCCTTCTTTACCTGATTCCAAGGACGGAATCCTTTTTAAGGTGGGTAGAATGTAAGATACCAGATTATTTTAGGATTTATTATTATTATTTTATTATTATGTTAATTATGTTAATTAGTATTTAAAAGATGGAATTGGATTTGAGAATATCGTTGTGGAATTCAACGATGTTTAGTATTGAGTTTATATGAGTATATATTGAGTTATGTGTGCCCCAGTATTTTATTGGTATTTTTAGTGATTTAAAAATATTTAAATCAAGTATATTGATCTTCAAAAATCTTTATTTAATTATCGGAGGGCTTAAAAATCATGAAATCTTTTGTAAAATTATCTTTATATATTTATTGAGTTTTTAAAATTGTTGGGTGAATTAATTTGGGTGGTTGAGTATTTTAAAATGATTTTTAAGAGTTTTATTGTAATTAAAGGATCAAAACTTTGAAAATTCATATTTAATTCATTTTTTATCCGAAAAATATTTTAAAAATATGTGGGTGTTCATAATTATATATTCTTTATTTTAAAAATGAAAAGTGTAATTTTCCGGAAGTTTTATTTAATTGTGATTTTTATATAAATCGCTTATTAGAATGTATTTGGGCCCGGAATGAAGTGTAGTAGTGATATATTAGAAATGGGCCAAGCCCATTTAGAAGAAAAAAAAAACAGTAGTCGAGAGTCAGTGGGGCGGCAACGCAGCGGAGTTGTGGTGGCAGGCTGGTCAGTCGAGGGTGGTCGCGAGCAAGGAGAGGTGCGAGCTGTGTGTGTGCGAGATGGGGAGATTCCCGGTGTTGATTTTCGAGCAAGACGAATCGAATCGAAATGGTATAATTTCGCGTGTTAATTATTTAATTTTTCGTGTTAAATTTAGTTGTGTAAATTGCGAGTATTGATTAATTGTCGTAATTTAATTGATTTTAAATTGCGAGATTATTTGCTAATTTTTGTAATTAGCTTAGTATTGTTAATTGATGAATTCGGAAAGTATGTTGCTAATTATAAGTGATGGTATTAAGTGCGAGATGATTGTGTTGATTTTAGTGATTTAATTTGGAAGATGATAATTGTTAGTTGCTAGTAATTATTGTTGTTTAATAATTAGAGCTATAATTTCGGGAATTATATGATTGTGAGTTATTAATTAGTAATGGTGGGATGATATGTTGAGTTATATGATTTTATTAAGTTATAAATGTTTGTGTTTTGTAATGGTTAATTATATGTTCGGGTCCTGTGGTTGTAAATTGCTAAGAGTTATGTGAGTTTGCTAAGTTTTAATTGCTTATATGTTAGATGGTATAAATCGAGTCATAGTATTTGATGGTGTTACTATGTATGAATGTTTATATGCTAAATGCCATAAGCTGAGTTGTAAGTAATTATGGAATGTATAATTGTCAAGTACTCGGTGATAAAGTATATGAGGTTAAATGGTGATTGGACGTGTATATGGGTTAAGTATGGTAAGTATGGGAATACGTGATACATGTTAAATGTTAGAATTTTATAATAATTAGAATTGTGCTAGGGGTTATGAGAAGATCACAAGTTTTTAAATGTCAATATTTAAAGGATTTGTGTAATTTTTTTCGACTAATCCCTAGGGCTTACGAATATCCATGATTAGCTATCACGAGTATAATTAATATACTTGAGTGATGTGATCATTGATATAGCGTAAGTAATAGTTAGTGCTAGGGGTTGTTCCCTAGGGCTTACGAACATCAATGATTGGTTTTCACGTGTATCATTAAAATGCGTGAGAAATACGATCATTGGTGTAGCGTAAGTAGTAGTGTAATATAAATTATTATGTGCTAGGTGCCGCATGTCTGGGCGGATACTTTTCTTATATGTTTACTTTTATGTTACTGCAAGTTGAGGCAACTTTAATTTTTGCAAAACAGGGTTGAATTGTATTTTGAGGGGCTGAGCCCATAGTCCGATAAACGAATACTTCATGCCGAAATTTTCTAAAAATCCCCTGCATTTAAAGTTATTTAAATTACTTGATTTAAAGATTTAAAGGCATGTATGTGTATGAGTATTTAAGTAAATATGTGATGATTAATGAGGAGTGGATATATATATATATATATTTATATAAGTATTGCTTTGCGAGTTGTAAGTAATTAGTTATCGATTGGGTTGTTTATGTGCTAAATAGTACTTTACTATTATTTCGAGTATAATTAGGGATTCGATATGGACCCAGCGAGCGTGTTGACGAGACGATTAAAGAAAAATGAATGTATGTCGAGTAAAGACCGAAGTATAGTAAGTAGCGAATCGATGCATTGGAATCGAGGCAAGTATACTTTTTTTTGCTAATTAAAATTTTATACCAGAAAGGAACAGCTAGTACAAATCTAGGGGCATACCCCGCGAGATCAACAAACCAACATAGCTAAGGACAAATAACAGTACGTCACAATACTGTCAACATAAACAAAATAGCACCTATGCTACTTAAAAATACAGTTCACAATACCAGTGATAACATAAGTCATAAAATGTGAAACCACCCAGTTCACATCCCAAAATTCCATCGAACAGCCGTTTCCCAGGCATAGTGGACCCATGCTTTGCTCCACCTGATCGCATAAAATAGCAATGCAGTTTCCAGTCCCATGTCCCCATCGAGCTCCTTTAACCCTGTGTAAGTTCATCAGTCCATTGAGAGTAATAGCGTACTTGATAGGTAAACACCCATCATTGTCTTTATCCCCATCTGGCAGAGCAGCAGCACGCAAATCCACCTTCTGCATCAACCAACACGTCCTGGCCCTCACAGTTTGAAAAACAACCATCAACATAAACCTACACGTCGTAGCAGACGTTGCCAATCCAGAATTCCTGTTTGTAACATAGACAGAAACCCTTCTGTAGTCATAATGAAGCAGACCTCCTCCGCTTAATAAATGTGAAGCGTAGTTCCAGAGTAAGCAGTCCCAACAATAGCTTCTATGCTTGCTACCTCCCTTTATTATTTTGTCATATATAACAAAGCATCCAGAGCCCCCACCATTAACAAGAGTTAACAAAACCGTGTCCATGGTCTGCTTACCAACCAAACCACCAAAGTGGCTATCAACAGCATCAAGCTTATCAAAAATAGTCGCAAAATTATTCCGGGAAGCACCTTTAAGAATTATCACATATGAGTAAATTCCTGGCGGATAAACCCCCTCAATTGTCACAAGGACATGAGTAGCAACGACAACTTTAACATAAATCCGAGGGTCAACCTCGAACTCCTTCTTTGTCATACCGAATATTCCGAAGTCGGTATCCTCTCTATCACCAGCAATACCCCTTTTCACAACAACATATGCTGATGAATCAGGATCAGTCGCTTTCAAAATCAACATCTTAACAACAAAGCACCAACTGAGATGATGATTCTTCAAATCACCAAGCATGGGAGAGACAGCAAGTCAATCACTTCGGGATTTCGAAGAAAAAACATCCTCTTTACCATTCATCTGGAACACAAGACGCGTAAGCATGACCAGAAACGCTCCAAATCGCCAGAAGACTGTGATTAAATCAATAGTGACTATAGCAGTCACCCTATCAACCCAGATTGAATTATGCAAAAAACACTTTGAAGATCCCGAAAACCTGAAAAACACCACTGCCATCTCAAACAAAGTGAGGCAGAAAGCTACCTCATAAAACGCAGGATCAATCCTACAGATTCCCAACAAACGAACAGGTCTTGACACAAAAAGCATCACACTGATGTCTCTCCAGCTGCTGATCGAGCATAAGCATTCCCAGCACTTGGTGACACACTCATTAGGATAAACCCAAAAACCAGTTGTACCCTCAGTCATCTTTGAAACCACTTGGGGCAATCCGTCAAACACAAGGATGGCTATGCACTTCAACCCATTTGTATCCACATCCATAGAGTTTCCGAAAACTCTTTCAGTCATTCCATCAAACATATGGTGTTTTTTCAAAGAACTACCCACCATAATCGTTTCTTCTATGTTTGAAAAACCAACCTCATTGGCGAGGGCTTGAGAGACCAACAAGCTGACTCCCGACCAAGAGTATCTCCACACTTCCGATTCCAAGGATAGAACCCCGATAATAAGTACAGAGAAGATGCCCTGGCTAAAAAGCGCAGGTCCAGATCTCAAGTTTGTATGAGACAAAGGCTCCAACACCTGAAGTGCGTTATCAACTACACCCATGTTTTTTCCGGGAAAGACACTAGACTCATCAGTAACAAACACCTCCTTAAGAGAATGAATAACTTTAGAAATGCTTGTGACCTTTACGGAAACACCATCATGTTCATTTAAACAGCTGCAATTCATGTTCTCATCGTTTTCTTGAAAGCTTTCCAAGACAATATCTTTTCCCCTAAATCCCTTCGGAACCAAGGGAGATAGAACCTTTGTATTCTTCAAATATCCCACTAGGGACACCACGCCATTAATCTGGATTAGGGACTCTTTAGCAAAGACCCATAGCCCAGCAAACCCACCAGAAACAGTAGGCTCAACAAACAAATCTCCATAGCCAACTTCGTGACTAAGATCGAAAAACTCCTCTGCAGTCCACGACCGGAGAGGAATATCACGCAGGAAGAAATGATGCCCCTTCAACCTGATAATCACAGAAAACAACAGATCTTTGGTAAGAAACTCAAGTAGTTTCTGATCCAAAGAAACCATCTCAGAACCAACGAAAAGGAAATATATTTTATAAAAATATAAGAAATATAGGTGTTTATGGTGATAGATTGAAGAAATAGATGGATTAGTGAAGGTTTGTTTAGTCAGATTTGATGGAGAATGGTTTGGATTAGTTGAGATTCAGTGGCGGCTAACTAGGGTTTTAGGAGAGAGGTTAGAGAGAAAAAAGACGACTCTCATTTCTGGGGAGAAATCTTAGACTTAAACCTTGTTTTGGTTACAGGCTCGGCACTTTCAGATTTGAATGATGGAGGTTCATCAACTGGCCATCGAGGCTAGTATACTATCCCTCACTTATCGTTCAAGTGATGTGAAACTGTTTTCTGTTATTTATCTGATATTTCTTTCAAATCATTTTGCTTGTATCTATACCCCATTATTTACCATGTTTCCTGTTGAACCCTAACCCTTGACTTATGATTTATGCCTTGCTTTATCTTAGTCAATTCTTTATGCTTATTTCTTTGAACCATGCCATGTTTAGTTTAATCTTGTTGCTTTCCCTATTTATAATTCCTTATATCAATTGTGTAGCATTCCAAAATCCGGGGTACAGATATGGGGCCACTAACCATAAACAATATTATACAACTTTGAATATAAACGGCATTTAATAATAAAACCCCTCAACCAAGATCGCATACAGGTTATGGTATGAAACAACTATCGAATATCATTAATACAACTCAATCTCAGAATAAAAGAATATTATACAATTATATGAATTTACAAATTCACTGTCTAACTAAATATCCAACCTTATCAAATTCCCAATCCATTCTTTGAAAAGTCCATCACTCGAACGTCTCCCCTCGCTGTCTATAGAGCTATACCAACTGACCACTAGGTTCTCTGATCACCTCTAACAACTGGAGAAATAAACAGAAGCAAGAGTGAGCCAACAATGCTCAGCAAGTGTAAATAGTGATGACAATTTCAATAACGACGACAATTTTGATAACAATAGAGTTTCATCTCATTTTATGAATGAATCAGTTATATCAACCTTTCAATTGCCACGCGGGCCAATAACTCACCATTCATAAGGTGCAACAAGAAATAGAACTGACAAGAATTCTGATATCAAGATATTCTTAAAACAGACTTTCAAGGAGTCAAGAATCTTTCAAGGAGTCAAGAATCAAACATCTCAATCTCAGGGTATAGATTAGAATTGGAATTTTTTTTATTTATTTTTAAGAAAATATCATCAAGGTTAGGCTGCTGATCAGTCACCACTAACCCCGGACAAACGCACACAGCAATGTCCTATAATGGATCCACGGCACACATTGGCCTTATTAACTTCCGACCACGAATCTGGTCCGACCTTACGGTCCAAAAATATTTTTATCATGACCACAATAGGGTCCGACCTTTCGGTCAAAACATTTTTATCACGACCACAATATGGTCCGACCTTACGGTCAAAAATATTCCAATTCTATATCAAACGCACTAGGTGTCGGAACAATCGACAACCTCTGTCAGCAAGCAATCTGGAAAACTCACGTTCCAGAAAAACAACTCATAATCCAAGCATTAGAGAAGAATGCAGGATCAACTGGTATCGACAAGTTCAACACAATAATTGGGGAATTATTAAGGAATAATAAGCTCTAAGTGTATCGACAAGTTCGATACAATAAAGGGTAATAACTCGATAATCAAGATCATCAACAAGTATCGACGAGTTCGATACAATAAGTGGGGTGTAAACGAATAAACGATAAGAATAACATGTATCAACAAAGTGGGTAGATATGATTGAGGTTATAACGTCATTAAATGAATCGTAGAAAGAATTTACTGACAATATGATTAACAACGATTGAGGATATACGATAACACATGGATATAATCAAGTGCTAAACATTTAATAAATTCTCTGCAACATCTTGAAAAGTTTGGACTAAATTGGGTAAGTTAGATGGTTCAAAATAAACATCTGTAAAAGAATTTCGGAATAATTAATCGTAAATCAGTTTGAAGAAAACATCCCCTAAAGAGGGTTCATCGGGAAAAATATGTTAAAATCAGGATTCGCGTTAAAATATTTTTATAAGATTTTAAAATCTGGGATTCCTCTGTTTTAGAACGTCTCTTAAACATTTTTGGAAGAAGATAATTTAAAAGAAAAGAAAAGAAATGATACTCTCCTGAGGAATCCAATAACATTCCATGTTTTAAAATATTATTGAGAAAAAGGGTATTGTAAGATCATTCAAATATACCACTTGAACTATAGATGGGGAAAATAAGCACTTGCACGATATTTAAAGAAGTACGCCATTTGTAACATAATTCGATTAAAAGAACAAAAATGCATCACTTGAACAATAAGTGAGGAGCAACAACACTTGCCTTAGTACACGAAGTTCCCACTTCCACATCTCAATTCGTTATTCACTTCACTTCAGTCTCTATTTGACCTTTGCTCGATCACACATCCATCTTCTTCTTTATCACTTGTCAGTCCCGATAATTATCTCCTTCCTCTCTACATTCCATTTTCACATGCCCTGCCTCTTAGTTGGCCTCCTATGCGTACCTATATCCAGGTAAAGTACTACTTCAGTACGCGTATTACCTTAACCATCTAATTCTATTCTACCCAATCGTGTCTTATTTCGCTTTACAATATAACACATATATCACATAGGGTTATACTTATAAAATATTATAGCATGCTCGTATAAGTCTGGTAAACACATAGCACACATTAGCACATCGATTCACAAATAATTCTTATCACATTATTATATAAATTAGAAAATAATTTTAACAAGAATTTGACAACATCTCCTTTTATAATAGGCTTACCCTGCCATAATACAATTGACCGAACAAGAAATCAAGCACACTTTCGCTTCAACCTTAATTCACTACAACTCACAGTCATTATAATCCATACTAGTATACCTTATTCACAAACTTCACATTCCATGTACTTAACACATACAATGATACAATATGTGCTTACTATTTGAACTGCAACCAAAATGACATTGCTACCACGTTGATCACATACGCATATAATCGACAACTAGACATTGAGCATATAATCACATTTTAGTAGTAGATTCTAAATACATGCTTATTAACAAGTAGAAAGTTAATAATTTTATTGAAATTTCGGCAGCACCTCTTCTATAATTGGGACTACCCATATGATTTACTATATTAACCCACCATCAATCACTTCTAATTATAATCCCAACCAATCCTATACCACATCCAAGTACTACCATTTACCAACCAAAACCGCGCATAACCATTTAGAACCCCATACACTGCTACACCTTGATCACCATACCACTAAACAACCTCTCCCTCCTTCATTCGGTCTGAACACCAAAACCTAACTGACTACTTTGCATACATATATCATCCACCACACCTCATTTTACATCAACACATTCACTACCGCGTACCACTCCCCTGTTCCGCAACTTCCTCCCCTGCATTCTTTGAGCAACACCCACAGCCACCGATTAACACACTCACCCCTCACGACTTGCCCACACATACGCTCAACTGTATAAACCAGCCACACACAGCAGCCTCGCACACATCCTCACGAGATTTCGCATACACACATCGCGATTTCGCACACACACCACTCGAAAGCAAATATATATCCATAGCTTACACACGCTACTGAAGAGAATCGACCATAGCAACATCACAATCAAATATATACACTCACACAACTCTAATTACCACACAATCATACTCTCTTCGGCAAGAACACACCCACACATCTCGACCTTACACACAGACACGCACTCGATCAATACCCAGCTCCGAATACACACACTCCAGCCCAAACTCGACCCACTTGAAGCACACACAGAGCCACAACTTCACCGTAACACAAACCTAACATCGATTATACTGCTGCAGTCTACTTTCAGTCGATACAGAAACTCAATTAACCATTTATAACCCAAGCCATTTAACACTCTCTTCTTCCCCCTGCTGCCATTGTCCCTAACTCCCCACGTTTCTTGCTACCACCACCAATACTCCCTCACTATCTCTCCCTCAACCCAGTCACAACAACATCATAACCTCTGCACCTTCCCCTTCTCTATCGTATCATTGCTTTCCTCCCACACTACCGCTGCTATCACGATTGCAAACAACTCCAACACACAAACACATACACATACATACGAATCAGTACATATAACTCCACTCAACACTAATTAAACATAACCCATTCGAACTCTAACCAACACCATCACTCGAACTTGTGACCACCAAAGCTCCCCCAAAACTCGAGTTGAAATTCAGGCATACACACCTACTGTATACTCACACATATATCAGTAGCAGAGAGGAGAGGAAAAGAGGTGAGAATGAGGGAGAGACAGATTGAAAATAGAGAGCCCAATACAGAACAATCGAGAATCAACAAGAGAAATGGGGAAGGCTGTTGCTTTCTACTGAATAAAAATAATGGTAAATCCATAATTTTTGCATATGCTGAAAGACACTTAAGAACTAATTTAAAATCTGCATTAAACCAAAAATTAGAAAAAAAATAATTTTTAAAAATATTAACTAAAATTTATAAAATTACAAACATCCCCATATTTTTTAAAATATTTATAGGATAAAAAAATGAATTAAATATGAATTTTACAAGTTTTAATGCTTTAAATGCAATAAAACTCTTAAAATCATTTTTAAGTACTTGAACGCCCAAAATAATTCTCCCCATACTTTTTAAAACTAAATAATATCACAACGATGATAATGTAGAAGATTTCATGATTTTAAACGACTCCAATGATTTTATAAAAATCCCAGAAGGTTAATAATGCATGATTTAAACACATTTAAATCCTAAAAATAAAAATATACAGACTTACACGACACACACAATTCATCATATACCCACATGAACACAATATCACTTATATTGACCTTCTAAAAAAAATGCCCATCATATAATTCGAATTTAATATTAAATAAGAATTTTAAATACGCGAATTTTCTAAGTCGTTATAAATTGCTTCCCTGACCCTTCATTATTTATCAATGCTCATAAAAGAAAAATGGTTTTTAAATTAAAGATGATTTTAAAATTTCCTTATACTGGGCTGGTCTTTTGCTAGTGAGTTTAAGGACTGAAAAATGTCTTAAAACGTTTTAAAGGTTTTATAGAGTGGAGAAGCGTAAGAGGCTGGGGGAGTGCCCAGTCCAGCATTTTTAGCATAAGAGGCTAGGGGAGTGCCCAGTCCAGCATTTGAAAGGCCAATGTGTTGCCTAATTGGGAACCCAATTTCAAAGGAAGGGGGACTTTACGTGGCTGATCACCCGTATTGTCCGATGTTAAGGAAAAGCTCCAATCAATTTAAATGTTTTTAAAATATTTTATGGAAAGTATGTTTCAAAGATGAAATGGTTTTAAACAAAGGAATGATTTGATAAGATATATATGTTTCAAAGTAAATGGTCATTAGTTTCAAAATTGTGATATCAGAATTAGTTGTTTTCTATCTTGATTAAAATTGGGAACTGGGTAAAACATTGGGATTAAGGATGGATAGAAGTTTCTCAGTTATTCCCTTCTCGAGTAACATTGTACGTGAAAGGGGAGTAAGAATGATTGGGGAATTCTTGATATTCTTTTTCTCAAAGTTTTATCTGAGGCAGTACTGTTGAAGAGAATGGAAAAGTTTTACTCTGTGATTGAAGTTGAATTGATTGATCTTTTGAGATAAAGTATTCATTGATATTGTTCATCAATGAATTATCGTAATATCGTTGTTTCACTATATTATTAACTTGCTGAGCATTCTTTGGCTCACACTTGTTGTTTTTAAAATCTAACTTTTCAGTAAGCTAGTTGGCGAGGCTTAGCCTGCACAGTTCAGAAAGTGGAAAGAAGAAGCAGGATGCTGTTATGAAGCTGACGAGGATCAGGGTATTTAGATTTAAAGTTTGATTTGTTGTATGTAAATATAGTTTTAGTAGTTATAGTATGTATTTTAGTTGGCCTGGTATACTTCTATTCGAAGTTATACCAGTGATTTAAGTATGTATAAAGTTTTGTATATAGAGTTGTATTTAAGTTGGTTTTGGGTTTTCTTGTTTCTAGAACTATAACCTAAGATCCTGAGTTAGGAGTTGGGGTCAAAGTGCTTTTGACTAAGTTTTTATTTTTATTTCAGTTTTATTTTGATTTCAGATTTTTAGTTAGTATTCAGCAGGTTTATGTTGTATTTACGAATACATCATGGCCGATTTTTGTTAGAATTATTGAGTTTGTTAGCGTGACGCCCAAATCTACTGACCCCAGATTTGGGGGCGTTACAATTTCTATACTCCTTAATATCACATTCAATGGAGTCTCAATCGAAATCCAAAATCCTTAAAGTCCATATTCAGGAATTTCTGAAATCCATTATCATTTTGAGTCACTCATTTTCTTAGTATTACACTAATATGGTTCCTGATTATTCATTTTCCATTTCAAATCTAGGGTACTTACATACCATTTCCCTAAATCCTCAGAATTACTATTCATTTAGGCACTGTAGCATTCTAAAAGTTAGGGTTATTACAGTCTTCACCCCTTAAAAGGATTCCGTCCCGGAATCACGTTGAAAATATCGATAATTACCTTTCCCACATAACACCTTCAAATTCTCACATTACTTCCTCCATCTTTTAGTTCTTCCATAAACATCTCTATCTTGTTTGTACAGAAATACACCAACATAAACTTGCTTGTCATTCGTCAACATGCCATTTAGCCTTTCAATAACAGTACTTTCACTATCTTTTTCTTGCAAATCTCCTCCTATATTCAGTCATTCTATTTTATCTCATCTCTCCTTCCTCTTTTGCCTAAGGGTATCGGCCACCACATTGGCCTTCCCTGAATGGTAGTGTATCTCACTATTGTTTAACTATGTTTTGATCTCTATCATGACATAAAATATTAATACTCCAACATTTGTATATATCACCTCTGTAAAATTTTCCAGAAAATAAGTTATAATAATATTCCTTGAAACAATTGTAAGAAAATATTATTTATAATATATATTTCCTATTCGTACTTATACAAACATATACTTTCCTTTCATCCTTGAAAAATATTCTCGCGCTTTCCCCAATACTCTTAATCTCCTTTTCATAGAGTTCTCTGACTCTTAACAGATATTGATTTGGATGACATGAGAATAACCCCCCTTTCTTATATCACTATAGTTTACTTTCTCAAAGATAGATTATTCTTATCTATATTATCAGCCCATTTACACCATTCATTGACTATGGAAATTGAATACTTCCTGATTAGCTATCTCTCGTATTTCCTTTCATGGAATAATCACATTTTGTCTTTTGTCTTAGTCCCAACTCTATATCATTGAATCACTACAGTTGACCCTCAAATCCACATTCCTTGAGCTGTAATATTTTGTAGCTCTCAAATTGTCATAACACTTTTTTTAAAATTAGTATCTCCCTTGCAACTCAGCCTTTTCTTAGTATCACCTCATCATTTCTTGGACCAACTTCCTGTAACTTACATCGTAAGTCATGTTTTACACACTTAACACATGTAGTATTATTCTTAGGATACTCAAAACATTTCACTCTCAATTAGTAATATATTCTTGCATGCTTTTATCCACAAGTTCGGTCACCCGATAACAGAGGTCGCGTATATTCACCATGTACGAAGCAATTCTCCATAATTCTATAACTTTCACCCATAATTCTTCTCACGAAATTCCTTTCTCTCTTGTATTGAAACGCTTCTAGCTCTAATCATTTCTTAACGAAATTTCCATTGAAATCTCCAGTTCCATTGTATAATCACGTATACTCTCAACCTTGCTTCCATTATCCCATCCATTACTAAAATCTTCTATATTCGAAACAATTTATAGAATTTAAGAAACTTTGAATTGAAACGAACCCAGAAACAAGCAAGGGTCCCATGTGCTAGTGTTGCCTATGAAGAAGATGCTGCTTACTAGTTTACAATGCTTGGATGTGGACCGGGTGGTCCCTTTACTATTCGTACTTGGCATAGGTCTCATTGTGAGGTTTTAAACTAGATTAATTCTAGTTCTATTTGTATGTTGATTGTATAGTGTCTTTATGATGCTATGACATTTGTTTGATTTGCATGTTGACTTCGCGGGGTATGCCCCTAGATGTGTATTAAGTTGTTCCTTTATGGTATAAAATTTTAATTAGCAAAAAAAAACAATTTATAAAATTAAGAGTTTTAAATAACTTTTATTTGAAATAAAAGGATATCTGAGGTCAATATTATGGAAGAACCCGTATGTCACACAAGGGAGGGCGTCCCCTCCTGACTTTCAATCACACAGACAGATCGTCCTTGTGTATACATATAGAGTTGTTCCTCTTAGTTGGAGTAAGAAATATAAAGGAAAATTTAAATCATGATGATATATACCACCTTTCGAAAATAATCTTAGAGAAATATTTTGACTAAGATAGATCGAATAAAATTTTGAAATACATTCCAGAGGTACCAGAAAGTTTTGAAAAGATACAGACCCTTTTTGAATAAGAGGTGATAGATCACCCTGGAATTACTCACCAGTGGAGAAAAATTTGAAACTCAATAATATAATTTGGCAGGGCTTTAGGAAATTTTGAAAATAGCCTCTGCCCAATTGCAAAACCCAATAATGGAAGGTTTTCCTCAAATTCCATTTATTTCTCTTATCAATCCCGTATGCTACATAAGCTTAACACTTTTGGCATAATAGCCTTTTCATTTAAGTCAATCTCGAAATTTCTCAATCTGTCTTGGTCCTTAAGGTATATCTTGGCTTCACTAACCAATCTCAGTTTCACCATTTAATCTCCGCAATCAATTGAAACAATCAGTGTCTGTTCACCAATCCACTTACAATATTTCTTCAAACTCCCTTAAACACAAGAAGACTTTAAATACCCTTAACTTTGGCTCACCAATCTCCTCTCCCTATACTAAAACATAAACTTTTTTTTAGTAATTATCTATAAAATTATAATCACTACTTAAAATAAACGCTTCGTCCGATAAACCACCATTGAACTCGATGTAAGTTCATATTTTATTTATATATATATCTATATGTGTATATTATTATCACTATTGTTCCTGAGCATTATGACTCTAAGCTCTAATACCAAACTGTGACAGCCCCAAATCCGGGGTCAGAAATCCAGGCCGTCACGGACCCATTTCCATTTAATAACATTCTACTCTTGGCAGTGGAAATATAAATGCGTAAAAAAAACTCACACAATCTACCCCACACCTAATAATAATATTACACACCAATCATATGCTCAGAGAACAACATCCACAATATCATAAGTTTAAAGTTAAGCACTTATTACAAACCCAGAATCCCACTTAAATGCATTGTTGAATAATACTTCTACAAGAAGCATTTCAACCTTCAAAAGTTTATGACACAAGCTTACACACTTAATTTACATGTCTAGTTATACCCATCCGTCTTATAAGAGCTACCTTAGGGATAGGCGCCAACGCTCTCTCAAAAGGTCGTCTTTCTCTTACCCTCTTGCGGGGTGTAGTGTGGAGTATCGGCATTTGACCTAGCTATTATATACATAAGTAGCAAGAGTGAGCTAAATAGGTCACCAAGATAAATTTTTGTAAACTAGCATCAATGAAAGTTATATATATTAATAAATAGAAAACCCATCATAATCTTAAAGAAAAGAATTAATTCTTACTTATTAAATACACCATCCATTTTTCTTTATAAGAAAAGAAATATAGAACAATATAATATCAGTTTCTCTTCTAATATAATATAATATCAAAAAAATATATATAATATAATATCAGTTTCTATTATATAACAAGATAATAATCAATACATCATCTCAGTATAATATCTCAAGATAATATAACATTTGAAATAAATCTCTCAATATAATCTTTCCATTTCCTTTTATACAACAATTATATAAAAATAATATAAAATCAGTTTCTCTTCAATCCATAAAAACAATTCCATAATTTCATACCATTTTCCTTTTTCAGAATGCAATTCTGAAACCATAATCATTTTTTTTTAAATACTTTGGGGATATCTGCTGTCGCCTGATACATTAGGACGATGATCAGTCGCCTAATCGTACCTGCTCTCTGTTTACTACTAGTAGAAGGAATGATCCAACCTGGTCATCATCCCTGGAGGAAGGCCACCTGCTACATCCCCCTTCGGCAACTCTTGGGCCGTAATAAAATATTGAGTGCCGGATTGTGCCACACACATAGCCTCTTACGCTTACTATTGCAATCCCCCTTTTTATCAAATCGTTATTCCATTTATAAAACATCATTCCATATTTCCATTTCCATTTCCATATATCATTCACACATATCATTTCCATTCTCATATATCATTTCCATTCTCATATATCATTTCCATTCTCATATATCATTATACTTTGATTATAATTCAGACATCTCCTCCGTATTTAATAAAGTCAAATATGCTCTTATATACAAAATATTTCAACAATTTTAAAAGTATTAAATAATAATCAAATAATATTTATTAAATCACAAATGTTTAAAGATTATCTTTAACAGAATATTATAAACCATATAACCCTAGATAACAACTGATACTATTCTTTTTCATATCTTTTGAAGCCATAAAGTATATTAGCTCCATTCATATTCATATCCATATCCATAATCCATATTCGTAATCCATATCATATATTGATATAAGATTCATATATTATCTAGCAAAACCACTTTTCTTTAAACATAAACAAATTATCAAAATAAGGGTAAAAGAAATCTTGCCTCGATCTTTAAATCCCAAAAGGAATGATCCGGTGTTCGTCTCGAGTATCTATAGAAACGAAAAGGATCACCATCAGAATATATTTCCCTTAACCCTTAAATATATATATAATAACACCCTTGACACATAATATAAGTTTAACATACCCTTTATAGACCACAAGTTCCAAGAACTTATCCATTTTTGACTCCATGAAAGTTTAAGTGTTTTTCACCATTTCCTTATTAACCACACATGACTGTACAATTTCTCATAAATTATCAATTTCGAATTTTGACACAAGGTCAGTGGGGTTTGCCTCTCTATTCACCCTACTATATTGTCCCAAAATTTCATATATTTTAAAAATGTTTAAGTATGTTAATTATAGCCTCAAAATTGACACAATTGCATTTTCTCGGTTTCCTAACGACTCTCACTAAAACTCATTTTTCTCCTAAACCGTTCATCAGATTTTGACGTACTTTATATCAAAACGATTTATGAACCAAGATCTACCCTATCATGACCCTTGGCTATGCTCTACTGATCTTGACAAATTTGGGATGCTCTGTTTTTAACAAGTAATTTATGTTTAAACGAGAATCGGGCATTATAACGGCTATACTTTCATACTTTCCAAATTTTTCACACCTCCCAACTCATCATCCAACACATATATCAATCCATACCCCATGTGGTCATCATACCAGCCATGGATTTCAACACACAACACTTCCATAATCCATCAAAACACTTATAAACATTTATATAACCATGGTTTCATACTTTACACTTAATCCAAAAACCAACCATAAACTCAAGATTCAAGCTAGATTTTCAAGTAGTATACCTTCCTTGGAATGTGAACAAGCCTTAATACACCTATTATAACCTTTATATCACCTTAGTATAGCTTATATCTTCCAAAGAAACCAAGAAAACTAAAGTTAGTTTCTAAGATTTACTATTCATCATCAATCTTGTAAAATTCATAACAAATCGAAAAATAAGAGTTTGGTGCTTAAATTTTTACCACATCTTCTACCATTCAAGGGCTTTCTTTTTAACTATAGATCATCAAAGTTGAAGCTTTGTAGCTATGGTTTTGAACCCGTTTTTCCCACTGGACAGAAACTGGTCAGATTTGTTTCCCCAACTTTGAGCATGAATTTGACTAGGCTACACTACTTTGTTGGCCATGAACTTTTGAACGAACCTTACACATGGAGTGGAGAAGTTGTGGTTAAAATGTGGTGATTTGTGAATGGGTAGAAGTGGAGATATGAATTTTTCTTTCACATGTGTTTCTGCTGGGGATCAATGTTGCATTTCAAAATGAGAGTCGTATGCTCTAACCTCTCTCTAACTTCTCTCTAAAAAACCTAGCCGCCATAAAATTGAATCCTTAATCTTTAATCTTCACCATTTCTTCATCAGATCTTCTCTTTAGCCTACACAAATCCATACCCTCTTCTAATCTCTCACCTCAAACACTATATTTCTTACTATATAATTATTATTTAATGAAGAGAGTTTCCTTTTCTGAGAACTTGGTGACTGTGATTCCTCCCCGTGTGAGAGGTTCTGCAGATTGCCTTCCTGTGGGTAGTCCGATTAGGAGTCCGAAGAGGGTCTCTTTTTCGGAGAACTTGGAGACTGTGATTCCTCCCCGTGCGAGAGGTTCTGCAGATTGCCTTCCGGTGGGTAGCCCGATTAGGAGTCCGAAGAGGGTCTCCTTTTCGGAAGACTTGGTGACTGTATATCCTTTGGAGGATGTCCGAGCAAAGAAGGACAGTGAAAGACAAGGGGTAGTTGACCGGGGTAATGATGACCTGTTTGGTAGTCCCACGTCGAAGAGTTTCTTGGGGTCTCCAATGGAGTATTTCGATGGTGGTGGAATACCCAGCTCAGTTCTCTTAAAGACTGCTGTTCGTATGTGTTTGAATGAGAAGGAAATTAGTTCTTCTGTTCTAAATTATGACGAGGTGGATGGGATTTGCCTTGTTCTTGCCGAAGGGGCAGGCACGAACCCCAGTCAAGTGCTCGATGTGGCCAGGATGACTAGCTCGGTTAGCAAGATGTTTAATGTGGCAGGAAGTCGGTATAAAGTCCGGCTTCTGGGTTTGGTCTCCTTCTGTGAAGGTAGCCTGTTTGTGAGAGAGGGTTTATCTCTGTCTCTTGTTCGTGGAGAATACATCGGGTTTTCTGATGTGGTGTTTCAGTTTGATGATAGTCATCTGTTCGACCTGTGTTCTGCCCAGACTGATTGTGGGTTTCTATATTGCCATGATAAGGGGGTTCTTGGAGGCACTACCTGCCTATCTATGAATATAAACAGGGGCGAGGTCCTGGTTGACTCCCAGTTGTTTGTGAAAATGTCTCTTACAAACGTTTTGACTAAACGCTTGCGGGTGCTTGAGGAAAAGGGTGGGGATGTCAACAAGACTCTGGTCTATTTGCATACTCCTATCCGTGGTCAGATGATTGCCTATAAATGCATCTCTTGCGATTTTGTTAGTGTTCAGCACCACATAGGGGGGTCTATCCTTATTGTCATGGCCATGTTAGTCATGAAAGATGCTTTTGGCATGAAGTCTGGGCACAAAGGCGTTAATGATTGGTCGCCTCATGGTAAACCAGAGATGTGGGGAATGGAGACGATGCACATTGCGCACCAGTGGATCGAAACTGGCGGTTGTTTTAGGTTCAAACATATTTCTGTCAATCAGAGGTACTTGTGGCCAACCGTCACAGGATGTACTATGTTGGGCTCGACTGAGTGGAATGACGTGTGTATTGTTTATGGATTTCTGGATCAACTTCTGGAGAATTATGTGTTGTTCATTGGATTAGTTGGTGTGCAGCCTAGCAGTGGTGGTTTTTTAACTATTCAACTGGGGAGTTTACGGTGGAATGATCTCTTTGAAAGAAGAGTTGTTTGTGTTGAAGCGTTGGCTTCTGATTTGCTCTATGCTGCTCGAAAGAGCTATAATGTTGAAGTAAGTCGCTGTGTGCCAGACATGTTACTAACTATTGTTTGGCGGAAAAGAGACAAGCTCTCATTTAGCTGCGCGAGGCTAGTTCTCTTTGTGCATTGTGAAACTAATAGATGGAAGGGTCAACGAGTTCCAGTTGTCTCTAGTGGGCCTGTGCTCTCTGCTCACTCATGTTGTAACAGACTTGAGTTTTATATAGAGAACTGGAGGAAAATTGTTGGCGCTGAGGAGAGGAAGTTGATAATGCATGCTACTGCTGGTGCAATGCGCACTGGAGCTTGGGTTTTCGCGTTGTTTAACTTGGTTTTAGGACAGGGTCTTGTGGAGGTGGCTGGGTACAATTGCAGGGTCTAAGGTTATTGTGTTGGAAGGCGGGTCAGGTATTATGCAGACTGGGGCTTCGACCCCAGGATTTACTTGGATGATAATGTTGGTCGAGATGGTAAATTTTCCTGCAGATTATGGTATGTGCTCTGGAAGGGAATTCAAAGTGGATGCTTTTGTTTGGGTCCCTGGGGTGTGAACCAGGAGCATCTTATAATATTCTATTGGCATTGTCTCTGATCCTGTTTTTAAACTAGGTTTTAACTTAGTTTAGTTTCTCTGTTGTTGTTCTGTTTGGACAAGTTCTGTTTGTAATGATTGGTTGTTGATTTCGCGGGGTATGCCCCTAGATTTGTATCCGTTGTTCCTTTTGGAATAAAATTTTAATTAGCAAAAAAAAAAAAAATGTGTTTCTGCTGGGCAGTTTTGGAGAGACTTCTTTCTTCTTGTTTTTGGTTATGCTTATGGCTTGATACATGTATTATATCTCACATTTTGGATGCTTGCTTCTAATGTGTTGTTGGCAATCCATTGGTGCCACTTGTTGCTCTTCTACTTGGCCAAGTGTTGGCTCTAAAACATGTAACTCCATTTTGGTTAAAGTGCAAATACACCACTCATCTTGTAGTTGACTTGCTTGCATGCTACTTTGGTTCCATTTAAATCAATTAAATCCACTTGCTACAACTTATATGTTGCACTCTATTGTAATAGTGTGGCCTAATACCTCAAACAATTGTTGTGTCCAATTTCCTTTGCATTTTCTCTTTATCTCATAAAACGTTCTCGCAATTTCTCAAATGTTCTCTATTCCTTTTTCTCTAGGGTTTTATTCTTAATTCCATTCTCTTCTCATAATATATCCTCCTTTGGACTTTGAATATTTAATATCTTCAATTTATAATCCATGATTCGTTCGCTTTATCACCTAATCTTGTTATAAAGTTCCAGCAGTTTCTAGAATGCTCGTTTCACTATCTCAGTGGTTTCTCCTTTGTAAATTCTTTGGATATATAATATCCTCTCCCACATCATATATTAGTGTGTTTGGGTGATTCTAATCCTCAAGTAGGTATTAAATCCAATATCCTTGGTATATTCTCTTTTTCTCAGAAGTTGCTCTCCTGGTTATCTCTCGAGTTCTCAAGCATTCTCAAACTCGTTTAACAATCTAAATTCCCTTGGCATTTCCTTGACTTGATCACTCCTTGGTTTAACCTAATTTCACTATTTCCTCAAGATATAAACCCTTTAACATTTCTATACTCCTTAATATCACATTCAATAGAGTCTCAATCGAAATCCAAAATCCTTAAAGTATTCAGGAATTTCTGAAATCCATTATCATTTTGAGTCACTCATTTTCTTAGTACAACACTAATATGGTTCCTGATTATTCATTTTCCATTTCAAATATAGGGTACTTACATACCATTTCCCTAAATCCTCAGAATTACTATTCATTTAGGCACTGTCGCATTCTAAAAGTTAGGGTTATTACAGTCTTCCCCCCTTAAAAGGATTCCGTCCCGGAATCACGTTGAAAATATCGATAATTACCTTTCCCACATAACACCTTCAAATTATCACATTACTTCCTCCATCTTTTAGTTCTTCCATAAACATCTCTATCTTGTTTGTACAGAAATACACCAACATAAACTTGCTTGTCATTCATCAACATGCCATTTAGCCTTTCAATAACAGTACTTTCACTATCTTTTCCTTGCAAATCTCCTCCTATATTCAGTCATTCTATCTTATCTCATCTCTCCTTCCTCTTTTGCCTAAGGGTATCGGCCACCACATTGGCCTTCCCTGAATGGTAGTGTATCTCACTATTGTTTAACTATGTTTTGATCTCTATCATGACATAAAATATTAATACTCCAACATTTGTATATATCACCTTTGTAAAATTTTCCAGAAAATAAGTTATAATAATATTCCTTGAAACAATTGTAAGAAAATATTATTTATAATATATATTTCCTATTCGTACTTGTACAAACATATACTTTCCTTTCATCCTTGAAAAATATTCTCGCGCTTTCCCCAATACTCTTAATCTCTTTTTTATAGAGTTCTCTGACTCTTAACAGATATTGATTTGGATGACATGAGAATAACCCCCCCTTTCTTATATCACTATAGTTTACTTTCTCAAAGATAGATTATTCTTATCTATATTATCAGCCCATTTACACCATTCATTGACTATGGAAATTGAATACTTCCTGATTAGCTATCTCTCGTATTTCCTTTCATGGAATAATCACATTTTGTCTTTTGTCTTAGTCCCAACTCTATATCATTGAATCACTACAGTTGACCCTCAAATCCACATTCCTTGAGCTGTAATATTTTGTAGCTCTCAAATTGTCATAACACTTTTTTTAAAATTAGTATCTCCCTTGCAACTCAGCCTTTTCTTAGTATCACCTCATCATTTCTTGGACCAACTTCCTGTAACTTACATCGTAAGTCATCTTTTACACACTTAACACAAGTAGTATTATTCTTAGGATACTCAAACCATTTCACTCTCAATTAGTAATATATTCTTGCATGCTTTTATCCACAAGTTCGGTCACCCGATAACAGAGGTCGCGTATATTCACCATGTACGAAGCAATTCTCCAAAATTCTATAATTTTCACCCATAATTCTTCTCACGAAATTCCTTTCTCTCTTGTATTGAAACGCTTCTAGCTCTAATCATTTCTTAATGAAATTTCCCTTGAAATCTCCAGTTCCCTTGTATAATCACTTATACTCTAAACCTTGTTTCCATTATCCCATCCATTACTAAAATCTTCTATATTCGAAACAATTTATAGAATTTAAGAAACTTTAAATTGAAACAAACCCAGAAACAAGCAAGGGTCCCATGTGGTAGTTTTGCCTATGAAGAAGATGCTGCTTACTAGTTTACAATGCTTGGATGTGGACCGGGTGCTCCCTTTACTATTCGTACTTGGCATAGGTCTCATTGTGAGGTTTTAAACTAGATTAATTCTAGTTCTATTTGTATGTTGATTGTATAGTGTCTTTATGATGCTATGACATTTGTTTGATTTGCATGTTGACTTCGCGGGGTATGCCCCTAGATGTGTATTAATATGTCACACAAGGGAGGGCATCCCCTCCTGACTTTCAATCACACAGACAGATCGTCCTTGTGTATACATATAGAGTTGTTCCTCTTAGTTGGAGTAAGAAATATAAAGGAAAATTTAAATCATGATGATATATACCACCTTTCGAAAATAATCTTAGAGAAATATTTTGACTAAGATAGATCGAATAAAATTTTGAAATACATTCCAGAGGTACCAGAAAGTTTTGAAAAGATACAGGCCCTTTTTGAATAATAGGTGATAGATCACCCTGGAATTACTCACCAGTGGAGGAAAATTTAAAACTCAATAATATAATTTGGCAGGGCTTTAGGAAATTTTGAAAATAGCCTCTGCCCAATTGCAAAACCCAATAATGGAAGGTTTTCCTCAAATACCATTTATTTCTCTTATCAATCCCGTATGCTACATAAGCTTAACACTTTTGGCATAATAGCCTTTTCATTTAAGTCAATCTCGAAATTTCTCAATCTGTCTTGGTCCTTAAGGTATATCTTGGCTTCACTAACCAATCTCAGTTTCACCATTTAATCTCCTCAATCAATTAAAACAATCAGTGTCTGTTCACCAATCCACTTACAATATTTCTTCAAACTCCCTTAAACACAAGAAGACTTTAAATACCCTTAACTTTGGCTCACCAATCTCCTCTCCATATACTAAAACATAAACTTTTTTTAGTTATAATCTATAAAATTATAATCACTACTTAGAATAAACGCTTCGTCCGATAAACCACCATTGAACTCGATGTAAGTTCATATTTTATATCATTACATATATATCTATATGTGTATATTATTATCACTATTGTTCCTGAGCATTATGACTCTAAGCTCTAATACCAAACTGTGACAGCCCCAAATCCGGGGTCAGAAATCCAGGCCGTCACGGACCCATTTCCATTTAATAACATTCTACTCTTGGCAGTGGAAATATAAATGCGTAAAAAAAACTCACACAATCTACCCCACACCTAATAATAATATTACACACCAATCATATGCTCAGAGAACAACATCCACAATATCATAAGTTTAAAGTTAAGCACTTATTACAAACCCAGAATCCCACTTAAATGCATTGTTGAATAATACTTCTACAAGAAGCATTTCAACCTTCAAAAGTTTATGACACAAGCTTACACACTTAATTTACATGTCTAGTTATACCCATCCGTCTTATAAGAGCTACCTTAGGGATAGGCGCCAACGCTCTCTCAAAAGGTCATCTTTCCCTTACCCTCTTGCGGGGTGTAGTGTGGAGTATCGGCATTTGACCTAGCTGTTATATACATAAGTAGCAAGAGTGAGCTATAATAGCTTAGCAAGTCCAGATTGAAATTAGACGAGCTGTCCAGCAAGTCCAGATTCATAAATTTGATTCCATTACTTGGGATGGAATGTCAGCAAAGAATGTTAAATTATCTTCTATTTGGTCATCCATTCGGGGTACTGGAAATCAAGTCCAGTGGTTGGATATGGTATGGGGGAAATTTAATATCCCGAAATGCTCATTTGTAACTTGGTTGGCCATAAAGAACAGGCTCCTCACGAAGGATAGAATGCTCTTGTTTGGAATACAGGTAGACCCAAAGTGTGTCCTATGTGGGGTGGATGATGAGACGGTCAGTCACATTTTCTCTAACTGCCCATTTTTTGATCTAATTAGCAGGTCCATGCCAATGCGCTTCACTAGGAATTGGTACAACTGTCAACTAGGTAACTGTGTTAGTAGACAGTTGGGGGCAAAGGAGCAAACAATTGCTGAACTATTTTTCAGCACAACTATCTACCATATCTGGAAGGAACGTAACTATCGCATGCACAACTCTGGCCCTGGCAATCCAACCTCTGTTGTTAGTAGTGAGATCAGGCGCATGGTGCGCGAGAAATTGTTCTCTTGTAGCCTGTTTAAGATTTGGGTTCGGAAAGACCCGATCATCATCTTTTTTATAATGTAAAAGAATAGGTCTGGTACATCCGTCGGTTGAGTAGGGTTTACCTTCTTATTCTTTGTATCATGTTGATCGCGGGGTATGCCCCTAGATTTGTATCAGTTGTTCCTTTTGGTATAAATTTTTAATTAGCAAAAAAAAAGATAAATTTTTGTAAACTAGCATCAATGAAAGTTATATATATTAATAAACAGAAAACCCATCATAATCTTTAAGAAAAGAATTAATTCTTACTTATTAAATACACCATCCATTTTTCTTTATAAGAAAAGAAATATAGAACAATATAATATCAGTTTCTCTTCTAATATAATATAATATCAAAAAAATATATATAATATAATATCAGTTTCTATTATATAACAAGATAATAATCAATACATCATCTCAGTATAATATCTCAAGATAATATAACATTTGAAATAAATCTCTCAATATAATCTTTCAATTTCCTTTTATACAACAGTTATATAAAAATAATATAAAATCAGTTTCTCTTCAATCCATAAAAACAATTCCATAATTTCATACCATTTTCCTTTTTCAGAATGCAATTCTGAAACCATAATCATTTTTTTATAAATACTTTGGGGATATCTGCTGTCGCCTGATACATTAGGACGATGATCAGTCGCCTAATCGTACATGCTCTCTGTTTACTAATAGTAGAAGGAATGATCCAACCTGGTCATCATCCCTGGAGGAAGGCCACCTGCTACATCCCCCTTCGGCAACTCTTGGGCCGTAATAAAATATTGAGTGCCGGACTGTGCCACACACATAGCCTCTTACGCTTACTATTGCAATCCCCCTTTTTATCAAATCGTTATTCCATTTATAAAACATCATTCCATATTTCCATTTCCATTTCCATATATCATTCACACATATCATTTCCATTCTCATATATCATTTCCATTCTCATATATCATTTCCATTCTCATATATCATTATACTTTGATTATAATTCAGACATCTCCTCCGTATTTAATAAAGTCAAATATGCTCTTATATACAAAATATTTCAACAATTTTAAAAGTATTAAATAATAATCAAATAATATTTATTAAATCACAAATGTTTAAAGATTATCTTTAACAGAATATTATAAACCATATAACCCTAGATAACAACTGATACTATTCTTTTTCATATCTTTTGAAGCCATAAAGTATATTAGCTCCATTCATATTCATATCCATATCCATAATCCATATTCGTAATCCATATCATATATTGATATAAGATTCATATATTATCTAGCAAAACCACTTTTATTTAAACATAAACAAATTATCAAAATAAGGGTAAAAGAAATCTTGCCTCGATCTTTAAATCCCAAAAGGAATGATCCGGTGTTCGTCTCGAGTATCTATAGAAACGAAAAGGATCACCATCAGAATATATTTCACTTAACCCCTTAACCATTAAATATATATATAATAACACCCTTGACACATAATATAAGTTTAACATACCCTTTATAGACCACAAGTTCCAAGAACTTATCCATTTTTAGACTCCATGAAAGTTTAAGTGTTTTTCACCATTTCCTTATTAACCACACATGACTGTACAATTTCTCATAAATTATCAATTTCGAATTTTGACACAAGGTCAGTGGAGTTTGCCTCTCTATTCACCCTACTATATTGTCCCAAAATTTCATATATTTTAAAAATGTTTAAGTATGTTAATTATAGCCTCAAAATTGACACAATTGCATTTTCTCTGTTTCCTAACGACTTTCACTAAAACTCATTTTTCTCCTAAACCGTTCATCAGATTTTGACGTACTTTATATCAAAACGATTATGAACCAAGATCTACCCTATCATGACCCTTGGCTATGCTCTACTAATCTTGACAGATTTGGGATGCTCTGTTTTTAACAAGTAATTTATGTTTAAATGAGAATCGGGCATTATAACGGCTATACTTTCATACTTTCCAAATTTTTCACACCACCCAACTCATCATCCAACACATATATCAATCCATACCCCATGTGGTCATCATACCAGCCATGGATTTCAACACACAACACTTCCATAATCCATCAAAACACTTATAAACATTTATATAACCATGGTTTCATCCTTTACACTAACTTAATCCAAAAACCAACCATAAACTCAAGATTCAAGCTAGGTTTTCAAGTAGTATACCTTCCTTGGAATGTGAACAAGCCTTAATACACCTAGTATAACCTTTATATCACCTTAGTATAGCTTATATCTTCCAAAGAAACCAAGAAAACTAAAGTTAGTTTCTAAGATTTACTATTCATCATCAATCTTGTAAAATTCATAACAAATCGAATAATAGGAGTTTGGTGCTTAAATTTTTATCTCATCTTCTACCATTCAAGGGCTTTCTTTTTAACTATAGATCATCAAAGTTGAAGCTTTGTAGCTATGGTTTTGAACCCGTTTTTCCCACTAGACAGAAACTGGTCAGATTTGTTTCCCCAACTTTGAGCATGGATTTGACTAGGCTACACTACTTTGTTGGCCATGAAATTTTGAACGAACTTTACACATGGAGTGGAGAAGTTGTGGTTAAAATGTGGTGATTTGTGAATGGGTAGAAGTGGAGATATGAATTTTTATTTCACATGTGTTTCTGCAGGGCAGTTTTGGAGAGACTTTTTTTTTTTTTTTG
The DNA here is from genome assembly GCA_037693485.1 of Kitagawia praeruptora. Classification (NCBI taxonomy): domain Eukaryota; kingdom Viridiplantae; phylum Streptophyta; class Magnoliopsida; order Apiales; family Apiaceae; genus Kitagawia; species Kitagawia praeruptora. Next base: position 71,286,370 of record CM075350.1, read on the forward strand.
CTAATTAAGTTTATACCATAGGCAAATAAAATACATCTCTAAGGGCATACCCCGCGATAAGTAAAGCATTCACCTAACGGAACCACATGTAAAAAAAACACAGAAATTTAGGACAAGTTCGAAAAACAAGTTAACATAAAACTGCGACCATCAAGGTTGCAAAATCATCACAATAGGAGCAATAGGAGCAGCTTAAGTGTCATCGCCCTTCACGCTTTCATGGTAGGCCAGCATCTCCACATTGCGGAGGCTTGTCTCTGCAGTAGGAACGAAAGTCCCGACCTGGAGCATCACATCCATTTCATTGAAATTCTTGATCATTGGCTATTTGCCTATCCCTTCAATGGTATCCCTCTCATTTCCTTCCCCAGCATCATCAATCATCATGCCATAGCCCTCAGCAAAACCAACCAACATGCCCAAGTAATGCATGTGCTCACGCATGGAATTCCTCACGCTCTTAGAATAACCGTTCATATCCAGGGCTTCCTCCACTACCCCATCCAGGACTTCAAAAACCTGCACCAACTCATACTTCATAATCAGAGAATCCATAGGGCCACCAGAATGCCCAATCGCACGCCCCTCCTCAAAGTCCACATTGTAATCAAGCTTCCTAACAGTTCCAGATGCGCTTTTTAAAATCACCTCCACATCAATAACCTTGACTACAGCGGTAGCCAGAAACCCATTACCATGGTTTTTCATCGCAGCTAAAACATCCCTGAGTTGGGATGGCAAGGGTTTGCAGCCCTGAACACCCTTAAAGGGAGCATTCCAACCTTTTTCACCTGCATTCTTGGAAATTTTACCCTTATTATCACAAGAGACAATGAAAAACTTCAAGCTATCTACATTGACCCCCTGAGTAATAACCACCAGAGTTTCCCCTTCCTCTTCCAAACCAGTCTGGTTCGACAGACCAGCCTCCTTGAGCTCCTCCTTCATATTATGTATAAGAACCTCATCCTCCCCTAGCAGAATAGGAGTGGGAATATTCCATTTTCGAATAAATCCACTTAATTGCTTGAGACTGTGCACAGATCTCGCACGGTCAGCCAACATTCTAAGCACAGGATCGTCCTTCGTATCAGTATTCAAACCTCGCATCTCAATCTTCCCCCAGAAGCTGGGCACCTCATGTCCATTCAGAACAATGCAATCCCGGAGAACCACAAGAGCTTTCAAAGCAATATTCAATCTCTCCTGAAGTCCTGACGAGAAGGACCCCGTCGTGGCTGGCTTTGCAGGAGCTCCCCCTTTCAAGATGGGGGCAGATCCCAAATCCACTGCTGCTGCCTCCATACAGCCTTTACCTTTGACATTAGTAGCACTATCTACAAAAGGAACCTTTGTAGCAATCGCTTTCCAAGACTCCATACCAGGGTCCAAAGGGTTACCATCCCTTTCGGTCATGGAGTTAGCATCCCTTTCACGACACATACCATTAATACAGTCAACATCCTTGACATTCTTTGTAGCCATAGATCTACCCATCATCTTATTTGGCTTAATAGCTCTAACTGAGCTACGAATCAAAGAAGCAGGCCCAACAGAGGGGTTGCAACCAACATCTTGTTTCCCCTGGCTTAGGCCAGGCTTCATACACCTTAAAGGCGCCACCATTTCAGAGTTCCCCATAGGGGATTCCTTTGCTAACGATTCCACCAAAACTATCCGCCCTTGATCGACAGAGTCAAGAGGCAATTCACCCATCCAACAGCCATCCTGCAACGGATCCGTTTCAAGATGGCTTGCATCATCCAACCTTGGGTTCGAACAACCCACCAGCTCTTTGAAGACAGACCCAGCAACTAGGAATGGGGTTTCATACCCATCGAACACTCCAAATTCAAGCGGAGCACCATCGTGGTCCGCTGGATACCGGTAAGATCCCAACTCACTATTGGGTTCATCCTCAACAGAAAAGGAACTATTCATACTAAAAGTATGAATAAGAAGAAATATGGTGGTTGAGGTGAGAGATTAGAAGAGGAAAGTGAATTAGGGAAGGCTAATGAGAAGATCTGATGAAGAAATTGAGTAGATTAAGGGAAGATTGTGGCGGCTAGGCTTTTAGAGAGAGGTTAGAGAGAAGTTAGAGCATACGACTCTCATTTTTTTTAGTAACTCTCCCCCCCTGGACTTACTAGCTCTATATGTGCTCCTGCTCCATTACTGTTAGCAGCTCCATCCACATACCTTTGGAGAGACTTCTTTCTTCTTGTTTTTGGTTATGCTTATGGCTTGATACATGTATTATATCTCACATTTTGGATGCTTGCTTCTAATGTGTTATTGGCAATCCATTGGTGGCACTTGTTGCTCTTCTACTTGGCCAAGTGTTGGCTCTAAAACATGTAACTCCATTTTGGTTAAAGTGCAAATACACCACTCATCTTGTAGTTGACTTGCTTGCATGCTACTTTGGTTCCATTTAAATCAATTAAATCCACTTGCTACAACTTATATGTTGCACTCTATTGTAATAGTGTGGCCTAATACCTCAAACAATTGTTGTGTCCAATTTCCTTTGCATTTTCTCTTTATCTCATAAAACGTTCTCGCGATTTCTCAAATGTTCTCTATTCCTTTTTCTCTAGGGTTTTATTCTTAATTCCATTCTCTTCTCATAATATATCCTCCCTTGGACTTTGAATATTTAATATCTTCAATTTATAATCCATGATTCGTTCGCTTTATCACCTAATCTTGTTATAAAGTTCCAGCAGTTTCTAGAACGCTCGTTTCACTATCTCAGTGTTTTCTCCTTTGTAAATTCTTTGGATATATAATATCCTCTCCCACATCATATATTAGTGTGTTAGGGTGATTCTAATCCTTAAGTAGGTATTATATCAAATATCCTTGGTATATTCTCTTTTTCTCAGAAGTTGCTCTCCTGGTTATCTCTCGGGTTCTCAAGCATTCTCAAACTTGTTTAACAATCTAAATTCCCTTAACTTGATCACTCCTTGGTTTAACCTAATTTCACTGTTTCCTCAAGATATAAACCCTTTAACATTTCTATACTCCTTAATATCACATTCAATAGAGTCTCAATCGAAATCGAAAATCCTTAAAGTCCATATCAAGGAATTTCTGAAATCCATTATCATTTTGAGTCACTCATTTTCTTAGTACAACACTAATATGGTTCCTGATTATTCATTTTCCATTTCAAATCTAGGGTACTTACATACCATTTCCCTAAATCCTCAAAATTACTATTCATTTAGGCACTGTAGCATTCTAAAAGTTAGGGTTATTACATCCTACACTTGAACTCAAACCATTGCCCGAACACTTGAGGTATGTGTTTCTTGGTGATGCATCTACATTGCCGGTTATTATTGCTTCTAACTTGTCAGGTTGTGAGGAAGAAAAGTTCTTGTGAATTCTGAGAGAATTCAAATCAGCCATTGGTTGGACTATAGCAGATATCAAAGGAATCAACCCTTCTTACTACTGCATGCACAAAATTTTGCTAGAGGAAGGAGCGAAGCCTACTGTTGAGCATCAGCGAAGACTTAATCCTATCATGAAAGAGGTGGTGAAGAAGGAAATTCTAAAGTGGCTAGATGCAGGGATTATCTATCCTATCTCAGACAGTTCTTGGGTGAGCCCGGTGTAGTGTGTGCCAAAGAAAGGAGGCATGACAGCTGTTGCTAATGAGAAGAATGAGCTCATCCCTACTCGAACAGTCACGGGGTGGAGAGTTTGCATGGACTATCGCAAGTTGAACAAAGCCACGAGAAAAGATCACTTTCCTCTGCCATTCATTGATCAGATGTTAGACAGGTTGGCGGGACACGAGTATTATTGCCTTCTTGATAGTTATTCGGGTTATAATCAGATTTGCATTGCTCCGAAAGATCAAGAGAAGACCACATTCACATGTCCTTTTGGCACCTTTGCTTTCCGACGTGTTTCTTTCGGACTTTGTGGTGCTCCTACCAATTTTCAAAGGTGTATGATGGCTATTTTCTCAGACATGATTGGGACGAATATGGAGGTTTTCATGGATGACTTCTCAGTTTTTGGTACTTCTTATGATGAGTGCTTGCATAATCTTGGCTTGGTATTGAAGCGGTGTGTGGAGACCAATTTGGTGCTTAATTGGGAAAAATGTCACTTCATGGTGAAAGAAGTAATCATTCTTGGGCACAAGGTATCTAACAAGGGGCTTGAAGTGGATAAGGCTAAGGTGGAGACTATTGAGAATCTTCCTCCACCTTTTTCAGTTAAAGGAATTCGTAGTTTTCTTGGTCATGCGGGTTTCTACAGGCGATTCATTCAAGACTTCTCGAAAATCTCTAAACCTTTATGTAATTTGTTAGAGAAGGATGTTCCTTTCAAGTTTGATGAAGATTGCTTAGCTGCTTTTGAGCTTTTGAAGAAGAAGTTGACTACCGCACCTGTCATTACTACACCTAATTGGGAGGAACCTTTTGAGCTTATGTGTGATGCTAGTGACTATGCTATTGGAGCTGTGCTTGGTCAAAGGAGGAGCAATGTTTTTCATGTGGTTTACTATGCTAGTAAAACCCTTAATGAGGCACAGCTTAACTACACCACTATGGAGAAAGAACTTCTAGCAGTTGTCTATGCGTTTGAGAAATTTAGATCTTATTTGCTTGGTACGAAGGTGATAGTGTATATGGATTATGCAGCCATTCGTTATCTGATTTCGAAAAAAGATTCAAAGCCTAGGTTGATTCGTTGGGTTCTTTTGCTTCTAGAGTTTGATTTGGAGATCAAGGATAGGAAAGGCACGAAAAACCAGGTGGCGGATCATCTATCAAGGCTAGAGGACCACGGTAAGGACTCACGGGATGGCACTCTTATTAATGAATTTTCCCCGATGAACAACTTTTTGGAGTGCGAGATGAAGAACCATGGTTTGCAGATCTTTCGAGTGCTCAAAGGAAGAAGTTTCTGCATGATGTGAAGTGGTACCGTTGGGACGACCCATTTCTATTTAGGCAAGGAGCAGATTAGACGATCAAACGATGCATTCCGTATAGTGAGACGGAGAGTGTTTTGCGAGATTGCCACTCAACCATTTATGGTGGCCATTATGGTGGTGAGAAGACAGCGACTCGAGTGCTTCAGGTAGGTTTCTACTAGCCTACCTTGTTTAAGAATGCTCATCAGTTCATGATGAGATGTGATCGCTGTCAAAGGGTTGGCAATATTTCTAGAAGGAACGAGATGCCTCTTAACATGCTTCTCGAGGTGGAGATCTTTGATGTTTGGGGGATTGACTTCATGGGACCGTTTGTTTCTTCGTGCAATAATTAGTACATCTTGCTAGCTGTGGATTACGTGTCTAAATGGGCCGAGGTGAAGGCTTTACCGACCAATGATGCTAAGGTGGTATTGAATTTCTTGCATAAGCAAATTTTCACACATTTCGGAACACCACGTGCTATAATCAGTGATGAGGGGACACACTTCTGTAATCGTCAGTTTACTACGTTGATGGCGAAGTATAATGTGACGCATCGTGTAGCCACTGCTTATCACCCGCAAACTAACGGTCAAGCTGAAGTTTCTAATAGGGAGATCAAGAGAATTCTCGAGAAAGTGGTGAATCCATCTCGTAAAGATTGGTCATTGATGTTGGATGAAGCTGTTTGGGCTTACAGAACTGCTTACAAGATGCCCATAGGTATGTCTCCGTTTTAGTTGGTTTATGGGAAAGCATGTCATTTGCCTGCAGAATTAGAGCACAAAGCATATTGGGCATTGAAGAAGTTGAACTTGGATATCAAGGTTGCGGGTGAAAAATGGTTGCTTCAATTGAATGAACTTGAGGAGTTTCGTGAGCAAGCTTACGAAAATAACAAGATGTATAAGGAACCCTAGATAGCCGCCAATAATTAATTGCTAGATCTGCATTCTTACACACATTCTCCATCAATTAAGACTAGATTCCCTTCATTAATTCACTTCCCTATCTTCCCTTCCACCTAAACACAATATTTCTTATATATATATATATATATATATATATATATATATATATATATATATATATATATATATATATATATATATATATATATATATATATTCTCGTGGATCCTGTTCTAGTTCTGATGGTAAGTCAAGCTTCTAACTGTGATTCAGAGTCCGGGTTGCCGGGATACATGCAAGATATGAGTGATGACAGTTTCAATGAGATGCTAGCTCGTAGGGAGGTGGAAGACTTTCCGATTTTAAAAAGTGTGGAGGTTCAGATGGCTAACAGATCTGAGGATGTGCCAGCTGTTCTAAAGGGGGAAACCTCAGATGAGGAGGAGATCTATCATGAAGATGTGAGGGATGCGTTGGAAAGAGATACCATTAGTAGAGTTGCAACTGCTGTTGCAGCTACCAACAAGCATGAACGTGAAGAGGCGATTAGATTGAGGAAGAAACTATTGGAAGTTGAAAGTTTTCTTAAATCCAAGGGCTTGTCTTTAGCTGAGATGGAAAAGGAGAATTTAACAGCCCAGACTGAGTTTAATGTGGGGATATCTAGCCCTTTAAGCATCATTACAAGTAGGGACGAATTTGGCTTGCCTATCCTATCGAGGGAGATTGGAAGAGGAAATTAGAAGGATGACCAACCTATGGCCCAGCCTACCCCTGTTCGGAGTATCTTGAAAAAAAACAATGGTAATTTGACAAAGGGAGAATCTTCTGGGGTTGTTAAGGAGGTTCTGTAGAAGAAGGAGGCGAGTGTAGGAGAGAAGAAATCATGGTCTTCAGTTTTGAAAGCTACCATTGGGCCTCAGAAAGGAATTAACTTTGATTATGTTCCCCCCCCCAGAAGGATCCAACGTAGTTTTTTTTTTCTAATTAAAATTTTATACCAAAGGGAACAACTGATACAAAGACAAGGGGCATACCCCGCGAAGTCAACATGATACAACGAATAAGAAGGTAAACCCTACTCAACTACAACGAATATACCAGTCCTATTCTTTTACATGAGAAATAAGATGATGGTCGGGTCTTTCCGAACCCAAATCTTAAACATGCTACAAGAGAACAATTTCTCACACACCATGCGCCTGATCTCACTACTAACAACAGAGGTTGGATTGCCAGGGCCAGAGTTGTGCATGCGGTGGTTACGTTCCTTCCAGACATGATAGATAGTTGTGCTGAAAAACAGTTCAGCAATTGTTTTCTCCTTTGCCACCAACTGCCTACTAATACAGTTACCTAGTTGATAGTTGGACCAATTCCTAGTGAAGCGCATTGGCATGGACCTGCTAATCAGATCGAAAAACGGGTAGTCAGAGAAAATGTGACTGACCGTCTCATCGTCCACCCCACAGAGGACACACTTTGGGTCTATCTGCATTCCAAACAAGAGCATTCTATCCTTCGTGAGGAGCCTGTTCTTTATGGCCAACCAAGTTACAAACGAGCATTTCGGGATATTGAATTTCCCCCATACCATATCCAACCACTGGACTTGATTACCAGTACCCCGAATGGATGACCAAATAGAAGATAATTTAACATTCTTTGCAGACATTCCATCCCGACCCTCCTAGTGAGGTGTTGCAAAAGGGGGCTGAAAAATTCAAGTATTGTGTTGTGGGCAAATTCACAAAGGCTTCGTTACCATTTCGACGAGTTAAGGAAATTGCTAACTTGATATGGAAGAAGGGGCTGATATCGGTCTCACAGCGTAATGAATCCACTTACGTTTTTAAATTTGCCTCGTCTAATGACAAGAATGTTGCACTGTCGAAGGGTACTTGGTACTTTGACCAGAGACCCCTTGTGGTCACAGATTGGGGCTGCTCTAGCACATCCTCCACTATCACGTCTATGCCGATTTGGGTAAAATTCAGTAACATGCCTGATTGCTACTGGACTCAGGAGGGGTTGAGTAGATTGGGTAGTGCCATTGGCGTTCCCTTGGGTGCTGATATTCTAACCTCGCAGCTGGAAATCCTCCCTTCTGCTAAAATGTGTGTGCAATACAAGGTGGGTGACCCACTCCCCACCTCTTTGCCTGTGGTGGATTATGATAGATCTATTGTGGAAGTAAAGGTCTCCTATCTCAACAAACCCCTCATGTGCTCTCACTATAAGTCTCTTGGCCACGTTATCAATGTTTGTCCGGTAGCTCCTAGAGATTGGGTAGGGAAATCAACTAAAGAGGCTGGTAGCTCTGTGGGGCGTTCGGAGGTTCCCCCAGCTACTGTAAAGGTTCCTACAGCTAATGATAAGGGGAAATGAGTAGCTGTGGAGGGTGGGGATACAGTGGCGAAGCCTGTGGAAGGGGATAAAGGGAAGGATGGCGAGAACTTACCCAACTGCTCGGAGGTCCAAAGGGGGAGTGGTTAGTTGGAGAAGGAAGGTAATGAGGTGGAGGAGTTTGTGACCCCAGTTGGGAAGCAAGGCCAGGAGGTTCAAAGTGGGGATTCAAAGCAGAGAGATGAAGAGGGCTGGACGGAAGTTTCAAACAAACGCAAGCCGGTGGTCTCGCCAGGTATCTCTATTGGCACTCCATCACCCCAGGGCTTTAAAAATGTGGTGGTAGATGAGGTAGCACGTAAGCAAGGAAGTAAGAAAGCGAAGTCAAAAGGAATTAAACGTGCGAAGTGGGGCTCTGGGGGTCCTCCTTCAAAGTCATAATCCAACTTTCTATGACTATTTTTTGTTCTTACAATGTCCGTGGCCTCAACAATAAGGTCGATTTTGTCAAGGATTTCATTTCTGCAAATAATATATCCTTGATTAGTATTTTGGAGACTCACATGCAAAAGGACATTGCTAAGATTATCTCGAGAGAGATAAACCCCAGGTTCGAGTGGTTGTTCAATTATGAGCACCATGCAGGTGGCCGAATCTGGCTTGGGTGGAACCCTGTTTTTTGTAAGGTTGTAGTGCTAGCCTCTAGTGCTCAGCATATCACCTGCTCGATCACCTTATTGCAGTCTAATATCAATTTTGGTGTTTCCTTTGTTTATGGTTCGAATGATGACATTGAAAGGAGGCTCCTTTGGGCGGACTTGTCACGTCTGTCGTCAGTTTTGTCAAATGATGCCTGGGCTATATCTAGGGAGAAATAAGGAGGTAACACTCATTGGTCCAGTGACATGACAGACTTTAAGGATTTTGTTAGGGCTCTGGGTATTACTGATCTTCGTAGTAGAGGGAATGTGTTCACCTGGTGGGATTGCAACATTCATCAACCTAAATTTAGGAAGCCTAAATTTTGCAGGGGTGTACTTAACAACATGCATATATAGTGTATGGAAGGAGCGAAATTTTAGAATCCACAATGCAGGTCCAGGACAAGCGACGCAGGTGCTTAGTCTTAAGGTCAAGTGCCTTATTAGAGAGAAGCTGTTTTCTTGTTCTTCATTCCAGAAGTGGGTTCGAAAGGACCCATCCCTTGTTCTTCTCCTTTACTGATAGGCCTAGTATCTAGTTGAACTTGGTTGGTCATGTCGACCCTTTCTAGGTGTATTTTTTTTTTTCCTAATTAAGATTTTATACCAAAAGGAACAACGGACACAAATCTAGGGGCATACCCCGCGAAATCAACTAAGTTCAAACTAAACAACAAGAACCTAATCCAGTCAACATGAAAAGAAGCTAGTTAAACTAGCTTATGCACACAGAGTCATTACAATGCAAGTATTAAAATATGTTGAACCCCCAACTTCGCATCCCAATATCCTAGGGAGCAGTTGCATTTTCCATCTCCCTAGCAAGCTAACTGTAATATCCCGTAATTTTTAGAATAATATTAATAAAGAATAATAGAATAAAAAGGATTAAAATTAGATAATAAATAGGATTTAAAATTGAATTAGCTTAATTGGGCCTAAAATATGGATCAGATTTGATTACGGATTAGTAGTAGGTCTGGAATTAGGGTTGTAAGACATTATAAATACATCATATTCTCTTTTTCCATCTTTTCTAAAAAAATTCGTAGGTCTTTTTCACACATAATTCAGCAGTCTTTTAAAATTCATAGTTAATTCATCGTAAGTCAGAATTCGTTGATTCTGGACTTTTCGGAAAGGTCTTTTCGTGCTCTACAACTTTCGTTCTTTGAGTTTTTCAAGAAAACATCGTTTAGAGGGTCAAAAAGTCAAAATACAGATCTGATCAGGAGTGGTTGTGTTTTGGATTCTTGTTTTCCCGTGTCGAGGTAAGTTTCTAATTGATTCTTGCTAGTGTTTTCCAAATTATGTGTTATGTGTATGTATTTGTTATTAAAACTTGGGCTAAGTGATTATATTTTGAAGTTATATGTATTATTGTATGTATGTGTTATGTGTAAGCAATAGTCTTGGTACTCTGATTTATGCCATGGTTTGCGAAAATAAGAATAAGAATAAGGACCGAGTCACCGGGTTGTAGTGGCAATTTTCTGAAAATTTAGGACCGTTATCACCGGGTTGTAGTGGTCGTGGTATGAATTTTGGGTTTCAAGTTATTGTTATTGTTGTTATGTGCTATCGAATTATATTGAATAAAAATAAGTGCATCGTAAGTGATTGTTTCGTATATCGTTATTGTATTGTATTGAATACTATACTATCGTTATATGTATACTTGTTACTTGGCCTTACTAGTTGGATCGATTGGTTACTTGCTGGGCTGTGTAGCTCATTACTTACAATTTTCAGGTTCGGTGTAAGATCGAGTGGGATAGCATTGGAGTTCGAGGATTTTAGAATTGGGCTAGATTGACTTTTCGATAGATATTAGTTGCGCTTTTGTAATAAGTACCTTTGTAATGGACTTTTGGATTAATAAAATTTGTTTTATCTTAGTTTTTGATTTAGAATTAACAGTCCAAAAAGTCGGGCTGTTACAGTTGGTATCAGAGCCAGGTTGTCCTTCGGAGTGTATTAGGTATGGGACTAGTACATTCTTTAGGATGCGATCCTTAGGACTAGACTTTAGGAAGATGTATCACAAACTTTTTGGAGTTTAGGACTGTTGTGAATTTGGGGACCAAATTCTTTTTAAGGAGGGTAGTATGTAATATCCCGTAATTTTTAGAATAATATTAATAAAGAATAATAGAATAAAAAGGATTAAAATTAGATAATAAATAGGATTTAAAATTGAATTAGCTTAATTGGGCCTAAAATATGGATCAGATTTGATTACGGATTAGTAGTAGGTCTGGAATTAGGGTTGTAAGACATTATAAATACATCATATTCTCTTTTTCCATCTTTTCTAAAAAAATTCGTAGGTCTTTTTCACACATAATTCAGCAGTCTTGTAAAATTCATAGTTAATTCATCGTAAGTCAGAATTCGTTGATTCTGGACTTTTCGGAAAGGTCTTTTCGTGCTCTACAACTTTCGTTCTTTGAGTTTTTCAAGAAAACATCGTTTAGAGGGTCAAAAAGTCAAAATACAGATCTGATCAGGAGTGGTTGTGTTTTGGATTCTTGTTTTCCCGTGTCGAGGTAAGTTTCTAATTGATTCTTGCTAGTGTTTTCCAAATTATGTGTTATGTGTATGTATTTGTTATTAAAACTTGGGCTAAGTGATTATATTTTGAAGTTATATGTATTATTGTATGTATGTGTTATGTGTAAGCAATAGTCTTGGTACTCTGATTTATGCCATGGTTTGCGAAAATAAGAATAAGAATAAGGACCGAGTCACCGGGTTGTAGTGGCAATTTTCTAAAAATTTAGGACCGTTATCACCGGGTTGTAGTGGTCGTGGTATGAATTTTGGGTTTCAAGTTATTGTTATTGTTGTTATGTGCTATCGAATTATATTGAATAAAAATAAGTGCATCGTAAGTGATTGTTTCGTATATCGTTATTGTATTGTATTGAATACTATACTATCGTTATATGTATACTTGTTACTTGGCCTTACTAGTTGGATCGATTGGTTACTTGCTGGGCTGTGTAGCTCATTACTTACAATTTTCAGGTTCGGTGTAAGATCGAGTGGGATAGCATTGGAGTTCGAGGATCTTAGAATTGGGCTAGATTGACTTTTCGATAGATATTAGTTGCGCTTTTGTAATAAGTACCTTTGTAATGGACTTTTGGATTAATAAAATTTGTTTTATCTTAGTTTTTGATTTAGAATTAACAGTCCAAAAAGTCGGGCTGTTACACTAACCAGTTCCACCATCATTTCTAAGACGCCAAAAGTTGAACAAACAAGCTGGCCGACCTTCGCCGGAGCATCATCATTTATTGCAGATAACTTGTAGTCGCTCTCCTCTGAGCATGCACTCACATCATATAATGACTACAATCTGAAAGCATAGCGCCCATAGGCAAACACAACGATCGTGTGAATGCCAAAGTGACATCCCATCCTGCACTCTCCTGGTAAAAGACCACCAGGTCTAGAACTTCCTTTCCAAGCCATAAAATGGCATTCAATTTTCCTGTATTGATCCCACCTGTACGGTTTAAAACCTGAAGACAAACCAGGTGTATCAACAAACTCATTTCTTGTGGCCTGAGTAACAATCAAGTCGTCCAGATTTTCATGTCCCAGCTTGCACCTAAGCGCACAACTGTTAACAACCCTATCTAGCATAAACTGCATTTTCATTGGCAGTTTATCACAACAAGGTTTTCTTTGATTCATAAAACCACAGTGCACCATAGCCATACCAACAGGGATGCAACCCTCATCAGTTAAAAAACCATCAACAGTCTCCAAGGACTGATTCACAATAGTTACCAAGGGATTGGGGGTAATCAGTGGGTCTTTTACAACCACTCGATTCACATCGACAATTGAAATCTTGGCCAAGGATGCGGAAATAACATCCTCCTCATTCATTACAAAATCTGTACTTGAATCAGTAGAATCCGAATATTCCTCAACCAAGATAGGCGGGATATCATTGAGAATAGCCGGCTTCATCTTCTTATGAGAAGAGAAAAACTGACCTTCGCACTCCAGCAAATTAATGGAGCTTCTAGTTCTCGAGGCAACCCCAGATCCAGGACCCAACTTTCGCCCTTTGTTGTCATCAAACCCATCCAGATCCAACCTCCTCTTGGATTGAGGTCTCCAAGCAGATCTTACTGGATTAACCTGCTCCAACGGTATCACTGACACCAACTCTTTCGCGAAAGACACTTTCTTCGGGCTCGGGCTCACTTCAGACTTCCTGCCATTAGAGGTCCGATCCGGTGAGCTACCATCATTCTTAATACCCAGTCCTTCTAACTTCCTGGAACGGGATCCAACAGATGGTATAAACGATACCAAATCAACTGCAAATGAAACCCTTTTCGGGCTCAAAACTGGGGCCAAACCCTCCTGGGTCATCGTCCCCATAACCTTAACAGTGGTCGCCATCATGGAATCATCCACGAAAGAAACCCTCTTTCGACTCAAGCTAACCGATCGATTAAAATTAAAGAGATATTGTGTTTAGGTGAGAGATTAAAAGAGGAAGATGGATTTAGGAAATTGATCTTTAGATCTGATGGAGAAAATGCTTAGATTTTGGAGAGAGAGAGGATTTTAGAGAGAAGGAAGAGCGACTCTCATTTTTTTTACCAGACCTATTGCTACAACCCAAAAGGTTTACAATTAACCAATACATACTTTTCTAGGTGTATTTTGTAGATGTTGTGTTGGGGTATGCCCCAGATTCTCATGTAGCTCCATTTGGTGATATAAAATTTTTAACTTAGCAAAAAAAAAAAAATTTGGAAGCTGGATAGAGTAATGGTAAACTCGCATTGGCACAATGTCTTCCCCTATTCGTACACAGATTTTTTGCCTAGAGGGCTGTCGGACCATTGCCCGGCCTTGACTTTCTTAGGACTGGATCGCCCTTCGACCAAGAAACCCTTCCAGTTTTTCAACCATCTCATCAATGATCCTGGGTTTCTCCCTTTGATAGAAGAAGCCTGGGCTGGCAATGACTCGGGGAACCCCTGGTATGCCCTCACCTCTAAACTGAAAAGGGTTAAGCAAGCCATCAAAGGGTTTAACCGCTCTTCAGGGAATTTGCAACAAAAGGTGAATGAAACTAGGTATGAGCTGATGTCGTTTCAGAAGGGGCTCCCTTCGCCGCCATCGGTGGCTCAATATGAGGAAGAGAAGAGATTGATTGATGCATACTCGAAAGCTCTTCATGCAATCATTCCTGGTCGGGATGAGTTTGGATTGCCTATTTTCACGTCCCAAAAGGAAGGGGGGAAAGTACGGTGACTAATGCTAATGCCTTGAAGAACCTAGGAGGAGGTCCACAAGAGGTGGCTGGGAACGCTCCACCTGGAATAAAGAGTATTCTTAAAAATAAGACTATCTTGCTAGGAGAATCTTCGGGAGTTGATAAAGCCTCAAATGGGGAAGTGAGTCATGAGGGGAGTAAGGAGTGCAAGGAAGGGGAGAAAAAATCCTGGTCCTCGGTGTTAAAAGATGCTCTGAAATCTATGAAAGGGATTACTTTTGAGTATGTTCCTCCCCCGGTAGGAGCCACTATGGTTGACCCACCTCTGGAGGTATTGCAAAGAGGGGCGGAAAAGTTCAAATGTTGTGTGGTTGGGAAATTCACAAAAGCATCCCTTCCTTTTAGAAGGGTGAAAGAAATTGCTCAGTTAGTATAGAAAAGGGGCCTCCTGTCTGTTGCGCAGAGAAATGAAACAACCTATATCTTTAAATTTGGTTCCATGAATGACAAAAATGCTGCCCTCTCTAAGGGTACGTGGTACTTTGATCAAAGGCCGATGGTGGTCACTGATTGGGGTTTTTCGTGTGGTGAATCCCCTATTTCCTCTATGCCCTTATGGGTCAAATTTAGCAACTTGCCTGACTGCTGTTGGACTCAAGAGGGGTTAAGTCAGATTGCTAGCTTTATTGGTGTTCCCCTGGGAGCGGATGCCCTCACCTCTGAACTTGAAATTTTGCCTTTTGCTAAGATGTGCATCCAATACAAGGTGGGTGACCCGCTACCTACCACTATCCCTGTGGTTGATATTGATAAGTCTACAGTGGAGGTGAAAGTCTCGTATTTCAACAAGCCTTTATTTTGCACTCACTGCAAATCCTTGGGTCATGTTCTAAATGTCTGTCCTGTGGCTATTAAGGAATGGACTCAAAAGTCTCATTCTAAGGTGGCGAATGGTGAGATTAGGAAGGATCATCCTGTGAATTCTGGTGGTGAGAAAAGGGAGGAAGGGGACAAGATTGGTTCTAAGGGGAAAGAAGTTCAGCTGGATTCTGGTTGTGAAAATGGGGTTACCTCTAAAGGGCTGAAACATGGTGTGAATACGGAGGTGAATACGGATGTAAAGAAGATGGGAGCTACTGATGGGGCGGAGTCGTCAACCCCTCTTGGTACTTGTCAGAAACAGGTGGTTGAGGAAGGTGAGGTCTGGACGGAGGTGAAGAATAAAAGGAAACCTGTTGCCTCCCCTAGTCTTTCGGCGGGCACCCCGTCACCACAGAGTTTCAAAAATGTGGTGGTAGATGAGGTTGATCGTAAGCAGAATAAAAAGAGAGGTGTGTCTAAGGGAATCAAGAGGGCGAAGTGGGGGTCTTGGGGCCCTCCTTCGAGATCTTAGCTCAGTTTCAATGACTGTTTTTTGTTCTTACAATGTCTGTGGCCTTAACAATAAAGTTGATTTTGTCAAGGACTTCAGTTTGTCAAAGAAGTTATCCTTGATTAGCATTTTGGAAACACATGTGCATAAGGACGTTGCTAAGATTATCTCTAAGGAGATTAGCCCGCGTTTTAAATGGTGTTTTAATTATGAGCACCATTCGGGTGGCCAAATATGGCTTGGGTGGAACCCCGATTTTTGGAAAGTCACGGTTATGACTTCTTTAGCATAGCATATTACTTGCCTGATCTCCTCTATCCCATCGAATCTCAGCTTTGTTGCCTCGTTTGTTTATGCTTTTAATGGTGATGTAGAGAGAAGAAGCTTGTGGTTGGATCTAGCTAGTGTCTCTGGAAGCCTCGTAAATGAGGCATGGGTGATTAGTGGGGATTTCAACACGTGTCTCCGTCTTGAGGAGAAGCAAGGGGGAAATTGCAATTGGACTAGTGATATGACAAATTTTAAAGATTTTATCCTAACCCTGGGATCACTGATCTTCGTAGTGTTGGGAACCTTATGACATGGTGGGATTGTAACATCCATAATCCAAAGTTCAGGAAGCTGGATCGGGTTCTGGTTAATGCGGAATGGCACAACCTGTTCCCGTGCTCTTTTACTGATTTCTTGCCTAGAGGTCTCTCCGACCACTGCCCAGCTTTTACATCGTTGGGGATTGATCGTCCTAAGGTATCTAAACCCTTCCAGTTTTTCAATTATCTAATTGATAACCCTGATTTTCTCCCAGGGGTGGAACAAGCTTGGGCTGATTCAGTCACTTGGGACCCTTGGTTTGTCCTTACTACAAAGCTCAAGCGCACCAAGGTTATGCTTAAGGGTCTGAACAAGTCTGTTGGTAACCTTCAGTTGAAGGTTGTGGACTCTCGTAATGCATTAGTGTAGTTTCAGAATGGGCTCCCATCAATTCCATCCCCTGATCAGTTTGAGGAAGAGTCTAAGCTTATGGAGGAATATTCTAAGGCCCTTCGCATGGAGGAATGTTTCCTGAAGCAGAAGTCAAGGGTGAATTGGTTGAAAAATGGGGATAACAATAATAATTATTTTTTTAATGCATGTAGAGGCCGGTGGAATGTCAATAAAGTGGTATCTCTAATAAATCAAGATGGAGAGGCAGTTACGGAGCACAAGGATATGGCTAGGGTGGCGGTTGATTATTATAAAAATTTGCTAGGCCATCGGGGCGAGGTGGTGCCTTTCCCTCAGAGCATTGAACTGCCTTCTCTCTTTGAGCATCAGGCTACTATTCTGAGCAATCCCTTTGGGGAAGTTGATGTTTTCAACACTTTGAAAAGAATGGCAAAAAACAAAAGCCCAGGTCCGGATGGGTTTACGGTGGAGTTCTTTTTAGCCACCTGGCATATTGTGGGGGCTGATGTAACGAGAGGTATTCTTTACTTCTTTAACTCTCTGGACATGCCTAGGATTGTAAATGCGGCTTCCATCTGTCTGGTCCCAAAGCAGGAAAACCCCTCCCAAATGCATCACTTCCGCCCTATATCCTGTTGCAATATCATCTACAAGTGCATCTCCAAAATGTTAGCTCGTAGGCTTAAGTCTGTCATGCCTTCTCTGATCTCTCAGTATCAATCGGCTTTTATAGCTGGGAGGTCCATTGGGGACAATATTTTCTTAGCTCAGGCTCTTTGCAAAGGTTATAATCGCAATGATGGTCAGCCGAGGTGTGCTATAAAGTTAGATATCCACAAAGCGTTCGACTCACTTAATTGGAGCTTTATTTTTGTGGTGCTGGAAAGGATGGGTTTTCCCCCTAAATTTGTTGATTGGATCAGGGTATGTATCACTTCCACCATGTTCTCAGTGAAACTCAATGGAAGCTTGGAGGGTTTCTTCAAAGGGGAATCGGGTTTGAGGCAGGGCGACCCTTTGTCGCCTTACCTATTTGTAATGGCAATGGAAGTGTTTACTGCATGTTTAAATAAATCAGTTGATGGCACAGATTTTAAGTTCCATTGGAGAACCAATGAGGTAAACCCGCACCACATCATTTTTGCGAATGATGTCTTCCTCTTCAGTCATGGAAATTCCAACTCTGTCGCTAAGCTGATGGATGGGGTTAACAGCTTCTCTAGGTTATCAAATTTGATACCTAATCGTGATAAGTCTTTATGTTTCTTCGCTAATGTGGGTTCTAATGCTGTTGAGGACATCTTAGAGGTGACTGGTTTTCAAAAAGGTACTCTCCCTATATCCTACTTGGGTTTGCCTCTCATAACTGGTAAACTTAATAGCAGGGAATGCACTGCCTTGGTAGCTAAATTGTGCAGATGGATTCAAAGCTGGATGGCTCGTTTTCTTAACTTTGCTGGTCGTCTTTTGCTTATTAAAGCAGTAATGGCTAGTATTGTTGGCTACTGGAGTATGTATATCTTTCTCCCAAAGGTTGTCCTTAAGAAGATTAATAGCTTGTTCTTCATGTTTCTTTGGGGGGATTCTACAAGGACTCGGGAAAATGCCATTACAAAGTAAAATGGGAGGATTGCTGTAAGCCTAAAGTCGAGGGTGGGTTGGGGATTAAAAAGGTATTTGAATGGAACCAAGCTGCTATTCTGCATCAGCTATGGCGCCTGCTCCAACCCAACTCTGATTCTCTCTGGATTGCCTGGTTCCACAGAGTTCTACTTCGAAGGAAAGCGTTCTAGACAGCAGCAATGCCATATAGATGTTGCTGGATTGCTAGGAAAATCTTTAATGCTAGATCTCAAGCTCTGTCTTATGTTACATATAATGCCAACAAGAATCCTTTAGCTCTCATTTCTCCCTCGGTGATTTCGAATGCAGAATCGACTAGTATGGCTCTTATCAACTCTTATCAGCAGAATGGGGCTTGGAGGCTTCCAAATTCAAATCACATGGATGTATGGGAGGTTAGAAGAAGGGCATCTCAAACTCAAGTCCATAGATATGATAAGATCACTTGGGATGGACTTCAGCCAAACATGATTAAACTGTCATCAATTTGGGCATCCATTCGTGATTCTGGGCAGGGGGTCGATTGGGCTGGCCTGGTTTGGAGCTCTTTCAACATTCCAAAATGTTCCTTCATTTCGTGGCTAGCGATCAAGAATAGACTTCTTACAAAAGACCGTATGATAACATTTGGCATGAGGGTTGATCCAATGTGTGTCCTATGCAGCACAGACAGGGAGTCTATAGGCCATCTGTTTACTACTTGTCCGTACTTCAACCTCCTAAGTAAGGTGGTGCCGTTCCGGCTTAATGATGACTGGGTAAGGTGGCAGTAGGGTGACTTCTTTCAAACCTCCCTGTCGGAGCAGAAGAAGGTTATTGCAGGGGTGTACTTAACAACATGCATATATAGTGTATGGAAGGAGCGAAATTTTAGAATCCATAATGCAGGTCCAGGACAAGCGATGCAGGTGCTTAGTCTTAAGGTCAAGTGCCTTATTAGAGAGAAGCTGTTTTCTTGTTCTTCATTCCAGAAGTGGGTTCGAAAGGACCCATCCCTTGTTCTTCTCCTTTACTGATAGGCCTAGTATCTAGTTGAACTTGGTTGGTCATGTCGACCCTTTCTAGGTGTATTTTGTAGATGTTGTGTTGGGGTATGCCCCAGATTCTCATGTAGCTCCATTTGGTGATATAAAATTTTTAACTTAGCACAAAAAAAAAAAGCTCTTCATGCAGAGGAGTGCTTCCCTAAGCAGAAATCTAGAGTTCACTGGCTTAAGAGTGGTGATAACAACAACAAGTATTTCTTTAATGCATGTAGGGGAAGATGGAATGTGAACAAAGTCCTATCCTTGAATGACTTAAATGGGGACCCAGTCACTTCTCATGAGGGCATGGCTTCGATAGCTGTGGATTACTACAAGAATTTGCTTGGGCAAACTAGTGTGGTTGATCAACTGCCAGAGGATCTACGGTTGCCAAAGTTAACTGATAATCAGGCTAGCTTAATCACAAGGCCTTTTACGGAGAATGATGTACTTATTACTCTGAAGCTGATGGGTAAGAACAAAAGCCCGGGTCCTGATGGATTCACAGTGGAGTTCTTTTTAGCTACCTGGCACATTGTTGGCACAGATGTCTCTAGAGGTATTCTTCACTTCTTTGAATCCCTTGCCTTGCCTAGGGTTATTAATGCAGCTGCTATATGTTTAGTTCCAAAGCATGCTAATCCTTCATAAATGAAACACTTTCGTCCTATATCATGTTGTAATGTGCTCTACAAATGCATCTCTAAAATGATTGCTGCTAGACTCAAAGCTGTCATGCCTTCACTGATATCACAGCATCAGTCTGCTTTTGTTGCCCGAAGATCCATTGGAGATAACATTTTTCTGGCCCAGGCCCTATGCAAGGGTTATAACAGGTGCTCAGGTCAGCCTCGTTGTGCTATAAAGCTAGACATCCACAAGGTATTTGACTCCCTTAACTGGAACTTCATCTTCTTGGTGCTTTGTAGAATGGGTTTCCCTCAAGGATTTATTGATTGGGTCAAAGTCTGCATCACCACTACAATGTTCTCGGTGAAACTTAATGGTAGCTTGGAAGGGTTTTTCAAAGGGGAATCGGGATTGAGACAAGGGGATCCTATATCGCCCTATCTTTTTGTTATGGCCATGGAATCTCTCACAGCCTGTCTGAACTCGGTAACGGTGGGCTCTGACTTCAAATATCATTGGAGAACTAAGGAGGTGAATCTGCTATTTTTGCAGATGATGTTTTTCTATTCAGTCATGGTGATGCAAGGTCAGTTACTAGACTCATGGAAGGAGTGCAGTTATTCTCAAGCTGCTCAAACTTGGTCCCTAGTCAAGAAAAATCTGTGTGTTTCTTTTTTTTTTGCTAATTAAAATTTTATACCAATAAAGGAACAACTGGTACAAATCTAGGGGCATACCCCGCGAAATCAACAAACAAACATAACAAAAGTCATAACATCAGTAAGTCACCTTACTGTCAACATAACAACAAAATTAAGCTAAAGATTATTCTAGCGCCGTAAGCTAAATTAAAATGAGACTAGGCACATGTCTCACAAAGCCCATAGTAATTTGAATCAGCAGATAATGCACCATGAATTGGCGCAAGTGGGAGCACAGGATGCGAGCAGCAAGAACAGTCCACTTCCTGTACCAGACCCGCATAGATTCCTTCATCCCGAGATGGCTAGTTAGCTTCCCGGGTAAGAGGCCTTCCCATGCGCAAAACCTTTCCACTACCTGTCCAGCTCTTCTCATGAGATCGACAAACCACCAAGTCCGCAACACGGCAGCCAAAAAACTGCACCCCTTCACATATGCACTACAAGCATGCATCCCCGCCCATACCATCCAATCAGAAGTAGGAAACCACCTATTATTGCTTTTAAGATCCCAGCAAACACCATTTATATCAATATCGAGTAAGCAAAAAACTCGATACTCTGCACCAAGTCCAGAAGTGACAGGCCTCACATTGTCACGACAAGAGGCATTGACATTGGAAGTCAATTCTTGCCCTGCCTCAAAACAGAACACATCCACGTCCACATTTTCGTTAAGGAAACTACATAAACCAGAATCGTTTCCAAACAACGTAACGTCCTGCACCTTGTAACCAGTGAGCACCCTCACTGCACATTCCTTGCACCCATCGCCATCAAACCCCCGTCTCAAACCAGAGTGCATCAGCATAAAGACGTTAGCTGCAGAGTGGACTACAATTACATTATTGATTCGGATGCCAATCATGTGATACCATATAGTCCAGCATAAACTGGAATCATCAATAAACAGGTCAAGCAAAGTGATCATGAAGAAGTTCTTTGGAAAAGAGCCATCCTCGGCTCGTACATTCGCTCTCTGATTGTCCATAGTATAGATAAATCTCTGGCGCCACAAAACAAACACATAAGAACCAAATTGATCAAAAAGTCTCAAAGGAGTACGACCATTCACAATATTTCCCTTGCCTCTAGGATTCATCAGGCGATAATAGACATCACAAGAATGCTTACTGGCCTCAACAAAAATTGAGACCAAAGGAGCAAACCTTTTCCCCCAACTGTAAAGAAACTTGTTAATAAGTCCATTAAAGTCAGCACAATACATTGTTGCATGAGAATCAGCCTTTAACCGGGCTTTGAAACATATAGGCCAGAGAACCCAATCCCTACCGCCAGTTAGAGTCTCCTGGTCACATATGAAGTCTACAACCAAACTATCCAGCTTGAAGACATCATCACAAGCACCATTTATCTGCAAATACAGTGTAGAACTCCAGAATGCCACATCAACAATAGAGGTATCTATGTCTACCCCCAACAGGGAATGAGACCGAATATCTCTCAATCTTCGACACCCCAACATCATGTAAAAACTCAGAACTTCACAGTTCCTTAGAAACAACAAACATTGAGACAATTGAGCAGACACCTGGTGTTCGTCCCAGATTGCCCACTCAAGTGCCCCCTTTTCATCTCTCTTATTACAGGAGACAACATCTGCACTTTTAACAACCTGGCATGGGCTATCACCAATTACTCTATCTCTATTAAAAGCAATCTTCCCTTTATGTTGCGACAAAATGTCAAACACACGGGGTTCATCCATAATATAGATAGAACACCCATCCACATTCACAAACTGTCCCATAATAACAAACCTCGAGAGGTTGTTGGGGATAGTCTCAGCATTAAATTTGAGTTGTCTCTCAGGCTGAAAGCAAGAAGTAAACAACCCATCTCGTACAATAAATAGCACAGAGATACCTGCACTACGGACCAGCGACAAGAGCTTAAAACCCAAGGTTCTCTTCGATATATCCTCATCAATAGCCACATCTCCCAAGACCGAACCAGACTTCCCTGCAGGAGCAAGAGAAGCAAGATCGACTCCATGGACAGCAATCCAAGAACACAGCACCACCCTCTTCTTTTGTTCCTCAAGAGTTCCATCTCGAAACCAACCGTGAGAAACAACAGTCACAACATCTGTTCTCAGAACAGGCAACGGGAGAATAAACTCAAAATAGCCAGAACTAGATGGAACCAGAATCCCATCCAAACAAGATCTAGAAATCTTAAAACAATTCTCCAAAAAGGAGAAAACCGAAACTTTGTTTTTGATAAACAAAGAGCGAGAACACTTCGAAAGAAGTGAAATTCCCAGCTGGTTCTCCATAGAACCCACGATACCAGACATCCAAGAAAAAAGAAGAAATATATATAACTATAAGAAATATAGTGTTTTAGGTGAAAGATTAGGAGATGAAGGTGAATTTAGGAAGGCGATAGTGTAGATTTGATGGAGAAATGGTGAAGATTAATGGCAGATTTCAGTGGCGGCTAATAGGGTTAGGAGAGAGAACGGAGGACTCTCATTAGGGTTTTTGGGCTTTAAATCTGTGTGTTTCTTCGCAAATGTTTCGGAGTCTGTTGCTGCAAACATTCTCACGATCACTGGTTTTCAAAGAGGTTCCTTGCCCATTACTTATTTAGGCCTGCCCCTCATCACAGGTAAGCTTAATAGTAGAGATTGCTCCTCCTTGGTGGCTAAACTGTGCAGAAAGGTTGAATCTTGGATGGTTGGATTTCTAAACTTTGCAGGCCGGTTGATGTTAATTAAAGCAATCATGGCAAGTATAGTTGGATATTGGAGTATGTACATTTTCCTTCTTTAGCAAAAAAAAAAAAGATCAGTAGCTTGTTCTTCAAGTTTCTATGGGGTGGGTTCTATAAGGACTCGGGGAAATGTCACTATAAATGAGGGGGGGTTGGGGTTAAAAAATTTATTCGAAGGGAACCAGGCTGCTGTGCTGCACCAGCTCTGGCGCCTGCTCCAACCCTCACCTGACTCTCTATGGATTGCTTGGTTCCACAAGGTGCTATTGCGTAATAAAGGTTTCTGGACTGCTAAAATGCCCTACACGTGTTGTTGGATTGCCCAGAAAATTTTCAATGCTAGGGAGCAGGCAATGGAGTTTCTCAGGTTTGAAGTGGGGGATAGTTCGAATTTCCTGTTTTGGCATGATCCTTGGGCAGACAAGAAGCCTTTGGCTCTTATCTCCCCTTCTGTTATTCAGAGTGCAGAATCGTCGAGTATGGTTAGTGTTCGGGTTTATCTGAATAATGGGGTTTGGAATCTTCCTCGATCCAACCACATGGATGTGATTGAAGTAAGGAATCGAGTTGCTTCAGTTCAATTGCACAATAGAGACTGTATTACATGGGATGGTCTTCAACCAAATCTTATCAAGATGGCTTCCATTTGGGCACCGTGCGATAAAAAAAGATAATAAATTATATACATTAACCTCTCTTTATCTTTCAAATGAGAGTCCTCCGTTCTCTCTCCTAACCTATCAGCCGCCGCAAATTTCATCCAAATCTTACACTTTGTCCATCAGATCTGCATATTCAACCTTCATAAATCCATCTTCCATCTCAAATCCCCCACCTATACACCAAATTTCTTATTTTATATATATTATCGCTAATAGTTTTGGAAATGAGCCCGAAGAGGGTTTCTTTCTCTCCGGAGGTTAGGGTGTTTTACCCTAGTCTTCTTGAGTGTCCGCACGGTGCCTTTCTACTGAGTTAGTTAAAGGGGAGCAGGTCTCGAAGAAGGTTACTTTCTCGCCGGAAGTCAGGGTTTATTACCCTCGTCTTTCTGCTGAGTCAATTAATGGGGAGCATGAGTTGTCGACTCAGTCCGGTGAGAGGATGCAGCTAACTGGTTGCACGCAGATGGAGACTATTTGTAATAGAGACTTTCTGGGCTTAGAAGGCTATGGGCCTCGTCTAGATCTTGATATGGACTGCACGAGGTCTGGTATTGAGGATCAGACTACGACTGTAGATGTGAGTTCTACAGTGGAGGAGCTCCTTCTAGTTGACATTTTGTCTCAACAAAATGTGAAAGATGATCACCCTAAGATGGAAGGGGAAACCCTTGTGGATTTGGCCCTCACTGCAGAGTGGTTGCCTTTGAAATTCGTTGGCTTTATGCTTACAAACTGTGGGGAAACCGAGTCTGGTTTGCAGGAAGTGTAGCTTATGATTGATGCACACATGGTGTTTGATAAAATGTTCCTAGGGGGTTCTGTGGATTTGGGGCAAGATAGTGAGTTGTTGGGCTATTATCTCAACACAAAGAATGTTTTTCTTGATGAATGCCAGGTGGATGTTGGGATTGAAGTGCCGGTTATTGTACGCTATAAAAAGTGGGCTGTTACTGGTATCTTGTCGCTTTTGGAGGGTTTTGAGAACAAGGTTGGCCAAAGTCGACTGTTCGACTTTTGGCATCTCGAAAGTAGAGCTGATGCTGCGTATTATGTTGATGGGTTTTTTAGCATGAACGATGTTGCTAGTGTTGGTCATAAAGTGGCAAGTGATTTCTATGAAGATTGTATGGAAGCTGTTTGCCTTTTGGTTGTTGCCAACGGGACAACTTTGGTATTGAAAATTATCGATTGTCCACCTTGGTGGAATAGGTATTTCGGCAACTTGTGTTGCCTTGTTGTTGTCCTGTTGTTTTGTGACATAGGCAGGAAGCTATCGGAGAAGCATCTGCTTAGGATTTCGAAGTGCGGTCCAGGAGCAAACTGGCCACCCCAGGCGGAAGGAAGATATGCAGCTATGCGGGAAGTGGACCTGGTTGAGGTCATCAAGATGAAGAAAGTGCTTGGCATAGGCCTTTTATGATTTAGTTAGATTCCGAATTTATGTTGTTAAACTAGTTGTATCTAGTTTTATGTAATTTGTTTTAGTTGCTGGATGTTGATTTCGCGGGGTATGCCCCTAGAATTGTATCATGTTGTTCCTTTTGGTATAAAATTTTAATTAGCAAAAAAAAAAAAAATTAGGGGACTGGGGCAGAGTGTGGGGTGGAGTGATGTAGTTTGGCATGCTTTCAATATCCCAAAATGTTCGTTCATCACATGGCTTGCAGTGAGGAATAGGCTTCTCACTAAGGACCGTATGATCTTTTTTGGCATGAACGTAGACCCTACATGCACCCTATGTGGAAATGGAAGGGAGTCGATTAGTCACTTGCTAACTTCGTGCCCCTATTTCAACCTTGTTAAGAGTGTCATTCCATTCCCAGTGAGTGTCTCTTGGGCAAGCTGGCAGCAAGGGGATTTCTTTCATTGCCAGCTAAACGCAAAGCAAAAGGCGATAGCAGCTGTCTACTTAACTACTTCGGTTATGCCATTTGGAAGGAAAGAAATTTCAGATTGCACAAGGGTGGTACAGGGCATCCGACCTCAGTCATCATCTCTAATGTGAAATCCACCGTAAGGGAGAAACTATTCTCCTCTGCTCCATTAAGAATTGGGTCCGAAATGACCAAGCCATTGTAATGCTTAATTTCTAGCTGTTTATGCTTGTAATGGTTTCTGACTTAACGTTGATTGGCTTCTCATGTTGATTCGCGGGGTATGCCCCTAGATTATGTAAGTTGTTCCTTTGTTGGTATAAAAATATTTACTTAGCAAAAAAAAAAAAAAAGGTCAAGAGGTGGCATGATAAAAGATTGGATCCCAAGGCATTTGTGCCTGGTCAACAAGTTTTGCTATTTAACTCTCGCCTCAAGCTTTTTCTGGGTAAACTCAAGTCGAGGTGGTCGGGTCCATTTATTGTTAAGACCGTGTTTCCACATGGAGCTATTGAAGTTTATGAAACTACGCCGGATCATGCTTTCAAGGTGAATGGACAGCGGTTAAAGCATTATTATGGAGGATCGTTTCAACGCGAGAAGGTTTCCGCCATTTTGGCGTCCACTTGAATTGAAGGAAGAACGTCAAGCTATTGACGTAAAATAAGCGCTTCTTGGGAGGCAAACCAATCTATGTTGTATACTCTATTACTACTTTCATTAAAAAAAATCGAATAGAGACTTACAGCGCACCCTGCGCCATTTTCGCGCAATCTGCGCCCAGCAGCAGATTTCTACCGCGCACCCTGTGCCATTTCCGCGCAGTCTGTGCCATCAAGCACTGCCCAGCCGATTTTTTTTGTTACAACTCCCCCAAACAAACCCAAATATCATATCCTATCTCCTAAAAACCTATCTATCTCTCCTATTCCATATCTAATTAAAATCCCTAACCCTAAACACCTCCCAATCCATTCCTATATCAATTCATAAATTCATACATCTTATTCTATATATACACCTCTATACATAACTCCATCTCTATATCCAAAATTTTCACCTTTCATCCATTGCAGGATTCACGGGAGGTTGAGTTCGAATTTTTGGAGGGTTATTCTTGCAAGTTCACCTCTACAATTTGTTGGGTATTGTTCTAATCTTATCTCATTATTATTGCGAATTTGTGTTCTTGCGAAGTTAGGGGTTTTGTTGAAATTCGAATTTGGGGATTTTCTTAGTTGCTTGTTATTGTTGTGTGATGGCTCCTAAAAGACAAAGGTTGGCGGGTAGTAGTAGTGGTACACGTCAATCTTCGGACGAGGATTCTAACTCGGGGGGAGAAGTGGAGAAGTTTTTGACTTCGGAGGCCGAAACGGAGTATAATCGGTTACTTCCAAAAGGGGTTATTCGGGAGAGGATGTTTTTGCCTTCGAGTGATGTTCACATGGTTGCTATGATTCGTGAACGGGGTTGGGCTCTATTTTGTGAACTTTCTAATGATGTCCCGTTGAATGTTGTTCGGGAATTTTTTTTTTTTTTTTTTTTTTTGCTAATTAAAATTTTATACCAACAAAGGAACAGCTAATACAAATCTAGGGGCATACCCCGCGAAATCAACATTTTAACCATTACAGAGTCATAACATCAGTAAGTCACCTTACTATCAACCTAAACAACTACCAGAATAAACACTAAGCGTCATAAAACATATACAACCTCCTGGTTCACATCCCATAATCCGAAGCAAAAGCTTCCTCCTAGGTTTCCCATCAGGAGTACCAAGGTACCCAACACAAGTAGCAAGACTTTTAGCAGCATTAAGGCAGACCAGACCTCTGCATTGGACAGTTAAGTTCCCGAGCAGGAAACCTCCCCTGTTATCAACACATTTAGCTCCAGAACTGCACTCCTTAACATGAGTACCAAAAGCATCCATCACCCAAAAGGGGTCTTCAACCAATTCCTCCATCTGAAGGACATCATAATAAGCAAATACCCATATTGCAATGCGCATTACACGCAATCTGAAAACATCCAGCTCTATAGCTTGCTGACTCGCAGTGCATATGCCATTCAGATTGTCATCACGATGATCCCCATAATCAGGACATAAAACATTTCTGATTATAGCCTCCTCCTCTGTAGCCTCCATTCCATCTTTACCAACTTCCTTAACAGCAGAATCCAATAGATCAGATATATCAACAAAAGGACCATCCTTATCCATAACATTAACAGGTCCCAATTTCTCAAGGGAAGGACTAGAATGCCCCTTCTCCTTTACTAAACCAGAGACCTCCTTGATCAACATATTGGAATTAACTATATCATTAAACCCAGACCTTTGTTTCTTAGAGTAGAAAAGATTACCATCCATAGGACCATGTTTTCCTTTCATTGAAACAGTGGTGGGAGAACACATACGGAGATAACCACCATCAAAAGGAATCTCCGACACCAGGATATCCTCAGAGAAAGAGACTCTCTTACGAGTCTTGCCCTGCTCCGAAGGGCCATGCTTTCCTTCCATTGAGACAGAGGTGGGCGAATACATACGAAGATAACCACCATCATTAGAAATTTCTGACACCAAGTTATCCGCAAAGGAGACCCTTTTCGGACTCATAGTCGATACCAACCCCCCCTGGATCTTCGTCAAGGGTTCCTTCAAAACTTGAACCATCTCATCGGTACAAGCAAAGAGACCAGTTTTAGATCTACTCTTTTCCGACAAGGTTCCTTCCATGAAAGAAACCCTCTTCCGACTCATGAAAGCAACATCCTTCCCTTTACCATTAAGGGAATCATGCGAACAAGCACTCAAACAGCCTCTCAAACAAGGCATGTCCGAAATTAAGATTTCCGCAAAGGAAACCCTCTTCGACCCAGAGATGCCAAGGCCACCTTTGTGGCATTCTACCTCTTTGGAAGCCGAAATAAACACCAGATCCTCCGAGAAGGAAACCCTCTTCGGACTCATAATCAAAACAGTGAAAAATTAACTTATAATAATAAGAAATTTGGTGTATAGGTGTGGGATTAGAGATGGAAATGAATTTATGAAGGTTGATTGTATAGATCTAATGGAAATTTGTCTAAGAATTTAGGGCGGCTAAAAGGTTTTTAGAGAGAGGTTAGAGAGAAGGAGGAGAAAACGACTCTCATTTCCTCGTTAATCCATGTTTCGGGAATTTTATGTTAATGCCAAGGGGGAGAAGAACAATTATACGGTTGTGCGGGGGAATAACGGTAGATTATTTACCCCGTGCCATTCGTACTCTGATAGGGCAACGATCTAAGCCTAGGGGTGTTGAGGATTGGGGGAAGAAGACGAGAGAGGATGTTGATCTTGATGCTATAGTGGCTGAGTTGTCTATTCCGGGCATGGTGTGGAAGTGTAAGCCAGGTACCATTGCAAAGAGAAATTTTCCAGCTTCTTCGATGACTAGGTTCGCACGAGCGTGGTTCCTATTCATATGTTCTAATATTCTACCATCATCGCATGTGGCCGATGTTACTGTTGAGAGGGCTATTCTACTTTGGGGCATTCTGAAGGGTGAGTACGTTGACCTCGGTTATTTGATTAATCATAATATTCTTAGATTTTTGGGAGGTTTTTCGTCAGCTAGTATACCTCATGCATCTATTATCACGGGGTTGTGTGGTGCTGTGAGAGTGAGATGGTCCGAGGATGAGCCTATGCAGACAGCCATGGCTCCTATTGATGATGCTTCTCTTAGCCGGATGACGAAATGGTCGGGCGGCGTTCCTCATCCGAGGGGGTTAGGTTATGTTTTTGGTGGTGATGGTGGTCAGGGAGCGGGCGCTCTGCCACATGTTCTGAGAGTTCCAAGAGCTGCTAGAGTGGGTCCTTCCTGAGAGAGTGTTGAGAGGACGGGTCTTGTGGATGCTCAGTACAGGAGGTTGACAAGACGTATTGATGCTATGCACGCTAGTAACCATTAATATGCTGAGGACATGACTGCAGCATTGAGCACAGCTTTCCAGTCCACCAGTATCACAGTACAATGGCCCGTCTTTGGAGCTCGTACGCAGTATCCACCACCTGATTCACCCGAGGAGGGTGATGATGCCGATGAGTAGGTATGTTACTGCTATCCCTTGTATTACCTTTCATTCAATGAGGGCATTGAATATTTTAAGTTTGGGGGTGGTTTGGGGGATAAGTAGTTGTTTGTTGTATTTTGTGTTCATGTAGATTACATATATTTAGCATGTTTAGTGGTAATTCATGCATGTTGTCGTATTATTTATGTGTTGTTCATGTAGGACATTCTGTTATTGTGTTTTATATCATGTGAGTTCATTTTAGTTGCATTTTCATGGCATGCATTTTTTATGATCCCTTAGGATGAGCTAATTCTGATTGGTAGGTAGATGTTTAATTGAGTGTGGTAATGATGAGTAGAGGGTTGATTTATAGTCCTTATGGAATTGACTTGCATGTTACGGGAACAAAACTTTTACACAGTCTCATTGGTTGCTTTTGGGCTAGGTTAGGGTCATGCTTGTTTCGTTGTTTTGAGATTTAATCACTTGATTATATTTAGAATTTTCGTTATTCCCTTGATGGTGTAGGATCACTAAAGTCTAATTTTGGGGGAAAACAGGAATTTCATGCTAGTTGTAAATATTTGTCAATAATGGCTAGGCGTCAAATGGCTAGTAGCCGGCTCATATTTATATGAGTAGTCTAGGGTTGAAAATGAGAATTCTCATTCCAGATTGCATATATGAAGAAAAAAACAAAACAGAAAAAAAAACTAGGAAAAAAAAAGAGTTTTGTGAGAGTGTGAATGTGTATAATTGGCCACGAGTGAGCTCTTTAATACTCGAGTAATTAAGTTTGAGGGGACTTAGTCCTAGTAACCTAAGGCCCTTGTGGTGTCGGATTGCTAACCTAACGCTCGCTACATGGGTATTATTGTATAAGCCTTTAGGGGTCTCATTCATTGCACGGTCAAATAAGCATGGTTGTTTGTATTGTATATAGTTGTTTGTCATTAATAAAGCATGAATTCTTGTCTAACTCAAATGAGGATGGAGGTGTTCCTAGGTTATGAAGTGTCTACAGTCTATTCTATTTATAAACCTGTGATTGTCTTGGCGAAGAATAGGTGTGATTTTGATCTAGTTTTGGGAGTATTTCTGATGAGCATCGCACACACGCACGTTTCTTTTTTTTGCTAATTAAAATTTTATACCCAAAGCGAACAGCGATACAACTCTAGGGGCATACCCCGCGACAAACCAACAATACAAGACAAATTATCAAAGCAAATTAGTAAAAAACTAATTTGCAACAAAAGCAACAGAATGCTTCTACAAAGGAGAAACTAGAACTGTTCTAGTTTAGGCCTTGCCGTTGCAAGCTCATCGCTCTGTTTATCAATATACCAATCCACATCTGCCATGTCTATCCTCTGCGTTTGAGCACAAGCCCAAGCAACCTTCCAAACTTCATAGATATTCAAATCCTTGTTCCCCTGATATAACTCATCAATGACATCTCTTTTGGGAATTTCATCGAACACCTTCAAGGCATCAATAACTACCCCCTCCGTACTAGGTAGAACTACCTTCTCCATCCTTTTGGGATAATACATAGACACTTCAAAGAAGCCAAGACTCCCGGGAGTTCTTGTCTCCAGTAAATAGGTCGCACCCTCAATAGGATTCGCCTCCTCAACTAAATATTGATTTTCGAGCTCCCAACGCACCTGTTTCGCAAGACAGAGGGTCCATCAGTGCCGAAAATCCCACTTCAAGGTTATTTTTAGCATTATCCAGAATGGTTCCTTCTTCAGATTGAGCCATCAAAAAGCCTTTATCCTTCAGGAAGTTTTCCATTTCCATGATATTTCTCCGCAAAGTTATTAATTCAATTCTTTCAAGTTCACTAAGGGGATCATCCTCAGGAGGAGAGCGACCATCATTTGTCATTCCTGAGACTAAACCCAAGGATTTGTCTACCAAGGAATTACCAGCACATAACTCCAATGAGTTCTCATCTAAAGATGCCGATCTCATCGAAACCAAAGTTACAGGACTCGGAGAACCAAAATCCCCGCAAAAATCCTGAGAACATGTCATATATATTATAAATAAGAAATTTAGAGATTAAGGTGGAAGATTAAGAGAGGAGAGGTGGGTTTAGGAAGGATATTGTAGATCTGATGGAGAAATTGTGAAGAAAAAGCTAAGTTTTTGAGGCGGCTAGGGTTCCAGAGAGAGAGACTAAGCGACTCTCATTTTTTTTACGGTATAGAGAGGAGAGGTGGGTTTAGGAAGCACTGCAGGATAAAGAGGATATGTTGCTGCCGGGTACGAACAGTACTGATTGGCCCCTTGCATTTCTCAACGCTCATAAGGGGAAGTTAAGGAAAAAGCGGTTGCCTAGGCGCAAAGCTAAATGTGGCAGGAAGGAGCTTAAGCCCATAGTGCTGTTTATGTACCAGGGAACCTATGTGGGATTTGCGCGTATGCATGTTCATAGCGCTTGGGTTGTTTTCAAAGCAGAGTTGTTGGCGGCACCAGATTAAAATCTCTCTCCTACAAATTGTTAAATCAAGGCATAGTGCTATTCGGATATGTTTAAACTAGTTTAGTCTAGTTTAGTAGCTCTGTTGCTGTCTTTTTTAAGGGTTATGTAATGTTTGGTTGTTGACTTCGCGGGGTATGCCCCTTGATTTGTATCAGTTGTTTCCCTTTGGTATAAAAACTTAATTAGCAAAAAAAAAAAGGAGAAACTAGAAAACCTAGTTTAAAACATCAAAAGATCTATGCCTGGTTAATAAAAGAGGCCAAACCGGCCTTGATCTCCATGCGAACACCAGGGGTGACCTGTGCCCATAGCAGCCTTCTATCTCGCACTCTCCTAATCTCATGGCAATTCCCAGCAGTAGGCTCAATTGCTACATCCATTTCCAAACCAGCTTGCATTCTTTGAGATATTTGCTTGCTAGTTGGTTTTGGTTAGTTTGAAGGGGATCTTTGCATTTTCATATTAGTTGCATTCATGCATTGCATTGTTATTGCATTGTTTAGTTAAATGGATTTTGTGGGTACATTCGCTATAGGCCCTCACGAGACCTTACTCGTCCACTAGGACTGCCTAGGGGTTTAAAGGGCTTGTTGCTTATGCCAAATGCAACCGTGATCACCTACGGAAGTGGTACTAGTTAGTTGTATATTTGTTTATGCTTGAGGACAAGCATCGGTTTAAGTTTTGGGGTGTGATAAGTGGATTTTATATCCACTTGGATCGCTTCATTTCGGATTAAATTGATTCACTTGGCCTCAAGTTTGTTGTAGTTTTAATGTGTTTTGTTTAAGTGTGCAGGTTTGCAAGAATGTCGATTAGGGTTGATGTTTCCGTTAATTTTGGAGTTGAATTCGAGCTTAAGTATGAAGAATGGAGTCTGGTTTTGAGCCACCATGAGATTCCAAGTTAAGAGAATTGAAGATGGAGAGGAGAAAAAGTAAAATGAGAGTCGTCTTTTCTCTCTCTAGAAACCCTATTAGCCGCCACTAAAATCCTTGTTCCTACGCACATTCCTCCATCAGATCTACAAAATTAACCTTCATTAATCCACCTTCCACCTCTATTCTCTCACCTACACACCAAATTTCTTTTATTTTAGTTATATTGTATCTATTTATATATTTTACTAGGTTTTAATGGCCTCTGGTGGCTGTCGTGAGATAGATCCATTTTGTGTTGGTGCCAAGAACTGGGCAAGAGGCATGTTCGCCTCCTTTGCCCTTAGCCGTTGGACCACTATTCCAGGTGAGGTTGAAGGAAATCCGTCACGCTGCTGTGTATTTCTTTCAGATGGAAGTGAGGGGTCTCGGTGTTTGTTTGGGACCCTGCCTATGTCAAGTAAGATGACAATTGCACCTGTTGAGGTTACTCGACTATGGGAATGTTTGGATAAATCTTTGGTGGGTTTACTCCTTCATGATTTAACGATTGCTTTCAGAAAGTTTCTCATCATGAATGGTGAGTGTATGACGTTTGACAAAATGTCTCAACGTGTTTTCGTTGTACTAATGATGAGGGTGGCCTCGGGTTCTATGGAGAGTCACTTCTTGCTTAGCCTAGGCTATGCTTGCAAGCTGTTTGATCCTTGTCTCGACCCAAAGTATGACTTTGTGTGCTCTGATGAAGGGAATGTCATGAAAGCTTGTTATGTGTTAGACGATATGTTGCAGCGGTTTGGTGAGGCCAAAGAGTGCAGAACTTTTGATGGTCCACAATGCGTGTTTTCGTTTGGTCTTCTAATTTCTTTCAGCTGGGGGGTTTTGCCAAGGATGGGTTTTCTCGACTGGTGCTTCCAGTCGGGTAATTTCATGGTTATGATGGTTAATTTAAATGATTCATTGCATCTTGTGTACCAAGAGGGGGTCAAGTTAGATTTTGCGAAGACACTCCAGGTGTTTATGGTATGTACTGAGTTTGCAGTAGAGAAGCGTGGTGCTTCTATTGATGTTGCTACCAGGTCTCTGTCCACTCGTTGTACATTGGAAGCCTGCGAAGAGGGTGAAGATGCTGTTAAGCTCACCGCTCAAGTTTATCAACTCTTTTATGTAGGTGTTGATTTGGTATATGGAAGAGTGCTTGGAATGGAAATAATGGAAATTCAAAGGGAGACTGTCTTTGGAATGGGGACTCGAACCACTTTGATGAATCTGGGATCTCTTGTGGATTCGAATGGGAAGTTGAGCGAATCACTACTGATGTTTGCTAACATGTGGGATCATAATGTCGCTTTCCAGGTTGAGGAAGACATCAATGAAGATGAGGGAGAATGCTGCTTAGGTGGTTTTCAGAAATCTGACAATTTTCGGTGGATAGGGATGGTTGGCACGTTTAGATTGTTTGAAGGTGTCGAGGTTTGGGCTGATGGAATTAACATAATGATGATGATGATTTGTCGTAATAGGAGGATGATGCCATGTTTGTTGAGGAATATGATGTGTTCTAAACGATTTGTTGTTTGGGGTTTGTCCTGGACTGTGTCCTTGGAAAAACGAAGTCATGCTGTTAGTCACGATGGGGACATAGCTGTTACATACAGGACGTGTGCAGGTCTGAGGAGGGGAGATTTCAATGCTACTTTTAGTGTGACAAAGGGTTTGATTACCTTTGATCCCAAGTTCGCCATGGGATTTTTTATCCTGTCTGTGCAAATTGTATCAAGTGGTTTGGATATGGGGTTTGTTGGTGGGGGCTATCTGAAGGACTTGTTGCCAAGATGGCCTTTTCTTTTTGTTTGCGGTTGCAAACTCCATATGATATGGGGTATGCTCAATGTTGGTGTCGCTGCGACATCCAGGCACGTCCCTGGGCTGTTGGTCAAGATAGGTGTAAATGTTGGAGCTTCTAAAAAGACTGTGCAAAATGTGTATCTTGCGGACAGGCTCATCTTCGCGCCAATCGCTGGTAAAAAATGGATTGGGAATGGGCTTATAATGAGTTTTATTAGCGATTCTATGATGGCAGCTCACGCACATGTGCATATACACCTTACTAATGTTTGTATGAGATTCTTTTCAATCTCAAAGGATGACTTAAAGGTGCAGGGGATTGTTGATGGCCTGACCACTCATGGCTCGGTCGAAGTCTGGGGTTTGGTGTTTCAGGATGAATTCAGGACATGAAATGATGAGGGCCGCAAGGGCGCATTGATGGTAAAGAAGCTTTGGCTTAGATCTATGGGGTGTGCACCAGCTTGCACCTTTTGTATGATGTCGGCATAGGTTTATTCTAGGTTATTCTGGTAGTTTATGTTGACAGTAAGGTGACTTTCTGTTATTATGAATTTGTAATGTTTTAAAGCGTTGATTTCGCGGGGTATGCCCCTAGACTTGTATCAGCTGTTCCTTTGTTGGTATAAAATTTTAATTAGCAAAAAAAAAAAAAGAATTGAAGATGGAAGCATTTGCAAAAGGAACGGGAAGAAACGGAGCTAAAACGAAGAAATAATGCAGAAAAAATCAATCCGGCAGGAAGTAGCCATGCAGACTGCGCTAGAATTGCTGAAACAAAATGTGGCCGCGCAGGGTGCGCCAGTTTTCGCTGGAAAATTCCTGTTCTGCTCCTATTCGAATTCTATTTGTATTTTAGGTAGTTTATTCGAATTCTAATTGTATTTTTAGGTATTTTCTTGCTGGGCAAGACTTCTAGGGCCTATTTAAACACATCCTACCATTGTAATTTGTATAATTACATATCATAACTTAGAATTGCAAGGGAGAAAAGCGGAGAAGGATTCAAAGCTCGTGACAAGCAACAGATCTAAATCTACTTCATCTTTTGTATTCTTTTCTTAGGCGATACTCTGGATTTTAGATTTGATTTCTCAACTCTTAATTTTAATATTATTGTTACTTTCATTCAATCTTTGTTATATATTATGTTTTCATCAAATCCTATGGTGACGAACGGTTCGATTATGACTAATCGTTGTCATGGGATTCTAACGGATTTATTTATAGAGCTTTAGTATCTTGATGCTTTAAAGATCTGTGTGTGATGTATATCTGAAATTCTCGTATGGTTATGCTTAATTGTTAGATGCGTAGCTAACATCTAATATGTTAATCTCTTGTGAAGTGAAAGTGGATCTTGAGATTTAGAACTTGCCATGCTAGCATAGGTTCATGATTGCTTATCAACATGATTCCTAGTGTAAGATGAAAATACTTATATTGCCCTGTGTGATCTTTGTGGATAACTTATTCTTCAACCGTTATGTTTTCAAATTCTATAGACATATAGGGTCTAAGCATAATTGGTGTCTATTCATCTTTTTTTTTTCTTTTTTTTTTGCTAATTAATTTTTTATACCATAGGAAAATGATTACATCTCTAGGGGCATACCCCGCGATAAATAATACATCTGCCTAACGGAACAACAAGGAAAAAACAACAATAAAGCTAGATAGACTAGCAGTCAACAAACAAGATAAAACAAGAAAACTAGTTTAAACACATCAAATAAAATCTATGCTTGGATCATGAAATAAGAGCAACATCACATCCAAACCAGCCTTGATCTTCATGCGAACAAGCATCATGCGAATATCCAAAATGGACCCTCCCCCAAACATGATACACCAGCATTCCTGTCTGAAGTTATCACTAACAACAGAATGGTCCCATCTCCCAGCGTCCTCCTTTCGCATGAAACTGTACGTCATCAACATCACACCCTGGTGACAGTGATTCCTACTGTTTCAGTTAAGGGGAAGCAAGATTCATTGGCTCAAACCTCTGAGAGGTTGGGGACTTCTGGTTTTAACCAGATGAATAATGCTTGTGTTAATCAGAAGAGGGTTTCCTTTTCAGAAGATACTTTGTGGGAGGCGCGCAGATCTGAAGCTCGCCGTCCTGTGGGTAGTCCGATTAGGAATTCGAAGAGGGTCTCCTTTTCGGAGAATCTGGTGACTTAGTATCCTTTGGAGGATGTTCAAGTAAAGAAGCGGGTCTTTTTCTCGTCGGAGGTTAGGGTTTTTTACCCTAGTCTTCTTGAGTGTTTGCACGATGCCCGTACTACTGAGTTAGTTAAGGGGGAACAGGTTCCGAAGAAGGTCACTTTTTTGCCAGAGGTCAGGGTTTATTACCCTCGTCTTTCCGATGAGAGGTTGCAGCCTACTGGTTGCAAGCAGATGAAGTATGTTTGCGATAGCAACCTTCTGGGCTTGGATGGTTGTGGGTCTCATCCTATTGTGGTAAATGGTGAGGTTTCTCTTTGCAAAGAGGAACTTATAAAGAACCATCGCCAACTGGTCGACGAAAGTCCTGTGAAGGCCTCAGAAGTCCAGTTAGCTGGCGTTAAAGATCTAGGTATGGATTCTTTGAATATGCCTATTAAAATTTTGGATTTTATGGATTCAATTTCTGTTAATGTTGTTGGTAATGAGGAATTAGAGGCTACTTCTAGTATGTTGACCAAGGACATAACTGATTTGGTAAATCATTCGGGGGGTGTTTGGAATGGTGGTCCTATTGATACGGAATCTTCTATGGTTTTGAATGTTTGTGATGTGGATTCTGCTGTTAAGGCGGATGGTAGAAACTTCGTTGCTACTGTTGTGGGGAGTATGAATTCGGAGGCGAAGGATGGTTGTTTGTTGACTGATATTACTAAAGTGGTGGGGTTTGAGAATGCAGGTAAAAATCTGTTCTCGACAACACAGAAGCATGCTATTCTGGTTGAGGATGAGGGAGTGATGCTAAAGCCCCACTCATCGGTGTTAGAGAGCCATCTGGGTAACTCTGGTTTCTGGGGGGATCATGGAGTGGATTACTATGCCGTTAAGGTTGTTGGTAAGGGTTTTGCTGATAATTATAACACTGTTGGTGGAATGCCGCCATTGGAGGCTGATTTGCTGCGTTTTAGCTCAGCGATTCTCACTGTTTTAGCAATTTCCAAGGATGCAGTTGGCGTGAGTTGGGGGCTCAGTCGTTTTGTAAGGATTGGTGCCCCTGCCGTTTATGATTTGGTAATAGGACTTGGTCCTAAAGGGTGGGCGAGTAGACCTAGCTCTATGGTAGGAATTGATATGGATATTGTCATGAACAAGATGGGATGTTTCTCAGGCTTCAAGCATTGTCCTGATGGAGTTAATAGAAGGTATTGGTTGCATGAAGATAGATGCGGCTTTTGCACTGCTGGACATAGCGTGAGCAGTTCGAAGGGGTTCTTAAGCCATTATTGGTGGACATGTCCGAGGTACTATCATGTGCAGTTTACTCAGTTGCACTTTCTTAGTTCTTGTATTGGGTTCAATTTAGGATTGGTGGAGGCACCAGATTAAGTTTGTAATAGGCTTAGTTCTATGTTTGTTGATTGTAAAATGACTTAATGTTGTTTGGCTTTGTTGTCTGAATGTTGATCTCGCGGGGTATGCCCCAAGATTTGTGTAAGTTGTTCCTTCTTGGTATAAAATTTTAATTAGCAAAAAAAAAAAAAAATGTTTCGAAGAAGCGAAACATCAACAGTCCTAAGCAAAAGCTTCCTCCTTGGTTTCCCTGCATGAGTACCAATGTACCCTACAAAAGCAGCGAGTCTATTAGCAGTATCAAGGCAAACAGTTAAGTTCCCGAGCAGGAAACTTCCCATGTTATCAACATTCTCAGCTATAGAACTGCACTTCTTTACATAGGTATCTAAAGCATCCTCCACCCATAAAGGGTCTTCAACCAATCCCTTCATCTCAAGGACATCATAACAAGCAAATAACCATGTTGCAACGCGCATTGCACACACTCTGTGAACATCCAGCTCTACACCTTGCTCCATCCCGCCCTCACCATTCAATGTCAAGTAATAACTACAGTAACAACAATTAAAATAAGTGTAACCCCCTGGTTCACACCCAAGTATCCTAAGCATATGCCTCAACATCCTTTCTGTCCCTTCATGAACACAACCGCTACTCCTGAAATACTCAAAGGCTTCATCAATGTCCTTTTCATTCAGCTTGTGACCCACCTCCTCACCCATAACCAACTTCTTATTGACCTGACTATCATTAACAATAGTCACTTCTTGATCAATAATAACCTGGACATCATCCTTCCACTTCACTGATTTCTTCACAGGTTTGACAACCTCCACATTAAGTGTAGACTTCCTAAGGCAAGCCTTTCGGCAAACCACTAGATTCTCTCTAGGCCAGTCATTTTCACCCAAAATTGGAAAGTCAACTCCCTCATCCATCAAAGAGGAATTGACTCCCAAATCCACATTAGCACTAACAGAAATGTCAGTTACTTCCGATGAATCGGACATTTCATTATTGAGATCTTTAATTTCAACAACCAAATCGTTAAAAGTAACTTTCTTCTTGGAGTAGTAGATCCTACCTTCAAGCGAGCTACACGTCCTAGAAGCAATCCCAGTTGTGGGAGTGATGGCCCTCTCCGACACCTCCAGCCCATCTTTGAGACCAGAAGTACCAAACTCCGTACACTCCGTCTCAAACTTCAATCTCTTAGCCACCTGAAACAAGGGTTTAATCTTCTCCCTTCCAGGAGAGGAGCCACTCTGTGTACACAACCTGAGCACACCCTTCGGATTATCCTCCAAAGGATACACAGTCACAAGGTTCTCCGAAAAGGAGACCCTCTTCGGACTCCTAATCGGATTACCCACCGGATGGCAAACTTCAGATCCTCGCGCACGGGGAGGAATCACGGTCACTAGGTTCTCCGAAAAGGAAACCTTCTTCATTAAACTAATAATTATATAATAATTATATAAAGAAATATGGTGTTTGAGGTGAAAGATTAGAAGAGGAAGGTGAATTTGGGAAGGCTAAAGAGAAGATTTGATGAGGAAATGGTTTAGATTAAGGTTTGAATTTGGTGGTGGCTAGGTTATTTAGAGAGAGGTTAGAGAGAAGTTAGAGCAAATACGACTCTCATCTCTCGCATAGGAGAAACTTTTTCTTCCTCTTTTTTTTTTTTTTTGCTAATTAAAATTTTTATACCAAAAGGAACAACTGATACAAATCAAGGGGCATACCCCGCGAAGTCAGCAACTAAACATTACAAACAAAAACATAACCCTTAGAAAGGGTCAACAACAGAGCAACTCTAAACTAGATTAAACTAGTTTAAACACATCTTAATAGCACTATGCCTGGATTAAAAAAACAATTTGCAGGAGAGGCCATCGCATACTCCATTCTCTTATCAGCCTGAGCTAATTCAAAAATGAAATTAAACTCTCTGCGAAATCCATTTGAGTAGCCTGCTTGGCCCCTTTACAACCAAAACCACCATGTGAGAAAATCCAACAACAGCGAAGACCTTGCTAGCCTGGCCTTCAATCCCCATTTTCAAAACCATATTCAAAGCAAAACCTGCCATCATCTTGTCCTTGATTACCCCATCCAGATCCCAGGTCTTCAAATCCTCCTCTGCAACCACTTCCCGCATTACAGGAATAACCTCCTGCATTGAAATCACTTCATAACCAGGTTCGCCACATGACACATGGCAAGCGACATCACAATAGCTGCTTATCTGGAATGTACAGCCTCCCGTTGACACTCTCTTCCATGCCTTTAACAAACCATATCGGTTAGCAGCTCGAGTAACACCATTGTAGATTCTTTCTTCCAGGAAAAGGCAGCTAGCTAAGCCAAGCACAAGGCCTTTCTTCCCCTGCATCATTAAATCTAGCACAACGTAAACTGTGCAGAACCCTTCTCGAAGGGCCTCTCCATCAACCATCTGGTAGCTTCCCACAAACAAATCAGACAAGTCTTTCCCCTTCAGAATCTCCTCCCCCTTCACATCAGCCATGACAAACTCAGATCGGGTAGGACTTGTGTTTACTAGGCTTCCCAACAACAACCGCATCAAGAACCAACCCCTTGTCATTAGATTAATCCAAATCAGACCCTTGAATGAAACACACCCCGGTCTCGCAAAACCAATTGCAGACCTCACATCACTGGTCTCAAAGGGCAACACTTCTGTTCGAATTATATAGCAGATTCCGAAAGCGGGACTTGCCAAATCACCCACAACACAATAAGAGAGCCCATTAAAGAAGCCCCTCTCAGCAGAATATCCATTATCATGGTTCACAACTGCAATAAATCTGTGTGGCAAATCATCAAGCACCTGGTATGCCTCGTTCACAACTACTCTGCACTCATGGCTAAGGGACAAACTGTCTATCATAACAATAATTACCAGCACAGCAGCCTTTGAATTACTAGCTTCAAAACCATCATTCTTAATGAGAGCAAAACCCCCCATATGAATAATACATAATTCATGTCCCACTGTAACTTTGGAATGCAGGACCAACACTTTAACTTTCATGACCAGCCACTTCTCGCTAGGGGATTTCACCCAACCCACCAAAATGGGACTAAAGGCAAATAAAAATACAAACAAGGATAAAGAATCCTCAAATACCTGGTGGAACCTCCTCTTGTTTAAAGAAATAAGCATTAAAGGGTCTATAATCACATCTTGAACACCTATAAGGGAAAGCACGACCCGACCTTCACCCATAGAATCATCAACAGCCACGGCACCATAATTGTACTGCCACCGATTATCATGAATCTTGACTGTACTGACCTTCTCAAGGTCCACATGAAGCAAATAGTTGCCTGTGATGAAACCCAACAATTTCACCAATTTGTCAGGAAGACAAGATCCTCCAACATCATTCACCAAAAGTATCCTTAGATCCATCTCAATGAACTCTGAAAACATCATCGAACTTCGAACAAGAGTAAGCAACTCAGATAACGAACCCATTAATAAAATAAATAGTAAGAAATATGGTGTGGGTGAAAGAGAGGAGAAGAAGATGAATTTGTGAAGGTTTAATATACAGATCTGATGGAAATAGGTGAAGAAGGTTTAAAATTATGACGGCAACAAAAGCATAGGGTTTCTAGAGAGAAGGGAGAGTGTTTCTCTCTCTAGACGACTCTCATTGTTTTTTTTTCTTCCTCTTCTATCTCTTTTGTGGATGTATGGGTAGTTTGGTATACGTATGCTGACAGGTAGCATGTACTTGTTTCGTGTTATCCGATCAGATATCATAACCATTGCATATAGTGATTAAAAGCGTCAGATCTAAGCGAAGTATTTAATAAAGTTGGGATCCCATGTTTATTCTCATATAAGTAATTCGATTTTAATCACTTTAGTTAAATAATTCTTAGTTGTTAATTTGCATCTTAGTTAAATTTAGATAATTAAACCCCCAATTTGTTAATTATCTTAGCAGTGAGTTAAAACCATACATTGCTGCATAGGTACATCTATTGAATTGAAACCGAAACCAGATCTCTGTGGAACGAACTTGATTTAAATCTATATTACTTGTGACCACGTACACTTGCGTGATTTTATGTTAACACTGGTGCTAAGAAGGTTCACAAATTATTGTACTTCATGAAGGATAAAAGTGTCAAGAAGCTATCTATCCAGGAGTCATTATGCAAATCTACAAAAGAACTGAAATATGTTCTTTATCTGCTCAAGGATAAAAGTGTCAAGGATAATGTAACACCCCCAGATCCGGGTCAGGGATCTGGTCATTACAGTCTCAATCTCTATCCACAAAACCAGCATAAAAATCAAATTACAACCTTGTGACCCAAAACAACAACATAAAACACACCCGTTATAGTCCCAGAGATGAAATCAGAGTAACTACCAAATTTTATTAATCACAAGATTGAGTTCTTACAACCCAAAAGATTTACAATTTAACTATTACATACTCTTTGCCATCCATTTGTATATGTCATATAATAAATACATTTGATACTCAAATGCTAACATCTAGCATACCAATGGCTGCCTCTTCAGTAATGGTAGCTATGATCTTAACTGCTATCCCTCTGACGGCTATCACATGCTTGTGCTAAATGCGCCTTGCGCGGGCCATCTGATCTAGCTATTGTTGTGATATAAATAAATAAAGCAAGGGTGAGCAATAGCCCACCAACAATAATATAACTGCATAGTGATATATATATGACAATTCAAAAGTATATTTTGAAACCATATGCCATGCATTAATGAAAACAGTGTCAGGTCAATATAAAGGATGAAGTTACAAGGTAACTCAAAACATATATTTTTCGTGGAAGTATCTGCTATGTCAAGATAAGCAAGATACCATCATTTTATAAAAGAGGAACTTGCAGAAAAATATTGCAATTCCAGTTTCCAACATGTTTCAACACTGCCAACACAGATGGTGTTGCAGAAGATTTCCAATCTTAAAAGATGAACTAATACAGGAGCATTGCCGCGCCAGATGCCCTGACGTTTATGATGATCAGTCTTATGTCATGCATCTCATCAGTCGTTCTCTACATGTAGAAGGTAGCTCCGACGGATTTACTTGTCTACCGCCCTCTGGAACTCCTCAGCCAACGATTGGGCTATTGCTGGACCGGCGCCACTCAGCCACTTACGCGTCTCCTAGTTCATTTAACATCCATCATTGTGAAATGTAAAGTTCGTTCCCCTTTTCCCCAAGTAAGATACTTGTTGATAAGACTCCACAAGGTAGTCGTATCTAATTGGAAAGAAAAATTCACCAATATTTCCCAAAGCTGCTGCTTGTTAATGGATACCAACTTGTTCCAACATTCTTACCTCTCGAATGATGAGAAGGTACACAAGATTTAATAGATAAACAGCAACCAAGTTGCGAGTGAAAAGAATAGTTTCAACAATCTATGACCGGGTAGTCACAAGGTAAATAACATTTCTCAAGGAAGGTTCCCTTATAATAGATTTTTTTTTTTTTTTTTTGCTAATTAAAATTTTATATCACGAAGGAAACAACTTAAACAGACCTAGGGGCATACCCCGCGGAATCAGCAAAAGCTAAAAAACAGTAAGTTATCCTACTGTCAACAAAACCAACATAAAAGCTAGTTATCCTAGCTTAACACAAGTTCATAACTGAAATTAAAAAAACAAAATAACTATGCCAAGGAGGCATCATAACTCCAAGCGCAAATCTCTGCACATCAGACCACTCCTTCTGTAAGGACATATTGTAAGCATTACATGAACTGCAATAATGCATCTGGACAACTAAGTTGTCAGTGTCCTCGTCAATATCTCTGAAAACAACAACAGGCACCTGGGGTGCATCTACAATCTCAATACTCCCATGACTGCTCCTGATAGGCCGTCCAATATTGCAGGAACCATACCCAGCAGTGCACACATAACAACTACTAGCAATATCCAGGGCTGAGAAACCACTGGACTTTAAACCGTTGCTACCATACCACTTAGCATGGCACATCACCTGGACTTGACAAAAACCAACAACCAGGTCCAGAACTATTAAGCCAATTTCAAACACCATCATATAAAACCCCATGAGAAAAGTGAGGCCAAATCCCACCAAACCTAGCCTCCTATCAATTACCCAGGAGCAGAAAAAACCATCTGTTTCCTTCACAACAGGAATCACCAA
The DNA here is from genome assembly GCA_037693485.1 of Kitagawia praeruptora. Lineage (NCBI taxonomy): Eukaryota > Viridiplantae > Streptophyta > Magnoliopsida > Apiales > Apiaceae > Kitagawia > Kitagawia praeruptora. Next base: position 71,331,123 of record CM075350.1, read on the forward strand.
GGTACCATGACTTGAACTATCACATAAGCCATACCTCTGTTTCACTATGGACCCCGCAGAACACACCCATAAAGGGTCTTCAACCAATCCCTTCATCTCAAGGACATCATAACAAGCAAATAACCATGTTGCAATGCGCATTGCACACACTCTGTGAACATCCAGCTCTACACCTTGCTCCATCGCGCCCTCACCATTCAATGTCGAGTAATAACTACAATAACAACAATTAAAATAAGTGTAACCCCCTGGTTCACACCCAAGAATCCTAAGCATATGCCTCAACATCCTTTCTGTCCCTTCCAGAACATAACCGCTACTCCTTAAATACTCAAAGGCTTCATCAATGTCCTTTTCATTCAGCTTGTGACCCACCTCCTCATCCATAACCAACTTCTTAGTGACCTGACTATCATTAACAATAGTCACTTCTTGATCAATAATAACCTGGACATTATCCTTCCACTTCACTGATTTCTTCACAGGTTTGACAACCTCCACATTAAGTGTAGACTTCCTAAGGCAAGCCTTTTGGCAAACCACTAGATTCTCTCTAGGCCAGTCATTTTCACCCAAAATTGGAAAGTCAACTCCCTCATCCATCAAAGAGGAATTGACTCCCAAATCCACATTAGCACTAACAGAAATGTCAGTTGCTTCCGATGAATCGGACATTTCATTATTGAAATCTTTAATTTCAACAACCAAATCGTTAAAAGTAACTTTCTTCTTGGAGTAGTAGATCTTACCTTCAAGCGAGCTACACGTCCTAGAAGCAAACCCAGTTGTGGGGATGAAGGCCCTCTCCGCCACCTCCAGCCCATCTTTGAGACCAGAAGTACCAAACTCCGTACACTCCGTCTCAAACTTCAATCTCTTAGCCACCTGAAACAAGGGTTTAAACTTCTCCCTTGCAGGAGAGAAGCCACTCTGTGTACACACCCTGAGCACACCCTTCGGATTATCCTCCAAAGGATACACAGTCACAAGGTTCTCCGAAAAGGAGACCCTCTTCGGACTCCTAATCGGATTACCCACCGGATGGCAAACTTCAGATCCTCGCGCACGGGGAGGAATCACGGTCACTAGGTTCTCCGAAAAGGAAACCTTCTTCATTAAACTAGTAATTATATAATAATTATATAAAGAAATATGGTGTTTGAGGTGAAAGATTAGAAGAGGAAGGTGAATTTGGGAAGGCTAAAGAGAAGATTTGATGAGGAAATGGTTTAGATTTAGGTTTGAATTTGATGGCGGCTAGGTTTTTTAGAGAGAGGTTAGAGAGAAGTTAGAGCAAATACGACTCTCATTTTTTCTCGGATCTAGTTTGCCCTGTACCACCCTTGTGCAACCTCCCTTATAATAGAATTGCATGAAGAATGGAGTCACTGAGAACCTTCCTTGATAATATAATATTAATAGTAAGGTTCTGAAATAGTTTACATAATATTTGAAGGTCGTAGATGATATCTAAATGAAGTAATTTATTTTTAAAGCGAGTTAGAAGAAGTAAATAAATATTCCTAAGAATATTTATTAAGTCAAAATATTGAAGGAGTAATTCTAATATAAGATATTATTCAAAATAATCCTCGAGTAACTATTCACAAGTAATATTCATTAAGTAATAAATGAATATGAATATTTAAATAAGCAGTACTTCTTAGATAAATAAAGCTTGAATGAATATTCGAAATAATATTCACTGAACAAATAGTGAATATTCAAATTAATAATACTTATCAAATAATTAAAACTCGAACGAATATTCAAAATAATATTCACTGAACAATTAGTGAATATTCAATTAATAATACCGATTGAAGGAATAATTACTAAATGAATTTTCGAAACAATATTCGATAATTGAATCGACTTTAAACGAATATCGAAAATAATATTCGTCGAATAAGTGAAGTTCACATGAATATTCCAGATAATATTCATCGAATAACTTGAGTTTGGATCAATGTTCAAAACAATATTTATAAAACATATGGAGTTTGAATGAATATTCGAGATAATATTCACTGAATAAATAGTGAATATTCAAATTAATAATACTTACCAATTAAATAAAACTCGAATGAATATACGACATAATATTCACTGAGTAAATAACTTAAATGAGGGTTCGAAATAATCTTCGAATATTAAGTCAACTTTAGATGAATATTAAAGTTAATATTCATCGAGTAAATAAATATCGACTGAATATTCCAAATAATATTTATCAAATTATCTCAAAGGAATATTTCAATAATATTTGCCAGATAATAAATAGAAAATATTTACTTAAATATTTTCCTCTGAAAATAATATCAATATATCAAGAAATACCGACTCCCGGTCTATAATCAAGGAATGAGATTCAACTAGAAAGAACAGGCTATTAATCGCAATGAGAGTCTACCGTCTTCTCTAGTAACCCTCTTAGCCGCCACCTAATTTCAGCCAAATCTCCACCTCTTTTCATCAGATCTATACCTTCAAACCTCACAAATTCATATCCCCCTCCTAATCTTCCACCTAAACACCATATTTCTTATATATATACTATCTTGTAATTTATAAAATGGTTTTGTGTTCTGAGTTTTCTTTTGATGTTCTAGGTTTGGTGAGGTCTTTGAAGTTCGGTTATGTGGATCTGGAGAATGGACTTATTGAGTTCCATTCTTCTCTGAGAAATAGCATCACTCTTGGAGTGGTTTATGCTATGGAGGCCTTGGGAGATAGCTTGATCTGCGACCGGAATGGATTCGACCTCTTACCGCCTACCTCATTTAAAGATGTGAAAGATCTGTCTATTTCTAAGATCTCTTTACTTCGTAAGGCACCGGGTTTCTCTGATGTAACAATCGATTTATTTTTTAGCGTTGCTTTGCAGAGGTGGTTGCAGATTTACTTTTTTCATGATATCTCTCTTTGTGCGGAGGTTATTGAGGCGATGAGTGGTCCACGCTTGCCTCAATGGAGTCGACCATCTATTTCGATGGGGGTTGTGTTCTTCGGCAACTCTGAAAATCGTCATTTGAACTATGTTCGAGTCATAGTTGTGCTCATTGTGTCTCACAATGATGCTTTTCAAGCTTTAAAGCGTTGTCTGGTTGATGGTTATTATCTGTTTGATAAAATGCCTAGCAGAGTTCGTAGAAACTCTGTTCTTTCTCCGCGGATGGTTATTCAGGGCTTTGCCTCTCTTGGGTTTCTGGGGATAGGGGCGACTTTATTGGGTCATGTTAGTGACGAGAAAACTGGTTTGGTTTTTTATGATTTCTTGAAGATTTGGATGAGAAAATCCTCTTGTCTCGATATATCTCTTCGGGTGCTTTTTGAAGAGGTCGAACCAATGGGTGTTTCAAAATCTGATGTTATGATGAGAGAGCTTTTCTTGAAGGAAAGCTTGGGTGTTTTCGGTTTGAAGAGAGGAAATTCTTACCTGTTGGAGAAGTCTCTAGATTCGATTGGAGGTTTTTTCACATGTGCGTCCTCTGTTAAGGGGACAAGTACAAATCGTTTTTCTAAGATGGTTTCCTTGAGCAGGGGAACTTTTGTTGTTAGGGTTGAGAAGTCCATCGAACCTTTGTGTTCTTTGGTCTCTGTGTTAGGGGGTTTTTTCATCCCTAGGTATGATAGAATGCTCCTCTCCTTGTCTGTAGGAGGCTTTGGTTTTATCACATGTGTCCGGTATGGTGCTCTGTATGGGTTGTATGTCTCCCTACTATTTGAGGGTAGTATGGAGAAGGGTTGCTATTATTGGGAAAATAGGATATGCGAGATATGTGTATTTTCCTGTTGGATGTTACACATTAAGGTAATTGCTAAAGAGATGATGATTGTGCTGGAATTATTTCCTCAGAGATGTTAGTTTAATGTATGGCTGGACATAGTGTCTCGCACTCTCAAGATGCTTGATGATTTGCCTCATTTTTGACTTACCATTTTCGGAAGTGAGAATTGCTATTCTCTGGAGTTTGAGGCACAATTACTGCTGTCTGTGGGTCTGATGCTTGTTGAAATGTATCAAAATGGTGTTGAGATGGATCGAGATGTCGAAGTGCTGGATGGATTGCCTAAAACCAATGTGCTGGTGATAATTCGTGACGTAAATACTAGATGTAATTTGGTTAAACTCCTTCAAAAAGAGTTATTTTTGGCTATTGCCAAGATTAATGGTGCCTCGGGTGGCTTTGTTTCCATGCTGGGCTCTGCCTTGCGTGATAGATGTTCATTTGGGTTGGAATCTTCTAGGTTCATTGTTCACGATGTTGAAGGTTCCTCTGTATTGGAACTTTGAGTTACGGATGACCTTACTTTGTTTGATGACGTTCAGTCGACCTCTATGATCAGGGGTTTGATTTTGCGTAAAAAGTATGTAGGAGGGATTGTTGTCTATCAGCAAAAACTTTCGAACTGCCGAGATGATTGGGTTTGTCTGAGATAAGTTGTGCTCGTCTCTTGTCATGAGGTGAGGAATGCTGGGTACAAGGCGGGTTATCCCTCTGACGGCTGTCACTTGACAGAGCATTCTTTCTAATGAGAGTCGTTTCTCTCTAGGAACCCTAGCCAGTCGCCACTAAATTTAAGCCAAATCTATACCTCTTGCCATCAAATCTGACCATAATTCCTCCACTAATCCATCTTTTTCTTCTTTCTTTCACTATATTCACCTATATTTCTTATTATATTTACTTCTTGTCTTTGTTGTAATGGGCTCTTATATTTGGGTTTTTCGTTTGGTGGGTTCTACGGAGAACCGGATGGGTTTTTTACGTCTTCTGAAGAGTAATTGTTCATTGATTACTAGGATCATTGTTTCATCGAATGGAAGCCTTTCAGGTGATTTGTTGAGGTCTTTGAAGGTCTATACTGACGAAGACTTGCACTACGATTGGATTGGCCCTACATCATCGACTATCTCGTCTGAAGGAGGGAAAGTTGTGTGTAGTAGGCACTTCCGATTTGGTGGTATGCTGATGGAATCGATGGATTTCATGGGTTTCTATTGGCTATATGTGGAGACTCACTTCCTCATTCGTGATTCTCTTTCACTTGCTCGGGAAGACCTCTTGTTTTATGAGGGCTATGGATCTCCGTTGGCAGGGATAGCAAGTTTGTTGTTTGATAGGAGTCCTCTGTTAACAATGGATTTGTTAATTGACTTAACTATGAATTGGGTTGTGTGGCGTCTAGGTGGTTTCGTGCCTGCTTTCGCAAGCCTAGTATTTGATAAAATGCCTCTAAGGTTTTTTGGAGGGTTGATGTTGAACACTGCGAATGTTCTTATCGGGATGCAGTTATTAAGGATGGCCGGGAATGATGCTATTGACTCTGTCCTTAAGGAAAGAGTAGTGCATGGTATATTCCCTGAGGGGCTGTGTTGACTCGTAAACACGCAAGTATACGCGATCACAAATAGCAAGTGATAAATAGAGTTCGTTCCGCAGAGACAAGGTGTAAATGCCAATTCAATACTTATGCAACAGAGTATGGTTACTTCTTAATGCTTGAACAATTATCAAAGTGGGTTTTTAATTAACTATTTTAATTAATTAATTGAGAACAAATTAACAAACAAAAGATCAAATAAATGAGAAACATGAAGTTCCAATTTCATTGAATATTTCACTAAAGGCTGACACATAAAATTGAGAAAGGTGATAAACATTTATAATTAATCAGATAACACGACAATAATACGAGCTACCTTTCAGTACACTCGTATCAAACCACTCAATATCCACAAAAGATAGAAATCAAGAAGACACCAAATTATGTTCAAATCATATATGTCTATACAATCTGGAAACACAACTGGTTTAAGCACAAGTTACCTTTTATAATTACATGGGGTAATATGCATTGGTTAAATCATACCACTAATCATGAAAAATCAAATTAATTCATGAACCCATGCTAATATGGCGAAATCTCAATTCTTGCATCCACTTTCGCAATCAACAAGAATTAATAAATTAGATGCTAGCTAAACATCTATCAATTAAATCAACCATACTAGATTATTGCAATTAAATCACCCAATAATCAATTACATGTCGAACACAATAACTACGTATTCAAATCCATTGGAACCCCATGATAATGATTTAGCTCATAATTAAACTAATCACCATCATGGGTTCTAAAGGAAGCATGGTTCTAAAACAAAACATATAATAATAGATAATAGAAGAGAAAATTGAGATAGAAAATAATTCCCCAAATTGTAGAAGAGAATACAAACGATGAAAATTAATCCGGCCTCCTTGCTTGTCACTAGCTTGAAGAACCCTAGAATTTTTCTCCCCCAAAAATAAAAATAAAACTGTCTCTCAAATATATAATACCCCCTTAAAATAATAACCTATAGAATTTATATATTCCCCACAAGTCTAACTAATTCCTTAATTTAACCAAGCCCATAACTTTAACAATTCGAATTCGGGAAAGTTGCTACAATTTTTATTCGCCTCGGAGACAATCCTGTATGAGGTAATGTAAGTACAGGTGGGCCCCAGCTGTTTTGTGGAACAATTCAAACAAGACACCATGCAGAGGCTGTCTCCACTCTCCTGGACTGGCGTGAGTTGCACGCGCCAGTGTGACAGTTCAACAACAGCGCGCGTGGAGCGTAAACGGGGCCTGGCGCGTCAGTTAACAAGCAGGTGGAGGCAGGTTCTTTTTATTTCTGTTGCGCGCATGAAACACTAATATAGCAGCAGGGTTTTTATATTGGAGGGCCCGCCAGAAAACAATTCATTCGCATGGTCTCACAGGAAATCAAAACCAGCGTATAACAAAACAAAACTGCGGTATAAAATTGCTGGTCTTTTTTTCCTTTTCTGCGGCGGAACTGACCTCGGCTTTTAATTTATTTCTGCTCCTTTTTTTCTTCTTTTTCCAATTTATTTATTTCCTGCAACAAACTCAAATAAAACTAATTAAATTGACACGATTAATCGCAAAAGCACCGTAAATGTGGGAATAAAATCCTATAAAATACATATAAAATATACTCTATCAAATATCCCCACACTTAGCACTTTGCGCATCCTCGTGCAAACCAAAATAATACACTAAACTAACTAATTAGTACCACTTCCGTAGGTGATCACGGTTGCATTTGACATATGCAACAAGTCCTTTAAACCCCTAGGTAGCCCTAGTGGACGAGTAAGGTCTCGTGAGGGCCTATAGCGAATGTACCCACAAAATCCGATGCAATGCATGAATGCAACTAAAATGAAAATGCAAGTGATCCCCTTCAAACCAACCAAAACCAACAAGCAAGCAAATACTCAAAGAAATACAACTAAATCCAAGTAGAGCTCGCCCAAATCCCCGTATACTAACAGTACATGTACAGAAACGTGCATGCGTGCTGTGCTCATTAGAGATACCCCCAAACCAAACCAAAACCATACCTATCCTTAGCCAAACAACCACCAGGTTTAAAAATAGAATGAACGATAAACACAAGATCCCTCAAGACACACCGCCATAGTCCACTCGGGTTGACAAGAAATCATGCTTAATTACTAACACATTTGACACATAACAATATATCTACAATACGTGCTTATTTAACCGTGCAATGGATGAGACCCCTAAAGGCTTATACAATAATACCCATGTAGCTCTTCACTGTTAATGAGAGTCGTCTTTTGCTCTTCCTTCTCTCTAACCTCTCTCTAGGAACCCTAGCTAGCCGCCACTAAATCTCTCCTAAATCTAAACCTTTTTTCATCAAATCTGACCATAAATCCTCCACTAATCCATCTCTCTCTTCTATCTATCACCATAAACACCAATATTTCTTATAATTAATATCTGTATTTATTAGATCAAAGATGAGTTTTTCGGAATCCACCTTCGTGGATTTGGAAGATGGATTTGTAATCCCTGCAGCCTTTTTGGTGAGGGGTCCGAAGGTCTCTACAGGCGAAGATGATTTGGCTCCGTTTCCGTTTATTTGCGGGAATGGATCCTTTTCAGATGTGTTGAATCTCTTGAAGATTCATAACTGTTGCTATGATGGGTTTATGGTACCATCTAATCCTAGCTCTCTAGAGATCTATCTCTTTGTTCCTGGTTTATGTGCAGGCACTTTGACTTCCGCTAGCGAGGAAGATGTCCAGTGGTTCATTTTGTTTGATAGAGAGTTGACTTCGTACTTCTTGGTTGAGGAGTCGATGGGTTCATCTGTTTCTTTCTTTCCTTCTAATGGTAGAAGGGACTCTTATTGGGTCTGCGTATATGTGGACTCTGTTCCTCTCAAGAAGATTCCGCACTTCTATATTGAGGGGTCATGCCTGCTTTTGATGGAGTTTGTCTTAAGATGCTATAAGAGAGAGTTTGTCCGTGAGGATACACTTCAAGATCTGGAGTTGCGCTATATCTTGCAGGGAGGTACTCATGTACTTCCAGTTTATGTAGCCCTTGTATGGGTTGTGTTACGGCAATGGGTTCATAGGCTTGTAAAAGAAGCACCCACCTGCCTGGTGTTTGATAATTTGCCTCAATGGATTATCAAATCTGTAAACTGTGTCAGGTGTGTGACAAGTTTTATAATGGTTATCCATTTGTGCGACTCTCTGGAGTTGTTCTATAATGATGTGATGAGCTCGGCCAAGCTCCATCTCCTTGAGAATTGCAAGTGGTCGGTTGCTGATATGGATGGCTTCATGACTTATCTGCGAAATGGGATGGGAACGAAGGATGTTTTGTTTCAGTTCCTTTTGTATTCGGCATCCACGTTGTTGGATTTCGGTTATTCAGTGGTTTTTTGGGTGTCTAATGATGTTGTTGAAGAGCAGCATGCCCAACACAATGAGGACGTGATAGTGCTTGGGATTGAGGAGTTTAGCAACTGGTTTTGGAAGCATGGGTTTGCTTGGGATGACTTTGTTGTGAGCATCACTGATGTTGGGGTACCGTGCTCAGTGAAGCATCATATGGTTCTTATCAGCGAGAATTTTAATCTGTATCTGATATTGGTGTGCAGCTCTGACAATATGTTGGGTTTTCAATTGCACATTATGTTCATGAGAAAATTCTGTGACACAGTGGCGGTTTTGCAAGTGTTCGTGAGCATGGAAGGCCATTGCTGGTTCTTAGCACATGGGCATTCAGGTGATCTTGTGGTGCCATCTGGGATAGACTGGCTGCATCAGGTCGGGAGGAAGTTTGTGGTATTGTGTAGGAAGGAGAGTCAGGAATACTCTTTGAATGAAGAATTTGAAGAACTTTTCAATTCCGCAATGCAGAAGGTGAGTTCTGTTCTGCTTTTGCAGGGGTATGTGCTTCTTACGCACCAAAGCCACGTTGATGGTCTGGTGGATAATTTCTTTATGCATATAGTTGTTAACATAGTTTGCAGTGATGAGGGGTCGGAAGTCTTGTCCGCTATTATTCTGAGGATGAGTGCTGAGCAGTTTAAGATGCAAACTGTTAGCGTTATTTCTAAGAAGAGTCTTTTATGGCACCTTGCACGGAAGGACAGTGTTTATGTTGTGGACTGTGATGTCAACATGGGAAAAATGGGGTCTGTTTTCAAGTTATCTGTTTTGTGTAGTATTGCTGTTTGCACTGCCGTTTGGTATTCGGAAAAGGGATTTAAGGCAACGTTTGTCAAGGAAAACATTGAATGCTTCTATGATGCAAGGAAGTTTGAATATACAAGGGTTGTGGAGGGCATGGAGTGGGACAGACTCGATCTCAGAATGCCAATTCGTTTCAATGATATTACTATTGCTGAGGGCTCACCTAAGATTGAGTGGTCAATCACGCAAACTCTGGTTGTCCCATTTTATTTATGTCGAAAAGGCAGGTTTCCTATGTGGACAGTTGCTCGTGTTAGTAAGGTGTTGGTGCAGGACTGTACGTTCTTAGGAGCTGGGAGTTATTGGCTGCTATATGATGGTATTGGCTGGGACGAAGGCCCTGATGGTAGATGTGTTACTAATCGCCCAATGCCTAGTCATTTTGATACCTCTGATAATGAGAGACGCTGCGATTTTTGCAACTGGGATGTGGGACTTATTTCTATTTGTATCAGATATGGAGGAATTGGGAGATGGGACCATGCTGCTCGCATGAACAAAATGTTATCCGGGATGTCAATCCTGTGCTCTCACTTGCGCCAATTCATGGTGCATTATCTGCTGATTATCATTAATATGGGCTTTGTGAGACATGTGCCTAGTCTCATTTTAAGTTAGCTTAAGGCGCTAGAATAATCTTTAGTTTAATTTTATCGTTATGTTGACAGTAAGGTGACTTACTGTTGTTATGACTTTTGTTATGTTTCTTTGTTGATTTCGCGGGGTATGCCCCTAGATTTGTACCAGTTGTTCCTTTTTGGTATAAAATTTTAATTAGCAAAAAAAAAAAATAATAATACCCATGTAACGAGCGTTAGGTCAGTGGATCCCAGACTATCACAGCCTTAGGTCACTAGGCACAAAGTCCCCTCGTACTTAATTGCTCGAGTATTAAAGAGCTCACCCTGGTTAACTTTGCATTTAACTTATTTACATGACTCTTTTTTTTTTTTTTTTTTCAAATTTTTTTTTTTTTTTAATATATGCAATCTGGAATGAGCCTTTCTCATTTCCAACCCTAGACTACTCATATAAATATGAGCCGGCTACTAGCCATTTGACGCCTAGCCATTATTAACAACTATTCACAATTAGCATAAATTTCTTTGTTTCCCCCAAACTTATACTTAAGTGCTCTTTCGCTTTCAAGAATCTATCAAACATTCTAGGTTTAAACTAGGTGTTAAATTCTAGCAATCAAACAGACATGGCCGGGTCCAATTCAAAAGCACTTAATGAGACTGTGATTGTGTAAAAATTTTGTTTCTGAACAAGCAAATCAGTTTCATAAGAACTATAAAACAACCCTCTACTCATCATTAGTGCACTCAATCAGACACCTACCTACCAATCAGAATCAGCTCGTTCAAAGGGATCATGGAAAATGCATGACTGCATGAAAATGCAACTAAAATGGACTCACATGATATACGAACATAAAAACAGAATGTCCTATATGAAACAAACGTAGATAATACAAACATACATACATGAACTACTACTACTATGCAAAATATGATATCCTATATGAACACATAATACAACAACAACTATTTTTTTTACACTACTAATATGCTACTACAACAAAGCACATCCCCACACTTAAATGTGGCAATGTCCTCAATGGCACAATCCTAAGAATAACAATTAATAACAAGAAAGAAAGAAATACTCCCCTATGCCGAAGCATGAAGTGCACCAATCCTCCACAATATACAGAATCCATGGGTTGCCTCCCAAGAAGCGCTGTCGTTAACGTCGTTTAGCCGGACGTTTTCCCTGGGAATCAGGTGGTTGCAAGAACAGCGGTAACCGCTTCACGGTTCACCGTACCACCAAAATAGTGCTTAAGCCTCTGACCGTTGACCTTAAAAGATTGATCAGGTGATTTATCATAAATTTCCACTGCTCCATGTGGAAACACTGTCTTCACTATGAAAGGACCAGACCACCTTGATTTAAGCTTTCCCGGAAAGAGTTTGAGCCGGGAATTGAAGAGAAGTACTCGTTGACCTGGTTCAAAGGTTTTGGGCACCAATTTTCTGTCGTGCCACTTCTTCACTTTCTCCTTGTACAGCTTCGAGTTCTCATAGGCTTCAGAACGGAATTCTTCCAATTCATTTAATTGCAACAACCGCTTCTCACCAGCTAACTTCATGTCAAAGTTCAGCTTCTGCAAGGCCCAATATGCCTTATGCTCAAGCTCCGCTGGCAAATGACACGCTTTCCCATAAACCAACTGGAAAGGTGACATTCCCAATGGAGTTTTATACGCTGTCCTGTAGGCCCATACGGCTTCATCTAATTTCAAGGACCAATCTTTCCTTGAAGGATTCACTACCTTTTCCAAGATTCTTTTGATTTCTCGATTCGAAACCTCGGCTTGCCCATTTGTTTGCGGATGATAGGCTGTTGCAACACGGTGAGATACTCGATACTTGGCTAATAAAGCCGTGAACTGGCTATTGCAAAAATGAGTTCCTTCATCACTGATAATAGCAGGAGGAGTTCCGAAACGAGTGAAGATCTGCTTGTGTAGAAAGTTGAGCACTACCTTAGCATCATTCGTTGGTAGAGCCTTCACCTCAACCCATTTGGATACATAATCCACTGCCAAAAGAATGTACTGGTTGCTGCATGAAGGAACAAAAGGTCCCATGAAGTCGATTCCCCAAACATCAAAAACCTCCACTTCAAGCATATTATTTAGAGGCATCTCGTTCCTCCTCGAAATATTACCAACTCTTTGGCATCGATCACATCTCATTACGAACTGATGAGCATCTTTGAATAGAGTTGGCCAGAAAAATCCAGCTTGAAGCACTCGAGCAGCGGTCTTATCTCCACCATAATGTCCACCATAGATAGTGTCATGACAATCTCGCAAAATCCCTTCCGTTTCGCTATAAGGAATACAACGCCTGAGAAGCTTATCCGGTCCTTGCTTGAATAAGTAAGGCTCGTCCCAACGGTACCATTTGACATCATGCAAAAATTTCTTCTTTTGAGCGTAAGAAAACTCAGTAGGAATGACATTGCTCGCCAGATAATTCACATAGTCAGCAAACCAGGGTACTTCACCTTGCACAAGAAACAACTGCTCGTCCGGGAAGTGTTCATTGATGAGAGTCTCATCCTTCTTAATTTCCTCTCCCCGATCCAATCTTGAGAGATGGTCAGCCACTTGATTTTCAGTCCCCTTTCTGTCCTTAATTTCAAGCTCGAACTCCTGAAGCAAGAGTACCCATCGAATTAGTCGGGGTTTAGCATCCTTTTTGGAGAGTAAATATCTGATGGCTGCGTGGTCTGTATAGACTGTGACCTTCGCACCAAGCAAGTAGGATCTGAATTTCTCAAATCCGTAGACAACTGCCAAAAGCTCTTTTTCAGTGGTGGTGTAATTTAGTTGGGCATCATTAAGGGTTTTACTAGCATAGTAAACCACATGAAACACATTCATCTTCCGTTGCCCAAGAACCACGCCCACGGCGAAATCACTTGCGTCACACATCATCTCGAATGGCTCATCCCAGTTAGGAGCCGTAATGATTGGAGTAGCTGTCAACTTCTTTTTCAAATGTTCAAATGCTCTCAAGCATTCATCAGTGAATTTAAAAGGATTATCCTTCTCTAGTAGACTGCAGAGTGGCTTTGTGATTTTAGGAAAATCCTTTATAACGCCTATAGAACCCGGCGTGTCCTAGAAAGCTGCGAACTCCTTTAACTGAGGTAGGAGGAGGAAGTTTCTCGATTGTCTCCAATTTGGCCTTGTCCACTTCTAAGCCCTTTTTAGATACCTTGTGACCCAGAATGATACCTTCCTGTACCATGAAATGGCATTTCTCCCAGTTGAGCACTAGATTTGTCTCGACACATCGTTTCAACACCAAGCTCAGATTGTGCAAACATTCGTCATAAGAAGACCCAAACACTGAGAAATCGTCCATGAAGACTTCCACATTAATTCCAATCATATCTGAAAAAATGGCCATCATACATCTTTGGAAAGTGGCTGGAGCACCACAAAGACCAAAAGAAACCCGTCGAAAAGCAAAAGTGCCAAACGGGCAAGTGAAAGTGGTCTTTTCCTGATCTTCCGGAGCTATAGCAATCTGATTATAGCCAGAATACCCATCTAGCAAACAGTAGTACTCATGACCAGCAAGTCTATCCAGCATCTGATCAATGAATGGTAGAGGGAAATGATCCTTCCTAGTAGCCTTGTTCAGTTTCCTGTAGTCCATACAAACCCTCCAACCTGTGACTGTCCGAGTTGGAATAAGCTCATTTTTCTCATTGGCTACCACTGTCATACCCCCTTTCTTTGGTACACACTGAACTGGGCTCACCCAAGAACTATCCGAGATGGGATAGATAATGCCTGCATCTAGCCATTTAAGAATCTCCTTCTTGACAACCTCTTTCATGATAGGATTAAGCCTCCTTTGATGTTCCACAGAAGGTTTGCTCCCTTCCTCCATTGGAATCTTATGCATGCAGTAAGAGGGACTGATGCCCTTGATGTCTGCTATGGTCCATCCTATGGCTGACTTGAACTCTCTTAGAATCCGCAAGAGTTTTTCTTCCTCAGTACCTGAAAGGTTAGAATCAATAATCACAGGTAATGTAGATGATGCCCCTAGAAATGCATACCTCAAATGATCCGGTAGTGGCTTAAGTTCAAGTTCAGGAGCTTCTTCAATAGATGGCTTTAGATGAAACTGTGATTTTTGAAGCTCAGATAAGCCGAGAGATTCCGGAAAAGCATTAAACTTCCTTTGGAAAGGGTTAGCATTCAACAGCTGCACACATTCTGCACTTTCTTCATCTTCAGAATCAGACTCCCCTTGTAAAGTGCTTAACAAGGCATCTGAATTCAACAACTGATCCATTTCCTTATGCTGTAGTGACTTCACCATGTCAAGTCTGAAACATTCTTCTTCAGTAGGAAGTTGCATTGCCTTAAAAACATTGAAAGTGACGTTTTGATCATGCACTCTCATAGTTAGCTCCCCTTTTTGAACATCGATCAATGTTTTGCCTGTAGCCAAGAATGGCCTTCCCAAAATGATGGGGATGTTCTTGTCTTCCTCAAAATCCAAGATGACAAAGTCAGCTGGAAAAATTAATTTATCCACCTTAACTAAAACATCTTCCACTATTCCACGAGGATATGTCACCGACCTGTCAGCTAGTTGCAACGAGATATTGGTTGGTCTTGGGTCGGGAAGTCCAAGTGTCATGAAGACTGAGAGAGGCATCAGATTGATGCTTGCTCCAAGATCACACAAGCATTTACTGAATGACATGTTACCAATAGTACAAGGAATGGTGAAGCTCCCTGGATCCTTAAGCTTTGGAGGTAGTTTTTGTTGCAAGATAGCACTACATTCCTCCGTCAATGCAACTGTCTCGAAATCAGCAAGCTTTAACTTCTTTGAGAGAATTCCCTTCATAAATTTGGCGTAGCTAGGCATTTGTTCCAAAGCTTCAGCAAATGGAATGTTGATATGTAACTTCTTGAAGACCTCCAGAAATTTGCCAAATTGTTTATCCAGTTTCTGTTTCTGCAACCTTTGAGGGAACGGTGGAGGTGGGTACACTGGAGGATCAGTCACTATAGGAACTGACTGTTTAGCTGGTTGAGTGATAGGTTGCTTTTCCTTTTCAGAAACTTCCTCTTGCTCGGCCTGATTTGAGATTTGTTCACTTGATGTGGCCCCAGTGACTTTGCCTGACCGCAAAGTAATAGCTTGTACCTGTTCCTTGCCTTCCTTCCTTCCTGGATTAGGCTCTGTGTTGCTCGAAAGAGTCCCTTGAGGCCTATGCAGTAAGGCAGTAGCGATTTGACCAATCTGATTTTCCAGTGTCTTGAGGGATGATGCCTGACTTTGGAGTGATACCGCTTGACTCTTGACCATTGACCTCAATTCTTCTAATTCAGACTTTTCGCTAGACTGCTGTTGAAATCCAGGAGGCTGATATTGCTGCCTCGGGGCATACTGTTGCTGCATTCCAGAAGGGTTGAACTGTCTCCCCCCAAACTGCTGATTAGGAGGAGGATAAGATGATTGCTGCATGTTGTTCTGACTGTTACCCCAGCTAAAGTTAGGGTGATTCCTGTTGTTGGGATGATATGTGTTAGGCACTGGCTGCTGTGGCTTTTGGAAGTTGCTCACGAACTGAGCTGATTCATTAGAGATGGCACATTGACGAGTGTCATGACCACCTGCACATAATTCACAGACGCTAGCAACCTGTTGCACCCCAAGATTAGCCAAAGAGTCTACCTTCATATTAAGAGCCTCTAACTGAGCTGTTAGAGCTGTGGTTGCATCCACCTCAAGAATCCCTGCTACCTTGTGTTGCTGAAGCCTCTGTGAAGGATACTGGTACTCGTTCGATGCCATCATTTCGATAAGATCATATGCTTCCTCATAGCTCTTAGCCCAAAGAGCGCCTCCAGAAGCTGCATCTACCATAGTCCTTGACTGACCTCCCAGTCCATTATAGAAGCTATTTATGACCATCCATTCTGGCATTCCGTGATGGGGGCATTTTCTGAGCATCTCCTTATAACGCTCCCAAGATTCACACAACGACTCCCCTTGTGCCTGAGTAAACTGAGCAATGGCATTCCTCATGGCAGCTGTTTTCGCCATAGGAAAGAATTTCGAGAGAAATTTTTGTGCAAGCTCATCCCAAGTAGTGATAGAACCAGCTGGCAAAGAATGTAACCAGCCTTTAGCTTTGTCCCTTAAAGAGAAAGGGAAGAGTCTCAGCTTCACAGCATCATCAGAAACCCCATTGAACTTGAAGGTGTCACAGATTTCGATGAAATTCCTAATATGCATATTGGGGTCCTCGGTTGCACCACCCCCAAACTGCACTGTGTTCTGCACCATTTGGATAGTTCCAGGCTTAATCTCGAAAGTATTTGCTGCGATAGCTGGCCTGATGATACTAGACTGTATATCATTGATTTTTGGTCTAGAATATTCCATGAGTGCCTTTGGCTGTACCGGTGGATTAGCATTAGCATTAGCATTAGCCTCGTCCATCCCGAAAAGAGCAACTTCTCGAGGTAATAGGATTACCTCGCTTGGTTTTTCTAACTCCGCTTGAGCTCTAGCTTTAGATCGTGTCAGCATGCACGTTCAAGTACCTGAGTACAAAGAGCAGAAAGACACGAGATAATAAGTAAACAAAAATAAATTCAAGTCAGTAATCTATAACGACCACTGCTGACAAGCACATAAACTACAATTAACACCGAAGTCCCCGGCAGCGGCGCCAAAAACTTGTTGACTCGTAAACACGCAAGTATACGCGATCACAAATAGCAAGTGATAAATAGAGTTCGTTCCGCAGAGACAAGGTGTAAATGCCAATTCAATACTTATGCAACAGAGTATGGTTACTTCTTAATGCTTGAACAATTATCAAAGTGGGTTTTTAATTAACTATTTTAATTAATTAATTGAGAACAAATTAACAAACAAAAGATCAAATAAATGAGAAACATGAAGTTCCAATTTCATTGAATATTTCACTAAAGGCTGACACATAAAATTGAGAAAGGTGATAAACATTTATAATTAATCAGATAACACGACAATAATACGAGCTACCTTTCAGTACACTCGTATCAAACCACTCAATATCCACAAAAGATAGAAATCAAGAAGACACCAAATTATGTTCAAATCATATATGTCTATACAATCTGGAAACACAACTGGTTTAAGCACAAGTTACCTTTTATAATTACATGGGGTAATATGCATTGGTTAAATCATACCACTAATCATGAAAAATCAAATTAATTCATGAACCCATGCTAATATGGCGAAATCTCAATTCTTGCATCCACTTTCGCAATCAACAAGAATTAATAAATTAGATGCTAGCTAAACATCTATCAATTAAATCAACCATACTAGATTATTGCAATTAAATCACCCAATAATCAATTACATGTCGAACACAATAACTACGTATTCAAATCCATTGGAACCCCATGATAATGATTTAGCTCATAATTAAACTAATCACCATCATGGGTTCTAAAGGAAGCATGGTTCTAAAACAAAACATATAATAATAGATAATAGAAGAGAAAATTGAGATAGAAAATAATTCCCCAAATTGTAGAAGAGAATACAAACGATGAAAATTAATCCGGCCTCCTTGCTTGTCACTAGCTTGAAGAACCCTAGAATTTTTCTCCCCCAAAAATAAAAATAAAACTGTCTCTCAAATATATAATACCCCCTTAAAATAATAACCTATAGAATTTATATATTCCCCACAAGTCTAACTAATTCCTTAATTTAACCAAGCCCATAACTTTAACAATTCGAATTCGGGAAAGTTGCTACAATTTTTATTCGCCTCGGAGACAATCCTGTATGAGGTAATGTAAGTATAGGTGGGCCCCAGCTGTTTTGTGGAACAATTCAAACAAGACACCATGCAGAGGCTGTCTCCACTCTCCTGGACTGGCGTGAGTTGCACGCGCCAGTGTGACAGTTCAACAACAGCGCGCGTGGAGCGTAAACGGGGCCTGGCGCGTCAGTTAACAAGCAGGTGGAGGCAGGTTCTTTTTATTTCTGTTGCGCGCATGAAACACTAATATAGCAGCAGGGTTTTTATATTGGAGGGCCCGCCAGAAAACAATTCATTCGCATGGTCTCACAGGAAATCAAAACCAGCGTATAACAAAACAAAACTGCGGTATAAAATTGCTGGTCTTTTTTTCCTTTTCTGCGGCGGAACTGACCTCGGCTTTTAATTTATTTCTGCTCCTTTTTTTCTTCTTTTTCCAATTTATTTATTTCCTGCAACAAACTCAAATAAAACTAATTAAATTGACACGATTAATCGCAAAAGCACCGTAAATGTGGGAATAAAATCCTATAAAATACATATAAAATATACTCTATCAGGCTGGGTTTTTTTGCTAAGGCGTTTGGTAGCAGTCTTGAGCGGAAGACTATGAAGTTAATGGTGATGTTAGTAGACGATGATTGTCATGTTGGATGGAATGCTCCTTTACTAATTTTGAAAGATGATGGGACTGCCATTGATCCCATTAAGTTGTTTCTTCGACCTGGGATGTGGATGTTCAAGGTCCAATGGATCTGCTGTGCATTTGCAAAGTTTCTTTTAATAATGTTTATGTTGAAGTCAACAGGGTATGTCAAGATATGGCTTCCTCGGAACCATTATCTAAGTGTGCTGAGGCATACAGTGTGGAATGATGCCCCTGGTCGTGATAAGGGTGGAGATGCAAAGGAGGAAAATTACGAGGGGGAATTGTTTATGGATGAAGACCACAACAGGGTTGTTGACTTCGGTCTACTGTTTCCTCTTGATGTTGAGGTTTCGTCTGATATTTCTGTATCTTGGAAGGTCACCATGCTGGGGGTGGGTTTCGGTTTCATGGAGTTGGCTCTCTCCTCTCTTGATTTTAAGATGTCCACTTCGATGGTGGATTTTGAGAGGGGTTCTCTAAGGAGGAAGCCTTTTAAGTGTTATTCTTTAAACCAGTTGGTTGACTTGCTTATCATACTGAAGGATTATTCCTTGTTGGTGTGCGAGGTTTCTCATGGGTTGTTGAGGGAAGGTGAATCCTTCGCTGTCAGTCAAGATGTTGAGCCTACTGTTCGGAGTAGCTTTTTCTCAAGGAATGTTTATCTGCTGATAGGACTCCGTCCTGATGAGTGGGCAATCAGGCCTGATATAAATGTGTGGAAGGATGTTGATATGGTCATGAACAAGATGGAGGTTTCATCAGGTTGCAAGACTTGTATTGCTGCTGACAACAGAAGGTCTAGACGCATAGCTGGATGCAGTGTTTGCTTTGTTGTCTCGAATAGGCACTTGTTTAATTACAAGTGGTGTGGTGATGGGCATTTCGAACGTCGGTCCTTGACTGAACTCATGAGGAATTCTCTCTCGAAGCTTGAGAAGGGATTGGTCACCAATGTTGTTGTTATTGGGCTAGCCGTAATGGTTAGGTTTCTTTGGATATGCGATCGACCTTTGGATGAAGGTGCTTGTTATAGTGTCCTTGGGATGGACTGGTTTTGTGGGATTTTCGATCATGGGAAGTATAAATGGCTTACTTGGTGTTTAGCCTGGAGTAACACTATCAAAGGTAAGAATCATTTTGTGTGGGGGCCTACTCTTTGGCCTGGTATAGTGATGGTGAATAAGCATTCTACTGATGTTTATTATCCCCTAAGGAAGCATGAAGACTTGGTTCGAACTGGACATTTAGTCCTGTTGGCACATTGTTTGTTAGCCTGGCTTGTATTGAATTCGGGAACCTCTCTTGGGGCTTGTAGTAATCTATGTGGTTGGGGTCTGCTTTGGACGAAGCCTACGACCGCAATTGTTAAAGCTTCTTGTCATGCAAATGTGTTGTTTGTAGAGCTTATTTATGCACAGTGGGTCACCACTGGAAACTTTTGCTGGTGGGTTTTGTGGTCAATGCGTCATGAAATGATGCATTTAGCTTGCTTGGTTGTTGTTTGGTGGTTTCTTAATTCTGATTGGATGGTATGGGAGGTGATGCATGCTTGTAGTGCATATGTGAAGGGATGCAGGTTTTTGGCCTCAATGTTACGGACTTGGTGGTCTGGTGAACCCATGAGTAAAGCTGGTCAGGTAGTGCACATGGGTAGGTCTCCTACTCGGGAGCCAATCTGGCCTCCCCAGGTGGAAGGAAGTTATGCAGCTATGCTGGAAGTGGACCGGGTTGAGGTCATCAAGATGAAGAAAGTGCTTGGCATAGGTCTTTTATAATTTTGTTAGCTTCTGAAATTATGTTGTTAAACTAGTTTTATCTAGTTTTATGTAATTTGTTTTAGTTACTGGATGTTGAGTTCGCGGGGTATGCCCCTAGAATTGTTTCATGTTGTTCCTTTTGGTATAAAAATTTAATTAGGAAAAAAAAAAGAATGTTGGGTACAAGGCTGAGGTTATGGGGCGATGCAGCCCCCTGGATTTCAAGAATTTGGAGCTCTTCTACGTCCTTGAGCACAGAGTTGTTGTGACTGTGGCACATCAGTTTTTGCCACACAGAATTATTACAGTAGTTAACCATGCAATGTTGTCTTCGGAACGGAGTCCCATTGAGTCCGGTGCTGTGAGGTCTCATCATCTAATGAACAAGACTGGTATGAATTTGAGATGCTACCAGGTGGTCGATGGAGAGGGGCAGGAACACTCTTTAGATGATCAATGTGGTGCCACTAAGTTGGTATTTTCGCAAATTGTCCGGGGTGTTATGTGGCCTCAACAAATGGCCTTAGTTGAGGCCTTATTGTGTCGTGTTAAAACAGGTGCTGGGTATTTTTGGAGCCCTAGATCTTGCAACGGGCTCGTTGATGGAATAGATTCATGGGGGATTAGGTTTGTCGATGGTGGCTATGACCCCATTTCTGATCATCAACAGTTACCTGATGGTTTTCGAGAGGGTTTAACGATGTGGTGCAACTCCCCTTGCGATTTGCAATGACCAGGTTTGGTAAAGAGGAAGCTGCATGCCATGATGGGGAAGCAGGAAGGGGGGGCTCAATCTATTACTTCTGGATTGTGGACCCTAACTCGGTTGCATGAAATCAGGAATTGGATGTGGGGTTTTTTGAGTCTATTAATGCAAAAGAGGAATTTAAGCGAGGTACCTCGTGAGTGGAAAGCAGGCCATCACTGCAATCGTGGTGCTTTCTGTGCGGGTAATATATGGATGTGTGCAGGAACAGGAGCTTGTGGAGGGACCACTTCTAGTGGTATTTTAGTCAGAATGTGTGCAACTTAGTTGTTTAGTTGTTTAGTTTGTTTAGTCTATCAGTTGATTGCTAGTTTATCTAGCAATATTGTTGTTTTTTTCGTTGTTGTTCCGTTAGGAAGATGTTTCTAATCGCGGGATTTGCCCCTAGAGATGTAATCTTTTTCCTATGGTATAAAATTTTAATTAGCAAAAAAAAAAAGAAAGAGATTCAACTGCCCTTCGCTTAAGGGTCTTAACAATATCCGGCTTATAACTGATATATTATCTATCTAACTTATAAGCCAACATTTAAATCAGGGAACAAGTATCACAATATATCTTTGAAGTAGGCATGCATGCTATGACATATGTACTATAATAGAAAACATATATATATTCACAACAACAGCCTTAATGAAGGATTTGAACTTGCCTGGCAATCCTGTAGGGGTAGTGTGCCTCGTGTCAATTCGGTGATCTATAAATAGTCACAATAACCGAGGTCAATCACTTAAAACTTTTTAAAAGGCTAAGTATAACTTAACTTAAGTCGAAACACGTTTTCGAGTTATCTCGTTAAACACCCTTTAGTGCAACTCTCTTTATTATTACTATGACCCGTCATTCGTTCGCTACTAAGACACGTCGTCATACTTACACTTGGTATATACTTAAGTCGTATAAATTCTAAGGTCGGTCGTTTACGAATCAAGATTATACCTCGAGTTTTATCGCCCGTTTTCTAAGTTACAACCAAAGTCATACTTTTAAGGGGTTCGTTCGCGTTTAACCTCGATTAGAACATTTTATAAAATCGGAAAACGATCTGTTCGACATGTGGTTTTCTCTCACACCTTCCTTTTTACCTCTAATATTTGATTATCAAGATTTTCCACTGATTTCGTAGTATTAAAGGAATCCAATTCCAGTTACGAACTTTTGTTTACAGTTTCGAACCAATTTTACGAATTTAATCATAATTCCTAAACCGTAAGTCCATTTCATACGATCTTTATATCAAAATGAAGACTATAACATAATCTAGCTTGTCATGGCAGAATACAAAGCTAAAAAGTGAGTTAAAGCTACTGTGATGCATGGTTTCTTAAGGTTTAACGAAAATCGGGTATTACGACGGCTATAAATCGAACGTTTCTAAATTGTTTTCAACACAACCAAGCCACACCGGGCACTCCTCTTAACAGTCAAGAACATCTTACTACACCATCATAACATCATAATGCTCAGATCCACTAACAAACTACATAATCATGCTTATAAGATCATCATATTCATCACTAATCCAATAATCATCAAGAACATCCATAAAACTTAAAGTGGATCTAGGGTTTCAAGAGAGTTATACCTTCATTGGGGTGTCTATGAGTCTATAAAGCCTTGATCTAGTCCTTGGAACACCTTAATATAGCTTAGATCATCAAAAGAAACCAAGAAAACAAAGTTAGTTTCTAAGGGTTACTATTCATCATCACTTTTGTAAAAATCATAACAAATCGAAAAATAAGAGTTTGGACCTCAAATGTTTACCACATCTTGGCCTCTGCATAAGATTTGATTTGAGCTATAGATCACCAAAAACAAAGCTTCCTAGCTATGGTTTTGAGCCCTCTTTTCCCGCTGGACAGAAACTGCCAAGAACAGGCAGGTTGGTTTCTTCAACTTGGGGAGGCGATTTAACTAGGCTATACTTATTAGATTGCCATGAAATTTGGAACGAACCTTTCCCATGGAGTTGAGAAGCTATGGTTAAAATATGGTGATTTTATCATGGATATAAATGGAGATATGAATTTTTCATTCCTTGGTGCTCCTGCTGGGCAGTTTGAGAGAGTTGTGTTGCTTGGTTGATTTTCTTGATAATAATGCATAATGTAGATGTGTGTGTGATAATATCTCATCTTGGTTGAATTATTAAAGGGATGATGTAATGGATGATGAGTTTTGCAAGCCAAGTGTTGAACATTGGATGGTTATAAGCTAACTAAGTGATTTGATTTCTATGTACTAGTTCATTTTCTAAGTGTGCTAGTTACATGAGTCCACTTGGTTGCTAGATATTTTCTAGTAGCTTATGCATGACTCTTGTTTCCTCTGCTTATTTCTTTGTACGGTTATTGCTCCGTTTCATTGATCGTTCGGAGGAATGTCTCAAGGATTTCTAGTTAGGTTTTCACTGGAAACCTTCTTAATATTTATACTACCATTCTCAATCCTCCTTTTATAATTCTTGAATTTAAATTCCTCAAATCTTTTTATTAAATCCTTAAATCTTACAGTGTTTAGGGAAATCTCGGAGAAAATAAAAGTGTTGTTTTTCAGAATCCGACAGCTTTTACATACACTTATTTTCCCCTTGGATCACTAATACGAACTCAGAAATTCATTCCGGGTACTTCTATATAGTGTTATCTCATAATATTCTCATTTCCACCAAAAGCACTATTCAACCTTTATTCCATCTTTATTCCTTACATTTATTAAAATGTCCTTGTTCTCTTTCGGGCATTCCTTAACCCTTTCACGGAACCACTGGACTAATAACAGATATCGATTTGGATGACATGAGAATATTTCCTCTTATTGGAATTTCCATATCTTATCTTTCTAGGAGATAGATTATTCTAATCTAGGTTGTCAACCCGTTGCATTCTTCCTAACATATAAACCTTGGAATCTATATCCATTCAACACTCATTCATTAGAACTGTTGCTACCTTGGAGTCGGAATCATTGTTCCTTCTTTTCTCAACACTTAATAAAAAGTTTTAATTCTACCGAAAATTTGGGTTCTTACAGATAAAGAAAGTGAAGTCTACAATAATTGGTCTAGCATGATTCTCAGAACTATCAGACAGAGGTTTTTGGATGGAGGAGCAAAATATGATGGCAATTATACTCTCATGTACTTAAATACAAGAGGTCAAGAAGTTGAAATGCAAAGAGGCAGTGTTGTTAAAGAAATGTCTTTTGGCATGGAACAATTGTCTCTTAATCCTGATGGGGAGGAAATTGTATATTTGGTAGTTGTTGATTTACATTTACCAAGAAGCTCAATTAGAATCTCAGGGCAGCTATTTATCAGATTAATGAGGAAGATAAAGAACTCAAAGGTCTGAAGAAGAAACTGATTCAAATTCTTGAAAGCAAGGAAGAAGAGTTATTATCAAACTTCTTGAAGATGAATCTTTTCTACCAAAGAATTTCTGAAACTGTTCCTGGTGATTTTTAGAAGATTTTGTTTTTGAGTTTTTGACATCATTGAATCAAGGAATGTGTGCTTTATTTTACAAAGTACAAATTGGGGGAGATTGTTAGAAATACTAATTCAAGTGATGTCAGGATCTACCCTAAGAAGCTGATCAGGATTGCATGAAGAGACATCATCAGTATTGGTGATCGTCAGGATTGGAAGCTACATCAGGATTGCAAGACTGATCAGGATTTGAAAGATTGTAAGGATATTTTGACTCCTTGTTTATAGGATAGATTGATATGTATGTACTAAGAGTTTTATGTAATTGATTTAACATATCTTGTAATTGATAGAGCAGCCGTGTGATGTATATAAACACAATTTAGGTTTTACTTAATTGTTATCGCTTACACAAGATATCTTGTAACCTAGCAGCTCTCAAGAACATCAGAATTTCTTGAGAGAGTTTGTAATAGTTTTATATCAGTAATCAATAAAGTTGTTATTTCTTCATACTTGTGATTCATATTTAATTGAAGTCAAAAATCTTAAACAATTGTATTCAACCCCTTCTACAATTGTTATTTATTGGGCAACAATTATAATTCTTAATAACTGAGAAAGAAAAAGATATTGTGATGTAAGTATATTATTCCTTGCATCATAGGTGTTGCTGCATCTTGAAATCCTAATTGTCATGGTTCCGCTGCATCACAAGGAGAATTTGTAAAAAAAATGGAAAATATCTGTGAACGACATTTTTAACGAGAAATTAAATAAAAATAATATTATAGGCTTAATGACCTTTTAGCCCTCGAAGTTTTATACGAAATACCTATCAGCCCTCACTATTTCAAAATGTTCCTTTTAGCCCCTGAAGTATCCGTAAAGGTCCAATTAACCCTTGTACCGGTACAAAAAATTGTAACGGTACGTATCGGATGGGCAAAATAGACATTACATGTGTCCGTTACAATTTTTTTAAATTTGTACCGGTATAAGGGTTAATAGGACCTTTCCAGATACTTCAGGGGCTAAAAGGTACAACGTATTAAACTTGAGGGTTTGATGGGTACAAAAGGTCATTACTATATCTACTCATCTATACTATACTATGAGATGCGCTCTCCACTCATCTATACTATACCATATACTATAATAAGCGAAAGGGGGTATAATTTGTAGTTCGGTTATCCTTTTTTTGGTTTTGGTTATCCCTCATTTACAACCGTTAGATTTTCAACTCAAATAAATCAAAATCGTCATATACAACAATACTAAAAGTGATTATATACAAAGGTCTAAGGTTCGATTCCCGCCAACAACATGTTAATTTAAATGTTAGGCCGAATACACAATTATAATCAAGTTTGTATGAGAGAATAACAAGTAAGACACGTTCGAACAATTAAAAACTGTTTGGAATTAAAAAAACTCCTCTCTCAGTGATGTAAAATATCATAGACAACTGTTTAGGTTACAATGAATGATAATTCGTTTCACAACTCCCTTCTAGGGTTAACCTAACTGTATTTATAAAGATATACAGCTACGATACAATCGATAATTGATACTCCTATAAATCAGCTATACAATTGTTATCAATTATGATTGTTACACGTCTTCTTAGTCATCACGATGTCTTTGACAGCTATCCAATCTTCAAAGACATCGCTTCCATAATTATCTTCAATTATTCTTCAAAGTCTGATGACCAGTAGACGCTTCCTCCTGACAGAGTTTAGCAAACTGTGTCGAGCTTCCACTTGTCAGAGTTTAATTAAACTCTGGATCGTTTCCAGCTTCCAGTTAAACTCTGATGAATCACTGTAACACTTAAACACTGACATTATCCACATCAATTATATTTAACATTAAATTTAATATTGCTCAAATTAGCAAAAAAAAAACATTAAATTTAATACTAAAAATTATTCTATAAAAAAATGTAAGGTTCGAATTCTTCCAATAACATATTGAAATTAAATTTATAATAATATCTATACTATTATATTAAAGCCGAAACATTGAAAGTTTTGGTTGTTTTCGTTTTCGGTATAGTTATAATAACATAATACAATTAATGGTAATTAACCGATTGTGTTTTTCACATTTACTTTTTAGTTGAATACATTGCCTTATAAACACCTAAAAAATCAATCGTATCATATCTTTCAATCATTAATATTTTCTTTCTAATTAAAATATGTTACCATTTTGATTTAAAACTAATCTTATAATCATTAATATATACCCGAAAATATCGAACCATATTTTTTCATTATTAATAAAATTTATAAAAAAATCCGTATACATTATTTATAATAGGGAAACATTAGTATAATTCGTAAACAAGAGTATATTAAATTATATAAAATTAAAATTTAAAAAATATGAAAAATAATAATTATATGAATACATAATGGTAATGTTAAATAAAATTTATAACATAATAAAAGAAAGGGTATTAGTTTGATATGTCCCATTTCTAAAGATCATTTAAAAATATGTCCCTCTTTATTCGATAATTGTAATTATATCGTATAGTTAAACTTAACTCATATACATATAATTATAGATATATTATATGTATATTATGACATTAATACCCACAATAATAAAACATCATCCTTTTTCTTCTTTCTAACCCCACCATGATCACCACCACCGCCGTCACGTCGGCACCACTTCTCCGACATCGGCCCCGTAGGGGCACTGTTCTTCATCCCCTCCATCATGTATTTGAGGAAGGCTGCCTTTCAAGCCTCTTAAACTGAAATTTATAAACAGTACTAAAGCCAGATATGCCCAGTTGTGACAACCTGCACCACTAAAATATTACATAATCTGCAAACATATACCCATCTAGCACAGTGAATTACCTCACCACCTCAGTGAATTACTGATACAAGCCATCCATCGTATTGTAGGTGTACACTTTCCCACAACTTATTTTCGATTCATACTGTATCCGATTTAATTTTATGTAACTAATAAAGGAGGATAAAAATGTCTTTTAATAATGTGTAGTTAATGAATTAATCATGGTTATATTAATAAATGCGACATATTCATAATTTGGGATATATTTATAATTACAAATAAAAATGGGACACAATTATAATTGACCTGATAAAATGGGACATATTAGAAAAAGACCCAAGAAAGAAACCCGTGCATCGCACGGGCATTGAAAGTTTTTCGGTTCGATTTTCAGCACAGTCATCCTAATTATTAAAATAAATAGTAAAATAATATAATTAGTGATAATAAGTCGATTGCCTTTTTAAATTAAAAGAGGTTTACTTTTAATTGATTGAATAAGACTTACATCCAATGATGGTGTTTATATAGTAGATTATGCATTAAATTCAAGCTCAGCACCCTCAACATGCATTGGCCATAACAGTCAATAGTAAATTTTCAAGGCATTCAAAGTTGTAACTACCAAGATAGTTTCAAAGATCTATAAAGATAAGACAATGCTAAAATGAAAAACAGTTGGACCTTAATTGAATAAAAAGTATTCAAACTGATGATATGGAAATTATACTAGTATGCACCAAGCATGTATACTTCAAAAATTTCTCAGTTTCTACTACATCATTTTCAATTTAATTTTCACAACCTCCATGGAGGCTTAATACCCATTCATGCCTTCCTTGCATTGGCCTCTGCTTTGATCTGCTTATAGGATGTAGCATTATGAATTCCCTATACTTATTTTGGTAGTGGTAAGCAAAGAGAGAATAGTGTATGTAAGTCTTACTCGAGGCGTATGGAGATAATGGTCGCTGAATTAAACTAGTCAATATAGTAATGACCTTTTGTACCAATCAAACCCTCAAGTTTAATAAGTTGTACCTTTTAGCCCCTGAAGTATCCGGAACGGTCCTATTAACCCTTATACCGGTACAAATTTAAAAAAATTGTAACGGACACATGTAATGTCTATTTTGCCCATCCGATACGTACCGTTACAATTTTTTGTACCGGTACAAGGGTTAATTGGACCTTTACGGATACTTCAGGGGCTAAAAAGAATGTTTTGAAATAGTGATGGCTGATAGGTATTTCGTATAAAACTTCGAGGGCTAAAAGATCATTAAGCCTATATTATATTAAAAGAATCGTGCATCGCACGGGTTCTAAAAATTACAATATTTTTAAAATAATATTAAAATAAATATTATATTATAATATTATACTATCTATATATCTATACTATCTATACCATATTACAAAAGACGAAATATTGAAAGTTTTGGTACCTATTTTTTGGTACGGTATGGTATGATACTTATCGTATTTAATTGTTCTACTTTACTACCCTTAATTATTTTGCTTAATTATGAAAAAAACAAAACAAAATATTTTCTCAAAATATTACACGCAGCTCTTCCCAACATTTCTCCTAAATAATAACTAATTATTTACCCTTTTCAGCTATTACCTTTTCTAACTAAAATCTTTTTCTTTCCAAAAATATGATCGTTCTAATTAATGAAATAAATTAATAATATAATAATTATTAATGACTAACTGAAAAGGTAATATCTATTCTATGTCTTCTAACTAAAATATCTCATTTTCAAAGTTGAATTTTCATTTAATTATCCTTACTAAAATATTTATAATTGGTCAAAACATGTAATTTAATTTCGTAAAATAAAGTAACGATATTATAGTTTCTAAAAACTAACCAATTATCGTTTTCAACTAAAACACATTATATTTCTAACTTTTCTGACTAGAACCTCTCTTTTCCAAAAATATCACGGGCCATTCTACTTAATGAAATAAACTAATAAAATTATAATTACTAATAACTAATTAATTACCTTTTCAGCTAAAGCGTAATATCTTTCTATATTTTCTAGGTAAAAAAATCTCATTTTCAAATTTTCTTTTCTTACTTAATTATCCTTATTTAAATATTTATTATTGGTAAAAATATGTTACCTTTTCTATTTTTTTAATGACAAATTAATTTCATTTTTAGGTAAAATACGTTATTTTTTATATTCTAAAAATAACAGGAGCAATTACATTTAAAAAATAAAATAAAATTATTAAGATTACTAATAACTAACAAATTACATTTTCAACTAAAATACGTTAACTTTTACATTTCTTTTATTAAAACCTCTTTTTTTCAATAGTATCACAGATAATTGCATTCAATGAAATAATATCACAATAATTAATAATTGACTTATTACTTTTTTCAACTAAAATGTATCAATATATATATATATATATATGTATATATATGTATATATATATATGTATATATATATATATATATATATATAATTATTATCAAATAATATCATTTAAAAATTTAGTTTATAAAATTCATATCAAAAAAAATACATTAAAATTATTGAAAAAATCATATAATATTTATAAAAATCCGTGCATCGCATTGGTTTTATGCTAGTATCTGAATTATAATTTGATTTGTAATCCAAAGACGGTAATATATTACACAGTTGTATATTTATAATCCAACGGGCGGTTTTTAACCCAACTTTTTAATCCAACGGATCATATACTTCTAGTAGTACAATGATCAGATCAAAAATTTTGATAACATCCCTCTTATGCTTGTTATACAAATATTAGCTTATAACTCGTGCAACACACGACACCTTTTTAATATTTATAATTATATTAATTTTTTTAATTTTATATTTTATTAATTTACATTTCAAATTGTTATTAAAAAATTGATATATATATATATATATATATATATATATATATATATATATAAGATTTTACACATTCAATTTAATATTTGTTCTCTATCTTGAATTCTTAAAATTTGATTTTGACGATTACAGCCCACGTGAAATAATATTTAATTTAGTGATGGTTTAATAATTTTTTTTCTAATTAAATCTACTTAGAAATAAAGAAGAGAAGAAACTAACGATTTTTTGCGCTGAAAATTCTATTTGATTTATGAATTCTACTTATAATTCGTTTTGATTATCAAAATACCCTTACAATTATTTGAAGATAGTTCTACTAACAAACAAATACAATTTTAATAATAAGTATAAAATGGATTTTGTCCAAAATTTTGATAATCGGTAGTCTGGTCCTCCGCGACAAAATCTTAAAATAAATAGATGAAAACCGTTGGATCTAGCATAAAAAATATTTTATATTTTAATATGTTATAAACTAAAAAGTGTAATTATATTGTAATACGGAAATGTATATGTCAATGATTTAAATTATATATAATTAGGTAATCTACATTGAATATCATTATCAAAGTAGGACTTCTACATTGAATATGATTAATGTAAAAATTCGTAATTATATTTTATCTTGAGATTCTAAGTATTTCCATATGAATAATAATTATTAAATCATCACTAAATTAAAGAAAAAATTTATGAGGTTCGCGTGGATTGTGTAATCATCCAAATCTGATTTCTAGATCTCAAGATAAATCCCAAATAGTAGATATGAATTTTTTTAAATACTAATAAAAAAATAAATAAAATTTAATTCTAATGCAACTTTTTTTAATTATACCATTTTCATATTATATTTGTTTTTAAAAAATTCAATTTTAATACAATTTTTTAATTATATCCTATTTGGATTATAATTTTCTTTTTAAAATTCACTTCAAATGCAACCTTTTCTATTTATATACTTTTTAGATTATAATTTTTTTTAATGTGGTCTAATCTTGATCGTCTATTTTTAATCCAACAGATCATATGATTTTGGTAGTACAGTAACCAGACCAAAATTTTGGATGAAATCTCTCTTATGCTTATTATATATAAGGATATAACTAGCTAATAACCCGTGCAATGCACGACTCCTTTTTTAATATCTATAATTACATTTTTTTTTTCAATATTTATATTATTAATTTACATATCAAAATATTGTTGAAAAATTGATATATATATATATATGGCTTAATGACCTTTTAGCCCTTAAAGTTTCCTACGAAATACCCACCAGCCATCAATGTTTCAAAACGTACCTTTTAGCCCCTGAAGTATCCGTAAAGGTCCTATTAGCCCTTATAACGGTACAAAAATTGTATCGATACATATCAGATGGGCAAAATAGACATTACATGTGTCCATTACAATTTTTTTAAATTTGTACCGGTATAAGGGTTAATAGGACCTTTCTGAATACCTCAGGGGCTAAAAGGTACAACATATTAAACTTGAGGGTTTGATGGGTACAAAAGGTCATTACTATATCTTCTAGTTTAACTCTTCTCTCTTTGCTTACCATTACCAAAATAAATATAGGGAATTCATAATGCTACATCCTATAAGCAGATCGAAGCAGAGGCCAATGCAAGGAAGGCATGAATGGGTATTAGGCCTCCATGGAGGCTGTGAAAATTAAATTGAAAATGATGTAGTAGAAACTGAGAAATTTTTGGAGTAAACATGCTTGGTGCATATTAGTATAATTTCCATGTAATCATTTGAATACCTTCTATTCAGTAGAGGCCAACTGTTTTTCATTTTAGCATTGTCTTATCTTTATAGATCTTTGAAACTATCTTGGTAGTTACAACTTTGAATATCTTGAAAATGTACTATTGACTGTTATGGCCAATGGGTGTTGAGGGTGCTGAGCTTGAATTTAATGCATAATCTACTATATAAACACCACTATTGGATGCTAGTTTCTTCACAAATCAATCTTATTCTTTAGTAATTTTAGTCTAAATATTCTTCTTCTTTTGATCATGGCCGGGTGGAGCAAGCCTTCTTCATCAAATGTCTTCAAGGTGAACTGCAAGGGGCTATTGAACGGTTCTGTTGCGTGTGTCATGACAAACCATAGAGGCCGATGGGTTAGAGGGAATGCTGGAATGATGGGGATGATGGGTGTGCCAGTGGCTACCGAGTTATGGTCCATATTCTATGGGCTCAAAATGGCTTGGGAGAAGGGGGATGTACGTGAAGTATGTTTTCATCGAAAGTGACTGTGAGGAGGCTGTGCATGAGGTCAACAATCTAGACCCTGGTTTTTGGTTGGCTGATTTGGTTGTCATGATCAATAACATCATGAATGAGGATTGGGTCTCTTGTGTGGTGGTTCATGTGCCCAATACCAGCAATGCAGCAGCAACAGCTTTGGCAGAACACTACCTCAATGGTGATGGTGGACTGGTGGACCTGCATGTGGTCCCTGCTTTCCTCCAGCCCATCCTTGCTGCAGATGGGATGTGATCAATCTAGTTGAACTAGAGTTTTATCTATCTATAACTATCTTTATCTATGTTTATCTATGTTTCTATCTATGTCTCTCTTGATTGTGTGTTTTCAAGCTTGTTCTATGTTTCTATCTATGTGTCCCTATTGATTGTGTGTTTTCAAGCTTATTCGGATGATGTAATCTAGTTTGTGTTGGTTTAATATAACCCAATTTGTGTTTCTTGTTATGACTTCTGGCTAAAAATCACTGCATGCGGGAGGGAGAGGAGTAATGCAATTGTAGATTATTTCACTTATGTGTTGTACCCATCAAACCCTCAAGTTTAATACGTTGTACCTTTTAGCCCCTAAGGTACCCGGAAAGTACCTATTAACCCTTATACCGGTACAAATTAAAAAAAAATTATAACGGACACATGTAATGTCTATTTTGCCCATCCGATATATGTACCGTTACAATTTTTGTACCGTTATAAGGGCTAATAGGACCTTTACGGATACTTAAGGGGCTAAAAGGTACGTTTTGAAACATTGAGGGCTGGTAGGTATTTCGTATAAAACTTTGAAGGCTAAAAGGTCATTAAGCCTATATATATATATATATATATATATATATATATATATATATATATATAATTGTATATAAGATTTTACACGTTAAATTTTATATTTGTGTTCTATCTTGAATTCTAACAACCCACTTGAAATTAACAAAATTGTAATAACCGCGAATTTTATTAATATGACTATCGAGCTCTCTCGAAATGAATTTAGTAAATCTCTATTTATTATTTAATTTAGGGATGCGTGCAAACATTTAATTTAGAGTAATGTTGTTCTTACTGATTGTTGCTATTATTAATATCATTTTCTGTTATTATTAGTAATACTATTTTATAGCACTCTTATTTTAGTGCTATAATATTAGAACTATTAAGAAATATTGTGTAAGGTTTTGGGTTGAATTATAAGCCCAATGTGATAAATATCCAATAAGAGCCCAAGTGGTGGCTATATTTATACTACAAGTCAAGTAGTGGAGAGAAAAGCCCCTCCCACTTTCTTTTTTCTCCTGATAACAATATACACACACAAACTCCATTAAAACTCAAGCTTTGGGAGCAATCATCTCCACGGATCCTACCCGAATTTTACATGCAATTGAGGATTTGAGAAGCCCATAATTCGCTCGTCATTTTCATATAACAAACTCTTTGTTCGAGAAGTTGGATTAAAAGTTTATGTTCTAAAATTTGATTTTCACAAATAAGGGTATGAGTTTTAAGTCTTAAAAATCTTTTACTCCTTTTGTATGTTGCTGATTTTGTAAAAATTCATGTGCTTAAATGTAAATTGCTAGTTAGGGTTTTGTTCATTAATTAGGGAAAATTATATATATGTGATTTGTATATGATTTTGATGGTGGATCTTTATAAAAATTGTATGTGGGTATTTGTTGAGTAGTGAATTGTGTGTTTGGGGGGGGTGTTGCCTGCATGTCAGGGAGGAGCCACCACCGCGGCGGTGATGGTGACCGAAGGTGGTGGGGTGTTTCGATGGTAAAGAAAAATAGAGAGAGGGGATGGGAGATTGAAAGAGAGGGGGAATCGAGGGAAGAGGACGAGAGATTGAGGAGAGATAGAGAGATCGCCGATCGGAGATGAAGAGAGGGAGAACGACGGTGGGAGAGGGAGGTTCGCGAGTGGAGAGAAGAGAGATGGTGGTGGAGACAGAGAAGAGAGAGCGACGGGGAGAGATTGAGAAGGTGGGAGAGAGAGAGAGAGATGCGAGAGAAAGAGATAGGCGGAGATAGAGAAAAGAGGGAGAGAGACGACGACGAGGAGAGATAAGGGAGAAAGAGGGATCGAGAGAGAGTGGGTGAGGTCGAGAGAGAGAGATTGATTGAGAGCGAGAGAGGCAGAGAGAGATTGAGAGATCGGAGAGATTGAGAGAGAGAGAGAGAGATTGCGAGCAGAGAGGGAGAGAGACGGAGGTCGGTGGTGGAACCGCCGGCGCCGACTGCCTCCGGTCGGTGACCCCCAACGGTGGTGGTTGGTGGTGTTGAAATTATTATTTTATATTATATATATCATTAGTTATATTAAATGATTGTGTTATAATTATAAAAGAGGAATAATAAAAATTGGGAATTTTTGTATTAATTGAGAAGATTATTTTATAATGAGCATAATTAAATTGATTTAACCGGTGATACTTTCATTGTTGTTGATTTGGTCGAAATATCGAAAATATTAAAATAAGAATAAAATGGAGATGTAATTATATAAATAAGATGAGGAAATTCTTTTAATTTTGATTTAAAAGAAGGAAGAGCTACTTGATTTTTTGGAATGAATGTTAAAGAGGGATTGAAATAAATGGGATTTATGGAATTAATAAATATAATTGTTTTAATAAAATAGTGTGTTAAAAATAAGAGTAATTAATACGGATTTTAATTAAATAAAAATAACAATTAAAATGTAATAAAGATGAGCACTTACACCGTTCTATTTGAAGAATAAAATAGGGATTATTTATTAGAGACTTAATTAAAATTGAGAATTTAGATAATTAAAGAGAATCTCGTAAATACCCTCTGGTTTCGAGATGTGATTTACAAGAGCAAAATTAATTTAGAAGTGCTAATTAAATACTTTATTTAATTAGAGAATTTTGTTAGAAAATGAAAGTTGTAGATAATTATTGACGCTCTTGTACAAACCCTTTTATTTAATTCATTCGAGATGTGTTGTTAAAGAAATCGATTTGTGTTGCTTATTTAGGAATAAATTGAGACCTTATAAATGAAATTTCCCTTACGAATAAAGAGAGCGAGACTTTCATGTATAATTATAATTGATTTGCTTAAAACCCGATGTATTAAAAATTTCATAGGAAAAGTGAGTAGAGCCTCCATTTAATTTATTAAAATGCGAATTAGGCGTTAGTGAGATTTTAAGATTTCGAGAATATTCCAAATTATAATTTCAGAAATTATTTGATTATCAAGAGCATGATTACCGAATTATTTTGGCATTACGTGATCAATTTCTTACCCGAGTACTTAAATCATTTTGATAATTAATTATAGAATCTCTTTCTGAGACTTGAGACAATCGCTCGCGGATAGCACTTTTTATTTATTCGGTAATTTAGCATCGAGACAAAGGCAAGTTCAATCCTACCCTAACTCTCGGAAACTTGTATTTTTCTTCGTATTATTTCATTCCTTATTTATTTTCGAGCTATCAATTATGAGATTTATCCGTTGCTCCATATGATGCAATAATTATTTTTGAGCATTATTTTTCTCATTAAATATTACGTTACTGTTGAAATTAGTTTAATTGCGAATTTTATTTCCCTATAAGCGTAGAAGCGATTTCGTTGCTATCGGGTCGATCTCATTAACTCGAGACGACTATTATTTGGTTCAGTGGAACTAGTCTCATTTGTTCGAGATAGTTAAATTCATTCTTTTCAGTCGAATTTTTACAATTCGACAACATTTATTGATTATCTTTTAATTGGTTCATCTTTCGAATCAACAAATAAGAGGTTGTAAAATTAGGATCTTTTGAGTTTTACTCGTTGATCAAAGTGAAAAACATTCTATTTAACGTTCATCGATTATGAGTATTGTAAACATTCGAGTGGTACCATTTGTTCAGTACGACTCAAAATATTTCATTTTAAGACTATTCTCATTATTTCGAGATAGTTGCCCTTTTTTGTCAGTGGTTGGCACTTTGTTCGTGTAAACCAATAAATTATGCTTATTGAGAGTTACATCGATCCATTGTTCGGATCGGTGGTACATTTGAGTAAAATTGGCAGTCCGCTAGAGTAATCAAGTATTTTCCTGTGAAGCTCATTTCTAAATATCCGTTCATTAAATGTTTGGGAATTCTGTATTCTACTGGTCAATTTTGGGAAAGAGGCCCATGATAGAGAAAGAGAGACTTGTGTACCGTTATAAGGACACGAGAATATTTTAGGCACTATGATGCCAGGGTTGATATAATAACCCCTTTATGATGCTAGCATTCATACTATATACTATATTCGTTGATATCGTATTGAAGCCGTGATCGGGCGAAGTGCGGTGTCATTGGAGGAAGGTATTCCCGGTCGGATAGTTGATCCCCCCGCCGAGATACCGAGAGGATGGAAGACCACTTTATTCATTTATCATGAGTCATTAGAGTTTTCACTAAAAGAGTCTTTTCGAGTATTCTATTTTAGAGACGAGTCTTGAGTCAAATGTCAGATTCTGATATCTCTATTGTTTATAAATTTTCGAGTATTTCTTTCAGTAAACCTTACTATGTTTATATACCAAGCAAGGAGAGAACTTGCTGAGCACCATAGTTGCTCATTCTTGCTTTACAACATTTGTTCAGCTGTCAAGAAGGAACAAGGTGAGCCATCCAGCCAGAGGAACAAAGGAAAAGAGAAAGCTCCGGGCTATGGCGACAAGGACTAGAGTGGCCAGCCGGAACCTGTTACCTTTCTACTTTATAGACTGGTGTAAGATAATATTCAGTGATGTAATAATTCGTATTGTATTAAAGTGCGAGACCGATCTTGGATCTGTGGAGTGGGACTGTTCCGCTCCGTTGTAGTAAATATTTTGTTTATTATTGAGCTAACGTGTGCTGCAGGATACTGAGACCTGATGTGACGACCCGGGTCCCCGAACAGGGTGGATTTGGGGGCGTCACAAAAATAATCGTAAATTTAGTGATGGTTTAACAATTATTTTCCAACTAAAACTATGCAAAGAACCAACCACCTGTTAAGATTGTTAAACAAGGGGCTAAAATGAGAGTCGGTCTTTTTTCTCTCTAGCTTCTCTCTTCTTTCTCTCTCTAAAATCTAAACACTTTCTTCACTAGATCTAAACCAGCCTTCCTGAATCCATCTCTCTCTTCTTACTCACCTAAATTTTTCTTCTTTGTTTTTTGTTCGCTCAAATGTCTCGGAAAAGGGTTTCCTTTCTGGATGACTCGTTGTTGGAATCTGAGAGATCGAGTGTCTGCCCCTTTGTGGGTAACAATGATAAGAACGATGACTGCAAGTATGAGATGCAGACTCGGGAGGGGCCGGTTCCGAGCCCGAGTCCGAAAAAGGTTTCTTTCGCGAAGAATTTGGTGACGTTGATACCATCGGAGCGGGGAAATCGAGTAAATGTTGCCCATGGATCCCAAAAGAGGGTGAAACTGGATAAGGATGCTTTAGTTGGTAACATTGAGTTGATTAGTGATATCAAAAAGCATGAAGGCCCATGAGGGGTTGGTTTCGATGATGAGCCTGAAAAGGGTTTCTTTTGCGGAGAACCTGGTGTCGGTGATACCATCGGAGGGAACCCACCCCAAAGAGGGATCTTTCGCGGGGGCTATTTCATCGGACGATAGGGGATCTTTTGTTTACCCTCTTGTGGGTACCAATAGGTTGAGTATAGATCGTTCAGGAGGTGTGTCTAAGCCCCAGGAGGGTTTGACATCGAGTATGAGTCCTAAAAGGGTGTCCTTTGCGGAAAAGTTGGTTACGATGATCCCCAATGTTAGAGGGGTGTCGTCTCAGAGGAAGGAGTCAGGATGTGTAGTGACTAAATCCAGTGCCAGGAGTTTGGGCAGTGGCCATTTGGCTATTGATGTAGGTGGTATTGGAAAGTGTGTCTCAAGATTGAGAGTGGATATCTCTAAGGGATATTCTGATACTTATGAAGATATGGCCAAGGCTGATGGGAAGGGTCTTAATAGGCCGGTTGGCAGTGCTACAAGCAAATGGAGAACGGTCAGCAAAAAGAGTTGGTCGTCTATTGATAGCTCTTCTGGGATTGCTGCAAGGATGCGTAGTGCTCGGAATGTTCAATTGGTGGAAGGTAATTTCTTCTACTCTAATAGGAAAAACGTAAATGATGGTTGTTTTAATGGGGAGTCTCCTATTGATTTAACTAATTCCATGGTTACTATTACTGATGGAGGAAATGAGGGCTTGAGCGTTAACACTACGCATAATGTTAGGCCTAGTGACTTGTTTATTATGAGTTCTTCGGGGGGAAGGTTAATTCGAACCTTGATGAGAAAGATGGGGATTTGGAGGTAAATGTAGATTCAACAATGAAGGTAAAAGATGCTAAAATGCTGGGAGGCAAACTTGATTTAATGGAGTCTGATCTGATTAAGACTATGGTTGCTATTGATGGCAAGGGGGATGTTAATCTCAATGTCCAGGATATGGCCATGGTTGGTGGCTGGGCCATGTGCAATGTGGAAGAGGAGAAAGTGCAGGACTCTACCCTTGTTCCTAGATGGGATAGAGTTGGGATTGGAATTGCTAGAACAGATGGATTTCTTAAAAGTGTGATAATGGTAAGGGGAGATCTGAGGTCTTCTATTTCATCAAATTGTGTTTTTTCAGAGGATACAGAACTTGGTGTCGGTCTATGTGGCACACCGCTGGAAGAACAATCGATTGGCGTTATGTGCAAGAGTCGCTGGAAGAACAGTCATGGGCTGCATGTCAGCAAAATGTGGACTATCTCTGTAGATATCAACATTGTTGGATGCAAGTGGCATCAAAAAAGCAGATGTGTGAATTGGTGTCAAGCTAGCAAGCCTGATTTAAAGGATTTTAATCGGGCTGCAATAGAGGTTGAAATTGGCGATGCTGATACTGGTGTCCATGTGGATGTTGATACAGAGTTGGATGTGCGTACCTAATGGGGAGGGGAGGTTTCTTGCTCGGGAACTAAACTGTCCAGTTTAAGTGCTTCAGGTCCAATGAAATTTGCGAAAGAAGAGTCGGTCAGGCAATTATGCTTAATGTATGTTCTCTATGTTGGGTATCGAGGTGCTCATGCTGGTTGGATGGGTATTGGGTGTGAACCTGGTGGTTGCACTTATCTTATGAATTTGGCATAGAGTTATGCTTATGTTTTTAAACTAGCTTTTAGCTAGTTTCCCTTATGTAGACTTGAATAAGTGCTTTGTTCTGGTTCCCTTTGTTTCCTAGTTTGGCTAGGCTGCTTTGTTGTTCCGTTTGGTTAATGTTTTCCAATCGCGGGGTATGCCCCTAGAAGTGTAAGCATTTTCCATTGGTATAAAAATTTTAATTAGCAAAAAAAAAAAAAAACTATGCAAAGACAAAAGAGAGAAGACACAACTTTTTACTTTGAAAATTCTATTAGATTTATGAAATCTACTTATATTTTGTTATGATTATCAAAATATGTTAGATATCGATTCAAGTGATTGACTACTAATCAGATAATGATGTTGGCATCATAAGGAATAGAGTCAGTATCAGGATTGCCATCAAGATTGGAAGCTGATTAGGATTGCATGAAGATTTACATTAGTCCAGAGATCAAGTAAGATTGATTTATCTATTCCTATTTTGTAGGATCGTAGCTATCAGTTAGGATATGTATTGTAAATAGTAGTTAATTGATTTGATATATCTTGTAATTGATAGAGCAGCTGTGTGACATATATAAACACAGTTTAGGTTTTACAAAAGAGTAATCGCTTACACCGTTACACGAGAATATTTGTAACCTAGAAGTTCTCAAGAACATTAGAATTTCTTGAGAGAGTTTTGTAACACTTTTATACCAGAGTTAATAAAGCTATTATTCATTCATACTTGTGTTGTTATTATTGGTTAAGGTCGAAAATCTTATACAATTGTATTCAACCCCCTTCTATAATTGTTATTACTGGGCAATAATTGGTATCAGAGCTAACTGATTATCTAAATCAGAAACAATCTTAAGATGTCAACAAGCAAGTATGAAAGCATTAAGATTCCTACTCTCAAGAAAACTGAGTATCCAACATGGAAGATGAAAATGTTGATGTATCTGGAAGCAACTGATCTTGACTACCTTGATAGAATCAATGATGGTCCATATATTCCAAAGATATTGGTTAGTCGAACAGATACTGTTCCTGAACACTATGTCATTAAGACAATGAGTGAATGGACTTCTAAAAAAAAGGTTCAAGTATGATGCAAAGGTTAAGAATATTTTGCATAACAGTCTTGATGTTGTCATGTCAAATAGGGTGAAAGCATGCAGAACTGCTAAGGAAATTTGGGATACCTTGGAAACTCAATGCCAGGGCACTGAATCTATTAAAAGGAACAGAAGGGCTCTGTTGATTCAAGAATATGAACAGTTTGATGCTAAATCTGATAAAAGCCTTACTGATTTGTATGATAGATTTCTGACACTTTTGAACAATCTATCTCTAGTTGGCAAAGAGTATGATCCAGAGGATTCAAATACCAAGTTTCTAAGAGCCTTGCCTGAGGAGTGGGATACTCAAACCTCCATCATTAGGCATCAGTATGAGCTAAATACTATGTCTCTTGATGAAGTTTATGGGATGCTGAGAACCCATGATCTTGAGGTTCAACAAAGAAAGAACAAGAGAAACATCAAAGCAAAGTCTGTTGCTTTGAATGTTGAATCAAAATCAAAAGGAAAAACTGTTGAAGTCTTCAGGAGAAGGAGTAGAGTTGTAGAGTCAAATCCTGATGACTCATCATCAGATCCTGATGTTAATCCTGATACTGATACAGATGATGACTCTACTGATTCTGATATGATGGAAATAGTTGCTATGATAGTCAAGGGCTTCAAAAAGATGAAGTTTAGGAAGGCTATGAGACAAGGCAATTTTCAGAAGAAAAACTTCAATGCTGGAAAAGACAGGTACAAAAGGAAAGCAAGGGTAGCAAGTTTGACAAGTCAAAGGTCAAATGCTACAATTGTGATGGAATGAGTCACTTTGCTACTGAATGCAAGAAGGCCAAAGCCAAAGCTCTTATCTCATCAAGCAAGGATTTAATGGAATCTTCCTCAGAATCTGAAGAGGAAAAGGTGAATTATGCATTGATGGCCAATGTTGATGAGACTGTTACTCCTGATAAAAAGGTACCTGAAACTGTTTTTGATTTTGATACTGATAATGTTTCTGAGTTAAGATCATTTCTAAAGTCTCTGCATATTAGCTTTAGAAGTCAATCTCTTGAAAATGCTAGAATCATATCTGAGATGTCAGAATTGTCTAAGAGAAATGATCATCTAGAAGCATATTTACTTTTCATGCAAGAGGTACAAAAAGAATGTGATAATGCTAAACACGTGAAACTAGAGATGGTATAACGACTTAGAAATTTTCGAAATATTTAAATGCTTATTTAATTGTTAAATGTGGGAATTATGTGAAATATATGATGAGTATATTTTCATGAAGTCTAAGATATGTGTGAAAGCATGATTATGTGATTATGTGATGATTGGTATATGTCGTATATGCTCGTGGAATTTTATTTATATTTTTGGAGCATTTAAAGTATTCTAAAAGTGTATTTTTAATCTTTTAAAATTCATATAAAATCATCGGAGTTGATTCAAATCATGAAATCTTTTACATTATCATATTTGTGATATTGTTGAGTTATTAAAATTAGTGTGGATATTTAATTGTGTGTTTTGGTATTTTAAAATGATTTAAGAAGCATTATTTCTTTTACAGAGCTTTTATTTCGAAAATTCATATGAAATTCATTTTTGACCCAAATATTATTTTAAAATATGGGGAGACTTGTAATTTCATAAAATTCATTTTAGAATTTTAAAAATTATTTTTCTACTAATTTCTGAATTTATTTCGATTTAAAATGATTAAAAACGAATTGTAAAAGAAAAGTAGATATTTCAATTTTGGCTTTTTACCAAACTGCCCCTGGCAGTATTTATCAGCTTCCACCGCCCAGTTCTTTTCCTTGTTCGCGAGTTGCAGCCCCTGGGTACTGCTCTCTCCTCCTCTTTCATTCTTCTTTCATTTCTTTCGATTTTAATTGCTAAAAGATTTTAATTGCTAAAAACATGTTAAAATCTCTATTTTATTCTCTCACATTGTGTTCTTAAGTTTAGTTGATATGGGAGCTAAGTTTTATAAAGTTTTGTATGTATATATGTTCGGTTATATGTATGTATATGCTTAAATCTTGCATGCAAAGCTTGTTAGTTGCCGATTCAGTGATTAGAAGAATAGATGATGTTAATTATGTGATAAAATTAAGGTTTTGATAAGTTTTTGGACCTTCGAACAAAACCCTCATCGACGGCCATGGAGTTTCCGGCAAGGGCTGATCGGTGATGATAGATTGTTGGTCCTGCAGTGTTCTTGAGTCCTTATAATTGTTAATAAAAGTAGAAAAGAGATTGCATGTAAAGGTTTTTGAGCTTTAGCTTTAATTCGAACTATTTATTTATAAATTCGAATATATGCATATGAATGAGTATTATATGAACTGTTCTTGATGAATTCGATGTTAGATATTGATTTCAGATTGTGTTTTGGAGATGCATGTATAATTTTTATGAATTAATTATATTTGTTTCGAATTATTCGAATTATTTGATTTAAATAAATATATATATAATTATTTCCTTCGGAGTATTATTTGATAATCTAAAGATCTAATAATTCGTATTGTATTAAAGTGCGAGACCGATCTTGGATCTGTGGAGTGGGACTGTTCCGCTCCGTTGTAGTAAATATTTTGTTTATTATTGAGCTAACGTGTGCTACAGGATACTGAGACCTGATGTGACGACCCGGGTCCCCGAACAGGGTGGATTTGGGGGCGTCACAAAAATAATCGTTAATTTAGTGATGGTTTAACAATTATTTTCCAACTAAAACTATGCAAAGAACCAACCCACCTGTTAAGATTGTTAAACAAGGGGCTAAAATGAGAGTC
Source organism: Kitagawia praeruptora (assembly GCA_037693485.1). NCBI lineage: Eukaryota > Viridiplantae > Streptophyta > Magnoliopsida > Apiales > Apiaceae > Kitagawia > Kitagawia praeruptora. Next base: position 71,374,731 of record CM075350.1, read on the forward strand.
GGTCTTTTTTCTCTCTAGCTTCTCTCTTCTTTCTCTCTCTAAAATCTAAACACTTTATTCACTAGATCTAAACCAGCCTTCCTGAATCCATCTCTCTCTTCTTACTCACCTAAATTTCTCTTCTTTGTTTTTTGTTCGCTCAAATGTCTCGGAAAAGGGTTTCCTTTCTGGATGACTCGTTGTTGGAATCTGAGAGATCGAGTGTCTGCCCCTTTGTGGGTAACAATGATAAGAACGATGACTTCAAGTATGAGATGCAGACTCGGGAGGGGCCGGTTCCGAGCCCGAGTCCGAAAAAGGTTTCTTTCGCGAAGAATTTGGTGACGTTGATACCATCGGAGCGGGGAAATCGAGTAAATATTGCCCATGGATCCCAAAAGAGGGTGAAACTGGATAAGGATGCTTTAGTTGGTAACATTGAGTTGATTAGTGATATCAAAAAGCATGAGATGAAGGCCCATGAGGGGTTGGTTTCGATGACGAGCCTGAAAAGGGTTTCTTTTACGGAGAACCTGGTGTCGGTGATACCATCGGAGGGAACCCACCCCAAAGAGGGATCTTTCGCGGGGGCTATTTCATCGGACGATAGGGGATCTTTTGTTTACCCTCTTGTGGGTACCAATAGGTTGAGTATAGATCGTTCAGGAGGTGTGTCTAAGCCCCAGGAGGGTTTTTTTTTTGCTAATTAAAATTTTATACCAAAAAGGAACAGCTAATACAAGTCTAGGGGCATACCCCGCGAATCAACATTTAACAAGAGTCATTAAAACAGTAAGTCACCCTACTGTCAACATAAACAAACTAAACAAATCTGGTTCACACCCAAGTATCCTAAGGGAAGAGACAAGAGGAAATGAGAGTCGTTTTCTCTCTAACTTCTCTCCTCAAACCCTCTTAGCCGCCACTAAATTCAGCCATATCTTAGTCATTACTTCATCAGATCTATATATTTCCTTCCCGAATCCACCTTCCCTTTCTCATCTCTCACATTAAACACCAAATTTCTTATATGTTATATATTTTTTCTCTAGCGTCATTTCAAATGTTTTCGTTTTTTGTTTCCGGAAATGGGTCTCTTCTCGATTCGTCGTTTCTTCGGAGGATTCCTAATCGTTATTTGGATGGGGATATGCTCCCATCTTGTTCTGAGTATTTGGAGGCCATTCTTCGCGAAGGGTCTCTTGCGAAATTTAAGGAGAGGGTTAGTTACCTCTCTGTTACTGGTAAAGGTTTGGGTTCGCCGATGGGCTACTTGGATTCTAAGCTGGATAGTTTCATATCTGACTGTTTGGGGGGCACGTTTGGAGTCCCGGTTGATTGCGAGACCTCTAGTCTTAGTCTCACGCTCCTATCTACGGATCCGGTTGATTTGTTGAAGGAAGGATTGATAAAATCAATGGAGAATATGATTCTATTTCGTTTTGAAGTTGTTGATGGGACTGAACTTTGGGTCTGTGAGATCAATGTTATGCTATTGGCAGGTACTCTTATGAGAAAGGGTATTTTAACCATGGAAACTATTCTTCTTCAAGGTCTGCATATGTTGGAGGCTGAGGAGAACTGCAATCTGCTTGGTAAGGTTCTAGATGGTGAGATACCTTGTTGTTTGAGGTGTCTATTTGGGATTGTGGACTGTGAGGTTATCATGAAGAACCTACACATGGTTGGAAGCGATTTAGTTTGGGGTTTTACCCCGACTATGAGAGTTGAGATTAAAGGCCATAAGCTGTTTGATGTTATGCTTCATTCGGTCTCTCAATCGGCCATTGTGCACTCTGCTGCATGTGGGGTTACAAGGAATGGGCAGTTAAATTGTCGTAGATTAATACAGGAAGGTAGGGTGGGCTTGCAAGTCTCCTGGATAGGAGTTTGGGTTAACAAAGGAGAGAAAGCTTTGTTTTTCAATTCGAATGTGGCTTTGATGGGCAGTCTTGCCCGTATGTGGTTGGGGCTCTTATTTGCCCTTACTGTTCAGAGTGGATCTGCTCTGGAAAACCTTGATATGAGTGGGTCATGGGTTGTTGTAAACTCCATCATGACTATGGATGATAAGCAACTTTTTGTTGTTTGTTATTTGGCCTGGGCGACGCTCTCTGCTAAGTGTAAATCACATGGAAATTTTGACGACGAAGGTTCTACCTTGATGGAGGGTAAGGTGATTGAGGATGTATCTCAATCGCTTATGCTTCTTAGAGGACAGGTTGCGAATGTCAAAGGTATGATCTATGTGTTGGGGTCTGGTCTTCACAAGCCAGGTTCTTTAACCTTGTATGTTATTGATCCTAGTTTCAGCTGGACTGTTCGGTGCCGATTGTTCGTTAAAAACCTTATAGGAATGTTTGAGCAAAGGTATTCTCGACGTGTTCGAGGGATTGAAAAGAGGAGGATAGTTCTCGAGGTACTCCAATTTAGGCTGGATTGTTTGGTGCTGATGCATTCTGGTATGATGGGTTTTGATATGTGTTCTGGTGAAAAGAAGTTGGCTTACAACATGTTTGATGACTTGTTGCAACCGCGGAAAGGGTTACAACTGTTGGGGGTAGTCCACATCCCCAATAAGGAGTATCTTTGGTGTATGGTTGAGCTCTGGGAGCTAACGACTAAAGGAGAGGTGCTCTGTTATGAAGGTCTTCTTATCTGGGAAGGAAAACATTGTGTTCTGACACACACAGTGGTTGAGCAAGGGTGTGCTATCCTAGTGCTGAAGCAGGGGCTTTTATTTGGTGACAGTTGTAAATTTGCAGAGTTCATCTCTACGGATTGTATGCCAAAGGATTACTGCTATGGGTTGTTTATTGAGAGCGATGGTATTCCATTGGATAATGCTCCAATGTTTGTGCACTTTCTATATGTCTCAAGTTGTATTTGCAAGAAAGGCAGGTGCCTTTTGTTGACAGCTGCTGGTCAAAATTCGATTGATAAGGATGCTTGGACTAAGTTTTGTGATATGGTGTGGGCTATGCTCTGTGCTATGTTGTGGGTTACGAAGAGTAATTTGCTTATGCTGCTGAATGTTGGTACTATTTTAGATGGCGGTCTTGAAGGAGAGGGCTTTCCAAGTGACAAGCAATATATGAATTCTAAGAATTTCGGAAGTATGGTTTCTATGAAGGATTGCCTTTCTTGGAATGCAGAGAGCACGACTAGTATCAATGCTAGCTGGTTTGTTGGTTTATCCTGGTTTGTCTTATTAAGGCAGAAGACCGTCGACTCAATAGAGGGGGGGTTTGGTAACTCTGCTGAGAATGTGAGCTATGACTTGGAGAAGTCTCAGGCAACAATGGGGAATTTTTTCAACGGCTTTAGAGACCCAGTTGCTTCGTGTCATGATGGGGAGATGTCTGCTGTTGGAATGCTCTTGCGCCACTTCATGGTGCATTATCTGCTGATTCTCATTACTATGGGCTTTGTGAGACATGTGCCTAGTCTCAATTTAAGTTTGCTTAAGGCGCCAGAATGATCTTAGCTTATTTTCGTTGTTATGTTGACAGTAAGGTGACTTACTGATGTTATGACTTTTGTTATATTGATTGTTGATTTCGCGGGGTATGCCCCTAGAATTGTAATAGCTGTTCCTTTTTTGGTATAAAATTTTAATTAGCAAAAAAAAAAAACAAACTAAACAAAATAATACCTAACTGTTGAGAACACAAACATCTTAGCTATGCCGAAATGGCATCCCATCTCGCACTCTGCCAGGACATCTTTACAGGTCGAAACAGACCTTGGCCCACCAGTTGCAATACCCCATCTTCGATTCCACCTTGTTACAAAACCAAGCAGGCAAACAGTCCTGCCTCTTCGTTGGTACACACCTGCTCCGAATCCCTGCTCCTTTGAACAATTCTTGCGAGTACTAACCATACGGGTAACCTCCAAACCTTTATTAGCAAATGTCAACATGTCCTGATCAAAGCCCATAATAACATCATGAGTAGTCCCCGTGAATCCAATAGCGCCGTTCTTCACATGATGAAAAATCATAACAGGAAGGTGATCACAAGTCACGTCCCTCCAATTGGCAGTAGTCACAAAGTGCCATTTGAGCAAACTGCTCTCAGCAACCATGACGATGAGGCTGTTGTAGTAACCATCAAAATGAAACACACTTCCTGTCCTGCAGATATTGTACACGCCAGCAGACTCCATTTGACATACTCTAATGGGGACCTCATGAATTATTATGAACAGCACATTTAAGTAGTGACCATAATAACAATAATTAAAGTAAGTGTAACCCCCTGGTTCACACCCAAGTATCCTAAGCATACGCCTCAACATCCGTTCTGTCCCTTCCAGAACACAACCACTACTGTAATAACCCTAACTTTAGTAATGCTACAGTGGTCACGTGAATAGTAAATTTCGAGGATTTAGAAAAATGGTATATAAGTACTCCATAATGGAAATGGAGAATGAATAAACAGAAACCATATTAGTGTTGTACATTGAAATTAAGTGACTCAAAATGACGATAGATTTCAGAAATTCCTAAATATGGATTTTTGAGGATTGTGACTTCCAAAGAGCTTCTATTGAATATTAAGGAGCATGGAACTATTAAAGGAATCATATATTGAGGAATTAGAAGATTTAGGTTAAACCAAGGGATTAATAAGTTAAGAGAATACCAAAGGAAATTGGATTTGTAAATGATTTCGAAAACCACTGAGATAATGAGGTTTACTCGAAACGAACCACAATTAGACGAGTATGGAGACCAAGCAACCAAGATTAGTAATATAACAAGGATACATACCACATTATCATTTATAAGAATTAGTAGCATAATACTTAGAAAATCAAGAAAAGGAATTATTAGATCATCAAGATGATGTCACATTCCATTAACACCATTTTAAGGGTAGATTAGCCATTTCACCATGTAAATATCAACCTAGCTTCCAAGGTAATCTAGAATTATCAAGTTTAAGCCAAGATAAGATTAGAAAAAAACACAAAACTCTCTCCCCCTTTCTTACAACACCATTCGGCCATAAAGAAAAAAAAATCAAAACCAAAACCCTAGAAAACATCAACATTAAATCAAGAGAAAAATTGTGAAGATGCTTGGAGGTTAGGAAGGATCATCTACAAAATTTCAAGGCCAACCAACATCATTTGCATAGGTAATAAAATCATTGAAGTTGATGATGAATAGTGATGAATAGTAATTTCTAAGAAACTAACTTGATTTTCATGGTTCTTTTAGTTGATTCAAGCTAAGATAAGGTGGTTTAAGGATATATCAAGGTTTATTAAGGATCTTTAAAGCTTCAAGAAGGTATAATCACTCTTGTCTTTGGTTATTTATGATGGATATTGATGTAAGTAGTGGATAAGTGGTGTAAAGATTAAGATTATGATGTTATATGTGTTTGTAAGTGGTTTGAGTTAAATATGGAGGTGTTTGGGCTTGTAACCATGGCTGGTAATGAAGACCACATGGTGTAGGTGATGATTATTGTGTTTGATAATTCATTTGGAGGAGTTGGATTTATGGAAAGTACGAAAGTACAGCAGTTACAATGCCCGATTTTCGTTAGGATGTAAATTGCTCTGTTTTTGACCCCTGTATCCGAACGGTACCCTACTGTTTAGGTTGCCAACTGACCATGAAATGATAGAACTTAGTTCATAGATCGTTTTGATATAAGATGCGTTAAAATCTGATGAACGGTTTAGGAGAAAAGTCAGTTTTAGTGAAAGACGTTCGATAACCGAGAAAACGTAATTGTATCAACTTGGAGGCTAAAGTTACCATACTTAGACATTTTCATAAGTCACGAAATTTTGGTATAGTGTAGTAGAGTGGTCAGAGGACCCTTGACAGTTGACCTTGCATTAAAATTCGAAATCCATATTTTCTGAGAATTTTTACAGTTAAGTGTGGTCGTTAGGGGAAATGGTGAAAACCCCTGAAACTTCGATTTAGTTTATAAATGGTTAAGTTCTTGAACTTTTGGGGTAATAGTGATGCGTTAAGCATATATTAAAGTGTCAAGGGTAATGTTATACAAGAGTGTAGTGAGTAAGAGATGTGATATTCTAATGACGGTCCTTTTGTGTTTATAGAAACTCCGGAAGAGGGACCAGCCATACTGTCAGGATACAGAAACCGAGGCAAGATCCTTCTATCCCTACTTTGAAAATTATTTATCCTCAGAATAAAAATGATATTATGGAATATATATATATATGTGATGCTATTGTTGCTATGTTGCATAGATTATATTTCCTTGATTTTGGGAAACTAAAGAGAGATGGATATGATTTATGAAATATGAATGTGGATATGATTATGAATGGAGCGAATAAGCTCTATGGTAAAAGAGATATGAAAGAGAATGGTATCAGTTGTTATCTAGGGTTATATGGTTTATATTACTATATTAAAAATATTCTTTTTAGTGTTAGTGGTTTAATAAATATCATTTAATTATTATTTACTACTCTTAAAGTAGACGGAATATTTTATGAATATAAAAGCATATTTGAATTCTTGAATATAAAGGAGATGTTTGAATCATAATCAAAGTATTATGTTACATATATATTTTATAGAAATAATGTGCGAGAATGGAAATGAGATGAGTAAATGATATATGGAAATGAAAGCGAGAAAATGGAAATGTGGAATGATATTTTGTAAATGGAATAACGATTTGACAAAAAGGGGGGTAGCAAAAAAAAAAGCGTAGGAGGCTGTGTGCTGCACAGTCCAGCAATCAATATTTTAATTCGGCCCAAGAGTTGCCGAAGGAGGATGTAGTGGTGTACCTTCCTCCAGGGGGATGTAGTGGTGTACCTTCCTCCTTCTACCGGTAGTAAAAAGGGACGGGTACGGAGGACGACTGATCATCGTGCCTCACATATTCGGCAACAGTGAAAACCCCCAAAATATCTGAATAAAGAATCAATGATAAAGTCAGATTGGTATACTGAAAAGGGAAAATGATATGAAACGATGGAATTATTGTTATAGATGAAGAGAAACTGATTTTATATTAATTTATAAAATTGTTGCATAAGAAGGAAATGAGAAGATGATAGTGAAAGATTTATTAAAGTATTCATATTATCTTGAAATATGACACTGAAAGTGTATATTGATGGTTATATTATTTAAGAAGAGAAACTGATACTATATTATTCTAGATTTCTTTCTTATAATAGTAAGTGGATGATGTATTATTAAATAAGAGTTTTATTCTTCCTTAAAGTTTATAATTGGTTACCGCTTACATATGTATATATATGTATACTTGGTTACATTTTAAATTCTAGTTTACCATATTATCTTGCTGAGCTATTATAGCTCACTCTTGCTACTTATCTATATACAGCTAGGTATGCCAATACTACGCAGAACGCCCCGCAAGAGGGTAAGGGGAAGGCGACCTTCTGAGGGCACGTTAGCATCGATTCCGGAGGTAGTGATGAGGCAGACGGGTTCTAAGGGCTTATGTATAATTAAGTATGAAGACATGTAATAAACTTTTGGTTGTTGAAACGTTTCATGTCGAAGTGTTATTCAACAATGTACTTAAGTATGATCCTGGTTTGTAATAACTCTTTTAACTTTCAACTCTAAACTTTTGTTATGGTAAATGTTGTTCTCTGAGCATATGACTGGTGTGCGTGTGTATTAGTGAGGGGTCAACTGTTTAAGCATCAAATGATATATTTAAAAAAAAAAAAACCAAGGGATATTGATATTGAATGGAAATTGGTCCGTGATGGCCCAGATTTATGACCCCGAATTTGGGGCTGTCACAACTACTCCTTAGATACTCAAAGGCTTCATCTATGTCCTTTCCATTCAGCTTGTGACCCACCTCCTCGTCCATAACCAACTTCTTTTTGCCCTGACTATCATCAACCCCAGTAGTCACCTCTTGATCAGTAATAACCTGGATATTATCCTTCCACTTCACCGATTTCTTCACAAACATTAAAACCTCCACATTAAGTGTAGACTTCCTTAGGCAAGCCAGCTGATTCTCTCTAGACCAGTCATTTTCACCCAAAATTGGAAAATCAATTCTCTCATTCAACAAAGAGGAATTGACTTCCAAATCCACATTATCACTAACAATAATGTCAGTTGCTTCCGTTGAATCGGACATCTCATTATGGAAATTGTTAGTTTCAAAAACCGAATCGCTAAAAGTAACTTTCTTCTTGGAGTAGCAGATCATACCTTTAAGAGGGGTGTCCTTTGCGAAAAAGTTGGTCACGATGATCCCCAATGTTAGAGGGGTGTCGTCTCAGAGGAAGGAGTCAGGATGTGTATTGACTAAATCCAGTGCCAGGAGTTTGGGCAGTGGCCATTTGGCTATTAATGTAGGTGGTATTGGAAAGTGTGTCTCAAGATTGAGAGTGGATATCTCTAAGGGATATTCTGATACTTATGAAGATATGGCCAAGGCTGATGGGAAGGGTCTCAATAGGCCGGTTGGCAGTGCTACAAGCAAATGGAGAACGGTCAGCAAAAAGAGTTGGTCGTCTATTGATAGCTCTTCTGGGATTGCTGCAAGGATGCGCAGTGCTCGGAATGTTCAATTGGTGGAAGGTAATTTCTTCTACTCTAATAGGAAAAAGGTAAATGATGGTTGTTTTAATGGGGAGTCTCCTATTGATTTAACTAATTCCATGGTTACTATTACTGATGGAGGAAATGAGGGCTTGAGCGTTAACACTACGCATAATGTTTTGCCTAGTGACTTGTTTATTATGAGTTCTTCGGGGGCGGGGAAGGTTAATTCGAACCTTGATGAGAAAGATGGGGATTTGGAGGTAAATGTAGATTCAATAATAAAGGTAAAAGATGCTAAAATGCTGGGAAGCAAACTCGATTTAATGGAGTCTGATCTGATTAAGTCTGCGGCTGCTATTGATGGCAAGGGGGATGTTAATCTCAATGTCCAGGATATGGCCATGGTTGGTGGCTGGGCCATGTGCAATGTGGAAGAGGAGAAAGTGCAGGACTCTACCCTTGTTCCTAGATGGGATAGAGTTGGGATTGGAATTGCTAGAACAGATGGATTTCTTAAAAGTGTGATAATGGTAAGGGGAGATCTGAGGTCTTCTATTTCATCAAATTGTGTTTTTTCAGAGGATACAGAACTTGGTATCGGTCTGTGTGGCACACCGCTGGAAGAACAGTCGATTGGCGTTATGTGCAAGAGTCGCTGGAAGAACAGTCATGGGCTGCAAGTCAGCAAAATGTGGACTATCTCTGCAGATATCAACATTGTTGGATGCAAGTGGCACCAAAAAAGCAGATGTGTGAATTGGTGTCAAGCTAGCAAGCCTGATTTAAAGGATTTTAATCGGGCTGCAATAGAGGTTGAAATTGGCGATGCTGATACTGGTGTCCATGTGGATGTTGATACAGAGTTGGATGTGCGTACGCAATGGGGAGGGGAGGTTTCTTGCTCGGGAACTAAACTGTCCAGTTTAATTGCTTCAGGTCCAATGAAATTTGCGAAAGAAGAGTCGGTCAGGCAATTATGCTTTATGTATGTTCTCTATGTTGGGTATCGAGGTGCTCATGCTGGTTGGATGGGTATTGGGTGTGAACCTGGTGGTTGCACTTTTTTTTTTTGCTAATTAAAATTTTATACCATAAAGGAACAACTTAATACACATCTAGGGGCATACCCCGCGAAGTCAACATGCAAATCAAACAAATGTCATAGCATCATAAAGACACTAAACAATCAACATACAAATAGAACTAGAATTAATCTAGTTTAAAACCTCACAATGAGACCTATGCCAAGTTCGAATAGTAAAGGGACCACCCGGTCCACATCCAAGCATTGTAAACTAGTAAGCAGCATCTTCTTCATAGGCAACACTAGCACATGGTAAGCCCAAACATGAGCGCCCTGGAAATTCTTTGAAAAAACCTCTTGACCCGAAAGGGTGGAGTCCTCTCGCCTAAACAAGCTAATTTCTTCACCAATACCATCAGTCTTTTCCTGGCCTTTACCAACCAGCTGCTCCATATGACATCCATCAACATGAGAGTTGGCCTCCAAAAAAGCACCACCGGCTAACTTTTCATTGGAAGGAGAACCAGCCCCCAGCTGATTAAAAATGCCCAGATGACAGCCATCATGCTTGACCATTTCTTTTGCAAAAACCCGAAGATCATCTAACAGAGACACACTCCCTGTCTCGACACTGCTAATTTCAAGTTGCTGTGACACACCAGCTCCAATCACTCTGCACTGAATAGTGGCAGCCATAAAAAAAGATGCATTAACACAAGTTATGCGTCTCTCAGGATTTCCCATATCATCCAGCAAATTAGGATTATAGTTTCCAAGAAACCAAAAAACTATCGGCTCCACAATAACTCGCTCCCATCTTCTCCATATAGTCTGCGAATAGACTAGCCATCGTAGTCTATCTACCAACAACATGCAACCTTCTTCTTGACAAACTGCTCTAGCCAGTACACATGCAACCACATCATCAATAGGAGGCCTGTGACAAACAGGACTCATCCACACAGGAACCTCCTTCCCACTAAACACAAACAATACGGCTCCCAGAACAACAATATGCTCCACCAAGTCTACAGAAGTAGAGTAGGCCATTTGAGCGCCTCCAGTAGCTCTATTACCATCAGTACCATTAATTATCTGAAGAACCAGCCGCACAAATTTCACTTGCAGAAGCTCGCTTGACCAATCAAACTCAATACCAAGCTCATCTATTGCAATAGCAATATCAAAGCTTCGGTGCGACATTCCATCCAACATCTGCTAGACCACCATTCGAAAGCCAAATCTAGGCCAAGTTCCGTCCAAGATTTCCGATTTTACAAAGACCCTTTCAATATTGTCCATCCTCTTTGGATCCTGCTCAAGCATAGAAAAAACCAAATCCCATAGACATAGCATAGCATTGGAGATAGTGAACATATCAATCCTCCAATCCATAGGAATATCTCCTAATACTTTTATAGTGCAGAACTCCACAAGCTCAATGTAAACTTTGAAACAATTCAGCATTAAAGCCGTAAGATCCCATTTAGGCAAATCGTCGAACACCAGCCAGGCATCAACAATAATAAAATCAGCTTTCACAGAGAGAGGTGCACGCAAAATCAATGACAACCATTCAACAGAGATCTCATTTAAAAATGAGAGTCGTCTCTCTATCTTCTCTCTAACCTCTCTCTAAAACCCTAATTAGCTGCCTCAAAATCTAATCACTTTCTCATCAAACCTTTCCATATTGCCTTCACGAATTCATCTCTTCCCTTCTCTCTCACCATATACTCCAAACTTCTTATATTTACTATTATTATGAATAGATCTAATTCTGATGCGGATGGACCCAACCGTCAGTTGGGATCCTACCGGTGTCCAGCGGATCATGATGGTGCTCCGCTTGAATTTGGAGTGTTTGATGGGTATGAAACCCCATTCTTAGTTGCTGGATCTGTCTTTAAAGAGCTGGTGGGTATTTCGGGCCCAAGGTTGGAGGATGCAAGCCATCTTCAATCGGATCCGTTACAGGATGGCTGCTGGATGGACGGGCCGCCTCTTGACCCTGTTGACCAAAGGAGGGTAGGTTCAGTGGAATTGTTCGCAAAGGCACCCCCTTTGGAGAACCCTGAAATGGTGACGCCTTTAAGGTGTTTGAGTTCTAGCCTAAAACAGGAGTTAGCCACCGCAGAGATGGCTACTGATGGGTCTCAGTGTAGCCTGGGGACACAAGATGTTGGTTGCAACCCCTCTGTTGGGTTTGCTTCATTGATTAGTAGCTCAGTCAGAGCTATTGAGCCATTTAATGTGCTGGGTAGAGTTATGGCTTCCAAGGATATTGAAGGTGTTGAAAGTATTGATGGTGTGTGTAGTGAAAGGGATGTTAACCCTTTGAAGGTCTTGTCTGAAGGGGATGCTAACCCTTTGGGTCCAAGAATTAAGCAGGAGGTGGTGAGGCCTAGGCTCCAGAGTGGCCCCAAGAAGAACAAATTTGTCAAGGGGGACCCTATTACCATGAATGTGGCTACAGGAGATGCGGGATCTAGACGGAGGATCCAACCCCTGGCGAAAGGCATGGAATCCGGTAAGAATTCTGACTCTGATAAAGTAGCCTCTGCTGAGTATTGTCAAAAGATGAGTACAGCCCTGACAGGGGTACCCACTAGAGTGAGATTGAATATAGCTTTGAAAGTTATCTTGGTCCTTAGGGACTGTATTGTGAGGAATGGCCACGAGGTTCCCAGCTTCTGGGGTAAGATAGCTATGAGAGCTTTGAATGCCTCAAATGACTTCCAAGACCTACCTGTCATTAGGATGATGGAGGATCTTGCTAGAGCTTTGCACTGTATAAAACAATTGAGTGGTTTCATTCGGGATAGGAAAATTCCTCTGCCTATTCTTTTAGGGGGTGAGGGAATGCTCCTACAGGGTATGAAGGAGGAACTAAAGGTTGCTGGGTTGTTGGACCAGTTCCATTTGAGAGGGAAAGGAGGAACGCTAGTGACTGTTAGCCAAGGGAAGGATGTGGATAGTTTGAAGATTTTCATTATCTCTTTTGATAATGTTTCTAGAAATGCAGACAAGGAGGTTATTCAAGCTTTGCCAGCCAATCTTAGGGTCTTTCTTCATGAGTGCGGTCTTAGCCAAATGGGCACTACTGTAGTGATGGAAATTGATGCGGAGGTGGGATTGATTTGCACATCTGGTACTGAAGGAGAAAACGATCAAGATGAGGAGGTTGAGGAGGTGAGTGCACAAGGCCGCACTGGTGGACCTATGGACTCTTTGATGGTGAAGTATGATTTGGTGCAGGTGATTGAAATTTCGGGTGAGGGTACTGAGAAGGGCCTGGCTCTGGGGGGTCTTATCCCTAACACGAGGGCTTCTATGCGTGGACATATGCATTATCTGGGAATGATGTTTGGCTTTGCTGATGGTTATGGTCTGATGCTTGATGAAGATGAGGAGGGAAGCGAAGATGAAATGGACATCCCTGTTATAGATGCTAAGGCGCAAATGGCTGGAAGTTCCCTTGTTCACGCTGCTGAGAAAGTTCGTTGGTCTAAATCCAAGACCAAGAGGTGGGGAGCAACCCGAGGAGGTCACTCCAACAAGACTTAAAAATGGCTGCTTAATCCCTTTTCTTAATTCTTAATTCTTAATTCGAATGTTGATTGGCAAGTGACTTTATGTTTTGCCTCTGTTTAGTTAATTGTTGAATCTGCGGGGTATGCCCCTGTTTGAACAAATTTCATGTAATGGTTATTTGTTGTTTCGCGGGGTATGCCCCTAGACGTGTTTATGTTTGTTCCTTATGGTATAAAAATTTTAATTAGCAAAAAAAAAAAAAACAGAGATCTCATTTTGATGAATCAATATCATCAGAAACTTACGAAACCTCTTAAATCGGGGCTTCATCAACAAACATAGTCTTAGAGTCTTACCATCGAACAGGTTGCATACAGAATCCAAATCGACAACAGAATCCAAGTCAACAACAGAACCCATCATATGGCGCTCATAAAAACTCCAAGTACCATTGAAGAGAGACATACAGCAATCTTCAACTTCAAACACATAGCATGGATAATAAACCCCAACAGCTAAAATAAGGTCTAGCGAAACGACCCCAAGAACCTTTCCATCTGTAAAGATGGAATGTCCCAACCTTCGTCCCCGAACTGCAGTCATTGAAATCTCATCTTTAGCAAGAGACCCAGGTGGAACAAAGACCAGAGAATCCTTCGAAACCATTAAGGACAAAATAAATATTATAACTATAAGAAATATAGTGTTTTAAGTGAAGGAACAGAAGAGAGACTATGGATTTAGGAAGGTTTGAGTGAGAAATTGATGGAGAAAAGGTGAAGAATCAGGTTTAGAATTGATGGCGACTAGGGTTGGTTGCTAGAGAGAAAAACCAAGACGACTCTCATTTTTTGAATTTTCCTGAATCTTGGTCTTATCTTATGAATTTGGCATAGAGTTATGCTTATGTTTTTAAACTAGCTTTTAGCTAGTTTCCCTTATGTAACTTGAATAAGTGCTTTGTTCTGGTTCCCTTTGTTTCCTAGTTTGGCTAGGCTGCTTTGTTGTTCCGTTTGGTTAATGTTTTCCAATCGCGGGGTATGCCCCTAGAAGTGTAAGCATTTTCCATTGGTATAAAAATTTTAATTAGCAAAAAAAAAAAAAACTATGCAAAGACAAAAGAGAGAAGACACAACTTTTTACGTTGAAAATTCTATTAGATTTATGAAATCTACTTATATTTTGTTATGATTATCAAAATATGTTAGATATCGATTCAAGTGATTGACTACTAATCAGATAATGATGTTGGCGTCATCAGGAATAGAGTCAGTATCAGGATTGCCATCAAGATTGGAAGCTGATTAGGATTGCATGAAGATTTACATTAGTCCAGAGATCAAGTAAGATTGATTTATCTATTCCTATTTTGTAGGATCGTAGCTATCAGTTAGGATATGTATTGTAAATAGTAGTTAATTGATTTGATATATCTTGTAATTGATAGAGCAGCTGTGTGACATATATAAACACAGTTTAGGTTCTACAAAAGAGTAATCGCTTACACCGTTACACGAGAATATTTGTAACCTAGCAGCTCTCAAGAACATTAGAATTTCTTGAGAGAGTTTTGTAACACTTTTATACTAGAGTTAATAAAGTTGTTATTCATTCATACTTGTGTTATTATTATTGGTTAAGGTCGAAAATCTTATACAATTGTATTCAACCCCCTTCTATAATTGTTATTACTAGGCAATAATTGGTATCAGAGCTAACTGATTATCTAAATCAGAAACAATCTTAAGATGTCGACAAGCAAGTATGAAAGCATTAAGATTCCTACTCTCAAGAAAACTGAGTATCCAACATGGAAGATGAAAATGTTGATGTATCTGGAAGCAACTGATCTTGACTACCTTGATAGAATCAATGATGGTCCATATATTCCAAAGATATTGGTTAGTCGAACAGATACTGTTCCTGAACACTATGTCATTAAGACAATGAGTGAATGGACTTCTAAAAAAAAGGTTCAAGTATGATGCAAAGGTTAAGAATATTTTGCATAACAGTCTTGATTTCAGATTGTGTTTTGGAGATGCATGTATAATTTTTATGAATTAATTATATTTGTTTCGAATTATTCGAATTATTCGATTTAAATAAATATATATATATATATAATTATTTCCTTCGGAGTATTATTTGATAATCTAAAGATCTAAAAGTTGATTTTGATGATTAGTTGTTAATTATAATTTATTTTTTTGCTAATTAAAATTTTATACCAAAGAAAAGCGATTACATATCTAGGGGCATACCCCGCGAGATATAAACACTAATCAAACAGAATAACAAGGAATACTAGATAAACTAGACTTCAAAAAACCAACAACAACAAAATATAACTGGATCATCAAACAATACTAAGAAACTAGTTGAAACTGGTTTATAAACGAGCTAATTTCTTCGCCAGGACATCTTCACAAGATCTGACCATAGCCAGCCAGCTGCATTGCCTATCTTCAATTCCACCTTATCACAAAACTTCAGCTGAAAACCCGCTTCAAATAGAAAAACATAAGTACATAGCACAGCTCCCCCATTATGCCAAGAGGACACATCAACGAAGCCCACTTTCAAGGTCCCTGTACCACCATCATCGATCCCAGCTATGTGAAAATCCTCCTTTTTTGCCTGAGACTCGATCGCAAAGACCTGATCTCCCGACAATGTACCATCAGAATGTCTAACAGCAGAAATTCCAAACCTCCAACATAAAACCTCCCCTTTTCTGGACACCAACTGGTCATCAGGCCATGTTTGCATCATGCCCTCAACCATTCCCTGCATCATTAAAACTGCAGCTTCCCAAACCATAGCAATGACGAAATCGAACATACATTTAAGAGTCCATCGCACCTGTAAATTATCAACTTCAACCTCTATCACCAAGTTTCTATTCTTTCTGCATAAAAACAACAGACCAATGCCCAAAGCCACCAAAGCAGAATTAATGAAAAATTGCTTAGCATATCCAAAATCAAGCGTTCCCATTAGAGCAAGGAACATCACATTAGTGGTGACTAAACCCCAAATGACCTCTACTACCCAAACCTTCCCAACATACGCGCTACTTCTGAGACTCCAAACGCCAAACACTCGTCTTTGAACAGCAACAACAAGGGTTCCTAGAAAATCGGACACACCATGAACCTTGCAGTTCGTAGAAATCTCATTCCAGGCCAAATGACAACCAATAGACCCCATCTTGCCTAGACCCGTGTTACCAACGAGCACTTCCCAACCAGAGCCACCCAAATGAATCTTCACAGAACCAATTATTAAGTCACTTTTAAAGTCAACAAGAGAGAAAGAAACATCTCCGCGAACAGCCTCTTCCAAACCATTTTCGTTCATCAAGGAGTAAGACTCATACGAAGTATGGCCCCATATTATGTTCCCCTGGAGCATCTGCCCTTCAGATTTCCCAACTCTTTTTTTTTTGCTAATTAAAATTTTATACCAAAAGGAACAACATGATACAAATCTAGGGGCATACCCCGCGAAATCAACATCCGAATAAACTACACAACATTAAGTCATAATAGAGTCTACATAGCAAACTAGATTAATCATAAGTTAAAAAACTATGCCGAGAGTAAGCTTCTTCATGACCAAACATGGTCCACTATGACAATCATCCCAAGCACCCATGGCTATAGCTTCCTTGTTCTGACCCTCCTGCCTCGCATCAACACCCTTAGGCACCCATCCAGCACTTATCCACAAATGGAGCCTGCTCTTCTGGCATAAACAACTTGAGACCATCAGAAGTTGCATGATTGACATCACAATCATCCTGTGCCAGCCCCCAACAGCAGAAGCAATCAAAACAGTGCCATCATCCTCGATCAAATCGACAATCTTCCCTGCCTCCGGGTAGCAATCCCTGATCATCCAATCAGCAGATTTCCCAACTCTTCTAGTCATTTCATCGAACAGTTGGCGAGCTTCATTATCTCGGATAGCAAAACCAAGAACAACTCTCTTCAGAATATTCCCCCCACAATGGGCCAGAGCAATCTTAACAATAGTCACAGATAAATCTTTCGCAGCACGTTCGAAAGAATCGCTGCTAGTATCATTCCCCAGAACTGTCACCAACATAGCGAGAGTTCTTTTCGGCAACCCGGCGAAAACTTCGTCTGCACCCATCATGGGTTGAAACTCTCCATTCCAAAGACCATTTCGCTTGGACAACATGTCAAACACTTTGCAATCATGTCGACTTTCCCAAGTTGGGAAAGAATCCAACCTCACAGAGGAACCCCCTTTTACAATGAACCCACAACAAGGGACCTCAACAGAAGAAATTAACCCCTTCGTTCCTCTGACCACATAAGTCATTGCACTTGTAGATCTAAAAAGAGCCTTCATAACAACAAAGGCTACAGCCACCGAATTCACTTCACAATTAGCAAATTGAATCAACATAACTAAAGTACGTATCGCATCAATTGGGAATGGCATCAAAAGAAAGTTGTTCCAAGACACACCATCTCTAGAGTGGATCGAAGATCCCATCACGATTACTTCTTTGAAAAGGTTTGGCAAAACCCTTAAAGCTGCAGGAACACCTGCAAGGTCGACGCCCATTCTAATCTTCTGGTAATCCACTTGGGACACCACACCATTCATTGGGATGTAGTTCTCTTCAGCAGCGAAAACCCATAGCCCAATAAAAAACCCACCTGAAACAGTAGGCTCAACAAACAAAGCTTGCTATCTCATCAACCACAATGTTCTGAAACTGCTGGGGTGTGGAAGCATCTGGAGATATGCTTGGTGATGCCACTGGTTTCCTCTTTGATCGAACCTCCGTCCACCCCTTATCTGCTTCCTCTTCTATATTATCTACCTTGGGGCTTTGGAAATTCTCACCCCCGTTTGCAGCCATCATGTGACTCACCTCCTCTCCTAGAGCTACTTCCTTTTGTTCAACCACCACCTTTTGTCCTTTCACTTCATTTTCTTTGCCATTTTGCTCCACTTTATCCTTTCCTTTGCCATTTTGCTCATTTAGATAAACTTTTGTATGTTTTGAGCCCCCTGTAGTCCATTCTCGAGAAGCCACTGGGCAAACATTGAGGGTATGACCAAGTGATTTACAATGGGTGCACACCATTGGCTTATTAATATAGGTGACTTTAACTTCCACTATAGAGCCATCCAGGTCCACCACTTTAAGGGTAGGCGGTATGGGATCCCCTACTTCATACTGCACACACATTTTAGTAAATGGCAGGATTTCTAGCTCAGAGGTAAGGGCATCGGCCCCCAAGGGCATGCCAATGACACTAGCAACACGACCAAGACCCTCCTGTGTCCAGTAACAATCTGGTAGGTTGGCCAATTTAACCCACAATGGCATTGAGGTAATAGGTTCTGAGCACACAGTAAAACCCCAATCAGTTAAGACCAGAGGCCTTTTATCGAAGTACCACGTACCTTTGCTTAAAACTGCATTTTTCTCATTGGTAGAGTTGAACCTAAAAACGTATGTAGATTCATTTCGCTGAGAGACCATGGTGAGGCCCCTCCTCCAGGCTGAAAAAGCCACCTCCTTAACTCTCTTAAATGGCAAAGTTCCTTTGGTAAATTGACCCACAATGCAACATTTGAATTTTTCCGCACCTTTCTTAAGGACATCCTCTGGGGGGGATACTACATCTGAACCTTCAATTGGAGGTACATAGTCAAATTTCACTTCCTTGAAAGGGCCCGGGGCCGTTCTTAACACTGATGACCAGGATTTAGTTCCTTTTGACCCCATTTCGGTCTTCTCAGGCTTCCCCCCATTTTTTGTGTTGTCATTGCTTACTTTGTCTACAACAGGTTCATGTTTACTCTTCGAGCTTTCACCCCTTTCCAAACCCCCAGAAGTAACATTCTTTAGGATTCCTTTAACCACTCCCACCCCCTTCTCGTTGGCAGCCATGTTCTTAGGTATTTCCTTGTTAGAAAAAATGGGAAGACCCATCTCATCTCTACCATCAATGAAACGCACTGGGCTAACTAACCCTGCATTAAACCTCTCCTTATCTTTCAAAATTTCTTTTTCAACTTCACCGAAAAACCCTTCTTGGCAAGAAAACTATGAATATCCATCATTTGGTTGCGGAGCTTTATAAGGTCCTCTCTTTCATATTTGTTGTTCGCAGCCACACCCTTTGCTACCATGTGAATCGTTTCTCTCTCTATCGCATCTCTAGCTGTCTCATAAGAAGCTTCATCCTCATCCGAGGGTATCTCATTTATCTTCTCAGCTGTGACACCTCCCGCTAGGGTATTAGGCACTACTAGAGCTGGGAAATCCTCAACTTCTCTTCGTGCAAGCATTTCCTGAAACTTATCATCCTCCATATCCTGCATATAGCCAGGTAAGCCAGATTCAGAGTCACAGTTCGAATCTTGACTCACCATGGGAGTTCTGATCGAAAAAGAAAAAGAAATAGGTATAAGAAATATAGTGTTTAGGTTTGGGGAACAAGGGAAGGTGGAGTAAATGAAGGGAATATGGAATTGGTGTTTTAATTATAATCATCATCCGGGAGTCCGTATTTGGCTGGGGTGGAACCCCTCTATTTGGAATGTTTTGATTATTACTTCTTCTAGTCAGCATATCACATGCTCTGTCACCCTTATTGAGAGTAACACAAACTTTGTTATCTCGTTTTTATACGGTTTTAATGAAGCAATTGATCGCAGGCCATTATGGAATGATTTGGCAGGCATAGCGAATGGTTTGAATGATGTGGCCTGGGTCTTATGTGGTGATTTCAACTCTTGCATTAGCATTGATGAAAAGCAGGGAGGAGTCCTAGACTGGACTACTGGAATGGATGAGTTCAAATAGTTTTTGCTTGCAAATGGTCTCACTGATCTTCGGTATTCGGGCCACTTCTTCACTTGGTGGGATAGCAATACTACGCAGCCAAAGTTCAGAAAGTTGGACCGAGTGTTAGTCAACTCAAATTGGCATTCCTTGTTCCCTTGCTCCTCTGTGGAATTCATCTCTCGGGGTTTATCTGATCATTGCCCTGCAATCACTTCGCTTGGAACTGTGGCGAAAGCTTGGTCTGTGGAGGTAGAGGGAAACCCTTGGTTTATTCTGACCTCTAAGCTCAAAAATATTAAGTTGGCTCTTAACGGCCTAAACAAAAGGGTGGGGGACATCCACCAGTTAGTGATTTTATCTCGAGATGCTCTATCTCAGTTTCAGAGTGAAATGCCTGCAAACCCCACTGCTGCATATTTTGAAGAAGAAAAGGAGTTTATTGAGAACTATTCAGCAGCCTTAAGATTAGAAGAGCAGTTTTTAAAGCAGAAATCCAGGATTCAGTGGTTAAAACTTGGAGATGGCAATAGTAAGTTTTTATATAACTCATGCAGAGGGAACTGGAATACTAATAAGATTATTTCTCTTCGGGACTCGGAGGGAGTTTCCCACTCTTCGCATGCTGATATGGCTAAAGTGGCGACGGATTTCTATAAAGACATTTTGGGGAAAAAGTCTGAGGTAGCTGAATTTCCAAATGACATCCCTCTTCCCTCTCTCTCAGATTCCCAGCTCAATCATGTGGCTGCCCCTTTCTCTGAAAGTGAAGTGCTGAGCACCCTAAAAAAAAATGGCAAAGAACAAAAGTCTTGGACCGGATGGGTTCACTGTTGAATTCTACTTGGATGTTTGGCATGTGGTGGGAAACGATGTGACAAAAGGTATCATGTATTTCTTTAATACCCTGCACTTGCCTAGAGTAATAAATGCTGCTACTATCTGCCTAGTTCCTAAGCAGGCTAACCCATCTGAAATGCAACACTTTAGGCCCATCTCTTGTTGTAACGTACTGTATAAATGCATTTCCTCTATGCTGGCCAAGAGGCTTAAAGCTGTTCTTCCATCCATCATATCTCCGGTGCAGTCTGCTTTTGTAGCAAAGAGATCCATTGGTGACAATATCTTTCTTGCTCAAGCTTTATGCAAAGACTATAATGGCAACTCAGGTCAACCCCGCTGTGCTATAAAGTTGGACATCCATAAGGCCTTTGATTCCCTAAACTGGAAGTTCTTGTTTAAGATTCTGGAAAGAATGAGATTTCCCCACCAGTTCATCAAGTGGCTGGAGAAATGCATCACCTCCACAATGTTCTCTGTAAAGCTAAATGGTAGTCTGGAAGGTTTTTTCAAAGGCGAGTCTGGCCTGAGGCAGGGCGACCCCCTATCCCCTTATCTGTTTGTGATAGCCATGGAGGCTCTCTCAGCTTGTCTGGGTAAGGTGACCAGGGATCCTAATGTTAAATTCCATTGGAGAACAAAGGAGGTAAACCTGAACCATATTATTTTTGTTGATGATGTGTTCATGTTTAGTCATGGTGATCTTAGTTCAGTCTCAGCACTCTTGGATGGGATAAAGC
Organism: Kitagawia praeruptora; assembly: GCA_037693485.1. Taxonomy (NCBI): domain Eukaryota; kingdom Viridiplantae; phylum Streptophyta; class Magnoliopsida; order Apiales; family Apiaceae; genus Kitagawia; species Kitagawia praeruptora. The sequence continues at coordinate 71,396,249 of CM075350.1, forward strand.
TCTTCTCAAACTATTCTAACCTCAACCCTAATCTTTCAAAGACTACTTGTTTCTTTGCTAATGTTAGACAGGAAGTTGTTGATTATATTCTTGCTTATTCGGGGTTCCAAAGAGGTTATATGCCTATCACCTACTTGGGTTTACCTCTCATTACGGGCAAGCTTAGCAAAAATGATTGCCAGACTCTGATCACCAGACTGTGTAGCAAATTGGAGTTGTGGACAGCTAGATTTCTAAATTTTGCAGGCCGCCTACAACTGATCAAAGCTATTTTGGTCAGTATTGTGGGTTATTGGAGTATGTTCTTATTTCTTCCTAAAGGAATTCTCAAGAAGATTAATGCTCTTTTCAAGTTCCTTTGGGGAGGATTCTACAAGCCAGATGGGAAATGTCAGTATAAAGTAGGGTGGGAGGAATGCTATAAACTGAAAGCGGAAGGTGGTCTTGGGATCCGAAACTTATTTGAATGGAATGATGCTGCCATTCTCTATCAGCTGTGGCGTATTCTACAGCCCACCTCTAGCTCTCTTTGGATAGCATGGTTCCATAAAGTCCTGCTGTGAAAAAAGGAATTCTGGACTACCTCAATGCCATATCGCTGGTATTGGATTGTAAGGAAATTATTCAAGGCTAGGAAGCTGGCCTTGCAGCATTTGCACTACAATATAGGAGAGAACTCTGGCTTTCTCTTCTGGCATGATCCCTGGGTCCAAAAGAAGCCTCTTCTAGCCATCTCCCCCTCCATTATTTCTACAGCCGAGTCCACAAGTTCAGTAAGTATCAATGTCTACCTTAGAAATGGGACTTGGGATTTGCCATCTTCGAACCATAACGATGTCATTGAAATTAGACGGGCGGTTCAGCAAGTCCAGATTCATAAATCTGATTCGATTACTTGGGATGGAATGTCAGCAAAGAATGTTAAATTATCTTCTATTTGGTCTTCCATTCGGGGTACTGGAAATCAAGTCCAGTGGTTGGATATGGTATGGGGGAAATTCAATATCCCGAAATGCTCGTTCGTAACTTGGTTGGCCATAAAGAACAGGCTCCTCACGAAGGATAGAATGCTCTTGTTTGGAATGCAGGTAGACCCAAAATGTGTCCTATGTGGGGTGGATGATGAGACGGTCAGTCACATTTTCACTGACTGCCCGTTTTTCGATCTAATTAGCAGGTCCATGCCAATGCGCTTCACTCGGAATTGGTCCAACTGTCAACTAGGCAACTGTGTTAGTAGACAGTTGGGGGCAAATGAGCAAACAATTGCTCAATTGTTTTTCAGCACAACTATCTATCATGTCTGGAAGGAACGTAACTATCGCATGCACAACTCTGGCCCTGTCAATCCAACCTCTGTTGTTAGTAGTGAGATCAGGCGCATGGTGCGCGAGAAATTGTTCTCCTGTAGCCTGTTTAAGATTTGGGTTCGGAAAGACCCGACCATCATCTTATTTACCATGTAATAGAATAGGTCTGGTACATCCGGGTACATTCGTGTTGAGTAGGGTTTACCTTCTTATTCTTTGTATCATGTTATGTTGTTGATGTAATGCTTGGATGTTGATTCGCGGGGTATGCCCCTAGATTTGTATCAGTTGTTCCTTTGGTATAAATTTTAATTAGCAAAAAAAAAAAACAAAGCTTCATCGCGCAACAAGGAAAGGAAACCCTTCAACACGATCATTGAAAGACACAACAGATCTGTGGATTGAAACTCGAAAAGTTTCTGACCCAGAGAACCCATCTCAAAACCCAACGAAAATAAATTTATAAAAATATATTTATAAGAAATTTTGGGACAAAGGTGGGAGATAAGGAAGGGGAAGGTGGATTTAGGAAGGAAGTATATAGATCTGATGGATTTAGGGTGTAGATTAAGCTGGATTTTCATGGCGGCTAGAAGAGGGTTTGCAGAGAGAAAACGACTCTCATCAGTCCAAAATCATTTTGGACTCGTTTGTTAATTATAATTTAGGTATATGATACATGAATTCCTTGAAATACATGTTTCAATTTGTAATTTAATTGTAATTAATTCGAATTATTCGAGTTAATTGTTGTTAAAATGATTTAAGTAAATGATTATAAGTATGATCCTTGTAATTCGAAATGCTCTTGACATGTGTTAGTTAAATTCGAATTCCTTGACTTGGTAATTGATATGGGCTAAAAGTAAGCCCTAAAGACACATTTAATGTGGCATTAATTAGACCTAGAACGGTCCAAACGTGGGGCCCACCAGATGGGCCCAAATCCCAATTATAATATTAATTTCGTAATTAATATTAGGGGTAATTACTAGCTCGGCAATAAGAGTCAAACAAGGATATTACTCTTGCCTGACTTAGTCTCCAAGATACATATTCTAACATGGAAACTGGTTCCTACATACTAGGATCTGGAACCTTCTTCTAGGCGGTGACTTGCCCACCAAGTCACCTAACCCTACTACGATTCTAAGGCTTCTCAGCCTATATAAAGCGTCTGACCCCTCATTCTCAGAACTACGTCTTGGCTTGATTCTTGATAACGAGATACGTAGGCACTCTGTGAGGACCGATTAGTCCCGAACACGGAAACAACCATTAAAGCTCGAAGCTCACCAACCCTAGCATTAAATACAAATCGTAACCTAGTTTTTATTCCACAACATTTGGCGCCGTCTGTGGGAAAAAGACATCAACCATGGTTCAAACACGAATAACACCAGCAACTACCGATCCTATTCCACTTAGCTCCGCTCCACCAGCAACAGATCCGGTGCCCCCAACGACCGGGACGATCGTTCCGCTTCAAGTTTCAAAACCCCTAGGGATGACTTCCCATGTTGAGAGTACAATACCTCCGATCGTCCACACAAATCCAGGGACTAATCCCTTTCAGATGGTGGTTTCTCCCTTGATTGTAGATCCCAATAACCCTCCACAAGGGGTCCAGATCCACACTACGGATCTCCCCGTGAAAACCAACCCGATGTATGGGCTGCCTAACTACCCTCCTACTTAAGGAGCTGGATCAAGTGGTCATGCCCTGCATATCCGAGATCGAGATTATCGCGATTTTTCTGGTCCTTATACGGATGATTCATCCTCTAACGATGATTACGATCGTGATGAAGCTCCAAGGAGGCGACGTGCAAGTAAAGAACCTCGAAGAAGAACTTGAACTACTCACGATGAACTCCCTTCGACAACTGCTGAGAGGATTAAGGCTTATGAAGCCGAGATCTTAAGATTAAAGGAAGATATGGCAAGAGAACAAGCTAGGTCAAATAAGACTCAACCTCCTCCAACATCAGGACCGATTCCCTTTATAGACTTGGAGAGGCCTTCAAGAAGGCAAAGAAGGGCTGATGCCCCAACTGGAAAAACAACGAGGGTGGAAACCCCCAAGAGCAACCCCAAGGATCTGATGCCACTTGGGGATCTTGATGATCCCACACCCCCGTTTATTGAGGAGGTGATGAATGCTCGTATCTCGAAGAAGTTTAAGATGTCGACAACTAAAGCTTATGATGGAACGGGTGATCCTGCAAACCACGTTAGGACGTTCTCAAACGCACTGCTGTTGCAGCCTGCAAGTGACGCTTTGAAGTGCAGGGCATTCCCTCAAACTCTGTCGGGTATGGCTCAAAGATGGTATAGCCGGCTGCCTTCAAACTCAATTGGCTCCTTTAAGGAGTTGAGTACTGCTTTCGTTAGTCAGTTTATCAGTGGAAGAGTTCATGAGAAAAGTTCTGCATCCCTTATGTATGTGGTACAAGGGAAGAACGAAAATCTGAGAGACTATCTTAAGAGGTTCACCAAGGAGACTTTGAACATCACTGATCTGGAAAATAAGGTGGCAATGGTAGCCCTGGAGCATGGCACCACCGACCTATACTTTAAAAGGTCATTGGCGAAGCATCCTCCCGAGAATATGGCTGAGCTCCAGCGAAGGGCTGACAAGTATATCAAGGCTGAGGATAGTATAAAGAAGGAGGCCGCAGTAGGCAATGGCCGAGGTAACAACGATACAAAGAAAAAAAGCAGGATCAGGAGTATGATGCTAGGGACAAGTATCCCCATACCAGCAAAGACTCCGACTCACCACCAAAAAAGAATTTTGGACCGAGATTTTCTGATTATGCAAGGTTGAATGCTCCTAGGAGTCAAATCTTGTTGGAGATAGAGAAGGATAAAGACTTTCGATGGCCGAAGCCACTAAAGGGTGACCCCGCAAAGAGAGACAAGGGCTAATACTGCAAGTTCCACCGAGATGTGGGGCATGATATAGATGATTATAGGCAATTGAAGGATGAGATCGAGTTCTTGATCCGTAAAGGAAAATTGAACAAATTCACAAAGGGTGAGGATCGTGGAACCCAAAGGAGGGATTACGAAAGGAGAGACAATGACAGAAGGGATAACGATCGTGATCATAACCCACAGCCCCGAGGGCCAGTTATCAACATGATTTGGGGAGGCCCGACAGCGGCCGGTACAACTCGAAACTCTCGAAAAGCGTATGCCATAGAGGTGATGCACATCGTGGGAGAGGCCCCGAAACGTGCTAGGATTGAAACAGTGATTGGTTTTGATGATTCTGATCTTGAAGGGGTTAAGTTTCCCCATGACGACCCGTTGGTCATAACCCCTGTGATTGGGAACCCGGAAGTGAAACGAGTCTTGATAGACAATGGAGCTTCTGTTGATATTTTGTTTCATGATGCTTTTGTAAAGATGGGATACACTGATTCTCAGTTGACCCCGACCAACATGCCCATCTACGGATTCAATGGAGTTGAGTCCAAGGTCGAGGGTACTATTCAGTTGCCCATGACCATTGGACAAGAACCTAAGGAAGCTACTCAGATGTTGAATTTTCTGGTAATCAAGGCAGCCTCGACCTATAATGCAATCCTGGGAAGGACTGGACTTCATGCGTTTAAAGCTGTTGCCTCCACTTACCACATGAAGATTAAGTTTCCAACCCGGAATGGGGTCGGAGAACAAAAAGGTGATCAGAAGATGGCAAGAATTTGCTATGTATCTGCATTGAGAGCTGATGGAGTCGGGGGGCAGGTACTCCCAATTGAAGACATGGATGTCCGTGGTGATGATGAACATTGAGGAAAGCCAGCAGAGGATATGATCCCTATTCCTCTAGAGCTGGGCGACCCAGAGAAAGTTACTTATATAGGAGCTTCACTAAGGGAACCCTTAAAGGGCAAATTGACGGCCTTCTTGCAAGAAAACAGTGATGTGTTTGCTTGGACTGCAGCTGACATGCCAGGGATTGATCCCCAACTCATAACTCACAAGTTGAATGTTGATCCTGGGCGGAAGACGATAAAGCAGAAGAAGAGAAATTTTGCTCCTGAAAGGTAGGAGGCCATTAAACAAGAAGTTGACAAGCTCTTAGAGGCTGGGTTTATTGAAGAGATTCAGTTCCCCGAATGGTTAGCAAACCCTGTGATGGTCAAAAAAGCAAATGGGAAATGGAGGATGTGTATAGACTTCACTGATCTGAATGATGCATGTCCAAAAGATTGTTTTCCTCTGCCTAGGATTGATATGTTGATAGATGCTACAGCTGGACATGAGATGTTGAGCTTCATGGATGGTTTCAGCGGCTACAATCAGATTAAGATGCACAAGGAGGACATCCCTAAGGTATCTTTCATAACTGACTTTGGTGTTTTCTGCTATCTTGTTATGGCTTTTGGTCTAAAGAATGCAGGAGCTACTTACCAACGATTGGTGAATAAGATATTCTCCTATCTGATTGGAAAAACCATGGAGGTCTATGTTGATGACATGTTAGTCAAAAGCCTACTCAAGGTTGACCATATCAAGCATCTCAGAGAGGCATTCGAAGTGCTGAGGCACCACAAGATGATGTTGAATCCAGCCAAGTGTACTTTTGGCGTTGGATCTGGGAAGTTTTTGGGCTTAATGGTTTCGAAAAGAGGCATAGAGGCCAACCCCGACAAGATCAAAGCAATCCTAGATATGGAACCACCCCGTTCTGTGAGGGACGTACAGAAGTTAACCGGCATAGTAGCCGCTCTAGGGAGATTCATCTCCAAGTCTGGTGATAAGTGCTTGCCTTTCTTTCAAGCACTAAAGAAGGTGAAAAATTTTGAATGGACTGATAAAAGCCAAGAGGCCTTTGAACAATTGAAGAAGTACATGACCGAAGCCCCGCTGTTGGCCAAGCCAAGTCCCGGAGAGACTCTTTATCTGTACCTAGCAGTATCTAAACAAGCATTGAGTGCCGTCCTCATTAAAGAGGAGAACAAGGTTCAGAGACCTATCTACTATGTGAGCAAGGTTTTGCATGGAGCTGAGTTAAATTACTCAACCATAGAGAAGTTTGCATTGGCTTTGGTAACGGCCTCAAGGAAGCTAAGACCATACTTCCAGTCGCACAAAATTGAAGTCCTGACGGACCAGCAGTTAAGGAACATATTGCATAGCCCAAAGGCCAGTGGAAGGCTGATCAAATGGGCAATTGAGCTCGGAGAATTTGATATAACGTACAAGCCTCGGACAGCCATTAAGGCTCAGGCATTGGCTGACTTCCTGGTTGAATGTACCATTAGCAACCAAGAAGTCGGGGGGCAGGAGATAGTACCCAACCAAGAATGTGAGAATAAAGATGAAGAACTTGTACCTAATCTGAAGGAGTATTGGGTACTCTATTTTGACGGAGCATCAAAAACAAAATCCAGTGGTGCAGGTTTAGTTTTGCAAAGCCCCGATGGGTTCATAGTCGAATATGCTTTGAAGTTGGACTTTCCGACAACCAACAATGAAGCTGAGTATGAAGCCTTGATAGCCAGTTTAGGCTTGGCCAGAATCATGAGGGTCAAGAATCTCAAAGTCTGTGGGGATTCAAGATTGGTAGTCTCGCAAGTGAACGGTGAATTTGAGGCCAATGATGAAACTATGGCAAAATATCTACGAGTTGTGAAAGCTGTCATGACTCAGTTTGATGAGTGCTATGTAGAACACACTCCAAGAGAAGAGAACGTTAAGGCCGATGCCCTCTCCAAGTTCGCTTCTTCTGAGATAGAAAATTATGCAGGGAGTGTTTACTTTCAGGTCTTGAAGGCCCCGACTGTCAACTCTAAGTTGGTAGCACCAATTGATGTAGGAAGCTATTGGATAGATCCTATCAAAGCTCACCTTGAAAAATGTTGGCTCCCTGACAATGCCTTGGAGGCACGAAAACTGTCAGTAAGAGCATTGAGATATGCCTTGATTGAAGGCATCCTATACAAGAGATCGTTTGTCGTCCCCTATTTGAAGTGCTTGAGGCCCCAAGAGGCAAGAGAAGCCTTGGAGGAAGTTCATGAAGGGATATGTGGGCAGCACTTGGGGGGCAGGGCCCTGGCTCACAAAATAGCTCGTCTGGGATTCTATTGGCCAGAGATGCTGGCCGATGCACAGAATTATGTCAAGAGGTGTGATAGGTGCCAGAAGCACGCTCCAATTGTAAGGCAGCCTCCTGAAATGTTAACATCATTCAATTCTCCCATTCCGTTTGTAATGTGGGGGATGGACATATTAGGTCCTTTCCCTATGGCTTCAGCACAGAGGAAGTTTCTGATAGTCGCCATTGACTACTTCACCAAGTGGATTGAGGCTAAGCCTCTAGCCAAGATAACCACCAAGCAAGTTGCTCAGTTCTTTTGGGAGAACATAATTTGTAGGTATGGAATCCCGCGAATCCTTGTGACGGATAATGGGACGCAGTTTAACAATGAGGAGTTCAAGAAGTACTGTGAGGAAAACGCTATTGATCTTCGATTTACTTCAATAGCACACCCGCAAGCTAATGGACAGGCCGAGGTAGCCAATCGAATCATCCTTGATGGACTAAAGAAAAGGGTCGGACGCTCAAGGAATACCTGGGTGGATGAGTTGCTGCCTATACTCTGGGCTTATCGCACAACTACTAAGGTGACCACCGGAGCAACCCCGTTTTTGCTAGCTTATGGAGCTGAGGCAGTTGTGCCACTGGAGATCATGCATGCATCACCTCGAGTTGAGGCATTTGAACCTGAGACTAATGAAGAAGGCATGAGGCTCGCCTTAGACCTGATTGATGAAGTCAGGGACGAGGCAAACGCCAGAAATACGGAGCATTAAAAGAAAGCATCCTTTTATTACAACCACATGGTTAAGGAAAGGTTCTTTCAGCAAGGTGACTTAGTTCTAAGGAAGATTGAGGCTTCTGGATTTGGCCAGAAGGGAAAACTAGCCCCCAACTGGGAAGGGCCGTATCGGGTCAGGAAGACGTTGGGACGAGGATCATACAAGTTGGAGACCTTGAACGGGGTTGAGGTGCCCCGCACTTGGCATGCCTTGAACCTCAAGATTTATTATGTTTGAGCTATCCTTGTAAGGACTTAGCTCATTATCTATTTAGTAGGAGAATTAGAAATAAGGTTCGATGAAACCATTTCAGGGCTTAACGCCCCGAGTAGGACAATAACAAGTTATGTAAGGGTTTAATCCCATTCTGAGTTATTAATACAAGTTTGTTTTCCGTTCCATGATTCTATGTTTTATTTATGTACAGAGCACCTGCTGAGTGTAAGCCTAGAAATGCCAAGTACCGAAAGTAAATGAACATACGAATAAGGGAAACAAATGCATAAATAAAACGCCCCGAAGGGCCACAATTCAAGTTAAGTTACAACACAGCAAGATAAAGTTTAAGTCCCGAAGGACGTTGAATAAAAGCTGATGAAAGTAATGATAACCTCTGTTAAAATGAGAGTCGTTTCTCTCTAACCTCTCTCTACCCTCTCTCTAAAAACCCTAAATTTCTTCTAGCCGCCATGAATTTTTAGCCCAATCTACACCTTAAATCCATCACATCTAAATATCTCCTTCCTAAATCCATCTCCCCTTACTTATCTCCTACCTTTACGACGAATTTTCTTTGGTGGTTAAACCTCAGTTTTGTGATAATTCTGATGTTATCTTTTCTTCTTTGGTTCTGAAACTTTTTGAGTTTCAAACCAATGATCTGGCATTTTCTTCGGTTATTGTGAGGAAGGGTGCTCCTTTCTTGTTGCACGAAGAATCTCTCATTGTAGGGGAGTTTTTCGTTCTTAGTTATGATGATTTTTTTGAAGATTTGTTTGACGAGGTTCTGTTTGGAGGAGCCACCTATGTTGAGAGCACGCTGTGCTCTAATCGATTTTTTAATCGATTTATGGAAGGTATGCCAGTAATCGAGTTGGATATTCGTAGACATGGATCTTCGACCTTCTTGAGATCTGGTTTATCTTTAACCAATTTGGTTTGTAAATATGAAATTATTGAAGATTACTTGAAAGAAGCTCATAATCTGGATACCCCTTTGGAGAAGAGTGCGCCCCTTATGTGTGCTGTTGTGCGTGCGCCTCTACAATCTCTATATCTTGTGTTTAAAATTTTTTCGGAGCTTGCTGGAAATGGGTTTTCGGACAAGGCTGAGATTCTCTACAATGGTTTCTACATGGTTTTGGTGAATATGAGTAATGCATCTGAAGTGTTTGATGAAACGCTTCAAGGAAGAAAAGATTCTAGGGTAATGGATTTACGCGAAACAGGTTTTACAAGGTCTTGCAATTGTAAAACTGTTCGTGACTTTGTTATTCAGCGTGAAAGAAATGGAGTTATAGTCTATGACTCCGCATTCTCTTTTGCATTCTGTATGTTGAGAAGGACTATAAGTGGGGATACTTTAGGTGGTCTTGCAAGCCTAATGTGTCTCCATGTTAACAAGGAGAGCCTAAGTGGGAGTCTTGTGACTAATGGTCTCAATGGTGAACAAGTCTTTGGTTTGGTTATCCAACAAGACGTTGTTTTGACTGTTGTTCAACTTAATAGAGATGAAGTTGCTCATGGTGGGTTAGGCACTGCTAAGTTGCCTAATGCTGTGGTGGTTTGTTGCCAAATGTTGGAGGTTTTACTCAGGGACACTTTGGGCTGCAAAGAGAGTCTAAAGGTCAGTTATATGAGCAGAGAAGTTTTTCTTCGCCTGGTGTATGGCAATGGAGAGGCTGGTTCTAGTGACTACAAGCTAGTGGGGATTGTCTCCATGTGAGCGCACGGTCCTTTTGGAAAGTGTAGTTGCAATGGAAATGGGAGCATCTTTGGTATGCAGGAAAATAAGGATTTACATGACAAGGGGAGTAGTGTTGAGGCTACTAATTTTATGTCTGTTACGAAGATTGTGCATAATTGGGAGTGGGTCGTTATCCCAATTGTTGGGAGTTCTTTCTGCCTAGGAAATTCTTTGAGCTTTGGTCAGGTTTGTGTCACTAACTATGGTGATATTGAGAGGACTGTCATGGATGTTGTGATGCAATGCCATGACCTTGTTGAGTTTATGAATTATGATGTTCCTCTTATCAGGAATTCGGTCTGTAGGCATGCTTATAGTTTCATGACAGGTTTTAATATGTTGGCCAGTGTTAGCGTTAACAGCGGGTGTGATATTTGCAAATGGGATCTGAACTGGTTGAATGATTTTGATGATGCGAGATTTATTTTGTCTCGCCATGGGCTCACAACTCGTTGCATCAATTATGGAATGCAGGATGCGGACAAAGATAGTTTTAGAAGCAATGACTTCAAGGATGGGACTTTGAGTTCTAGTGATGCTGCCTGCACCTTTTGTGGGATTCTTTGCAACGTTGACTACGCTGGGCAGCCCAAGGAGCTCTCGCATGATTGTGAGAGTGTTGATGCTTTTCTGGGTAGAAGTTGTGATGGTGGTTGTGAATGCAGTACTTATGCAGTTTTGAAGATGGCATTTAGCACTGTTATGCCATTGAGTGCTATTACTGTTGTTGATGAGGGCTCGTCCCAAATTCTGGAGATATCAATGAAGTGCTGCGATGCGGCTCCTCTTACCAGTTGTGGTGGGCAGTTTGTCCAATTGTTGCAGGAAATGATGGGGAATAATGGGCTGGTAATGAATTGTGTGGGTGACTATATGATGACATACATTGTGTATGGTCGCATTGGTTTGGACGGAGGTCCAGAAGATGGCCTGATGCCAAGTTGGCATAATTTCCTAGTTGGTTTCTTGTGGACTAGGCTTTTTCTGCTCACTAGTCTGGTGAGTATTGCAATCGTGGTGATTACTGTGCGGGTAATGTATGGATGTACAGGAACATGAGATTGTGGAGGGACCACTTCTAGTGGTATTTTAGTCAGAATGTGTGCAACATAGTTGTTTAGTTGTTTATTGTGTTTAGTTTATCAGTTGATTGCTAGTTTATCTAGCATCATTGTTGTCTTTTCTTTGTTGTTCCGTTAGGTAGATGGTTTTCAAATCGCGGGGTATGCCCCTAGAGATGTAATCATTTTCCTATGGTATAAATTTTAATTAGCAAAAAAAAACTGATGAAAGTACAAAGCCGCATGCGGCTAATAAGGCCATGCAAGGCCGTTCCCCTCTACTCCTCGTCTGATTCTTCTTCGTCTGAGCCTTCCTCATCTGAGTCCTCCTCCTCGGAACCATCATCAGGCTCGGTCACCGCCATCGGCCGAACTGTAGCAACTTCAGTTTCTTCTTCTTCAGAGGAGGAACCAGAAGAAGAACTCCCCTCGTTTCGGATCAATCTCTTACCAGGGATTGGTTGTCGAACCACTCCAACTTTCCTTGCTGGCGGGGGTTTCTTTCCACGAGAACCAGAAGAGGATGAGTCCTGGCTAGCAACTGGGACAGCTCCCTTAGAGTTGGATCCAGAACGTCGATGACTGCCCTTGGAGCCGGATCCTGATGTCTGAGGAACAATTTTAGTTCCCGAACCAGAAGCTAGGTTGGCCGGGTTGACGCCCCAGTTAGGGCAAGGAAAATCAGCCGGATTGACAACAGAAGGATGTCTATGGCTCACAGCATTGATAGCCTTATCCCAACCAACAGACATGTTGTAAGGGCGCACTTCATCGTCATGCTCATCTATGAATTTCAGAAATTCTTCAGAATTATGGTAGGCCTTGATCAATTTGTTGGCATCATCCATCCTCTTTCGAGCTAAAGAAGCAAGTTGTTTTCGGGAGGATAAAGCATTTGCTTTGGCATGAGCAACCTGAGAATGTAGGTCATCAATCTCTTCCTTGAACCTTGCTGAATCATTTTTCAAGGATATATTCTCATCCCTGAAAGCCAAACCTTGGGTGGAAACTGCCTGAAAATAGGCATTAGCCTGCAACGAAAAGTTGACAAGGCATAAGAAAGTTGTAAAGCCTAAATCACACTGAACATACTAAAAGGAGTGTCATACCTGATATAAGGCTTGAGCGTCCAGAAGCTGATTTTCGTTCATTTTGTCCCCGGCAAGCAAAGTCACTTTATCGGGAGGAGTAATCGAAAGCTTGGACCAGTCTAGAGCTAGGTCAGGACTTCCACAAACCGAGTCTTGTTCACATATGCCCCACGACGGTATAAAAGGGGTCCTGATAACCCCATCAGCATTACAGGATCTTTTCCCACCTTGGGAGCAGCTCTCCAAGAAATTAGGAATATGAGGCTTAGTGGGATTCAGTAACTCCGTAGCTTTCTTCTTCATCCTCCTGGTCACGGTCGGCTGGTTCTGAGGACGGCTATCAATCTCCTCGGCGGCTAAAATACAAAGAGAAAAACATCGGGATAAGAACAAACAGAGTTCATAATAAGTTCAAGTAAGAAAGTTACCCTCAATGGAAAGAAAGCTAAGGCCAGCCTCAATAAGGTTCTTTTCATTCAGAAAAGTTTTATAGTGTGTACAGCCGTCGTCGGCAAGAAGCTTATCTCGATCCACTAATTCTGAGTCATCAAGGTCACACACGAAGTGTTTACTATCTTCTACGTGTCCGAATCTCTTCACAAAGAAATTGCCCCAGTCACCGCCTTTCCCAGAAATGCTGAGAATCTGGAAAGGAGAAGGGATTCACCATGTGTGGGATTTTAGCTCGGTGCTTAAGGCTAACCCATCCTTTCTTGTGATCAGAAGAGTTAGTGGCCCCAAAGATGCTTCTAGAACTTCTCGACCTTGGGTAAGGAAACCTAGACATGTAGAGGGAGCAACATCTGAATCTGAGCAGATTAAAGTTCCAGAGCAAGTAGTTGAATCGGAGCAGGTTGCTTGTAAAGTAGTTGAATTGGAGCAGGTTGCTTATAAGGTTAACTCAGATAACAACCCTGTATCAGTTCAAGAGGAAGAGATAAAGATTGTCCCATCTTCAGAGACTTTGAATGCTGAAGTTAGTAACAAGGATGGAGAGAATTGGAATACTGTTCAATCTAGGAAATCCAAGTTAGCTGCTACTGGCATTAAGATGACCAATGGGATAGGACCTCAAAGCAACATCAGTACTCCTATTTTCAACTCTATTGCAAAATCTTTGAATAAAGCTAAGCCAAAGAGGGTCAAAAGACCAAGGGGTAATACCTCCTCTTCTCATTAATCTCCCCATGAATTTTTGCTCCTATAATATTAGGGGGCTGAATAATAAGATCTCCTATGTTAAGGATTTCTTAATAGATAATAATATAGGTCTAGTAGCTCTTTTGGAGACGCATGTTAAAAAAGATTCGTCTACCTTTATTTCTGCTGCCATTTCTAATCGTTTCTCTTGGATCTTCAATTATGAAAGTCACTATAACGGCCGTGTTTGGGTGGGTTGGGACCCCAACATATGGTCTGTCAACTGTTTAGCACAAGGAAGTCAGTATATTTCTTGTTATGTAACCAGACTTGATATGCAGGTAGGGTTTTTTGCTTCGTTTATCTATGCTTGTAATACTTATGAAGAAAGAAGGCAGCTCTGGTTGGATTTAAACCAATTCCAGAGTAATATCACTGTGAATGGGACTTGTCCCCCCTGTATTCTCATGGGTGACTTTAACGTTTGCCTGAATGTGAATGAAATCAAGGGTGGCTCTCTTCGTTTAACCACGAGGATGAAGGAGTTCAAAGAGTTTGTTGATGATATTGAAGTCACTGATCTCCATTTTTCTGGGAAACTTCTAACATGGTGGGATAGCAATAAGATCCATCATGTTCATAAGAAGCTGGATAGAGCTCTTATTAACTCTTCCTGGATGAGCTCATTTGATCTCTCTCATGCAAGATTCCTTCCTCGTGGCCTTTCAGACCATAGCTCAATTTTTTTTTGCTAATTAAAATTTTATACCAAAAAGGAACATCTAATACAAATCTAGGGGCATACCTCGCGATCAAACATAACAAAAGTCATAACATCAGTAAGTCACCTTACTGTCAACATAACAACGAAAATAAGCTAAAGATTATTCTGGCGCCTTAAACAACCTAAAATTGAGACTAGGCACATGTCTCACAAAGCCCATAGTAATGAGAAGCAAATGCATTCCAACAGCAAACCTCTTCCTAACATGATACGGAGCAACTGACACCAAGCATCTGGCCCAATCACCAGCATTAACCATGATACCTGCGTTGCCCAACCTCTCCGTATTGTACCAAAAATACCCAGCCATGCTCACATGGGACCTAGAATATGACTCGAGAGCATAAACAATGCTAACAAGTAGATCCACGGGAGTGGCCACTCCACAAGTATTTCCCAGTATGGAGACTTCTTTGCACGCATAAAAATCCAGCTTTATTTCCACTGCAGTTGGAAACCAAACCATCAGGTCACTAATATGCAAACAAGGGCGCAACCCTTCATTCAACACGAGCCATATATCACCATAAACACCAAACTGAATACCCTCAAAGTCTCCAGCTTGCAATCCCAACCCAACTATACCAACATTTTTAAGCAAACAGTTATCAGTCCTCATATTCAATGGTATCCCGTTGGTAACAACCAAGCGTCCAACATCTTCAGTACAAACCTCATAACCATCGAAATTAAATTCGACAACACCAAAAAATGGTGTTAACCCACACCCAACTCTCATCTCAATACCTCGCAAGTCTTCATTGAACCAAACCCAAGACAAATTCAGAAACCAAGTATTATCCCCTTGGTCGACTAAAGTGAGAATTCTCATTAGAGTATGATATAACATAAAATTGACCCCATCTAGCCAATCACTTCCAACATCAATCATGCTGAATAAGACATCAAAGTAAAACGTATTATAAGGTCCACTTCTGCAATTCCAAAAATCGAACAATCGACTGGCCAGCGGGACAACTTTGGTATTGAAAATTATCGATTGTCCCCCTTGGTGGAATAGGTATTTCGGCAACTTTTGTTGCCTTGTTGTTGTCCTGTTGTTTTGTGACATAGTCAAGAAGCTATGGGAGAAGCATCTGCTTAGGATTTCGAAGTGCGGTCCAGGAGCAAACTGGCCACCCCAGGCGGAAGGAAGATATGCAGCTATGCGGGAAGTGGACCTGGTTGAAGTCATCAAGATGAAGAAAGTGCTTGGCATAGGTCTTTTATGATTTTGTTAGATTCCGAATTTATGTTGTTAAACTAGTTTTATCTAATTTTATGTAATTTGTTTTAGTTGCTGGATGTTGATTTCGCGGGGTATGCCCCTAGAATTGTATCATGTTGTTCCTTTTGGTATAAAATTTTAATTAGCAAAAAAAAAAAAAAAAAAAAAAACAATCGACTTTGGCCAACAACAACAACAAGGAAAATAATTACTTCTCCATACATGAAGAGGAACAACCTGGGCATCTTGAACAATCGACGACACCACATTGAAATAAATCCAGTTTGCTTGAACGCAGAGAGGAACTCTACAAATCCATAAGGAAAACCACGCATCTGACCAAACATAGCAGTTAGCCTCGTAGTCTCATCAATCATTGCAGTGAAACTGCAGTCACCCACCCCTAGGCCTGCACTCTCCTTCAGATTCATATAAAAACCCATCTTTTTACTAGGTTGGAAACCCAGCTTTGAAAACGTGCCTTCTATGAAGATGACTCCATCTATTGACCACATTCTAAAAACAAAACTCACTACAAAACTAATGCCAACTCTATTAGGCAAATCATCAAACACGCGCTGCCCATCAGAGAATACAGCCCTTCCTTTAAAACATGGACACCTTTTCATAGCCCAAACCAAGGTCCAAACACCAGTATGAACCACGTCCTTGACAAAATCAAGCAAATTGGTTACCAATCCGGTAGCAGGCATCTCACCCGAGGCAAATCCCGACCAATTAACAAAACCATCTTCTAGGTACCCAATCAAGAGAGGGGTTTTCCTAGAAATGGAGGCCAGATCCCAAGCTATACCCTCCGATTCACAAAATATCAGAAGCGTATCTTCATTTGGTAAGAGTTCCTCACCACCAACGCAGGGGAAGAGGGGACTCTCAACTTCGTCCACCATCTTCAAACATAACTCACCAAGAGTTCTTGCTTTCAGTAGGTAGATTAAGTCAACACTAGGGTTCACACCCTCATCAGAGTACGACTTGACAAAAAGCCGAAACTGCAACACATCCAAAGAAACACACACCAGATCTGTGGATTGAAACTCAAAATGTTTCAGATCCAGAGAACCCATCTCAGAAGAAATTTTGGGGTAAAGGTGGGAGATAAGGAAGGGGGAGATGGATTTAGGAAGGAGATATTTAGATTTGATGGATTTAAAGAGTAGATTGGGCTGAAAAAACATGGCGGCTAGAAGAAATTTAGGGTTTTTAGAGAGAGGTTAGAGAGAAACGACTCTCATTAGTTTTTGACCATAGCTCAATTTTGGTAGACTTGGGAGTTGGGTTTGATAAGCCGCATAAGCCTTTCCAAGTCTTCTATCCCATTATGTCTAATCCAAGGTTTCTTAATGTGGTGGAAGATGCTTGGAGTTCTCAGGTTACTGGTGATCCCTGGTTCATAGTCACTAGCAAACTTAAACGGCTTAAACTTGCTTTAAAAAGGCTGAATAAAGAAGAGGGGAACATTCATGAAGCTGTGATTCAAGCTCGTAATGAGTTAAAACAGTTTCAAGATAGCCTTCCTACTTTACCTTCTCAATTTCATTTCGAGGAAGAGGCCCATCTGAGTGCTACTCTTGTGGAGGCACTGAATAAAGAGGAATTGCTGTTAAAACAAAAATCTCGAGTGTTTTGGCTTAAGGCTGGAGATGGAAACAATAGATATTTCTTTAATTTTTGTCGTAGCAGGTGGAATACTAATAAAATCTTGGTGCTTGAAGACGAGGATGGATCTACCTTCACCACGCACAAAGACATTGCTAACCATGCTGTTAATTACTTCAAAGAAAGGTTGGGTTCAGAGGCTAGTGTCACTTTAGTTGACCCCTTGGTCAGTCTCCCTCAACTTAATTCCCTTCATAAGGATGTGCTATCTGCAGATTTCTCTTCGGAGGAGGTTTTCAAAACTCTAAACTGTATGGCTAAGCACAACAGCCCTGGGCCCGACGGCTTCCCTCCTGAGGTCTATTTGGCTACTTGGAACATAGTTGGTGCTGATATTACTCGTGTCATTCTATATTTCTTTGATACTAATCAGTTTCCTCGTATTATTAACTCGGTTGCTATATCCTTAATTCCTAAGTCGGATAATGCATCATCTCTTGGGCAATTCAGACCTATCTCCTGCTGCAATACACTTTATAAGTGTATTACTAAATTGTTAGCTTCCAGATTGAAGAGAATTCTTCCTGCAATCATCTCGCAGAACCAATCTGCTTTTGTTCCGCATCGAAGTATAGGTGACAGCATTTTACTTGCTCAGTCTATCTGTCGTGATTATCATAAAGAGGAAGGTGCTCCTAGATGTGCTTTAAAATTAGATATTCACAAAGCCTTTGATACTATGAATTGGAATTTTCTTTTTATGGCCTTGGAGAGAATGGGTTTTCCTGACAGATTCATTAAGTGGGTAAGAACGTGTATTACTAGCTGTATGATCTCGCTGAAAATTAATGGTTGTATAGAAGGGTACTTTTCAAGTAAGAAAGGGCTTCGCCAAGGCGACCCTATCACTCCCTATCTCTTTTTTTTTTTGCTAATTAAAATTTTATACCAAAGGCAAACGAATACAATTCTAGGGGCATTCCCCGCGAAAAGAAAACGCCTACCTATCGGAACAACAAAGCGACTATAACAAGTCCACATAAAAGAAACCTAAAGCTAGCAAAACTAGCTTTCAACATAGTCAAACCCAAACCTGATTAAATACAAAGCAACATCATCTAAGCAATAAAATAATGCCAACACGACATCAAAACCCTCAAAAGGCCCCTACCTTCAGTGTCGCCATCTAAAATCATCGAAACCCAACATGGCATCCACACCATCAAAACCAATAGAAAATCCCAAAGTCTTGAATACTTACCATCCAACACATAGCCTAAGCATCTCGAACATAAACAGTTTTGGACAAACAGAAATTTCATGAAAATCGGGGCCACACCCAATGTAGAGATAAAGCATATGTTAAAAACCCCAAACCAGCACACTCTCGGCGTGTCGACCGTCTTGAACAAGCCCTCAGCATTAAGAAAATTAGTCTTCAAAGCACTAATCATATCTAGCCCCACAACGGGCTTTCTAACTGGACTCGAATGAATCCCTGCTCTCTCGTACAACAACCTCCTCACTCCATCCTGACTTATGTTCAACCAGACATGAAAGAGCCACAGCTCCAGCACATCTCGACAATACGCAATCACTTTATGTGTCTCCAAAAGTTTCCTTTCTCCGAAAGGACAAGCTGTAGTGAGCAGCACCTTCACCTTAGGCATTATTTTCCCGCAAAGAACTGTAGTCGACCAAAGAGGCAAATCATCAAACATGTTGTGAGCCAAAATCAGTTCATAAATATGAAACTAACTCATCCAAACCATAATCTTCAAGTAATCAATCTTTCGGTTGTCACTAGATTCATCCATAGAAAGAGAATATAAGTTCGCCATCTTTATCACCAAACAAGGCATAACCCCCAAAGTTTGACAAACAATATTCGCAATAAAACTACGATTTTGGGTAGAACTAATCGAACCCATCACAGCACATCCATGAAAACATATAACATCACACAGCAGTGGGTAATTGAAATCCCCAGCATGAAAAAAGCTTGTCGACCAACAAGGCCTAAACCTCATAGATTGACAAGAAATCATCATCATAAATCTGCACATAACATCAGAAACCACCAAAGAACAGTCATAGAACCATCCAAAAACAACAACCCCCAATCCGTGGATCAGGCTACCACTCTGTTTTGCTTCTCTCTGTTTTGCTTGGAATACATTAATTTTAATTAATTGGTTCGCATTCAATACCTAGCGGAAAGGGTCGGGTAAAGTCACAGGACAGGAAAGACCAAGCTCATCCGTATCATCATAAGTCCCCACAGGGATAGGGATACTAGCCATGTCCACCTGATAAAAGCAACCCTTACCATTATTACCAATAACAGGCCTAACCACCACCAGGAAAGCCAGGCACTCCGAGTTCTTAACAGTCCCAGCATGTATAGCTTCTTTAATGATAAGACGGTATCCACCCCTCTTCTTATGTTCTTCAAGAACCTCAGCACGAAGACATTCTCTAGAAAGAACCAACACAACATCTGCACACAGAACAGGCAACAATAGAAAACCCTCCAAAGAACCAGATTTAGAAAGAACCAGAATTCCATCTAAGCGACATTCAGGAAAATTCAAACAATTCACTAACACATAGATCGAAATGGAAAAGGACCCATTCCCGACCATAGTCACCGAAACCAGAACCTTGTTGGCATTCCCAATACGAGAATCCTCAAAAACAATGTATAGAGTAACTTCAACTGCTCTGCAAATTTCCGATCTCTCTATAAAATATGTAAGCCTTGGATGAGGCCAGCCATCAAACATCATGTGTGCATGAGAAACAGTAGATATACATCTTTGAAGCATTATTTCAAACACTTGATAAACAACATTAGCAATCTTAAAACCAATTAAAATGGCATTAAAAATACCATCACATCCAGTGGCTTTACACACACTTACAGCATCATCATGTGTAGACCACATAAAAACCCAACCCTTGCACAATAGCAACCATAACATCAATGTGATATAGGACATTCACACCTGAGACCATCAGTAATAAATCGACTATCATGTCAAAGTCCTCCAGAAGCGATTTGTCCTTTATATCTGCAATCCGCAGTCTGAGTTCCGTACAACCAAACAGCCGCAGCACAACTCTAACATCCAATACCTGACGTTTCTCAAGAAAATCCATTATTGTGTCCAGCCAATAGTCAAACACCTTGCAAACAATGCCATCATGTCTCTTGAAATCCAAGGGAGGAGTTCGAAAGATGTACCCAACTGCGATGGGTCTAAAGGAGAAGAACATTGTACCATAAAGCCAATTGAGTAACATGAAATCTTCCGATTCCATCACCAAACCACCCGATCGGAAAAAAATCCAATCGTAGTGCAAGTCTTCGAAGGTGCAAACCTTTGAAAACTTCAACATATTCCTCTGCGATGAAAGAGTAAATAGACCATCGTCTAAAGCTCCAGCATCTATCTTCAGAAAAAACATCAATCTTCGACCAGAAGGAAGAAAACTCAATACTTTGTTACCACATACCCGAGGTTCAACCTCCAACCTTAACAAACAGTCAAATCTGAGATTTTCCGGAATGAGATCCAGGAAACCCATCGACAAACAACGAGCTAAAATATAAAGAAAAATAAGCTTATAGGAAATATGGTGGTTTAGGTGAGAGATAAGAAGGGGAAGGTGGATTCAGGAAGGAATTATGTAGATCTGATGAAAAAAAGTTTTAGATTTGGTTGAGAATTTGTGGCGGCTAACTAGGGTTTTTAGAGAGAGGTTAGAGAGAAGGCAGAGAAACGACTCTCATCAGGGGTTTTTTTCAAGCTGCTCGTCTCTCCCTATCTCTTTGTGCTTGGTATGGAGGTTTTCTCATCCTATCTTAATCATGACTTACAGTAGTGATCAGATTTCTCTTATCATTGGAGGACGAAGGAGCTTAAATTAAGTCATTTAATATTTGCGGATGACATTTTCTTATTCTGCAAAGGCGATCCCCCTTCTATATCTGCTCTTTTGCACTCTGTTACTCGCTTCTCTGCATCTTCAGGCCTCTATTCAAACTCTGAAAAAAGCAACTGGTTCTTCTATAATGTTCCGCAAGAAACTAAGCAGCATGCTTTATTATCTTCAGGTTTTCAGCTGGGTGCTCTACCTATAAAATACCTTGGTCTGCCTCTGATCACTTCGAGACTCAAAGCTCAGGATTGTGCTGCTTTGGTTCAAAGGCTTTGTTGGAAGATAGACTTATGGACGTCCAGATTTCTTCGTTACTCAGGCAGGTTACTTCTTTTAAAGTCTGTCCTCTATGGCATCTTTGGTTACTAGTCTACATTTTTGTTTTTGCCCAAGAGTATTATTAACAAGATCCAATTTTATTTCTCTCAGTTTCTCTGGGGAGGTAAGCATGATACTAAATGTCATCATAAGGTCGCATGGTCAGATTGCTGTCTCCCTAAGTGCGAGGGTGGTCTGGGTATTAGTGACCTTCATGATCGTAATAAAGCTGCTATTTACTTCCAAATATGGACAATTTCTAATTATAATGATGATTCCATCTGGGTACAATGGGTGCATAGGTGCTTACTAAAAAATAAATCTTTCTGGGCTGCTTCTATTCCTTCTGCGAGTTCATGGGCAGTTAGACAGATTTTTAACCACAGAATGGAAGCAAGGAGATTTCTTTCATTTAATATCGGGGATTCCTCTAATTTGTTTATGTGGCAAGATCCTTGGTTAGATAACAGATCTCTCATTTCGAGATTGGGCAGCGAAGTAGTTTCTAATGCAGAATCTACGTGTTTAGCCCGTGTTAAAGACTTCATAACTGATGGAAGATGGGTTCCTCCCCGTTCTAACTATCATCAGATTATAGTTCTCAGGCAATTGCTAGCAGATGTAACTATTTTCAGAAAGGATACAGTTCTCTGGAATGGTTCGAAACAAGTGAACTTAGCGCTAATATGGAGCTCAATTAGGAGAGCAGGTACCCCTTCTCCTTGGACAGAAGCTGTTTGGCATGCCTTCGCTATTCCAAAATGTGCCTTTTTTATGTGGCTAGCTCTTAAGAGCAGACTCTTGACGAAAGATAAAATGCGGTCCTTTGGAATGCAAGTTAACTGTCTGCTCTGTCAGTGCAATAACGAAACGGCGGATCATATTTTCACATCATGTCCCTACACAAATCTTATTCTTTCTTGTAGCCCAGTCCCTTTGAAATGCACATGGAATGATTGGACTTGTGGTAATTTTACTTCTGGAAATATTTCGAATTTGAAGAAGAAAATCGGCTGGCTTTTTGTCTCGGTGTTGATTTATATAATATGGCAGGAACGAAATAGAAGGCTGCATGCTAAAGGACAACACAGGCCCACAATTCAGTTATCCATATTGATTAAAAATATGATCCGGGAGAAACTCTTTTCTTGTATAGGCTTTCAAAAGCAAATTGCTAGGGACCCATCCCTTACTCTCTTATTGTACTATCCCTGCTAGGTTTTTTTGTATTTTTTGTAAGAGAGAGCTGCTGAGTGAGTTTTCTTGCTTATCGCGGGGTATGCCCCTAGATTTTGTTTTTTTCCTTTTATTTTAATCAATTTTAATTAGTAAAAAAAACATTGTAGTGGTCGGTAGAATCCCCAATTGATGACATCTTATCAAAAAAATAGAGATATACCTCAAAGCGTTGGGATACAACTGACAAGGATGGATCTGATACTCCGCCAGTAATCTAATGATGAAGTTATCAACCGGGAATCTGAGCCCAGCGTCTAGGGCACCCCAGTGAACACAAATCCTCTTAGGATGCCAGTTGCAGGTCCTGTCTGATGGGTTGGGAAGACGAACTTTGATAGCACTTGGAAAATGATATGTGTCCCTTATCTCCTGGACATCTTTTTCCTTCAACTTACTAGGACTGTTAAAAGCATCTAAGCCAGCACAGTTTGGGAAGGTGTCCCTCATGATGTTTAGTATATCTAATAAGGATTCAAATCTATGCTCAACATATGAAAGAGGTTTGATTTCTTCTTTACCTTTAGCTGTTCTCATCCTACTCCTCTTCGCCATAGCTTCCATCATGGAGACAGGGGGAGCAATTGGACGATCACCTTCCGACATCTTGATCTTGAAGCTGAAACTTGATCTCGAAGCTGGAACTTGATCTTGCAACTTGAAAGCTAAAGAGCTTAAGAATTTGAGAGCTCTGAAATGAAGAAATGAATTGAAATGAAGGCTACTTCTCCTCTTTTATAGAAAATGCATGACCTGCTACATCAGGTTGAATCTCAGCTTGGTTCACGTTTACAGGTCGTCTATCGTTTATAGAGGAAAAAAGGACAAAAATAATCGTTGTGATTCGAAAGGACAAATGAGAGTCGTATGCTCTGCCTTCTCTCTAACCTCTCTCTAAAATCCCTAGCCGGCATAAATCGTACACCTATTATTCATCAGATCTAAATAGCGACTTTTCACAAATCCATCCTTCATCTCTAATCCTTCACCTACACACTATATTTCTTAATTATATATATATTTATATTTTATATTTGAAATGGGTTTGCTATCGGAGTTTCTTTCACCTTTTCGGAGATTGGTGAGGTTGTCAGATTGCATTTGTGTGGATCTAGATGATAACCGGGCTGTATTCTATTCTTCTAAGAAGAATTTCATTTCTTATAGTAATTTGGGTTTCATTTATAATGAGACTATCTCGGTTTTAGGGTCGATGGACTCTATTCCGTGCGGTTACTGGGGGATTCTCTTGATGATTGTTGGCGAAACCACAACCAAATCGAAAGATGGGGTTAAGTGTCAAGATGTATTCTTGATGGTTGATACGCTTCGGGCTTTAGTTTCGGAAGGTCTGGAAAGGGGTGAGGGTGCTGTCCTTGGGGACGACCTTACCACTCCTCTAAAGATGGGTGTTATGTAGTTTTCGTTATTTGTTGGGAGGGAGGGCTATCCTTCCCTGCTTCATGAGGTTTCTCTTCGGGAGATAATTGAATGGGGGTGCCTTGTACGTAGTCTCGATGTTAAGACTTTGTATGGAGGCCTCTCTTATGTTGAGAGCATTATGTGCTCTACGCGATTCTTTAATCGATCAATGGAAGGCCTGCTAGATGGAGTTTCCTTTGGTCATGTGATTGTTGTTAATTCCATGTACAAACACCAGCTGTTTGACATTTTGTTTGAACAAAATATTAAAGTGGTCACAAGGGGAAAGCTTTCTAAAGCTGCTATGTGTACTCTCCTTTTATTGGAGATAGCACGTTTAGTAGTGAATGTTTTATTTCAACAGGGGTTTGTTCCCGTTTTGACGTCTTATGGACAGTCTTATGCTAGATGTGGTATGAGGACGATGAGCCCTGTGTTGGTTTATCGATTCAGACTGCAAGACTCCACAATGAATGAGGGGATCAGCCTTGTAAACTCTACGGGGAAGCAGAGGATCTTTGAAGATGCTGAGAATGTTTGCTGTATTCAGACTGTTGATTCTGCTTGTCTTGCTATGCTGAAGACGTTGTCTCGGTTTGTAGAATCTGTTGGGACTTCACCAATGGGTTGCAATATGGAATCGGTTGAAGGGGATGGTTCTTCTTTTGTTTCTGCAGCTGTGTACCACTTTGCTGTATGGGGTGCTACTAGAGTCCCGAAAGACTTGCAATTTTCCTTGAAGGGTGTTTGGGTTGGCATAGCAGTGAATGGCCTGGTCAAAGACTATTCGAATGGTTTCTTTGCTGAGGATGAGGCTGCACATATGTTTGATTTATGCTGCGTGCTTAGTACTGATTGTATCAAGCTGGGAATGTGGGGTTTGGTGATCATAAACAAAGAAGGGGAGCATACTACTATTGGTGGTATTGCTGAGGTGTCTGTTGTGCTTGGCAGTGAATTCATGATTGATCTGGCTTCTAAATTCTGGATTGTTTTGGCTTCTAAATTGTGTTCTATCATTGTTATTGCTAGTATGGTGTTGGGTATAACGCTCCAAAGGATTGTAACTGTTGTTATTATTATGATGATTGTCGTGACTTCGCCCATGTGCTCGTGGGACGATCGTGCTATTGTCAATGAGGTTGGATCTGTTATCATAAAGGATGGGACTATGGTGTGTGGCAAACACCATATGTTGGTTACAATGAATGACAGAGTTTTGATTTCTGTGGTTATGAAAGCGTGCTTAGCCCAGGTTTGTCAAGATGGGTGTATGAAATTTGTCAATGTAGGGCAGGAATGTGTTCCTGGTAATGAAAATTCCCTGACTGGTGTCTTTCAACCTAAAAAGATGAGTACTATGCAGGGTTTTTTACTGCATAAGAGCAACTTAATTGTGGGACTTAGAATTGATGTTAAGGTTGTGTCGAGCACTAGCAATTGCCTGGTGACTGGTCCTGTTTTTAAGGGTAAGAACCCGAATTTTCGGTAGAATTAAAACTTTTTTTATATATTGATGAAAGAATGAACAGTGACTCCGACTACATGGTATTAACAATGAATGTGAATGGGTATAGATTTAAAAGATTATGGGTCATGAAGAATGCAATGGGTTGACAACCTAGATTAGAATAATCTATCTCCTAAGAAATAAGTTATGACACTGCAAAGAGGAAGGAGATATTCTTGTGTCATCCAAATCAATACTGTTGTTAGTCCAATGGTTCCGTAAAAGGGTTAAGGAATGCCCGAAAGAGAACAAGGACATTTTTATATATATAAGGAATAAAAGAGAATAAGTAGTGAATAGTGTTTTTGGTAGAAATGAGAATATGATTAAGATGACGCTATATAGAAGTATTCAGAACGGATATCGGAGTTCGTATTCATGATACAGGGGCGAGATAAGTGTATGTAAACGGTATCGGATTCAGAAAATTAGCACTTTTATTTTCTCCGAGATTTCCCTGGACACTGAAGGATTTATTTAAAAGATTTGAGAAATTTAAATACAAGATTTATAAAGGAGAATTAAATATATTAGCAAGAATATTAATAAGGTTTCCGGTAAAACCTTAGCGATAAATATTTGAAATATTCCTCCGAACGATTATTGAAATGGAGTAATAACCGGACAAAAAAACAAGCAGAGAGCAAAGATACAAGAAGAATCAATTGGTGGGAAAAGAAAATATCCAAGTGACCTACTTGAAAGTCAACAAACAAGTGAGTGATGTAGTTGCATTTTGCCAAAAATGGAGTTGCATAATGTAGTGCCAACACTTGGACAAATGAGGGATCAACAAGTGGCACCAATAGATTGTTGACAAAGTATAAAAACAAGATGAATCCAAGATATAAGCCATACATGCATACATTATATCATTATAGCAAGCAAACTCCATTCTCTCCATTTTCTTAAAAACTGCCCAGCAAGAGCACTCTATAGAAGAAAAATCATATCTCCATTTCTATCAATGATAAAATCACCAAACTTTAACCCAAGTCTCTCCACTCCATGGGCAATATTCTCTCAAAGTTTCGTGGCAATCCAAGTAGTATAGCCTAGAAAAATCACCTCCCCAAGTTGAAGAATCAAACTGTCCTGATGCTTGACAGTTTCTGGACAGATTTTCTAATGGCCATATCTCCTTCATTACTCAATGAAATTTGGTATTCTTTAGCTTTCTAGAAAGCTGGTTAGATTCTCTACAATTCTTCTTTAGGACCCTCATCCAGAAAAGCAAGGTAAGGACCTCGTTTTTGCATTTCTTTGGACTGATGAATAGTAACTCCGAAGTGATTAACTAGTTTTCTTGTTTTGTTCTTAAGGATTAAGCTATATAAAGACTATCTAAGGCTTGTTAAGTGTTTATAAACACTTGATAATGTTCCTAGAGCTTCCAAGAAGGTAAACCCTTAACCCACCTTTGAGTTTTATATGAGATTTGATGGTGTTTATGGCTTGTATGCATGATTTAGAGCGTGTATGTTATGTGGGTGTTATATAAAAATGTTAAAATATATTTTGTGGCTCCAAGACCTGTTGAGACAGTGAGGAAGATGATAAATAGTGTCCATGAGTGTTGGTTGTTGGTTGAATGATTATTTGGGTTGTTTGAAAATTGGATTATTCGTTTTTAAGCCGTCGTAATGTCGAAATTTACATAGGTGTTAAAAACAGAGCATGTCCGAAACTGTAATTTTCTTAAAAGGTTGAGGACCTGACATGAACTTGTAGACCTCGAGTCATAGATCGTTTTGGCGCAAGAATCGAAACAAACAGACTTACGGTTTAGGAATTATGATTAAATTCGTAAAAGTGGTTCGAAACCGTAATCGAAAGTTCGTAACTGAAATTGGATTCCTTTAATACTATGAAATCAGTGGCGAATCTGTATAATTAAATAATAGAGATAAAAAGGAAGGTGTGGGAGAAGACCACATGTCGAATGGATCATTTTCCGATTTTATAAAAATGTTCGAATCAAGGTTAAACGTGAACGAACCCCTAGAAGCATACTTGGTTATGACTTTGGTAAATGACTTAGAGAACGAGCGATAAATCTCGAGGTATAATCTTGGTTCGTAAATGACCGACCTTAAAACTTACGTGACTTAAGTATATACAAAGTGTAAGTATGACGACGTGTCTTAGTAGCGAGCGAATGACGGGTCATAGCGAGAATGAAGAGAATTGCACTAAAAGGTGTTTAACGAGATAACTCGAAAACGTGTTTCGACTTAAGTAAGTTATACTTAGCCTTTTAAAAAGTGTTAAGTGATTGACCTCGGTTATTGTGACTATTTATAGATCACCGGATTGACACGAGGCACACTACCCCTACAGGATTGTCAGGCAAGTTTCCAATACCTTGGAACTGTTGTTGTGATAATATATATGATTGTTGTTATACATATGCCATAGCATGCATGTTGTTTTCAAAGTATATTGGAATACTTGTTCCCTGAATTGAGATTGGCTTATAGACTAGATATGGATTATCAGTAATAAGCAGGATTGTTTTGCTAGGACCCTTAGTGAAGGGCGTATGATATTTATTCTTTAAATATGAGACCAGGAGTCGGTATTTTGTGTTATATAGATAGTCGTGGAAACCCGGAGGGATTCCAGCGACAGAGTAGTATTCATTTTGAGGAATGTTATTATTAAAAATTATTTATATTTCCATAAAAGTATCAAATACTTGGAAATCTTTCGAGAAATGTTATTTGAGTATTATTTCAGTCGAGAAATATTAATGAATATTATTTTTGAATATTCATTAGAGTTTGATTATTAATGAATAATTACTTTGATATTCATTGGAATTTTATTCATTAAATGAATATCACTTTCGTATATTCATTTAAGTTTTATGTAATTGATAAATAGTATTTCAAAAGTATTCTATGGAAGTTCTAATTACTCAAGGAATATTATTTCGAATATTAAGGTTTTGATTACTAAATGAATATCATTTGGATATTTATTTAGAATATTATTTGGATATTCATTTAGAATATTATTTGTTTAATGAATATCAATTGAATATTCATTTGGAATCTATTTATTAAATGAATATTATTTTGAATATTCATTTAGGATTTTATGTACTTGATGAATATTATTTTAAAATATCCATTGGAAGTTCTATTTACTTAAGGAATATTGCTTCGAATATTCCTTTAAAGTTTTGATTACGAAAAGAATATTATTTGGTTATTCATTTAGAATATTATTTATTAAAGGAATATTATTTTCAAATATTCATTTAAGGTTTGATTTATTTAGTGAATATTATTTTAAATATTTATTTGAGTTTATTTAATTAATGAATATTATATTGAATATTCATTTAAAGAAGAGAGTTATTTAGTAAATGATTCTATATATTTATTCGAGGATTACTTACCAGCAACATTATGATTTAATAATATTCCTTAATTATTATTGATTTAATAAATATTCTTAGAATATTTATTTAAATTCTTTTAAATTCTTTTATAATGATTTATATTATTCAAAGATTATCTTTCACCTTCAGATATGGTGTAAAATATTTCGGGGTATTTTATGACTATTTTTATCAAGGGGAGGTTCCCAAAAACTTTATTTCCATTTAAATCTATCTTATAAGAAGATTTAAATACTCGCTCAACTTCCAAAAATATATAAGGGGACCTCACTTGAGAGATGTTATTTATTGGGCTGCCCGGTCCTATACTTGCTAAACTATCTTGTCACTCACATCTTGATTCTTTCAAACATCGATATGAATCTTTTTGGTTACCTCCTCAACGCTCGAGGGGTAAGATTGATGGAACAAGTGTCTATCCATTAACAAGCATCATCTTGGGAAATATTGGTGAAATTTTCCTTTCCAATTAAATACGACTACTTTGTGGAATCCTATCAACAAGTACTATACTTGGGGAAAGGGGGACGAACTTTATGTTTCAGAGTTATGGATGTTATTCGAACTAGGAGACGCGTAAGTGGCCGAGTGGCGCCGGTCCAGCAATTAATGGCCCAACCGTTGGCCGGGGGGTTCCAGAGGGCGGGCGATCTGTCGGTGCTTCCTTCTACATGTAGAGAACAAATGATGGGGAGCACGACATACGACTGATCATCGTAAATGTTGTGGCTCCTGGCGCGGCAAGCTCCCGTATTAGTTCATCTTCCAAATTGGGAAATTTTTTGCAACATTATCATTGTTGGCAGGTTTGAAAAGTGTTCGAACTGGAATTGCAATATTCTTCTTACAAGTTCCTCTATTATGAAAATTTGATAATATCTTGCTTATCTTTGACCTAGCAGATATTTCTTCGGAACAATTATATTTTGAGTTACCTTGTAACTTCATCTCATACCTTATATTGGTACTACGTTCGTTAATGCATATGGTATCACAGATATTTTGAACTGTTATATATTATTACTATTCAGTTGTATTCTTTTAGGTGGGCTATTGCTCACCCTTGCTTTATTTATTTATATCACAACAACAGCTAGATCAGATGGTCGCGCAAGGCGTACCCAGCATAGGCAGGTGTCAGCCGTCAGAGGATTAACCGCTGAGGTCATAGCTACCATTGCTGAGGATGTAGCTTCTGGTAGGCTAGTTGTTAGCATTTGATCATCAAATGTATTTATTATATGGCATATAACAATGGATGACAAAGAATATGTAATGGTAAAATTGTAATTCTTTGGGTTGTAAGAACTCAAACTTATAATTAATAATATTGATGGTTACTCTGATTTCATCTCTGGGACTATAACGGGTGTGTTGTTTTTGTTTTGGGTCACAAGGTCGTAATTTAATTTATGCTGGTTTTGTGGATTGAAATTGAGACCGTAACGACCAGATCCCTGACCCCGGATCTGGGGGTGTTACAGAAATGGTATCAGAGAGCATTATACATCCCAGAGATGACACGACGTTAAAACAATAAATTCATTAAGATAATAAGAACTCTTGCCAAGTTCATAGTCGGACTACATAATGTAGTATTGACATATAAAACCCTTATGGGAACCCTAAAGTATCATGATAGTAACTTAGCTCGTTCTTGTATCGACTAGTAAGGCGACAGACCTTGGGGATTACGAGCAGTAACACAATGATGCTTGTTTTGATGCTGAAGATCGGATGGTGGATTCGATAGAGTACCCTACTGAAGACCCGGAAGAGGTTCGAGCAGAGGAGGAGAATATAGATAAGTATAAGGAGTTTACACTTAAGGAAATGAGGGCTACAGCCAGAGAGACTGTAAGAGTTAAGGTATAGTGCTCAGAAAAGTGAGCGTAAAGAACTGAGATATTATTAAGAGAACTAAAGATGCGTATTGGATTCATAGCTGGACTGCTAGATGAAGTACCAGCAGGTAAGATGGATTTGAGGAATTACTTGAGATCTTATATGGGGATAGATAAAAATCCTTAGAGACCTTTAGATTAATGAGAAAAGAGTTAGAGTGGTACATGAATATCAAAGACAACAATAGAGGACAAGGAGCAGAGTCTCCAGGAGCAGTTGAGATAGAGGCAGCAAGTGTCATATCATGTGATAAATGGATTAATGTGAATATTGTCAATGGTAATTCACCATGAGAAGGCAGATTTTATAAGTTACAGACTGAGATTAATGAGGTGGTTTGGCTCAAGGAAATGTCCATTTTATGAATGGATCAACTTAGAAAATAAAGACATTGGAAGGTGATGGCATGATTGGATAAAGAATATAAGGAAGTGCAAAGCGAGACAATGATCTCAGAACCTACAAGAGGAGAAGACCAGTGAGTCTGTGATAAACTAGTAATAAGGCTATCGTCAGGAACCAAGTATAAGTCTAGTTCAATTCAGTGGAATGATGAACCAGAAACATTAGATGCATGTGATTCAAAGGAATATTAAATTCCTTCTTTTCCTTGAATGGATTATGGTAGTTACCTTAAGTTTATTCTAACACTGAATCTTAAATGGATTAGGTAAGGCGAGCAGTGGTTGAGATGTAATTGAGAATGCTTTTAGATAAAACTTGAAGGAACAGGTGTAGACCAAGTTCTCGAAGTAAGAGTTTGGCAAAATGAAGTCCAGATAATAGGACATATGAGCAATAGGAAGTAGTGATTGATCGACCCCACCAAGTTAAAGACAGTTTCAAATGGAGATTAGCCAACCACACCGGCAAAGGTGAGACATTTAATAAGATTCACGAGGTATCACCCAAGATTTGCTCAGGACTTTACAAAGAGTGTAGTCCCATAACCCGACTTAATTATAAGACTAGAAGTCTGAATGTACAAGATAAATGGGGAAAAATCTCCATGGAGCTAAAGATGAAATTGGTGACGACCCAGCATTGGCGTTATCTAATGGGGGAAGGAAAAATTTTGGAAATTTATTAGGATGCACCTCTTGCAGGTTTAGGTGCTGTGCTTGTGCAACACGGTAGGGTGATTGCGGATGTATACGGACAGCACGGTTCACCAGATTCGGATAGCCTTGATAGTGCCAATTTTGTGTAATGACTAATTTCGACGGTAGCGTTTCTTCTGAGACTAGTTGTTAGGTAGACTGGCATTTAGAAGCATCGACTATTAGGACGAATATGTACCGGGAAAATGTGGCCTATTTCAGTTTGGGAATTTTGATTTCCCTTCTAGGGGAGGTATATATATTTGGTTTCTTTTCAATGATTAAACTCCCAAGTTAATATCAATCATTTCGTTAATATAACTGTTTATGGTTCCACCCGCTTGGATGCTCCTAGAAATATTCTTCGGGTATCGAAATGGATCTTCTTAGTATCATTAGTGGGTGGATAGATTGACTGAAATTCCCCTGATTCTAGAAAGAACTTCAACAAATTTTGGCAAACCTCGTCTTTCTGATTATCGGAATACATCACTGAAGAGAGTGGAAACTGGAGCGAACCCTATGGATTGGGTAAGGTAGCCGCTATACGGGCTGGTAGGCAGACCCCGATTATTACAATTGATAATAGAGACAAAATTTTAAAGTTGAGATTGGACGGAAAAAGGGAAATGTAATTAAGAAACAAGCCGGACTGAGAAACTCTGGGATTGACTCAAATAAAAAGGCCGTTATGCCAGAAGTGTTAATCTTATATGGCACGTGGAATTGATAAGAGTAGTCAAAAGGATAAAAGTAAAGGAAAGGTGACCGGAGATGGTACCGAGAAGTCGATTGAGACTGATATGGAGTAAAGTTTTGAAAAGATCAAAAGGTATCAAAGAAGAAGGCACTCTGCCAGAAATTGCTAGAAAAGCAATGCTATTAGCCAACCCCTAAACTCACATATTTTAGCATGGCCAGTTGGGGCCAAGTCACTAAGGATTATCAAGTGACTAAACCAGCAATGTAAGGACAAAGCGGGGTGCTTCTAATCAAGTGCCAACCGCGAGGGCTTTTGATATAAAATGAATTGAAATGCAGGATGATGGATTTTATAGATACCTTGGACGTATTAGGATTGAGGATAGTGACCAATGAAGAGTTACGAAGATTGTCAAAGATGGTGCAGGATGATGCATAAATGTTATCTGAAACTTAGTGTCCTCAAAAGGAGCATTAGGCACTAAGAGATTCACGTTGAACACGACCAATACCTTCCAGAACATCCTTGCTACCATTACCAAGTCCTGTAAGAAAGAGCAGATAGACATATTTTGTCTTTTGGAAGGTCATGTAGACCGACATTCATAAGAAGAGGTTAGCCTTAAGCTACCTATAGATTATCAAGATGGGAATGGTTGAAAAGATACCCTTATTAAGGATATATGATTGGATTGCCAATTACAGGATGTAAGTATTCCTTGAAAATAGAATTGAGGATAGAATGTCCATATACTAAGACGAACCCTGGGGGATGCACAAAGGATAGCATCACCCCTAATAAAGACATTGTGAAATCAGATGATATAAGTGAATCGACCAAGGTGTCAATAACCTGTAAGGATTTGTGGAAAGGAGTCTCGAAAAGTACTTAGACAGAATTGTTATAGAATTGATTAATGATGTTTGATACACCCTATATCTAGAAAATACAGAAAGAATGATGAGGATGACCTAAGAAACCTTACAAGGAAAAAGGTAATACTTTGAGTTTCAAAATGGAAGTTTGGTAGAGAATGTATGACATAATAATGATGTTGCCGGATGAGGCATGTAAGAAACCATGAGAAGGTATGGATTGAACCAATAAGGTTGAGTTTGTTTTAAAGCAAGAAAGACCTGAGATAAAAGATATCCTAGACCTGATGAGGATATTAGCCGGGATAAAAGTCACATTTAAGGATTAAAGCAGTAACTTATGGAAAAAGACTGATGGATATTTTTTCCTTCAGTAGAATTTAAGAAAGAATACTTTCACCCAACAGTGATGGGAATAAGGTAGAAAAGGTTGAGTTGAATAGATCAATAAAACATTGATTGCAAGAAATTATTATCAGGAAAGGCCAATGAGGTGGCCGACACTTTAAGTATTGAGGAGTAATTATGAATGCTCATACCAAAGAAACGAAATGGTATTGAGAAGGACTTTGAAGGTCAGAATATGGTGGAGGAATTTACATTCCCTCTAATGATTGTGCAAGAATCAACCATAAGAGTAGTTTAAGTAAAGATTCGATTCCTGATGTCGTCTTAAGCATATTACCTGTGTTAGGAGGTCCTATGTTGAGGTAAACTAGGACCTGGTACGAAATTGACTAAGTAAACCGTTAGCTTCCAGTCTTCTACTGAAGATATATGATTGATAATTTCATCAACTTGGCATAGCTACGATGCTTGAAGCTCTTCTGTAATTTTATCTGCTTCATGTAATATCTACATCAAGTTCAGGAAGCGTTCCTTATGGATAGGGAATAGTGATTATTTTGCTTTCCTAGATAGAGGATCTTGGATTGACAATTATGAAACCTGTATGTTTAGCTATTAAAAACACTGCATAAATGATAAGCAATGATGACCCTTCTGAGAAATTAAGTGTTAACGACCGCGGAAATGTCGAATTGAATCTAAGTTAGAGAAATCGTCCAGGTCAATTTCGGATGGTTTAATTTTGGAGACGAAGGGATATTTGTAATAAATGATCCGGCTATGATGGTTCATAGAATGATGATAGTAGAAATGAAGACAAGTGACTGATAGAGATCGAAATAGAATTGAAAATCAATAAGAGAGTCAGATAGGACTCATGAGAAGCTCCAATAATGAAGCGAGAAAAGTATGGAATTGACAGAGCAAGGGTATTGGCCAAAGCAGAAAGTTGGAATTAGGAGCATAAATGACATACAAATTGACTCCTTTTAAGTTTGGAAAATTCGAGGAAATATGAAATAGATTGATTGAGTAATAAAGAGACTCATGGAATGAAAAATTGAAATCTAGATGGTTGAAGAAAGGAAAATTTGGCCCCAAACGTGTAACACGTATTGAGTAAAGGTGATGAGTGTCTCAACCCTAAGATGACGGTGGAGGTAAACAACAGAAGTAAATAAGAATTAGATAATACGAAGGATGTGATTGATAAAGAAAAGATTGGGAAATAATTATGGAATGTGAAGCAAGGAATGTTATGAATGGATTGATGAATGGGTTTTCCTAACGTGCTCTCGAAATGACAACCTGTTGGTGTTAGAATTATGAATATGTATGGCCAGTGTCGTGGCGTGAAATGCCAGTAATAATAATGTCAAGCGAGAAATCCAAGATTTTAACCTGAGAGGTTGAAGGATTTTCCAAAAGTAAGTGATGCTAATATCGAACAAGAGTATAGGTCCCTAGAATGATGGACAAAGCAACAAGAACATGTGATATGTGAGATTACGATAAAGTAGTATTTGATACGAATACGATTATTTTTCTTCTCTAATAAACCTCTATAGTTCAGAGGTAAATTCTAAGTATGATATTTTTGTCAATCATGAAAATTTTCTTATATAATTCTTTGAAATTCTTTCCTTTTCTTCTCCCTTATTTATCTTCTTCTAAATTGAGAAGAACAACCCTTTAAGGAGGGGAGGTACTGCTACGTGACTACCTGTCTATGTGATAGGAGTCTAAGTGGAATACCATAGCTTGTCTAAATTGCTTGTCAAGTACTAAAGGCTGGCCACCTTCTGTGCTAACTATGCAATAGGACAAATGTTCATTGATCATAGTGATCTCTCAACAAATTCCTCTAATTCTATATATTGATCGAGATTGCGAAGATTAAAGCGATTAGGAAATGCGTAATTACGAGTGAGGTTATCTCCGAAATTCGCAGCGCGATAGTGATACCAAAGTCACTACCGATACCAATAAGGCAAGTAGTATATGACTGAGTAAGAGCATAACCCGGATAGTATGTTATTCGAAAAGTAGCAAAGTTGATGAAAAAGGATAAAGGATATATTATAGCACTAGTGAGGTGTGCTGTAAGAAAATTGGAATGATTAAGGATTGATCGAGGAACTGGAAAGTGAAATGACCAACAATTACCCCATTTGTCTTCTACCTGATTCCGGGACGGAATCCTTTTAAGGAGGGGAGACTATAAGAACCCGAATTTTCGGTAGAATTAAAACTTTTTTTATATATTGATGAAAGAATGAACAGTGACTCCGACTACAAGGTATTAACAATGAATGTGAATGGGTATAGATTTAAAAGATTATGGGTCATGAAGAATGCAATGGGTTGACAACCTAGATTAGAATAATCTATCTCCTAAGAAATAAGTTATGACACTCCAAAGAGGAAGGAGATATTCTTGTGTCATCCAAATCAATATCTGTTGTTAGTCCAATGGTTCCGTAAAAGGGTTAAGGAATGCCCGAAAGAGAACAAGGACATTTTTATATATATAAGGAATAAAAGAGAATAAGTAGTGAATAGTGTTTTTGGTAGAAATGAGAATATGATTAAGACGACGCTATATAGAAGTATTCAGAACGGATTTTGGAGTTGTATTTGAGAAATTTAAATACAAGATTTATAAAGGAGAATTAAATATATTAGCATGAATATTAATAAGGTTTCCGGTAAAACCTTAGCGATAAATATTTGAAATATTCCTCCGAACGATTATTGAAATGGAGTAATAACCGGACAAAAAAACAAGCAGAGAGCAAAGATACAAGAAGAATCAATTGGTGGGAAAAGAAAATATCCAAGTGACCTACTTGAAAGTCAACAAACAAGTGAGTGATGTAGTTGCATTTTGCCAAAAATGGAGTTGCATAATGTAGTGCCAACACTTGGACAAATGAGGGATCAACAAGTGGCACCAATAGATTGTTGACAAAGCATAAAAACAAGATGAATCCAAGATATAAGCCATACATGCATACATTATATCATTATAGCAAGCAAACTCCATTCTCTCCATTTTCTTAAAAACTGCCCAGCAAGAGCACTCTATAGAAGAAACATCATATCTCCATTTCTATCAATGATAAAATCACCAAACTTTAACCCAAGCCTCTCCACTCCATGGGCAATATTCTCTCAAAGTTTCGTGGCAATCCAAGTAGTATAGCCTAGACAAATCACCTCCCCAAGTTGAAGAATCAAACTGTCCTGATGCTTGACAGTTTCTGGACAGATTTTCTAATGGCCATATCTCCTTCATTACTCAATGAAATTTGTTATTCTTTAGCTTTTTGGAAAGCTGGTTAGATTCTCTACAATTCTTCTTTAGGACCCGCATCCAGAAAAGCAAGGTAAGGACCTCGTTTTTGCATTTCTTTGGACTGATGAATAGTAACTCCGAAGTGATTAACTAGTTTTCTTGTTTTGTTCTTAAGGATTAAGCTATATAAAGACTATCTAAGGCTTGTTAAGTGTTTATAAACACTTGATAATGTTCCTAGAGCTTCCAAGAAGGTAAACCCTTAACCCACCTTTGAGTTTTATATGAGATTTGATGGTGTTTATGGCTTGTATGCATGATTTAGAGCGTGTATGTTATGTGGGTGTTATAAAAATGTTAAAATATATTTTGTGGCTCCAAGACCTGTTGAGACAGTGAGGAAGATGATAAATAGTGTCCATGAGTGTTGGTTGTTGGTTGAATGATTATTTGGGTTGTTTGAAAATTGGATTATTCGTTTTTAAGCCGTCGTAATGTCGAAATTTACATAGGTGTTAAAAACAGAGCATGTCCGAAACTGTAATTTTCTTAAAAGGTTGAGGACCTGACATGAACTTGTAGATCTCGAGTCATAGATCGTTTTGGCGTAATAATCGAAACAAACAGACTTACGGTTTAGGAATTATGATTAAGTTCGTAAAAGTGGTTCGAAACCGTAATCGAAAGTTCGTAACTGAAATTGGATTCCTTTAATACTATGAAATCAGTGGAGAATCTATATAATTAAATAATAGAGATAAAAAGGAAGGTGTGGGAGAAGACCACATGTCGAATGGATCATTTTCCGATTTTATAAAAATGTTCGAATCAAGGTTAAACGCGAACGAACCCCTAGAAGCATACTTGGTTATGACTTTGGTAAATGACTTAGAAAACGAGCGATAAATCTCGAGGTATAATCTTGGTTCGTAAATGACCGACCTTAAAACTTACATGACTTAAGTATATACAAAGTGTAAGTATGACGACGTGTCTTAGTAGCGAGCGAATGACGGGTCATAGCGAGAATGAAGAGAATTGCACTAAAAGGTGTTTAACGAGATAACTCGAAAACGTGTTTCGACTTAAGTAAGTTATACTTACCCTTTTAAAAAGTGTTAAGTGATTGACCTCGGTTATTGTGACTATTTATAGATCACAGGATTGACACGAGGCACACTACCCC
Source organism: Kitagawia praeruptora (assembly GCA_037693485.1). Classification (NCBI taxonomy): domain Eukaryota; kingdom Viridiplantae; phylum Streptophyta; class Magnoliopsida; order Apiales; family Apiaceae; genus Kitagawia; species Kitagawia praeruptora. The sequence continues at coordinate 71,434,541 of CM075350.1, forward strand.
TACAGGATTGTCAGGCAAGTTTCCAATACCTTGGAACTGTTGTTGTGATAATATATATGATTGTTGTTATACATATGCCATAGCATGCATGTTGTTTTCAAAGTATATTGGAATACTTGTTCCCTGAATTGAGATTGGCTTATAGACTAGATATGGATTATCAGTAATAAGCAGGATTGTTTTGCTAGGACCCTTAGTGAAGGGCGTATGATATTTATTCTTTAAATATGAGACCAGGAGTCGGTATTTTGTGTTATATAGATAGTCGTGGAAACCCGGAGGGATTCCAGCGACAGAGTAGTATTCATTTTGAGGAATGTTATTATTAAAAATTATTTATATTTCCATAAAAGTATCAAATACTTGGAAATCTTTCGAGAAATGTTATTTGAGTATTATTTCAGTCGAGAAATATTAATGAATATTATTTTTGAATATTCATTAGAGTTTGATTATTAATGAATAATTACTTTGATATTCATTGGAATTTTATTCATTAAATGAATATCACTTTCGTATATTCATTTAAGTTTTATGTAATTGATAAATAGTATTTCAAAAGTATTCTATGGAAGTTCTAATTACTCAAGGAATATTATTTCGAATATTAAGGTTTTGATTACTAAATGAATATCATTTGGATATTTATTTAGAATATTATTTGGATATTCATTTAGAATATTATTTGTTTAATGAATATCAATTGAATATTCATTTGGAATCTATTTATTAAATGAATATTATTTTGAATATTCATTTAGGATTTTATGTACTTGATGAATATTATTTTAAAATATCCATTGGAAGTTCTATTTACTTAAGGAATATTGCTTCGAATATTCCTTTAAAGTTTTGATTACGAAAAGAATATTATTTGGCTATTCATTTAGAATATTATTTATTAAATGAATATTATTTTCAAATATTCATTTAAGGTTTGATTTATTTAGTGAATATTATTTTAAATATTTATTTGAGTTTATTTAATTAATGAATATTATATTGAATATTCATTTAAAGAAGAGAGTTATTTAGTAAATGATTCTATATATTTATTCGAGGATTACTTACGAGCAACATTATGATTTAATAATATTCCTTAATTATTATTGATTTAATAAATATTCTTTTTTTTTTTTTGCCAACATTTAATAAATATTTTTAGAATATTTATTTAAATTCTTTTAAATTCTTTTATAATGATTTATATTATTCAAAGATTTTCTTTCACCTTCAGATATGGTGTAAAATATTTCGGGGTATTTTATGACTATTTTTATCAAGGGGAGGTTCCCAAAAACTTTATTTCCATTTAAATCAATCTTATAAGAAGATTTAAATACTCGCTCAACTTCCAAAAATATATAAGGGGACCTCACTTGAGAGATGTTATTTATTGGGCTGCCCGGTCCTATACTTGCTAAACTATCTTGTCACTCACATCTTGATTCTTTCAAACATCGATATGAATCTTTTTGGTTACCTCCTCAACGCTCGAGGGGTAAGATTGATGGAACAAGTGTCTATCCATTAACAAGCATCATCTTGGGAAATATTGGTGAAATTTTCCTTTCCAATTAAATACGACTACTTTGTGGAGTCCTATCAACAAGTACTATACTTGGGGAAAGGGGGACGAACTTTATGTTTCAGAGTTATGGATGTTATTCGAACTAGGAGACGCGTAAGTGGCCGAGTGGCGCCGGTCCAGCAATTAATGGCCCAACCGTTGGCCGGGGGGTTCCAGAGGGCGGGCGATCCGTCGGTGCTTCCTTCTACATGTAGAGAACAAATGATGGGGAGCATGACATACGATTGATCATCATAAATGTTGTGGCTCCTGGCGCGGCAAGCTCCCGTATTAGTTCATCTTCCAAATTGGGAAATTTTTTGCAACATTATCATTGTTGGCAGGTTTGAAAAGTGTTCGAACTGGAATTGCAATATTCTTCCTACAAGTTCCTCTATTATGAAAATTTGATAATATCTTGCTTATCTTTGACCTAGCAGATATTTCTTCGGAACAATTATATTTTGAGTTACCTTGTAACTTCATCTCATACCTTATATTGGTACTACGTTCGTTAATGCATATGGTATCAAAGATATTTTGAACTGTTATATATTATTACTGTTCAGTTGTATTCTTTTAGGTGGGCTATTGCTCACCCTTGCTTTATTTATTTATATCACAACAACAGCTAGATCAGATGGTCGCGCAAGGCGTACCCAGCATAGGCAGGTGTCAGCCGTCAGAGGATTAACCGCTGAGGTCATAGCTACCATTGCTGAGGATGTAGCTTCTGGTAGGCTAGTTGTTAGCATTTGATCATCAAATGTATTTATTATATGGCATATAACAATGGATGACAAAGAATATGTAATGGTAAAATTGTAATTCTTTGGGTTGTAAGAACTCAAACTTATGATTAATAATATTGATGGTTACTCTGATTTCATCTCTGGGACTATAACGGGTGTGTTGTTTTTGTTTTGGGTCACAAGGTCGTAATTTAATTTATGCTGGTTTTGTGGATTGAAATTGAGACAGTAACGACCAGATCCCTGACCCCGGATCTGGGGGTGTTACATTAAGGCTGGTGGGTATGTCAATTTGAACATGGATTGTCTCCTTAGTACAGGGAAGCTAGGTGTCATGCGGAAAGTAGAGGATACTGGTGTGATGGAGTCGATGAAGTCTTTTGTTAAGACTGTTTGTCTCAAGAAGATGATAAGAATGCAGTTTCTTATTTTGGTTATGTTGTTAATGGTGAGCGTGGATGGCTCCGTAAACTGCTTTAATGGCATATCTCTTCTTGTGTTATTAGACTAGTGGTGAACTAGTTTTATGTCTTGATTGTTGCCAGTCTGGTGACTTTGTTATGCTTTGTTGTAATGTCTTTTGGTGATTTCGCGGGGTATGCCCCTAGAATTGTATAAGCTGTTCCTTTTGGTATAAATTTTAATGTAACGACCCGAAAAATTACGTGTAATTTATTATATTAAAATATATTTTTAGTTGATTTTAATGTGTGTTAGTTTATTTTTAATGCATTTAAACGCGTTATGATTTTTATTAAATATGGAAATTATCCCATACGTGTTATGTGACTTCTGTGTAGCATAGAATATTTTATTCTATTTTTCTGTAATTTTTATATTTTTAGAATACAGTTATTTCGTATTTTAATTTTCGGACCCAGCCCCTGTATTGAATTCGAGGTCCTGTTTTTCATAAAATTATTTTTATATAATAATGGGATGTTCAAAAATGTATTATGTTGTAATTTTTGTAAAATTCATAATTTTTGGGGAATTTTGGCATATATATTATATTTGTTTAAAAATAAAATTTTTACATTTTTATCCCATAAAAATTATTTTTAAGGCTTAATAATTTTAATTGGGGGCTAAAAATATTTTTGGGGTATTAATTTTTGATTAATATAAATAGAAATCAGATTTAATTTTTTTATATTAATAAATCATAAAAATCAGTTTTTATATATAAATAGATAAATAAAAAAATATTTTCTCTCTCCTGTTCTTGAGGATCAAAGCTGAAATTGAAGGTGTTATTGATATCGGATTTTGTTGTTCTTATACTCGAATCAAAGCTCTTGACCTATAGTTTCTGTATCTGCAATCAATTTCAACAGAGGGTAATTTTCTGATTTTATATGATTTTTTCTTTAATCTGCAGAAATTAGGGTTCATGTTAGAATTAGGGTTTTTCATTTCTGAGATTTTCCAGATGTTTTGATGATGTTCATAGCTTCATATGGATGCCAGGAGTTCATATACATGATCAATTTCATCATTGAATCCATAGTTTGTTCAATTCGAAAATTAGGGTTCTTGAGCCTATTTTGGGGCTTTTTGATTGAGTGATTTTCCGGTTGTTTTGATGATTCCAATAGCTTTATATGATCATTTGGAGTCGATTTATGTGGTCAATTGCATCATTATATTGCCGGATTATGATATTCGAGTTTTAAAGTTTTAACCGAAACTTTGAATCAATAGTCCGTTGTGTGTGTTAATTGTTTGCGTTAGTGGTTATGGGGGAAAGATTGTATGAGTTATAAGCTTCATTTTGTGATGTTAAACACGCGATTTGGTTTAGAAATGAAGGAAAACGAATTTTTGGCCGGAAATTTCTTAGAGCTCGCCGGATTTTATAATTTTTGGGTTGTTTTGGTCGGATTTTCTTGATGATATTGTTGTGTGGTTATTGCCCGGTTGATTGGCAACGATTTGGTGTTGTTTTGGTGTCCAAAGGAGGCTCACCGAAGCGTTTTTAGTGTTCGCCGGAAAAGTTTCCGGTCACCGGATTCTGGAAAACCTCCATTGTTGGAGGTGGTGTTCTTTGAAGCATTCATACGAAGAACAGTGAAGATGGTGATGAATAGTAACCGTTTGATCTTAAAAATCTGAAAACATTTTCTGAAAAATGTTTTTGGGTCATATTTTTATAAAAAAATTCTAAAATTCAGATTTTTTTTTATGTATTATTATTTTAATTTCTAAAAATTTAATTTAATTAGTTAATTATTTTTAAATAATAATTTAATTGATTTAATTAATTGATTAATTCATTTTAATTGATTAATTATATTAATTAATTATTATTTAAATATATAATTGACTTCATTGAATTTAAATCTCTTTATTATAAAAGATTTATTATTTTTATGAGTTGATTAATAAATAATTAATTTGAATATTTAATTAATTTAATTATTAATTGAATTATTCTTATTAATTGCGTATTAATTAAATCGTTTATCCGTTTTCAACGAGAAAAGTATTTCTGAAATCAGAAAAATGACCCGGTTCTTATAAAAATAGTTTTAAGTTAAAATTCAACTTTTAAATTTTGGTCGACTTTTTACCAAACCTTTTTATTGAGTCAGTTATATCCGATAATTAGGGTTTTGACCCATTTTCTGTTTTAAAAATATTAGATAAAATCTTTTTATGATCTGATCAAACGTGCTATGTGATTATGTGAATTGCGTGTTATTATTCTTTGATTATCTATTAGTGATTTGTAAATATTCTATGAATAATTTGAGTGCTCTTTTATTTGTGAGCCGTATATGCTATGTGTTAATTGGTTATGTGACAGGTATATATGTATTTAATTCGAGGATTAATGATTATCTCTAGGGTTAATTATTGTCTTGAGGATTAATGACTTATTTCGAGGATTAATTGTTATCTCGAGGATTAATCGTGTCTTGAAGATTAATTGATTTTCATGTTTCTTTATTGAGGAATAAGATAAATGTTTTGAGGATTATTTATAGATTGAGTTGGACTAAGTTGAATGTATAAATGTTTAATTCGAGGATTAATTGGTAAGTATTGATTTAGGTTGTCAGCGGAGATAAGAAGATTTAATGAAGGAGGTTAGAGATAGATGCAATATTCTTTGTGGGTTATGAATAAGGTTGGAGATGGATGCGGTATTGTTTGTGGATTGTAATGAAGAAGGTTGAGATGAAGGCATTGTCTGTGGATTGTTGGATTTATTGTGAGGTGTTTTAACACCGGGAAAACGTCTATGTTCAAAGGGGACATTTCCGATTATTTCCTTTCAACTGAGATTTTGTAGACGCGCGGGGTCGATATCGACGGATCAGACTCGTGGCAACCGCTGAAGCGTAAAGCAAAGCATGATTAAAACAGAGGACATGATGACGTGAGATAGAAGGAAAAGATAGTTGTATTACTTCGGTGTTACGCAATAGCTAAGGACCAGAGGCAAGTGCTACTATCCTCACTTATCATTCAAGTGACTTATTTAAAATTATGATACAAGCATGGTTCTTAAATCATACTGTTATTGTTATTGCAAAATCTATACTGTTAAATACAGGAAATTTCCATTTTTAGTTCTCATATTTTATAAATGATCTAGAGATGTTGATAATAGTGACACTTATATTGTGAATGTGTATTCTTAAATGGGAGATACACACCGGTAATGATGACTGAGTATATACGTGTGTTATTAATGTTAGACACACGCAGATAATCAGTGATAAAGTATTTTATGTGCTAATTCCCTATTTTCCATAGAAGTTGGAATGACTGCGTAAGAGGATCGTGATGTCGGCCCAACATTTTTTTAGGATCATGCCAATGTCAATAAGTGCAAAGTGATAGTGGGTCACTATTTGTTAAGGCCAAAGCCAATAAGTGCCTTAGGATTTTAATTAATTATCTGAACAGCCTGCGATGGGGGTTCAGTGATGAACAGCCTGCGATGGGGGTTCAATGTTATTTGTTAAGGCCAAAGCCAATAAGTGCCTTAGGATTTTAATTAATTATCTGAACAGCCTGCGATGGGGGTTCAGTGATGAACAGCCTGCGATGGGGGTTCAATGTTATTTGTTAAGGCCAAAGCCAATAAGTGCCTTAGGATCCATTAATTTTCTGAACAGCCTGCGATGGGGTTCAGAGCTGAACAGCCTGCGATGGGGTTCTGTGTTATAAGTTGACTTGATCATCAACTATAGCTTAAGTGTCGTACGATTTCTAATTTCTATATTTTGTTAAGAGGTATGATGCCTACTTTAGTAAGAAAAGAAAAAAAAAACAAGCAATATTTTGGTACCCTCATGAAATCCGAATTATAGCACGGGTATCGTAACGTACCAGTGACTATAAAGGGTCCCATTGCTTTTAAACCTGATCAGGGGGCAATGGTGGTTTTGTTTTTTTATATATATCCAATCCATATCGCCAGAATGGCTATTATATATTGTGAATTGGCAGATGATTCATTTTTATGACATGCCAAATGATTTCAGTTATGATTTGAATTATACCACAGTTGTTGATTCAGTTTCTCTATAAACTGCTTTACATTTCAGTTGATTTTATGCCCCACTTATCCTGATTTTATATCAAAATTTTTATACGCTTGCTGAGCATTTCTTTCGCTCATACTTGCTGTTGTAAATTCTAACATTTCAGTAAGGTAGTTTGGCGAGACGTATCCGCACAGTTCAGAAAGAGAAGAAGCGTGATGCCATTTCGAAGATGACTTGGCTCAGGATGTCCGCATTTAGTGTAAGATCTATTTTATATAATTGAGTTCTAATATTTATTATTATTATGTAATTGTCTGGTTAGCCTGGTGTACTTTTTATCGAAGTTACACCAGTGGTTTAAGATTTGATCAAAGAGAATATTGTAAAGAAGGAATGTTTTTTTTATTTAATGGAATTTGGATTCTTGTTTCTAGCCCTATAACCTAAAAAGATCTTGGTATGTTGGGGTCACAGATGTTATATTTCCAGTGTTGGTCAATCAGAAGTGAATGATTATTATTAAACGGATGTTTTATTTTAAGGATTTTCGCGTGACAACCAAATCTTCTGACCCCGGATTTGGGGGGTGTCACAGTTGGTATCAGAGCAGGGTTATAGTAAACTAGAAACGGGAGTGTGTAGGAGTGTGTATAGCTAAGTAAGGAACGTCAGAGCTCATGTAGAGTTCGTGCTGGACTATTGGATATAGTACCAATTAGTAAGTTAAGATTGGAGTACTCGTTTGAGATAGTTGTGCTGAATTGGATAGATCTCCTGGCGAATGGAGATGTCTACTGTGAAATCTTCAGAGATTATTACGAGTTGACGATGGCATACGATATCGATATTCTTAAAACATGGAACGGAAGAAGCTTAAAATCGAATGACGAGCTATCGAAGGAACTGACAAAGAAGGCATAAGTAGAGACCTTGGCAATACCATTCCTTTCTATGAATTATTTTGATATTCCACCTACAGAGGCATTTGTTAAAAGATATATCTCCTCTTCTAAATAGTGACATTTTGAATTTCAACTTTTTGTTTTCTCCAGTGGTTAATAACTTTATTTACAATATAGTACCACTTGTTCGGTACTTTCTTTTGGTTGTTCATCTTCTCAAAAATAACACATTTGGAATTTTTTCAGTTTTTAATCCAAAGTGTGCTTCAGAGAATTATTTGTCCGAAAACATCAGTTATTAATTTGATTTCATATTCCTTTCATATCTCTGTATTCCTACTGAGACGAACAACCCTATTTATAGGGGACACCAGGTATATCTGTCTGTGTGATAGAAGTTGGATGGGACGCCATCACTGGTGTGTTGTGTATTACAAGAAGGCTGGCCACCTTGATTTGTAAATGTCGGAGCTAAGACACACAACATCGGGTTCATGTGATCATATTGATCTCTCAGTTATTCTCTTATTTCAAATCAGGTTGCTTTAAAATTCATAAAATTCATAACCACAATTGTGGAACATTTGCTATGATATGGAATATGTTCTCTTCAAAATTTTATGATTTTTGTTATCTCTATTGAATTTCAAGGGTATGCCAATCAGGTCAGGATAAGCGAAATTCGCAGATAGAAATTAGATTCGCAACCGAATCGCCAAGAGTAAGAACGAATCCTAAAATGATTAGAATATCAGTAACATATCAATGGAATCAGTTCTCTCTCTCTCTATCAAGGATATTATGTTAATGGAAAGTTGGTCGAGCCATATTTGAAACGAATAACGATGGGTTGTACGACTCCAGTGATAACTGTATCAGATAGAGACCCTAAAGTGAATTGAGATTTTGGAGAAGTTGTTTACAAAAGGAACACTATCCCCAGTTTTGTAAAGCAAGTGTTGATGATGAAGGAGTTAAGGAACCCTACTAGTTGCCTTAGTTGATTCCGAGGGCGGAATCCTTATAAGGGGGGAAGAATGTAACGACCCGAAAAATTACGTGTAATTTATTATATTAAAATATATTTTTAGTTGATTTTAATGTGTGTTAGTTTATTTTTAATGCATTTAAACGCGTTATGATTTTTATTAAATATGGAAATTATCCCATACGTGTTATGTGACTTCTGTGTAGCATAGAATATTTTATTCTATTTTTCTGTAATTTTTATATTTTTAGAATACAGTTATTTCGTATTTTAATTTTCGGACCCAGCCCCTGTATTGAATTCGAGGTCCTGTTTTTCATAAAATTATTTTTATATAATAATGGGATGTTCAAAAATGTATTATGTTGTAATTTTTGTAAAATTCATAATTTTTGGGGAATTTTGGCATATATATTATATTTGTTTAAAAATAAAATTTTTACATTTTTATCCCATAAAAATTATTTTTAAGGCTTAATAATTTTAATTGGGGGCTAAAAATATTTTTGGGGTATTAATTTTTGATTAATATAAATAGAAATCAGATTTAATTTTTTTATATTAATAAATCATAAAAATCAGTTTTTATATATAAATAGATAAATAAAAAAATATTTTCTCTCTCCTGTTCTTGAGGATCAAAGCTGAAATTGAAGGTGTTATTGATATCGGATTTTGTTGTTCTTATACTCGAATCAAAGCTCTTGACCTATAGTTTCTGTATCTGCAATCAATTTCAACAGAGGGTAATTTTCTGATTTTATATGATTTTTTCTTTAATCTGCAGAAATTAGGGTTCATGTTAGAATTAGGGTTTTTCATTTCTGAGATTTTCCAGATGTTTTGATGATGTTCATAGCTTCATATGGATGCCAGGAGTTCATATACATGATCAATTTCATCATTGAATCCATAGTTTGTTCAATTCGAAAATTAGGGTTCTTGAGCCTATTTTGGGGCTTTTTGATTGAGTGATTTTCCGGTTGTTTTGATGATTCCAATAGCTTTATATGATCATTTGGAGTCGATTTATGTGGTCAATTGCATCATTATATTGCCGGATTATGATATTCGAGTTTTAAAGTTTTAACCGAAACTTTGAATCAATAGTCCGTTGTGTGTGTTAATTGTTTGCGTTAGTGGTTATGGGGGAAAGATTGTATGAGTTATAAGCTTCATTTTGTGATGTTAAACACGCGATTTGGTTTAGAAATGAAGGAAAACGAATTTTTGGCCGGAAATTTCTTAGAGCTCGCCGGATTTTATAATTTTTGGGTTGTTTTGGTCGGATTTTCTTGATGATATTGTTGTGTGGTTATTGCCCGGTTGATTGGCAACGATTTGGTGTTGTTTTGGTGTCCAAAGGAGGCTCACCGAAGCGTTTTTAGTGTTCGCCGGAAAAGTTTCCGGTCACCGGATTCTGGAAAACCTCCATTGTTGGAGGTGGTGTTCTTTGAAGCATTCATACGAAGAACAGTGAAGATGGTGATGAATAGTAACCGTTTGATCTTAAAAATCTGAAAACATTTTCTGAAAAATGTTTTTGGGTCATATTTTTATAAAAAAATTCTAAAATTCAGATTTTTTTTTATGTATTATTATTTTAATTTCTAAAAATTTAATTTAATTAGTTAATTATTTTTAAATAATAATTTAATTGATTTAATTAATTGATTAATTCATTTTAATTGATTAATTATATTAATTAATTATTATTTAAATATATAATTGACTTCATTGAATTTAAATCTCTTTATTATAAAAGATTTATTATTTTTATGAGTTGATTAATAAATAATTAATTTGAATATTTAATTAATTTAATTATTAATTGAATTATTCTTATTAATTGCGTATTAATTAAATCGTTTATCCGTTTTCAACGAGAAAAGTATTTCTGAAATCAGAAAAATGACCCGGTTCTTATAAAAATAGTTTTAAGTTAAAATTCAACTTTTAAATTTTGGTCGACTTTTTACCAAACCTTTTTATTGAGTCAGTTATATCCGATAATTAGGGTTTTGACCCATTTTCTGTTTTAAAAATATTAGATAAAATCTTTTTATGATCTGATCAAACGTGCTATGTGATTATGTGAATTGCGTGTTATTATTCTTTGATTATCTATTAGTGATTTGTAAATATTCTATGAATAATTTGAGTGCTCTTTTATTTGTGAGCCGTATATGCTATGTGTTAATTGGTTATGTGACAGGTATATATGTATTTAATTCGAGGATTAATGATTATCTCTAGGGTTAATTATTGTCTTGAGGATTAATGACTTATTTCGAGGATTAATTGTTATCTCGAGGATTAATCGTGTCTTGAAGATTAATTGATTTTCATGTTTCTTTATTGAGGAATAAGATAAATGTTTTGAGGATTATTTATAGATTGAGTTGGACTAAGTTGAATGTATAAATGTTTAATTCGAGGATTAATTGGTAAGTATTGATTTAGGTTGTCAGCGGAGATAAGAAGATTTAATGAAGGAGGTTAGAGATAGATGCAATATTCTTTGTGGGTTATGAATAAGGTTGGAGATGGATGCGGTATTGTTTGTGGATTGTAATGAAGAAGGTTGAGATGAAGGCATTGTCTGTGGATTGTTGGATTTATTGTGAGGTGTTTTAACACCGGGAAAACGTCTATGTTCAAAGGGGACATTTCCGATTATTTCCTTTCAACTGAGATTTTGTAGACGCGCGGGGTCGATATCGACGGATCAGACTCGTGGCAACCGCTGAAGCGTAAAGCAAAGCATGATTAAAACAGAGGACATGATGACGTGAGATAGAAGGAAAAGATAGTTGTATTACTTCGGTGTTACGCAATAGCTAAGGACCAGAGGCAAGTGCTACTATCCTCACTTATCATTCAAGTGACTTATTTAAAATTATGATACAAGCATGGTTCTTAAATCATACTGTTATTGTTATTGCAAAATCTATACTGTTAAATACAGGAAATTTCCATTTTTAGTTCTCATATTTTATAAATGATCTAGAGATGTTGATAATAGTGACACTTATATTGTGAATGTGTATTCTTAAATGGGAGATACACACCGGTAATGATGACTGAGTATATACGTGTGTTATTAATGTTAGACACACGCAGATAATCAGTGATAAAGTATTTTATGTGCTAATTCCCTATTTTCCATAGAAGTTGGAATGACTGCGTAAGAGGATCGTGATGTCGGCCCAACATTTTTTTAGGATCATGCCAATGTCAATAAGTGCAAAGTGATAGTGGGTCACTATTTGTTAAGGCCAAAGCCAATAAGTGCCTTAGGATTTTAATTAATTATCTGAACAGCCTGCGATGGGGGTTCAGTGATGAACAGCCTGCGATGGGGGTTCAATGTTATTTGTTAAGGCCAAAGCCAATAAGTGCCTTAGGATTTTAATTAATTATCTGAACAGCCTGCGATGGGGGTTCAGTGATGAACAGCCTGCGATGGGGGTTCAATGTTATTTGTTAAGGCCAAAGCCAATAAGTGCCTTAGGATCCATTAATTTTCTGAACAGCCTGCGATGGGGTTCAGAGCTGAACAGCCTGCGATGGGGTTCTGTGTTATAAGTTGACTTGATCATCAACTATAGCTTAAGTGTCGTACGATTTCTAATTTCTATATTTTGTTAAGAGGTATGATGCCTACTTTAGTAAGAAAAGAAAAAAAAAACAAGCAATATTTTGGTACCCTCATGAAATCCGAATTATAGCACGGGTATCGTAACGTACCAGTGACTATAAAGGGTCCCATTGCTTTTAAACCTGATCAGGGGGCAATGGTGGTTTTGTTTTTTTATATATATCCAATCCATATCGCCAGAATGGCTATTATATATTGTGAATTGGCAGATGATTCATTTTTATGACATGCCAAATGATTTCAGTTATGATTTGAATTATACCACAGTTGTTGATTCAGTTTCTCTATAAACTGCTTTACATTTCAGTTGATTTTATGCCCCACTTATCCTGATTTTATATCAAAATTTTTATACGCTTGCTGAGCATTTCTTTCGCTCATACTTGCTGTTGTAAATTCTAACATTTCAGTAAGGTAGTTTGGCGAGACGTATCCGCACAGTTCAGAAAGAGAAGAAGCGTGATGCCATTTCGAAGATGACTTGGCTCAGGATGTCCGCATTTAGTGTAAGATCTATTTTATATAATTGAGTTCTAATATTTATTATTATTATGTAATTGTCTGGTTAGCCTGGTGTACTTTTTATCGAAGTTACACCAGTGGTTTAAGATTTGATCAAAGAGAATATTGTAAAGAAGGAATGTTTTTTTTATTTAATGGAATTTGGATTCTTGTTTCTAGCCCTATAACCTAAAAAGATCTTGGTATGTTGGGGTCACAGATGTTATATTTCCAGTGTTGGTCAATCAGAAGTGAATGATTATTATTAAACGGATGTTTTATTTTAAGGATTTTCGCGTGACAACCAAATCTTCTGACCCCGGATTTGGGGGGTGTCACATTTAATTAGCAAAAAAAAAAGATATAATCGTTGGAGTTGCAAAACAAATGACTTTTGAAAAGCTAAGTACGCTTAAGGAGTTAATTAAGGAGATCAACCATAATCACAAGGTTAGCAGTGCTAATCATAAGCTAAGGAGTAGTATCGTCAGAAATCACGAAGGACCAAACTGACGACTCAAGATCAAGATCAAGGTTCTTGATCCTTAGGATCACGGATGGTTTTGAATCCTGGATCCATGACGACTTGAGATCAAGATCAAGATTCTTGATCCATAAGATAATGAAGTCAAGAATGACCAAGATAGTAACTTGAGATCAAGATCAAGATCCTTGATCCTCAAGACCACGGAGGGTTTTCACGTCCGGATCGCTTAGCTAACCGAGAGGCAATCGACCACGGCCGACCACCTCCCGGAGGACCACCTCCCGGCCGACCACCTTGGATTCGGGCCCTCCAGCCGACCACCTCCCGGAGGACCATCTCCCGGCCGACCACCTTGAATTCGAGCCCTCCGGCCGACCACCTCCCGGAGGACCACCTCCCGGCCGATCACCTTGGATTCAAGCCCTCCAGCCGACCACGAGCTGGCCCTAGATCCGGCCAATCACGGGTCAGTTCGTGGTCCTGAATCCCGACTTTTTCAGCGGACCTCGGATAGTTTTCAGACCTAGATCTCGACTTTTTTAGCGAATCTCGTATGATTTTCAGTGCCAAAAAAAAGTCGAGATTAGCACATATTAGTGCCGATTAGCACCGTGTAGTGCTGTTTAAGCACCGATTAGTGCATGTTAGCACAGGTTAGTGCTGATTAGCACCGTGTAGTGCTGTTTAAGCACCTATTAGTGCATGTTAGCACAGATTAGTGCCGATTAGCACCGTGTAGTGCTGTTTAAGCACCGATTAGTGCATGTTAGCACAGATTAGTGCCGATTAGCACCGTGTAGTGCTGTTTAAGCACCGATTAGTGCATGTTAGCACAGATTAGTGCCGATTAGCACCGTGTAGTGCTGTTTAAGCACCGATTAGTGCATGTTAGCACAGGTTAGTGCCGATTAGCACCGTGTAGTGCTGTTTAAGCACCGATTAGTGCATGTTAGCACAGATTAGTGCCGATTAGCACCGTGTAGTGCTGTTTAAGCACCGATTAGTGCATGTTAGCACAGATTAGTGCCGATTAGCACCGTGTAGTGCTGTTTAAGCACCGATTAGTGCATGTTAGCACAGATTAGTGCCGATTAGCACCGTGTAGTGCTGTTTAAGCACCGTTTAGCACTGATTAGTGCCGTTAGTGCCGTTTTATGCCATTTAACATCGTTTAACACTGTTTAAACGTTGTCTAAGGCTGATTAGCACTGTGTAGTGCCGTTTAACACCGTTTAGTGTCATTCAATATCGTCGTAAATGCGTCGGTCGCTCCACGCTTTACATTAAGATGATATTGTTGAAAATACTCACGTAAGAGCAATGAACCCTGAGCCAAGTCTCGAATAAGGCCGTTATAACTTCAAGGAAAACCTGATCAGTTTTCTTAGAAGTTGGGGGGCAAGTGATATGGGCTAAAAGTAAGCCCTAAAGACACATTTAATGTGGCATTAATTAGACCTAGAACGGTCCAAACGTGGGGCACACCAGATAGGCCCAAACCCCAATTATAATATTAATTTCGTAATTAATATTAGGGGTAATTACCAGCTCGGCAATAAGAGTCAAACAAGGATATTACTCTTGCCTGACTTAGTCTCCAAGATACATATTCTAACATGGAAACGGGTTCCTACATACTAGGATCTGGAACCTTCTTCTAGGCGGTGACTTGCCCACCAAGTCACCTAACCCTACTATGATTCTAAGGCTTCTCAGCCTATATAAATGGTCTGACCCCTCATTCTCAGAACTACGTCTTGGCTTGATTCTCGATAACGAGATACGTAGGCACTCTGTGAGGACCGATTAGTCCCGAACACGGAAACAGCCATTAAATACAAATCCTAGCATTAAATACAAATCGTAACCTAGTTTTTAGTCCACAACAGTAATGAATTATACGATTTTGTGATTTATTAAACATGATTTAGTGATCTATCAAATACGATTTACTAATTATGTTGGTAATTGTTAAAGTACTAATCGATGATATTTGATGTATGATTTCGGGTTTAAGTAGTATGATTCTGAATTGTTATGATTATATGTAATCCTTGGGCTTGTAGGTGGATTTAATCCATCGTAGGTACTTGATTGTGAATTGGAGTCGGATGTTTTCCGACGGGATAGTCCATATTATAAAGGAGACTATGTCCGATTTTCATGAAATTATAAATAGTAAAGTATGTACGAAATAGCATAAATACTTACAAGTTATGTTTATCTGCTAAGTGGTTCTTGTGAATTACTTGATCTATATGCTATGTGTTATATGTTTAAGTGATTAGTGGACTACGAGTCAATCTGATAAATAGTATCAAGTATGTATGTTATATGCTAAGTATCGATGCGATATAGGAATCGTTTGGGTAGATTAAGATGAGACGATTAAGTGGTATGGTATTCTAAAGTAGTAATTATGGTTTATGTAGATACGAAGGACGTAGGCCCTAGCAATAAAGGGAAAGCTAAGGTTGAGTACAAGTAGACTGAGCTGTATCTGTTGCATTCTACCGGAGGCAAGTAACTCTGTCTTTACTTGCAGTTTCTATTCTTCATTGATATATCCTGCTGAACATGCCTATCTTATACCATGTTGAATACAAATCCTTTATAGCCTGATTCTTTTTAATTGCTTCTTGACCATATATGTCATACTGCTTTTTAGAGTCAAGCTAAATTGGCTGACGGATAAACCACTATACTAAATAACCTATATCCGTTGTCAGTTGAACCCATGTTGACCCTGAAACTGATGAAATTCTTTATAACCTAACTGCGGATTCAAGAACTTAAAATACCTTTAATCTTATTCTTAAAACTTGAAATCCCGATCAATTGCCTTTATGCTTTGATTCTATATCTTCTTGATCCAGACTTGTATCCCTGATTCTTTAATGTCAGAAAACCTAGTCAAACCCTTTGACTTTCTTCATTGCAAACCAAAATGAGTTGTTTTCTTAAAATTACCATGAAGCTACCTAGACTGGGCTGATTTATTATCAGAGAGTCGAAAGTACTTTTTTTTTTTGCTAATTAAATTTTATACCATAGGCAAACAAATTACATCTCTAGGGGCATACCCCGCGATTAGTAAAACATCCACCTAACGGAACAGCATGATTAAAAAACAGTACTTGTCCAAACAAAACAACAACATAGAGACTAAACTAAGTTAAAACCTAGTTTAAAAATACAGGATCAGAGACAATGCCAATAAAATATTATAAAATGCTCCTGGTTCACACCCCAGGCCCCCGAGCAAAAGCATTCCAACATAATAATCTTGGGCCAAAACACCAAGCGCACAGATCACATCCACGGTGTGTAAATCACCACCCACAGATTTACTAGCCCTGATCTGTCTATCATATCCCCGAGCAAAAACCGTTTGAGCAATGCACATCACAAAATTGACCCTAGCAAGCCAATCAGTTCCAGCATCAGCATAAGCTCCACATCTAAGCCGCCCAAAGTCAAACAATCGACTTTGGCCAAAACCAACACCCAGGAAATTAATTGCTTCTCCACAAATGAACAAGAACAACTTAAGCGGCTTGATAATTCCTCGGCACCAAGTTGAAATTAATCCAGTTCGCCTAAAAACAAACTCTACAACCCCATAATGAAACCCATACAAATGACCCACCATAGCAGTTGGCCCCATAGCATCATGAATCACTTCAGTGAATCTGCAGTCACCCACCCCTGGGCCTGCACTTTCCTTCAGAATCACATAACTCATACAAATTCCCAGCATTCGGCCAGGTTGAAAACCCAGCTCTAAGAACATCCCCTCTAAGAAGAAAATAGAGGCACAATGCCTCATTTTACGTCCAAACTTGACGACGTTGAATCCCAACATGGAAGTCCAGTAACCAACATTGTCATAACCAATGCCAATCAGCTTACATCTAGTAACATGATTCACTCCAACAGTGTAACCATCATCATAAATCGAGCACAAACCATTTAGTCGATCTATCAAAACCCATCTCAATATACCTCCTAAATCATCAGATTGTAAGAAGTTAGTTCTTTCAGCCCACAGAATAACCCACATCAGGTTCCTGTCCGAAATACATAACATACGAATAGTGACATTCCAGTCACTATTAGTTTCCGCCACAGTGACATGAACAATCACCGCAGTTACCTGGAAAAGGTAACCATGCCCAAAGCACCGCATCGATGCGCCGTACCCAAAGTTCTGAAATGCAATTGTCTTATAGCAACGAGACTGAGAACATTGATTACAACCCCATTCTCCTGAAGTTGTAGAGTAACCAATCCTAAAACATCCTTCTCCAACAGAGGTCCCCCATCTGAATGCGAAACCAGAAGTACCACAGAACCCAAATAAACCTTGTCTAAAGGATAGCCAACCAGACTACCCTTCCCATTAGCAACACAAATCAGAGCCCTATTAGGCGCATTAAACCTGCAGCACAGGAAGCTCAAGAGAATAACATCAGAAAGCTTGCAACCATTGTCCAATAGGTCCTCAACAAAGGTCGATTTCTTGTCAATGGCTCCAACAAGAAACCCCTCTAAACCATACTCATGAGTTCTCACCCCCTTCAATCGAAATATCATTTCCAATGTTGCACTTCTCAGATGCGAACCCATTTCAACCAGATTTCCATCATACTTATCTTGAAACGGTAGTTCCAACCTTTTCACTGCGATGCTCTGAAGAATAAACTCAAACACCTGGTAGACGAGAGCCATGGTCTTAAACCAGCGATACATGCTCACAGGTCTCCATCCAGACGAGTCAAGAAAGGTGAGTTCAAAATCGCCAGAACCAGCACGCACTCTCATAAGGACAGTCTTGACCACAAAATGCGACAAGAAAAACTTACCATTTTTATGAATTACAAATCTGAACACTACTCGGTAAACCAAGTGGTGCTCCAAATTCTTAAAAAATCCAACCAGAGTACACTCTGCAACAACGAGGAGGCATCCAACCCTCCTCTTTTGTTTCGTTTCGGCCATAACTCGAAACCACCTTTGAGAGACAACCATCGCAATTTCAATGCATAGGGCAGGCACAAGGAGGAAAAACTCCCAATTTCTAAATCTAGAATGAACCAGAATAGAGTACTTCGAGGTAAGGGTTTTGAAAAGATAAAGAGTTGAAATGTTTTACGAAGATAAAAGGAGTTTATAAAGTGAAATGATTTTAAAATGAAACTTTCTTCTTATATAAATTATTAGGAACTCCGTCAAAATGGTTTCTACGGATTCCTGACGATTGGAGAGACGGAACAAACGGGTAATGTCGGTTCCGTCAATTTTCGAGGTGTATTATTGTGTAGTTCTGGTCTGTCCAGTTCGACACCTTTATAGGCCAATGTGTCGCCTCTTGGGAACCCAAGCTATCCTAATGAAAGGAATTGATGTCCAGAGGGACTTTATGTCCGGTATGGGGACTTTATGGGCTGATCACCCGTATTGTCTGTTAAGGTGAAATAAAAACTCCAATCAGTTTTCTTAAAAAATGATGATTACTTTATTTAATGAGAAAATGAAATTAGTTACCATTTGAAATATCAATTGCTTTACAGTTTTTGAAGTATATTTATTGTTATCCTGCTATCGGTAAATTTTATGTCAAATGCCATATCAGGACCTTTGCTATCGCTTTCAGACAACCATGCTATATATTGATTTACTGTCATCTCTTGAATCATCATATTATGTTGTTCAGCTGACATCTTAGTTACTTGCTGAGCATTGGCTCATTATTATTCTTTGTCTAACCTTTTGACAGTAAAATAAGCATCATGGTCCGTACTATGCAAACTGCGAGGAAGCGCACTTTTCGTGAACCCGATTTGGTTCATTTCCACATAGCTCCCTAGGTAGATGTAGTAACAGCTCAATGAGGAGATCTTAAGTTAGTTGTGAGAACTGGCAGTAGTACTTTTGAGAACTTGGGTTTGTAATAATATTTTGAATTCAGGGTTGTAATAATAATAACTTAGTTAGATGGCTGTGACAGCCCCAAATCCGGGGTCATAAATCTAGGCCATCATGGACCAATTTCCATTCAATATCAATATCTCTTGGGTTTTTTTATATCAATTAATACTTATGTAGTTGACCCCGCAATAATAAACACACACACCAGTCATATGCTCAGAGAACAACATTCACCATAAAAGTTTAGAGTTGAGAGTTAAAAGAGTTATTACAAACCAGGATCATACTTAAGTACATTGTTGAATAACACTTCGACGTGAAGCGTTCCAACAACCAAAAGTTTATTACATGTCTTCATACTTAATTATACATAAGTTCTCAGAACCCGTCTGCCTCTACGCTACCTCAGGAATCGATGCTAGCGTGCTCTCAGAAGGTCGCCTTCCCCCTACCCTCTTGCGGGGCGTTCTGCGAAGTATTGGCATACCTAGCTGTATATAGATAAGTAGCAAGAGTGAGCTATAATAGCTCAGCAAGATAATATTTTAAACTAGAATTTAAAATGTGAACAGGTATACATATATATGCATATGTAAGCGGAAACCAATTATAAACTTTAAGGAAGAATAAAACTCTTATTTAATAATACATCATCCACTTACTATTATAAGAAAGAAATCTAGGATAATATAGTATCAGTTTCTCTTCTTAAATAATATAACAATCAATATACCCTTTTAGTGTAATATTTCAAGATAATATGAATACTTGAATAAATCTCTCACTATCATCTTCTCATTTCCTTCTTATGCAACAATTATATAAATTAATATAAAATCAGTTTCTCTTCATCTATAACAATAATTCCATCGTTTCATTTCATTTTCCCTTTTCAGTATACCAATATGACTTTATCGTCGATTCTTTATTCAAAAATTTTGGGGATTTTCACTGTTACCAAATACGTGAGGCACGATGATCAGTCGTCCTCCGTACCCGTCCCTTTTACTACCGGCAGACGGAGGTAGGTTCGCCACCATCCCCCAGGAGGAAAGGTTCTCCACCATCCTCCCTCGGCAACTCTTGGGCCGGAATAAAATATTTAGTGCTAGACTGTGCCACTCCCACACAGCCTCTTACGCTTTCTGTTGCAAATCCCATTTTTTTTTATCAATCATCATTCCATTTATGAAACACCATTCCACATTTGCCTTTTATCACTCACTCATATCATTTCCATTCTCGCACATTACTTCTATAAAATATTTATATATATGTATAACATAATGCTTTGATTATGCTCCAGACATCTCTTCCATATTCAAGAAATCAAATATACTTTTATATTCATAAAATATTCTGTCTATTTTAAGAGTAGTAAATAATAATCAAATAATATTTATTAAACCACTGATACTCAAAAAGAATATTTTTAATATGGTATTATAAACCATATAACCCTAGATAACAACTGATACCATTCTCTTTCATATCTCTTTTACCATAGAGCATATTCGCTCCACTCGTAATCACCTCTATATTCATTTTTCAGAAATCATATCCATCTCTCCTTAATTTCCCAAAACCAAGGAAATATATTCTTTGCAATATAGCAATAATAGCATCACATTTATGTGTATATATTCCATGATATCATTATTATTCCGAAGATAAATAATTTTCAAAGTAGGGATAGAAGGATCTTGCCTCGATCTCGGTAAGTCGGAAGTATAGCTCGCGGCTCTCCCGAAGTTTCTATAAACACGAAAAAGATCATTATCAGAACATATTCCACTTAACCACCTACGTTCATATAATAAAACTCTTATAATGTCCCATTACTATTTCCATAGGTCTCGAGGACTTAACCATTCTTATTCCCGATTAAAGTTTTTAACGATTTACATTCTTTCCTTAACAACCATTCTCGACTGTAAAAATCCTCATAATTCATAAATTCCGAAATTTGACACAAGGTCAGTTGCTAAGGGTTCTCTGATCACCCCATTATAACATCCCAAAGTTTCATAATTTTTAAAAATGTCTAAGTAGGTTGATCATAGCCTCAAAGTTAACACAATTACATTTTCTCGGTTTCCGAACGTCTTTCACTAAAACTGACTTTTCTCCTAAACCGTACGTCAGATTTTAACGTACTTTATATCAAAACGATCTACGAACTATGCTCTACCCTACCATGGTCACTTAGCACTCTGGACAGTAAGGTACCGTATGGCCTGGTATCCCAAAAACAGGGCAGTGTGTGATTCTAACGAAAAACGGACATTATAACTGCTGTACTTTCATACTTTCCATATTTTAACCATTCCAAAATCATCATTCCACACTCATTCTAAACCCTACACCATGTGGGCTTCATCCCAACCATGGTTACAAGTCCACAACACAAATCTCATATCAAATCCAACCATTTATAACACAAAATCATTATAAACTTAACATTTATATCATCTAACTACTAACCAACTCAATATTCACCATAAATACAAAGGACAAGAGCATTTATACCTCTTTGAAGCTTGAATAACACCTAGTAAGCCTTGGGTTATTCTTAAACCACCTTATAATAGCTTGAATCAACTAAAGAAGCCATGAAAACAAAGTTAATTCTAAGATTTCACTATTCATTTACCATTCATCAACTGGAAGATTTGCAAAAACGAAGGCCTTACCTACGTTTTCTGGAGGAGGCTTCTAAATGAAAGTTGTAGAGAATCTCACCACGTTTCCAAAAAGCTAAAGAACATGAAATTCGGCTGAGAAACGAAGGAGTTATGGCTGTTTTTCTGGACTGCTACTGTTTTTGGCCGAATTGGATGAAAGTGAAAGGGGAGAGATTTCTTTTTGCTTCTCTTAATCTTATCTATCTCATCTTATCATAATTCTCAAGTATTCTAGAGTTTAGTAGAAAATCCCATGGTTAAATGACTAATTTGCCCTTAAATTTGTGTTAGTGGAAGATGATGTCATTAGTGATGTCATTGAGGAGTATTTAGCAAGCTAGGGTTATTAACCTCAAGTAATTACTAATAACCTTTGTAAATATTAATGTGATAAATATCCTTATTATTTACTAACCTTGGTTACTTGGTTTCTATACTCGTCTAATTGTGGTTCGTTTCAAATATATCTCATTATCCAGTGGTTTTGAAATCGTTTAAAAAAATCCAAATTCCCTTAGCATTCTCTTAACTTAAAAATCCCTTGGTTTAACTTAAATTCACTAATTCCTCAATATATGATTCCTTTAATATTTCTATGTTCCTTAATATCCAATATATAAAAGCTCGTTCGAACTCAAAATCCTCAAAATCTAAATTCAGGAATTTCTGAAATCCATCGTCATTTCGAGTCACTTAATTTCAATGTACAACACTAATATGGTTTCTGTTTATTCATTTTCCGTTTCCATTATGGAGTACTTATATACCATTTCTCTAAATCTTCGAAATTTACTATTCATGTGATCACTGTAGTTTTGCTAAAGTTAGGGTTATTACATCCTTCCCCCCTTAAAAGGATTCCGTCCCGGAATCACGTTGGAAATGTCCATAGATACCTTTTTCATCTACACCTTATAACTTCTATACCACTTTCTCCATCCTTTTTCCTTCATAATATCTCAATCTTGTTTGCACAGAATACACCCACCTAAACTTGCTTGTCATTCATCAACATGCCATTTAGCTTATCAGTAGCAGTGCTTTCACTATCTTTATCTTGCAATTTCCTCCTATTTTAGTCATTCTACGTTAGTTCATCTCTCATTCCTCCTTTAGCTAAGGGTATCGGCCACCACATTGGCCTCCCCTGAATGGTAGTGTATCTCACTTATGGTTTATCCATATTTTGATCTCTATCATGACATAAAATATACACACTTCGATCTTATTATATCTTGTCTCCGTAAAATCTTCCAGAAATCCGACTAGAATAAAATCCCTTGAAACAATTGTAAGGAAATACTACCTATAATATATATTTCCTGTTCGTATCTAAACAAGTCTGTGGTTTACCCCCAAAATACTATTACTTTCTCTCTCTGGTTCATCATATCTTACTTCTAACTCAGATAGATCATTCTTATCTATTTTATTAACTTATTTACACCATTCATTGACCACATTGATTCTCAACCAAACATTTACACTAAAAATTTAAATACTAAAAGAAAATGTTCACCTGCATCTGTATCCGGCTTTTTCAATGCTTCCCCTAAGGTCATATTGTACACTCTGGCAATGGGTTTATTTGAAGCAGTCGTACTTTGTCCCGGCGCAGATGACCCACCGGAACGGCAATCCCTAGCAAAGTGTCCTAGTTTCCCACACTGGTAACACTTGATCTCACCTCGAGGGTTCGTATCAGCTGATGGACACCTGTCCTGATAATGCCCTTTCTGTCCACACTTAAAACAGGTCACACCTAACACTCTACACGTTCCTGCATGCTTCCTACCACACATCTCACAATCTGGTAATGGCGGTCGTGATTGATTTGACTGAAAGGTTCCTGTGGATCTACCACCCTGATTCACAGTCTCACTGATAGCCTTATTATTCCCTGACTTTCCTCTAAACTGGGGTTTTTGTCCTCTACCAACTCTGTTAAAGTAGCTTCCCTCACTTGAACCTCCCTTTGGACCCTCAAGTTTCCTTTTCCTGTTCTCTCGACCTATTTGAGTTTGTTCACTCTCGGCTTCTATTATAGATGCCTTCTAGACCACTACAGCATAATCAGTCAACTCAAATGGTGCCACTCGCGTTCGTAGCCATGGTTTCAATCCTTGTTGGAACCTTTTTGCTCTTTGTTCTTCAGTACGCACAAATTCGGGAACAAACCTCGACAGTTCTGTAAATTTAGTTTCATACTCAGCCACTGATAGATTATCCTGCTTTAATTCCAGAAATTTCATCTCCATTTGGTTTTCCAAATACCTAGGGGAGTACTTTTCAAAGAACACCCTAGTAAAACGCTCCCAGGTTATCACTCCCGCTCCTTCTAGGTTCTTCTTAGCTTCCCACCAATAATTTGCCTCTCCCTTTAAGAGATAGGCTGCAAAGATTGTTTTCTGATCTTCCTCTACCCTCAATATCTCAAAAGCTTTTTCCATCTCTTTTAACCAGGCTCGGGCTACTACTAGGTTAACAGTTCCCTCAAACTCTGGGGGTTTTAATGACTTAAAAGCACGAAAGGAGTTAGCTGCCTGATTGGGAAGAACAGGTGGTTGTTGAGGATTCTGTGGATTAGCTAAATTCTGCCTCAATAGTTCCATAAATTGGTTAAAGGGATTACCACCCTGATTTCCTTGTTGTTCAGTTGATTCATCTTCCTCTTCCTCATGATTTTGTTCATTATGAGCATTTTCATTCTGTCTATTTCGACTTCCTTCATCTCTCTCATTTTCCCTTGCATTCGTTCTATTGTTACGCTTAGGCGGCATGATTCTGTATATATCAATATTCTTCATTAATCACCCAAATTTAGGGTATAATATACATCATTTCTATACACACATTCTCCTATACACAATTATATCACTAGTTAACTCATTTATATGCCATAATATTCTCAATTCAACTTTAGCAAATAAGCGTATCACCTTTAGCACGATAACCTTTTCATTTAAGTCAATCACCTTATATACATCAATATTCTTGAATCTCAACATTTAATATCGAAATACGATAGAATTTAGACAGAATACACAAACTT
The DNA here is from genome assembly GCA_037693485.1 of Kitagawia praeruptora. NCBI lineage: Eukaryota > Viridiplantae > Streptophyta > Magnoliopsida > Apiales > Apiaceae > Kitagawia > Kitagawia praeruptora. The sequence continues at coordinate 71,459,571 of CM075350.1, forward strand.
CATTAATTATCTCACTTCCTTTGTTTATCCTTATTCTGACTTTTTCCTCAAAATACACCTTACTCTCAATAGTAAGTCTCATTTATACCTTAAAATTCCTCATATTCTTTTATCTCACTAATCCTCAATTATACCCCTTTCTTCTCACGAAATTCCTTCCTCTTTTATATCGAAACGCTTCTAGCTCTAATTATCTCTTATTGAAATTTCCCTTGAAATCTCGAGTTTCCTCGTATAATCACGTATACTCTAAACCTTGCTTCCATTATCCCATCCATTACTGAAATCTTTTATATTCGAAACAATTGATAGAATTCAAGAAACTTTGATTTGAAACGGACCCAGAAACAAGCAAGTGTCCCGCCACAATTTATAAGATTAAGAGTTTTAAATAGCTCTTATTTGAAACAAAAGAATATTTTGGGAAATCAATATGATGGAAGAACCCGTACGTAACACAAGTGAGGGCGTCCCCTCCGACTTTCAATCACACAGACAGATCGTCCTTGTGTATACATATAGGATTGTTCCTCTTAGTTGGAATAAGAAGTATAAAGAAAATATTTAATCACGATGATAAATACCATTTTCCAAAAATAATCTTAGGGAAATATTTTGACTAAAATAGATAAAATAAAATTTTGAAACACATTCCAAAGGTACCATAAAGTTTTGAAAAGATACAGGCCCCTTTTTTTTTTAATAAGAGATGATAGATCACCCTGGGATTACTCATGAGGTTATCTAACGTACACTTCCCGATACATCAAGTATTCCCTTTCTCATATCGATCTCATGTGTTACATAAACTTAACACTTTTGGCGTCACTATATCCAAAGGTCGAAGATAATATTTGAATGAAGTAAATGCTAAAAATGAGAGTCGTTTCTCTCTAGGAACCCTGGCTAGCCGCCTCTTCTCAAAACTAAATCTAAACATCTTTCCATCAATATAACCATAAATCCATCGCTAATCCATCTCTTTCTTCTAATCTTACACCATAAACACATATATTTCTTTTCTTTTTTCTTTCATAAGTAAGAAGAGGGTTTCTTTCTCCGATGCTTCTTTGTCGGAGAATAGTAGTTCTATTGCTGGTCTCCTTGCTAACTCTAAGGAGTTGGTTAATGATGCTAGGGGATTGTTGGCGAAGACCCAGGTTGAGTTGGTACCGAAGATGAGTCCGAAAAGGGTTACCTTCTCAGAGAACCTTGTATCGGAGATTCCTAGAGTTGGGGGTTGTATCCTTATGGGTGAACCCATTGTTAAGTTGGGGAGTCCAGTTAGTAGCCCGAAGAGGGTCTCCTTCTCTCCGGAGGTTAGGGTTTTTTACCCTAGTCTGCACGGTGCCCCTTCTACTGAGTTAGTTAAGGGGGAGCAGGTCTCGAAGAAGGTCAGTTTTTTGGCGAAGGTCAAGGTTTATTACCCTTGTCTTTCTACTGGGTTAGTTAATGGGGAGCAGGATTTGTTAACTCAATCAACTCAATCCGGTGAGAGATTGCAGCCATATGGTTACAAGCAAATGGAGTATGATAGCGACTATCTGGGCTTCGATGGTTGTTGGTTTCATCCTGTTGCGGTAAATGGTGAGGTTTCTCTTTGCGAAGAGGAACTTATAAAGAACGCCCGCCAACTGGTTGACGGAAGTCCTGTGAAGGCCTCGGAAGCCCAGTCTCTTTCTAAGGAATTGATGGGGAAGGTGGTTGGAAAGTTGTGGCCCAGATTGTTTATGGATGATGGGTTCAATGTTGAACCTGTGTTAGAGGAACACAAGCTGCTCGATGAAAGCCGTATGTGTACTGAAGATGCTGTTTCTCAACAAATTGTTCCTCAGGTGATGGCTAAGGCTGCTGACATGGGAGAGTCTGAGCATAGGGTTATTCCCTCTGCTCATGATGATGATGGTCTTGACTCCTTGTTGAAGGGTCTGGCTCAAGATGATATGGCACACTTTAGTGTGTGGGTTACACAATGGGACTGGATGGCTGCTAAGCGCCACTTGTTGGAAGCTAAGAACAATTTTAAAGTTCTTAAACTATTTACTGAATTCATGGGGTTCAGGGAGCCCATGCTGTAGGGACAGGTGGAGGAGGTTGTTGTGGTGATGAATGGAGGGGGCAAGGTTGGGGTTAATCCCAGTTTTAAAGAAGTTGCTCTTGAGAAGATTGACAATGATCATCAAAGTTTGGAATTGAAGATGGAAGGAATGCAGTGGCCTGTGCTAATGCAGGGGTGTGAAGCTGATGTGCAGGTCAGGTGGACGAAAACTGAGATCTTGGGTCGTGGGATACAGGACAGTCCTGCTCTTACTGACGTTTGCTGGAACCGGACAATGACTAATTGTGCTGAGATGACCATGCGAGTGGGGGATCCTTTTTGGTTTGCCACGCTGAGGAAAGACCTGCTGATTAGAATGCTAGGATGTGAACCGGGAGGTTCCACTGTCTTTTTTGGCATTGTTATGACTTGTATCTAATCTAGCATAGCTAGATGGTCTTTAAGCTGACTCGATTTAGTAATTGAGTATGTTATGATGTTTTAGCTGGATGTTGATTCGCGGGGTCTGCCCCTAGATTTGTAAAAGTTGTTCCTTTTGGTATAAAATTTTAATTAGCAAAAAAAAAAAACTCAACACTTTTGGCATAATAACCTTTATTAGCAATAATCTATAAAATTATAATCACGACTTAGAATAAACACTTCGTTCGATAAACGCCCCTTGAACTCGATGTGAGTTCATATTTTATATCCTTACCTATATATCTATATGCGTATATTACTATCACTCTTGTTCCTGAGCAATATGACTCTAATCTCTGATACCAAACTGTGACAGCCCCAAATCCGGGGTCATAAATCTGGGCCATCACGGACCAATTTCCATTCAATATCAATTTCTCTTGGGTTTTTTTTATATCAATTAATACTTATGCAGTTGACCCCGCAATAATAAACACACACACCAGTCATATGCTCAGAGAACAATATTCACCATAAAAGTTTAGAGTTGAGAGTTAAAAAAGTTATTACAAACCAGGATCATACTTAAGTACATTGTTGAATAACACTTCGACATGAAGCGTTCCAACAACCAAAAGTTTATTACATGTCTTCATACTTAATTATACATAAGTTCTCAGAACCCATCTGCCACTACGCTACCTCAGGAATCGATGCTAGCGTGCTCTCAGAAGATCGCCTTCCCCCTACCCTCTTGCGGGGCGTTCTGTGAAGTATTGGCATACCTAGCTGTATATAGATAAGTAGCAAGAGTGAGATATAATAGCTCAGCAAGATAATATTTTAAACTAGAATTTAAAATGTGAACAGGTATACATATATATGCATATGTAAGCGGAAACCAATTATAAACTTTAAGGAAGAATAAAACTCTTATTTAATAATACATCATCCACTTACTATTATAAGAAAGAAATCTAGGATAATATAGTATCAGTTTCTCTTCTTAAATAATATAACAATCAATATACCCTTTCAGTGTAATATTTCAAGATAATATGAATACTTGAATAAATCTCTCACTATCATCTTCTCATTTCCTTCTTATGCAACAATTATATAAATTAATATAAAATCAGTTTCTCTTCATCTATAACAATAATTCCATCGTTTCATTTCATTTTCCCTTTTCAGTATACCAATATGAATTTATCGTCGATTCTTTATTCAAAAATTTTGGGGGTTTTCACTGTTGCCGAATACATGAGGCACGATGATCAGTTCGCCACCATCCCCCAGGAGGAAAGGTTCTCCACCATCCTCCCTCGGCAACTCTTGGGCCGGAATAAAATATTTAGTGCTAGACTGTGCCACTCCCACACAGCCTCTTACGCTTTCTGTTGCAAATCCCATTTTTTTTTTATCAATCATCATTCCATTTATGAAACACCATTCCACATTTGCCTTTTATCACTCACTCATATCATTTCCATTCTCGCACCTTACTTCTATAAAATATTTATATATATGTATAACATAATGCTTTAATTATGCTCCAGACATCTCTTCCATATTCAAGAAATCAAATATACTTTTATATTCATAAAATATTCCGTCTATTTTAAGAGTAGTAAATAATAATCAAATAATATTTATTAAACCACTGATACTCAAAAAGAATATTTTTAATATGGTATTATAAACCATATAACCCTAGATAACAACTGATACCATTCTCTTTCATATCTCTTTTACCATAGAGCATATTCGCTCCACTCGTAATCACCTCTATATTCATTTTTCAGAAATCATATCCATCTCTCCTTAATTTCCCAAAACCAAGGAAATATATTCTTTGCAATATAGCAATAATAGCATCACATTTATGTGTATATATTCCATGATATCATTATTATTCCGAAGATAAATAATTTTCAAAGTAGGGATAGAAGGATCTTGCCTCGATCTCGGTAAGTCGGAAGTATAGCTCGCGGCTCTCCCGAAGTTTCTATAAACACGAAAAAGATCATTATCAGAACATATTCCACTTAACCACCTACGCTCATATAATAACATTCTTATAATGTCCCATTACTATTTCCATAGGTCTCGAGGACTTGACCATTCTTATTCCCGATTAAAGTTTTTAACGATTTACGTTCTTTCCTTAACAACCACTCTCGACTGTAAAAATCCTCATAATTCATAAATTCCAAAATTTGACACAAGGTCAGTTGCTAAGGGTTCTCTGATCACCCCATTATAACATCCCAAAGTTTCATAATTTTTAAAAATGTCTAAGTAGGTTGATCATAGCCTCAAAGTTAACACAATTACATTTTCTCGGTTTCCGAACGTCTTTCACTAAAACTGACTTTTCTCCTAAACCGTACGTCAGATTTTAACGTACTTTATATCAAAACGATCTACGAACTATGCTCTACCCTACCATGGTCACTTAGCACTCTGGACAGTAAGGTACCGTACGGCCTGGTGTCCCAAAAATAGGGCAGTGTGTGATTCTAACGAAAAACAGACATTATAACTGCTGTACTTTCATACTTTCCATATTTTAACCATTCCAAAATCATCATTCCACACTCATTCTAAACCCTACACCATGTGGGCTTCATCCCAACCATGGTTACAAGTCCACAACACAAATCTCATATCAAATCCAACCATTTATAACACAAAATCATTATAAACTTAACATTTATATCATCTAACTACTAACCAACTCAATATTCACCATAAATACAAAGGACAAGAGCATTTATACCTCTTTGAAGCTTGAATAACACCTAGTAAGCCTTGGGTTACGCTTAAACCACCTTATAATAGCTTGAATCAACTAAAGAAGCCATGAAAACAAAGTTAATTCTAAGATTTCACTATTCATTTACTATTCATCAGCTGGAAGATTCGCAAAAACGAAGGCCTTACCTACGTTTTCTGGAGGAGGCTTCTAAATGAAAGTTGTAGAGCATCTCACCATGTTTCCAAAAAGCTAAAGAACACGAAATTCGGCTGAGAAACGAAGGAGTTATGGCTGTTTTTCTGGACTGCTACTGTTTTTGGCCGAATTGGATGAAAGTGAAAGGGGAGAGATTTCTTTTTGCTTCTCTTAATCTTATCTATCTCATCTTATCATAATTCTCAAGTATTCTAGAGTTTAGTAGAAAATCCCATGGTTAAATGACTAATTTGCCCTTAAATTTGTGTTAGTGGAAGATGATGTCATTAGTGATGTCATTGAGGAGTATTTAGCAAGCTAGGGTTATTAACCTCAAGTAATTACTAATAACCTTTGTAAATATTAATGTGGTAAATATCCTTATTATTTACTAACCTTGGTTACTTGGTTTCTATACTCGTCTAATTGTGGTTCGTTTCAAATATATCTCATTATCCAGTGGTTTTGAAATCGTTTAAAAAAAATCCAAATTCCCTTCGCATTCTTTTAACTTAAAAATCCCTTGGTTTAACTTAAATTCACTAATTCCTCAATATATGATTCCTTTAATATTTCTATGTTCCTTAATATCCAATATATAGAAGCTCGTTCGAACTCAAAATCCTCAAAATCTAAATTCTGGAATTTCTGAAATCCATCGTCATTTCGAGTCACTTAATTTCAATGTACAACACTAATATGGTTTCTGTTTATTCATTTTCCGTTTCCATTATGGAGTACTTATATACCATTTCTCTAAATCTTCGAAATTTACTATTCATGTGATCACTGAAATTTACAATGGCTTGCTTGTTTCATACCATTACCTGTGATAGATCTTGGATAGTAGTGCAGGGGCCCGTCAGCATGTTATATTTATATTCTTATATTAGGTTGTATGCATCTAGATGTGTGTCAGTGACCCTCCGATCTAGGCCCCTGGTCGGGAGGGCGTCACAGATGGAATTTAAATGTACAGCTCTTGAAAAAGAACTTGAATATGCAAATGAGAAACTCAGAACTTGAACTGATTCTGGTAGGAAATTTCATGAGATTAATACCACTAAGAATTGGAAAGAATGTCTAGGGTACAAGCCAGAGAATGATAACAAACTGAAAAATAAGATTATCATTGATGAAACAAAAAGTCCAAAGACCTACGATGCACATCCCCTACCTTCCGATTCTGATAGCTCTTCCGAGGAGTCTGATCCCTCAGAGATGGTATCTGATGCTGATGATGAGACAGAGTCCGATGTGCTAGTATCCGATTCTGAGGTCAAGAGTCCCACGGCCCGTGCCGACATCCCCGCCCCTACCACCGAGCCTGTACCTGAGTCCGACCTTGTGTCTGAGCTTATTACTGAACCCGTGCCTGTTTCTGTCCCAGTACCAGTCGTGACCCCTTTTGTCACTGAGCACTTTGAATCATCTATCGGACCCTACTCACTTCCCGAGGTTGCACCTTTGCACACCTATGCTGAGATAGTTCGTACTTGTGAGAATTTGACGAGCAGGAAGGATGAGCTTTCGGCATTGATCAAGCAGATGAAGGACGAGGCGCAGCGTCAGGTTGACTTATCTACAATCGATTGGGATAGTCGTATTGAGTTAGCCCAGAGGATCACCTAACAGTGCTTTCTTGAGGTTCCCCTATCCAGGCCTGCTTATGATGAGCTTTGCCGACTTTCGGGCTTGATTGCATGGATGATGTGTGAGCATGGTGAGACCCGACGTCCTCGTGATTAGAGATGATTGCTATGGAGATGGTGTGAGTGGGACATTTGATGGAGCCCATTAGTGCTAGCTGTGGATACTACTAGTATAGGATATTTTTCTAGTTTTCCTAGTACTAGTAGACAGATTGTTGTTGTTTCAGTTATTTTCTTTCAGTTCTGTTGTAGAAGGGTTAAATACCCTTGACTTATGATGGTGGATCTTCTATGTCGGATCGTTTTAATCGTAGTAATGCATGTCTATTCGTATATCCCTGTGTTTTCTGTTTTATTTATCGCTTTTTCCATACTCTCTTCGCATACCATATTTCCATATCTATTGACCTGTTTATATAAACCATACTGTATAATTTTCAACTGTACCCATATCATATTGATTGTTGGAACCGATCGTGTATTGGTATCAAACGGAGGAACCCTCTTCCTTTTAAATATATATACCTTCTTGTTGTTTACCAAACTGTTTACCTTCTTATCAGAAAGATGCCTCCCAGAAGAAGACCTACTAACAACAATGATAACCAAGATCAACAAAACCAAGACAACCCTACTATGGCCCAGATGTTTCAATTAATTCAACAACAAACTACTGCCTTTGTTCAACACCAACAGCACCAAGCTGCCCAACCAGCTATTGCTTTTAAATCTTTTCAAGCTGTTCATCCCCCAGAATTTAAAGGTACCCTTAATCCTATTGAGGCCAAGTCATGGCTGATGGATATTGAAAAGTCTTTTACGTTAGTTAGGGTTGATGAAGTTCAGAAGGTAGAGTTTGCTAGTTTCTATCTGAGAGCAGAAGCGAACTTTTGGTGGGAATCTGTTAAAGTTGCAGAAGGAGATATCATTACATGGCCTAGATTTGTGGAGTTGTTTACTGAGAAGTATTTGCTAGGATATTTACAAGACCAGTTGGAGATTCAGTTTATGGAGTTGAAGCAGGAAGGAATGACTGTTGCAGAGTATGAAGCTAAGTTTACGGAGTTGTCTAGGTTTGCACCCCAGTATGTAGGAAATGAATCTAGTAAGGCCAAGAAATTTCAGCATGGATTAAAGCCCTGGTTAAGGAGTAGAGTTGTCGCGTTTAAGTTGAGAACTTATGCCGCTGTTGTTCAGAAGGCGATGATTATAGAAGGAGAAAGTGATTTGAACCAGAAGGAGAAAGCTGGTAAGAAGAAGAAGTTTGATAAAGTAGAGAAGAGCCAAGAGGCAGAAGGCTAGAAGCATTTTCCGAACAGAGGAAGGTTTGGAAATCGATCAAGAGGTCAGAGAAATTTTCAGAAGTTTGGGGGTGGTAACGGAGGACAAGGCCGTAGACCCCAGGGAGTAAACCCGCAAGCTGTGACAAGACCCGTACTACCAGATTGCAAAATTTGTGGAAGAAAGCACCCGGGTATTTGTAATAAGCCTAATATAGTTTGCTACAAGTGTGGGAAGAAAGGACACTATGCTCAAGAGTGCCCTGAAGTGAAGCAGGTGGGAATGATTTGTTATAAGTGTGGCAAGGTTGGCCATATAGCGAGGAATTGCAAGGAGCCTGTCCATACTTTTTTTTTTTTTTGCTAATTAAAATTTTATACCAAAAGGAACAACTGATACAAATCTAGGGGCATACCCCGCGAAATCAACAGCCGACAAACAAAGTCAAAACATTACAATGTCATTAGACAGTCAACATTAAACGAGAAATCTTAAAATAAACTAAATAGCCTGAGAATTTATGAAAGTCCCTGGTTCACACCCCAGGGTCCCCTGCCAAGGCTGCATCCTAAAATCTCCATCCATGTCATAAACTATGCATCTGCATGAATGCATACCATCATTACCAGCATCCGAGCCTACCCTGAATCCAGAATCCAGGCCTGAAATGTGCACAATGTAAGTCACAACAGACCACCAGCCATTACAACAAATTACAATACTTCCAACCCGCAAGTTGGACCACACTAGCGCCCTATCCAGCCCTGTCACAATAATGACATTATACCCTGCATTTAATCTATGCTGATTCCCATCAGTAACACCAATTAGACAAGAGGTCACAACAATCTCCTTTGCTTGAGAAAAAAATCTACAGACCATTCTCACATCGAGCCAAGCAATAGGCAGACCATCAATCATCAACATTGGCACGGAACCAGCACGTTTCCTGCCAAACCCATTCGAGACAATGAAATTGTACCCATTCGAAACACAAGCAGCGGGGACCTCATATCTGTACTCAAAGGAGTCAGAAACCCTTTCCTTTGCCATTGCACCATACTTCTCGAAGCACCGCATTCTACTCATCAACCAGAATTCTGTTCGAATGCAAACTGAACAACTTCCAACCATTTGAGAATTTGCATCATTACTAGCGACTGCAAGAAGATCACCACCACATTGGCTTAATAAAATTCCCTCAACCACAATTCTTCTTACAAGGTCTGCCACCAACCCTGAAATGATTTCAACATCCTCCGAATCCACATCATTGACAGGACCCAAGACGTCCCCCAAATTCACAGAATCTGCCATTCTTTCGTCATTTGAGATTTGCAATCCTCCAATTAACCCAGTAGCATTCGGGTTAGGGTTTGGGGAACCCTCGACATTCAAAGATGGGTTTGGGGAACCAATAATTTGGGTCTTAACCTCCTCAACATCATCCATAGCAATAACAGATCTCGGATTCTCAAAATCCGATAACTCAATCAATGGATCAACTCCTACTTCATGTAGACTGAAAGATTTCTTTTGAGAGAGAACCTTACCATCGGTTAAAAGATGCTTGACCCGGGTACGAGTGCAAGGATTCTCTAGAATCATCGTAACAAGGCGTTCAGCAAAGGAGACCCGTGCGCCTTCCTTCTTGCCATCAATCTTTATGCTCGACCCTTCCAAATTCTTGGATCGAGTGTCAACAGAAGGTATCACCGATACCAAATCAACCGCAAACGAAACCCTTTTCGGGTTCGGAACTGAGTCCAACCCTGCTAGGGCACTTTGTGAACACGCACGGAGAGGAATCTCCGTCACAAGGTTCTCCGAAAAGGAAACCCTCTTCGAACTCATAACAGGCCCAAAAAAAACTGATAAGAAATTTGGTGTTTAGGTGAGGGATTAAAGATGGAAATGGATTTACGAAGGTTGATTGTATAGATCTGATGAAAATATGTCCGAGAATTAGGGGCGGCTAATTAAGGGTTTCTAGAGAGAAGGAGGAGAATCTCTCTCTAGACTCACATTTTTCGAAGTTAAGGATTGCTGCGCCACCAGTTCAGCCGCAAACACCGTATCAAGCACCTCAAACTAGAGCTCGCACCTTCAATATGTCTGTTAAAGATGTTGTCAATGATGTCGACGTGGTTGCAGGTATGCTTCCTGTCAACTCTTTTGAAGCTGAAGTTTTAATTGATTCTGGAGCAACTAGATCATTTATATCTGAGAGATTTCTTGATAAATTACGTTGTGAGGTTCGTCCATTAGAAAGACCGTTAGTAATAGAAGTGGCTAACCAGGATAAGATAGTTGTGGACCAGGAGTGTCCTAACTATAATATTGAGATAGGAGAATTTCTTTTCTATGCGGATTTGTTACCCTTTCAGATGGGAGAGTTTGATATTATTCTAGGAATGGATTGGTTGACTGAGTGTGATGCTCAGATTGACTGTAGAAAGAAGCAAGTAAAGTTGGTTACTAAAGATGGTAGTGAAGTATTGTTTCAAGGACAGAAGCAAGATAAGAAGTTTTTGACGTTTATGCAAGCTAAGAAGTTGTTGAAGCAAGGATGTGAAGCTTATTTAGCGCATGTAGTTGATACGGAGAAACAAGTCTGATCCCAAATATGGAAGACATCTCAGTTGTGAATGAGTTTCCGGATGTGTTTACCCGGATTACCTCTAGATAGAGAAGTTGAATTTCCGATTGAGTTAGCACCAGGAACCGAACCAGTATCTAAAGCACCATATAGGATGGCACATGCCGAGATGAAGGAATTGGCTACTCAATTGCAAGATTTGTTGGATAAATGAGTTATAAGGCCGAGTGTGTCTCCATGGGGAGCACCAGTGCTGTTTGTCAAGAAGAAAGATGGAAGCATGAGGTTGTGTATTGATTATAGAGAATTGAATAAGTTGACTATCAAGAACAAGTATCCACTGTCGAGGATTGATGATTTATTTGACCAGCTGAAAGATGCTGCATATTTTTTTAAGATTGATTTGAGGTTCGGTTATCACCAATTGAAGATTAAACCAGAAGATATTTCGAAGACAGCTTTTCACACGCGATATAGACGTTATGAATTCTTAGTGATGGCTTTCGGATTAACGAATGCGCCGGCTGTATTTATGGATTTGATGAATAGGGTGTTCAAGAGGTATTTGGATAAATTCATTATTGTATTTATTGATGACATCCTTATATACTCAAGAAACCCTGAGGAGCATGCTGAGCATTTGATAATAGCATTGGAGACCCTGAGAAAGGAAAGATTATATGCGAAGTTTTCCAAGTGTGAGTTTTGGTTGCAAGAAGTGCAATTTCTAGGACATGTAATTAGTAAAGAAGGAATTAGAGTGGACCCTGCTAAGATTGAAGCTGTTCTAGATTGGAGTAGACCGAGAACTCCTACGGAGGTGAGAAGTTTCTTAGGATTGGCTGGTTATTATCGGAGATTTGTTCAAGATTTTTTGAAGATTGCTACGCCGTTGACTAAGTTGACCCGAAAGAATGAGAAGTTCATTTGGAGTGATAAATGTGAGGAAAGTTTTCAAGAATTGAAGAAGAGGTTCGTTACCGCACCAGTGTTGGTACTGCCTGATGATAAGGGAAATTTTGTTATCTATAGTGATGCCTCGCATAAAGGATTAGGTTGTGTTTTGATGCAGCATGGAAATGTTATTGCGTATGCTTCGAGACAGCTTAAGCCGCACGAGCAGAAGTATCCAACACACGATTTGGAGTTGGCTGCGATTGTATTCGCATTGAAGATTTGGAGACATTATTTGTATGGAGAGAAGTGTGAAATTTTCACCGACCACAAGATCTTGAAGTATATCTTTACCCAGAAAGAGTTGAATATGAGGCAGAGAAGGTGGTTGGAATTGATAAAGGATTATGATTGTACGATAAGTTATCATCCCGGAAAGGCGAATGTTGTTGCTGATGCGCTGAGTAGAAAAGAAAGATTGAATACATTGACGATGCCAAAGGAGTTATATCGAGAATTTGAAAAGTTAACTTTAGAAGTTTACGATTCAAAGGATGGAGATGAGTTTCTTAGTACAATGACTTTTCAACCAGAATTGTTAGAAAAGATTCGAAGATGCCAGGAAGAAGTGATGAATTGCGAAGTGAATACGTTGACTGGAGAAGAGATTTGTACATAGAAAGATGATCAAGGTGTTTTGAGATTCGGAAGGAGGATATGGATTCCTAATGTTTTGGAGTTGAAAAATGAGATTCTAGGTGAAGCCCAAAGTTCAAGATATTCTATTCATCCCGGAAATACGAAGATGTATCGAGATTTAAAAGAGAACTTTTGGTGGCCAAACATGAAGCGTGAGATAGACGAATGGATAAGTAAGTGTTATACTTGTCAGAGGATAAAGCGGAACATTAGAAACCAAGTGGATTGTTACAACCATTGGATATTCCTGAGTGGAAATGGGAGCACCTTGCCATGGATTTTGTAGTAGGATTGCCGAGATCTAAAGCGAATCTCGATGCGATTTGAGTAATTATTGATCGATTAACGAAGTATGCTCATTTCCTTCCAATTAACGAAATATTTTGTTGGACAAGTTGGTACATTTGTATTTGAAGGAGATAGTGTCACGTCATGGAGTTCCTGTTTCGATAATATCTGACCGAGACCCAAGGTTTAACTCGAGGTTTTGGCGACAATTTCAAGAATGTTTAGGAACCCAACTCAAGATGAGTACAGCTTACCATCCCCAAACGGACGGACAAATTGAAAGGACTATTCAGACAATAGAAGATATGCTTAGAGCTTGTGCATTAGATTTTGAAGGAAGTGGGATGAACATTTGCAGTTGGTTGAGTTTTCTTATAACAATAGTTACCACGCAAGTATTGGGATGCCGCCGTATGAAGCTTTGTATGGAAGGAAGTGTAGATCCCCAGTATGTTGGGAAGAAGTTGGTGAAAGGAATATATTAGGACCAGAGCTGCTTCAGCAAACAAAGGAGAAAGTTGAAGTTATTCAGAAGAGGTTAGTTACTGCTGAGGACCGTCAGAGAAAATATGCTAATTTGAAAAGAAAGGATGGGAGTTTTGAGATAGGTGATCAAGTGTTGTTAAAAGTGTCACCGTGGAAAAGAGTTACAAGATTTGGTAAGAAAGGGAAGTTGAGTCCAAGATATGTAGGACCTTTTGAGATTCTAAAGAAAGTGGGAAAGGTTGCATATGAATTAGCGTTGCCACCGTACATGCACCATATTCATAATGTGTTCCATGTATCGATGCTTAAGAAGTATAATCCAGATGCGAGTCATGTAATCGAGTATGAGCCTATCGAGATTCAGCCGGATTTGTCTTATGAAGAGCAACCAGTAGAGATTCAAGATAGAAGTAATAGAAATCTTAGAAATAAAGTTGTTAGATTAGTAAAGGTTTTGTGGAGGAATCCTAGAGTCGAAGAGTCGACCTGGGAACTTGAAAGCGAAATGCTTGTCAAGTATCCTCATTTATTTACTTAGGTGAGATTTTGGGGACAAAATCCTTTTAAGGGGGGAAGGCTATAACGACTTAGAAATTTTCGCGATATTTAAATGCTTATTTAATTGTTAAATGTGGGAATTATATGAAATATATGATGAGTATATTTTCATGAAGTCTAAGATATGTGTGAAAGCATTTTTATGTGATTATGTGATGATTGGTATATGTTGTATATGCTCGTGGAATTTTATTTATATTTTTGGAGCATTAAAAGTATTTTAAAAGTGTATTTTTAATCTTTTAAATTCATATAAAATCATCGGAGTTGATTTAAATCATGAAATCTTTTACATTATCATATTTGTGATATTTTTGAGTTATTAAAATTAGTGTGGATATTTAATTGTGTGTTTTGTATTTTAAAATGATTTAAGAAGCATTATTTCTTTTAAAGAGCTTTTATTTCAAAAATTCATATGAAATTCATTTTTGACCCAAATATTATTTTAAAAATATGGGGAGACTTGTAATTTCATAAAATTCATTTTAGAATTTTAAAAATTATTTTTCTACTAATTTCCGAATTTATTTCGATTTAAAATGATTAAAAATGAATTGTAAAAGAAAAGTAGATATTTCAGTTTTGGCTTTTTACCAAACCCCCCTGGCAGTATTTATCAGCTTCCACCGCCCACTTCTTTTCCTTGTTCGCGAGTTGCAGCCCCTGGGTACTGCTCTCTCCTCCTCTTTCATTCTTCTTTCATTTCTTTCGATTTTAATTGCTAAAAACATGTTAAAATCTCTATTTTATTCTCTCAAAGTGTGTTCTTAAGTTTGGTTGATATGGGAGCTAAGTTTTATAAAGTTTTGTATGTATATATATTCGGTTATATGTATGTATATGCTTAAATCTTGCATGCAAAGCTTGTTAGTTGCCGATTTAGTGATTAGAAGATTAGATGATGTTAATTATGTGATAAAATTAAGGTTTTGATAAGTTTTTGGACATTCGAACAAAACCCTAATCGGCGGCCATGGAGTTTCCGGTAAGGGCTGATCGGTGATGATAGATTGTTGGTCCTGCAGTGTTCTTAAGTCTTTATAATTGTTAATAAAAGTATAAAAGAGATTGCATGTAAAGGTTTTTGAGTTTTTGCTTTAATTCGAACTATTTATATATAAATTCGAATATATGCATATGAATGAGTATTATATGAACTGTTCTTGATGAGTTCGATGTTAGATATTGATTTCAGATTGTGTTTTGGAGATGCATGTATAATTTTTATGAATTAATTATATTTGTTTCGAATTATTCGAATTATTTGATTTAAATAAATATATATATATATATATATAATTATTTCCTTCGGAGTATTATTTGATAATCTAAAGATCTAAAAGTTGATTTTGATGATTAGTTGTTAATTATAATTTAGGTATATGATACATGAATTCCTGGAAATACATGTTTCAATTTGTAATTTAATTGTAATTAATTCGAATTATTCGAGTTAATTGATGTTAAAATGATTTAAGTAAATGATTATAAGTATGATCCTTGTAATTCGAAATGCTCTTGACATGTGTTAGTTAAATTCGAATTCCTTGACTTGGTTATGAATTATACGATTTTGTGATTTATTAAACATGATTTAGTGATCTATCAAATACGATTTACTAATTGTGTTGGTAATTGTTAAAGTACTAATCAATGATATCTGATGTATGATTTCGGGTTTAAGTAGTATAATTCTGAATTGTTATGATTATATGTAATCCTTGGGCTTGTAGGTGGATTTAATCCATCGTAGGTACTTGATTGTGAATTGGAGTCAGATGTTTTCCGACGGGATAGTCCATATTATAAAGGAGACTCTGTCCGATTTTCGTGAAATTATAAATAGTAAAGTATGTACGAAATAGCATAAATACTTACAAGTTATGTTTATCTGCTAAGTGGTTCATGTGAATTATTTTATTTTTTTTGCTAATTAAAAATTTTATACCAAAAGGAACAACTAATACAAATCTAGGGGCATACCCCGCGAATCAACATCCAACCATTACAGCAAACAACATAACATGATACAAAGAATAAGAAAGCAAACCCTACTCAACCGACGGATGTACCAGACCTATTCTTTTACATGATAAATAAGATGATGGTCGGGTCTTTCTGAACCCAAATCTTAAACAGGCTACAGGAGAACAATTTCTCGCGCACCATGCGCCTGATCTCACTACTAACAATAGAGGTTGGATTGCCAGGGCCTGAGTTGTGCATGCGATAGTTACGTTCCTTCCAGACATGGTAGATAGTTGTGTTGAAAAACAGTTCAACAATTGTTTGCTCCTTTGCCCCCAACTGTCTACTAACACAGTTACCTAGTTGACAGTTGGACCAATTCCTAGTAAAGCGCATTGGCATGGACCTGCTAATTAGATCAAAAAACGGGCAGTCAGAGAAAATGTGACTGACCGTCTCATCATCCACCCCACATAGGACACACTTTGGGCCTACCTGCATTCCAAACAAGAGCATTCTATCCTTCGTGAGGAGCCTGTTCTTTATGGCCAACCAAGTTACAAACGAGCATTTCGGGATATTAAATTTCCCCCATACCATATCCAACCACTAGACTTGATTTCCAGTACCCCGAATGGATGACCAAATAGAAGATAATTTAACATTCTTCGCTGACATTCCATCCCAAGTAATGGAATCAAATTTATGAATCTGGACTTGCTGAACAGCTCGTCTAATTTCAATGATATCGTTATGGTTCGAAGATGGCAAGTCCCATGTCCCATTTCTAAGGTAGACGTTGATGCTTACTGAGCTTGTGGACTCGGCTGTTGAGATAATGGAGGGGGAGATGGCCAGAAGAGGCTTCTTTTGAACCCATGGATCATGCCAGAAGAGAAAGCTAGAGTTCTCTCCTATATTATAGTGCAAGTGCTGCAAGGCCATCTTCCTAGCGTTGAATAATTTCCTCGCAAGCCAACAACAGCGATATGGCATTGAGGTAGTCCAGAATTCCTTCTTCCACAGTAGGACTTTATGGAACCATGCTATCCAAAGAGAGCTAGAGGTGGGGTGTAGGATACGCCACAGCTGATAGAGAATGGCAGCATCATTCCATTCAAACAAATTTTGAATCCCAAGACCACCTTCCGCTTTCGGTTTACAGCATTCCTCCCACCGACTTTATACTGACATTTCCCCATCTGGCTTGTAGAAACCTCCCCAAAGGAACTTGAAGAAAAGAGCATTAATCTTCTTAAGAATTCCTTTAGGAAGAAATAAGTACATACTCCAATAACTCACAATACTAACCAAAATAGCTTTGATCAGTTGGAGGCGGCCTGCAAAATTTAGAAATCTAGCTGTCCACAACTCCACTTTGCTACACAGTCTGGTGATCAGAGTCTGGCAATCATTTTTTCTTAGCTTGCCCGTAATGAGAGGTAGACCCAAGTAGGTGATAGGCATATGACCTCTTTGGAACCCCGAATAAGCAAGAATATCATCAACAACTTCCTGACTAACATTGGCAAAGAAACAAGTAGTCTTTGAAAGATTAGGCTTGAGGGAAAGTCTGGATGAGAGTCGTCTCTCTAGGAACCCTAGCTAGCCGCCTCCTTTCTAAACTAAATCTGAGCACTTTTCCATCAATCTAACCATAAATCCATCGTTAATCCATCTCTTTCTTCTAATCCTAAACCATAAACACCTATATTTCTTTACCTTGTTTATTATGAGTCGGAAGAGGGTTTCTTTCTCCGATGTTTTCTTTGTCGAAGGCTAGCATTTCGACTGCTAGTCTCCTTGATAGCTCTAATGAGTTGGTTAATGATGCTAGGGGATTGTCGGTGAGGACCCATAATGGGTTGGTACCGAATATGAGTCCGAAAAGGGTTTCCTTCTCGGAGAACCTCGTATCGGTGATTCCTAGAGTTGGGGGTTGTATCCTTATGGGTGAACCCATTGCCCAGTCGGAGAAGGGGAAGCATAACCTTTTGGTTACGGCCAGACTTAATGTCCGTTCCCAAAGGGCTGCCTCTGCCGGAATTGATGAACGAGGGATTATCCCTGTTGAATATGATGTTGAGAGACCAATTTCTTCTAAGCGTGAAGTGATTGGGGTCTCATTTGAGCGTAAGGGTTGGGACCTTTGCGATGTTGCTGATTCTAGATCTGGGGTTGCTGCTCGCACTCCTAATTTAACATCGAGTATGAGTCCAAAAAAGGTGTCCTTCGCGGAAAAATTGGTTACGGTGATCCCTACTGATAGAGGGATGGAGCTAGGATGTGATGTGGAGTCTGGAATGATTGGATCCAGTGCTAGAAGTTTAGGTAATGGTCAAATGGATAGGGATACGGATAACAAAAACAGGAAAGACCTCAAAAGGCCGGTTGGTAATGACATAAGCAAAAGGAGTAGGGTCAGCAATAAGAGGTTGTTGTCTATTGCTAACTCGTCTGGGATTGCCTCAAGGTCGCGCAACTCTCGCAATGTTCAGTGGGTGGAAGGTAATTTCTTTTACTCTCACCGGAGCAAGGTTAATGATGGTTATTTTAATAGTGAGTCTCCTATTGATTTATCTGATTCCATGGATACTAATAATGATGTGGGACATGAGGAGTTGGACGTTATATTTAATGTTTTGCCTAGTGATTCGGTTATTATGAGTCCTTCGAGGGGGGAGGATTTTTTGAATTCTGTTGGGAATGATGTTATGCTGGGAGAGGTAAATATAGATTCGCCTTTGAGGGGAAAAGGTGCTTTTTATGACAACCCAGATTCATATCTGATTGGTGTTTTTAATGGAAACATGAGCTACATGGGAGGGGGGAGCCCCATTGTAGGGGCTAATTCTAAGGTTGAGGGTGTTCACAAGGGGGATAACTATGATCAGGATATGGCCATTGTTCGGGCCATATGCAATGTGGAAGGGGAGAAAGTGAAGGACTTTGTTTCAAATCGTGATAGGGTTGAGACTGGAAAGGAGAAGACTAGAGAGGACAACCTTCCTCCTGAGATCAGTACTGTTGAATACAAGGATGGTATTTGCGAACTACTGATTAAAACGTTGTTCTATATTGAGAAACTTAAGAGTCACATTGTGTCCCAGGGTTTTCAAATACCTGTGGTTGAGGAGTTTATTCCTCTTAGTGATTTGAAGGCGTTCATGAATGAGGCTGGAGAGTTCTATTGTAGTAGAACTAAGGAGCTTGCTAGATTAATTAGCACTATGATCCAATTGCAGTGCTTTATTCAGAGTAAGGGGCTGGGTGTTATTCTTGAGGAAACTGCAAAGGTGGAGCCTGGTATGCAGAATCTTAATGAAAAGGGGCCAATTCACATTGGTGATAGCGCAGTTGAACCCAGGAGCCCATATCCTAGCTCAAGGAAGGGTACTACTACAGAACACCAGCCTCATGAACCTGGCCATTTGGAGAGATCTATCCCGCGGAAGAGCAGGGTTTATTTGAAGAAATCGGAGATTAAGCGATGGAGAGCGAGCAGGGGAGGTCACTCTCAGATGACCATGCGACCGGGGTGCCCTGAGTTTTGGTTTGCTACGCTGAGGAAAGGTTTGATGCTTAGAATGATGGGATGTGAACTGGGAGGCTCCACTTTCTTTATTGGCATTGTTATGATCTGTATTTAATCTAGCGTAGTTAGTTGGTTTTTAAGTTGTCTTGATTTGATCGAGTATGTTATGATGTTTGCTGTAATGGTTGGATGTTGATTCGCGGGGTATGCCCCTAGATTTGTATCAGTTGTTCCTTTTGGTATAAATATTTAATTAGCAAAAAAAAAAGATTAGGCTTGAGGTTAGAACAGTTTGAAAAAAGCTTTATCCCATCCAATAGTGCTGAGATTGAACTAAGATCACCATGACTAAACAGGAACACATCATCAGCAAAAATAATATGGTTCAGGTTTACCTCCTTTGTTCTCCAATGGAATTTAAAATTAGGATCCCTGGTCACCTTACTCAGACAAGCTGAGAGAGCCTCCATGGCTATCACAAACAGATAGGGGGATAGGGGGTCACCCTGCCTCAGGCCAGACTCACCTTTGAAAAAACCTTCAAGACTGCCATTCAACTTTACAGAAAACATTGTGGAGGTGATGCATTTCTCCAGCCACATGATGAACTGGTGGGGAAATCTCATTCTTTCCAGTATCATAAACAGGAACTTCCAGTTTAGGGAATCAAAGGCCTTATGGATGTCCAACTTTATAGCACAGCGGGGTTTACCTGAGTTGCCATTATAGTCTTTACATAAAGATTGAGCAAGAAAGATATTGTCACCAATGGATCTCTTGGCTACGAACGCAGACTGCACAGAAGATATGATAGATGGAAGGACAGCTTTAAGTCTCTTGGCCAGCATAGAGGAAATACATTTATACAGGCAGGGCCGGTCCTAGGGTAAGGCAACCAAGGCGAACGCCTAGGGCACCATCCCGTCAAGGGGCACCAAAAAAATAATATATATATATGTAGTAGATAACAAAAATTTAGATATATAAATTGATATGCTTGCATTTGAATGTGTTTTTTTTTTTGCTAAGATCATTTGAATGTGTTTTTGAATACTAAAAGTTTTTTTTTTCAATTTTATTGTTCGGTTTAACAAGAATTGTTTTGAATATGGATAAATTTTTTCTTCACGATCTTGAAAAATAGGGGCACCATCTCAAAAATTCGTCTAGGGCATCCAAATCTCTAGGACCGACCCTGTATACAGGACGTTGCAACAAGAGATGGGCCTAAAGTGTTGCATTTCTGATGGGTTAGCCTGCTTAGGAACTAGGCAGATAGTATCAGCATTTATCACTCTAGGCAGGTGCAGAGTATTAAAGAAATACATGATACCTTTTGTCACATCATTTCCCACCACATGCCAAACAGACAAGTAGAATTCAACAGTGAAACCATCCGGTCCTGGACTTTTGTTCTTTGCCATTTTTTTAGGGTGCTCAACACTTCACTTTCAGAGAAAGGGGCAGCCACATGATTGATCTGGGAATCTGAGAGAGAGGGAAGAGGGATGTCACTTGGAAATACAGCTACCTCAGACTTTTTCCCCAAAATGTCTTTATAGAAATCCGTCGCCACCTTGGCCATATCAGCATGCGAAGAGTGGGAAACTCCCTCCAAGTCACAAAGAGAAATAATCTTATTAGTATTCCAGTTCCCTCTGCAGGAGTTATAGAAAAACTTACTATTGCCATCACCAAGTTTTAACCACCGAATCCTGGATTTCTGCTTTAAGAACTGCTCCTCTAATCTTAAGGCTGCTGAATAGTTCTCAATAAACTCCTTTTCTTCTTCAAAATATGCAGCAGTGGGGTTTGCAGGCATATCACTCTGAAACTGAGATAGAGCATCCCGAGATAGAATCACTAACTGATGGATGTCCCCCACCTTTTTGTTTAGGCCCTTAAGAGCCAACTTTACATTTTTGAGCTTAGAGGTCAAAATAAACCAAGGGTTTCCCTCTACCTCCACAGACCAAGCTTTCACCACAGTTTCCAAGAAATCAGGATTCTCAATGAGGTGATTAAAAAATTGGAAGGGCTTCACCCCGGAGGAGAAACTAGTTCCAAGCGAAGTGGTTGCAGGGCAATGATCAGACAAACCCCGAGAAATGAATTCCATAGAGGAGCAAGGGAGCAAGGAATGCCAATTGGAGTTGACTAACACTCGGTCCAACTTTCTGAACTTTAGCTGTGTAGTATTGCTGTCCCACCAAGTAAAGAAATGCCCCGAAAACCGAAGATCCGTGAGACCATTTGCACGCAAAAATTGCTTGAACTCATCCATTCCAGCAGTCCAGTCTAGAACTCCTCCCTGCTTTTCATCAATGCTAATGCAAGAGTTGAAGTCACCACATAAGACCCAGGCCTCATCATTCAAACCATTTGCTAGGCCTGCCAAATCATTCTATAATGGCCTGCGATCAATCGCTTCATTAAACCCGTACACAAACGAGATAACAAAGTTTGTGTTACTCTCAATAAGAGTGACAGGGCATGTGATATGCTGACTAGAAGAAGCAATAACCAAAACATTCCAAATAGAGGGGTTCCACCCCAGCCAAATACGGCCTCCCGGATGATGATCATAATTAAAATACCACTGAAACCGTGGATTAAGAGTCCGGGAGATAATCCTAGCAACGTCAGTTTGGACTACTTGATCTATATGCTATGTGCTATATGTTTAAGTGATTAGTGGACTACGAGTCAATCTGATAAATAGTATCAGGTACGTATGTTATATGCTAAGTATCGATGCGATATAGGAATCGTTTGGGTAGATTAAGATGAGACGATTAAGTGGTATGGTATTCTAAAGTATTAATTATGGTTTATGTAGATACGAAGGACGTAGGCCCTAGAAATAAAGAGAAAGCTAAGGTTGAGTACAAGTAGACTGAGCTATAGCTGTTGCATTCTACCGGAGGCAAGCAACTCTGTCTTTACTTGCAATTTCTATTCTTCATTGATATATCCTGTTGAACATGCCTATCTTATACCATGTTGAATACAAATCCTTTATAGCCTGATTCTTTTTAATTGCTTCTTGACCATATATGTCATACTGCTTTTTAGAGTCAAACTAAATTGGCTGACAGATAAACCACTATTCTAAATAACCTATATCCGTTGTCAGTTGAACCAATGTTGACCCTGAAACTGATGAAATTCTTTATAACCTAATTGCGGATTCAAGAACTTAAAATACCTTTAATCTTATTCTTAAAACTTGAAATCCCGATCAATTGCCTTTATGCTTTGATTCTATATCTTCTTGATCCAGACTTGTATCCCTGATTCTTTAATGTCAGAAAACCTAGTCAAACCCTTTAACTTTCTTCATTGCAAACCAAAATGAGTTGTTTTCTTAAAATTACCTTGAAGCTACCTAGACTGGGCTGATTTGTTATCAGAGAGTCGAAAGTACTTCGAGGTAAGGGTTTTGAAAAGATTAAGAGTTGAAATGTTTTACGAAGATAAAAAGAGTTTATAAAGTAAAATGATTTTAAAATGAAACTTTCTTCTTATATAAATTATTAGGAACTCCGTCAAAATGGTTTCTACGGATTCCTGACGATTGGAGAGACGGAACAAACGGGTAATGCCGGTTCCGTCAATTTTCGAGGTGTATTATTGTGTAGTTCTGGTCTATCCAGTTCGACACCTTTATAGGCCAATGTGTCGCCTCTTGGGAACCCAAGCTATCCTAATAAAAGGAATTGATGTCCAGAGGGACTTTATGTCCGGTATGGAGACTTTATGAGTTGATCACCCGTATTGTCTGTTAAGGTGAAATAAAAACTCCAATCAGTTTTCTTAAAAAATGATGATTACTTTATTTAATGAGAAAATGAAATTAGTTACCATTTGAAATATCAATTGCTTTACAGTTTTTGAAGTATATTTATTGTTATCCTACTATCGGTAAATTTTATGTCAAATGCCATATCAGGACCTTTGCTATCGCTTTCAGACAACCATGCTATATATTGATTTATTGTCATCTCTTGAATCATCATATTATGTTGTTCAGCTGAGATCTTAGTTACTTGCTGAGCGTTGGCTCATTATTATTCTTTGTCTAACCTTTTGACAGTAAAATAAGCATCATGGTCCGTACTATACAAACTGCGAGGAAGCGCACTTTTCGTGAACCAGATTTGGTTCATTTCCACATAGCTCCCGAGGTAGATGCAATAACAGCTCAGTGAGGAGATCTTAAGTTAGTTGTGAGAACTGGCAGTAGTACTTTTGAGAACTTGGGTTTGTAATAATATTTTGAATTCAGAGTTGTAATAATAATAACTTAGTTAGATGATGGCTTGCTTGTTTCATACCATTACCTGTGATAGATCTTGGATAATAGTGTAGGGGCCAGTCAGCATGTTATATTTATATTCTTATATTAGGTTGTATGCATCTAGATGTGTGTCAGTGACCCTCCGATCTAGGCCCCTGGTCGGGAGGGCGTCATAGATGGAATTTAAATGTACAGCTCTTGAAAAAGAACTTGAATATGCAAATGAGAAACTCAGAACTTGGACTGATTCTGGTAGGAAATTTCATGAGATTAATACCACTAAAAATTGGAAAGAATGTCTAGGGTACAAGCCAGAGAATGATAACAAACAGAAAAATAAGATTATCATTGATGAAACAAAAAGTCCAAAGACCTACGATGCACCTCCCCTACCTTCCGATTCTGATAGCTCTTCCGAGGAGTCTGATCCCTCAGAGATGATATCTGATGCTGATGATGAGAAAGAGTCCGATGTGCTAGTATCCGATTCTGAGGTCAAAATTCCCACGGCCCGTGCCGACATCCCTGCCCCTACCACCGAGCCTGTGCCTGAGTCCGACCCTGTGTCTGAGCCTGTTACTGAACCTGTGCTTGTTTCTGTCCCAGTACCAGTCGTGACCCCTTTTGTCACTGAGCACGGCGAATCATCTACCGGACCCTACTCACTTCCCGAGGTTGCACCTTTGCACACCTACACTGAGATAGTTCGTACTTGTGAGAATTTGACGAGCAGGAAGGATGAGCTTTCGGCATTGATCAAGGAGATGAAGGACGAGGCGCATCGTCAGGTTGACTTATCTACAATCAATTGGGATAGTCGTATTGAGTTAAACCTATCAAAATCATTAGCTCTAAAAATGTAGGTCTTTTGTCTAAGAAACAACTGAAAGAAAGAATCTGTGAAATCACAAATAGAAAAAGCACACCTACTGCTAAAAGAAACAGGAATAGTAAAGTTGGAATAAATAAAGAGAATAATTATAAGTATATTCCAAATGCACCTAGAAAAGCATGTTTTAACTGTGGAAACTCTGATCATCTTGCTTTTGATTGCAGGAGGAGTAAATAGAGGGCAACTGTAGTTCCTAAGTCTGACATTAGGAATAGATCGGTATTTTATAAACCACATAATCCTTGTTTTCATTGTGGTAGTAAATGGCATTTTATTTATACTAATAGTGTTAGTGCCCTAGAGACAATGTAATAATGTTTCTAGGAAAGACTATTTTGTTATTTAATGATTATGTTCCATCGATTATTCAATGATGATTTAATATGTCTTTATTTTTTTTTTGCTAATTAAAATTTTATACCCAAAAGGGAACAGCATAAAATACTTCTAGGGGCATACCCCGCGAAATCAACCAAACAACATTACAAATGCCTAAACAACATTTGGCAGTCAACAAACAAATTAACAAACCACACTAGACATAGTAGAGCTTGACCAAATCGCCTATGCTAAGAAACGCGTGAGAAAGCCCTGAGCATCTCTCAACAAAAATGCATTTGTGCATCTCCCATAAAGCCATGACAACCTGTCCCCACAATACATTGCCAATAAACCAAATTGAGCATAAACACTCAGTAAATTCCTTTGGCAAATAATCAACCACCAGCAAAAGTTGTACTCAGACAGACCATGCAGTTCATTCACTAACTTCTCTACATCCCACGAAGTCGAACTCCCTTCGCCCCTCATCCGTTTCAACAAATCCCTTGGCAAATCATTACAAGCATTTATAGCAGCCATAACATTACACAATGCATCAGCATGAAATGCCATCATCATATGACTAACACGATCCATATCAGGACCATTATCCCAGCCATTATCCCAACAGCAAAGGGTGTGGACAACCAAGTGCCCGCAGGAGAAGGTAAAAACCCCGTAGTAGTAGTCGTTTAACATCACGACCATGAAGACCAAGCCCTCATCTACTGAAATAATAACATTCCATAGTAAAGAGGACAGACCCTCAAACTCAGACTCCAAATAAAGCTCAACATGACACTGGATAAGCCATCTAGTAAAACGGATGTACCCATCACCATAAGAACATGGATCATTAGACCCATCAAACCAAGTAAGAGCTAAAAAATCATGACCATTCCAAAGGTCTTCGCCGATAGCATCCTTCAAAAAAACCATCACATAATCTTCCTCATAACAAGCACCTTCATCCATAAGACGACCACACGCATTATATATCTTTAGGTATGCGACTTAAAAATGAGATTATCTTTAAGTATCCCTAATTGAGCATTAATAATATGTGACAATTATAATGCATAAAGATTAGTATGTTTGTTGACTGATGACCACATCTCATTGGTCATAGGTATAGTGATACTAAAGTCAAGAACATAGGTGAATGTAATATTCTACATGGCACTGGATAGACCCATTGTGAGATTCTACATGTTGATAATGTCATTAGAAAGACTCACAGTGATAATGGTGTAATGATCCTTAGACTTGAGATCATCATATTTCTATACGAGAATTAATATACTTTGACTACATTAAAAGTTACATTTGATCGGGTGATGATAAAAGTGGACATCGGGTATATTATGAGACGTATGAGAAATATGAATGATAGATAAGGTATTTAACCCTCCTATTATTAGGAGAGATATTATTGGCCTCTTGATTGAGTGGGACTATGAAAATGCATGGCCATGCTCAAATATTGATTTGTTTTTAATAGTCTACTCATTGATCAAGGAAACCCGAATTAAACGTTGAAGAGGATGACTGATTACATGCCTCGAGTTTAATCTATAATATTTGGTTAAAGGGATTATATTACATGGAAAAATTTATCACGAAAGATTTAATTGGATCACCAATTATTGTTATTACTTGGGTAGCAATGATGTATTACAAGATGCCGCTCATTGTTTATAATTTTATTGGATATTAAAATTATTGCCAACGTAATAATAACCTAAAGGGTTACACACTTAGAACGTTTAAACGGAGCTTTAATTTAAATTCCGAATTTAAATTAAATAATTATAAATTCGAAATTGGTTCTTTAATTAATTAAGTTGGACTTAATTAATTAGATCATATTTTGAATTTTATAATAACCCAATCAGTTTTGGTTTTCTTAGAAGCCCAAAACGAAATAGGGTTTTCAGCCCAGTCTCTCCTCTATAAATGCATAAGGATGTATTATTTTAGGGTAAGATTTTGCATAAATCGTTTTAGCAAAAACCCTAGCAGCTCTACATCAAGAGAGGCTAGAGAGAGAGATAGATCGAGGGCTGTTATCGGCTAGTACCAACTCCGGTGATTGTAGAGACAATCGGGCGTTCATGTGGACTGATTAGAGATGTGGATCTCGCATCAAGGGCTGCATGGTGATTGCATCTTGGACCTCCATTTTTTCAGAATTCGTAAAGATCTTTAATAGGTATGATTTCTTTTCTCCATAATCAGCCATATCTTATACACGGATCCTAGGGTTAGGGTTTCAATTTTTTTTTTTTTTTGCTAATTAAAATTTTATATCACGAAGGAAACAACTTATACAGACCTAGGGGCATACCCCGCGGAAACAACAAAAGCTAAAACCAGTAATAATAACCAGCTAGCTGACAATAACTAGTCCAAAATGAACCACAACCAAGCAACTAGGAAAATACGCATGAAAACCTAGCAAACTAGCTAAACTAGTTTAAACAAAATAAATTAAAAAACTATGCCGAGAGTAAGCTTCTTCGAGACCAAACATGGCCCATACTGACAATCATCCCGAGCACCCATGGTTATAGCCTCCATGCTCGGACCCACCTGCCTCGCATCTTCATCAAACACCCCAAGAGTACTTGTCATCCCGATCCCATCTTCATTAACACTATTCCTCCTGCAATCAGTTTGAGCATTCTCTCTACGCCTCAACATTACCGTACGCATTTCATAATTCTTAAAAATATGCTCTGTTGTCAGCATTGCAACACAATTCCGACAACAAATAGTCTCACCGCGAATCAGCAAAGCTCTCTCCAATATTACCATTCCCACATAAATAGCAATATCAAAATGACAAAGCCCATTATCGTTCCAAGTAGAAGATAATACCATGATGTCCTGCAAAGCAATTCCGAGAGTTGGACTGACAAAGTCCCTACAAGTACGAAAACCCTTAAGGATAACCTTCTCACCAACGCAGACAATATAGTGCTCGACATTAATTTTGTGCGCCAGAACATCAAACATGACACCCTGCAGCACTTCCAATAGTAGGTCTGAGCATAATCTCTTGACAGAGAAATACCAGGTTATCACCAAAGAAGGTGTTAACACTGTATTTTCGACCTTGACCACGTCACTGAAATGGCCATCAACAATTCTTTGGGCTGAACCCTCAACCGATAACACAAGATGGAGCGCCCAATCCTGGGTTTTTCCAGTCCCACTGTTCTGATGCATAAAAACAACCACATATTTCCCATCACTGGACATGACAACACTTGCAAACATAAGTCGCACCCCAACCAGGGCATTACTCGCACCTTTAATAATAGATGTCTTACACTCATCTAATATAAGCTGTGCGTACAGGAGAATCGAAACCCCTGCAAAACCAGCCAAATCCTCAACAAGCAAAGTGAAGAGTTCACATCTAAAAGAAATGATCCTAACGTTCTTAACCAAGACCAATCTAAATTTTGTTGAATTCACCATCAAGTCGAGTAGAACCCTCTCAAACAAGTGGTGTCCCCTTGCCAAAAGATCCTTCTGAGTCGAAAGCATACAATCCCTCGTCTTCATGAGAACCAAAAAGGGTATACCACCCCCATCGATATGCTTCAGCAAAAACCCCAAGAACGGGTCATCATTAACGAAAGCTACAAGCTGCTCGTCCCCCTTAATTACCTCTCCACCGAAGAGCTCCTTCCAGAGACCCCCTTGGATCACTGCTCCCGGAACCAAGAATGTTTTGTCAACACCAACATGACCCACATATACAGCCCCACAATACAGAGCCCTCGGTGGGATGCAGAACAGAGTACCCAACAGTGACAAATGAATAAACATTGTCACCGTTTGTTCCTTCACCAAATCATCTTCAAAGTCACCCTTGATACATAGGATCCACTCCTCATCAAGGGATTTCATCAAACCCAACAAACTGGCCTCAATGACACGCAAATAAACATCAACCGAGGATTTAATATCCTCAAACACCTGGTGGGTAGTCTTTACATTATGAAGACCCAAAATTCTAGTCTCACCATGAACACCCACAGGATTGGATAGCCCAAAATCATCCCAACGATCACCGGTGATGATTAATCCAGCGGTTTTACCCACCAAGAAAGCAGTAATAACTACAGTCATGTTTGCCCAGTGCACAGAATCCTTAATAATCGCATCAAAGATGCATTCTTCATAACCACCAAAGCTTTCCTTCGAGTAATCCTTTTGAAACACTTCATCAGATATCGTGAGGTGGTTCTCACTGGCTGCGAAAACCCCCAGCCCAAATACAGACCACTCAAACACAGACCACTCAACCGAATGACATAGTCTTAGAGTCATGTCATCAAACACTTTGTGTGCATAACGTGTCAGACCAGTACAAAGCCAACAACGTGACCCATCCTACCGGTCAAGAAAGGCATACAACACTCTTCCAATTCAAATACATAGCTTGGATAACCTCCAACAACTACAACAATGTCCGGCAAAGCGACCCCAAGCATCAGTTCCTCCTTAAGGATGAAACTCCCCTTATAAGCAGCAAACATGCCAGTTTCAATCGAAAGAACACTCATCCAAGAAGAATCATTAAGTTGAATCGAACCCATAGTAATCAAATGATGATTACTCTTCAAAGGAGGAAAGTTCCCCAAATGGTTCTCCATAGAACCCACCAGATAGAAAACACGAAACAAAAGGCCCATTAAAACAGAGATATGTAAATAAATATAAGAAATATAGGCGATAGAGGTGAAAGATTAGAGGAGAAAGATGGATTAGTGAAGGATTTATGGTCAGAATTGATGGAGAAAGGGTTTAGATTTAGAAGATTTAGTGGCGGCTAGATAGGGTTCCTAGAGAGAAAACGACGACTCTCATTGAATTGGTGTACTCCCAAATTTGTTGAATGGATCTAGGGTTTCAATTTTTATTATTTCAATGTTTTTCCGCTGCGTTTTATGCCTCGAAACCCAACAGATCCCTCAGACAACCTACAGCGAAACAACTCCTTCGTTATCTCATATCGAGCTGTCCTCCCTGCCACATCATATAACTCTTGTAGATGCGTTAGGATAGTGTGAGCATCCATATGCTCATGCTGCTTCTGTTGCTCAATGTTCATGGAAGCTAGCATGATACATTGAGCAACATTTGCATCATCTATCCACTTACGATACACAACATGTTCATCATTATGTGCATCGTCAGTAGGTGCAGCAGGCAAAGGTGAGTCAAGCACATATTCCAGCTTCTCAACCCTGAGAACAATTCTCAAGTTTCAAAGCCAGTCAGCATAATTCGGACCAGCCAATTTGTGAGCATCTAGTATGCTCCGGAGTGATAGTGTAGAAGACATAATGTATATAGTAAATCTGTAAATGATAAACACATAACAACACTTAGCAAATATTCAATTTCATTTCAAAACACTATATGAATTGGGT
Organism: Kitagawia praeruptora; assembly: GCA_037693485.1. Lineage (NCBI taxonomy): Eukaryota > Viridiplantae > Streptophyta > Magnoliopsida > Apiales > Apiaceae > Kitagawia > Kitagawia praeruptora. Next base: position 71,489,914 of record CM075350.1, read on the forward strand.
CTTTATTCATAAGTGGCTCCCACTAGTTTATCTAATTTATACAACCCCCTAAATGAAAAATTAAGCATTCATAATGCTAGTGGGAATAGGGATCCTACATTCCATCACATAACCTCGGCTGTAGTACGAAATGCCATGTGATGTTCAATAGGCAGACAACTCTTGTCAATTACATCTTACATATGTTATTCCCTAATAAAACTTTAGCCTCTTGAATAATTGAGTCACGACTGTAGCACGACAAACTCAATATTCTAAGTCAAGTCTAACCCAACATTTCATACAATTGAATCAGTCTCCAACGGCCCACGGCTGTAGCACATAACGGACATTAGATTCTAATTCATTGTACACATCTCTATGGAATAGACAAGTATTTCTAATTTCGAAATCAAAGCCCTCGGTTGTAGCACGAAACGAAAATGATTTAAAAATAAGAACTACTTTTGACCATGTTCGAAGGCTATGACCGACACAAGCCCGTTGTGTCACTAGCCAATTACTACTTGATATTATTTAATTTTGTAGGGATGTTGGCAGGCAACTGGTCGGTTGTCATTTGGAAATGCTTGTGCAAACAGCTGATTTACTTTGGAGAAATTCATAGTGTTACTAATGGGAAGACATGGTGGAACTTGGTATTCCAAGTTGGTTCAACTTATGAAGGCTGTTCCATGGGTTTTTTCCCTGGGAATTTTTTTGAAGCAAGACAGGGGGTTGTGAAAACAACCTTGAGTCTGTTGGATGCTAAGAAGACGGGTAGTGCTTTTCAACTCACTCCTGATGAGTTCCCTTGGCATGTAGCTCGTTCTACAGAGGTGAACCATGTGCCTAATCGCTACCCTGTGAAGTTCTTTGGAATGGAGATGTGGAAAACCTTAATGAGGACCTGGCTTAGGCCATTTATTGGGATGAATGGCAAGTTAAAATTTGTTATCTTGGGTGCTGGCCATTTTTTGGAGGCCAATTTCAAGCTGTTTATGGTGCAGATCGAGAAGGATTGGAGGTATGAGATGGCCTCGTACAAAGCACATTGTACAGTTAGAGGGTTTGTGAAGCACATGAGTTTTTTTCGATGTATGACAAGGGATTGTTTTTTAATGCTGTTGATGGAGGCCAGCCGTGTTGTGGACCTGCCCATTTACTTGGGTTAATTATGTAGTTCATTTCTATGTTTTTAAACTAGTGTCCTGCTAGTTTCTATGTTGACCTTTATGGTTGTTTGTTAAGGGGCTTGCCCTTTTCTTTGTGCTAGCTCAGCTAGGTTCTTGCTGTTCCGTTAGGTTGGCGTTTTTCTTATCGCGGGGTATGCCCCTAGATTTGTAATCGTTTTCCTATGGTATAAAATTTAATTAGCAAAAAAAAATAAATTTGGAGGGATTATATATATATATATATATATATATATATATATATATATATACATTTGCCTATATATATATATATATATATATATATATATATATATACAATCATAATCATATTATAAAGAGATTCTTCCTTTTAAATTAAATATTTCAAATCAATAATCGATAATTGGATGATTCCCAGATTGGGGGGAGAATTGTCAAGGGGCGTCACTTAATACCCCTTTCTTACAGATCGATCGAAATCCATTTTTGACAGAATCATCCTTTCTCTCAATATTGAAAATTCATATTTAATTACGTGTTTCACAAACACAAAAATCTCATGATTGTATTCATAATATTATTGTTAAGGCAAGAAATGATTCATATTCTAGATTTTCTAGAGCACGCCTTATTTTGATTTAAGTTCACCTAAATTTATCATCGCATGGTAAACAAAGGCATATATCTCATATATAAAAATAAATAAACAATTAAGCATGCAAGTAATATTATGTCATACAATGATATATTGATGTATGGATTTATTATAGTATTTAAAAACAATTAAAACATGCTTTAAAACACTTCCGGGAATATAAACAGTTCAAAACTTTTATATAAAAAATATTTGACTACTCCATTAGATTCGTCTCGGAAAAACGAATCCAACGATATATCGCACGCCCAAATCAGAGTTACGAAACTCCCAAAAATTCAACTTTAATTTGGACAGAAGGGTTGTAACGCATTATGGAAATGTGTCACAACAATTTAAAGCCATGTTTTCAAAAAAAAACAATTTAAAGCCATTATTGTGTAACGCATGCCTCTCATGCGCGTCAGCCTGTCACGCTGATAAGTGGATTTTATATCCATTTAGAGCATTTCATATCGGCTTAAATTAATTCACTTGGTCTCAAGTTTGTTGCGTTTTTGATGTGTTTTGTGTAGTTGTGCAGGTTAGTAAAATGTCGGCTAGGGTTGTTGATTTTCGTCGATCTTGGAGTTGAAATTGAGCATTGGAATGAAGGATGGTGTATTTCCCTAGGCTACCATGAGGATTCATAAGTCAAGAATGGAAGAACGGGAAGTGGCAAAAGAATCAGAAGAGAAAACGGATGAGGAATGAGCAAATTGTGGAAAATTCGGATTTTCGGGTAGGTTGCGCAGTCTACACTGTTTTGGCCATATCTGGAGTTCTAGAAGTCCGTTTTCAGCAATCTTACTGTCCACGCGAAACCTGGGAGATTTTCTACAACTTTGGACAGATTTCCATGCGCAGGCTGCGCGTGGTGGTCGCAGGCAGCGGGACGGACAGACTGTTGGGCGCAGGCAGCGCCTGAAAAATTCTGTCAGATTGATGTTTCACTGTTTTGGCCATATCTTGAGTTCTACAAGTCCGTTTTGGACGATCTTGCAGTCCACGCGAAGATAACGAGATTCTCTTTCATTATAAAGTGGTTTAGAGGTCCAATTATGACTGGAACGACCCAGAAAAGTCAGCTACGAATTTTCCTTCAAAATAGAATCAGTTTAGGAAACGTATTTTGCAGAAATTCTATTATAATTCTATTTTGGTATTTTCTTGCTGGGCAAGACTTCTAGAGCCTATATAAACACATCCTACCATTGTAATTTGTATCACCATTACATATCAATTACTTAGGTTTATTTGTATCTTTTCATATTTTGTTTTTATCATGGTTTCACTTGATCCCATGATGACGAGAGGTTCAATTATGAACTAATTGTTGTCATGGGAATCTAACGGATTTATTTATGGAGCTTTAGTATCTTGATGCTTTAAAGATCTGTGTGTTATGTATATCTGATATCCTTGTATGGTTGTGCTTAATTGTTAGATGAGTAGCTAACATCTAATTTGTTAATCTCTTGCGAAACGAGAGTGGATCTTGAGATTTAGAACTTGCTATGCTAGCATAGGATAGGTTGATGTTTTAACATCATGATTTGTAGCGTAAATAGAGATATTATGCTGCCCTATGTGATCTTTGTAGATAACTTGTTCTTCAACCATCATGTTTTCAAATCTTATAGAGATATAGGGTCTAAGCATAATTGGTGTCTATTCATCTCTTATCTCTTTTGTGGATGTATGTTTAGTTTGGTATTCGTATACTGAGAAGTAGCGTGTACTTGTTTCGTGTTGTCCGATCAGATATCATAACCATTACATATAGTGATTAAAGGCGTAAGATCTAAGCAAAGTATTTAATGAAGTTAGGATCCCATGTTTCCTCTTGCAGAAGTAATTCGATTCCAATTCTCGTTAGTTAGTTAATTCTTAGCTTGTTAATTTAATTCTTACTTAATTTAGTTTATTAAACCCAAAATTGTTATTTGTCTTAGCAGTGAATAATAATCATACATTGTTGCATAGGTACTAAACTGAATTAAAAACCAGATCTCTGTGGGAACGAACTTGACTTATTCATATATTACTTGTGACCACGTACGCTTGCGTGATTTAGTGCAAACAAGTTTTTGGCGCCGCTGCCGGGGATCATCGGTGTTTTATTTTTAGTTTATGTGCTTGTCATCAGTGGTCGTTAGAGTTCACTGACTCGGATTGTGTCTTACATAGTTGTTTAGTTTAATGTGTTTCAGGTAGCAATGGGAGAACCAGCAGCAACAGCGAAAGAATTGATGTATTACTCTCAACCAAAGATCAATGACATCCAATTTAGTATTGTCAGGCCAGTTATTGCAGCTAATACTTTTGAAATCAAGCCTAGCATAATTCAGATGGTGCAGAATTCGGTTCAGTTTGGGGGTGCTCCGACTGAAGATCCTAACATGCACATCCGGAATTTCATTGAGATCTGCGACACTTTCAAGATCAACGGTGTGTCGGAAGATGCTATCAAATTGAGACTTTTCCCATTCTCTTTGAGGGATAAAGCTAAGGGTTGGTTGCACTCTTTACCAGCCAGATCCATTACTACTTGGGAGGATCTTGCTCAAAAGTTTTTTACTAAATTTTTTCCCATGGCAAAGACCGTAGCAATCAGGAATGCTATTACTCAATTTTCACAACAGTCTGAAGAATCTTTGTGCGAGGCTTGGGAGCGATATAAGGAGATGCTAATGAAGTGTCCACATCATGGGATGCCTGATTGGATGGTGATTAACTACTTTTATAATGGCTTGGGTGCACAGTCAAGATCCATGCTAGATGCAGCATTAGGTGGAGCTTTATGGGCTAATAGCTATGAGGAAGCTTATGAGCTAATTGAGATGATGACTGCGAATGAATACCAGAATCCAACTCAGAGATTATCACAAGGCAAATTAGCAGGAATTCTGGAAGTTAATACAGTCACATCTCTAGCAGCTCAGCTAGAGGAACTTAAGAAGAAATTGGATTTTTTGTCAAAGCATGGGGTGCCTCAAGTTGCTAGTGTTTGTGAGCTATGTGAGGGCGCACATGAGACGAGTCAATGTGCCATATCTTCTGAATCGGTACAGTTTGTGAGCAACTTCCAGCAACCTTCGCAACCAGCTCCAGCCACCTATCATCCCAATTTCGGCTGGAACAACAATCAAGATTTTCAGCAGCAACAGTTTCATGGGAATGATGGTCAATCTTCGAATGAAAAATCTGAATTGGATGAATTGAGGTTGATGGTTAAAAGTCAGGAGGTATCTCTCAAGACATTGGAGAATCAGATTAGGCGAATTGCAAGTGCCTTTCTCAACGGACCGCAGGGAGTTCTTCCTAGTGACACAGAGGTGAATCCAGGAAAACAAGATGACATGGAGCAGGTTAATGCCATAACACTCAGATCTGGAAAAGTCACGAACGATCAGAATTCAGCAATTGAGGATGAAGAAGAAATTCAAGATCAAGACCCTACAGAAAAAGAAGAACATTTTGTTTTGTCAAAACCTATGGTGGATAGTGATGAGGAGGAAGAGTGTGAGTCGCTAGGCTTGGCTGATCTCTGGGATTCTAAGGTGCTGGTTGATGAGGTGGTTTCATGGTCAAATCTTGAGGATAGTGCAATTGAGTCTTTTCTTGAGGAAGATGTTTTGATTGAGGGTAATGAAGATCTTCATGAGTTGTATAGGAATTTTACTTCTGATGAGATGTTAGATGAATTGAATGCTATTTGTGCTAAGCATGAAATTCAACTTGAGGAGAGTTCTTTTGATCGTAAGTCTATTGTGAAGACTTCTGTTGGTGAACTACCCACTTTCATTCCTAATCCGTCTATTTTCACTCTTGCTCAGTCTTTGGTGGTTAATAATGAAAATCATCATGTTGAAGGAACTTCCAGACTCAAGTTTAAACTACCAGATCAACTGAGTGAAGAGAACAATGTTTTTTTTTGCTAATTAAAAATTTATACCAAAAGGAACATGATACAAATCTAGGGGCATACCCCGCGAAGTCAACATCCGAATAAACTACACAACATTAAGTCATAATAGAGTCTACATAGCAAACTAGATTAATCATAAGTTAAAAAACTATGCCGAGAGTAAGCTTCTTCATGACCAAACATGGTCCACTATGACAATCATCCCAAGCACCCATGGCTATAGCTTCCTTGTTCTGACCCTCCTGCCTCGCATCAACACCCTTAGGCACCCATCCAGCAGCTGTCCACAAATGGAGCCTGCTCTTCTGGCATAAACAACTTGAGACCAACAGAAGTTGCATGATTGACATCTCAATCATCCTGTGCCAGCCCCCAACAGCAGTAGTAGCAATCAAAACAGTGCCATCATCCTCGATCAAATCGACAATCTTCCTTGCCTCCGGGTAGCAATCCCTGTTCTTCCAATCAGCGTTGCAAACATCATTACCGCACCCAGCCATCCCCACTCGGGACATAACAAGACCAGTCTCTATGCATTTGTCAGCAGAAGTACAAAGAAACAGAGCAAATAAGCCTTGAATAGGCCCCTTTGTTATCTCATCAACATCACAGGCACCATCAAAGATGAAGCCCTTCCATGTAATGTGCCATGGATGGCTCTTCACAACATGGTTATCACTCAAAAGCAGTAAGAAAACCTACTTAGCACCCATCTTCGAAAGTCTAATAACAGACAAATCATTTTCAGTAACACGAACACATACCTTCCCCATAATATCACATTCTTTAAGAAGACCTTCCTGCAAGCACACAGCAACATACCCTATTTGCTCCATCTGAATAAGACCATCCAGACTAACCCAAGCCTTACAGGCACTAAAGTTCCCTTTAGTATCAGCACTAAAGTTCTTCCTCCTCGTACTCGAATCATCAGAACCAGGCCGGAGTTCCGTAACCCGCTCCTCACCAGGCCAGTGTTCATTAACAATCTTCTTACCAACATCACTCACTTGTTCAGAAATAAAATCAACCCTAAAGGAGGGCTCATCCGAATTTACCATAGGAGAATTAACCAAATTCACCATAGGAGAATAAACACCCAGATCCAGATTATCTCTATCAATATCATTATTCAGATCCGAAGAATCGGACAACTCAATAGGCTGAACCCTAATCACCGTATCCATATTACTAAAAGTAACCCTCTTCTTAGAATAGAAGGGCTTACCTTCAATCAACTGCAGATAGCAGGAGCTGCGCGATCTAGAAGCAATCCCAGATATGGGAATGAAAACACCCTCCCGCTTCCATCCAGATCCCTCATTGCCAACATCTTTAGAAACCCTAATGGTGGGCTCTACCGAATTCACCATAGGAGAATTAACCAAATTCACCAAAGAAGAATTAACATCCAAATCACTATCATTATCTTTAAGATCCGAAGAATCGGACATCTCAATAGGTTGAACCCTAATCACAGTATCCATATTACTAAAAGTAACCTTCTTCTTAGAAAAGAAGGACTTACCTTCAGTCAACTGCAGATTGCAAGAGTTGCGAGTTCTAGAAGCAATCCCAGATATGGGCAAGGAGACACCCTCCCGCTTCCTCAGACCATCCTTCGAACCAGTGACGCCATAATCGACACACCCTGACTCAACCAGTTTTGAACCCGGACCTTTCGACCTTTTAGAAGTCTGAATCAACGATTCATTCTTCCCCTTCTCAGAAGAAAGGCCACTCTTAGAACACGCAAAAAGCCCATCCTTCTGGGCAAACGTTTCTGATACCAAAGGCTCCGAAAAGGAAACCCTTTTTGGACTCATAATCAAACTACTAAGGAAAGAAATTTTGTGTATAGGTGAGGGATTAAAGATGGAAAGTGGATTATTGAAGGTTGATTGTATAGATCTGATGGAAGTTGTGTAGAAAATAGAGGCGGCTAAAAGAGATTCTAGTGAGAAGGAGGAGCTTCTCTCTCTAGACTCTCATCTGTTATTCCTGAACGTGAAGAGAACAATGTTACGAACACTTTTGAGGAGCAAAGAAGGCTGAAACTTGTTATCAAGGATGTAGCACCGGAAAAGATAATTAAATGGCCATATTCAGTTACGGTATAGATATTTTCAAGAGAAAAAGCCATGGCCATGTCTAGCTAAAGACTTTAAACAAAGGCGCTTCGTGGGAGGCAACCCACGTGTTTCGATATTTTTAGGTATGTTTTCTACTATCCCTTGTAGTTATTTCCATTCAATGCGGACATTGAATCTTTTAAGTTTGGGGGTGATTTAGGGATAAGTAGTGTGTAGTAGTGATTGTGTGTTGTTGTGTTCATATAGATATCATATTAGTAGTAATTCATGCATGTTCGTTCGTGTTATTTATGTTGTTTCATATAGGACATTCTGTAATTTTTGTTTTACCATGTGAGTTCATTTTAGTTGCATTTGCATAGCATGCATATTTTTCATGATCCCTTAGGATGAGCTAATTCTGATTGGTAGGTCGATGTCTAATTGAGTGTGGTAATGATGAGTAGAGGGTTGATTTATAGTTCCTATGGAATTAACTTGCATGCTTCAGAAACAAAATTTTTACACAGTCTCATCGTTTGCTTTTGGGCTAGGTTGAGGTCATGCTTGTTTGGATGTTTTGAGATTTAATCACTTGTTTATATATAGAATTTTCGTTATTCCCTTGATAGCGTAGGAGCACTTAAGTCTAAGTTTAGGGGAAACCAGGAATTTCATGCTAGTTGTTTATAATTGTCAATAATGGCTAGGTGTCAAATGGCTAGTAGCCGGCTCATATTTTATTAGTAGTTTAGGGTTGGAATTGAGAATTCTCATTCCAGATTGCATACATATATATAAAAAAGAAAAAAAAAGAAAAAGAAAAAAAAGAGTCCAAAGTTTTAATTGTTTATATGCAGAATTAACCAGGGTGAGCTCTTTAATACTCGAGCAAGTAAGTTCGCGGGGACTTTGTGCCTAGTGACCTAAGGCTTTTATAGTCTGGGATCCATTAACCTAACGCTCGCTACATGGGTATTATTGTATAAGCCTTTTGGGGTCTCATCCATTGCACGATTAAATAAGCATGCTTGTATGTTATGTGTCGTATTTTTTAGTAATAAGGCATAGATTCCTGGGCTAACTCAGATAAGGATGGAGGTGTTTCGAAGTTATGAAGTGTTTATAGTCTATTCTATTTATAAACTTGTGATTGTCTTGGCGAAGAATGAGTATGATTTTTGACCTAATTTTGGGAGTATTTCTGATGAGCATAGCACATACGCACGTTTCTGTCATGTATTATTAGAGTACGGGGACTTAGTCGAGCTCTATTTGGATTTAGTTGCATTCTTTGAGATATTTGCTTGCTAGTTGGTTTTGGTTAGTTTGAAGGGGATCTTTGCATTTTTATATTAGTTGCATTCATGCATTGCATTGTTTTTGCATTGTTTAGTTAGATGGATTTTGTGGGTACATTCACTATAGGCCCTCACGAGACCTTACTCGTCCACTAGGGCTGCCTAGGGGTTTAAAGGGCTTGTTGCATATGCCAAATGCAACCGTGATCACCTACGGAAGTGGTACTAGTTAGTTAGTTTTTAATTGTTTATGCTTGAGGACAAGCATCGGTTTAAGTTTGGGGGTGTGATAAGTGGATTTTATATCCATTTAGAGCATTCCATATCGGCTTAAATTGATTCACTTGGTCTCAAGTTTGTTGCATTTTTGATGTGTTTTGTGTAGTTGTGCAGGGCTAGGGTTGTTGATTTTCGTCGATCTTGGAATTGAAATTGAGCATTGGAATGAAGGATGGTGTATTTCCCTAGGCTACCATGAGGATTCATAATTCAAGAATTGAAGAACGGGAAGTGACAAAAGAATCGGAAGAGAAAACGGATGAGGATTGAGCAAATTGTGGAAAATTCGGATTTCCGGGTAGGTTGCGCAGTCTACACTGTTTTGGCCATATCTGGAGTTCTAGAAGTCCGTTTTCAGCGATCTTACTGTCCACGCGAAGCCTGGGAGATTTTCTACAACCTTGGACAGATTGCCGCACGCAGGCTGCGCGTGGTGGTCGCAGGCAGCGGGACGAACAGACTGCTTGGCGCAGGCAGCGCCTGAAAAATTCTGTCAGATTGATGTTTCACTGTTTTGGCCATATCTTGAGTTCTACAAGTTCGTTTTGGACGATCTTGCAGTCCACGCGAAGCTAATAAGATTCTCTTTCATTCTAAAGTGGTTTAGAGGTCCAATTATGACTGGAACGGCCCAGAAATATTGAAGAAAAGTCAGCTACGAATTTTCCTTCAAAACAGAATCAGTTTAGGAAACGTATTTTGCAGAAATTCTATTATAATTCTGTTTTGGTATTTTCTTGCTGGGAAAGACTTCTAGAGCCTATATAAACACATCCTACCATTGTAATTTGTATCACCATTACATATCAATTACTTAGGTCTATTTGTATCTTTTCATATTTTGTTTTTATCATGGTTTTACTTGATCCCATGATGACGAGAGGTTCAATTATGAACTAATTGTTGTCATGGGATTCTAACGGATTTATTTATGGAGCTTTAGTATCTTGATGCTTTAAAGATCTGTGTGTGATGTATATCTGATATCCTTGTATGGTTGTGCTTAATTGTTAGATGTATAGCTAACATCTAATTTGTTAATCTCTTGCGAAACGAGAGTGGATCTTGAGATTTAGAACTTGCTATGCTAGCATAGGATAGGTTGATGTTTTAACATCATGATTTGTAGCGTAAATAGAGATATTATGCTACCCTATGTGATCTTTGTGGATAACTTGTTCTTCAACCGTTATGTTTTCAAATCTTATAGAGATATAGGGTCTAAGCATAATTGGTGTCTATTCATCTTCTATCTCTTTTGTGGATGTATGTTTAGTTTGGTATTCGTATACTGAGAAGTAGCGTGTACTTGTTTCGTGTTGTCCGGTCAGATATCATAACCATTACATAGAGTGATTAAAGGCGTCAGATCTAAGCAAAGTATTTAATCAAGTTAGGATCCCATGTTTCCTCTTACAGAAGTAATTCGATTCCAATTCTCGTTAGTTAGTTAATTCTTAGCTTGTTAATTTAATTCTTAGTTAATTTAGTTTATTAAACCCAAAATTGTTATTTGTCTTAGCAGTGAATAATAATCATACATTGTTGCATAGGTACTAAACTGAATTAAAAACCAGATCTCTGTGGGAACGAACTTGACTTATTCATATATTACTTGTGACCACGTACGCATGCTTGATTTAGTGCAAACACATGCATTCCATGAATGCGCGACACCCTTCCCCCCTGCGGTTGCGCGCCACGCGCTAGACAACAGCTTTCAGTTTGTTTTTTTTATTATTAATATTAGTCTGTTCGCGAGTGACAGTAACTGTTACGTGCCGTGCTTTATTACCCAAAACAAAAACTGCTGAATACATGAATAACCTTTATTATAGTATTAATAATAACTATTATTATTATCATTATTTTTATTTTACTATTAATAAATTAATTAACAATTAATTAATAAATTAATAAAAAATTAAAATATAATGATTTCTGAAACAAACAGCAGCATCAATTACCAGGTAGCAATGGGGTCCTTGAGCAAATTTTAATTCATATATATTCACATGCATAATTATTTTATATATTTTAATTAAAACAATTTTAAAAAATTCATAACAAATAATCTACACATCACAAAATTATGAAAAAAATACCTAGATGATCCACAACACTTGTAGAACCCAGATCAGTGGTCAAAATCTCATGCAAATATTATTTCGAATTAATTCATAATTAAATCTAAATAAACTTGAAAAAATGATAATAAATCCATACATGCATAAAAAATATGAAATTTTTTATATGAATCTCTATATGCAGAACCTAGCTCTGATGCTATTGAAAGAATTAACGGAAAAGCAGAAGCGTGATATAACAATTAAACCGTAAAAACCATGTATCGCACATATAGAAAAGCATATAAAAACGAGAGAGCGGAGGAATCGTAACCTTACCTTGATAATCGAAGCTTTATAAAATTGGTTACTAGCAGTTGCTTCTCAAAGTGTGAAGCACTCTACCGGTATCTACCAAGAATAATCTTCTTCGATGAAGCTTTTTATAAAACCAAACTTTTATAAAAATGGAGTTTTGGGAGAGAGAGAGAGATGGAGGCTAGCTCCTTTCTTAGGTTTTTCATAAAACAAAAGATGTATCTTAGAATGATCTATCTCATTCTATTTATAGGGCTGTCCTTGGGTTTTTAATAATACATCTTTATATATATTAACCCCACATTTTATCTTATAAAATGCTTTAATAATAATTAAAACTATTTTAATCATTATTTCTTTTTCTAAACTATTTAGAAAATAATTCTCTCTCCAAATATCTTCATCAATAAATTAATCTTTTTCATGGTGTGACCCTGTAGGTTCAATATTAAGCAGGTAGTAGAAATAAATAATAATAAACTTTTATTTATTATTTATATGAATTCTAAAATTCATTAAATATAATTAACTGGTTAATTATATTTATTCAACATCGTGTATAACGACTTAGAAAATTCGCGTATTTATAAATATTTATTTAATATTAAATGTGGAATATATTATGTGAAAATTTTTGAGAATGTAAGTTATATGTGATACCGTGTTTACATGTTTATATGATGATATATGTGTGTCGTGTAAGCTCGTGGATTTTTATTTGTATTTTTTATGATTTAAATGTGTTTAAATCATGCATTATTAATCTTCTGGGTTTTTATTAAATCATTGGAGTTTATAAAAAATCACAAAATCTTTTGTGATATTATCTTTATAATATTATTTAGTTTTTAAAATTATTGGGAGAATTAGTTTGGGTGTTTAAGTATTTTAAAATGATTTTAAGAGTTATATTGCATTTAAAGGTTAAAAACTTGTAAAATTCATATTTAATTCATTTTTTATCCTAAAAATATTCTAAAAATATGGGGATGTTTGTAATTTCATAAACTTCATTTTACAAATTTTAAATTGATTTTTTGTATCTATTTCCTATTTAATTTCGAATTTACAAAAGTTATTAAAATAATGTTAAATCGGTTTTTTGTAATTATGAATTTTTACCCATAGTTTTTTTTGCTAGTTTTTTTTTTTCCTTGAATCTTCCAGCTTCTTCTGGGATACACGATTTCTCTCTCTCGCTCTCAATATCTCTCATATCTCTCTCTCACAAAATATCTCTCTCTTTCTCTCTCTCTCTCAAAATCTCTTTCCTTCCTCTCGTGGGTGTGTGATTCGTTTGTATATACATGGTGTGTGTATGATGAACTACTGGGTGTTGCTACGTTGTGGCCGAATTGGGGTCGGGGCTTTGGAAGTGTTGCTGTTAATCTTCAATTCGAAGCTATTGTTTGTGATTCCTGTTACGAATTTCGCCACTCTCTTCCCTCTGCTCTGTTTGTAAATCCGTAGGTGTGTGTGTGGTTGTAGTTTTTTTTTTTGCTAATTAAAATTTTTATACCAATGGAAAATGCTTACACTTCTAGGGGCATACCCCGCGATTGGAAAAACATTAACCAAACGGAACAACATAGTAGCCTAGGCAAACTAGGAAACAAAGGGAACCAGAACAAAGCAAATATTCAAGTCTACATAAGGGAAACTAGCTAAAAGCTAGTTTAAAAACATAAGCATAACTCTATGCCAAATTCATAAGATAAGTGCAACCACCAGGTTCACACCCAATACCCATCCAACCAGCATGAGCACCTCGATACCCAACATAGAGAACATACATTAAGCATAATTGCCTGACCGACTCTTCTTTCGCAAATTTCATTGAACCTGAAGCACTCAAACTGGATAGTTTAGTTCCCGAGCAAGAAACCTCCCCTCCCCATTGCGTTCGCACATCCAACTCTGTATCAACATCCACCTGGACACCAGTATCAGCATCGCCAATTTCAACCTCTATTGAATCCTTTAAATCAGGCTTGCTAGCTTGACACAAATTCACACATCTGCTTTTTTGATGCCACTTGCATCCAACAATGTTGATATCTGCATAGATAGTCCACATTTTGCTGACTTGCAGCCCATGACTGTTCTTCCAGCGACTCTTGCACATAACGCCAATCGACTGTTCTTCCAGCGGTGTACCACACAGACCGACAGCAAGTTCTGTGTCCTCTGAAAAAACACAATTTGATGAAATAGAAGACCTCAGATCTCCCCTTACCATTATCACACTTTTAAGAAATCCATCTGTTCTAGAAATTCCAATCCCAACTCTATCCCATCTAGGAACAAGGGTAGAGTCCTGTACTTTCTCCTCTTCCACATTGCACATGGCCCAACCACCAACCATGGCCATATCCTGGACATTGAGATTAACATTCCCCTTGCCATCAATAGCAACCGTAGACTTAATCAGATCAGACTCCGTTAAATCAAGTTTGCCTCCCAGCATTTTAGCAGCTTTTACCTTCATTGTCGAATCTACATTTACCTCCAAATCCCCATCTTTCTCATCAAGGTTCGAATTAACCTTCCCCCCCCGAAGAACTCATAATAAACAAGTCACTAGGCAAAACATTATGCGTAGTGTTAACGCTCAAGCCCTCATTTCCTCCATCAGTAATAGTAACCATGGAATTAGTTAAATCAATAGGAAACTCCCAATTAAAACAACCATCAATTACCTTATTCCTATTAGAGTAGAAGAAATTACCTTCCACCAATTGAACATTCCGAGCACTGCGCATCCTTGCAGCAATCCCAGAAGAGCTATCAATAGACGACCAACTCTTTTTGCTGACCGTTCTCCATTTGCTTGTAGCACTGCCGACCGGCCTATTGAGACCCTTCCCATCAGCCTTGGCCATATCTTCATAAGGATCAGAATATCCCTTAGAGATATCCACTCTCAGTCTTGAGACACACTTTCCAATACCACCTACATCAATAGCCAAATGGCCACTGCACAAACTCCTGGCACTGGATTTAGTTACAACACATCCTGACTCCTTCCTCTGAGACGACACCCCTCTAACATTGGGGATCATCGTAACCAACTTTTCCACAAAGGACACCCTTTTAGGACTCAAACTCGATGTCAAACCCTCCTGGGGCTTAGACACACCTCCTGAACGATCTATACTCAACCTATTGGTACCCACAAGAGGGTAAACAAAAGATCCCCTATCGTCCGATGAAATAGCCCCCGCGAAAGATCCCTCTTTGGGGTGGGTTCCCCCGATGGTATCACCGACACTAGGTTCTCCGCAAAAGAAACCCTTTTCAGGCTCGTCCTCGAAACCAACCCCTCATGGGCCTTCATCTCATGCTTTTTGATATCACTAATCAACTCAATGTTACCAACTAAAGCATCCTTATCCAGTTTCACCCTCTTTTGGGATCCATGGGCAACATTTACTCGATTTCTCCGCTCCGATGGTATCAACGTCACCAAATTCTTCGTCACCAATAGATTCGATCCAAATAAAATGTAATCACAGGAGACAGAAACCCTTCTCCTAATCAAAGCAACATACTTGTTAAAGCTCTGCATGCTTCTTATCAGCCATTTGCTGTCTCCCAAAGCAACCGTTAGAGTCACAATATGGTAGATATACTCAATACCATTTGTCTCCTCCGCAACATACACCAAGGACGCAGGATGAACATGGCACACATAGCACCAGTCGACACTAAGCGTTTCGCTTTTGTGCGACAACATTGAAGACAAGGTGCCTTTCTTTGATGCTTTCATTGTAGCATGCTGATCACAATCCCTCACAGTTACACCCATCATCAACAAGTGTCCCAAAGTACAAAGAAAATTAATTCCAGCTCCCAAGAGGCAAAAGCCATCCTCATCTTTACCAGAGATCATATCAGATTACCGAAAGCTTAACACAACCTTCCAAAACCCTTGGTTATGCATTCCATTAGGAATCAGATGAGACTCAATATCTCCAATAAATTGCAGACCCACATGTCTAACAACCCCTTCACTATCATTAAGATGTTGCTTGGTGACGCATTTGAGAAAAAACTCAAACACCTTATGGACCTTCACCACAATATCCATGTCCATGGGGATAAAGACCTTAATTCCCTCACGAACAGCCACGCTCACATCCTTATCATCAACTGTGCAACACCAGAGCACCTAGACCATAAGAATCAGCATCCTTGTCTTCTTGGCTGCAAGAACCCTTGCATAACCAGATCTGCTAATACCCAATAACTGGGCATCATTTACTCTTTGGGACAATTCATCGAACACATTAAATACATTGCTCATACCTCTATCAAACATCTGGTGACCATAGACCAAATCGTCCATAACTTCAGTTTTTGATGGTTTGCTTGCGATTGAAAAACCACTGTCAACCAAACCCCCTACAACCCCTTTGCTAACATCCTCTCTTAAGCAAGAGCAGCTTGAGCAAAAAAACATAAAACACGGTTCTCTGAAAACCGAGACATTCTCTGAAAATCGGTTCTTCAAGCTATCACAAACAAACATAATCCGGCTACCATAAACACAAATATGCAAAGCAGGACATGCTGCTGCAAATTTTCGATGGAACATCTCATCAAAATTTCGATGAAACATATCATCAAACACCTGGTGCCAATTGACAATAGCATCAATGACTCCAAAATTAAGTGGGTTGTTAGCCAAAGCAAAAGCAGTGGCCACCATAACCCCCACAAACACCATGATATCATCCTCTCTTAAGCAAGAGAAAATCTCGACCAAGTCCACCAAAGAAAGACCTTCAGTGTCACTTGAGCTAGGGCAAACAACTCTGAGCTTCTTAACTCCCTCACCAAAAGATAGAGAGTCTTCGTCACAAACAAAGATTGGGTAAAAGACCCCCACTTCACCATCGGAAAAAAAAGCAACAGCCTCTAGAAACCCATAATAAAAAACATAATAGATATAATTAAGAAATATAGTGTGTAGGTGAAGGATTAGAGATGGAAGATGGATTTGTGAAAGGTTACTATGTAGATCTGATGAAAATAGGTGTACGATTGATGGAGGCTAGGGTTTTTTAGAGAGAGAATAGAGCGACTCTCATGGAGAGTCATCCTATGTATAGTTATGAATTGTATGGCTGGATTTTTGGTGTCAAATATTGGGGGTTTAATTCAGCAGGGTGTTAGGAGTTCAGGTGGGTTTCATCATGTGTGTGCTTCGTGTGTATGGATGTGTGTATGCGTAGCTCGTGTGTGGGTTCAGCTGATTGATAAGGCTACGGCACTGTTTAATTGGGTCAGTGCGGATGTAGTGTGTATGTATGAATGTGCGCGCGAACAATGGATGTGTGTGGGTGTATGTAGATGTTGCGTATGTGTGTGTTTTTGATGATGTAAGGGAGACAAGAGAGGGGTTTAGGATTTTGGTTGGGTGAAGAAGATGATGAGGGCGTGTATAAGTTTGTGGGAAGCTGGTGATTTGGGTGTGCTGGGTTTGCCGGGAGGGGGTGTGTGAGATGTTCGATTGTGTTAAGGTGGAGACATGATGCAGTGGAGGTGGCGACGAACATGTTGCAGGAGAGTGTGGTATGTGCAGAATAAGAAGAAAGCTGAAAGATTGAGAGAAATAAAATGGGAAAGATGGATAAAAAGAGGTGGTGTACCCTGTATTTGCAAATGTGTGTGTACTGGTTTGGTGTTTGTGAATGGCTGTTTATTTGTGAAGCCATCTTCATCGAGCTAATAATTGGGAAGTAATACTAGTATGTTATAAGCAAAGCAATATTATAATTGTTAAATTGCACATTTTGACTGGACAATGACATATTTACCTTACGTGTTAATTTAAGGTTTGACATTAAAGGTGTACAAATGAGGTACAATAATGTAGTTCGAGATGACTGTAAATTGTGTGGATGTCGGTTGTATTCCGACGGGTTAGTCTACATTATAAAGGAGGTGATGTCCAATTTTTCTTACAATTATTTTCTACTTGTTATAGTAATTAGACAAGAGCTAATTGTAAACCAATGTGCTATGTGGATTATAGGGTATAAGTATAAGTTGATATTACATGCTAAGTGCTTATGTGATGTATATGGTTATATTGTACTATTTTGATGATGTGGTCAATATGTGCTATAAGTTTTATGTTGGAAAGCGTTATAGGACGCGTTTGGGTAGATCAGATATATAGACAATTAAGATGACAAGCGTACTAAAGTAGTACTTTACCTTGGTATAGGTACGAGTAGGAGACCCGACCAAGAGCAATGTACGGGTAAATGGAATTTCGAGCAGGGAAATATTTATCGAAGCCGGCGAGTGTATTAGCATGAAGATTGACGAATTATGAAGGAAAGATAGAGGTAATAGAGGCTGACGTGAAGTTGAGTAGCGGATCGAGATATTGGAAGTGGAAGCTTCATGTATTGAGGCAAGTGTTCTCGCTCCTCACTTATTGTTCGAGTGATGCAATCCTATTCTATTTATATATCAATGTGTCGGTCAAATTATGGTTACAAAAGTGACGTCCTTCTCAAATGACGTGCAAATGTGTATAATTCTACCTATAGCTCAAGTGCAAGTTTTCATATGATCTTACAAAGACCCTTTTTCTTCAAAGATATTTTAAATCATGGTATGTTATTGGATTCCTCAGTAGAGTGCCTTTTCTTTTATTTTCTTCGAAAACATTTAAGAATCTTCTAAACAGAGGAAATCCAAGATTTTAATTCTTATAAAAGTCTTTTGGCATAATTCCTGATTTTTGACATATTTTTACTCGATGGACCCTCTTTAAGGGATGTTTTCTTCAAACTGATTTACGATTAATTATCATGAACTTATCTTACAAATGTTCATTTTGAACCACTTAACTTACCCAATTTAGTCCAAACTTTTCTAGATGTTGGAGAAAATTATTAGATGATTAGCACTTGACTATATCCTTGTTTTGTCGTATATCCTCAGTTGTTGTTAATCATGTTGCTAGTAAATTCTTCTGTCAATTTATTTAATGATGTTATGACCCCAATTATTCGTATCGAACTTGTCGATACCTTTTTAGATTGTTGTTCTTCATTTATTACCCATTTCTCATGTCGAACTCGTCGACTCCTGTTGATTATGAATTCTGCATTGACTCTCGAAATTTGAATTATTCTGGAACGTGAGTTTCCAAGTTAGTTGATATGGCAAGGGTTGTCGATTGTTCCGACCCCTGGTGCGTTCGTTATATAATTGGAATTCCTTATACTGGGCTGATCTGTTATCAGTGAGTTTAAGGATGTGGTTGTGAGTTTCCAGTTAGTTGTTGTGTTAAGGGTGGTCGATTGTTCCGACACCTAGTGTGTTGGATTTAGAATTGGAATGTTTTTTTTAGATGTCCCTTCGGGGAGACCAGTTTAATGGTCAACAGATGTCCTTTCGGGGAGACCATTTTAATGGTCAACAGATGTCCCTTCGGGGAGACCAGATTCGTGGTCAGATGTTAAGGCCAATGTGTGCCGTGGATCCATTAAAGGACATTGCTGTGTGCGTTTGTCCGGGGTTAGTGCGTGACTGATCAGCAGCCTAACCTTATTGTTTTTAAAATATATAAAAAATCCAATTCTAATCCATACATTGAGGTTGAGTTGCTTCAAACCTGATTCCCTTGAAGCCTATTATGATTACCTTTAATTATCAAAACTTTTATCAGTTCTCATTGTTGATGCATTTTATTTTAGTGGAGTCCTGTTGGCTCATCTAGGAGTTACAATATTTTATTTCTTCAGTTGATTTCTTTCGTACCGTATGATGATTATTCTTGTTGATCAGAACCTATATTGTTCTTGATATTGCTATCACTGTTTACACTTGCTGAGCATTGTTGGCTCACTCTTGCTTGTTTATTTTTCTTCAGTTAATAGAGGAGATTAGTGGACCTTGTGTTGATGAGTTTTCCTGTTCCAGCGAGAGGTGACGTTCGAGTTGTTGGTTTCGCCGGGTAGTGGTTTGAGCTCGTCAGAGGTTGGTTAGCTGATTCAATAGAAGGACTTAGTTGTTGTTAATTTGTATAATAATTTTATTCAGAGATTGGACTGTAAAGATGTAATTTGATAGTTGTTTCATACCATAACCTGTATGCGGTCTTGGATCAGGGGTGTTGTATTATATATTTGGCTTATGTCCAGGTTTATGTTGTGTTGATTGTGGTTCGTGGCCCCAAATCTGTACCCCGGATTATGGGATGCCAAAGTTGGTATCAGAGATACAGGTTATGGTCATTGAAACAGGTTAGGATGGGTTGGTATACGTGTGTGAGCCGGGCGTTAGGTAGAACGATTTAGGATAAGGTTCGCCTTAGGATATTCAGACGAGTATTGTGATGTTGTATGGTCCTCCGACATATCGCGCGAGTAGGAGTTCGATTCGTTTGAAGACTAGTGGACGAGCGAGACACAGCTAATCCGGAGCCGCCAAAGTTAAGTTAGCAATGGGAGCTATCAGTTGGAGGACTTTATCTTGAGACGTTCGCGTACCATTCAGAACTTTTCTACGACTCCAGCTACGATGTGAACATTATAGAGAGAATACGAGAAGACTAGAAACAAGATGTGGGAAGAGATTGTTAGCATCAGTTGGAAGTGTGGGCATAACTGCACGCTACTAGTCGTTGATCTCGGTTGAATTCTTAATTGATTCCCCATTTGGGCAGTTGAATTGATTCTTGTTCTTGCTCTGAATTGTTGTAAACGAATTCACGGTTTATATTGTCGCTGAAGCATCTATTGCGCAGTGGCGGTTAAAATCGAGAATGAATAGAGATCTTCTTATTTATTCAACTCATTATTGTCAGTACACTTCTCGAGTTTACCATAAAGTTTTTGCTCACTGACTGGCTTAACTAAATGAGAGTCGTATGCTTTGCCTTCTCTCTAACCTCTCTCTAAAATCCCTAGCCGCCGGATATTTCAAACCTAAATCTACTCCATTTCTCCACCAGATCTTCACAAAAGCCTTCCTAAATCCACCTTTCCTCTTCTAATCCTTCACCTAAATCACCATATTTCTTATTATATATCTATTAAATGGTTACTTCTTCCTTTGTTGAAGGGGTATTTATCTTGTTATGTTATGAGGATGAACCTAAGGTTTGTGTTAACGACGTTATTGAGATGGGTTCCTTGGTTCTGAAATTTTGTGAGTTTCAAACCAAAGATCTGCTATTAACTCTGTTTATTGTGTTGAGAGGCTATCAAACCAAAGAAACACTTCGATCGTTGATTGAAGGGGATTCCTTCTTTGTTCTTAGACACGATGTTTGTGTTGAAGTTTTGTTTGTTGACTCTTTATATGGAGGAATCAATTATGTTGATAGCACTTTGTGTTCTAATCGATCTTGTAGTCGATTTGTGCAAGATGTTGTGATTCTTGCTGCTCTCGGGGGTTTCCAGAATGAGGTTCTTGAGAACCAGGAGGAGAAGCACCAGGATGGCTATGCCTACAAGATGTTTGATACATGTCCTGACCCAAAGCAATACTTTGGGGTTTTTCGTTGGTTTATGGTTGAATGCTCCATTGGTTTGCCCCGTTGTGGAGCTGTAAACGTAGCTGAGTGCTTGGATGTTGGTTATCATTCTGATGTAAGGATGTACCGATTTTTTCTTGTGATGCATTCGAATGAAGAGAACAAGGATGCTCACCGCTGCTATAGGGGTGTCGGCCATGGAGCATATGCAGTACATCAGGTGTTTGATGGTTTGTCTAATCGACAAATTGTGCAGAGTCTCCAGATTATTGATCTGGGGGTGTCATGCTACATTCGCGAGATGAGGTGATGGTGTTTCCAAACCTTGATTGTGGTGATGATTTACATGTTTTCCATGTCGTGAACAGCTATGCCGGTCTTTTTAAGGTTCTATTGAATTTGGAGTTTTTTCATGAAGTTTGCAAGTCTCCGAATGAAAGAAGGGTCTTTTCCCTTGTTCTTGCTTGTATTGAACAAGATGGAGGGCTTACTAGCTGCTCTGGAAATGAGTTTTTCTCCTCAACTGGTTCTTTGGAGCTATATGAGATGTTGGGGATTTTTGCTACTAGCTATACGGGTTCTCTAGTGAACCTCAATGGAGATGTTCAGTTGCTACAAACTGGGATGTTGGTGCCTTCAATGGCTCATTTTGAGGCATGGTTGCCTCAATTTACTTTGAATGACGAAGTGTTTACTGTTATGCAGGGGTATCACTATCTTGCTACCTGGATGGTTATGAAATGGACTCTGCTGAGTTCGGAATATCTCATGGAAGCGTCGATTAGATGCTGGAATAGACTTTACGCAAGCATACCTGAATGTGGTGATGATGTTCATGGCTTTGCTGCTTTGCTAGCTTGCGGCAATGATTGGAATGGGATGGGGGGCAAGAATGGCAACTTCTTTCGAAGATGGTGATTTTGGTGATTTTGAAGAGAAATGTCACAGCGGCTGGATTGACTTGGGTGGCTGGTTGCTTAATGATTTCTTGCAACAGTGCACAATGTTGCACTGCTATGGTTATGCGATCAGAGGATGCTCAGAATGTTGGATGCTAAGAATGCTCAGAATGGAGCTTCATCCATTTAGTGAGGGCCGCAAGGGCATATTAATATTAAGTATTCTAGACTGGATTAGTTTTTACCGATTGTTGCCTATTAATCTGGTTGATAGGTTAACCTTTTATATCCTTGATATTCAATGGTTGTTGCCAAGCGTGAAGTGCCTGGTAAATTCAATTCTGTTGGGGCCGGAAGGGCAACATAATTTTGATTTGGTCAGGCTTTATGTTGACGAAACTTTGCAACGGCAATGGAAGGTTGGGTACGCTGGTTCTAAGAAAAGGTTGGAAGCTTGCGGAGTCTGGAAGGTGCAGGGTGGTACGGACTTGGTTTTATTATTTGGGCATTTAAATGAGGGGAGGTTTGGAAATTCTGGTGTGGGACACGTCTTGGTGAAGTCTCAAAAGAAAACGGAGGATGCCTTCAATGGTTTTGATAACAAAGGTAGTATATTCGAGATTGCTGATGTTGACATTGGACCTATCAAAATGGGTCCAGCTTGGATTGAAAATGATCTCTGTATGACTTTTGGGGGAGCAGTGTGGGCTCGTTTGGTGGATGCAAGCTGTTGTGCTTGGGTTTTTAATCAATCATGTAGTTGGCGCAGGGTATTCTATTTAATTATGTATATTACCTAGTTCGGGTGTGGTCTAGCTAGTATCTCCATGTAGCCTTACTAGATTGCTTTGTTGTAGTCTGGTGTAGACTTTTTGTGTTTGATGTTTTAATGTCTGGATGTTGATTTCGTGGGGTATGCCCCTAGACCTGTATCAGTTGTTCCTTATGGTATAAAATTTTAATTAGCAAAAAAAAAACTCATTATTGTCAGGCCGGTTTTGGCAGCTATTAATGCTTAGCCGACAAGAGTGAGATTATGAATAATTATGAATTTCTTGAACGTTTGTTTAATCGACTATACTTTTGTTGATGATGAGTTTCGTATATCAGATTCACTTGAATTCAATCCTATTCTTTCAGAAATATATATATATCCTTATTTTTAAAGGACACTTGATCCAACTCTATACTTAAAAAAAAAAATTGGTTGAGCAAGATTGAGTAGTTGATGTTAAAACAGAGATGACATATAAAGTTGGATTATTTATTAGATCGAAAACATATGTACAAGATTCGAGATTATTGAGAAAGAAAAGAAAAAGAGGAGTAGTTATCAAGGGGCACAAGATTATAGATTTTGTTAAAGATTGAAAACAAAATGATGATGAAGATGTTTGGTATGTGATGTTTATTGTTGAGGAAAGATTGCTTTGGGCATCTTTTTAATTTTAAAGGTAGTAAATAGAATATCATAGGATTTGGAATGTTTTGAGGCTAATGATTGGGTATAAATTTTATAACTCGAACCAGAATAACTTAAGTGAAGCAGGACGGATTTGTATGTAAGAGCTATTAGAAGGAATTGAAGCTTGAATAAGAAACACGATGATTGTTTTGGAATTAATAACTTGTGTGAGCCAGTTAAAGAATCGTGATTAGTTGGAGCGGAAGAGAGCTGACCAAGATGGAGTAAGATGATAAGAAGAAAAAGACATAGAACCAGAGAATTTTTATAATTCTTTTAAAGAAATGTGATTCAGTCAAGGGAAGAATGTAGAATTTAGAAAATCTAAAGTCGAGAGAGCGGGGGCACTATAGTTGCCCACAAGATGCGAATTAGCAGAGATGAATAAGACCTCATGGTCGAAAGATAAGATTTCGTGAGAAAGTATATTGAAAATGTGTTGAGGTAAACGTAAATAATGTAAATGCAACTGGAAAGAATATCATGGTAGAAAGTGACCGAGTCAGAAGTCAAGTTATGTGCCATAAGTGTGGGAAGATAAGACAGTTGCCAGTGATTATATCATACCAATCTCAATGGACCCAAGGATGAGGGTAATAGAATCGTTTTCTATAAAATTACTAGAAAGCTAGAAACTTATTTTGGCTATGAACGACGTTATCAAGAATTTGATTGTGATGGCAGTGAAAAGAGTTAAGGATGATTTAGGATTGGATGAAGTAGTTAACTACGAAGTACAAACAAATTGTGAGGGCAATAAAGTGAGATTATGATTATCAAGGGATGTAAAGTGGTGTTTTGAGGCCGAAAGCAGGTTAAAAAAAAAGTCTTAACGAGCATGAAGATCAAAAGATTATTATACAAGATGATGGAGTTGTTTTGCACAGAAAGAAATATCAGAAAGGAATCATTTTTTAAGACATGTGGTTAGTAATGAATGAATCAAAGTGAATTTTGTGAAGATGAAGTAGTGATGAATTGAGAAAGGCCTATAATGCTAGCAGAGGTCGGAAGTTTTAAAGGATGAATCAGGAACTACTAAAGGTTATTGAAGGCTTTTATCCAGATAGCCTCAGCATTAGGTAAGTTCACCAGTAGAAAAAAAATGTGAATAAACAGATAGACGTGAAAAGAGCTTCTAAGAGCTGTGGAGGATTAATAATCTCTCCAGTGATAGTGAAGTTAGATGAGCAAGGAGACTTTGTGAAATTAATGTGATAGTTCGTAGAAAAGGATGAGATCGTTTATTGTCATAACATAGAAAGTGCATGTTGATATTCGTAAGCAGAAGTATTGACATATAAGTTGGAATTGACCATGGAGTGTTACCGGTCAAATTCCTGGGAGTGCCGTTAATTTCTTCGAGACTCAGTCACAATGATTGCATCCCTCTTCTGGATAGGATCTCTGCTCGCATATCTTGTTGGACGTCTCTGTTGTTTTCGTTTGCAGGCAGAGCTCAGTTAATTCGTTCAGTCCTATTTGCTACTCAAGCATATTGGACGAAGCACTTCCTGCTACCTGAATCAGTGCATAAGAGACTACAAACACTTTTTACTAGATTCTTGTGGAAAGGTGATGCAAATGCTAAAGGTGGCGCGAAAGTCAGCTGGGAAAGGGTCTGTTCTCTCTATGAGGAGGGAGGTCTAGGAATCAAGAATCTTAGAGAATGGAATCGGGCTCAAATTCTGTTTCTCCTATGCAGTATTGTTAGGAAAAGCACGGCTTTATGGCCTTCTTCGGTTAATACAACCTTCCTAAAACGTCATCACCTTTGGACCATGCGAATGCCTACTGATTGTTCTTGGATTGTTAGGAATGTCCTAAAGCTTCGACCATTGGCTCGCCAATTTATTTCGTTTAAAATTGGTAATGGTAGGGGGACTTTGCTTTGGTTTGATCCTTGGTGGAATTCGACCTGTCTAGCTCGTTCTCGGTTCGACCCTATTATAGCGCAATCTGGTTTACCACATGATTCCACGGTTCATCAACTGGTGTCTACAGGGGCGTGGGTTCTTCCTAGACCCTCTTCTAGGCTGCATCACATTGATCCTGGTCTTTCGACTTGGCTGCATCAATTTGATTATCCTCTATTCAATAATATGGTAACTGATGTAATCTCTTGGAATGGTATTAATCTTCGAAGACTTAAGACTTGGGATATATGGCATTCTATCCGAGATTCGGCTCCGCTAGTTTCCTGGCATAGTTTCATTTGACATCGGTTAAAGATTCTCAAGTACGCACACCACGAGTGGCTTCTTTGCCTTGGTCGCCTTCCTACGTCTAACCGGTTGATCTCATTTGGCCTGGACGTATCACCTTTTTGTAATCTTTGCGTGGGAGGATTGGAAACAGACTCCCATCTTTTTGTTACTTGCCCATATAGCAGCTTTATCATTTCGAAAATTGCGGGTCTTTTAGGTATAGACTGCATTGGCTCTTCCTGGGTGGAATTACTTTTTAACTGGAACCTAATCACTAGTTGTTCTCTTAGACAGATTGCCTTCCTAGCTGCTCCGATCTTCTCATACCATATGTGGAGGGAGCGCAACGCTAGGCTGCATAACAGGGGTTGCTTTGGTCCGAACATGCTGCTAAAAGGAATTATGACAGAGCTCAAGGCCAAACTGCAAAACACGAATTGGTTTCAACAGTTTGCTCATTTAGACATGTATAGATGGGTGTGTATTTGATGTTTTTGACGTTTTGATGGTTCCTTGTTGGTTCCTTCATCTCTTTCTATTTCTAATCTTTCCTTTTTTTTAGGTTAGATTGTTAGTAGATAGCTTTCTCTCTGCCTTGGCTGAGAGCATGGGTCAATCCCCTTACTTTTTCTTCTTTTATATAATATACAACTTAGCGAAAAAAAAAGTTGGAATTGACCGTGATGATTTTTGCCTAGAGTTAAGAAGCCAGATGTGGAACTTCGAACTCCTAGTGTACAACGAAGGTATCAATACCGTGGCATTTCAGCCTGATTTATTAGAGAATAAAGAAGTACCGAGATGAGGTGATGAACCAGAATGTGAATGAGTTTACTGGAGAGGAATTGAATAGTCAGAAGGATAAATGGTGAATGTGTACTTTATTTCGTAATATCTCGAAATGTGAGCGATGAATAGATGCCGCAATTTCTGTAGTTAAATTATGTAGTGTAAAGCGTTGGAGTTATAACGAGTAGAGTCAAGTTCGAGAATTCGTTGAGAGAGTAGAGTTATGTTTCAGAAATTGATTTCAGAAGACGAGGAATAAGTATAGTTTAGAGGATTTTCTAAGATCGTGAGTTATATGTTGAATACGTGTAATTGAGTTGACGTATCTTAAGTCAAATTTCAGGAATATTAATTAAAGTTAGATTTTATTGGAAATTGTTGGAGTGAAAACGTTTTGTAATTGGTATTGAGGGGGACTATGACCCCAGAATAATTGATATTACAGGCCAGTTAATCAAGATCTTGTTCTTGTAGTGGATTGTATCAAAGTCAAGGCAGATTTGTTTATTTACCTGTTTACTGCAAGTCAAGGCAGATTTAATATTAGCATTGTATATGATTAATTTAAGATGGTGAATAAATGGAAATGAATTATATGTGGATGATTGAGTTGGTATTTGAAGTGATTACGCGGGGCATAGTCCATTAGTTGATATGGCAAGGGTTGTCGATTGTTCCGACCCCTGGTGCATTCGTTATATAATTGGAATTCCTTATACTGGGCTGATCTGTTATCAGTGAGTTTAAGGATGTGGTTATGAGTTTCCAGTTAGTTGTTGTGTTAAGGGTGGTCGATTGTTCCGACACCTAGTGCGTTGGATTTAGAATTGGAATGTTTTTTTAGATGTCCCTTCGGGGAGACCAGTTTAATGGTCAACAGATGTCCTTTCGGGGAGACCAGTTTAATGGTCAACAGATGTCCCTTCGGGGAGACCAGATTCGTGGTCAGATGTTAAGGCCAATGTGTGCCGTGGATCCATTAAAGGACATTGCTGTGTGCGTTTGTCCGGGGTTAGTGCGTGACTGATCAGCAGCCTAACCTTATTGTTTTTAAAATATATAAAAAATCCAATTCTAATCCATACATTGAGGTTGAGTTGCTTCAAACCTGATTCCCTTGAAGCCTATTATGATTACCTTTAATTATCAAAACTTTTATCAGTTCTCATTGTTGATGCATTTTATTTTAGTGGAGTCCTGTTGGCTCATCTGGGAGTTACAATATTTTATTTCTTCAGCTGATTTCTTTCGTACCGTATGATGATTATTCTTGTTGATCAGAACCTATATTGTTCTTGATATTGCTATCACTGTTTACACTTGCTGAGCATTATTGGCTCACTCTTGCTTGTTTATTTTTCTTCAGTTAATAGAGGAGATTAGTGGACCTTGTGTTGATGAGTTTTCCTGTTCCAGCGAGAGGTGACGTTCGAGTTGTTGGTTTCGCCGGGTAGTGGTTTGAGCTCGTCAGAGGTTGGTTAGCTGATTCAATAGAAGGACTTAGTTGTTGTTAATTTGTATAATAATTTTAATCAGAGATTGGACTGTAAAGATGTAATTTGATAGTTGTTTCATACCATAACCTGTATGCGGTCTTGGATCAGGGGTGTTGTATTATATATTTGGCTTATGTCCAGGTTTATGTTGTGTTGATTGTGGTTCGTGGCCCCAAATCTGTACCCCGGATTATGGGATGCCACATCGTGAGTGATGCTTCTCAACATAAAGCGTCTATCCGGATAATATGAATTCACTACTTAGAATACCAAGAACCTGTCAGTGACTAGTTACCGTACAATCAATTCTTTCTACCCTTACAATATCCCGATTAAATACAAGGCATGGATCTCGTGTCAGGCCTATCAAATTTAATCATATGTGATTTCTTATTCATAATGCAAAGTTCATATTAATGCAAATTAGAAACTCATTTCTAATTTCATACACTTTGGCCAGAGATTCCAGAACTCGCATACTAAGAATAACATATGATATTCTCTTCCTATACTGGAAGGGGTAGATCCTCTATTGACGTTAACTATCTCTATACACAAATCCCTATGCCTAGAATAGACCTAATGGATGTCCTTGAGACTAAGGACTAAACCAAAGCACAGTTCATTATATACAAGATAACTTTAACGATCTCAAGTCTAAGGACACTTGTACAACTATCACTTAGTGAATAACTATTGACACGTGAGTAATCTCCATTAGTTGTCCAATTTATCGAGTCATGTTCAGTGAACTTATTCCCTAATAAGCACCTACATACTAGCTATAGTGTCACCACACAAATGCCTATGAGAACAGACATCCTCCTGAAGGGAGCAAGCATACTATGTACCAATCTTTACGGATTCACTAACTTCCGATTAGTTATCATATGATCAAGAACTGTTTAAGTCTAGAGTTATCATCTTCTAGATCTCACTATTACAATCTCATTATAATTCTAGAAGTTTTACTCTAAACTATGGAACATATAATTTAAAACACTTTAAATAGATAAAGCCCGTAATAAAACCAAAACAAGTCTTTTATTAATATTAATGAAATCAAATAAGAATACAAGAAAGTTCTTCCTAACTCATCATACATGATTGGATTTAGGACAAACACTTTCACCGGCGAGGAGTATCAATGACATAGAGCTTTCGCTCTTGCCTGAGGACAATCCTCAAATTCCTTTGCCAGTTCAGGAAGTTAGTTCCTGCCAACTTGTCCTTCTCAAGGACTAGAGCTGTTAACGAAACTAGCTGTTCGTGAGCAAGCTCGAGCTCGGCTCGTTAAGGGCTCGGTTCGGCTCGGTTCGTTAAGAACTCGAGCTCGAGCTCGAACACAAAAAATGTTCGTTAAGCTTAACGAGCTCGAGCCGAGCTTTTAGCATGTGCGGCTCGAGCTCGGCTCGAGTTCGGCTCGGCTCGGTTCGGCTCGGTTCGGCTCGTTAAAAGCTCGAAAAATTTGTATAAAATAATAATATTTTATTTTTTTATATATATTTTTTATATATATTATATATTAAATAATAATATTTTTTTATTATTAAAGAGCTCGGCTCGTTAAGAGCTCGGTTCGTTAAGGGCTCGGCTCGTTAAGGACGTTCGATAAAAGCTCGTGTGCGGCTCGATTTCTTAACGAACTCGAGCTCGAACAAAAATTTTGTGCGTTAACAAAGCTCGGCTCGGCTCGGTTCGTTAAGAAAAAAAGTTCAGCTCGGCTCGTTTAGCTCAAAGCTCGGCTCGGCTCGGTTCGTTAACAGCTCTATCAAGGACTGATCGTATAGAGAAGTTATTTGAGTTGTTTGCCATTTCGAATATCTACAATGTTAAAATGCATACACTAATTAGTCTACGAATTGTTAAATTATGTTCAAGTGATTATTCATATATATTCCCAATATATATCTCCCATTATTTTTATCAAATTAGTAGCCCTACCTATCAATTCAGAAAAGGTTCTCTAAACCTTTCTAGTAAGCCAAGATCCATATTTCATCACTTTTAAGGTCAACTTTGGCTATTCTCCTTAAAATGATTATTTAGGTAAATAACATTTGTCAATTATATCATATACAACTCTTGGATAGTTTACTAGAACAACACTTGTTCCTATTTATCCAATAAATCTTATCAAACTTTATGCCTCTAAATTCACAATCCTACTGTGGTCACTTAGTTAAGTCGAACCCAATGGGCTAACAGTTAAGTATCACTAATTTACTCCATCGCGCCTTACCACGATAGACGAGGGTACTTTGCTTTGGCGAACCCACCCTTTATCGATCTAGGTCTTGACGAGTGTTTCCTATTTGGAAGGCATCTTAAACTTAATTTTTTTTCTTTAGGGGTTTTTAATTAAAACGACCATGATTTCATCATAAAGAGATTCCCAATTTTTCCTTGATTAAATACTTCGAATCTATATTCATCAATGGTTTGATTTCCTGGTTGTCGGAGAAGACACAATGGTCTCACTTAATACCAGACTTCCTTACAGGCATGGCCCATTGTTGACAAGAACCTATACTAATGTACTTACATAATAAAACTCGAGTAACATTCGTGATAGTGTTAGTGCCCTAGAGACAATATAATTATGTTTCTAGGAAAGACTATTTTGTTATTTAATGATTATGTTCCATCGATTATTCAATGATGATTTATTATGTCTTTATTTACTGCGAAATAAATGTTAGAATAATAAATGTCCTTGAAATATGTAACACGCATTCTATATCTTTAAGTATGTGACTTAAAAATGAGATTATAAGAATAGTGCTAATATTCGTAAATATCCCTAATCGAGCATGAATAATATGGGACAATTATAATGCATAAAGATTAGTATGTTTGTTGACTGATGACCACATCTCATTGGTCATAGGTATAGTGATAATAAAGTTAAGAACATAGGTGCATGCAATATTCTACATGGCACTGGATAAACCCACAGTGAGATTACATGTTAATAATGTCATTAGAAAGACTCACAATGATAATGGTGTAATGATCCTTAGACTTGAGATCATTATATTTCTATACGAGGAGTCGAGGATTAATATACTTTGACTACATTAAAAGTTACCATTGACCAAGTGATGATAAAAGTGGACATCGGGTATTGTAACACCCCCAGATCCGGGGTCAGGGATCTGGTCGTTACGGTCTCAATTCCCTTCCACCAAACCAATATAAATGAAATTACAGCCTTGCGACCCGAAACAACAACAACACACCCGTTGTAGTTCCAGAGATGAAATCAGAGTAACCAAATATTATTAACACAATTTCGAGTTCTTACAACCCAAAAGGATTACAATTAAACTTACATACTCTTTGCCATCCATTTACATAAGACATACAAATATATCTGATACTCAGAAGCTAAAGACTAGTCTACCACTGGCTCTCTCTCCGCAATGGTAGCTACCGCATCCTCAAGTTGCGAGCCATCTGCTCTAGCTGTTGTTGTGATATAATAAAGCAAGGGTGAGCAATAGCCCACCAATAATAATTAACTGAACAATAAAGATATATATGTATAACAGTTCTGAAAATGTCTTTAAAACCATATGCCATGCATTAACGAACCAGTATAATATAAAAGATGAAGTTACAAGGTAACTCAAAGTATTTATCTCGTGGAAATATCTGCTATGTCATGATAAGCCAGATAATATCATTTGTCATAAATGAGGAACTTGCAGGAAGATATTGCAATTCCAATTTCAAACACTTTTCAACCCTGCCAACAATGATCATGTTGCAGAACATAATTTGAACTTGACGCTATTCCATCTACGATGATCAGTCGCAGCATGTATAGCTCAAATTGGATTTACTACCGGTAGAAGGAAGAACTGACAGATTTACTTGTCTACCGCCCTGTTAGATCTCCCCGGCCAACGGTTGGGCCAAATCGGATGGACCGGCGCGACTCGGCCTCTTACACAACTCCTAGTTCAAATAGAATTCACAACTCTGAACGTAAAGTTCGTCCCCCTTTCCCCAAGTATGACACTTGTTGATAAGACTCCACAAAGTAGTCGTATCTAGTTGGAAAGGAAAATTCACCAATATATTCCAAGCCATTGATTGTTTACTGATATCAACTTGTTCCAATAATCTTACCTCTCGAATAATGAGAAGGTAACACAATAATTAAATTGATAAACGGCAACCAAGTTGCGAGTGAAAGAAATAGTTTCAAAATAATTATGACCGAGAAGTCAACAAGATAAATAACATTTCTCAAGTAAGGTTCCCTTATTATTTACGAGTTGAATTCGAATGAGGAATAAAATTTTGAGAACCTTTCTTGATAATATAATATTAATAATAAGGCTCGGAAATAATTTACATAATGATCGAAGGTTGGAGATACTATTTGAATGAAGTAACTCATTTTTGAAACGAGTTATAAGAATTAAATAAATATTCCAAGAATATTTATTAAGTCATAAATATTGGAAGAGTATTATTCGACATAATCTTTGCATGAATATTCATAATAATATTCATTGAACGAATAATGAATATTCATGTTAATAATAATAATATTTATTGAAGAATTAATTATCAAATGAATGATTGAGATAATATTCATTGAACGAATAATGAATATTTAACTTAATAATATTTATCGAAGAAATAATTATCGAAGGAATATTCGAAGTAATATTCAATAGTTGTATCGACTTAAAATGAATATTGAAGATAATGTCCAGTAATTAAATAAAGCTTGAGGGAATACTCAAAACAATATTCAATATAAATGAAGTTCGTATGAATATCTGAAATAATAATATTCGTTAAATGAATAATGTTCGAGTGAATATTCGAAATAATATTCACTCTTTAACTAAATAATCTCACGTGAATATTCAAAATAATATTCATCATAGATATAATGGAAAAATATTTACTTAAATATTTTCCTTCGAAAATAATCGTAATATATATCAAGGAATACTAACTCCCGGTCTATATTCAACGAATGAGATTCATATACCCTTCACTAAGGGTTTTAGCAATAACCGACTTATAACTGATATGTTCTCTATCTAGCTTATAAGTCAACATCCAAATCAGGAAACAAGTATTTCAAAACAATTCGAAGATAGGCATGCATGCTATGGCATATGTATAACAGAAATCATATATATATTCACAACAATAGCCTTTAAAAGGTTTGAAAACTTGACTGGTAATCCTATAGGGGTAGTGTGCCTCGGGTCAATCTGGTGATCTATAATTATTCACAATATCCGAGGTTAATCACTTAATACTTCGAAAGGCTAAGTGTATACTTAACTTAAATCGAAA
This sequence comes from Kitagawia praeruptora, assembly GCA_037693485.1. Taxonomy (NCBI): domain Eukaryota; kingdom Viridiplantae; phylum Streptophyta; class Magnoliopsida; order Apiales; family Apiaceae; genus Kitagawia; species Kitagawia praeruptora. Next base: position 71,523,340 of record CM075350.1, read on the forward strand.
CACGTTTTCAAGTCGTTTCGTTATACCTCTCTAATGCATTCTTATTATTGCCTTTATTACCCGACACTTGTTCGTTAATAAATCATGTCATTACACTTACATGTGGTAAGTATTTAAATCGTATAAGTTTTACAGTCGAACGATTATACCTCGAGATTTATCGATCGCTTTCTAAGTGATTTACCGAAGTTATAACCAAGTATACTATCAAGGGGTTCGTTCGCGCTTAACCTTGATTCAAACATTTTTAATAAATCGAAAAACGATCTTTTTAACACAAGGCTTTCTCTCACACCTTCCTTTTTATCTCTAGTATTTAATAACCAAGATTCGACACTGAATTACTCGAGTTAAGGGGATTCAATTTCAATTACGAACTCGCGCTCTCGGTTTCAAACCACTTTTACGATTTTTAGCATAACTCTTAAACCGTAAGTCCATTTGCTTCGATTCTTTTTCTAAAAAGATATGCGACTCGAGATCTATAAGGGTGAGTTAACCATTCATCAAAGTCATAAAGTTATACTTACTGATTATGCACTAATTCATATGGTTAACGAAAATCGGGCATTACGACGGCTATAAAACGAACATTCCAAAATCGTAACAACACAACCAAGCCACACCGGGCATCCATACAACTTATACACATGATTCTCATCTCAACAAGTCCAATACCCACTGATTTTAACACCATAATAATCATATTACTTAGATCAACTTAAACCACTAACTAATCATGCTTATAACATTACTATAATCATCATCTAAGCTAAACCTACCAAGAACAAGCTTAAATCTCAAAACAAGAGCTAGGGTTTCAAGTGATATACCTTCCTTGGAGTGAGTACTAGCTTTACTAAGCTTTGTATGGTCCTTGTATATCCTTAGGTTAGCTTATATCAACCAAGAAATCAAGGAAAACAAAGTTACTTTCTTGAAGTTACTATTCACCCATTCTAAGATCTGCAACAATGGGGACCTTACCATGCTTTTCTGAATAAGGCTCCTAAAGGAGAGTTGTAGAGAATCTTAACAGATTTCCAACCATATAAAGAACATAAAATTTCATTGAGTAATGAAGGAGATATGGCTGTTTGAAAACCGGTACAGAAACTGTCAAGGATCTAGACAGTTTGCTTCTTCAACTTGGGGAGGTGATTTTCCTAGGCTATACTACTTGGATTGCTATGAAACTTTGAGTGAATATTGCCCATAGAGTGGAGAGGTTGTGGTAAAAATTTGGTGATTTTATCATGGATAGAAATGGAGATATTAATTTTCTTCTCCTTGCTGGTCCTGCTGGATAGTTTGTTCAAAATGGAGAGAATGGAGTGCTTGACTTGTTCTCTTGCTCTTATCTCATCTAAAATGAATTATTGTGGAGTTTGTAGATAATATCTAGCATAAATCACCTTTATTAAAGTTCTTGGCTCATCCAATGCATCATCTTCCACTAGCAAATCTTGTTATGTAAGATAAGATGGTGTAATGTGCTAACTAGATGGTTTGGTTTCTAATTGAGCTAGTTACTAGATATTTTCTACTTGCACATGCATGCATCTTACTCCTCTGCTTGCTCTTTTGTCCGTTTATTGCTCCTTCTGATTGATCGTTCGAAAGAATATCTCGAGGATTTCTAGTTAGTGTTTTACCGAAAACCTTCTTAATATTTATACTAATATCTTTAATCCTCCTTTATAATCCTTGAATTTAAATCCCTTAAATCCCTTAAATAAATCCTTTAATCCTTCAGTGTCCAGGGAAATCTCGGAAAAAATAAAAGTGCTATTTTTCTGAATCTAATATCGTTTACATACATTTATTTCGTCCACTGATCATCGATACGAACTCAAAAATCCGTTCTGAATACTTCTATATAGTGTCATCTAATAATATTTCAATTTTCACCAAAAACACTATTCATCACTTATTCTCTCTTTAATCCTTATAATCAGAAAAATGTTTTTGCGCTCTCCCGAGCGTTCCTTAATCCTTTTACGGAGTTACTTAACTTATCCTAGATATCGATTTGGATGACATGAGAATACTTCCTCAGTTTGTATATCATATCTTACTTCCTTGACGATATATTATTCTTATCTACATCGTCAATCAATTACCTTGTTCATGGTACATAAACATTTGAATCCAATCCATTCAATATTCATCTATTATCCCACTGGAACATTCATACTCCAATATATAATAAAAAGTTTTAATTAATACCAAAATCAGGGTTCTTACAGGTATATTATGAATCGTATGAGAAATATGAATAATAGACAAAGGATTTAACCCTCCTATTATTAAGGAGAGATATTATTGGCCTTTTGATTGAGTGAGACTATGAAAATGCATGGTCATGCTCAAATATTGATTTGTTTTTAATAGTCTACTCACTGATCAGGGGAACCTGGATTAAACGTTAAAGAGGATGACTAATTACATGCCTCGAGTTTAATGTATAATATTTGGTTAAGGGGATTATATTACACGGAAACATTTATCATGAAAGGTTTAATTGGATCACCAATTATTATTATTATTACTTGGGTAGCAATGATGTATTACTAGATGCTGCTCATTGTTTATAATTTTATTATTGGATATTAAAATTATCGCCAACGTAATTGTTAACGGAGTAATTTGGGAAAACAAATTCGGGGAGGGTTGCTGGAATTATGGTGGTGGTTGATAAATGCGAACGGCGTAGGATGTTTAGGGTTAGGGTTTTCGATTTGGGGGATGGCGGAGATTGTATGATGTGATTATTGCAATTTAGATTGAATATTGAATTCTCTCTTTTTCGCAAGGGTTTGCATCGTACCATACAATGTGCCTACGTACCCTTATTTATAGGGATCAAGCCAAACGTAGTTCTTGGGGAACAAGTAATCGTAATGGGCTAGGTTTCCTTATTTAGGAAGCCCATTGGATTGAAGCCACCGCCTTTGACAATTATTACGGACCCTAAAGCCCAGCTACTTTCTCGGAGCGTAATGGCTAAGCTACTGACCCGAGATTATCGAGGTCAACGCTCACCTTGAGCCACGGAAATAAAATAGCTTATTGGGCAGTCCTGAGATTGCCTAAGGGGCGAGACCCCTAATCTGTATTTAGGACGAGGTCTCGGGTTAGACATCTCCTTAATTGCTTGTAACCGAGGACCTAGATTATAGTCCATAACTCATAATACTCTTCAGAGAATAATTAAGAAGAATCCCCCATTTCAGCGTATGAGAGGGCGAGATCCTTGTTGAGGTCGATATGCCCATCCTGATCGGTCTTTCCGTAAGAGGGCGACTCCTTCCTTGGGCCAGGCCCAATAAATGCCACATTTCCTCATGCCACGACCCATGACACAGGTCATTTCCTTTTCCAGCCCAATTGAGGGCGACACTTCCTAATTAAGGCGAGGATATTTCTGGGCGTAACAACTACCCCCCAGTTTCTTGCAATAATAATCATTTATACAAGAAACTAATCCTTTAAAGAATCTTTCCAGAACATAGGCGAATCCTCTCCTATTTTATTTTTAGAGGATAAACCTTTATTCTCAATTTTCTTCTAAAAATAATGATCCATAAATAACCGTTCCTATTAGAGCTGTCACGCCTCGATCTCCATTCCCAAGATCAATTAATACATGCCACGTGTCCTATGCTCAGCCACCACTATATAAACTCCAGATCCTTCTTTTTATTTTCACCTTATTTCCAAAGATACTTACGAAGTGCTGCCAGACTCTTTTCACAGAGGGCGAGACTGCAAGTTTATAGGCGACATCCCATTCTCACCGGGCGAATTTTAACAGCTTTGTGGGCGATTTTCTCTTCTTTCAAGGTATTGTCTTCCCTTATCTATAATCTTACTTATAACTTTCTCTTTGAGTAATTGTTTTGCTTGCATAAGAATACTCCTCTAGGGCAGATAACCACCTTTATGCGGTAGTTCCTTCATTAGGGCCGTTTAAATTCAGAGGGCAAGGACTCCCCTTTTTCCTGCGTCCCTTCACACTTCATTCTTTTTTCCAATCTTTAACACAGTCCTCGCCCTCTCTTGCAGATGTCAAGCGAGAAATCTTCTCCTGTTGATAAATCAATGTCGCCCTTTACCTCAAATGCGCCTCGTGAAGAGGAAATCAATAAATATTTGGATCCCGAATGGCTGAGAGCTCACAAGAGATCTTTGAATCTCCTCAAAATTCCTGATAACCAAAATGAAATTCTCTCTATTTTTGATAGTCTTCAAGTAGGCGTTGACGCTGATGACTTAGCTAGTGTCTATCATGCCCATGATTTAGGCGATACAGGCGAAGAAGAAGATGATTTACATGACCTTTTTGCCTATTTAGATCCCCATGAACCTGGTCCCTCTAGACTAGGAAAGGGTCACGGCAAAGATCTAGCAAGGTATAAAAAGATGCTTGATGAAGCAACGGATAAAGAAATCATGGACGAAGGCGGGGACTCTGAAGAGGACGAGAACACTGAACAAGAAGAAAATATCGACTATGAGGATTCTGAGATTGGGGATGAAGAAGAAGTGATATCTGTTTCGCCCGTTCGTTATGCTACGGAATTACCTTCTCCTCCAAATAATCCATACAAGCAACTCGTCCGTCTCTGAGACGTCGACTTGAATTTCGAGGATGATGTTGATGAAGCTCTTATAATGAAACACAGATTCGATCAAGGCGTCGTCTCCTGCGCAGGACTCGCCTCAATAATTTCTTCGGAAGAAATTATGTTTCTAATTGAATATTACAATTTGGAAGGGAAATGGCTACGACCTCACTCTTTCATGAGAATGCACATTTTTTATATTGCTGGGCTACCGACGCCAAGAATGGTTCTTACCAAACAACTGATAGAGCTTGGTTTTGGGTCACCAATGCACCCCTTTCTTCATCAGATCATCACCTACTTCAATATTGCTCCTGTGCAACTATCACCTAATAGCTATAGGGCGGCCATTGGTCTGTATATGATGTACAAGAATGAAGGATACGATGCTCCAACTATGGCCGAGTTAAGCTATTTTCTATCCTTGAGGCGATACGGAAAGGACGTCGGCTTCTATTATCTAGCCTACTGGTCGTCGCACAATAAGAAAGGCTTCATTACTAGTAATCCCAGCAATATGAAGATATGGAAGGACGAGTTCCTTTATTTATAAGACATCCATAGGACTAGGACTCAATTCAACCTGAATCCTTGTAAGTAACTCGCCTCTTAAACTTTATATCTCGCACTCAGAACTTATTTTCATACCTCTTTTTTTTTAGACAAACCATCCCAGACCAAACTGGTGGGCGAGGCCGCAGTCAAAGCCTTGGCTATTTCCGAACTCCCTAGACCAAAAAAGGACCTCGATGTCTTAGTGACACCTGAGAACCTTCGAGCCCATGATTTCTATAATGAAGGCTACGGTTAGATACCGTATATAAAATTTAAGAGGGGAACTAAGAAGAGTACCCGTAGAAAACAAATTGAAGTACTTTCGGGTAAAGGTAACTCGCCTTTTACATGATCGTCGCCCTCTTCCTTACTATCTTTGCTCTTATCCTGTACTTGTATATCTCGTCCATTGCTATCTTTTTGCATATTTATAACCTCAGTAACCGTTTTCCCCTTTTCAGGTCAGATGTCGAGACTCCCCTTTGGAAGAAACCCTTTTGTTGATGCAGAGCCCACCCCATCTGTTGCTGCTAACATACCTCACCCAACACCGTCTATTATGGCAAACCAATCTCGCCCAGCTCCTCCTCCTATTAATGTAGGCGAGAAACAAGACAAAAGCAGGAAATGAGATGACCCTATCAAGAACTTGCAAAATAAGAAGCACAAAGGAATCACAGCTGAGGAATCGCCCTCTGACTTAGTGGTTTCAACTTTTGGATCGATTGCTGCAGAAAACTTTACTGATTCAGATGCAAAAACTCTAAAGAACCGAAATGATGAAGAGGCTGAATTCAATTTCAAGGTCGGTTTAGGAGATGCTTTTTATCACGGTCTACAGGTTCTCGCCCAGAAGAACTCCACCATCAAAGATCAAGAAAAAACTCTCAAGAAACTTAAAGGCGAGGTCACCTCCTATAGTTCCAAGATGGGCGAGATCCAAAAGAAACTAGATAATGAAGTGAATGCGAGGAAAGATAATGTAGAGAGGCTCCAGTTAGCTTTAGACAAGGCAAACTTTGATCTGGATAACATAAGAAAATCCCAGGAGAGCGAGATCGCTAAGCTGAAGGGTGAGAATGACATGCTTTCTGCTGGAATGAGGAAAGGCCAGAGCGAGGCTTATAACGCTGGTTTTTTGGATTATCTTCGCAACTTCCTGGTGGCTGATCCCAATTACAATTGGTCCATACACTTTGCCCCTTCCACTCCTGGATATATGCTCAAATTTCAAGATGATAATGCTGACCTTATCACTGCTGCCAAAGAAGAACTTCGACTAAAAATTGAGAGCGAGAAGAGAGCTATGGTAGAGGCAGAGGCGAACAAGAAAGAGAAAATAGAAGACGAGAGGACAGCTGTAGCCTCGCCTTCTCACGTGGTTGGAACCTGACTGCATGAACTCTTCATTATTGCCAAGACTATTGGAGTGCGGGCCCTCCTATAATGGCCTCGCCCGTTGTAATCCTTTCTGAACATCTATAACTTACAACTTTATTGGAGTGCACGTCCTCCCTTTACATGACATCGCCCGTGGTTTATTTTGTCTGCACATTTATATCTTCTTTAAGTATTTGTCTACTTTATCTTGCATTTCACAAGTATTTAGCAATCTAAGTGAATATAACATCTGTCTATGCCTCGCCTTTATACAGGAACCTCGCCTTCAGGCGTTTTTGAAATGAATTCTATCAAATATATGGAACTCATCCCACTCTAGGAATCTCGCCCAAAGGCACATTTGTAATAAATTCTGATAAATCTCAATCAAAAGTCATGCCCACCATGTCTTCTCGAGGATATCCCCCTCCAAGGAGGTCATTTTCCTCAGAATTTAATAATTTTATGCTCTCCTCAAAGGAGATTATTATTAAGTTCAAAAATACCCTCCTCACAGGAGGTGGATTTTCCGAAACTCGAACCTTGATGAGGTGCCGGAAGTACAAACATCCCCCCCGGAAGTACGGTTTTTGCAAGGATTTAATAATTTGGGATACCCTCCTCAAAGGAGATCGTTCCCCATTCCAGAAATATCCCTCCTCACAGGAGGTGGATTTTCAGAAGCTCGTGCCTTGATGAGGTACCGGAAGTACGGACATCTCCCCCAGAAGTACGGTTTTTGCAAGGACTTTGATAATTCGAGATACCCTCCTCAAAGGAGGTCGTTCTCCATTCCAGAAATACCCTCCTCACAGGAGGTGGATTTTTCGAAGCTCGTTTTTTAAACTCTCCTCAAAGGAGATCATCTTTTCATATATCCCACGAAGATCCTCCTTAAAGGAGGTCATCTATCACAGAATTTAAACAAAAATTCAAGAAAAACAAGCATGTTCAAGAAAAACAAGTATGTTTTATTCATAAATATATAAATCCTGGCTAAGGAAGAGTACATGCACTACCCCCCTAGACTTTCATGAAAATAATAATTAAAGGAAAGTGTAAAAAATAGAAAATACATTACTGATAGTATTTCTTCAAGTGTTCCATGTTCCAGACCCGTGGAATATGCTTCCCCTCCATATCAGCCAAATAATAAGTTCCCTCCCACAGAACCGCTCTAAACCTGTAAGGACCTTCCCAATTAGCGCCGAATACTCCATGATTCTGGATTTTTGTGTTAGGCATCACTCGTCGGAGAACATAATCGCCCACCATTAGAGGTCTCGCCCTAACCTTTGAATTGTAAAACCTTACCACTCTCTGCTGGTAAGACACCAATCTAGTTTGAGAAGTTAATCTGAGTTCTTCTACCAAATCTAAGTAGAGACGATGGTTAACCTCATTCACCTCCGGCTGATAATTATCTCTCCTAAAAGATCCTGCCCCCAACTTTACTAGCACCATGGCCTCACATCCATACGTCAAAGGGAAAGGGGTTTCCCCCCAGTGAGGAAAAATGAGAGTCGTATGCTCTGCCTTCTCTCTAACCTCTCTCTAAAATCCCTAGCCGGCATAAATCGTACACCTATTGTTCATCAGATCTAAATAGCGACTTTTCACAAATCCATCCTTCATCTCTAATCCTTCACCTACATACTATATTTCTTAATTATATATATATATATATTTTATATTTTAAATGGGTTTGCTATCGGAGTTTCTTTCACCTTTTCGGAGATTGGTGAGGTTGTCAGATTGCATTTGTGTGGATCTAGATGATAACCGGGCTGTATTCTATTCTTCTAAGAAGAATTTCATTTCTTATGGTAATTTGGGTTTCATTTATAATGAGACTATCTCGGGTTTAGGGTCGATGGACTCTATTCTGTGCGGTTACTGGGGGATTCTCTTGATGACTGTTGGCGAAACCACAACCAAATCGAAAGATGGGGTTAAGTGTCAAGATGTATTCTTGATGGTTGATACGCTTCGGGCTTTCGTTTCGGAAGGTCTGGAAAGGGGCGAGGGTGCTGTCCTTGGGGACGACCTTACCACTCCTCTAAAGATGGGTGTTATGCAGTTTTCGTTATTTGTTGGGAGGGAGGGCTATCCTTCCCTGCTTCATGTTGTTTCTCTTCGGGAGATAATTGAATGGGGGTGCCTTGTACGTAGTCTCGATGTTAAGACTTTGTATGGAGGCCTCTCTTATGTTGAGAGCATTACGTGCTCTACGCGATTCTTTAATCGATCAATGAAAGGCCTGCTAGATGGAGTTTCCTTTGGTCATGTGATTGTTGTTAATTCCATGAACGAACACCAGCTGTTTGACATTTTGTTTCAACAAAATATTAAAGTGGTCACAAGAGGAAAGCTTTCTAAAGCTGCTATGTGTACTCTCCTTTTATTGGAGATAGCACGTTTAGTAGTGAATGTTTTGTTTCAACAGGGGTTTGTTCCCGTGTTGACGTCTTATGGATAGTCTTATGCTAGATATGGTATGAGGACGATGAGCCCTATGTTGGTTTATCGATTCAGACTGCAAGACTCCACAATGAATGAGGGGATCAGCCTTGTGAACTCTACGGGGAAGCAGAGGATCTTTGAAGATGCTGAGAATATTTGTTGTATTCAGACTGTTGATTCTGCTTGTCTTGCTACGCTGAAGACGTTGTCTCGGTTTGTAGAATCTGTTGGGACTTCACCAATGGGTTGCAATATGGAATCAGTTGAAGGGGATGGTTCTTCTTTTGTTTGTGCAACTGTGTACCACTTTGCTGTATGGGGTGCTACTAGAGTCCCGAAAGATAGGGTGTGCTTGCAATTTTCCTTGAAGGGTGTTTGGGTTGGCATAGCAGTGAATGGCCTGGTCAAAGACTATTCGAATGGTTTCTTTGCTGAGGATGAGGCTGGGCATATGTTTGATTTATGCTGCGTGCTTAGTACTGTTTGTATCAAGCTAGGAATGTGGGGTTTGGTGATCATAAACAAAGAAGGGGAGCATACTACTATTGGTGGTATTGCTGATGTGTCTGTTGTGCTTGGCAGTGAATTCATGATTGATTTGGCTTCTAAATTCTGGATTGTTTTTTTTTTTTGCTAATTAAATTCTGGATTGTTTTGGCTTCTAAATTGTGTTCTATCATTGTTATTGCTAGTATGGTGTTGGGTATAATGCTCCAAAGGATTGTAACTGTTATTATTATGATGATTGTCGTGACTTCGCCCATGTGCTCGTGGGACGATCGTGCTACTGTCAATGAGGTTGGATCTGTTATCATAAAGGATGGGACTATGGTGTGTGGCGAACACCATATGTTGGTTACAATGAATTACAGAGTTTTGATTTATGTGGTTATGAAAGCGTGCTTAGCCCAGGTTTGTCAAGATGGGTGTATGAAATTTGTCAATGTAGGGCAGGTATGTGTTCCTGGTAATGAAAATTCCCTGACTGGTGTCTTTCAACCTAAAAAGATGAGTACTATGCAGGGTTTTTTACTGCATAAGAGCAACTTAATTGTGGGACTTAGAATTGATGTTAAGGTTGTGTCGAGCACTAGCAATTGCCTGGTGACTGGTCCTGTTTTTAAGGCTGGTGGGTATGTCAATTTGAACATGGATTGTCTCCTTAGTACAGGGAAGCTAGGTGTCATGCGGAAAGTAGAGGATACTGGTGTGATGGAGTCGATGAAGTCGTTTGATAAGACTGTTTGTCTCAAGAAGATGATAAGAATGCAGATTCTTATTTTGGTTATGTTGTTAATAGTGAGCGTGGATGGCTCCGTAAACTGCTTTAATGGCATATCTCTTCTTGTGTTATTAGACTAGTGGTGAACTGGTTTTATGTCTTGATTGTTGCCAGTCTGGTGACTTTGTTATGCTTTGTTGTAATGTCTTTTGGTGATTTCGCGGGGTATGCCCCTAGAATTGTATAAGTTGTTCCTTTTGGTATAAATTTTAATTAGCAAAAAAAAAGGGGTTTCCCCCGTAGTAGACCTAGGTGTTGTGTTATAACTCCATAAGACATTAGGCAACTCTTCCGGCCAACTCCCCTTACTATCGTCTAACTTTGCTTTAAGCGTATGCTTGATTATCTTGTTCACTGCCTCCGTTTGGCCGTTTGTCTGAGGATGACTAACGACGGAGAAACTTTTCTTGATTCCTAAATTGTCACACAGCAGCCTCATTTCTTTACTGTCAAATTGCTTCCCATTATCGGATATCAACTTGTATGGTATCCCAAAGCGACAAATGATGGAACGATACACAAAGTCCACCAACTTTTTCGCTGTAATTGAGGCCAGAGGCTCTGCCTCTACCCACTTAGTAAAATAATCTACTGCCACAACAGCATACTTCACCCCTCCTTTCCCCCTAGGGAGCTCGCCTATCAAATCAATTCCCCACATAGCAAAGGGCCAAGGACTAGTCAAAGAAGTGAGAGGAGCCGCATGACTATTCACGTAGTTGGCATACCGCTGACATTTATCACAGGATTTAGCAAAAACCATTGAGTCCTCCCGAAGAGAAGGCCAGAAATATCCTTGACGTAATATTTCCTCCTTCAAATATTTCCAGATTGGGGTCATCCAAGTATCATGCATAGGAACATCAACCTGCATCAATTCCACCTCCGGAACACTAGGTTGCTTTTGGACTTCCAAGGGAATAACCCCTAAAAGAGTAGCTTCCTTTTGAGACCCCAACTTAGCCAAAGCGTCGGCCTCCTCATTACTATTTCTAGGAAGTTGCTCCAATCTTGCTTCCCGAAACAAGCCCATCAACCTCTGCGTACACTTCATGTATAACTCGGTCCGAGGTCCCCTAGCCTGAAACCCCCCATTAACTTGATAAACGACCAGCATTGAATCACTCATGATGTTTATATTTTCCACCTTCATCTCGAGAGCGAGCCTCAATCCCGAAATCAAAGCCTCATACTCAACATCATTATTTGTAGCATGAAAGGCAAAGTGAATCAACTTCCAGAAAAACAAGTCTAAAATGAGAGTCGTTTCTCTCTAGGAACCCTAGCTAGCCGCCTCTTCTCAAAACTAAATCTAAACATCTTCCCATCAATCTAACCATAAAATCCATCGCTAATCCATCTCTTTCTTCTAATCTTTCACCATAAACACCTATATTTCTTTTCCTTTTTTCTTTCATGAGTCGAAAGAGGGTTACTTTCTCCGATGCTTCTTTGTCGGAGAATAGTAGTTCTTTTGCTGGTCTCCTTGCTGACTCTAATGAGTTGGTTAATAATGCTAGGGGATTGTTGGCGAAGACCCAGGCTGGGTTGGTACCGAAGATGAGTCCGAAAAGGGTTACCTTCTCAGAGAACCTTGTATCGGAGATTCCTAGAGTTGGGGGTTGTATCCTTATGGGTGAACCCATTGTTAAGTTGGGGAGTCCAGTTAGTAGCCCGAAGAGGGTCTCCTTCTCTCCGGAGGTTAGGGTTTTTTACCCTAGTCTGCACGGTGCCCCTTCTACTGAGTTAGTTAAGGGTAAGCAGGTCTCGAAGAAGGTCAGTTTTTCGACGGAGGTCAAGGTTTATTACCCTTGTCTTTCTACTGGGTTAGTTAATGGGGAGCAGGATTTGTTGACTCAATCGACTCAATCCGGTGAGAGGTTGCAGCCATACAAGCAAATGGAGTCTGATAGCAACTCTCTAGGCTCGGATGGTTGTGGGTTTCATCCTATTGCGGTAAGTGGTGAGTTTTCTCTTTGCAAAGAGGAACTTATGAAGAATTCTCGCCAACTGGTTGACGGAAGTCCTGTGAAGGCCTCGGTAGCCCAATCTCTTTCTAAGGAATTGATGGGAAAGCTGGTTGGAAAGTTGTGGCCCAAATTGTTTATGGATGATGGGTTCAATGTTGAACCTGTGTTAGAGGAACACAAGCTGCTCGATGAAAGCTTTGAGTATTTAAGGAGTAGCGGTTGTGTTCTAGAAGGGACAGAAAGGATGTTGAGGCGTATGCTTAGGATACTTGGGTGTGAACCAGGGGGTTACACTTATTTTTCCTACCCATTTGTTGGTTTTGGTATGCTTGAGATGAATAATTTGTTTGATATTGCCAGGTTGCTGGTGTTTTATTTGAAAATGCAGGTTTTGAAATTGGAGTTACCGAACGAAATGTGTGCTGATAGCACTGGAATCGGTTGTGTGATGCATGGTCATAGTGGTGTGGTTCTTGGCTTATTGATGCCAACTGATAGTTGTGAGGGCATTTGGCCCGGGCCAGAGCAGGATGTCTTGCTGATTCATGGGTTCCTTGGGTCACCATGGAGGATTCTGATGATTTCTAGATGGGTGCTATATCATGCTGAATTGGTTGTGGTCTTGGAAGGATTTGAGTGCAGTTTGCTGCCTGTGAATGCTCTTCAGTCGTACGTGAGGGAGTGCAGCGCTAAAGCTGGATACACTGATTTGGCGATCATGCTTCGACCTGGTTACGGGAGAGGTTCCTTGCTTGGGAACCACACTGTCCAGCTCGGGTGTTTGTGGGATTGTTCCTTCTGTTGGGTTTTGATGCGCTCATGTAGTTCGGGTAGCATCATTGTCATGATGCTAAGAATGCAAATTCTTAGTGCTCTTCCCTATGATCCGACATAGAATTATTTTGATGTCTTTAGACTAGGGGTGCTCACTGTGATAACCTTGCTAGTTTTATGTTGTCAGTAAGGTGATTTACTGATTTTTAATCTTTGTATTATGTGTTTGTTGACTTCGCAGGGTATACCCCTAGACTTGTATTCCCTGTTCCTTTTGGTATAAAATTTTAATTAGCAAAAAAAAAAAAAAAAGGCAAAGTGAATCGCACTTCTGAGATGATGTCCCTCCGGACTGACCAAAATAATTCCCGCACCCGCACTTTCATTATTTGATGCACCATCCACATATAAAGTCCACCAAGGTGCCGAAGTAGATCTTTCCTGAATCAACTCAGGCAGAGGGCTAGGTATCACAACCAAGGCATCGCCCTCTTGTGCCAGAGGAAATTCCAAAATGAAATCAGCAAGAGCCTGACCCTTTATAGCACTTCTCGGTTTATACTCCACATCAAATTGCCCCAATTCCACAGCCCATTTCAACATTCGTCCAGAAGTCTCAGGTTTATGCAATACCTGTCTCAAAGGATACGCTGTTCGGACCTCTACCCTATGTGCCTAAAAATAGGGTCGCAACTTCCTGGAAGCCAAAATCAAGGCATATACTAACTTCTCCATATTCGAATACCTTGTCTCTGCCTCCAACAACCTCTTACTAACGTAATACACAGGGTACTGGATGTCACCCTCTTCTCGCACAAGGACACCACTAACAGAATACTCCGAAACTGCAAGATACAAAATAAGAATTTCTCCCTCGTGTGGCTTAAATAGAAGTGGGGGAGATCCTAAATGATCCTTCAATGCCTGAAAGGCGTCTTCGCAATCTGATGTCCATTCAAACTTCTTCCCAATCCCCTTGATTGCTTTGAAAAATTCCTTACATTTATCAGATGACTTGGACACGAATCGATTTAAAGCGGTAACTCTCCCAGTTAGGCTTTGCACCTCCTTTATCGTCCGTGGAGATCGCATATCGAGAAGGGCTTGTATCTTTGCGGGATTCGCCTCTATCCCCCTGCGATTTACCGTAAATCCAAAGAACTTCCCGGACTCTACCCCGAACACACACTTTTGAGGATCAAGCTTCATACGGAACTTTCTGAGAATCTGAAACATCTCATCCAAATGTTGGATGTGGTCTTCTGCCTCCTTGGACTTCACCAACATGTCGTCAACATAGACTTCCATGGTCTTCCCAATCTGCTCCTTAAACATCATATTGACTAGCCTCTGATAAGTTGCTCCGGCATTGAGTAACCCGAAGGGCATTCCAATATAACAATATAACCCTCTATCAGTGATGAAAGAGGTGTTCTCCTGATCTGGCTCAAACATCAATATCTGGTTATATCCCGAATAGGCATCCATGAAACTGAGAAGAGCATGCCCTGCAGTGGCGTCCACCAACTGGTCGATCCTAGGCAGAGGAAAGCTATCCTTTTTGCAAGCTTTGTTCAAGTCGGTAAAATATACACAAACTCTCCACTTCCCATTGGATTTCTTCACCAAAACAGGATTTGCAAGCCAATCCGGATAAAAAGACTCCCTAACTAACCCGACATTCAACAGTCGATCAACCTCCTCTTTCAAAGCAGTTGCTCGTTCACCACTGATTGCTCGTCTCTTTTGTCGAACTCCCTTCCTGGACGGGTCTATGTTAAGATGATGACACATCACTTCGGGATCGATCCCCACCATATCAGCATGGCTCCAAGCGAATACATCCAGATTATCTTTCAAAAAGGTAACAAGCCTTGACGTCAAGCTTGGCTCTAATCTAGCCCCAATCTGCAACACTTTAGTCGAGTCTCTCTGATCCACAAGAATTGGCACTGTATCTTCTGCTGGTCCCATATTCATCCTAGGCTCAGGCAACCGGGGATCCAAGTCAAACTCAACTTCCTTAGTTCCACTGGACTCGCCTTCCTCTCGTATGGAGATAACCTCGCCCTTAGAATGCTGAAGGTCCTCACCTGCCGTTGATCCTTCTGGAAATTCGACCATTGGCACATCTCCACAATCCATCACAAATTTACCCTTTTTGGCCCTAAGACTTCTTTGTTCCTCATCTTCATCAATGACGTCTTCGACAATCCCTTCCTGAAACTGATTTTGATCGACTGCAGGGGGAGCCTCAATCATCAACACCCTATACCTTGTACTGTCAGTTGTGATTCCTTCCTCAAATGCAATCTCGCCTTCTGAATTTTCTACAATGTCTTCCATTGTAACCTCCACAGTCTCCCCCAAGGTGGGTGGTACTTCCAACAAAAAGAGTGGGGTACCCTGCCTGACTAACGCTTCATAACTGGACAAGTCATCATCTCCTGGGAACTCCACTGTATAAACCATATTGGTAACTGCCTTAGGTTCAAATGATTTCAAGGTTTCCTGAGCGCTTTCCTCTTTGAAGTCCAGCATCTCCTCTCGTTGTTTACCTTTTGAGGAAGACTTCATCATCTTGTTGTAATAATCCCTGGAGTCGTATTGACATCCCTTCACATATCCGATCCCCGTCGGAGTAGGAAACTTCATTGCTAGATGATATATTGATGTCACCACCCTCATTTCTTTCAAGACCGGTCTCCCAAGCAGTGCATTGTAGCACGTAGGTTGATCAACTACTAGAAACTCGAACACCTGAGTAGCTGAGTAAGGTTCTTCCCCTAAGGTGAGCGACAACTTTACAGTACCCTTGACCCGAACCGAATCTCCTATAAAGCAGTATATATGGGTCGTTCCATGAGTCATTTCCTTATCAAGAAGTCCCATTTTCTTATAAGTCCCGCAGTAAAGAATATTTACTTAACTCCCATTGTCAACAAACACCCGATGAACACTCCTTGTACCGATCCTCACATTCATCACCAAAGCATCGCTGTGTGGGTGATGAACCCATTTAGCATCTTCTTTCGAAAAAATTATCTGTGTATCCTCCCCCTAAAACAATTTAGGAGGTCTTTCGGATAAGTGATTCACGTTCGTCAAAGGAGGGTCCCTTGCTTCGCGAACATATCTCTCCATAGCATTTCTTCCGTTTCCACCAATATGAGGCCCACCAAAAATAGTATGAATACTCGCCTCCTTCACGAACGTTGTCTTCTCTTGATGATCCGGCTTATCTCTGCCTTTAGGACCCTCTTTCTTAGTTTCATCGCTAGGAGGAACGTCCCCCTTAATTTTTCTGACCCATTCAGTCAACTTTCCATTCCTAATCAACAATTCAATTTCCTCCCTCAATTGCCGACATTGATGAGTGTCATGGCCATGAGATTCATGATAGGCACAATATCTCTTTTTATCCCTTTGGGCATTCTTCGAAAGTGGGAGGGGTGTCTTATACAATCCCTCATTCTTTGTCACCTCATAAATGTGTCCAATAGACGCCACCAGAGGTGTGAAGATACTGGTCTGGGGATGACCCTGATCTTTCAGGGAATAAAGAGGCGGTGAATGGTACCGTGGCATTGGGCTAGGTGACCTTGATCGATCCGACCTCCAAGTATCAACAATATTGACATCTACTCTGCCATTCCTCTTCCCATCCCCCTTTGGACTTGGAGATCTATCCTTGCGTTTTCCCCTACGGCTAGTTTCAGGGTAATCACTCCTCTTCAAAGCTTCTTCCTCCCTCTTAAAAGGTTCAGCTTGTGCATAAAGATCTGCAAGGGTCGATGGTTCTTTTCGTTGAAGCTCTTTCCAAAAATCCGAATTCACTCTCACCCCAGCAATAAGAAAGTTCTTGATGGTCTCATCTGAAGCTCCTCGGATAGTGGGGACCTCCGCATTGAACCGTCTGAAATAAGATTAAAGAGTCTCCCCTTCTCTCTGCTTTATATTGGCCAGAGTCGTGATAGGGGGAGCGTAGACAATAGAAGATTGAAACTGAGCGTAGACAATAGAAGATTGAAACTGAATTAAAAACATTCTCCGCATTTGGTCCCAAGAGGTGATAGAGCCAGGTCCCAACTTTTGAAACCACTGATGAGCATTCCCCCGTAGGGTTGAGGCCAGCAACCTACACTTCGTCAAGTCCTCAACCTGGTAAAGCTCCATTTCTGTATTGAACCTCGTAATGTACTCAGCCGGGTCAGAGCTTCCCGTGAACCTTAGATCACCCACCCCCCTAAAAGATGGAGGAAGGGGTGCTTCCCGTACCGCCAAAGAGAAAGGTGACGGGGCCGGCTCAAACATGGCCCCTGCATGTCCCTCTGATTGTGCCAACAACCTGCGCAGGGCATCTAAGTCAAGATCTTCAAACCCGGGAATTCTACGGGGCGCTTCCTCACGTCGCTATTGATTTAATAACTCCTCAAATCGATACCGATCTCCAACAGTAGAATTCTCCGGACGAGAAAAATTATAACCGCGAGAGGCCATCAGATCTCTCTCCAAGTTAGATTCTATGGGTCCCCTTTGGCTCCCTTCCGCTTGATTGAAGAGATTGGCATAGGACCTTCTCTCCCCATACCCCAGGCTGTAATGGTTCCGAGGTCTCATTTGGGGATTATGATTCCTAGCTCGAACCATCGTGAGTGCCGCAGGGTCAGATCCCCCCAAAACTTCGTTCTCATGATAAGAGCGAGGTCTTTCTTGCTCCAAGATCCTCTGACTGTCAGCTCGAACCCCTTCCGCTCGACTTGACTGTCGGGGGTCATCTCTATCCGGAGGGAGTTCAACATACGGATCACCAAAAGTTAAAGCTCTGGGAGTGACAGCCCGAAACCTTTGACTTCCTCCAGTCTCCCCAATGACTCGAACATCTCCTTCAAAAGGAATGTCCCTGTGTAGGCTTCGCTGGTCGTTCATGTCAGATTCTCTACCAACGCGTCGATCCCCGACTGGTGTCTGATAGCTCGCTCCCCAGCCATTGTTTGGGCGTCGTCCATCCTAATTCAGACGAGATTCTTCGAAAAACTGCCTTTCCCTTTCCATTGCATCCATTCTTGCCCCCATTCGAGTGATCGTATTGCCCATGTAAGTCATCTGGTCAAAAAGCTCAGTATTACTCATCAGAACGGGAGGGTCTCCTCCTATCCGTGGAATTGGTCGTCTATCAGACATCCTAGGCATTACCGACCTTCGATGCGAACCCCCTGAACGATCGGGATTCCCCATCACAGAGTTCCTTGCGACAGAATTATTCCTTGGTGGCGGCGGAGGCAAATTTTCTCTGGTCCTAACCTCTTCCATACGTCTACTATTAACACGCTCTCGGTTTGACTGCGACATCCTTCCTCCTAAGATGTAAAGCCCCTCCTTCTAGCGCCACTTGTTAACGGAGGAATTTGGGAAAACAAATTCGGGGAGGGTTGCTGGAATTATGGTGGTGGTTGATAACTGTGAACGGCGTAGGATGTTTAGGGTTAGGGTTTTCGATTTGGGGGATGGCTGAGATTGTATGATGTGATTATTGCAATTTAGATCGAATATTGAATTCTCTCTTTTTCGCAAGGGTTTGCATCGTACCATACAATGTGCCTACGTACCCTTATTTATAGGGATCAAGCCAAACGTAGTTCTTGGGGAACAAGTAATTGTAATGGGCTAGGTTTCCTTATTTAGGAAGCCCATTGGATTGAAGTCACCGCCTTTGATAATTATTACGGACCCTAAAGCCCAGCTACTTTCTCGGAGCGTAATGGCTAAGCTACTGACCCGAGATTATCGAGGTCAACGCTCACCTTGAGCCACGGAAATAAAATAGCTTATTGGGCAGTCCTGAGATTGCCTAAGGGGCGAGACCCCTAATCTGTATTTAGGACGAGGTCTCGGGTTAGACCTCTCCTTAATTACTTTTAACCGAAGACCTAGATTATAGTCCATAACTCATAATACTCTTCAGAGAATAATTAAGAAGAATCCCCCATTTCAGCGTAAGAGAGGGCGAGATCCTTGTTGAGGGCGAGATGCCCATCCTGATCGGTCTTTCCGTAAGAGGGCGACTCTTTCCTTGGGCCAGGCCCAATAAATGCCACATTTTCTCATGCCACGACCCATGACACAGGTCATTTCCTTTTCCAGCCCAATTGAGGGCGACACTTCCTAATTAAAGCGAGGATATTTCTGGGCATAACAGTAATAATAACCTAAAGGGTTACACAATAAGAACATATAAAATAGATCTTTATTTAAATTATGAATTTAAATAGTTATTAATTCGAATTATTGAATTAATTAAGTGAGACTTGATTAATTGCAATGTATAATTCGAATTTAATAATAATAAGATTAAAACCAAAAATAGATTGGGTTTAGTGAAGCCCAAAACATTTTAGGGTTTTAAGCCCAAATCTCTCCTTATAAATACATTAAGATGTGTTGGTTTAGGGTTAACTTTTGTTGAATTCGTTTTTCACCTAAACCCTAGATGCTCTACATCTTAGAGAGGCTAGATAGATAGATAGAGGGAGAGAAAGAGAGAGAGAGAGAGAGAGAGAGAGAGAGGCATTTTCTTGGCTAGTACCATCTCTGTTGATCGTGTTGGATGATCGGTGTGTTCGTGTGGACCAATTAGCGACACAGATCTCACGTAGAGGGATGTGTGGTGATTGCTCTTGGACCTCCATCTTACACAAACTCGTAAAGCTCTTTAATAAGGTATAGATTCTAATCTCCATAATCTGCCATACTTGTACACGGATCCTGAGTTAGGGTTTCGAATTTTTATTGTTTTAAGCACTATTTTCATTGCGTTTTATGCCTCGAAACCCAACAATTCGAGGTTAAACAATTACAAGAATAAAGAAAACGACATGCAAGTCATATTTACAAAACCAAAACCATAAACCATTAATCTAAGGGTCTTAAGGCCATAACCAACACTATGCTCAAGTAAACAATTAGAAACATATAAAAAAACTGCGGGGGTCCGGGGGCGGCAACCCCTGGCTAAGGACGAGCTGACCTATTCAGAAATTATCAGTTTCGGAACAACAGATCATATCTTTTAGTCTCTGCCGCCACTGCATCATATACACTTCCGCAAGCATGTATCATATATACATTCAGATCATATCCTAGTTTGTAGATCGTGTCCATACACAATCTGTCCAACAGTTTATATCACTATATAAACCAAACAGCATGCATAACATACAAAATCGTATATTAATCAATCATGGCAGATTGTAAACATGCTTTTATCATCATATCATAATATATAGCATAACAGAATCCATATGAGCGATATAACATATTATAATCGACATATCACATAACCGTATCAAGGTAGATTCATAAAACATGCATACATGCATCAAATACAGTAAACACGTAACCAAATCAACCCCTTATACACGTAAGTCTAATACCATTGGTGGGTTTCGGAGCATAAAACACAACGAAAAAGCGGTAAAATGATAAAAAAAACAAACTGAAACCTTAATCCTAGGATCCATGTACAAGACATGGCTGATTATGGAGAAACGAAATTACACCTATTAAAGCGCTTTACGAATTCAGAAAGATGGAGGTCCAAGAAGCAATCACCACGCAGCCCTTGATGCAAGATATGCGTCTCTAATCAGTCCACACGAATGCCCGATTGTCTCTACAATCACCGGAGTCGGTACTAGCCAAAACAGCCCTCAATTTCTCTCTCTCTCTATCCTCTCTTGATGATGTAGAGCTTCTAGGGTTTTGCTAAAATCGAATTTGCAAAAGATAACCCTAAACAATACATCTCAATGTATTTATAGAGAAAGAGTTTGGGGTTAAAAACCCTAAATCCGTTTTGGGCTTCATAAGACCCAATCTGATTTTTGTTTTATTATTAAATTTGAATTATATTGTAATTAATCAAGTCTCACTTAATCAATTGTATAATTCGAAATAATAATAATATATTTAAATTCGTAATTTAAATAAAGCTCCGTTTAAAACGTTCTTTATGCGTGACACTTTAAGTTATTATTACGTTGGCAATAATTTTAATATCTAATAATAAAATTATAAACAATGAGCGACATCTAGTAATACATCATCGCTACCCAAGTAATAACAATAATTGGTGATCCAATTAAAACTTTCGTGATATAATGTTTCCGTGTAATATAATCCCTTTAACCAAATATTATAGATTAAACTCGAGGCATGTTATTAGTCATCATCTTCAACGTTTAATCTGGGTTTCCTTTATCAATCGGTAGACGATTAAAACAAATCAATATTTGAGCTTGGCCATGCATTTTCATAGTCTCACTCAATCAAGAGGCCAATAATATCTCTCATAATAATAGGAGGGTTAAATCCTATATCTATCATTCATATTTCTCATACGACTCATAATATACCCGATGTCCACTTTTATCATCACGTCAAAGGTAATATTTAATGTAGTCAAAATATATTAATCCTTGTATGGAAATATAATGTTCTCAATTCTAAGGATCATTACACCATTATCACTATGAGTCTTTCTAATGACATTATCAACATGTAGAATCTCACTGTGGGTCAATCCAGTGCCATGTAGAATATTACATGCACCTATATTATTGACTTTAGTATCATTATACCCATGACCAATGAGATGTGGTCATCAGTCAACAAACATACTAATGTTTATGCATTATAATTGTCCCATAATAATAATGCTCGATTAGGTATACTTAGGAATATAAACATTATGCTTATACTCTCATTTTTAAGTCACGTACTTAAAGATATAGAATACGTGTTCCACATTCCAAGGACAGTTATTACTCTAACAATTATATCGTAGTAAATTAAGACATAATCAATTAATGTAGAATAATTAGTAGAACATAATCATTAAATAACAAAAGTTTTACTAGAAGCACAACTACATTGTCTCTAGGGCACTAACACTATCAACCACAAGATTGTAGAATGGGGGTTGAATACAATCTTGACTAAAAACTTTTTCAAATGAACTAACTAAAGTTCAAACAGTTTATATCTAAAACATGATTAAAATATGCTAAGTAATAAAGCAAATGCAACACACTATATTAACAATTTCAGGTGGGTTTTTCTGTTCCACCTGAGAATTATATTGAAGAAATAATTTGTGTATGAGTACACAGCTGCTTGTTACAACGCTTTGTGTTTACAAGAAAATCTAACAATTTCTAAGTGAATGCTCAGTGTTTTCTCTTCTCTAAAGCAATGCTACTCTTGGGTTATAAATACCCTAAGATTACAAACCCTACAAAAAGAGAATATTTCGAAGTCAAACTATTTGCAGGTTTGCTGCTCCATTCCTTATCTTTATGTGATGCAAATTGTCTAATTGTCTAGGACAAATATTTCTTGATTTGATCATCTAATTTGCTTGCTTAGATAAGGAATGTTTCTTTTCTTTCTTCGTTTCCAATACGGGCTACCATGCTGTTTTGAAGTCCATCAACCCATGTGATCTACCAGCCATGTCAAGTCACTATCAACTGCTAGGATCAAGACATTATTGTAGAGATTATCCATTGTGGCTGCCATCCGTTGATGGGTTGTATGCTATCCGTTGAAGTGTCATCCGTTGGTATAATGTCTTTATCCATTAAGGTATCATATCACTTATACGGAATTGCAAAGCACAACCTATTTACAATTAGCTAACCTATTCTGCATATCTATTGATAGTCAACATGACTTAGAAAACTATCAACTAACACATCAATTAATAACTTATCCGTTGAAACTTCATAGCTTTTTTTTTTATAAATGAAAATTTTATTGCTCTAAGAAAAGAGTACAACTCTAAAGGCATACCCTGAATAAGTCACCCAACAAACATAGGAAATAAAGAGACAAGAAAAGCACTACCTATCATACTAAAATAGGACTAAGTTATTGAACTTACACCACCACAAACGGACAGATTTTTTATTATTTTTTTTGCTAATTAAAATTTATACCACGGGCAAAAGATTACATCTCTAGGGGCATACCCCGCGATAAGTAACACATCTACCTAGCGGAACAACAGAGAAAAAACATCAATAATGCTAGATAAACTAGCAATCAACAATAACATAACACAATCACAATCCTAAACAACATAAAATAACTATGCCATGGACATTCCAGGAAGCACTGCATCACCGCAGCAAACAGGCCCATATTTCCAATCAGTCTTCAATACTGCATAAACACTGCAATCCTCCTCAAAAGTCAGACAAAACCCCTCATGCATCACATCGAGGACAGCATGGTCATGGGATAAACAATCCAAAAAAACATCCTATATCGCACTCTCCAGGTTCCTTAGCTTCCTCGCTAGAGCATTTCCTGAGTAGTCTTCGCTAGTAACACCCAGCTACGATACACCACCTGTGGTACCCCGTTTAGCTTTGACCATTAAGGCCCATCTATTGATCCCACTGCAGAGTAACAATATGAGCAAGCAGCTCTCAACAGCCATGCCTTTAAGGCTGCTGTAGTGACAATGAAGAGAATAAAGACCCAATATTCCTGTCTTGTAAACCAAACCCTCGCACCTCAAATTCACACCAGCGAAGCGCAGGTACCCCATTCGATAACAAAGACTCAAGCACACCACTTGAACCAGGCACACAACTGTAATGCACAATGCATCAAATGCCACGGAAATCCCAGCCATTAAGTTCCTAAGTGTAACAAAACCAGTTAACACCCCAGCCTCACAACTCCGTATACCAAGAGCAACAACAGCTCTGCTCTCAAATTCAAAATCCCATCTCCTCGTCACCAGTTCATAATGTTTCGAACCACCAAACCCCAATTCATTAAGATTAATAATGTATTCACCCTTAGTCTCAACATCATTAAGATTATTCTTCAACAGAAATCCATTTTTAGAATCAAGAGGTTGGCGATAGAACCACCTCCATTCTTCATTTTCAGCGGACTCATCAGAACAATACACCATCACAAGAAGTGCAATAGGATGAGCACGCACAAGGCATTGTGCAAGAACCCTAACACCAAACATGCGATTTCCAGCATAAACCTGATGAACAAACTCCAGCTTGTGATGTTTATGCAATTCATCAAATATAAGGCAGGCATCCATGCCATTACCCATATAATCAACAAAAACGAACATTAGCGCGTTTCAAGTGGCTCAGCAGCCTCCTCTAGTTCCATAGTAACATCGTAGCCAAAATCAAAAATCCCTGCTATAATAGCCCTCACGGAGCTCCCGTCCATTTCCTTGCCATTTATAGAACCCAAGAGAGTGTACTCCTCGCAAGCAAAGACACCCACATCAACGACATTTATACAAACCAGGAGAGGCTTGTAGAACATATCAATAGCTTGAAGCTATTATTTGGCAGAAATGAGGCCAGAGCCACCATCAACAGACCTAGTTCCAATAGAAGAGAACTTCTACAGTAGAACTTGGTACGAACCTTTCTGAGACAAATGAACAAACACATTGGGGGCATTCTTTCCTCTTTTCCTATATAAATACAGGACCTTCAAATCAGCAAATGAATCACCCTTGTCCTCAGAACCCTCCGAGAAAAGGGGGCTACCATCAATGGCAGCCATATCATCAAATAGATCTTTTTTAGTGTCAAGACAAACAACCCAAGTTGTTACATAGAGACCTAACAAAATCAACGGCAGCCGCTCAGCATAGAGGTGCAAATCATTTTCAATTATCAAAATTAGATCTGAGTAAAATCCTGGAGGATAAACCCCATCAATCTTGATAATCAGAAGACCCTTGCTCGCAAGGAGATGTGCAGAACCAGCATCAATGTTAGCACAAGTCCGTGGTTCAGCCTCAGACTTCTTCTCGATCTTACCGAAGCACCTTCGATAAGCAACGATAACCCTTCTCACTAAGTTGTTAGATCTGGACCCATCAAATTCAATAACAACCTCTCAACCGAGAGGCAATGCAAGAACATATTGAAAAAACCCACCATTCTAATGTTCTGGTAACCCACTTAGGACACCACACCATTCATCAGGATGTAGTTCTCTTCAGCAACGAAGACCCACAGCCCAATAATAAACCCACCTGAAACAGTAGGCTCAACAAACAAAGCTTCATCGCGCAACAAGGAAGGATAACCCTTCAACACGATCATTGCAAGACACAACAGATCTGTGGATTGAAACTCAAAAAGTTTCTGACCCAGAGAACCCATCTCAAAACCCAACGAAAATAGATTAATAATAATATATTTATAAGAAATTTTGGAACAAAGGTGGGAGATAAGGAAGGGGAAGGTGGATTTAGGAAGGAAGTATATAGATCTGATGGATTTAGGGTGTAGATTAAGCTGATTTTTCATGGCGGCTAGAAGAGGGTTTGCAGAGAGAAAACGACTCTCATCTCAAAAATCCAAAAAAAAAAAATTCGGACAGAAATTTAACATAAAATAAGGATCAGGACAATGCAAGAATTAAAATAGAGTCCTTTGTCGCTTCTTTTTTAAACCTCCTGTTAGAGAACACTTTTTCCCTAGTGATTCTCAACACATTACTTCGTATATTCCCTACTGGAAGCCTATGATTTGGATTATGCAAACGGTCATATCTCTCCTTCCAAATTGTGTGTCCTGCAATCGCAAGAAAGAGGTAGGCCAGATAATGCTTGATGGTCTTGTGATTTCCCCTCAAAATATTACCTTGAATATATTCTGCCCAATCCATGTATAAGTCAAGCTGTTGATTCTAGAAAATCTGTCTTGTGTACGTACAATTAGTGAATAAATGTTGGACTGTTTCTTGAGCATTATTACAAAGAACACAAGCAGGTTGAACATTCATTCCAAATGCCAGCATCCTATCCTTTGTGAGCAGCCTGTTCTGCATTGCAAGCCAAATGAAGAAAGAACATTTCTTTAGGTGAAACGGATGCCACACCACCTTGAGCCAAGGATGGGAGATACCCACACTACGTATTACATTCCAAACCGTAGCTATTTTTGGGATTGATTGTCCATTGCAAGTGATGGAATCTCTTCTTGCAATATGAACCATGGAAACCTTCTCTCTAAGCTCTATAAGCCATACGTGATTCATAGGTGGCATGAGCCAAGTAAAGTTAGACATAAAGGCAGAAGCAATCTCCATCTATGATGATTCCGCAATAGACACAATATCTCTGTGAAATTGATGCACTAATGGGGAACGATTCATCCAAGGATCGTGCCAGAAAAGAAACTCTGAATTCTGACCAAGGCAGTATGTAATGTATTGCAGGGTTAGTTGACGAGTATTAAAGATTTTTTTAAGGCACCAGGAAGCATAATAAGGAGTCTTCATAGCTTCTGTTTAGTGGTTGTCTAAATGTGTTTGTGTCTTAATGTTTTTGTGTTGTGAGTGTGTTTCTTTTTGTTTTTCTTATCTTATTTTAGTAATTTCGCTTGTTTCAGGAGCCCGGGCAAAAGAATTCACATTATCCCGCTTATTTCCCTTAGCCCGCCAATATATTTTGGCCCAAAATTCTGGCTCTACATCAACGGTTTCTAATATCGTTGCGACTGATATCAAGTTGTAAAATCCGTAATTTATTTTATTAGATATTATATTTTAAATTAATTTTTAATTAGATATTTAGTTTATTTAGAAAATTTTAGAATTTTAAAGAATAAGATTCGTTATATTTGGAAAGAAGAGTAAGAATATTTTAGTGAATCGATATCATTTTAATTATGTTAATTATGTGTATTAGAATCTTTTATTTTAAGTATTACTTGGAGAGGTGGTAAATTTTTTATTAACAATTTTTGGAATTACCTAAGTTAGATTAGGGTTTAGGTGCCTATATAATAAACCCATTAGATTATTCAAAGACTCGTACAGGGCTCTAGACAAACAACAGGTAGGGATAGCAATCGGGTCGGGCGGGTCGGGTTTTGCCAAACCCGAACCCGATTCTTTTGACCGAACCCGAACCCGAACCCGAAAATACCCAAAATTATAAACCCGAATCCGTTGGATACTAAACGGGTTTCGGGTACCCGAAACCCGACCCGAAATCCAAATAAATAAATAAATAATAATTTTTTATATATAAAATAAATAAAATATAAATATATAAAATATTTAATTTTTATTACAAATTAAATATTAAATATATATATAATAATAGATAATATATATTAAATGTTAAATATTATGTATAAAATAATAGAAATAATAATATATATTAATTCGGGATTCGGGTCGGGTTCGGGTTCGGATCGGGTTTGATACAGGTTTCGGGATTTCGGGTCGGGTTCGGGTCGGTATTGGCAAAACCCAAACCCGACCCGAAAATGATTCGGATTTAAAAATCAAACCCAAACCCGAATCCAAACCCGAAAAATTCGGGTTCGGTTGGATCCATTCGGATCGAAACGGATCGGGTATCCATCGGGTCGGTACAAATTGCCATCCCTAACAACAGGTATTGCGCATTTCCCTGACTTGTATTCTACATACTCTATTTGCTAGTAATTCTTATTATTATTATTATTGATTTCGTCTTTTTGTATTACTTGTAATTGAATATGCTCGGTGTCAGTCACTATGTGAGTTAAATAAATTGACCATATGTTGTTATGGAAGTTTAAGTTTGATGAGACACTTCTAGGTGAAATTGTTTTGATTTTTTTTGTTTAGTCCATTCTTACATGCAATTAGAACATGCTGAAACAGTGTATTACACAAATTTTACTAAATAAAACATTTGAATATTTTGTGTGATTTTAATATAATTCATTAATTTTATTTTATTAAATACATGTGTTACTTTCAGTGTCATATTAGTGCTGTTTTAAATAAATAAACATATATTGTGTCAATTTATTGAATGTATGCGAGATGCCCAGAATCTAGTTATTGTTCATTATTTTATTATATATACTTTGAGTTCTGTTACCAAAACTTTCAATGTTTCGGAATTTATATAATAGTATAGATACTTTGAGTTCTGTTAATTAAATTGTTTAATTTAGTATTAAAATTTGATTCTGGAAGTGTGCGTTGGTTTGATGCATGTATGATGGAATATATGTTATAATAACATGTTTTATGTGCATATACTAGTGGCCAGAAAATGTAATTTGTTTATTAATTAAAATATGTTAAAATTGGAAAAGAACGGGTACTTGTCTGCACTTTTACACATTACCTGGACTAAGTGGCGTAAATGGCATATGGGCTTTAAGGCCCATTTGTGTGTATTTTATTTGCATGATTTGATTGTGTTCGATTTATATATTATATGTTAGTTCGATTTTGTATGCCTATGCTTGGTCAGATGTTAATTCGAAATTGTTAATTAATTGTTTTGTGTTATATTAAAATTATTTTAGGATTTGTTCGTGTTTAATTACATTGTTCGACCGCTTTTGAGGTAAGTGACTTTTCGTTGCTCACTAATATTATAAATTCTGTTTTATTCTGTTTCAAAATATTTGTTTGATTTGATTATCAAAAATTGTGATATCGAAAATTGATTTTAGAAAAGTATTATTTTAGAATTCCCCAGTTTTAGTTGCGTATCGAATCATAGAATCCGGTCACTGGATAGTGTGGCATATAGAATCATAGAACTAGTTTACGCACGTTCCGGAACACATAGATACGTAAACTGGCCCCATCGAACATAGAACCGTGTCACTGCTATAGTGTGGCCGTAATTTAGAACTGTGGGAATAAAATATGATTTATCTATTTAGATTCTTTTTATCGATTTAAAGTTTCAAAAATTTTGTTCTCTTTTAAAAATATTATTTTTGAGCCGTTGGGCGATGGTTACTTGCTGGGCTTCGCAGCTCATTGTTTTAATATGTTTCAGGTTCGGAGTTTTGGAAGCTTATTAAGATTAAAGATTTGAACTGTGTGGATTTCGTGCTACTTGATTTAGATGCTATTATTGGAAAAGACTTATCGGATTATTGAATAAATTTTCAGTACTTTATTAGATATTGAATATTGGATTTGTGGAGTTGCGTCTCCAATTTGATGATTTTAGAATATTGAATTTGACCGCTGCATTTGACTTTGTGGAATAATTTGGTTTATTTGAATAAAGAATCTATTTTATGTTAGTTTCAAATTTAGAATTAATGGTCCGAATAGTTGAGCTGTTACAGTTGGCATCAGAGCCTAGGTTTTCCTTCGGAGTGTATTAGGTATGGGACTAGTACATTCCCTAGGAGCGATCCTATAGACTATCATATAGATTTTGACCTTTAAGTTAGTAAATTATTTTGAATTTGAGGCACTTGTTTGTGTGATTATGTAACCTGTTTGACTTTTGTGCTTTTTGATCATTGATTATAAATTTGAAAGTTTGTTATTTTTAGCACAGATGGACGGAGAAGGCAATAATGGCAACAACAATGGCAATCAGGGCAACAACAATCAGAGTGGCAACAACAATGGTGATGGTGGAAATGTATTCGACCAGCTAGCTGAGACCCTAGCAATGCTCGTGAATCAACAACCCAGACAACAGAATGTCGTCTCTCGGTTCAAGCGTTTGAACCCACCAACTTTCGATGGGGCAATTGATCCGGCCATAGTCGAGATGTGGATACAAGAGATAGAAAAAGCCTTTGGACTGCTAGGAAGCAATGAAGAACAGAAGGTCATACCATGTAATAGAATAGGTCTGGTACATCCGGGTACATCCGTGTTGAGTAGGGTTTACCTTCTTATTCTTTGTATCATGTTATGTTGTTGATGTAATGTTTGGATGTTGATTCGCGGGGTATGCCCCTAGATTTGTATCAGTTGTTCCTTTGGTATAAATTTTAATTAGCAACAAAAAAAAAAGAACAGAAGGTCACCATAGCTGTGTATCAACTGCAAGGAAGTGCTTATGATTGGTAGCTCATGGAACAAAGAAAGAACGAGGCTGCAAACACTGAGGGAGATCCTCAACCATATACATGAGCAAAGTTCAAGAAGGATCTAGAAGATAAGTACTTTCCGAGAACAGTAAACACAAAAGGAGAGGGACTTCATTCGGCTCGAGTAAGGAGGAAAGACTGTTACTGAATACGAAGTAGAATTCGCAAAGCTTGCAAAGTATGCGCCGACATTAGTTGCTGACGAGACCAGTCGAGCTAGAAGATTGGAAAAAGGACTTCGGACCGACATCAGGAATTCTGTGGCGTCTTTTGAACTTCAGACGTACGAGGCTGTGCTCAACAAGGCTTTGGTGATCGAGAGAGGCTTAGCAGAATCCGAAAAGGCAGCAGGCAATTGGAACAAGAAACGGTTCGCTCCAACTGGTGGACAATCTTCACAAGGAGGACCACTCAAGAAACCTTACGTGTATGATCGAATAGGAGGTCAAGGAAATCAAGATAAGTGCACTAGGTGCGGCGAAAACCATGTTGATACAGAGTGTCGTTGGCGCGTGTTTTCATTTCGGTGAAGTCGGACATAGGATTGCTCAATGCCCACATAATCCACCACCAAGGAAAGAAGTAGATAACAAGACCGGTAACGGACGTGTATTTATGCTCACGGAAAATCGCGCGAACAATCGTAATTAAGGTATGATTTCATTTCACTTGTAACACATTTGATTTCATTTTGTGAATTTGGGGACCAAATTCTTTTAAGGAGGGGAGAATGTAAAATTCGTAATTTATTTTTATTAGATATTATATTTTTAATTAATTTTTAATTAGATATTTAGTTTATTTAGAAAATTTTAGAATTTTAAAGAATAAGATTCGTTATATTTGGAAAGAAGAGTAAGAATATTTTAGTGAATCGATATCATTTTAATTATGTTAATTATGTGTATTAGAATCTTTTATTTTAAGTATTACTTGGAGAGGTGGTAAAATTTTTATTAACAATTTTTGGAATTACCTAAGTTAGATTAGGGTTTAGGTGCCTATATAATAAACCCATTAGATTATTCAAAGACTCGTACAGGGCTCTAGACAAACAACAGGTATTGCACCTTTCCCTGACTTGTATTCTACATGCTTCTATTTGCTAGTAATTCTTCTTCTTATTATTATTATTGATTTCGTCTTTTTGTAATACTTGTAATTGAATATGCTCGGTGTCAGTCACTATGTGAGTTAAATAAATTGACCATATGTTGTTATGCAAGTTTAAGTTTGATGAGACACTTCTAGGTGAAATCGTTTTGATTTTTTCTGTTTAGTCCATTCTTACATGCAATTAGAACATGCTGAAACAGTGTATTACACAAATTTTACTAAATAAAACATTTGAATATTTTGTGTGACTTTAATATAATTCATTAATTTTATTTTATTAAATACATGTGTTACTTTCAGTGTCATATTAGTGTTGTTTTAAATAAATAAACATATTTTGTGTCAATTTGTTGAATGTATGCGAGATGCCCAGAATCTAGTTATTGTTCATTATTTTATTATATATACTTTGAGTTCTATTAATTAAATTGTTTAATTTAGTATTAAAATTTGATTCTGGAAGTGTGCGTTGGTTTGATGCATGTATGATGGAATATATGTTATAATAACATGTTTTATGTGCATATACTAGTGGCCAGAAAATGTAATTTGTTTATTAATTAAAATATGTTAAAATTGGAAAAGAACGGGTACTTGTCTGCACTTTTACACATTACCTGGACTAAGTGGCGTAAATGGCATATGGGCTTTAAGGCCCATTTGTGTGTATTTTATTTGCATGATTTGATTGTGTTCGATTTATATATTATATGTTAGTGATAGCATGTAATAACGTGATTCATATATATTCTCCATCATGAAATATAAACTACTACCAACTGTCTATTGAAAGATTCAAGACGCACAGCCGCACATAGACTACCATATGATAAGAAAATTTAACTAGTCAAGATAATTTTGGACAAACCTCTCCAAAATAATTTGGGTGACGAGAATACTTCCAGAGACCAATATTGTACCACTTCCCTCTATTTTCGAGAGAGTTTTTAAATGTCAATTTCTGTTGGTCAGCTGTAGCTTCAGATTTAATTCCAACAGACCACATTATCCAGCCTATTATATCGGCAGCTTTAAGAGATGGATCTCTGTCACTTGCATTAACAACTGTCAGAGGCAAGCTCACAGCCCACACCCATACTGCCTATAAAAAGTGTTAAAAGATTGAGTATAAGAGTCAGTGAGTTGTATCACTATCAAAATGTAAACCTGGAGACAGACTGAGTAAACCTGAAACATCCAGAAAAATGCCAACTTTCCTAAATTATCACGCATCTCATCAAACCTTTTATCTTCTCCCCACTGTAATATCCTGGCATAGAAATGAACGACAAAGATAATTAGATAAATATAAAAAATCCTTTTAAAATACATCTGTAAATCAAAATCACACAAACCCTAAATTGAAACAAAAAAATAACTAAAACTAAATTACTACGGAAAGTAAAAACTAAAAACTGAAAACCCCTAAATTCTAAAACAAAACAATTCATCAAGATCTCCAAGATTCAGTAAATTAAAGTGCTCCTTTTTCTCCAAAATTAAAGTAATTGGAGAGAGAGAGAGAGAGAAAGAGAGAGAGAGAGAGAGAGAGAGAGATAATACCTCTGAATTAATACCTCTGAATCAAAGCCCCAAAGCCACTAAACAAGCCCGAAATCTACTAAACCAAAGTCCCAAATTCGAAGCCTCAACCGAAGAATCCCTGAAATCAAAAAGAGAGATCAATTAATCGAAGTTTAAGCCTAATTAGTGAAGAAATCGAATTGATTGAACTCAAAACGAAGAATCCCTAATTTTAAAAAACCCTAATTTGAAGAAGCCCCAATTTGAAGAAGTTTAAGTCTCAAACCCAAGCCCTAATCAACTGAGAAGCCCTAAATTGAACCCAAATATGTACTAACATGAAGAAAATTAGAGAGAAATTGAGGGAGAGAATTTTAAGAGAGAGAGAGAGGGAGGGTCGAGAGAGAGGGGAGAGTGAGAATGTTAATTTTTGTTCGAGCGGTAAGAGTTAAGACTGAAATTTTAGTTTGGGCGCTATTTTTTGCCTCCAACAAAGTTTCACCATCCGTGAACCATTCAAGATTATTATAAATATATTTATGAATTTTTTTATAGAATTTTTGATTTTAAATTTAATAAATAAATAGAACCGAAAAATAATAATAAATAAATATTCTTAATATTTCAAAATATTAACTCAATTATTTGGAAAATTCTAATTTTTTTTAAAGATAAATTAATTTAAAGATAAATTAAAGGGGGATATTCATTAATTTTTGATTTTGTCTTCTAAAATATCCATTTTACATTTAATAAATAAATAGAACCTGAAAAATAATAATAATTAAATACCTTGATATTCGAAAAAAACCTCATTCAATTGGTAAACTCTTAATTTTTTAAAAAATCAAATTATAAAGGTAAATGTGATTTTAAAATAATTAAATAATGTTTTGGTTAAAAAATTCAAAATTGAGATTATTAATGATCTAAGGTAACATATCATGTATGTTGCTAACATCCAACACTTTAAAGCTAAGGTAACATCACGTTTGTGGCTAAGGTAACACAAAAAACAAAATGTTATATTAGGTCCAAAGTAACATGCTAAGGTAACATATTCTAGTAACATCCATAAAAAAAATGTAACGATGGCCCATCTATGGCGTAGTGGGGGTTGAGGGGATCGGAGGTGATGAATGATGTGTGTGACGAAGAGAGAGAGGAGTGGCTGACTCTCATCTAGGTTTTTTTTTTAACTTCACTCTGAGTAATTTTATTTAATAAAACAAAATATTATAATTATAATTATAATTACTAATAATTAAGCAATTACATTTTTCAGTTAAAATACGTTACCTTTTATATATTTTTTATTTTTTTCCCAGTAAAACCTATTTGGGCATCTTTATTTAAGTAAATAAAATAATAATATTATAATAACTAATAACTAATTGATTATGTTTTTAGCTAAAACATATCATTTTTTCTATATATTCAAACTAAAATCCATCATTTTCTAAAAATATCACAGAGAACATACATATAATTATTATCAGATCATATCATTAAAAATTTTAAGCCTACAAATTTTAATGCATTCATTAAAACACTTAAACATAGCGAGGACAAACCACCGAACTAACAATGGAACCTGATTGAGAAACAAAAAAACGAGCTACCCAAATAGCCGCTTTGTTTTCAGATCGCTTAATAAACAGAATATGACTATTCCTGATAATAAAAATGATTACAAAGATTCTTCGAGCAATCCAGTCGACACCAACATCCTTGAAAATAGTAGCATCACAATTGACATGCGCACATAAAAAACTGGTGATAGTCCAGTGTTCATACCCATCAGTTACACCAACTGAGATTAAAGGTACAGATGCCCCCATATATTGAAAACAATATTTTGTTGTGCAAGGTGAGCTATTGCGATAATCACCACCATTTCAGCTACGATGCGGGCTTTCCAAATTTCCCAACACACCATGAAAATTTGATAAATTTGAACAACACACCACAAGATTGTAGAAGGGGGGTTGAATACAATCTTGACTAAAAACTTTTTCAAATGAACTAACTAAAGCTCAAACAGTTTATATCTATAACAGGATTAAAATATGCCAAGTAAAATAAAGCAAATGCAATACACTACATTAAAAATTTCAGGTGGATTTTTCTGTTCCACCTGAGAATTATATTGAAGAAATAAATTGTGTATGAGTACACACCTGCTTGTTACAATGTTTTGTGTTTACAAGAAAACCTAACAATTTCTAAGTGAATGCTTAGTGTTTTCTCTTCTATGAAGCAATGCTACTCTTGGGTTATAAATACCCCAAGATTACAAACCCTACAAAAAGAGAATATTTCGAAGTCAAACTATTTGTAGGTTTGTTGCTCCATTCCTTGTCTTTATGTGATGCAAATTATCTGATTGTCTTAGACAAATATTTATTGATTTTATCATCTAATTTGCTTGCTTTGAAAAGGAATATTTCTTTTCTTTCTTCGTTTCCAATACTGGCTACCATGCTGTTTTGAAGTCCATCAACCCATGTGATCTATCAGCCATGTCAAGTCACTATCAACTGCTAGGATCAAGACATTATTGTAGAGATTATCCGTTGAGGGTGTCATCCGTTGAGGATGTCATCCATTGATGGGTTGTATGATATCCGTTGAAGTGTCATCCGTTGGTATAGTGTCTTTATCCATTGAGGTATCATATCACTTATACAGAATTACAAAGCACAACCTATTTAAAATTAGTTAACCTATTCTGCATATTTATTGATAGTGAACATGACTTAGAAAACTATCAACTAACACATCAACTGATAACTTATCCGTTAAGACTTCATAGCATGTTACATACTTATTCGTTGATAAGTTAACTCATCAACGGATGCTGATAAACATGCAATCCGTTGATGAGTTACAAAATGACTTATACAAAATATGTTTTTAGGTATTTTGCAAATACCATCAAGGATAACATAATTTCTAACAAAATCATTATGAGCACAGCAGCATAACAAAACCAAACATAACTAAACAAAAACATAGCAAACACCCCAAAAGGAGAGGCAAACAAAACACTCCAAAAGGTGAGACACACAAATACCAAAAAAAATTGGATTTTATTGAATGAAAATTAATAACAAGTAGGGGGATTATAAGAAAAGGCGAAGTGGTTGGTTGTAAAGGATGTGATTGTGGTAGGGAATCCTAACAAATCTTCATTGAAGATAAGCAAGGGAAGGGGGTTGAGGGGATCGGAGGTGATGAATGATGTGTATGACGAAGAGAAAGAGGAGCGGCTGACTCTCATCTAAGGTTTTTTTAACTTCACTATGAGCAATTATATTTAATAAAATAAAATATTATAATTATAAATATAATTAATAATAATTAAGCAAATACGTTTTTCAGCTATAATACGTTTCCTTTTTTATTTTTAAATTTTTTTTCCAGTGAAACCTATTTGGGTATCTTTATTTAAGTAAATGAAATAATAATATTATAATTACTAATAACTAATCGATTACGTTTTTTTTTAGCTAAAACATGTCATTTTTTCTATATTTTCAAACTAAAATCCACCATTTTCTAAAAATATTACAGAAACATACATATATAATTATTATCAATTCATATCATTTAAAATTTTAAGCATACAAATTTCAAGTCTTAATTTTTTTAATTCAAACTAAAAAAAGGTTCTATTTTATTGAAGAACATCAGCATTGCACGAGTTTTAAGCTAGTTATTATTATTATTACTAGCTTAGCTTATAGTTCGTGCAAAACATGAGTTACTTTTATTTTTTTATATATTTTTTTATATTGTTTTGGTTAACTTTTTAAAAAAATAAATTATTTATAGTGTATTATAATATTATAAATATTAATTTTAATATGTTGAAAGTATTCGAATCTTATACCTTTGCATATAATAACTTTTAATATTAAATATAAATTAATATGTTATTGTTGGAAATTGAACCTTAGATTTATGTATATATTTTATTTAAAGGTTGACGAGGTGATGATTTAACGATTATGAATGAAAGGATAACAAAAAAATGGAGAAATGGCCCCATATATCACAATTTCAAAATAAAATGTACGTCCTCAATTCAAAATTATGGCCATCAATGACATAGTAAAACGAGTAATAGTCTCCCGTTTTCAGTGATTTACACAACTAAAGCTCAGGCATATATGGTAATATGGTATACATGTAGTGCTGAACAGGAACTGATGGTCAAGCACGTGGTTGGACCCCATTGTAAACAAATCTTGTTTTGCATATCAAACAAAACGTTGTAAAGGTTTGCGTTCCTGTACATAACGCTATAGGAACTAGCGTTGTTGATATTTCAAACCAAAAATGAAATTGCATTTTTTATATTTTCCAGTTGGGCCTGTGAAAGTTGTGCGCAAAACACTAGACGATGTGGTATTTTGGGTTTAACAATTAATTTTTGGGTTCAAAAGTTCCATTTCGGATTTTAGAAATATTCCAAACAACGAATAAACCGTATACCGTATACGAACTTAGAGTTTAGGATTTAGGGCCTAAACCCTAGACCCTAAACCTTAACTTATCCCGATTTTTAAAAAATTGGAGCTTGTTCCTGATTTTTTAAAAATCAAGCCGCCGGATTTCATTTTTAATTAAAATTTTTAAATTTAATCTATATTTTCTTGGGGTTTAAGCAATTAACTTTTGGGGTTCAACAGTTCTATTTTAGGTTTAGAAATATTCAGAACGATGAATAAACCGTATAAGAACTTAAATCTAACTTATCCTAAACCCTAAATCCTAACTTATTATGATTTTTAAAAAATCGGGCCCCTGATTTTTTTAAAAATCAGGCCGCCAGGTTTAATAAACAAACACAATTTAAATGGAAAATGATCCCATATATCACAATTTTAATAAATAATATCTCAAATAGCATAATTAAAATAAAAGATCCTTTCTATCACTTTAAAACGGAACATTGGTTAGCGTTTTCACATATCATGAATATATTAAACAAAATAACATGAACGTGATCACCAGCGAATCACTTTCACGTAAGTATTAAAGTTCGGCAAAAAGAAACCCGCGTCTGTGGACCAGTTAAAAGAGATAGGATTTTTTTTATTTTAATAAAACGAATTTTCTAGTGTATGCCCAAGGACACATGGTAATAATCCGTGCTAACTTAATTGTCAAATTTTGATTAAGGGGATTTCAATAATAATAATGAGCCCCCTGTATTGCCCCTGTATTCATATAAATATCCATCAATCAAAATTTGACAACTCATCCGTGCTAACTTAGTTGTCAAATTTTGATTGAGGGGATTTCAATAATAATGAGGAGCCCCCTGCATTAATATAAATATCCACCAATCAAAATTTGACAACTCATCAAGTACGGATGCTTAGCATGTGCGACAAACCCTAAATAAAAAGCAGTAAAAACGCTGGATCATACTATGTGTCCTAAATATGAGACTATACATCGTTTAATTTTGTTGGAAACGTGAGTTTAAAACACGTTTTGATTTTAGAAATTGAACTAACACTATACACCATAGCATTTGGGTAAAACACAATTTAAAATTGCGTTTTAAAATAATATTTAGGGAAGTTTTTAAAAACAATATTTAGAATCATATCTTATCTATATATAAAGGAAAATCCCAGCCGGATGACGTGGCATCCTCAAATGTCCTCCAAACAATTTTTCTATTTTTTTGGCTCCTGCATTTCTTTTACTCACCCATATGCATGTATATATGTCTCTAACTTAAAATAACGACAGTCTCTTCGTGATCCTTTCTTTAATGCTCAGTTCATGACTTTTCACATTTCAATGTCAGCTCAAAGGATATAAATACATCCATGTTGTTGAATGATCTTTTGTATTATGTAGTACATTTTTTTTATGTTCCTTACCCATGTTATTGTTTGATGATCTACTGTTTTTGTCTCATGTTTTATATTTTTGGTATACAATCCTTTTGCTATTGTTTCTTTCTGTTTTCGTATAATTTCTAAACTTCTATAGCTTCTTACTATTGTTTGGTTTTGTTGTCCACAGAATGGTATGGTTTGTACGTGCATGCTTTTTCCTAGAGGTAATGGTTCTCCTGTTTTTCCTAATTATTTTTTTGTTAAACAAGTTCCTATTCTTTCAGATTCCGTTATATTGTTTGGATTGATTTGCTTGAGCAAATATGTTGTCACAAGTCTTTTTCTCATTATTCTTGTCACCGTCAATTTACAGAATTTGTGCATACAATTCAAATCGAAAATATTATAAATGAGAGTCTAGAGAGAGAAACTCCTCCTTCTCTCTAGATACCTTTGCAGCCGCCACTTTTTTCTCAGCTAAATCAAAACATTTTCTTCATCAGATCTATACTTTCCCTTCCTAAATCCACCTCCCCCTTCTTATCTCCCACTTTTATCTCCATATTTCTTTTTTCTTAGTTCGATTATGATTTCGAAAAGGGTTTCCTTTTCGGATAACCTTGTTTCGGTGATCCCTTTGAAGGATTGGAGATCTATGGATCGTCCTCTTGATTGTACCACTGGACTGGCTAAGAACCAGTTTCGAGTTGTGTCAAAACCCCGGGAGGATTTGACGTTGAGTATGAGTCCAAAAAAGGTGACTTTTGCGGAAAAATTGGTTACAGTGATTCCCAATGATACTCATGATGAGGGGTTGCTGTCGAAGAGGATGAAGTCCGGACGAGATGTTGAGTCTGGTATGAGTAGAATCAGTAATAGAAGTTTGGATGGGGCAAGTGAAAACAGCGATGTTATGGTTGTTAATGGTGTCTTCGATGTTGGTAAGATCCAAATCGGGGTCACTAGGGAAGCGATTCAAGAGGGCTCCTTCAAGGGGTCGAGGGGCTCATTGGGCTTGAGGTACAGAGGGCCCCCAACTGATGATGAGCTCAGACTGTTTGATGAAATGTCTAGCATGAGAATGAGTCCGAAGAGGGTCTCTTTTTCACCGGAGGTTAGGGTTTTTTACCCTAATGCGCACGATGCCCTTTCTACTGAGTTAGCTAAGGGGGAGCAGGTTTCGAGGAAAGTCACTTTCTCGCCGGAGGTCAGGGTTTATTACCCTCATTCTCTTGATGCGGATTTGAAATGTCGGATATTAGGTGTTGATATTATCTCTCTTGATTTTATTCAAGGAGATGATGCTCCTAAGGGAGAATCGGAGGCTGAGGATCATTTGTATGATGGTCATCCAGTCCGATTTGTGGGTAATTCGGTTATTACTCTCCCAATAATGAAAGAGGATGATAAGAATACCAAGGAGGCTATTCTTCTTCCTACTACTCGTAATATGAATGAGGACAAAACTGATGGCTGTAAAGTGTTTGATGGTTTGATCGTGAGAGCTTTTGTTATTAGTCTTCTAAGAGATTGGAGAGCTTTGCGTGTGAATGGTTACTTTGAAGGGATTTCGATGGATTCTCTCTCCCCCTACTGCAATCTGGGGGTATGAATCCTAGATTTGGTTTGTCAAAAATGGCCTTTGCTATTGATGGCAATGATGTCTATGGCAGGGCTGGTGTTTCTTTAGTTGAACTGTTAAAGGGTTGGGATGTTTCCCTCTTTTCGGTTGATAAAGGGGTACTTTACTCTGTCCAAAATGATGAGCTGCGTGGAGGTGGGGGTTTCATTTTTAGCGATCCAGGTAGGTTTTGGTATGCTGATATGCTATTAGACTTTCCAATAGATGTATTCTATGGTTTTGATGGATGTGATGTCCAAGTAAGGCGAATTGGAGTTTGCCCAGCTGTTTTCTCTTGGATTTTTTCAAGTATTTGTACTTGTTGGGAGGTTGGTTTGATATGCCGATTCGAGGGGTATTCAAACAGAGAGGCCATTGATTTGCTCTCTTTGTTCTTGAAGTCTGATTTCATTGCTAGGCGCGCTGTTCTTAAGTGGAAGTTTGTCAATTTCTTTAATGTGTTTCACAGTATGACCCATCCAGGGTATGTCTTTAAGGCTATATTAAATGTGTTTTTATTCCTTTGATGACATTATGGCCTGTGTCCCCGGAAGGGTTGAATTCGGATGGATTGCTGTTGTCAATCGTTTGCTTCGTGGAAAGTATAGGCTGCGGGATTTCTGCTTTAAGGGGAAGATGATGGGTCTGTATCCTCATTTGTTCGAAGACTGCTGGTTTGTTGAGGGTGGTTTTCATGATATTCTTGGGATGGATGCAGGAGATATTGACGATATTATCCCCTGTGACATGGACGTTGATAACTTGGTTGTCCAGATTCATATTTGCAATCCATGTAATGGTTGCACTGTGTCCTTACAAAAGGAGTGGTATGATGTGCAGAGACTCTCGCCTACAGCTGTGATGCCTCCTCGGCATAGTTATGTTTGTTTAAATTTCAGTTATGAACTTGTGTTAAGCTAGGTTAACTAGCTTATTATGTTGTTTTGTTGACAGTAAGGTAACTTACTGTTTCTAGCTTTTGTTGATTCCGCGGGGTATGCCCCTAGGTCTGTTTTTCTGTTGTTCCTTCGTGGTATAAAATTTTAATTAGCAAAAAAAAATTTGTGCATACAATACAAGCACTCCAGGTTGAGCTGTTAGATGTAATAGAAAGAAATGCAACATCTACTGATGAATCACGTGCGCCAAAGTCAAACATAAAAGATGCCTCACAGTCTGGGAAGAACGTCGGAAGCCAGCTTAATGTCAGTAGGGATTCTCAAACTCATGATTCTAGAACTCTTCCTAATGGGAATTTGGAGAATGATTTATCTTCTCTGTCCCAAGGGAATGGTTCAGGACAGGTTGGTCAGGTAGACTTGTATACATTATGTTTAGAGTTTTATCTCCGAAATGCTTATGATAGTACAAGTTTCCAAATCCTGAGACATTGTTTTAGTGATACTCTATTGCAGTAAATATTGTGAAAGGTGGAAGTTGCAGGACCTCTTTATTGACATTTGATAGTTATCAAAATCCTGTGTTTTTACAAAAATATGTAGGAAAAAGGCCGTAACTGTGGCTTCTACTAAATGTTACCTGCAGTTGTAGTCGAATTCATGTTATGCTTATGCATATTCCAGCGATTGCAGAGTTAGACGGAATAGCATGTTATTAATTCTTGCATTCCTTTGCCATCTTTTTCTTTAATAACAAATGATGTTGTAGTTGTGCTTTTATTCCTTTGGGTGAAATTATTTTCACTACACCATAAAAGGCCTACGGCAACACCAAAAAAATGTTGTCGTAGGCCCGAAATATGTTGCCTTAGGCCCAAAAAACCCCAAAGGCAACATTTTGTTGATGTTGCTATTTTTGCCGTTGCCTTTGGGGTCAAAGGCAACATTCTACTTCTCTATGGCAACATCAATTTTCTGTTGGCGTATGGCAACAATATTATCAATTTTTAGCAACATGTTATTATGTTGCCTTTGGGTTAAACATTTTGCAAAAAGGTGGGGCCCACCAACAGACCCCACTGGTGGGACCCACTTTATGCCAACACATTTTTATCTACTGCAACATTTTCTAGCAACATTTTTTAATATTAATTGTCCTTTTTGTCAACACTTTACAGTAGCAATGGCAACACTTTACTATTTACGACAAAAAATACAAATTTGAATATATCCATTCCCAAAATAACCAAATCAACATAACTTGTTTTTACATTACCACCAAACAGAACATCGTGCTACATAATAATCCTAACAAGTATGAACACAATTAAAACTCCCAAGCATCGTAATCTATTCCATTACAAGGCCAACTGCTACAAGATCAGCCATTCCATTGCTACCACTTCACTTCTTCTGCTATATGGAGTGCTTCCAACATAAAACATCCTTTGATGAACACTGAAAACATGCAACAATCAAGTGTATGCTTAATAAAAGTCCATACAACAATAAACCATCAGAAGAACATTAATTAACAAGTGTAGGCATAGTTTTTTTTTCCATACTTACATATTTATGAGTAAAACAAATTATCTACAAGCCTCAATGAAGTACAGATGTCATCAATATCCAGCATGCTGAGTCAAAGCCTTGTTAAATTTACTATTGCAGTTCATAGTTGTAGTAGACATGGCTGCTAGAATTGTGTCATTTCACTAGGAAAACAATAACATGTTAAGTGTGAGATCGAAGGGAATTCGCCATGACGCTGTGGATGGTAGATCAGTCTTAACTTTATTTCAAAGTTTAGCAAATACAAGTTCTATACTGAATGGTCATGCTCTTATTTATTTGCAGTCCATTAGGCATCAACTATGCTTAGCAATGCAAAAAATTCTTATTTCTGAGATTCTGGAAATTCACTTTTCCTTCCATACTATAAAAAGCTTTAAACAATTAAATCTTAATATGTAGATGAGAATGCAGTATGTATATTTGACCTATTATAGGGCTGATTTTCTTCAATTCTTGGTGCAAGTGTGAGAGAAGCTATTCCAGCAATTTACCAAAAGATTCCACATCATGCATCCTGCGTATGGGAATCAAATTACATAAAGAAATTATGACTACTACCAAAATAAATCCAAATTCAAGACATGTCCAATAAACAAATTTCACAATTGCATAGTGCATTTGAGCACATTGACAGTCCTACGTATTTGCAACTAAACTCTAGATAAATATTTGCAACTGTAATTTAAATAGAGAACAAGTTGAAGCAAAATCAATTTTTTTGTTAGGCTTAAAGTAATATCAAACTTACTATATAACATTGCAAGCTGATTAACCAACAAAACTCGTGCCATATGGTTTAAGCTAAAGTAGTTCAGACCCCATAAAAAGAAAGTATGATTGATTTTTTTACATTTCTAGCTGTTAAAAAAAGAGCTCTAACAACATATCAAGTTACGCATACTCTTAAAATATGTATACAATTTTAACAACAAGCAACTACAGAG
The DNA here is from genome assembly GCA_037693485.1 of Kitagawia praeruptora. NCBI lineage: Eukaryota > Viridiplantae > Streptophyta > Magnoliopsida > Apiales > Apiaceae > Kitagawia > Kitagawia praeruptora. The sequence continues at coordinate 71,566,863 of CM075350.1, forward strand.
TCAAGCAAAAATATGATTTAGCTTTAACTGTTTAATGTTCTACGGTACATGACTTACTAGAAAATTTCATGGAACATACACATGTGTCATAGAGAACATACACAGTAAAACCGTTGAGCCTGAGATAGTTAAAGAGAAGAGTTTACGGAATGAGCGGGATCATCATCGTGGAATGTTATACTATAGCCACAAACCCTGTAGTAGTTAAGGTAAACATTTAACTACTTTTATGGTATGATTTCTTATGCACCAAAACTTCAGAAAGTTCCCCTGCAATAATAAAATACTTGGACCAAGTTCTACAGAACATTAAATAATTTAGGCAGAAAATTAAATATTTTACAGCTACTAACATTAGGTATTTTTTAGAATGTAACACACTTTTAATATAATAAAACCTTAATCACAATGTTTAAGCCAATAACAAAGTAAATGGTTTCGATTCAAATCTTAAGGACGGAATTGTCATTCACCTGGTAATAGTACGAAAGTATGAAGCACTGCCAAATATTCCTGGATCGATCAAATAAACCTTGGCAAAAAACTCTTTTAGGACCTTTTGGAGGGCTGTAAAAAAAAGGGAAGTGCAGATTGTGTTACGGAACAAGATTCAGAATTTGATAACGATAGAAATATCCAATTCGACAGACAATATATCTCACCTGACAAAAGAATATGGTGATTGCATGATACAGCAACCAAAGCCTGATATATAATATATTGTGAAACATGACAAATTGTATACTTGTTTAGAATTCGTCAAAGGAACTAGATAAATATATGCCACTGTAAAATAATCCTTACTCTATTTGCCAAAGCATGGCCATTTTTCAGCCAGTGAGCCTCGTCGCCTATGAGAAGATCACAACTTCCACTTTCACTGAATTTTCTCTAATGCTTTCGAAATGTCTTATCGGAAACAATTAGTACCTGGGAAGATATGGTGCATCAGGATTTAATATTTGCTTTTAAGGATTAGGCAAAATAATAGATGACAGTCTTTCGCATACTTCACAACAATAAACCAGGAAAACTATCAACTTAGACCAGAAACTCAGAAAGTAATTGCATAAAGCTTAATTCCAAATACTACGGTAAAACATGAAATGTTTGGTTATATCTTCACTTTTTATCTACCAAAGAATCCAAGAGAAATGTACAACATGCACCATCAATTGCAAAACAAGGGTTACTATTGCACACTTTTTCAACTAAGTGGAATGTTGTTGTGCAAGTACTTTAGTGGGGAATGATGAATGGTGGACTGGTGGTGATGGGATTTTACTATCCTCATTTGGTGGCCATTAGGTTTTTCAACTGCAACCATTCTATTACATATAGAATAGAATGGCCCTTATGTGTCTTTTTTCATGGCTAGTGGAAACTGATTCTTCTCCCCCCACGTTCGTCCCATTTTTAACCCCATACTTCTAGATTTTACACACTGGTAAACTTATGATCTTCTGGTCAACGCAGGCGTAGTGGAGCTAATATAATGGTCCGCCCAAATCTTTAGATCGTAGAGAAAACATTAGACTTATTTTTAGTGTTTTATTTGAGTTGGCACAAGGCACCAAGCTAAATCTCAATGTTATTACTACTGTAAAAAGACTTAATTGGCATCCAAATGCTACTGTCAAAAGACTTCACTCTCACATTTAAATAAAACTAAAAGATAAAGGTACAAATATAACCTTATCAAGAGATACAATTGATAACAATATACCAACAACACTAGAGCAAATTTTTTGAATTCCAGTGATTTAAAAACCACCAAAATCCATAAAGTTATATTTCCAATTTCTAAATTATTTTTGCACCACGCAATCACAGATCTTCCAAAGTTTCACCAAAATGAATCAAACACATTTACGAAAAATATTATCGACAACTGACTGTCACAGTCTATGAGGTCCTTATCAGGACCGACCCCTTGTGCAATTTCCTCAAAAAACATTCTTCTGAAACACTCTGTCACAGTGTATTCTCTAAATCGAAACAATATTAACACTAACAAATTAATACAAAAAATCATACTAACTAACATATTAATACAAAAAATCAACTCAATATTGACACAAAACAAAATCGAACATAATAACACAAAAAATCAACTCAATATAAACACAAAACAAAATCGAACCCAATTTAAGCCCTAATATTGAAGCTACAAAATAAAATCGAACTCACAAAACAAACAATACATTCAATATATATAACAAAAAAGATAAAAATACCTTAAGCTCAAAATTGACCCGATTGAAGCCCCAAAATTGACTCGACCCATTTCAAGCCCTAACTCAAAATTAATCCTGAGAACGAGAATAAAAGCCCCAAATTAGTGAATTAAAGCCCCAAATTGAACCAATTGAACCAATTAGAGATGCTATGTGTAAATATTAACCGAGAATATGAGAGATGAGAGAAAGGAAGGAGAGGCCAGAGAGTGGAGCGGAGAGAGGAGAGAGGGAGAGTGTGTGTCTGAAGTGAAATGAAAATGTAAAATGAATTAATGAACTATGTCTGAGGATTTTTAGCTGTCTAAAATTTGGTTGGGCGGTATTTTTGCCGCTCACCAGTTTTTGTCCAAATTTTCATTTTTTTATTTGTTTAAAAAAGCAATTTATTTTTCATTAAATGTTTAATTCTTATTTTCTTTTTTCTAAATAATTCCTTTTACATAATTTGAAGTAATATATTCAGATATTTTTAATAATATGCAGAAATATTTTATTTTTTTAATATATTAAAATATATTTAGAAAAAAATTCATTTTAAAAATTTTGTTTAATAATATTTAATGAACATAAAAAATTATACATCTTAAAATGTTTTAATAGTTTCAGTAAAATATTAAATTCTACTGAATTATTCTTGATTCTTATAAAAATTTCTTGATAATTTTATCAAAATAAATTAATTTTCATGTGAAAAAATGTTAAAATTTTTATTTTTAGTAAAAAATGTAAAATTTTGTTAATTGCAAAATTATGGCAACACAATTTCAGACCTACGGCAACACACAAACACTTTTATTCTATGCCAACATATTTTTGCTACCTAAGCCAACATAAAAATGATAATGTTGTATTAGCTAAAAACATGTATGGCAAAGGCAACATATCCAAAGGCAACATAGGCCCTAGATGTGGTCATAGGCCTTTTATGGTGTAGTGTTTTTTTTGCTGTTGGTTGTAGTTTAGGTACTTGTACCAACACTTCATGTGAATATATGATCTACTCTTATTTATATTTACCAATTATTGTTCATAAGTAAATACTAATCCATATTCATTCTCAACTAACTAATATAGTTGAATATTTAACGAGTTACCATCTATCTAAATGACAACAGGGAAATTGGGAGTGAACATGAATAGGAAAGGCATTGTACAAACTAACAAACGAAAGCTTATGTAAACAAGTGATTTAATTTTAGGGTTAAATTAGTCCTAAGAATGTTAGTTAAAGTGTGACCCACATATAAATTTTGACTACATAATATATAAAAATTAATATATTTCAATTTTTCAGTTTCTGAATAAAAATATAATATTTTAAAAACTTTTATTCAAAAAAATTAAAAATAATAATTTTAGATATATAGTCAAAGTATCTAAAGTTAGGTGTAAAAAAGTCAAATGTCTTAGATAATGAACTGAAGTGAGTAGGTGCTAAGGAGTGCTTGCTTTTTTATAAACAATCCATGTTTCAAGTTCCACGAAAATTTCAACAATAACTAGCTTAATTTATGCTTGAATATTTTGATATGAAACTTTAAAAATTAATATCTAAATGACTTTTTATAGTTTAAGAAGGAAAAAGGAGTATATGTTACATAAGATTTTAAGTTAGCATGTCTAACTTTAACGGTCAGATCTTTTTAAGTTGAGTTAACTCTTTATATAAAAGAAGGTAAAGTAGTCAAAAAATTCTTTTTTCGCAAAAAAAGTTGCTGTCATAGTCCATTATAACCAGAATTAATTTAGCTATTTTTTTTTAAAAATTGTTAATTAATGAATTTTTTTAGTTCTCAGTTTTGGAAGGTCGCTAATTAAAAGAAAGGTGTCAGCTGCTTGAGGATACATGTGGTATTTTTTATTTTGTATTTTTTTTAGATAGAGAATAAATAAGACTTCTTTGCTTTCTTTTGACTAAGAACTTTAGCAGCACTCCTTAATGGTTCTTTTAGTTTTGGAGGTATGCGTCATCATCCACCATTTTAGTAAACTTACAATTGGTAGTGCCATTACCACAAGCCTAAGACAAACTTTTTTGCAATGTTAATTTTCCTCTAAAAATTAAAACATATCTACTTGTAATATGCTATATGCTATGCAATTTCTCGATTGTATTTAAAATTGAAAATTTGATTGAACATTTGAATATTTAATGGTAAAACTCTTAAATTTTTACAAATAATGTATTTCAGGGAAATAAAATTGCTAAGAAAATGTTGGATAATTGTTTCAAATCAATTTATGTCAAGAAGCTTATTTTTATTATAAGACGTTTTCAAGAACCTCGCGAAGTGCGGTTTATTCATCTAGTTTTCAATATATGATATTTAGGACATTATTTTTTAAAATTATGATATAGACCCAAAAAAAATATGAGGATTAACCGCCCTAAATTAAAAAACATAGTTGCCGAATGCAGGTCATTTTTACCAAATGCAGTTCATTGATATTACACATATAACCCTCCTAGTTATCTGTGCAAAACATAAAACACGTGTGATTAGTTTTCTGTGCAAACAAAATACCTAGTGTGACCTAATTTTATGTGACTCGGAATAAATGAATGGGAGTATAAAAACTTAGTTTTCCATTTGTATAACATTAGTTGATAGTATCTAATTTAATTTTATTTTACATTTTATAAGAAAATTTTAAATAACATTAGTTGATTGTATCTAGTTTAACTTTATTTTGTATTTTATAAGAAAATTTTAAATTTTGCTGTTAGTTGATATTTTTTTCATATTTTAAATTTATAATCTTTCATATATGTATATATATATATATATATATATATATATATATATATATATATATATATTAGTAAAAAATTCTACTTATTATTTTCAGAGTTTACACAATTTTGTAGTGCATTCTTTTTTTTTCATATATTAAATTTTACCATATTTCTTGTTTATATTAGTCAAACAAGAATCATTTGTAATTATAAGTAATTTAATTGTTTATGATTTATAATGATTAGGTCCTTTAACAAATGTGTATGTGTCTGGTTAGTTATTTGATGTGTACACTAAGTTATACTATTAATTGGTTAGTTAAAAAACAGTAGTTAATATAAAATTGCTAATTTTTATTATGTATTTATTATTCTGTAGTGATTATTATTTAAATTTGATCAATCAAAGATATTGATATTAATCAATGAAATATGTATTTTTGTAATATATGTGTTATATTAATTATTCATACTTAAGGATATTGATATTTATCAATAAAATGTTTATTTTTGTAATATATGCAATTGTTGAGCTATTTATTATTTTTATAATTAATTATGTCAATTGTTAATATTATTGGGCTCTAAACATCTTTTATTATGTGTTAATTTATTTGTTAAATTTATGATCATATTTAACAAAGTATAAAATATGTACTTGTCGTCCTTATAATCTGTTATTTAAACTGAATAAAGTTGATTTAATGTGTACGTATTTAATAATTTACGTGTTTCACAGTTTCTGTAATATATTGATTTTTCTAAATTTTATAATGTATATATTCTTTTAATCATGACTAATAAATTAATTTTTTTTAGTTACATATTTCGATTATCTTGATTAATATATTTAATTTTTTCACGTGAAATATTTGTTTAGATGGGAAAAAAAGTCTCAAGTAATATAATGTCACATATATAATAGTATTTCACATGTATTTAAGACTTTAATATACACGGGTATGACAATCAGTATGCGCTTATCTAGGTATATTTATTAGGGTTTAAAACATTTAATAGATATAAGAAGTTTTAGGTAATATGACCAAACTGCATTTGGTAAAAATGACCCACATTTGGCCCCACCCTTTGAAAAAAAAGATTAACCAAACTAGACAGGAATAGGATAGATAAGGACGGCAGGAACCCTAGGTTTTGCAGTGGGCTGGGCATAGGATATTGGTGGGAGAAGAAAAGGGCGGGAGTTGGGAATGTTTTGATGTTTAGAAATTGATTTAAAATCCCATTACTTATATACATACATACATACATACATACATACAGCTACAGGTACGCCAAGAATTCCCCCTTATAGTATGTTTTGAATTGGGTTGATTGGGGTGAGATGGAAGACGGTGGCGTATTGGGTGAGCGTGAAGATGACAGACAGATTGAGAGTGAGAGGGAAAGAAAAGAGATTGTGAATGATGCTTTTACTCAAGCACTTGATGAGTGTTTTCAGCAAGGTGGTGGTGGTGGTGGTGGTGATCCTGATCCATCCGTCAGGAGACGCAACAAGACTTGTGAGGGGGCTACTAGTAATCCCAAGCGACGCCATCGTACAGATGACAAAGTATTTTTATGTTCCTTGTTCCCTTTCCCCCCTTTGTGATTTTTATTCTCCGCCTTGTAACTTTGAATTACTTCAACAGGGGGATCCCTTGTCAGTTATGTGTCATCAATGCCAGAGAAACGACAAAGGCCGGGTTGTCACTTGTGGAAACTGTAAATGGAAGAGATATTGTGTGCCCTGCATGACCACTTGGTATATTTCTTTCTTTCCCCTTAATATATGTCTCTCATATTTTCTGATTCTATTTTAAACTGATTTTTGTCAACACTTGTCACACTGTCAATATTTGCCTATATTCTACTTGCTTAAAATCATCTGAATACAGATTCACTAATTGACCTCGTTGCAAAACTTATGTATCGATGCAGGTACCCTAAAATGACAGAAGATGATTTTGCCAGGTTCTGCCCTGTTTGTCAAGTTAATTGTAACTGCAAAAGTTGCTTGCGTTTACAAGTACTGAAAAAGGTTTGTATCTTTGGTCCATCACACTTAAAATTAGTTATTGATGGTGTTCTTTTAGTTCAGCTCACATATTTCTCTTTTAAAATTTATTTCTAGGACAAGGAAAGGTTTAATTTGAAGTTCACTGTCGAAGAAAGAATTCAGTACTGCAAGTATATTATTCCGATTCTTCTCCCGTTCCTGACACAATTTAATAAGGAACAGATGAGGGAGAAGCAGATAGAAGCTGAAATTCAGGGTACATTCATTGGCTTCGATGTTGTTTATTACAACTAAAAGCAGTCTTGTTTTGTAATAAAGAAATGTTAACATGTATGATCCATGCCTTGCATTAGTTCCTGTAGTGTTTTCATCTGGCAAAGTGAAATGGTGACTGCTCATATACTGAAATGCACTTGTTCAATTCGTCTTGCGTTTATTTCCATACTTATAAGTCACTGCTTAATTTTGGTTAGACGTCAAGATAAAAACATTCATTTCCAGCCATTTCTACTTTATATTTTTAGATTTATGTTCCTTATTTATGAGAGATAATAAAATGACAAACTGGATGTTGCTTTAGGAATGTAAGAAATACATGTGATATTAACATTTTTTATGTTTGCACAGGGTTATCTTTTGCAGACTTAGAAGTAGAAAATGCAAACTGTGGGTTGGAAGAGCGTATCTACTGGTAGGTGTAGAGAAGTCATCTCTTGTTACTATAAAGCTACGTGTCCTGGCATTTCTGATGACCTAATTTTGTGTTTGTTGCAGCGACAATTGCAAAACTTCTATTGCTGATTATCACAGAAGCTGTTCCAGTTGTGGATATGATCTTTGCCTGATATGTTGTCAGGAGCTCCGTGATGGTTGCCTGAGAGGGTCTCAAGAAGAAGTGAATATTCAATTTATAGACCCAGGGTCCCCATACATGCGTGCTGAACCAGATAAAACGCAAAAATCGGGACAAAGATCTACCAGAAGGTCGGGAAATTTGGCTGAACCTAGCGGTGAAGGTTGTTATCCGGGTTCAACATTGGGCATACCAGATGAAAGTAGCAAAAAGGATCATACAGAGTCATTATCTCAATGGGAACCCTATGAAGATGGTAGAATCCCTTGTCCACCTAAAACTTTGGGTGGTTGTGGTGATGACATATTAAAATTAAAGTGTATACGAGAAGATGATTCGGTTTCTAAGATTCTGCGTGATGCTGAAGAATTATCAGATAAATACAAACTCTCTTCTGAAGCTCTTGGACAAGGGTGCTCCTGTTTCGATTCAGTTTGTGGGAGTGGCACCAACAAGATGAAGTTATTGAAAGCCGCATCCCGGGAAGATTCCGATGACAACTATCTGTATTGTCCAAATGCTGTGGAACTCAAAGCCAATGACTTGAGTCATTTTCAGTACCATTGGCTTAAAGGGGAACCTGTTATTGTCAGTAATGTGCTTGAATTAACATGTGGGTTAAGTTGGGAACCAATGGTCATGTGGCGTGCATTCCGTCAGATAAAAAACTTGAATCATTCCCAGCTACTGGATGTGCTTGCCATTGATTGTTTAAGTTGGTGCGAGGTGAGTTGGTTTCTGCAATATACATACCAAAAAAGTACTTTTTTTCGCCACGTCCCTTATAAGATGATTGGCCGTACCCCTTGCCTCCGTACTGTGTCGCCATATCCTAGTCCGTGCTTCCTAGTCAATCATTTATCATTAATATTTAATACTTAATGTAAGTGAACATATGCAGTAGCCTATGAATAGGGTAAACCTAAAATGACTTTGCATCTGACATAACTATCCACTGCTTTTCCAATTGATCCTTTACTAGTACGCAACAAATCATCCAGAATACCCGACTAAATAGTACTGAATATGTAAGATTACTGTTGCCTTATTATAATTAAAACTTTAATTGAATATTATCTGGATATAGATGCAATTTCCTGACACTATTATATCTCTGTCCCACCTCATCATACAGCTGTTAAATTGTAAATCGTATGTTGGCAAACTTTTGATTCCTGTATCAATTTTCCAGATATCTTTGTGTAACGTCTTGTAACTTTGGGATGGGGATTGTTTGTGTGACCTGCTAATTATCAAACTTATAATGAGTTTTTCACTTGTTCCTATGGGGTGCAGGTGGATGTTAATGCACGAACGTTCTTCAAGGGTTATCGGGAAGGTGAAGTTGATAAATACGGGTGGCCCCAAATTTTGAAGTTGAAAGACTGGCCCCCATCCAGTAAATTCGAGGAGCACTTGCCACGACATTGTGTCGAGTTTCTAAGCAGTTTGCCATTCAAGGAATATACAAATCCTCAAAGTGGGTATTTGAATCTTGCTATAAAGTTGCCAGATAAGTCATTGAAGCCAGATATGGGCCCAAAAACATATATAGCCTATGGGATTGCTCAGGAGCTTGGTCGCGGTGATTCTGTGACGAAGCTCCACTGCGATATGTCTGATGCAGTACGATTGTCTTAAATATTGATATTTTTAGCTTATTATAATTTTAACATCTCTACAAAATGCATAAATTAACTTTTGTTGGCATGTTTGAAGCTTTACAATCGAAGATTAAAAAACGTATCCTTCTGATTTCAATTACTGATTTAAATACGTATACTCTTGGCTTTGTAGTTTTTATCCCCAACTGAATGTGATATGTGATGGTACAGGTAAATGTGCTGACACATGTTCAAGAAGTTACTTACACATCAGCTCAACAGGCTGGGATAGAGAACTTGAAGCAACAGCAATTTTTCCAGGATGAAAGGGAAATTTTTGGAAGAGAACATGTAGTGAATCATAAGGTTGAGAAACAGGAAGTCGAAGTTGGTGGAATGACAGGTGCATTGGATGGAACATTTCACAGGACAATGTTGAAAACTGAGGGCCTAAGACATGAGAATGGAGATGGAAATGAGGACGAGAGAAATGGTAATTTTAAGAACCAAAACCTTGTGGAACAGCAATATGCCAATGAGAAGAGAAGTGAATCGGATGAACATGCTGCAAATAGCGTTGTTGGATCTTTGGATGTCAGTATAGAGGGAATTGAACACCCAGAGGGTGGTGCTCTATGGGACATCTTTCGGAGGCAAGATTCTCCAAAACTGGAAGAATATATAAGGCAATATTACAAAGAATTTAGGCACATATATTGCCGTCCTTTAGATGAGGTAAAACTAATGCCTTCACACCTTTGGAAATACCACAATAAAATTCTTTTTAGTATAAAACAATAATCAGTATTCAGTAGTTAAATTCCAAGATGCAGCAATCTTCGTCTTGATAACTATGATGATAAGTGAATTGAAAATGAATTTGTTGTTATGTTGAAGAAGATGTTTTATTCTGTTAAACTGGTATTACATATGAAAGGAAGAAAAATAGATTGTATGTTCACTTCTATGAGTTCTTGGAGAAAACTGTTTCTGATTGACTGTACTTCAGATTTTTGTTTGCTTTAAAGGCAAATTCTACTTATTCTTCAATCACTTGCTAGGCAATCAAAAATAATATTTTTGTAACAGCAACTTCCTAGCTGATGATCATTTTGTGGTCCAAGTGCATGTTTGAGTTCTATGAATGAAATACCAATGCCATATTTATGTTTTATTCTTTTTTAGCTAATATTTCTTTCAACATATGCAGCTATGCATGAGTATCTAACATGTTTGTAACATAGGTGGTTCACCCTATCCATGACCAGACTTTTTATTTGACTACGGAGCATAAAAGAAGGCTGAAGGAGGAATATGGTTAGTTTGACAACATATAACGTGTTAACTGCTACCTCTGCATGTACGTGGTTACAATATATGTTTTGTGTTGTTCAGGTATAGAACCATGGACTTTTGTTCAAAAAGTAGGAGATGCAGTATTTATACCAGTTGGATGTCCTCACCAAGTTAGAAATATTAAGGTAAGTTTTTTTTTTCAGCGTGTCTTGATTTACAAAATCATTAGTCATACCTTCTCTTGTGGGTTGTTCCAGTGAGGACCACTTTAGTTTCCATATTCGCCTCTTAAGGGACCTGGCGACCTTGAATATGACTCAAAGTCATATTCAAGGCTCGGCTGGATGGTTCTTGGAGGAGCAAGGGCAGCACAACAGCTGTCACACACAAACAAAGGCGGCATAGTATTGAAATCATCAATGCCAATGCAGCGAGTATGCTGCCAAACCTCACAAATATCACAAGCCACCATCCTCTCCCCATCATCATCCCTTGTTCCACATTTGCAATTAACAGTCCAATTATCTGCCCCACCTTCATACTTCAAATCAGAATCAAAATCCATTCCAATAGCCCTAAAACACAGTTCAGACCCCGATTCGACTGTGCCAAATAACACCTCTCCATCTTCCACGCTCTCCAGTCCACTAATTTCAGTAACCACAATCCTCTCCATGATATAATAAGTATCCCTCATTGCATGCTGCACCACTTCTTTCAACTCGCCCACTGTTAAATGCAAAGGAACTGCAATGTGCTCTCCCGGTGGATATCCCCTGGTAAATTAAGTTTCCAAATCACTCAAACTTGGAATCACTCTACAAACAAACCTCAGTAGCTGATCAGGCTCATCTATAAAAAGCCACTCTTTGACAAACTGTTTACTATCGATGACTCTTTCAACGGCCAATTCAACCCATTCTGAGTTCTGATATTCCAAAAGCACGTTGTTGTACAAGTAAGCAATGTCTGAGTAAACATCAATCCCAGGAATTATAGCCTGTGGTTGATCCTGTGGAAGCACAACCAAATCCAATTCTGTATCAACCTGAACAGCAGCCACATTCTGACCAACCTCTTCACAATAGTGTACTCCAACACACGAGCTTGTGGGTTCACATCTCGACAAACAATGTACCTACCGACAATGACATTGTTCAGCGACTTTAACATGTAATCAATCAAACCAGTATCTCCAATTCGCATACGAGCAGCATCCCGAACTTCTTGCCTACTCATTCCACAATTATGCCCCCCATTTGCTGCTTTCTTTTCCCTCAGTGCATTAACAACAACTTCAGCAACATACTGAATTCTTTTCATTGGCCACCTACTGTCTAAATTGGAAGCCAGTGTGGTAAAATTATTGCACCTTCCATTTTTCCTTTTGCTGACATTCTTATTCTGCGCATTCTTTCTTGCTGAGGATCTTGAACAAATTGAGAGTACAGCATTAGTAGGTGATCTTCTTGCAGGCAAACCCCGGGACTTGAGAGAAAGCATGAAGTGAAACAGATCCCTGATTGTGATCAGTTCAGACTCACTTGTGTCCCTGTAATAGGAAATGATCCGCTTGACATCACTATATAGTTTCGAAGAACAAAAGTCCTGTATGATCTGATCAAGTCCAAGAGAACTAAGAAGCTCGATAGCCCTTTCATACTTTTCACCAGTTACTCCAAAACTCCCTTGGCAAAATTTATATCCCCATCTGCCAAACCATGGCCTTCCGTATGCAATACCATGAAGCAACCGAGGATCCATCCCCCTTTTCACAGACACGTCCTCCACTGTAATTTTACTGAAAAAGTAAAAAATAAAAGTATTCAGGCTCAGGCATATCAACAAGCAGAATTTACAATAAAACTGATTAATGTTAAGGACCGGGGTTTACCGAGTGTGAAGATTGGTGCATATTCTGTCCCAAAGATCCATTATCTCTTTACCATACAAAAACTTAGATCCACCTTCCATCCCATTGATACACAGAAGATGGCCGAAACCATTACAATGAATCAACCCATGTAAAAGATGAGTGTGCATATCAAAAACCCCATCATTCAGTGGCTTAGTCCACTCATCATCAACTGGAATAATCATGTGGTACTTCCTTTTCGTCACAAAATGGTGACTCCAACCTAAACAACATAAAATTTACGCACAAAACTATTACACCTTCCATATCTCAAATTTAACCAAAAAACTAAACTCCCGGTTCAAGATCAAAATACCCAACTGAGAAAATTAATGTTGAGACACAGAATTCTGGGAACTTAAGAACTAAGATAAAATATGGTGATTCACTGATTCCTACTTAAAAGAAAGTAAAACACATAATGGCGCATTTGTTACAATTAATCTCTCAATTTCACGTATTCAACCCCAAAACTAAGAACCCATATCAGAAATCAATATACCCAACTGAGAAATTAAAGAAATAATGAGTTACAATTTACAAACAATATCAAAATGGCTGACTCCAACCTGATATACATTAAAGAACACACACACACATTACAATCAAGACCCTAAATTCTCTAATTTGCCCCAAAAACACAAACCCTAGGTCAAGAAGGTCAAGAACAAAAATACCCAAGTACAAAATCAACAAAAATTGGGGGAAAAGATTACCGGTACATCGACATTGATCACAGTAGGGTTGAAAAGACTTCTTAGCAGTTTCTTCAATGGTGTAAAGAGGAATTACAAGCCCTTTACTTTCGTGAACAAGAAAAGTGCACCAAATTGGCATTCCATCAATGTTGTAGTCCTCAATTTAACCACATTGTTGAAGAAATTGTCGAATATTATCGCGAAAAGGACCCGTAAGAGTAATGGGGCAACCCGGGTCTGCAAATGTGTTGAAATTGTACAGCTTTGGCATTCTTTTTTGTTTCTTGAAACCCTCCAGTATTTGCTTTGAGTTCGACATTTTTTGTGATTTCTTGGTTTTTCAAGAACTGAAGCTATTTATAGAGTTGTGTGTGTGTGTGTTTTAGTGTGTGTAATTGTGTGTGTTTTGAGTCAAGACAGAGGAGGGAAAGTTTGTTGGTAAGACTTCAAATATTTGTTAATTAGTTTAATCACCCCGCTTAATTTTGAGGGTTAATGTGATTTGGTTTACTTTTTTGCCCTTGTGTTTGAGATATTTACAAAGATGACCTAATAAAAATGAAGGGTATTCTGTTTTGATTATGGGGGGGTATTTTGGTCATTTTGGATGGGATACTGATTAGTGTATAAATGCACCCAAACAAAACAAACCCTTTACACCCCACATAAAGGGCCACTTTATGTAACTAACAAAGCTGGGCTAGGGACCTGTAACAGGTCTGAACATGAACATAATCTCAGGGGTTGGAATTTGTAATAAAGATTCTGAACCTGAAAGATACATGAACATCTTGGGATCAAACAATTAATATGACCATTTTATATATACCATTTTATATTTTACTGAGTACGAAATTTTTTAGATTTAATTTATAAGAAAAAAGTAGAATATGTGAAGAGGTTCATAAAAGTCGATTAAAAAGAGTTTGAACTTGACTCAATCGGACTATACGTTAACATGATTAGACGAGACAAAATTTATAGCTCGGGAAGTTTTGTCACCAAAGGCGAGGTGAAAAATCTCATGATTGATAGTAAAACAAGAAGTTAGCTGGAAGGACCACAGGAATGGATAAATTCATATCCAAAAATATTTTATAAAGAAAATTCATAGTACAATTTGGCAGAAGAAGTTACTTCAAGAATATTAGCGTTCTCTGAACCCCAACTTTTACTCAATCCACACTGTAAAACTAAGACATTTTCTATTTTAAAATTAAAGTTTTCAGAAGAGGCTCAAGAGAAAAGTTGAGGAAAAACAAAATGAAACTGGTGCAAAAGTACATAATGCACGAGAATTGCTAAAAATGCCCCGAGTCCCATTCACCAGGTGAGAATTCACTACCTAGAAAATACACCTGATCCGCGTATTATTCTAGACATTTTTTTTAGGCCGGCAAGAATTTGTGTGCTTCCCCTACAGGCCAAAACCCTCAAAATTACAGAAAATTTTGAAATTTATATATTAAAAAATACAAAACCATAGGTCGCTTAAGATTCTCATGTGTTCCTGCAAATCACCTACTTCCAAACTTGGCTCATTGCTACAAAGTACTGAGAAAGTATTAAGGGAGGTGCTAGTTATGCATCCGCACCCCCTTATTGTCCCTCATATATCCCAGACCTGGTGTCTGTGGAAGTTGTGCATCATGATGTCACGAAAGCGCAAGCCAACCCTTGAAGTAGAAGTCTTGAGCACAATGAACTTAAAGGGCTAGCAAGGGATATGCTCGTAGTAACCAATCCGGAAAGTATAATAAATTTTACCATAACCTTCTTTCGGGAGATTGATCGCTTAGCTCGGAACGATGGACAGCAGATAGCTCCGAACACAAGCTATGACTGATTAGCAGTGCACTGTGTAGGTTGCTGCTTATCCCTTTCAGATGGGTCGGATGGGGATAGGAACGAATGAGCGGCCCTTTGACCTAAATTAGCTCTTCTAGTAGGAGTGCTCCTATGTTAGCAGGACATTTCGTGCAAGAACTAGGTTTGAGTTAGTGCACTAACTAGGTTGGTTGTCCTAATGGCTCTTTCTCTGAGGTATCCCGGACTAGTAGCAACCGATTTCGATTCTAGTAAATAAGATATTGTTTCATAGAATTGGTTGTTCTTTCTCTTTCAATCTGACTTCTTTCGGAAGGACTTCACTACTGACTTCTTTCGTTTTTCTCTATTCCTTTCAGTACAGTACCAATCCCTCTTTTATTGGTTAGCAAAGGTACTATACTAGCTTTGATTTCCTACTTGGTTAGCCTTGGCCTCTTTATTGGTTAGCAAAGGTTATTGGCCAGCTTGGTTCCTGCTTGGCATTGAAGGCTATGCTACTCCTGCCTGGTCAAAAAAGACTATTCGTTCGTGCCCAAGGTAACTAAACCCGCGCATCACTACTGACTTCACTAGGCAAAGGTTTCTTATTTATGTAATTCTTTCAATCTAGAATAGATTGCTCTAGCCTAGACCTAGATGACCCGTAGTAGACACCCAAGTAGATAAAGTAGTGACACCTTAGCCACGTTATAACACTACAAAGCTGAAAGAGCTAGAAGATTGCCAATAGCTAGCTCAAGAGATAGAAGCTTCTTTCTTGTGCTTTGATCTTATATATGAGAATTCTTATATATGAGAATCAGATGGCATTTGTTAACTGCTAAGAGATTGTACCATTCTAATCTAAGAGGGCACTAGACTTCGTTCTTAAACCTACTTATTTAGCCTCTATCGCACTCTCGGGACTCCACAGGTGTTATGTTACATTAATGCCTAAACTACGGATATCAGCTAAAGAAAGCTGTCATTGGATCGTAAGAGGCTCGACTAGGTAGGAGAGGAAAGAAGTAGCGAGACTGGTACGGAGAGGATAGCAGCGGAGCTAGGTGCATTTTGTGGTGATACAAACAAATACGTATGTCCCCTGCTCTCTCCATGTTTTTCCTGGATTTGTCCCGAACTTCTCCTTATCCGCTCGTCCATCGGATTAACTTCAACTCATGAATCAGATCTACTGGTGATATGGGCAGGAACTTACATAGTGATATCCCTGTGGGAAGGTTCTATGCGCACGAAGAAAAAGGCATTACGACGTCTTAGGCTTGCTGGCCAGATTGAAATCGAAAACTTACTTGGCTCAATTGAAGCCAAACCGGGTTCCTCGCTAGAGTCTATTGAGATGCCAGTCAACGGTTGGCAGGGCTTGTTATGCTAAAAAAAAGGCTTTTGATAAAGGATTCTCGGATTGGCATTATGCCTTGCCTTGATTAGAGTTCGAAATCCCTATCCAAGCTAATCCAACTCGGATTTTACTTAATCTCCAACCCCAGAACCAAAAACCTCCTAGTATTTTTGAGCTTGGTCATCCTTTCTGTGAGGTAGCATCCTTTCTGTGAGGTAGCTTGTCTCCTCCAGCTTGTCTGGTTAATGGGGCTCTCTATTTAAAGATTCAAGAAGTCACTCCGCTTTCTGGGATGGAGAAGTTTCCCTTTCTTTCCCTTCAGTCTAAGTAAGGAGTTGTTCAACTCTATTCCTTCAATGGATAAAAGCTGTAGGTGCAAAAGCAAGTTCTACTCCCTTTTTTATTTATTAGGTTGTTTCTTATTCTCGGTCCTTAGCCTTCCGGCTTCAGTACCGTTCCAGTGGATGTAGAAGCAAGTAAGCTCAACATTCCTTGTATGATTGAGTTTATTAGGTTCCTTTCTTTCCTGTAAGTTTACTAAGGCTGGTTCTCTTCTAGATTGAATATTGATTTAAACTTGCCTATGGCTTTCTAAAAAGCGTAGTTTAGGTGCTATGAAGGGTTGTATCCGTACCCCCGTAATAAGCACCTTACGAGCGTCCCGAGCCAATGAGGGAGAAAGTCGACGGGTCCCCCTGCATCATCAGATGAGGGACACGCTTTCTCCGCTGACCTAAATATGTTACAGGCTTAAGAAGGGATGGAGCTAACGAGAAGTTTGTAGGCCCCGAGCGACGTACGCTAAGGTAGTCAGCATATGGGCCGGTCAGTAGAACAACCCTCGTAGTATAGCGATAGACCGATGCTAGAGTTCCTTCTTTTTGTTTCGAGGTACCTTCCTTTTAAGTCTCTCGTTTATTGCCCTTCAGGCTAAGTAAAGAATTTAATCATTCTTTCTCTAAATAAGTTTTTTGCTCTTTCGAGCTTTCGATTCATCTGGTAACTCTTGTACCCAATACAATAGGTCCTAGACATTATTCCATCCAGGGATAAGCCCTGTAGGCATAGAAGCGAAAGATGATAGGAGATAATCTAGTCGTCCTTTGAAGTCTTCTTCCTTGCCCTTCAGGTTCCCTAAGTCATTAGCTGAAGAAGTCCCGTCAATGGATAAGAGCAGGTAAAGCCACGAGCAAGCTTTTGGTATTGGGTTATGTTCCGAAGCTTTTAAGCAGGGTCCAATGGAGAAAAAACATTATAAAGATCATGTTTGGATGAACCATTGATTTCCTATATGTTTTCCTAAATGAACTTGGTTCAATAATATCATATTAACTTTCATGTTTTTATCCATTACTATCTGTTTCAAATATATATGTAAAGAATTGTAATATACAGTATGTATTAAGTTCTTCTGTAATTACAAAGAAATGCATACAATTCTCCCTTGTGCTTATATGTAACTAGTTCATGTATATGTGACCGTGAACACATAATTTTTGGGTAGTCCATGGGTATGGTATTGTTATTAATGCGTTGGTGGTGAATATGAATAATGACCTGTTTGGGAACAGCTATTTCATTTCAAATGACGGTATTTGCTTAAATTTCTTGTTTGGGAATTTAAGAAATTTGGATTTCACCAAATCCCGGAGCATCTAAATTCAAGTGATGTTTTCCAGAAATTGAAATGACATTTCAGCTCCAGTTGAATTTTTTTTACATGTTCTGATTCATATCTCTATTTGAACATTATATTCATCACCGGCATCGGCGGTCACCTGCGGCCATTCCTTTACCAATTTCCGACACGATCATAATTCAAGTGATGCTTTATAATAATGTGCACCTTAGAAAACACTTAATAGTAGTGATGAACGCCTTTATGTTTTCATTTATGTTTGATTGTCTTTTTACCTAAACACTCCTAAACTGATAAAATTTGATGTCTTGTCACGAGCTGGATTCGAACCACTGATAGAAGGATTTTCAGTCCTTTGCTTTGTCCAGCTTGCCCCTCCATTTGACCAAAGCTTCACGACTTATTTACAATTATAGTGACGGAGAGATCAGGACGGGAACTAGTATCGGATCAGCAAAAGAAGGGAACCGGTAAACAAGTGACAAAGAAATTGTTGAGAAAAAGATGGCCTTTTTCTGGACGAAATGAAAATTGGATTTATGGAACAGGAGAAATATTTCCCATTCCTTAGCCAAGGGGATATTCTTTTGTCAGGAGATATGTACAAGTATTTGATCTACCTGATGACTCAATGATTCCGCGATTCCTGAGGGGAGGTTGCGACGGCGGAAGGGAATCACGTTAGTAATCCAGGGAAACTCGAAATGACCGGTCAAAGGAATTGAATTTATACCCGAAAAATTAGATGAAAAACCTTGGCCTGATGTCTTAATTCTTGGGCATGGAGGTACAACGAAACTGTAGAATGTTTTGCACAAAAGCAAAATTCAAAGATTAACGACTTAAATTGGTATGAGGTTATTTACCAAAATACAAGTTGTACCAACCTCTTTTGGTGTGTCTTTTTTTTAATCTTAAATCCTCACTTCTAGATTTTACAACTAACAATCGCATGTTGTTATCCAAAAGAGACACAAAATAGTTCTATGTGAAACACTTTGTGACAAGGATCGAGAAAATGAGACTGAGACTAGAGTTTGAGGGAGCTATGTCTGTTGACTTGAATGGAAGAAGTTGGAGATAGCAGTATAATGGAAGAAGAATGAGGATGCAACACTTCTCAACCTTTCAAAAAATCATATTGATCTTAAAGTAAATTTAGATGGGAGGGAGTGGAGATTAATAGGTATGTATGGTGAACCAAACAGGAGACTTCGTCATCAGACATGGAACTTATTAAGAACGCTCAAGAATCAATGTCAACTATGTAGCAGGGATTCTTCACTTAGGTGAAGAATCGCGTATCCCATACTTCGGGGGTGCGGGAGTGCGCCGGGGTGCGCACGGAGTGCGGCACGTGGCGTATCCCCGCTTTTCTGCCATGGGATACACGGGGGTGCGGATGGGGTGCGGTTGGGGGATGCGGGAAGGGTAGAAATTGTAATTTTGTATCCGATTTTCAAACCTCCGTTGTCATCTCCGATCTTCAGTCGGCGTCTCCTATCGGTAAGCTTCGTCTCCGATCTTCGGTCGGTGTCTCCGATCTGTATGTGACGACTAAGAGGAAGGAAGAAGAAGAGTCGTTCTCGTCGGCCACGCTTGAGACGAAGGAAGAACAGCCGTTTTTGTGGTCGATCATCAGTTTTCGTCACCGATCTGTATGTATCTATGTATGTACGTATGTTTGTATGGCTTGAGTTGACTGCTGTATGTTTGTATTATTGTGTGTTGACGGACAATTAAAATATATGTTGGAGGCGGTGTGAGCTAGGTACTGTAATACTTATTTTGCTTTCGTTTGTGTATTGGGCCGGTAAAGCTAATTTTATGTTGTGGACTTGTGGTTAAATTTTTCATGATCCAAATCAACTTAGAAGTTAGATATATTTAAAAGAGGATTTATAAAATCTTTCCATTTTACAACTGCAGTTCAGTTTCTTCAATAAAATAAACAAATATTTATAAAAGCATTTTTTGAGTGATAATATAAAATTATTCAATCATAAGGAATATAATTGTTGTATAGATTATGAAATTATATTTTATATTATCTTTATTTATTTTTTTTGGACAAGATATATATATATATATAATTTTTATTTTTATTTTGCCGTATCCCCACGTATCCTAATATTTTTGAATTTGCCGAATTGCCGAATCCCCGTATCGCGCACCCCCGCACCCCGCACCCATGCTTCATAAATGTCAATTACCTTGGTGTATTATTGGGTACCTAAATAACGTGGTAAGACAGGAGGATAAGAAAGGAGGAAATCAGTATCCCAAAAGTTTGATACAGGGTTTTAAGAGAAGCACTGGAAGATTGCCAACTGAAAGACATGGGGCTTACTGGTCATCAATTTACATGGGAAAAATGGAGAGGTACGAGCCAGTGGACAGAGGTAAGATTGGATCTTTCTTTGGTTTCTCAAAATTGGTTGAATATGTTCTTAACAGCTCAACTATATAACTTAAGAGTACTCCACATCGGATTACTGTCCTATTTTGCTTGAAACTTGTAACGAGCAGATGATACCTAAAAGAAATAACTTTAGGTTCGAATATGCGTGGCTCAAAGGACCCATGTGTCAATAAATTGTGAAAGAGTGTTGGACAGGTGATCGTGAACTCAATATTCAAAATAAATCTAGCATTTGTAAAGAAGCACTTACGAGATAGTGGACTGCTGATGTGGAACGAAGAAGAATAATATTAGTTTGTATTTTTTTTCTATTATTAGTTTGATATGGATTTAATTGTAATTTAAGATACAGTTACATTATATATAAGTATTTGTAGGAGTAATCTAGATTATATTAGAGAATAAGAAAAGGATTTGTTTCCTTTATTAGGAAGATCTTTACTTAATGGCTAAGTTTTAGGTTTTGTTATATAAACAATTGTAATCTTCATTATTAAATAGAATTGATTATTATGAATTAAAAATCTGCGGATTTTTGTGTGTTCTTGCTGATTCTCTGCGGAGGTAGGCCTTTTATTCCCTTGTTTTCCCCTTTCCCACCCTTGTCCTACATCAACTGCATTCAAACATCAATCGCAGCTGATCAAAATGAAGAATTATTAAGGCCCGTCTCAACAGAAGAGGTTAATGTGGCATTGGTTCAGATGCATCCCGATAAGGTTTCAGGGCCTGACGGATTTAGTCCAGGTTTCTACTAAAAATATTGGCATATCGTGGGGGAAGATGTCGTCAAAACAATTAAAGATTTCTTTGGTGACGGACAAATAACTCCAAACCTGAATGGTACAAATATTATCTCGATTCCAAAAATCAAGAACCCAAGTTCTGTGGGGGATCTGCGGCCCATTTTGCTATGTAATGTCCTCATGAAGTTGGTAACTAAAGTAATTGCTAACATAATGAAGCCTGTTCTCACTCAAGTGGTGTTGGATACACAAAGTGCGTTTGTGCCAGGGAGAGTTATTACAGACAATGTCATGGTCTCGTTTGAGGTACTTCACTATCTGAAAAGAAAGCAACAAGGAAGGGTCGGCTATATGGCCTTAAAACTTGACATTAAGTGAGGCCTGTGACCCGAATGGAGTGGAGGTGTCTTTATGATGTGATGATCAAGATGGGTTTTGCTGCTTAGTGGGTTCAATTAGTGTTCAAGAGTTTAAGTACTGTGCAATATAAGGTAGTCCAAGGTGGAAAAGAGATCGGTCTAATAGTTCCTACACGGGGAATCCGACAAGGAGATCCGTTATCCCCATATCTATTCATCATATGTGCTGAATGTTTTAGCTCCTTGATTAATAAGTACGAGATGAAGGGCTGGATTCATGGTTGCAAAGTCACAAGAGGTGCACCAATAGTAACTCGCATGCTATTCGCACATGATAGCTATTTATATTGTTAGGCAACTGTTGATGAGGCACTCAAAGTGAGGGAGATGCTTAACAGATTCGAGAAGGCATTGGGACGATGTGTTAATTTGCAAAAATCATCGATTTTCTACAGCACAAACACAGAAACCATTGTTAAAGGAGAACAACGTGAAACTTTAGAAATGCAAGCAACAAATGAGCATAGTACATACTTGGGATTACCAAGTATGACGGGGAAATATAAAAATGCAGCTCTCGGGTATTTGAAGGAAAGAATAAAGAAGCGTGTACAAGGTTGGGATGCTAGATCTATTTCCTGCGCTGGAAAGAAGTGCTACTCAAGACGGTAATACAAGCAATTCCTAATTATGATATGGGGGTATTTCTACTACCATTGGGGATGACAAGTTGACAACTGAAATTGGGCGCACTATGAATACAGACACTGGTGGCAGCAGTCAACAAATAAAAAGAAAGGAATCAAGTGGATGAGTTGGGAGAGACTTTGCCAGCATAAAAGTAGAGGTGGTATGGGCTTTAGGCACTTAAGAGACTTTAACATAGCGCTTCTGGGATCCAGGTTGGAGACTATTGACGAGATAGAACTCTCTGGTTACCCCGGTGATAGCTGAGCTTATGGAGTTAAGGAAGCTCTAATTTGGTACAAAAACAAGCACATCCAGGGGATAACTTTTGAGACTGATTGCCTCGTTGTGGTTCAAGCTATTAGGAGTGCAGTCTGTTTCAACTCTGATTTTGGCTCGATAATAAGAGATTGTAAACGGCTTTTGGCCGAGATGTGTGATTGTTCTATTACTTTTGTCAAACGATCTGCGAAAAGGTTAGCTCATCAACTTGCAAGAGCATCCCATTCTTACTCGTATTGTATTTTTAGGGGACAAGAGCTCCTTGCTGAATTTCATTCTAGTTTGGTAGATGAAAGTTTGGTTTAATGAAATGATGCATTCTATTTCAAAAAATAAATAAATTAGATGAATATCAAGTACATGAAATTTTTAGCCAAATTGATTTTACAACTCACAATCGTATTATGTTCCTAGTTCTTGTGAAATGGTGTAGATAAACTATCAAGAACATGATTTTTTTGGGGAAATTTTTTGAGCTTCGTTTTTTTGAGGAGCCCATGTTTTTACCTATAGTTTCTTACTACCAAAGATGAGCATCTATATATCTGCTTTTTAAGCAGTGCTTGGAAATTAAAATGTGATTCATTTAGCCATTGAAGTTTGAAAGGTTTTACATGTGAATCCAAACACTTCAAATTAGGTTTTACATACACTATTATTAGGTTCTTCGGTTGCGCATAGGTTAGTTGCTCGAGTAGACCAAATTTAAATGTTTAGTTCAGGAAACATATGATCATGGGTGATTGTTATTATCTGTTAACAATATATAATAGCATATAGAGAGAGATTTACAGAAGAAGTAGAGATTGTATATATAATCTTGTTTATATTACAATGTAAAGCTCCTATATTTATAGTAGAAGAAATGCACCAATAGTCATGAACGGTGCCTAACTAACTATGACTATGCTGTGATGTTAAAGTCTAAGACGGTGCCTAATATGTTTTGACACCCCCTCAAGTTGATGCATATATATCACTCATGCCCAACTTGCCAATAAGTGGATGAAGCATCTTCTGATTTAAACCTTTGGTAAATATGTCAGCTATCTGGTCCTCCGATCTTACAAAGTGAATACCAATGGTATCATTATTAATCTTCTCTTTTATGAAGTGTCGATCAATTTCGATATGTTTGGTCCGATCATGTTGAATTGGATTATGTGCAATGGCAATAGCAGCTTTGTTATCACAATGCAGCTTCATTGGAGTTGTAGATGCAAGTCCTAATTCTTCTAGAAACAATCTTATCCACAATAATTCACGCACACCTTTAGCCATAGCTCTGTACTCTGCCTCAGCACTAGATAAGGCAACCACAGGTTGTTTCTTGCTTCGCCAAGTAACCAAATTGCCACCAACAAATGTACAATATCCTGAAGTAGATCGTCTATCGTCTTGACATCCGGCCCAATCTGCATCTGTATAGCTTTCAACACCGAGATGATTGTTTTTAGTAAACATTACTCCTTTTCCAGGAGCAGCCTTAAGATACCTTAATATCATATAAACTGCATCCAAATGTGGTTGACGAGGATCATGCATATACCTACTAACAATTCCCACTGCATATGATATGTCTGGCCTTGTATGTGCAAGGTAGATTAGTCGACCAACTAACCTTTGATATTGAGATTTCTCGACAATTTCACCAGCATCTCCACAAAGTTTATGATTTGCTTCTATTGGAGATTCTGCAGGTCTACATCCCAACATCCCTGTTTCATTCAGAAGATCAAGTGTATACTTCCGTTGTGAGAGGAAAATACCACCTGGACTTCTAGAGACCTCAATACTAAGGAAATACCGTAGCTTTCCTAAGTCCTTCATCTCGAATTCAGAGGCAAGCTTGCGTTTAACATTAGCAATCTCACAGGTGTCGTTGCCGGTGATCACAATATCATCGACATAAACAATCAACACTGTGATTTTTTCATCTCGTCTTTTTACGAACATGGTGTTATCTGAGTTGCTCTGTTTGTAGTCAAATTTAATCATTGCTCCCTGAAATTTGCCAAACCAGTCCCTTGGAGACTGTTTTAACCCATAAATAGTCTTCTTTAGCTTGCATATTTTCCCAATAGTCGCAGCTGTAGAAAAACCCGGTGGAATATCCATGTAAACCTCTTCTTTCAGGTCTCCATGTAAGAATGCATTTTTTACATCCAATTGCTGAAGTTCCCATCCGAGATTTGCTGCACATGATATCAAGACTCGAATAGAGGCCATCTTTGCTACTGGAGCAAAAGTTTCCTGATAATCAATCCCGTAAGTTTGAGTATACCCTTTTGCTACAAGTCTCGCTTTGTACCTATCAATCAGCCCATTAGGTTTCTGTTTCACAGTGAATACCCATCTGCATCCTACTACCTTCCTTCCAGCGGGAAGATGAGTTAACTCCCAAGTGCCATTATGTTTCAAGGCATTCATTTCCTCTATCATAGCATCTTTCCATTTAGGATCACATAAAGCATCCTGCCAAGTATGTGGAACAGAAACACTAGACAAGGATGACACAAAAGCAAGTGAAGATGGAGATAATGCATTATAAGATACAAAGTTTGAGATAGGATGGTTAGTGCAAGAACGTACACCCTTTCTTATAGCAATAGGAAGATCTAAAGTAGGATCAAGAGTGTTACCGTTATCAGGCTCAATTATAGGAGCTGTAGGATCTGCCTCGAGGTCAGAGGTCTCTGGATGTGGTAAAGTGGTGACATCTTCATTGTTCCGCCTAGAATATGTAATCAAATCTGGCCTGTCAAACCTATTTAGATCATCTAACTCACTACCCAAACGTGGAGGGATGGATGATGTGTTTGGACTAGTGTTTGGCACATTGATGAATGGAAGGAATTGAGACTCCTCTGTCGCTTTACTATCAAGACTGTGTCGGTTAATCTCCCCCTGAAGCAAGGAGGAGGATCCGGGAGAGAAGTAAGAAATAGACTCCCAGAAAGTAACATCGTGACTGACATATGTGCGATGTGAGGGAGGGTGATAGCACTTATACCCCTTTTGAGTTGGTGTATAACCAATGAAAACACAGCGGAGAGCACGAGAATCAAGTTTATCCCGAGAGGGAGAATGATTATGAACAAAGCATACACTCCCAAATAACCGAAGAGGCATTGGATGTGACGAAGGTGCAGGAATAAAGGACAACGGTGTTCTGAATTGTAGTACTTTTGAAGGGAGACGGTTGATCAGATATGCAGCAGTCATGACTGCCTCACCCCAAAGATATTTAGGGACATGCATGGTTAATATGAGGGACCGTGCTACCTGTTGTAAGTGACCAATTTTCCTTTCAGCGATGCCATTTTGCTGAGAGGTCTTAACACATGTAGTTTGATGAATAATACCCCATGTGTCCAAATAAGATGTAAACATTCCGGCATACTCGGTACCATTATCACTTCGCAGAATTTTAACAGAGGCATTGAATTGTGTTTGAATCATGTGGTGAAAGGATTTAAAACATCCGAATACTTCACTTTTGTGTTTTAAAAGGTATACAAAAGTAAGTCGAGAATGACAATCAACAAAGACAACAAACCACCTATATCCATCATGTGTAGGATGACTAAATGGACCCCAAACATCAGTATGAATAGTAGAAAAAAGAGTGGGACTTCTATTATTTCTAGATGGATATGGTGATCTTTTATGTTTGGCTAATTCACATGGTTCACAAAAAAATTCTTCCTTTTTACATTTTGATGCTAAATTCGGAAGAGATGCGATAAAACACCAAATGAAGGATGACCTAACCGTCTATGCCATTGATACAAGGACTCTAAACTGGGATTAGATTTAGATAAAACCTGATAACTTGCCGATGGCGAAACAGAATTTCCTTCCATAATATAGAGGCCATCTACCACTTTACCACTGCCAAGGACCTTGCCTGTAGCCAGATCCTGAAACACACAGTGAGAAGGGAAAAAAGTTACTGAACAATTAAGTTTTTCAGTAATCTGATGAACCGATAATAAATTCACTGATAAGGAAGGAACATGTAAGACAGATGATAGTGGCAGTGAAGGGAGACAGTTGGAAGTGCCCCACCCGTGAACGGGCACATGAGTTCCATTGGCAACACGAACACTCTCTGCTTTATTGATGTAGTGATATGACTGCAGTAAACTGGAATTGCCAGTCATATGTTCTGACGCTCCCGAGTCAATAATCCATGAATTAGGTGAACTGTGAGAGACAGAATGACAAGAAATACTCGAATGAAAAGTATTTGTCTGTACAAATGAGGCTGCAGTCTTCAACTTTATATCAGAAACCAACTGTCGAAAAAACTTGAGCTCCGAAATAGTTAGGCCGGAGTGAGTTCCAGAAAAATCCTCTTTCATCATGCTAAATAAATCCGGAATAAAATACCCGAAAGATAATTATCCAACAATTATAGTCAAGTCTTAACTTGAACTAAATCAATATCAATTTAGCAAATTTATGCTAAATTTGAAAGCACAATTGTGTTTTAATCCTTGACCCAGTTAATCTATATAAGGCCCAATAACAAATAAGCCCAGTTAATTAAAATTTGGTAATCCAATATACTATAACACCACACAACCTCAATTCAGCATAAGCCGTGTTTCCAAGAAAACAGAAGCGAACCCAGTTGCTAGAATCTCAAGAGCTTCAAGATGAGCCAACCGAGTTGAATTAATTCAACAATTTCTACATATTTATTCACTCACGCAGACAATCGCCAAGCACATCGGGAAACAGTACATATATATACGTATATATATATATATATATGATTTATATCAATTGTACTAAATGGAGAAGGTGTTACCACAAATGGACTGAGCTAGAAGAGGCGAGTAAGTTTGCCTTAAGAAACATCGCCGGAAACTGATTGAAAGGGGGACCACGCGCCGGCGGGTGGCGCGCGTGGTGGCGAGCGGTGGCGCGTGTGGTGGCGATTGACGGAGCGTGGCTGTATGTTCTTCAGTTTGGAAAATTTCTGGTAAGTCGTCTTCCAGAGTACGGTTTGGTGGTATATTTGTATTTTTGTTTTGGTAGATTTGATTTTCTGATTACTCAAGAAATCAAGGCTGCTGGGTGGCTCTGGTTCTCTGATTTCTCTTCTCTATTAAACCCGCTCTGATACCATGTTAACAATATATAATAGCATATAGAGAGAGATTTACAGAAGAAGTAGAGATTGTATATATAATCTTGTTTATATTACAATGTAAAGCTCCTATATTTATAGTAGAAGAAATGCACCAATAGTCATGAACGGTGCCTAACTAACTATGACTATGCTGTGATGTTAAAGTCTAAGACGGTGCCTAATATGTTTTGACATTATCCTAACATGTATAGATAATAATTTACCATATTCAACTTTACATGGCTCAGTATGGTGGTAATAAGTACAATCGTAAATTGAATTATTTACAACATAAATCACATTTTAAAATCCTCAAGTAGATGCGAAGCAAAGCATGATACATAAATATTCTGGGAAAACAATGGAGACAATCGGAAGTGATGGGATGAAAAGATGTCACGAGGCTTATTTGAAAACATTTTACGTAATCTTGTGTTTGTCAATGACATGACTAGGCAAAGTAATATATGTAGGGGTTTGAATAAGAATTTTGAAATTTCGAGGATGGAATATTAGCTAAATGCATGAATTTGGCCTGCCTTTTGGTCAAAATCTTATAATTCCCCCTCCATTTGTAAGAGTAGGGGTGTCATAGGCTTTTGAACAAATATGAGGGTCTTATGTATTTGAGAAAATACTGTACTCTTTGGCGAAAAGAGAAACAATTTTGGGCCTTAATCGTTCTTTTTACTTGTGTTGGCGAAAAGAGAAACAATTTTGGGCCTTAATCGTTCTTTTTACTTGTGTTGATCGTTCTTGGCAATAACTTGATGCGGATATGTTGCCTTGATTAATACATAAATCAAAGAAAGAACTTAATATAGTCACCGTAAATGTTCATTCTAGGCTAGCATCATCAAAGTTGTTGCAAACGGGTGTCTTTAAGAGAGCAGAGACCAAGTTCTCGTACCTCCATTGGGGTAATTGCTCCGTAACTTCTAAAATGTATTGCAATTTCATAAGATTGTTAACCAACCTTGCCCCTTGGGTGAAGTCTTTGTTTGTTAACCCAAGTTCTAATCGTGCTTCCAGGCTAGTGGCCTGATGTTCTCTCAAGAGAGCGGAGACCCAACTTCCCATGCCGGCAAGGGGGTAATTGCTCCATAACTTTCAAATTATTTGTAATGCCATTTCGTAAGATTGTACCCTTGCCTTCCCGGTGAAGGCTTTGTTTTGTTAATCAAGTTCGAATCCCACTGTCCTCTTATAAAGCCTTTTAATCGTTTATAAACGACTGATTAATAGTTTTTTTTTTCTTTCCTACTTGGAAGCAATTAGTATTTTTGTTGTTTTTTTGCCCCTAGTAGATGGGAATGGGAATCTTGGATTTGTGCCTCCCATCTCGTATATGAAATATTTTTCATGTACTTACTTAACATCACAACCCCAGGAAAGTTTTTTGTTTTTCCCCATTTCTGCTCCGGATATAGTCAATTAAAATCTTTTATGTGAGGGTACCATGGCGTCGCCATCAATTCGGTGTTCACTAAATGTTTTAATAGTTTTATCTATTTTCAGATTAAATTTGTAGTCTTAAATCATTTATTTCCAATATTGAGACTAAGAAAATTTTTCAAAAAATTGCAAACTGTGGTGATATTGGTAATGAGTATACAATGATGGATGGGTGAATCGAAGAAACAAGTGGCCCATAAAGAATTATGGCACACAATGGAATGGGGCAGTTGTGCAGAAACATATCTGTTGAAACTTGTTTGTTTGAAAGTTATATGCCAATTGCAGAAAAAATTAGCCATAGCATCCATATCAAATAATTGAGAAATAGTAGGGGCAACTCAGAGCTCTCACTAAGTCTGAGCAAACGGTCGGTTTGGTTCAAAATTAAACCAAATTGTACCGTTTTGATCTTATAGTCGGTTTGGTTCAAAATTAAACCAAATTGTACCGTTTTGATCTTATAAACCGAACATGTCGATCAAATGGTTATTAAACCAAAGTGAACCAAAGTGCTTAAAAATTCTCTAAGATCCAGAAACCGGAGCCATCTTCCTACAACTTCTGGGTAAAGGACAAGAATAACGTTTTTTTTTAATTCTCGTTACTGGAATACCACGTGCGCACAGGACTGGCCAATTATACCAGTCTATTACGCATTTGACAGATGCATAATAGCTATTACGCATTCTAGAAATGCTTAACATTCTTTTTTTTTTTTTTTTTGCTGTTACGCATGTTTCAAGAGGGTAACATATTATTTTTTTTTATTCTTTTGCTATTACGCATGTTTCAGGAGGGTAATACAATCTATTACCCATTTGTGAGATGCGTAATAAGGTATTACGCATTTTTCATTGGGGTAATATGTAGTAATTTTTTTTATATATAAATAAAAAAAATTATAAATAATAATATTTTTATAATTGATTTTATTTGTCATTCCAAATATTTCTAAAATCCAAAATGGAATTGTTGAAACCCCGAGGGAATAAAGATAAAATTGAAAGTTTTTAATTAAAAAATTGAATCCGGCGGCCTGATTTTTAAACGCTAACGCGTTTAAAAATCAGGATAAATTAGGGTTTTGGGTCTAGGATTTAGGGTTGTAAACAACCCTAAACCCTAAGTCCGTATACGGTTTATTCGTCATTCCGAATATTTCTAAAACCCGAAATGGAAAAGTTGAACCCCAAAAGTTAATTGTTGAACCCGTAAGGAAATACAAATAAATTTAAAAATTTTAATTAAAAAATTTAATATTTCTAAACCCCAAATATTGTAACCCGTTGAACCCTAAATGGAAACTATTTAACCCAAAATATTAAGCTATTACGCATTTCATGTATGAGTAGTAAGGTGTTACGCATTTGGCATAGGGGTAACATATATATTTTTTTAGTTATGCATTCAAGGAATGCGTAATAGGGGGTAGTATTTTTTTTTTTTTTTGTTAAGCTCCTGTGACATGCGTAATAGGGGGTGGGATTTGTTTTTTTTTGTTATGCTGTTGCCACATGCGTAACAAGTGTTAAGCTCCTGCCACATGCGTAACATCCTGGTATTATTGGCCATCTGTGCGGGATGTGTTATTTTGGTAACAGGAGTGTTATTTGTGTGGTAAAATTGTCATTTTTTCACAACTTCTCAAAAAGGAGTCACAAAAGTTGTATACATGAATAGGCTTGTTGTGATTTACAAGTTACAGTTGATTTAATGAATGAGTATACTTAGTGGTACTTTAATTTATATTAATATGGTCAGGGGCCATGTAGACCCACATTAGACATAAAACCTTAGAACTAATTTACATTTTTTTCTACGGAACATAATAGTTTTTTAATAAAGAAATTAAATTAAACATTCTTTTTGCATAATTAATTTTTCACGCGTTTTATAAGGGTTAAATTTACATTATGTTATGTAGAAAAATAATATTTTCCTTCAAAAATCTTATGTAATTTATTAGGAAGATTTGTAGCAGAACAAAAAACATGATATAGTGTAGTAGAATGAATACACGTGGTTCGTTGATCAAACAATGTTTAAGGCTGATATTGGTTCTAAGTTCTAATTTAGAATACGGTTCTTATCTGATCCTGCATGTGTACCTATAGAAGTAGAAATAGATATAAGGAAATTAATGGATGTAGTGGTTTGTGAATGAAATAAATGCAGAAGTTTATAGAAGATGAACCAAGAAAGAAAATGGAATTAAGGGAGTTGAACGATGTGTTTCAGAATTGTTTTTCTGAGAGAGAAGAAAATAAAGTGAAATACGTATTTCTTTTAGCTTTGAGAATAATTTTATGGATTGGGTAGAAATTTCCTTTATATTTTTGCCTTCAAAATTTTCCCATCACTTTTGGAAAGATTAGCATAGAAAGGAAAATGAGCTTCATTTTTTTTTCTGCAGTGAAAGTGAGGCTCTGAAGATCAGATATTTATTAGCTTAGATCTAGAATTACTTTAATTAGTTTACAATAATCAGGTTAAAAGCATTTCGAAGAAGAGAAATTGTTTTAGCAATAATTTATATAGGATGTATACGTGTAGCTTCTTCGGATTAACCGATTTGTTTTTTCTGAAATTGAACTGAACCCAAATAAAATTCCAGTTTTCTCCAAAAAAACATACCAATCGAATTTTAAATATTTCAAACGGACCGAATCGAAATTATACGGTTCAGTTCGGGTTTTCGATTTTGATTCACTTTCGCTCATCCCTAGCTCTCACAACTATAGCTCTGATACTATGTTAATTTGTTACAATGAATTTGCTGAATTGAGGTGTGTTTTGAGAAGGAAAAGTAATAGGTGAAGACAAATGCAAAGTCATGGTAGAAAAAAAGAAAGATGATACAGAGAGACAAAAAACAAGTGGGATCCTAAACCTGGGCTTATACCATGTAGAAGTTACCCGTTCGCCTAAAACTTCAAGGTGTTCAGAGGATGACTTATAGGCTTTTATATTATATTCTAATTTCTAATAGTAAATTGGTCAAATAGCATTATTGCAGAACTACAGGTAGTTATTGAATCATATGCAATAGCTCAATATTCTTAAAGCTTTACAAGGATTAGAGTGATCTTCGTACTATACCAATTATCATATATGCATATGGTTGTATGTATATCTCCGAACAGACATGTCGAGACATATCCAAAGGCATCTACATTTTACGATCTGATTTCAATAAGTTGACTTCATCTTATATTTTCTTCTTTGCAGTCATGTATAAAGGTTGCACTAGACTTCGTTTCACCTGAAAATGTTCATGAATGTGTCCGATTGGCAGAGGAATTCCGTACTCTTCCTCTAAATCACAGAGCCAAGGAAGACAAATTGGAGGTACATTATCTTTTTTCAAGATTACCTTATTTTATGATATGTACATATATCTTTGTGTAATGTTATATATTTACACCACTAATACAGTATTTATGTACAGTTTTTAATCTTCTTTCTAAAAGCTCTGTAAATTTTCTTATTTTGAAACAGGTCAAGAAAATATGCCTTTATGCAATGGAAAAAGCGGTAGATGACCTGGAAAATTTGCAGAAAACAGGCAAGTCTAGTATCATATTCTATTAACCTTTTATACTTTTCAAGAGCCTCCTAGGTCATCTGAAGCCTTTAAATTGTTTGTCAGTTGGCTAGAAATAAGTTTGACAGCTGTTTTTAATTTTTTTTTCTTAGATTGTCTCTATTAGAGTACCTTTGTAAATTGTTTTTCTTAAATCAGGGGAAGAAAAACCAGGAGTTGTGAATGCCTCAGGGATTTGCGACAACAGAAAGCAAACCAGTAAGATTTTTTTAATGTTTTGACATATTTTGCCTTTGAAGTGGTTTTTTAGTGCAAATAAATTGTTGAAATTTTTAGTTGGTTCTATTCGCTAATGGTATTTATATAAAATTGCTCTGTAAATCTATGTTCTTTTGAAACAGAGAGAAAGAAACGTAGAACCTGAATGCAGCTCTTGAAGGACTTGCACATCATACGGTAACTCACAAATTTATCATTTAATTTTCTGGATAGCTGACTAGTAGTGTGGCAGGTTTATGTTGACACTATAAAGGGCTACAAATCCTGCTTTTGCAATCTTTTGAAATTTAGTAGATTATCTACATAGGAGTTTTACTGTGCTGAGTTATCTCCCTTCATATTGCAGTTGAGACCAGCTGTGCTGCATTTTCTTAATGTTTTTTCTCCCTTAAAGTTGTGACCTCTCTATAGTTTATTCTGCTTTAGCCATCCTTGGATTAGATATAATTATAAAAATGCTGCATTAATAATATCGCCTTAAGATATGATGTGCTACTACCAGTTACCAACTAAATATGAATTATGCGTGAATGTCTAGTTATTTTCAATTTACTTGGCAGAAAAAGAAAAGTTATATTCAATCTTAAAATCTTCCAGCATCAAAACGTAATAATGATTGCGGATTTCCTTTCTGTTATTTATAACCATTATTACTATCTAATTTGGTATTCTCTAAATTATCATTGATTTACTTTTCAGGTCTGTGGAAGTAATAGGAGCTACTTTGGGTTGCCTTGATTTTGCTTATTCGGTCTGAATGTTTTGAGGAGAATCTTTTGGATTTAAAATAGTAGGCCCCTATTTATGTTGTTTATTTCCAACTTATGTTTTCCGTGACATTTGGCTTGGTTACATATATTTTGGTATGTAAATTTCTGATTATGTATGAGATGATGAATTGTTATATACATTCTTCCCGTCTTACCAGATGCTTAGATTGACCATCGCCGCATAGTATGAACTTTTGTTTATTACCAGCGTTTGCAATTTTTACCAAATGCTCCAAAAGGTTTCATTTATTTTTTTTGTTTTTTAAATTTTTTTTGGCCAAACTTAATTAGGTATGGAGCTCGTTTTCTCTGAGTGAACCATTGTTTAGTCAGAGTGAGTCATTTAGACCATCTGTATGCATTCAAGTTTTACAATCATAATTTTTTGAGAATTTACCAAAAATACCGGGTTTCCTACTTTATTTTGCATAAATACTGTTTTCTTTGATTTATTGCAAAATACGGTATTCTAATTTTTTATTGCAAAAATATGGTTAACCCTCATTTGTTCCATCTTTCTCTTCCCTCTCTCCCCCCCCATTTCACCGGAGTCCACTGCCTCCCTCTCTCTCTTCTCTCGTCGTCGACCTTCGATCAACCTCCATCACCATCTCCGATCAACTTCCCCCGCCCATCCACCCCCGCCCCCGCTCCCGCCCCCCGCTCCCGCCCCCCGCTGCATCCTATCCCGACCCTCCGATTTTCACCATCTCCTCCGATTTGTTTTGATTAATCGAGGCCCCGCAGGGGAACATCAATTTCAATTAAACAAGTTGTGGTTTTGATTTGTTTAATTTGCAATTAAACAAGATGCGAACATCAATTTGTTTTGATTTTGGTTTTCGAACTCTGGTTTGAGTTCGATTTTCGATCGGTAGTAGATCGGTAGTAGATCGACTCGTCGGAGGTGATTGTGGTGGTCGGAGAAGATGTGGGGATTGTCGGAGAAGGAGAAAGGGTGAGGTCGCGTAAAAACTAAAAAGACAGAAGGAACAATGATGAGCAGAGGCTGCAGAGCAACGTGAAAAAACGTAAAAATAAAATAATAGTTTAAAGATATGGTAGATTTGGTATAATTACAATTAAGATAGTAAATTTGCAAATAATTATTCTTAATAAAAGTAAAATTGCAAAAAGTTACTTTTTTTAATATATTTATCAAAAACACCCTTTTTTTTAAAGCAATAATGTGTTCGAAGCAATGTCTTCTAAGCCCTTTTATAACAATAATTTATTCAAACATGTTGGATAGATAATCGTTGAATCTTGGTGTTAATAAATTGAAATAATCATAGTCATCATCTTCTTCATAATGTTTTTGAAAATTTAGGTTTATACCTGGATTGATCGTCGTTTTTGGAGTAATAAAATTCTAATAATTACTTAACATAGGAGAATTGATTATCTACATTATTTGATGAAATTCTTAACTGTTCACAAGTTAATTAAATCTTTTTCTTTTAAATTTGCAAATTATGAGAGAAATATTTTACATTCTTCTTGTTGTACCTCTTTGAGAAAGTGATTGTGATTCCTATATATCTTTTATTCCCGTAAAAACGTAAAAATAAAAGAGAAGGTAATTAAATCTAATTCATACTTTCTACTTAATTTTGGAACTCTCATTGTGTCTAAAATATTTTTTTAAGCCCTGACAAAAAAAAAATATTTTTTTAAGCAAAAAAGTAAAAGAAGAATTTAATATAATAATATTAATTCCGAAATGTATAATGTAAAAATGAAAATTGATGGTTGAACTTGTAAATTTGTAAGTGGGAATTACTGGAGGAAGAATCTTGTATCCATAATTACTAAAGGAAGATGATTCCGAGCCTAAACAAAGGTATTCTTTTCCTTCATTTACCTACTTGCTCTGGAGTACCGTATATAATAATTAACTAGCGTAACAGCAGTCTGTGCAAGGTACGGGCCTGTATATGAACGTCTCTAATTTTATTTTAAATAAGATGTTGGTGGTTGGTTTAATAATGTTTGTGTTGTGCACACATAATTTTATTTTGAGATTGTAATATAAATAGCGATACATGTTGACATGAGAAGTAAAGAATCTTATTGTCGAGTTGTTGGAACCACGAATATATCACCATAGAGTTTTCTTTGTTGTTTATAGCGAGTAGAAAAGAAAAAAAATACACATTATTTTGATGGTTGTTCATTTCAAATAATAAAAATTGAGAATTCACTGATTCATGTTTGTTGTGAAACTCAACTGCAGCGTTACACATCTTGAGATTGCGATAACACCGATTGCAGTAATGTGTATGTGTGCCAACCATTTTTTTTAATTTGAGACGCCTCACATGTCAGTTAGAGCATTAAAATATGCATGAACCTACCCAATGAACCTACCCAATAAGTATTTCAATTAAATCATATGTATTACAGTCAATATAAAATGATATGGTTCATAAGGAAAAATCAACAACCACGACTTGAGTAGAATTTTTAGGAGTGTGAATATTGTCTGGAAATTCTTATAGTGTAATATGAGTAGCAATGCATGTTGAAAATGAGGATTAATGAACCTCCCCGTCGATTAATGTAAATAGTTGAAATCACGAATGCATCATTGTCGGGATCTACTAATTTTTACGGTGATTAGGAAAAAAAACACAAATAATTTTGATGGTTATTCATAGTGAGTAGTAAGTTGTAACGATTGAGAATTAATTGATTCGGGTTTTACGATGAAATCTAAGTGCAGTGGTGCACACCCAGATGTGATTTGGAATTGTGCTAAACATTATTGAACATTACACTGTTATTGTGATTGCAGTGTACACATGAGAACTTTTTTTAAAAAAAATTTAGAACAATGTTCGAATGTGTCATACGTCGGTTAGAATATTAAGTAAGGTCATTTCAAATTACAACTTAGAAATTAGATGATCAATTAGAACTTACAATTTAAAATTTAGATGGTATGAATCATAAGAAAAGATCAATAACCACGATTTTAGTAAAAAAAAATTGGAGTGAATGTTGTTTAGAAATGGGTTACGAGACTATACATTTGATGCATATGCTCAAAAGCTATATATTACTGTGTAAAGAACGTATTAAGTGTCTACTTTAGGCCAAGTTTCCGTCAACGGGTATGTTGTTGAACCATTGGATAAAATTAAGTGGGTATGTTATTGGGTATTGGTTCAGGTAACGATAAATTTTATTCCAATTTTTTTATATATATTATCTTCATTTTGGCTAGATTATGGATAAGAAAATGTATTTTAACTTGAATATGTATATGCATTTTATGTAATTAATAAAGCCATAGTTGACATAGTGTTCAAAATTCAAGTCTTACACCGGTTAATTCAATTACAAATATTTTTTACCTAATTTCCCTTAAATTCAAAATAATTTTTTTTTATAAAAAAAATCGCAGATCCAACCATATAGATTAAAAGATCACATAAAAATTATTGAGTATGTTAAGTTAGTTAGGAATTGATATGTAGATGATGCAATCTATAATCAAATAATATATAAAATATCATGCATTTTATACTAAATGCAAATAAATATAATTTATAATATAAAAATATTATGCTAATCATGTTTTTTTTGCTATATATAATCATATTTTTAGCAAAAAATTTCAACTTTATAAAATATTATTTATCTATTTATTTTGGCACATGCATTGTTCTAGTGTGGTTAGATTTGTAAAAAACAAATCGTAAAATAATATGATTTTAAGGCACTTGTATAGATAAATTTAATTTGTTAGAGATCAAAATAGAATAAATTGTATAAGGTATCTGCACATATAGATAATGAATTTTATATTTTATCTAAACAAACTGATTAGCATAGTGGTTGGGAATGTCACTTTTAAGTCAAATGTCATGAGTTCAATTCCCAACTCCTGCATTAATTTTACTAAAATAAAATTATAATGGCATTTTTGTAATTGCATAATAAATAAGGGTATATTGGTAATTTCACAAGCATTTTTTAGGCACTTTTTGCCCTTGTGTTGCCATTTAATATATAGTAATAGAATAATAGTTTAAAGTGGAATTGAATAACTCAATTGGTAAAGGATTTATTCAAAGAAAATGGATACTATATTACTATTGATTAATTTAAGTTATAATTTGAAAAGAAAATATTACTTTATATTGTTTGTTTTCTTGAATGTAGAAATAAAAACAAGTTGGTTCACGTATATATTTATGGCACTGATATTTACTTGCTAAGCTATGTGTACTAAATGGATGCGTGTGTATAATTTTAAGAGAATAAAGATCCTTAGGTAATTTTCTGAAAATTTTGAGTTGTGTGTATTGTATTAAGTTAATATGTTACTCCCGGGCATATGTGTATACGTCTAATAATAAACCTATTTAATCATACATAATAATATTGTGTATTACTTACATAATTTTTTAGCTGAAGAATCTATTAATTAGGTTTCTGTCTTGTAATTGTACTTAGTAATAGACATCAATTTCATTTGTGTATTATATAAAAAGCCACATAATAATGCTTGAAAAAATATCTATAAATCTTTTCTCAAGATTGAAGAAGGCTGAAAATAAACATTATTGAAACGTGAAGAATGAAAATTTGCCTATTTACAAATTTGAGAAGTAATTTGTTCTATTAGAGAAGTCAAGGATCCAACATCTCATGGATTCGATATGTCAAAAACACTATTCGATATCTCAAGAAGTCAACAAGTCAAAGCTCAATTTGACATCTCAAGGATTCGATATGTCAAAGACTCTATTCAAGAACTCAAGAAGTCAACAAAGTCAAAGTTCCATTTAAGATCTCAAGGAGTCAATCAAATCAAAGGCATATTCGATATCTCATGGATTTCATTAGTAAAAAGACATATTCGATATCTTAAGGATTCCACAAGTCAGAAGAGTAATTCGATATATCAAGAATTCCAGAAGAAAAAAGCTCACTTGAGAAGTATATTCGATATCTCAAAAAGACTTGTTCGAGAATTCAGAGTTGTCTAGCTATTCAAAAGTAGTTCTCGAATCAAGTATTTAGCCAATTCTCGAGTGCTTCAAAAGACAAATTACTGAAGATTCTCAAGTCAGAAAATCTACACAAACCAAGGCACCTGTAGTGGTCCAATTGTTGTAGTGTGCATCTGGAAAGCCTACAAAGAAGCTTGGAGAGGAATTCAAGGAGAAATTGCTAAAGAAGTGGATCTGGTCAGTGTGCAAAACAAGAAGAAATCACATGATACCAAGTTTCGCAAAAATAGTATAGGCAAGCTTAGAAAGTCAGTTTGTCTGTTACTAGTTTTACGAAAAATGAGCTGTGTACATGTTCTATAAGTACATAGACTCATATCTTTAGTTGTTAAGTTTTTCATTGTACATTCAAGAATATATGTCTTTGAGAAAAACGAAGTTGAGAATACAATTTGTGTTCACAGTTTGTAGCATACTTCGAATCTAATACAATATTAGATTTAAAGTGAGTTTGTGTGTTATTTAATTTCCGCATTACTCATTGTTCAAACACATATACTCAATCTACAAAAGATCAAACAGATTCAAACAGTTTAAAGAACAAGAAAATCAAGAAAAGTCTGATAATACATTCACCCCACCTTCTGTATTATCTCAGTGTGTATTCATATTCAACAAGTGGTATCAAAGCGGTTGTTAATCAAAACAGTAAAAGATCAAGATGAATACACCAAAGATAACAAGTACAGTCGAGGTCCCAAAGTTCAACAAAGAAAACAACCTATTGAAGATAAAGATGTTGTTGTTCATCAAATTAAGCTGCTAGCCCTATGTATCCTGATATTCTCAAAAATGGTCCCATTGTTCCACAACAAGAAATCCCTGAAAAGACTGCTGGAACCGTCATGATTCCAAAGTTATGTTGCTAAGGATCCATCTAAATGGACAGACACTAAAAGAGAGAAGGTTGCTCTTGATAGCCATCTCATGCTCATTATCATTGACTCTATGGAACTTTCAATGTTTGCAAACATAGTTGCTTGCACATCAGCAAAAGAGATGTGGGATCACATTGAGATATTGTGTGAAGGTACTGAAGAGGTTAAAGAAAACAGAAAAAGCTATTGGTAACTCAGTATGAAGCTTTCATGGGTCAACCCAAAGAAGGCATCACTGACATGTTTGAGAGGTTTCACAGACTTGTGAGTAAGTTACAAATGAAAGGAAAGTCTATAGTACAAAGGAGCTAAACACGAAGTTTCTGCCCTCTACACCCAACCAACTTGAGCAAAGGGTTATCTCTTTAAGAGATATAGATCTAAATAAAGTATCATATGATGTGCTATATGGTGTGTTGAAAACTCATGAACTTGAGTTGTTGCAAAAAAGAGCTATTCAAGCAAACCAAGGCAAGATGGTTAACACCTCGTATGCCTTGATTGTTGTTAATAGTATTTTTATGTGTTCGTTCGCATGGAAGGACTGAATGTAATATCAAGCTCAAGTATCTTATCTCTCACAATTTAGAAGTGTAAAAGAATGTTTGGGTTGCTTATAAACTAAATTAAACTAATTATCAATCAAGAATAAAATATATGAGGAAAACAATCCAAGAACTGGGGTTCTTCACTTGGTTTCAATGCACATTCAATATCTATGTGATGTCTACGTTCTTACTCTGCTGAAAACAATTCTTCTAAGGTTATAAAGTTCTCTTCCAAGATACAATATAGTGTCTACAACTACACCTTAATTGTCACTTCCGTGATACAATCAAAGTACAATCATAAACTATTACGCACCAAGAATTATAAGTCTCACAACTCTCCTATTAATCTTCCAATCAAATATTCGAGTTATGTCTGTTAAATCATGTACTAAAATCGCAACTCCACTTCAAAGTTATTACACTCCCTAAAATCCAATCAAAGGTTCATGACTCCCCTAATTGTGTTAAGCCCTCAATAACAGATCAGCAAAGCAAGAAACTCACAGATAATTAAACACACATGAATACCAAGGAATACTACCCAATTCTCAGATTAGAGAATTAGTTACACATGATTAAATTAACGAAACAAGAATTAATAGAAGAAATCATAATTAGAAGAATATAGAAAAGAAACCTTTAATCTTCAATCTTCAATGAAAATAATTGTTCTTCAGAAAAATCCCTAAAAGCTGTGTACAAATTGTATCTCTCTAACGAACCACGTTTTTCCCATCCCTAGATGTGTTTATATAGATACTCCTAGTCTTGCCCAACAACCAATTGCCTTCTATTACAATTATAATTTAAAGAAGGTACCAAAACTGCCCAGAATAAAATTAGAATTAGAAAAAGGGCAAAACAGTAAATTCATGGCCTTCTTTTATAAGAACACGTGTGCGACTTCATTCAGAACGTCCCTTGCACTTGTTTCCTATCCCAGGTTGTAGAAAATCTCTCAAGCTTCACGTGGGCAGTAAGATCGCTGAAAACGGACTTCTAGAACTCCAGATATGGCCAAAACAGTATAAGCTGCGCAGCCTTCCCGGAAAATCCGAATTTTAATCAATTAATTCTCCAAAAACGATAGAAGCATCAACTTTAATCAACATTCTCGTAAATCTGCACAACTAAGCAAAACACATCAAAACTACAACAACTTGAGTCCAAAACAATCAATTTAAGCCGAACGGAGGCATTCCAAGTGGATATAAAATCCACTTATCAAACCCCCAAACTTAAACTGATGCTTGTCCTCAAGCATAAACAATTACAACTACCTAATTAGTACCACTTCCGTAGGTGATCACGGTTGCATTTGACATATGCAACAAGCCCTTTAAACCCCTAGGCAGCCCTAGTGGACGAGTAAGGTCTCGTGAGGGCCTATAGCGAATGTACCCACAAAATCCAATGCAATGCAATGCATGAATGCAACTAAATGAAAATGCAAAGATCCCCTTCAAACTCACCAAACCAACTAACAAGCAAACATCTCAAAGAATGCAAATAAATCCAAGCAGAGCTCGACTAAGTCCCCGTATACTAACAATACATGACAGAAACGTGCGTGTGTGCGATGCTCATCAGAAATACTCCCAACACTAGGTCAAAAATCATACCTATTCTTCGCCAAGACAATCACAGGTTTATAAATAGAATAGACTGTAGACACTTCATAACTTAGAAACACCTCCATCCTCATTCAAGTTAGCCAGGAATTCATCCTTTATTACTACACTACGACACATAATACCATAAACAATATGCATGCTTATTTAACCGTGCAATGAATGAGACCCCAAAAGGCTTATACAATAATACCCATGTAGCGAGTATTAGGTCAGCAATCCCAAACCACAAGGCTTTAGGTTACTAGGACTAAGTCCCCTCAGACTTAATTACTCGAGTATTAAAGAGCTCACTCGTGGTTAATTCTGCATTAAACAATTAAACTCTTGACTCTTTTTTTTCCTTTTTTTTTTCTTCCTTTTTTTTCTGATTTTTTTTTTCATTCAATCTGGAATGAGAATTCTCAATTCCAACCCTAGACTACTCATATAAATATGAGCTGGCTACTAGCCATTTGACACCTAGCCATTATTCAACAAATATTAACAACTAGCATGAAATCCCTGGTTTCCCCCAAACTTAGACTTTAGTGCTCCTACGCCATCAAGGGAATAACGAAAATTCTAAATATAATCAGGTGATTAAATCTCAAAACTCCAAACAAGCATGACCTCAACCTAGCCCAAAAGCAAACAATGAGACTGTGTAAAAGTTTTGTTCCCGTAACAAGCAAGTCAATTCCTAGGAACTATAAATCAGCCCTCTACTTATCATCACCACACTCAATTAAAACATCTACCTATCAATCAGAATCAGCTCGTCCTAAGGGATCATGAAATATGCATGCCATGAAAATGCAACTAAATGAAAACTCACATGGTATACGAAAAATAAAAACAGAATGTCCTATATGAAACAAACGTAAATAATATGAACAAACATGCATGAACTGTCACTAATATGCAAAGCATGAAATCCTACATGAACACATAATACAACAACAACTACTAATCCCTCAAACCACCCCCAAACTTAAAATATTCAATGTCCGCATTGAATGGAAGTAAATACAAGGGATAGCAGAAAACATACCTACTCGTCCTCCTCCTCGGAGGAGTCAGAATCTGGCGGTGGATACTGCGTACGAGCTCCATAGACTGG
This sequence comes from Kitagawia praeruptora, assembly GCA_037693485.1. Lineage (NCBI taxonomy): Eukaryota > Viridiplantae > Streptophyta > Magnoliopsida > Apiales > Apiaceae > Kitagawia > Kitagawia praeruptora. Next base: position 71,609,913 of record CM075350.1, read on the forward strand.
CCACCTTGCCTGAATACCCGCATCTCTCAAAGCTGCAGCCATATCCTGAGCATACTCCCGGTTACAAGCATGTATAGCATCCATCCGCCTGTACAAACGCCTAAAGTGGGCATCTAAAACTCTCGGTACTCTCGAACCCCGTGGCTGAGCGCCCGCTCCATGACCACTAGCACCATTAACAATATAACCAAGCCCCCTCGGATGCGGAACCCCACCTTGCCAGTCAGGCATTCGATCAATAGACACATCAGTAATGGAAGCCAAAGGTGACTGTAACTCCTCATCCGCACCCCAGGTCACACCACTATCTTTACATAAACCAGCTATAACAGAAGCATAGGGCATCGATGATAACGCATTAGACTTTAAAAACTGTAGAATATTCTGATGAACAATATAGGCTACATCAATGTACTTCCCCTTTAGAATGCCCAAAAGAAGAATCACTCTATCAACTGTGACCTCACCTATATGAGAAGTAGGCATAATATTCGCACAAAGAAATGCATACCATGCACGTGCAAATTTATTCATAGCAGAAGACGGAAAATTAACCGGCTCAGTGGTTCCCAATTTATACTTCCAAACTGTACCAGGAACACATAACTCACGAACAATTGCCTCCAAATCCACATCCTTATTAGTCGTACTTGCCCAATCTTCATTCCCCACAAGCTTAGGTGGTTGTCCCAAAATTGCACGAATAGCATCAATACTATAATCCACCTGTTTACCTCGAACCATACACACCTCATCCGGCTCACCTTTAGCATTCGCATAAAACTCCCTAACAACATTCACCGGAACCGGAGCAGGTGCCTTACAAATCTCTCCCCAACGTAACTCACTAATCACATCAACCAACCCATAATGACGAGTTGGCAAAAACCCCCTTTCTTTCGCCACTGACCTTGATAACAACCGATTATACTCAACCTCCGCATCCGGAGAAGAAAATCTCTCCACCCTAATAGAACCACCCCTCATTCGCTTAGGCGCCATAATAATCAAACTCCACTCAACAATAGCACCACCAACTACTACCAAGAAATATCCCACCAAAAATACCCAAGTAACAAGAATAATACAAAAACCCCAATTTACAAGAACACAAATTCGTAAAAAGTAAAATAGAGAAAAGAAATCTCACTACGAATCAAAGAGGTGAACTTGTACTAATTTTCCCCCAAACTTGAATTTTTTTAGAGATGTAGAGGAGGAATAGAATGAATTGGGTGTGTATGTATGGGTATATATAGGCAATGGAGTGATAGGATGAATATAAGAATTTTAATGTGAAAAGGAAAAAAATTTGGGTGGAAATTGGAATTTGATATAGGATAGAAAAAATATTTAATGAATAAAAGAAAAAGAATTAGAAAAGAAATAGGAATTTGAATTTTTTTAGGAGAGATGGGAGGTTTTGGAATTGAAATAGGAAAAGAATTAGGGAAAAGATGGGAGTATAAAAAGAATTTGGGGTGAAAGAATTTTTTTTATATATATATAATAGCAAACACACGGACATAACAAGGAACAGACGCTGAAATTTTTTTTACTGATCAGGGAAGCACGCGCAAGCTGCCAGCGTGAGGGGCAAACTACCCTGAGACCAGATGCGCCACTGCAACTTGCGCGTCAGGGGGGCAAGTTGCTTCCAGTACAGATGCGCAGGCGCAACTTGCGCGTTAGGGGGGCAATCTGCCGCCAGAACAGAAACGCAGCAGCAAGTTGCGTTACAGACCTACAATTTGCTCAAAATTCGATTTTTTTTTCTTTTTTTCAAACTAATGCGTGGGTTGCCTCCCACGAAGTGCTTCTTTAACGTCAATAGCTTGACGTTACTTCCTCAACTCATGGCGGTTTCAAAAGAATAACTGAACCATCCTCAACAGAAAGACCATTCATACGAACGTTGACATCATGGTTGCTTGCTTTCCACAAATCTCTTCCATCAGATTTCAACCTAATTTTACTACCCAACGGCCAAATCTTCTTCTTTTTCTTCTTCACACTTCTAAGATGCTTCTCCGACTCAACCGGCTGAACAAAAATTTCTTCTTCCTTATCATCGGTTTTCCACCTTCGCAATACGTTATCATGCCCCTCTTCAAAAATCACTAGCTTATTATTCAAAAGGACATACCTCAAATTAGCAGGTAGAGGTTTAAGTTCCACCTGTGGTACCTCTGAAAGTGTGAAAACCATCTCAACTTCTGTGTCTCGAACAACAATTGCTTCTTCTTCTACTACATCATCTAACACCCGTTCTGCTCTCACGAAGTGTTCATTTTCGAGCTGCACAATTTCATCAACTATGTCAACAGTAAAACAAGTTGCTCCAAAAGGAGGCATCTTCATTGCTTTGTTCAGATCAAATTCCACTTTGTCCTCGCCAACATTCAATGTCAATTTTCCAGCTTTAACATCGATTGTAGTGCCAGCAGTAGCCAAGAATGGCCTTCCCAAGATAATGGGTATCTCGACATCTTCATCCATCTCTAACACCACAAAATCACAAGGTATGACAAATTTATCCACTTTGACAACCACATCTTCAATGACCCCCAACGGATACTTAACAGAACGATCCGCCAACTGAAGTGAAATCCGTGTCTTTTTAAGCTCTCCAAAACCAAGCCGTTTGCAAATTGAGTATGGCATCAAACTCACACTTGCCCCTAAATCACACAAGGCTTTCATGTTCTCCATCTTCCCAATAGTGCAAGGCAAAGAAAAACTTCCCGGATCTTTCAATTTCTGAGGAATGGCCTTTTGAATAACTGCACTGCATTCCGCATTAAGAGTAATGGTTTCTGCATCCTCAAATTTCCTCTTCTTTGTCAACATCTCCTTAAGAAATTTAGCATAAAGTGGCATTTGATTCAAAGCTTCAGCCAAAGGAATATTGACATGCAACTGCCGGAACATAGTCAAGAACTTCTCGTACTGCTTCTCTAACTGCCTGTTGTGAAGTCTCTGTGGAAATGGAATAGGAGGAACATAAGGTGGTGGAGGAACATACGGCTTTTCTGGTTCTTCTTCCTTCTTCTCTTCATCTACTTTTTCTGACTTTTCTGCATCAATCTCTACTATCTTATTTTCTTTTTCAGCATCCCTCTCTTTAGGCTCAAGAACCTCAACCTCGGGCAACTCTTTTCCGCTCCTCAAAGTAATTGCTTTGCATTGTTCCTTACCAGTCTGGTCGGGTTGACTTGGAAGTGATCCTTGCTCACGAACACCCATCTTTGAGGCAATCTGTCCAATCTGTGTTTCTAGCATCTTTTGAGATGATGCCATCTGATCTATTCTTGATTCCATATTAGCCAATGCCCCAGAGGTTCCTTACATAATCTTATTTAGTGCAACCTCCCAATCAACTGGTTCTTTCTTTGGCGGAGGTTGATACTGCTGTTGTGCTTGATACGGTGGTCGTGACTGAAAACCAGGAGGTTGATTCTGCCTTGGAAATGAATAAGAAGGATTAGCCGCATGATTATTACTGTAAGAAAGATTGTTGTTTGGCCTTTGATTTGGCCTTTGATTTGGTTCTTTCTTTGGCGGAGGTTGATACTGCTGTTGTGCTTGATACGGTGGTCGTGACTGAAAACCAGGAGGTTGATTCTGCCTTGGAAATGAATAAGAAGGATTAGCCGCATGATTATTACTGTAAGAAAGATTGTTGTTTGGCCTTTGATTTGGATTGTAGTAGGAGTTATTCTGAACAGGCCACGGTTGTCTTCCCTGAATAAAAGATGCTTCTTCTGGAAATTGTTGCACATAAGAGTTCTGACTAGCACCATAATCATTATACCCCTCCATAGGTGAAGAAATAGCATTCACATTTACCCTTTGTCCTCGCACCTCCTGAGTTAGAGTATCCAATTTTTGAGCCAGCATGTTGATCATCTCAGATTCTTGTGCTGCTTTTGCTGAGCTCGTCCCACTAGGTGCCCATGAATAATTATTAGATGCCAATTCCTCAAGGAGTGCTTTAGCCTGTGTAGTTGGTGCCTTCTTGAAATTTCCACCAGCAGCCACATCCAAACTCAAACGAATATCTGCATTCATGGCCCCATAAAAAGTACTAATGATCTGCCAATCTTCTAAGCCGTGATGTGGACACTTCCTCAAAAGTGCCTTGAATCTCTCCCATGCCTGATATAGACCTTCACCCGGTTGTGCTTTAAAACTCATAATCATAGTCCTCAATTGTTGCGTCTTGTCAGAAGGATAATACTTGGACAAGAATGCAGTAGAAAGACTCTCACATGTAGCAACCGTAGTGTTTGGAAGTTGTTGAAACCATTCCAAAGCTCTTCCCTTAATAGAGTAGGGAAACATATGGAGACGAATCTTGTCACTCGTAACACCATTGATTCTGAATGAGCCACACATCTGCACGAAACACTCTAGATGTCTGTGTGGGTCTTCTAGTTCAATGTCTCCTTCAAAAGCTTGATTGCTAATCATCTGTATTAAGCTCGGATTAATGTTGAATTGGGTTGCACCAATCTCTGGAGTTTTGTACATGCAATTAGTAGGATTAGGTGTCTCATGGTCCCAAATAGAAGTCTCATCAACATTATCATTAACAACATCTTGAGCTACCGGCTCTCCCATCTTAGCTTTCTCTTTTCTGATCTTTTTCAAAGTACGCTCGATTTCAGGGTCAAATTCCAATTTTCTAACGCAAGATGAACGTCGCATACACCTGAAAATCACCAACAAAACAACTTGTGGAACCAATTAAAATCTAAACAATAAGAAACAATTAACCTAAACTCAAATATACTGCCTTCCCCGGCAGCGGCGCCAATTTGTTAGTAGTATTTTTATGTGTTCGTTCGCAGGGAAGGACTGAATGTAATATCAAGCTCAAGTATCTTATCTCTCACAATTTAGAAGTGTAAAAGAATGTTTGGGTTGCTTATAAACTAAATTAAACTAATTATCAATCAAGAATAAAATATATGAGGAAAACAATCCAAGAACTGGGGTTCTTCACTTGGTTTCAATGCACATTCAATATCTATGTGATGTCTACGTTCTTACTCTGCTGAAAACAATTCTTCTAAGGTTATAAAGTTCTCTTCCAAGATACAATATAGTGTCTACAACTACACCTTAATTGTCACTTCCGTGATACAATCAAAGTACAATCATAAACTATTACGCACCAAGAATTATAAGTCTCACAACTCTCCTATTAATCTTCCAATCAAATATTCGAGTTATGTCTGTTAAATCATGTACTAAAATCACAACTCCTCTTCCAAGTTATTACAATCCCTAAAATCCAATCAAAGGTTCATGACTCCCCTAATTGTGTTAAGCCCTCAATAACAGATCAGCAAAGCAAGAAACTCACAGATAATTAAACACACATGAATACCAAGGAATACTACCCAATTCTCAGATTAGAGAATTAGTTACACATGATTAAATTAACAAAACAAGAATTAATAGAAGAAATCATAATTAGAAGAATATAGAAAAGAAACCTTTAATCTTCAATCTTCAATGAAAATAATTGTTCTCCAGAAAAATCCCTAAAAGCTGTGTACAAATTGTATCTCTCTAACGAATCACGTTTTTCCCATCCCTAGATGTGTTTATATAGATACTCCTAGTCTTGCCCAACAACCAATTGCCTTCTATTACAATTATAATTTAAAGAAGGTACCAAAACTGCCCAGAATAAAATTAGAATTAGAAAAAGGGCAAAACAGTAAATTCATGGCCTTCTTTATAAGAACACGTGCGCGACTTCATTCAGCACGTCCCTTGCACTTGTTTCCTATCCCAGGTAGTAGAAAATCTCTCAAGCTTCGTGTGGGCAGTAAGATCGCTGAAAACGGACTTCTAGAACTCCAGATATGGCCAAAACAGTATAAGCTGCGCAGCCTTCCCGGAAAATCCGAATTTTAATCAATTAATTCTCCAAAAATGATAGAAGCATCAACTTTAATCAACATTCTCGTAAATCTGCACAACTAAGCAAAACACATCAAAACTACAACAACTTGAGTCCAAAACAATCAATTTAAGCCGAACGGAGGCATTCCAAGTGGATATAAAATCCACTTATCAATTGTAAATAAATCCATTTAGGATCTTGAAACTTCCACAAGTCAACTAAAGATTGAAGAAGTTGTTGATGAAGAGCCTGAGGCTAAACTAACTGAGGTTGTTGAGGAGCAAACTAAAAATGAGTTCTACACACTTGAATAGTTGGATGCAATGAAGAGTTCATCATTTGCCTTATTGGATAGAAAGTTTCTTAACATTAGATTCAAGAGGAAACAACCATTCAAGGCAAGGCCTTAGAACAACTCTTTCAACAAAAGCAAGGCTCTTGTGAAACCAAACAAGAACAAGTTCAAGCCAAGCTATGTTGATAGGTCAGCAATTAGATGGTATCAATGCAATGACCTTGACCACTTTGCCAATGAGTGCAAGAAGCCAAAGAAGAAAGACAAGACATATCTTGATTTGGAAGCCAAGTATGAAGATTTGCTCAAAAATTAGTAATTAGGCAAAGCTTATATTGCTAAAGGTATTGTTAGGTTAGGGGACTTTATACAATTCGAGATTCACAAACAACCAATACAGAACACACACACAACCAATCGATTAGTTGACAAGATCCACCAAAGCGTGATCAAACACTATTCAAGTATTACTTCTAATTCTATAACAATAAGTAAAATCAAAACATGAACACCAAACAATATTTGACGTGGAAACACCCACGCCCCAAACTTGTATTATTAATCTTAATAATATCAATAATACATCAAAACATTAACACCTTAACGGTGTCCTAACCCGATACTTGAGCCAACAATGCTCAAGCACCTCCCAAACCATACTTAAGACTACATCTCTTAAGCTTTTACCACTTCAAACAAATACAATATGACTATGTATATATAGCCATCCAAAACTTAGCCACCAAGACTTACCATACTTGTTCTACAAGTCTTACCATACTTGTTATACAAGCCTTCCAATTCTTGGTACCTAATTACCCAACTTAGTGATCAAGACATACCATATATAATAATTGTCTACACATACAATTATTATCTTACCCATATATATCTTGGACCACCCAAGCCCATAACATCTTATTGGGTTGAAACCCAACAATTCTCCCCTTCAACCCAATATCCGTATTGGATTGAACGGTAACTATCAAGCCATCGACGTCCATTCGCCAATGCCTCCCCTCGAACAAGAACCCCCTCTTGCTCTTCTAATCTTTGAGTGTCGCTAAAACCCATATAGTGACCCTCCAAACCATCCAAACCATCGTTCTTCACCATAACGATGTATCCATCTACAAAATCACGTGCATCAACCACCACGAATGCCCTTCCACATGTTGAGTCACCCGATCCTTGCTTTCACAACCCTTCGGTCTCCTGAAGAAAATCACTAGTATCATCCAAATAGTTCACCTGGTTGATCAAGCCATTGAAACAATTGCGATGACCTCTTCTATCTTCTTCCATCTCGAGTCCGAACACAGGATTGATCCACGGTGCAAGTCAACCTTCAGACCGCACATAACTTTGTCTCTACCTGCTTTAGTAGCAATCTCCTTGTCAGCAAATCCTTCATTGTACTCTGCCATACCAATTGAACCTCGAACTTTCCCTCAACCTCATCAATCACGAACCCGAACCTTGGCTCTTGATACCACTTGTTAGGTTAGGGGACTTTACAAAATTCGAGATTCACAAACAACCAATACAGAGCACACACACAACCAATCGATTAGTTGATAAGATCCACCAAAGCGTGATCAAACACTATTCAAGTATTACTTCTACTTCTATCAACAATAAGTAAAATCAAAACAAGAACACCAAACAATATTTGACGTGGAAACACCCACACCCCAAACTTGTATTATTAATCTTAACAATATCAATAATACATCAAAAAAAATAACACCTTAACGGTGTCCCAACTCGATACTTGAGCCAACAATGCTCAAGCACCTCCCAAACCATACTTAAGACTACATCTCTTAAGCTTTTACCACTTCAAACAAATACAATATGACTATGTATATATATCCATCCAAAACTTAGCCACCAAGACTTACCATACTTGTTCTACAAGTCTTACCATACTTGTTATACAAGCCTTCCAATTCTTGGTACCTAATTACCCAACTTAGTGATCAAGACATACCATATATAATAATTGTCTACACATACAATTATTATCTTACCCATATATATCTTGGACCACCCAAGCCCATAACATCTTATTGGGTTGAAACCCAACAATCCTCCCCTTCAACCCAATATCCGTATTGGATTGAACGGTAACCATCAAGCCATCGACGTCCATTCGCCAATGCCTCCCCTCGAACAAGAACCACCTCTTGCTCTTCTAATCTTTGAGTGTCGCTAAAACCCATATAGTGACCCTCCAAACCATCCAAACCATCGTTCTTCACCATAACGATGTATCCATCTACAAAATCACGTGCATCAACCACCACGAATGCCCTTCCGCATGTTGAGTCACCCGATCCTTGCTTTCACAACCCTTCGGTCTCCTGAAGAAAATCACTAGTATCATCCAAATAGTTCACCTGGTTGATCAAGCCATTGAAACAATTGCGATGATCTCTTCTATCTTCTTCCATCTCGAGTCTGAACACAGGATTGATCTACGGTGCAAGTCAACCTTCAAACCGCACATAACTTTGTTTCTACCTGCTTTAGTAGCAATCTCCTTGTCAGCAAATCCTTCATTGTACTCTGCCATACCAATTGAACCTCGAACTTTCCCTCAACCTCAGCAATCACGAACCCGAACCTTGGCTTTTGATACCACTTGTTAGGTTAGGGGACTTTACACAATTCGAGATTCACAAACAACCAATACAGAACACACACACAACAAATCGATTAGTTGACAAGATCCACCAAAGCGTGATCAAACACTATTCAAGTATTACTTCTACTTCTATCAACAATAAGTAAAAGCAAAACAAGAACACCAAATAATATTTGACGTGGAAACACCCACGCCCCAAACTTGTATTATTGATCTTAACAATATCAATAATACATCAAAACAATAACACGTTAACGGTGTCCCAACCCGATACTTGAGCCAATAATGCTCAAGCACCTCCTAGACCATACTTAAGACTACATCTCTTAAGCTTTTACCACTTCAAACAAATACAATATGACTATGTATATATAGCAATCCAAAACTTAGCCACCAAGACTTACCATACTTGTTATACAAGTCTTACCATACTTGTTATACAAGCCTTCCAATTCTTGGTACATAATTACCCAACTTAGTGATCAAGACATACCATATATAATAATTGTCTACACATACAATTATTATCTTACCCATATATATCTTGGACCACCCAAGCCCACAACATCTTATTGGGTTGAAACCCAACAGGTATATATTGGAATGATTCTAATAGTGATGAAGAGAATGCAAAATTTTGCAATTATGCCTTGATGGCCAATTCTAAGGAAGGAAAATCTTCAGATAACTCTCAGGTACCATCTCTCACTACTATTGATATGTTTGTTTCTGAGTACAAACAAACTGTTGAGCAACTAAGTGTTGAAATGTTTAGTAATCATGCTAATATGACTGCTGCTAATGAAGAAATTGCTAGATTGTCTACTATAAATGAATTATTAAGTAAAAGAAATTAGGAACATGAGTTAACTACCATGCTGCAGAGAATCTTAATCAAGAAGTTGAATATCTTAAGAATAAAGTTTTATGTGATAGTCAAATAGAGCAGGCTCTTAGAGAAGAAATTGCAGAAAATGAACTTAAGATAAGAGCCTTCAAGAATTCATCTAGCAAAACGAAAGCTTATCATGAAAAACATCAAGAAAATGCTAAGATAACTATTGGTTTGATTATGACACACTCAAAAAAAGGAAAGATTGAAAAATGCAAAGGCACCAATCTCTAAAGAACCCACCTTTTGCTTAGATGAAGAAACCTTATTCATCAAACAACAGCTGTGTGATGAAGATGAGGCACAAATGTTTGCACTAAATAACGCAAGCGTACGTGGTCACAAGTAATATAGATATAAGTCAAGTTCGTTCCCACAGAGATCTGGTTTAGGTTTTAATTCAGCTAATGTACCTATGCAACAATGTATGATTTTTACTCACTGCTAAGACAACTAACAAGATTGGGCTTTGATTAACTAAGAAGCAAATTAACCAACTAAGAATTAATTAACTAAAAAGAATTAAAATTGAATTACTTATATGAGAATAAACATGGGATCCTAACTTCATTAAATACTTCGCTTAGATCTGACGCCTTTAATCACTATATGCAATGGTTATGATATCTGATCAGACAACACAGAATAAGTACACGCTACCTATCAGCATACGTATACCAAACTACCCATACATCCACAAAAGAGATAGAAGATGAATAGACACCAATTATGCTTAGACCCTATATGTCTATAGAATTTGAAAACATAACGGTTGAAGAACAAGTTATCCACAAAGATCACACAGGGCAGCGTAAGATAGTTCAAATTACTCTACGAATCATGTTGGTAAACAATCATGAACCTATGCTAGCATGGCAAGTTCTAAATCTCAAGATCCACTTTCACTTCACAAGAGATTAACAGATTAGATGTTAGTTATGCATCTAACAATTAAGCATAACCATACGAGGATATCAATATACATCACACACAGATCTTTGAAGCATCAAAATACTAAAGCTCCATAAATAAATCCGTTAGAATCCCATGACAACGATTAGTTCATAATCGAACCACTCGTCACCATGGGATCTGATGAAACCATGATAGTAAACAAAGTATTAAAGATTACAAATAAACTAAAGTAATGAGTTAAGAAAACAAATCCCAAAAACATCCAAGAGTTTCGCCTAATAGAAGAAAACAAAAAGTAGATCTAGATCTCCGTTGCTGGTCACGAGCGTTGAAATCCTTCTCCAAGTCTGAATCTCCATCTTTCGGCTCTCTCCCTGTGTTATGATGGGTTTTTTCTTCTTTTATGATGGTAGGATGTGTTTATATAGGCCACAGGAGTCTTTTCCAGCAAGAAACTACCAAAACAGAATTAAAATAGAAAACGTTTCCTAAACTAATTCTGTTTTGAAGGAAAATTCATAACTGATGATTCTTCATTATTTCTGGGCCGTTCCAGTTGTATTTTGACAGTTGGATCACTTTAGAATGAAAGAGAATTCCCTTATCTTCGTGTGGACTGTAAGATCGTCCAAAACGGACTTGTAGAACTCAAGATATGGCCAAACAATAAATCAGAATTTCTGCCAGCTGACAACCGCGCCGTAGCGCGCCGCAGCGTGCCAACCCGCGCCGTAGCGCGCCAGCAATTCGGCCGAATGCTGAATTTCTTCGTTTTAAGCCCGTTTCCTCCCGTTCCTTTTGCAAATTGACCTTCTTCACTTCTAGAACTCAAATCCACCATAAAATATGCAATTAATATCTTCCAACCTCAATATAGTAACCATGCACAATCTCACTAAAACGAATCAAAAACACGACATACTTGAGGCCAAGTTAATCAGTTTAAGCCGAATCGAAGCGTTCCAAGTGGATATAAAATCCACTTATCACACCCCCAAACTTAAACCGATGCTTGTCCTCAAGCATAAACAGACTCTAACTACCTAATGCAATGCAATGCATGAATGCAACTAATATGAAAATGCAATAATCCCCTCGAACTAACCAAAACCAACTAACAAGCAAATATCTCAAAGAATGCAACTAAATCCAACTAGAGCTCGACTAAGTCCCCGTATACTAACAATACATGAACAGAACGTGCGTGTGTGCGATGCTCATCAGACATACTCCTAACACTAGATCAAAATCATACCTATTCTTCGCCAAGACAATCACAAGTTTATAAATAAAATAGACGATAAACACTTCATAACCTAGGAACACCTCTATCATCATTCGAGCTAGATAGGAATTCATGCTTTTATTACTACAACTATGACACATAATACTATACACAATACGCATGCTTATTTAACCGTACAATGGATGAGACCCCTAAAGGCTTATACAATAATACTCATACCCCCACGGGGTGTCTAGATGGTCGGACAGTGGCGCTTAAGGCTTGCTGCCTTGAGGTCACGAGTTCGATTCCCTGGGACGTTCCGGGATTAAGTGGGCTACCATGCTCGGGGGTATGAGTGTGCTAGTATGCCCTCCGGATTAGTCGAGGTGCGCGCAAGCTGGCCCGGACACCGGATTATCAAAATAAAAAATAAAAAAATAATACCCATGTAGCGAGCGTTAGGTTAGTGGATCCCATACTATAAAAGCCTTAGGTCACTAGGCACAAAGTCCCCTAGAACTTAATTGCTCGAGTATTAAAGAGCTCACCCTGGTTAATTCTGCATTTAACAATTAAAACATAACATTTTTTTTCTTTTCCTTCTCATTTTTTTCTGATTTTTTTTTCTTTTCTTTTTCACACAACTAACTTGGAATGAGTGTGTTTCGCTCCATCTCAACCAACCCTAGACTACTCATAAAAATATGAGCCGGCTACTAGCCATTTGACCCAACTTTTATTAACAACTAGCATGAAATCCCTGGTTTCCCCCAAACTTATACTTTAGTGCTCCTACGCCATCAAGGGAATAAAGAAGATTCTAAATATAATCAAGTGATTAAATCTAAAACAACCAAACAAGCATAACCTCAACCTAGCCCAAAAGCAAACGATGAGACTGTGTAAAAATTTTGTTTCTGAAACATGCAAGTCAATTTCATAAGAACTATAAATCAACCCTCTATTCATCATTACCACACTCAAATAGACATCGACCTACCAATCAGAATTAGCTCATCCTAAGGGATCATGAAATATGCATGCTATGCAAATGCGACTATATGGACTAACATGGTATAAAACACAATAACAGAATGTCCTATATGTAACAAACATGCAATAACATAAATAAATATGAATGAACTACCACTAATATGCAAAAAATGATTTCTACATGAACACATACACAATAACACTACTCATCCCAAATCACCCCCAAACTTAAAGTATTCAATGTCCCCATTGAAGGTAATACAATGGATAGTAGAAAACATACCTAGTTATCGGCAGGATCACCCTACTCGGGTGGGGAATCTGGTGGCGGTTACATAACATGAGCTCCAAAGCCAAGTGACCTCTACACCCTCCGCACGAAAATAGTAATCCAAAATTATGAAGAATTAGGGAAAATTCTCTTTTATTGAAAGCAGGAAATCCATGGGTTGCCTTCCAGGAAGCGCCTTTGTTTAAAGACTTTAGCTAGACATGGCAACAACTTTTTCTCTTGAAAATTTCTACATCGTATCTTTATATGGCCATTTAATTATCTTTTCCGGGGCTACATCCTTGATGACAAGTTTCAGCCTTCTTTGCTCCTCAAAAGTGTTAGTAACATTGTTCTCTTCACTACTTGACAAGTTAACAACAATAATAATAGGCAAAGTAGATGATTGACCCAAATATACATACCTCAGGTGATCTGGTGGTTTAAGCTCGAGTTTGGAAGCTTCTTCAACATGATGATTTTCATTATTCACTACCAAAAACTGATCAAGCATGGAAATAGACGGATTAGGAACGGAAGTGGGTGGTTCACCAACAGAAGTCTTAACAACAGACTTAGGATCAAAAGAACAATCCTCAAGTTGAACTTCATGCTTAGAACAAATAGCATTCAATTCCTCTAACATCTCATCAGAAGTAAAATTCCTATACAACTCATGAAGATCTTTATTACCCTCATACTTTAACAAAACATCTTTCTCAAGAAAAGACTCAATTGCACTATCCTCAAGATCCATCAGCTGGACATGTTCATCTTCTAAGAGGTCCAACTTCAACAACTTACTTTGTCCTTGATCAACCATTTCCAAACTAAAACACTCTTCAACCTCTGCCGGAATTTGCATAGCCTTGAACACATTAAAAGTGACATTTTCATCTAGCGGATCAGCCACCAAGTCAGATTTTTTAATTTCGGGCCTTGCAGATTTTTCAACCAGCTGATTCTGAACTTCTTCATCTTCCTTAGCTGCTAATTTTTGATCGGTTGTAACCTTTCCGCTTCTCAAAGTAACTGCCTTCACCTGTTCATGGACAACTTTCCTCCCTAGATTAGCCTCCGTGTCACTAGGAAGCACTCCCTGTGGCCTATTTAGCATAAAAGTAGCAATCTGACCAATCTGATTTTCCAAGATCTTTAGCGAGACAGCCTGACTTTTGCACATCAACCTCAATTCCTCCAGTTCAGATTTTTCGTTAGAAGATGGCCCCGCACTAGCATGAGGTTGTTGAAATCTCGGATGCTGATATGGTTGCCTTGGAGCATACTGCTGCTGATAGCCTTGATTGAATGACCTTGCTCCATACTGCTGACCCTGAAACTGCTTATAAGGCTGTGGTTGTTGAGCACCTTGATTATTGCTCCAGCTGAAATTAGGATGGTTCCTGTTGCTTGGATGATAAGTATTCGGGGCTGGCTGTTGCTGATTCCGAAAGTTGCTCACAAACTGCACTGATTCAGTAGAGATGACACATTGATTCATCTCATGTGCGCCTGCACAAAGTTCACACACACTAGCCACCTGCTGTACTCCATAGTTGGTAAGAGAATCCACCTTCATAGTCAAAGCCTTCCACTGAGCTGCTATAGCTGTAGCTGCATCCACTTCTAGAATTCCCGCTACTTTGCCTTGTGATAGTCTCTGAGTTGGATTCTGATATTCATTAGCAACCATCGTCTCAATTAGATCATAAGCTTCCTCGTAGCTCTTTGCCCATAAAGCACCACCTGATGTTGCATCTAACAATGGTCTAGATTGTGCTCCCAGCCCATTGTAGAAACCATTAATCACCATCCAGTCTAGCATACCATAATGAGGACACTTTCGAAGCATCTCCTTGTAGCGTTCCCAAGTTTCACACAAAGATTCTCCAAACTGCTGTGCAAATTGAGCTAGAGCATTCCTAATCGCTGTTGTTTTAGCCATGGGGAAGAATTTAGTAAGAAACTTCTGAGCAAGATCCTCCCATGTAGTAACGGAACCGGCTGGTAAAGAGTGTAACCAGCCCTTAGCTTTATCCCTCAAAGAGAATGAGAAAAGTCTCAATTTGACAGCATCTTCCGACACACCATTGAACTTGAAAGTGTCACAGATCTCAATGAAGTCCCGAATGTGCATGTTAGGGTCTTCCGTTGGAGCACCCCCAAACTGAACCGAATTCTGTAACATCTGAATCGTACCAGACTTGATTTTAAAGTTGTTAGCTGCAATTGCTGGTCTGACAATACTAGATTGGATGTCATTGATTTTCGGCTGAGAATAGTCCTTCAAAGCCTTAGCTGCTGCTGCTGCTCCTACGGTTTCTCCCATATCTTTAGCTATTGCAAGTTCTTCTTCCAGTTTACGAGTTTGAGAACATGTTCGCATACACGTTCAAGTACCTGAAACACCCAGATAAACAAACTAAGTAAGAAAAAATATCCGAGTCAGTGAACTCTAACGACCACTGATGAAGAGCACATAAACTAAAAATAAAACACCGATGATCCCCGATAGCGGCGCCAAAAACTTGTTTTCACTAAATCATGCAAGCGTACGTGGCCACAAGTAATATAGATATAAGTCAAGTTCGTTCCCACAGAGATCTGGTTTAGGTTTTTAATTCAGCTAATGTACCTATGCAACAATGTATGGTTTTTACTCACTGCTAAGACAATTAACAAGATTGGGCTTTGATTAACTAAAATTAACTAAGAAGCAAATTAACCAACTAAGAATTAATTAACTAACAAGAATTAAAATCGAATTACTTATATGAGAATAAACATGGGATCCTAACTTCGCTTAGATCTAACGCCTTTAATCACTATATGCGATGGTTATGATATCTGATCGGACAACACGGAATAAGTACACGCTACCTGTCAGCATACGTATACCAAACTACCCATACATCCACAAAAGAGATAGAAGATGAATAGACACCAATTATGTTTAGACCCAATATCTCTATAGAATTTGAAAACATAACGGTTGAAGAACAAGTTATCCACAAAGATCACACAGGGCATCATAAGATAGTTCAAATTACACTACGAATCATTTTGGTAAATAATCATGAACCTATGCTAGCATGGCAAGTTCTAAATCTCAAGATCTACTTTCACTTTACAAGAGATTAACATATTAGATGTTAGCTATGCATCTAACAATTAAGCATAACCATACGAGGATATCAATATACATCACACACAGATCTTTAAATCATCAAAATACTAAAACTCCATAAATAAATCCGTTAGAATCCCATGGCAACGATTAGTTCATAATCGAACCACTCGTCACCATGGGATCTGATGAAACCATGATAGTAAACAAAGTATTAAAGATTACAAATAAACTATAGTAATGAGTTAAGAAAACAAATCCCAAAAACATCCAAGAGTTTCGCCTAATAGAAGAAAACAAAAAGTAGATCTAGATCTCCGTTGCTTGTCACGAGCGTTGGAATCCTTATCCAAGTCTGAATCTCCGTCTCTCGGCTCTCTCCTTGTATTATGATAGGTTTTTTCTTCTTTTATGATGGTAGGATGTGTTTATATAGGCCATAGGAGTCTTTTCCAGCAAGAAACTACCAAAACAGAATTAAAATAAAAAACGTTTCCTAAACTGATTCTATTTTGAAGGAAAAATCGTAACTGACTTTTCTTCATTATTTCTGGGTCGTTCTAGTTGTATTTTGACAGTTGGATCACTTTAGAATGAAAGAGAATTCCGTTATCTTCGTGTGGACTATAAGGTCATCCAAAACGGACTTGTAGAACTCAAGATATGGCCGAAACAATAAATCAGAATTTCTGCCAGCCGATAGCCAGCAATTCTGCCGAATGCTGAATTTCTTGTTGTTTCTTCGTTTTAAGCCCGTTTCCTCCCGTTCCTTTTGCAAATTGACCTTCTTCACTTTTAGAACTCAAATCCACCATAAAATATGCAATTAATATCTTCCAACCTCAATATAGTAACCCTGCACAATCTCACTAAAACGAATCAAAAACACGACATACTTAAGGCCAAGTTAATCAATTTAAGCCGAATCGAAGCGTTCCAAGTGGATATAAAATCCACTTATCATAAGTTGACATTATGTGTTAAGTGTTTAAGTGACATATATGATTTGAATGTTCTATATGCTAAGTGTTTAAGTGTTTACGTGATTGTATAAAATTACTTGGTGAGTGGGATTAGTATAGTCGATAAGTGGTAATTGTACTAAAGTGTAACGCGATATAAGAATTGTTGGGTAGAATAGGATTAGACATATAAGAAGTATATTATACTAAAGTAGTAATTATGTTTATGTAGATACGAAGGATGTAGGCCCTAGAAATCGAGGAAAGGCTAAAGTAGAGATTTAGTAGCTGTTTGAGCTATTGCTATCTACATGAGGCAAGTAACTCTATCTTTTTCTGAAGATTCATATTCCTGAAACTGTTTATAGCCTATTGATTCAAGTAAATGTATCTTGCTACCCTTATGCTTGTACACCTACCTTTGCATGTACCCAATTTCTATTGTCAATCACTTATATAATTTCACATGTACCCCAAAAAAGTTTAATTCTTTTTAATTGCTTCTTGACCATAATGTAACCGAGAGACCTTCTTGTTTAAAACCTAATTAACTCACGGATAAATCTACTTTTAAATGATCTATGTTCGTAACCAGATGAACCTATATTGACCCTAAAAATCTTAACAAACACAATTGTGACCTAATCACTATCCTAAGTACCTGTTTTACCTTTCTTGTTACTTTTTAACTTTATAACTTGTTCAATTGCCTTAAAAACTGTTGTGATACACATCTTTGACCTTTGACTTTAAGTTTCTTTCATTATACCCTTATTAATGCCTTGAATACCTTTGAGTCTATATCTTCTTGATTCAGACTTACAATCCTTGTTCCTTTGAAATCAGAAAACTTGGTCAAACCCTTTGACTTTTCTCATTGTAAATCAAATTTTTTTATAAGTTAAAGTGTTTTCAAAACTAAAAGCTTTTCTAAGCTTTTCTATTTTCAAAAGAATGATTTTATAAAAGGTTTAGGAACTCCGTCAAATGGTTTCTACGGATTCCGAAAGATTGGAGAGGCGTAAGAGATCGGGTGACACCGGTCTGGCCAGTTTTATGTATTATGTTATGTTGTAGTTCTGGTGGGACCAGTCCAGCACTTTATAGGCCAATGTGTGCCTCTTGGGAATCCAAGTTACCTTAATGTCCAGAGGGACTTCGTGTCCGGTATGGGGAATTTATGTGGCTGATCACCCGTATTGTTCGTGTCGTGGAAAAACCTCCAATCAGTTTTTAAAGTGAATGATTATGTTTTAAATACTGTGAAATGAAATTGGTTTACCATTTGAAATGTACATAGTTTTACATGCTCTGCTATCCACTGCTATCCAGTATTCTTACGCTATCTCTTGTTCTATTGTCATTCATTTATTATCTTGTTATCCATTTGATATCCTATTGCTTTTATAGCCAATATTACTCATGTTATTCTCAGTTTTGCACTTTAGTTACTTGTTGAGTGTTAACTCATTATTATTTTGTCTAACCCTTTTGACAGTAGTTTGAGATCATGGTACGTACTATTCAGACTGCGAGGAAGTGTTAGGTCCGATAAGATTGTAGAAGGGGGGGTTGAATACAATCTATACCAATTTATCGAAATTTGTCCTTTAAATAAAATTTGACTTGAACAAATTTTTGCGGAATAAATTGAAACAAATTTCAAGTTGAATATAACAATATATTAACTTGATGGGTGTTACAATTTCAGTACAGATTAATTATCAAGTTGATAAAAACAAATTAGAAAATTCGACATGAACTTTTCTAGATTTGTTAATAAAAATCAAGATAAGTGCTAGGAGTAAAAACTCGCTAGTAGTACAAGAGTATCAAGTAATCAAGTTCCACCGGATTAAATATTACAAAGGTAGCAAGCTTGATTTTACAGAAAATAAAATAGCTCTTGTTGGGTGTGTTCTTGATGTGAGAGAAGAGATAATGGAGGCTGTGTGTTTTTGGATGATATGTTGAAGTGTTTTTGTGTTGAGCCGCCTTGGTTGATATATATTAACTTGATCATCAAAGTCCCTGCCAATTCTGATTTTGGATTGTACATCAAAGACAGTCTCCAAGACAATCTGTTCTTCCAAGACAATCGCCAAGACAATCTGTTCTTCCAAGACAATCAGATTTGTACTGCCAAGACAATCGCCAAGACAATCTTTGATTGTTCCAAGACAATCAAGCTTTCCAAGACAATTGATTTTGTACTGCCAAGACAATCTGTTTTGCTTACCAAGACAATCGCCAAGACAATCTTTGATTGTTCCAAGACAATCAAGCTTTCCAAGACAATTGATTTTGTACAGCCAAGACAATCTATTTTGCTTACCAAGACAATCGCCAAGACAATTGGAAATTGTCTTGGGGAATTAAAAACTCGGCTGAATCATTTCTGTTGAACAAATGATTTGAACTGACACACTGAAGACCAGTCGCAGGAGGCTAGAGTGAGCTACACGCGGGTGCTGTTTTGCGGTTTGCCCATGGCGCGTGTCATCCACGCGCTCTGCAAGAGGGTGTAGATGTTGCCGACAAAACCATGTGCGGTGACAACACTCTTCTTTCAATTCAACGTAATTCATTGTTTATTCCAGTACATGTGCAGACAACAACTTTCCTTAATTTTGTGTTCACACACAAAATTACAACTTAGTACCTCACTTTTAACAGATCTTGCACTTCAATTGGGCCTTGAGCCCAATGGCTTTTCAACCGGCCCAGTTCATTTCTTTTGGATTCAGCCCATTCAAATTCATAACCCAAATCTCTTTTGTTTTAATTTAATTAATTACTTAATCAATTAATCATTTAAACAAATAATGATTAATTCATTAATTACTTAATTAAATCAATTTAGATTAATACATTAATTCAACGTTAATTAACATGATAATTAATTTAATAAATGAATTAATTCAAAATGAATTAATTTATTAATTAAATAAATTACATAAATATGTTAATTAAATAAGAATTAATATAAATCTATTGATAGCGCAAATTCTTTTTCCTCGTAGCCAGTCCACTTGATAGTAAAATCATTGTGGTTAATGAATTTAACACTTCTGTTGCTTGCACAATGATTTTCCCTTATACCAATCTTGATAGCTTGAACCACTGAAGTTAATGACGAACAACCACTGTTTAATGTTGACACTCGATGTACTGTCTGGTTCATGAGTGACTAACCGCAATGTCTGTTCTTCATATATTGACTTTAAAATCTGGTTCCTTTTCTTTTCTCCTCTCTCTCTTTAATCTTCTGTACTGTCTCTGTCACTGTTGAAATCTCTGTCACTTTAAATGAATCCACTTCTTAACGAATACTCCACTGAGGCTTGATCAGATGACTGAGCTTCTTTCAATGTAGTAAATCTTCAAGTCTGTAGATTGACCTTGATCTTTTTCTTCTGACAGATAATACAATCTGAGATTCCTTGTGACAGTCTATATACTATTTACTATTACAATCTTGTTTAAGTTGAGTTGTATTCTCGAAATACAAATAGGCTACATCATATGCCTTTCAATCTCCCCCTATTTGTTTGTTAGACAATAACAAGCAAATACCTAGAGGATAACTCAACTAACTCAATTAAACAAGAAAAAGATTAAGCATTTAGGAGCTTAGCAAATAGTACATTAAAAAATTTCTCTGGTTTAGATTTAACATTTCCAGAATCCTCAGTTGATGAAATGATAGATGATTGTTCCTCTAGCACTGAACTGATCTTCAATAGATAACTCATCTTCATTTCTGATTCTTCATATCTCTGCATGATAATCCTTCACATCTTACATTGATAATTATCAGCTGTTCTTGATTTACAATCACTTCCTTTTTCTGACACAGCTTTTCTCACTTAAGAAAAAAAACTGTTCCTACTACGTAGACAATGGTGAATCAATACCATTTCTATAACTTCTGGGAAATCTACTACTCCTCCACTTAGCATTTATACATATTACATTGAAAGACTAATAGAATAGTATTGTGATGTAATCTTCTCCTTATATCTCCTCTTTCCTCTAGCACTGAATCTCCCCTTACTTTTCCATCTAAGGCTCCCCCTTAGTAACTTGACTTGCTTCTCTTCCAAAGCACAGTCTGTAAATTCTCCCCCTTTCTAACTTACTCTCCTTTTTCTTGTACCCTTTATTTCTCCCCCTTAGTTGAGGAATCCTCCAATCAACTAGTTGACAAAGTAGTTGTACCAATTATAGAGTTCTTTTTTTAGAAAGGAAGTTTCATTTTCTTCCTCACTGTGAGTGTGTGATAGTGTTTAGTGTACCTCACAAGTGTTTCACTCTTCTCTCCACTCATTTGTGTTGAGTGTCTCACTTCTCTCTGTGTTTACACTCTTGCTCACTAGTGTATCACTCATATCACTCAAAGCTCCAACATCCATTAGTGTACCTGCAAGGAAAAATCACCCTAGCCCCTTCAAGAGAGGTCAGTGGTGGTGCAATGGGAGTTCACAAATCCCAAATCCTCGTTAGACTCGTCAGAAGAATCTGAGTCATAATCTACAAGTTGCTAATTTTCCCTTTTTAGGATTTTCAGATTTGAATTCTGAGAAGGTAAACAATGATCTAGAAATTTAGCATTGAGATCAAGATTTCCTTCTAATGTCTGTGAAGACACTTGGTTCATTAAAGAACCTTTAACTTATAATCCTAACCGTAAAATGGTTGGATTACAGGTTTTCGTCAATTCATCCTTAGTGTGTGCAATATCACTTTGTGCATATGAAATATTTTGGTTAGTGTATAAGGTAGTGACTCTCCAACTGAATATCCCACACATCCTTATTTGCTGCATCATGTGCAGTTACTCCCTGATGACCTTTAGTCTGATAGGTAACTTCCTTTTAGGGGGTAAGTCAGAATGTGTTTGAGTTTGATTGTAGTCTGGGATAAAAGTTGTTGGGTTTACAACCTCATGACTAATCATGTGAGAAAACAAAATTCCATGTAGATGAACCTGCATCACAGAATATGAGCAATAGAGATAGAATGATATACAGTTGTGATTTCAAAAGATTTACAATGTAAGCAATCACAACTATGGAAAGAGATTTTGAGTTAGGAAAGATATAGATCTTGAGCCGGTTTTACTAAACAAAAACATAAACAAAAATCCAATTAACAATAAATATTAATCAAATTAATGAATGTTAGTGTTTAAACCAATACAAACAAAACTATTTTATCATGTTTTAGATCCTATATGTTAGATACCAACTGTTACCACTTGTTAACACTTGTTAGGTCTTGTCTTCCAATTGTTAGAACATGAAAATCAAACGTTAGTTCCTAAACAATTGAATTGACATATACCATTTTGATACCAACAATGTTCCTTAATAAGAAATTCTGTTAATAACAACAACACAACAAAGATTAGAAGTTAAAACAGCATGATATGTGTGTGTTAAATAGAATAAGTACAAAAGAACCAAGTACAGGGACCTGTTTGTAAGTTTTGAAAGTATAGTGACTAAACTGAAAAACTATACAAACTATTTATATACACATGAAAAATAATATACAAAGTAAGAAATAATATACATAAAAATAATATTAAATAAAAACTAAAAAGAAAAGAAAATTACGATTTTTTTTTATTATTCAAAAATAATTGTATTAATAATATTTACAGAATATTAGAAATAAAAGAAAATAATTTACAAAATATTTACAACAACATAACTACTTAAAAATAGTTAAATAGAAAATAAGAAAATACTAAAAAAAATGCCATAGGTTATCCTTTTTACGAAATCAAACATTAATAACAAAAGGACAAACACTACAAACCAATTAATAAACTATTAACTATTTACATAAATATTTGTAGTAAATTAATAAATCTATATATTTTCTTAATAAAATAACTTTCTTATAGAAAATCATTTAAAGAGAAAATATGACTTATTAAATCAACACAAATATTCAAAAGTGATTTTCAACAAAAATAGATTTCTCAAAAATTTCAACTTGTAAAATTTGAGAAAAATATTTTTAGAGAAAATTAAAATATTCTAAAATTAAAAGAAGTAAGTAGGAATATATTAAGAAAATAATGACATTGATTTGAGAATTAACAAGCAAGAAGATAAGTTGATAAAATAATTATACAAGTGATTTTAATAACAAATATTAACAAAGTAATCACTTATAAATTATTAAAGAGCAAACCTCAGATATTAACTAGTTTAATTACTAGGACTATTTAACATACCCAATTCACTAACAATTATGGTGAATGTGGATTCGTCAAGAGACTTAGTAAAAATATCTGCTGTTTGTTCTTCCGTGGGTACAAAATGTAACTCCACGGTACCATTCATGACATGCTCTCTAATAAAATGATACCTGATATCGATGTGCTTTGTCCTCGTATGCTGCACAGGATTGTTGGAGATTGCTATGGCACTTGTATTGTCACACAAGATAGGAATCCTGTAAAGTACAAAGCCATAGTCCCTTAGCTGATTCCTAATCCACAAGATCTGTGCACAACAGCTTCCAGCAGCTATATATTCAGCTTCAGCTGTTGAGTTGGAAACTGTTTGTTGTTTCTTGCTGTACCAGGAAACCAACCTGCCACCTAGGAATTGACAACTCCCAGAGGTGCTTTTCCTATCTACAACACTTCCTGCATAATCTGAATCTGTATATCCAACAAGATTAAAACCAGAATCTTTAGGGTACCAGATGCCTAAGTTAGGCGTACCCTTAAGATATCTCAAGATTCGTTTAACAGCAATGAGATGAACATCTCTAGGATCCGATTGGAACCTTGCACACAAACATGTAGCATGCATAATATCTGGTCTACTTGCAGTAAGGTAAAGTAATGAGCCTATCATACCTCTGTAGCTTGTGACATCTACCTTGATAGAATTTTCACATGCTCCAAATTTAACAGCTGTAGATGATGGTGTTCTTGCTGAAGATGAGTCCTCCATTTGATATTTCTTGAGGAGCTCTCTGACATACTTGGATTGACAGATAAATATCCCATCTGTCCTTTGACTTACTTGCAATCCAAGAAAGAACTTCAGCTCACCCATCATGCTCATTTCAAACTTACCCTGCATTAACTTAGCAAATTTCTTGCAAAGAAGATCATTAGTAGACCCGAATATTATATCGTCCACATAGATTTGAACTAATATTGTATCATTTTTATGTTTCTTTGTGAAGAGAGTTTTGTCTATGACACCTCTAACAAAACCATTTTCAAGTAAAAATTCAGAGAGAGTGTCATACCATTTCCTTGGTGCTTGCTTAAGACCATAAATAGCCTTGAAGAGAAAGTAGACATAATCCATGAATTCTGGATCTTCAAAGCCAGGGGGCTGTTCTACATATACCTCTTCATCTAGCTTACCATTCAGAAAAGCACTCTTGACATCCATTTGATAAACCTTAAAGTTTGAGAATGCTGCGAATGCCAAGAATATTCTGATAGCCTCAAGTCTTGCCACTGGAGCGTAGGTTTCATCATAATCAATGCCTTCAGCTTGTGAATAACCTTTTGCTACCAGTCTTGCTTTATTTCTCGTCACTGTACCATCTTTATCTAGCTTGTTTCTGAATACCCACCTTGTGTCAACCACTTTCCTGTCTTTGGGTCTGGGT
Source organism: Kitagawia praeruptora (assembly GCA_037693485.1). Lineage (NCBI taxonomy): Eukaryota > Viridiplantae > Streptophyta > Magnoliopsida > Apiales > Apiaceae > Kitagawia > Kitagawia praeruptora. The sequence goes on from CM075350.1 coordinate 71,634,822, forward strand.
ACCAGCTTCCATACTTCTTGTTGTTTGAATTGATTGAGTTCATCTTGCATAGCAATCACCCAATCAGGATCAGAAAGAGCTTCCTCAGTTTTCTTAGGTTCCATTTCACATAGAAACCCTGAATAGTTATATTGATTTTGAGTAGCACTTCTAGTTTTGACTCCAACATCTGGATCACCAATAATAAGCTCAAAAGGATGAGCTCTATTCCAAACAGTCTGTCTGGGAAGATTTAATCTTGATGATTCGCCTTGTTCTTCATTGTGATGTTGAGTATGACTAGTTGATCCTTCATTATCTCCCCCTGAGTTGTTGCCAGGTTGACTAGATGAATGTTCAGGGGTGTCAGGTGTATCTTCATTATTCTCATTGTTTTCATCACCATTACCCTGATCATCATCATCACCATTTTCATTGTTGTCATTAGCATCAGCAAAAACATCAGGTGGATTATCATCATCTGAATCTGGATCTGTCATATCATCAAAAGATAGCTTTTCAGATGAATCCTCAGTTTGGATACTAGGGAGTTTAGTGTCATCAAATGTTACATTGACACTTTCCATCATCTTTTGTTCATCAATCACATACACCCTGTATGCTCTCATTGAATAACCAATAAAAATTGCTTCAAATGCTTTGGCATCAAATTTTCCACCTTGATCATCACCTTCTTTAAGCACAAAGCATTTTGCCCCAAATACATGAAAGTATTTGAGTGATGGTTTCTTATCAGCCATAATTTCATAGGGTGTCTTCATATGGTCTTTATTGATTAGAGTTCGATTCTGGGTATAGCAAGCAGTGTTGACAGCTTCAGCCCAAAAGTACAATGGAAGCCTTGATTCACTTAGCATAGTACGTGCAGCTTCAATCAAGGTTCTATTCTTTCTTTCCACTACTCCATTTTGCTGAGGAGTTCTTGGAGCTGAGTATTGTCTAGTTATACCCTTCTCAGTGCAGAAGTCATTTAGAACTGCATTCTTGAATTCAGTTCCATTGTCTGATCTTATAGCTCTCACTGGATACGTAGAATCTCGCTCAATTAATTTGATGTGATCAATCACCAGTTGTGGAGTCTCATCTTTAGAATTCAAAAATAGGACCCATGTGTATTTTGAAAAATCATCAATGATCACTAGAGCATATCTCTTCCTTGACATAGACATCACATTAACTGGACCAAACAAATCCATATGAAGTAATTGTAATGGTTCAGTTATTGAAGATGTGTCAGTGCTCCTGTGAGTTGCCCTTTTTAGCTTGCCTTTTTGACATGCATCACACAGTCCTTCTTGAGTGAATTCCATTGAAGGCAAACCTCTCACCAATTCTCTTTTAACTAGAGAATTCATTGTTTTGAAATTAAGATGAGAAAGTTTCTTGTGCCATAGCCAACTCTCGTCATTAGATGCTTTAGTGTAGAAGCAAGTAATTTCTGTAGTGCTTCCTGAGTTCATATTGGCTACGTACAGATTGCCTTTTCTAACTCCTGTCAGTCGTGGCTTTTCATGTCTCTTGTGTGAAATTAGACAATTCTTCTTGTTGAAATAAACTTCATATCCTTTGTCACAGAATTGACTAACACTGAGCAAATTGTGCTCAAGTCCTTTCACAAAAGAGACTTCATCAATGATAACATTTCCAGCTTCAAGTCTGCCATATCCATCAGTTCTACCTTTGTTGTTATCTCCAAAGGTAACTACTGGGCCGGCCTTCTCCACCACATTTGTCAGCAGGGTTCTGTCACTAGTCATATGCCTTGAACATCCACTATCCAAGATCCAGGTCACTCGTTCAACCTGTTCAACACCCTGCAATGACAAATGGATTAAACCTTCTTCGGAACCCAAATTTGATTGGGTCCAGAATATTTTAAGAATTGGCCTTTGTCAGGCAAAACAGCATTTTTCACCTTAACACCAATTTTACCATTAGTCAACAAGCATTTTACCCTATAAACAGATTTTACAATCTTTTGTTTCATTTTAGGTATCCATGTTTGTTTACCAGCAATAACACTTGTTTCATTGACTGGACATTTGACCTTGTAAACAGCCTTAGTAAAACTTTGTTTAGGCTTAGGTAGTCTCTCTCCTAACATGAGGAGGACTAGCAATCTTTGATCTAACATTAATATTTCTGTTCATATGTTGTCGAGGAGTAGTCTTATTATCACATGCATGATTACCATTAAAGTAAGCAGACATAACATTAAAAGCACAAGACATACAATTGACAACACCACATGCTTTATGATTAGAATCAATGATAGGCATGGTGTTCATGTTAGACATGTTATCATTCTGCTCCAACTTGTTATCACCTAACTCAATTTTAGATGAACTGGGAACAAACTTCACTGGTTTCATAGAAACAACCTTATTAGATTTAACATTTTTGGTTGTAGGTGCCTTAACAGATTTTTCATTATCAATGACTATACTATTAGCACTGTCCTCATTTCTCATTTCTTCTTGAATCACAATAGAATACATGTTTGGTGGTTCAGAAATAGATTCTTTAAACATGGGTTTTTCAACATTCTTGAGTACGTGTGGTGTACCTCTTTCTTTAGCAGGAATAGGATTAGTAGAATGATTGCTCAAAGAACCAACAGCTTCTTTGTAACCAAACCTTATTCCTACAGTTTGTTCTCTAGCTTGTTTGTTGAAGTGCTCTTTGGAAACTTTAACAGAATTATAACAAGCTCTAATCTGTGTTTCAAGTTCTCTAATCCTGATGTCTTGTTCAGCAATCCTATCAACTTGTTTTACCATGTATTCTCCTAGACCCTTTTCTTTGTAGTTAAGACGAGCTATTTCTTTTATTTGTTGATCTTGATTATCAGGCACCTTTTTTAACTCTAACACTTCATTTTCAAGTTTAGTGTTTAATAGAGTTATTCTTTCAATTGTTTTCTGTGCACAACCTATGGAACTATATAAGCTATTAATCAACTCAGCGTCAGTAAGAATTACCGGTGTAGTATAACGAGTTGATGTTTCAGCATTTGCCACCAGCGCAAAATTTCCATATTCTTCGTCTTCGCTATCTGTGTCATCCCAGCTTTTACCGGCAGCTACATAAGCTCTTCCAGTTTTCTTCTTTTCAGAAGCATAGTCCTTTTTCTGTGCTTGCTTGGGTTTCTGGCATTCAGTAGCAAAGTGTCCCAACTCATTATAGTTGAAGCAACGAATTTTGCTTCTGTCAACTGTTCCAGTTTTGTATCCTCCCCTGTTACTAGAGGATGAAGAACCTCCTCTTTGGAATCTGCTATTAGACTTAAATCTGAACTTTGGATTTCGTCTGAATCTGAAGTTACTGAATTGTCTCACCATCATTGCCATAGATTCATCTTCTAATTGATCCAGCTCTTCTAGTGAATAGAATTCACTACCATCCTGAGTAGCTGGAGTTTGGCCATGTTCAACTTCAGTTTGTTCCTTGGTGAAGCTTTTAGGTTGAACAACTTTAGCTTCCACTTCTTTAGGAACTTCAGCTACTAGAGCTGTAGAAGAACTTGCAACTCTGCCTTTGCCAGAGAACTCCTTCTGCTGTACTTGTTCTAATTCATATGTTTTCAGAACACCAAACAGCCTGTCAAGAGCAATCTTATTTAAATCTCTCGATTCTCTGATGGCAGTTATTCTATGCTCTAGGTGAGTAGGCATAGTCAGCAAAAACTTCATGTTGATCTCCTTCTGGGTATATTGCTTGCCATGAACTTGCAAATTGTTGATTATTTTGTTATACCTTTCGAACACTTCCTGAATGCTTTCATTGGGGCCAGCTCTAAAGTGTTCATATTCAGAGGTCAAAATTTGAAGTCTATTTTCCCTGACTTCATCAGTCCCTTCATTAATAGTCTCAATAGTTTCCCAGATGTGCTTAGCAGTTTTACAATTCATCACATGGCTATACATTACAGCATCCAGGGAATCTATTAGAATTAGTCTCAAATTTTTGTCTAGTCCAGCTTCCTCTTTTTCTTCAGCAGAAAAATTCTTAGAGTCCTTTGGATAGGATTTAGCAGGTATTGTTACAACTCCATCAGTAACAACTTGTTCTTCATGAACCATAGGAATTTTAGGTCCATTTTTCAGAACATCCAAATATTTGGAATTTGTAACATCAAGAAACAACTCCATTTTATTTTTCCACATATCATAATTATCCTTATTAAATATGGGAATCTTAACAATGGCTTTTGAAGACATGATGAATTTTTAAGTGAGTTAAAAATTCGAGATAAATTTTTGATTGAATAAAAATAGGATCTTGATTTGTGTATCAATCAATAGGCTCTGATACCAATTGTTAGGTCCGATAAGATTGTAGAAGGGGGGTTGAATACAATCTATACCAATTTATCGAAATTTGTCCTTTAAATAAAATTTGACTTGAACAAATTTTTGCGGAATAAATTGAAACAAATTTCAAGTTGAATATAACAATATATTAACTTGATGGGTGTTACAATTTCAGTACAGATTAATTATCAAGTTGATAAAAACAAATTAGAAAATTCGACATGAACTTTTCTAGATTTGTTAATAAAAATCAAGATAAGTGCTAGGAGTAAAAACTCGCTAGTAGTACAAGAGTATCAAGTAATCAAGTTCCACCGGATTAAATATTACAAAGGTAGCAAGCTTGATTTTACAGAAAATAAAATAGCTCTTGTTGGGTGTGTTTTTGATGAGAGAGAAGAGAGAATGGAGGCTGTGTGTTTTTGGATGATATGTTGAAGTGTTTTTGTGTTGAGCCGCCTTGGTTGATATATATTAACTTGATCATCAAAGTCCCTGCCAATTCTGATTTTGGATTGTACATCAAAGACAATCTCCAAGACAATCTGTTCTTCCAAGACAATCGCCAAGACAATCTGTTCTTCCAAGACAATCAGATTTGTACTGCCAAGACAATCGCCAAGACAATCTTTGATTGTTCCAAGACAATCAAGCTTTCCAAGACAATTGATTTTGTACTGCCAAGACAATCTGTTTTGCTTACCAAGACAATCGCCAAGACAATCTTTGATTGTTCCAAGACAATCAAGCTTTCCAAGACAATTGATTTTGTACTGCAAAGACAATCTATTTTGCTTACCAAGACAATCGCCAAGACAATTGGAAATTGTCTTGGGGAATTAAAAACTCGGCTGAATCATTTCTGTTGAACAAATGATTTGAACTGACACACTGAAGACCAGTCGCAGGAGGCTAGAGTGAGCTACACGCGGGTGCTGTTTTGCGGTTTGCCCATGGCGCGTGTCATCCACGCGCTCTGCAAGAGGGTGTAGATGCTGCCGACAAAACCATGTGCGGTGACAACACTCTTCTTTCAATTCAACGTAATTCATTGTTTATTCCAGTACATGTGCAGACAACAACTTTCCTTAATTTTGTGTTCACACACAAAATTACAACTTAGTACCTCACTTTTAACAGATCTTGCACTTCAATTGGGCCTTGAGTCCAATGGCTTTTCAACCGGCCCAGTTCATTTCTTTTGGATTCAGCCCATTCAAATTCATAACCCAAATCTCTTTTGTTTTAATTTAATTAATTACTTAATCAATTAATCATTTAAACAAATAATGATTAATTAATTAATTAATTAATTAAATCAATTTAGATTAATACATTAATTCAACGTTAATTAACATGATAATTAATTTAATAAATAAATTAATTCAGAATGAATTAATTTATTAATTAAATAAATTACATAAATATGTTAATTAAATAAGAATTAATATAAATCTATTGATAGCGCAAATTCTTTTTCCTCGTAGCCAGTCCACTTGATAGTAAAATCATTGTGGTTAATGAATTTAACACTTCTGTTGCTTGCACAATGATTTTCCCTTATACCAATCTTGATAGCTTGAACCACTGAAGTTAATGACGAACAACCACTGTTTAATGTTGACACTCGATGTACTGTCTGGTTCATGAGTGACTAACCGCAATGTCTGTTCTTCATATATTGACTTTAAAATCTGGTTCCTTTTCTTTTCTCCTCTCTCTCTTTAATCTTCTGTACTGTCTCTGTCACTGTTGTAATCTCTGTCACTTTAAATGAATCCACTTCTTAACGAATACTCCACTGAGGCTTGATCAGATGACTGAGCTTCTTTCAATGTAGTAAATCTTCAAGTCTGTAGATTGACCTTGATCTTTTTCTTCTGACAGATAATACAATCTGAGATTCCTTGTGACAGTCTATATACTATTTACTATTACAATCTTGTTTAAGTTGAGTTGTATTCTCGAAATACAAATAGGCTACATCATATGCCTTTCAGGAAGCGCACCTTCCGTAATCCTATTGAGGTTTCTTTCGAGTTGCCTTCCAAGGTAGATGCACAGACAGCTCAGTAGATGAGAGGTTTTAGAGTTGGTTTATGAGAACTAGTTGGTGTGAGAACATTTGAATTCAGGGTTTGTAAAAATAATAATTAGAATTTGGTTTGTATTAATAAGTAGTTAGACGTTGGCTTGCTTGTTTCATACCATTACCTATGAAAGATCCAGGTGAGTAGTGTTGGGGTCAGTCAGCATGCTATATCTATATTTATATATTTTTAGGTTGTTTGCATCTAGTCTGTTAGTGACTCCCCGATCTAGATCCCAGATTGGGAGGGCGTCACAGGTTGGTATCAGAGCTACGGGTTTTGGTCACTGAAATAAGCCAGGATTAGGGATCACTAATAAAAGAAGTAGAAACAATTAGGATTTAAGAGTGATAGGTGTTAGGAAGTGATTATAGGACTAACCTAACATATAACGTTTATATTCTGCGTGTATATATATATGATTATCCGGTGAGTCTTCTGTAGGATCTTGCATGGTTCCCGAGCCCGTACCTGAGCATACCTATGCCGATGTGGTCCGCGATTGTGAGAGTTTGGTAGGACAAAACACAGAGCTTAAGGAACTGATCGAGAAGATGAAGGTGGAAGGCCAGCTTTGTGTGGACTTGACTCGGTATACCCTATATCGCTAAGGGTTCAAATAAAATACTTCGCAGAATCTTCGAAATCACAATAAACAAATATTTGAACATTTCCAACAAATATATAATTTGCAAAATTTCAGAAAGTCGCAGAAACATATATTTAAATATTTCAAAACAGATATAGAAATCACTTTCCAAAGTCAACGAGTCAAAACATTTTTCAAAATCAGAACAGTCAAAACAATTAAAAAAAGTGAATAGATTTGAGGACAAAACAGACTTAATATAACTAATCCTAAATTGAGTAGCGCTGAATAAAAAGAAGAGAGAATCTGCACCTCGAAAATAGCAACTAGAATACTAATGAAATCCACAAATGATCCTCTAAACCCCTGATCCGCGATCTACATATAAATTATAATTTATAATTATAATACATTCTTTTTATATATAATCATTAAATACATCCTAATAGTAAATATTAATAGCCTACAATTCCAGTTAACCGGTACATGAATTAACTAGCGATTACAATCATTCGCATCAATTTCATGTAGCTCCTGATGATTCCCTTCAAAGTTATTTTATTACTTAATTAATGTCACAACTTAATTACTAACTAAACTAAAGATACTCACTTTAATATATGAAACCATTTTTTTTACTTTGTAGGACACACATGAACATGGGACATATATTTGGTTAATAAAATATTCTATACCATGCTACTCCCTCCGTCTCTAAATATGTTGCCTGTTTCCTCTGGACACGTTTGCCAACGCACACTTTTAATCGTTAATATCTTCAATATCGTATTAGTTTTCAATATAAAAATTTCACTGTATTAATGTACTCATAAATACGAATCTAATAAGATCACTCATGATTATATTTGGTCTTATAGATTATGCGTGAATTAGTAATTTATCTCATGTTATGAACAGTCCCGACATATCAAATGAGCAACATAAAAAGAGGCGGAGGGAGTACCAAATACACTAAGAATCTAAGATCATATTTATCTTTTAGTACTTACCTGTACACAATAGCCCAACTAACCTGTAATCACCTATTCCTAACTAGTACCTTGCAATCATGACATGATATAATAAAAAATAATAAAACAATACAAGTACATAGTTACCTCCTTGATTTAAAAGATTGGAAGCCAACACCTTTGAATCAACATCTATGTTTTGCTCCCCTTTTCTTTATCTCGGCTCTCTAACTCTACTTCTCTCTACAGCCACGCCTTAATGTACTGGACCATTTTCCATGGTTGGGTCCCGGTCTGGTGCAGACGTTTGCTAGCAGTATGCTGTGTAACACGTACCGCAGAAACTTTCTGCGGTACGTGTACAGTACTGTTTTTGGTGTGAAAACAGGGGGGCATTTTCTGCGATACGTGCCCCGTACCGCAGAAACTTTCCGCGGTACGGTGCAATTTTTTTTTTAAATTGATCCAACGGCTGAGAAACCGTATGTTCCGTAACAGTATTTTGCATACGTATATACTGGACCATTTGCCATGGTTTTAATAGATGTACATGTTAATTAAAAGAGCAATAAGTACGTGTATATATATATATGCTAGCGTTCAAATAGAAACCAACTTTAGAATAGAAACAACAAACCTACATTAAATAAATTATATTTCATTTATTTTAATGGCCCCGCTAGGGGCACCTTCACAAAAAACTTATAAAATTCTTGGCTCTATTCAACAAAAATATAAAAATAAATAAAAAATAATAATAAAAAGTTATTGTTCACGTGCCACGTCATCACATGAATAGTACTTTTTTTTAATTTTTTAAATTTTTAAAATTTTTTTGTTGAATAGAGCCAATAATTTTAAATGTTTTTTGTATTGGGGTACCCCTAATTTGGTCATTAGATTAGCTTGAAATATTTAATTTAGGTTTAGTTTCTAGTTTCTATTCTAAGTTAGTTTCTATTAGAACAAGACCCTATATATATATATATATAGGGGGCTGCTCAAGTGAGACCCCTCTTATAATGAGAATTGAGACCCCTTACTATATTAATATAATCTACTGTTATATACACGCTTACATACATTTATGATTTTTGAAAACACAGTTGATGATTTTTGAAAACACTCCTACTACCATCAACTCGCTCCACCCCACCCCACCCCCCACCCCCACCCCCACCAATCATTGTTACCCGTCATTATCACCTGCTCCTTCATAACACCACCCTGCTGCTCCGTTTCATGACACCACCCAGCTCCTCCGTGATACAATCTATTTCATCCTTATTGCAACATCTATTTTTACCATACCACTGCCTAATCCATCCACCACCAATACCAGAATCATAATCATCACAAAAAGCAAATCACCAAGAAACCACAAATATTCAAAGCAAATCACCAAAAACTCAAAGCAAATCACTAAAAAATTAAAAACAAATCATCAAAAATTCGAGCATAATCATAAAAAAAAATCAGATCTGAGACAAGACAAATCACAACACCACCATCTCTGTTCGCCACCACCACCAAATCACCAAAAATTCAAAGCAAATCACCGAAAATTCAAAGCAAATCACCAAAAAATTCAGTACAAATCATTAAAAATTCGATCAAAAAATTCAGATCTGAAACAATACAAATCACAACACCATCATCTCCGGTCGCCACCACCACTAACCACCACTAATCACTGGCTCTCACCCAACACGCTTTCCCAGGCACAAAGCCCTACCAACTCCTCTCCGATTCTGACCACATCCACGCCTCTCTCACTCTCATCAACTACCTTCCTGTCCTCAGATGGCTCCCATCTCCTCCCACGCGCTCCCAGGTCGACCACACTTTCAAATCCATCGCTGGAGAGAGAGAAGAAATGAAGATGTTGCTGGAGTTTTCGATGGAGGCGACCGGAGTTTGTAATATAAATGAAGATCGTTGTAACAACAAAACTTGTGGTTAGCCAAGAAAGAGAAGATGATAAAGTGAGAGTACAGAGAATGACGCGAGATGGTAAATCCGAGATCGGAATCGAAAGTCTCCGTCATCGGAAGTGAAGAAGACGACCGGTGCCGCTATCGATGGGGGTGGGGGTGGGGGTGGGGTGGGGGGGGGGGGTCGGATGTGGGGGGGAATATAGTCAGATTTAATAGATATTAATATAGTCAGATTTGTGTGGTCCAGATTAAGTAGTATAGTATAAAATGGAAAGCTCTCAATTCTCAAAATAAGGGGGGGGTCTCATTTGAGCACTTGCCTATATATATATATATAGGCTTTTGCTCAAATACAAACCAATCCTTAAATACAAACTACAAACTAACACTAAATTAATTATATTTCATCTATTCTAAGTTTCCCGCCAAGGGTACCTTCACGAAAGATGCTTAAAATAATTGGCTCTATCCAACAAAAAAAAAATCCCTACCGTGGAAATGCGAAGCATTTAAGACAGTAAACGGATGAGTTAGGTAGTCATGAGGGCCGAAGGCCCTCGACACACCCGTCAATCGTCTATTGCCTTTACCATTGATTGCCATTCCTTACAACTTTAGAATGATAAAGGCGCGAAGCGCCGTACAAGAAGGTGCGAAGCACCGTTAACCAGTGAAATCCAATGCCACATCATCACGTGAACGGTGATTTTTTTTATTTTTTATTTTTTATTTTTTTTTTGTTGGATAGAGCCAATTATTTTAAGCATTTTTTGTATTGGGGTACCCCTAGTTTGGTCATTAGATTAGCTTGAAATATTAGATTAGTGTTTAGTTTTTAGTTTGTAGTTAATTTTAGTTTGTAGTGGAGTAGGACCCTATATATATATATATATATAGGCATTTGCTCCATAAAGAACACTCTTATATAACAAACAATAAAGAACACTATAAAATCATTTATTCCAATAGATCCATTGGCCCCGCCAGGGGCACCCAATACAAAAAGTTCTTATTTTTTTAGGCTCTATCCATCCAGCAAAAAAAAAAATTTGAAAATTTACTGTTCATCGATGACGTCACTGATGACGTCATCATGACGTCATCGATGAACAGTAAATTTTCATATTTTTTTTCCCCTGGATGGATAGAGCCTAAAAAAATAAGAACTTTTTGTATTGGGTGGCCCCGCCAGGGGCAATGGATCTATTAGATATGAGGTGTTCTTTGTTGTTTGTTATATAAGGTGTTTGCTATGGAGTCCAACCCTATATATATATATATATATGGGAGCAGGTCCAGAACCACAGGTGGATATCCACCCAGCGCAATGTTACATTGCGACTGGGGCAATGTTACATTGCCCCAGGTCTGGGTGGAAAATGTGTCTGGAGCATTGTAACATTGCGCCTGGCGCAATGTAACATTGCCCCAGGTGCAATGTTACATTGCCCCAAGTACATTTTTATTTTTATTTTAATATAATGTTAACTTAATGTTATAATGTTTTTGAATATGATTTCAAAACTAATCTTAGTAAACGCAACTAATTACTAAATTACAAATATGTTTAAATTATTTAAAAGTAAAGTATGGTAATTGATTTTATTTATTAATAATTCTTATATTTCTATATTCTTATATTTACAAATATGTTTAAATTATTTAAAAGTAAAGTAAACTCTAACTGAATTTATTGATCTCAATAATATGTTAACTTATAATTATTTCAACTTCTTAAGAATGAACTATCATCTACGTTACATTATCTTATGTTTTTCAACGAGTGGGTACCGCTAGTTTGTACATATCAATTTACGATTATTATTATTATTATTATTTAAGTTAAAGATACAAAATACAAAATAAAACTCTAACTGAATGGATATGGTCTCAATAATTTGTTAACTTATAATTATTTCAACTTCTTAAGAATGAACTATCATCTACATTACTATTATCGTATGTTTTCCAACGAGTGAGTACCTCTAGTTTGTACATATCAATTTACGATTATTATTATGTAAGTTAAAGATACAAAATACAAAATAAAACTCTAACTGAATTGATAAGTCTCAATAATATGTTAACTTATAATTATTTCAACTTCTTAAGAATGAACTATCATCTACATTACTATTATCGTATGTTTTTCAATGAGTGGGTACCTCTAGTTTGTTTCAAAATACATTTTTATTTCCAAAAAAAACCTTTATTTCAAAAAAAAAATCACAACTAAATATTCAAATTAATTGAATTGAATTTTTATTCAACTAAATTAAGTATTTATAATGCGGTATTAATGATATTTTGAATTTTAAATTAATAAATATACATTCTAGGGGTTAAAAATAATATAAAATATGGTGCAATGTTTCATTGTACCTGGCGCAATGAAACATTGCCCCAGGTGTTCCTGGAGCAATGAGAAATTACGATAGGCGCAATGAAACATTGCTCTGTAGCATAGATAACTTGCAATTAGTGAGGTGGGTGGTGGTGGGTGGTTGCATTTAATTCCTACCTGGGGCAATGTTTCATTGCGCCAGGAACACATGGGGCAATGAAACATTGCCCCAACCATGGACCACTTAAGTAAATACTGAAACATCACTTTCTAAATCAAAATTCTTCCAACATCCTTAAATTCTCCCATCATCCTTAAAAAAATTCCATTCTCCTAACATCCTTAAAACATTCTCCCAACATTCTTTTAAGGTTTCAAAGTGTAATTTTCTCAACATTTGGAGGTCAAATATTATCAAAAAAAGTTAGTTTTTCAATATTATGGCTACATTTTTATTTAATGATTTTAGTTCATCTAGTGAGGAGCATAATGATTATGATTATGATTATGAAGTTGCTACGCCCGTTAGAAAAAATCCAGTTTTTCGAAAATTATTTAGTGATGAAATAATAGATGTTGATACCCATCTATGAGAATAGGTATTGTATGCCTTTCATACCCATTACGGGGGTAAATCACCACTACCAAAATATTTTGGTTGAATTTGCACTCGTAAGGAATGATAAAGAGCATCTTATAAGTGGGTTTTGAAAACGTGTTTAGGGGTTCAAGTCAAAGTAATAGTTGACCGTTAAATTACCAAACCAAATAAATCTATTTTTTCTGAATTTTTGGCAATAACATTAAAAAGGATGGATCATGACCTCCGTACGATTGGGTCGTCGAGAAATATTTTTAAAAAAATCGAAACATTAAACCCTAACGAAACCCTATTTAAGGGTTCTAGTCAAAGTACTAGTTGACCGTTAAATTACCAAACCAAATAAATTTATTTTTTTCTGAATTTTTGGCAATAATATTAAAAAGGATGGATCATGATCTTTGTACGGTTGGATCATCGAGAAATATTTTCGATTTAATTGCTCAAAATTTAAAGTCCATAAGAAATGAAAAGTATTTAACTATTTATAATGCAATGTTAATGATATTTTCAATTTTAAATGAATAAATATTCATTTCTAGGTATAAACAAAAAAAAACCTGTAGCAATGAATCATTGCGCCAGGTGCAATGAAACAATGTCCCAAGTGGAACTGGCGCAATGAAACATTGTGACAAAAAAAATTTAACTTGCAATAACTAATTTCAATTTTACCCTATTTTCACTAATTTTCCATATTTTTGATACATGTGTTACCCTATTTTCACTAATTTTCTTCTTTTAATTTTTTTCCTCATTTTTAATTAATTTGTAAAATAAATTAAAAATGAATAAATAAAAATAGGAAAAATGACAAATTTTGAACTAAAATTCATACACAACCAAGTGGTCATACACACTGTTTGTGTGATGAATGTTACCCTATTTTCACTAATTTTCCATTTTTTTTGATTTTTCCCCATTTTTAACTAGTTTGTCAAATAAATTAAAAAATTAAATAAAAAAAGGAAAAAAGTCAAATTTTGAACTTAAAATTCATACACAAACAAGTGGTCATACTCACTATTTTGGTGATGAATGTTACCCTACTTTCACTCATTTTTTTTTTTTGCCCCCCATTTTTAACTAGTTTTTCAAATAAATTAAAAAATTAAATAAAAATAGGAAAAAAGCCAAATTTTGAATTAAAATTATAAGTTAACAAATTATTGAGACCTTATCAATTCAATTGGAGTATCGTTTGATTGAATTAAATGTTTCGTGTTTGGAATCCGTATTTTGTTTCTCTAATTCTCGTTAAAAATCTTTTTTTAATTAATTTCATTATTTACTAATTATTTAATTAGTAAAATTAATTTTTAACACATGACATATTGAAACAAAACATGGATTCCGAACACGGAACCTTTAACTGAAATCAAACAATAGTCTAATTGAATTTATAATGTCTCAATTATATTTTAAGTGATACATTAGTTAATCGAATAGAGAATAATACGAATTATTGATAAATAATTTCAATTACTTTGCTTTTAAATTATATAAACATATTTGTAGTTTAGTAATTAGTTGCAATTACTTAGATTAGTTTAAAATCATATCCAATAAAATTATTCATTATTTTAAAATTATATTAAATTAAAATAATAATAAGCTAGGGGCATTGTTACATTGCGACCTGGGGCAATGTAACATTACGACCTGGGGCAATGTAACATTGCTCCAGGCGCATTGTAACATTGCGCCTGGTGGTTGGCCTTCCGGAGCCACCCGTGGTTGTGGAAGGGCTCCTTATATATATATATATATATATATATATATATATATATATATATATATATATATATATATATATATATATATATATATATGGTCTTGTTCTAATAGAAACTAACTTTAGAATAGAAACTAGAAACTAAAACTAAATTAAATATTTCAAGCTAATCTAATGACCAAACTAGGGGTACCCCAATACAAAAAACGTATAAAATTATTGGCTCTATTCAACAAAAAAATAAAAAAAATACTGTTCACGTGATGACGTGGCAGTGACGTCAGCACGCGAACAGTAACTTTTTTTTTGTTGGATAGAGCCAAGAATTTTATAAGTTTTTTGTGAAGGTGCCCCTAGCGGGGCCATTAAAATAAATGAAATATAATTTATTTAGTGTAGATTTCTAATTTCTATTCTAAAGTTGGTTTCTATTTGAACGCTAGCCTATATATATATATATATATATATATATATATATATATATATATATTTATGATAACCTTCCTTTTTCTTATCTAATTACTAATTCTTTTTTTCTAATTAACAAATAAATATAAATGGATCACCAATTCTAATTTTGATTCTATTATTATTATTATTATTATTATTATTATTATTATTATTATTGAAATTATCTAAAATTCATGTATACTACAATGAAGCAAATGGGGCTACCTCTTCCTGAAGATCAAATTCAACCTCAACCCTCTACAAAAGCTCCATTCTCAAAGTCAAAGGTGAAGTCAAGGCATCTGTGTCTGAGAACAAGCCTAAAAGGGAGAAAGCTGAGAAAGCTAAGGAAAAGGCTCAAGCAAAGAAAACAACTATGACAGAAGAGAGCATCAGGCCAGTTACTCTACCTAATGTGCACACAAGAAATGAAGTTGGTCAAGCCATTCAAATCACAACTACCATAGTACCTAGCACAATGCCATCAGAAATTCACTACCTTCAAAAACTGATGATGCTCAACCAATTGAAGGCAGTGTAGTCACAGAGGCCAAGCTATAAGAAGCTGCTAACTCAAATGTATATCATGATGGTGCTTTCTTGGAGTTTCTGAAAGCCTCAAAATCACGTGTTGGAGGTGACACGTTGAAGTACATAACAAGTCTGAATGATTAAATATCCTATATCACAGTGGTTCTAAACAACAAACTATGGCATGTTAGAGGTGACAAACAACAAACTATGGCATTTGTCATATGATACTCTCAAGGATCTGAAATACAGTGAGGTGGACACTCTACTCAAGCTGATAGAGATGATGGGTAAAAACAACAAATGTCTCTTTGATGATCTGAAAAATGACCAGCCATCTAGATTGCCTGAAGTAAGCACTTATCCAAGAACCATCATCTTTCAATCTGGCATTATAGTTTCACAGCTAGCCATCTATGGTAACCTCACACCCAACAACAAGAGCCTAATTCATGCCATCATTGAGCAAATAAAGAATAAGAAAGGGCCTCAGAATAGTTGAAGAGTTAGAAGCAATTCAAATTCTAAGATCATTCATTGCAACTGGTTCTGTCCCTGAACTAGCAAGATCTAGGAGAGATAATGATGATGATAAAGATGAAGACAAGAGTGGTGGTAGTAGAAGACACCACAGGAGTGATGACGATGATGAAGGCAAGAAGAAGAAAGATGATCATAAAAAGAATGATGATAAGGGTGGAGAAAAAGTGAAGCATAAGAAGAGTGGAAGATAGAAAGCCTTGAACATTGCTGGTAGTACTCTCACCAAAACACAAGACTTAATGTCTAGGGTGGATGCTACTGGCAGTGATTTAACAAAACCAATACCTATGGCTTCTACAACTGTCTTACCATTGAGAATAGAGACCACACACATCAGAAAACCATTTGTATGTTTTCAAAAATAAATTGCTAATGTTGTACTCAATGGACTAAAGACAAAGGATGCAAATTACTTCCAAGTGATGATATACTGAAGCTAAATTTCAATACTGCAGCTAGAAGATCTACAAAGTTAAAGACGTCAACAACAAAGTCAATCACTAAAGCTATTGGGCCGAATCTATTACCAATTAATGAAGATTATGATGATGACACCTTAGCATTCTTGAGAGCTCAGTGAATCTATCATATTGTTTTTGTGAATGACTACCTAGAAGTCAAGTATTCTGATGGAAGAGAAAAGAGTTTGAAACAAGGAATCTAGCAACACTATCCCCTCTATGATTTGGAGAGAATGATGGCACTTTTAAACTATGAAGTAAAGGAGGAGAGCAGTTGGAAGCTGGAGATAGCTGAGTTCTTAAAGGACATCTTTCTCTGA
This sequence comes from Kitagawia praeruptora, assembly GCA_037693485.1. Lineage (NCBI taxonomy): Eukaryota > Viridiplantae > Streptophyta > Magnoliopsida > Apiales > Apiaceae > Kitagawia > Kitagawia praeruptora. Next base: position 71,651,707 of record CM075350.1, read on the forward strand.
AACATCTCCGGAGTGACATACTTACTTTAAGGACAATTTACATAATTTGCTTTATGATTCACCAAAATTAAATTGTTGTTGTGATTCATCAAAATTAGATTATTATTTTGATTCTTTAAAACTATATTGTTGCTGTTGCGATTCTTCAAAACCACATCATCTATTTAACTCTATTTTTAATTTTATAATTAACTTTACTCAGTTTTTGTATTATATATACACAAACTAGTTGTTAAGAGAGCGCGATGAGATAGCTCAAGTGGTCAGAACTTATCTCTTATCGTCCCAAGTAATGGGTTCGATTTTCGCTCAACCCGAGATTTGTTGAGAACATATAATCATTGCAATAGGCTTGTCAATGGATCGGATATCTGACTCGATCCGATCCAATCCGTAGCTAAATTAGCGGGTATGGATCCTTCCAAAAAAAATTTGATCCGTTAATGATCCGATCCGATAAGGTCCCATCCGATAACGAGCGGATATGGATTTTGTATTATCTGATCCGATAACAATCCGATCCGAATATATTATATTTACTATATATTTTATATATTTATGTAAGATATAATATATATGTTAAATATATATATAACATATATAATATATAAAATTTTATATAAATAATATTATTTTGAAATATAAATTTGGATTTGTCAATGTGGGTTAAGTTCTATGGAGACCAACATTTTTAGTGGAGACCGGAGACCAATATCAATCAAAACATTGCAAAAACTAATTTATTGAAAATCATGTTCTATGAAAATCACTATACCATCTATTTCATTGAAAATCTTGAAGATCGTATAGGTTTTACATGCAAATTTCATTAAAAATCTTGAAAATCATGTATGTTCTGCAAATAAAATATTGCAGAACGTATTGTTCTCCAAAACATATTCTGCTTGCAAATCATATATGATTTTAAAGATTTTGAACGAAATAATAATGTTAATTGAACATTCTTTGCAAATATATATGTTTTGCAATGTTTTGAGTGCATAATGTATATGGTCTTCACGGTCTACACTCAAATGGTGGTCTCCATAGAAATGCTTTTTATCTATCCCTTTGAGTGAGAGAGTACCACAAGACCGCATCAGCTGGGCCCTCTCAAAAGACGGAAACTATACAACAAAGTCAGCGTACATGCTAGGGAAGGGGTATAATTTTGACTCTCTCCACCGAGCTTGGGTAGTAATATGGAACATGGAAGTTTCCCCGAAAGTTCGACACTTTCTCTGGCGCTTATGTACAGGCACGCTACCAACCAAAGCAATGTTAAAGTCCCGTCATATGATAGAGGATGCAAGTTGCCCATGGTGCACAAACGTTGAAGAAACAGTAGTCCACATTATTTTCATGTGCCCTCGAGTAAAGGATTTATGGGAAGGCTGTGGCTGTGGTCAGTTTCTTACAAATGCAGCAACTGTCCCTATGTGTGATTTAATAACAAGCTTGGAGAAAGTCGATTTGAGAAAAATGCAGCGAATTGCGTTTCTTGCCTGGACTGCCTGGTCAGAAAGAAACATAAAGGTTTTTGAAAATAAGACAACTCCAAATACCATCTTAATAGCTCGTGTTAATAGGATGATTGAAGAGTTCGGAAAATATATGAAGCACATCTATAAACCCCTGTTAGAAGAGTGACGACTAGTCACAAAAAGTGGGTAGCACCACCTTTAGGGGTGATAAAGTTAAATTCTGATGCCTCAATGGCAGAAGCAGGGTGGATTGGGCTTGGAGTTGTGGCCAGGGACAACAATGGCAGAGTGCTTTTCGTAGCAACAAGAAGAGTTCGAGCATGGTGGCCTGTAGAAATAGCCGAAGGCAAAGCTCTAACAATGGCTATTCGACTCAGTCACCAACGTGGGTTCAGAAATATCATATGCGAGTCTGACTCCCAGGTGCTTATAAGCCGTCTTTCCAAAGCGGTAACATACTCTTCAGATTTTGACTCTGTCCTGGAAGATATTCTTTTTCTTAGTAGCTCCTTTAATTCGGTCAGTTGGTCTCATGTCAAAAGAGAGGGAAATGCAGTGGCTCACCAATTAGCTAGATTAATGCCCTTTGGAGTTGAACAAGTATGGAACAATCACTGTCCAGGAGAGATTCTTACTCTTGTACAAAAAGATATTTTCGATCTTGATGAATGAATGAATTGTTTTGGCTTTCAAAAAAAAAAATGGTGGTCTCCATAGAAATTAACTCTTGTCAATATATATGTCATAATTTTAATTTTTATTTCTTTAAAAACTTTTAAATACTATTTTTCAAATTAAAATTTTTTTAAAAATACTTTTTTAAAATTTATTAAACGGATCGGAAGTTCGATCCGATAACCCAAAATCCGAACGGATCGAATATGGATCGACCTAAAAAATATCTGATTTCTGATTCGATCCAAGCTGAATCTGAAAAATCTTAATAGATTCAGATATAAAAAGGATGATCCAATCCAAATCCAACCCGTTAACGTGCATACAGTGTAAGGCATGTAGTAAGCCTGCTTAATAAAAGAAAAAACTACAGTAGTTTAGAGTAAAAATATTTGTCACTTTTCTTTTATTTTATCAAGCTAGTGTGTTGGGTCTTCACGGAAAGTGCATTTACCATTAGCATAAACATTGAAACAAATTAATTTAGCGAAAAAAAAGAAACATTGAAACAAATTAAACAAGAAGAAAGGAAAGAAGAGCATCTTATTCGCAAAATGGAGAATCAAAAGATGGAGTCGCTTCCGGAAGAAACTAGTAACATCAACAGCAGCAGCTCAGGAGGTGGTGCTGTAAAATTACCTCTTCGCCCTCCTATTCAGTATCTCTCTCTCTCTCTCTCTCTCTCTCTCTCTCTCTCTCTCTCTCTCTCTCCCTCCCTCCCTCCCTCCCTCCCTCCCCCTCTCTCTCTCTCTCTCATACACCGATACACGCACTCTCATATATTTTATAGATAGGAATTGTTTCATATACAAACCGAACGATCGCCTACAAAGCCACCAAAACCTACCATTCGTATATATAGTTTCTGTGAATTTTTGTTTCTCTATGTAATTTGCCTGTGGAACTTACCCTAACAAACTATACCAACTTCCGTCATTTCCCAACTATGTCTACACAATTTGCTATATGTGTAAATGAGATACCCCCATTTGATCGGGGAGCATAACTATATTGGTTAATGGTTATGATTTGCCCAATTTAAAACAAATGTAAACAAATCTATCTATAGGATTCCCTGTTTGTAGCCTAATATGATTTTTGTATCTTAAACACAAACCTGTATATGTATACATTTGGAGTCATACTCCACTAAGGGGGTGGTATTGTATTATGACTTTTAATGACAATTTTTGGGGTAATGACTTTTATGGATTTTATAGACTTTTAACGATTTTAATGATTCTTGTTGAGTCATTAAAATTTCGAAATACTTTTGCTGACTCCTAATGAAATGACTTCTAAAAACTTTCATATATTTTTTGATAGATTTTGTAGTTTACTAGACTAATTACAAAGATCATATATTAGCCTATGCTATGAAATTCTTTAACCTTTTTCATTGTAATCCAATTTCGATTGTGTGTTCTCTGATTAATCCGGCCACCAAAAAATTGAGTACAAGGTATATTTCTTGTTAAATTGAGTATTCATTGCATATTTTTATCTGAAAATTATATATTTGTCACTATTCATAGCTAATGATGATGCAGAGCTATGTCATTAGCCATCAATATTTTTATGATGCAAAGCTATTTTATTGGTGTTTTATGTGAATTTATGCAAGCACAATATTTTTAGAAGCCCATGAATTACTATAATGTTTGATGGATTCTTAATTTACTTTGTGTGTTAGAGCATCTCCAAAGGAGATAGCTATAACTGTTAGCTAAAATCAGAAAATAGATGATTAAGTTAAATTTGCTGAACCCGTAAGCTTGTGTCCTCTAGCGGTGTTAGCTATAAACGTTAGCAATATTTAAAAATCTGTTACTTTATTATTTTTGAAATCCTAACGGCTATATTTTCAAATAGTAGTTATTTATTTGGGATAAAACTCAAAAATAATTTTTTTTCTAAATTCAATCAAATAAACTTTTTACATTAATATATATGTTATTTAATTAATTTAAATATTTAATTATTTGAAAATATGTTATTTTACTATTGTCAAATTCAGTCAAATAAAAGTTTTATATATACAAGGATATATGTTATTTAATTAATTAAAGTAGTTTTATTTTATAATACAAATTGTACATTTTTTAAATTTAATTTCATTCTCAATTTTCTAAAAATATTTTAAAAATAAAAACTTCATATTTTGTTAGCAAAAAATAACATATAAATTATTTTCTCATCAAAATATAATTTTTTTATAGATAAATCAACAACCAAATGAAATAGCGGGAAGTAATCAAGCGGGAGGTGACGTGGATATTTTTATATGACAGCTGATTGATCAACAAATATAGATGACATATCAGTGTCATCTAAAATTTTTGCTAACTGATGGGCCCTTGCAAAAGATCGCACCCTCAATAATATTGTTTACTAAAATGAATATAAATATGGAAATTGAAAGCCAAGAAGAGGAAGAAAAAGAGATGGAAGAAGAGGAAGAAAAAGAAGAAAAGCGACAAGAAATTTTAAAGAAATTATTGACAGTAATGAAACAATTTTATTCAAGATGATTTTAATAGAATTATTAAAAATCATGTCAAATCTTATCAAAAAGCTCATGACTTTTTTTCCAAGGGATGTAGTTATAATTTTTGTTAAAAGTCATTAAAAGTCATTCTCATTAAAAGTCATTGACTTTTTGAATAACACGATACTTATAAAGAGTCTATAAATGTCTAAATTCAATACCGCCCTACTTTTAAATACTTCTTAAAAGTCTTAATTGAATAACACCATACTTTTAAAGACTCTTTAAAAGTTAGAATTGAATACCCCATAACTTTTAAAATCATTAAAAGTCTTAATACAATACCACCCCCTAAAAACCAACCATGTTTGTCATGTTCGTACAACTCTAATTGACGGTTGTGATCCGTTTTTGGTTTTCATTTCCGCACACACCATTCTATGTGTATATGCTTAGTTTAGACTTTATTGTTATTGAATCTGCGTCAATTTATAGGCATTGTTTTGATTTTATTTTTATATTAAATTCACTCTAGTTAAACATTCCGAAATTGGAGCGTTTCACCTCTCTGAACTTACTCTGAACTCAAATATTTTCGTTTCCAAATGTGCGTTTTCACTGACTTGTGTTCTCTATTTGTCATTTTTTGCTGCCTATGTTTTTTTATCTTGTCACGGCAAACAAAGAAAAAGTGCAAATAAAGCCAATAGCCTATATTTATTAGTTTTTGTTGGCGGATCAGCTTCCTCATTGATAATAATGTAGGTGGTGAAAGAGCTTGGTACCATTTAGGCTTTGAATTAGTATTTAAGTTTATTGCACATTAATAAACAATGGTTTGCTAGGTTAAATAACCACACCTCCTTTTTAATACTGATCAAGATTAACTCAGTTCTTCCGTTAGATGACTCTCTCTCTCTCTCTCTCTCTCTCTCTCTTTCTCTCTCTCTCATCTATGTTAAGGCCACCATTCCCAGCTAAAATTACTTGCCTAACAAACTCATGAAATAGTAAACAACTTAGGAAACAACTGGTAAGTGGTGACAAAGTTGGAGATCTCCTAAGCTCCCAATCCATTAAGTGTTTTTTCCTCACTACAATGATTACCTGATGTTTGCTGGTTGCTTAGTGTGCTAATGTCATATTCTCGTAACGTCCAAGCCTTTCCATTGCTTTGTATGATTATTTTCTGGTTTTAACATGAGATATTTCTCTCACATGTTTTTCTTTTAGGCCGCCATCCGAGAAGTACTCTCCCTTGGATTGGTCTGACTATTTTGACCAAGAGGCTGATATTTCCATCCCAGAATCAGAAAATGTTGGTGTCTTCTTTCATTTGACTCAAGATGCTTCTTTAGAAAACAAAACAAAATTCAATTTCTTGTTACAATTTATTACTTTGATGCCATTATCGTGTCTAGCCAACAACCGAAACTAAAACTGTTCGCAAATGCGCCTCATCGTGTAGGTCTTTCATGTATATACGGCAGGAAAGGAAGGACCTGTTGTCTTTTTTCTGCATGGAGGCGGTTATTCTGGGTATGATTAGAATACACAATGTTTATTATTTACTCGCCGTATCTTGTACTTTAGCAATTCTCTAGTGACCGAAGTTTATCACCTATTGAGATAATACAAAAACCTTGCAAAGTAGTAGAGCATGCAGCTCAGTGATTTCATTAAGATTTGTAGCAGGAACCATGAATTTACCTAATACAAGGATGCCAGTTTGCCTCTAAGTCTCTAATAAAATGGAAATGCAATGTCAGTGTATATGTAGATCTACTAGACAAAAGCAATAAACATCCAACTAACAATATGCTTTGATATAGAAACATGAAGTGGTAAACAACAACAACAATTCTAATGCTATTAAGTTCGTGTAGATGAGATTTTTCCATGGTTGCTTTGTCTATGCTATCTGTGCTTGTCCATTTTGGGTGGATTGGATGCTTCTTAACTCTGGGTTTTAAATTGATTTCCAATGTACGAATATTTAATAAGTTTTAGGCTGATACGAAGCTTGGTTAAAATTTGTTTTACATCATTTGTTTGTAATTTATTCTTGTTGTCTGATTCTGGTCATTTTGCTTGCACATCTATTTATAAAGGTGTATTTTTTACAACTTAATTTTTTGGATATAAAGAAGCTTGATACTTTTTGCTTAAAAAGAGATTGTGCTGCTGGGCGATAAATTAGATTTGGAAGAAAATGGTTTATTATCAGAAAATTTGTACCCCTGTGTTCCACAATTATCTATTGGAGAGAACAAATATCATAAGTCAAATCTGGTAACATCGGAAAATATGTGATTGGTGGTCTACTGATTACCTTGTTTACTTTGTGAAATTCAACAAGACAACTGATAAAAACTCTGTTATGGTACTACGAAAGATCTATACCTCGTTGATGTACTGTATTAGTTGCTAATTCTTTAACTAATTGGTTTTCATTGAGTTATTATACCAGTGGTGCAGCCTGGGTAATAAGATTCAAGAATCGGGAACTTTTGAATTGTTTTAATTTTGTAATATTTGGTGTATATTCATTAGATTGTCCCTTTAGATCAAAATTTTTGGGCAGTTTTCAGCCATGCTTCATTAATGCCTGAACGGTGATATGCTTTTGTACTGCGTTGCCTTGTCCCTTTAGATCAAAATTTTTGGGCAGTTTTCAGCCATGCTTCATTAATGCCTGAACAGTGATATGCTTTTGTACTGCGTTGCACTATTTGCCTTTCTTTCCTAGTTGGTTATTTTAAAGCTAAGGCTTTAATAGCTTTTTTGTTACCTTCAATTGGTCTGTATCTGCCTATTTTATTGTGTACAAAACAAAAGTAACAAGAAAAACTAAATATCTTTAATATGTATAGTAGTCATGAACATGTCACTTTGAATTTGTTGGTTACATCGAGACTGAGATTTTTGTTGAGATGAAGCATTACATAAGCAGTATGACATATGCATCATGACTAGCATGACAGGAGTTACTGTGGAATACCTAGCCTCCAAGTTCTACTTTCTACAAAAGATCTTATGTTCTCCTGTAATAATAAGCTAGCTATGTAGATTGCCCTTCGTTGAAATACAAATATGCATTAATACACTGCAACTCCTACAGACTACTTCTTTAATCTCTACTTGTCTAATTTCTTTATACATCATGTATATTTGTACCTGTAAGAATTTTAGATTAGGTTCACCTATGTTTTTAGTGCTCTTATGTGCATATAAAAGCAATAGATTCATCAACTACGTAATTTATCTCCTCAATTTTCAAGGCTATCATTTGCATTAGCAGCAAGAAAAATTAAACAGGAAGCAAGGATAGTAGCCATGGATCTGAGAGGACATGGAAAGTCATCTACTGAGAATGATTTAGACTTGTCTATTGAGGTATGTATTCCATTAATTTGTCAGATCCAATTTTGTCTTAAAAAATATATTTGCAACACTTTGGTTTGGAACAGACTTGTGAACTATGTAATATATGCATTTTGCTCACAGGTAAAAACAAACCATCTTTTTCCAATTTGTGGCACACTAAAATTGAAGTGCTCGCTTGAAAAGACTCCACCCCATACTTTTGAAGACAATTTTTTTTTAAATCAATTATTTTTAAGTTTTTGCTTAAATACGGAAAAGTGTCTTAATTTCTTAAGTTAAAAGTGGGATTAATTTTTTATTTTCACATTGCAGAGTTTATGTGGTGATGTGCTTGCTGTTTTAAAGACAATGTATGGAGATTCTCCTCCTGCAATTTTACTTGTTGGTCATAGGTTGGTGCCCAATTTTAGTACCTACTACTATGCAAGTTGGTTGTCTAGCTTCAGAACACTGCACAATGAAGAAGTTATAGGGGGTGTTTGGTTTAGCATATATTAGAACTTAAAGTACCTAGTCTCCAGAAAAAGTCCCTAAATAGGTACTTCTAGAGCAAGGTCATTATAGTCCTCATGTCCTATGTTATTTATGTTGTGAAAATGTTATGTAAAATCATTTTTATTTTTTGCATATAGTATGAGTGATCTACCTCCCAACTTCCATATTAGAATCGGACAAGTAGAGCATGCTTAAAATAAATCTCTTCTTTCGAAATTGTAGCTCTGTATTGATGTTTTCTGCACCTTTTAGTGATGGTGACATACACATTTAACTTATGTAATGGCATATGCAGCATGGGAGGTTCAGTTGCAGTACACGTTGCAGCTAGGAAAGTATTACCTAGTTTGGCTGGGTTGATTGTTGTGGATGTAGTAGAGGTTTGTTTATACTGAGTAGCTTCAAGGGTTCCACTTCGTGATTATTCAACGAAGTTACTGATTATTGACAAAGGACAACAAATTGGAATTTCAGGGAACAGCCATGGCTTCATTGATGCATATGCAGAAACTTTTGTCAAACAGGATGCAATACTTTCCTACCATTGAGAAAGCGGTAATTGCGCTTTACGATTTGAACAATTTCCCTTTTACTGTTACTGTTATTATCAATTTTGTTGATCATGTGCATCTATATCCCTGGGGCTGAAGGGTTAATTTTCTTATAAACATTGCTGTTTGTATGTATTAGTTAATCACCAACCATATCCAGTTACAAAGAAATTTTGTATTCATAGCTTTGTGAATGGATATTGAATCTTGATTATGCACAGAAGTGGTTTGTTGATCTGTTTGGCTGCTCCTGTGTTATATATGCTCTTAGCGATCTGTCATTTTTTCTATTTTATCTACAACAGGCTATGTATCTGCAAGGGGATTTAGCTTTATAACTGTTGAATCAATTAGCATGATTAGTCAAACATGTAAAGCCAGGATGTTGATGTAGTAACCTGATTTTTCCTAAGTTTAATAATATATTAATAAGTTTAGGAATTAAGTAATAAGAAATTTAGACCTTTTAACTAATTTATTAATGGAAAAGAAATAGAATTACAAGAGTGCACGATGGAAAGTTGAAATATATTGGCACTTATGTCCTTTCTAAATTATAAAAAGGTGCTAGAGTGGAATAACTAAGAGAAAGAGAAGTGACCGCCGAGAGGAATGAAAAAAGAAAGTAAGGATAGACAATGAGAGGGAAATAGAGCTGTTTAACGAACCGAACTGTTCGTTAAGCTCGGTTTGTTCGTTCGTGTTCGAGTTCGGTTAGCTCGTCCGATAAGCTTACCGAACTCGAGTTCGAACAAGAAAATATGTTCGTTAAGGTTACCGAACATTGTTCGGTCCGTTAAGATTTCGTCTGAGTTCGTTAAGAGTTCGTCACAGTTCGGTTCGAGTTTGGTTCGTTCGATAAAAACAATAATATTTATAATTTTTTTTTAATTTTTTTAAATTTCAAATTATTATATAATATTATATATATAATTACCGAACTGTCCTTGTTCGGTTCGTGTTCGGTTCGGTTCGGTATGTTCGCGAACAGTTCGTGTTCGGTTCATTACCGAACTCGAGTTCGGACAAGAAAAATTGTCCGATAAGCTTACCGAACATTGTTCGTGTTCGTTAAAAGTTCGTCCAAGTTCGTCCAAGTTCGTCCGAGTTCGGTTCGTTTACAGCTCTAGAGGGAAAGAAACAACAAGAGAGACATAGAATCCAGAAAATTAAGAGAAGAAATAGGGAAATGGTGAAGCAAATCAGAGAAAATGATTACATCTTGCAATCTGGTTGAGATCTAATTTTGCATATATGCTATGAACTAACCAATCGATTTAATAATTAATTGAATGACCGAATTAAAGAGTTCTCGATTTATATTACAAACTGAAAACAAGATATGAATCAATTGAAAATTACAACTGAGAATTGCAATAAACAACTGAGACTACTCCAACACTTCGGACAAGAAAAATTGTCCGATTAGCTTACCGAACATTGTTCGGTTCGTTAAGAATTCGTCCGAGTTCGTTAAAAGTTCGTCCGAGTTCGTCCGAGTTCGGTTCGTTTACAGCTCTAGAGGGAAAGAAACAACAAGAGAGACATAGAATCCAGAAAATTAAGAGAAGAAATAGGGAAATGGTGAAGCAAATCAGAGAAAATGATTACATCTTGCAATCTGGTTGAGATCTAATTTTGCATATATGCTATGAACTAACCAATCGATTTAATAATTAATTGAACGACCGAATTAAAGAGTTCTCGATTTATATTACAAACTGAAAACAAGATATGAATCAATTGAAAATTACAACTGAGAATTGCAATAAACAACTGAGACTACTCCAACACTTCGAGAGTTGGCTCTCCCCTCGCCAAAGCGGCAGCAAAACAACAATAATAGCATAACCCTAATCCTTTCCATCTCTCCCCTTTTGTTTCCCCTTTCCTCAATTACCCTTTTTCCCTCCTACTTTTGCTGATGAGACTCTTCTGCCCTTGGACTGTCTTCGTACATATGTTATTAGAGTGGGCCTAGGCCCATTTGTACCTTGGGTTGTATCATTACCCCGGGCCCAAAGAACCACCTTGTCCTCAAGGTGGAAACTGGGAAATCTGCAGTTTAAAGCTTCAAATTCTTCCCATGTTGCTTCCCAGCTTGGTGAGTCCTTCCACTTAACCAAGACTTCTGTAGTAGGGTGCCCCTCTTGGACAGTACGCCTAACTTCCAACAATGTTTCTGGCTCAGCTTTGAAAACCAAATCCATGACTGCAGCAACTTGAGTGGTGCCAATAGCTTTTTTTAACTGCGAGATGTGAAACACATTGTGGATTTTAGCAGCTCGGAGCAAGTCCAGGCGGTACACCACCTTACCGACACGGCTGAGAATTTTGAACGGTCCATAAAACCTTGGGGCCAACTTCTCATTGGTTCTTCTTGCCAGAGATACTTGGCGGTAGGGCTGCAGTTTCAAAAACACTTCTCCTATATTGAACTCAATATCTCGACGGTGGCTGTCTTCATGTTGTATCATCCGTTGTTGAGACAGGAGCAAATTCGTCTTGAGGTCATCCAACACTGCATCACGCTCTTGGAGCTGTTCTTTTACAGATGCCACTGTTGTACCACTCTGTGTGAATCTAACCAGGTGGGGTGGCTCCCTGCCATAAACTATCTCGAACGGGGAATATTTATTTGATGCCTGTGTGGATGTGTTGTACCAATATTCTGCCCACGGCAGCCATTTTGCCGTTTTCCATTTATGAAGCATCGTAAATACCCTTCCCGTGTCTTGTTGATCACCTCGGTTTGGCCATCCGATTGAGGGTGGTACGCTGTGGTTCGATGTAGCTCCGTTCCTTGCACACGAAACAACTCTTTCCAAAACAAGCTCATAAAGATACGATCCCGATCCGAGACAATGGTAGAGGGATAACCGTGCAACTGAACCACCCCTTTAATAAACTCCTGTGCTATAGTTGGGGCGGTGAAAGGGTGCGTTAATCCAATGAAGTGAGCATATTTAGACAACCGATCCACCACTACCAGCACTGTATCTATACCCATTGATTTTGGTAGTCCTTCAGACGAAATCTAGAGAGATATCTTCCCAAATGCGATCTGAAACTGGAAGGGGCTGTAGAAAACCCCTGGCATAAGAGAAGAGTGCTTTTGCTGTTGACACAACAAACAGGCACGGACATAGCTGGACAATTTTTTCTTCATTCCAACCCAATACCATTCCTTAGCAAGCCTATGATATGTCTTGTGTTCACCTGAGTGCCTTCCAATGGGGGAGTCATGGTACTCTTGTAGCAAGATAGTGACCAAATCAAATTTTTGTGGTATTACGATTCGTCCCTTGTAACGCACAATATTATGTATCACTAACAAATCCTGTTTCAATTGCTGTAAAAATGTGTCACCTTGTCTCAAGTATCTTCTCCCATTTAATTCCCCCTAACCGAGATCAAAGTTGCTAGTTCCGTGTCCACCCGCTCCACTCGTGACAGGTGCATCTGCTACCCTGTTTGTGATTCCTGGCTTGTATTCAACAGCTTACTGACCCATCTTTGATAGTCGGCCCCCACTTCTCGCTGTTCCAACAGAAATTTCAGACTTTTTCAGTTCGAATGATCAATGGGTGGCCCAACAGATAAGGCCACCACTTTTGAACCGCGAGCACTATAGCCATCTTTCTCGTAGATGGACTTCAATCTCGCGTGTTGCCCCAAGATTTTCCCAAAATAGGCTATAGGGTGCCCATTTTGTAATAAAACCGCTCCTAGACCGAACCCAGATGCATCAGTTTCCAAAACAAAGGGAATTGAAAATTTTGGCATGGCAAGTACCGGAGCTGTTACCGGGGCTTGTTCAAGTGCCTCGAAGGCTATTGAGGCTGACTCCGTCCACCCGTAGCAATCTTTTTTCAGTTCAGTTAAAGGGGATGCAATCTTGGCATAGTTTTTGATAAACTTATGGTAGCATCCCGAAAGACCCAAAAAACCTCGTAGTTCACGAATAGTCTTGGGTAAAGGCCATGCCAACAGTGCTTGTACCTTTGATGGATCCACCGCTACTCCGGCACTAGAAATCAGATGACCCAAGTACGCCACTTCATGTTTCCCAAACTCACACTTCTTCCATTTCGCATACAATTGCTGTTGTTTCAAAATCTCCAGCACTGTTCTCACATGTTGGATGTGGTCCTCTACAGTTTGACTATATACCAATATGTCGTCAAAAAATACATTGACGAATTTAATGAGGGGTCGAAATACCTCATTCATAATGGATTGAAATGTCGCCGGGACGTTAGTCAATTCGAACGGCATAACCAAGAATTCGTAGTGTCCCTCGTGGGTCCTAAATGCCGTTTTTTAAACATCTTCCAACCTTACCCACACTTGATGATACCCCGACTTTAAGTCCAATTTGGAGAAAACCGTGGCGCCATGTAGTTCATGTTCATCCAAGAGTTCATCGATCATTGGGATCGGAAATTTGTTTGGCACTGTTAACTTGTTAAGTGCATGGTAATCTATGCAAAACCTCCAAGACCCGTCTTTTTCCTTGACAAGGAGCACCGGACTGGAGTGCGGGCTTTTCGACTTTTCGACAGCTGAGTTATCCCCGCTGTTAGCATATCATAAATCAACCGCTCAATCTCATCCTTTTGTGCTTGTGGATACCAATAGGGCCTTACATTGACGGGGTCCGTCCCCTCCCGCAAAATGATGTTGTGGTCTTGGTTCTCTTGGGGGCAAGACCTGTTGGCATTTTGAACACACTCTTATACTCCTTTAGCAACGGAGCAACGGAGACAGGAACGAAGGAACATCACCCTCCTCATTTCCTGGTGCTTGGTCTTTGTTAGCCCCCAGGTAATTAAATTCAACCAAAAAACCATAACCTTCCTTGCGTAAAGTTTTAAGCATTGCCTTCAACGTAATGCCTGAGCGTCCTAGAGAAGCATCTCCTTTCAAAACCACCATTTCATTCCCCAACTTGAATTTGATGGTTTGAGATTTTCTGTTCGCTGTTATGGTGCCCAATTTCTCTAACCACTGCAGCCCTAGTATTATATCTGAATTTCCCAGATCAATTGGCAGAAAATTCTCCATGATTGTCAATCCTTGTAATTGCAGTACCACCGATTTACACTCCCTCTGGCCTTGCACTGTATCTCCCGTTCCTAATGAAACTCCGAAACTCCTAGTGGTAACACACTCCACCCCAAGCTCCTTCATGGCATTCATTGATATAAAGTTGTGAGTGGCTACAGGGTCAATCATTACGACCACTAGAGATCTGTTAATTTCTCCCCTTAATTTAAAAGTCTTCGAGCTGATGATCCCAACTACTGAGTTTAAGGAAATTTCTGGATGAAAATCTTCTTCGACCCCTTTTTCTTCTTCACTTTGCGACCCTACTGATCCTAATTCCTCGTTCAAACCGTCCTACTGTGTTAAAAGCACACTCAATTCTTTTCGCTAGCACTTATGCCCCGCGCTCCATTTGCCGTCACAACGAAAACACAACCCCTTAGCCCTCTATTTCTGCAACTCCTTGTCACTTAATCGCCTTAATTCCCCCACATGTTTGTGCACCGGACTGCTACCTGTGGATATTCCTGACTGCGCGTAGGTTGCATAAGATTTTGGGGATGACCTAGCACTGTTTGGAAATGATTTAGGTGACAACAACACCGGCCTCGACCAACTGCCTCCACCACAAACAATGGAGTAAGCTCTCACTGCTTCACCAACGGACTAAGACCAAAGCTGTTATCCCATTTCTGTCTGCACCTCAACTTATCCTCCACCATATGCGCTAACTCCATAGCGTGGTCAACCGTGACTGGACCCAACCTAGTCCCAACTCCCATGTTTCCTCCCCTTCTTGCTCCCGTGCTACTGCTTTCACCTAACTCAAATTCAGCCTATCTGTTCTCGTTACCCTCTTGAGGAGACTTTGATTTGTTTGAATGGAGGTGAGTGATAGTGGATCTGATCTCGGATTGAAAGCGGAGCTGGTCGTCGCGCATCGTCGAAATCAGCGACTCCTGGGTGTCTCTAGATCTAGTAATACGACCCTCAAGGCGGGTAATAGCCGCCGTTAGTTTCTCATCCTGTTGCCGTGAGATCTCGCCAAAAGTGCTCGTGAAACGGTTGACCAACACAGTTTGCATCGCAGTCACTGCTCATCGCAGTCACTGCTCCCTGCACCGCTACTGCTACTTCGACTGAAATAATCTCACGGATGGCATCTTGGCTCGTCTCAAGCTGTGCCTCTATTTTCTCCAACCTCTCCTTGTCTGTCGGCAAACCCATCGTGCAGGAGGAAGGATGCTCTGATACCACTTTACTATGAACTAATCACTTGATTTAATAATTAATTGAACGACCGAATTAAAGAGTTCTCGATTTGTATTACAAACTGAAAACAAGATATGAATCAATTGAAAATTACAACTAAGAATTGCAATAAACAACTGAGACTAATCCAACACTTCGAGATGTTGGCTCTCCCCTCGCCAAAGCGGCAGCAAAACAACAATAATAGCATAACCCTAATCCTTTCCATCTCTCCCCTTTTGTTTCCCCTTTCCTCAATTACCCTTTTTCCCTCCTACTTTTGCTGATGAGACTCTTCTGCCCTTGGACTGTCTTCGTACATATGTTATTAGAGTGGGCCTAGGCCCATTTGTACCTTGGGTTGTATCATTACCCCGGGCCCAAAGAACCACCTTGTCCTCAAGGTGGAAACTGGGAAATCTGCAGTTTAAAGCTTCAAATTCTTCCCATGTTGCTTCCCAGCTTGGTGAGTCCTTCCACTTAACCAAGACTTCTGTAGTAGGGTGCCCCTCTTGGACAGTACGCCTAACTTCCAACAATGTTTCTGGCTCAGCTTTGAAAACCAAATCCATGACTGCAGCAACTTGAGTGGTGCCAATAGCTTTTTTTAACTGCGAGATGTGAAACACATTGTGGATTTTAGCAGCTCGGGGCAAGTCCAGGCGGTACACCACCTTACCGACACGGCTGAGAATTTTGAACGGTCCATAAAACCTTGGGGCCAACTTCTCATTGGTTCTTCTTGCCAGAGATACTTGGCGGTAGGGCTGCAGTTTCAAAAACACTTCTCCTATATTGAACTCAATATCTCGACGGTGGCTGTCTTCATGTTGTATCATCCGCTGTTGAGACAGGAGCAAATTCGTCTTGAGGTCATCCAACACTGCATCACGCTCTTGGAGCTGTTCTTTTACAGATGCCACTGTTGTACCACTCTGTGTGAATCTAACCAGGTGGGGTGGCTCCCTGCCATAAACTATCTCGAACGGGGAATATTTATTTGATGCCTGTGTGGATGTGTTGTACCAATATTCTGCCCACGGCAGCCATTTTGCCGTTTTCCATTTATGAAGCATCGTAAATACCCTTCCCGTGTCTTGTTGATCACCTCGGTTTGGCCATCCGATTGAGGGTGGTACGCTGTGGTTCGATGTAGCTCCGTTCCTTGCACACGAAACAACTCTTTCCAAAACAAGCTCATAAAGATACGATCCCGATCCGAGACAATGGTAGAGGGATAACCGTGCAACTGAACCACCCCTTTAATAAACTCCTGTGCTATAGTTGGGGAGGTGAAAGGGTGCGTTAATCCAATGAAGTGAGCATATTTAGACAACCGATCCACCACTACCAGCACTGTATCTATACCCATTGATTTTGGTAGTCCTTCAGACGAAATCTAGAGAGATATCTTCCCAAATGCGATCTGAAACTGGAAGGGGCTGTAGAAAACCCCTGGCATAAGAGAAGAGTGCTTTTGCTGTTGACACAACAAACAGGCACGGACATAGCTGGACAATTTTTTCTTCATTCCAACCCAATACCATTCCTTAGCAAGCCTATGATATGTCTTGTGTTCACCTGAGTGCCCTCCAATGGGGGAGTCATGGTACTCTTGTAGCAAGATAGTGACCAAATCAAATTTTTGTGGTATTACGATTCGTCCCTTGTAACGCACAATATTATGTATCACTAACAAATCCTGTTTCAATTGCTGTAAAAATGTGTCACCTTGTCTCAAGTATCTTCTCCCATTTAATTCCCCCTAACCGAGATCAAAGTTGCTAGTTCCGTGTCCACCCGCTCCACTCGTGACAGTGCATCTGCTACCCTGTTTGTGATTCCTGGCTTGTATTCAACAGCTTACTGACCCATCTTTGATAGTCAGCCCCCACTTCTCGCTGTTCCAACAGAAATTTCAGGCTTTTTCAGTTCGAATGATCAATGGGTGGCCCAACAGATAAGGCCACCACTTTTGAACCGCGAGCACTATAGCCATCTTTCTCGTAGATGGACTTCAATCTCGCGTGTTGCCCCAAGATTTTGCCAAAATAGGCTATAGGGTGCCCATTTTGTAATAAAACCGCTCCTAGACCGAACCCAGATGCATCAGTTTCCAAAACAAAGGGAATTGAAAAATTTGGCATGGCAAGTACCGGAGCTGTTACCGGGGCTTGTTCAAGTGCCTCGAAGGCTATTGAGGCTGACTCCGTCCACCCGTAGCAATCTTTTTTCAGTTCAGTTAAAGGGGATGCAATCTTGGCATAGTTTTTGATAAACTTATGGTAGCATCCCGAAAGACCCAAAAAACCTCGTAGTTCACGAATAGTCTTGGGTAAAGGCCATGCCAACAGTGCTTGTACCCAAGTACGCCACTTCATGTTTCCCAAACTCACACTTCTTCCATTTCGCATACAATTGCTGTTGTTTCAAAATCTCCAGCACTGTTCTCACATGTTGGATGTGGTCCTCTACAGTTTGACTATATACCAATATGTCGTCAAAAAATACAATGACGAATTTTATAAGGAGGGGTCGAAATACCTCATTCATAATGGATTGAAATGTCGCCGGGACGTTAGTCAATTCGAACGGCATAACCAAGAATTCGTAGTGTCCCTCGTGGGTCCTAAATGCCGTTTTTTAAACATCTTCCAACCTTACCCACACTTGATGATACCCCGACTTTAAGTCCAATTTGGAGAAAACCGTGGCACCATGTAGTTCATGTTCATCCAAGAGTTCATCGATCATTGGGATCGGAAATTTGTTTGGCACTGTTAACTTGTTAAGTGCATGGTAATCTATGCAAAACCTCCAAGACCCGTCTTTTTCCTTGACAAGGAGCACCGGACTGGAGTGCGGGCTTTTCGACTTTTCGACAGCTGAGTTATCCCCGCTGTTAGCATATCATAAATCAACCGCTCAATCTCATCCTTTTGTGCTTGTGGATACCAATAGGGCCTTACATTGACGGGGTCCGTACCCTCCCGCAAAATGATGTTGTGGTCTTGGTTCTCTTGGGGGCAAGACCTGTTGGCATTTTGAACACACTCTTATACTCCTTTAGCAACGGAGCAACGGAGACAGGAACGAAGGAACATCACCCTCCTCATTTCCTGGTGCTTGGTCTTTGTTAGCCCCCAGGTAATTAAATTCAACCAAAAAACCATAACCTTCCTTGCGTAAAGTTTTAAGCATTGCCTTCAACGTAATGCCTGAGCGTCCTAGAGAAGCATCTCCTTTCAAAACCACCATTTCATTCCCCAACTTGAATTTGATGGTTTGAGATTTTCTGTTCGCTGTCATGGTGCCCAATTTCTCTAACCACTGCAGCCCTAGTATTATATCTGAAATTCCCAGATCAATTGGCAGAAAATTCTCCATGATTGTCAATCCTTGTAATTGCAGTACCACCGATTTACACTCCCTCTGGCCTTGCACTGTATCTCCCGTTCCTAATGAAACTCCGAAACTCCTAGTGGTAACACACTCCACCCCAAGCTCCTTCATGGCATTCATTGATATAAAGTTGTGAGTGGCTACAGGGTCAATCATTACGACCACTAGAGATCTGTTAATTTCTCCCCTTAATTTAAAAGTCTTCGGGCTGATGATCCCAACTACTGAGTTTAAGGAAATTTCTGGATGAAAATCTTCTTCGACCCCTTTTTCTTCTTCACTTTGCGACCCTACTGATCCTAATTCCTCGTTCAAACCGTCCTACTGTGTTAAAAGCACACTCAATTCTTTTCGCTAGCACTTATGCCCCGCGCTCCATTTGCCGTCACAACGAAAACACAACCCCTTAGCCCTCTATTTCTGCAACTCCTTGTCACTTAATCGCCTTAATTCCCCCACATGTTTGTGCACCGGACTGCTACCTGTGGATATTCCTGACTGCGCGTAGGTTGCATAAGATTTTGGGGATGACCTAGCACTGTTTGGAAATGATTTAGGTGACAACAACACCGGCCTCGACCAACTGCCTCCACCACAAACAACGGAGTAAGCTCTCACTGCTTCACCAACGGACTAAGACCAAAGCTGTTATCCCATTTCTGTCTGCACCTCAACTTATCCTCCACCATATGCGCTAACTCCATAGCGTGGTCAACCGTGACTGGACCCAACCTAGTCCCAACTCCCATGTTTCCTCCCCTTCTTGCTCCCGTGCTACTGCTTTCACCTAACTCAAATTCAGCCTATCTGTTCTCGTTACCCTCTTGAGGAGACTTTGATTTGTTTGAATGGAGGTGAGTGATAGTGGATCTGATCTCGGATTGAAAGCGGAGCTGGTCGTCGCGCATCGTCGAAATCAGCGACTCCTGGGTGTCTCTAGATCTAGTAATACGACCCTCAAGGCGGGTAATAGCCGCCGTTAGTTTCTCATCCTGTTGCCGTGAGATCTCGCCAAAAGTGCTCGTGAAACGGTTGACCAACACAGTTTGCATCGCAGTCACTGCTCATCGCAGTCACTGCTCCCTGCACCGCTACTGCTACTTCGACTGAAATAATCTCACGGATGGCATCTTGGCTCGTCTCAAGCTGTGCCTCTATTTTCTCCAACCTCTCCTTGTCTGTCGGCAAACCCATCGTGCAGGAGGAAGGATGCTCTGATACCACTTTACTATGAACTAATCACTTGATTTAATAATTAATTGAACGACCGAATTAAAGAGTTCTCGATTTGTATTACAAACTGAAAACAAGATATGAATCAATTGAAAATTACAACTAAGAATTGCAATAAACAACTGAGACTAATCCAACACTTCGAGATGTTGGCTCTCCCCTCGCCAAAGCGGCAGCAAAACAACAATAATAGCATAACCCTAATCCTTTCCATCTCTCCCCTTTTGTTTCCCCTTTCCTCAATTACCCTTTTTCCCTCCTACTTTTGCTGATGAGACTCTTCTGCCCTTGGACTGTCTTCGTACATATGTTATTAGAGTGGGCCTAGGCCCATTTGTACCTTGGGTTGTATCATTACCCCGGGCCCAAAGAACCACCTTGTCCTCAAGGTGGAAACTGGGAAATCTGCAGTTTAAAGCTTCAAATTCTTCCCATGTTGCTTCCCAGCTTGGTGAGTCCTTCCACTTAACCAAGACTTCTGTAGTAGGGTGCCCCTCTTGGACAGTACGCCTAACTTCCAACAATGTTTCTGGCTCAGCTTTGAAAACCAAATCCATGACTGCAGCAACTTGAGTGGTGCCAATAGCTTTTTTTAACTGCGAGATGTGAAACACATTGTGGATTTTAGCAGCTCGGGGCAAGTCCAGGCGGTACACCACCTTACCGACACGGCTGAGAATTTTGAACGGTCCATAAAACCTTGGGGCCAACTTCTCATTGGTTCTTCTTGCCAGAGATACTTGGCGGTAGGGCTGCAGTTTCAAAAACACTTCTCCTATATTGAACTCAATATCTCGACGGTGGCTGTCTTCATGTTGTATCATCCGCTGTTGAGACAGGAGCAAATTCGTCTTGAGGTCATCCAACACTGCATCACGCTCTTGGAGCTGTTCTTTTACAGATGCCACTGTTGTACCACTCTGTGTGAATCTAACCAGGTGGGGTGGCTCCCTGCCATAAACTATCTCGAACGGGGAATATTTATTTGATGCCTGTGTGGATGTGTTGTACCAATATTCTGCCCACGGCAGCCATTTTGCCGTTTTCCATTTATGAAGCATCGTAAATACCCTTCCCGTGTCTTGTTGATCACCTCGGTTTGGCCATCCGATTGAGGGTGGTACGCTGTGGTTCGATGTAGCTCCGTTCCTTGCACACGAAACAACTCTTTCCAAAACAAGCTCATAAAGATACGATCCCGATCCGAGACAATGGTAGAGGGATAACCGTGCAACTGAACCACCCCTTTAATAAACTCCTGTGCTATAGTTGGGGAGGTGAAAGGGTGCGTTAATCCAATGAAGTGAGCATATTTAGACAACCGATCCACCACTACCAGCACTGTATCTATACCCATTGATTTTGGTAGTCCTTCAGACGAAATCTAGAGAGATATCTTCCCAAATGCGATCTGAAACTGGAAGGGGCTGTAGAAAACCCCTGGCATAAGAGAAGAGTGCTTTTGCTGTTGACACAACAAACAGGCACGGACATAGCTGGACAATTTTTTCTTCATTCCAACCCAATACCATTCCTTAGCAAGCCTATGATATGTCTTGTGTTCACCTGAGTGCCCTCCAATGGGGGAGTCATGGTACTCTTGTAGCAAGATAGTGACCAAATCAAATTTTTGTGGTATTACGATTCGTCCCTTGTAACGCACAATATTATGTATCACTAACAAATCCTGTTTCAATTGCTGTAAAAATGTGTCACCTTGTCTCAAGTATCTTCTCCCATTTAATTCCCCCTAACCGAGATCAAAGTTGCTAGTTCCGTGTCCACCCGCTCCACTCGTGACAGTGCATCTGCTACCCTGTTTGTGATTCCTGGCTTGTATTCAACAGCTTACTGACCCATCTTTGATAGTCAGCCCCCACTTCTCGCTGTTCCAACAGAAATTTCAGGCTTTTTCAGTTCGAATGATCAATGGGTGGCCCAACAGATAAGGCCACCACTTTTGAACCGCGAGCACTATAGCCATCTTTCTCGTAGATGGACTTCAATCTCGCGTGTTGCCCCAAGATTTTGCCAAAATAGGCTATAGGGTGCCCATTTTGTAATAAAACCGCTCCTAGACCGAACCCAGATGCATCAGTTTCCAAAACAAAGGGAATTGAAAAATTTGGCATGGCAAGTACCGGAGCTGTTACCGGGGCTTGTTCAAGTGCCTCGAAGGCTATTGAGGCTGACTCCGTCCACCCGTAGCAATCTTTTTTCAGTTCAGTTAAAGGGGATGCAATCTTGGCATAGTTTTTGATAAACTTATGGTAGCATCCCGAAAGACCCAAAAAACCTCGTAGTTCACGAATAGTCTTGGGTAAAGGCCATGCCAACAGTGCTTGTACCCAAGTACGCCACTTCATGTTTCCCAAACTCACACTTCTTCCATTTCGCATACAATTGCTGTTGTTTCAAAATCTCCAGCACTGTTCTCACATGTTGGATGTGGTCCTCTACAGTTTGACTATATACCAATATGTCGTCAAAAAATACAATGACGAATTTTATAAGGAGGGGTCGAAATACCTCATTCATAATGGATTGAAATGTCGCCGGGACGTTAGTCAATTCGAACGGCATAACCAAGAATTCGTAGTGTCCCTCGTGGGTCCTAAATGCCGTTTTTTAAACATCTTCCAACCTTACCCACACTTGATGATACCCCGACTTTAAGTCCAATTTGGAGAAAACCGTGGCACCATGTAGTTCATGTTCATCCAAGAGTTCATCGATCATTGGGATCGGAAATTTGTTTGGCACTGTTAACTTGTTAAGTGCATGGTAATCTATGCAAAACCTCCAAGACCCGTCTTTTTCCTTGACAAGGAGCACCGGACTGGAGTGCGGGCTTTTCGACTTTTCGACAGCTGAGTTATCCCCGCTGTTAGCATATCATAAATCAACCGCTCAATCTCATCCTTTTGTGCTTGTGGATACCAATAGGGCCTTACATTGACGGGGTCCGTACCCTCCCGCAAAATGATGTTGTGGTCTTGGTTCTCTTGGGGGCAAGACCTGTTGGCATTTTGAACACACTCTTATACTCCTTTAGCAACGGAGCAACGGAGACAGGAACGAAGGAACATCACCCTCCTCATTTCCTGGTGCTTGGTCTTTGTTAGCCCCCAGGTAATTAAATTCAACCAAAAAACCATAACCTTCCTTGCGTAAAGTTTTAAGCATTGCCTTCAACGTAATGCCTGAGCGTCCTAGAGAAGCATCTCCTTTCAAAACCACCATTTCATTCCCCAACTTGAATTTGATGGTTTGAGATTTTCTGTTCGCTGTCATGGTGCCCAATTTCTCTAACCACTGCAGCCCTAGTATTATATCTGAAATTCCCAGATCAATTGGCAGAAAATTCTCCATGATTGTCAATCCTTGTAATTGCAGTACCACCGATTTACACTCCCTCTGGCCTTGCACTGTATCTCCCGTTCCTAATGAAACTCCGAAACTCCTAGTGGTAACACACTCCACCCCAAGCTCCTTCATGGCATTCATTGATATAAAGTTGTGAGTGGCTACAGGGTCAATCATTACGACCACTAGAGATCTGTTAATTTCTCCCCTTAATTTAAAAGTCTTCGGGCTGATGATCCCAACTACTGAGTTTAAGGAAATTTCTGGATGAAAATCTTCTTCGACCCCTTTTTCTTCTTCACTTTGCGACCCTACTGATCCTAATTCCTCGTTCAAACCGTCCTACTGTGTTAAAAGCACACTCAATTCTTTTCGCTAGCACTTATGCCCCGCGCTCCATTTGCCGTCACAACGAAAACACAACCCCTTAGCCCTCTATTTCTGCAACTCCTTGTCACTTAATCGCCTTAATTCCCCCACATGTTTGTGCACCGGACTGCTACCTGTGGATATTCCTGACTGCGCGTAGGTTGCATAAGATTTTGGGGATGACCTAGCACTGTTTGGAAATGATTTAGGTGACAACAACACCGGCCTCGACCAACTGCCTCCACCACAAACAACGGAGTAAGTTCTCACTGCTTCACCAACGGACTAAGACCAAAGCTGTTATCCCATTTCTGTCTGCACCTCAACTTATCCTCCACCATATGCGCTAACTCCATAGCGTGGTCAACCGTGACTGGACCCAACCTAGTCCCAACTCCCATGTTTCCTCCCCTTCTTGCTCCCGTGCTACTGCTTTCACCTAACTCAAATTCAGCCTATCTGTTCTCGTTACCCTCTTGAGGAGACTTTGATTTGTTTGAATGGAGGTGAGTGATAGTGGATCTGATCTCGGATTGAAAGCGGAGCTGGTCGTCGCGCATCGTCGAAATCAGCGACTCCTGGGTGTCTCTAGATCTAGTAATACGACCCTCAAGGCGGGTAATAGCCGCCGTTAGTTTCTCATCCTGTTGCCGTGAGATCTCGCCAAAAGTGCTCGTGAAACGGTTGACCAACACAGTTTGCATCGCAGTCACTGCTCATCGCAGTCACTGCTCCCTGCACCGCTACTGCTACTTCGACTGAAATAATCTCACGGATGGCATCTTGGCTCGTCTCAAGCTGTGCCTCTATTTTCTCCAACCTCTCCTTGTCTGTCGGCAAACCCATCGTGCAGGAGGAAGGATGCTCTGATACCACTTTGCTATGAACTAACCACTCGATTTAATAATTAATTGAACGACCGAATTAAAGAGTTCTCGATTTATATTAAAAACTGAAAATAAGATATGAATCAATTGAAAATTACAACTAAGAATTGCAATAAACAACTGAGACTAATCCAACACTTCGAGATGTTGGCTCTCCCCTCGTCAAAGCGGCAACAAAACAACAATAATTGCATAACCCTAATTCTTTCCATCTCTCCCCTTTTGTTTCCCCTTTCCTCAATTACCCTTTTGCCCTCCTACTTTTTCTGATGAGACTCTTCTGCCCTTGGACTGTCTTCGTGCACATGTTATTAGAGTGGGCCTAGCTTCTCTGAACTATAGTTATTTTACTTACCTATAGATGTAGATACATAGAATTTTGCAGTACGTGTGTTGCGTGACCTTAATATGGACAGGAAAGTACATGATTCTAGCTTCTTAGAAATAATGTAGCTTGAAATCACTGTTGTTTTGATTTCAAATGAGTTATGTTTAATTAAGTGACAGGTGTTCCAGATACTTGTCATTTCTTACAGGGATCATGGACTGTCCTACCCTAAATTTGGCATGTTTGTCTCTGCCTTTTTAAATGTCAATAACTTAATATCTGCTTATACAGTACTTTATTTTTTTTCAACTCTCTGTGTGTCTCATTATTTGCTCTTTATTTTCATTGTCTTCCATTGTGGGGGGAACCATAACATTATATAAACTCGACTACTCTATGTCAGTTATGAATCTAGGCTTAGCTTCATTGTGATTTTACGTGTGATTGTTCTAATAATCTTCTGAGCAGATTGAATGGAGTGTTAAAGGAGGAACTTTAAGAAATATAGAGTCTGCACGTATATCAATTCCCAGTACAGTAAAGTATGATGACTCAAAAAAGTGGTAAGTATGACTAATAAACTTCCATTCGCAAATTTATTTATTATCATTATTATTATTATTATTATTATTATTTATTTATTTTGCTGGAAATGCCTTTAATTGGTATACTGAAAAAGTGTCCTTTCCAGTTGAGCTCAACTATGACTATTCCCCAAATTTTTGGATAGGCAATGACCTTGATATGAAACTATAAAGCTATAAACAATGTCCATATGTAAACATTAGCAAAATTCCATTTATCCCTTGCATTGTTTTTTTAAAAAATGCAATGTTCATTGTTAATTGGAATTTGCAGTTACGTTCATAGAGCACGTTTGATGGAAACAGAACGATACTGGAGAGGCTGGTATGCTTTTAAACTCTAATTTATTATGTCATTGACACGATTTAACTTGGTAAATTTCAGGCAATAGATATTTGTGCAAGGCCTTATTGGTAAAAGCTAGTTGTAGCTAGTGTTGTTTTATCTCCAATATTAGCTACTGGATTGATATCAATTGTTGTCACTTTTTTTTTTTTTTTTTTTTTGCTAAATAATTGTTGTCACTTCTAGTTTCCTTTATGCTCAATTGTTTACCTGTTGTTTTTACATGATAAGGAGTATTAAATTTAATAATTAAATATCAATTTTGTCTTTTGTGGCATTGGTGGTTCTGATCTGAACTTTAGATGATTTTTGTTGAATGTAATAGATTCCAAGAGTATGTAGTTACTGACCAGTAATAAAGCCATTGGACTCCTGCTGAAGTAAATAACCTATAAACTTATATCACTTATAAAAAACTAAAAAGAAATCTGTCAAAGCCGGGTGTTTTTTGGGAACAACGTCTCTACTCCTAGAAGTAGAGGTAAGGTCTGGGTACATCTACAGGGATCGGCTCCAGTTCTGCGAACGGCATATGCGCCACATGGCGTGTCCAGTACGTATTTTATTCGGATAGATCTCCGGCCACCGGCGTCAATGACTGCCATTGTCTTATCTATTGAGTGGTAGATGTGAATATGATTGGTCGATGAAGAGTAATCTATTCTTATCAGTGCAATATGTGAACGTTATTGTATATATTGAAGTGGATGCTCGTACTGTAATACTTACGTGAGCGGAGCTGTGTAGTGTGAAGGCTAAAGAGTAAAGCTAATTCCCGGGAGTTAAACTAATTGAGTAATCAAATATGTACAGTTGTGGTAGTGGAATTGGGCAAGAGTGGAGTGTACTACTGTACTACACTTCAATCATACTTCTGTACTTTTCTTTCCCTTTTTTGTAACTTTATTCTTGACGAACTTTTTACCCCTTTTAATATCAAGAAAAGTATGAGAGTTCATAAATATTAAAAAAAAAAAATCCCTGAATACCCATTCTTGGAAAGCGTATCAACTGATACCCAGTCCTAAAAAACGTATCCAATCGGTTTAATTGGCCGAAATTTTCAAATTGAGTGTTTTTGTAATTTTTTTGAAAAGAAATATAGGCATTTTTGGCCATCACCCATCTTTAATGTGTAGATATGTCATGCACACCAACTGCATAATTTACAGCCAATATTTTCAATTGACTTTTTTTAAAAAAAGAATTCCTTTATACGATCTCTGCTATGTTTGTATATACCATTTGGCAAAAGTAATCCATTTGAAGTTTATTACTTAAATGTCAGGTATGAAGGCCTATCAGAAAAGTTTTTGTCATCACCTGTTCCGAAGATATTACTGCTAGCTGGAACGGATAGACTGGACAGGTTTTCATCTTCTACTATCTTGAGAAAGTATCATGATGTTCTTGCTCCTCATGATCCATTCGTTAGTAGATAGTTCTTAAAGGAAAGAGAGAAACGAATGTTTGACTTCAATATATGTTTAGCTTTTATTTGTTAGCTTCCTTAATAGATAGTTCATCTGTGTCTTCTTCCTGGGTCTGCAACATAAACTTTTGTTTCTGCGCTAGAACTGTATATGATTTGTATCTGAGATTGCATTGCACTTGTTTCTGTTAGTATAGTTCTGTACATGATTTTACATATGTTACTACTGTTTTTGTGGTCTACTATCAGTTTGTTTGTTTAGACCAATAGTGTCCAAATCATCAGTTCCATCTTAATATGCTTGTCATTCTTTTTGTCACCTTCAGCAATATTAAATTTATTGCCAACACGGGGTATCTTGTGTCTTTTATAATTTATTTTAGTGATAAATTCTTTGGAACATTATTATTCAGAAGATTTACTTTTTTCTGTCTTTATATTTTTCCTCTTGTGACAGGCTTAATATGCTTGTCATTCTTTTTGTCACCTTCAGCAATATTAAATTGATTGCCAACACGGGGTATCTTGTGTCTTATAATTTATATGAGTGAAAAATTCTTTCAAACATTATTTATTTAAAATACTTAGGTTTTTCTGTCTTATATTTCTTCTATTGTGAGTCACCTATGAAGCATAGAAACTAGTACATGGCAGAAATATCATATGGATAAAGATAAGCCAAATCTGAAAACTGGATAATGACATGACATGGGAATAGTTTCTACTATATGTGAATAAACACCTTCATTACCAAGATACGAGCAATAGTACTAAGATACTAAAGGCATAGATTGAGCAAGAAAATAAATAAGGATCAATCTTGTAGTTGTTGCTACAAATGTACACCTCTTAGTTTTTTCTTCTAAGTTCATCTCACATATTAACTGTGTATGCAAGGACATCTGGTTCTGTTAATAATTAAACTGGACATACATAAGCTCTACGTCCTATAGTTTTCTTTTTTTTTGGTCTTTTGTTTCTTGCAAGCAACATTTAATCAGCCTTCTGGTCACATGATACTTAAATTATGTTAATCAGCCTTCTAAAAGCTTTTGCACTGCTTACTCTGTTTAATATATAGGGCACTTACTATTGGTCAAATGCAAGGAAAGTTTCAAATGGTACTAGTTAGACATACTGGGCATGCTATACAGGTCTATATATTATAGTTCATGAGCTTTCTTATTATTTTAATATATTGCTATTCTTATGTATTCATGGATGTCTTTATTTTCTTTAACCAACATGTCTTATGCACTGATGGCAATATGTTGCAGGAAGATGTGCCTGACGAGTTTGCCACCATTGTCCTAAATTTTATCTCACGTAACCGGATAGGCCCTAATGGCGTTGAGGTTGGTCATTATTTCACCTATATAATATTACCCTTAACACGATTTTTTCATTTCGAAATCCTGTCAGGCCTTTGTGGTCAATCCTGTAAATTATTTATCGAATATTCTTCTTAGATAATTTGTTTAAATCTTTAGTTGTGAATATTAGATATATAAACTCTGATATGTCAACAGCCTATAAGTTGTGATGTTTTCACATGATTTAAGATGTAGTTGTTTCTCTAAATAATATAACTAGAAAATGATTAAGGATATTCAGAATTTGCTTAATACAGCATTGCAGGATTATATTAGTGGACAAATAGCATTTTAGCATTCCCCTTGCTGTAGTGTTGATCCTTGGAGGCATCCGCTAAGAGCCTATTGTTTCATGAATCATGATGCAATAGACTTGTTTGCCTTGGTTGGCGAACTGGACTGATGTGGCACGTAGTGGGGGCAAGGTACAGCTATGGTTATAATAGCGGCAAGTTGAGTCTCAACACTCTAGTACCTTTGAGGAGACTAGTAGAATAATCGTTCATGTAGATAGATTGACTAGATTTAATATATTATATAACTAAACACATAAATTTCATAATTTAAAATAGACTTAATTGCACTTTGCACCCCTATACTTAGGCAAAAATTCACTTTGATGCCTACTATTCAAACAATTGCAATTTGCATCCCGATTGTTGTAATCCGGCTACAGTTTGCACTCATTTAATGATTTCAAGCTAATTTTGACCGTGACCGTTAGTCAAAATGAGGGTATTTCGGTCATTATACTCTACAATAATTTTTAAAATTAAATTATTTCAATTACTTTTATATTTTTTAGATTTTTAGATTTTTAGATTTACCAACATTTTATCTACAATTCACAGATTTTTAAAATATAATTTATAGTTCATATTTTTATAAATATTTACATTACTAAATTCTCGTAAAATATTATTTAAATATAAACTACATTTGTTATAATTTTCAAAATATTATCCATAAAATAAATATCATAAATTTAAGATTTTGTGTTTTGTTTTCAATTTTTTGGAAAAAAATCAATTTTTAAATTTTGTTTCTCTTTTTTTGAAAATAAATTGTTTAATATAATAATTAAAGACTGAAATACCCTTACTTTGATTAACAGTAACGGTCAAAATTAGCTTGAAATCGTTAAAGGGGTGCAAACTGTAGCGGGATTGAAACAATCGAGATGCAAATTGCAATTGTTTGAATAGTAGGCACCAAAGTGAATTTTTGCCTAAGTACATGGGTGCAAAGTGCAATTAAGTCTTTAAAATAACAGTAAAAGAATTATATATTCAAATTAAGCAAATTTACTCCATTACAACATCCAAATACCAAACCAAAATGTTCAAGCAAATAGAAACTCAAGTTATGACAAAAAGCAAGAAAGACATTTATCTAAATCTTGTTTTAATCTCTATCTCCTTGTGTATTGTCATTTTGGTTGGATTGGTCGATTGTAGACCACAAACATGCTAGTATAATGAATTTCTACATGGTATCAGAGCGTGTTCGATCTTGCGTTCCTGATTGCTTCCGCCATTTTAGGTGTTATTCCTCATCTTTTATGTTATGTAATTTTCTGTTCTAAAGAGCTGCAATGGGTAATGCACGCAAGGTGTTTGATTAAATGTCTGTGAGAGAAAAACTCTCCTGTGTCAATGCATTTGCTTCTGTCATGAAAATTAAAGAGAAGAGAATTGTTGGGACTTCAAGAATCCAGAGCCCGAAGCCAGTACCGGTGCCAGAAGCCAAGATGCCAGTGCCCGAGTCCGAAGCCAGTGCCCGAGCCATACGAAGTTCAAGCTAACGAGCTTCTCTCCAATCCCGCTCTTTAGCTTGAGGGGGAGTGTTAAAGTATGCAGTTGCCCTTATGTTAGGCAGTCAAGAATGGCTGCAACAGCAGCCTTGCAACCTTCAACAATGGCTGCATGAATTAGGCAGTCAAGAATGGCTGCAACAGCTGCCTAACACCTTAATATTATGT
This sequence comes from Kitagawia praeruptora, assembly GCA_037693485.1. NCBI lineage: Eukaryota > Viridiplantae > Streptophyta > Magnoliopsida > Apiales > Apiaceae > Kitagawia > Kitagawia praeruptora. The sequence continues at coordinate 71,682,388 of CM075350.1, forward strand.
CCCCTTGTGCTGCCCAATATATGCTTTGTGAAGCAGTCTCTCTATATAAACAGCCATTGTATCTCAGTTTAAAATAAGCTAGAGTACTAAATGTAGCCTCTAAATGTATTCCCGTTCTTATCTAATACAAGCTTGTTTTATGTTATTGTTCTTGTCATTAATGCTTCCGCTAGTATAATGAATTTCTACATGTTAGAATGAAGATAGTAGAGAGGAGAGATTGTATTGTATATTCAGATGATTTAATTACATGAACAAGGATCCTATATATAGAACAAGTGAACAACAAAGTCTATACTAGAGGCACCAAAGTCTATGGACGGTGCCAAACTTGTGCCAACCTTGCTGACAATTTTGACACTCCCCCTCAAGTTGATGCATATATATCATTCATGCCCAACTTGCCAATAAGTGGATGTAGCATTTTTCTTCCAAATCCCTTGGTTAACACATCAGCTACTTGATCTTCTGATCTTACAAATTGAATACTACTGATATCATTATTGATCTTCTCTTTAATAAAGTGCCGATCAATCTCGATATGTTTGGTTCAATCATGTTGAACTGGATCATGTGCAATGGCAATTGCTGCTTTGTTATCACAATGCAGCTTCATCGGAGTTGCGGATTCAAGTCCCAATTTTTCTAGAAACAATCTTATCCACAATAATTCACGTACACCTTTAGCCATAGCTCTATACTCTGCCTCAGCACTGGATAAGGCAACCACAGGTTGTTTCTTGCTTCGCCACGTAACCAAATTGCCACCAACAAATGTACAATATCCTGAAGTCGAACGTCTATCATCTTGACATCCGGCCCAATCTGCATCTGTATAGCTCTCAACCCCGAGATGATTGTTTTTAGTAAACATTACTCCTTTTCCAGGAGCAGCTTTGAGATACCTTAATATCATATAAACTGCATCCAAATGAGGTTGGCGTGGATCATGCATGTACCTGCTCACAACTCCCACTGCATATGATATATCTGGCCTTGTGTGTGCGAGGTAGATTAGTCGTCCAACTAATCTTTGATATTGGGATCTATCAACAATTTCACCAGCATCTCCACAAAGCTTATGATTTGCTTCTATGGGAGAATCTGCAGGTCTGCATCCCAACATCCCTGTTTCATTTGAAAGATCAAGTGTATACTTTCGTTGTGAAAGGAAGATACCACCCGGACTTCTGGAGACTTCAATGCCAAGGAAATACCGTAGTTTTCCCAAGTCTTTTATCTCAAATTCAGAGGCAAGTCTCTGTTTAACATTTGTAATCTCACATGTGTCGTTGCCGGTGATCACAATATCATCGACATAAACAATCAACACTGTGATCTTTACACCTCGTCTTTTCACGAACATGGTGAACATGGTGTTATCCGAGTTGCTCTGTTTGTAGCCAAATTTAACTACTGTTCTCTGAAATTTGCCAAACCAATCCCTTAGAGACTGTTTCAATCCATAAATAGTCTTCTTTAACTTGCATACTTTTCCAATGGTCATATCTGTAGAAAAACCATGTGGAATATCCATGTAGATTTCTTCTTTCAGGTCTCCGTGTAAGAATGCATTTTTCACATCCAACTGTTGAAGTTCCCAACCAAGATTTGCTGCACATGATATTAAGATTCGAATAGACGCCATCTTTGCTACTGGAGCAAAAGTTTCCTGATAATCAATCCCGTAAGATTGAGTATACCCTTTTGCCACAAGTCTTGCTTTGTACCTATCAACCAGGCCATTAGGTTTTTGCTTCACAGTGAACACCCATTTGCATCCTACTACCTTCCTTTCAGCAGGAAGATGAGTCAACTCCCAAGTGTTATTATGTTTTAATGCATTCATTTCCTCAATCATAGCATCTTTCCATTTAGGATCACATAAAGCTTCCTGTCAAGTATGAGGGACAGAAACACTAGACAAGGATGACACAAAAGCAAGTGAAGAAGGAGATAATGCATTATAAGAAACAAAGTTCGAGATAGGATGGTTAGTACAAGAACGTGTACCCTTTCTTAAAGCAATAGGAAGATTAAGAGTTGGATCAAGAGTGTTACCGTTATCAGGCTCAATTATAGGAGCCGTAGGATCTGCCTCGAGGTCAAAGGTCTCTGGATGTGGTAAAGTAGTGACATCATTATTTCTCCGTCTAGAATATGTGATCAAATCCTGCCGATCAAATCTATTCAGATCATCCGAATCATTACTTGATGTGTTTGGACTACTGTTTGGACAAGGCACATTAATAAATGGAAGGAATTGAGACTCCTCTGTCGCTTTACAATCAAGACTGTGTCGATTAATCTCCCCCTGAAGCAAGGAGGAGGATCCAGGAGAGAAGTAAGAAATAGACTCCCAGAAAGTAACATCGTGACTGACATATGTGCGATATGAGGGAGGATGATAGCACTTATACCCCTTTTGAGTTGGTGTATAACCAATGAAAACACAGCGTAGAGCACGAGAATCAAGTTTATCCCGAGAGGGAGAATGATTATGAACAAAGCATACACTCCCAAATAACCGAAGAGGCAATGGATGAGATGAAGGTGCAGGAATAAAGGACAATGGTGTTCTGAATTGTAGTACACTTGAAGGGAGCCGGTTAATCAGATATGCAGCAGTCATGACTGCCTCACCCCAAAGATATTTAGGGACATGCATAGTTAATATGAGGGACCGTGCTACCTGTTGTAAGTGACCAATTTTCCTTTCAACAATTCCATTTTGCTGAGAGGTTTTAACACATGTAGTTTGATGAATAATACCCCATGTGTCCAAATAAGATGTAAACATTCCAGCATACTCGGTACCATTATCACTTCGCAGAATTTTAACAGAGGCATTGAATTGTGTTTGAATCATTTGGTGAAAGGATTTAAAACATCCAAATACTTCACTTTTGTATTTAAGAAGGTATACAAAAGTAAGTCGAGAATGACAATCAACAAAGACAACAAACCACCTATACCCAGGTGACGCAGCACAATAACAATTAAACAAGATTATGGTAAACACAACAAGAACAATGATTATAAACCCTTGGGAGATTGAACCGCAGAACAATCTCTACCCCAAGCCAACCCCAAATTGATATATAATCAATATTTAGAGAAAAGTTTTATGTATATAATCAAAGTCTCCTTCATAAGAAGCTAATACAAACATATATATAGGCTGTTTACAGGCCCAAACAGCTGGGTACAACAATAATTCAGCAAAACAAAGTCAAGCACACAATTGAAATTACAAGCACACAATTGAAATTACACTACTACAAAGTCAAGCACACAATTGAAATAATTATCTCAACTATATAAGTCAAGATAAAACCCAAACAAAATACACACTAAACCTCATCAACTTAAAACTACTATTAAAAATACCTAAATTAGTTACTAGTAAATTAAAGAGATCCTTTTTATGTTCATTCCCCATCATTCTCCCCTTGTTAGAGAAAACTCGACCACGAGTTTTGTAAAAGGCAAGAATCACGCAAGGATGAGATGGAGCCAGGATGAACTTTGTGCTCTTCTTTGGAAACGGCTGAGGTGCAAAGAACTCTAAAAATGGATTACCACGCAAAGGAGGCTCAAGCGAATATTTTGGAATGATGAAGTCAATATGTTTAACCTCAATAATATCATCAACTACTTTATAATCATCAACAATTTTAAAGCAGTCAGGTTGTGGCAAAATTTCTTTTACTTGCTCCTCAATAGCAATCTTTGTATCCTCAACTTGTTTAACCTCCTCAAATGGGTCTTCCATAGAAGCTTGTTCAACATGCTGCTCAATTTCCATCGAAATTTCATCCCTTTTAACCTTCTTCGCATTCTCCAAATGTACAAGGCGTTCAACTTGAGATGTAAGAATCTTAACAATCCTATGTAGTTCCTCTTTTTCACGTTTGTACCTTTCTTCCCTCAACTCAATGTTGTACTTCTTTTGCAACCTTTCAAGTTCATCATATTGATTATCTAACTCCTTCAGTGTAAGCTTATATTCAAATAACTTACTTTCACGATAGCAAACATAGGCTTCGTAGTACAATGCATCACATTCATCCTCAAGAATACATATGTAATCTTTTACTCGCTCAATATCGGATTGGATGTGTCGAGACATGATTTAATACGCGGAATGAGGGCTAATTTTTCAAATTCAGAAGTTTAGGGTTGATCAGTCAATAGATCAGAAGTTACAGAGATTGGGTAGATTTGTTTTAAACACAGCAGCAGTTTAGAAAGGAAGCTGCTTCCACTAAGATTTTTTTTCTATCTCCTCTTTCTTGTTAATCTTCCTCTTTCCTCGGATCTGTCATCTCCTTGTTACTTCTCTAGAGTTTCTTTCTTGATCGCTCTGTTCTTCAATTCTGATTCTGGACTGTGTTTGGATGGCCAGAAATAATGGATTCTGTTGGTGGTAAAGGTTGTGCTTGTGATATTGTGGCTGGTAGTTTAGGGCTATAACTGAGGGTTCAAAAGGGTGCAGTTTGTAGGTTTCTAGGCAGAGAATGAAAGTGGAAAAATGGAGCCTCGTGGTGGTGATTAAGTTTGTAACTGGTGCTGAGAAGTATGGTCTGAGTTTCTGTGACAAACCAGGTTTCTGGATGATTTACAATGATCAGGTTTTGGCTGGAAAATCAGGGTGAGTATAGCAGCGGATGAATAGTAACAATAAAGTGAACTATAACAATGATAACAACCAGAATTTTGGCTCTGATGCCAATTTGACGCAGCACAATAACAATTAAACAAGATTATGGTAAACACAACAAGAACAATGATTATAAACCCTTGGGAGATTGAACCGCAGAACAATCTCTACCCCAAGCCAACCCCAAATTGATATATAATCAATATTTTGAGAAAAATTTTATGTATATAATCAAAGTCTCCTTCATAAGAAGCTAATACAAACATATATATAGGCTGTTTACAGGCCCAAACAGCTGGGTACAACAATAATTCAGCAAAACAAAGTCAAGCACACAATTGAAATTACAAGCACACAATTGAAATTACACTACTACAAAGTCAAGCACACAATTGAAATAATTATCTCAACTATATAAGTCAAGATAAAACCCAAACTGCATACACACTAAACCTCATCAACTTAAAACTACTATTAAAAATACCTAAATTAGTTACTAGTAAATTAAAGAGATCCTTTTTATGTTCATTCCCCATCAGCTAGACCCATCATGTGTAGGATGACTAAATGGACCCCAAACATCAGTGTGAATAGTAGAAAATAGAGTAGGACTTCTCTTATTTCTAGATGGATAAGGAGACCTTTTATGTTTTGCTAATTCACATGGTTCACAAAAAAATTCATCCTTTTTACATTTTGATGCTAAATTCGGAAAGAGATGCGACATAACACCAAATGAATAACACCAAATGAAGGATGACCTAAGCGTCTATGCCATTGATACAAGGACTCTAAACTAGGATTAAATTTAGATGAAACCTGATAACTTGCCGATGGCGAAACAGAATTCCCTTCCAAAATATATAGGCCATCAATCACTTTACCACTGCCAAGGACCTTGCATGTCGCCAGATCCTGAAACACACAGTGAGAAGGGAAAAAAGTTACTGAATAATTAAGATTTTCAGTAATTTTATGAACCGATAATAAATTCACTGATAAGGAAGGAACATGTAAGACAGATGATAGTGGTAGTGAAGGGAGACAGTTGGAAGTGCCCCATCCGTGAACGGGTACATGAGTTCCATTGGCAACACGAACACTCTCTGTTTTATTGATGTAGTGATATGATTGCAGTAAACTGGAATTGCAAGTCATATGTTCTGACGCTCCAGAGTCAATAATCCATGAATTAGGTGAATTGTGAGAGACAGAATGACAAGAAATACTTGAATGAAAAGTATTTGTCGGTACAAATGAGGCTGCAGTCTTCAACTTTATATCAGAAACAAACTGTCGAAAAACCTTGAGGTCCGAAACAGTTAGGCCAGAGTGAGTTCCAGAAAAATCATCTTTCATCATGCTTCAAAAAATGAACTGAAATCCGATCTGAAAAGTAGTACCACGATCAGACTCACAATGGAGAGTGGAACAGCTTCCCCTGAATCTGCCTTAGCAAAAATGACCGGAGAGTGCCTCACGCGCCAGCGCGTGGTTTCGTCGGCGGCTCGTGTAGCAGCGTCTGATGGGCCGGGTTTTTGGCGACCAAAAAATTGCTGGAAGCTAGCCTTTCAGTGTTCTTTCCAGAGGTATGCTTCACTTTGCAGTTGGTTCAGATTTGTTGTTTTGATTTTTCGACGAAATCCTTCTGGGTTTGTAGTTTTCTTGAACTTGGAGTCCCAATTGTAATTCTGCTCTACCTATGTCATAACCCGCTCTGATACCATGTTAGAATGAAGATAGTAGAGAGGAGAGATTGTATTGTATATTCAAATGATTTAATTACATGAACAAGGATTCTATATATAGAACAAGTGAACAACAAAGTCTATACTAGAGGCACCAAAGTCTATGGACGGTGCCAAACTTGTGCCAACCTTGCTGACAATTTTGACAGTTAGCATGGTGCCAAGTCGAGCCTTGAGGTCCTTAGCGCCCGAGTACCTTCGAGAAGACTTGTCGTCGTGATAACCATGGGTACAGCTGTTAATTCTCCCACTAAGGCAATGATCCTTGCAGGGAGCTGTGAGGTGCCATGTTAGAACTAAAAAAAATTACCTTCTTTGCCTCTGTTCAGATCAAATCAAAACAGAGGCAATGTGTGTAATATGCTGTGTAGGCATCCTCAAAGTAAATCACTCTTTGGGCATCTTAGGTACAACAACACTTGGGGTAGTAGGCATAAGGATATGTAGGACAAGTTTATGACATATTTGTTTTTTGAAGGAATTTCCCCCTAGGGCTGGTGCGTTTCAGTTTCAGATGGGCTACTTTTTGAAGTCAGAACAATATCATTATTAATGTTTATCACCTAAATTGTTCGTCTCCTTGTAATTATTAATATTCAGTCATTCAGTGTGAAAAGTTAATATTGTTAATATTCAAGTCCGTACAAATTGTCTTTCTTGTGCAAGAAAACTACATCTAACACGGAATTTATTGGCTAAATATTTTTGCAGATACCCGGACTGCGTCGACCAATGAAGTCAGAGCAGTAAACAGATGCGAAAGAACTTAAAGCTGACTTGTAATGATGTAAGATTGGATGTGTTTTAAGATGCTGATAATCAAGGGTATACAAGATAGAGATTGAACTGAGTGATTGTTTATCTCCCCTTGCAGTTGGAAAGCTTAAGAGTCATATTTACAGTTCCATTATTTATATATCAAGAGGGGCTCGTCTTTTTTTATCATTCAAATGCCATGACGCCTGAGTTTTATATTAGCATGTCTAGACTTCAGTTGCTATATCTACTGATTAGGTCGTCTTATGTATGTAACTTTTAACTCTATGTGAACATTTTCAAATAAATTAAATAAAGACATGGTCTCTTGGGTGGGTGGGACCTGTGTCCACATTCTGAAGGTACCTGTGTGTGGAAGAGAACTTATACTTGATGTAGTTAAGAGCAAGTCCAATGTCCAATAGCTATAATATAGATTATAAAACTAAGTTTGCAAAATCACCGCTCCAATGCATAGCTATACTTAGTCCTACAATAGCATAAATGGATAGTTGGTCCTACATTTAGGACTAAAAATGGTTATAGCCATTCTTGCCACATCATCTTCAACCAACCACATAATTCTATTCATTATAAAAAAATATGTTAAAATGCACTTTAAATGCTAGTTTGAATGTAGTTGCTCGTATTTTTAGAACTATGCATTGGAGGCTTGGAGCATTAGTTGTATTTTAAGACCAAAACTACTTTTTGGTTTCAAATTATAACAATAGCTATAGCCATTTTAGCTTTAGCATTGAACTTGCTCTAAGGAGATATCAGGGGATGTTTGCTTTAGTATCTTTAAAAACAATAGCGCTTTTGGTGCTTGATGTAGAATGAAGGAGATATTTGGGGATATTTGTTTTAGTGTCGTTAAAAACAATAGCGCTTAAAGTATTGGGGTTCAGTGCGAAACAAAGATTGGATACCTGAACATGTACTTGTTTAGAGCAACTCCAACCCATCACTAAATCACTATAATAGTGATGTATATAGTATCAAACTCACTCCAATGCAACACTAAAATGGTGACCCAAGATCACCAAATGAGTTTTGGGTCACCAAATTTGGTGACAAAAGTACATTTGGTGATCCTTGGTCACCAAATTTGGTGACTTTCAAAATTTCAACAATACCCCTATATTTGTTAACAAAACAACTTTTTTACTATTTGTTCTTGTAATTTTTTTCCAACTTATTTGTTCTCATAATTTTTAACTTTAAATTATTATCAATTAAAACTTCTTTTCTTCTTAGCTCTTGTTAATTTTTTATCTATGTCCTACTATTTGTTCCTAACTCTTGTTAATTCTAAAATACAATTTTCAACAATTTGGATATTGATTTTTTTATAAATAATTTTTATATTAATAAATTTAATATTATACGACCATAACATTACAATTTAAACTATAATAAATATTAATAATGTAAATTGAACAAAATTAGAATATTCTATTTTATTGGTGAAGGATTCCTTTTAGTGTCAAGTATAGTGATCATGGGTTGGAATGTATTTTGTGAATGGTGTAATTTTGTCACCAAAATAGTGTCCCTGGAACACTATTTTAGTGTCTTGGGTTGGAGATGCTCTTAGTAGCAGATTGATAACAGATAATATAATGGTGGCTTTTGAAGTCATGCATTACATGAAAAGAAAGACTAAAGGTAGGGACAGTTGTATGGCTTTAAAATTAGATATGTCAAAAGCCTATGATCGTGTAGAATGGTCGTTTCTGGAAGCAGTTCTAGCGAAGATGGGGTTTGACCGCAAGGTAATCAACTTATTCATGGGTTGCATGTCCTCTGTACAGTATCAAATCTCTCATGCAGGAAGAATCTTTGGCTCTATTGTTCCAGAAAGGGGTTTCAGGCAGGGAGACCCATTATCGTCTTATTTGTTTCTCATATGTATCGAGGGTCTCACAGCTTTACTGCATGATTATGAGAGCAAAAGTTGGTTAAAGGTGTTAAGGTCGCTCGTACTGCTCCTTCCATTTCCCACATGTTTTTTGCTGACGATTCTTACATCTTTTGTAAGGCTAGCAAGGAGAGTGCAGATCAGGTCTTGAAGATATTAAGTTTATTTGAGAAAGCATCAGGTCAGCAGATAAACGTGGACAAATCTTCAGTGTTCTTTAGTAAAAATACTTCGGATTCATTGAAATACGAGCTCTGTCAACAGCTGAGATTTCGGGAAGCAAACGATCAGAGTACGTATTTAGGCTTACCTAATATAATTGGTAGGAATAAATCTTCAAAGGATGCAAGATCGCATTCAGGGATGGGACAAGAAAACAATATCTAAAGGTGGGAAAGAGGTGCTTCTAAAGACAGTAGCTCAGACATTGCCTAATTATGCAATGAGTGTATTCTTACTTCCACTAGATTTGTGCCAAGACTTGGAAAGAATGATGTGTAAATATTGGTGGAGATCGGATTCAAAGAAAGATAGAGGTATTCACTGGTTAAGTTGGAGTAATATGAGTAAGAGAAAATCGCAGGGGGGTATGGGTTTCAGAAGTGTTCACGATTTCAACCTTTCTCTGTTAGGTAAGCAAGGTTGGAGATTCGTACAATTTCCAGATAGGTTGGTCAGCAAAGTGTATAAAGCCAGGTATTATCCTCAAGGGTCCTTTTTAAATGCTAAGTTGGGAAACAATCCCAGTTACATCTGGCGCAGTGTTTTGGAATCTCAATCTTTGTTGAAACAAGGTATTAGTTGTAGAGTTGGAAAAGGTACTGCTATAAACATTCTAGAAGATCCTTGGCTTCCACAAGATCAAAATGCTTACATTCAAACAAATAGCCCTGCTCTTCAAGGTCAGAAAGTATCGTCATTGTTAAATCATGAAGGAGCTTGGGATATTGATCTTGTCATGGCTGTGTTTGACAGCAGGGATGCTCATATAATTATAACCATTCCTTTGAATAGTGAAGTTAACGATTCATGGTACTGGAGACGCGAGAAGATGGGGTCTTATTCTGTGAAGAGCGCCTATCTTTTGTTACAGGAGCAGAAAGATAATCAAAACATGGATGACAACTCAGGGTTCTGGCGCAAGTTGTGGAATCTAAAAATTCCACCTAAAGTAAAGAACTTCTTGTGGAGGGCCGCTTGCAATTGTTTACCATCTAAAGATCAACTTCGAAAGAAAAGAGTTCAGGTGAATGTTTTGTGCCCTGTTTGTAATGATCTCCCAGAAACAACCTGTCACACTTTGGTATCTTGTTCTTATGCCAAATCTTGCTGGTCAAGTTTAAACATTCCAATTGTGTATGATGGGATTAATTCTTTTTTCGAGTGGCTCCAGACGGTATTTCAGAAGTACAAGAAGGAGGAAATTCATATTATTGTTATGGTTTGTTGGATGCTTTGGAAGAACAGGAACGAACTAGTTTGGCACCAGCGTAGTTTGAGGATTGCAGAAGTGGTAGAATCAGCATACTCTATTCTTAACCAATGGAAGAGTGTTCAAGACAAAACGTTCGATCGCTTTATGAGTTTTATGACACATGAAGACGGTGATGAGCACTGGAGAGCTCCCATGATTGACAGAGTTAAGATCAATTCTGATGCGACCATTTTTGAAGAATCAAATTGCTATAGTCATGCATTCGTAGTTCGAGACCATGTAGGGCAACTGGTAGAGGCAAGGTCGAAGTGTAAGCAAGGGAACATCAGTCCGGATTTGGCTGAGGCTATTGGCATCAGGGAGGCCCTAAGTTGGGTTAAAGAGAAGAGTTGCAGAGATGCTATCATCGAGTCTGACTGCTTGCAGGTGGTTCAAGCAATCCGTAGCTCAGTTTCTAGCCTTTCATACCTCGGAAGGGTGATTCAGGATTGTCGAAACATTCTTGCAAGTTTAAGTGACAAAAACATCATGTTTAGGTTTGTTAAACGGTCTGCGAATAGGGTAGCTCACTATTTAGCGAGGTACAATTGTTCAGTAGCTGATCGTATTTGGAGAGTGGGAGACGTCCACTCCGATTTTCATCATGTAATGTTGAGTGATTTAAGTTATTAATAATACTCACTCATTTCTTGGCAAAAAAAAAAAAATCAGGCAGAAAGTGTCTTTTTATAAATATAAATAATACAGCTTGTCCTTGTATTGCAAAAAAAAAATTCGTACCAAATTTATTTTTTAGTTGTGCATCTTCATTTTCTAGTAACCCGGCGCCACCAGACTCTGGGTCCTAAACTCCTACAGCACTCTCTGAACTCGCCACCTTTTTAAAAAAAAAACTACTAGAGCAACATCTGCCCCCCCCCCCCCCCCCTCCTCCTCTCTCCGGGGGCGTTTATTGGAGAAGGGATTGGATATATGGCCAATATATATGTGATTGGCACCCGACGGCACGACAAAAACGTGCAACTTCGAATTTTTCCAAGGCTTACTGATGTTTCACTATTTTCAGCATGAATTCTTTCTTAGGGAGTTTTCCCTCAAATGTAATCGCTCCAGGGTGTTGCATATTTTTCTCGTAAGGTTAGGAGTAAAAGTTGCATACCTTTTTTTTTTTTCTAAGCTAAAAGTTGCATAATTGTTCAGTTGTTCTTGTACCTCTTACGAGGGGTGCTGCTTGTGTGAATAAAATTTAGTAGTTACGTTTCCCGAGCTTTTTGTCCAAAATAAACTGAAAATTAGTTTATGTATAAATTTTAGCTGTCATTTTGAACAGAAGGAAACTTCATGGGGTTCAATTAGCAGAAACAATGCTCTCTTCTGAACCCACAATTAAATGGCCCGAATCTAGTACACCTCCACTTAACGTTAATAGCGACTTCCGATTTTCGACACTAGCAGTGATGTGAGCACTAGCATAGTGCATGTCTAAAATGAAATTGCCCCAAGATTGGAGATGCAAGTGTTAATATATTAGGAAAAATAATTCAATGGTGCCGAACTATATGCCTTTTATTGTTTAGGTCTTTAAACTATTTTTTCCAACATTGTCATCCCTAATCATTTAAACTTTTCTAATTCGCATCCTTCCGTCCGAATTTGACTAACGAACATTAGTCAATGCTGACGTGACAGTGAATTTTTGATTGCCACGTCACTGTCACGTTAGCATTGACTAACATCAGTCAATTTTCGGACGGAAGGATGCCAATTAGAATAGTTCAAATAATAGGGATCGTAATATTGGAAAAAATAATTTAAGGACCTAGATAATAAAAGGCATACAGTTCAGGGACCTTTGAAATTAATTATCCCAATATATTATGATGTAATACGAAAGCTACCGTAATTATTTTAGGAAAAAATGAATAGTTTTCTTTATTTTACAATTAGGTATCGTTTTATGTGACGTTTACAATATAATGATTGCTTATGTAGTCAAATTGTAATAAAGTAAACTATGCTTTTTTTTTAATAATAATAATATATGTTAACAGCAAGATGCAAGTAACTCTTAAAAAATGTTCAAATATTCACATGCATTACATAAAAATCTAAGGCATTTTATAGATAAATAAGAAGCCAAAAAACTCTACAATAACTTAGGATTCTAGAATCAACACAGTAGTTGTAGAAAGAATAAGAACACGGGTTTTTAGGAGGTAGTGAACCTCCTCTTTTCTTATGTATACGTATGTATATATCATGGTTCATCAGAAAATTATGTTGCCCAAATAGAGTACAGAGGCTTCTAGCTCAGAGCATTTGATGCAGAATAAATGAAGTCCAAAAATCCTGTTCCCTTGAGGAGACCTTCACCAGTTAAGAGTTCGAAATCTAGTAGGCAGAGCAAGCCAATTATAGCAGCCTTCCCATTAATTAATTCATTTCTCTCTGTGAATCCAAAACCTTGAGCCTCCTCATCTACCACCATCCTCACCTGAATCACAAAATTAATTTTGAAGGTTGATTCGGTAAGGTTAAGACGTATGTATACCAGCAGCACAACCCTTAGAGACTTTAGTTTTAAATGATATTATTTCTCGGGGCCGGTCCTGATGATTCGTTGACGTGGTGCTCAATCTTCTTAGGCTCTTTTTCACAAAAATATTTAATAGTATAACATAGCCAAGTGCAACTCTTAGAGATCTCCAATAGGGGTTGCCAAGAGGTTGCCAAGGCCTATGTGGCATGGCAACCCCCACCTATTGGAGTATCAATGTTGCCAACAAGTTGCCAAAAGTTGGCAACTTCCCATTTTGTTAAAACACATACAATTCCTCAAAAATGTATTTAACTTTGACCTTTTTTATATCTCCCATATTTTAAATATATTTATAAGATAATATAAAATTTATGTATAGGACCACATTGGCAACTTTTAAAGTTGCCAACTATTGGAGTAGATTTGTAACAAAAGTTGCCAACAATGAGATGGAGGAGAGAAGAAACAAAAAAAGTAATATATGTGATGATGTGGTAGAAGTTGGCAACCTCTACTGGAGATGCTTAGATGCTGACTACTGCATACTTGTGGAAGCACAATTTATATGTACTGTTTGTGTATTAATTAGTTTGAGTGTGTGTGTGTGTATTAATCTACTTGGTATCAGCATAGAACTGCATAACCTAAAGCGTTTAAGTTCTGAGGACAAATTAAATAACAAGCCATTTTTACAACTTCAGTGAAATGGAAAAGAATAAGAAATAAGACAGTGCTGTATGACTAAACCAAAGCCATCCATGGTACCCCGTTCATAGATTGTCTCTGTGAAGACAAGATTTGCACTAATCAAATCATCTACGCTAGTGTTCACAATGCCAATAAATGGAGGAAAAAAGACCGGTTTATACCACTGCATTTTTTTTAACAAATAACTCAACTTTGGCTTGTTTCAAAAAAGGACTCGAGTTTATGAGGGCTTTCTTACCTCTTCGACATTAACATTAGTAGCCGTTGCACCAGGCTGTGCTCTGCCACTAAAGACAATCTCTGCAGATGCATCTGAGCTGGCTCCTCCCCCCAAGCTGATGTAAATGTTCTCACCATCAGTTTTAACGGGGTAAATATACAAAGTTCTCAATATTGGTGTAAGGGCTCTTAGCACTGGATTCTTCGGGTACCAATCCCTGACAGCTCCAGTTCGCAAATCAAAAGTGCTATCTGTTGATGGGCAAACAATGCAGCCATCCTGGGAAAAAATAGCACAACTGGTAAAAATTGTAAAAAGAAGAGAGCCAATCAGTAATCTAGAATCTGTAAAATAAAAAAAGAAAAAAGCCTAGTGACAGAGCATGAAAAGGTCATGGATAAGAATCCTCAACCCCTTCCCTCTTCTACCTAAAAAGAGTATGTTAAACTACTAAAAAACAATTAAAATTCATTGTCATGCTGAAAAGTCGTACCCCTCAGTCCTCACAAAAGAAAGATCCTAATCAAACTGGTAGATATATTCCAATGTTGTTTACAATTACATTGATCGAGTTCCATACATAATCTGTTAGAAAATGGAAAGTTTGAGGCATATTTATAATATGTTCTTGATGTAATTTCCGGAAACTAACAAGTTGGAGGTTGTTCCTTGTAACCGGGACTTAAACTTTCATGTTTGGATCTAAGACATTTTCTTAGTGGAATCCATAAATAAATTGAGTTGAAAGAAGAATTGATTATTGATTTATTTTAACAGGTTTCAGATTTATTTGTTAAAACAGTACTGGAAATTTGGATCAGTATTTGGATTAAATCCTGATATTTGGATCAGTACTTGGAGTAAATCCTGATGGACTTGGTTAGACATCAGATACTGATGGGCTAAATCCTGATGCTACTGTAACTGAAAAATAAATTCTGATGCAGTTAATGAAATTAAAAGTTTATTTTTGGTATTATATATACAATATAGATAGAATGAATAGATACGTCCTAAGGATAGAAATACGATTTGTTTTCTTCTTTCTCTGTTCTCTCTCGATACATACAGAAGAAATACATAATTCTCAGGCGAACTGAGGTGCTGGTCGCTGTTGATCTCTCCGCTTCTATGACCGGTTTGATCTGTGTTGTTTTATCCTGGAAGTGACATTGCTGCAACCCAACACAACGTAAATGGGGCAATAATCTCTTCAAGAACAGTCAAGTCCTCTCGAAGGGTTTGGCGACTCAGCTGCTCATTCTCTTATCAGTACTTGCTAAAGCTTCTGTGAGAGATAAGTTTTATCTAACCTTTCTTGTTAATTACAGTCTCTGATTATACTCTTGTTTATGCCTTCGTGTTTTGTTTCGTTATTTGGTTGATTGCCTGTTCTTTTTTTAATATATATATATCATTGCCTCATTGTTGCCTCATTCAGTACCGGCTCTTGGGGGAGTCTTCCCAGCTGTCCGCCTAGGGCCTCATAAAATGAGGGGCCACATTATTTCATCATCATTCATGCATACATAATTATATTTATTCATATTTGTATCATATATACTTAATTAATCAATTTTGACATCAAATATAGACTTTGCTTTCATGTTTGAGAAGTAAGGCTGTAATTCGAGTCGGGTGGCTCGCGAGCCTACCCGGCTCGAACTCGTTTAACGCAACCCGGCTCGACTCGAGCTCGTAAACGAGTCGAGCTCGGCAGTGATTTTAGGCTCGTTTATATAAACGAGCCGGTCCGGGTATGTGCCGAGCTCGAATGAAACCCGGCTCGAAAACTCGACCCGGCTCGAGCTCGTTTACAAAATTTTTTGTTATTTTTCAAAATATTGTTTCTATATTTTTTAAAAATATTTCTCGACGATCCAACCATACGGATGTCAAGATATATCTAGTTAAATGATATTTCCAAATTTTCAAAAAATAAAAAATTAATTTGGTTGGAGATCTTAATAGAACACTACTATATTGTCTAGTACTCGTAACTAGTGCTTCGTCCAAAATTATTGTTTCAATTTTTTTAAAAATATTTCTCGACGATCCAACCGTACAGATGTCAAGATATATCTAATTAAATGATATTCCTAAATTTTCAAAAAATAAAAAATTAATTTGGTTGAAGAACTTAATAGAACACTAGTATATTGTCTTGTACTCGTAACTAGTGCTTTGTCCCAGATTATTGTTTCTATTTTTTAAAAAACATTTTTCGACGATCCAACCGTACGGATGTCAAGATATATCTAATTAAATGATATTCCCAAATTTTCGAAAAATAAAAAATTAATTTAGTTGGAGATCTTAATAGAACACTAGTATATTGTCTTATACTCGTAACTAGTGCTTTGTCCCAGATTATTGTTTCTATTTTTTAAAAAATATTTTTCGACGATCCAACCGTACGGATGTCAAGATATATATAATTAAATGATATTCTAAAATTTTCAAAAAATAAAAAATTAATTTGGTTGGAGATCTTAATAGAACACTAGTATATTGTCTTGTACTCGTAACTAGTGCTTTGTCCCAGATTATTGTTTCTATTTTTAAAAAAATATTTTTCGACGATCCAACCGTACGGATGTCAAGATATATATAATTAAATGATATTCTCAAATTTTCAAAAAATAAAAAATTAATTTGGTTAGAGATCTTAATAGAACACTAGTATATTGTCTTGTACTCGTAACTAGTGCTTTGTCCCAGATTATTGTTTCTATTTTTTAAAAAATATTTTTCGACGATCCAACCGTACGGATGTCAATATATATTTAATTAAATGATATTCCCAAATTTTGAAAAAATAAAAAATTAATTTGGTTGGAGATCTTAATAGAAACTCGTTAGGCTCGTTTAACAGCTCGTTTGGCTCTATTTAGCAAAAAAAAAAAAACAGCTCGTTTGGCTCGGCTCGTTTAACAGCTCGTTAGGCTCGGCTCGTATAACAGAACTCGACCCGACTCGTATAACAAAACTCGACTCGACTCGTGAGGGACTCGCGAGTAGCTCGACCCGACTCGTATAACAAACGAGCCGAGTTCGGCGGGGATTTTCGGCTCGTTTAATAAACGAGCCCGGCTCGACTCGTCAAAAAAAGCTCGACTCGATTTAAAGCTCGGCTCGAACTCGCCCGGCTCGACTCGAATTACATCCCTATTGAGATATTTGGGCTTGTTACTAATTTTCTTTAATTAAAAGGCCAATCATTTGTATTTAAAAAAGCCCATTATATATTTTAAGTTTTAACATTGTGCATGTATATGTAGTAGTTGTCTTAAATTTATTAAACAGAGAACCTAATATAGACATATCTTGCTAAGGCATAAAACACTACAACCAATAATGAGTTCTCCTTTTCCCTTTTTTTGTGTTTTGTTAATTATGTTTTACCTTTAAATTGCTATTATTATCCTATATTATTTATCACTACTTAATTAAAATCTTGCAATAATTTTTTTTTTGTATAATTGTAGTTAGTAAAATTTGAAATCTTTCAAAAAATTTCAATATTTTGGTATAAAAAAATTAAGGTCTAGGGCCTCCAAAATGCTGGAGCCGGCCCTGGCCTCATTGTTGCTGTAGTTTAATTATACCCAACATAATCTAGTGCTACTTTGGACATATTCAAACGTCCAACACAAATTCTTATCAACTCTGCCAAGTTTGTACACTAAAATGAATAATCCAGCTTCCACAACTTGCCGTGACATAAGCTAGAACTTGACAAAATGACTTGGTGATTATGAGTTAAAACGAAATGGTTTATTTGAACTTTATTCGTTTTAAAGTAAATTTTAATATTTGTATCAAATTTCAACTAATCTACAACATACAATTGACGCATTTACGGAAAAATATATAATCCGAAACCCGAAACATAAAAATACTAGTTTGGGAGGGTAAACGGGTTTGATTACCTGAGTGAGCTTAGCATTGAGGAGGCCTTCAGTATAAGCACCCTCAGCAGGTGATCTATTCTCAATAGCCAAAACCTCATCTTTATACCACAACAACAATATACTCTCATCATTCTGTATAATCACTCTCCTCTCTCCTTTAGGCAATGCAGCCAACGGAACCACCGGTATCCAATTCTTTCCATCATCACTCACACTAGAACCCCCAGAATCCTCAGCAACAGATACTTGTGTAGCCTGGCAAACAACTAGTGCATTGTTTTTCTTACTCTTCTTTCCCAGCTGGGGTGTGCTTGAAATATATAACTTATTTGTAATCTTGTTGCAGTTTCTTGAAGTTGTTGAGATGAAAGGGAGGAGATTGAGAGGTAATTTTGAAAGTTGTGAAGATGGGTAGGAGTAAAAAGCTGAGCTCAGCTTCGGAGCTACAGAGGCCATCTGGTTAAGACTCATGAGAGAAAGAAAAGAAAGCAACAACTGGGAAACACGAGAAGAAGAAGAGGTTGAGAAGACTTGATTCATATTTTTTCAT
This sequence comes from Kitagawia praeruptora, assembly GCA_037693485.1. Taxonomy (NCBI): domain Eukaryota; kingdom Viridiplantae; phylum Streptophyta; class Magnoliopsida; order Apiales; family Apiaceae; genus Kitagawia; species Kitagawia praeruptora. Next base: position 71,700,845 of record CM075350.1, read on the forward strand.
GGCCACAGAAATAGGATAATATTTACATTTATTGTTGACATAATTTTCATGGTGTGTGTTTGGCCAACACTTTAATATTGTTTGCAAACTTTGAACAAATTATAACAAATTTATTGGTTTAATTACTGCTTAAGCAGTTAAGCATTGAAATTTGGACAGAAATACTCACTCGTCATTAAATCGATTTTTTTTACAATTTAAACTTGCACATTTAGGACTGTAAATGAGTCAAACTGAGCCGAACTCTTAACTTTTCATTTATCAGTACGTTATAAATATCTCAAATTCGAACTCGAACTTTTATCAAGTCATTATTTTGGTTTATGTATCGACTCATTAAGAAAAATACTACAAATGATATGTTCGTAAACAGTTCACAAACATGTCTCATTAGGGATGAACATTTCACTTATCCCAAACAATCACGTTCGGGTTGGTAAATCGAAAAATTATTTGAATCGGGGAGAGGATCGGGAAAAAGTATTGAAAAATTCGGGGATCAGGACATGGTCAGGAATTGGGTGGGGATTTGGACCCGTTTCCTGTTCCCCTAATTAAGGAAAATAATATTTATTTTTACTTATATTAACTAAATTTTTATGAAAAAAATATTTTTTTAACGTATTTTATTGTTTAAATTGTTATTCCATTTCTACAATTCAAATTATCATAGAATATAATTAAATTACAATAATTTTAATTCTATCCTTTATCTTTTATGATAAATCGAATTGTTATTTAAAATAGGGAATCATGTACCTGAGGTCACCCTCAGATAGTAGCCTGAGGTTATAAGGAGTTCCCGTATAAATACATGAGGGCGAATTTATAAATTCATGAATAAGTTTTTGTATTTACCAAATTACCAATAAAATTGTATAGGAATATATTATGACCTCAGGGGAGTAACCTGAGATCATCCTCAGGCCCATTTTACTCTTTAAAATATTACATTAAATTTAAAATATATATTACATATCATAATTTTTGAATTATAAAATGTATGAAATTTTATTTTGGAAAAAAATTTAAAAGTCCCCGATTTATCACGGGGCCTGGAGGGAGCAAAATAATCCCAGTTAGGAGATCGGGACGGGTTCGGGGAATAGTTTTGGGTTCGGGGATCGGGAACTACAGTCCTCGATCTCGATCCCGAAGCTAACATGTTGACCCATCCTTTTCAACTGCCTTATCAAGCTCACATTTTAAGGAGTTACTGTTCGGGATTAGACCTTTTGTTTTGCTTATCAGAGTATGAAAAAAAGGAGGCTGTTAACGGAGGAATTTGGTGATAACAAATTTCGGAGATTGCTGGAAAACGGAACTATGAAAATAGGGGGATTTAGGATTTTGGATGTTTGGGGCTGGACTTGAGAGGTGTCTCGATTTGTCTCGTGTATCGGATCCTTTCCCAAGATGCCTGCGTACCTTTTATTTATAAGGATCAAGCCAACGCAGTTCTGTGAAATTGATTTGTGTCTATCCCTTAGAGACTTTAGGGATAAACTTCGTTAATCTGGGTAATTACTGATTTTATCTGATTTAATCTTATCGTTGTGATATCTTCCTGATTTGAAGAATATCGTTTGAAGATATTTTCCGTTATTGATTGATTAGTATTGATTCTTTCCTCGTTTCAGAAAGAGGAAATAATTAACTTGGGGGTTAAGTTAATTATTATTAGATTCATATTTGGAAATTTGGGAGATATTAGAGGCAACCGAAAATATGGCGTAACAACTACCCCCCAGTTCTTCTGTGTAGTTTGCTGTAGTGGAGAACTAAGCATACTTCGATCTTCCAAATTTCATGAGTCACTGAAACAGCTAGGAGATGAAGATTAGTAAATAATATGTGCCCGTAATATGCATGTAGATGTAAATAAGACAATATGCAAGATGTAAAAAAAAGAATAAGTTTTATAGGTGTGAAAGAACGTATCCTGGAGACCCTTCCAAGCATTATTCGGAGAATCGTGCAAAGTTTTTCGAGCAATACCCTGAAAAGCAAATGTTCAAAGAAATACCCTCCATTAAGCACTCCGAGAAATACCCTCCTCAAAGAAGGACGTATTCTAGAGTTTCCATAACGTATTCCGGAAAATATCCTACTCAAAGAAGGTCATATCCACCAGAATTTCCATAAATGCTTCCAGAGAATACCCTCCTTATGGGAGGTCATATTCCTAAAGCTCGTACCTTGATGAGGTGCCGGAAGTACGGACATCCCCCCCGGAAGTACGGTTTTTGCAAGGATTTTATAATTTAGGGTACTCTCCTCAAAGGAGATCAGTTTTTAGTTCAGAAATACCCTCCTCACAAGAGGTGGGTTTTCCGAAGCTCGAACCTTGATGAGGTGCCGGAAGTATGGACATCCCCCCCGGAAGTACGGTTTTTGCAAGGATTTAATAATTTGGGATACCCTCCTCAAAGAAGGTCGTTCCCCATTCCAGAAATATCCCTCCTCACAGGAGGTGGATTTTCCGAAGTTCGTGCCTTGATGAGCCGCCGGAAGTACGAACATCCCCCCGGAAGTACGGTTTTTGCAAGGACTTTAATAATTTGGGATACCCTCCTTAAAGGAGGTCGTTCCCCATTTCAGAAATATCCCTCCTCACAGGAGGTGGATTTTCCGAAGTTCTCTTCATTTTCACTAAGACTCTCCTTAGAGGAGATCGTCTTTTAAATAAATTATGAAGACCCTCCTTAGAGGAGGTCGTCTAACAAAAAATAAGGGAGACCCTCCTTAGAGGAGGTCATCTTCCCAAAGCCATATCAATATCCCAAGATTCTTCCAAAAAATATCAGCAACACTTGAAGGGTCTTCTAAAAAATAATCAACTCTTCGAATAAGAGCATTCCAAAATATTACCCATGCAAAGGAATACCTTCTAAAATAATAAACTCTTCGAATAAGAGCCTTCCAAAATATTACCCCTACAAACGAGAGCCTTCAAAAATATTAAAATAATAAACTCTTCAAATAAGAGCATTCTAAAATATTACCCCTGTAAAGGAGGGCCTTCCAAAATAATAAACTCTTTAATTAAGAGCCTTCCAAAATCATGTACCGCGAAGATTACACCTAAAATCTTGAAAATCTTCACAATTCAAATTCTACCCAGATCTGTTTTTGACATTTTTGACCTTCTAAACGATTTTTTCTTGAAAACCACAAAACACGAAAGTTGTAGAGAACGAAAAGACCTTTCCGAAGATATAAGGCTCATCAAAAACGGACTTATAACGAATCGGGAATTAAATAAAACGTCTGCTGATCTGGTTCTCGATGCTGAAAAACGAGATCTTATTGTTTTTTGTGATTTCGAGAATAGATCGATATATAATCTGAGAAAACTCAAAAAACGAAAGTTATAGGCAATTTAACAAGCTTTCCGAATCATTAAAAATCATCAAAATCGAACATGTAATGAATTTACTACGAATTTTATAAGATAACAGATTTGTTTGGACAAAATCATAGGAAAACTTATCTTAATTCGGAATAGAGCCGACGCCTCCACCGCTTAGCTCCTCCATTAAAGCAGCTCCACATCCATAATAATCCCCCATGTGTATGAATTGATTGTCCTCCACAATCAAAAAATATATGCCCTCCTTCTAGTGCCAATTGTTAACGGAGGAATTTGGTGATAACAAATTTCGGAGGTTGCTGGAATAACGGAACTATGAAAATAGGGGGATTTGGGATTTTGGATGTTTGGGGCTGGACTTGAGAGGTGTCTCGATTTATCTCGTGTATCGGATCCTTTCCCAAGATGCCTGCGTACCTTATATTTATAAGGATCAAACCAACGCAGTTCTGTGAAATTGATTTGTGTCTATCCCTTAGAGACTTTAGGGATAAACTTCGTTAATCTGGGTAATTACTGATTTTATCTGATTTAATCTTATCGTTGTGATATCTTCCTGATTTGAAAAATATTGTTTGAAGATATTTTCCGTTATTGATTGATTAGTATTGATTCTTTCCTCGTTTCACAGAGAGGAAATAATTAACTTGGGGGTTAAGTTAATTATTATTAGATTCATATTTGGAAATTTGGGAGATATTAAAGGCAACCGAAAATATGGCGTAACAGAGGAAGTAGAGGATGATGATAAAGATCCCAAATCACTCTTTCTCAATGGGATTCAGTGATCAGATGAGGATTCATCTAAAACTACATGAACTATTTTCATGGCCTCAAGTTTCATGATTAATGATCTCAGCCTCCTTTCAGCTCTCTTCTCCACAACTTGACCTCTTCTTCTAAGTTTTAACTTGTTTTCCAATTCAATCAACTATATGAAAAATGAAAAAAGTACAAATAAATTCAAAATCTTTCTTATACATTATTAAAATGAACAACGAAGAACATAAATTATTACATCTTATGAATCATGTTCAAGATTTCGTGTTCATGAGCATCACAATTTTTTTCCTTTTTTTTTATTTTTAATGTATTAAAAAGAAAAGAAAGCAGTGAGATAAAATCTCAAAACCTAGAGACATGTTCCTAGTGTAGACTTATTAACGAGTCAAATTTAGATCAAATTTAGTTAATACATAGTCAGCTAATATGAGTATAATTTAAAATGTAACATATGTTTTAATTTATTTATTTATAATAAAAAATTGTACAAATTTACAAAAAAAAAATAAAGAATAGACAATATAAACTAGCCTATTTCGTAAACAAATACATTCATAATTATTTATTAGTTAACACTCTCGTGAAATGTTAAAATATGTTCACTGTTGGGTTTCAACCCAATATAATGTTATGGGCTTGGGTGATCCAATATATATATATGGGTAAGATAATAATTGTATGTGTAAACAATTATTATATATGGTATGTCTTGATCACTAAGTTGGGTAATTAGGTGTCAAGAATGGGAAGACTTGTATAACAAGTATGGCAAGACTTGTTGAACAAGTATGGTTAGTCTTGGTGGCTAAGTTTTGGATGACTATATATACATATTCATATTATGTTTGACAAGTGTGAATATTAAGATAGAGACTTAGGTATTGTTTGGGAGATGATTGAGCAGTGTTTGGCTCAAGTATTAGGGTTAAGACATCATTGAGGTGCTATTGTTTTGATTGTATTATTGATAACTATTTGGATTAATAATACAAGTTGGGACGTGGGTCTTTCCACGTCAAATATTGTTTGGTGTTCTTGTTTTGATTTTACATATTGTTGATAGAATTAGAAGTGATACTTGAATAACATGTGACCGCGCTTTGGTGAATCTTGTTAACTAATCGATTAATTGTATGTGCTCTCTATTAGTGATTTTAGAATCTCGAATTGTGAATTCCCCTGACATTCACGAACATATAAATCGAGTTTGTGCACAAAGTCATTCATGAACCATATACATGAGTTAGTTCAAGAACTATAATAATGAACTTGGGTATGTATGCTCAAATTCAGCTCCTTTAAGAGATGAAACTCAAAATTGTGTTCATATGTGATTCGTTTACAAATGAAATCGTACTTGAATTGAACTTTTTTTTTGCGTTAGATGTCGAACTGTTCGTGAACGTATCGATTCATTTACAGTCATATGCACATACGAACTAAAAGTACTGATCCACCATTTTTAGGTGATTTTAATCGGATATGTGAAATAATGTAGTTCACTCTCTTATATTAATGGGTGGTCGGATTCAAAAATACATGAACATAATAACCATCATTGTATATTAACTTTAAAAATTTCACATCTCATTCTTAATTTTTAAACCTAATTCTTTTTGATTTTATTTTAATGAATAAAATATGTATTTCTTTATTTCTTTATTTGTTTTTTTAAAATGTATATATAAATTATGAAATATTTTGGAAGAATTACTTAATATAACATTAAAAAGTTAAAAACAAAAACACAATCAAGCTTAAAATTTATAACAAAATAATTTAAAATATCTAAATTAGGCTTATTGAATATTTATATATATTGAATATTTAGGATTATTTTCCTTACATATAAGTATATGTTCTCAATAAATCTAAATTTTTCCTCATCTCGTTCATTTTCTTTTCTACTTCAAATCTGTTAATGACATTTTTCAGTTATATTTTAAAGAAAAAACCTGATCTGGTACAAAACTTATTGGAATTGAATTTGAATACTGAGTTTGAATTTTGATTTAATTTTAAAATCCAAAAATATTTGGATTTGAATTTCACGTATACTTGTCTTTTACAATTATTTCCTTACCTAATAATTAGGATTTGAAGATTTTGATGTATTTTTAAAACCAAAAATATTTGGATTTTGTGTCACGTTTTCTTAGATCGATACCCATTACAATAATTGTATAATGGTACTGTGGAATTGCACTTTGTACCCACAGAGGAAGAAACAATAGATATTTTTACTAAGTCTCTTGACAAATCCACATTCACCAGAATTATTGGTGAATTGGGTATGTTAAACAGTCCTAGTAATTAATCTAGTTAATATCTGAGGTTTGTTCTTTAATAATTTACAAGTGATTACTTTGTTAATATTTGTTATTAAAATCACTTGTATAATTATTTTATCAACTTATCTTCTTGCATGTTTATTCTCAAACCATTGCCATAATCTTTGTAATATTTTTTTACATGATCCTCTCATTAGAAAATTTATTTTCTCTAATTTTTTTTTCTCAAATCTTATAAGTTGAAATATTTGAGAAATCTATTTTTGTTGAAAATCTCATTATTTTAAACTACTTTTGAATATTTGTGGTATTTTAGTAAATCATATTTTCTCTCTAAATAATTTTCTATTCAAAAAGTTATTTTATTTGAAAATATATAGATTTATTATTTTACTATAAATATTTATGTAAATAGTTAATATTTTATTTACTAATTTGTACTCCCTCCGTCCCATCCATTTCTTTACATAAAAAACTGCGTATCTAACACGCATTTTAAGATGCATTTTAAGGATAGTTATATAACTTATTTTGATATTTTCTTTTATAAAATATGATTGTTCTATTTTTAAACAAAAAAAGAAAATATCAAAACTAAGTTATAGAACTATCCTTAAAATGCACCTTAAAATCCGTGTCGGAAATTGGTACGCAAATGTAAATAATTACATGGGACAGAGGGAGTAGTGTTTGTCCTTCTGTTATTAAAGTTTCATTTCCGCTAAAGGGATAGCCTATGGTCATTTTGGTATTTTTTGTAAATTATTTAGTTATGTGTAAATTAGATTTATATTTTATTAATCTGTCTGTAAATTTGTTTCAGAATTTCTGTTTTAATCACTTAAACATCTAGCTGTGCAATTCAGTCCTTGTTGTATTATTACTGTTAAGACATTCAATATGACATATCACGTCATATTGAATTTGACTGATTAAATTGGTGTTCGTTGTTTGTTTTTTAGTGTCTGTTTTGTTGTGGTTGTAAATTCTGAGTCGAGTTGTTCTTTTTGGTAGTTGAGTTGTGTGAAGTTTTAATTATCGTTGTTGGTTTTTGTGTTTCGTATATTATTTTCTTCGAGTCACCATTGCTGAGTCAAGAATCGGCTTTGATTCGTTTGTGTTCAGTGTGGATTTTGTTTGTGTTCGTTTCATGAGTCGACTGCTGTTTCGACCGAGTTAGTTGCTGAGTCCTGTCTGTTCCCTAGTTAACTCGGTTTGGTGGGTATTGAAATTATGTTTCGTTGTTAAGTTTAGTTGGTTATTATCTTGGATTTGCTATTGTTTAATATTGATTGCTATAGTTAATTTCCAATTACAATTATTTTGATTGATAATTGATTATGATTAATTAGTGGTTTTATTAAATTTTATTTGTTTAGTTTGAATAGCATTAATGAGGTAATTATAATAAGTTATTATCATTGAATGCTAATTGATTCTTTTTTGATTGAGGTTTGAATAATTAGTGGGCTAATTGATTGCGTTTTTAATTTTGATTTGATTTTTTATCGTTGATAAGTCTAATATAGTATTAATGTACATTTTATATGGTTTTGTACCGCTGAGGGTGTGCCAGATACTGTGGCTTTTGGACTAATTTGGGGATTTTTCTGGTGACGTCTATTTGACGATTTGGTTCATTATTAATGATTATTATTTTATCATATTGTTATTGACAATTCTTATTTTTATAAACATATAGTCTTAAATTACAAGTTTATTTTATTATTTTTTTTTATCTTGATTTATATGTCAAACCAAAGACGCCCCAGTGAACCAACTTTTTAAAAATTTGTATAAGTTTTAATGTATTTAATACCATGTTTTTTTGGTTTAAAAAAAAACTTTCCATTATTTCTCATTATTAAGTGGAAATTGTAAACTAGTTTTTTGCTAAAAGATATTGTAAAATAGTTATCTGTCTAACCAAAGGAATTCCCTTTGGTTGGGACTTTTGTACACTCTTTGATATTTATGATAAACACATATACGTTTTTATATGCATAACCAAAGGGGATCCCTTTGGTTAGATATATAAAACTGTACTTTTTAGTTTAGTAGATTGCATATATTTAATCTTTAAAAGTAATTAATATTATTTGCTTATTTGACATGAGTTTTTTGCTGTGGTTGTTTGATAATCTTTCAGTTTTTGGGCGGGAAGAATTGAAAAGAGAAGATGGAGCTGGTTTTCTTTGGGTGAGAGGATGTGTAAAGAAGTGACGGAGGGAAACAGTATTTTGGGTGCATAGTGGATACAACAAGAAGTCACTGGCTTTAGTTTATAGCCTAATGTGTTTCGATGTTTTGGTTTTATTGAGTGGGGCGCTCTTTTTTCCCCCTTGAGTTTTTTCCCCATAGGGTTTTGCTCTTGCGGGGTTTTTAACGAGGACTATCCATGTATGGAGTCTTCTTCTCTGATATAGGTTTTATTGTCTAACTTCCGGAGGAATCTCTTTCTCATGTCAGTCGTAATTCAGGTTACGACCCATGGATTGGTTAAGCATACCTTTCGGATAGATGATAAGCTTTTGTGGTAGAAAGAATGTCTCATTTTCTTTTCCTTCTCGGATTATGTAAATTTTATCTTTTAAATAAAATCGTTTCATTTATGCAAAAAAAAATATGACATATTATGTCTTATTAGTCTTTTTGTTAAAATACACCAGTAATACATGATTTATTTTTCTTTTTTTTATTATTTTATTTTTGTAGGTCTTGTTGTATGTCCTATTAGTTTTTATACTAATAAGACATGCGTTAAGACATAATTTCTTATGTCTTATTAGTTCGTATGTCGTATTATAGAGTGTTTGTCTAACAAGACATGCGGTATGACATAACTCGTTTGTCATATTGGCTCATTTTTAAAACTGATAAGACCTAATCTATTTCCCTTAATTCCTTTTGTCTTATCAGTCTTACGGTTTCCCTCTTTCGTGTGTCTTTCACCGAGCACAAATATATATACACAGACTGTTGAGTCGAACCTCTGGCAAAATTTCCTCAAACCATTCTGAATTCTGAGACCATTTCTGAATAGATCATTCAAAGCCCTTCCATTTGAACCGTATAAAACTGTGTTTGATTGGTTTTTGTGAAAGTCAATTTTTCGAAAACCAATCGCCTTTCTCTAGGTTTTGGGACTTAGAAATTTCTTCCGTAAAATCTAAAAATAGATTGGTGATCACTGTGTTAAGAGGAACAACATACTAAAATTTGGGATTTTTCTGTTAACTTTGAATTAATTCGAATTTTTAATTAATTTTAATTAATTATTAATTCTGAAAAATTCGAATTTAGCTTATTTATTTAATTTCTGGTGTGTTAAAAATTGTGTGTGTATTTAACTATAAATGGCTAGTAATTTCGATGTTGTTAAGCATAATTTAGTCAAATACTTTAATCCGGAGAGTTGTCCGTATGAACGATTTAGGCCATGGATCCGATTTTTAAATGAGCATTATCTGATTAGCACTAGTATAACATTAGATGCTCTGTTAAAGGTTGGACCACAAAGGGTGATGTGCACAACTGTTGTGGTATCTGAGGACTCAAGATCATTTTATTTTACACACAACATGTGGTGAATGAATCAACCCTCTGTACTGTTTTAAATCTTTCGACGGATAACTTTGAAGCTCTACCATCAAATGCTGAGTTTTTTTCACTAGTATTCACTATCAAACGGAGGTAGATCTTAATAGATTATCTAAGAGCAACCTCGTTCAAGAATGGGATGTTTTATTCGATACTGTTTCCAAAGTTTTTACTAACTCTAGGAGAGGTAATTTTCATGTTCTTACTTCCATGATACAGTATATTGGTTATGCGATTGTTCACAATCGTAGAATCGATATTGGGAATCTGCTTTGGAATGTGCTGGTTTATCGAATATCTAGGGCAAGAAAGGACTTTGATGCGGGTAACAAGGTTTCATGTTTTTACCCCAGGTTTTTAATGTTAATCTTTAATCATCTTATTTCTTCTGAGCTTCAAGCATGCTTTCGGAATGATCGACCTGTAATGTCTGGGAAACAAACCAAGAAATATTTCACCACCCTAGATATGAGTAAGAAGTTTCCAAATACTCCTGTGGTCATAACACCTCACTTGGCCCAATTCATAAACTTGCTAGTAATACATGGACCAGCAAATCAACAACATGAGCCAACTATTGATCAACAAGAACCTATACTTGCAATTGTCCCTGAACCAGAAGCTGAACCTCCAGTGGATCAAGCCACTCCAATTGGGACTTCTGAAGCAACTGCTGAATAGGTATTGCCATCTATCCCTGAAACTACTTCTGTATCTCAATTTGTTTCTGGAACCCAAGTAGTTGATAGGTTAGACCAAGAGGTTGTTGAACCACAACCTCTAACCCAGGTCTTAGAGCCAAACACAGAGTCTACTCAAATCTCAAAACCTAAATCCAGAAAGAAATTGCCAGTCAAAAGAGCTGATAGAAGTAGTGCAGAAATGAGTGAACCCACAGCTTTTCCTCCACTAAAGAAGAGAAGAAATTTATTACTTGAGGCAACTGTAAGCCCATCCATATCCTCCCAACAGGATATGGATTTTGAAATGGCATATGAACCGTTACTAGAACCATTTTCTCAACAGATGAGTCCATTGAACTTCGCCAGTCGGCCATGGCACCCTGTACAGAGTCAAGCACACCCCTGTTCCTCATAATGGGGGAAAACATAACTTTAGAATCTGATGTTGCTAGAGACACTGAGCAAGGAGTGCACAATAGGGTTGTTACTGAAATAGTGCCTACCATTGTCACTGTAGAAGAGCCTTCAGAGGCTTCAGAGGGAAATCTTGACTCTTTGCCACCTATAAGAGAGTCATCATCTCCCCTCCCAGGAGGAACATTCTTGGCTCCCTTCAGGAATTTTTTACTCACAGCTTCAGCTGGAGAAAGTGGAAGGCAACTTGATCAATCTACCACTAAAGCAATTCAAATTTCAATTCCAAATGAACAGGTAGATTTGATTAAGGATCAGGATTTGCGAACTCCCATTGCACCACCACTGACCTTCCCAGAGGAGGCTAGGGTGATTTCTCTTGCATGTACAACTAAAGGAAAGGAGCTAGTGTTGAGTGATGCGAGGACCACTATAAATTTGAGTGAAACACATGCACGAAAGGAAAGTGAAACATCCTTGAGTGGCATTCAGGTGAGAGCACACACTGACACAAACACAATTTCTTTAATGACTCAAATTGCAACTCTACAGAGACAACTGACTGAAAGTGAAGCTGAGAAATAAATCTTCAAAGCACAAGTGGATGAACGGTCTTCTTCTTCCACCTCTATCAATAACCAGCTCACTGTAATCAAAGATGACATTCAGAATATGCAGACTACATTTACTCTAACGTTGAACACCTTACTTCAATCTAACACCCAGGCATCCTCTGAATGGTCAGATATCTTACTTGCTATTGATAACATCTCTACAAAGATGGATGATCTTCACAAAGAAATTCATACAACTGCTGAGTCCTATGAACGTACCTTTACACATCTACAAGAAAGATATGACTATCTTTGTGAAGGCTTGGATCATTTGTATGACATTGTAAAACCCACTCATAACATCACATCTAAACAGAGGGCGTACTTTGAAGATAGTGGAGGAAATGGTGATGGTGGAGATGGTATTGGAAATTCTGGAGCTGTCAAAGACAAATCTGTATAGGATAACCAACTAAGGGGGAGAAAGCTAGTGGAACGGGGGAGCAGTCATCTCAACAACAAAGGAGTGATAAGGGGGATCAGTCATCATCAGGAAAGGGAAAAGGAGTAGCTATAGGTTTTGCACCAGACATTGATTACTATGTTGGAGAAGCTGATGATTTTGATGCTTTTGTTGATCCAGTTGGTATTATTGGTGAACCTGAACCTGGATATGAACCAGAAGCTGATCTTAGCAAGTGGACAACACAAGCACCTAACCTAGAATTTAATAAGAAGATGTTAGAGCAGGAAGCCAGTTTGAAGATAAGGGAAGAAAGACTTGCAAAGACAACTCACATGTTGGACAAACAGGAAGAAATGCATAAAGCAGAACAAGCTGAAAAGCAACGTCAACATCACTCGAATCTAGAGGCAAGGAAAATTGACATTCTGTACAAGGTTGGTCCAAAGTGGGATGAAGCTAGAAAGGTAATAAGTCTTCCACAACTTTCCACGAATCATGATAATCAATTTCTTGCAATCCTTCGAATGTTTAATGAGGCTAATCCAGAACACCAAGCATACAATGATGCATTGAAGAATGAGATTAATAGAATAACGGCTGGATTTGACTCGTTCAAAAAGGAGTTGGTAATCTTTGTTAACTGTGTTAATGAAGGATCATTTCATGTAACTCTCAACTACCTAGAAAGAAGAACCTTGTCTGAACTTTGGATTATGATGCAAAAGGTATCAATGTCTACTGAGCTGAATGTATTGTTGTATAAAAAACTCAAGGAGTTTGCTCGAAAGGCCAGTCCATAAATTGTTCTTCTTCCATATCAAGTCTGATTTTTAAAGAATGACAACATCTTCAAATCTGAGAACATGTACAATTATGATGCTAAGCATTTGGTTTGGGTTGAAAAGATGTTGGAGACCACTGGATTTAATACCACATATAAAAAGGAGGCTGCTGATTATATTCAAACTTACCTTGTACAAAGAGATCCAAGGTATCAACTGAAGGTGAATAAACAAAAGGGATTTAAAACTCAACCAGTCAGTCCTAAAGGTATAACATCTGAACAGGAACGTATTTTTTATGCTGGTTTGATATCAAATCTGAAGCCCTTAAATGAAGAACCCGAAGAAGGAGAGATAAGGGAGCAAAGCACATCAAAGTGAAGATCAGCTCTACATGTTATATTTTTAAAGCTTAGGTAGATAAAGATAGTATGATGTCAAATATGATCAGTCTAGAGGATCATCTATCTTGTATTTATCTTTTATGTTTGAATCTGGAAAATGTTAATATAAACCAGAACTTTTTCATTATTTACTTACATTTAATGTTTTATCATTTACTTGTTTAAGTTGAGTTATCCTTTAGGAATTTGCTTGTTATTTTTTAACAAAAAAATAGGGGGAGATTGAAAGGCATATGACACAGCCTATTTGTAGTCCGAGGATCCAACTCAACTTAAATTAGTATGTAACAGTAATATGATATGTCCAGGAATCTCAGAATATTTAATCTGTCAGAAGAAAAAGATTAAAGTCAATCTACAGGCTTGAAGATTTACTACATTGAAAGAAGCTCAGACATCTGATAAAGCCTTAGTGAAGTATTCGACAATAAATGGATTTATTTGGAAGAAAGAGATTTATCTAGTGATAGTTGAAGAACAGTCAGAGTACATAACAGTTGAAGAGAGAAGAGAAAAAGGAAGGGAATCACATTTAAAAGTAAAAAATAAAGGACGATCATTGGAGTTAGTCGCTCATGAACCAGACCGAGCGTCAACAGAAAATTCAGTGGTACTTCTTTATTCATCACAGTGATTCAGAATATAGTAAGACATTTAATGGATTTATAATTATTCTCCTTTAATTAATTAAATCAAATAGTTGATTTAATTAATAAATTGATTCATCAAGAATTAATTTATTTCTTAAATTAATTATTAAATTAATTAAATCAGAATAATTATTTAAAGTGAAAATAATTCAATTTGTTTAAATGATTAAGTAAAATCATTTAAATCTGGAATATTGAATTAATAAGACATAAGCTGAAAAATTTGTTTAAATGATTAAGTAAATTTGTCTTACCGATTGTCGTATTGGAAGCAAAGCTGATAAGACATGAGCATGATGTCTTACCGAATGTCTTATTGAAAGCAAAGCTGATAAGACATGAGCAGTAAGTCTTACCGAATGTCTTATTAGAAGCAAAGCTGATAAGACATATAGGGTGTTTGGGGTTGCTTAAAATAAGTTACTTTTGACTTAATGGAGGTATTTTTAACTTAAAGGAGAAAGTAAAGTTGTTTACTTTAAGTTTAATGAATGTGTTTGGGTAATTTTACATAAAGTTAAATGGGGGTTTAATAATTTTGACTTAAAGTGAAATTTGACTTAAAAAATTATTAAATTCATAATATTTAAACTTTACAAGAATTGTGAAAAAAAAAATCATAAGTCATAAGTCAAAAGTACCTAAATGGAGCTTATGACTTAAAACAGTTTTTTAACTTAAAGCCAGCTTAAAGCTGGAGTACCCAAACACCCAAAAAATAGCTTAAAGCCGTGTTTTGCTTTAAGCTGCTCTTCCCAAACAAGCTGATAATTCTCATGTCTTATCGGATGTTTTACTGAATGTCTTACTGAATAAAGGAAGCTGTTAAGACATGGTTATGTCTTGCTACATGTCTTAATGGTATTGAGGAATCAGAAAAAAGACAGAAGGTTATATAAAGCAGCAACCGACCAAGATATCAAACTACTGAAACATTAAACACAGAACAGAAAGCATCAGACAATACTCTCTCTTCTTTACTCATCAAGTGCCAGTACAATAAATTCATATGTTCCTTGTCTGTATTATTGTATCCATTGGAACTTGTTTATTTATCGTTCTTGTACTAAGAGCGAGTTTTTACTCCTAGTTCATATCTCGATTTTTATTAACAAATTAAGAAAAGTTCATGTCGAATTTTCTAATTTGTTTTTATTAACTTGATATTACTATGTACTGATTTTGTAACAACCCTCAAGTTTAATATATCGTTATATTTAACTTGAATTTTGTTTCATTTAATTCCGCACAAATTTGTCTAAATTGAATTTAAATCTTAAGGACAAATTTCGATAAAAAGGTATAGATTGTATTCAACCCCCCTTCTACATTCTTATTGGACCTAACAATTTATATGAAGTGAATTGAAGTATCGACATTATATATTTGGCCCCCCAAATTAATTTTCCATTTTCGTATATATATAATCTTTATATTTTTATGTTGAAGAAGATTGTATGTGTATATGTATATGTATATAGAATTGAGAATCTATATAAGGAAGAAATAAAAAAAAAAAAAAATACAATATTTCTATTTTTGTGAAAAAAATGTAAATAATTTTGTCTACTATGGCGTGTATCTTTAATTTATCCGATTATGATCAATTATTGTTAAACTGTTCAATTGATGATACTTCAAGAGTCAAATCGTTCAAAAAATTAAATCAATGAATAATATGTATTTCGATCAAAAAATTGATGGTTAAAGAGTATTTAAGTCTACTATATTAGTTTATTGCATATCTGGATTCCTATCGAATATTCCAATTCACTCATATTTTTGTTATAAATAGTATTTGGTAAGTTCTTTTTCTTGAGAAAAATGAGTTATATTGTTTATGGAATGTTATCATTATTTTTTTTGAGAAAAAAATGTTTTGATTTTATTTGAGGAAGATCATTTACTTGGTCCTTTTGTCAATCGATTCATAATTACAAATTGTATTTGAAAGTAAAGTTTTTCTTTTTGACAAAAAAGTAAAATTTTACCTAATAAAGTATATAGTTCGAGTTATCATGGCTAAATTTAATTATGTATAGAATATTAATTTAAATTCATTTATTATTGAAAAGGTAAAAAGAATGAATAAAATAATCAATAGTTAACAAATTTAAAAGTTATTATATTCATAAAAGGATTGAAATTTTCTAGAAAAGAATCAACAAGTATTAAGTTAAATTGAAACTTAGTTGACTTATTAAAATGAAATAGAAACGTATTATATCCTGTTAGTCACAGAGTCATGTCTGAATTCAGCTATAACAAGGCTACTTGATCATAGTAATGTTGTGCATTAATTACGTGACCCCTTAACTGTAGAACTAGAACCCCTTAGTTAGTTTTTTGTCATGTATCCGTACTTAGTATTAGGCATTAAATTCATCGATAAGTTGTACAAATCAGTCATATAATAATTGAAAGAAGATTCTTGGATCATGCCTCAAGATTGAAGAAGAAGGCTGGATAATAATCGTAGTTGAAATTTGAAGAATAAAGAAAATTTGTCTAAGTACAAATTTGAGAAGTAATTTGGTCTGTTAGAGAAGTCAATGATTCAATATCTCAAGGATTCCAGAAGTAAAAGTGTTCTATTCGATATGTCAAGGGTTCCACAAGTCAAATGATTTATTCGACATCTCAAGGGTTCTAGAAGTCAAATACTCTATTCGATATCTCAGGAATTCTAGAAGTTAAAACACTCTTTTCGATATGTCAAGGATCCCAGAAGTGAAAAGCTCTATTTGATATCTCAAGGATTCCCCAAGTAAAGGACATATTCGATATCTCAAGGATTCTACAAGTCAAAAGAATCATTCGACATCTCAAGGATGCCAGAAGTAAAAAGACTCATTCGAGAAGTGCATTCGATATCTCAAAAGATTTGATCCAGAATTAAGAGATCTCTCTAACCATTCACATGTAGTTCTCGAATCAAGTACTTAGCCGATTTTCGAGTGTGTCTAAGACAAATTTCAAGAAGATTCTCACGATAGAGAATCTACTCAAACCAAGGCACCTGCAGTGGTCCATTTGTTGTAGTGTGCACCTGGAAAGCCTATAAAGAAGAGAGAAATTAAAGCAGAAATAGCTAAAGTTTGTCTATTTGTAATTTTGTAAAAGTGAGATGTGCACATGTTCTATAAGTGCACAGACTCAAATCTTTAGTTGCTAAGATTTTAATTGTAATATCCGAAATCTCTCTCTGAGAAATCAAAGCTGAGAATACACATTGTATTCACAGTTTGTAGTAACCTTCAAATCTAATACAAAGTTAGATTTAAAGTGAGTTTGTGTGTTATTTACATTCCGTAATATTCTTCATTTAACATATATACTCAAGCTACAACTCATAACAGATTCAATCAGTTAACAAATGAAAAAAAAAGTTGATAATACATTCACTCCCCTCTGTATTATCTTAAGTGTATTTCACACTCAACATATCTTATATATAATTAGCTTAGGTAAGTTAATGTGATTTGCTCGTCAAGAATAAATTAGTCATTTTGGAAGCAATATCGTTAAGACCATCAAAGAAAGTTAATATAATACGATTGTGGAAAATCTAACATATTTTAAAAACTAAAATATGTAAATGACTTATAATTACTTCAATTATTATAATTTATAAAATTGAATTCAATTAGATAGATATTTTAGGAGAACGAATCAAAAAGTTAAAAACAAAATAAGTTAAGACAAAATATTTATAAGAAAAAACTAGTATTCCCCGATTCATTCTCATTTGTTTACATTTGGATTGGATACACAAAATATGTGAAGTAGTAGGAAAACGTAATAAAATTATTAGGAGAACGAATCAAAAAGTTAAAAACAAAATAAGTTAAGACAAAATATTTATAAGAAAAAACTAGTATTCCCCGATTCATTCTCATTTGTTTACATTTGGATTGGATACACAAAATATGTGAAGTAGTAGGAAAACGTAAGAAAATTTTGTAAAATGGTAGAACGAATCAATATTTAATGTATAAATTGAGTGTAGTGGAGTAAAATGGTGAATTAGTTGATTTTTGAATTATAAAATTTTACTATTTTTGGAAACTTTAGAAATGTAAAGAATGAGATATCCACAAAAACAAATCGTAAGAAATGGTTGAGGTTGTACAAAGTAGGAATCAGAGTTAATCCAAGAAGGTATCGTGCATGAACTAATCAAATCATTAATCAGAATTAAATTAATATTATTTTTGTAAAAATTTGTTTTTTATATATAGTTATTTTAATTATTTTTTTGAAAATATATAGTTATTTTATTAATTTAGTTACAAACATATAATTATCATATATTAATACAAATTTATTGATTAATTTTAATAAATAAAACTGATAAGATTTAGTTTTTGCATTGGGATCAATTCAAGAGGAAAAATAAAGAAAGCTCATGCTTTAACAATTTATATAAATTATATAATCGAGAATAATATTCTTTTTACATGTTTCTACCTCTTTTAATTTTGAATCATTTTTTACTAATTTTTACCAACCAGATCGACTTTGATCGATTACACCAATTTTTATTGATTTTGACAAATTTTTCGAAATTTTTTTAATCCGATTTTAGCAAAATCAAGTCGAATAAACACATTTGTAAAAGAAAGGTTGATTAAACACCGCTCCTAATTAAAAATCACGAATTTTAGATCGGAGACGGAGGGAAAAATAAACTGTTTGTGAAATGCTAATGGTAAGAATTATGGAAAATGATAACTCCCGATTCCGATGGGCTCCTCCACCGCCGTTTCCTCGCCCTGGTGCGGTGTAAGATTCCGATGGCCTCGTCCACCGTCGTTCCCTCGCCCTGGTGCGGTGTAGCTAGTGGTTGGGCTATTGCAAAACAACACCGGGAGGAGGGTTTGGACCCGCGGCGCCACCGGCGTGAGAATGAGAGAAGGCTTTTGAAGGAGATATCAAGAATATGAAGTATCTAAAAGTGGAGGGTGTGTGTAGGTGATAAAATCTGTAGAGAGAATGTAATCCCTAAACCTTCTTTTCTTGGTCTATTTATAGGCCAAGAATTAGGGTTTAGGGGTTGTTACCTTTAATCATGAGCGTTAGATCCTAGGTAGGTAAGACACCTGGGGTTTGGAGATGCACGACACCTGTCCAGGAGAATAATTGTGGGAAAGTGTGACAAGCACCTTTTAGAGTGTGACATCCTCATTCTTGGATTGTGACCATTATTGGTAATCATTAGTTGTCATTGTCAACTAGGGCCCTTGATGATGACAGAGATTTTGAGAAGTCACATGTTCTGCCACCCAGAGCTTGGATTATATCCACGGGTCCGGATTGGTTAACGGGGGGGGGGGGGCTCCGGGCTTCAATGACCTCAAAGGGTCCGGATTGTAAGGCCTGGCCTGCTTGTAGAAAGTAGCCTATCATTAGCCCCCCCACCCCCCTATGCAGATTTGTTTGGATGTGGGAGTAGTAGTAACGAATTCTTGGGTATTCTTAGAAGAAAAATTCCATATTTCTTGCCCCCCCAGGCCCAGATTGTGAGCGAAGCGCATGATCCGGGGGTCAAGTCCAAAACTAAATGTTTTGGGTAACTTAGAAGAAAAATTCCATATTTCTTGCCCCCCAGGCCCGGATTGTGAGCGAAGCATATGATCCGGGGATGAGAGTAATTCCTAGGTCCGGGGTTGATAGCTCCTCCAATCTCGCAGAATTTCAAACGTTTTCTTGTAATGTTTTTCTATTTCTTTTTAACCCAGAATTTCCAAAACTTGTCCATTTTCCTCGCGAGACGTGCAACCATGATTGCCCATTTCTGACAGTCATTTTTGTTTTCTTTCTAGGCCCATCCTGGCCGTCCACGTGGCCACGTTCCATCCTTTTCACTGTTTTAACCCCCTTATAAGTACAAGTCAATTGTACTTCCACCTCTTTTTACTTTACTAAAGTTCTCTCCGCCTTCTCTTCTTCAAACCTTTTACTGGGTTTTCTGTGCCTTCGTCAATTATTTGCTAGTTGCGTTCATGTCATTGCCTCCTTCTTTCTTGTAAGCAAATCCTTCTCTGTCTCCTTGTTGGGATTTTCTTTTTCCGTATTTGTCGAATCCATGTTGTATTCCCTTATAACTGTTCATATTTCTTCAAACTGCTAGCGTAATTTCTTATGTTCTTGGCTTTGTTTGTATAGTTTTCATATGTTTTTCGTTTGGTGTTTGGAATTTGACTTGTGCTTTAAAACCTTGGTTTTTCGGGTTTCAACCATTTGAATTTTGGTCTCTGACTTTTAGGTTTTTTGGTATTTCGAGTTTCTGGGTTTGATTGGAGTTCTTGGTGTTTAAGTTTGTAAGTATTTGTATGTATAGGTTTAGATCTGTTTTTGGTTCATGTGTTTGTGTATTTGTGTTTTGTTTCTATTTTGGCTTCAAACTCGAAATTTCGGCACTAATCCGGGGTGGGTTGATTTTGTATGGTTTATTTGGACTCTTATTTCAAGAGCTTGTTGATGGAGTCGAGTCCAGTAGCACCGAGACCAAAGGACAGAGCCACACCCCCTCCTTCTAGCGCCAATGATAACTCCAGATTCCGATGGGTTCCTCCACCGCCGTTCCCTCGCCTTGGTGCGGTGTAAGATTCTGATGGCCTCCTCCACCGTCGTTCCCTCGCCCTGGTGCGGTGTTGCTGGTGGTTGGGCTACTGCAAAATAACATCGGGAGGGGGGTTTGGACCCGCGACGCCTCCGGCGTGAGAATGAGAGAAGGCTTTTGAAGGAGATATCAAGAATATGAAGTATCTAAAAGTGGAGGGTGTGTGTAGGTGATAAAATGTGTAGAGAGAATGTAACCTGTAAAGTATAATGAAATGTAATATGTAATGGAGGACATATATAACTCAACCAGGATAAAAGATAAATAATATTAACTCTATACAGGGATCGTGAAATTTGAAGAACAGGCACCAACAAGGATCAAGTCGCTGAAAGAAGTTCATTAACATGATCAAGCCTCAGTGACATAATAAGATGTACAGATGATTCAGTTGAAGGGCCAAAAGATTTCATGTATTTGAAGATATTGCTGCAGGCTAATAAATTGGAATGTAACGAAGGTGTGAAGATCAAGATCAGTGATAGTCACTTGTGAACCAGACCAGTGCACCAAGTGTCAACACATACGGGAAGGATCAACACATTAATTCATAGAAAGAATTGCCAAAGCCTATTGACGATCAAGGACAGACATAATATCTCAAGGTATTGTCAAAAGTTAATTTACTCTGAAAATTAAATAAGTAACAGATTAATTAATTATTTATAACAAAATAATTAAATTAATCTGGTACTTAAATTATTTTCTGAGGTGAATTAAAACAGCAGAATAAACAGAAGAGAGAAAATTAATAGTATCCAAAATCACTATTCATATGAATAGTAACCGAATCACTATTCACATGAATAGTAACCGAAATCACTATTCATGAATAGTACCCAAAAGTACTATTCATAAAGTAAGAAACATGTGGGGCCCACATGAATTAAAAATTCAAAGTAAAACTTTGAATTTGAAAAGGCAGTGTGTTGAAAATTCAAAGTAAAACTTTGAATTTGAAAAGGCAGTGTGTTGAAAATTCAGTTTAATATACGTAATCAGTTACGTATATTAACTGCATAGTGACTTTCTGAAAACCTATAAATAGGCCTGTTGTATTTCATTTCAAAACACACCTCAACACACAACTTTCTCTCTCTCTTAAATATCTTCTCTGTGTAAGCTGCTAGACAGTCCATCTAGTAGGAAAGCCGGCTTAGCCCGCTTTCAGGAAGTGTCGGATAGAAGGTCCTCGTGCCTAAACTATCCTTAGGAGTGTTCGAGTTTTTGAAGCTAATCTGTTGGATTAGAAGTTGTAACACCCCTTGGGTTTTTATCAGTTCAAAGATATTTTCCCGAACCAATTGTTTTATTTCGATTCAGTTGTTGACCTCATTTTTCACATCTCGAAAATCGAAATATTTTTAAATAACGTATTCAACCCCCCTTCTACGTTATTCCGGACCTAACAATTGGCATCAGAGCAGGTTGATCGATATACAGATCAGATCCGGTGTTATACGGCACTATTTAAAAATACGGTACTATTCACAGATACGGTACTGTTCACAAATACGGTACTATTCACATATACGGTACTGTTCACAAATACGGTACTATTTACATATACGGTACTATTCACAAATACGGTACTGTTCATAAATACCGTACTGTTCATTTTGAGCCACTCTGTTACTATACAAAAAGCCATACAATCATGACAGAGAAAACACAAACTCCAACAACAAGCAGATATGAATCAATTAGAGTTCCAATACTCAGGGCATCAGAATATCCCATATGGAAGGTGAAGATGGAAATGTTTCTGGAGGCTACAGATCCAGAGTACTTAGACAGAATCCATGATGGTCCACATAAGCCTACAAAATTGTCTGTTGCAGTTGCTGGAGAAGAACAGAAAATGATTCCAAAAGAGAAGAAAGACTACACTCCTGAAGATATCTCCTCTATTAGCAAAGATGCTAAAGTAAGGCATTTATTACATAACGCCCTTGACAATGTTATGTCTAACAGGGTCATTGGATGCAAAACTGCTAAGGAGATTTGGGATGCTTTGGAAGTCAGATGTCAAGGAACCAAAGCCATAAAAAAGAACAGGAGAACAATACTCACACAGGAGTACGAGCACTTTGACTCAAATGCTGATGAGTCATTAACAGACATATATGACAGATTCCTGAAATTGTTGAATGATCTATCACTGGTAGATAAGGAGTATAATCTTGAAGACTCCAATCTGAAATTCTTGTTGGCTCTTCCTGAGAAATGGGACTTAAAGGCCACTACCATCAGAGACAATCATGATCTAGAAGACATGTCCCTTGATGAAATCTATGGAATGCTTAAGACTCATGAGCTTGAGATGGAATAAAGAAGCAAGAGGCATGGAAGCAAGACCAAGTCAATTGCTCTTAAAGCTGAGGAGAAAGCTTCTAAAGAAATTGCTGTGAAAAAGAGTCAATCCAAAGGAAAGGCTCTTATTACAAAGTCTGATACTGAGTCATCAAATTCTGATGATGACTTAAACTCTGACAATCTCACAGACTCTGATGATGATGGTAGTGATGCTGAGATGATACAACTTGCAGCCCTAATGGTGAAAGGCTTCAAGAAGATGGCTTACAAGAACTTCAGGAAGGGAAAGAAGTTCACACGAAGAGATTCAAATTTTGACAAGAAGAATTTCAGAAAAACTGAGGGAAAGGAAAGCAGGTCTGGGAAAGTCGACAAGTCCAAGATCACATGCTATAATTGTGGTGAGAAAGGACATTTTGCACCTGAGTGCAAGAGAGCCAAAGCTGATAAAAGTCAAGCTTACATCACAAAGAAGAAGGACTGGGCTGACACTTCAGACTCTGAAGATGAGGTGAACTACGCCTTGATGGCAAATGTTGATAGTATCTCTGAAGCTACTGAGACCAAGGTACCTCATTCTATTCTAGCTTTTGATACTACTGATATATCTAAGTTAAGACTCTTTCTTAAAAACTTGCATGTTAGCTATAAAGATCAGACTTTAGAAAATGAAAGAATAAAATCTGAAAGTCTAGACCTTAGAAAGAGAAATGATTATCTAGAATCAGAATTAGTCCAGATGTTAGAAATTCAGAAAGAGAGAGATGATGCTATTTTTGTTAAAAATGAATTATTGAAAAAGCATGCTTATCTTGAATCTAAACTTGCTAAAGAAAGAGACATTCTTAAAATTTGGACTAACTCTGGTAAGAAAACTCAGGATATCATAGACAATGATTGTTGGAAAGAAGGACTAGGTTACACTGATAAAAAGAAAACTGTCAACCTAGAAGCTGAGACCTCTAAACCTGTATTTACTAAAAAGGCTGCAAAACCCAAAATTAATCATGTGAGGTTTGTACCAAAATCTGACAAACCAAAATAGGATAAAGCCAAATCAGTAGATATTAGTTCAATGTCTCAGAAACAGCTTAAACACAAGCTGAAGGAGTTAAAAAGAATAAACAAGGTAAAAGAACCTAGGAAAAACAGAAATGGAAAGGTAGGCATCAGTAAAAGCAATAACTATATGCCTATTCCCAATGCTCCTAGGAAGAAATGTTATAACTGTGGAAGTCCTAACCATCTTGCTGCTTTTTGCAGGAAGAATAAAAATATAAACTCTACACCTCCTAAGTCAGGAGTTAAGAGTGGTTCAGTTAGGTTTAAGCCACAGAATCCTTGTTTTCACTGTGATAGTATTTGGCATTCTATTTATACATGCAAAGAGTATCATAAGTTGTATTATGATTATTATGAACTTAAACCCTCTTTGAATAAATTCAAGATTGATTCTACATGTATAAATTCTGATAAAAAGAATGTTAGCACAAACTCTGATAAGTCTTCTGCTGCAAAAGCTAACAAACTTAATAAGACCAAAGGATCCAAGCAAGTCTGGGTCCTTAAAACTAATCATTAGTGGTTTTTGTGATTGCAGGGTAACAGGAAAAATATCCTTGTTTTGGACAGTGGATGCTCTAGACACATGACTGGAAATAAAGCCCTGCTATCAGAATTTGTGGAGAAGGCTGGCCCAAGTGTTTTTTATGGAGATGGCAACATAGGAAGGACTCTGGGATATGGCAATATCAAACTTGGGAATGTCATCATTGAATCTGTAGCTCTAGTCTCAGGACTCAAACATAATCTGCTAAGTGTGAGTCAAATCTATGACAGAGGTTATCATGTGGGTTTCTTTGAAGAACACGGTGAAGTTGTAAGCAAATCTACAGGAAAAGTTGTTCTGAAGGGATACAGGCATGGTAACATTTATGAAGCCAAGCTTTCAACAAACTCTGATGGCTCTGCAATCTGTCTACTGAGTAGAGCATCAATTGAAGAAAGCTGGGATTGGCACAAGAGACTTTCTCATCTGAATTTCAACAGCATTAATGAGCTAGTGAAGAAAGATCTTGTGAGAGGATTGCCCAAATTAGTTTTTACTCCAGATGGCCTATGTGACTCATGTCAAAAGGCAAAACAAAGGAAAACTTCATTCAAAAGTAAGACTGAATCCTCAATTCTTGAGCCATATCACTTATTGCATGTTGATTTATTTGGTCCAGTAAATATAATGTCTATTGGAAAGAAAAGATATGCTTTGGTTATTGTTGATGAATACACCAGATATACATGGGTATATTTCATGCACAAGAAAGAAGAAACTGCATCAATCTTAACAGAGCATGTCAGACAACTGGACAAAGGATCTAAGCATACAGTGAAAATCATAAGGAGTGATAATGGCACTGAGTTCAAGAATGCAATCATGGAAGAGTTTTGTAAAGAAAATGGAATAAAGCAAGAATTCTCTGCACCTGGAACTCCACAACAAAATGGAGTAGTAGAGAGAAAGAACAGGACTCTCATAGAAGCTGCAAGGACCATGCTTGATGAAGCAAAGCTGCCAACTTACTTCTGGGCTGAAGCTGTGCAAGCTGCTTGTTTCACACAGAATGCTACACTCATAAACAAGCATGGTAAAACACCATATGAGATGGTGAAAAATAAGAAGCCGAACCTGAAGTACTTTCATGTGTTTGGATGTAAATGTTTTGTTCTTAAGACTCATCCAGAACAGCTTTCCAAATTTGATTTAAAAGCTGATGAAGGAATCTTTGTTGGATACCCACTATCCACAAAAGCATTCAGAGTCTACAATCTGAGAACAAAAGTGGTCATGGAATCTATCCATGTGTCTTTTGATGATAAAAAGATAACAGGACTTGAAGATTTTGATGAACATGACCAGCTGAGATTTGAGAATGAACAAAATTCTGATACTCTTTCAGACTCTATTGTTCAATCTATACCAGTAGATCAGACAGCAGCACATGTTGAGGGGGAGCAAGTGAACAATGAAAATGAACCCCAATCAAGTGAAGAAACATCAAAGAATGCATCTGCTGGTTCATTAAACTCTGATTCATCAAACTCTGAAAGCAACAGCTCAGGGGGAGCAAACAATGATTTTGGATCTACTAGTCATCACACTCAACACAATCATGAACTTGGAGAATCATCAAGATCAAATCTGCCGAGACAAAGGGTATGGAGTAGAGCGCATCCCTTTGAACAGATCATTGGTGAACCGGACACGGGTGTACAGACTAGAAGAGCAACACAGAATGAATGCAATTTCGCAGGATTTTTATCTCAAATTGAACCTAAAAAGGTTGATGAAGCTCTTGATGATCCAGATTGGGTAACTGCAATGCAGGAAGAACTCAATCAGTTCGAAAGGCAGAAAGTATGGAAGCTGGTGCCAAGACCAAAAGATAAATCTGTAATTGGCACTAGATGGGTGTTTAGGAATAAACTGGATGAAAATGGTATTGTTACGAGGAACAAGGCTCGATTGGTAGCAAAGGGTTACTCTCAAGAAGAAGGAATTGATTATGATGAAACCTATGCTCCAGTTGCAAGGCTTGAAGCAATCAGGATGTTCTTAGCATTTGCTGCACACTCCAACTTTAAGGTTTTTCAGATGGATGTGAAGAGTGCATTTTTGAACGGAGATCTAGAGGAAGAAGTCTATGTTGAACAACCCCCTGGGTTCGAAGACAAGGAATTTGAAGGTTTTGTGTACTTTCTCTTCAAAGCTGTCTATGGTCTCAAGCAAGCCCCTCGAACATGGTATGATACTCTCTCCAAGTTCTTACTTGAAAATGGTTTTACAAGAGGTATCATCGACAAAACTCTCTTTCATAAAAAGCATAAAAATGATATAATTCTGGTGCAAGTATATGTGGATGATATAATATTTGGTTCTACTAATGATTTGTTATGCAAGAGATTTGCTAAGCTAATGCAGAGTAGGTATGAGATGAGCATGATGGGTGAGTTGTCCTTCTTCCTTGGACTTCAAGTTGTTCAGAAGCCTGATGGTATTTTCATCTGCCAATCAAAATACATAAAGGATCTTCTGAAGAAGTATGGGATGGAAGAAGCAGCTACTGCCAAGACCCCGATGCCAACTGCAGTCAAGCTTGATGAAGATAAATCTGGTAAGTCAGTTGACATCACGAAGTATCGAGGTATGATCGGCTCTCTCTTGTACTTAACTGCTAGTAGACCAGATATTATGTTCGCAACTTGTCTATGTGCTAGATTCCAGGCTAACCCTAAAGAGTCACATCTTATAGCTGTTAAACGTATTTTCAGATACCTTAAGGGAACTCCCAATCTTGGGATTTGGTACCCTAAAGGAACAGGTTTTGACCTAATTGGCTATACAGATTCTGACTTCGCAGGTTGTAAGATTGATCGGAAAAGTACTTCTGGAAGCTGTCAGTTTCTAGGAAGAAGGTTGGTATCTTGGTACAGCAAGAAGCAACACTCAGTATCTACCTCGACAGCCGAAGCAGAATACATTGCGGCAGGTAGTTGTTGTGCTCAGATCTTGTGGATGAGGAATCAACTTCAGGACTATGGACTCATGTTGGACAAAATTCCAATTCTATGCGACAACACGAGTGCCATTGCCATTGCCAACAATCCAGTTCAACACACCAGGACTAAGTACATTGATATCAGGTATCATTTCTTACGAGAGCATGTCATGAATGGAACTGTGGTATTATATTTTGTTCCCACAGATCAACAAATTGCAGACATCTTTACTAAACCACTGGATGAATCCACTTTCTCCAGGTTAGTTGGTGAACTTGGGATGTTAAATCTGTCTAATTAATTTTGGATAATTAATAACTGCAATTTGTTATAAATTCACAGGTATTTTAAATGTCCATATTTTAGGACTTGTGAATTTACTTTGCATCCAGTCCTCATCTTACAGTTATCTCTATATTAATTGCCATGCTTATAAATGCTATATTTTATGGTAATGATTTAGTAAATAATTGTGTTAATTGTAGCATAATTAAATAAATATTTTATTGACATATATCAATTAATGATATTTTGTTAATTTTATGTCTATTTAATTGTGAGTTTATCTGATTATTGTGGATTAATTCTTGATTTACTGTGTGATTATTTTTAAATCCATAATAATTAGAAGTATTATATGTGTATGTGTATAGACTGATAGGTTTCGGCGATAAGATGTTTTTTCGGCCGACAGGTTTCGGTGATAAGATGTTTTTTCGGCTAATTAGGTAGTTAGGTGAGAAATTATTGAGCGGTGTTATTTTTCAAACATAACCAGTCACTATTACACCTAACCCACTAATACTTGAAACCTTATAAATGATGAGTTTTTGTTTGTGTTTAACATCATCAATTTTCAGATCTACAGAGCATATACACACAATTGCTGAATATTTCAAGCTTTGACCGGAAAGATCTCACAATCCAGCTGGTGGTTTTAGAGCGGATTTCATATTCTTGTTATACGCACTAACCCTTGTTTTTGAATTTCCTCAAAGTTTTGAAAATGGCATTGCAGGGAAGCTTTTCAATTGCTAAAGTTAATCCTGTTTCCATTCAGCAAATCGAAACCATTCGGGATGAACAATTTCGGGCTTGGACACAATTTCTGAATGAACATTCATTAATCCGCTATGCTTTAGTTACACATGTGCAGCTTAACCATGATGCATTGTGTGAATTATATTGCAGTGCGGTTAACACTTCTGGACAGGACGGGTGTGCATTCACATATCGACTATTTGGTAGGTCGATTAGGATCACTGAACGAGATGTTAATCGAATTCTTCATTTTCCTATGGAAAATCTCGTTTCTGATCATACACCTGAACAGATTGAAATGTTCTTTCGTTTTATAAAGTACCAAGATGGCAATTTCAATACTGGTAATCTTTCTAGAACGTTTCTAACCCAGTACTAGAATTTCTTCTTTTACACTCTTAACCATGTTTTTTCCTCAGATAGAACAAATCAAGATCGAATACCTGAATTTATTCAAATAATAGGGTATGCGGTCGCCAATAATTTGAGGATTAATTTTGAAAAAATAGTGCTTGGTCAAATCATTTTAAAAATGAAACGCTTGGGAACAAGAGATGTTCGGACTCAAAATATCAAATGTCTATATCCAAGGTTTCTACAGTTAATATTAAATGATTTTTTGATTGATGAAGACAGGGTACGCTTGGAAAATGGTCAAAAGGTGGAATGTTCTTCCATAAAGACGAATGTAATTAATTACATAAGCAAAAAGAAATATACGGATGTGCCTACAGTCCTAACTGAATATCTAAAGACTGTCCCACTTCCGTTGTTACCACGACCAGTGAGAGCAGGTATACGACAAGGTAATATTTCAATCCCTGCTATT
This sequence comes from Kitagawia praeruptora, assembly GCA_037693485.1. Taxonomy (NCBI): domain Eukaryota; kingdom Viridiplantae; phylum Streptophyta; class Magnoliopsida; order Apiales; family Apiaceae; genus Kitagawia; species Kitagawia praeruptora. Next base: position 71,730,210 of record CM075350.1, read on the forward strand.
CCAACCTTTGTATTCCCTATTGTGTCACAGGAAATACAGTTTCTACAGCCCCCAGTGGCCATCTTACCCGACCAAGAGCAGGAAATCCCACCGACTCTAACACAGGTCGAAGAGCCCATTCTACAAATGCAAACACAAACACATCAAACTCCTACACCTCAATTGTCACTTAAACGACCAGTCATCCACATTATTGAGGGAGATAGTGCCTCAGCAGCACCACATAAGGAGTTAGTTACAACAGCCGCTCTACCTCATTCTAAACGAAGTAAACCCAATGAACCTGAGGTAACGGCAACTGTTAGTGAAACAATTCTTTCTTATCCAATGAGTGCAAATGTAAATGAGGTAGAATTGACGGGAGCAACTATCTTGAGTTCCATTTCACGGAACATACGAGTGGTTGATGATCTTTCTAAAGATCAAATGCCTTCACAGGCATCCGAGGTGGAATTACCTACCTCAATAACTGCTGGTGAATCTTCCATTTTACGGAATGATCCATTGGTGGGTGGTTCTTTTATGAACCAAGTGTCTTCACAGACGTACGAGGGAAACTTGGGTTTTGTGCCATTTAATCGATTCAAGTTTAACCTCCCAGAGGGAAAATCTCTGGATCTCTTTCGAGATTTACCACTTTTTACCAGTGGTCGGCAACTCGCTTCACGCGAGGACGGAAGCTCACGAACTTTCATTGCACCATCCGTGACCTCTGAAAAAGGGGCTAGGATGATTTCATTTGCAGGTACACATATCGGTGGAAGCTCTAGAGGAAAGTTGAGGGAAACACCAACAGAACATGTAAGTGTAACCCAAACCACTAAACCGAGTGAATATAGAGTGTTGAGTGAAACACCTGCAGAACGTACAAGTGAGCAACCTACTCAACCACATGCACCTGTAACCAGAAAAGAATACAGCAGACTCCTTACACGGGTCCAAACAATGGAGAAAGAGTTGAAAAATATCTGTAAGTCCATTGCAGAAATCGAAAATTTGCAACTTATTCAACATGATGCATTCCAGGTTCAATTAAATTCCATGGCATCCCAGTTTAGTCATGCAATTCATTCCTTGGGGAAGACAGCTTCGTCTAATTTACCAACTCCACATCCTACTACTCTGGAGGATAACCCAACTGAGGGGGAGAAGGTGGATGATCAAGAAAATTCTACTAGGCGTAAGGGCAAGGAAAAGGTTGTTGACACGGAATTAACTTTATTTTGGGAAAGGAAAAGCTAATGGGAGTATTAGTGTTATGTGGAAAGAAAGCAAAGGCAAACTTGAAGATATGTTCAGTCTACAGGAACAATTGTCTTGCACTTGGTTAATTTTTAGAAATCTGGAAAATGTATATATATGATCCAGAATACACTTTAATATTATTTATCTTTGTATTTTATTTGTATCAGTTGAGTTATCCTCTAGGTATTTGCTTGTCAAACCCTAACAATCAAATAGGGGGAGATTGTAAAGTATAATGAAATGTAATATGTAATGGAGGACATATATAACTCAACTAGGATAAAAGATAAATAATATTAACTCTATACAGGGATCGTGAAATTTGAAGAACAGGCACCAACAAGGATCAAGTCGCTGAAAGAAGTTCATTAACATGATCAAGCCTCAGTGACATAATAAGATGTACAGATGATTCAGTTGAAGGGCCAAAAGATTTCATGTATTTGAAGATATTGCTGCAGGCTAATAAATTGGAATGTAACGAAGGTGTGAAGATCAAGATCAGTGATAGTCACTTGTGAACCAGACCAGTGCACCAAGTGTCAACACATACGGGAAGGATCAACACATTAATTCATAGAAAGAATTACCAAAGCCTATTGACGATCAAGGACAGACATAATATCTCAATGTATTGTCAAAAGTTAATTTACTCTGAAAATTAAATAAGTAACAGATTAATTAATTATTTAAAACAAAATAATTAAATTAATCTGGTACTTGAATTATTTTCTGAGGTGAATTAAAACAGCAGAATAAACAGAAGAGAGAAAATTAATAGTATCCAAAATCACTATTCATATGAATAGTAACCGAAATCACTATTCACATGAATAGTAACCGAAATTACTATTCATGAATAGTACCCAAAAGTACTATTCATAAAGTAAGAAACATGTGGGGCCCACATGAATTAAAAATTCAAAGTAAAACTTTGAATTTGAAAAGGCAGTGTGTTGAAAATTCAGTGTGTTGAAAATTCAAAGTAAAACTTTGAATTTGAAAAGGCAGTGTGTTGAAAATTCAGTTTAATATACGTAATCAGTTACGTATATTAACTGCATAGTGACTTTCTGAAAACCTATAAATAGGCCTGTTGTATTTCATTTCAAAACACACCTCAACACACAACTTTCTCTCTCTCTTAAATATCTTCTCTGTGTAAGCTGCTAGACAGTCCATCTAGTAGGAAAGCCGGATTAGCCCGCTTTCAGGAAGTGTCGGATAGAAGGTCCTCGTGCCTAAACTATCCTTAGGAGTGTTCGAGTTTTTGAAGCTAATCCGTTGGATTAGAAGTTGTAACACCCCTTGGGTTTTTATCAGTTCAAAGATATTTTCCCGAACCAATTGTTTTATTTCGATTCAGTTGTTGACCTCATTTTTCACATCTCGAAAATCGAAATATTTTTAAATAACGTATTCAACCCCCCTTCTACGTTATTCCGGACCTAACATAACCCATAAACCCTTTTTTCTTTTTTTCTTGGTCTATTTATAGGCCAAGAATTAGAGTTTAGGGGTTGGTACCTTTAATCATGAACGTTAGATCCTAGATAGGTAAGACACCTGGAGTTTGTAGATGCACGACACCTGTCCAGGAGAATAAATGTGGGAAAGTGTGTCAATCATCTAAACATTTTAGAGTGTGACATCATCATTTTTGGATTGTGCCCATTATTGATAATCATTAGCTATCATTATCAATTGGGGCTCATGATGATGACAGAGATTTTGAGATGTCAGATGTTCTACCACCCAGAGCTTGGATTATATCCACGGGTCCGGATTGGTTAGGGGGAGCTCCGGGCTTCAACGACCTCAACGTGTTCAGATTGTAAGACCTGGGCTGCTTATAGAAAGTAGCCCATCAAAAAATATTACGAATCAAGCAATATCTTGAAAAGAGTGTACATATTATGTGTTTTTTTATTATAAATTAATAATATAATTAATAATATTAATCCCGCGTCATCAATTAAAATTCTCTAATTTACCAACTCAATATTATCGCACCATTTTAAACATTTTTTTATGAAATTTTATTTGATTACCAGGCCATTTCTCCAAAAAGATTAAAAAAGAAAATAGAAAGAAGCTTTGGTCAGCCATGAGGTAGGCCAACACTCGTTTGTTTCTAGGTAATGGTCATTGCTGATTGATCTCTACTCAAACTTGCAATTGAACCTAGGGGGACTCGCTCATTCTTTCTTCATCTACTCCTCTTATAAAGGTTCTATCCCTTCACTTTATTTTCCAGTTTATTTTGCCCAAATATAGTAGTATGGTTTTTTTATGATATCTGTGTATAATTAATTGTTTGTGTGATATTTAAAGTTGCTTTAGTTGATCCCTCCTTCCTCCTTTCTTCTATATATCATAGCAAAGAACAATGGTTTCAAGCTCAAAACTTGAAAAACTTACATATGAAGATAGAATTAGTAATTTACCTGACCCAATTCTCACACACATCCTCTCCTTTCTTCCTACAAAATCTGCTGTGGGGACCACTGTTTTATCCAAAAGATGGAAGTCCCCTTCTGTTTCCCTCCCTAATCTTGATTTCAATGATACTGTCTGCATTTATCGCGATATATTCGGTGGTGATTCCAGACAAAAAGTGAGTTTTATGAACTTCGTGGATAGAATTTTGATGCTTAGAGGAAATGATCTGAATCTTGAGAGATTTAGTTTGAATTGTGTTGGGAATTACGATTTCACCCGTGTGGATCAATGGATTCGTATAGTGGTTGGACATAATGTGAAAGAGATAAACCTGACCCTCAATTTTAGAGAGCTATATAAATTGGTGCAAGATGTTTACATGTGTACAAGTATTGAAGTTTTTCGACTCAAGTGGAAAATATTGGTTCATGTTCCTGAAAATGTTAGTTTTTGCAGCCTAAGGGTTCTTGAGTTCACCGGTGTTAAGTTTTTGAGCTACGAGTCGGTTGAGAAGCTTTTACGTAGTTGTCCTGTGCTTCAAGATTTAGTTATTGAGAACTGCAAATGGCTTAGTGGATGTTGTTTAAGTGTTTGTGGATCTGCGTTGAAGAACTTTTCCTTAGATTCCTATTCGTATCTGGATACAGATGTTGAGCTTAAAATTTTGATTGACATGCCAGCTCTAGAGACCCTTGAAATTAGAGAATTCACGTCAGAAGGTATTTTCATTAAGGAGAACTTGTTGTCCATCACAACCGCTTCTATCGACGTGGCACAGAAGATAGAACGGAGTGTACCATGTAGCCTGTATGGTGATTCCGTCTTTGGGCTTCTTAAAAAGATTTCTCATGTCAAGTATCTGACTTTATGCCAAAGTACTCTAGGGGTTAGTATAAAATTTCAATTCCAACATATATGAACCATTTTCCATATTTGCTGCAGATTATGACTACCATGTTCTGTCTTTTCATTTTGAAGGCCCTCAGCTATGCATCTGATTACAGTTTCCCTACATTTCATAATTTGAGTCAGCTAGAGCTCATTGTAGATGCATGGTCTAGTTGGACTTTACTGCCATACATACTTGGGAGCTCACCGAACCTTGAAAGCCTTGTATTTCCGCAGGTGAGTTACCAAATTGAGATTTATGCATTTACAAACGATTCTGATTGTATAATTTGAAGTTTTCTGTTTCTTTTCTTGTCAGGGACTTGTTGACATGTTTTCCTCTCGAAGTCAATTTTTCCGCTTCTCGTGGAGTCCGCCAGATCTTGTTCCAGAATGCTTATCCTCAAAGCTCAAAACCATAGAAATTAAATATTTCCAAGGTATAAATGACGAGTTTTCACTTGTTAAGTACTTGTTAAAGCATGGGAGAGTTTTGAAAACGATGTCAATTGATTGTTCGCTCTTTCCAAGAGATGTAAAGATCCAGAAGAAACTTTACAAGTTTCGTAGAGGCTCATCAACTTGCAAGCTTGTCTTTTAAATGGACATGGATACACAATAACATTAGGTACTACTTCTGCTTTATGTATACTCTTCTAGACTTGGATACTAAAATTTCTGATAGTGCATGTTTTAAATCTCTTCACATTGTTATGTTTAGCTTTTGAATGGAAGTTTACTGCTTGTGTACTTGGCTGCTCCCTAATGTGTAAAACAGGGAATACATTCCTACTTGAAGATGGATGTTCCCATGGCTAATATCTAGATAGGTAAAAGATCTATTTCTATTTGGGCGGTCATGATCATGGTTATTGTGACTACCAGACCTTAGCACAGTTGACAACTTGGAGTCAATGCAGTGATAGCCATTCCCGGGCACATAAAAAGTTTGTGCTAAGATGTGCACTTAGGATGCACAGTGACGTGCAACAAAGCCACTTTCCCCTACTGTGACAGGATTCAATTATTTTAGGTCGCAAGACAAGAAAATAGAAACAAAGATAGTATCAAGCCGTGTTTGGGTTTCTCTTAATCCCCAAGGGGAGATAAAAGGCTCTGTGTATAGTGACTTTGTTGTTTTCTTGTTGTCTTTTTGCCTCAGGTCTTGTCATATTTCCATCTAAGACAGTGGTTTTTTAGTTACTAGTTGGCCCTCTCATATGGTTTTTCATTTGTCGTAGATTGATCACTAGGCTTATATTGTTCCACTTTCGCGCCTTTCCACAACTTCACCACATATCTCTTTTAGTCTCCGTAATCTTCCTCATTGAAATTTCTAGGTTCTTCACTGGACACGATTAAGTGCACTTAATGCGTGCAGCATCTTTATGAGTTGGAAGCACGCCTTCTAAGTTTGTATTAGTTCTTATAGTCTCTCTGCAATTATAACAAATCATCCTAGATTGGTACACCAAAACTAGAACTAAATTAAATTTTTTTCTTAAATTTTCTTCAAACAGATGGTGTTACGAGGAACTTGTATTTTGGTGAAACGCAATTATGTATGATGGACCTTTATGGTTGTTTGTCTACACATTAACTTATTCTTAAGTTGGCTGAATAGTGAGTTACATATAGTAGCTTTATACCCGTGCAATGCACAAGATGCTTTATAAATTATTAATACAAATAACTTTGTTTCAGTTTTATATATTTTTTAAAATGTTTGATTTTTTCCCTAAATTATTTATCTAATGTAATTTCAATTACATAAATTATAATAAATTATTAAAGTAAATATAAGTCGTTTACTAATTTTAACTTTTAGAATATATCAATATTAACATATATATTAACTACCTTTAACAGTAGTATTAAGGTAATGTATGTACTCGTCAGGAATCGAACCTTAATGACTTCACCAAATACTTCTGAAATGATGGTTTACCCCTGACGATCAAACCACATCTATCTATACTAATACTAAACTATAATAAGTAAAAACATGGTATAATTTGTAGTTTGGTTAACCCATTATTTGGTTATTTTGTTATCCTTTTCAATCACAACCGTTGGATCTTTCAACCGTTGGATACAATACTAAAAATTGTTTTATATAGAGATCTAAGGTTCGATTCCCACCAACAACATATTTAAATTACCATTCATAATATTAGTTTTAAAAATATTAATAATTGTTAAATCTCATTAACCATGTACTATTCTATTAATTAATTAGTACTAAACTATAATAAGTAGAAATAATTTGTAGTTTGGTTAACCCATTATTTTGGTTATCCCTTCTTCTTACAGATATAGAGTGTGTTGACACAGTCAACGAACATGACAAGCAGCATGTTGCCAACAAAGATGATGATCTGGCAAACAAGGCAGTGTAAGGCAGAGTAGCTCAGGTGCAATATAGAGCTGAGCTCACGAGTTTGTTATGTAGACAGCTACTATACAGCTCAGCAGAAGTTAGTTACATAATGATAGATTGTAGTTTGCTTAGTGAAGAAGCTAAGCTTTCTTATAAAATAACTTGTAACAAACTCTTTAGTCTCTTAATGAAATATCTTTATCTCTTTCATTTCAATCTCTCTGCAACTGCTCTCTCTCCAATGGAGATTTCATAAATTGTCATGGTATCAGAGCCAGGTTTGCTCATGATCCACAGATACACATTGCCTATATGTATACATATGCTTCCGCTGTACGATCTAATTCTCAGAATCAAGCCTCAAATGCAGTTTCGATGACGAACACCACTACGAATACTGTGATAGATATAAATCATCCATATTATCTAAGTTCTGCTGATCATCCAGGTCTATCTCTTGTTACTGAAGTTCTCAACAATCAGAACTATCATCATTGGAGTCGATCAATTAAGATCGCATTATCTGCCAAATTGAAGCTTGGATTCATTGATGGAACTCAAGCTAAACCTGCTGTTACGTCTCCACAATTGTGCTTGTGGATGAGCAGTGTCACCTGAAATTCGCAAAAGTATTGTGTATCTAACAACTGCAAAACAGATCTGGGATGATCTTGCTGCTCGATACTCTCAGAGCAATGTTCCAAGGCTGTTTCAACTCAAGAAGGATCTTGCATCACAAAATCCATAACTACCTATTTCACCATGTTTCGAAGCATGATAGATGAACTTGATAATCTCTCGCCTATACCTCGATGCACTTGTGCTAATTCCAACTGCTCATGTGGTAATACTCAAAACCTTGACAATTATGAGAAGATAACAAAACTAAGTCAGTTTCTTATGGGACTAAGTGATCAATTTACTAGTGTTAGAGGTCAGATTCTGCTAATGAATCCTCTTCCTGATATCAGTCAAGCCTACTCTATGTTACTTCAAGAAGAAAATCAGAGAGAATTTGGAAATTCCTCTAGCTTCATTTCTGAAAATGTAGCAATGAATGTTAAAGCCAACTCTGTTAATTCTGGAAGTTCTGGTATGAAAACTAAAGCTATCAGAAAGACAGCTGATCCAAGCTTGTTCTGTGATTACTGCAAATTGACTGGTCATATCAAAGATAAGTGTTTTGCTCTACATGGATATCCTGATTGGCATAGGATGTATGGACAACCGAAGCCTAAGGTCAAAAATGCTCAGAAGAAATTTGGTGCAAATGCAAGTGTAAACACTGAAATTAACAATTCAGAGTCTACTATGTCATCTGCTATGGTTAAGGAGATTACTGCACCTGCTTTGACTGAGAGTCAATATCAACAGTTGCTAAGTCTACTTCAACAGACTCAGGTCAAAGCTAATGTTAATGCAGCTTGGATAAACTCTGGTGCAAAATCTGAGTCTAATTGTGCAGGTACTACAGTCAATAGTACTCACTTTGTAGCCATTGCTCATAATGTTCAATCTGCTGACTCATATAACACCTGGATCATAGATTCAGGTGCCACACATCACATAACACCTCATTTCCAATTACTTGACAATGTTCAAACTGCTCAGTCTGAGCTTCTTCTTCCTAATGGTCACAAAACTTGTGTTACTCAAATAGGAGATGTTAAACTCACCTCTGATATTGTCTTAAGTCAAGTTCTGTATGTTCCTGAGTTTCAATGCAACTTATTGTCAGTGCCTAAGCTAACCTCAGATATTGCTTGCAATATATCTTTTTCTGCCTCTAAATGTGTTTTTCAGGACCATACTATGCAGAAGAAGAAGATAGAGATTGGTGAACTAGATGCAGGACTCTACAAACTTCATACTCAGAAATATACAACTATCTCCTCTCATGCCTACAAATTTACCAACTATAGTCAGTGGCACAACAGACTAGGACATCCATCTCTTTCTGTCCTTAAGAAAATTCCTGATTTAGATCTACAAGACAATCATGATAATAAGTCTTGTGATGTCTGTCAATTTTCTAAACAGTCTAGAATTTCCTTTCCTGTAAAGGAATCTAATAGTTCTGAATGTTTTGATCTTGTTCACTGTGATGTGTGGGGACCTTATAGACATGTTACTCATGGAAAATGCAATTCCTTTCTTACTATTGTAGATGATTACTCCAGATGTACATGGTTGTATCTTTTGTCTGATAAATCTCAAGTACCTAAATTGATTCAGTCTTTTCTAGCCTATGTTTCAAACCAATTTAACAAGACTGTCAAAGTTCTGAGATCTTACAGAGTTCATAAATTCTGAACTTAACAACAAACTTCAAGAGTTAGGAATTATACATCAAACATCATGTCCATATACTGCTCAGCAAAATGGCATTGCTGAGAGAAAACACCAACATCTTCTTAATGTTGCCAGAGCATTAAAATTTCAGTCAAATGTTCCTATTTCTTTGTGGGGAGATTGTGTGCTCACTGCTGCTCATCTCATTAACTTACTCCCATCTACTCAGCTCAATAACAAATCTCCTTTTGAAATTCTTTTTCATAAAGCACCAAAATATTCTTATCTCAGGAACTTTGGCTGCCTTTGCTACATTAGTAATTTTCATACTAATGGAGATAAGTTTGCTACTAAAGCTCTCAAGTGTGTTTTTGTTGGCTACCCTTTCAACAAAAAAGGCTATAGAGTGATAGATTTAGTTACAAAGAAATGCTTCACTACCAGAGATATTGTTTTTAAAGAGCATATATATCCATTTCAGAATACTATTTCTGATACTGCTAATATCACTTCTAATAGCAAATTATTTGCTGATTCTCCTCTCTGCATAAATCTTGATACTGAAGTCATTACTATTCCTAACACTTCAGCAGATTTATCATTACATTCTCATTCTCCTACTTCTTCTTCCACTGATCAGTCTCCTCATTCTGATCATTCTGAAGAGACACCTATCTCCAATAACCAACAACCTATCTCCATTAGACCAGTCAGAAATAAACTTCTACCTTAAAAACTTAAAGATTACACAGGTCTTCCAAAGCATCTAGTTCCCAACTCTGCATCTTCTTCAGCTGGTCAGGTATCAAACACTGTCATTTATCCTATTCAAAATTATATTTCCTATGCAAATGTTTCTCCTGCCTATTCTAAGTTTCTAGCTGCTACTGTTCAATCTTGCACTCCATACACCTATAAACAAGCAGCTATTGATTATCATTGGCTTCAAGCTATGAAAACAGAAATTGATGCTTTAGAAAGTAACCACACCTGGGAAATTGTTCCAAAACCTAAGGACACACACATAGTTGACTGTAAATGGCTTTTTAAGATAAAGTACAAGCCAGATGGGAGTATAGAAAGATACAAGGCACGATTGGTTGCTAAAGGTTTTACTCAAACCTATGGTCTAGACTATTTTGAGACTTATGCACCAGTTGCTAAAATGACCACAGTTAGACTTCTCATTGCTATAGCAGCTGCTGAGAACTGGCCTATAACTCAGTTGGATATTACTAATGCATTCTTGCATGGTGATTTTTAAATGAAACTGTCTATATGAAGCTGCCTCCTGGCTATTTACAGCTATCTTCTTGCTTTGATCTATCTGCTATTAAAGATCCTACTACTGTGGTTTGCAAGCTTAACAAGTCTCTTTATGGGCTTAAACAAGCACCCAGATGTTGGTTTTCTAAGTTCTCTAAAGCACTGATTGAATATGGTTGTTCTCAGTCTCATTCAGACAACAGTTTGTTCACTTTTGTGTCAAATAACAAATTTGTGGCTGTTTTGGTGTATGTGGATGACATACTTGTCACTGGATCAGACAAGGGTCTCATGCAACAAATTATTGCTTTTCTGGCTACTAAATTTAAGGTTAAAGATTTGGGAGCTCTCAAGTATTTTCTTGGCATTGAAGTTGCTAGGTCAGCTCAGGGTATTTACTTGCATCAAAGTAAATATACTTTGGATATTCTTAAAGATACAGGGTTACTTGCAGCTAAACCATCCAAGATTCCAATTGAACAAAATCACAATCTGCAAAACAATTGCAGTCCCTCTCTATCAGATGTTAGTGCATCTTTGTACAGGAGGATTGTTGGTCGTTTGCTATACTTGACTGTCACTCGACCAGATATCTCTTATTCAGTACAAGTACTGTCTCAATTTCTGGCATCTCCAAGGTCTGATCACCTTCAAGCTGCATACAAAGTTGTTAGATATCTCAAGAATGCTCCTGGTCAAGGCATTCTTATGGCTGCCAATAATCCAATGACTCTTACTGCCTACTGTGACTCAGACTGGACAGGTGATAAAGAATCCAGACATTCTTTAACTGGATATTGTGTGAAGTTTGGCAATTCTTTGATTTCTTGGAAATCTAAGAAACAACATACCATCTCTCGATCATCAGCTGAGGCTGAGTATCGTAGTATGGCTGACACTTGTTGTGAACTTACCTGGCTACTCAACTTGTTTCAGGCTTTTGGAATCTCTCATCTTACTCCAATATCCTTGTATTGTGACAATAAGTCAGCAATCTACATTGCTTCAAACTCAGTGTTTCATGAACGAACGAAACACATTGAACTTGACTGTCATTTAGTTCGTGAAAAATTACAATTGGGCATGATTACTCCTGTCCATATTTCTACCTCTCTTCAGCCTGCAGACATATTCACCAAGGCCTTGTCTTCAGCTCATCTACTTGAGTTCAGTTCCAAGTTAGGAGTGTTTAACCTGTTTTCCCCTCCTAACTTGAGGGGGGATCTTACAGATATAGAGTGTGTTGACACAGTCAACGAACATGACAAGCAGCATGTTGCCAACAAAGATGATGATCTGGCAAACAAGGCAGTGTAAGGCAGAGTAGCTCAGGTGCAATATAGAGCTGAGCTCACGAGTTTGTTATGTAGACAGCTACTATACAGCTCAGCAGAAGTTAGTTACATAATGATAGATTGTAGTTTGCTTAGTGAAGAAGCTAAGCTTTCTTATAAAATAACTTGTAACAAACTCTTTAGTCTCTTAATGAAATATCTTTATCTCTTTCATTTCAATCTCTCTGCAACTGCTCTCTCTCCAATGGAGATTTCATAAATTGTCACTTCTAATCACAACCGTTGAATCTTTCAATTCAAATTTATAAGAACCGTTGGATACAATACTAAATATTGTTCTACATAGAGATGTATTATTACCATTTATAATATTAGTTTTAGAAATCTACACTATTATATAAAAGCCGAAACATTATAAGTTTGGTCGGTCGATACGGTACCTGTTGATTTTACTTATTTACCCTTACTTAATTACAAATAAATTTTACTTATTTACCCATACTTAACAATTACAAAAAAAATCCATCCTACTAACTAATTAATTTCCTTTTTCAGCTTAAACATAATATCTATTCTATTTTTCAATAACTAAATAATTTCCTTTTTTGGTAAAATACAATATCTTTTATATTTTATCTAACTAAACTTTCTCCTTTACTAATCAATTTACTTTTTGAGGTTAAACATATTACCTTTCCTATTTTTCAATAACTAAATAATTTCCTTTTTCAGGTAAAATACAATATCTTTTATATTTTAACTAAGTAAAATTTCTCCTTTTTAAAAAACACGACAAGCAATTTTGTTTAATAAAATAACATAATTATATTATAATTACTATTAACTAATCAATTATCTTTTTAGCCAAAACACGTTATCTTTTCTCTTTTCTCTAACTAAAATCTCTCTTTTTTCAATTATATCTCGGGCCGTTACCTTTTCTCTTTTCTCTAAGTACAATATCTCTTTTTTCAATTATATCACGTGCGGTTCTGTTTAATAAAAATAAAATAATTATATTATAATACTAATAATTAACCGATTACCTTTCCAGCTAAAATGTATCATCTTTTCTATTTTTTCTAATTAAATTCCTTTTTTCCTTGAAATATCACGGGAAACATTAATTTCTCATTTTATAAAAACACTACGAGCAATTTTATTTAGTAAAATAACATAATTAAATTATAATTATTATAAACTAATCAATTACCTTTTTTACCTAAAATATGTCACCTCTTTAATTTTCACATTACCTTTTATATTTTCTCTAACTAAAATCTTTCTTTTTCCAATTATATCTTTAATTTAATAAAATAAAGTATTAATATTATAATACTAATAACCGATTACCTTTTTCAGCTAAAACATGTTATCTTTTCTATATTTTATAACTAAAATCCCTCTTTTTCTAGAAATATCACGGGCAGCATTAATTTCTGCTTTTTCTAAAAACATTACGAGCAAATTAATTTAGTAAAATAACATAATTAAATTGTAATTATTATAAAATAATCAATTACCTTTTTCACCTAAAATATGTTACCTTTTTAATTTTATCTAACTAACATCTCTCTTTTTCCAATTATATTACGGGTGAAGGCCCAAAATATTCATATGGGAGCCATGCTGACCCTTTTTACTGACTGAAAACGCTACACCGTCTACCGTGATATAAGGGGTGTTGCGGAAGACCGTGTTCCGTATCATGGGGTGTTGCGGAACACCGTGTTCCGTATCATGAGGTGTTGCGGAACACCATATTCCGTATCATGGGGTGTTGCGGAACACCGTGTTCCGTATCATGCTAACACGGAAGATGGTGTTCCGTATCATGCATAATACGGAACACGGTGTTCCGTATTATGCTAATACGGAGGACGATTCTCCGTATTCCGTCGGTATTTCGGGCCATTTTTTTCAAAATCAGTATTTTGGACAAAAACTTGTGAAAAATAGGCATTTTGGTAATTCTCTCTTATATTACGGGCATTCTATTTAAAAAAATAAAATAATAATTTTTTAATTACTAATAATTAACCGATTACCTTTTTCAACTAAAATCTATCATCTTTTCTATATTTTCTAACTAAAATCCCTCATTTTCTAGAAATATCACGGATAATATTTATATATTTATTATCAGTTAATCTCATTTGCATCGCACGGGTTGTAAGCTAGTTTAAATAAATGTCAAATCTCATTAACCACATGCAGTTATAGTATATGTTTAAAATCTTGCAGATAAAAAAGATATCAATTATTTAAAATCATTCAAATAATAAAACATTTAAAAATAACTGTGCTTTGCACAAGATTTAAGCTAGTTATACTAATTGTATATAGGATATAATAAGAAAAAAAATTTGTTCATTTAACATGAATAGGGTATGTCCTATATTGGTACATTTGCATAAAGAGAGCGAAATTGAAAGAAGATAGAAAGCTTTTTCTTCATGTCTGGTTGTTGATCAAGTACATAGCTTTATAGTAAACCTAAACACACAATTATTGCAAAGTTCCCTCTTGAGTGTTTGGGAAAAAGAAACTATATTAATAGAAATTAGTAAGCTTTACATCAAAAACTTGAATAACATATTTTTTGTGTGATCATTATATTGACTTACATCACTTGAGATTCTTCAATTTATTGGTTAATCAAAACCATTGAAATAACAGTTTACATCTTTAGTCTTTATGAAGGTTAAGTTTGTACCTGGGTCTAATAACAAAACAGAAGATATGGTTAAATAACAATAACCAGTCATTCCGATAATCATAGAGATCACCTATTTATTAGCACATATACTTTTTTCATTAAATGTTTAACAATCTACTACTTCTTTCTTCCAGTTTAGTTCTAAACTAAATCATTACATTTACTTTAGTTGAATCAAACAGCATGGAGGTGTGATTATATGTTTATGCATTAATTACAGGTCATTTTGACAGATAAAAGTCATTCGCCCAAATTTGAACTAGTAAAAAACTAAACTTAATGTTTAGACAAGTGCATGCTGGATCAACATCGGGTTACTTAAGTTTACACGTATATTGTAGATTTGCATTGGTTGGTGTGTTTATTAATATAATGTTAACTTTTGCATGCCCTTGTGATATGTTTCGGTATAGTGCCTATATGCTGAATTTTGTTTGCTCTAGTATTTTTGATAAAAAAAAAAAAAGTTAACGTGGAATTTGCTCGTTTGTAAACTTCATCCCAAATTTATGACCCTAAATTTGTTGATCCATTTTTCTGTAAATTCAATTATTCAATACTGAGCACGATGAGATAGCTCAAGTGGTAAAGACTCATCTCTTGTTCTGGGTTTGATTCTCGCTCACCCCGAGATTTGTTTGAACAAACAGTCATTTGTAAGGCATATAAGCGTAATTATTCAAAAAAAAGAAGGTACTGTAATGTGATTTTCTTGTGCAGGAGAGAAGTCAAACTGCTGCTCTCTGGAATTTGGGGTCCATTAAGGATAATATGGAGGAACTAATGCCTGGTTCAGTGTGATTTTCTTGTGCAGGGACAAGTCAAACTGCTGCTCTCGGGATTCTGGGGCCACCAAGGATGATGCAGAGGAACTAATGTCTGGTTTCATGCTTGAATACTGTACTCATGTACTTGAGATTGCTAGCTTAATATTCCATGTATCATAGTTGTAATTACTAATATATACGAGTATAGATTTGTGCCTCAGATGAGAACTTTTAAAATGACTGCCGGTGATTTGGTACAAATAGGTAATTACGGATTTAGTTATAAATCACTACTTATTACAACAAATCGGTGAAAGTCTGCACTGCATCCAAATGACTTTGAACTACACAGATCAGAGATTAGCACTAGTAAACAGTCACATGTTGCTATGTGTAATTTTTCTTTCTAATGAATGCACTGATCTGTGGCAACGTTTTAAACTAGTAATTATTGTTTTTCATGGCAGCTTATGAAATTCATGGCTTATCCAGAAATCTAACTTGGGCTGCAAGTGTCCTACTTCCAAAAAGCAAGAATTTTCATAGAATTATTAGTTTTAACATTTAATAAAGAGGTTTTTTGATAAATATATTGTCAAAAGTAAATTTTTGCAGTTTTACTTTTGTTAAGAAAAATTATTTACAATTTTACTAAACTAAGTTTCAAAATTGCCAAAATACTAGAAATTATAGAAATTAGGGCACCCTTTCTCCTGCCCAGATTCGACTCTCTCTCTCTCTTTTTTTTTCTTTTTTTTAGGTGGGGTGATATTTTGGTGAATTTGGGTTGCAAGGCCCCGCATGGGCATATTCAACTGAATGCAACCACATTCAACCGAATGCAACCACATGCAATTTTTTTAAGGTGAGGTGATTTTGGTGGATTTGGGTTGCAAGACAATATTTGGGGTAATATTTAACTGAATGCAACCACATGTAACTAAATTTCTGATTTCAAGTTCTATTTTTCAGTTGTCATTTTCGACATCTTTTTTGAATTATATATACTAGCTTATAACCCGTGCAAAGCACGGGTTGCTTTTAATTTTTTGTAATTTGTTTATAGTGTAATATAATATTATAAATATTAATTTTAATTTGTTATAGCGTAATTTTTTATTTGTTTAATATATTTTTTAATATTAAAAAATAAGGTTGAACCAAACTACCAATTATTCCCTAATTTAATACTATTATAAGCGAAATAGGATATATTTGGTTGACGGTTTGGTACTCTTTTATTGGTCACTCATTTTGGTCACTCTTTGATTTGCTTAAATCTCTATTGTTATTAATAATAAAAAAAATGTTTATTAATAATAAAAAAAATGTAAAAAAAACACACACGCCACTCCTCTCGATCAAAACTCTCGGCTAAATCTTTGCTTACCCGGGAATGTTTTTAGGTAGATAAAATATTAATTAAATTTATTTTTAGTTTAACTAAAATTATGGCTAAAAAATAGGGTTGAACCAAACTACCAATTATCCCCTAGTTTACTTATTATAGTATAGTATAGATATGTATATAGTTCAAAAAAGATACTCCCTCCGTCCCGGTCATTTGTTTACGTTGTTTGGAGAGTGTCTGGCACGCATTTTAAGGTATATTTTAAGGATAGTTCCATAACTTATTTTTAAAATTTTCTTTTTTTGTATAAAAATAGGATTGTTCTATTTTTATCCATAAAAAGAAAATTGTAAAAATAAATTATGGAACTATATTTTATATGCACCTTAAAATGCGTGCCAGACAGTCTTAAAACAATGTAAGAAATCTAATGAGACAGAGAGAGTATATAGTTCAAAAAAGAGGTCGAAAATGACAACTGAAAAATTGAACTTTCTTATGCAACTGAATGCAACCACATGCAACTAAATTTGCAACTGAATGCAACCATATGCAACTAAATTTCTGATTTCAAGTTCCATTTTTCAGTTGTCATTTGGGTTAGGCTCTAGAGAGAACACCCTTAAAAAGGGAACGAGAGAACACATCATTTAACCAATGAAACTATTAGATCTAATGGCCCCTCCAAGGGCACCCAATACAAAAAAGTCTTATAATTCTACCCTCTATCCATTCATTAGAAAAAAATATAATTTTTTTTAAAAAAAATAATAATGATGATGATGATGTCACTGTGACGTCATAACAGGTTTTTTGAAAAAAAAATTTGAAATTTTTTTTTTTGATTTTTTTTTATGGAAGGATAGAGGGTAGAATTATAAGACTTTTTTGTATTGGGTGCCCCTGGCGGGGCCATTAGATCTAATAAATTCAATGGTTAGATGATGTGTTCTCTCGTTCTCTTTTTAAGGGTGTTCTCTCTAGAACCTTGGCCTATATATATATATATATATATATATATATATATATATATATATATATATATATAGGGTTTTGCTCAGGTGAGAACCCCAAATTAAAATGAGAACTGAGATCTAATCTCAGCCCTTCATTTTATAAGATTTCTTTTAATCTCCACCACACAACTTTTTTTCTCCAACTCACCTACCTATCTCTCATCCACTGTCTCATCTCTCTGACCTCTCTCTCATTTACACTTTCCGACCACCGCCATCTTGCTGCCATCTCTCCGGTCATCGTTAATTCACATCAATTACCATCGTATTTAAACTTGTATGTATAAATACAATTGAATTCGACCACTCTCGATTTCAATAACATCTTCATCGTCGATTCAACATCGTCTCCGCCTACTGATTCTATTCTTTGGTCATGGCTATGTTTATGTTCCTGTTTTTGCTGCCACGCTATGCTACATAGCCGCTCCAATAAATCCAATAGAACCACTATAATATTCGTTTGAATATTGGTGACCTCTCTCTTTCCAAGCTCAGGCATCGTAGGGGACCGCCTCAATGCCGTCGACGAAGCTTCGCCACCATACTCCGGCATCAGATCTGTAATTTCGTGGTCATCTGCTTGAATTTGGAAAAAGTCGTCGGTGGTGATTTTTTTTGAGATTCTGGTGATTTTCCTCATTTTTTGTTGATGTGTGATGATTTTTTCTGGTCTATTTGGCTGGGTGATTTGATAGATAGTGGTGGTGGTGGTTTGGTGATTGTGGTGGTGACAGCCTCCGTTGGTTGGGATCAGTAATGACAAAAGGTGGTGATTTGTGTTGATCGAAGGTTATTTTATAATATTGGTCGGAAGTGGTGGTCGGAGGTAGAGGGAATGTGGTGGTGGGAGGTGGCATTAATGTGTGGTGATTTCTGTTAAATTATGGTGATTTTCGGGTTTTTTTCGGCGATGGAGTACGTGGTTTGTGGTGGTGATTTTTAATTTTTCGGTGGTGATTTTTCGTTTATAGTTGGTCGGAGTGGTGATTTTTGTGTTTCTGGTGGTGATTTTTCATTTTCCGGTGGTGATTTTGTGTTTGACGGTGGTGATTTTGTGTTTCTGGTGGTGATTTCCGGTTTGGCGGTGGTGATTTTATGTTTGCCGGTGGTGATTTTCCGGTGGTCGCCGGAGGTGGTGGTGGTCGCCGGTGGTGGTGGGTGGTTGAATTAGGAAGAAGATGGTGAAACCCCAAATATAAAATATTAAAATCTAAAATAAATGTTAAGAGATTAATATAATGTATTTAAATGAGTGGCTATGATTAAATCTCATATCTCACCATAAGTGGGAGTTCTCACCTGAGCAAGACCCTATATATATATATATATAGGCAAGTGCTCAAAAGAGAACTTATTTTTTGAAGAAAACTAAGGTACTAATCCTAGCCATTAGATGTATTAAGATCAATGGCCCCGCCAGGGGCACCTACACACTAATCAAATACACCCTCACACACAGAATCACACCGAATCCCCTCCATTTTTAATTTGATTTTTCCCGTCAATCGGTGATATTTTTTTTAAATCTAATTTCACCACATTTTTCTTCATCTCCCAACGATTAGTTTGCATACCATATATGATATATTTCGATTTAGTTTTCTAAGTTTTCCATTAAACGAGGTTTTCCCTAGATCCTTACTCATATATATATATATATATATAATGACAACTAAAAAATGGAACTTTCTTATGCAACTGAATGCAACCAAATGCAACTAAATTTCTGACTCCAACCATATGCAAATGAATGAAACTTTCATTTTTCAGTTGCATTCAGTTGAATATGGCCCCTGGCAGGGCCTTGCAACCCAAATCCACCAAAATCACCCATCTTAAAAAAAAAGTTGCATGTGGTTGCATTCAGTTGAATGTGATTGCATTCAGTTAAATATGGCCCCTGGCGGGACTTGCAACCCAAATCCACCAAAATCATCCCACCTTAAAAAGAAAAGTTGCATGTGGTTGCATTCAGTTGCAACCCAAATCCACCAAAATAGCACCCTACCTTAAAAAAAAAAAAAGTGTTCATGTCGGCTGGGCTGCAAGGGGGGAGAGGAGGGTTAGTATTTTTGCAATTTTAAAACTTAGTTTAGTAAAATTGCAATTAAGAAAGTATAAGATAGTAAATATGCAATTAATTAAAGGAGATAGTATTTTTGCAAATAGAAACTTTAAACCTAATATTTTTGGTACATACTCTTTAATAAATTACAACTACAAAAGATCTTAACGTAAAGATAATAATTTAATATTATATTGTAGTTTCATTAAAGATTTTAACATAAGATTCATTTTTAAATAAAATACAATTCTTTACACGAAAAAAGTAATTTGATAACTAAATCGAATTGTAGTTTTTGACCTTTATTATATTAGGGGTGTTCATGATTTAACTAAATCATTCTGATATTTTTTTGGCCGAGTAAAGGGATGAAAAAATTCAATTTTCATTGAGTTGTAAAATTTAAATTTCATTTAATGTGTTGGCTAGGGATGTGTAGTTTTTGGACTTTTGGTCAGCCTGATCCGATATAGGCCATTGTTCTATAGAAAACCATCTTACATGGAGAACCGTGGAGAACCACTTATTCCATACTAATTTCTGATTCTATTACAGAACCAAAGTTTTATTTTTTTGGTTCTATAAAAAAAATTGGTTCTACAAAAAAGAAAAAAAAATCTGGGCAGATGTTGACGTGGCAGGACTGCTAATGTGGCAGTGCCATGTCACCTGCCGCGTCATCACTGCTGACGCGGTAGTGCCACGTCATTAACGACGTGACACTGACACGTGGCACTGCCACGTAAGCAGTGATGACGTGGAAGGTGACGTGGCACTGCCACATCAGCACTGCTGACGTGGCAGTGCCACGTTAGAATGCCGTGGTAGTTTCAATTTTTTTTTTTTTGAAAATTTGGTTCTGTTACGGAATCAACAAAAAAAATTAAAAAAAAATGGTTCTACTACAGAATCAGAGGTTCTCCACGGTTCCCCACGTAAGGTGGTTCTTCATAGAGTGCTACTCATCCGATATATATTATAAGTTTTGTTGGATAACTTAAATACATATCTAGGCCATTTTTCTATAGAGAACCATCTTACGTGGAGAACCATGGAAATCCACTTATTCCACACTAAATTTTGATTCTACAACAGAACCAAAATCTATTTTTTTGGTTCTATAAAAAAAATTTTGGTTCTAAAAAAAAAAAAATCTGGATAGCTGCTGACGTGGCAGTGCCACATCATCACTGCTGATGTGCCAGTGCCACGCCATCGATGATGTCATCATTGATGACGTGTCACTGCCACATCAGTGGTGATGACGTGACAGGTGACGTGGCAGTGCCACATCAGCAGTGCTAACGTGGTAGCTTAATTTTTTTTAAATTTTTTTTTGGTTCTATTACAGAATCAGATGAAATATTTTTTGAAAAATTTTGGTTCTGCTACAGAATCAAAGGGTTCTCCACGGATGATGGTTCTCGAGTGCTACTCTACATTTCTATATAAATCAAAATCGAAGATTAGCAATGCAAATTTTAATTTAGACATTTTTTGGATTTAATTTTTATATTGTATTATATCTATTTTTTGGAAAAAAAAATCCATTTAACCCGGCTCAAAGAGACGTACTATAAATATAAACGAGTGACAAATTTAGTTTTTGGGATTGAGTTAAATATTTTAAAACTTAGGTTGCAAAAATGCTCCAATCCAACTAACCTAACCAAAAAATATCTCTAATTATTAGAGTAAATTGGATTACCTTATTTCATGTGACTTATTTAGATTGGTCGTTGTGTATTAAAAAAAACAATAAATTTAAAAAATGTTAATAACTATACAAATAAATTTTAGGATGAATTTGTGTGTATATATATATATATATATATATATATATATATATATATATATATATATATATATATATATATATATATATAGGCCATTATTCTAGAGAGGACCTCCTTAGGTGGAGAATATGAGAGAAATTACTGTTTTAATATCAGCCTTTGGATCACACTTTAATCCAATGGCTCAGGTTATTTTACTCTTTAATCATTTTAAAAAAAATACGTAGTAGTAGCCGTTAGTTGTATGTATAGTTCTGTTATACACTGTCCTCTCTCCTGCAATCTCTCTGATCATCTCTCCGATTAAAGTCCAGCGGTAATTTCTCCGAAGATATCTCTCCGATTAAAGTCCACCGGTAGTTGTATCTCTCTCACACTCTTCATCAAATCAATTCGCTCTTCGTACGATCTCCTTCTCTCGCTTTCTTTGATCTTCAATGGATTCGATGGCGTCTTCATCAAATCAAGCTCCAAACTATGATTCTGCTGTTGATTTTGAGTGTTTATCAGGTTTCAATCTTTAACCTTTAGTTTTGTACATATAATTTGTTAATATATGCTTCGATTCTGTAGTAGAATCAACTGATATCCTCAAAACTACGCTTCTACTGTATATTGAATTCTCATCGTGATTGAACCTTTATCATTCAGTTTCGTACAACTAAATTTACTAGCTTATGTTTTGATTCTGTAATAGAATCAAAAATTATGTTTGTTACATATTTAGTTGTTCTTCTGAATTTTAATTTTATTTTACAGTTTCTGATTCTCTTATCTAATGTAATCAACCTGTAAGTTTCTTTAATGATCAGTTAGTACTATTCATCTTATTTTCATTTGACTTTTTATGGTAAAAGTTCATATTTGTGCGCATATGCTCCCTTTAAAAGTTAGCTGGATTGAATGATTAGCAATAATTGTTTTATACATATCTTTCGATTTTTAGAGAATTCTATAGTAGAATCACAAATAAATTTACGATTTTATAGGCTTTAGTATTCCATTGTATTCTATAAGCTTTACGATTTTCACTGCTTCTGATTAACACTTTGATTTTACAAACAACAATTACTTTGACTCTACATCCAACAATTACTTTATTATGTCAGTATTTGTCTTGGCTCTACAGTAGCATCAAAATAGTTGCATAGTTAGTTTTTGTGATTTCAACCTATGTAGTTTTAAAATTATATTTGGTTCTGTTATTGAACCACATACAGTTGACCAAATTTGAGTAGTCATAGTAGCTTGTATCTGCTACGATTAATATTGAACCTAAAGGCATATCAAGGAATTAGCATCAAATTTTTGTGTTAGGGCTATATTTCCCTGTGTATTATTTTAGCGTCATAATGTCTAGTTTTATAACTATTTTGTATATATCGTGCAATTTTTAGAGTTTTCTATAGTAGGATCACAATTATAAGTTCTATATAGCATTCTGGATGAATAATTCTTAGCAATGTGTTTTTATATGTTATATCACATAATAAAAAATTAATTTTGTATGTTATACTATTTAAGAAAATGTAACTTTTTATTTGTCTTAAGTTTCGTTGTTTTATATGTAGACTTAATGTATTCTGATGTTCATTATTTTTCCCATTCCTTTTGTCTCTAAGTGAACATTTTCAATTCGGAAAACAGTACTCTTGTTGAAGGTGTTTGTGAATCAGCTGGTACTAGCCTAATTGAGGAGTTTGTAGAAGGCTTTGATGAATCATTCAGCAGGACGACTAAATTGTGGAATCCTAAAGTTACAGACAACAAATTCAAACCTTATTCTGGTCAGCGATTTGATGACATTGAATCATGCTTTGTTTTCTATACTGAATACGGAAGGCAAGGTGGGTTTAATGTTCGAAAATCAACCCAACATACCAAGAACAATAAAATTGTGCTAAAGTATATTATTTGTTCGAAGGCAGGGCATCATGAGACTTCAATGTCAAAATTTTGTGATGCTAAATCAGAATCATCGCATGCATCTAGTGCTTCTGGTGTGCAAGTTAGAAGGAGAAGGACTGTGACTAAAAAAACTGAATGTGATGCAAAAGTTATTCTAAAATACTTGGGTTCAGATGGCGGCTATATAATCAGTTGTTTTATTGAGGGTCATAACCATCCATTAGCAACTGAATCTGGAAAGGAATTCCTCCTTGCAAATCGATCTATGACTGCACTTCAGCGACATTTTCTTCTGGATGCTGCAAGAACAAACATTGGTGCTTTTAGAGCTCATGGTCTTTATAAAAATTGTTTTGGATTGTACTCTGATATTGGCCCAACTGCTGTTGATTTCCAAAACTGGATGAGAGATATTAAGCTGTATATAGGGAAACATGATGCAGATATGTTACTTGAAAAATTCAAGACCAAACAGGAGACATCAGATGGAGGATTTTTTTACGAGTACCAGACGGATTCAAATGGTCATCTTACTCGTTTGTTTTGGACTGATGTTCGAGGTCGCAAATATTATGAAGTTTTTGGGGGTGTGGTTTCGTTTGATGCAACTTACCGTACCAACAAGTAAGTTTTACAAAAAAGTTGTTAAATTAAATGTGATTCTGCCGAAATATATAGTCAGTTATCTTGATTTGAATGATACATATGTTAGTATAGCAATTTGTGGTATATTTTTTAGTTTGTAATAAAAGTTGCCTTATCTAGTCAGTTGAATTACATGTATTCAGTAGTTCTAATTATGTTGAGTTTTAATTATTTTTTTTTTGCAGGTATGGTATGGTTTTCGTCCCATTTATTGGTGTTGACAACCATTGGAAGAGCATCACTTTTGCTTCTGCTCTGCTTGACCATGAAAACGAAACAAATTTCACATGGGCATGTGAAATGTTTTTAAAAAAATTTCATCGTCCTCCGAAATGTATAATCACTGATCAGTGCCCTGCAATGAAAGTATCTATTGCTGCAACGTTCCCACATTCTATTCATCGCTATTGTATGTGGCATGTGATGCAGAAGTTTCCGGCGAAGGGAAATAAAATTTAATTCTGTAAATTATTTTTCCCTGTCCATAATTTACTTATTTCAATTAAATTTTAAACACATCTAATAATTGCTTCTATTATAGCATCAGCCTCCTTTCATTAACTTTTTTAAGTCATTTTCCTTTGCACCATATTTTACTGGACAATTAAGCAAATTTAAAAACTTGACAATTGTTCATTTCCTTGGTAAATTATATCCTTCAGGGATTCCTTGGTAAAATTTACAATTTAAGCCCTTTCGATTTTAAATTTTACTTGTTTACATTTTTTGTAGATTGGCCCTGTTTTTTGTGCTGAATCTGGTTTCATGGAAAAGTTAAACAAATTCGTATGGTCATCACATTTGACGGTAACTGAATTTGAGGAAGGATGGGATGCGATGTTGAAGGAGTTTGGATTGAGCGAGCATGTATGGTTGAATGAGATATATGCTATAAGGGAATCATGGATTCCTGCTTTCTTCAAGGACAAGCCAATGGGAGCCTTACTTAGAACAACTTCAAGGTCAGAAAGCAGTAACTTCTACTTTAATCATTATGTCCAGAAAAGAGACACACTATCAGAATTCTACATGTGTTATGAGTGTGCACTTGACAAGCAACTCCATGAAACCAAAAAATTGGATAATGGAGATTCATGTATTCCACAACCCATAACCGAGAAGGAAATTGAAAAACATGCTTCTTATCTTTACACTCGTACTATGTTCTATAAGCTTCAGAAACAAATAAAGATGAGTTGTTTCCACATTAGTTTGGCAAGCCAACCAACTGTGGTTGATGGGGTTAACAGATATGTTGTTCGAGATAAAAGTTTTGATGATAGGCTGTTTGAGGTTGAATTTTCTTTCTCCAACAATGATGTTGCATGTTCTTGTAAGCTTTTCACGAGAGTAGGTTATCTTTGTAGGCATTGCTTTTATATTTTAGGCCTTTGGGGTGTGGAAAGAATTCCACAACAATTCTTGTCCGGTCGTTGGATGAAGAATGCCTTGGAGAAATTTTGCACATTAAAGTTTCCTAATGAATTAGAAAGCAGCAGTAGTCATATGATTAGGGATACATCGAAGCAGATATTGTCTGAGTTCCAAGGCTGTTTTGGCAAAGTTTCTAATGATATTGAGGGACTAAAATTCATGTTGGACGAGATGAAAAGTTTGACAACCAGGGTTGAAGGTAAATTCCAACATTCTGGTACAACAAAAGATGACATTCTGGAAGAAACTTTTGGTTTTAGACCTTCTGGCTCAAGCAATGTACTTCCACCCCTCCAAAGCAATAACAAAGGAAGTAGGAAACGGATCATCCGTCCAGGAGAGATAAGCCGCGATGGTAAAAAGAGGAAATTAAAGACGTGCAAATCTTGTAATAAATTAGGTTATCATGATTCACGTAAATGTCCGAAGAAGGGGCAACAGCTTCAACAAAATCCTCCCTCTCAGAGCGTTCAGAGTACATTAAATCAGTCCATGCAACCTCAACCTTCCGATAGTCAGAACGTTCATACAAATGGAATCCCCAATTCCACTACTGAAGTATAACAAACAGGTAAGTCTTGCTCATTGTTTTGTTTCCATACTACCTGGATCAAACTGAATTTTTAATTTACTTATGTAGTTGTTTGTGCATAGAGCTTTTAATTTCAGTTGAAATAAAAAATTAAAGTTTGTATTGTTTTCATGCAGCGTGTGCAGAAAAAGAGGGGATTTGAATCAAACAATTGCATTGAGGGAGCTCATGGAGATAAACATTGAAACTCTGTTCTGTTGAAACATTGATGAAAGATTGAAAATGTTCATTTGTGACTAATTCTCTGTATTAGAGTTTCATTCGCTAATTGAATATCTGAATCATGTCAATTTTCTTTGTTTTGTATGAATTTTTTTGTGCCTACATTGTAAAAAGACACCATTTTGCTTGAATGGTTTTAATCATTCTTATTACTTGATTTTCTTTGTTTTGTTTTTTTTTAAAATTCTAGTTCTTTGTGAAATTACATAATCTGTCAGTAATTGATAATGAAATCTTTCGATTTGTAGTTTTTTCCTTTCTTTTGATTCTATAGTAGAACCAAAGTATAATTATTTTTGATTCTATTGCAGAATCATGTGGATATTCACCATGAAAGTATTACACAAATGCAAACCACTTATATACAATAGTAATTTGTACAGGAATTAAAGTTATTTACAACAACCAAGTACCATAATTTGTCCAACAAAGTTATTTACAATCAATCACAAAATAAAAGTTGAATTTTAACCAACAAGTCTAGATTACATAGAACATAATAAGCGATCAAATGTTCAGGATCACTAGTCGACCTCCATGTTGCTGTCATGCCCTTCATCTATATCATTTGCCGTATCTGGTGAACGAACCGATCTAATGGCTCGACGAGGCACACCTGCATAATTAGGATCACCTGCATGGCTAGCGGCAGTACTAGAGCTTTCCTCAGAAAGATAAACAAGAGGATCAGCAGAGCAGTCCATGAGATTATAATCTCTCTCAAATCCTGGTTTGTGAGGACATTTATTTTCAAGTTTGTGATCAGGGCTGCAACATAGTGAACATGATCCATTTTGCATGTATTCTATGGTAATTCTTGCATGCGTGAAGGTTTCATCAATACCAAGAACTACAACAAGAATGTGTTTTGGCCTAGAGTGCATATGACTCATTTCGAGACATATCTTGGCAGAATATCCTGTCTCATTTCTGGCAGCGGTAGTCCAGGTACTAAGCCCATCATTGCGGATGACTGTACCTAATGCCTCAGCAATATATGTAAGCCCTTCCATGGACCAATATGGCCTTGGAATATTTTTAATGTTCACCCACTGGGTACAAGTATCAAGGGTGTGTTTGATGGAAGGATATTTGTGAATTATAGGACCAAAAACAAAAATCTTCCCTTCTACATTTACAGGCCCTAGAGAGATGACTTCGTCCCTTATTTCTTCATTGTCAAATTTAAAATAAAAGAAGCCCGATTCATCAAAATTTATAAAATTAAAACCCCAAGATCCAAACCTTGATGACATGAACTGTTGTACCATTTGAAGGTTAGACTTCTTGTTTAAAGCATGATCAACAAAATAGCCTAAGCAACTAAGTTTCCAAGCCTTTTCAGCATTCACAAAGAATTGTAATGGAGGATGGACGATTGTGGAACAATTATAGGAAGGGCAGTGATAAGTGTTGTGAATATCATTGCCTGATTCATTTGAAATAGCATCAAAAAGCGAACATTTATAGTAGTCTAATGGAGTTATACCTTTTGATTCCAAATCAGAAAAAAATTTATCCCTTGCAGAATAGCGAGATTTTGCATGCATAACCCTTTCGGCAGATGTTGGTGTTATCCATGATTGAAGTTGTTCAATCGGGACTGGTTGAATGGGATTTTGGACTCCAAAATCAGCCACAGGGTGGGCCTCAATCCTACGACCTTCAAGAAACCATATTTCCATACTTGTTGATGATGAACTGCCATATTTTTCCAATGCTTTGGATGATGAAGCCATATTGTACAGGGTATAAATTTGGGGTAGTTTCTTTTGTTTTTTTTTTATGAGAAAGAAAAGATATGGCGGTTTGTAGTTGTAACTGAAAATGAAACTTAACTTAAATAGCTGTTCAAATCAAAATATGAGTCGTGACTCTTTCGTACGGTTTTTATACTTGATTTATATTGAACTTAATGATTCTATTGTAGAACCAGTTTCAAAATTTGGTCATTTTCCTTATTCTTTTCCCATCCTAACCCTTGGTTCTACAATGGAATCAATACTCAAGTATTCTTGATTCCAATGTCGAATAAAATTACCAAATATTAAAAACTTATATTTCATTTTATTGAATTATTATTTAAGTTTTTATTGGTATTTTCTATGGGGTTTAAAAGTTTTAATTTGGGGTTGAATGAGTTTAATTTGCGTTTTAGAACTATTAAATTTAAAAATTTAAAATTTAAATTTTTTAAATTTTTAAGTTTAAAATTTTCAAAAGTTAACTTTTTGGGGTTCAACATTTGCATTTTGGGTTTTGGAAATATTCAGAATGACGAATAAATATGAATTTTTAAATTTCATATGTACCTCCCCTAGGGGTTCAAAAGTTAACTTTTTGGGGTTCAATATTTGCATTTTGGGTTTTAGAAATATTCAGAATGACGAATAAATCGTATACAGAATTAGGGTTTAAGGTTTAGAGTTTAGGGTTGTTTACAACCCTAAACTCTAGACTTTAAACCCTAACTTTTCCTGGTTTTTATAAAATCGGGGTTGGTCCCCGATTTTTTAAAAACCAGGCCGCCGGACTTAGTAAGTAAAATGAATTTTTAAATTTCATCTGTACCTCCCCTAGGGGTTCAAAAGTTAACTTTTTGGGGTTCAACATTTGCATTTTGGGTTTTAGAAATATTCAGAATGACCTGATTTTTTAAAAACCAGGCCGCCGGACTTAGTAAGTAAAATGAATTTTTAAATTTCATCTGTACCTCCCCTAGAGGTTCAAAAGTTAACTTTTTGGGTTCAACAATTGCATTTTGGGTTTTAGAAAAATTCAGAATGACGAATAAATCGTATACAGAATTAAGGTTTAAGGTTTAGAGTTTAGGGTTGTTTACAACCCTAAACTCTAGACTTCAAACCCTAACTTTTCCTGGTTTTTAAAAAATCGGGGCTGGTCCCCGATTTTTTAAAAACCAGGCCGCCGGACTTAGTAAGTAAAATGAATTTTTAAATTTCATCTGTACCTCCCCTAGGGGTTCAAAAGTTAACTTTTTGGGGTTCAACATTTGCATTTTGGGTTTTAGAAATATTCAGAATGACGAATAAATCGTATACAGAATTAGGGTTTAAGGTTTAGAGTTTAGGGTCGTTTACAACCCTAAAGTCTAGACTTTAAACCCTAACTTTTCCTGGTTTTTAAAAAATCGGGGCTGGTCCCCGATTTTTTAAAAACCAGGCCGCCGGACTTAGTAAGTAAAATGAATTTTTAAATTTCATCTGTACCTCCCCTAGGGGTTCAAAAGTTAACTTTTTGGGGTTCAATATTTGCATTTTGGGTTTTAGAAATATTCAGAATGACGAATAAATCGTATACAGAATTAGGGTTTTATTTTGTTTGTTGTACAAGGCTTTTAAAAAATAATTCAAAAAGATTAGAGCTTTGTCCTCTTCTTCAGTTGATTCTACTCTTCAAAGGCCTTGTACAAGTAACATGGGATTATTTTTTAAATATTGGTTCTAAAATAGAACCACATTAGATAAATGATTGTTTATGAATTTTGTTTTGGCAAATGTGACTCTGAGATACATTGACAAATTGAAACTTGCTAAACTGAAGCTTGAGTGTCGAATTTTACTTTTGAATCTATTGTAGAAATAGGTGTATAGTAATTTCCCTTGATTGTTTTGCAACATATCTTTTGGTTTTACAATGGAATGCACAATCAAGTGTTCATGATTCCAATGTACATTCCGATAACAAGACAAGCATATATAGGTTGCCTTGGACCGACAGTTCACCACTGAACTTGGTTTCCCACAATAATCACAAAGATATATATTGTTCACTGTAACAACATCTGACCTCTACAATTTCAAGGTTAGATTTTGTATAGTGATGGTTTACAACAAACCAATAGAAAGTAGTCACCAACATCATATTACAATGCTACATGAATAAAACCAATCCAGATTTCTTTAAATTTAAAATGCGAAAAACAGTACAACTAAGATCAAAATTCAATCTCAACGGACAAAGTTAACTTCACATTTACTGTTAAAAGCATCTAGAATACGTAATCAAAGTATCTAAGATAATTCTGAAGAGAGAAACAAAAATTGCATTCATAATTCTCTGTCATTTCATCCAACTATCATAGCTCATTCATCGCCTTGATCTCATCAAACATCTTGTGCTTGATATAATTGATGGGGGAGTATACAATCTTTGTTGCATATATCTGGCGTGCTCTTTGCAGCTGCTTTTTTTGCATATATTCCTGCACCAATATTAAAAATTAGTTCAAAAATTAAATAAATAAATCAAGGGTAGATTTAGGATTAGTAAAGCTAGGATTTGACTTAAATTTGAGATAAAACATCCGACAATTTGATAAAAGATGCAAACACAACATATTCCTTCATTACTCATACCTAAACAGTATACCTAAGCAGATGTTTCGATTCTGTAGTAGAATCAAAGCAGTGTTTATTTAAATAATTAGTTGCAGCTCTGAAGTATATTCTACAGTTAAGCACACACATTTGCAGCTTGGATCTGGAGGTAATCATAAAAGTTGCACCTCCAACACAATATGTACTACTAAATCTAGCTAACTAGTTGAACACAATATGTACACAATATGTGTACCAAGTTTTATAACAATTACATACAGTTTCATAATAATAATTACTTACAGTTTCAGGTGCAAATTTGCATTCCCATTTTCTTACTCCATTTCCCATGTAAGTCTCCATGTGATTCATTGCAAACACTCCAGACTCGCTGTTCTTGTTTTTGGTTTGCCAATTCATTTCTAAGAGTGTTATTGGAGCATTCCTTATTTGCTGTGTCTTCCATAGGCTGTGATCTTCAAAATACTTGGAAAGATTTTCACGCTGAAATTTTGTAGTATTAGCATTAGTTAACAGGATGAAACAATTTAATTTTAAGGTAGTTTTTAAGGCCAGAAAATTACCAAAGTCTCGGGGATTGTATCATATAATAAAAACATATCTTGCCCAACTCTGTTGTCAATAATCTCAATTGCAAATTTCTTCAAATTGCAGCATATAACATAGTGATGGTTTGCATTGTAGACGGGGAAGAAAATCTACGCATAAAACATAATTGTTAACGAGTGACTCAGTGAATTTACTCTCGACTAAAAGAACAGACAGACAGCGACTCATAAGAACCAGTGTTGTCTATAAAAATCCAGTAGACTCAACAACAATCAGAAAATAATATTTCGACAGCTAATTACAATAAAAAAACTACAAACACATAAATATGCTTCAACAGTAGAATCAAAATCTAGTCACAACACATACACGTGATTAAAAGGCTGATACTCATGCGATTCTACTATACAAGTTATATACAGCTACAAATTCAAACATGCTTGTATGTAGAATCAAAAACTACAAGTACACAAATAACCTTCACTATCAACAGAACAAAAATGACGCCAAAGAATATCAACATAAACATGATTCTATAGTAGAATCAAAATACACAAAGCAAAAAAAAACATCAGATCTGGTTATAATCTACTATAGAATCAAATTATTAGCAATCATCTATTAATTTCGAATTCTAGTATATAATCGTTTTGTTGTGATTAAACAACTGTTTCTATTACAGAACCACAAAGGAGCTATACTCAAGCCCTTGTCAAAGTGGCAAGGACAAAGGAGCTGTACTCAAGCCCTTGTCTTTTTTAGAGCTATATGATCAGTGAACGACCTTACAAATGAATGCATTAGCCTAAGCTGTTCATACAGACATATGTGGCTATAAGATTTTAACTTTCGAATATGTCAAATTTTGGTATGACTTGATTTGTCGAACTATCATATTAATTTCTCCCTATCAGAATTTTAGTAACCATCTCCTGCTTCTCTTGCAAATACTTGTAAGTTTATAGCCACATTTTAGTATCGAACTACTTAATATCCACAACTTGGTATGTATAGTCAACATGTGACAGAACTTTACGACATAAATAGATCATGTCAGCCTTGGATATTATTTCCAAGGATCGCTAAGTTCATGACTTACAAGCACATGCAACAAAAAGAAACCGTACCTTCAAATTTCAGAAGCACCTCATCGTTGACAAAGAAGAAAGACACATCAAGTAAATACGAAGACTAGCAAGGAACTTTATAACAAAACATTCGGGTCTTAGTGTTCAATTTATTCAGATAAGGCAATAAGGTTACTTACTAAGCACAATTCAGTATGTATCACGACTTTAAAATATTAAGAGACTAAAAGACAGAGTGAGGAACGAATTATACATCACAAGATATGTAACTAACCGAGCTAGATTTAAGATCAGCAGAAAATAGAAAGAAGAATGTTGTGCAACTGGCACAACTGAGACATAAAAGAAGTGATTCTTTACTAAACTTCTATGTGCATAGCATTAGACACGGTTTGATCTATATGGATCGATAGCTATAATCAGTAAATACAGAATTATGCCTGCTTACTGCCAGGAGACTCAAAAGGTTGAACCTAAAAAAAAATCTATTTATAATTGTGATGCCTGCAAACATCACAATGAAACTCAGCATTATCAAAACAGGACACCACTGAACTCAGAGTTCAACAACAACTAAATTTTTAAATACCACTGCCATAAAAGGATAGACAGATAGCTACTCGCATCATCAAAAAAATAGACTCCACATCAACTCGACAACAATTTAACTAAGAACTCACACAGCAACTCAGTGAACTAAGAACTTACCAGATCAACATTTTTTATTTCAACTTTATGTTTGAAAAGTATCAAATCCAATTGATCACGAAACTTCATAAATACCACGTTGCTGTCTTTACTCTCGTCCCCAACTTGATTTGATTTGACTACGTTTCCCAACTACACATAAAGAGAAAAACTCAGCAGTTCATAAATTGTAATTTCTACGATTAAATCAGGGATGTTTTATGGAATTTACCGTTACCAATGTGTTGCAAAAGAATCTTAAAGGAGACTCAGCTGATTTGTATTTTTCATCCTCATTTAGAATACTTGTATAGGCATCCACGACATTGAAAAGTATTTCATTTCCAAGCCTTAAACTTTGAATGTGGTTCCTATAGGAAACGGTATTATTCCAGCGAAAAATTTCATCCCTACAGAGTTGTACAAGTAGAGAAGGACAGTGCAGTTTAGTATAAGTAGAGAAAGCTTCTACAGTACAATCAAAAACCACCCACACATAAATATGCTTCAATAGTAGAATCAAAATCTAGGCACAACACATACACGTGATTAAAAGCCTGATACTCATGCGATTCTACTATACAAGTTACATACAGCTAAAAATACAAATATGCTTGTATGGTAGAATCAAAATATGCAAAACAAAAAAAATACATCATATCTGGTTCTAATCTACTGTAGAATCAAATTATTAGCAATTACCTATTAATTTCGAATTATAGTATAGCATCATTTTGTTGTGATTAAACAAATGGTTCTATTATAGAAGCACATGTACAACAGAAATTTTGGTTCTAGCACAAAAACAAAATGAACCGAACCAACAACTAAACATCACAATGAAACTTAGCATTATCAAAACAGGACACCACTGAACTCAGAATTCGACAACTAAATTCATAAATACCACTGCCATAAAAAAACAGAAAGACAGCGACTTACATTCCTCCTCCTGGTCGATATGTAGAAATCCATTTCCAAACTTCATCTTCCTCTTTTGTAAGTTTTGGCTTGTTCAAATCAATTGTTCGACTTCTGAATGGTGATTTATGTAATTCCCCCACCTTCTGCACCCTTCTTATTTTGTTATAACCAAACTCTTGTTCCACTCCGGATTTCCTATGAATTATTTTGCTAAAAATATCACCATCAACAATTTCACCACCTATTTTTAATTCACCTAAGAAATCATCTATATCGATCAACTTATTATAAGCCCTGTCATGTTCTGGAAGCATTAATATGTCGATTGTTTTCCAATCACTGGTTGTGAAATAAGGCCATTCCTTTTCAATACTGTTTTGAACAAAAAAATTGGTTGCTAATAAGTTATATCTACATTTGTTGCAAGTACAACTTTGTAACATATTATGTAACTAAATCAATTTGAGTAAATTTTTATACCTTTGCTCTGTGCTGGCTCCCAATCTTTCTTTATATTCTTTCACCTTTTCATTGTTTGGGAAAAGTTTCTCTGCCATTTCCAAACTGTCACCAAATGCTTTCTTCATCCTTTCCAGTTCAACAAATTCATTCTCCAGTTTTGACATGATATCCTAGTGTCACACAAATATTTGAATTAGTGCACAATGATATGACAATGTGATAAGTTTCAGTCACTATTTATAAACTGAATTTTACCTTTTCTGTAATCGTATCACTTGTACTGTGTTTATTTTGAACATCTCTAGCAATGGACAATATAGAATCATTGATTGAGTTGTCTAGAGAGACCACTGGACTGCAGGGTACTCCTTTAATTGTCTCTTCTGGGGTGTTGAAATTGTCATTGCCTCCAAATTCCTAACATAATAGAACCAAATAAATATTCCCTCGACTCTATAATGTAACCAAATTAAAAAAGTAAAGGTTAAATTTGTAGGAATTACTTCTGCAGGATAAAAAAGACCAAACATTCTTTTCTAGAGTGTAGAAGATGCTCCTTAACTAAGAAAGAAATTATTGGTGGTGCTCATTCGAAAGAGAAGTTGATTAATTTCCAAAGGAGTTTTGGAAGTCAGTCTACAACTCAACAACGAAATTATTGGGGTGTTTTAGTCAATCTGCTTTAATTGAAAGTGTCATGCAATTTATTGTATCTTAATTTGTCAGTTATATAGACAAATACAACTATGATTTTGTAGCATAATCAAAATACACAAAACTGGTTCTATTACAGAACCATAAATACATCAGAAATCTTGGCACTAATTTAGAAACACAATTTATTCCTTACAATATAAACACAAAATTGGTTCTATTATAGAACCACAAATAAAATAGATGTAGTTACACATGAAAATAATTATAAACTCGCATTCTACTACCGAATCAATGTTATAACCATTAAAAACTGATTCTATTAAAAATAAAACAGATTAAACAATAATAATAGTAATTTGAACCACAAATAAAACATATTAAACAATAATAGTAATTTGAAAAGGAACAGAATTAAATTTACCTTGCTAAATGTTCCTTCATCAATGTTCTTAACTGTTCCTTCATCACGTCCCTCTTCCTCTTCAGCAAAATCACCATCAACGTGAGTATCTCCAAGTTCCTTTTTTTCAAATTTTGCATGAAATTTGTCAGCAAGTTGTATTATAATTTTATTCTACACACCAATACCTTAATTCTCTAATCATTCATTTACGTAGAACCAACTTTATGTTTTACTCATTCCCCTTAATAGAAGTTAACCAAAATTTCTGATTCTACAATGCAATCAAAACTAACTAGAATTATCCTATAAATAAACTAAAACCTTCGATTCTATGGTAGAAGCAATTTATATTGTAGTTAAACCTCTTTAATCGAAAATGACATAGGTAATTTTTGGTTCTGTAATATAATGGAACCAAAACTAACAAAAAATATACTACATCATGAACTACAGCCTGCTACAACTATAATTAAATTATACATGCTCAACATGTTCTTCATTATCCTTCTGATTAACAAGTTCTTCATCATCCTGCTCAACATTTGTTGGCTTCTCGATCTCAATCTGCATTATTGTGTTTTTGAAAATGATTAACATGCAGATATCAGAATTATTCTAAGTAAATAATCTTTTGAACCAGAAAATTACACTTACGATTTCTCCTTTGCCAAAAGTATGGTCAAGCATTTCAGCTCTGTTTCTATCCCTTACCCTTGAGTTAAGCCATCCAAGGAAAGCTGGATATGTCTTTTCTACGATTACTAGAGGATTCTCTGTCCGTGTAAGGTAGAAATACTACAAAGTACAGACAGGACACTAATGCATTAGCTCACATTACAAATTAAAAAGTGCTTTAAACTAATTAATCATACACCAAAATGATTTTTACTCACCAGTAGGAATACTACGGAACCGGTGTAGAACTGAGTATTTGGATTTTCCCACCAACTCTCGTGACTTGATTTCAAATTTTCTATAACTGGTTTGCACCAGTTATAGTTCTTCGCATCATCGTAATTGCCGCAGAACTTCAAAACTTTTGGGCACACAAAGGATGTTTTGTTTGATTTAATGAACAGGTTTGTCATAAGCACCATGAAGTTTTGCTTGAAGTTGTCGTCCGCCACCATCGATGCTTCAATTTTATGACGGACGTCCTTCTCGGTAATCCTACTTGCTGCCTTCCCCTCAAACTGCTTTTTCCATTCCCCCATCCTTTCGTTCTCACCTTCGAAAGAAACCTCGAGTGGTCCTCTTGGAAGACCTAGGACGTCAACTACGTCTTCTTCTTTCACTTTCAGTTTACGGCCAGGATGTAAAGCCATATATCCCAAATTATGGTCATACCACCATAAACAGCTCACTGCCAGAAACTGCGGGAATGATTTGCCCTCCATTGAGAAAGACAACAAGTGACCGAATCCTGCTTCTTTAACCCATTCTTTTTTAGCAGCGGACATCCCTTCAACCACGGCTGTGAATGTAGATGGGTAAGCTCTCAAATTAACTTTCTTTGGGTTTTCAGAATTGTTTACATTTACCACATCTTTCTTTGGCTTCTTGACATTTTTCTGACTTCCCTGATAGAAAGAAAAAGGGGGAAAAAACAATTTTTAGTTTGCATTTTTTCTGACATCAATGGAAATGCATGTATGAGCTATCTTAAATACCTGGACTCTAGCTTTTCTTTTTTTCGGCAAGGCTGTCCCTCTTTCCTTCTTAGGTAGATTAATTTCAAAATCGCTATCATCATCATCATTAATGATAGTAGACGATTTTCCTTTCTTTTTTGCTGCTGGAGTTGGTTTACCCTGATTAATGATGTGAAAAAAATGTCATTGTATATCAGTTATACTTTATTCAACTATAGATCCAAGTTTTTTTTTTTATTCTACTGCAGAACCATAAGCATAAAAATATGAAATCATAATTACTGCATAGTTTCAATACCTGGTCCTTTTTTTTCCTTTTCTTCACTTTAGAAATTTCAACGATCTGTATCTCATCAACTTCAGCATCTACCTTTTCTTCCATCTCGATTGGCTTTTTCCCTTTTCCCACATCAGAAATAGCAATTACGTCAATGTCATCAGCTTTAGCTGCTTTTCTTTTATCCTGATGGGATCCAAAGAAAGAAAAAAATTGAAATAGGTACCAATTATGAAAGTTAACATATTATGTCACAAAGGGAAAATAGCCTTAGCAATTACCTCAGGGTCATCCGCTTTAGCGTGAAAATCAGAAACTCCAATTACCTCAGGGTCATCGAACTGATTATCCACTGAACCTTTTCTTTTATTTATTCTTGGAGTCTTTGTTGCCCTTACTTTCCTTGGCCGTTTTTGAGGAGGACTATGTTCCAATTCAGTTTCATCATCACTTTCTTGTTCTTCAACTCTTTCTTCATCTTCGAATATTTCTGGTTCTTCAACCCTAATGGCTTCTTCACATTCTTCGGGCATTCTCATTAGCCTCGGTGATTTCCTCTGTTCTTCACCCAACTTTGATTCATCACAATCAAAAACTTCTTCATTTTCTTCGCGCACAGCCATTAGCCTTGGCAATTTCCTTACACTTCCAGATGTTACAAATTTTATTCTAGTACTCTCAACAGAAACTGTATTAATATCTTCTTCACCTATTAATAAAATAAATCATGTGATACACAATAATGTAGAAAAATTCAATTGAAATAACAATAAACAAACTGCCATTCAAAATGAATCCTTACGTGTAGGTGTTGGCAACACTTGTGAGTCTTGTTTTTCTTGTGAGCTCTCTGGTGTGTATAAAACCAATGCACGAAGAGCATCACTTGTTAGATCCGGTTTAGTAGCTGCTGGGCTTTGGATGAAGTCATTCTTGGCTTTGTAATCTTTGTCAATTCCACCTGCTCCATCTAGAAAATTGAGATTTTTTAGTATGCAGTTACATTATGGTGTACTAAAGTTAAAAATTCACCATCAAGGACTTCATTTAACCTTTGTCAGTTGCTTTTAATGATGGTCAATAAAGATAAATCTGTGATACCTTTTTCATCTTCTTTTTCCAAGTCTTTGTCCTCGTTCTGTAGTATAGGATTGTCCACTTTGTTTTGTTTCTGTGAGCTTAATGAATCAGGAATATCAATGAACTCTTCTTCCAAATTTCTATCTGCACATCCATCACAACAACAGAGAATATATTACATATAAAATGGGAACATGAAAACGTCATTTTAATAGAAAATATATTCTTCCACACCTTTGTCCTTGGGTCTGAATCTAATTTTAAATCTCCTATGTTCCTTCTTTTCAACTTGTCTGTCAACTAAAATCACAGAGTCTTCCAAACTCCCATCATTGGACTTCAAATCCATATCTGTTGCTTTTCTTTCATCCACCAGAATTGATTCTTGTTTTGAAAACATTCCTTCATAGAATGACTTGAGTTCAGCATCATCAAACCAGTCCTCGTTCATCTGTTAAGAGTGTAGTTTATTAGAAAACAAACAAATACGAAGTTCTAAAATGAAAAAGAAAATAATGTAATCAAGTTACAAATCCTGGGTAATGTTCAGCTATGTTGAAATGAGCAGGACACTCTAACAGGAATTTATACAAATAATACAGGACATAGTATCCACACTTGGTACCATCTTTTTGTTGAGGAATTTTTGGTATGAAGAGAGGGATACCAAGAATTTCATCAGATTCTTCCTTCTTTGCATTTTTGAATAAATAAAAAACGAACCTGAACAAATAAAATTTATTAGTTAACATCTAAAATTATAGCTAACAGAGTACATTAAATAATTCCAAGTATTCCATACTTACTGTCTTAGCAAGGGCTCCTTTTTATTTGGTCCTATTCCATGTAGTGAGTCCAACAGAAGCATACAAGGACTCCTTAGTGCAGAACCCATTTTCTTACCAATATTACAGATAACAAGTAAATTCCAGTGGTTTCTATTATTAAACAACAATAATTTTTGTTAGAACTAATCAAGAATCTGAATGCTACGAATAACATGCCAAAATTTTAACTAATACTTACGCTTCACAAATTGGAATAAAGATATATCTGCTTTGGAAAATATTTCCAAAAGATTTCAACTTCATTGCTTTCTCTCTACTACCTGAACTCTTCTTTTTTCCATACTTAGCAAACCATAATGGGTCAAAGTACATGCATCCTAATTTTTTTTCACTCGGTATTTTTTCCCATAAGAGTCTACATAAACATGATGAGATGAACATATTAGGTATATAAAAGACATATGAGATGAACATGATAAGATATAAAACAGTTACACAGACATAAAAAAAGACTGATTTTATAGTTTTATTACCTTTTGTATTCTTCGAAATTAAGTGTGCTTAATTCTTCATCCAAATTAAGCGTGCTTAATTCTTGTTTATCAACAGGAATGGTCATCCTTGACTTTGAACCCCTTGCTTTGAATATAAATTTGCCCCGCAAGCGGTTGCTAGAACGTGAACCTAACAAATTTTAATGACAACTATAAATATATATGTTTCGACAGTAGAATCAAATGGAAGCATATATTCTAAATATATGTATACATTAATTTCTCGGTTCTACTATGCAAACACATTATAACACATCATATCAGAACATATAGACCAGATTGGAACATCAGACCGGAACATACAAATGTACACAAACATTGAAATCTACAAATTGTTGTTCTACTGTAGAACCAACTTTCATACCACCAAATATACATGAAGCTATAAAACAATCTTAATCAGTCAAATCTACTAAAATTTGGTTCTGTTATAGAACTTTAATTGTAAAACAAAATTATAATACCTAATTATTAGCAATGTAGTCTAACTTTCAATAGCCAACACCATAACCGAACGACAAGTACACTACCTAATTATTAGTAGCAGATGAAGAGACAAAGCTAGTAAACTTTGGTTCCATTACAGTTAGACTACATTGTTGTTCTGTAATAGTACACTATCTAATTATTAGCGAATAAATTTCAATTAGCTATTAAATTAGCATTCTACTACAGAATCAAAACTTAAGCAAGAAAAAATGACTTTAAATTGATAACCCACACAGTTGTATAAGTAGAGAAGGACAACGCATTTTAGTATAAGTAGATAAAGCTTCTATAGTACAATCAAAAAATCAGAAACACATAAATATGCTTCAATAGTAGAATCAAAATCTAGGCACAACACATACATGAGATTAAAAGCCTGATATTCATGTGATTCTACTATACAAGCTATATATAGCTACAAATACAAACATGTGTTGTACAGTAGAATCAAAAACTACAAGTAGACAAATAACCAATAACCTTCTGTAGTAGAATCAGAAATTCACACAAAACAAAAATGATACCAAATAATATCAACATAAACAAGATTCTATAGTAGAATCAAAATACACAAATTATTACCAATTACCTATTAATTTCGAATTCTACTATAGAATCATTCTGTTGTGATTAAACAACTGGTTCTATTACAGAACCACATGTACAGAAACTAAATTTATACCTTACGATTATGTAAAAAATGGTTCTATTATAGAACCACATGTAAAACAGGTGTACAAACACATGAAAATAAGTGCACACTCGCATTCTACTACCGAATCAATGTTCTAAGCAATAAAAACTGATTCTATTACAGAACCACAAATACTTTTTTATACACTCACTATAGAACCATATCTACTTACGCATGCATACACATTTTTTAAAACAAAAACACCTAATCATACCTAATCTTCTCTGAAACATTTTAATCTCTATATCCGATGGAGATTAACCTGAAAATTATAATTCAAAACCCTAAATTAACGAATTGAAGAAAAATAAGCTTATAATTGAAAAATAACGAAGATTATAAGAAAAATTAGAACCTTCATTTGATGAATAGCTCGAATCTGAAGGGGCGTAATCGTTCTGTTCGATCTCTCTCTCTCTCTCTCTCTCTCTCTCTCTCTCTCTCGGTGAGCAAGCTGTGTAAGTTGTGTCTATAGCTGTGTGTATTGGCGTATTGCTTTTTTCCGTACAACCGTTACAATTTATGACCCTTGTCTGGATTGTGTTTCTATTTTTAAAAATAGCCTTATTTTTTAGTTTAATTACAAAAATGCCATTAATGAATCTGAACCATTTGATTAAATGAATGGCTAGGATTATGTTTCTCCCCAATTCTCCATATAATTTGTTCTCTCTAGAAGGGGACTCTATATA
Organism: Kitagawia praeruptora; assembly: GCA_037693485.1. NCBI lineage: Eukaryota > Viridiplantae > Streptophyta > Magnoliopsida > Apiales > Apiaceae > Kitagawia > Kitagawia praeruptora. The sequence goes on from CM075350.1 coordinate 71,771,893, forward strand.
TACATTATGTGTGCATTGTAAATTATAATTGTTAAGTGATAATAAGTGTTATGTGTTTATTTGGTTTAGCTGGTTATACTAAAAGCATTTTATAAGAAAAACCTTATACGTTATACGTGTTATCGTGTTTACATGAACTAGGAAATGATGGGTAGACTAGAGTAAACAGTGAGGTTTTGGTTGGTTGGGTACTGAAGTAGTACGTTACCTTTATGTAGGTACGAGTAGGAGGCCCCGGCTAAGAGTCGGTGCACGTGTAGATGGAATTTTGAGAAATGAGACATTCAGCGAAGTTGACGGGTATATTGGCAGAGTGACTGACGAATTATGAAGGAAAGATGGATGCATAGTCGAGTAAATACCAACGTATAAAGATGTAGAGACAGATGTAAAGTGAGTAACGAATCGATGTACTAGAATCGGGAACTTCGTATTTTGAGGCAAGTTATACTATCCCTCACTTATCGTTCAAGTGATGCCAATCCTCTTGTGTCATTTATATGTTCATTCAAATCCTTTCTTGCAAGTATCTATACCTTTCATTTTCATTTTGAAATGATGTGAAACTGTTTCTATTAATTGTAAGGTTTTCTTCCAAGTCATGTTGCTAGTGTATACAACCCTTACTTTTGTTCCAGTAACAATTTCCTTCAACTAGCATTCAAATGTTTATTCTCAAATTATTTTACAAATGTTTATTCCCTCCACCTATCGTTCAGGTGTTGACTCTTTAAAAAAAATTATTTTTATATAAATATCCCTCATCTTTATTAATAATCTTCAAGAAACGTTTTTCTTCAAATTGTTGTAAACTAATTATTCGAGGTTTAGATTGTCGTTGAAGCATGTGTTGCTCGTGACGGTTCAAACCGAGAATGGATTGAGATCTTCTTAATTATTCAACTCATTATTGTCAGGACATCTAAAACCTATGAGTGCTTAGCCGACAAGAGTGAGATTTGAGTAATTGAGAATTTGTTGAATGTTCATTTTGGACTATATAAATCTTTTATGTTGACTCAACTTCATAACGGAATCTTATTAATTTAGAATAGTTGAAAAGAGTGATTTATAACTAAGGCGTTAATCCAATTTTTCATCTGAACTTCAGATTCCTTTATTCCATGATTACTTTATAAATTGCTCTTAAATTTCTAGAATCTTAACAATTGCTTCGTTCCTTAATTGATTTATATTTCCTTGTTGATATATGATTCTGTCCAGTTAAACCATACCATGTTTAGTTCAATCTTATTGCTTTGTTGTTTACGATTCCTTATATTGAATGCTTCTCTGACCCTTAATCTCTTATTTTTGCTCATAAAAAAGGCTTGATTATTTAAATATGTTTTTAAAATTCCTTATACTGGGCTGATATGTTTTAATTGTTAATAACTTGTAAACAGATTGGAGAAGCGTAAGAGGCTATGTAACACCCCAGTCCCACATCGAGGAGATTTGGGACTTTAGTTCAGTTTATAAGACAAAGTACTACTACTAAGTGCACCAACAAATCATGATCTTTTTGGGGCCTGTGGATTATCTAAGTTTGCTGCATTTGGGCCAATATGTTTTGGCTTATTTCGGATTTGGAATCGGGACTTGACCCGATTTTCGAAAAAAGGCTTGAGAATTGACCCGGGTTGTCATAGGCTAGGGTGTCCTAGTCTAGCATTTTTATTTAGCGTAAGAGACTAGGGTGGTCCTAGTCCAGTATTAAAGGCCAATGTGTGGCCTAATTGGGAACCCAATTCAAAGTCCAGAGGGACCTAGTGTCCGGTATGGGGACTTTATGTGGCTGATCACCCGTATTGTTCGTAGTCGGGAGAAAACACCAATCAACTTAAAGGCTTTTAAAAAGTTTTATGAAAAGTATGTTTTAATGATAGAATGATTTTAAGAAAATGAATATTTTGATGAAAGTTATGATTTGAAGAAAATGAAAAGTTTTATTCTATGATGGAGATTGAATTACTCCCTTGAGATAAATTGACCATTGATATTGTTAATCAATGAAATATTGAGAAATTGTTGTTCACTATATTATACACTTGCTGAGCATTGTTGGCTCACTCTTTCTTTGTTTTCACCTATCCTTCTAGTTAGGATTAAGGATGGCTACATATGTCTTACTATTCGAATGAGAGCGACGAGCCATTCTATAAAGGATAGATTTCAGAGCCAACACAGACATGTACTATTTTGGACTACACTACAGATTAGATGGTATAGTGGTTGTAATAATTATTGTAATTTAGATTCTTGTATCATACCATAACCTGAGATCGATCCTTGTTGAGGGGTCGTTGGTGTAATTAATTTTTGTTTAAAAGTATATTTCAGAGTATTTGTTTTATGGCACCAAATCCTAACCTCGAATTTGGGGGCGTCACAGGTTGGTATCAGAGCGACAGGTTATGGTCACTGAAACAAGTTAGGATAGTTAGGTATACACATTTAAGTGAGATGTTAGACAGAACGATTGAGGACAAGATTCGCCTTGGATTATTACGACGAGTGTTGCGACATTATTTGGTATCCCGACATATCACGCGAGCAGGAGTTCGATTCATCCGAAGATTTGGTTTCGGATGTGGCATTTAATTCGGAGCCACCTAAGCTAATTAGACGATCGAAGCTACCAGTTTGGAAGACGCCACCTAGATATCCGCATGTACCTACTAGAATTTCTTCTATGACTTTAACTATTTAGCGAACGTTATAGAGAGTACGAAAAGGGTGCAAACAAGATGCGAAATGCGATTACTGACATGTGTTGGAGGTAAGGGCATAACTATTCACTACTAGCCATTGATCTCATTTAATTTATCGTCTAAGGAGATTTAACCTTCGTTTCTATTCTTTCTTGTTTTGTTGGTACCATATCTCATTTGATAATCAATTATACTTCAATTGACGATGAGCTTTGTATGTCCAATTCACTTAAACACGTTCATATTCTTTTATAGATACGTCTATTTTCCAGGGGTTACTTGATCCAACATTATACATATAAACTTTTGAAACTCATGAACTCTTCCTACTTTTTCCTGAATACTTGGTCTTCTTCATTCAAACTGGGATGAACAACCCTATGTATGTAGGGGATTCAGGGACATCCTATCTATGTGATAGAAGTCTGGTGGGACACCACTGATTGTGTTTGTCATGAAAGTACTGAAGGCTGGCCACCTTTTTGTACTATGACGGTTGACCTAATTGACAAATACAACCTAATAATAGTTCAATGATCATTTTGATCTCTCGGTTAAATTCTTTTACAACCCAAATTCCTATCAAACAAAAACTCAGCATATGTTCAAACATGTTCACACCTATCTATTTTATTGATTTCTTCTGTCAAAAGAAAAAAGAAAAAAACCCTTACGATTCCTAAAATGATCGATGATTGAAATCAATAAAGATATAAATGATGACATTCTAAGTGGTCCAAGATATATTTACGTCGACGAAGAATTGGTTGATCAAGTTTGAGAAATTGATGTTAGAGCAGGAATTGAATATCTAGTCAGTTTACTCATTGGATTTACAACACATGTACAGATTGAGTTCAATATTACTAAGAATTTGGTAAAGATAAGGAGCAGATAACAAGGACACGAGGTTATTAATTTTTCTAAAGTGGGGAATAGGGTGATGATGGATATAATTGGTATCTGATAGCGATCATTGATGAAAGATTGTTCATGAGTATTTGTTTATTTCATATTTCACTTTGGATATCGTATATGGAGTATTACACGATTTTAAATGTTTTGAGGCGCAAGAAAAATTGTAAGGACAAGAAAGTGAAATTATGATCCCCAAGGAATGTAGAAGTTGTGTTTCGAGGCCAAAACTGGACAAAGGAGTTTTAACGATCATGCAGACTAAGAGATTATTATTCCAAAATTCTAAAGTTTATCTTACACACATAGGAGATACCAGTAAGGAGACAGATAAATTGGAGCAGATTCCAGTGTTTAAAATTTCTCAGAAGTATTGATGAATTACTAGGATTGTCACTACACAGAGATATAGAGTCTGTTAATTAATTGCTACCAGGTATGTAATTAGTATTCAAAGATTCAAGATCGGAAGACATCTCAAGATATTCAAGGATATAAGAAGAGCATGCACAAAGATTTCTAAGTATGAGTTTTGGAATTGGAAGAAATATAATTTTCAGGGCATGACGAAAGGATCGAAGTGAACTTCGTGACGATGAAGCAGTAATGAGTTGAGAAAGTGAAATTATGATCCCCAAGGAGTGTAGAAGTTGTGTTTCGAGGCCAAAACCGGACAAAGGAGTTTTAACGATCATGCAGACTAAGAGATTATTATTCCAAAATTCTAAAGTTTATCTTACGCACATAGGAGATACCAGTAAGGAGACAATTAAAATGGATCAGATTCTAGTGTTCAAAATTTCTCAGAAGTATTGATGAATTACTAGGATTGTCACTAGACAGAGATATAGAGTCTGTTAATTAATTACTACCAAGTATGTAATCAGTATTCAAAGTTTCAAGATCGGAAGACATCTCAAGATATTCAAGGATATAAGAGGAGCATGCACAAAGATTTCTAAGTATGAGTTTTGGAATTGGAAGAATTATAATTTTCAGGGCATGACGAAAGGATCGAAGTGAACTTCGTGAAGATGAAGCAATAATGAGTTGAGAAAGGCCTGAGACAGCATTAGAGGTAAGAAGTTTTGTAGGACCAACTAAGAATTATTGAAGGTTGTCAGAAATTTTACCAAGGAAGCTACATCATTAACTAAGCTTACCAGCAAACACAAAAGTTTGAATGAACAGACAAATGTGAAGGAAGTTTTCAAGAGTTAAGGAGGAGATTGATAACCGCTCCAGTATTAGTATAATCGGATGAACAATGAAAGATCAAATATGCTTACAATGCTCAAGGAAATGTTCAAAGAATTTGAGAAGTTAGAGATAGAGGTTCGAATGCCTAGTTTTGCACATGAAGATGGTCTATACCGTGACCTTCCAGCATAAATTATTAGATAAAATTAAGAAATACCAAAATGAGGTGATGAATCAGAATATCAATGAGTTAACTGGAGATAAATTGAGTAGTCAAAAGATAGGTGGTGGATGCGTATCTGATTTCCTTTATTTTGAAGATGCAAGCTACGTAATAAATGTCGTAAATTTTGTAATTAATTTAGTTATTATTAAATGTTAGAGTAATACTATTTGGAGTCTAAACTTGAGGACTTGTCGAGTATTCAGAATTATGCTTCGGGAGTTAATTTCGGGAACTCAGGACAGTTGAGTTTAAATGAGCTTTGAAAGTTGTAAGTTACTTATCAATGACGTATAGTACTTGGGTTTATGTGTGTTAAGTCGAGTTTTGATATTAGTGGATGTTGGAGTTTGTTGGGTTAAAAGTTTGTATTGTGAATGGTATTGAAGGGTTGTGACCCCGGGATAGTCTGTATTACAATATATATATATATGTATATTTCAGGGTTAATATTATAAAGATCATTGGTTTTTTGCAAGTCAAGGCAGATTTCTTCACTTATATGTTTACTACAAGTCAAGGCAGATTTTTTCACTTATATGTTTGCTGCAAGTCAAGCCAGATTTCGTATTAGTATTGAATACAGATGAATTAAGATTGTAGACGATTGGAGTATTGAAATGAATTGTTTCCGGATGACTGGGTTAGTAATCAAGGTGTCGTTACACAGGGCATAGTCCATTATATGAATAGGCCATGCTCGATTTTCGGTAAAAAATGACATTCACCTACGAGTGATAATCATTTAAGATTAATGAGACTTACAAACCAAAGGTTTAAGTTTATAATGGAGTACTATGGCTTACAACATATGGTTGTATATATATATATGAGTTGATATAGAGGAATCCTAGAGTTGAAGAAACAACTTGGGAAATTGGAAGTGAAATGCTTGATAAGTACCGTTACTTGTTTCCTTAAGATTGATTCTGATGATGGAATCCTATTAAGGAGGGAAGGATATAACGCCTTAGAAAATTTCGTATTTTTAAATATTTATTTAATATTAATTATGAATTCTATTATGTGAATATTGTTGAGAAGGTGAATTATGAGTGGGATCATATTTAGGTGTTTATATGATGATTTATGTGTGTCGTGTAAGTCTGTGTATTTTATTTGTATTTTTGATGATTAAAATCTATTTAAATCATGCGTTATTGATCTTCTGAGAATTTAATAAAATCATCAAAGTTATTAAAAATCATGAAATCTTTTGTGTTGTAATCTTTATGAAATTATTTAGTTTTTAAAATTATAGGGAGAATTATTTTGGATGTTTAAGTGTTTTAAAATGATTTTAAAAGTTATGTTGCATTTAAAGTATCAAAACTTGCAAAATTCATATTTAATTCATTATTGATCCTAAAAATATTTTTAAAATATGGGAGAGAGCTAATTTCATTCTCTACATTCGAAAAATGATATTGTGATTTTTCTCAATTATTACCCATTTATTTTCTATTTTACAAAGAGTATTTAATTTATTTTTAATCAAAAAATTGTTGTGAAAGTACAATTGTGCCCCTGCTATTTTTAATCACAAACCCAGCCTTCTCTGGATTGTTCTGGGGCAGTTTTTTTTTCTAATCTCTCGACTCTTCTTCAACATTCTCTCTAGCGTCTCTTTTCGATCTCTCTCTCTCTCTCTATCTATCTTTCTCGCAACTCTCTCCCTCCCCACACTTTCGAATTCTCTCCTCTCTCGTTTATGCGAGTTCTCTCCCTCACCCCTTTGCTCTTCTCCATCAGTTATGTGTGTGCGCGTATTGTGGCCGCGTGTAAGTATGTGCGAGTTCGTCTGCGTTCTATCGAGGGTGGGTGGGTGTGTGCGTGGTGGTGTGCCGTCATGTGTGTGTGTGTGTACATATGTGTATGTGCAGTGTGCACAGGTGTGTGTGTGTGTGTATATACGGGTGTGTGTAATCATGGGGATTGAGCTACATGTTTAGTTGGTGTAACATTTACTTGAATTTTTGTTTAATACTTTGTTAATTGATAGGAATTTGATATATATATATGAATTATTGTCAGTTGATTTGGATGTTTAGTGATTATATAATGCTAATATAGAGTAAATGATTTGTATGTGATATCTTTAATTTTTCTTCGAAAATCCAGTTTATAAAGCGTACAATTAATTCGAATTTTTGAAGGCTTATGGCTTGGTTTTTGTGTTTGAGATTTCTTCTTGCTAATTTTGAATTTTGGTCAATACATGTGTTATTTAAGATTGATATTCGAGATTTTCAGATTTCATTTATATTTAGGTAGGTTTGAATTTTTATTAAAAAGGAATAATTGGGTTGTTTATCTTGCTTAAGATCTTGTATGGTGAGATTATAGTTAAAGTAAATTGTCTTTAACATGAATTGATTTAAGGTTTGATATAAGTACTCTGGAAAGTTCAATTTTTTTACTATAATGATGACTAATTGGTAATTAGCTAACCATCAGAGGACCACGTTGTTTTGTGATTGGTTTTAAAGAGGTGTACTAGAATTTGGAGCTTACATGTATATTTTATTTTATTTTTTGCCAAGCTTACATGTAGATTTTGATTAAGTGTTGATAATTATTGTCAAGTATTTAGAAATCTTGTGATATGTGAATCCTATTGGGACATAATGGTATACGTTATGAAATTGAACGTGCTAGAGGTTTGTTTGATTTATTTAATAATATATTTGAGTTAGTCAGATTATGCGTAATAGAAGTTATATGTTGATTTCTCAGATTATTAAAGTTATATCACTAGTTCATGTTCAAATAGTGATTATAATGATAAAGTTGATTTAAAGTTGGTAGTAGACAAAGGAAATGACATAATTGATGTTTGGGTCGGTTGTATTCCGACAGGTAGTATGATATTACAAAGGAGGTGCTGCCGAATTTTCTTTAGAATTATTACATGTTTTTTAAGTATTTCAATAAGAACAATATATATATATATATATATATATATATATTATGTGTGCATTGTAAATTATAACTATTAAGTGACAATAAGTGTTATGTGTTTATTTGGTTTAGCTGGTTATACTAAAAGCATTTTATAAAAAACCTTATATGTTATACGTGTTATTGTGTTTACACGAACTAGGAAACGTATGGGTAGACTAGAGTAAACAGTGAGGTTTTGGTTGGTTGGGTACTGAAGTAGTACGTTACCTTTATATAGGTACGAGTAGGAGGCCCCGAGTAAGAGCTAGTGCATGTGTAGATGGAATTTTGAGAAATGAGACATTCAGCGGAGTTGACGGGTATATTGGCAGAGTGACTGACGAATTATGAAGGAAAGATGGATGCATAGTTGAGTAGAAGCCAACGTAAAAAGAAGTAGAGACAGATGCAAAGTGGTAACGAATATCGATGTACTAGAATCGGGAACTTCATATATTGAGGCAAGTTATACTATCCCTCACTTATCGTTCAAGTGTTGTCAATCGTATTGTGTCATTTATATGTTCTTTCAAATCCTTTCTTGCAAGTATCTATACCCTTCATTTTCATTTTGAAATGATGTGAAATTGTTTCTATTAATTGAGGCAAGTTGTGTTGCTAGGGTCTACACCCCTTACTTTTGTTCCAGCAACAATTTCCTTCAACTATCATTCAAATGCTTATCCTCAAATTATTTTACAATTGTTTATTCCCTCCAACTATCATTCAGGTGTTGACTATTTTAAAAAAATTATTTTTATATAAATATCCCTCATCTTTATTAAAAATCTTCAAGGAACGTTTTTCTTCAAATTGTTGTAAACTAATTCGAGGTTTAGATTGTCGTTGAAGCTTGTTTTGCTCAGTGACGGTTAAAACCGAGAATGAATTGAGATCTTCTTAATTATTCAACTTATTATTGTCAGGCCGGTTTTGGCAGCTAAAGCCTATGAGTGCTTAGCCGACAAGAGTCACATTTGAGTAATTGAGAATGTCTTGAATGTACGTTTTAGACTATATAAATCTTTTATGTTGATTTAACTTCATAACGGAATCTTATCAGTTTAGAATAGTTGAAAAGAGTGATTTGTAACTAAGGCATTAATCCAATTTTTCATTTGAACTTCAGATTCCTTTATTCCATGATTACCTTATAAATTGCTATTAAATTCCTAGAATCTTAACAATTGCTTCATTCTTTAATTGATTTATATTTCCTTGTTGATATATGATTCTATTCTGTTAAACCATACCATGTTTAGTTCAATCTTATTGCTTTGATGTTAATGATTCCTTATATTGAATGCTTATCTGACCCTTAATCTCTTATTATTGCACATTAAAAAGGCTTGATTATTTAAATGTGTTTTTAATATTCCTTATACTGGGCTGATCTGTTATCAGTGAGTTTAAGGACTGAGAGTGAAATGTTTTAATTATTAATAACTTGTTTACAGATCGGAGAAGCGTAAGAGGCTATGGTGTTCCTAGTCCAGCATTTTTATTTAGCGTAAGAGGCTAGAGTGGTCCTAGTCCAGTATTAAAGGTCAATGTGTTGCCTAATTGGGAACCCAATTCAAAATCCAGAAGGACCTAGTGTCTGGTATGGGGACTTTACGTGGCTGATCACCCGTATTGTCCGTAGTCGGGAGAAAACTCCAATCAACTTAAAGGCTTTTAATTTTTTTTATGAAAAGTATGTTTTAATGATAGAATGGTTTTAAGAAAATGAATGTTTTGATGAAAAGTTATGATTTGAAGAAAATGAAAAGTTTTATTCTATGATGGAGATTAAATTACTCACTTGAGATAAATTGATCATTAATATTGTCCATCAATGAAATATTGAGAAATTGTTGTTCACTATATTATACACTTGCTGAGCATTGTTGGCTCCCTCTTGCTTTGTTTTCACCTATCCTTCCAGTTAGGATTAAGGATGGCTACATATGTCTTACAATTCGAATGAGAGCGACGAGCCATTCTATAAAGGATAGATTTCAGAGTCAGCACGGACATATATTGTTTTGGACTACGCTACAGATTAGATGGTATAGTGGTTGTAATAATTATTGTAATTTAGATTCTTGTATCATACTATAACCTGAGATCGATCCTTATTGAGGGGTCGTTTTTGTAATTAAGTTTTGTTTAAAAGTATATTTTAGAGTATTTGTTTTGCCCATTCAAAGTTTTTTTCCTTCTTCAATGTTTTGAAGAAAGGCAAACACTTGTCACCAGCTTTGGAGATAAATCTCCTTAATGCTACAATCCTCCCAGTCAACTTCTGTACGTCCATTGAAACGTGGTGGTTCCATATCCAGGATGGCCTTGATTTTATCGGGGTTAGCCTCAATTCCACGCTTTGAGACCATAAGACCCAAGAACTTCTGTTAGATATTGATTCAAGTGATGATCAGGATCTTGACTACTGATCAGATATTGATGTTGACGTCATCAGTAATAGTCAGTATCAGGATTGTCATAAGGATTGAAAGCTGATCAAGATTGCATAAAGATTTACGTTAGTCCTGAGATCAAGGAAGATTGATTTATTGGTTCCTGATTTATAGGGACGCAACTATTAAACAAGATATGTATTAATAGTTATATGTAATTGATTTAGTATATCTTGTAATTGATAGGGCAGCTGTGTATGTTATATAAACACAGTTTAGGTTTTACTTATTGTAATCGCTTACACGAGTTATCTTGTAACCTAGCAGCTCTCAAGAACATCAAAATTTCTTGAGAGAGTTTGTAACATTTTTATATCAGAATTAATAAAGCTATTATTTATTCATACTTGTTTTATCATTTCTGTTAAAGTCGAAAATCTTATACAATTGTATTCAACCCCCCTTTTATAATGGTTAATTACTGGGTAACAATTGGTATCAGAGCAAACTGATTATCTAAATCAGAAATGATCTTAAGATGTCAACAAGTAAGTATGAAAGCATTAAGATTCCTACTCTCAAGAAAACTGAGTATCCAACATGGAAGGTGAAAATGTTTATGTATCTGGAAGCAACTGATCCTGACTATCTTGATAGGATCAATGATGGTCCATACATACCAAAGAGTTTCGTTAGTCGAACGGATACTGTTCCAGAACACTATGTCATTAAGGCAAAGAATCAATGGACTCTGGAAGAAAAGGCTCAAGTACTCAAAGATGCAAAGGTAAAGAATATTCTGCATAACAGCCTTGTTGTTGTCATGTCAAACAGGGTGATAGTATGCAGAACTGCTAAGGAAATTTGGGATACCTTGGAAACTCAATGCCAATGCACTGAATCTATTAAAAGGAACAGAAGGGCTCTGTTGATTCAAGAATATAGACATAGTTGAACATATTCTATCTCTAGATTTCTAACACAGTTGAACAATCTATCTCTAGTTGGCAAAGAGTATGATCCAGAAGACTCTAACACCAAGTTTCTAAGAGCCTTGCCTGAGGAGTGGGATACTCAAACCTCAATTATTAGGCATCAGTATGATCTAAATATTATGTTTCTTAATGAAGTTTATGGGATGTTGAGAACCCATGATCTTGAGGTTCAACAAAGGAGGAACAAGAAAAATGTCAAGGCAAAGTCTGTTGCTTTGAATGTTGAATCAAAATCAAAATCAAAGTCTAGTTCTCTTCATGGTATTTCTGATTGCATCAGTTGGGAGGATAATTCTGGTCATTCTTGCTTTGACTGGACTTATCTAACCGGAAGCGACCTTCAGGAAGGTAACATTCGCTTGATTATGATTTTTCATGAGATTGAGAACGCGCAGACTACTCTAATGGGTTTTGCTGAGGTTTTATTGTATGAGATGGACTCTACAACAAAGTTGAATACTCGATTAGGGATTTTGGTCTCCATTTATTGCGTTGCTATGGATAGAGTCGCCACGATTACTGTTCGTGATTTAATTATGGGATTTGTTCATTCGGATATTAATGCACTTTGTTATGGGATCAGTTTTATAGAAGTTGATGGTGGAAGACACTTTTTTCTTGAAATGGGCATTTGTTGGGTCAAGGGGTTGAGGTTAACCTGGATAGTGCATGAGGTGGTGGAAGTGGTTGGGTCTTATGTCATGCAGTACAACGGGTGGGTATTGAGTTGCTCATGCCGTTCGAATGGGAGGACTAAGAGGCAGGATTGCTTACAATTCTTGGGAGTGAACCGGGTGGTCACTTTTACTATTCGTACTTGGCATAGGTCTCATTTTGTGGTTTTAAACTAGTTTAAACTAGTTACCTTTGTATGTTGATTGTATAGTGTCTTTGTGATGTTATGACATTTGTTTTGTTTGCATGTTGGCTTCGCGGGGTTTGACCCTAGATGTGTATCAGTTGTTCCTTTATGGTATAAAATTTTAATTAGCAAAAAAAAAAAAGCTGTTGAAGTCACTAGGAGAAAGAGTAAAGTTATAGAGTCAAATCCTGATGACTCATCATCAGACCCTGATGATAATTTTGATAGTGATACTGATGATGACTCTACTGATTCTGATATGATGGAAATGGTTGCTATGATAGTTAAGGGCTTCAAAAAGATGAAGTTCAGAAAGGCTAGGAGATAAGGCAACTTTTAGAAGAAAAACTTCAATGCTGGAAAAGACAGGTACAAGAAGGAAAGTAAGGGCAACAAGTTTGACAAGTCAAAGGTCAAATGTTACAACTGTGATGGAATGGGTCACTTTGCTACTAAATGCAAGAAGACCAAAGCCAAAGCCCTTCTCTCATCAAGCAAGGATTGGATGGACTCTTCCTGACAAGAAACTAAAAGAGAAGGTTGTTATTGATGAAACAACTAGTCCAAAGACCTATAGACATGTTATAGACAAAACCAAATCTGATATTGAACCTTTCAATTTTGTGTATGGTAAGAAGCCCAAATCAACTTTTGAAAAGGGATCTATCTCTGCTCAAAAGACTGAGTCTAAACATGTCAAAATTGTGAGTACTAAAAATGTAGGTCTTTTGTCTAAGAAACAACTGAAAGATAGAATCTGTGAAGTTACAGATAGAAAGAAAACATCTACTGCTAAGAGAAACAGGAATGGTAAAGTTGGAATAAACAAAGAGAATAATTATAAGTATATTCCAAATGCACCTAGGAAGTCATGCTTCAATTGTGGAAACTCTAATCATCTTGCTATTGATTGCAGGAGGAGTAAAAAGAAGGCTACTGTAGTTCCTAAGTCTGACATTAGGAATAGATCAGTATATTATAAACCACAAAATCCTTGTTTTCATTGTGGTAGTAAATGACATTCTATTTATACTTGTGAGGAATACCATAGTTTGTACTACAACTTTTATGATCTATTACCAAAGTTTAATAAAAGTACAAATTCTGGTAAAACAAAGAATGTGAATTTTAAGCATGCATTTGTTAATTCTGATAGTGACAAGGCAAATCCTGATGGATTCAAATCTGACAGAACTGCTTTTATCAAAAAGACTTCTGCTGCTAAAAATGTTAAATTGCATGAAAAAAGAACCCAACTTAATCCTGATGGATTCAAATCTGACAGAACTGCTTTTGTCAAAAAGAATTCTGCTGCTAAAAATGTTAAATTGCATGCAAAAAGAACCCAACAAGTGTGGGTTCTTAAAAATTCTAACTGAGTTCTTTGTGTTTCTGATTGCAGGGTAAAAAGAAAAATGTGTTAGTCATGGATAGTGGATGCTTTGTGCACATGACTGGAAACAAAACCTTGCTATCAGAATTTGAGGAGAAGGCTGGCCCAACTGTGTCTTATGGAGATGGTAACATTGGACAAACTTTGGGATATGGCAATATTATCATTGAAAATGTCATCATTGAAAAAGTAGCTATGGTGAAAGGACTCAAACACAATCTACTAAGTGTTAGTCAAATCATAGACAGAGGTTATCATGTCAAGTTCTATGATACTCATTTTGAAGTGATCAGTAAGAAATCAGGAGAAATTGCTTTAACTGGTCAAAGGCATGGTAACATCTATGAAGCCAACATCTACTCTAGTACTGATGGTCCCTCTACATGTCTCATCAGTAAAGCATTAGTAGATGATAGTTGGAATTGGAACAAGAAGCTTTCTCATCTCAACTTCAACAACATCAATGAGTTGGTTAAGAAAGACTTGGTGAGAGGATTACCTAAAGCATTGTATACTCCTGATGGACTCTGTGATGATTGTCAGAAGGCCTAACAAAGAAGGACATCATTCAAGAGTAAAACTGAATCCTCAATTGATGAACCATATCACATGCTTCACCTTGACTTATTTGGACCAGTGAACATTATGTCCATCAGCAAGAAAAGGTACACTCTAGTCATAGTTGATGAATTTACTAGATTCAATTGGGTGTATTTTCTCCACAGAAAAGATGAAACTGCTGAGATACTTCTGGACCATGTTAGACTCGTTGAAACTGGTACAAAGTATAAAGTCAAAATACTGAGAAGTGATAATGGAACTGAATTCAAGAATTCAGTAATGGAAGAGTTCTGCAAATACAAGGGAATAGGTCAACAATTCTATGCTCCTGGCACACCCAAGAAAAATGGAGTAGTTGAAAGAAAGAACAGAACTCTTATCGAAGCTGGCAGAACTATGTTGGAGGAAGCTAAACTACCTAAATATTTCTGGGCAGAAGCAGTCAACACAACATGTTATACTCAGAACATCACTCTTATCAACAGACATGGTGTAACTCCTTATCAAATGATTAAAGAAAAGAAGCCTAGTTTGAAGCATCTGCATGTGTTTGGCTGCAAGTGTTTTGTTCTTAGACCTCATCCTGAACAGCTAGGAAAATTTGAAACTAAAGCTGATGAGGGTATTTTTATTGGCTATCAAAACACAAGAGCCTTTAAAGTCTACAATCTGAGAACAAAGACAGTCATGGAGTCTATCTTTTGATGATAAAAAGATAACTGGAATAGCTGAAGACTCACATGATAGTTTGATCTTTGCAAATGAAGCTACCAAGACATCTGATGAATCTGAGTCAGATACTGATATACCATCAGATCCTGACAATCCATCTATTCCTGATGAATTACCAATTACTGATGGTGAAGCCACTAATTCAAATGTTGAGGGGGAGCAACATCAAGACACCTTCAATACTGAAACAACTCAGACATCAGGAGAACATTCATCAGAAACTGATTCAAGTGATAATTCTGATAATCAATCAAAAGGAGATAGCACCATCTCATGGGGAGCTTCTAATGATACTAGTTCTTTTGAAGATAACAGTATAACACCAATCCAGGGGGAGCATCCAACTCAAGGAATGACTTACCACCAACAAGGAAATGGACTAAAAGTCATACTCCTGATTTAATTATTGGGAATCCTGAAGCAGGTGTTAAGACAAGAAGTGCAACTCAGAATGAATGTCTTTATCATAACTTTCTATCAAAGGAAGAGCCTAAGAAAGTTGAAGATGCACTCAAAGATGCTGATTGGGTTACAGCAATACAAGAAGAACTAAATGAGTTTAAAAGAAATGAAGTTTGTAAACTAGTACCAAGGCCAAAGGATAGGTCAATTGTGGGTACAAAGTGGGTGTTCAGAAACAAGACAGATTCAGATGGCATAATTGTAAGGAACAAAGCTAGGCTAGTTGCAAAGGGGTATTCTCAACAGGAAGGCATAGACTATGATGAGACTTTTGCTTCTGTTGCAAGGCTAGAAGCTATCAGGATTTTTCTGGGATATGCAACCTACAAGAAATTTAAGGTTTTCCAGATGGATGTTAAGAGTGCTTTTCTGAATGGAGAATTGGAAGAAGAGGTATATGTTGAACAACCTCCTGGTTTCATTGATCCTAGATATCCAGATCATGTCTACAGATTGGATAAATCACTTTATGGACTAAAGCAAGCTCCAAGAGCCTGGTATGAAACTTTGGCACAATTCTTACTTGAAAGTGGATTCAAAAGAGGTACAATTGATAAAACTTTATTTTATTTGAATCATGGTAAGGATCTGCTGTTAGTTCAGATTTATGTTGATGATATCATATTTGGGTCAACTAATTCAAAGCTTTGTGAGAAATTTTCAAAGCTAATACAGTCAAGATATCAAATGAGCATGATGGGAGAAATGAGCCATTTCTTAGGGTTACAAGTTAAACAGACTGAGGATGAGATTTTTATCAATCAGTCAAAGTATACAAGAAATGTGCTAAAGAAGTTTAACATGCAAGACAGTTCTACTACTTCAACTCCCATAGCTACAGCTACTAAACTTGATCCAAATCAAGGTACAAAAGTAGATGTAACCAACTACAGAGGTATGATTGGCTCTCTTCTATATCTAACTGCTAGTAGACTAGATATCATGTATGCAACCTGTCTATGTGCAAGATTTCAGGCAAATCCCAGAGAACAACATCTCATTGCAGTTAAAAGGATTTTTCAGATACTTGAAAGGCACTCCATCTCTTGGCCTGTGGTATGCTAGAGAATCTGATTTTGGTTTATGTGGCTACTACTCAGATGCTGATTTTGCAGGATACAAAATAGATAGGAAAAGTACTTCAGGCAGTTGTCAGTTTTTGGGAGGTAGACTAGTTTCTTGGTTCAGTAAAAAACAAAAGTCTATCTCCACATCAACTGCAGAAGCTGAGTACATTGCTGTTGGAAGCTGTTGTGCTTAGATAATGTGGATGAGAAATCAACTAATGGACTATGCTTTGTCATTTTCAAAAATACCTATTTATTGTGATAACCAAAGACCAAAGTGCGATTGCTATGACAGGAAATCCAGTTCAACATTCTCTTACTAAACATATCAATATCAGATATCACTTCATTAGAGAACAAGTACTGGAAGAAACAATTGAGCTACATTTTGTACCTACTAATCAACAACTAGTTGATATATTCACCAAGCCACTTCCTGAAGCCACTTTAACAAAATTGGCGAATGAACTAGGAATGGTGAACTATGAGAGTTTCTGAGAGAAATGAGAGATCAAATAGTGATGATCATCAGATCCTGATGCATATCGAATCCTGATGAAAAGTCAACCTGACAATGGTCAAACATTGAATCCTGATGAGACGGTTCGTTTATCAGTATAATGTTCAGGATCTAAGTGCTATTTTTTGTTCTGTTTTCCTGATTTATTTGTGGTTATTGTTAATGAACTTGTGAATAATGTGATTACTTTAATCAGTTTTTCATGTTTACTTCTCAGATTTCATCCTTCACAGAATAGTTCATAACATAAAAAGTGCAGAAAACAATGAACAAAATTAGAGAAACAAGGTTTTTCATTGATAATAAGAAAGAGATTACATGCATACATCAAATCTTTTTGTTTTATCTATCTACTATTCTATCAAATAGCAAAAGAAAAAGGGGAAGTCCAAACCACTCCATTGCTGACCGCTATCCCAGATCCCATCTTTGCCACTTTGTTTGGGTGGAAGTTAATATGGATAAGGTTATTTTTGCTGACATATTCATTAACAATGGTTGGAGGTTTTGGATAAGAATGCCTTAGAGGAAAGCCATTTGAATGTTGCCTGGAGAGCAGCATCGATGTCGATCTCTTTTGCAGGTTTTTCTTTCTCGATCTCCTCGAGACAAGCATCCATCTGCAACCATAGTGTCTCAAGCTGTCTTTCCCAATCAAAAGCTTCAAACTCTTCTCGTGAATAGCTAAGAATATCTCGCTTCTCTACGAGATGGAGATTTTTCTCTTTAATGCTAATGTTTGACATATTTGTTTAAGTGTTTGTTGTAGGGTTTTGAAGCTTTATCAAGAAGATACAAGTGTTTTTTGAAAGTGAGATGAGAATGGCTGTGACTTAGCGTGTTAAATAGAGGTGGGAGATTCTAGAGAACTTGAAACGGTTCGTATTCAGTTGCATTCAGTTGCAAAAATAGAAATTTAACTTTTAGTTTATAGTTTCATTCAGTTGCATATGCAACAACTGAATGCAACTAGAATGCAACTAAAAATTGTAATTTGAATTTTCACTTTTTTTTACTAACTTCCAGCTCTATATATGGGCGTAGCAGCAAAAAACGAAAATTTAACTTTTAGTCTTTAGTTGCATTCAGTTGCAACTAGTTGCATATGCAACTAAAAATTGTAAGTTGAATTCAAAGCTCTAGTGATGGTGGTGGAGTTATGAGTGCCCCTGTGGGGCCAGAAACAACTAAAATCAATTGGAATCAACTGATTTCAATCTCCAAAATCAACTATGCAGCCAAATAATCAACTAAAAGCAACCTCCGCCACCAATTTCGTTCACCCCATCCTCTTCGTCTCCGACCTTGCAACAGCACTACTACCCCTCAACACCCCCACACATCAGCCGTTCAACACCACTCCTTCAACCTCTTCCTCTATCAACCCATTCAACCTTTCTTCTCCGACCAACAACCCACTACTCTTCCATCTCCCTTCACCACTGCACTCCTCCAACTCACCAGCACTCCTCAATCCCCACAATCACGCCCCACCGTCGCCCTCATCAACTCCGCCTTTCAATTCACACAGCCGCCGATCCACCCACCTCCTTTCTCCCCCTCCATCTCCGTTCATTCTTCTTCTTTACCAACAGCCACCGCCATACTTTCGTTAAAGGTATAATTGAACTTGATCGGGGACGTGGTCGTCATCAGAGGAGGCCTGCGGCCCCGACGTCGAAGGTGGAGGTTGGGAGGTCTCCGGAAGAGGGGGGAGATCGCCGGAGGTCGGGGGCTCAAGGTCGGCAAAGGATGGGAGAAAACGAGAGAATAGAGAATGAGGGTGAAGAGAAAGACCGTATTATTGCAAAGATAATTTTAAAGATAGTAAATATGTAATTAATTAAAGAAGATTGTATTTTTGCAAAAAGAAACTTTAAACCTAGTATTTTTAGTAAATTCCATAAATTATCTTTATTAAAAAATAATGATAATTCAAGGCTAGAGCTGTAAAT